>JAWWNH010000130.1:2185000-4667500 GCA_034641385.1 Darevskia mixta
TGATCGGCAAGCCCTAGGCTCAGTGGTTTAGACCACAGCGCCACCCACATCCTACCCTTGCAGTTACTTCCAGGTTAATGTCAGACAGATAGAATCTGATATTTTCATTTTGCCGTGATGTTAGACTATCCAAAAAAGGGGATAGCACACGTTTGCATAACTGGTTGTACAATGGACAGTAGAAAAGGATATGTTCTACAGTATCCGGCACATTCAAGGAACTTCTGCAATGTCTGTCATTTCTGGGGATGTTTAAATATCTGCCCTTGACAAAAGCTGAGGGAAAACCTTTCAGTCGGGCTAACATAAAGGCCTTGTGTTGGACTGGAATTGTTAATTTTGAGATATAAGTGACCCTGTTATCTGTTGTATTTAAACCATACAACTTGGGGGAGCAAATTTTATTTACAGCTGACTCGATGTTTTTTTTTTCAATGTCCCTTAATTGAAATATCTTCAATCGCTGCGGCAAACTGGAGCGTCAGCGCATTCTTAGTCTGCTTGCCTTCTCCCACTTCCCGCCCTACAGCTGTGGGGGAGACTGTATGCGATCTATTTTTTCTGCGTGGCGTCTTCGCGTGGCTCCATTTGTGCATGGACGGCACGTTACACAGGAGGAGTGCAAGGCGCGATGTTTCGCTGATGTGAAAGGCGCAAGGGGGGGGATATTACTTCAATCACCGTGCGAAGACGCTGCACAAAAACAAGCTGCCTATAGCCTCCCAAATATGGAAAAATACAGTATTTTATATGAGGGGGTGGGCCATAGAAATATATATCCTTAACAACATAAAGATAACTTCTATCAACAATACAAATGGTCAAATGTTATCCTGTATCATTCCAGAACAAGATAAATATACTCAATTTTGTAACAGGTTTACTGATCCTGATATCTCATCTCTAATAATGTTAGTTTAACCATATACATCACACCCCTGACCCTTAGTAACCTCTACCTTTTCCCGCATGTTTAATTTTCTCCTATTTGGAATACCTTACTGCCATGCATGGTAAAGGTTGCATTGACAGTTTTAAATCCTCCAATGTAATCATTTTAAAGAGCAAAATAAAACCATAACCAGATTTTTATTTTACATGTCAAAACTGATGACAAGTTCAGTACTTTCTTAGGACATTTCCAAAAAATAAGAAGCAAGTTTACTCCAGTGGATCCCTGCATACTCATTTTACCTGCACAAATTACTTTCTCTTAAGGTTTGCTTAGTCTAAGATAGAGACATATGACTGCACTTTGTATCCTCCCATAAGGTTAATGGAGGTAAATGTTAGAAAGTTGTGACATTTCCCCTCTTCCCATTCCCCCCAACCCCCACTCCAGAATATTTCCCTTTCTAAATTTGAATATTATTGCTACTTATAAGTCAAACAACTCATCATCAGCCTAGTTTGACTAAAGATTTAAGCTGAAGTACGTGAGGAGCATAGAATACATGTATTGCTTAGAAACACAAACAGCTAGCCAGGCTCTAAGTATATTATCAGGCAAGTTCTTTCAGAAACGTATTGCTAAAGAAGCTTAACATTAATTATTGTAACTTCGGGAAGATTACATCCACACTAGCCTTGTAAGAAGCAGCATACACTTCTTGACCTCCAATGCTAGAGCTTTAAGACACAAGAATGGCATTTTACCAACTTTAATGGGATAACCAGTATAATCTTTCAGCAGTAAGGGAAGAAAAAGTGTTTAGGAGTATAATACCCTTCTGAGTTCTCATAGAGAGGCTGCCTGTTTGTGTGTTCGTACGTGTGGGGGGCAATCATAACTCATTCTTGCTCTTTACTTGTTTGGTTTTGTTTCCTTAAATAATTTAAGAATTAAATGGTGTTATTTTTTTAACCAGGCAATTTACATATTGGCTCCTAGCCATTGGCATTCTTTTTGTTTGAGTGCCAGTTTGTGAGTGTGTGTATGAGTCTGTGCACATGTTTTAATATAGGCCTTTTTCTTGGGATGATTTTTTTAATTCTGTGCCAGCAATATTTTGGAGAACTCTGCTATATTTTACTGAAGAAAAAGCTCCTGAATTTGTGCATTGCCAATTTGTAGACCTTGCAAAATTAATAAGAGTGGCCTTTATTTTAATTCAATAGGCATAATGTACAACACACAAAAAAGAATGTACAGTGTGTGAACACCAGACTGTATTGGAATGGCTGGGTCGCTTGGAAAACACCCATGGTGCTTGGCTCTGCTGAGAACATACTTGTTTACTATGCACAATAGCATAAATGGATAAAAGTTGTTGGTTTGCGAATAGCCCCTAATTAAAAATCAATTACAATCTGAATGCATGTTTCATAGCTTCCATAACGATCCGTCCCGCTAGTAAGAAAAAATGGAGCAAGACTTGGAGCACATCTCTATTTACATAGTTCATTGCATGAGATTGTTGGATTATGATTAATTTTAATAGCTACATTAAAAAAATACATCTAACATCATTCTTAATTAGAATAATCTCTAAAGCCAGTTAAATGTTTCAGAAGACAAACAGTTTAATTAGCTAACCTACAAAAGCTCTCCTCCCTTCCCCCTCCCCCATGTGCCGTAGTCTTAGTCTTGGTGTTAGCCTTTCAAGCCGTCTTAAACAATCGGATGAAAAGGGATTTTAGGAAGATTAGAGAATGGGACGCTCTAGACGGTTGTCCATTAATCATGAGATATGTACCATCTACAAAGTTTCATGAGGAAATGAAAATTTAAATAAAATTTACTTTGGTTTATCTAGTTAGCATGAATTACAAGCTATCATATTCAGAGATAAGACTATTTAATGAATGTATTCGTTTAATTGTTGATAGGAGCAAAAAGTACATGCTGGGGTGTACTAGCAAGTGATATACTAGATTAGCAATATGAAAGGGAAAATGTCCATCCCTCTTGCAGATTCCATGCCTTCCTTTGACTTTGACTATCACAGGTTGCTATTGGATTATTTATTTATGTCCAGAATCGGAATTTTAAATACCGGTAGATTTCTTAAGAGTTGGCAATTCCTGTCTTCATAGAATTCTGTTGAGAGATTGACTTTTTGGAGCTTACATACCAAAATCTAAGGAAATTAAGTAAACAGTTATTTATGACAGTTCTTACTAACTGGTGTACACTATGTTAGGTATTTAGATAGGGGCACGGACATCCATGGGGGGACAAGGGGGCATGTGAGCCATGATGCCCAGATTGTCAGCTTTCTTCCTTTGTTTGTTTTTTTAAGTAAGTTTCTACCATTTGTAGAACCTGAGATATGAGACAAAATGTGCAGAAAATATTGCCGTTTTTGTGAGCAAGTAGTCTTCCCCACTTTTCAGTGTTTTACTTTCCGGGGGGGGGGGAATCCTGTGGACGGACGCCCATGGATAGGAATTAAGGAAGGTGCACTTTGTTCTACTTTTATATCAGCTTTTTATCTAATAATTAAAATACATTCTTTTGCTTGCTTGCTTGCCTGATTGCTTTTTTACAAACTTTCCTGAAAATTTTTAAAGCAATTTTAAAAATGTTTAAAATATATTCTTTATCTCTCCCCCAATACACACTTATGGGGGAATAACTTGTGTAAAGTCATGGCAGGATATCCAATAGCTCCCTTCTGCCTTGCTTTCTAGAGAAGAAGCAATAATCCTTTCTGTAGCAGAGATGGTTTGTTGATGGTATGCCAACTCTAGGGGACCGATGTGTCTCCGGCCTCCTCAGTCTTTGTTGGAAAGGGGCCGGGCCCCTCAATGTCGAGGGGGCACAGTGTGTGTCGTGCAACGTCACGCTCATTGAGCATTACAGCTTCAGTGGCCAGCTCCTCCAGGGCACTCAGCCTTCTCCAGAAGATGTGATGTTGTGCATGTGACACCCCACCCCAAATATTGGGGGCAATCTGGTGCCTTTCGTTTGTTGAATGGCCCAGAAATGGCTTACTTGAGTGAAAGGTTCAGTAAGAGCTGCATATTCTTCAAGAGAAGAGTTATGCACTTCTGTTCATTCCTCAGCTTACAGCTTCTCCCGCTCTTCAGTAGTGCTGCTTTGTGGCTGTTATGACTGGTTTCAGCTCAGTAGCATGTGCATTTTTTTCATGCCCAGCTGAGATGCCTAGTACTGGTGGTGAAGTGCAGCACACAACTGGGCTTATGGTCGAGATAAGATGCTTTCAGCTATTATGCTCACCACATGGAATGCCACAATATTGAAAGTGATTTTAATAGCCTTCCAGGATGTGGAAAATTGTAAATCCACAGTGTCCCACAGAAATCCCCCAAACGAGTTAAAGTGTGTTAATGTTTATTGAACTAAAGTAGCTGCTCATGTGAATATAGCTCAGAAACATCATGTACAGTTCAGCAGAGAAACAGATACTTGGGAGATTGCCCCCACCTCTCGGGTGCCACCCATCCCTTGCTAGAAAAAGCACTGCTGCTGGTGACACAAAAATACCTCATAAGAGAAGCTCATTAAGACTGCATGTTCTGTCTAAATCCTATTCTGCTGTTGTATTATTCTAGTGGAGACCACCTTTTGCAGGCATTATCTATGGAAAGCATGAGGCATATACACTTTTATAATATTTTTTCCTTCAGAACATCATTAAGATTGAACAAAAATGAATCTCTTACTTGCCTCGTTTGCATAAAATGCATGGCAAGTTAGCACAATTGATGTTCAAATAGCTTAATTGAGTCTGAGGGAAGGGGGAGGTCATTAATTGGTCCATTGAAATGTTAACAGAAACTGATATGGCATAGAATAGACTTTAATGGTTGTAGTGTAGCACTAATGTCTGCATTCACTTGCAAAATTGTTAATTAGGGCACTTTGGTAGTTCATTTGCTTGGGCATTGATGTGCTTAGTGTAGTAAGAGAAATCGGTCTTAGATGTGGTATTTGGAAAAGTGAAGCTTTAACATACATGTTCAGTACTAATGAGGAGGAAGATAAATAGTACATATAATTTGTTTTTCTTATTTTATTAATTGCATGCAGGGTGAGTTGGAGATTAGATAACTTGCAGTTATTATGGTTTTCTAATTTTCCAAAGTAAGAATGTCACATTATAAGAATATTCTTCGTTCACATGGTGGAACAAAGATCCAAATTCAAACCATTAGTTGAGATACCTGTTACAGCTTTTATTTGGAAGTAAAAGGTTAAGATGTGCCATGAGTCACTTTAAAGCATGCATTAAAAATATATGTTGGATAACCTGTGGTTGTCAGTTGAACAAAATTAGATCACTCATTTTTATGAGTTGAAAGCATGCATATTCCTTAACTACCTCAGGATACTTCCACTTCTTTGTTTTCAAATCAGAATTGTATGATAGTCATACAATAACTCTTGAAGGCTGCAATTTTTATGCTTTAAATTTTAATTCCTTTACTTCAGAATAAAATTTTAGTTCCTTCACTTCAGAATAAAATTACTGAATGTATGATGATATTATACTTGAATTGGCCATGTGCAGACTATGCTGCCACTGCCAGGATAATAAATGACATTGTAAATCTCACTGATGTAAGGAAATCGAAAATAAATTATTAATAGCAGAAATGCAAAAGTACCCAAAGATTCAGTTGTCCATTTGTGACAACAAAAATGCTGTTACATGTGTCAAGTAATATTCATATTATCACACATGATAAAGAATGGGGACTCTGAGCCCCACAGTCATTGTATAAGCAAAGTAAAATAATCTCCTGCTCGCCAATGTTCCGAATTTTATATTCTTTCGTTGTATTGGCTCCGTCCTGCGTATTTCTATGTGGATTGTAGTGATTTTCTTCTTATCTACAAAGGTTCTTGTAAAGAGACCTGACATTCAGCTTCATTTACTTGTATGTATTTGAGAAAGTACTTATGGGGGATCACAAATATGTTCACAGGAGCTATCTAGTTGTGCAAGTTTAATCACAGCCCCAGAACATTTTCTTTGTGAGAGTATGCAAATGTATTTACATAGGAATGGGTCTCGGGGCCCTTTAAAGAAGGCAACAAAGTTGAAAACTGAGGCCAACAAATAAATGAAGGTTTCTCTAAATCCATTGGATAATAGAGGCAGTGTTAAGGCTAACCACAATGTTGAACTAAACAGAGGGATTACTCCTGGTTTTTGCATCAGTTGTTTTCTGCTGGGTGGCCTCACTTGTCAAAAAAAAACCAACCCAAAAAAACCCTTTAACTGGAGAACATTCACATGGCACATTGAGAAAAGAAGTATGCGTAATTCCATCAAAGCTCAGAAATCAGTCATTAATTTATTCTAACCAATTGTTGGCCATTTGTGAAACATCTGGCCTCTAAGTCATAGGAATCTCAAACTAAATACAATGTGGGCTCTTCCAAAGATGTATGTTTGGTGCAATGGAAGGTGCTATAGTGTGTGTGTGTGTGTGTGTGTACATGTACACACCAGAGCTTTCCAAACTTTTCATGTTGGTGGCACACTTTTTAGACATGCATCATTTCGCAACTAATTCAGTTTTACTAGCAAACTGGAGGTTAAACTAACCCCTTTCCAGCCCTGAGAGGAGCGTTTGTGTGACACGCCTACCTACACACTGCAAACGACACACTAATGTGTTGCAGCACACAGTTTGGAAAGCTCTAGCATACACACACGTTACCATATGCGTATATGAGTACTGTATCAATCACGGGTGTGTTTTTCATAGGTATTCAAACTTTGAAAATATACTGCAAAAAAACTTTCATTTAATTTACTCTGGAAATTGGATTATTTGCATTGCATTTTAGGAAAAGTTCTGTCATTTGAAATACTCTTTTCATGGTGGGTTAGCAGGTAGATATTTAGCAATCTGTTAGGATGCAAGTCAGAAAGAGTTTCTAATGAAGTTGACATTTGAGATAGAAAATGTATAAAAGCTTTCCAGAAAGACATACCCTATTTTCCATATGGTTAAGTAATTGCTATGATATTTGTTTTAAAGCTGGACTTAGACACTCCTGACTGCTCTCTAATTTGATATGGCAGGTCCAGACAATTCTTATTCCAAAAACTTTGGTAGAAGAATGCAGTGAAGGAGATCAATAATTTTGCAGCCATAAGCACATCATAAAGTGTAAAGAGTAATTTGGTTGTTCTTACTGTAGAGAGTTAAAGAGACACCAGTTAATTTGAATTTGTGATGGGTTTGAACGTGGCAAAAACAAATTGTAAGTGTTTCAGAATAGATTGTAACATCAGTGGAGTCCTGAAAGTAGTGGGATGTGCTGTTTAATTAATCTTAGACAACACTGAAGCAAATGTATGGCTTTTGAGCTCAGAGTGTTGTACTTCTATTATATAGAACTATTATATAGAACTACAACATTGCAATATTACCTTTGACAAATCCCATTTTAACTACTACCGTATTTTTCCATGTATAAGACAATGTTTTTTCCTTTAAAATGTTAGGCAAAAATTGGGTGTCATCTTATACATAGACAGTGAATGCAGTTGGGCAAGTGGCGGGGATTGGCAGCAGTGGGGGATTGGCAGCAGTGGGTGATTGGCGACGGCAAGCGGGCGAGCAGGTGAGCTGTTGGTGGCGGCGACCTCCCCCCCAAAAAGCTAAACAACTCAAGGGCAACCTTCCCAAGGGCAACCTCCCCCCCCCAAAAAAAAAGCTCAACTACTCAAGAAATATTTGATTTCTTAAATTTTGGTTCAAAAAAATAGGTGTTGTTTTATACTTGTGGGCGTCTTATACACAGAAAAATATGGTAACTTCTACAGAAACTGTACTTCATGTTAAACAGACAAAAACAGAACTCCCTCTAAAGATAATTGGGATGTTTTCAAGATAATTTATTCTGAAACAAATTTACCTGATAGATTTTTTTTTCTTGGCACCCCAATTCTCAATCCATTTACTTGGACCTAATTTACTCTGAAGAAATTCTAATGCATTGTTAGAGCCATAGTCCCAACACTTCACTTCTCACACAGACTGACGGGAAACAATTTTGTATTGCTTGGGCAAAGTGTCGGGACATGGAGATATTTCCATAGGGCAGTGTTTCTCTATTTATGGGGAAGGATTGTATGTACTCTTAATCCTGCTGATTTAAAATTCTTATTCCAAATCAGGCTCATGATTGGGATGTTAAGATGGTTTTCTCTCTGTGGTTTGTATGCAAGAAAGCAAAAAGCAGGTGCTGTTTTAATACTTTTGACTCACACAAGATGGTGAAAGGGGGTGGCAATGAGAGATCCAGCACAACAACAAAGCGGAAACAAAAAATGTTGCAGGCCAATATGTTTCAAGCCCATACTTACTGGAAGAACTTGAAAGAAAATACTACATGTTATATTATTAAAATGTGTGGCAAAAATTAATATTTTTCATTAATTAGATAAGCTGTCAGCATGGCACATTATTGGGGGGGGGGGGTTGTGTATATTCCACTAAAGAAGAACCTTTTTCTCAAGCCAGGTTCTGTTTTCCCCTCCAATAAATATTGGCTTGCACCAATGCCATTTTGAATTTTCCTATTTTGTTGTGCTGTACATCCAGTGATCTTGTCTGAACACTGAACAGGAAAGTAATATATAAAGATTTCATTGGGTGCAATATTTTTCTGGATATGTTTTTGTTACGTTTTTTCATCTTAGTTTGCTTCTCCACCTATTAAATAAAATGCACACCTATGTAAATAATGTTGCTTCCTTATTAAAATGTGTTAGGAAATAAACTATAGTTTTGATGCTCCTTCTAGCCTGGTTGACTACCATGGCTATAGTTCTGTAGTATTTAAAATATGTATAGGAAATATGCACATGAAATAGAGAATAATATAGAAAGAGTGAGGGAAAGGTGGGGGCATTTCCTACAGTCATGTTTAAATTTGTTTAATCTATCATTTTGGAAACACTGATGACAAAAGTACTGTTGGATAGTAGAGATGAGAGAAAACTCACTTTAAACAGCTTGTGAAATGTAATGTTTGAAATGGTGCTTTGAGAATGTGCAGATTATTACTTGCATAGTGACTCTTTCCAGCTTCCTGGGAAATGAGCTGTTGACATTCTTTTGGGTCATCATCTAAGATAGGAGGGCAGCCACAAGGATTTAGCAGATAAATTCATCCGAAAAGACCTTTATCCATTTCACTACAACTTGGGAAACATTCATGTCGAATAGCAGCATTAATGTAAGCCTTTTAGCTGTTCAAAGTGAGCCTTGTGTTAAAAAAAATCAAATGACCAGAGTAATAACTTCCTTGCGTCTTCTAAGAGGTAATTCATTATTTACATAATTCTGTAGCTTAGACCAATCTTTTCTTCAAGAGTTTCTGAAATAGAATTGGGATCCTATTCTGCAAAGGATTTACTTTTGAATTCTAGCCAACTAGTTTGTTGTAAACAGTGGCACTGAAATTAATTTATTTTTATTTTATCTGCCCAAAGAGAAAGGGCAATATATTAAAGTTGTATGTATGTGTGTGCACATGTATAATGTACAACTTTTTAGCACATTGGAGTTGAGCCCCCGCCCTCCCCAGATGCTCGACTAGATGAACGCTGACAAGGGCTACATATCAATATAGGCAATTATTATATAAATAGAGAGAAAAAACTTTTTGACTTGAACTAGAGTGATACTATATAGGCTGCATGTGCTGCAAAGGTTCCCACAATGCACTGTGAAACCCAGGCTAACAAACACCCTGCTGCGTTGAAAACCCCCAAAAAAGACAAAAGCACAATGAAATGGAAAGCTTACCACTGGTAGCTTTCAAAACGACAAACTAGGCAAACTATACATCTCCACCACTCCAATTTTGTCAGAATGCTAATGAGCTTGCTCTGATCTTTACTCGGCTTCCCGTGTTTTCTACATCTTCAAGGACCACATGGCGCTAGCAAAATAAAGACAACTAAATGAGAATTTCGAATGCTTTTTGTGTAAGGACCTGGTGCCTTTCAGCCGACGTGCTCGTTGAATATTCTCAACTTAAAAGAGTACAACAGGGGGTTCGGTATGAACTTTTTAGTGAGGGGAAATTTGTACAAAAGTAAATTAGTGTGATGAGGAAAATATGAGAGAAATTTCTGATTAATTTCCACTCCATAATATCAATGACACCTTCAGCCCCACTCGTACTCTTCTAACAAGAGATGCTGATAAAAGATGAATGATTCTGTGCTGCTCATGGTGAATGTTTAGTGGTTTTTTAATAGCAGCATTCTACATAAAAGGCACCAGGAAGTACTCTGCATTAGCAGTTGAGATCACTAGTTAATAGGATGATGTCTTTTAGCTTTTGTCACAAGATTATTAGAAAGGATAGATGTCTGTTCTCATGGGTGTATAGTTTGGAGTGCTTGTTAAGGACAAGTGCTAAAATACAGAATTCTCACTATTGTTTTTCATGCACAGCAAAACCCTTTTAATGCAACACCTTTTTATTTTTATTTTAACCAGGTGATTTTTCTCATTGATCTCTTATCTGCCCTCTCTAGCTGTACTAATCACTTGAAGTGTTCCACTTTTGAATAGGTTCATGATGACGTCTATGTGTATAGATTCATTATCAAAAATAAATCCTTAAATGTGCCACCTATATCTTCACAGAAAGCTTTACTTGCTACAGTTTGCCTGAAAGGACTTGTTATTTGGCTGTCAATTAGACTACTTCAAGTTTGTTTATTGTTCAAAAGAAATTGCACAGTCTTAAACCAACCTTGGCTTTCAAATGTATCTATAATTTTAGAAGCCAATTTCAAATTGGTAACTGTTGTTGAACTGTGTTCAGTATCTAAAATAATTTTCTTATTTGAAGTAAAACCATATACATTTAGATACATTTAGCAGCTTCACAGCTAGGAGTGTGCTATTTATGTGTCTGTGAACTTTTGTCTTCTACATACGTAGATCTTCTTGAGGTTTCTGCAGGTTTCTGATTTAGAGACCAATTTTCAACTATGTTCACTCCTTTACACCATAATGCAGTTTACTATTCTTTCTACCCAGACAGCAAAGCACTGCCAATAACTCCCATCTACAACCAAGTTAAACTGTGGTACTGAGTTTCAGGCTAATTAAGTCCCATTGGTTCTACCAGAACTAAATCAGCTTAAATCCACAAGATAAAACTGAGTGTGACTGGTGTTAAATGCGAACAATGTTTTAGTACCTGAAGGTGGCAGAATACCTTTTGATGAGGATGAGGGACTTTTTTTTCAAATTGGTTTTCATTGCTATCACCAACCCTGACTATTTGGTGGTTGGGTTGATTTTAATCTCTGGAGAAATGGAGCCTATGTTGAAACTCAAATATCATTAATACTGAGATGTGTGAAAATAGTTCTGCATATGCCTAAGACTGCTTGCATCCAAAGATGCACAGGAGGCATTTTCCATTTGTTCAGTTGGGACACTGATTTTCACCAAACTGTTCCTTTCCTGCTACAGCAGTAGTCTGCCCTAGTGCCAAGTCTCAGAAGCAGATTTCTAAGAGGATAACTTGGAATTGAAGTGGGGTGAAATGGTAGAAAAGAAAAAGACCTGTTCTGTGTGTGAAACTCCACTCTCAGAAGTTAGAATCCAAGCCATCACCTTTTAATATTTATTCAGGTATGCAAAAATAGCATGTGGTACAGTCCTTTCTGTACTGTACTGTTTCATAGTCCAGGTGCAGTTGTAATAAAGTTTAAATGGTCTTCCATATTTAAAATCTTGCTGCACATGATAATGTGTGAGAATGAAAGTTAGGCAAAAATCACCTTTCCTGATGTATATGGCTTTCCTTATTCAGGGGTGGAAGAGGGAGAGGGAGAGAGCTTCCAACATAGTAAATGAATAAATATAGATCAACAAGACCCGAGTAGTACCCTAGAATAACTTACTAAAGGACAGGTGTAGAAGAAGAAATGACTGGACAACTTGTAGGCACTTACAACTCCCAGTTAAAATGATTCAAACATACCATTAATGATCTACAGATCATCCTGGACAATGAGGATTGTAGGCCTCTAGTTGCTTTCAGACAGCCTCTCGTATCTACTCTGACTGCACTATTGCAGGACTTAGTAATGTCATCCACAACACCAGTAGTCCATTCACTTAGGCCCAATACACATGTTACTTGAATGTAGGGTATACCCATGTACAGATCATTGCAGGGCTGTTTTTTTAAGCAACTCCACATGGTGTGTGGTTGTATAGAAAAGCCAAGTCCTGTATAGAAACACAAGCTTCCTGTGTGTAGAGGCTCTGTGAAACACACAGTTGTTTAAAAAAAGTAGGTCCAGGGGTGGGACTATATCTCTGCTCCAGTATAAATGCAAGCATCCTTATACATGAGTAATATGTGCATAGATTTTAGGTGAATGGACTCCTAACATTGTGGATGACACTACAGTGATACCTCGGTTTATGAACTTAATCCGTTCCAGAAGTCCGTTCTTAAACCAAAGCCGTTCTTAAACCGAGGCACGCTTTCCCTAATGAGGCCTCCCACCGCCAGTGCCCTTCCACCGTTTGGCTTCTGTTTGTAGACCGAGGTAAAGTTCGCTAACCAGAACACTACTTCCAGTTTTGCGGAGTTCTTATACTGAATAGTTTGTAAACAGGGCTGTTCTTTCCTCCCCCAGCCCACTAGGACCCTCTCTTCAAGCTCCTCCCACTCTTCAGCATCAGACCAACCCCCCCCCAACATGTCCACAGGACTCATGACACCACCATCTGTTTAAATATGCTTAAATATGTATAGGACAGCATTAACTTTTTAAGTAATCAAGTAATTCCCAATTCCTCCTCCACACAATTCGTTAGATGCTTTTGTATATGCTTTTGTCGTATCTCATATTTCTTGCCTTCCTATGAGAATCATTCCTTTAAAAAGGTGTCAGTGGCCTTGTATGGCTCTGCTGGAGCTATTCTTGTTGTTGTTTAGTCGTGTCCAACTCTTCGTGACTCCATGGACCAGAGCACACCAGGCACTCCTGTCTTCCACTGCCTCCCACAGTTTGGTCAGACTCATGTTGGTAGCTTCAATAACACTGTCCAATTCTAGTGTAACAGTTAATTTTCTGGTGAACCAGGGATCGGGAACCACATTCGGCTCAAGGGTCAAACTGGAATGTGCCAACCTTGCATGGGCCACATCCCAGAGATGGGTGGGTGCAAAGGCAGAAGTGAGCTTGGCAACAGTGGCAAGCCACATCCACCTGGCCATCACCTGATGTCATATAATATCAGGTACAGGAAGAGTAAAACTGCAACTACAGAAGAAAGACTATAAAGGAGTTTGCTCCCTTTGTAGCCACTGTTTGAATTTGGCTCCTTTCCCTGTTGCCCTGCGTTTGGCAAGCATCAAATACACCAAGAGCTCCCAAGTGTCTCTGATATCCTCCAAAAGCAGCACAGTAGGAAAAGGTGCCAAATTCAAGCTGTGGCTACAAAGGAATGAGGAACAAACAGATGGTCATGTGCCTGGACAGGTGGGTGTGACTTGCCTGAAATCGCCGCATGGACCAAATGGGGAGGTCTGGGAGGCCAGATTTTTGCCTATGGGCTAGAGTTTCCCTATCATTGCCGTGGCATATAAGGGGTTTTTACTTTTAGAAGTTGAGGTATCAAATCTCTTCTCATTTCCAAATAACTTCTGGCACAATTATGCTGAACGACACTTCATTACAAGCCCATTTGATTGGCTAAAGATTTTAAGATAAATAAATTCCTAAATAGTAGCGTATTTGCTACAATGAGTGTTCAAAAGTTGGTGAATGTTTAATTCCCATGTGAACACTGACAATCCCTGATAAATTTTGAAAATTTCCAAAAATTCCGGAATACGTGCTAACAGTCTATTATTGTTGTTGTCAGTATTCACTATATTTACATTCATGACATCCATCTGCCATAGTCAGTATTCACATGTGAATACTAACATCCTCCCCACCAATAGTAACATTGCAAACGTTAATATTTTCACTTTGGAAGACTATGCTTCTCTGCTGTAATATTATAAAATTGGTGGAATAATATACAGCCTGGGGGTTTCCTGCATCCTCCTTCCCTCTCCATTCCCACTTTGCCTCCTTCCTGCCTAAAAATATTTTTTATGGGTGGGACCATCCAGCGAAGGATGGCAAGTGGCACAGGGCTGCTGCGGCAAGAACAGACCAGCTAAAATGGGACAATCGCCTTGCATGAGAGAAAGCGACTTCAGTTTGCACACGAGCACCTTAAGACCCAAGCCTACCGGTATGACTTAAACAGGCTCTTTTCTTGCCATTACATTTAGAACATGCAATGCAAATAAAAATGTTAAAACAATCACTGCTTAAGGCTGCAATCAAAGTGACTGCCATAAACCTGTTATTTCTTGCCATACTGTGTGTGCTGGGTTTTTTTTTTGGACACTCTTAGAAACCTTTTATTAGTTACCTTCTGAAGGTTGTAATTCATTTAGGCAAAACAGTTAAATACATTTAGATTTAAAAGATATTTTTAAATGTTATTCTCATTCCCCGGCTTGTCTTGACAGATTTATGACCACATAATGTGTAGACGAGTTACTGAGTTCATCCATTTATACAGAGAACCAGTCTTGTCTCTACATGTTGCTGCTTTTCTCAAAGCAGCTACTCGTAGGAGTATTTGTAATTGCTGCAGCACTTCCTTCCCTGCTTGCATAGTCCGTCCTGTTTTCATCGGCACCACAGTCAGCCCAGCTCAATCCATGCTTGAAGTATCTCTAGCAGCCTAAAAGTCTTAAAAATTCATTGTTTAGTTGTTGATTTATCATATTTTTATAACTCTGACATGGTTTGTTTTCCATTTAGTTTTCCATTATGTATTTTTACAGAAAATGCTATTTCTTTAAAGTTCATGGTGTGGGGATGTTTACATACACACACACATTTGACTGATGGTTGTTTTCTCTGATTCAGATTAACTAGTTAGCAAATTATTGATTTATAAGTAGTAGTAAGTATCATTTAATAGACATGTTTTTATAAAGCTGTGTTGACATGGACATCAGAAGAAGAGAAGTATATGTTCTTTTCTGTTGTCATCATCAGAGCTTGCAGCATATGTTCACTGGGATTTAGTTTTTGTCAATGTTTATTGGAATTGAATTGGCTTCAGTAGAGCAAAAAGCTTCCCTGTTTAGGGAAGTTTTTAATCTGTAATATTTCAATGTATTTTAGTGTTTGTTGGAGGCCGCCCAGAGTGGCTGGGGGGACCCGGTCAGATGGGCGGGGTACAAATAATAAATTATTATTATTATTATTATTATTCAAAATAATTTAGTAGTCTACATTTGCAGATAATTTAAGGTATAATTGTGTCAAACCTGCGGTTATTCCTAACTGTATATCCTAATCATGAAGGAGGTAATATGGTGGGTGTCAAATGGTGAAAGACTAGAATGGGACGCTAACATTTAAGCCAGAGAAGAAAGCAAGGAAATAAGTTAGCAGACAGGAAAAACAAACCTCATTACAAGCTCTTCAGGACCAACTGAAAACTATTACAAGCCATATTTATTATGGAAATCATAGACCATGAACAAATGTGATTCAATATCAAGTAGAATTCAATAAACCAGGCATAAAATAATAATCAGCTTTGCTCAAATAAAAAGTGTTTACATTAACAATTTCAACAATAAGAAACTTCCACATTTAGTTTCTGGATACCTGGCTATATTCAATGATATTTAGAAGATGTGCGCCTGTTTTCTTTTTCTTTTTCTTTTTTAATACATCAAAATGTTTCTGGGGGGAAATATTTTCAGACATTTCAAATGTAGTTGTTTTTCACATAAAGGATTTGCTTTTAGGACCACTTCCAAAATGGTTAATGTGACCATATGAAGATGTGGCATAACTGTAATTATGATTAAAGAGAGGAACTGCCTTCTGTGAGATAGTTAACCAGGTGAGGTTAAGCAAGATAAGATGAATTCTGGCCTTTTTCAGAACACTGGCAATCTTCATTTTAAGCTACATTGTAAAGTGCTTATTCCTGAGATTAGGTATTGTGGCAGAAGCTAAAACTGCCTTTTCCCCCTAACTGTGCCAGAATACAACCTCCTTTTCTTTTTGTACTAACAAGACTGCTTTACCACTACAGCCCACTCTAAGTAATTAAATCAATCCTTTGTACTTACCGTATTCTCCTCTAGTGACGGTACTAGATCTGATTATATGCTTCATGCATATTCAAAGTACGGCACTGACAGCTCTTTAATGAGCTCTTACTTAATCAGTGCGAACAATGTTCATCTTGTTCTTTTCCCCCCTCATACATTAGAGCAAGGAACAGTTGGGGGAAAAATGAAACATCCAGCATTCATTTGAAAAATATATTGTACTTTGAAAAGTGTCTAAGCTGGGGAAGTTGCATTCTGCCCTTTAAAAGTCTGATGGACAAATTGGATTACTAGTATTGGATTAAATAACAAATGGTTAGAGGAGAAATGAGAGAGCTCGCTGTGATCACAGGCTTTTAATATTTTTTTTCTACTTATAGAGCTGAAGGGGTCTTTAACCAGTTATTAAAGTCAGGATTAATTTGTAATGGTCCAACTTACTAGTTTTAAAAGGGTTTTTTTTCCCTTTCTGAAAATAATGAAAACAATAGCATAATGTATATTTTATATTGGAAAAAGGAGGGAAATCCCAAATTTTAAATTTGACGTGTATTTTATATATCTGATCATCTTTTACTGATTTCACAATAATTGGTTTACATCTAAATACTGAATCATTTGCAAACATGGTTAGCTCTTTGTTAAAATAATATGTGTAAGTGGTGATTCTTCAGCAAACAGCATGGATACATTCTCATTCATAACCATTTTTACAGAATGATCTTAGCAGACTTTTTACACTGACTGCAAAGTGAAAATTGGTACACAAAGCACATACTCTGATTGAGCTTTGTCCAGTTTTACAAAGTAGATGCAAAACTGTTGACAAAGAAACATATCATCTGTTTTTATTTAGAAATCATAAAGTGTAGGTTTAATTTATGTCACGGCTGTGTGGATCTATTACACCTTGACGAAGGGAGAGGTTGTGTGCATAGTAATCGTATGGTGATTTTAAAAAGCAACTTTCAAATCTGAATTTTAAAATACCTTTAATTGTGCAAAACTGCAGTGTTTTGTTGGTAGAAGAATTCCAAGGCCATGGCCAAAAATAACCCCTTTATTAATATTGCAGACGTTTGTCATTTCAGTGATCAAAAAGGCCTTCGTCAGGGTACAATTGGCCTTTTTCCAAATAGCAAGCTTTTTCTCAGCTTTTTCTTCTTTACTCTTTCTTCTTTCTTCTTTTGTTGTTGCCCAGGGATTTATGCCTATCACAACCTAGATCACATGATCAGTGTCAGGGCATCACATGGTCGAAAGCAAACACACAAAAAACAGCTAACGTAAAAGGCAGATTAAAATACCATAAAACAATAAAGCCTGAGAGACTCTTAAAAATGATAGTATGCATTTCACTTAAAAATGATTCTTTGCATTTATCTGTGTATATAAGTGAGTCTTTCTTGGCCCTTGATACATAAAAGGAAATGTTTCCCTTGATCTGTTTCCCTTGTGTGGTATAGCTAACTTTTCTGGCTTTTAGAATTACAAGATGTCACTAGAAGAAGAAACCTTCTCCTGTTCCTAGTCCTAGGCTATTTGTTTTAAAAGCATTTCCCTGTCAAAAACTCAAGACTACTACTGGACATTGTACACACACATTTATTGTAATCTTATTTCTGTGACTTGCAGAATCCATTCATAAAAATCATAATTTTTAATTATATAATGAATTCACATGAGAGGTCCTGAGCACCTAAGACTGGATCCATAGATGTGCTAGCAAGAAGAAATTCTGGCAGTGCCATGAAGGACTTGCTGTGCAGGAACTAGTAGATGGCATAGAATCATAGTTATGCAGCTTCTTGTGCAAATGGAAACATACCCCTGCATTTTAGAAATGGATCTACTCTTAGAAGAGGCCTTCCATTCATAGAAGGTTGCCCCTGCATCAAACCAGTAATGGGAAAAATAAATAAATCCAACTATTTATTTATTTAATTTCACAAATGCATATACCACCTGATTGTAATGAAACTTCAAAACAGTTAACAAAAAGAATAAAATAACAAAATTATCATTAAAAACTGTTTGAAACAACTATTCAAAACTTTCAAAAAACATGCTAAGAATCAGAATCGAGGAAGAGCCTGCTGGATCAGGCCAATGCATACCCTCCAGCATTTCTCTGATGAAAATAGGGACGTCCCATTCCATAATTATAATTTTACTATTTATACCCCACACATCTTACTGGATTGCCCCAGTCACTCTGGGCAGCTTCCAACATATCTAAAAACACAGTAAAACATTAAACATTAAAAGAACCTTCCTTATACAGCGTTACCTTCAGATGGCTTCAGATAACTCCATAATTTCTCAAAAGAAAATAGGGACATCCTAAGGCAGTGATGGCTAACCTTGACACTCCAGATGTTTTGGAACTACAACTCCCACCATCCCTAGCTAACAGGATCAGTGGTCAGGGATGATGGGAGTTGTAGTCCCAAAACATCTGGAGTGTCAAGGTTAGCCATCACTGTCCTAAGGAAAAACGGGACATTCCAAGATCAAATTAGAAACCAGAATGGCTTCTCTAAATCAGGGATGTCCCTGGAAACTAGGGACACTTGAGGGGTCTGCAAATGGCCCATTTAGTCCAGCATCCTGTGGGAATCCTGCAAGCAGAATTTGAGCACAAAAGCATTCTCTCCTGCTGTGGTTTTCAGCAGCTGGTAATTTAGAAGCATTACTGCCTCCAACTGATTAAAACCCGTGTCAGCATGTCTCGATAGGCTTGCCTAAACAAAAATGTTTTTAGCAGGCACTAGAAAGAGTAAAATGAAGGCACCTTTCTGATGTCAATAGGCAGGGAGGTCCAAAGTGTGGGTGCTGCCACACTGAAAGATACATTATGTGGCACATGTAACAATGACAGTTCTGCAGATCAGAGCGATCAAGTGGACTTACATGCCATAAGGTGATCTCACAAGTAAACTGATCCCCAGCTGTTAAGGGCTTTATATACTAACAGTAACTGTTGAATTTGGCCCAGTAGCAAATGGGCAACAGTGAATATCTCTGAGCCGAGATGCAATATACTGATAGCATTTCACTTCCGTAAGCAATCATTGCACAGCATTCTGTACTTTATGCAGTGCAAGGGAAGCTCCACATAGAGCACTTTGAAGTAACCAGTGCATGAACTACGATGGGCAGGCTTTCCCTGTCCAAGTACGGTCATACCAATCACAGCTGGTAAAAGACGCTTCTAGCCACTGAAGCTACTTGCACCTCCAGTGCGAAAGTGGGATCCCGAAGCACCCCCAGACTGCGGATCTTCTCCTTCAAGGGGAGTGCCACCCCATCAAGGGTAGGCGATTGGCCAATTTTTCAGACATGGAAACTACTCACTCACCATGGCCAGAGGTGTACCTAGAGTCCCTTGTGCCCTTGGCAAGGAGCTACATTCACTGCTCCAGAAAAGAATCTGAGAAGCAGGTGAGGTTGCCTGGACAGGAGGAACACGCCTCTTCAGTGCTAGACAGGGCACCCATGCTGCTCTCTGCATGGAAGTTATTCTGAGGGTCCCTTTACTGTATGTCCCCTCCTCCTGCAGCAGCAGCAGCTTTTCCTGCTGGACATCCCAGTGGATTCCTTCTATGGACAAAGCAGGTCTGGAGTGCTGAACTTGGTTGCAGAAAGTGTTTAGGAAGCAGGAGCAAGGTTGCATTCCCTCTGTTCTACTCTCTACAAAGCAAGAGTCTGCAAGGCAGACTCAGTCCCATGGCCAGGCCTGAACCGAGTTTGGAACAGATCTTAATACAATAATTTGATCCAATACAACAATCAATACAATATTTACAATAATATTTGTTTATACAGAGAGCCATTATGTGGCTGTATAAATTGGCCATCTGCCAAGAATCCTAGAAAGAATATTCCTCATGATTATAGAGCACTTTTTTCTATCTCTGCAAAAATTGGCAGTTAGTTGAGTTTCAGATCAAAACTGCCTTCCTCTGAAGTCTGTTGTGAACTGTTTACCACGTGAGACACAAACTTCTAGCAACTGAAATAAAGTCCAGAGGTGCTGGGAATAAACCAGGGAGAAAGAATGTGAACAAAATCATGGTACAGGTACTTAATTCATTGTAAAATGAATTAAGCAGTCAAAGTGACCAAAGTCTACACTGATGGGTCAAAACCTGTCAATTGTGTCAGCATATTGAGTGATAGCTTGTTGTTGCATTATAGAATTAATGCTTTGAAAGAATTACTATTAGTACTTCATTTCATGAACAATACAACAAAATACATATCAAACAAAATTGACACTGCTGGAGGTTTTTAACTGGTGCCAAGATAACATCCCTTCTATCTAGCTCTTATTCTCAACAGATGAGGAGTACAGAAAAGAAGAAATGTTCCTAAAACACCACTTTGAAAGAGTGAAAGTAATCAAGGGAACACAAGGATTTCATTGCTTTGTTCCATCGACACCCAGTCCAACAGGAATTGTGACCAAGGTGTACTCCTTTAGCAATGAGAGTAAGAAGTTTGACACTGAAGGAGGTACAAAATCTCTA
Source organism: Darevskia mixta (assembly GCA_034641385.1). Taxonomy (NCBI): domain Eukaryota; kingdom Metazoa; phylum Chordata; class Lepidosauria; order Squamata; family Lacertidae; genus Darevskia; species Darevskia mixta. Next base: position 2,205,659 of record JAWWNH010000130.1, read on the forward strand.
GTTATGGCTGAGATAACTGGGTATGTGACCTGGGAATAAAACATGGTGGTTGACCTATGTGCTATCGGTGGACTATGAAAGTGAAGAAGCAACTGTGACCTCCTTACACCCGCCAGGCCCAGTATCACCATTTGTTTACCCATCTAGTCGGGATATACTTAGGGCAAGCACAAGTTCTAACAAGGGTCAAACCAAGAACTGCAACTGGCCGCACTTACACTTTGTCAAAAAATGAAACGTTGTGTGCAACAAGTGCTGAAAACCGTTTGGTGTAAAGTATAAATAATGGAAGAATAAATGTTTTCAGACCCATTTCATGTGTAAGGTTTTTTCCATAATTTTGTTTGATATGTATTTTGTTGTAATGTTCATGAAATGAAGTACTAACAATAATTATTTCAAAGCGTTAATTCTATAATGCAACAGCAAGCTATCACTCTACTTTGGAACATGTTTTTAAAAGAAAAGCCTGACTAGCTTTACAGATACCTTTTAATTGCATAACTTTCTAAAGAAATTCCTGAAGTAACTGATATTATAGTTTGAAGTCTTGTTTCTTCTGTTATCTTTTACTCCAAGACCCATTTATCCTAAATAGAACCCAATAAGGCAGACATGTATGTACAAAATATTTTTTCCACTGTGATCCCATTGAGATACCAAGATGAAATTTTGCAGGTGGATCTTAGAAATGTTAAATAATCAATACATTTTTTGAATTTTTAAAATCATATTATTTTTTTATCACTTTTAAAAAATTTAAATTTTGTAACTTTTATTTTCAAATTAAAGTAAGTTCATCTTGTGACATATCATATTAAAACCCATGAAGTTCTGAAGAGATTGGTATTTTTAGTTTTGACGTATCTCAATGCTGGGCTGAGCTTTTAATTTTTTTGTGTGTAGTCTGACAAGGCCAAATTGTATTTTTTTTTTTTTTTACATTTCAAACCCTCATAACTCAAAAACAGGATGAGATAAAAAGCTAAAATTTTATATTTAAACTTAGTTTTGATCATTCAATAAGTGTATAAAATATTAAGAAAATTGGGTGACATGAGGTAAAAAAGTTGGATCACTTGATATGGAATGACCCACACTCATTATCCTTCCAGTTGAACTTAGAGACATTTCTGTCTCTCACTTTTTCTCTGGCCAAGCAGCTCTCTGCACTGCACAACTAAGCTCAATCTAAAACTATTGCTTTTTTCTTTATGCTTCCACCCTCTTTATTTTTATTCAATGCCCCCCAATTGCACCTGAGGCTGCTCCCCCCCAATTGTTGCAGCACCCCCCAGGGGCGGTATCGCCCACTTCGGGAAACACTATTAATTTAATTGGGACTCCCCCACTGGTAAGGAAATCCATCTGCCTTCACTGCTGCTGTATATGGGCAGAAAGCACACCTCCTGCTCAGTCTTGGGACAGATGTATTAGAACACCTCCAGGGTGGTTTTGTCACATTTTAGCTTCTGATTTTTAGCTTTTAAAAATCAGCTATTTTTGCCAGTAGCATTCAAACCTAAACACTATATTCCTGGGAGTGATTCATATGCAGCCTCCTGAACCCAAGATCCTATGAGCCCTCTGAATGTCCATAGTAGAGAGCGGGTGTCTAAATTCAGAGTAGCTAACTCACCTACAATAAATTGTGACATATTCCCCCTCTGCTATCTCCGGAAGGCTTCTAAAGTGGAAATTATCCCAACAGGTCTCTGTTGGACTGCTCTTCAAATTTCAGTTCCAGGTCATCAGGTCTAAAAACAATTACAAGTTGACAAACCCACTCCCCTGAACAAAGTGACTGAGCAAAAATCGTCCATCAGACCTTAATAGGTGACAGAAACCTAGGTGTCAAGTTCATGTGTTGGGTGATTGTTCGTTACACATCTGCAGCAACCATTAGCTATCTACCTTCCTCAGTAATGACCTGTGGTTGCTCAATGAAAAGATCAGATAGGGCTCCACCTTTCAGAGAACTGCAGGACTCTGAAATGGTAGGTGGCATGCGTACGTGTTGCAGCAAACTCCATTAACTATTTCCCTGCATCACTCAGAAGCTGCAGCTGAGAGGAGTGGCAGGGCTTGTTCATTTGAACCACCTGCAATTCCACAGGTTTTTAAGAGCATCAGAGTTAACACTAAATACATTAGTTCTGGTAAATGAGCTGCCATAGCCGCTAGAAGGGCATGAATATTTGTGTCCTGGGCTTTTTAGACTCATCTATTCATGTACGATCTGAAACCAAAGGGTCACTTTGGTTGCCAGATGTGATTTCCCCCCCCCCAGCTCTCCTACCCTAGTAATTAGTCTGTGTGTCTTGAGAAGAGAGATTCTTTGTGGGTGGGGAGTGTAAGGGAGTTTCTTATTCCCTTGCTTTTTTGTGAGCTTATCAGTAAATTTCTAAAATAAAAAGTTTTGGATATAAGCCTCTCTAGATATCACATTGACTTGACTCCCCATCCCTCCCCAAATCTGGAAGATATTCTCCGTAATCTCGGACATAGCAGATGCTGATTATGATTACTGACTGGCATGATATACTCTGCATACAAGCAGAGATTATCACTTCACATTTTCAGTACTGAACCATCATGCATTGCAAATACATTCTGCTATGCTCCGATGTGCCATGGCTCAAATGAAACAATCATCATTATTTTGTCTGTTGATTGGAATACTTTGTTCTTTCAATTTAGAAAAGGATGTGTTTTGGAAAATGAAAAGTTAAATTGATTTCTGAGTGGAGGAAAACTGTATGCAACTGAAAGCAAGCATTCCTCACATTTTAAAAGTTTTTGTGTGTTTGTTTAGTTTCTGGGCAATGGGATATGTAGGTGTAAACATTGCATGAATTCAAAAATTTATGTCATGTAGTACGACTTAATTTCTAAATAAGAGTTATTGAGTCAGTCTTGTGTGGAAAACATAGCTGGGCATGGAAACTGTCATTCAATGTGCTGAGAATAATTGCTGGCTTTTAGTGAGAAGACAGTGGCACTTTGTACATGTGTAATAACAGGTTTGAAAGTTGGCATATTAATATGCTAGAATAAAAACCATCTGCTCTGATCTATCCTCCCTTCTTGTCCTGCCTTCTTGTCCTGCCTGCTTCCTCTCCCTCTTTCTTGTCTCCGTTGATGTTGACTGCCCTGCTGTCCTCATCCAACCCTTCTATATACTGCTTTAGTCCCATTCTTTGGGCATCTCCCCCACCATTATCCCTCCTCTCTACTACAACTCTCTCACACCTCTGATTCCTTTTCTCCTGCTATTCCATGTTAGGGATCATTAGGGAAAAGAATTGAAAATAAAGCAGCCAGCATCATAATGCTATTGTAGAAACCTGTTGTATAACTGTGTACAATTCTAATTGCTGCACCTCAAAAAAGGATATTGTAGAGATAGGAAAGGTGTGCAGAAAAAGCTACCAAAATAATAATGGGGCTGGAGCAATTTATCTATAAAGAAGGTTACAATATTTGGGGCTTTTCAGTTTGAGGGGGGAAAGCAAATAAGCAGGGGAAAGGAAAGAGGCGTATAAGTTTATGCAAAATGTAGAGGAAGTGAATAGTTTTTCTCTATCATAATACTGAAGCTTAGAGTCATCCATTGAAGCTGAATGCTGAAAATTGAGGACAGACAAAAGGAGATACTTCTTCACACTTCAAATGGAATTGATTATCACAAAGTGTAAATCAGGCATCCCCAAACTTCGGCCCTCCAGATGTTTTGGACTACAATTCCCATCATCCCTGACCACTGGTCCTGTTAGCTAGGGATAATGGGAGTTGTAGGCCAAAACATCTGGAGGGCCACAGTTTGGGGGTGCCTGGTGTAGATGGTCACCAACTTGGCTGGATTTAAAAGGGGGTTAGACAAATTCATGCAGAAGAAGGCTATCATAGCACAATGGGGCCAGTCCATTGTCACGGGTAGGACACTTGGACCATGTTTTTTTGTATTCACACATGTGTAACAATGTAAATATACATAAAAATTAGCAACCAAAATTTAACCTATGTTCTTAATAAGATACTGAACATGTTACTAATTTTTTATTATTTTTATGGATATTTTTGACAATTTTATTAAATGTTAAAGTATTGTCACGGGTGGGACAAAAAAAGGACATTGAGCTTGAGATAAATTTGATTTATGGAAAAACTGTGAATTGGGAGGTGAATCACTGATAAACTCAGCATATCTGTTTAAATCAATGTTCATTGGTTACAACTATGCAATCAGAAATTAAGTTTAAGAAATTTAACGATACAAAATTAAGGAAAAAATGCTGTCACGGGTGGGACAATCATCAGAAAACTTTTAACTTGAACACTTCTGTGAAGGCTACGTGGGTGGACTTTTGAAAAGAAGGTCCATAAGCTAAACTTCTTTTGTCTTTAGCTTTAAAAAAATGGTTAGACTGCATGTTTGGAATCTGTTTAGGTAATGAAACTATAAGTAAAAGAAGTATATTTAAAAAAAAAAATTCTTATCAGGCTCATTTTTCATGGAATGGCCCAATGGTTATGTTATATCACCCAGTATCAGAGGTGCTTTGCCTCTAGTTGGCCACTGTGAGTACAGGGTGCCAGTGGCATGTGGCAAAATTTTTAGTATGGGAGCAGTTAGGGTCAGGGGTACCAGCTTGTGAGGGCGAGGTGGGGACCTGACGTCCCGATATTGCTCACGTCAGCAACATGCTTCCCTCTCTAAGCTGGGCAGACGCTTCCCAGGATTTGGGAAGGAGGTCTCTGACAGGATGCTGGAGCCCTCGTGCCTCCTTCCCAAAGCTGGGTGTAGTGTAGCAATGGAACCAACTGCCTTCCAGCCTACTGTGTCCAAATATACATTGTGGAGCAAAGGTAAATGTGGAAGATATTTGGTCTCAGAGCAAAAATTTTTTGCCACACATTGGTTTTAGCTTTTATTGAGGGAGAACTGTGTCAAATCCATATACAGTGGTACCTCTGGTTACATACTTAATTTGTTCCGGAGGTCTGTTCTTAACCTGAAAACGTTCTTAACCTGAAGCACCACTTTAGCTAATGGGGGCCCCCGCTGCCGCTGCGCCACCGCTGCCCGATTTCTGTTCTCATCCTGAAGCAAAGTTCTTAACCCGAGGTAATACCGTATTTTCCAGCATATAAGACGACTGGGCGTATAAGACGACCCCCAACTTTTCCAGTTAAAATATAGAGTTTGGGATATACTCGCCATATAAGAAATACGACCCGGCGTATAAGACGACCCCCAACTTTTGAGAAGATTTTCCTGGGTTAAAAAGTAGTCTTATACGCAGGAAAATACTGTATTTCTGGGTTAGCAGAGTCTGTAACCTGAAGTGTATGTAACCTGAAGCGTATGCAACCCGAGGTACCACTGTAGCTACTTTTACATAACACATTTCATTAGATGATTGCAGGACATGTAGTAAACATCAATTAACACTTGCACAAGTGTCAAAATGTTACATTTCAGATGGGAAGCTGAGATACAGAGAGAGATTCGTCTACGAGATCACAGAGTGAGTCAATATCAAAGGAAGAATAAGTAACCCAGAACATTTATTTATAACTAGCCAACATACTTTTGTGGCACATGAATTTTAATTATAGAAGGCGTCTTCAAACTTGGTTAGCTATTTTGTCTCCTTACATTTTAATCTTGAGAACTACATATGTTACAATAGGGTATGGACTGTTGAGAAGTCCAAGACATTTCTACTGCTAATCTACCGGTAGTACAGATGTTACAAAGCATTTCCAAATTTTGCTGAATGTTGGCATTCAGTGTTAGGACAACCCAGATGAATTAGTCAATTAATTCTGTGAACATCCCACTTCCCCAAAATTGGAGATGCACCAGTGAATATTAGCAGACACCTTTATGTCCTTGTCAGTATTGATTTGCATATATCCCCAAACTGGGGAAGTACATCTTAGTTTTTACCATTCACATAATCTAACTGGGACTGTCAGCAATCATGTGTGAATTTCAAACATTCACCCCCACCTTGTGCAATGGAAGAAGGAAAGTACTGCAGGAAATCCTTCATACAGTGACTCTTCACTGGTGCAACTGGACCCCACTTCTCCTCCGTAATGGAATAATGCCACCACACAGGTTTTACCAGCTTCAGCTGTTATGAAGTTGTGAAGCCCTTAAATATTTCACAGTAAAATGAATTTATTTCGAATTGTAGTTAACTTAAAATAAACATGTGTTGTTGTTGTTTTTTAAAAAAAACACCTCATAATAAAAGTCATTTTTGCCAATATACAGTACAACTTAAAAATCAGTTTCAACATAGGCTTTTACCACCTTCATGCCTGTTCAGAGAAGCAGTGTGACATCAACACTTTCTATATGTGCTTGTTAAAGGATTCCTACTCAAGTGCTTACATTGATACCTCCCACTTCTGTTACCTCATCATTCTGTTACAAAAGAGAGATCTGTTGGCAAATTACTTTGGGAGTTTTGAATTCCACATGTTTAGATTGCAAAATTCCAGCCAAAACAATCTTGATGAATGTCATTATTAAGAACTTTTGGTAGAGAGTGCTGGGTTCAAGTTATTTGATAGTTTTAGATAAGCCACTGTTCTCTCGGCCTTCATTGCAGTCTGCAGTGTGAATATTAATGCTGGGCTATTTCACAAGCACTTAAAAACCATATGTGTGACATACCATAGACAATAATCCTATACAATCTGACCTAAGAGTAAATCTCATTTCACTAGGATTGCTCTGTTAAACACACTGTTATTTATTTATTTATCCTTATTTACTACAACCATCGCCACCATGTTGGAAGCATTCTCAAAACTAAAATTAGGATGGTAAAATGTCACTTCAAGTGCACTAAAAGTTCATTGTAGGCATACATTTGCATGTAAAAATGATTGGGTGAGTTTTCTAGAAGTGAGGAAATAATTTATACTCGTCAGTTAGAACTGCCTCAAACCAGGCTTATTAGTATATTGAGTATTAATACTTCTCCCATTAGACTAATCTCTGACCATTTTGACACTTCGAGTTTGGCAGATTTTTTCTTGGAAAAATAACATCCCTAATAACCTTTGAAAACAATGTTCACCTCTGAGCTAGAACCCAAGAGGTCTGTGGCATGTGCACGGGGCCCATTTCCCCCTTGTACTCCGGAGGAACTCTTTGGCTTTGAGAGCAGCTCTTTAGGGCTTGTGGAGCACTGCAGAGCAAAGTGTGTCAGGCTGCTCATGGCTCTTTGGGCACTAACAACTATATTGAATCCCCCATCCCAGAACTCTATAAATATATATTTCATATTTATAGTGTTGTTATCATCTAGATAACCTATGAGAGAAAAAGTTCAGGTTTATCTCTGTGTTAATCTTCTTGTGTAAGTTTGTGTGTGTGTTTTTAAAACAGGGAGAAACACTGAGGAAGAAGAAGCTATGATGCAAGAATGGTTCATGTTGGTCAATAAGAAGAATGCCTTAATAAGGAGGATGAATCAACTCTCCCTGCTGTGAGTGTATATACTGATTTGCCAAAACTGTTGAACCTTTCTGCTTTTTTTCTGTAGGACAACAGATTTTCCAGCATTTCAATCAGAAACTTTTGAAGCACACAATTTTGTAAGCATAATGGCCTGATCCTAAATTTAGAACATGAAAAATGGATGGTTTCAGGACCTACATATTCAGTCTTAATCAAAAGATTTACAGATGCCTTTGCATGTTAGGGATCCAGATATAATTCACACACACATCACCATTGAATTGAAGGGGGGAACTGCTTACAAGCAGAATAACACTGTGTAGTATCACTTGTGCAGTATCACCTATAGGCTGAATCAATAGGATTGTGGTGTGCGGAAAAAGAGGGGAGGGGGCAATGGACGGCAGATAAATTTCCTATTTTTTAATGTTACTGAGAGCTAATGAATAAATTGTATTAGAGTAATATGCAAATGACATGCACTTAAATTAAATTGCGTGCTAGAAATGTGAAAATCTGGGAAAGTGTGCTTTTTAGAAATGGCTTCAGGGAGCAAGTAGTGCAAGTGACTTGCATCTTCTGTCCTTCTTTGTAATCTCTGAAGTGGGCCTTTTTATCTAGCCTTTGCCAGATGCAGAAGCCGTCTATGCAGGCTAAATGTGGCTGAGAGGTAAACATAAAGTTTCTGTTCACACATTACAAAGAATATAAGAAAGAATATAAGAAACCATCCTATATCAAATATTTCCAGCTAGCCCAATATTGCCTTCTCTCCCTGGTTGTGGCTCCCAGGTATCTCAGCCAGGGGTTCTCTTCATCTCCTTCTATCTGGTCCTTCTTATCAGAAAATCAATGAACTGCATGCAAAGCACCAAAAAGTACTTTCTGTTCTGTTTGCATCTTAGTTTCCCATAAAAGTTCTCCACTATCTTCAAACCAGGCAACTGTCAGTTAATAAGCCAGTATATGATCTAGGGCAGGCACGTCCAACAGGTAGATCGTGATCTACCAGTAGATCACTGGACGTCTGTGGTAGATCACTGGCTCCCCCCAAAGAAGCTGAACAACGTTGGCTCCCCTAAAAAAAGCTCAACATTTTGGCCCTTCACCCCCCCAAAATGGGCCTTCCCTCCTCCCTAAAAGAAGCTCAGCAACTTTGACCTGAACCCAAAAAAGGGGGTAGATCACTGCCAGTCTTTAACTCTGTGAGTAGATCGCAGTCTCTTGGGAGTTGGCCACCCCTGATCTAGGGCTAAGGAGGAACACAGCCCCAATGCTTTTTCTCAGCTCAGATCATCTGAACTGAGCTGAACTGCCTGACACCCAATACAACTGCCTGTTGATGGCATTAAAAAAGGGACAATGGGTCTTGAGCCAATAGCTGACCAGGGATAAGGAGTGGAAGAAGACTTTAGTGAACTTCAGATGAAGCTATGTCACCACAGGCAAGGGAGAGCAATCCCATTCTGAAGATTTCTGACCCTTTCAGAAATAAGGAAAGGTTGATGGTTTCCAAATGTACATTCCATTGAGCATGGATCCTGTTCAAGGTGCGTAGGAATAAATGTGCATTGCTGTAGAGCAGTATTATGTAGATTGCTCCTTTTGGCATTTGTCTTTAAGGTTGCCAGGGCTATTATGACACTTTCTACAGTTCCTCTGTATTTATTGTTTACTGTCAATATTTACTTACTTATTTCTAAAAAGAGTGGTGCTGAGACCACCCTCTGCCCCAGAAGCCCTGCCCCTTACAGACAGATATACAGCCAGGTGGGTCACTCTTCTCTGAGGACAAAGCATGCAGTGGTAGAAGGCTGCAGAACCACATTTAGTGAACCCAATTCCACATTTGAACCCTGAGTATTAATATACGTGGTTCCTTCTACTTCAGCGTATTATTTTACATCTAATGCCTCCATTCATCTATTAACTCTGAAGACAACATATTATGTCCTATGGGGCCATGATGTTCTAGAGTAGGAGACAATCATTTAAAGTAAATGAACCTGCATCCCAATAGGCAAATAAAGAGGCAGACACATAAGCTAGGGTTGAACTTTTTATTTAGACCTTAAATTGAAATTAGCAGAGGGGGATGACTATGGGGTGGGAACTACCTTAACTGTTTAACTATAGCCATTGGATGACTTACCCTTGCCTACAGAGCTTTCCAAACTTTTCATGCTGTGATACACTTTTTAGACATGCACCATTTCACAACACACTAATTCAGTTTTACTAGCAAACTGGAGGTAACCCCTTTCCAGATCCTGAAGGACACACCTACACATTGCAGCCGACACACTAACATGTCGCGACACACACTTTGGAAAGCTCTGAATTAGGACATGGCTCCCTAGCCTGCCTTGATTCCCTAGTCACCGCCCTCTAGGACCGCAGAATCCCAGGTGGATAAGGGAGTCTCGCCCTCTGAACTACAGTCAGATAAGTGAGCCTTGGGGCCAACCCACCACCTGAAAGGTTCCTAAAGGCCTTCACCAGGTTAAAGCAAACATATTTCTTTTCCTGCCTAAACTGCCAGAAGTGACCAAATCCAGAAGATTAACCTAATTAAACAACACAGCAGTCCATCTAGCATTCTGTTGGGTTGTTATTGCTATTGGGTTGTTGTTTTTATTTCGATTATATATATTGTGATTTTATTTTTTGATTTTGTTCTGTGAACCGCCCCGAGACCTCCGGGTATAGGGCAGTATATAAATTCAATAAACAAATTAATAAAATATTTAGTGTGAAGTAGACAAAAAACCTATCTGTCCAAAATGCAGACTGGGAAAAATTCCTGCATGGCCCCCTAGTGGCAACCCTGAAGCATACTGGGAGGGAGGGTGCTGCTGCAAACAGAGTTTAGAGGGAAGTCAGCTTGTCCCTTAAATGCCCTGCTCCTCAGACCACCTTACGGTAGGAATGCACCAAGGATTTTCCTGCTCTGCTTCTCTTGCCCAATGACCCACAAGGATGCCCTACCTTCTAAGCACCATCTAGGCCTTTTGCTGAACGTTCATCCAGCAATACTACTTCTTAATCCTTTGTTCTCGTGTATCATTTATTTAGAGTAGCTTAAACCTATAGTCCTAACTGAGTCCAAAAAATCAATGTAAATTAAAGGTTCTTTTAAACGTTTAATGATTTAGTAATTAACATATTGATGAACTTTTGCAACTTGCCTAGGGAAAAGGAGCATGACCTAGAGAGGCGGTACGAACTGTTGAACAGGGAGCTAAGAGCAATGCTTGCCATTGAAGGTAAGAACTGTTTTGAATGTTTAGGCTTCTGTCTGTGAAAGTATTCTGCTTTTAGATACAAACCAAAAATGCTGTGTGACCCCTTCTACATCAATTATGAACTTTTCAAAACAGACCTGTGTAATCAAGGATACTTAATGTGCCTTAGAAAGGACTTGGAATTGGAGTAGTGGTGAAAGGACTGGATTGCCCACAATTTATTTATTTCATTAAGTGGCATATGCCCTGACACACAGCACTGGTTTTGCCTCAGTGCAAAAATAGAAGAAATGACACATCAGATTAATTATTTTTACATCTTAAATATTTGTTAGCAACAGTACTTCCATAGAAAGAATAGACCTCACCCATCTTCATTATAAAAATATCATGCACATGTCAAGTAAAACAGTTTTTCAGAGAAAATGACAGCATTAGTTCAACCCTTTGCACGTATATTTTCTTGATTCTCTGTATCTTTCTAAGCAGCCACTCACTTCACTGGACTAAATACTCATGAGCAGATTGACATAAGGGATAAACAATGGTCTCCTCTTCATAATGCTTTTAAAGAACTGTACAATAATCCAAAGGATGATTTATAATAAAAGTAAACATCCAGATAGGTTAAACTACTGCTTTACCTTATTTTGTTATTTAAATATGCTAGGTTTCTTTATAAAGCTGTTCTACTTATAGTTTTCAGCCACATATTCTGCCTTTACAGTTCAAAGATGTTTGCTTAAAAGTTAATCCTCTGGGCTCTGTAAAATGGACCTTTTGTCTAATCAATGCAAATTGATTTTGCTATTCTGTATTGACCTCTTAACCCTTTGACTGTCCATGGTAATTTCTTTCTTCACCTGATAAGGTACCTGATCCATAATGAATCAATTCTAATTAGTTTAGAGACATCACTGAAAGCATGAGTTTGGGAGGAAAAGGCATGAGGTGTCAGGTAGCTTTCTAATCCACCTCTTTGTAGCTTTTTTTACAAAACTCAAGAATTACAGGAATCCTGAAAAAAATATAAACCCATAACATGTTTATTGCTTTCTAAAGAGAGATTTGACAGCAACAATAACAAAATGTTCAAAAGAAAATAAAACTTTGGGCCCAGGCATCTAGAAGGTGTCTTTTGGGAGACTTCTAAGTCTTTGAAGTTTGGGGGCTTCTTAAGTAAAAGTGTGAAGTAACACTGAGTTAGCTTTTGAAGGACATGAAGCAGGTTTATGCAGGCCTGAAAACAGCAAAACATATTTTTCTTTTTAAAAATATGTACTAGAAACACCATTACAATAATTGGTAGCAATAATAACATCAGCAACAACATTTGGAGGGCTTTTCAAAAGTTGGATAGTGTTGTTTATTCCTTAACATTTAAATGTTATTTTTATTACAGTGGTACCTCGGGTTAAGTACTTAATTCGTTCCGGAAGTCCGTTCTTAACCTGAAGCGTACTTAACCTGAAGCACCACTTTAGCTAATGGGACCTCCTGCTGCTGCTGCGCCGCCAGAGCACGATTTCTGTTCTTGGCGGAGTTCTTAACCTGAAGCATACTTAACCCGAGGTATTCTGCTCTATTCTCAAAGTTACCCACTCCCCTTTTGCCACCAAGATCCTCTTAAGTTACTCTTAGTTATGTTTCATCTAGTTCACGGGGTGGCAAGACTTACCTTGCCTGGCCCGGTTCACTACCGCAGAGCCCCCTCCGTGGGCTGGATTGTGGGCACGTGTGAGTGGGCGCACCTGCGATTTTCGGTGTCTGCGTCTGCGCAGACATGATTTCTGGTGCTGCGGAAGCAAGTCCCCATGCCACGCTGCGCCGGTTTAGCACAGTGCGCGGGGACTCGTCGAGCAGGCGGCTTGGTTCGGGGGAGGCTCGTGGGCCGGTAAAATGACTCCCATGGGTCTTAGGTTGCCGACCCCTGATCTAGTTTAACAGATTAATGGTGCTGTTCTGAATATATTAAGTGGGTTGTCCATCTGCAGCATAAATGTAACATTGGCCCAGTTGCAGAAATTATAGTTAAGCATAAACAAAGGTGGTCAGAGCAAAAATTGCTGCCACTTTACTCATCCTCCAGTTCTGCTGCTGCCATGATACCCAGAACTAAGCTATGATTTAGCATTATATGTGCTTTGTACTCCCCCAAAAAACAAACCATGAACCGTAAGCCAAGAACAAACCTTGTCTACAGCTCATAGTTTGTTTGAAGCTAAGCCAAACAATGGCTCCAGGCAGCAAAGAAGCAGTAGGACTGGAGTATCTGCATGCTTGCTTACTCACTCACGCTAAGCCATGGTTTGGCTTATCATTCCATACACTATTTTTAAATTTTTCTTTTAAAAGGCATACCCCACTTTTTGGGGCACTTCTCCATAAAGTGATGAGTAAAAAACCAACTCTACCTGACAATAAAATATAAAAATATGAAATACAGTACTGTACAATTAAACATTAAACCGATATAAAAAGTTAAATACATAAATAGAATATAAAACACAACACAGGTGTTTTAACAGTGTTAAAACAAAAAAGCCAACAAGAATTTGAAACTCCAGAAATAAAATACACTAATTTTAAGCAACATATTCAACAAACATTGAAACCACAAAATTGGGGCTTGTTTCACTTCTAAGGGAAGAAAATTTCAGAGAACTGGTGCCACAGCACTAAAAGCACCTGCTCAAGTCACAGCATGCTTTATTGCCATGACATGTGGCACCATCAACAGATCTTCATCCATTGATCTAAGGAACAGGGCAACTTGAATAAAATATTGTGGGGGCCCAGGTAAGCCCCGCCCCACATAATTGATCAAATGACGCAATGCACACACACCATTTGAATGGGAATGCCCATCAACTTTGTGGTGGCCCAGCCCCCTCAAATATTTTATTGTGGGGACCAAAGCCCCCACGGTCCCTAGGAGTTTGCTTTCCATGGGACTGGGGTGGAGTGTAAGGAGAGCTGTGCAACTTTGTGCTTTTGGTGCATTTCACCCTAAACTGAAACAAGTCTTAGTAATTGCTGAAATGCTGGTTACATGTTTTCTTCATTCAACACTGTAACACAACTAACAGAGAGAACACTGAAGGCAGGGAATGCCTTATTTCCATGGAATTTTGCACCCCACTCTATGGATATAGATGGAAACTTATCTCCAATAGTTCTTGTTTTAGGAATGGCAGATATAAGTCAGATGTATATCCAAGGACAGGTTTGGTTTCTGTGGGATGCATTCACATTCTTAAACCAACACCCATCACACAGAATCACACAACCCTATTGAATTCAGTTGTGACTTTCTTCCAAGTAAGTGTACATAGGATTGCAGTCTCAGTGAATCTGCAAGCCAGTGATTAAAATGGAGGTGTTTGCAATAGAACATCATTTTGGGGTGTTGAAGCTTTTAACGCAGAATACATGCCTGACCAGCCACATTCTGGTTTTCTTTTGGCCATAGATTATTCTTATTTTTACAAGCAGTACTGCCATCCCAGCAAAAGCCACAGGTCAACATATAATCTGGTTACGTGTTGAAAGAAAACGACAACACATATTTATTGATGATCAGGAGCACCAACTTGAATAAAATATGGAGGGGACAGATAAATCTCAGCCCCAATTCTAGCAACGGAGGTACCTAGTGCTGGTAAAACTGTTTATTCCCACCCACCCCTCACCCCATTTTTTATCACCCAAATAACTCTGTGAGGTTGACTGGCTAGCCTCCTCAAATATCTTACTGTGAGGCTGAAGGGACCTGGGCTTCTAGAGTTGGTGCCTATGCTTGATGTGCTTTACATAAACCAGCAGAAAACCGATGCAGAATAAGGCTGTCTCATGAAAACAAAGTATAAACATAGAGTAGTCACCAGCTGAGTATTGAGGAGCTTTGGGTTCCAGCTACCTTCTTGCATGCATTGCGCCACTTGTTAAAATTTAATGCCTCCTTAGAACAGCTGAAGTTCATGTTTTACACACCTTAGGAGTGGTGTGTGTTCATTTTTCTACCCAACAAATAGATCTCCTTTAGAAATGTGTACATCTTGATTCATTCTTGGCTTCGAGTTTGAAGTGGGTGCTCCTCTTAAAAGGATTTATGCATAGGTTCACTATTTTTGTAGTTATGGTTTATATGATAAGCTTTTATATTTAAAATCAATATGTAATCCTGTGGAGGAGCTTATCCCCTAAAACCCCATTTGTAAATCTATTTTAGCTTTGTTACACGGCGCTGCCACAGTATTCCATAGATTGATTAGGTTCAGCAGTAGAATCCTATCAAATGGCTTCCTCTGATGATGATGCAAACTCTTTCAGGATTGCTAGTTGACTGGAACTAAAGATAAGGCTTTGACTGCAATCCCCCAATGTGCTCTTTACAAAACTAGTGTTAATTTTCATCAAAAGTTGCAAGGCTTATTTTATAGCAACAAGATTTAAGGGATTTTTATTATAGAACTTTGGTCATTTTCAATATACTGGAGTGTATTTCTGCTAGAATACTAATATATGTTTTCTTTTCCCAAACTAATTATCTCCTTTTAAAGAAAATAAATAGTAACTGATTCAGAAAAAGAAGCCCTACATACTTTAGTTTTTGCAGGTTTTTATTCTGTATAAAATTTTGAAATCTATATCCTTCTTTAAAAATTTGTTATTACCAGTGACAGAAGAAACAATGCTCCCCAGTACTTAGATTTAAGCCAATCTATATACTGGTCCTTAAACCCATGCTTATGGGAGTAATCACATTGATTTCAAGGGAACTTCCTTAGAATGGCAGCTCTAAAACCATTTCTTAACAAAGTAATGCTTGTTGGGTCTAGCTGAGCTGCAGATAAAAAAGGATCAGAGCAAGTTTTTTTGTTCAGAAAAAGCCTGAGATTAATATAATTTCTATGCATCTTGCTTTTGTTCACCATATAAGGATGTCAACATATTAGGCTCCAAATAACTCTTTAGATTCGCATAAGCAGCTTGCTTTCACCCAGTGAAGATTTTGGTGGCTGTTTCTTTCTTTAAATGGCTGCTGTCTGCAGCATATAACAAACTGCTCTAAGTTTCAAAAACCATTTCCTTTGTGGGGACTGGTCTGCTTTTTGAACTTAACTAAATCTAAAGCCCACTTACTTTACAGAACAAGCTTCATGTGGGTTTGCTTGCTTGCTTGAACCTTGCTGTAGTCAGGTGGTGTGGTGAATGATTTTCTTTAATTTCCAAACTTCAGAACATGTAATTGGAGCACTCCAAGACTAAATGAGTTCAACTGAAATCAACAAGACCTATTTCCACATAAATGTGTTAAGGTGTGAGCAAAAGTTACTGAGGCTGTGATTCATAGCTTTTACTTTTTTAAAAGTCCCATTGGAAATAGCAGGACTTACAATCTTCTTTTATTTTGAATCTTTGGGTATAATAGAAAACGTAATCAGAAGGATTACTGCCATTATTATTCACAGACTAGACCAGAATAAAAAAAGATTGAGGACTAGAGGACTTTGTTGGCCAATATCTACTTATACTACATTAAATAGCCTTGACATGAACTGATATAAGCAAGGTTGTTTGTACATATAATAGTGGTTAAATTTCTTGACTTTTTAATTTTGGAAATAGAAATGAGCATTCATGTCTGGTTGTTTACTATTTTAATTAGCAAATCTTAGCAGTACAATCCTGTGCATGTTGATTTAGAATCCCACTGAGTTCAATGGGGCTTACACCTTACTAAGTGTAGGATTGCAGCCCAAGTATCATGGGATCATTTGCCTTATAAAAGAAATTTATTTCAAACAAAATGTTTGGGACTCTTAGAGAATTGTATCATATCATTTTTGGAGAATTGTTATATTTAAGCCATAAATGACATGTGCTCTTGCTTTATTTTGCCACTCTGAATACATGCATTCAGATGTAAGATCTCAACAAATTATGAACAGCTAAGAAATTATGCATATTTTTAAAAGCAGAGGGAGTTGGTGCCTTTCAGACTTTTAGTGCTAACTAGTTGTTGAAATGTAGGTATATCATTACTAGTAGAAATCATCTGCTACTGGGCAGCCTGTAAATGCTGTTAAATAAATACAGTAGTAGCAATAAAAAATATGCTGAAAACTTTGTTGGAGTCCTTTCATGTAAACACAGTGTCTAGGATGTAGTTTTTACAGATAAATTTGTTTTCTGCAGCTGTGTGTGAGGGAGTATATTTTCTCTATGTCACTGTTAGTATGCATATACTGTGTATATTGGGAAGGCAATTTAAAGAATGGCTTTTTACTGCTGTTCTAACCTTTATTGGATGAGTCTGCATCTAATTTTTAATTTGTAAATACAAGACTGAATTCACTCTAGCACCACTTGCTTTCATAAAGCTTCTGAACAGTTTGCTGCCTTGAATAAATTTTGCTTTGGAGGGGGGTCAGGGGGATTTGAACCAGCACATTCTTGTGTGGTTTGTGAAGATTCACATGGTAACCATTGGTGTGCATTGTTAGGTTTATCTGAATAAGCACCAGCCATGTGAGTTTTAACATGATTGCCCAGGGCAATGGAGAGAGAAGAGAGAAATCCAAAAGGGTTGCACTGTCTTGCCTCTGGTTTTTGTGTTATTGGTTGTTGTTTTTAGAAAGTTGATAGAGGAGAGGACGCCACACGAGTCAGAAGTGATGGAGTTTTCTTTTAAAGCCAGTGTCCTGTTTCCCTCCTGCTTCTCATTTGTTCTGCTATCTCCTTCATCATCTATTTCTCCTTCTTTTCATTGTTTACCTTCCTAATGAGGGAGGCGGGGCAGACTGGAGGTTGATTGACAGATACAGACCCTTGCAGTCTGGCCTGGAGAGCAGTTGGTTCAGAGCTTGAGGAGGGCTCCAGTGTTAAATGTGCCCTTTTTAATGAAACACTGCCTTATAAAAAGTAAGAGACAATACAACACCAAAAGGAAATACCTGTATGAGAGAGCCTCTCTCTTTCTGCAGCATCTTTGAATAACAAACTAAAGCAAAACTGAAGAAGTGAAAGAAATGGGTGTAGATCTGTACTTCACCTTTTTTAAAAAAAACTTAAACAACAACCAAATTTGGAATTGTTCCCTAGTAAAGGCCTAAGATTCAGCTATTACACAAGCTGCCAAACAGTCTGAACAACTATGGAAGAAGCTGTGTAATACTGTCTAGCAGATGTGTTTTTACCTCAAAGAAAAATGCTGATTATCTGATATCCACTTTTAAAGTTATTCTGAAGCATCTGGTGCCCAGTGTGAGACATTTCCAACAGCTAAGATGTAGCAAGAAAGAAATTAGCAAAGAATAGGCTATTTGGAGGGGAGAGTAGGTTACAGTGAGATTAAGAAAAGTGTTTTTCTATTTGCTTTAGCTGGCTTTTTGTCTATAATTTTTCCTGTTTCGATTCCTGTAATTTTTCCTGTATGGTTCCTCTATACATACATACATACATACATACATACATACATATGCACACACTGTGTGGGGGTTTGTTTGTTTTTTCCTAGACAGACTGATATGCAAAATGGGCACATAAATGCAAATCATCAAGTTTCCTAATTTCCAAACTGGGAGCTAGAAAATTGAATCCATTCACTCCACACTAGTGTGTTTCCATACAATTGGAACGTTTTTTTAATATGCCCTAGAATCTAATGTTGGAAAACATAAAATTATTGGGTCTGATTTATCCATCTTCCCACCCTTCCCCATCAAGCTATAACCTGAAGTCATCAAATGAGAGTCTCGGCAGTTTAAAGTTACACAAATCCATAGGAATGTGAAATGAAATGACCCTTATTGGTCCCTACAAAGGAAGAGGCTTTATTTTGGAGGCCAATGATCTGGCACTGATTTGTTTAGATCATACGTAAGTTAAGCTTTCAAAGCACGCAGTTCTGGATTTCTTTCTTTTCTTTTCAGACTGGCAAAAGACCGAAGCCCAGAAGAGGAGAGAGCAGCTTTTGCTCGATGAGCTTGTTATTCTTGTTAATAAACGTGATGCACTGGTCAGAGATTTAGATGCTCAAGAAAAACAGTAAGTTTTGTATCTTGGCCAACATCTCTAATGGGAGTGTGCTTTTCCTGCATGGTAGCCTTGTTTCGTCTAATACCATTCAAGAAAGGAAACTTTGAAGAAAAGTCAACAATCCAGTGCTAAAGCAATTCAATTTGTAGAGATTCTGTGCAGTCCTAGGTTCCAGTAATGACTGTCCTCCTGGCTCTCACCCATCCAGTCAGATGGCATGCCTTCCCTTCCCTTTCCTACCGCCCAGGGTCCCTTAAGTGAATGGTACCGGTAGTTGGGACTTTAATTTCTGAGATGTTCTGTGCAATACCTATTGCATTGACATGTGAAATAGAGCTTTATTAGGGAAACTGATGACAATTGTGTTTGGTTTCCCAGGGCCGAAGAGGAAGATGAGCATTTGGAAAGGACCCTAGAGCAAAACAAAGGAAAGATGGCCAAGAAAGAAGAGAAATGTGTCCTTCAGTGACTGGCTTTCATGGGGGCAAGATACTGTTGTGTTTTATAGCTTAACCCTTCTTACATTTTGGAAATACTGACACAAGACTAAAAAGACGAAATCTCAAATAATAAACTTCAGGAAATGCTTAAACCTTCCATTTGACTAGACCAGCTTTACCCCCAAATTGTTTTCTTATTCCCTCACCCTACATGTTCCGATTCAAGCAATATTCCTTCAAAATCACCTTTCTCCCTGATTTACTTGCAGACTTAGACAAAAAAATTACATGCTTTTAAATAAGTCTGCATCCAAAAGTTGTGGGAACACCTGGGTTGTTTAAGAAGGGGAGAAACCCTGGCTTTTTAATCTTTTGTTGAAATAACTTTCAAATACATTCTTTTATGTAATAATACTGCAGAGGGAGAGAAGACAAAAATAATTTTGAATGATTTCATCCAGTCCTGTTGTGTGTAATATTTAATACGCTACCTAAAATTGTTTAGCTAGATTATACTCAGACCATTTATTACGATGTGCTATATTTACCAATGTTTATTTCAGCAGCAGTTTTACATTTTTATTTTTATTATAAATTTAAGACTTTTTGATGTGCTCAGAGAGAAGGTTTTTAAACCTATACCTTTCAAAAGCCTTGTGATCTGAATAAGTGATTGTAATGATGAGACCGACTGAAGTGTGATCAGTTTACAAAAAAAAATCATCTTTAGAGGCAATTCCATTTTTATTAATTATTTATTTACCTCTTAGTTTAGCTCCCTTCTCTTCATTTTGTTCAACCTCTGCATTCTGGCTCCACAATGCTGTTAATATTTATTGTGTATCCATCAGGGGCCTGTCTTGCCATTATCTGCAAAATCCCCTTGCAAGTTAATATATCCTTCACTAGCATCCCACTCATTTTTGTGGAAACTGTTACATTTATTTATTACAATACTGAGTTATGTATAAATTTTCAATAAAGCTGGATCTTTCTTACCATAACTCTGGTGGTCTACTTTTCTTACAAAACCTTTTTTTAAAAAATCAAATCTTGATATTTCTCATGAATGTTTTCATGGCATAACTTCATAGCTATTATTTTTAAACTAAATAAGGCCGCAATACTATGCACATTTACTTGGGAATAAGTCACACTGAACTCAGTCGGGTTTCATTCTGAATGTAGGATTGCACTGTAAATCTACTTTTACATACCAGTAGTTTATGTTAAGCTTTCTGAGGAATGTTGACTGAGAAATAGGAACAATTTGAGGTGGGGGCATGTTTTGTTTTTCAAGTTTTCTGGCTCCAATACTGTTGCACCAATGTTTTCTACATTGGTGTTTCATATACAAATATTTGCCATAGCATTGCCTTCAAACAGCTTCTACTAAGCTGTTGTTTAAAGTTTGTGTCAGCCCCAAGTTTTAACCTAATTAACCATATGGGCAGTGCAACCCCCTGCATTTTTTACTCAGCCCTGCGTCTACATGGAATTTAGGGAGGTGATCGCAGGATAGCTGTGATTAAGGTGGACAAGAGTTCTAAGGAGCTGGGATTTTCTGTCTGTAGAGGTTGGAGGCACTTTATTAAAATTTTCAAATAAGATAAAAGGCAGGTCGTGCCATTTCAATCTGAGCTGAGTTTGCTTAACAAGTAATTGAATAAACTGTGCTGTGCTTTTTAAAAAGATTGTTAAATAATAAATAACATTTTGCTGTGGGGAAAAGTTACTAGCAGGCCTCACAAACAGGGTTCTTGTTGATTCTGCTCTTCCTGGGAAGCCTAGGGGATCCAACCAATGCAAACTCCTTGGGCAGCAGTGGGAGGGGAGATGGAGAAGAGAGCGAGCGAGAGACAGCGCTTCTCGGATCCAGCTCAGGGTCTTGTACTGGGAGGGAGGCAAAACAGAAAGCGGCACAAGGAGAATCCCCGATATGTTACAAAATCCACATCGTGAATAATCCGGTTAAATGATAACAAGTGCCAGTGTAAATACGAGGGACCTGCGCCTTGTGCCTTTGGATGTATCCATAATGGGAATCGCTTTCTGAGGGCGTTCATATGCTAAATGAATTAAACCTCTTATCTTCGCCGACTACTGGATGAAATTCGGGCCAGAATCTCTCCCGCCTGTTCTCCCCTCCACCCTCCCTCGATTCCTGTCTCTCCTCCCCTTTTTCAAGTCTCTCTTTCTCCCACAATCCTTCTCTCCCTCCTCCCTCCCCAAGCTTTTTTCCTTGCCATCCTGCAAAGCTAACAAATTCCACCGTCTGCCTTTAAAAGCCACTGCTAATTTGGGCCGAGAGGGAGAGAGAAGTGGGAGACCTTTTTCCTTGTTTGTCATAATGTAGGTTAATTCGCTTTGGTGGTTTCCGAGAGTCAGGTTAGAATTTATTAATTTGCGGCCAGCAATCTGCTCAGCTTCCGACCTTTCTCCTTTGTTATATCTCTCTCTGCCATCAGGAGATCTCACCGCGCGGCTCCTCCAGCGACACCCAAAGCGGGCTCGTCCCTGCAGCCTCCAGATCTGAGTAGCGAGGGTCAAGATGGGCGTCTGGAAACCTGACGCCTGCTCTGGCTCTTTGGGAAATGTCTCGTGACTTTGCTAATTTACGGGGATGGGCGGTGATCTCTTCGTCTCCCCAGCACTGGGACACTGCCTGGGTTTATTGGGCTCTCTCGCTGGATTTCGCGTTAGACAATTCTAAGGGAGGGAGGGAGGGATTTCTGCCGCTTTCTTGCGGTGGTGGTGAAAGTGCGCGGGCAGGAAGGCGGTCAGGGACCACACTTGGAAACTCAGTTGACCCCAGGAGAGAAGGGGCAGGCGAGCGGCCTGGAAAGGTGACACGCCTGGACACAGCCCCCAGTCCTGTCCCTAGCCAAGCCTGTCCTCTCTTACGCTGAAAGGGTCCCCCAGGATAATGGGGTTTGCTTGGTGAGGCTTTCCAGGGGTGAATTCGTCTTCCACCAAGAAAGGGAAAGGGCGGTGTTGGCAGAAACGGGGATTCTCTACTGAAACCCTAACTCTCGTCGGAAGAGGCTCTGCTTATTAACTGCTGGCGTTTGTTTGTCTTTTAAATTCACAGTTGGGAAAACTTTTTCTAGATACCCTGAGAGGGAGGGAGATGGGAGGAAAGCGAGCTACGAATTTTGCACAGCCCAACAAGTCCGTGAAAAGCAATCCTTTGGGAAAGGAGGTGCCACAGACTTCCCTGGAACTTTGCTTCTAGGTAACTTTCGGGCTCAGCTTTCGTGTGACCCCTATAGCATTGGGGGGCTTATTTCGCCCCGGCTCTGGGCCCTCCTGCCGGGACTCACAGCCACTTCCTTCTCTTTCAAGCTGCTGGACTGCCGAAGGGGAAGCAGGTCGCCTCCCCGGGTTTTCCTTCGAAGAGCGGGGAGAGCTCGAAGATGGGTCTCCACCATCCGGAGTCCATCCTAAAACTCTAGTCATTGGTTATCTAGGAAACTCTTCGCTCACGAGAAAACCTCTTGCTTAGGAGAGAGACTCCTGCCTCTTTCCCGGAGCTATCTATGACTAGTAGGCTTTTGCATCAAAACAAAACGAGCACCAAAGCAGCAGAGAACACCTAGCGTGTAAAAAGGGAGCTGAACTTTGGAAATGCAAAGTTGCGCGCAAGAGGCACGCTGGCTGCTGAGAGAGGCGAGAGAGAGAGAGATGTATGTCCCTTTCCCCCTCGCCTGGGGACCCTTTGCCTCCAAAATGCACGATCACCCCACCCACCACAGGACGGCGGCGACCATCATCTCCAACTCTCACGCCTCTGTTGCCCCCCCCCCCTTTGGCCTCGGCGAGCAGCTCTCTCGTCTTGCTGCTGCCCCTTCCCTTACCTGTGCCTGCCAAGTTAGGGCCACCTGAATGGGAGCCCCTGCTCGACGCCAGCTGGTTCCAAAAAGGTGCCGACAAGGCCGGGGGCGGGGGAGCAACGCCGGTCTGGAGAAGTTCTTTCCAAGCGGGTGTCTCGAGAAAGAGGCAAAGAGCCTTAGGCCATGTTTCTGAGCGCCCCGAACCTGCGGCCCAAGGTCGCCTCGGCTTCCTCCTGCTGCCGGTTTAGTCTCTCCGCACCTGAAGGTTTGCAGGAGAGAGAGAGGAAAAAATAGCGAGACCCGCATCGTCCGCGTCTCCCCCGCCACATACTAAACTTTTTTGTGTCCGTGTCTCCCTGGTTTCTCTCTGGCTCTGAGAGTTGCTCGTGCCCCCCTTTCCTGCCCTTAATCCATGGGTTTTATGGGCTGAGCATTAAGGAAATTCGCCTGCAATTTGGGATTAGACAAATACTCTTATTACAGGGGGAGGGAGGGGGAAAACACAGAAAGAGAGAGAGAGAAGTAAAGCGTAGGGGTTTAGTGCTACTTGATACTCTGAGCTTTTCTCTAGACTTGATCGCATCATCCAAAGCTTGAGACGGAGGCAGGCGGCTGCCAGACTCCAAATCTGACTCGGAGAAGGCCAAAGGAACACGTTCCTGAGGAATCTGCCTGCCCGGCTCAGCATCAGGATCCCAACACAACAAAACAACGCACGCACGCACACACACACGCACACACACACACACACACACAAAAATCTGCTTTATTACAGAGGGAAAGGGGAGATTAAAACTAATTCTGAATTTTGAGGAGGGGTGGGCAGAAGGACCCCTATTCTGACTCCGTTCCATAATTCACTGATGGGGCTATTTCTGGAGACTGACACTAAAGAAGAAAAGAACCCCCACAAAGCTCGGAGGTCCCCCATGGATAATGGTCTCCCATGCTTTGGCCAAGGTACTGGTCCCAGCGACAACTCCCCGCTTCCACTCCTCTCCCGCCCCCCCTTCTTTTGCCTGCCCCATCTTTCTACTTTTTGTGAATGGGCTGCGGCGGCTTTTGTTCTGAGGAGAAGTGCCCGTGTCGCTGACTTTTGTGGGCTATAGAAGGATCTTGTAAACCTCCTTTTTCTCCCTCTCTCCCTCTCTTTCGCCTCTCCGCCAGTCCACTTTGATTAGATGTCCCCCTCAATGGGGGAAAAATGTAATTTCGTCAGGACTGTGGCGGTCACTCCCTTTGAACATTAGCTCGCTTTCAGCTCCAGCTTCAATTAGAAGGAGTTGATTTTGAGAGATCAACAAAAGGACCGCACCAAAGCCTTATTAAAGGTCCTAAGAAGATCTCCCGGATCCTTTGAGAAGCAGTTAAAGAAACAGTGTGCTTCCCTCATATTCTGTTACCGTGTTTCATTGGGACTCCAAAGGGAAAGTGTCTCACGGAAAAAAAGGGGAAAGCGGAGCGGGGGCAGCGGGTTAGAGGACCCTCACTTTGAAGCTGCGGCCACCAATCCCTTCCTGACCTCGCTTTCATTCATTTTGTTAGCAACCAGTTGATTCGGAGGGTTTCTTTCCCCTTTGAAAAAATCATGATGTTGATTATAATTCCTTTTCACTTTACTCTTTGTATGTTCAGAAGTTTTTTTTCTATTAAAACTTCTCTCCTTTAAAAAGGGAGAAAGAAATAATTATTTGTAAAGGATTCGTGTCTATTAATATTTATGATAATGAACTAGATACCCTCGACGTGGCGCGCACTCTGTGCGCTTAGAAGGTGTGTGTTATGGATGGATGAGCGTGCGGCGTATGCAGGCTGGCGAAGAACGACTGAAATGTGTTGTAGAATATGATATAGAGTGGCATAGATATAACCAATCTGGGCTACCATCTGCGCATTTTAACAACGTTTACGATTATACCCGCATCCTGAGGAAACTTACTTGGCAGGAGGACCCACTGACGCCCTTTGAACTTTCGTGTAACGCTCTTAGCAAAAGGACGTTGGGAGCAAATTTGCTTTATTTCGCGGACACTTACTGTTCCACAAATACACTTAACATCAGAGCTCACTTCGGATTATGTTTTATTAAAGTTGTCCTCATCGGCCTCAGACACTTACTTACCAAGTATGAGAGACGCCTCCTGGGTCCCAGAGAGACTGACTTCTGAGGCTGCAGTGACTGTTCTAGGCTGATGTGTGCAGCTGGCCTCTGCAACTAGCGGGCAACAGGTTTCCAGCGGCAGCCACACGACCACGCGCATATTGGAGAAGCACAAGCAAACAGGTCACTTGTGGGATTCATAAGGCACAAAAAATGGGCGCGGGGGGGGGGGCGACTGGAGCACACACATCCCCGCACCGTAGCCTATACTATAATTGCTACTACTTCGGCTTTGACCCTGTGGAATTATAGAATCGAATTAATCCGTGCAAAATATATGTATCGAGGCGTATACTGGTTATAGACGTTTGTATTCTCCCTTAAAATACACACACACTTGGACATCCTTTGCTCTCCACAGAAACCTGCCTTTCCCAGAATTTAGAGCGAGAAACAGGTGTCCATCTTGCCTGGAGAGAGCTACCCGTGGCTCGAGGTGGCTTGCCTGGTTAGAGGCAAAACTCGGGACTCCGACGGACACAAATGTACTCCGGAGTCCGCTTGGTTGAATCCCCCTCGCGGGACTCGTTGGAATTCCGCGAAAATTTGTCGGGCTTCCCAAATGAACGTGACCTGCGGGCTGTTAAAGCGCCCAAGATCAGGCGCAGCAAACTTTCTTTTGACGAAGAGCAACGCGGCTAGGATTTAAAGACGACGACGAAGAAAGCCCGGCGGGGAGAACCGGCCACGGTTGGTTGTGAGCGGAGGGGGCCGAGAAAGGCTGCCCTCGCCTCGTACCTGGGGAGGCAGGCGGTGGTACGAGGCGCTCGCCTTGGGGAGCTGGCATCCCGAGGCTGCCGGGGAAGCGGAGGGTTGGCGGGGAAAGGGGCCCAAGGGCGAGCGGCGGCCCGGCCGGTCTTCACACCGACTCTCGCCTTCAGCCGGGGAAAGTCCCCTGCTGGGCACGAGGGTGCAGCGCGCGCTCTTCTCGGCGCGCAGAAGGGAGGCCGAGGGAAGGGATGGACCTGCGCGAGTCCGCCCCCCCCCCCGGGCTCGCTTTCGAGGGGAGTCCCAATCTGAGGGGCGGGCGGGCGGTCACAATGTCTCCTGGCTTCTGCTTTCTGAGGGAGCAGAAGTTGCCTCCAAGGAGCTGAAGCGGCGGGGCGGGGCGGGCGGGGCGGGGCAGCAGGTCGTGTCCATCCTCTGCGGCTCCCACGCTGCAGAGAAGCTGCTGGGGGACCCTCGGGCCGCTCGCCCTGAGGGAGCCGCGAGGGAGAGTGGCGCTGGCTGCTCGGGCTGCTGCGCGCGCGGCCGGGACTGGGGTGGAGTGGGGGATGGGGGCGTGCGGAGGTAGCACTCATCCCGCGCTGCCATTGCCCGGGCGGCTGTCACTCAGCGGCAGAGAGGCTGGGGATTGGCGCTGGCTCGGTTACGCATTTGCCTTGCGCTCACATACATGGGTAGGGCAGTAGAAAGGTGATCAATCTTCATCAGGCTACATTTCCAATCACCTAAACAACTGGGCGAGACGGCGACCTCGGCAAGGTAAAAAAAGCGCTTCCTTTATTTCCCTTTTCCCTCCTCCTCCAGGTGAGGCAGGACTTTCGGCTCCTTTTCCTGGCCGTCCGAACAGCACACTTAGAAAGCCCCCTCTCTCCCCCCCCCCGCTTTCTCTCTCTCTCCCCCCGCGCCCAAGTCAGCTTCCAGTTCCTGCCTCTCTCCCGACCGGGCAATAAGTTGCCGCTGCCTCTTCGCCCAAGTGTTTGCCAAAGACAGGCGAGGAACCTTTCTCAGTCGGAGCAGCGAAGGCGGCCCAGCGCAATCCTCCTGTCGGGCTCGAGGAGGCGGGCAGATGAAAGAGCAGCCACAAAACGAAAACTTTCCCTCGAAACTTGCCCTGGCCCTTCGCTTGGCCGCTGGGGCGCGCGGGGGCCGGGTGCGCGGAGGGCCGCCTTTCTGCCTGGAAACGGGGACTGCGCGGCAGGTAAAGCAGCAGGCAAGCGGGGCTCCGCCGCTCCCCTGAATGTCCGACTCGCAGCCGCCGCTCGGTAGGCGCACAGCAGCCGGCGCGAAGTTGGCGCTCCCTCCGATTCCGCGCGCGCCCCTCTTGCTATCTCAGGTGCGGGCGGCGGGAGCTGAGCGCCCCCCTCCCGGCTCACAACCCTCCCTGTCCCGCCGCAACCTGGCAGCCGAAGGAAAGAGCGCACGGGCTGCTTTCCTCCGCTGCCGGGAGCCGGACGGGGGAATAGGCTCGCGGCGATTGGACCTCCCGGGACCCCTGGAGAGCCCGGGCCGGCTTCTCTGGGGCTGGCGTGCGGGGCGGCCTCGCGCTCCCTTTGGACAGTGGCCAACTGCTTAGCTCGCTGGGCCTCCTCTCTCGGTCGGTCCGCATAAGTCTCTGCGCCACGGCCGGGTGACCTGGAGCCCCACGAAAACTGTCCGAGTAAGTGATGAGGGAGACGCGGCTGAGGTCCAAAGTGGGACTCGGTGGGGCTTCAGTCTATCATGTTTGGAGTCGACTTTTATTTTATTTTTATTTTTTTGTTACAATGTTGACTTGCTCCATGTTCACTGCTGTTGGGCCTGTCCGGGAGGACCTTTTGCCGCCCCCCTGGTTTCTCCACAGGCCTCTCTGCTTTGAGGTCTCTCTCCCTCTTGTTACTCTTGGGGACTCTGGCCGAGTTCACTCTCGGGATTCCTAGGCCTTATTCAAGGTGCCTCGTCTGAAGATCTCTCGCTCCAACTGTCCTTTCCTGAAATTAAAAGCGCCCAAGGAAAAGGCGCTGAGGGAGGGCCGCTGTTTAGGAGATATTTTGAAATACTTCAAGTGCGATCCCGACAAAACGCATTTATGGGGGTGGGAATTGCAACTGAAATAAATAAGAAAAGTGCTCATGTTTCAGAGTGTTGCAGTCTTGAAAACTTCAAGTCAAAGCAAAACAAAAAAATTCCGTGCTGCTGAAGTTTTTGCTAAGTCTAAGGCCCAATCCCAATGTTATTTCCTCGAAAGGAAACCACACGGGGTTCAAAAGGCCCTTAATCTTGAGTCAGTAGCTACACTTAGGACCGCAGCCTGCTAAAGTAAAGCAGATGGACTTTCTTTTCACTTTTTGAATTGCGTGAAGAAGCAGAAATCGCTTCCTTCTCAAATCAAACCAAGAGAACTTTAAAGCAAATCTAAACTTAAGGGAAACAGCAACAGGTTAATCAGTTTTAGGAGTGTGGAATGCCTTAAATTAATTTGGCATATATCGGCCTTTACAGCCTAAGAAAAATTTATTAACTTAAATTTAAATCCCATTTCATAGTTTTTGCTCTTGTTTCTTATTTATTTATTTATTTAGGTTTGGTTTGGTTTGGTAATCTTTCTGCTATAAGTATAGGTTTTGGAAGCAGGGTGGCCTGCGGTCCAATTAAAGTTTCTGGCCAATAATTAATTGAGATTAATGCCACCACCATCTGCTGCTGCGGGATGTGGGATTTTATATTATTGTATCTGCTTGGTTTGTCTAATTTATTGTTTGTGCATCTCTCCCGCCCCCACCCCTTGGCTAATGAACCTGCTGGATCTGGACATGGGAAAATTTGCCTAAATATCTATTTCAGTTGAGAAAAAAATAAACAAATGCCTACAAAATCCCCCCAGAAACCCTCTTATAAATCCTTGGAATTATATAACGTCGAGGAACCACAACAAAACTTTTAAGGGGCTGTAGAATTAAAAACAGCTACAGCACCTTGAATGTTTTGCCTATATTGGGATTCTGCGGGGATGTAAGCCACCATCCTTACTCATGTAGTTGAAAGTCAGTTTGCGTTGGCCTAAATTTTACTTTATTACTTTAGTAAGGGAGCCTAGGATCCTGCCTTCAGTCTTCGCTACTCTCCACCACCCGAAATGAATGCGAGAATTAGGCAACTTTGTTGTGTCGTCTTCCTTTGCCTTCCTCCGCGGCTCTTCCGTCGGTCGGGGGGGGGGGAAGCTTTAGAACGTGAATTTCAAAGCAACTCCTGGAATCTGTTTGTTTTTAGACCATTAGCCATTTCTAATTAAAGCGTCTCCTTCTCCCCTCTTTCAAATTAATTATACTTACCCCCTTTTTTGGTATCTCGTTTTGATTTTTAATCCAATTATCTTTTTAAATAATTGCTTTATCTCCCTCATCACAGAGTATTGTACCCCCTGGAAGCCCCTCGGCGATTGTATGGCAATATGGCTGTAGTTATTTAAAAAAAAAAGTGGGGGGGGGGAGTAGACCTCCTTCCCCACTCCCACTCCACCACCCGGTTACACCTCTTCACTCTGTCACTTTCTGATTCCACTTCCCCCCTTTTCTTGGCGGGTGGGGGGAATTTCCGCCATCTTGTGTGCGACGGAGAGACTTGACTTTTGTCCTTTAAAAAAGCCCTATTTATACGGAGTGTGTATGTGCATGTATACCTTTTTTAAGACCTAATCTTGCCTAACTCCGAGTACAAGTTTTCTTACTCCTGGACCAGGTATTTGGAAGAAACCCCTCGCCACTTTTTTTGTTTGTTTTAAATTGACAGTCTTACATTGCTTTACTTCCCTCCCTGCGCGTTTGAGAGGGTTTTTTTTTTCTTAGTTAGGATCTGCCATAGCTGTATATAAAATTATATTCCAGATTGACTTTATCTGAAAGTCAAAGAAATGACAGGGAAACAGCTGAGCCTGCCCAGTACTTACTGTCGTGTTGTTGGAAAGAGAGGGAAATAGGCGCGCTCTGGGTGGAAACTTAGGGAAAAAACTGATGTTTTGCCTTGTTCTCTGTCTTGTGCGTGTGTTTTTGTATTCCTGCAGACTGCAGTGAGAGGCTCTCCTGCCCCTGGGATTTCCTTCAGCCATCTCCTTGGAAGAATCAATCTTTTAATTTTTTTATTATTATTTTTTTAAAACCACGAACAAACCAAGAATTTTAAGACACGCCTTTTGGGGAAAAGAACATTTCTAATTGTGTGTGGATAAATTGGAAAAATCTTTCCAGCTTTTAGCATGATGTCTTACCTCAAACAGCCCCCCTATGGCATGAATGGGCTGGGGCTGGCGGGACCTGCGATGGATCTTCTTCACCCTTCCGTCGGGTATCCGGGTGAGCAACACCAACCCTCTTTTGCTTTTACCCACTGATTCTTGGCCAGGCAGATTGAGCCCCTCCAAGCAGACTCGTATTTCATTTACGCCGCTGAAATAAAATAGTTCCTCAATTTATTCTAGAGGTTCTACAAGGCGAAAGGAATCCGAGTTAGATCTTGATAGATCATATTATTTTTTTCCAGGAAAACCATTTCCCAGAATTGAATTATCCACTCTTATTATCACCCCCTTCCTTACCTGTGGTATCCTAAACTACCCCTGTATTGGAAAGTGAACACTGCTGATTTTCCTGGCGTTTAATTCATTGTTGAAATGCCCATTTCTCATGGCACCCTAGCACCCCAGGCCAACCTTTAAACAGGTAATTTGGTATTTAGTCCCTAATTATAATCAATGGGGAGCACGCTAGCAAAATGTTTACTGTCCAAAGTGTGAGTTGCCAAGTTTCAGATTTTGAGTTGCTTTTTAAGACCCGATTTATTTTTTGTTGTTGTTGGAGTGTGTGCCTTGACAATATTACAAAGAAAACAAATGTGTGTTTAAACTACTTGCACTTTGACGGATACATCTAAAGCCAAATACAAACACGTTTAAATGTTAGTTCTCCTAAGGTTATTCGTGCTTGAGAACAAACTCGGGGCGGGGGTGAAATCCTTTGATTGCGAACTTGGGCTGCCCATTCGAAGTTAGGAACCAATCTTTCCTTTTCCCTGGGTCAATAACTCCACAGTACTCCCCGCCCCCACGGATGAGTATGCTGAGAAATGAAGAAATGGGGTGTTAATGGGGTTTCCCCGTGTCTTTTCAAATGCTGTTATAGCCTGATCCACAACCCAGTTAAGCCGGAAGTCGTGGCATATAATGCGAGAAAGTGCTGTCTATCCCCAGCTCAAGAAGTTATCTGTCCTTCAGAAATGCTTGAGTTCTACTGACCCTGAATGCGCAGGCAGCCCAATCCTACGGGCTTTCACTGTGAGGTAACCCTCTGCTGACTTCAGTGAAACTCGCTCCCATTGCAGGCCTGCAGCTTTAAACCGTAATTCTAATCAGCGTGTTTGTTCTGCAAAGTAGCACCAATTTAATTCTGCTGCAGTTACTGCGGAGTAAATTATACTTGGGATTGCAGCTTTACTTGGAGGATTCCAGTCCTAAGGTCTTCCCTGGAACTTACCTCCAACTAAAGTTCTTTTAAAAAATTATTTAAATGACTGGGCTTTAAATAATCTATTTAAGTACAGATACTTCCATTTTAACTGGGTTGTCGCCAAGAGACCCAGATACTTCAAGTGAACTGCTGTTTTACGTCGGAGGCCGCTCAGGAAACTCAGTTTGCAACCCGAAGAGAATTTCCCTCTGCACTTACCTCCCCTCCCCCCCCCGGTAGCTGCCCTGTGGGCGGCAGAGTTTCTCACCCTCCCCTCCTCTAACAGACGCTTTGTGTTAATATTTAAGCGCCTTTAAAATATTTGGAGCTGTCCTTGTGATGTTAAGTTGTTTGTGTGCCCCCCGCCCCCACATCCTGATTCGCTTGCTGGAATAGAGAGTAGAGAGCGAGCGTCCCTCCTCCACCTCCCCACCCAGAACCGGGCGACCGGGTGTGGCGGAGGGAGGGGCGGCGGCGGCGGCGGATATTGACCATGCCGACATGGGTCCTAAATGCCACCTGTCTTTCTGTCCCGGGACCCGCAGCCACCCCTCGGAAGCAGCGGAGGGAGCGGACCACCTTCACCCGATCCCAACTGGACGTCTTGGAGGCGCTTTTCGCAAAGACCCGCTACCCGGACATCTTCATGAGAGAGGAAGTGGCGTTGAAAATCAACCTGCCGGAGTCCAGAGTCCAGGTCCGATGGCCCTTGGGAAAGAAGCGAGGCTGGGCAGAAGGGCAGGGTTGGCCTGTGGTGGGGAAAGGCCGGGGATCGGGGCGCTTGGGGTTTTGTTCGTCCCTTCGAAAAAAGGAAAGGACTTTACGCGTGGGATGTTCGCTTTGTTTTAATATGCGGTTGTTTTCGCATTTCTTGCCTGGGCCATATCTTCCCTGAGCTCGCACCTAGCTAGGGCTCTCTTGTTAAACTGCAGCTAAAATTCCTTACCCGCCAATGCTGGAGCGAAAGAACGTTTCGGCACTTAAGTTATATCACCAAAAGTATCACAATTAGGAGCTTTGAAGCCGCATGTTGGAGTCTGAGCAACTGCCTCCGTTTGGCGTCAAGGTCCGATGCCTCTTGGCTATATAAAGCCTAGCTGGACCCTTTCTATTGACTTGTTTTCTCCTTCTCACTAGTCAGGAGGCTAACAATCCCGATCCTAAACACAGATAAATGGGCACACTCCAGCAAAAGTTAGATCCAACTGATGCCCACCTAGTTCAGTTGGGTTTGAGGTCAAGCAAATATGCTTAGCTTTTTAATTTTAAAGTGTGACTTACTTTTGTTGTTACAGGTAGGTAGCCGTGTTGGTCTGTCATAGTCAAAACAAAATAAAAAATAAAAATAATAATTCCAGTAGCACCTTAGAGACCAACTAAGTTTGTTCTTGGTATGAGCAAGTTCTTGGTTTGGTGACTTCTGTTTCAGTGTATCTGAAGAAGTGTGCATGCACACGAAAGCTCATACCAAGAGCAAACTTAGTTGGTCTCTAAGGTGCTACTGGAAGGGTTTTTTTTGTTTTTTTTTATTTTGTTTTGACTTTTGTTGGATTGTGCGTAATTTGTTTAAACCCCACTGATTTTCATCAGGTTTTTTTTAAACCTTTTAAATCTAAACTTTAATATAAAAAAATGCCAATTCAATAAACAAAACAACAAACTAAAATGCATCATAAAATGTCATAAGGGCAAAGAGAATGAAAATACAATATAAGGTAATAGAGCTAAATAAAGAGAATGGACAGCATAAAATATATTCCATGGTGGGCTACAGGATTCATTTTTATGCAATAAACACAACATTTTTAACCATGAGTCCAAAGAGTAGCAAGATGTGTCCTTTCATACTTGAGAAACCGCTAAGCAAGCAGCAAATATAAAATGAATTGTTTACAAGTAAGATTGGCATTGGCACCATCAAAAATATATAAAAGACATAACTGAGAGCTCAGAGTGTGACCTGTTTGTCTATGATAATACTAATTTCTGTTGCCGCCTAATTCCAGAACTTGTGTACATAGTTACATCCCCACCACATATGCCAGTATGTTCCTCATACCTTGCAACACCACGAGTATAATGGGAGCCATATCTTGCAACAGGAGCTCTTAAAATCAGTTTCAGTATGTTTAAGGTCACGTTGTGAGATTAGCTTCTCCTCCCCCCCCCTACTTAAAATATTACCAAGTAAATATGTGTTATACTCAAGACAATCCTAAATACACTTAGAGCAGAACCTTAAACATGATTAGTTGGAAGTCTCTCACTAGGACTTATTTACAACTTAAATTTGTTGAGATTTCTACCTTTCTTGGAAAGAAAAATCACATTAATTTCAATTGAAGTCTATTTCCATCGGGCGGCATGGGGAATTGCAGGGCGGCATGGGGGCTGCTGGGTGTCCCTGGGTGCTGCAGGGCACTGTCTGTCCCCTCTTAAAAAAAGCTCTGTCCCAGGCACCAGTGGGGGTTGCTACACCCCTGGTGGAATTGAAGACTCATTGAAGAGGCATTGTTGATCCTGAAGTAGTTCAGCTGACTCCCACAGGACTAGTAAAATAAACATTGTGACCCTATTGCTATATTATGTGAGGCTTTTGTTATCTTCCCACCTCATCCCACACATACATTTCCCTTTCCTGTAGCATCTTAATCTCAGTTGTTGACTTGAAACTCACACACTGGCTTTGCCATATATGGGAGTTTGCTTTTCAGGTTGTTTATTCCAAAAGACTAGCAGCAGGCAGACACTAATTTGCCAGACTTCAGGTTGCTGTGTTTGGATTCTGTGTGGGTATGTATGCGTACACATCCTGGCTCAAGTCAGAATCCTAGGAAGAAAATCTTTTTTAAATGCACTTTGAGCTCAGATTTCTCAAACCTTTATTTCCCTAAAGTCCACTTTCCTCCAGATGGATCCCCAACAGTCAACAAAGGGCACCTCTAGAACTAAATTCTGCTGATTTGGATGCTGCTGCAGCTGCTGTAGGCTAGAGTGGAGAGCAGATACTCCTTCACAGGAGACCAAAAGAGCCAGTTCCATTTTGAACATTTTGATGCAGAGAGGTGAACAGAGGGTGTTTATTAATTTTTCTTGCATTAGCAAAATTTTGCTAATAAGATTTTGACCAGTCTTCACAACTCTGGGGTATGCCCCACTTAGCTAGGGCTTAGCATCACACCAAGCCTGCCATCCTTTAAGTTTATGTAATCCAGCTTCATCTGGCTAGAGCTTATTTCAGGGGTTTCCTCTGGCAACCCATGGAAAAGGAGGGATTCAGTTTCAGCCTGCTGAGGCAAGGTCATAGACTATTCCCTGACCATACCTCATTTGCTGTATCAGTGTTAGTGACTAGATAAAAAAGGTAAAGGGACCCCTGACCATTAGGTCCAGTCACAGACAATTCTGGGGTTGCGGCGCTCATCTCACTTTATTGGCCGAGGGAGCCGGCGTCCAGCTTCCGGGTCATGTGGCCAGCATGACTAAGCCGCTTCTGGCGAAACCAGAGCAGCACACGGAAACGCCGTTTACCTTCCCGCTGGAGCAGTACCTATTTATCTACTTGCACTTTGACGTGCTTTCGAACTGCTAGGTGGGCAGGAGCTGGGACCGAGCAACAGGAGCTCACCCCGTCACAGGGATTCGAACCGTCGGCAAGCCACAGCGCCACCCGCGTCCCAGTGACTAGATAGGATAGGCCATAAAGCTGCTCTTTAGAACTGTAAATGTACCTGTAATTAAAATGCAACCACACCTCTGTTGTGCAAGGTGTGATTCTTCCTATCTGCTAATTATCTGGTCAATGTCCTCTTTCTCTTTGAGGGTCATTTCAGACCTAAGGGGTTTTCTACATGGAAAGCATTTACCTGGAAAATAAAGGAATTAAAAAGTGCATGTCATTGTGGCATTTCAATGCATGCATGCATGTTATGTTGGCAGGCTGTGTTTTACTACATGTACATGCAGTGAAGTACAACTATGCATAATTGATCACAGAGAGCTACCGGTATGTATGTAGGACGCTAGTAATGACTAAAATGGCTCCAAGATTCTGTTCCTACATGTATTTACCTACGAGCAAGCCCTATTGGAAACTCACTGGGACTTACTTCTGAGCACTGTAAAGCACCTATTGGAAAGGGTGTTACTCTGATCAAGGTTCAATGCAAACATACTTGAAATTAAGTCTGTTTCCTATACTGTTCTTGTATTTGGGAAATAGCTACTAGCTGATGCGGCATGTTACTTAACAAAAAAAAAAAAGATTAAAATGTTGGTGATTGAGGCTGAGATTCATAAAAGCTTACTGAATATCACAATGATAACCTGTATGGGAGGCGGGGGGAGGGACTTTTGTGAGAATTACAGCCATCCTGAATTCAATACTGTGGGTTCTCTGGACTTGGATTGCTACACTGAAATTCCAGTTCCCACAAAGTGATTAAGGGTGCTCCATCTTGTCTGTCAGATAATAAGATGAGCTGAGTTTCCATATAAAGGATAGATAAGTGCACCGTGATTACGATGGTGTTAAAGCAGCTAAGTCCTGGAAGCAAACTGTTTTAACTGCAAAAATTCTGTGCTCATCACACTGTCAGGCAGTTGGTGAAATGATATGTAGGTGGTGTTCAAAGTGACACAGTCTTGAAACTCTACTGGGAATTTCACTGAAGGACTGGCTGTAACAGAGCACTTAATACAACTGGGTGGTGACTGGGCTGTACTTCCTTGGCACTGACAGGTAGATGTTATGCTGGTTACAACTTGATTTTCTCATGTTAAGATGAGAACTCTGGCTGGTAAAGTGTGAAGGAACCTGTTGAATTGATGAGACAACCTTGCATAAGTAATAATAATGGGAAACAAGACTCATTTGGCTGCTCTTCAGTATGTTGGTAGCAACTGTATCATGCTGGTGCTGATATCCTTTCATACTGACAACACTGAGTGGTGTTCTGTGCCTTTTTGTGCCATAGACTCAGCTGGGCAAGTGTACACTAAAACAGCGGCTGTTATGATAGTTTTTTGTTGGATATGGATTTGGTTCATGTTTGTTCCATATAGTTTGGTGGAGCAGAGTTTATCTGGGAGATTGCTAAAGGATGCAGGATACTGATAGTCTTAGACTTTTTGGAGATGTAGATGAGGGAGCTGACTGACTGATGAGCAAAAGGAAGAGTAGACGGTGGACAGTAGCAACAGTAAAGGTTGCTACCTGTTGACTCTAGTCTTACAGGTTGAAGGATAAGGAATGACACAGTAAAAATGCTGGCTTGCTCTTAACTAATCACAAAGGATACTAATGATGCTATGTACTGGGGTGGGTGTGTCTGCAACAAGCAAATGGTTTCTGTTTTGGGTATGCTGAGAGTTATATCTCCTAAAAGATATGAGTATAAAGCAGGGTCTATTAAGATGATAGATCTAGATATATATTTAGGGGGGAGGCGAAGCTGTGTACTGTTGAGAACTTTGTTCCTAATGGCTCCCTCTCTCCATAGGCATGGGAATGTAGAATGGTGTTGGAAAGAGAATACTGTGTTCTGTTGGATGGATGCTTAATTAGGGGTGCAGTTGTCCACATCTAGCATTTGCCTGTTGGGTGCTGAGGAATCCTCCTTTCTGGATATTTGAGGGGGACAGGTGGAGGGATGGATTTAACATCTTTGCTACATATAAAATCTCTAGCTAATGGGATTCTTTAATAGCAATCCTTTGGGGAAGGAGCTGCAAGGAGCTCTGTAGCAGTGCATGCTTTAGGAGAAGAAAATCCCAGATTAAATCTCCAGTTTCTGAATGGAGAGGTCCTCGCCTGAAACTCTGGAGATCCATTGCCAGACAGTGTAGACAATACTGAGCTAGGTGGACCAATGGTTTGACTCAGTATAAGACAGCTTCACATGTTCCTATGCTGATGGCTGGCTCATTGCCTGCTTCTATTGGGTGTTACTAGTAGAAGGTGCTGGAGGTGCTGGAGTGCTGTACTGCCAGCTTAATTTATAAATGACTATAAGGCGGATTGGTTGGACAGGACTGTGTTGGTGGAACTGGTGCAGACACTCACCCCCTTTCCTACTTTTGATAATATGACATTATGGATGTGGGTGGACTGGCAGCCCCTATCTGCAGGAGCGTGCTGGGAGGAGGATGGAAGTTGGCTAGGGGGGAAACTTGATCAAACCATCATGGGTTGCGGCATTCACCTGAATGGAAGGTGGGTGTCATGCGAGGCGGCTGCTGAGTCTGGGGGTGTTTTGGCTAGGGTGTGATTTGTGGTGGCTACTGGGGTTCCAGAGTCGCCCAGAATTGGTTTGTTGGGTTCTGTTCTGGGTTGTAGCAGCGACTTACCTTCCCTTTCTCGCGGGCCCCACATGAACGCAACAGTGTGTGGAGACTGGCGAGAGAGAACGCGCTGAGCCGGACCCTAGTGGCTCCTGATTACCACTCGTAGGAAGTGGGAGAAGCCGGCAATGGATGTGTACATGAATAGTGATGGAGGATGATAGGCTAACCTGGACAGCTGCTAAACGGCCTCTTCCCCCGCGCTCCATTCGGCGTAGATTGAGATTGTTTGGCCCTTTTCTGTTTCGATCACACAGCGCCTTCTGCATTGGGTGAGAGACGGCTGAGGGCGGAATGGGCAGATCGGGCGGTGTGCGTGTGCCAAAGTGGGCGAGGGGAAGAGACTGGGTGGCAGAGCAGGGGCTCACTTATTCGTGGAAGAATCCCAGGGGACTGACGGGAGGCTGCCTGTCCCCCCCCGCCCCCATTTTCTTTTATTTTCTTTTTCTTGCAGGTCTGGTTCAAAAACCGTCGCGCCAAGTGTCGCCAGCAGCAGCAGAGCGGCGGCGGCGCCAAGAGCCGCCCGGCCAAGAAGAAGTCGTCGCCGGCGCGGGAGAGCTCTGGCTCAGAAAGCAGCGGCCAGTTCACGCCTCCCACCGTCTCCAGCTCCGCCTCGTCGTCTTCCTCCAGCTCCAACTCCTCGGGCCCGGCGAGCGGGGCAGCGGCCTTGGGCAACCCTGCTGGCAGCGGTACCGGCGGATCCGGGTCGGCCTCGTCGTCTTCCTCCGCGTCCCTGAGCAGCGCGCCCTCTGCGGTGGCGGCCTCGTCCATCTGGAGCCCCGCGTCCATCTCGCCGGGCGCCGTGCCGGAGCCCCTGGCGCCCGGCGGCGCGTCCTGCATGCAGCGCTCAGTCTCGGGCGCGGCGTCCGCCTCTTACCCGATGTCCTACGGGCAGGGCGGCGGCTACGGGCAGGGCTACCCAGCGCCTCCGCCGCCTCCCCCTCCGCCCTCCTCGTCCTACTTCGGCGGGGTGGACTGCGGCTCCTACTTGCCCATGCACGCGCACCCTCACGCGCACCAGCTCAGCCCCATGGCGCCTTCCTCCATGCCCGGCGCCGCGCACCCGCACCCGCACCACCCGCTCGGCCAGGGCTCCAGTCACCACCATCACCACCACCACCACCACCACCACCAGCCGGGCTACGGGGGCACCGGACTGGCCTTCAACTCCTCCGACTGCCTGGACTACAAGGAACCGGCCCCAGCCGCGACCTCTTCCTGGAAGCTGAACTTCAACTCCCCGGACTGCCTGGACTACAAAGACCAGGCCTCTTGGCGCTTCCAGGTGCTGTGAGGGAGGCCGTTCGCGGGGAAGTTTTATCCAGCCAAAGGAGGAAGGCAGCGCCAGCCGCGTCTCCGCTGAAGCACTCGCAGCCCCACCGCCCAGCTCCCTCTCGCCACACTTCCTCGGAGCAGCCTCTGTCTCCCACGCCCAGCACCCACGTCCTCCTTGTTCGCCCCAGTCTCTGCGCGCTCTCCACCAAAGCGTCGGCCTTCCTCCTCCCCAAACCGCCTCTTCTCACTCAGACCAGTTCATCGATACTTTTCTTTTCTTTTTTCAAAAAAATATTCAAAGAACATGAAAAGAAGTGTAAGCACTCCGTGTCCTAATAGCATGCCTATTTTTCCAGCTCCTTCCCACACAACCAAGGATGCGGCTAAAAGGCTGCTGGATCAGACCTGCTGCTCTCCGCCTCTCTCTTATCAGCTTGACTCCTGGTGTGTTATTTATTCGCTGTCTGGGATTACGTTCCGCATTGTGCTCTTATTTTTAAACAGAAGAGAACTTTAAATCTAAATTCGTTCTCCTTCTTTTCACATATATGTTCCTTGGAGACACAGACCCGCGCGCACACAAGATCCCTCCCCCGCCCCAGCCATGTTGCTGTAAGCTTTGTAACGCTCACTCTCGTCCATGGAAAGGTGAGAGAGAAAGAGGAAGCGCCTTTTGCTTTCATGCCGATTGCAGACTTCTGTGTACAGCTCTTAATCCCCCCCATCTCCTTGGGAGACTCTTCTCCCCTCTCCCCCAGTTCTCTCCGTAGGATTGTATTACAAAAAACGGCAGGAATTGTGTATATAGTGTAATGTTAAGTCCGTTCCAGAGACCCTTTTTATTTTTAGTTTGATTTAGGTGAAGGTGAACTCAATATCTTGAGCCTAATCGAAGGAACCGCACGCATCTCATCTTTTTCCCCCGGCCATGATTTCCCCTTGCAACTTTTTTGGTCTTTTTATATCTCGATAATTGTTGCGTGTGGGGAAGAGGAAGGTCCCACTAGTTGGGAAAGACAGGAATGCCCTGTTTGGTAAGGGGGGGTGAGGGAAAGAGGCATTTCGAGGGGTGGGGAGGTAAAGGGTGCGACGAAAGGCAACTCTGCTGGAAAAGCGGAGTAGGTGTGGGTGCGGGAGTTGGAATGCGCCACGCGCCAACGGAACAGCCCCTGGAGCAGATCACGCCAGTCCTCCTTTCTCTAGAGTTGCCTAGGCTGGACACATCCCACGTACTCTGTCATCCGCCTCCCAAAAAAGAAAAACAAAACCCGTGTTGGGCCTGCTTTGCTCTTGGGAATGGAGAGGAAAGAGAGAGTGCGAAATTGTAAAGTTGATTATTTACCCCGTTAATGCAACAGTCACCTGTTGAAATGTAAGGCAAATCTCCCCCCTTCCCTTTATCTACATATCCCTATAATAAAATTCAAACTAATAAAAGCCCTTGTCTCTGTCATCCTTCTTGGGCGACTCGAGAGCAGCGGAGGGGCTGGAGCGCTCCCTCAAGTCCCCTCCCTTAGCTCTGCACCTCTGTCAGGCCGCTGCTCTGGCAGGGACAGATCGATTTTATTTCCAGGGGGAGGGGGGGAGGGAACGCTGCGTCGCCGCACTTTATCTCAGTGAGCTGCCTTTTAATTACTGTAATTGGATTGGCGTCCAACCAAAACTTTGAGGGGTTATAAACGCAATGGAAAGGGTTTGAGTGCGCTACTTCCCCCTTCGCCACTCTCTGCCTTTGGGAAAGCGCAAAAGTTACCCAGCGCAAGCCTTTCTCTATGGATCTTGGGGCGGGGTGTGGGTGCTGTTGGAGGGAGACAGGAACACCTGAAGCCTGGCAGTAACTTTCATACGTTAATTACCCTCAAACGCTGCCTGTTCCCCGCAGCTGGGCAGGCTGGGGCCCAATCATCCTGGGGTTATGTTGGTCATTGCCCTCTGGAAAGCTTCCATCGCTGTCAAATTGATTTGGCACTC
Organism: Darevskia mixta; assembly: GCA_034641385.1. Taxonomy (NCBI): domain Eukaryota; kingdom Metazoa; phylum Chordata; class Lepidosauria; order Squamata; family Lacertidae; genus Darevskia; species Darevskia mixta. Next base: position 2,246,655 of record JAWWNH010000130.1, read on the forward strand.
CTTTTAAACCGGTCACTTGACAAAAGCTTCTAGGAAGTGAATATTTATGAAACTTCAGGATCGTAATTCTGCTAGTCCAGGTTGGGGGCAAAAAGTAAAAAACGAATAGAAGCTGGACCCACAACCCAGGATCCGAAACCAGCTTAGCCAGGAATAGCTTCTTACGCGAGGTATGAGATCAAAGACTTCAGCGAAGGGATTCAGGGTACAGTATAGCCCGGACTGAGATACTGCTATCAGAAAGTCCTGTTGCGTTTACAGAAATTGGGTTTTTTGTTTTAAATAGTAATTTATAATGGAGCCCAGACTGTATTTGACCAAGATTTGATTTTAGATTTAGCGTGCATGAAAAAAAATCTTTAAAATTATAACAATCTTTATACTGTATATATATATATAGGGCTGGCTAAAGCTACGTGATAATGGAGAACGGGGTGTTGTAGAATTAAGTGCTGAAATGAGTGGCATAGCGCAAAATTCTGAGGGGGTGCAACGAGCCCCCCCCCCCACGCAGGCGCCGGCTTCCACGAGCAGTCCGCGTCGGCAAAGGCGGCAGGGCAGCTCAGTCCCATGGTGAGCAGGCGGAGACAGAGGAGGCGGGCAAGGAGTGACCCCGGCACAGCACGGCGCTCCTCTCCACGGACGTCGGGAGGATTCGACCTGCGCGGGCAGGCAGGCGGCGCGGCGGGGCCCATGACACCATAGCTGCCGAATGCTTCCTGGGAGGGAGGGGGTGGGTGGTAGTAGTCTAAGGGGGGCAAACTTGCCTCCTTGCTTGAAAAGTTTGCAGGTCTTTTTGTCCTTGGCCAAAGGAAAAAAGCTCTCCTGTGGGATAAGTTTAAACTGACATTTCCAAAGCACTGGGATTAATTAGCCTATTAATTACTACTAAATAATTAATTGTGTCCTTTATGCGGCACATAATCAGGGTTCACACCCACAAGTGGATTAGCTGTTGTTCTGTCAACGTGAGAACGCCAGTTCAACATCGATTTTCTTTTCTCTTGGAAGCTGACTTCATAAACTTGCCTTAAACTAATTTTAAAATCAGGCCATGGATGAAGGTTAATGAAGATGGCAGCCTTCAGAGTGATAAATTGTTATTTTATGTGTTTATAATATTAGTAACAGCTGCGGGTTATAGATGTTTATGGGAAGTAGGAACAACAGACGTGCAACATCACAGGCTCCATCAAAAAGTTCAACGCAGTTTATGTAAGATAAAACAAAATGGCGCAAAGTTATGGATGCGTAGTCTGGTAGGTGCTCCTCAGGCAGTGCCCCCTCCCCCTCCGCTACTCCCCTCCGGTCAAAAAGGTCCCACCAAGGATGTTCTAGCACTCCGACTGAGATTTGGACAGCTGCGCGTCCCTAAGCGCTGGTTTGGCTCTGCCGAGGACAACCCTAGCCTTCTGGACCACGTGGCCGCAGAGTCCCACAGCCAGAGAAGTCCACGTACCGTAGTAGCAAGGCGGCGTGTGACAATGGCCCTGCTTTTAGGCACCCGATTATACCGCTTAGCTGTGAGAAGCACTTGAGAGGACAGCAGCCGCCCTTCCCTTCGTTTTCAAAGCTGAAAGATGAGACATCTGTGCGTGCGCTAAAAAGCGCTCTGGGAAAAGCCGACGCCACTTTGGAGAGACGCTCTCCATCTCGCCCGAGGAGGTGGCTCTGCTCCGCAGCCGGGTTGTGCCCGGTTTCCGTTAGCGAGCGCCTGCCGTTCCCATTCATTACTGGGGAAGGAAGCGCGGTAGGGTTATTAAATGGCGACAGGGTGCAGCTGCCAGAGGAGTCCTGCGTCTGAGCGAAAATTAGTTACGGTGCTCGTTCCCCTATGGCCAGGATTCTGCTGGGACCCGGCCAGGGCACGCGCTGCCAGGGGAAGGCAGAACAGAAGAAAGGAACAAGAGAGGATTTCACGCCTGGCAAGTACCTGGCAAGTACCTCCACCGCCCTAAGCAGCAACCGGACACCGGGGGGCCGAGAGGCCTGCACATTCAGATCCCCCTGCCTCACTTTGAGCCAAGGCTCATCGAAGAAGCAGCCTACGTCCGAGGCCAGGCGTGCGTCGGACTAGGTGAAGCGCACCTGGAGCATGTGCAGAGTGCAGTCTTCCCCTAACTCACCGGGATTAAAACGTTCTTATGTCAAAAGGTGTGACCTCCAGGCAGGCCTGAGCTCCCGACCCCCTTACTTAGGAATTCAGTTCTGCTTGATTTTGTACCTTTCGCCTTCTTGCAGCACCTTTGCTCACTGCCAGGACATTCTTGGGTGAGCATGTTTTATTTATGTATGGAGGTGCTGGTCTTTGACAGTAATAAAGATTTGGTTTGGTTCTCGGGTTCCCCCAGCCCACCCCCAACTCTCAGTGCACATCGCTCACGGAAGCTAAACAACTAAACGTGCTTTGTAGAGCCCAAGTGTAGATCAGAGCAAACAATAATTGTATTATAAAGGCACAAGAGAAAAGCAAAAATATATTCACTTTGGGGTGTGTGTTTGTGGGTGGGTGGGTGTGGAGGCGTGAATCGGATCAGTAAGTTAAAAAAGAAAGATTTCCTTGCATTTTATGGGGGGGGGGGGAAATGCACTTGCAAAGCCTGCAGTCCCTCTTTCTTTTAAATCTATGAATTGGATCTGTGCTGGTGTAGTGGTTAAGAGCGGTAGACTCATAATCTGGGGAACCGGGTTCGCGTCTCCGCTCCTCCACATGCAGCTGCTGGGTGACCTTGCAAAGAGTCACACCTCTTTGAAGTCTCTCAGCCTCACTCACCTCACAGAGTGTTTGTTGTGGGGGAGGAAGGGAAAGGAGAATGTTAGCCGCTTTGAGACTCCTTCGGGTAGTGATAAAGCGGGATATCAAATCCAAACTCCTCCTCTTCCTCCTGGCGTCTGAAAGCAACAGCTCATCGTTAAAGAAACAAAACAGATCAAGCCAAAGCACTTCACTGTGACTCACTAGGGGCCTGCACTAGGGACCTTGCACAGGATTGCAACCCGAGCTTGTTTAAACCAGAGGCCACAGTAGTCAGCCCGATATTAAACAGGCAGAATGGCAATTGCAAAACGGAGGATCTGCGGGGGAGATTTCTTGAGCGACTCTTCTCTCCGCCCACCCGCTCTCTCTTTGCCCACTTGGAGAGAGCGTGGGTTGCCAAGGAGAACATCAAGCGGGATAAGTCTCCCGACTTGCTGGAGAGGCAATGGTGCCTCGACGCCGGGAGTATCTCGCAGCTCTAGCAGTGACTCCCCGACAGGCGGACGCGCGCGAACAACCTGTTTTTGTTTTAGCAACAGGGAGCAACGTGCGCGCGCGTGTGAGAGAGAAGAACGCAGCGCACGAGCAAGCACTTTAACCACCTTGCGAGCAACAAGAAGAGTTTCACTCCTGCCGCAGCGCTTTGCTTGGCGTGACCTCTTTTGCACCCAGTCAGTTCCAAGAAGACTCTTCCTCCGCCTTTTGCGCAACTCTTCCTCCTATAGCGTGTCCTCATTTGTCTTTTGCGTTTGGAGGGTGGGGCAGTTAGGAAACGTGGAAGACTCTCGGGTTTACTGAACTTAGGGACGGGTGGAGCGGGGTCTCTTTAGGTGGCAACCTGCACGACCCACCTGACTTCGAAAGTCGGGCTGGGCGGGGAACCTGGAGTCCAGTTGGACCTGGGATGGCAGGATTCGAATCCCCCCCACTCAGCCCTGGAGCTCACTGGGGGACCTTGGGCCAGACACCATCTCTTAGCCTGATCTACCTCACAGGGTTGTTGTGAGGATGACATTGGGATGATGAGAACCATGTACACCACACGGAGATCCTTGCAATATAAGAGTGGTATGTAAATGTAATAAATAATAATAAGCAACGCGCAAGCTGCCCCCAAGACCTTTGCAGCCCCCTGGCTCCCCTCTCCACCGCGTGCCCTTCGCTTGGGCCGCAACTCCACATCTTCCCCCGCCCTCCCCGCTCCCCCCGTCCCTCTCTGGGCCCTCGGCTTGGTCTTTCTCCCGGCCCGCAAGAGCGCTGGGCGGGGGCGCCTTCCTCGGGCGGGTGTCGCAAGAGGGAGGGAGGGCGCTCTCCTTCATCTTCGCGCAGCCATTTTTCATACTGGGCGACTTAATTAACAACACGCCGGGCTGGCAGCCCGCCCGCCCGGGGGCCGCGCGAGGAAGAAGCGCCCAGCAGCGCAGTCTCCAGCAGCAGCTGCTGCAGCCAGAGCGCAAAGGGCGATGCTCCGCTCCGCAGCCGGGCGGCCGCTGTGGCCTTGTCGGAGCCCGCCGGGTTCGCGCGCAGACTCCGAGCCGAGGGCGGGCCCGGGAGCCGCTCGCAGTTTCGCTCCTCCCCGCCGTCCTCATGCCACCCTTCAGCCCGCCGAGGTGTTGCAGCACCAGCCGCGGCGAGAAGAAGCGCCGCCGCCGCCGAGGAGGAGGAGAAGGAGGAGGAGCCTGGGCGGGGAGGCCGACTGGGCGCACCCCGCCCGCCCGTGCGGGCGCCCCGCGCTCTTGCCGAAAGTCCGGCGCCCAGAAGAGGCGCGCGCCTGCGGCGGGGGAGCCCAGGTCGGCGGGCGAGGAGCCGCTGGCCCGAAAGGGGCTTTCGAGAGAGGCGAGCTACTCGCCCTTCCTGCCTCCCCCCCCCCCCCCGGTTATCACAAATCTCCCCACAGAAAGTGGAAAGTTTACCGAAGGGATGAACGGGAGTGTGTGGTGTTTTCCTCGCAATATTTACCTTTTGATTAGCTAGTGGAGGTTATATTTGGTTAAAGCCAACCGATTTTCTCGGTGGTGGTTTTAATCTCCCGGGGGCGGGTGGGACATTGCCCAACATGGTCTGACGTAAACTGACGTCTGAATAACCCTGGGCAGAGACGGATTTAAACTGGCACATTAAATGTATGCAATAAAATTACACGATCTTGTCATGATGAAACCTCAAAAACGTCCTTTTATATGCAAATATTAAAGCAGGTCTGACTACCACGAACTCGCTTGTTAGTAATAATTTAATGTAGTTATAATTTAGGGCGAATGAAATAAAGTTTACAAGGAAGAAGTTCATTTCACCATTAATAACAGGAAGGTTTTCTAATGTGAAGACAATCTTTTTACAACTGACGAGACTTTCGTGGTTTTGCAATCACAGCATGTTTGTGGGGGGCGGGGCGGGATATAATATTTGCCTAAAGATAGAGCGTAAAATAAGCAAAGAACCAGTTATCTTGTGCACGAGCTCAATATTTATGGTTAAGCACACTAATCTTAGTACTGAATTGTTTATTAGATTTTAGTACTGAGCGGCCAGAATCTTTCAACACTATGAAAGGTCTAGCACTTAAAAAACTGTAATATTGCAAATGCTTTTAAGCAGGCTTAACTGACATGCAGAAATGTTGTGATAAACCTTCAGTAAGTGGAAGAGGCAAGCCTATCGCACCTAAATTAAGCCAAAGGTTAAGCCCTTAATCCTAAACGCATCTATTTAAGAAGCAAGTTCCACTCAACTCATGTGGATTTACTTCCAAGTAAAGTATGTTTGGGATCAAGTGTAAAGCCGCTTACATCAGAAGACACTTAAGTGGGGTTTGGACCGAGTTGTTAAAGCAACAGTAACTAAAACTGCGAATGTAACATAATTAGGAAAAAAAAAATCTTTAAAAAAAGCTCGAAGAGTTAAGGCAACTTTCAAAATACAAAAATATAATTAAGAACAACAAAAAACGTTTAATTTATATATAAATTAACTTAAATAAAACATTTAAAGCACAAACCTGGGGGCAGTCTCGGTGTCCTAATATTGCTGGTTAAATTACAGAGTCCCTTTCCTTGCCTCCTTTAATTTTTTCCCGTCTTCAAAGTGAATAAAATTAAAAGACAGATCTTTAACTTTAACTCCTACTTCAATATGTCTCATGCTTGTTATAGTTGGTTTCAGAATCCGTGACCATGTCCATTTCTGGCTAGGTAGGAATCATGGTGGTTTTATGTGCCAAATCAGTGGTTAATAAACTCACCCAGTTAGTCTGCAATATGAGTCTCACACCTCAGTTCTAAGCACGCCTTACTTTTACCTAGTTCTACGCTCTCAAGTCATGTTTGTGATTAAATCAGAATTGGAATACTGATTCCCTCCCAGCTGGTCAGATAAAACCTGCTTAAACCGCGGTCCTAACAACATCTGGATGCCGGTCTGGTTGAAACCAATGGGGTTGTGTAATGAATGGAAAGGAAACTTTCTTAGGCTGGAGTCCTTGTTCATCTGGCTGGAACTGCAAGGGCTCCATGGCTGCGCTATAACTGGGCCCATTGCTCCGCCCAGCTGCATTTCTGCGCAGTCCAAGTAGACCGCTCTAGCTCTGAGGGCTAGGATGATATTGGGACTAAGATCATGTCGCGCTCACAAGGGAATTCGGGGATAACGTGCAGAATGGGCAGGGAATGTTGTGTAGGCAGGACACGTGTCCAGGAACGCGGGTGGCATATGCGCAGTAGGGGCGACAACTATGGAATAAGAAATAAAAAAATCGGAGTGGGGGTGGCAAGTGCACATCGCAATAGCTGTGATTTTAAAGCACACCTGTCTATGGAGTGCAGGTAACCTGCTGGGAAATCGGGTCGTTTTTAGTGTCCTGCGAAACGATGAGGAAGAATCTTGACAGAGGCGCCTCTGGTTTGCAGGCTTTCTGATCCGTCGAAATATTTTTTTCATACTTGGCAAAAGAATAAAGGCAGCCTTGCCAAGTGGTTACAGGCGTACAGCGGTCAAGTCACCACTTGGCAAACGGTCGTCTGAATTCACTCCTAGATTGCAGTTCGGGTCAAACCAGGGATGTTGAAATCTGTGACACAGTCTAACCACCATGGACTCCCAAGAGAAGCTCGAAGCACACCTTAAGCACACTTTAGCACCACGGATTTCTAAAAGCAGGGGCGCCTTTGTCCTCTTTGGATTGTGCCCAGGAGATCCCGGTGCGAGGCAGGGAGCAATAACGGAAACGGCGCGCGTTGCCTCACCACTACAGCAAGGCGTCAGGTAGTAGCAGCAGCAGCAGCAAGTAATCCGCAGAGAGGGAAAGGAAAGATTGCAGGAGCACTGGAGCAGGGCTATTTCCGGGAACGTTGGCAAAGCTCCAGAGTGCCCAGCAGAAAGCACATATGCCACCCAGCAGGGTTCGGGCTAGGACTTGGGAGGGCAGGGTTCAAATCCCCGCTGAGGCATGAAGCTCACTGGGTGACGAGTCACCATCTCTCAGCCTAACCTACCCCACAGGGTTGTTGTGGGGATTAACCAAGGAGAGGAACCATGTACGCCACCTTGAGCTCTTTGAAGGAAAAGGTGGGATAATGTCATAAATAAGATAAACACAGATTTTAGGAAGAAGCTGCGAGTGCTTCCCCGCGCTCAGTCTTGTCTGCACCAACTGACAGAGGTTCTCCCAAATCCCAGAGGCGGGGGACACCACTCCCTGGCCCCACCCGGCGATGGTGCGGGCTGAGTTTGGCCTCTTATGCGCACAAAGCAGATGCTCTTATCGCTGAACTCCAGTCCGTCTCAATTCAACAGAGGAAGCTGCCCTACAGGGCCGTCGATCTATCCTGCGTCATTCAGCAATAATGTCTACACTACTAACAGGCAGCGGGTTTCTCTCCAGATCTCGGGCAGGGCGCTGGGGAAACAGCGGGTCGAACCTTGGAGCCTTGGCGCGCCACCCGGGCTCGCACTTGGAGGAATTTTGCTCGGGATGGGTTTGGAACGATGCAGGAAAGGTTACAGCGTTCAGATGGTTACGAAGCCGACGCGATGAATTTGTGAAGAGGCACCGGGAAGATAACTGAAGGGTTTAGGTGACGGTTTGGGTCTTTTAACTTTTTCTCTCCTGCTATATAACTACCGGTAGTAGTGCAAGTCTATACATGTCTCCTTGGAGGTAAGCCCCTTGGAATTCAAAGGGACTTACACCCGGGTAAGTGTCTATAGGATTGCAGTTTTAAATTGTAGGGTAGCCGTCGACAATTCGGAAACTATATACGGAAAAAAACCTGTTTAAATGCAAGTGAAGAATATTTCGTATTTGCTGTAGATAGACATTCACAGAATTGTAGCGTTGGCAGAGACGCCGAGGGTCATCTAGTCCCACCCGCTGCAATCAGGAATTTCAACTAAAGCATCCTTCTGCTTAAAAACCTCCAATGAAGTCCACCACTTTCTGAGGGAGTCTGTTCCGCTGTGGAACAGCTTCTTCTGTCATAAAGTTCTTCCTGATGTTTAGTCGGAATCTCCTTTCTTGCAACTTGAAGCAATCGGTTCAGGTCTTTCCCTCCGGAGCAGGAGAAGGCCTTGATAAATCTGAAGATGGTTGTCATATCTCCTCTCAGTCTCATGTTTTCTAGGCTAAACATACCCAACCCACTCAAATGTTCCACATAAGGCTTGGCTTCCAGACCCTTGATCACATTGTAAGAGTCACAGAGCTAGACTAAGATGAGAATCCCATGAAATCTGGGGAAAGTGATTGATTGATTTGTTGGATGGTAATTATTTACCGAGTCACTCAATTACACGCGCAGGTAAACGTGCGAATTGTCTCCAACGAAAAACATTGCGCGGATTCCAGTTAAGACCGCCGAGAAGGTTGTGGGAAACGATCCTCCAGTTCACCGGCTGGCGAAATTACTCGCACCAACTAGATCGAGTTACACGTAGGTAGCCGTATTGGTCTGTCATAGTCAAAACAAAAGAAAAAGAAAAAAAAATTCCTTCCAGTAGCAACTTAGAGACCAACTAAGTTTGTTCTTGGTATGAGCTTTCGTGTGCATGCACACTTCTTCAGACACTTCTTCTTTTTTTACAACTAGATCGACAACAACATGCCTTTCACAAAACTCCAAAGACTCAGACATATATTATATTAGAAATAATCCCTGAAATTTGCGTGTGCGATGTACCCGTGTGTGACAGGGGACTGTTTCCGAGAGGCGGAGGGAGGTAAGAATATTCACCCCGACTCTGGACTAGGGCAGTGCCACTAAACTCCAGAGCTAGGCTTGCCAAGTATTACATTTTGCAGTCTGGGATCTCCTGTGCCTTTAAACAATTGCGCGGTAGCAAGCGCAAAGATGCTCCCATCACTGCACCTGTAAACGTTTCACCGGTGCTGCGCCCGAGCGCTTTCCGCGCCTCTGCACCGGCACTCACTGCCTGGGAAAAAGTTGGCCAGTTTACTGGAAGTTGATTGGTTGGGGGGCGGGCGGAAGTATGCGCAGCGTCAGCAGCTCCCAGGTGCTCCCAGGCTCTTCCCTTCCTCCCAACTGCGCCTTTTGCGCACCGTGTTCCAGCACAGCGCTTGGAAAATGGAAACGGTGCGGAAGGAGGGCGCCCTCTACAGCTTTCTCAAGGCCTAGCCTGGGCCTTCGGGGGCCCAAAGCACCTTGAGTCCCCGCTACGCAAGGCATGGTGTCTTTATTATGTGCTTAAGTGTCCGTCCTTCCCTAGACTGGGGGGACTACGCGGAGGCGCAGCACCAAGCGCGGTGAGGCGAGAGGTTCAAGGACCTTCTCTAGACTTTCGGCTCCAGGTCCAATTCAGTCCTTTAGAGAGGGAGAGAAACAGCCTCCTTTCTTGCGGAAGAAAGGCCGCCTTTGCTGGCTTAGCCTAGAAGGACAGATGAAGCAGCCGCTTGTGACTGGTGTGATAACAGCAGCTATGAGACCCCACCCTCCCCTCCCTGGTAAGTGAGTGTTTCCTCCTGCGGGTCTTTCTGTCTGTCTGTCTTTCTACACTGAGGGTTAAATACTGAGGGTCCAAGAGCAGTTACTGAGGTTACGTGGGGAGCTGGAACTTGCTGCTTGGCTGACCAAGTTGCCTGCTTAGAAATCCTAGGTCCGGATCCTGCAAAGGAAGTGTGCTTCCAGACAGAGGTTGGTTCTGGAATCAATGCTGCTCACACTCCCTAGTCTTTTGCAGTTGTCCACATGACATCTTTAAAATGCCAGCCTGTACATAATCATCATCTTCATCATCACATCCTCACCATCCTCATCATTATTAACATTTAATCTGGATTTCCTTTTACAGCAGAAAATCTGCTGAGTGACAATAACCTGCTGTACATCTGCAGGAAATGCTGGTCATCAGCACACTTTTTAAAATTGGTGTGCATTTTGTCATGTGGCTTGGTGACATTTAAGAGGGTGGTCTCTATCATCCACTACTTCTCATTGCTTCTCACCTGAGCACAACCTAGCCATTTTGGTTCTTGTGGCCCAGTGGAGAACAGCCTGCTTACTTATATAGATTTCCACCTGCTGAAGGCAAGTTAGAATTTTAGAAGCCTCATTCAGAGCAGAAATTGAATCAAGAGCTCAACACATGTGGTGGATTACCTTGGAGGTTGTACCTTGGGGGAATTTTTATTATTATTACCGGTATAACAGTAATAATAGTAATGAGGTATTGTGCAAGACTGCTTTATCATAATTTCAGTATAGCTACTTATCAGTCTTGCACAAGATCTCTGTATTATCCTATGTAAAGGAAAACGTGCTGTTAAATTTTAAAATTTTGTACAACTGGTTTTCGGGGAGTCAGAAGAAGCCCGGGAACATCATGGTGGGGCGGAGGAGATTGGGAGTCACTGCAGCTGGCAAGCCAAAATGCTAACCTGAAGAAACAATTGCCTTAGGAAGGACGTTGGATTTCTTCCCTCCAGAACTACGGTGGGGAACCTGGTGCCCTTTCAGTGCTGCTTGGACTCCAACGCTCAATCTGTCCCAGCAAAGTACAGCCAGTGGTCAGGGATGATGGGTGTTGTAGTTTAGCATCACGAATCGGAAAGGAGAAGACTCAGATTTGCAAAAGCATACACCATAATAAATGTGTTATTCAACAAGGTACCACAATATTTTTGCTTCAAAAGATTAACACGTGTACCTCCCTTGAAATTAATCTAGAATAGTTTAACTGAAGTATCATTAGTGGGACAGTTTCACGCTGTAAGTCATGGGCTGCAATCCCATTTGGACCGTCACTCAAATTTACTCCAGGACCAAAAGGCTTCTGTCTTGAATGTGAAATATGCAAACCATTCCCTGCTGAAGAGTCAGATAACACACTGGCATTTAAGCACATTGTGGATTCATTTGTTGACTTCAGTAGACTCGGAATTACTTGCAATAGTTAATTTCCTCTTCCCCTTGCCCTACCTCCCAAACAATACTGCAGGAAGCCAGAATGCAATTCTGTCCTTCTTTCACCTCCATGTGGAGATGACATGGGAGAACACCAGAAGGTGAATTGAAGTTGTGCACATAGAGTAAAAAATAAATTCTTTCTCTAATTCCTCAGAGTGATGGGAAAGGAAATTAAGAGGCTATTAGAGTTAATGTAGGTACACGCTAAAGTATGTATACTAGCTGTCTCTGCAGTCGCCTGAGTATATGTCTTAATAATGGGCTGCAGGGAAAATAAGTTTGCTTCTTTACTTTTGAAATTCACAGTAAAATAGGTATTGTAACAGTGCCCAGGAGCACTGTGGTAATTTAAGGGTCTGTCAACATTCTCATAATAAACTGACGGGGTTTTTTTGGTGGAGGGTTTCCGTATTTCTGACTTGACTGTTTAAATTGTGCTTCAGGCAGATGGCATACAACTGTAATGTAGAGGAATAGATGTTTAAAAATATAAACATAGCAGGGTTTCAGGTAGTTCTGCAGCCCAGTTTTAGCCAGTTTAGTTCTACTGAAACGAAGACCCAAATCAGACTGTTTAAGAGCAGAAGGATCTTTTTTTAATTTATAGGAAAACTGTATGAGGTGTTACTAGAAGCAAAAGTAGATCAAGAGTATGTTAATAAGATAATGAGTAAGTGGAACCAAGAACTGGGGATAGTAATAAGTCAGGGGAAATGGGAAAATCTTTGGTTAAAAGATATTAATTTTACCCCAAATTATGATTTAAAGGAAAACATCTACAAAATGCATTATAGGTGGTACCTGACTCCAACCAGAATCGCAAAAATGTTCAAAGGGAGCGATAACACCTGTTGGAGGTGCAACGAAGAACCAGGCACATTCATCCATATTTGGTGGAATTGCAAAAAAATTAAAAGTTTCTGGGAAAAATCATATAATGAAAATAAAAAAATTGTAAAATACTCCTTCAAAAAAAATCCGGAGATATTTCTGCTAGGGTTGTTAGAAAATGAAATAAAGGAAGAAGATAGGTGCATAATAATGCACGCAATGACGGCAGCGAGACTTCTGATTGCCAAAAATTGGAAAAGTAATATAGTGCCGAGTATAGAAGAATGGCAACTGAAAGTAATAACATACCAAAAAATGGCAATGAAGATTGGAGAAGTTAGAGGGATCTCAACCCAAAGACTAGAGAAAGACTGGGGAAAATTTAAAGAATATACTGGGAAGGTGGTAGAGAGAGCCAATCTTCTAAGGTAACGTACAAAAGGGCTATAGCATGATAAAGCAAAAGGAATAATAAATTGGATAAGGTATATAAAGAACGACGGGTAAAAATATACCACAATACCAGATAGGCTGGAAGTTTTTTTATTGTTTTCTTTTTTTCTTTTTCTTTCATGGTTTTTCTTGTCTCATTGTTTGCTTGTTGGATTGTTTGCTCGTTTTGTTTGTTTGTACTGGATTGTTCGATTGGATGTATGTATTAATTGATTTTAATCAATAAAGTTTATTTCTAAAAAAAAAAAAAAGAGCAGAAGGATCTTTTATTGCATCGCTACCACTACAAGTTCAATGATCCCACTTCCACATACACAAAGCACTTTGAGAGCAATCTGTTTTAAAATAAGTGTGATGCTAGAAGCTTGATTTGGGATCCTTCTTGCAACTTCTCTATTAGCTAAAGCAAGAAAGCATTGCGTTTCCTTTTGAGGTGTGAGGCAGGGGTGTTCTGTTTTATACACTTGTAACTTCCAATGCTAACTAGATTTGGGGAGCGATAACATTTTCAGCTTGCAGAGTAGCTGATGATGCAGGTAAAGGTAAAGGGTACCCCCTGACCATTAGGTCCAGTCGCTCATTTTGCTTTACTGGCCGAGGGAGCCGGCGTACAGCTTCCGGGTCATGTGGCCAGCGAACAAGAGCAGAGCACGGAAACGCCGTTTACCTTCCCACCGGAGCGGTTCCTATTTATCTACTTGCACTTTGACGTGCTTTCGAACTGCTAGGTGGGCAGGAGCTGGGACTGAGCAACGTCGCGGGGATTCAAACCGCCGACCTTCTGATCAGCAAGCCCTAGGCTCTGTGGTTTAATCCACAGCGCCACCCGCGTCCGATGATGCATGTACTTGACCCAAATATAGCTTTTGTAGAAACACTGGTTCTAGCATCTAGACTGGAGAAATGGAAGAGATTAAAAACTCTATTGAAATTCCAGTGATTCTGCAGTGGTGAAACAGCTCCTAGGTTCGGCAGAATTGTAGTATAGTATTAAGATGGCCTACAAACAATCAGTTCCACACACTAGTTCAGCAGAGTACTTGTTATTGTTACTGTTCTTATTTTATTATTATCATCATCAGCCCTTCACAAGCAGGGTTATAGCAATTCAGAATTTAGAATTAAAAACAGTTTAAGCAAATTAAAGGTAAAGGTAAAGGGACCCCTGACCATTAGGTCCAGTCGTGTCCGACTCTGGGGTTGCGGCGCTCATCTCGCTTTATTGGCCGAGGGAGCCGGCGTACAGCTTCCGGGTCATGTGAACCCTCCATTGTAGACTCAGGCTATGTGTATATATGTGTAAATAAACCATACTGTATATCCTAAAGACACCAGTCTCCACTGTCCCTCATTCCAAAAGGCAACACAAACTCTGGGTAAGCACTTGGAATCTCTGGAATCTTGCACCAGTCGGAGATTGGGGTGGTGTGCAACAGGCCTATAGCTCAGTTGAAAGGTCTTTTGCAGGTCCTCCATTATCTCCCAAGACAGATGGATGCCCACAGTAAATTGCTGCCTACTGATGGGCACAGCCTGTGCCAGCTGCACTTGGGAAAAGGGCACATTGTCAATCATTGCAGTGTTATCAGCAATTTATGAAAGAAGTGTGCCAACTTGTGCAGGGTTGCCATATTGTGGAGAGCAAACAAGAGGACACATTTGCTGACTTCTACTTTTAACTACGGATCTCTATGACAGCTCTCATTTGAAATATCCCTACCATATATAGGTTATTCCCACATAAACTTACATAGGATTCCACTGCTGATAGCCATTAAGACACAGAGGTTAGATGCCATCTGTCAGGGACATAAGAGCGATAGGTCTGTTTGATTAGTAGTACAGTAGTAGCCAGCCTTCCCTCCAGATTCTGATGACTGCTGGCCACTGCCTCTCAGGGTTCATTGATCATCAAACTGTAGAGTTGAAAGGGGTCCTGAGGGTCCGATATGCCTATCATTCTCTGAAACCTCCTCTCTGCCCTTCAGCTCCTTCTGAAGCTGACCACCACCACCCACCCACCCCACTTCACCCCTCTACCTGCCAGGCAACTTTGAGGTGCTGGAAGCCGTGGTTGAAGAGCAGCTCCTGCAGCTCCATCTGCGGTGGAGGGGCTCAGGGCTGCGTGGGTCATTGCCCACCTGCATCTAGGGGTTGGCCCCTCCATGCGCCCCATGGCTGTGTGCCACCAAGGAGTGGAAGTGGAGTAGTGGCTTGCTGGGCACCTTGGCGGCCCGGCAGGTCCAGCCCAGGTCCAGCTGGAAGGAGCCAATTCCAGCACCAGGGGAGCTGGCACCAACATGCACACAGCAGAGCTAGGCTCCAGCACCAGGCCTGGGTCCCAGCGGATGTCACGGAAGGGAAACTACCCATGGCTTCTGGTTCCACTCTGCCTTAATGGAGGCAGCTCCCACGACAGCAGGAGATTGTTGGTGAAGGAAAACCCAGGATGATTGAAGGTAATTATCATTGCAAATTCCCTCCAGGGAGAGGGGGGAATGGGCTTCATTCGCAGGTTGTCTCGGTACCTGGTTCTTGCTCAGGCATGGATTGCGGGAGGCAGGGAGGTGCTGAGTGCCAAAGCACTTCACCTGCCGAAAACCCTCCAATACCACCCTTAAGAAGCAGAGGTTCTCCAGTTAATTAGGGTATAATTGGATTAAAGTACAGGCACATGCTAGAAGAGATGAGATCACAAACTGCGGAACAATAACATCTGCAAGGACTTTAAGGTTTGAATTTGAGAAACGAGTAAGACTTCATTCGGTGCAAAAGATGGTGTGTGGGGAGGGGAGCCTATGGTTTCTTTATTTAAAGTTTTCTCTACCATTTATGATTTGGCAACCCTCCTCTTAATGTTAGTTCAAAGTAATTATATTTGTACAAGTAAGGACGGAAGAAATTGGATTA
Source organism: Darevskia mixta (assembly GCA_034641385.1). Taxonomy (NCBI): domain Eukaryota; kingdom Metazoa; phylum Chordata; class Lepidosauria; order Squamata; family Lacertidae; genus Darevskia; species Darevskia mixta. The sequence continues at coordinate 2,262,024 of JAWWNH010000130.1, forward strand.
TAGATATGGAATGTAATATTAAACGGAACTGCGTGTGTAAAAAAAAAGGAAAAAGGGAGGGAAGTTCTATTTTGCAAAAGGTTTATGATGGAAACTTAGAGCTGACTTCCCCATCCTTTATTATTTACGGAGTGAACTAAATAATGCTAAGAGAACTTGGAATTTAATTGGAAGTATAATTGTTCATTTATCTTCAGTTGGACAGAAGGATGAAAGGAGTCTGTGAACTTGCCAAGGAACTGATAAGGTTCACGACTGAGTCATCTGCAGTTCGACACACCACTCTTCTTCCCAGGTTGAGAGGAAAAAGGGTAAAAAACAGGTTATTTATTAGAGTGATTTTTGCAGCTGTTGTTAAAGTTGTAAAACAATGAAGCACGGGATGGAGCAATTTAGAAATTTCAGGAACAACAGTGGGATATCAGCTTTGCCCAAGGCATGATGGATAACAGCAACAACCGGGTGAAAGAAAGACATAACATCTTACAAGGACAGGAAGAAACACCACGGAGAGAATAGTTGCCACACACAGGAAGAACAAGGATATAGTTTGAGTTCACTTGTAGCTTTATAAATCATTTAATGTGTCAACATGAATAGAAGTTATTAAAATTGCAGTTGTTGTATAAGGGATTATTCTTACTACCAGAATGTAATGGAAATTAATAAGATTTTGGAACACAGAAATAAAGCAAACAATCAAGCCATCAATTCTAGCATGTGGGAGGCCACCTTATCTAAATTATATAATTTGGTATTTGAATGATTGGTATTAATAATTGTATTGTAATTGAAAACTAATAAAAATTATTATCAAAAAAAGAGAAGGGAAACAACCCGCTGACCACCTTCATCGCCTGGCACACAAATGGCACCACCACTCACCCGGCCCGGCCTTGGCTGCTTCCGTTCCCTCCGCCGACTGGAAAGAAGAGCTGCGTTTCAAGGTTCCACTCTTCAGACGGGCCCTGATAACAAAAAGCAGCATTTCTCACTCTCACGCAAACATACACACCTCATGCATTTGGAGTTTGTAGTTGGATCAAGTCAAAGGTCTATAATCCTGTTCTCTCATCGACTCTATGATACTAACAACACCCCCCTCCCAGACATTTAGCCACCTGGACGGAACTTTAAACTCTGAAAAAGAGGATGTGTCCGGGGGGAAACGAACATATGGCAACCCTAAACTTGTGCCTTCTCAAAGCACTTCACAGTGAGGTACTGTTTCCTCAGACCTTCAGGCACTCAGCTGCAGTTCTCACTCCTACAACTGGAGATGCCAGGGCAGAATACCTCACCCAGGTAAGCAAGGGAAAGAGAAATCTATACTACCAAGCATAGCTGTGGCAAGGGTCTTTCATGCCCCCTTTGCTCTCTCCCCTCTTGCAATATATTATCACTGTGTCTTGGCTCTCCTGCTTTGGAGAAATAATCTTCAACAGCAAGTAGCAGGGCTCCTGTGCAGAAGACATGTTCCCCATGTCCACTCAATCTATCTGTCAGTGGACACTCCACTCCAGCCATTGTTGATGCTGGTCAAGTAGTCCTGACTACATTTGTCCTGTAGGGTCACATCTTGGTCACATATCTTGGACACACTAAGCAGAACATCCCTAGCCAGTCAACAAGGTTTTCAGAGGAGGCTCTACTGGCTATACCACAATCAGTGGACTGCCTCCTTATTTTGTTTGTTTATTAATGTTATATCCCACCTTTCCTCCAAGGAGCTCAAGGGGGCCCACCCTGTGAAGTAGGTTAAGCTGAGAGATTGCGAGTGACTCATAATCACCCCATAAACTTCATGGCTGAATGTGGTTTGAACTCTGGTCTCCCAGGTCCAACACCCTCAACACTGCACCACACTGGCTTTTGTAAGATTCCTTTTATGACAGTTCATGTAAGTCAACTGAACACAAGGCTATTCTGCATGAGCTGGCAAGTGGTCAGAGGGGGTAGTTGAACAACATTTGCTGCAAACTGAAGAGTGTTTTGTGTAGTTTGTTGTTGTTGCTAGAAATCCAAACGCACAGAAAAACTCAGATACATGCTGATCTCTTCATTCTCAGACACTACATTTGAAAAACAGAGTTACATGATACTTCCAAATGCACTCTACAAATTAACATGAACTCAAAAATTAGCTGACGAAGACATCCATATCGAAACAGGGCCCTGTCCTGGTTGCTTTTCCTGAATCGACTCTTCACTCCGGCTTTACTTATAAAACAAACCTTTTGAATTTGAAGTTGTATTTTTGAATTTGAAGTGGTATTTTTCATTTGAAGATACACATATTATTGTGAACTTGAAACTGTTTTTCTTATTTGAATTGACATTCTCTGCCTAAGACTGTAATTCTTAACAGAATACATACTTTCATTTAACTATAACTCACGAGTAGGATTTATTCCTAGTATTGAAATTTCTAGCCAGAGCTCTTGGTGTGTATTTCCTTTCAGAAATCCAAACTGGCCTCATCCCCACTTCTAACCTGCAATATTAGCAGTGGACTACATTTCAGGGTTGTCATAACTAAGCCAGTTCCCCTCAGCCACAGTCTGAATTATACAGATAACACACTGTATTGACACACAATATGCTATGAGTGTCATTTTGTCCAGAGGAAAGGATAGTTCCATGGTGTTAATGAATTGTTTCCAAAAGCAAAGGCAATATTCTATTAGGTAGTAAAAATAATTTCTTCTGCAGCTGTGTTTGCTCCTTTGGCAAAATAGGATTAGAAACTTACTCAGGAGTAGCAGCTATGGCAGCATTTGTTTACTTCCTAACCTTACTGACTGTGTCCTCCCCTTCTATTGTCTTCTTACACCTCCCTCTCCTCCTTTTCATGGCATCATTTGATGTGTGTGTGCGCGCACCCTCTCCCAATTATCTTGCTAGCTCTTGGGCTAGAGACCTGTGTTTTTCTTTTTGTTACTCTGTAAATGAACATGATGCATTGAAGATTTAGTGTTCTGTTCATTTGCTGGATATATTAATAAATATTATGTATGTTTTAAATTGTAGTGGCTGCTTTTCCTCTGTTTATATTTTGTGGCAGCTAATTGCTTGGAATAAATTCAGACTGATTTTTAACTTTAGGTAGGAAATATAACCAAGATATCCAGAGGCTTACAAGCGTTTTAGCAATTCAGATGCAATGCAATACATTAACCAGCGGAGGGTTACAGTCTGACACTGGGTGCTGAATGTTTGTCAGCCAGTTTCTTCAGATTATGAATTACAGAGCATTTCATGATACGACTAACCCCTCCAGCCTACACACACAGTTTCCTAGAAGCAGTAACATTGCTTCTACATGACGGTGTTTAGTATTTTGAACGTGGCAAAAGCATGCACACATACACAGAAGTAAATTTAATTTAAAAAATGGACTTGGTTCCACGTAACATGTTTAGGATAGTGAGGGGAAACCTGTGGCCTCCAGACAGTGCTGGACTCCCATTATCCCTGACCCGTGGCTATGCTGGTTCTGTTGAAGGAGCTCAACAGCATTCCGGAAGGAGGGTCAGCAGTTTGGGACATACACCCCAATCACACCCTTGCCATTTTTAAAGGTTTTGTCTGCTTTTGGTCTAGTTACCAGAAAGGCAAACTCCATTCCCCCCTAGCCTTTTATTATTATTATTATTTTAATTTTAGCTGTAATTTAGATGCCTTTCATTTGTCTCAGACCCAACCTAGATAAAACAATTTTTGATTTAAAGTGCTGGCAACCACATTTGTTTGTTTGTTTTTATTTAGCAAGATTTATATATCACTTTAATAATTTAAAAAACACCTTGAAGTGGTTTACATTTAGGACTGGGGTTTAATAATACTTGCATCTTACCCTCCTTTACCCTCCCTCTAGCTATGGATTCACTTGTTTCCTATGCTAGCTAATAGATAATTCTGTATAAACCAAACTCATGTGTATCTTAAACAACATGGTATCATAGTGCCCACGTACTTTCCCCCTTCTTGGAGCCATCACCACAACAACTGAATTTTACAAATAAATAGATTTGTGCACTTAGTTACCGCACCTGCTGTCTCAGAAACTCCCCGATCATATGAACTTTAAGTAAATGATTCCTTTCTTTGTTCCTCTTCAACTGCCCACAACTAGTGAGATTTTCAATATTCAACCCTTGAAATCTGAAGGATGAAACTTGGGGCTACTTGAAATTGTTTAGTAATTACCAGAGAACCATCACTTATACAGAGACTAACGTGGGAGTGCATTTTCTATGACCCAGTCTCTTCCATATCCAATAACATGTAATTATCAAGCCTAAGAAGTCCAGCAAAGGATTGTTGAACTAACCTGACTTCCTCCCCGCCCCCTTTTTTTGAACACTGAACTTAACAATAATGGGCCAGGAGTAATAATTAACAGGCATTCCTATTCAGCTACCTATACTTGTTCTAGGGTCAGTGCTTTTTTTAAGGGGATACTCAAGAGTACGCAGTACTGGCACCTCTTTTTTTTTTTTTTAAGTGTGGTACTTACTGTAACAACTTCATGGTGAGTACCAGCACCTATTTTTCTAGAAAAAAGAGGATCACTAGTGCAAGAAATGTAGCATCTTCATGTATTTTAAGATTGAGGAGTGTACCCCTTCTGTAATAAAACAGCTTATTCTCATGACAGAACTCTGAATGTATCTCAACTTTATGTCTAGTTTTATATAGATTAATTCAAATACATGGACTTCCAGTTCTGCCTCCATTATCGCCCATTCCTGTTTCCAGGTATGCCAAAAGAGTGTCTGCTTACTGTGACAGAACAGCAGGATTAGAACTGATTTGTTCTTACGAAACTGATTTACGCATGTTGTATGGCCTTTAGCTAATTACATCCATCCAGCTCAATACCTTTCAAATAGTTACTATGTACATCCACCCAGCACCGTTTTTAGATAATATGTATGCACTTAATCATGATTGATGATGAAATAAGCAGCCAACTTCTAGAGTTGACTAGAATTGCAGTTTTAACCCAATATGTAAAATAGTTGCATCTGACATGACTTTAGCTGGTCATATGGCAATTCTTCATTTTAACTGTTTATCACATAATGCCCCTGCAAAAATTGTAACATATGAAGTTTCATTACATATAACTTGGTATGAGAAAGGCATGAGAGCCAGTGTGGTGTAGTGGTTAAGAGCGGCAGACTCGTAATCTGGGGAACCGGGTTTGCGTCTCCGCTCCTCCACATCCTCCACATGCAGCTGCTGGGTGACCTTGGGCTAGTCACACTTCTCTGAAGTCTCTCAGCCCCACTCACCTCACAGAGTGTTTGTTGTGGGGGAGGAAGGGAAAGGAGAATGTTAGCTGCTTTGAGACTCCTTCGGGTAGTGATAAAGCGGGATATCAAATCCAATCTCCTCCTCCTCCTCTTCATCTTGAATATATCAATGGATATTTATATGGATATTCCCAGGCCTATCTTCAATACCCTTACTTATAACTAAGTTCAATTCATTTAAGCAACACTTAAGGTAATTCTTAAAAAAAATTCCTTCCAGTAGCACCTTAGAGACCAACTAAGTTTGTTATTGGTATGAGCTCTCGTGTACATGCACACTTCTTCAGATACACAAGAAAGCTCACACCAATAACAAATTTAGCTGGTCTCTAAGGTGCTACTGGAAGGAATTTTTTAATTTTGTTTCGACTATGGCAGACCAACAGGGCTACCTACCCGTAAATAGAACTTAATTCATAATCATTGTGCTTAGGACCAGGTCAATGTTGTCTTCTGAAATTATTTTTGCCTGCTGAGCATATGTTGTGAATGGTTTAATACATGTCTAGGTCACAGATTCCAACTATTTGGGAAGCAGGTTGAACAGGATATAGAGAAGATGGGGAATCTGTTCCCCAGCAAATGCTGTTGCACTACAACACTCAACATTGGTGACCATTGGCTGTGCTGGCTGGGCCTGATGGGCGCAGAAATCCAACAACAGCTGGAGGACAACAGGCTCCCCATTCCTGATCTATAGAGTTGAATTTGAATGCATGTTGAAGTATTTGCATTTCTGGGTCAGCACACCAAAATCAACACGAGCTGATTTCACCAGTGAACTACAATTAGCAATGGTTATGCTAACTGGTACTTACTTGTAATCAAGTAATATGGGGAAATAACATCTTAATATGGGGAAATAACATCTTACTTACTTACAAAACGTAAGTAAAAACGATGGGGCCACAACCTGACAGAAAGGCATGCACTAGTTCAGGAAATGCTTGGCTTGGTCCCTGGCACTCTGCCAGGACAGGACGTGGCTATTTTGCTTTGGTGGTGGTATGGCAATTTGCTTAGAGCTGATATTCATTCATTCATGTATTATAGCAGGCCTCACTCCTGTTGTTGAAAACAGATTTTGGAGCTAAGCTCTGATACACCTTGCAGGCGTTCTATAGGCATTTCATTGGCCACTGTGAGAAGACAATGCTGGACTAGATGGGCCATTGGTCTGATCCTGCAGGCTCGTCTTATGTTCTTATATTTTTGGTGCACTAGATGAATGATCACAGGACCCATTCTAAGTTCACATAATTAGTATGAATTACTTGGTTATAGGAGATCAAATTTTGTTTGTACTCATTCCATCACATTTTAAATGAACCTTAAATTAGCCGAGAGGCAAGTGTTCTACCACAAATGGTTTGTAAACTGGGTGGTGTATATTCTACTAATGCCATATAAGAGTTTTTCATCATTTCTGTGAAGTACAGTATGTACTTCTGTGCGCTGTGTTTCCGTGCGCTGCTCTGGTTCGCCAGAAGCAGCTTAGTCATGCTGGCCACATGACCCAGAAGCTGTACGCCAGCTCCCTCGGCCAATAATGCAAGATGAGCGCCGCAACCCCAGAGTCGGTCACGACTGGACCTAATGGTCAGGGGTCCCTTTACCTTTACCTTTACTCCCAACAGAAGTCAATTTCCAGAGCCATATTAGTCTGTTGCAGCAAAAGCAACAAAAGGTTTTGTGGCACCCTAAGACTTGCCAATGTTGTTGTTGTTGATGATGATGATTTTATTATTTATACTCCAGCCACTCTGGACAGCTTACAGCATATATCAAAACATAATAAAACATCAAACATTAAAAACTTCCCGATACAGGGCTGCCTTCAGATGTCTTCTAAAAGTTATGTAGTTTTTAATCTCCTTGACATCTGAAGGGAGGGTGTTCCACAAGGAGGGTGTCACTACCGAGAAGGCCCTATGTTAGAGTTTGGAATATAAAGTAGGGGAGTGCAGAAGTAAATAGTCTGATAAGTCTGCTGGTTGAAAGGAAAATGAAACATGTTTTCTGTAATAAAAAAGAATAAAATATGTTTAAAAGGGGAAAAGAAACTTAAGTCATCCCTAGTACAGTGGTACCTTGGGTAAAGTACGCTTCTCGTTAAGTACGCTTCAGGTTAAGAACTCCGCTAAGAACAGAAATTGTGCTCTGGCGGCACAGCGGCAGCAGGAGGTCCCATTAGCTAAAGTGGTGCTTCAGGTCAAGAACAGTTTCAGGTTAAGAACGGACCTCCGGAACAAATTAAGTACTTAACCCAAGGTACCACTGTACAAATTTGCATGTAACAAACATAGAGTTATGAGGTTAACACTAACACTAACTAAACTTGGAGAAGAAGCAGGAAGGAAGTAAAGCCTGAAGAAAAACAATCTACAGAAAGTTACTCATGAAGAAATCAACGAGAGAAGAATAGGTTGCCTTTCTGCCTATTGCCCCCCCCCCCCCATTCAGGAAAGTTACCACACTGTTGCTTTACTCTCTGCAAGACTAACACATTTACAATGACATAAGCTGTCATGGACTTGAGTCAGATATATGAACTGTACTTCACATACTGTAGTAGTGTAATAAAGGGACCCCTGAGTGGACAACCTATTTATCTACCGGTATTTGCACTTTGACGTGCTTTCGAACTGCTAGGTTGGCAGGAGCAGGGACTGAGCAACGGGAGCTCACCCCATCGCGGGGATTCGAACCGCCAACCTTCTGATCGCCAAACCATAGGCTCTGTGGTTTAACCCACAGCGCCACCCACGTCTCTTCTGTTGGGAATATTGGCATGCTTAAAGTTAGAATTAAAATGCTACTCCGTACAATATGCACTGGTTCTCCCTATTTGTTTGATAAATATTACTACCTAGGATGTGAACCACCCTGAGACCTGCGGGTATAGGGCGGTAAATAAATTCAATAAAGGAGGAGGAGGAGGAGGAGGTGGAGGAGGAGGAGGAAATGTTTCCTGATTTAAAAAAGCCCTGCCAAAAAGAAGGAAATAAATGCAGTACTTTTTAGCATGTTATGATAAAAAGTGGACCTATCTTATGCGAGAAACTCCTTTCTGTAATATGACAGGCATCAACAACTGTATGCTTTAGGGGGTCTATCAAAACCATGGCTCTTTGCCACTTCCTAATAATTGAGGCCAATTTGAACTGCTTTTGGAGCTGTAAAGATGATGTTCATTAAATTGTTTTATTGCTTTTTTATTACTGCTTTTGTAAACCGCTTTGAGATTTATTTGTTTTTTTATAGAAAGTTTCTTCAAATTGTTTTAAAGAAATTTATACTTCTTTGTGGGGGGGTGTATAGAGAACAGTCATGTTCTGTGGTTGCAGAAAAGCAAGCAAATGAAAAACACATTTTCACTGGGTGGGAAAAGGTTCATCAAATGATGGAAAGGTGCAGTGGGGAAGACATCCCTGCTGGTGCGGAGTGTGTGTGTGTATTTTAGGTTTGTTGGTCAGCAGGGATCACACAGTTTCTAATCAACTTGGAGAAGCATTTCAAAATAGTGGGAAATGGGGAGTGAATGATGCCACAACACACAACACACAATCCAGCAGGTGGGTTGTTTTGCATCCAGCACAGTAGCTGGAGGAAAGATGTTTGTGGTCTCCTGCAACAGCTGTGTACTGATGAGTGACTCTGTACATTAACACACTGGTCTCAAAATGCCCTTAGCAGAGTAAGATAGCAGAAGAAGAGAAAGCTTAAAATCATATGCTTTGGAAAGCAATAGTGTACTTGCTTTTGTAAAAGGCAGGTCTGTCTATCCCTTTGTTTAAAAAGCAGCCCAATCTGCAATCCAGGTAAATCCACCTACATTAAACCAATATAAACCCCATCAAGTTCAAGCTGATCTACAGCTCAGCTAAGTACAAGGATCTTAAGTTGATTAATACCCTGACACTATACATGTTTCTTGGAAATAAGTCCTATTGAAATCAATGGGACATGCTTCTAAGTAATATGTTTAGAATTGGAGTTTTAGCCAATTGGCTTAAATCCTAATAATTCACATTAATTGGATTTGAGAATCTGGCAGCCATTAAATATTCTCTGTCCATTAAACCTAGACAGGAGGTATTTGATGTAGAATAAGTAGTGCAGACAATCTTCATTGTCTGCATTGTATTGTATTTGATGTTCCAGGGAGGTTACAGGTTCTTAGAATTGCTGAACCTAAACCGACTTGGTTGGAAATCACAACCCATGTCAGAAGTGTAGTTTTTGGTGAACTTCCATAAAAATAGCTCCAAATCTTCTTCTTCAATAGCTTTGGGCAAAATGAAAACAAAAAGCTCAAGTAAAAAAAGCAAACTCACTTTTTGAAATACGGCAACCCAAAAGTTGAAAGGTAGTGAAAGCCACTATGGCAAGATTCTTCTTTTCAGTGTAGGTCTTTATTGTCCAGGACAACACCAGGTGTTACTATACTGTGTCCCACGGCTGACATTTGCACAGCACAGTGATGTTGCCATGTATACTCAAGGAATACATGCCATACAGCAAAAAGTAAAGTGCATTCATGAATAACAAATTAAACATCAGTTTTTCAGTCACAGTGATAAATGAAAAGTGTCTTATCCAATTCTCAGCTGTTAACTGAACACCTGTCTTCCAATTTTTGGCAATCTGGTCTAGCATCTGTCAGCATAAGCCCAACAAATAGGTTTAGGTGGGGATATGTAATAAATAATAAAAAAGATAACAGAAAAATGGGGGAAGAGTGAGCAAAGCAGGGGCACCAAAAAAAGGAGAAATATTTTTGGAAAGAATCTGACATTCGGCATTTCCAAAAAAGCATTGAAGTAGTAGTTTAATATTAGGCATAGGTGTGCATACAGGGTGTGCTAGGTGTGCCCAGGTACACCCTAATGTCTGGAGGTGAGAAAGTGTCTTTGTGAGTCCCTGACCTTCCTCAGCTGTAGTAGAGCATGGCTCTGCCATGTCGACCATTACATTGTTTTATATTTTCTGGATGTCCCATTATCATACTATAAAGTAGAATTTTTTTATTATTCTGAAAGTGTGACCCAGAGAAAAAAGTTTGAGAACCACTGTTATAGACAGTGATCATAGTTAATGAGGGAGGTGAAAATAGCTTCTGTGTTTTGTACCTTGAGAAGTGTTGGCCCTTGTCAATCGTATCTGAAAAGCAAGCTGTTCTTTTTAAATGTTTTACCCTGAGTCATGGGGTCACTTGAAATGCTCAAGAGATTTACACAGGATGCAGTGAATGATCTGCTGACTTCAATCGATGCAATTGTAGCATTAAGAAACACAGTATAGAACATTGTAAAAAAAAAAAAATCATTTCAAATATAGCTCTCTCCGAGACCTGTGTCTGTAGCATAGAAACATGAATATCTCCCAATATGCATACTCATTACCTCCTGAGTAGGGCTATTCTTCCGTGGCAGCGGTTTATTTTCAAAGGAAGAAAGGGCCCATGCTGGTCCCTTGCTTGAATTGTCTCTTTATTTGGGTTTAAGTTGCAGAGACAGGAATTTGAAGCGCCCCTGTTCCAAAAAAGGCATTTTGTCTTCATTTATGGTTATGTATGTTGCATAGGGCAATAAGAGAAACAACTTGTTTTGGGATGATATGACCGTGTCTGTCAAAGGTGTACCTGAAATCTTTTTTAAAAATGGGAGCTGGCAGAATATGAACTCTGATCCAATAGCCCTGCATGTGTATTGTCATTATGAACGCAAACTATGGTGAGATGCAAGTGTCAAGATATTATCTCAGTATAGTCACAGGCTGTCTATGTTCAGTTACCTCCATATCAGCATTCCTACCTTGCCCCCCTTGCCTGGTGGGCTTAAAAAATAATTTATATTATTTCTCTGGAGTCCAGCAGTGACCAGGATGCCGAGTCAAAGGTGTTGCCAGCCCATGAGTTAGGTCAAGTTTCTGGCTCTGAGCAGATAATGGTGATCAGGGGACCACTGAATGCAAAGCTAGCAGGCAGGAGCCCCTGAACCAGATCCTGCAGCATGAGGACCCAAAGAACCAGAGCAAGGACCCTCACAGGTGCCTTTCCTGGGCTCAGGGAACCAAGTGCCTCTCAACCTACCTCACCAGTACAGCAATCAGGGAGTGTACCAGGCTATAGTAGGCCATGCAGGAGTCCTCAGGCTAATCTTCAAGAGATTAGTTCTCCCAAAGGAGGCAGAGACTCAAAATGCCTCCATTCATTTCCATCCTTTGTTGGAACAAGTTGCTCACTGGAAGTGCTTGCTGTTCTGATAGCTGACCTGCATTGTGCTCCTCCACAGGACCAGAACATGGTGATTCTTGGCCACCATAGGAGCCATGGGGCTGTCTCAGTTAATATCTCACCTCTGGACTTAAGTGGGGGTTTTTTGTCCTGGGCAGGTTGAGGGAGATCTGCAGTTGAATAGATTTGGTGTAATTCCTTTGTGCTGGAAATATGATAATCTATATTGGTTTAGACTTACAGGGACTCCTTAGTGCTGTAGAGGATTGACTAGGTCAGCCCACCACTGAACACTGAATGATCCAAAAGGTTTCCAGGCAGCTCTTAGGGGTGTTCCCCACTGACATTGTTGGTAGTTCTGATGATAGTCCTGTTGGTGGTTCTGTTGGTCTCTAGAATTCCAGTGAAGGAAAATGTGTGACAAATCTAATTAAATGCAAACTTAAACTTAAACTTCTGATATGTTTACACCGTCCAGGAATGCTGAGTATGTGAAGTTCATAAGTGGAGGGGTCAGTGCATGTGGTACTATACATTCTATTGAATAGCTAAATAGTGCTTTGGTGACACCTGGAAACTGTATCCTTTATGAAAGCAAGCTCAGTGGTCAAGGATAGGACTTTTGCCTTGTATCTCCTGCATTTATAAGCAACCTAGTCTGTTTGAGATCCGTTAGGTGTTGTTCTGATCTGATTATTTATTCAGGTAAAAATCTAATCTGTTACATCAAAAGCTGTTCCTCCCTGCCCCATTGTCTAAAACAGGGAATAAAAAAGGATATAAGTTCCCCCCTTTTCACATAAGTAGATGAAAATGATAAGCAAAGGGGCCCCTCCTGAGAGGATTAAGCCCATGACATTTCAGCCAGATTCATCCAGGGGACCATCTTGTTTTGTTTTGTTTTGTTTTTTTGTTTATTAAATAAAAGTCTCTAACTTTTTGCCAAGATTGGATGCAAATTGCAGCTACCATTTGGGGGTGGGGAGTCTGCCAAATTTCAGAATGATACATTAATAACACTAATAATAGATAATAATACTAGCTGGAGCTGCCCATTGAAATGGAAGATCCCACCTCTCCACTCCACTTCTCCATACCCCTTCACCTCTAAAGGTCTATGTGTTTTCCTCAATCTGCTTGGTTTAGTTTTTCAGAGAAGAAAGGGGAGTGGAGATGGTCTTGTCTTTAGCTTAATGTGACAACTGAGATAGCAGAGATACTCAGAAGGTTGGGCGCTCCCAGCCCACCTCAACATGCCTTGTTAATGGCACAATCCAGCTCTGTAATGTGAAAGACTACCCTGGATCTTCCCAGTTTGCTTCTTTATTTGGGGTATACACAGAACCAACCCCTATTAAATAATGCAGTAAACACACTGCTTTTTCTGGGGGTACTCAAGGGGTACACAGTACTGGCACCTTCCCCCCCATGACTATAAACAAATGTATACAAAGGTGCTTTGTTTGCTTCATGCTGCAGGTTGATCAGTCCAGCTTTTCATGAAACAGAATTGCATTTATCCTTGTACAGAATTTCAGCATACAGCATGCTGTCATGTTATTAGCACAACATTTTCTAAGCAACTTTCCCTTGGTTTTCAATGTCACTCAGCCTTTAAATATCAGAATGTACTTTCTGTTTCTCAAACTAGTATTCTTATTGCATCTTCTGATTAAGTAAATAACAAATTGTGTCTTATGATGCTTGGTGGTATATTGTAGAAAAGGTTGAACATATTGAATGAAAAAGTAATTTTAAAAGTGCAGTTGTCATTTATGTGCTTATAAGAAGTCTTTAACAGGCATTTGTGGAGACTTCAATGCCAGGATTAAGATAATGGTGTACAGTAATTTGTATAATCAAAGGTTTTTTTTGTATAATATTCCAATTCTTCTGTTCTGTGAGTTAAGAATTATTTTGATTCTGTTTGTTTTATCACCTGAATGGTACAGTAATCACCAACTGAGCTAACACAGTAGCAATACATTTAAAATTCACAGTAGCTTGGAATCTATTTTGATTTTGCCAACAAATACCCAGTTTAACTTGCTGGAAATGATCTGCAGTGTAAGAGATCCTTTCCTTTCATGCCTTGTATCTAGCACCCCACCACACACCCAGGAAAGAAACGCATTTGTAGAACTGCAGTATAAATAAAAAAATTGCCCATTTCCAGCTAAATCCCTATTCAATACTTTGAAAGGAAGGAACTCCAAGAAATCTATAAAGGGATTTTATTAAAAACTGAGATATTTTGGAAACGGCATTCCTGATCTTCTGTACATTTCTAGCATCACTTCCTGTGTATTTTAAAACCAAAATCCTCTTAGCATGCAAAGTAAATAGATTATGATATACTGAAGGATTAAAGATCACTGTCTGGTGTCAGATTAATCCCTCATATAGACCTTCACTTGTACTGACAGAAATATGGCTGCAATTCAGCAAAATAGCTCTATGGCTAAGTAACGCATTTCAGCATCTTTAGGCTGAACAAGCAAAAGGCTCCCTTGATCTGTTGTTGGACTGCATATACATTTGCAGAAAGTGCCTTTATATAAATATACCTTATGCACATGCTCTCCTCTTATCATTGAAATAAAACACACAGTAACCATTTTATTTTTATATGCAGTGATATATGGTAGGCTACTACATGGTTAATTATGTCTCTGTCTCATAGGTCTTGTATTTCTCGCCCATTTTACTACTTTTTGTCTGCTGAGGACATAAGCATTTCAGCATGGATTTAATGTGTTCATCACACTATTACTGATAAGTCTCTATGCTTTATTCCCCCATTCTTGCTACTAAACCACAAGGCATGGGTTAGATGCAAATTTGACAAGGACTCTTTGCAAAGTATAAAAATAATTTTATCTCTCTTTATTTGGCAATATTACAAATTAAGTATATAACTAAACTCAACATAATTTTAGTTTTAAATTGTGTGACCACAGTTAATATAATTTTATATTATACATGTCTCCAGACAACACCAGAAAAAAAATGCATTAAACAATGTCAGGAGGAAACTACTCTTAAAATGAGAGTACAAATGTAGTTATGACAAAATGCAGCATAGGATTCCTCCCAGTCCATTTTCTGTTAATGCCTGAAAAAGCTAAATAATTCTGTAGAAGGTTAGATTATTAAGAGTCACCATGCCTTTTAAAGGGGAAAATAATGGTTATTCAACTAAACTGATATGGATGTACTGGAAAATGGAGAGCATTTTTCTTCAAAGAATTGTACTGACTGTTAAAGGATGATTTTTTTGCAGAGGTATCCTGAGTGAAGATGCTATCTGTTAGAATGTTATGGGATATCTATTGCAAAGCCTTAAGTGGAAATTCAAACCTCTAGTTGTAAAGTAGGGAGGAGTAAATTCGGAGATTTCTTTTAACTGCTGCTCCTGCCACTGCGGATTATGTTTATGCTTGTGTTGGGTAAGGAGGCAGAGATAGAGAAAGGGGGTCTGTCCGTATTCTTGAATTACCTTCTCCTTCATAACATTTTAATGCTGCAGGCAGTTCCTTTCAGGGCTCCACCACCTTGACTGACCTTCCAGAGCTTTGGCCCAGGAGCTGGGAAAAAGGTGGGCTTGGTCCATCTCCATGTGGCTTTAAAGATGAGAAGCTGAAGCCCACTTTCCAGTTCCAAATGAATCTTTTTACCCACACCCTCATGAAGGTTTATTTATGCTGTCAGTTTATGGAACTGGGAAGAAAAGTTTCATGGGGTCTCAAACAGGTCCCCAATTTGTGCATGTGTTCATGGTCTTCATTACCCTACATGTGACAACTATACAGTGCTGTTGGCTTTGATATATATAGGGTATTTTGCAATTTGTGGCATTATAAAATTTAGGGATTCGCACCGATGGGGGAGAGAGAGAGAGACAGACAGACAGACAGACAGACACGAGGGTTTCTTTATGACTGAATGTCATAATTCAGACATTGTCTACATTCAGACATTATGTCTTCTGACATTACGGTATGTCTACTTGCTGAACTTTCTCCCATAGAAATAAATGGGACTAAAAGTACTGAGCACTTACTGCTACCATATTTAATCAATTCTAATACTCACCTGTTCTAGCCAAATTACGTTGCGAAAATTAAGGTTACTTAGATTCGATGGTACATTTACATTCACCAGCAAATACTTTTTGTGTGTGTCAAGGTTCTGAAAATTGAGGTGCTCATTAGATTTGATGGTGCATTAGACTCAAGTAAATATGGTATTTTGAACTCCAATACAGAATTGACTGAAATAAGGAGGTTGAAAATTCTCAGCAATTGGTGGGTAGGGTCCTCCTAACTTTCTTTCAAGATCTTAAGTATTAAGCTTTTGGCTTATACCAGGCCAAAATGCACCACTTCGATGGAGCCACTTCTGATTACCTGTAAAAAAAGAACAATGACACTTGTTACAGTTCAGGACGGATATTAAGACTTGTATTCTTCTCTTTATAACCACATTTTCAATGAAACAAACAACTTTTCAATTTAAAATGTCTTAATTATGTTAACTTAACTATTTATTGTATTTATTGGAGAACAACCTATAACACCATGTTTCTGGTCATGTAACAAGTGGTCACGTATCTTTGCACTCTTAAGCAAAATTCCAAAAAGCTAAGCTTTTAAAAAAGATGTCAATTTCTGAAAATGTACACATTCAAATCTTGGGTATATTATGTATAACATGGATGCATGCCTATGCTTTTGGTGCAATAGAATATACAATATGAATTCCCCTCTCCCACCCCAAACAAGGCACTTCTCCTTTTTCAAATTACAGTACATAACAAATGCTTCAGCCTTCATGATGTAAAGAGAACTAGGCGTGGAACTTGAAACAAAAGGAAACTTGCCTCACTGCAATATTCAACATATGCTCTAGTCATTTAAGTAAAAAGGTATAAAAGTTGGCAGCAAAAGTGTGCAAGTTAAGGCTGCTTCAGGCTTATTGTGTGCTGGCAAGTTCAAGTGGAATTCATGAGGATTTTTGTTTTTGTTTTTTAAAAACTTTCACATGTCAGATTAGATCAGTCTTGAGCAACATGCATTTACCAGACCAGCAGCTCCATCTCATGGTATATCTGTTCTAACAGTGAGACAGAAACAACCCAGCAGAATACTGCATAAAACCTGCATTTCAACAGTGAATGTCTTTGTAATTGTACTATATTTCCAGCATTGTTGCCTGCCCTTTCTCTATACCGGTATTTAAACTGCTAGTAAGAGTAGTATGGACTTTGAAATATGCTTTGGTAGCATATTCTAAACAGTTGCTTTACTTTGCACAACACAAAGTGTTTCATACAACTAAGCTCCCTCCTATTCTGAGCCAATTAACACACCCTGGCACATTTCAGATATGGCATGCACCAAAACACTCCTATGCTACTCTGGAAATAAAACCGGTTAGCCAGTATGATCTGTATTTTGTGAACAGTTGCGACTCCAACATTCCTGTTCAAAAACTACTGCAGCTATGGCTGTCAGAGGCCTCTCAGTTTTTGTCTGGAGATGGAAAAATTAAGAATCTTCAAATCTGGACTGGAAGGTTGGGAACTATATAAGGTGGGCAAGTGGGACCTGTTTGGTGTGTGTCTAGGGCCACGTTCCCTCAGGAGTGGTCTGTCAGGAATCAAAGACAGTAGTGGGTGGGTGGCCGCCCCACCCGTTTCTCCCCACTCTGCTCCTGCTGTCAGGAGAGACAGACAGATCACTTTTGCTAGAGGGCTAAGCTGATCATTTGCAGAGGGCTCCCCCACCCCCCTTGTTCTTCCATTCCCCACTCTGCTCTCATTAAATTAAGAAGCAGGCTGCTTGCACTTAGGCCAAGGATTGTGTGTGACCCTGAGGCCACATTTCCCTTCCCTCTGCTATATGGCATGTCTACTTTTCTTTTGCTGCCCCCGGCCCCAGTTCATTACATCTTTATCTTTTATAAATGACCATCTCTTTCTAGCAAGGTAGCTCTGACGCTAGTGTCTTTTTACTGTATGATCACGTGATCTTATTTACTAGTATATTTTGTCATGTAGGAACTTGTATAGCATTATTAATGGGAGACCTTTTTGGCTCCATGGACCAGATCCTTGTCAGCAAATTTTATATGAAGGCCATAAATCTCATCCTTGTTGGTTAGGGCTACTGTGTTAAAACCTGTCCAAAAAAAAAGATGGTGGTGTGCATGCAGAGGTGTGGCCATTCACATAATAATAATAATAATAATAATAATAATAATAATAATAATAATAATAATTTGAATACCGCCCTATACCTGTAGATCTCAGAGTGGTTCACAACATAAAATCACAATATAAAAAACAGAAAAACATAATAAAAATAAAAACAGCCCAATAATCCCCCCTTCCAACACATTTTAAAAGGGCATTGGATGTCAATCAGCCAAAGGCCTGGTTAAAAAGCAACGTTTTCGCCTGGTGCCTAAATGTGTATAATGAATGTGCCAGCTGAACCTCCCTGGTAGGAGCATTCCACAAATGGGGAGCCACTGCAGAGAAGGCCCCTTCTCGTGTTGCCATCCTCCGAACCTCTTGTGGAGGAGGCACACCAAGAAGGGCCTCAGAAGATGATCTCAGGGTCCAGGTAGGTTCCTATGGAGAGAGGCAGTCCTTGAGGTATTGCTGTGATGGTGGACTACTCTGTAAGCAAACTAAGCATGTGAAACTAAATTACAGTAATTGTATACTATTTTCCTGCTTCCCTGCTCTCTGTTGAATTTTAAACTTTAAGCTCTTTGGATCAAATACCTGTACTCTTTAAAAACCATGCACACTGACGACACTATGTAAACAAATAAAAATGTGTTCTAAAAATGTGATAGAAGGAGTTGCAAACGTATTTTCTGTTGAGCAACATGGAAAACTATTTACCTGTCCATCACGTGTTTCCTCGGGAGTTTCTAAAAAACAAGGTAAGTAATTTGAATGAGCTAGGTAGCAAAACAATCAAGATAGAAATACTATTCTCATTTATCCCTATGTTTAGCGATATCCTTGAGTTTTCTGGCGTAAGCTAAAAAAAGAAATCCCCATCTCCTAGTGTAGTGTACAAAAGTAAATGTAGGTGCCAGTAGAACAGACCTGAAACATGCCTTGGACAGAGCATAGGGAAGACTAAGATGCTGGTCAAGAATATGGCTGTGCAGTGAAAAAAGCACTTAGAGGAGCTGAGTGGCATTAAAATTGAGAAAAAGATCAAATATTTAGGTGTCTGACTGATAGTAAAGAATCCCAACATATTCAAGACAATTATGTTAAAGTATGGAAAGATGTTAAAAAAGATTTGGAAACATGGGGGAGAATGAAACATTCATTTTTAGGAAGGATTCCAGCCATAAATATGAATGCTTTACCTAAGATGTTATTCTTATTCCAAATGATACCAATAATAAATAACACAAGCTACTAGTATAGCGTATTCCACTTTCCTGTCTATTCTTACTGTCTATTTCACTTCTTTTCTATGCTCATTTCTGTATTTAAATCACATCTTGCCATAAAGTGTCTTCTCTGGGGTCACACCTTCACTGTCATCAGTCTATTACTAACCAAAACATGTGCACACATGATCTGTGGCATGCAATATAGATTGGTTTAGATTTGTTGCTACCCTAATACTTTCCCTAAACCAACTCCCTTTAACAACATGTGTTTTTTATTGGGAACCTTTATGAGACTAATCTGTCTAGCCTTTGACTCCAACATTGTGATTGCTTTGCAGGTGTAAAAGAATTGAAACACCAGAATTTTAATATATAGCCATACACAATACGTTCCAATGGATTTAGTACAAAGAGCTAGCTCTGATTCAAGCGTTGAGCAATTAAGTGATGACAGAACAAGTGAGATAGATGATTATGTGGACCACCTCTTTGTTTTATGTTTCTGATAGAACTACAGTATCTAATTTGGGCCCTCAATCCCTTTAAATGGAGCAGCCTATGTTCAACCAATTGTAGTCATTCTATTTTTACCTAACCTTGCTAGAGTATAACAAAAATGTTCTTTGAATGAGACAATATGGGAATATGGGGGAATAAAAGAGCTTATTACATAGGAAGATAATCAAGCAGCGCATGGTAAAAACTCTGCAACTGTACTATGATTGTGAAGAAGAATGTCTTTCATTTGCTTTAAATATTTACCATAATGCTGGAGAGACACCAGTTACTTCATGGGACTGAGGAATTAAGGCACAAAAGATGATTGTTTCCTCCAATTGCTTAGACCAGGGGTTGTCAACCTGGTCCCTACCGCCCACTAGTGGGCGTTTCAGGATTCTAGGTGGGCGGTAGGGGGTTCTACGGCACAAGCTGAATCCTCCTTCCATCTAGCACTGGTGGGCGGTAAGGAAATTTTACCATCAAGAAAGATGCATTAGTGGGCGGTAGGTATAAAAAGGTTGACTACCCCTGGCTTAGACCATGCTATCTCACTGCTACAGATGAGCACTCTGTAGGTCAACTAGGAATCCTCACAAGTGATGGTTCCCCCCACTATAAAACTCTTCCAGACCTGTCAGCTGATCAGTTTCCAAAACCACTCCTTGTTATACACATTTGACATTATCCTTACCAGTCTGACACCATGATGCCGGTTTGTCCACCTGTGGAGCTGTGCAATTGCCTGTTACAAATTCACAGTCCCTTTTGTCTGTCTCCTTAGAAAAAGTAGATCTTAAAAGAAACAAGCAAAGTATAATGTGAAGGACTGCACATAATTGTAAAAATGCTTTGTAGACCTCACTTACACTGCACGCCTCTGCATGTCTTCTCAAATGTAGGTCTCACTGATTAAACTGGGCTTACTCCTAACTAAATACATATAGGCTTACAGCCTTACTGTTTTGAGCTCCCTGCCGCTCAAAAATCTCAATTACAACAGCTATATGTGCACACAATGGATTGGATTCAGATTTAGTCCTGCTGGGAATAGATTCACGTCAGCTTGTTCATGATGTGCTAAAGTAGATGTGGGTGTGGCCACAGCACACTCTCTCACACATGCTCATATCTATTTATTTATTTCATGAAATTTATATACTGCTTGATTGTAAAAAAAGAAAAGAAAACCTCAGTGTGCACAACCCACCTCCATTGCTGATGCGTGCAGACAGGGGCGTAGGAAGGGGGTGGGTGGGGGTGGTCCGCCAAAGGTGTCATACCTGGGGGGGGGACAAAATCCCCCTGGGCGGATCGCCCCGCCCCGGGTGCCTGGCATGTGCGCTGCTCCGGGTGCCCGAGCGGCTAGCTCTGTGGCTGCGTGCATTTCAGCTGGGGGTGGGTGGGGGTGCCAGTATTTGAATGCTCATCAGGCCGCAGGGCTAGTTGGAGAGATTTAAGCCCAGTATTGTGTTTATTTTTTTGTGTTCTGTAGATCATATGTATTGAATTAATCTATATATAGAGTTATTATTAACAACATTTTTTACCACAGTGAAGTCCCAGGGCATGTTACAACAATGTAGAAATACAATATTAAAATCAGTTAAAACAATTTACAGTCTCAGACATGAGCATATCCAGCAGGGTGCAGGGGTGCAGCTGCCCCCCATCAAGTAAATAAATAAAAATACTTAACTGACCAATTGCTTTGCAGATAACTTGGTTCTGCCCCCTCCAACATAAAGCCTGCCCCCCCCAATAAATCCTGGCTATGCCCATGGTCTCAGGATCACTAATATATTAGTAAGGAACTAAGAGACCATTTTATTTAATCTCTCTCTCTGTGTGTGTGCATGTGTGCACATGTGTGTTTGTAAATTCAATGTGACTAAGCGAGGATGCATCAGAAACCAATAAAATGTTGAAGAGGACATGCAGAGCCCAACTAAATGAAGATGATGATCTAAAACTATGCACCCTGGAATGTTTAGCTAAATAACCATGTTTGCAGAACTTTCTGAAGGGGCACTGAGAGACCTCAGCGGAATGTCCATTGCTTTATTCCTTTTTCAGGTAAATGGATATTAAAATAAACTTGTGTGCTCTTCTTTAGACTAATGAGCCTTTCTTTTGAATACTAGCTGCATATCCTTGACAACAACAATAAAGGAAATGGCCTATTACTGGGAATCGTGTATAGCTTCTACGTATATGTGACCTGTGAGGCACAGTTTTCCAGAACGTTTTGTGGATGCCCAGGAATGTATTTGCTGAATAAGTCACTAATTTTTCAACATTTCTGAGAATTTTAATATAATCATAAAAAGTATGTCGGTCTATACTTTAAAGTATAATTGTTGGTGATCTTAATTT
This sequence comes from Darevskia mixta, assembly GCA_034641385.1. Classification (NCBI taxonomy): domain Eukaryota; kingdom Metazoa; phylum Chordata; class Lepidosauria; order Squamata; family Lacertidae; genus Darevskia; species Darevskia mixta. The sequence goes on from JAWWNH010000130.1 coordinate 2,283,885, forward strand.
TTTTAGCAGTATATGTAGGCAGTTTCCTTCTTAGGGAAACAAAATCAGCATTTTGCTTTGCAACCTGTTAGTTAAAAATCTCAGTGAGTATTGCCTTCACTGAATAGAAAATCCGTTTTGATTTGTGTATCTTTTTGTGTACTCATTTGCATTGTAGTGATTGTGAGCAGAAGAAGGGGTGGAGGAAGCAACATTTTTTTCACAGCAACTTTGGTTTCTTCATCTTTCCTCAATAGGGAAATATAAATTAATTTTCAGAGCTGTGACACCGTGTGTCATTGTCATAGTCTGTAACTTAATGATCAAATGCCTCTTTTTTCAGTTGCAGCATGTAAATTGTTATCCTGAGAATGTGAATGCTCTGATGTACCATAATTGCACATTAACTTGCTTGATGGTGTAGTTAGTATTAAGTAGAATTAGCCTTTGATGATACACATGATTCAGTCTGAATGTAAAACCCCTCTTTTCTGCTGAGAAGATAAGCTTTGGATATGTGGTAGCGTTTTGGTCGCAAAACAGTGAAGACTGTTATAATGGCTGACTGGTTTTTTTATTTTTTTTATTGGTTAATAGACCAATAAAACTTATTGTGATGCCATGTGATGATATGGCCAAAGGCTGAAACAACAAAAACTGAACTGAATGGAGTGGAGGTTATGCAAGCAGCTATGAATGTATAGTAACACTGCAGCTCTTCAGCTTTCTCTGAGCCATGCTAAAACTACAATAATGCAACCACCTCATCCCACTAAGCTTTATTGGCTCAAGAAAAGAAACTAAGGAACTTCATTGGAGACCAGATTAGGTGAGTTTCAAAATGGAAAGATCCTTTTGGCCTCCAGCTCCATTATCTTTTCTGTAGTCTCTTGATCAGCTTTCCTACACATAGCTGCGGATTCCATGGTGACCTGTAAATTGCTTTTTTGGCTGCCAAATTGCTGTAACCCTTCTATTTTTATGTTTTTAAGAGAGCTTAAAACTGTCCATCCTCTTTAGACATTTATTTCTTTAAAATTGACCAGTGCTTGGGAGGATTTCAACTATATCCAAAAGGCTTAGAAGAAGATGTTGCTTCTAGTTTTCATTAAAGTCAACAAACATGAAAAGCCCAGAAGGGGATAAAAGCAACTTAGCGACTTTTACCTAATACATATAAATCTACCTAAGAGCTGTATGCAATAGAAGTGCTCAAAGTACTACATTTATTTCTATCTAAGATGCAGAAATAGGCTTGGTGTCACATGCTCCTTCTGAATGCCAAGTTTAATAAGGCTCAAAAGACTGGGAGATGAGTAAAATAAGGTCAGTCTGGGTTGGGCCAGTTTGGCTTAATGTGAAAATAATTGTGATGCTTTTCTATCATGGTGACAGTTTGCTTTGGTGCAGGACACTTGGAATACTATACTAGAAAATGTTTTAGTAGAGCATTTGCCAGATGCTTTGTTTACCCTTTCTTAAAAATGAATGCTGAAAACTCCCCAGTGTTACACACATGGTTTGTGACAAAGACCACTAGTTCAAGTGGAAGGGGGGGGGGGAAGAAAGATAATAAAATACAAACAGTATTTTAATATACAGGATGACGTGAAAGTAAATATTCAAATTAAAGTCTAATATAAGTTCAACTCATTTAAGTCCATGGCCTTAAATCACATTTAATTGTGCATGTGATTCTGATACTCAGTTTAGCAGTTCTTCTTGAAACAATTTGGGACATCATATGTCAAAATTGCACAATACAGTTGCATGCTCACAGTTATACCATATAAGGACTGTGCTTGGTATCTTGTTGATAAAAGTCCTCCTTCCCCTTTGGAGGGCCTATCTAGGAAAGTCACATATGGTAGCAACAAGAGACACTGTTCAAGACAGATGGTATGCGATCCTGAGATGATATTTCTTGTCTTTTTGACATTGCACCTTTGATGCATTCCTGTTTTGAATCTTTTGAAAAGTGCTGCTATCTTTCACTTCAAAACTTATTTACAGAATTTAGGTCTCTAAAGAGAGACTCGTTTTTTAAATTTATATAAGGACCTACTCTAACATCAGCAATTTAATACTATGCAGGTAAACAGGTTTGTTCAACCTTCTGTGAATCAAAGGCAGGTTGATTAGAATGTTTTCACATCTATTATTTTTACAGTACACCCTTTCTGACACACCTTCAATATTATGTGCATGCTGGCATTGCTTCCTGGCTCATCAGTTTTAAGAAAAAAAGAGATAACTAGCAGTTCAGGGCGAGGGGAATGGAAAGAAACAATGCATTATTCATGTTATAAGTACCAAAGTTGTTGTTCTATTAATATAGCACAGAAAAGGATGCCTAAATACTTTTACATGTTCAAAAAAACATGTAGAACCTTGCTCTTACAAGTAGAACACATCCATATGACTATAACTAATGAAAGGTTTGTAACTGTATACTTAAACCTTACAATGAATGGTCCAAAATGGCACTAATGATGCTGAAGGAAATGTGTTTGGCAAAGGAAACATAAACATAGTAGAGATTTGATAGGCTTGAAAAATGGAATGAAGTACAACACTAAAAATGGAATCTATCCAGTTTTTGCAGCAGTACAGCAAATTATAATTGCCTATTTGTAAAATGTGATATTGTAATGTCAGCAAAGATAATGTATAAGTTTTGGTATTCTTATGTCTAGGAAGGCAAAACCAAAGTCCAACTGGAAACTGATACAGGGAGACTGGATATTAAAATTCTGATTCAAATCACAACAAAAAAGTGAAAAATGAATTGGTTATCTGTAGTCATGTAAATGCTAATGGTATTCGCAATAATGCTAATGGTGGAAAAATACAACTCTAAGAGTTGTAACTACAGAGATGATAAATTATTTACAAAGTTTTTAGCTTTTTTCTTTTTCCAAGGAAACTTATTGAATAAAGTGTAGAAAGGCTTATTTTAGCTCTTTGACATACTATGTGCCCAGTGGCATAGTGGGGAGTGGGGGGCTGTCACCCCAGGTACAGTTTTTTGGGTGGAGCATCAAGGCACAATGAGCTGTTGTGTCTTTGATGCAGCAGGTGTGCGCCCTGGCCCCTGTGAGCCCAGCGCTGCTTTTGCCAGCTGCGCTGCTTGCAGGGAGGACGCCCTGTGATCCTGGGACTAGCGCCATAGCTCCCTGGGCTCTCAGGGGCCAGGGCACAAGCCTGTTGCCTCCTTCTCAGCCACCCTCCAACTGGAGGGTGCTATGAGAAGGACGCAACAAGCCAAGCGCCACTCACAAAGGCAGTGCTGGGCTTGCACTCCAGATGGGTGGCTGAGAAGGATGCAACGGCTCCCAAAGCTGTGATCGTCCACAGCTCTGGGCACCCCTCTCCTACACCACGATCGCTGCTAGCTCCAGGGGCAGAACTGCGAGTGATCGCAGCATCACAGAGGGGCACCGCCGCCTCTCCGAAGCTTCTGCCTCGGGGGGGGGGGGGTTGCTGGCACTGCCTCTCCAACACTTCCACTCTGGAGCCAGCCACAGTATTTATCCCCACTTTACATGTGGATAAAAATAAAGCTTTTTATAAGGAGATTAGGGATCTTGGGAGTCACATGGATTTACTAGTGAATTATAAAACACTTGGCTAAATGTGTTTTAAGATCACAGCTAGTGGTTGGTCCACCTTGAGAATATAATATCAATAAAATATAATTCAAATGTTGGCATTCCTGACTACATTTTTTGCTGTATATTTTCTCATCAGAAAACCTCTGTAGGACAAGAAATGAAGATGTATTAATGTAGTCTTGTCAACCTAGCGAGAGGTAAGAACTTGGCAATGTGCAAATATATGCAAGTTGCTCCATAAAAAATTGTACATTATGTTCAGTTGCAATGCTTTATAACCGTGAGGAGAAAGTTTATCAGGTTTCTGGCCTCTAGCAGGAGTCAATTATTTCTGTGCCAATCTGAAGTTATTACAGGGAGTTCCTTTTCATCTCACATTAGAGTTGGTGGGGTTCATGTGACTTCTAAGGTTCCAAACAATTACTAGTAAGGGATGGAGACTTGCTTTTGTATTTGGGAGCTCAAGAGGAGAGAAAATACAGGAATAGTGGATCTGCCTTATTTTAGGGTTGGCAGCATTCACTTGGATTTTAGTGGCATGAAGAAGCTGTTAGTGAGGGTTGGAAGCTCTCTTTATGTTCTTCAGCTCAGCAAGAAGTAATCTCAGCCTTTGGGAGGGGAAAGCACTTTATGAAGCTTCAATGATTGCAAAGAAGTTTAGTTGAGAGGATCAACAATCTGTGATGACCCATTTTAGTTGATCCATTTCAGAATTCAAAACAGCAAGGCAAGAAGTAAAACTAAAGTTGAAAAACCAAAATAATTGTTAGCATTCCAGTGCTCAGCTTACTATGGGGAACAATATACTTTGCAAGACTAGAAAGTAAATATTCTAAAATATGTCTGCTGGAGTTTGGATTATTGTGTAAATTCTTTGCACGGAATATTATTCAATTCTTCCCAAAGCTCATGGGAACTGGAACCTATGTCCTTAGAATTAATTCCCACTACATTCAAAGGAACTTGCTTCCAAAGATGGACATTTAGACAGCAGGCTTAAGCTGATGTTTCAACCTATGTAGGGTTTGTTAAAAAAAACTTTAGGTAGCAGTTCAGCTAACACATTCCTAGAAGTATAAGCACATTTACGCTGTGGGTTAAACCACAGAGCCTAGGGCTTGCCAATCAGAAGGTTGGCATAAGAAAAACATATGAATAAAAGAGCAATTAGAATTTAAAACAGGTAATTGTTAAAGCAAATAAGAACAAAGAAACAAGCATAGGATAAAACATGTGAATAGAATACGAGATTAAACACAGATAATGGATGGATAGTAAAGGTAAAGGGACCCCTGACTGTCAGGTCCAGTCGCAGACGACTCTGGGGTTGCGGCGCTCATCTCGCTTTACTGGCCGAGGGAGCCGGTGTTTACCTGCAGACAGCTTCCAGGTCATGTGGCCAGCATGACAAGGCCGCTTCTGGCAAACCAGAGCAGCGCACGGAAACGCTGTTTACCTTTCCGCCGGAGCGGTACCTATTTATCTACTTGCACTTTGTGCTTTCGAACTGCTAGGTTGGCAAGAGCAGGGACCGAGCAACGGGAGCTCACCCCGTCGCAGGGATTCGAACTGCCAACCTTCTGATCGACAAGCCCTAGGCTCTGTGGTTTAACCCACAGCGCCACCCGTGTCCCAATGGATGGATAAGAACTGATAATAAAAAACAGATAAGAACTAAGAGACACGCAGTTAAAACAGCTGTAAGAGACCCTCTGACCTACAAAATTTCTGTCACTGCAGGAGTTTGTCTTCAAGGAACTACATATGTGTTACAGTATACATTTTGAAGCCAATGTATGCTTAATTGCCAAGTTAAAATATCTGCTTTCGAGTAAATTATGCTAAATGACAGTAACTAATAAAATGTTACATTCTTCTCCAAATGCAACACTCCTGCATGCACTGAGTATCTTTACCTTGTAGAGCTGTTGTACGTCACATGTGTGAAACATCGAGCACTGGCACTGGAGGTTGGGAGACTGCCTTGAACTTTCTGGTCCTCCTGTGGCACTATAGTCAGGTTTACAAAAGTGTCACTCAATGCATCTTCTCTGTCCACATGGCCTGGAACCTCTAGGTGTTTTTAAAATTAAAAACAGAAATTAAGAATAAAGTTTACTATTGCTATATGTTTTACTGGATATAGGAATTGGCTTTTCAAAGTAATTACTACAGAAGACTAGTTGTGAAGTATTTATACAATCTTACTGGAGATAGTAACTGACTTTCAAAGTAATTATTACTAGCTGGGACTAGAACCTGTCAAAGTGGTTTTCTATTAAAACAAGTCTACTATTATATATTTATTCATATCCTGCTTTTGCCTCTGATGGAACCAAAGGCAACTTCTTATTCGTATAGTGGTGACCTGAGCTACCTGCCATATTGATCAAAACAGGAACATATTTATTAAAGTGTTTGTATCTCACATTTGTAGGCAATTGGCCTTTGCATAGTGGCTTACAATGCAATAATGGAAACATTATTCTATTTAATTTAAATAGAATTTCATAAACAGTGAAAATAGAGCAATAAGTTTAAAACTTTAGAAAAACATCAGCAATGAAAAACAGATTGGGATAAAGATTTCCATAAAGCCCATTTAAAAGCAGCTAAAAGAAGGTCCTAAATGTACATTCATTGGGTTCAAACCCAACATAGCAGGTTCTGAAGGAAGACCAGGAAGAATAGGAGGGCCAAGCTGGAACAGAGAGACCCATCTCTCCCTCCAAATATACCTGGCTCCAGTGTTGAGACAGGAGTCCCAGCTCCCTCCCTTCTTGTGGGGGACAGAGTGCTGTTGGAACCTGTGGAGGGATCCAAGCCACTTCCTGGGGTGGCAGAGCAGGCTTCAGAGGGGCAAGTGTGCCTGGTGCTCTCTCCCAGGACAAGGCAATGCCTCCAGACATGGGAGGAGATGTGCACACCTAGATGTAGCACCTGCTTTTAGACTAAGCATTCCTGTAGGAATATAAATTCTTGTGAATAAGGGCCACACCCCATCTAAAACTTAAAGCTTGGTGGATGGGCATGCAAACTTGTTGGAACAACTTCTCTGCTCCTGTACCGTCTTAATGTTTTTAGTAAGCCTCAAAGAAAATACAGTGAAGGTGCCTGCCTGATGTCGATTGGTAGGGTGTTCATGGTACTCTTTTCGGCATCTGCTGAAAACATTTTTGGTTTGTCTGCTGCCGAGTCTGTACAGTCATACCTCATGTTGCGTCTGCTTCAGGTTATGTGTTTTCAGGTTTCAGAATGGGTTACTTCTGGGGTTCGCCACTCACACATGCGCAGAAGTGCTGAACAGCGCTTCGTGCATGCACAGAAGCTCTAGATCATGCCACGCGCATACGCAGATGCCGTGCTTCGGCTTGCGTCAGTTCCGTGTTACGGACGGGCCTCCGGAACGGATCCCATCAGTAACACGAGGTTCCACTGTACTGTTATCTCTTAATTACAAGTAAGAGCATCTGATGTGTTTTGGTGTGGGAACCAGGGACCATCCATTGAAAAGGCCCTCTGTATCTCTTCCTATCCCTGTGTGATCCCTAAATCTGTTCTGTGTCCTCCCCCCACAATCTGTGATTTGGAGTTGTGTGGGGAGAGGGAGAGGATAGGGTAGTTCCACTGCTTGCAGCCAGAAAACATGATACTTGCTGCTGTTGTTGCAAACTTTTTGAGTCAAAAGCCCCTAAAAGTGGTAGTCCATTATGGTATTGCCAACGATTCCTGGGTAACTGTGTGGGAAATTGCAGTCAAATGTAAGGTAAAGGTAAAGGAACCCCTGACCATTAGGTCCAGTCGTGACCGACTCTGGGGTTGCGGCGCTCATCTCGCATTATTGGCCAAGGGAGCCGGCGTACAGCTTCCAGGTCATGTGGCCAGCATAACTACACCGCTTCTGGCGAACCAGAGCACGCACGGAAACGCCATTTACCTTCCCGCCAGAGCGGTACCTATTTATCTACTTGCACTTTGACGTGCTTTCGAACTGCTAGGTTGGCAGGAGCAGGGACCAAGCAACGGGAGCTCACCCCGTTGCGGGGATTCGAACCGCTGACCTTCTGATCAGCAAGCCCTAGGCCAGGGGTCAGCAACCTTTTTCAGCCGTGGGCCGGTCCACCATCCCTCAGACCATGTGGTGGGCCTGACTATATTTTGAAGGAAAAAATGAACGAATTCCTATGCCCCACAAATAACCCAGAAATGCATTTTAAATAAAAGGACACATTCTATTCATGTAAAAACATGCTGATTCCCAGACCGTCCATGGGCCAGATTTAGAAGGCGATTGGGCCACATCCGGCCCACGGTCCTTAGGTTGCCTATCCCTGCCCTAGGCTCTGTGGTTTAACCCACAGCGCCACCCGCGTATGTAACTATACATAAATGCTAGTTAGTGCATGAAGGGGTTAAGACCAGGAGATCTGTTCCTAGACTCAGCTAGGTCATGCCTCCTTACCTCCATGAGGGAAGAAGTGAAGCTGCTTCTCTTCCTCTTCTTCACTCTCTTCTCGCCATATAACCCACCAAGATGGACTTGTCTGAATCTGCTCAAAGTTCAGACTGCATGTTTGAAACTATATTGTGTATTTTGCACCCAAGAGTAATCTACTTGTGTTCTCCTTGCTGCTGCATGGAACAATGCATGAATCAAACCTTTGGATTTAGTAAGTAAAGATTTTAACCGTGTGTAGTCTGTTCATTGCTAGAGGAGTAGAGAGGGGAGGCAAGCATTTTAAAGCAGACTAAATGGGATATGCACAACAATTTTTGACAAAAGTAATGCCTCTGAGATAAAAGTAGTCATTTTTTTATAGATTTTGAGACAAATATGACAATGAAAATTCAAAATTGGCTACTGTTTTTTTTTAGAGATCCACAATAGTTTATTATATAATCGAAGAATATGCACATATGACATGAACTGGTAAAAGCCAGCTGACACCACTTTGCCTGTTGCTCAGGATCATCTCTGGTCACTGGCGGAGGAAGAGGAGTGCGGGGGGAGCGCCTCACCCCTGGCAGCGCGATCCCGGTAGGGTACCATCGTGGCTGCCCCCCCTGTGCTGGGCGCCACGCCCTTGCAGGCAGCGTGCCCCGCACCCATGATGTGCACCACGTCCCTGCGGGCAGCGCGTCCCGCCCCCGCCTGCTCTCCGCCCCCCCCGGTGCCGGACCATGAAGCTCCACCACTGTCTCTGGTGAGCATCCAGCACCCAACAGTAATCAGCCAACATGGAAGTGGACCACTTTTCATTATTGTAATTTCCTGATAAAACATTCACCGTGCTCATCACTAATGATACTGCAGTTGTCAGGGAAAAAATCCAAGTGGGAATGGAGAAAATAGATCTTTAAGGACATATTGCAGCCAAGTTTGTGATACAGAGACATGCTCTCAACCAGTTCCTTGTAGTTTTCTACACTGACATTTCCGAGAAAGTTAGTTGACACCATATGAAATGCACCCCAAGCTTTTTTCTCATCACCCTAAAGCAGGTTGTCTAACATTTTGTCTTTGATGAGCTCGCAGATCTGAAGACTCCCTCTTTAATTCTTACTTCGCTGAATCGAGGGAATTTTTCAGACAGGCACTTGAAAGCTGATCTATGGCTTTCACAAAGTTTTTCATCAGACCGAGTTTGATGTGTAGGGGCAGTAGTGAAATTTTATTTCTGCCAGTGCTGGGAGTTGCGCAGTCTTCTCTCTGACATTCTGAGATTTCCTCTGATGCCAGTCTCTCTTCACAAAGTGCAAAATCTTTGCTCGGCTGTCCCATTCACATAAAAAACAGCAGTACGGTACTTTGTATATCCCAACTGCAGACCCATCAACACAGACCCTACCTTCAAGTCACAACAGAGATGCTAGCCATACTTGCTGCATTGAAGACAGTCTGTTTTAGGTTGTTGTATGTTTCTTTCATGTCTATGAATAGTCACTATTCTCGCATGGTCATGTGTGATTCTGAGGACATCCATTACATCATCTACATTGTAGCAGAACACAAGGTCATCTTCCTTTCTGAAGTAAGGTGCAAACTGCTGCTGCTGAGTGTGAAATGAAATCATTAGGACATTTTCCTTGATATAATTCCATTGTTAAAGTCTTGATCCTAGTAACTCCGCTTTGGCCTTGGGTGGCTCTAGATCACAAACAAGATAATTCAGTTCTTCTTGTGTAAGATGATATGGTGTATGATGTGTATGATGACGAACCATGGCAAACATTTGGATCATCATTAGACGCTGAAGGCTGAGGAGAACCCAATGTCAGTTCACCTCCCTTCTCATTGTCTGAATTGATGGAAAATTATCTTGAAGGTTCAGGAATGGGAAGTGCTTTGCCGTGTGGAACTAGTCAGAAAGAAGATGGCATATTTGGGAATGCTACTGTCCACTTCTTTTTCCTTGTGAATGATGAAGATGGATTGAGGATTGAATCTGTAAATTAAAATTTAAACCTTCTGTCCCACATGTGTGGGAGAATTATAATAATAATAATAATAATAAATTTTTATTTATACCCCGCCCTCCCCAGCCGAAACCAGGCTCAGGGCGGCTAACACCAGTAAAATCACAACAAAATATAAAAGAAACCATTAATTAAAATACAGGTTAAAAAGTCAATTTAAAATTTAAAATACCCATAAAATTTGTCGCCCTTAAAACAAAACCAAAGGGAGGGAACCATCAGACTGAGTATGACCCGAAGGCCAGGTGGAACAGCTCTGTCTTGCAGGCCCTGCGGAAAGATGTCAAATCCCGCAGGGCCCTGGTCTCTTGTGACAGAGTGTTCCACCAAGTTGGGGCCAGTACAGAAAAGGCCCTGGGCCCTAGTTGACCCCAGTCTGACAGCCTTGTGGCTCGGGACCTCCAACAAGTTGTTATTTGTGGACCTTAAGGTCCTTTGCGGGGCATACCGGGAGAGGCGGTCCTGTAGGTACCTGTAGGTATGAGAGTAAACAGGTTGTGAAGCCCTTTTGGCAGAGTGAAAACACTTATTAACTTTTGCAGCTTACTGGAAGCTATGAATTAGGGAATTACACCTTTTTATCCCTGTTTATTTGTGGTCTGCTGACCTTCCCTTCTCTGTCCCTGTAGCTAAGAATTAACCACATTTTAAGACAAAAAAATGTTTACTTACATTTCAATGCAGGTAGCAAATACATCAAAGTAGTAGTTACAGGTAGGTAGCCGTGTTGGTCTGCCATAGTCAAAACAAAATAAAAAATAAAAAAAATTCCTTCCAGTAGCACCTTAGAGACCAACTAAGTTTGTTCTTGGTATGAGCTTTCGTGTGCATGCACACTTCTTCAGATACACCCTACTACATCAAAGTAGTATGCAGGTAAAAATACTTCTTAGTTACAAAATGGAGCCTAGGTTCTCAGCAGAGCCCAGGCATGTACATCTGCTCGTATTGCTGGCTTGAAAGAAGAGAGACTGAGGCAAGGAGGAAAGAGAAAATATTAAGATCCTTTGTCCTATTTCCCACCACAGGAAGTAGGGGATATGACATCACACAGACCCGTCTTCTCTAGGAATACAGGAACTCTGTGAGCCTTTTTTCCACTTTGGAATTTTTTTTTGCACGCGTATTGAATCATATGTGTGGTGACCAGGTCTTGTCCTGGTCCTCAATCTTACATCCAAAATAGAGCTGATAACACCTTTTTACTATCAGACACTTCTCTGGCTTGCAAATGTCACTTCCCCACAAATGTAACAAAAGTTATCTGCACTATTAACACATTTACAAGGCATCACTGCTGTTGGATTTACACTGCAGGGATCACTTATGTAGTACTTATGACACAGGGGTAAATGGGAGAGTAGCGCACAAATGACTTGCTCACCCTGCAAGACTCTGCTTTATACTAATGATTGCATCAATATATGTCAGTAATTGACTCAACTGCATTACTCAACCAGCATGTCATTGGTCCTGGGAGTGGTGTGTATGATGAGCTGATGAAAGATGATGCCATATGTCTTAATCAGGAGTTTGAAATACAGCATTGCCAAATGAAATTGTGTACTCAATATGAACTGGGTTGTTTATGCATGATCATCTTTGGATTTCCTAAACAGGAGCCAATCAACAATTTTTATTGTCATTTTCATGCACAGCACCTTGACATTAGTAAAGATTGGCTATTTTAATTTCAGAGGCATTTTGTGTGCTGTGCAGTGCAACTTATATTCCACACTAAACTGTTACTGTTGGGGTCTCTCTTCTGCTGGAGAGTGTGCAAAGCCCCGTGTCTAGGCACCCAGTTGATTCTTTTGTCAATTACACACACGTACGTCAGATCTATTTTCCACCTCCAAATAAATTGTATAGATGAAAGGACCTGGAGCCAGGATGTGCTTCATGCTGCAGCTGATAGCCCTGGTAGATATGTGTGAGTTTGACACCTTCCGCTTCATATCATGTGGTACCACTAGACATTCCACATCATGAAACATTCTACATTAAAATATAGTTGAATTAATTGTGAGATAGCAGATGACGTCTAAAGAGTCGCCACAAGACTGCAAGGCACACAGACAATGGCAGAGTGCTCCCCACCAGTGCCTGGGGTGGGTGCATGTGCGCCAGGGCCCACAAAGCATGCCATGGGGACAGAGCACACTGTTGGAGCGAGCCCCCGCCCTCTGGCAGGAGGGCTACATTCATGGTGCTGCACAAGCCCAGCTCCACTTTGTGAGACTTGCAAAAACGGTGCTGGGCTCACAGGGCACTGTGAGCTGTAGCATCCTTCTCAGGTGCCCTCCAGCTGGAGGGTGGCTGAGAAGGACGCAACAGCTCATGACGCCCTGTGCCCCCCCAAACTGCGCCCAGGGTGACGGACCCCCAAGCACCCCATGCTATGCCTCTGCACACATGGCATGATCCAGGAAATGTTGGCATGCTTTGGCCTATTGAAATCAATGAGTTTTAAAGACACTTAAGGATTAAATTAAAAACTGATTGGTTCAAAATTGGGAAAGGAGTATGACAAGGCTGTATATTGTCTCCCTGCTTATTTAACTTATATACAGAATTCATCATGCGAAAGGCTGGACTGGATGAATCCCAAGCCGGAATTACGATTGCCGGAAGAAATATCAACAACCTCAGATATGTTGATGACACAACCTTGATGGCAGAAAGTGAGGAGGAATGAAAGAACCTTTTAATGAGGGTGAAAGAGGAGAGCGCAAAATATGGTCTGAAGCTCAACATAAAAAAAACTAAGATCATCGCCACTGGTCCCATCACCTCCTGGCAAATAGAAGGGGAAGAAATGGAGGCAGTGAGAGATTTCACTTTCTTGGGTTCCATGATTACTGCAGATGGTGACAGCAGTCACGAAATTAGAAGACGCCTGCTTCTTGGGAGAAAAGCAATGACAAACCTAGACAGCATCTTAAAAAGCAGAGACATCACCTTGCTGACAAAGGTCCGTATAGTTAAAGCTATGGTTTTCCCAGTAGTAATGTACAGAAGTGAGAGCTAGACCATAAAGAAGGCTGATCGCCGAAGAATTGATGCTTTTGAATTGTGGTGCTGGAGGAGACTCTTGAGAGTCCCATGGACTGCAAGAAGATCAAACCTATCAATTCTTAAGGAAATCAGCCCAGAGTGCTCACTGGAAGGACAGATCCTGAAGCTGAGGCTCCAATACTTTGGCCACCTCATGAGAAGAGAAGACTCCTTGGAAAATACCCTGATGTTGGGAAAGATGGAGGGCACAAGGAGAAGGGGACGACAGAGGACAAGATGGTTGGACAGTGTTCTTGAAGCTACCAACATGAGTCTGACCAAACTGTGGGAGGCAGTGGAAGACAGGAGTGCCTGGCGTGCTCTGGTCCATGGGGTCACGAAGAGTCGGACACGACTAAACGACTAAACAACAACAACAACAACAACAAAGGATTAAATTCTTTTATATATATATATATATTTAATTTATTAAATTTTATTACAAATATTACCGTACAAGCACAACAAAAAATTACATAATTATTACCATACAAACAGACCAAAACGAGAGTAACTTAATTAATACTCTACAAAAGAAAACAAACCATTACAAATCTGATGCTTCCACACACATTGATATACACATTAGAAATTACGGACATCTTTACTAAAATACAACCTATCTTAATCTTAGATTAAAGGATTAAATTCTATTGTAGTTACTAAGAAGTAAATTGCATTGAACATGCTGGGACATATTTTTGAGTAAGTTTGCATAGGATGGGGTTGCACACACCACTGGTTGCAATGGGATTTGGGTGCACCTAATACTGCAGGACAGTGATGACACACTATTCTTTTTATTTTGAAGAATGGAAGAAAAAACCCATTGAGTGCTACGTATAAAATGATTTTTCCCCCAATAGAACCATGGTCACTAGTCATAATGGACATTCATCATAATGAAATTGCACTTTTTCATCCCACTAATTTTTAAGACGAGTAAAGTATTGGTCTCAGGGCTTATCCGGACTTACCTTTTGTCCTGCTCTTTTCCAGACACAGGCTTAAAAGATCTGTATCCGAGCACCCCCACCCCCATGAACTTTGTAATCTGGGTTTTCCACAGATGGCCGTTTGCTCCAATTGAGCTTTAAAGAGCAAGTTTAAGGGCACTTGGACACAGAGCTTTAAAACCTGGACTGTGCCTGGAAAGAGCGGCAGAAAGGTAAGTGTGGATAAGCCCTAAATCTCTCTTAATTAAATCAATGGGACCAAAAAACATTTAAATCTGAGTGAATTATTCCCTGTGTGCTTTTTGCTGCCACACTTCAACCAAACTTTATATTTGCATTAATGTTAATTTCCCTCTTTTTCCCGTTTGTGCTTTAGAACAGTGACAGTGAAGAGATCAGGAAAATAATGGAGTAGCATATTTAAAACAAGCTTTTGTAATCCCCCCAAATATAATTTAAAGTGGATGTTTAAAGCTAAAAAACAACAAAACATTGTATATAATACTGTTAGAAATAATTAAATCCCAGGCTTGCAGACTATGGATTAATAAATAAAAATCTTGTTACAGATAGAGACTTTAAAAGGTCCCCCCCAATCATAAGAACATCCCCCCCCCTTTAAATCCTGTTTTATACTTTCCTTGTTCTCTAGGATCTCTGTACCCTGGATAACCTAATCTGCACACAGCCCAGGTTAATGTCATGGGCTCCGGAAAGAATGTAAGCTAAGCATGCTATATGCCATGTCTGTTAATTTATTTGAGCCAGAAATGTTTACCAGCTTAGGAGGGCAAAGATGCTTCTAAGTACCTATGATTCCTTGCTGTGTAAAGGCTTGGTTTTCAGGATGGGAAACAGACATCACTGATTACTGAAATGATGTATTTTCATTCCATATAAAAAAGGAGCTACTTTACTAAAGTAGTTTCATCAAGTGAAACCTGTATAGTGCAAGGCTAAAACAAAATAAAAAAATTCCTTCCAGTAGCACCTTAGAGACCAACTAAGTTTGTTCTTGGTATGAGCTTTCGTGTGCATGCACACTTCATTTTTTATTTTTTTTTATTTCTTTTTGACTATGACAGACCAACACGGCTATCTACCTGTAAGTGCAAGGCTATACGTTTCTCCCCAAAAACAATCCTATTGAGTTTGATGGGACTAACTCTCAGATTGATGAGTATAGGCTTGCAGCCTAAATCTTTCTGCTACTAATTTCAGAGATCTACGGATTTGGAACCACTGAGGCACATAACTTTTCAAGTAGACTCCATGAGCCTTAACCCATGTGCATGCCAACTCATACCCTCACTGTTCATCCTATTCTAAGCTTTTGAGTATCTGCAAGCATGTAAACTAGATTTTTAAGGACTCCTAGATACATATACAAGGTTGGCATGTTTCTGCATGCACACAGTGTTATGCCTATGTTTCTTTTAATCTTAAACCTTAAATATTTTAATATATTTAGTATTCATATTGTTGCTTGCCATTCTAATCTCCAAGCGGTATGAGGTTCCAGGTGCTTACTCAGGATTCATGTTTCCTTTTGGAATGAGGCCCAGTGGAGACTGTGGTGTCTTTATGATACATGGCTTATTCATATATACGGTATATACAACCTGAGCCTAAAATGGAGGGGTTCACAGCATCACCACTCCAATAAGGTCTTGCTTCTCCCATAACTGCAGCCTTGGATTCAAACAGAAATTGAACATTGCTTTGACTATCCAGCTTGCTACTTTTTCCTCTAGGTCACATCACTGTAAACTCCCAACTCTCGCCTTTGTCTTTTTCTAACTACCAGCCAGTTGAGGGAGGCCCCATCCATTTGCTGTCTCACACAGATCCGCTTCCTTTGTTCCCTTTAGTAGTCCATCACCATCTCAACAGGAAGCTAGCCTGGCTTGTAATTTAACACTTGCTGGATCCATGGGTTAGAAGGGTCTCTGAATACTTTCCCCCACCTCAAACACATAACAATATGTTTTATATATGAAGTGTTATTATTTATTAGCCATTCTTTAGCTAAATTTCTCAGTACTTTATAAGACAGAACAGTAAAATGCAATAAAAATACAATAAAACACATGACAGCACAGCAGAGTAAGTTTCTAGCATGAGACCAAACATCTACTGCTACTACTACATAAATTGCAGAGCTGTTTTAAGATAGGCTATAATGTTACAACCTAAAAGGCTTCTATGCTATAACCATAACATTTCATATGATGGCAGATGTGTAAAAGTGTCACATCTTAATTACACACCCCACAAAGCAAGCAAAATCTTGCTTTGGGTTAATCTAGAATTGGCTCAAATTCTGGTTAGATTTTCCAGATTATTTTAAATCAGGATGACTGGCAAAATTGAAATGCTGTGTCATTTTTCTTAACTGAGAAGTTTAAAGAATAAATTTACAACCCAAGATTGTGAAAGTTGTCAAGACAAATAAATTGAGGTGGCATTTCATGAGTCATTTATCAGAATGAAGCAGTATACATTGAAAATGGATGCATACCAGTACAAGCTTTCCCTAAATTTTTCTGATCATCACCAGCCTGGCTGGAAGAACCAGCCACCTATTTCCACAAGAAGCTCATTACAAATGGTCATGTGATTTTACCAGCAAGCCCTTCTGAGAAGAGACTTCCCTTCCCTGTTCGGTTTAGTACGGTATGTAGTGATGCAAATACACCTTCTTTGTGCTGGCACCGTGCCCACAAACCAGGAACACTTTCGGTACTCAAATCTTCATAGCATCTTCTAGGATGAAATGGAGTTCAAAGACATGCAGTGGCATGGAAGAATGAAGATGCTTTCTTCATGTTGTTTGCAGCACTGACAGCTCTACTTAACAGGAGCCATTAAAATATTTACAAAGTAGCAGCTGCTCTTGCATTTAAACAGTTTCTTTGGCATGAAAAAGAAACTTGTTGATAATTGGCAGATAAGCCATGTTACTATGTTTTATGTGTGTTTGCACTCTGCATGGTATGCACAGACAGCTTTGCACAAACTGATGTTTACAAAGTAATTGTAATGTATGACCTCCTTAGGCAACAGGGACAGAAGCAGCCTTTAAAATGCTGAAGCAAGCATTTAATCACAACTCTTCCTGCTGATCTTTGACAAATTCAATACATTCAACAAATATAACTCCTCCTAAAGATAAACTATAAGATGAGAAGTGAGGGTTTTTTGGTGTGTGCTTTAGGAATCACAGAATATCCCAATGCACTACTAGTAAGCCAGACACATGCAATTCTCTGCTAAAAAGAAGACAGCAAAATGTAGTTGACAACTAGGGTAAGTAGAGAAACACTGCAAAACTGTAAGAGGTACAAACTACAGCTGTGAGGTTTTCCTGAATCAGAAATTTGTGTGTGTTCTTTTTGGACAGAACTCTAATAATGCTGATTATTGCAGGGGGTAAGGGAACTGGAATACCGAGGAAGACGGCCAGGATGTAGTTCCTGGCAACTCAAAGTTGAACAAAGGCTAGAACTGCAGGGCTGCAATCCTATACCCCCTTTTTTAGAAACAGGACCATACTTCACAGCAAACATGCTTAAGATTAAGTGCTGGCTCGGTTACTGACATGGTCAGTAATACTAAAAGGGAAGGGAGTTCATGATGGATGGGAGTTTGTTAAAAGGGAGATATTAAAAGCACAACATCAAGCAGTACCAATGAGACGAAAACATGGAAGGTGCCTAAAGAAGCCAGGGTGGCTATCTAAAGAACTTTTAACTGAGTTAAGATTTAAAAGGGATATGTACAAGAAATGGAAAAAGGGGGAAACCACCTATCAAACAATTAGCCAGCACATGCAGAGACAAAGTCAGAAAAGCTAAAGCACAGAATGAACTCAGGCTTGCTAGAGAGGTTAAAAGCAATAAAAAGGGTTTTTATGGGTATGTCCGTAGCAAAAGGAAGAACAAGGAAACTGTGGGGTCACTTAGAGGAGAAGAAGGTGAAATGCGAACAGGGGACGCAGAAAGGGCAGAACTCCTCAATACCTTCTTTGCCTCAGTCTTCTCTAAAAAAGAAAACAATGCCTGACCTGAAGAATATGGAGCAGATGATTCAGCAGGGGAAACACAGCTCAGAATAAGTAAGGAGGTAGTACAGGAACACTTGGCTAGTTTAGATGTATTCAAGTCTCCAGGGCCAGATGAACTACATCCCAGAGTATTAAAAGAACTGGCAGAGGTGATTTCAGAACCACTGGCAGTAATCTTTGAGAATTCCTGGAAAACAGGTGAAGTCCCAGCAGACTGGAGGAGGGCAAATGTTGTCCCTATTTTCAAAAAGGGGAAAAGAGAGGACCCAAACAATTACCGCCCAGTCAGCCTGACATCAATACCAGGAAAGATTCTAGAGCAGATCATTAAGCAAACGGTCTGTGAGCACCTAGAAAGGAACGCTGTGATCACTAAAAGTCAGCATGGGTTTCTGAAAAATAAGTCATGTCAGACTAATCTGATCTCATTTTTTGACAGAATTACAAGCCTGGTAGACGAAGGGAACGCCGTGGATGTAGCCTATCTTGATTTCAGCAAGGCCTTTGACAAGGTGCCCCATGATATTCTTGTAAAGAAGCTGGTAAAATGCGGGCTAGACAATGCTACCATTCAGTGGATTTGTAACTGGCTGACTGACCGAACCCAAAGGGTGCTCATCAATGGCTCCTCTTCATCCTGGAGAGAAGTGACTAGTGGGGTGCCACAGGGTTCTGTCTTGGGCCCAGTCTTATTCAACATCTTTATCAATGACTTGGATGATGGGCTTGAGGGCATCCTGATCAAGTTTGCAGATGACACCAAATTGGGAGGGGTGGCTAATACCCCAGAGGACAGGATCACACTTCAAAATGACCTTAACAGATTAGAGAACTGGGCCAAGGCAAACAGGATGAATTTTAACAGGGAGAAATGTAAAGTACTACACTTGGGCAAAAAAAATGAAAGGCACAAATACAGGATGGGTGATACCTGGCTTGAGAGCAGTACAAGTGAAAAGGATCTAGGAGTCTTGGTAGACCACAAACTTGACATGAGTCAACAGTGTGATGCTGCAGCTAAAAAAGCCAATGCAATTCTGGGCTGCATCAATAGGAGTATAGCATTTAGATCAAGGGAAGTAATAGTACCACTGTATTCCGCTCTGGTCAGACCCCACCTGGAATACTGTGTCCAGTTCTGGGCACCACAGTTCAAGAAGGATATTGACAAGCTGGAACGTGTCCAGAGGAGGGCAACCAAAATGGTCAAAGGCCTGGAAACGATGCCTTATGAGGAACGGCTTAGGGAGCTGGGTATGTTTAGCCTGGAGAAGAGAAGGTTAAGGGGTGATATGATAGCCATGTTCAAATATATAAAAGGAGGGAGAAAGGTTGTTTTCTGCTGCTCCAGAGAAGCGGACACGGAGCAATGGATTCAAACTACAAGAAAGAAGATTCCACCTAAACATTAGGAAGAATTTCTTGACAGTAAGAGCTGTTCGACAGTGGAATTTGCTGTCAAGGAGTGTGGTGGAGTCTCCTTCTTTGGCGGTCTTTAAGCAGAGGCTTGACAGCCACCTGTCAGGAATGCTTTGATGGTGTTTCCTGCTTGGCAGGGAGTTGGACTGGATGGCCCTTGTGGTCTCTTCCAACTCTATGATTCTATGATTCTATGAAAAACAATCAGCTATAAGTATTCATATTGTGCAGACCTCTTTATAAAGCAAACCTCCAAATACTGATAAATGTGAGTCAGAACTGAGCAAAATCCCTCTTCCATTTCCCCAAAACATTAAGAAGGGCATTCAAAATAGCATGGCACAAACTACCTTGACGTAGAGCAGTGGTTCTCAAAGGTTGTGGCATGCCACACTGGTGTGGCAGGAGAGGATGGCAAGTGTGGGGGGAAGATTCAAGGACAATGAAATATTTAAATATTTCAATGTAGTACAGCACAGTATAGTAACAAACATGTTTTATTTGCAGAATATGGATAGATATTTCAAAATGAAAGCAAGAGCATCAAGTGATACTGAGGACAATCCTAGTTGTTTATAATTATATGTTGGGAAAGTTTCATGTTCTTATGTAGTTGCATTGTTTCATACTTTCTGGGTGTCCCATGATCTTATTATAAAGTTGTTGTGTCCTATGCTATAAATCAAGCACTGCTATGAGTTGTTTCTTTTTATTTTTAATGTATTTCTTACCAATAAAAAAAAATTGGTGTGGCGCGAGCAGGTTTTTATTCTGAAAGTGTAGTCCAGAGAAAAATGAGAACCACTGACACAGAGGGGTTTTCATTTAGAGTAGAACTTTCCAAACTGTGTCGCAACACGCTAGTGTGTTGGCTGCAGTGTGTAGGTGTGTCAAACAAACGCTCCCTGCGCTCCTCCTGGGGCTGGAAATACATTAATTTAACCTCTGGTTTACTAGTAAAACTGAATTATTGTGTCACCAAATTATTACAAAATGAATAACTCTGTCGTGCAATGATGCATGTCCAAAGTGTATGTCACCAACTTTAAAAGTTTGTAAAGCTCTGAGTTAAAATAATCTCAGTTCATGCATTGAACTGGACCAGAAAACTGACAAAATAGAAGACCCAGTCAGAGGAAGAATCCTTGCAGCCTGTGTGCTTATTTAAATTTATGTCTCACTATGTCCAATGGGATTTACTTCCAGGTAAATGAACATTAGGGTTAATTTATTCTAGGCAATGACTTTAGGATAAACTAGCTACTACGACAGATGCCTTTTTGTGGGGGTACTTTCAGAAGGTTCAGTTAAAACTTTTAAGGGACAGTAATAAGTTATTGAAGTAAACTTTCAGTTAATACATGTTTATCAAGGCTAAAATACGCAAAGGGATATTTTTTGAATGGGCAAGTGCCTAGATTATAAAGTGCTGCCTTTTTCTACCTTCCACAGAGGAGCTCCTAGTGATCTGTACTTTAAAACTATAGTGACAATAGGAGGCAAAAGGGGAAATTGCAACCCTAGAGATGTAGCCTTCTACTGCAAAACTACATGGTGCAGTTAGGCAATGGGATTATGCATTACCACATCTTGCATGGTAGCCATCTTTAAATATCTAAAGAGCTGTCTTATGGAAGATGGAACAAGCTTATTTTCTTCTGCTCCAGAGGGTAGAACTCAAACCAATGGCTTCAAGTTACAAGAAATGAGATTCCATCTAAACATCAGGGAGAACTTTTGAAAACAATTGTGAATATTTTGATAGCTGCTAAAGTTGTAAACAACAACAACAACAACAACAACACAGTCTTCCCCATAAAATAAAAGTAGGCCAGAATAAAAAGGACTTCAAGTAAGCAGTGAAATCAGTGAGGGAGGGAACAAATTATAGCTCATGAGATAAGGCCCTGTCTTTTGTCCCACCCAGCTGTGCTTCCACCTTAGGCGGAAACAAAGAACAGTTTCTCCTTCTGAATTTAGGGAGTAGTTTGGATGCTATTAGAAGAGGTAATCATAAAAGTATCCTAGACCTAAGTTACTTGACCTTCACAGGTAATCACCAACACTTTGAATTGTGCCTGGAAGCAAACTGGCATTCCTGGGCATAGCTTACACCTGTATAATGCTGAACGCAAGAGAACCCCAAGAATGCACATCTGACTCTTCAGGAGGAATACTGCCCCATCTAGAATAGTCTGATTCCCTATTTCAAGTCCTTCCTGACCAGGAGCCCGTCTGCCTTGTCTGGACCAAGTTCAAATTTTAGTTTTCAGTCTTGAAGCACTAGTCTAAACATCAATAGCTTCTTTGTACTATATGAAAAGGAGAAGTACAGTTGTGTACCATCTGCATATTAGTTCATTTAATTTAATTAAGGCTTTTTTTGATACAAACAAGATAAAAAAGGAAATAAGGAAGTGAAAAAATATAGAAAAAGAAAGAAAGAGAAAAGAAAAAGGACTTCCGATTCTCTGTTTGTCAGTTACATAAAAAGAATTATTCAAAACATTCGCTCCACGACAACATTCAACTATTCCACTTTTCTTAAACCAGTATTTTTCCAATCTTCAAACCCAAATACTGCATGCTTATCTTCCTTTTCAAACAAAAAGTCCAAAAGGGGTCTCCAGTGAATAATATTGAAAAATGAATAATATTGAAAATTTTCTCTAATTAAACATATAAACTTTGACTCCAACAATTTCAGCAACAATGTCTCCATATTAAATAATGATAAATCTTTTCCTCTCTGTGCATATAAGAGTCTGCTGTGAACATACATTGAGACAATATTCCATATCCATTAGTCTGCACTGAGTTCTATACCCTCAATTTCCACTTCCTGTTGTATTTGCCATGCTTTTTCCTATCTCTTTAACTTTCCATTTATGTTTCTTCCATTCTTTTCCCAAAAAGAATGTAATGGATTTAATAGCTTGGGATCACTCCAACTCTTTCTCTCTCTCAGTTCCACCAATGTCAGTTTATTCAGGTATCTCTCCATTTATTACTTCATTTTTGTTTTGCAAAATCTCAGCTTTATCATTTAGTTGCTTCATTTCTCCATATACTTGTATAGTGAGTTCTTCCATTTCATCACATGTTCTTTCTAGTTTTGCCATAGTATCATCTTTCAGTCCTGCCAATTCTGTCATATAGATCCTCTATGTCATTTCTGATCCCATTTTCCATTTCAATCATCTCTGGTTTAGTTTCATTCTTAATTTCATTTACTATTCCTTCTAATCTTGTCAATTTTTAAATCTGTTTTTTCCTCTAAAGCCTCTATTTTTCAATTAAAATACTTTTTTGTCTGTCATCATCTGCTTAAGAATATCCACAGTAAGCAAAGACTCTGAAGATCTTCTTTCTTCCCTCTTTTCTTTCTTTCTGCCTCTCTTTTTCTTTTTCCTTGTAAGCAGCATTCTGAATGTTGAGGTTTTTCCTGCTTCACTTTTTAAATTATTAGAAGTTTCGACTCTAAACAGCTTCCGTCACTTCAGCTATTTCACAGCTTGCAGCTGTCTCATTTTGAAAACAGCACGAGATAAGCAAGGTCTATTCCCAGGAATACAGTGTCAGCTGGCAAAGTAGCTTGCCATTTCTTAAACACACTTTTGTCAAAGGAAGAATAAAAAATAAAAAGTATTCCACTTGAAGCTTCAGAGATTCCCCTTGCCCATCTAAAACTTTCTCATTTCAAACCATAAATCAAGTTTTTTGTCGCTTTTACTTGACACCATAAACAGTAGCCTTTTCCTTCTCCTTTATTACTGAAAGTAGGTGCCAGTTTTTCCTGACAGATGCAGAAACTCTTTTAAGTTGTTAATTGCTTAAAGTTGCTTTTTCCATCAGTGAAGAGCCAATGAGAGGCCTTTAGTCCACCATGATACCTCCCCCGGAAGTCCCGTGTATAACCTGCACATTGATGATGATGTGCAAAAAAGAAATGAATTTCAAAGATGCCAAAAAAGGGGCTCTTTATTTATACTATGACCCCAGCGAATGGTTTAACTTTTGTTTTTTTACAGACCAATCTCAAAAGTTTCTGTTGTCAAAAGACTCTATATGTGTCTTTGGCCAAAACACGTTGAGCAACACCCCCCCCTTGATGTCTGTGATTTTTATTTTTTATTGCACAGCACCCTTGGATGCTTCCTGGATTTTTTAAAGTTTATTTTCCTGCATATTGATGTACCTGAAACAATGTACCTGAAATATCTGGACAATCTCTCCCATATAGATGTTAAATAACATAGAGAACAAGACTGACTGCTATTCCACATCAAAATATTCCTGGCTGGAATGTCCCCTTGAGCTGTGCCTCTTGCTTCTCTGGATGTAGAATGGATATATATCCAGAAACCTCAAACTTTTGCATGGCTGGACTGTAGGCTACTGTACAAAAGTAAGAGTCACACCTCCACTCACTTTTGTCTCTAGCCCTGCCCACCACTGACATGCAGTCCTCAAAATGGAAAAGGTTCCCCACCTCTACCTTAATGTGTTGAACCGGAGTCCCTAAACACTATCTTCTGCAACTGACCCCCAAGAAAACGAACTATCTTAAGACAGCTTCTCAAAAGCAAATCCCTGCTGGATAGTCCAGAAGGAAACCAAAGACAATGGTATCAAACACTGCTGAGAGATCCAGCAGAACTAACAGAGACATAACCGCTGCCCCCCCCCCGGTCCAGTTCCTAGTGTATATTGTCTACCAAGGTATGACAAAAGTTGTCTCAGCCTCAAACCCAGGCTTGAAACTGGATTGAACTGGATCTCGATAATCCATTTAATCTAGGAACTCCTAAAGATGAGATGCTTTGGGACAAAAACCTTGCCCAAAAATTTGAATTTTGAGAATGGTTGAAAATCACTCAACATTGTGTGATTTGGAGAGGGCTTTTCAATGATGGTCTCACAACAGCTATTTTAAGGTTGGATGAAACTACACCTTCTAAAAAGGCATTCACTAATCTCCTACCCACTTGACCAAACCTTTTCTGGCTCTTTTAATCAGCCAGGATGGGCAAACATCAAGCTTTCATGTGGTTGCCTTCATACCACCAAGGATCTCAAGCTCCACAAACTGAAACATATCCTTCACAACCAGATAACCAGGTGTCAAAGGTACCGGTACATTTCTAGAATTGGCAATAACCATAGCATCTACATCAGAGAGGACAGGAAAATGATCACAGTCCCAATGTTGACACAGAGGCCAAAAAGTCTGAGACGCTTCCAACTGGGTTGTCTTTGTGTGAACGTTGAAGGCCCCTAGCACCACCAATGTAGAAGAGTCCAGTGCCACACCTGATATCACCCCAACTAGCTCAAGTAGGACTGTGGGGCAACAGGGTAACATAATCCTTTTTCTAAAACATAAAGACTTAAACTTAGAAGACTGCTGAACAGAGTACCTGGTCAGGAGGATGTAACTTACAATTGCACTTTACATCTATTATATAAGATAAAAAAGTTGACATGTATTTTATATTCATTTATGTATTTATACATAGGGCTTGATCCTGTTGCCCTTTCATGAATGGATGGAAAAGCTCCCATTTATTGTATAACATATGTTGAATCAGCAAAGTCCTCTGGACAGTTCACAGAAAGTTTAAATTCAGAAAACTAAAATATTACACATTATAGCAGGGTTCTTCTAACAAATACCTGGGAGCAGCAGCAGTAGCAGCAGCTGACCTCTTTCAAGAAGTGCTTATTGGTGCTTTTGAAATTCTCCAGCCAGGTTGCTGAAGTAAGACAACAGCAGCTCTTCACAATTATTTGCACAGAAGTGAGCATCTGCAGCGTGCAGGTTTATCCAGTCCTGTCTTTCCCATGCATCACCTCCCACACTGTTCTGGAAAGTTGCTTAACCCTCTGGAGCAGCTTTTTAAGGAGCAAATGAGGTGGCAGGAGGAATAAGTGAAAATTAACTCCCACCCCCCTGCCCCGCACATGGGATTGCCTTGTGAGCATGGGAAAACATGGGAAATCTGGATTCAACCGATAGCTTTTCTATCCCACCTTATGCCAGATGGCCTCAAGGCAGCTTAAAATGTAAAATAATACATTAAGCATTGTGTGGCAAC
Organism: Darevskia mixta; assembly: GCA_034641385.1. Classification (NCBI taxonomy): domain Eukaryota; kingdom Metazoa; phylum Chordata; class Lepidosauria; order Squamata; family Lacertidae; genus Darevskia; species Darevskia mixta. The sequence continues at coordinate 2,309,551 of JAWWNH010000130.1, forward strand.
AATAATAAGTTGCTGCTGACATCTTGTGAAAACTTCTTTTTGCCCAGGCTTTCCCTTATCCTGTTTTGTGAGTCCTCTGAATTTCTGTTTTATTTACTGTTATAAGTTTTTCTACATCTGCATTATTGGTTTTAGGTTGTGGTTATATTATATTGTTTGTTTGTTTTAGACTACACCACTTAAGAGATTTTGAAATGTTGAGTGGTTTATACACACTTTCAAATAAAACATAAAATACAAGAAAAACAAACAGTGAAAAACCACAATAAAAAATATCAGACAAAACAGCCAGGAATTGAAAACCAGTCTAAAAAGGCAATTGAAAGGGTCTCCAATGCCATTAGAAATCATCAAAAGAGAAAGAGAATGGGAAAGACTTTGCCTGACACCTGAAAAATAGCAAAGAAAGTCTGGGGAGGGAGTTCTGTAATTTTGTCAAAACTGTCAAGAAGACTGTTTCTGTGCCTAATTCTGAAGAAGTTCTTCATTGTCAGAATGATTTATGTGAGATCCAAATTCCCTACATTAACACTAAGTATAAAGTGGTGCTGAGGTTATTCATACCTATCCCTTTTCAAAGTGCTTCTTCACTTGTAGTGGGATTTTCTGGAAATCTTGATGTCAACCTTATCCACATGGATTTTTTTTTTCTGATCCCCATCTCATTTTTTGATCTTATGGAAAAGTGAGTTTTTAAAAACCAATTCCATGAAACAAATATTTTATACTATCTCCAAGTTTTCTATAATAACCAGGGGTATATAAGTTTAAGTTTACTAAAGTAACCAGATACATGATAAACCAATTCACATAAATGTAAAATAATACTTTATATACCATTAACAAAATTATGCTGCAGAGTGCAAAAGGGGGACACACAATGCAAGAGGCAGTCAGATTGTGGCTAAAGTTCAGTTGGACTGGAACTATCAAATTCCATGTATAAACCTGTTTAAAATGGATACCTCCTGCATCCCTGCTCACCTAGGCAGCATAATTTGCTTGCATCAGCCTCGCAAAAATCCTAAGAGTTCTATTATTTGCATTTTATGTTGGGACAACTGAGGCTGGGGCATGTCTAGGAATTCAGTAAGTCCATCAATCTTGGACAAGATTTCCAAGGTTAGCTCCCCACTCTATACTATATAATTAGTGGGCATATTAAAAAGTTGCATTGGAAGAAAAAATACTGTTATTGGAAAGGGCTTTTCCTTCAACTGTACTCAGGGTTTTTTCCCAAAGGAGGGGAAAAAACACCCCAAAGGAATGTTAACACCTTCAGAGCTAATAATTATATATGTCTAATTTAAGCAAGGTGAAACAAAGATAAAATTTAAGATTGACATACTGTTCCTTTTAAATTTGCATTCCACAGCCAAGCAGGTAAGTTATTCTCTTGTTTTAAAGTTTGTTACTTCTGTAATTTGAACTTTTTGAATGAAAACAGGCAGTAGATACAACTGGCAGTTGAGACACTTTCTTGTGTTGACCTCAAAAATATATAAAGTTCATAATTTTCCTTAATGAAGTGGCTTTTAACTTAAATATTTTCAAGTTATGACTGTTTTCTAAGAGCAAAATGAAAGACTGAACTGTCAAGATATGCCTGGCCAAATTTTTAATGGCCCAGTGCACACATTTCACTGACAAGTAACTGAAATCTGACCCAGATGCTCACCCTTTCTTGTTACTTTAAAAATGACTTGGGCTTTAACATCTAACTCCTACAGGTGTTCACATTCTCCAGCTTGTCAGTGACACAGGCCTCATTAGAGATGGTCTTAGGATGTGGTCAGGCTGAAAGATACCTAAAGACCCCACAGGTGACTTCAGTGGAACCAATTTGCCCACCTGTGCCCCTCCAGGCTTTTTGTTGGAGCTGTCCTTCACAAACTCAGATTTGGAGGAGCAGTTAGTAAAATACCAGATTGTTAAAGCAATTATGATGAACGCACTGCAGCTAGGAAGTTAAGCAATGCACAGGAAATTAATTTGATAATTCATAGTCATAAAACTGAAACTTAACATTTCAATATAACAGTATAGCCACTGCATAGAAAACATGGTTTCTCTCAGTAATATATTGTCATTTTATTACACAGCGCATTCTTAGATGTATACAGATAAAAAAGCCTGCAGAAGACCCTGCTGACAGAAAATGTCTATGCCTGGTCATTATGGAACTCCCTTCCTCCTCAGCCCCCATGATACTGGTATTCAACAGGGGTCCTCCAATCCCCCAAATAGGCAGGGTGCAAAAGGGGCAGGAAAGTCAGCTTGCACCAGTCCCTTTCTTGGGCACCAACACAACAATTTGGTCAAATGTAGCACTGGAATAAGCAGCCTAAACTGAACCTTTAAATGTAATGCAAACACTTCTGCCCTCACTTAAGTCCATAAAAACAATTTTTAAAGTGAGAGAAAGTGATGGTGATAAAAGGTGTGCAAGTGTACCGTCTTTCCCCCTTTTTAAGACACCGTCTTATAATTTTTTTTCCTCAAAAAACCACAGGGTGGCTTATTTTCGGTGGGATGTCTTATTTTTATTACATCAGTATGGTACGGTACAGCCGTCCCCCTGTGCGCTGAGCAGGCGGGGCAGAACTCTGCAAGAGGCGCGTTTCCCCCCTGCGCCTCTCGCTGGTTCGCTGGCTCCCTGCGCACGGGGAACAGGCGGGGCAGGAAGAGGCGTCTCCCCCCCGCGCGCCTCTCCCTGCGTGCTAAGCAGGCGGGGCAGAACTTCGCAAGAGGCGCGTTTCCCCCTGTGCCTCTCACTGGTTCGCTGGCTCCCTGCGCACGCAGGAGGGGCTGAGGAGGCGATGGGAACAATGGCGGCACCACGGCTTACTTTTGGGGTACGTCTTACTTCTCTCAAAGGTAAAAAAACACTGCCATGGCTTACTTTATGACTACGTATTAAAAAAGGGGAAACAGGGTAGATTGCCTAAAAGCACCCCAAAAAAGGTAAAATGTGTTTAGGTGCATTCAAGGGAGAAAAGAAAGTGAAATTAGAGACCAAGCTCCACACTAAGAGACTTCATGCAGTAAAAGCCTTATTAAAGTGCAATAGCAGGATTTGTAGGTAGAACTTCGTATCAGGAAAAGATTCCAGGCAAACTTTTAAAATATAAGCAGAATGTGAGAAGCAGGCTCTGGCTCTGTGTAAGAAACATAGGATGAGAATATGATCTTGAATGCCTGGAACAATAAACAACTTGAGTTGTTTTGTTTTTGCTGCTCCCTCCAGCAACTGAGCATTATTTCTCAACTAAACTAAGAGGTGGGGCCAGCTCAGAACCATTAGCACACAACCAGTCTGCCAGCCAGCTCAGGGTGAAACCGAAAGCCATTGTCTATTTGGGGCCTGATGAAGGGCATGTTATGGCATCTAACTCTCTATTTCATTTGCTCTTTTGATTTCCATCCTATCTACTCTCTTTGTCTCTTATATCATTGACTTTGCTTCTTCTCAATTTTCATATCAGATATGATTCTGCCTCATTTTCTCCTCCGCTTTACTTCTTGGTGATTTCAACATTCATATTGATAATCCCTCTGACCCAGCTAGTTCCCATCTCCTCTCTTTAACCTTCTCAATCTACATTATCTTCACTTTTGGACTCACTCCCTCACGCACAGGTTTGAGCACTCTCTTGATCTTGTCTGCTCTGTGACCTCTGCTATGGAATTTCCTCTGACGATCACCTCATTTCTTTTAACATTGCACAAAATCACCCAGCCCACTTTCTCTACTTCTAACTCCTCCTGTAATTTGCAGCCGATTGATTAAATGGCTTTCTTGGAAGTAGTGTCCCCTCTCCAACTTCAAATCATCACTGTCCTCACAATAATTCATCTGTTCCAATCTTCCAACAAAATATTCACTCCTCTAATTCCAAGTCCCAGTATATTTCTGCAATTAAATTTTATTTTTTTAAACCAATGCAAAAACACTTAAACACTTATCCAACATTCAACATTCAAACATATTACTTAATACAACCTATTGCTGTATTTCCCCATACGCTCAGGGGTATTTCAGTCTGGTTCTTCCATTGCTGAGCTCTCACTAATCATCTGTAAGAAGCCTGCTAGTTCGCTGTGGTGCAGGGTGTCCAAAGATAGTCGGACTAAGGCCGGAGGTGGAGAAAGGGGTTGGGCTATAATTGCGAATATAATGGAGAATACTCTCTTCCAAAAGTTTTGAACATAAGTGTATTCCCACTAATTATGAATAAATGAACCAAGCTTTCCACAGTCCTTCCAACATAAAGGAGAAAGGGAGAGATTGATTTTTGCCAGCCTGACTGGTATCCAGTGCCATCAGAGGATGACCTTCAATTAGGCCTCTTGTAGGCAAGCAGAGATGGTTTTGAGCAGGGGAGTGGTCCAGATACCCTCCCATTTGTGATCTTCAATTGGGTGGCGTAAATCTGATTTCCATATAATTTGAAAGCCTCTAGCACTCCCTGCTTCTTGATCTAATAAATTGCTGTATATTTGGGAAGCAGCACCTTTAAATTATATGCTGGTCTGCTGCATAAGGATTCAAGAAGGTGTGCGTTTCTAGGCCCTCTCCCCTGTGCTCCAAATGAAGTGCAAAAGAATGAGCCTGAGCTACCTGAAACCAGGTAGTATGAGTGCCTTTTAATTTACCTTGCAATTCCTCTGGGAAGCAGGTCACAGATTATGTAAATGCCTCCATCCTCCCAATCCTTGAATGGTTGATATTTATCTGTGTGTTTGAAAACTGGATGGTGAATGGTCAGGGTGTTTTGCTCCATGTTCTCCACACCATCAGTACTGACCTAGTAAATGGAATGTCTATGTCCCTTACCTCTTTCAAGGAAAGGGTGGCCTTTCGAGGGACCACCTCGAGTTGGACCCAAGAATCCTGTTCTTCCCCTGAGCAATGGGACCAATGATTTGATTTCAAAAGGAGCATTAAGTTAGGCATTCTCATCCCTCCTTTTGTTCTATTTCTGTAGAGAGTTTTGTTGCATATCCTAGATTTTTTGCCTCCGACACAAATGCATTGATTTTGTTTTGCCATCTCTTTATCTGAAGAAGGGGGATGGGAATAGGCAAAACCTGAAAAAATATAAGAACTTAGGTCACACTGACATTTTGACCACGGCTATTTGCCCAAGCCAGCTAAAACTGATATATTTCCATTTCCTAAGTTCTTTTTGAATGTCTTTATTCAGTCCCCTATAGCTTCTACGTCCCAGTTGCAGTGACGTTAATACCTAAGTACTTAAATCCTCCGTGCGCTATAGCAAATGGAGACTTAACTAGTAACCAGTCCCTTGTAGTGTCATCTAAATAAGGAGCATGGATTTAGAATAGTTGATTTCCACTCCTGCTACCCTGTGGTACCTTTCTAACTGTTGCTTAAGTGGCTCAAGGGCTGTTACTGAATTTCCCAAAAGTAAGAGGGTATCATCTGCAAACATATTCACTTTGTGTATCTCATCCCGCATGTTAACCCCCTCTAGAGAAGTGTCTTTGCGTAGTTGGATGGCTAATACCTCTATGACCAATGCAAACAACAAGGGTGACAGAGGGCAGCCCTGTTGGGTGCCCCTTGACACATCTATAGCCTGAGCATCAAAGCTATTGATTGAAATGATTGCCTTTGATTTGGAGTATAGTTGCTTAATGAGGTGCAAGAACTTGGATCCAAATTTTCAATTTGTTTAGCAGGCATTTAAAAAACAAGGAATCAATTCTATCAAAAGCCTTTTGGCATCAAGAGAGAGTAATGTGCTATTTCTGCCATTTGATTTTCTATATATACTCTCACATAGCTCTGGAGGCAAGAGACCAAAGAGTTGGGTGATTTTATCCATTATAAAGTCACTCTTTCCACTTTATCTTCTGCTATCTACCTGGCTAAGTAAAACCCATTTCAACTGATCTATTCCAAGAATGTCTATCGCACCATTCCTTCCTTTGATGCCCTCCAAGGTCTGCCCCACTACTTCTGTTTTCACTGTACACTCATGACTTTGCCTTTTGCTTCAGTGATAAAACAGAATCTATACTTTCTGATTTCTCTAAATCCCTCCCCTACTTCTCCCTCCAGCTTCTCCAGCTTCCTCTGTCAATGCTTTCCTCTTTCCCTCATTTCACTTGATAGTGAGTTATCCCAATCCATATGCCTCTTGATCCTGTTCCCCTCCCAGCTCCTGGTTGCCATTTCCTGCACTACGATTCTTCCTTTTAGTCACACAATCACTCTGCTCTGGCTCCTTTCCACCATTTGAATAATAATAATAATAATAATAATAATAATAATAATTCTTGACTGATCCTCCATCCCCAACTATTGCTCAATTTCCCATCTACTTGTTTCTTCCAAACTCCTAGAACATGTCAATTTTTCCACTGTCTCAACAGTCTCTCCTACAACTTCTTTCTTAATCCCTGTGCTCTGGTCCTCTGCACACCACTGAACTTCACTGAAGTAATTGAGAATCTCATTGCTGAATCCAAGACCTCTGCTCCCTCATCCTTGATTTCTCCGCCACCTGTGATATTTAGCCTTCTAAAGTAATCTTAGCATGCAAACAAAGATGGCAATTGTACATTTCCCAATTCCTCTGTTACCCTATCAAAACACTGGTATGTGCCTGACCATGTCAACTATCGATGGTGGGCAAGTGCTTAGTAAGTACAGAGAAAAATGTCTTCAAAGGAGAGGACAGAGGTCATGTTATTACACATGATTCCTGAAAATCTTGGTTTTCAAATCAGGAGCCAATCTTAGAGATGCAGGCTCCTTCTCTAGGAAATGTTTGCCTTGCCTATCCACACTGGCATTAACTGTGATTCAGAGTTGCATATTTATTGATGCTGGTTATGGTTAATGATTCCATGATTCCTTTGGAAAGCAGAGTTTGAAAACATGGTCTGAAGTGATAACAAGGGAAGATTATTAGCATCAGTACCTATATTACTCTTAAGGCATGAGTACCAGCAACACGGGTGGCGCTGTGGGTTAAACCACAGAGCCTAGGGCTTGTCGATCAGAAGGTTGGCGGTTCGAATCCCTGCGATGGGGTGAGCTCCCGTTGCTCGGTCCCAGCTCCTGCCAACCTAGCAGTTTGAAAGCACGTCAAAGTGCAAGTAGATAAATAGGTACCGCTCTGGCGGGAAGGTAAACGGCGTTTCCGTGCGCTGCTCTGGTTTTGCCAGAAGCGGCTTAGTCATGCTGGCCACATGACCTGGAAGCTGTACGCTGGCTCCCTCAGCCAGTAAAGCGAGATGAGCGCCGCAACCCCAGAGTCATCCACAACTGGACCTAATGGTTAGCGGTCCCTTTACCTTTTTACCTACCAACAAGGGAGGCACTATGTTTTCTGATCCTGGCTCCTGACTTACAATCCATGGTTTTAAGGAAGCCAGCTTTTTGCTTGCACACAAGGTCTAAAATGGTAGATTTTAAGAAATGGATAATGTGATTTTAAATAAGTATTCATGCACATTTTGCCCACCCTTATGGTGTCTACTGTGTTTTACTGGATAATGTACACATTAAACAAAACAGGACTTGCATTTCAGTGTTACCCAGAAAAATGCTACATTAGGGAAGACAACACAGATGCCCTTTCTAAATATACCTTTAAGGCATTGGACATAAAAGAGTTTGGAGTATGAGAACGTGACTTGCTTTAAACACCTCTCAATAACTGTGACTGACAGTTTATAATTTACAAGGAGGGTGTGGCTATTAAACACACTGAAACAGGTTTTCTGATATGCACTTACGGCCCATCTCTTGTCTAAATGCTTTGTTGCACTGACAAGTCAATACCTAACATCACTTTCTATAGGCCTAGTGCCAAAGACCTTTAAAATGAGTATGGAAATGCTTACACTTTTACTGAGGTTTACTGCTTCCTGATGACAATTTTTTTTTTTGAAAAATACAAATTTAATCAGAGAATGAATTTTTAATAGCATTTTTATAAAGCAATTGGGAGGTTTCATTATCAAAAAGGAGTATAAATTAGACATAAAACATAAAATTAAACCCTAATTTCTTGTTGTTATCATATAGTGTGAAAATAGTTTCAGATGCACAAGCAGAATAATTTCCAAAGCATATTTTCAGTGCAATCCTATGCATCTCTAAAGATTGTCCCACTGAATTAAATAGCAACTTACTCCCAGATAAATGTAAGATTAGAAATTTAGGCATTATGGGAGGTAAAAAATCAGTATCACTCAACTCAGTGCTTAAATCTACAATTTAAGTTTCTAGATATATCCAGATAAGAAAAATATTTGAGGAACTTAAGACAAAAGCTATAAATATAAAAACAGTATAGCAGAGAAATTATATGGAGAAAAACCTGAAATAACTAGGTACATTAAACCAAAGCAAATGCTGAAGTGGGAAATAGGTACAAGTATTTGAAGAAATGACAGAAAAGGGAGGTTTTTTCTTCCTATGTAGTGAAATAACAAAAGAAGAAGAAGAATACAGAAAAACGGGAAAAAATGAGGTGAGCAACAAGGGCTAAGATGAACAGGCTTACAGTGTGCTTTCTCATAAGTATGTTGCAATGTATTCTTTGGGGCTTATCCACAGGCAAGTGTTCACAGAATACAGGCCTTATAGCCCAGTCCTCTACTCATCTACTCAGAAGTAAGCCCGTTTGAGTTCAATGGTGCTTGTTCCATGTAAGTGAAAGAATCTTTGCAACTACATGAAGAGTGTGTGACTGAACACTTTTCTGCTAACTTGATATTCACTGGCAATTCCTCAAATACACTCGTCGTATCTCCTCTAGTCAGAGAATTTCATTGAATATATTTCCCCAAATTAAGCAGACTAGTGCATTTCCTACAATCTACAGCAGTGCTTGCATTATGAGGGAAAAGGCAGGGGGACCCTTAATGAAACATACTAGCTTCTCTTCCGAATTGTCGTCCCCCAGCAGCTAAGCCAAGGCATGGCACAAAGTATAAGGAGATCAGGCTTCCTCCAGACTGCTTGTAATTTGAGCACTTGGCTCCACAAGAGCCAGAAACATGCATTTAAGAGACAACATGTATTCACTGGCAATTTTCAGTGCAGCATTTTCAAATGAATATTATAAAAAACCGAAACACTCCAAGTACAGGCAGCCCCCCCCATTTATGTGTGTTCAATATGTACGTGTACATGCATCACACTGAACCCAGAAGGGACCTGGAAACGTTATAAAGATGTCACTAAAAGGGCAGAATGGGGGAGGAACAGGATCTTTGCAAGCTTTTTCAATGTGTTTCAGTTATATGTGGTGCCTGGAATGTAACCCCGACATGAATGTATTTAAAAAATGGTCTGGTCCAGGACTGGAAGATATTACAGGTATAAAGGAGACATGTCTAAAAAGGTGGTATGCACACATGATTCTGATGCACATGCAATTTGGATGGACAAAAGATCCATTAGTATATATTGAAAGATTGGAAAATGCGTCCATACAGTGACTGCAGTCCTAGGCCATGTATGGTATTTTTAAAACTAGTGCATTGTTTTTATTTGCACTGCAAACTTTATTAATATTTGGTCACGGAAATCATTACTGAAATGAAAAATATACAAGCCATGAAGAGGCTGAATTATGGAGAAATACATATCACAATAGGTGCATTTGTTTGCTCTGGAAAAAAGATACGTTTATAAGGCATTGCAGGGTTGGATTTTAATGGCTGGGTTGCTTCAGTTGCTTCTAGAATGCTTTTTCTGCAAACTGCCATATGTGAGCTAAATTTACACTATTGCTAGACTCTACTATCAGTATGAAGAAATGTGACCTTGGGTAATGTGAGCACGGATAGAAGAGACAGAGAACTGTGATAAATCAACTAATCAGGGAAAGAACTTTGATTTGAACATGTGAGAAGTTTCAAGTAGGGAAAACAACCCCGAAATCTGGAAATAAAGAACTTACTGAAAGATCACACATGCTGTAATTAAATATATACACTGAGGTTTAGTTGATGTTTGCAGGGTACCTTTTTAAAGGGGCAGTTTATGGAAAATATTATTGGAATCATGGAGTGATGTCAACTAGAGATTCATTGAGAACTATCTGGTAACAATTTGTAATAATTAGGAAAATCAATAAAAACAATTGGCTAAAGAAGAAAAATACACAAACTCCAACCTGATACCATTCATATTGAAAGTTTAAGCAAACAATAAGACGCTAACTTCAAAAGTGTAAAGGGTCTGTTTTCATACTTTTAAATGATGTGTCTCTCTTGTTCAACATTTATTTAGATAGTGGTGAAAGATATGCTAGAATTGTGCTGAGTGAAATTTGTACCATGCAGTTACAATGTCCACAGAACAATTGATAGAACCAATGTAGAAGACATTTAACCTTTATTATGATTGGAGAACTAGACAGATACCCATGCATCACAGAACAACTTAAATTTATCTTCCTGACACTCTGGTATATGCATTCTTTTAAGTTCTTCATATAAGAGAGAATGTGGGAGCTCAAACCTTCCTTTGTTTCCTGATGTGTACTTTCTCAGTGATGAGGGAAATATAACCCTTTATTTGCTCAGAAGCATGCTCCTCTTATTACTATGGCTATCACAGTAAATTGATTAATCAGTTAATTTATTGAAAACATTTTGATCAATTAAAACTTTCACCTATTAATGGGACTGAACACACACACATATATACATTACATTACAAGTGCTTATGAAAACTGTGGGTGACACACAACCTTCTTAAAAAAAAGGCATTTCTCCTTCTCTGTCACACAGCACAGAATGACTTCACAAAATGTATGCTGCTGAGGCTGCAATCCTGTGACACCAGGTGTGGAAAACATGTGGTCCTTCTGATATTGCTGAACTATAACTCCCATCACATCTGTCCACTGGCCATGCTGGCTGGGGCTGATCGGAGTTGTAGTTCAACATCAGAAGAGTGAGAGGTTCCCTACATCTGCTAAAAACATTTACCTGGAGTAGGCCCCATTAAGCTTAATATGTCTTAACTTCTGAGTAGCTATTTATAGGAGTTTGCTGTGAGAACCATTTAATTAAACAGAGAGCGATAGATAAGTCAGGATACAATTATTTTCATAAAAATGAAGACTAAAGAAAATTAGGCAGCATACAAATAAGAATATTGTAATCACATTTTCTAAATTGAATGGTCCATTAGCTTGTTTCATGAGCATAGCCAATCACAGCTCATGACACCATGGCTGTAAAGATAATCTGCTGGATATAGGGATGAGGTTGTCAAGGTTGCAAAAGGCAGCCACCAGTAGCTTTTGTCTTATGGTTAGAAATGGACATAGAATCTTAACAGCATTGATCTAGAAGATAACATCCCAATTCAACCCGAGAAAATGTATACAGCTTGTTTTCAGCTTAGTTAATCAAGGAAGAGAACTTGGCCACCACCTGCTGTCAGTACCACTCTCTTCAAGGCCAGGATAAGGGGAAGCACCTTAACCTTTTTGGGGCCCACCCTTGCCAAAAATGCCATGAGATTCTTTAGGTTCTGAAACTTTTCCATGATAGAGTCTGTGTTCAAAGTTGGGCCAATACTTTGCCAAGGAGAAGGCCTGACTTTGCTTTCTTATTTTTCCAAAATAACTTCTGGATCTTGGAAGCTCTTGTTTGTGAAGGGATGAAGCGAAAAAGCAAGGGAGATAGTCCACCAAGTGGTGGAAGCAAGAAATGCAGTCTCCAAACCCAGCATGCCACAGTCATTTGCATGTTGGAGAGAGCTGCACTCTACGTTTTATTATAACTATTGGAATAAATTAACAAGCAGAAGGGTGCCTGGAACACTTGTGCTTCATTGTCAGCTAGCTTCTTGTCACTCAGCAAGAGTGCTGGTTTGCCTTGACCATTAGTGGTCTCTGGAGAGCAGCAGTCACAGAACAGTTAAGGAAATGGGTGGTTCTTTGTGGAGGAAAGAAGATGGAAGAGCTGAACTGATTCCTGTAGAATGTGTCAATTAGGAGATTGCCAAACTTCATGGGCTGAGACACTAGTGGCTGAAATCCACCTAGGAGAGGAAGCTTAGAGCTATTGACTTGTTTTAGTAATTCCTATTGGCTTTAAGCTTTAGAGCCACAGATACCATCCTCTACTGCCACCTGTTGGAGATTCCTCTTGCAACACGCTCCCGTCGCTGGTTGGAGTTCCATTCTCAATTTCTGGATCTAGAAGAACCATTGGTTGTATTCTCAAACTGACTGTGAGTATGGCCTAAGGGCACAGACTGTGGGAATGTTTTGGAACGTGGATGGAGATTTATAATTTAATATATCTCATCCTAACTTGTGCTAACAAGTTCAACTAGCAGAGTAACATTCCCTTTTAAAATACACACAGCGGAAGTTGCTTTGATTCGCTAGAATCAACTTAATCTAGTTTCCTGGTTTGTCACTATATTTCCCCTTTGTCCCTCTTAAATAAGACACAACACACGTCTTCTATAAAAAGATATAAAATGTTTACTCACATGTATCCAGCTCAAGACAAATCCCAAAGAAGGCAGGCTTATTCTTAGTAAAGATATTTACAATTGGAATCTCTCCATGTGGGAGAGAAGTCCAGGCCCCAGTTGGCTGGAAGCCAACTGAGCATCCTCCTCACAGTTCGAGTGAGAGAGTGGAAAGAAATGGAATGGCCGCTGACCTGTGAGGTTCTTTGTTCATACCTTCCCAGGTGAAGCCACTCCCACATCTAGTTGCAAGAGGAAATTGCCTCAATCCATGTGACCAGGAAGTTGTGGCTGGAGGACTGAGGCAATCTCCATTGTCTGCTCTAGCATTGTTGTACTTGACTGCTCTAGTGTTTACATCCCACAAACCCCTTCTCAGGCAAATACAACATACAAAACATAAACAACTTTATTCAACCACCCAGAGTCCCAGCTTGACACGTAGATTCTGGAAACTCTCTTTTGGCAAGGGTTTTGTCAAGATGTCGGCAGTCATCTCTTTGGTGCAGCAATAAGACAGTTCCACAAGTCCATCTTGCACCATCTGGCGTATGTAGTGGTACCTGACCCCAATGTGTTTGGTTCTGGCTAGGAACTTTTCACTCTGCGTCAGCTTCAGGCAACTTTGATTGTCCTCTAGCAGGCTGACAGGTTCCCTTCTCACCAGTCCAAAGTCTTTGATGAGTTCATCAAGCCAGGCAATTTCTCTGCATGCTTCTGTAGCAGCAACATATTCGGACTCTGTTGAAGACAAAGCTACACAACTCTGTTTATAGCTGCCCCACACAACAGGTCCATCCCCAAACATAAAAACATGACCGCTTGTGGATTTATAGTCAGCATTATCCCCGGCCCAATCTGCATCAGTGTACCCAACCAACTTAGGGTCTCTGACAGCTGGCAACTTTAATTTACAATTTATTGTACCTTTCAGGTATCTAACCACCCTTTTCAGCCCCGCTAAATCATGCTCAGTGGGAGAATTCACTTTTCTGCTCAGAATCCCCACAGCATTAGCTAAGTCAGGTCTACATGTGGTAACCATATACAAAAGTTTACCAATTACCGACCTATATTGACTGTTATCTGGCAACAGCTTCGAATCCTGCTGATTCTTCAAGAAGTCTGTAGCCATGGGCGTTGCAACCGGGTTTGCGTCTTGCATCTGCAAATACTCAATCAGTTCATGAATCTTTTGCTTCTGGCTGAGAAGAAATGAGCCGTCTTCTTCTCTTTCCACTTGGATTCCTAAGTAGTACTTGACATCTCCAAGTTCTTTTACTTGTACCTCCTTGCTGAGGTGTTTTACTATTTGTGTATAGTCTCTATCATTTGCAGTAGCAATAATCAAATCATCGACAAAAGCCAATATGTATGAATATTGTCCATTACTTGACTTGCTGTACAAGCACTTGTCTGCGTTTCCTTGCTTGTACCCAAGTTGCACAAGCATACTGTGCAATTTCTGATTCCAGGCTCTAGCCGCTTGTTTAAGCCCATAGATTCCTTTCTGGAGTCGACACACGAGGTGCGTCTCATTTGGTTTTGTGAAACCTTTAGGTTGTTTCATATATATTTCTTCTGAAATTCTCCCATGTAAAAAACGCAGTGCATATGTCAACGTGCTTCACGTCCAATTGTTTAGAGGCTGCAATGCTCAAAAGCATTCGGACGGTACTATATCTTACGGTTGGTGCGAAAACTTCGTCGTAATCTTCACCAAAACGTTGTGAAAAACCTTGTGCTACTAGCCTTGCTTTGTAGCGTTCCACTTCCCCTTCTGACCCCTTCTTAACCTTGAACACCCACTTGCACCCAATGGCCTTCTTACCAGGAGGGAGCTCTGTCAGGGTCCACGTCTGGTTCTGATGCAGTGCATCCATCTCCTCCTGAGCGGCCTTCTTCCAGAGACTGGCTTGCGCAGATGGCATCTTCAGAATCTCTTCCCATGTGGAAGGTTCCTGTGGAGACACCGACCCTGCAAGGTAGGACAATCTTGCTGGTGGGACACCTCTGTTGGTTCTGGATGAGCGTCTGACCTCTGGTTCTGGTTCCTGAACCGCATCAGCTTCCTCACCCTCCTCCAACGCTTCCATGTCCCCATCTGAGTCCTCCTCTTCGTCTCTGGAGCCGCCAGGGATCTGGTCATCTGCGTCTTCTGGTGCATCGCCTGTAGGGGGTGCTATGACACTAGAAGGCAGATTAGTACCGTGTGGGGTTTCAGAAGGAAAGTTTATGAGTTCTTGAGTCCATTCTGACTCCTTGGAGCAGCCAATAACAGTGTTCTTTGTGTCTGCTTTTGCATGTTCATCAAAATAAATTGCATGGTGCGCACTCACTTTGCCTGTCTGTAAGTCCATTACTCTGTATCCTTTGCCTCCAGCAGCATATCCCACTAAGATACCTGCTTGTGCTCTGGAGTCAAGCTTGTGCCTCTGTTCCTTGGGCACGTGGTAGTAACACACACTGCCAAATACACGTATGTGCGACAGACTAGGCACCTTTCCATGCCAAAGTTCAAATGGTGTGCGCTGTGTTGCCTTTGTTGGCAACCTGTTCTGGAGATAGACAGCTGTGTAAGCAGCATCTCCCCACATCTTCCTTGGCAGGGATGCTTCCTTCAGCATACACCTTGTCATTTCCATAATGGATCTGAACTTCCTTTCAGCTATGGAGTTCTGTTGTGGCGTGTAAGGAACTGTGGTTACATGTGTAATTCCTTCCTTTGCCATAAGGGCTTTCATCTCATGTGAGCAGTATTCTCCTCCATTGTCAGACATTAAGACACCTGGAGCTCTTTGGAACTTGTTCCTAACCATGGCAATGTAATTCTTGAACATCTCTACTGTCTCACTTTTATCTTTGATGAAATATGCCACACAATATCTCGAAAAATCATCAATAAAAATCAAAATATACTTGTTGTGTCCAAGTGATGGAACACTGAGTGGCCCACACAGATCTGAATGCACAATATCCAGAACTTTAGTACTCCTTTGTTCTGTGCAACGTGTAAAAGAAGGTTTTACTGCCTTTTCAGCAACACAAGTTATGCATTTTGTTGGAGTCTGGTTGCTGCTCCCTTTTACCTGCAAACCTGTGACAAGATCACTTTCCTGTAGACTTTTAATGATGGTGGCATCTCTGTGTGCAAGTCTTCTATGCCACAGCGTCAAATCTGCGTCATCCTTCTGGCTGGAGCGTGCCACTTTTGCAGACTGGTTCTCTGAAAGATTAACCTCATAAACACCATTTATTAATTTTGCTTCAATGTACACTTCACCATCTTTAGTTACACAGCACTGTCCATTCTCAAATGTGATCTTGAAACCTTTCTTGTCCAAAGTAGAGACACTGAGTAAATTGCAGCTCAGTTCTGGTACATACACAACATTGGACATTCTGGTCCTAAAAGATTCATTGTTTACATTGAACTCCAAATGCATTGAACCTTCACCTTTGGACTTTAAAACATTTCCATCTGCAACCTCAATTTCAGTCTCTTTATCATTTAATTCATTAAAACAGTCTTTTTCAAAACAATAGTGGCTGCTGGCTCCAGAATCTAATAACCACTTATTGCGTGTGTTTTCTTGGCTCTGGACAGCTAAACTCCTTTCTTGCAACAGCATGTTGCGTTCAGATTTTCCTTTCCTTTCTCCCTTTTGGTGAGAAAGATGAGAATCCTTTGCTTTAGCCTTTGGATCCTTGCAATGCTTTGCCATGTGGCCGCTTTTCAGGCATTTAAAACACACAATTTCTCTGGATTTTGTAAATTGCTTTGAAACAAAATTACAATCCTTTCTCCTAGGGTTGCTTTCTGGAGAATCAAATCTCTTTCTGCATTCCTCTCTTAATTCACTGGTCAGTTCCTTAAAAGTTAGATTCTCTTTATGATCCATCAAACTAACAAATGCATCAAAATGTGGCCCTAATGAGGCTAACAGCAATGATACCTTTGTTACTTCATCAAAAGATTGTGGAGTAAGTTCAAGCTTTTGAATAATTTCTGTGAATTTATCAATATGCTCTGTGAATTCTTCTTTTGAATTCATTCTCAGTCTAGTTAATTTGCCCATCAATGTTCTGTAGGAGTTCTTTGTAGATTCTCCATACATGCGCTCAATATCTTTTAGGATCTGAGATGCATCATCTTTGCTATTTATTAACGATAGATGCTTATTGCGAAGTCCACTCAAAATTATGTGCTTGGCCTCGCTGTTCTGCCTTTTCCAGACTTTAACCTTGGCTTCATCATCTGTACCTTCGGGCTTTGATTTCTCAATCGCATCCAAAACATCCCTTGCTTCTAAATATGCTATTAAGCGCGTTTTCCAGTGCACAAAATTGTCCTCATCTAGCAGCATTAAGCCTGGCTTTGCTTCACTATAAAAACTGGCACTAGCCATCTTAAAATCCAAAATTTGGAAAAAATTTCAAAATTCAAAAATTTGTCAAAATTCAAAATCAAAATCTCAAAATTCTCAAAATGCAAAAAGCAAAAGCCTCAAAATAAATCTTCACTGCCTTTTGGGTCTTTTGTGAGCTCTGAGGGAGGGGAGGGGTAGCTTAATCCCCTTTCTCTAGACAATAGGACAAAGGACCATGCGGTCTCACCAGGAAATGCTCTCAGAAAAATCCTACTCAGCTCAAAAATGCAATCCAACGCAATCCTTCAAAAATACACAAAATACGTAGCGCTGGGCATACATAACCCTTTGTGGGAATGTTTTGGAACGTGGATGGAGATTTATAATTTAATATATCTCATCCTAACTTGTGCTAACAAGTTCAACTAGCAGAGTAACATTCCCTTTTAAAATACACACAGCGGAAGTTGCTTTGATTCGCTAGAATCAACTTAATCTAGTTTCCTGGTTTGTCACTATATTTCCCCTTTGTCCCTCTTAAATAAGACACAACACACGTCTTCTATAAAAAGATATAAAATGTTTACTCACATGTATCCAGCTCAAGACAAATCCCAAAGAAGGCAGGCTTATTCTTAGTAAAGATATTTACAATTGGAATCTCTCCATGTGGGAGAGAAGTCCAGGCCCCTCCTCCTCACAGTTCGAGTGAGAGAGTGGAAAGAAATGGAATGGCCGCTGACCTGTGAGGTTCTTTGTTCATACCTTCCCAGGTGAAGCCACTCCCACATCTAGTTGCAAGAGGAAATTGCCTCAATCCATGTGACCAGGAAGTTGTGGCTGGAGGACTGAGGCAATCTCCATTGTCTGCTCTAGCATTGTTGTACTTGACTGCTCTAGTGTTTACATCCCACACAGACTTCATTTGGCATAGCTGGACCTTGGGAGAAGGTGGAACATCTTAGACAAAAGTTTATTCGCATACTGCTCCTTATATTGTTATTCTCTTCTTGATCCACAGTTGTTAGTTGAATAAATATAATTGCTTGCACATACCTTAGGAGTGCATGTGTATTATGAGAAGGCTGCTACTTAATCATCTACATTGGAGTCCCAATTACCCTGGGTGTGGGGCTTGAGCTTATTTAATATAAGAATCTCCCCTAGAGTGGGTTACGTACATTTGAGTACTAGTGCTTCTCTAGCTTCTGTGAATAGAATATTAAGAGAATTTTCTCTTTCCTCTTCTTTCTTTTCTGTCTGTGTTCATACAAAGTGTCTGAAACACTCTTGTTTCTGCCTAGTTCCTACAAGTCTAACATTCTTCAAATTCACCTGTCCTCTGGGGTTAGTTCTTGATCTGCCGCTGGAATCTGAAAGGTGAATTTCCCCCCTATGAGTTCAGTAGAATCAGAGAACTAGTGCCAACTATTGGAGGTGCTCTGGGTACACTTCTTCCATCTGACCTCTTTGGGAGAAGTTGAACTCCAGGTTACTACCCTCATCAAACAATATTAGCTGGGTATAGGGACAAGAACTTAGGCCTGTAAACCCCTGTGCACAAGTAGATTGATTGACAGTCCAGCATCTTCACTAGAGGCCATTTCTACAAATGCTTAAAAAATTCTCCCCGTTTTCTTAGGCTGCAATCCTGTACACACTTACCTATTGAACTCAACAGAACTTAATAGAAGTCCATATTTTTACTGATATTGTGAGAGGTTAGGGGTTCCCAAGCTTGCTTGGTTGTGTTCAATTGATTTCAGTGTGGCTTATTTGTGTGTGGGACGTAGGCTAGTTTGTTGGGTCAGGTTAGCCATAGGCATAGAACAAAAGAATAATACCCCCCATCTCTCTCCTACCCTCCCCTTTTCCCCAACTGTAAGATGTCTATGACAAAAGTGTCTCTCACTAAACATAAATGAACTGTGAAAAAGACTATAAATTGAGACAATAGATGTACCGTTCCCTGTTTATCTGTTTGCTTTATAACACAAAAATACCCAATAAAAACTAATTAAAAGATAGATGTCTATGGAAAGTTAACCTGTTTGCACAGTTAACCTGTTTGCTAAGCTGTTGTTGTTGCTGTTAAGTCTAGATATCAACCTTAGGACATTTATAATGTTTATAAACAGTTGATGAATATTATGCCTGAAACATTTGGTGGGGATATAACAATTAATATTCTGGAAGAGCATTCTGTTTAAGACTTCACCTATTTTCAAACCTAGAAAAACAGCTCCTTTTGAAATTCCTCAGCTGACACACCACGTCTCTGATGTGTTACACCCTGTCACATCGCATTACATCTCACAGAGTAAACAGAAGAAAGGTTATAAACTTAATGTGCATACCAGCTGCTAACAAGTACATGTTTTTGCCAACTTCTATCTAAATGAATGCACTCAGGAGTGACAATACAGAGGATCAGATAACCTATGGCTGAAATTTTCCACACGCTTGTGAGCAAGCCCCATTTCTCTCATAAGTGAAACATAATAGTAATAAATATTTACATACTATCCTTAATGTAAGAGACTTTAAAAATCATGTTGTTCTTGCTGTAAAATGTACACTAAGGGAACATTATGTTGCCAATAATGACAAAACATTTTTTGTTTTTGTTCTGACTCTGGCTTTATCACAAATAGCCAAAAAATCACTCTGTGGGCAACTCTTTAAAAGGATACAGCAGAAGGCTAAGGACTGTTTGAGGAAGCATTTTGTTTACTTATTGGCTTGAGCCAGCACTGGTAATGACACATCTACCTGCGGAGATGATTCATGTTCCTAGTGGGATTATGCTGTCGCAGGTGTCTGTTGCTAATCAGAATATTGGTTTACAGGTTTTTTTCTATTGGTAGTATTTATGCCTTATTGGGGTCTGCACTGATCAGTACCCGGATGTTTATTTTGGCAAATATATACCGGGAGCCAAGAGAATACAAATTAAGACACAGTGGTTGTGGACACCCAAACATTAAACTATTGATGTGTGTGGCTGCCACCACAATGTCTCCCATTTCTTGCTCCCTCTCTGAATATTGCAAGTGTACTCAATGTGATGGGTGTGTGCCTGCTTCCAGACTGAGGATTCTTAGGACTGGACATTTGTCATTCTGTAAGCTACATAACTGTAAGCTATATAACTTTAATACCGCCCTTCATCCAAAGATCTCAGGGTAGTTCACAAGATAAAAATACAGGATAAAAGCACAAAATAAATAGTGAAAACACATTTAAAAGGCCATAGAATATTAATCAGCCAAAGGCCTGGTGGAAGAGGCACATTTTTGCCTGGCACCTGAAGATGTATAATGAAGGCACCAGTCGAGTGTTCAGCAAATGGGGAGCCACTGCAGAAAGGCCCTTTCTTGTGTTGCCACCCTCTGGGCCTCTTGTGGAAAAGGCACACAAAGAAGGGCCTCGGATGATGATTGCAGTCTGGATTGGTTTATATGGGAGAGGCGGTCCTTGAGGTATTGCTGTCTTGAGCCAATTAAAGTTTTAAAACTGGGACTTTGAATTGGGCCCGGAAGCTGTGCAGTCAGGCCAGGATTGGTGCAATATGCCAAATATTCTATTCACAGAAGCTAGAGAAGCGCAAGGACTCAAATGTAACCCTTGGGTAAGCACTCTAGGGGAGATTCTTATATATGTAATATGCTCTAACTGTCTTGCCCAGGTGAAATTTCTGAATTGTCTTCGGAAGCAGCCCTATGTAAAACATGTTGCAGTAATCTAACTTAGAGGTTACCATTAAAACACCTCATCAAAACACCTAGTATGGAAATACTCTGGGTGTAGCTTGATTCAGAGTATTTAAATGGGATTCTACTGTAGGCAGTGTTATGATACAGAAGGGGGGAAGTAAACAGTGGTATGATTCTAACTTTCAAAGTATAGTACAGCCTAATGTAGGCTTTCTGGAGCTAAGCAGACCAGCTTCCTTTGATGTACTTATAATTATTAGGGGCTTAAGCTGCCTAGCAGTGGAATGTATAGATAAAAGCTGATGACATGACATAGTAAAGGCAAGCAGAGGTGGTGGAATTTAATGTTGTTGTGTTCTATGGTCAGACCTAGTCTGAAGCACAAAAAATATTGACGCATGGGAGATATATTTTAAGAAGGTTTAAGGTTTGGTTAATTTGTTATACTTCTCTTACTATATGTAACCATGTCCTGATTCAATGGCCAATAGCTTGAAATGAGTGTAGCACACAATACCTGTTCGTCTAAGGTCCCTTTTACTTTCAATTTTTTATCCCAAGTGTTTAAAGAAATTAAGATCAGCATATCATTATTGTTATATAAATGATTTTTAACTTGAAAGTTGGGGCTGCTTCCTTAAATGGATTTACCGTAAGACTGCTGTGACATGACAAATATTTTTATTGTTGCAATATTTTTTCTAATGCCTCTGAAAAATTAGCCAAAACGCACTGAGATATCTGACAACACACAAAATTCCTATCTCCTAGAACAGGCATGTCCAACAGGTAGATCGTGATCTGCCAGTAGATCACCGGTAGATCAGTGGCTCCCCCCTAAGAAGCTAAAAAACTTTGGCTCCCCTAAAAAAAGCTCAACATCCTTGCCCTGCACCCCTAAAATGACCTGAACCACCCAAAATAGGGCTTCCCTTCCTAAAAAAAACCCCTCAATGTTGCTTTCCTCTTCCCTAAAGAAGCTCAACAACTTTTACGTGAACCCCAAAAAACAGGGCTTTCCTTCCTAAAAAAATCTCAACAACTTGGACCTGAAGCCCCAAAAAGGGGGTAGATCACTGCCAGTTTTTAACTCTGTGAGTAGATCACAGTCTCTTGTCTCTTGGACGTTGGCCACCCCTGTCCTAGAACATGCGGTGAATTTCCATGTGTTTATTTGCCATGTTTATATGCAGGGTACTTATGAATGAGTTAAGGAAACATAGCGTATATAATTTGCCTTAATTTAAACCCAAACCATTTTAGGGAGCAGCCCAGAAAGAAATTATACATATGTGTCATTATTTATCCTGGCCCTAGTACATTTGAGGCTTGCATGAAGGTGGTAATCGGTACAGGTACAAGTCACAGAGAAAATGGATGAAATCACACCCATAATGAACCATAAATTATGGAGGGAAGTTCAGACTTGAGAGTAAAGTCAGTGAAATTAGTTGAGAACAATTTAATAAGCTGTCTTCATGTATGTAAGAAGACACCACTGGCAAACCAAGAACCACTTATGTGGTAGTCTCATAGAAGTCTAGAGACTATTTTCTGAATATTCTGGAATTTTGTGCCCTGTTAATCTAAGTTTCTGTGAGAAACCAACTCATTGTTGTTGTTGTTTAGTCGTTTAGTCATGTTCGACTCTTCGTGACCCCATGGACCAGAGCACGCCAGGCACTCCTGTCTTCCACTGCCTCCCGCAGTTTGGTCAGACTCATGTTGGTAGCTTCGAGAACACTGTCCAACCATCGTGTCCTCTGTCGTCCCCTTCTCCTTGTGCCCTCAATCTTTTCCAACATCAGGGGCTTTTCCAGGGAGTCTTCTCTTCTCATGAGGTGGCCAAAGTATTGGAGCCTCAGCTTCAGGATCTGTCCTTCCAGGGCACTCTGGGCTGATTTCCTTAATAATTGATAGGTTTGATCTTCTTGCAGTCCATGGGACTCTCCAGCACCATAATTCAAAAGCATCAATTCTTCGGCGATCAGCCTTCTCTATGGTCCTGCTCTCACTTCCATACATTAATACTGGGAAAACTATACGGACCTTTTTAGGCAAGGTGATGTCTCTGCTTTTTAAGATGCTGTCTAGGTTTGTCATTGCTTTTCTCCCAAGAAGCAGGCGTCTTCTAATTTCGTGACTGCTGTCACCATCTGCAGTAATCATGGAACCCAAGTGAAATCTCTCACTGCCTCCATTTCTTCCCCTTCTATTTGCCAGGAGATGATGGGACCAGTGGCCATGATCTTAGTTTTTTTGATGTTGAGCTTCAGACCATATTTTGCGCTCTCCTCTTTCACCCTCATTAAAAGGTTCTTTAATTCCTCCTCACTTTCTGCCATCAAGGTTGTGTCATCAACATATCTGAGGTTGTTGATATTTCTTCCGGCAATCTTAATTCCGGCTTGGGATTCATCCAGTCCAGCCTTTCGCATGATGAATTCTGCATATAAGTTAAATAAGCAGGGAGACAAGATACAGCCTTGTCATACTCCTTTCCCAATTTTGAACCAATCAGTTTTTAATTTAATCCTTAAGTGTCTTTAAAACTCGTTGATTTCAATAGGCCAAAGCATGCCAACATTTCCTGGATCATGCCATGTGTGCAGAGGCACAGCATGGGGTGCTTGGGGGTCCGTCACCCTGGGCACAGTTTGGGGGGGCACAGGGCGTCATGAGCTGTTGCGTCCTTCTCAGCCACCCTCCAGCTGGAGGGCA
The DNA here is from genome assembly GCA_034641385.1 of Darevskia mixta. Lineage (NCBI taxonomy): Eukaryota > Metazoa > Chordata > Lepidosauria > Squamata > Lacertidae > Darevskia > Darevskia mixta. The sequence continues at coordinate 2,332,848 of JAWWNH010000130.1, forward strand.
CCTGAGAAGGATGCTACAGCTCACGGTGCCCTGTGAGCCCAGCACCGTTGTTGCAAGTCTCACAAAGTGGATCTGGGCTTGTGCAGCACCATGAATGTAGCCCTCCTGCCAGAGGGCGGGGGCTCGCTCCAACGGTGTGCTCTGTCCCCATGGCATGCTTTGTGGGCCCTGGCGCACATGCACCCGCCCCAGGCACTGGTGGGGAGCACTCTGCCATTGTCTGTGTGCCTTGCAGTCTTGTGGCGACTCTTTAGACGTCATCTGCTATCTCACAATTAATTCAACTATATTTTAATGTAGAATGTTTCATGATGTGGAATGTCTAGTGGTACCACATGATATGAAGCAGAAGGTGTCAAACTCACACATATCTACCAGGGCTATGGTAGATATGGATTCATCCAGTCCAGCCTTTCGCATGATGAATTCTGCATATAAGTTAAATAAGCAGGGAGACAATATACAGCCTTGTCGTACTCCTGTCCCAATTTTGAACCAATCAGTTACTCCATATCCAGTTCTAACTGTAGCTTCTTGTCCCACATAGAGATTTCTCAGGAGATGGATGAGGTGATCAGGTACTCCCATTTCTTTAAGAACTTGCCATAGTTTGATGTGGTCGACACAGTCAAAAGCTTTTGCGTAGTCAATGAAGCAGAAGTAAATGTTTTTCTGGAACTCTCTAGCTTTCTCCATAATCCAGCGCATGTTTGCAATTTGGTCTCTGGTTCCTCTGCCCCTTCGAAATCCAGCTTGCACTTCTGGGAGTTCTCGGCCCACATATTGCTTAAGCCTGCCTTGTTTAATTTTTAGCAAAACCTTGCTAGCGTGTGAAATGAGCGCAATTGTGCGGTAGTTGGAGCATTCTTTGGCACTGCCCTTCTTTGGGATTGGGATGTAGACTGATCTTCTCCAATCCTCTGGCCACTGCTGAGTTTTCCAAACTTGCTGGCATATTGAGTGTAGCACCTTAACAGCATCATCTTTTAAAATTTTAAATAGTTCAGCTGGAATATCATCACTTCCACTGGCCTTGTTGTTAGCAAGGCTTTCTAAGGCCCATTTGACTTCACTCTCCAGGATGTCTGGCTCAAGGTCAGCAACCACACTACCTGGGTGTATGACACCTCCATATCTTTCTGGTATAATTCCTCTGTGTATTCTTGCCACCTCTTCTTGATGTTTTCTGCTTCTGTTAGGTCCTTTAAAAACCAACTCATAGTTTTGTTTTAAAAGCCTTTATGCTTGGCCAGTTAAAAATAGATTTAATGAATTTTGGCTATATGTAAATAAGTGAAACATGAAATAGTTTTAAGATTTCAAGCTTTACTCATATACTTGGTGGTTCCATATGCTTAACTATAATTTACAAAGGTTCCCCTGCCCCAAAAAACTAGGAAAATAAGCTTAAATATTGTTCATGTTAACTAATAGGCCATTGAGCAAACCAGCCATGTAGGGTTTTTCAGAACTATAAAATTGTCGTGTCACTTAAAAAAAAGCTCAAACCCACCAAAATTTATAAGGAAATTTCTTTTTCAAGGGATGGGGCCTCATAGTTTCCCTTTGAACCATATAGTATTTATCGGGCTGTCTTGTCACAACATGAATCCCTTTGGGGTGAAAGCAATTGTTTTGAAGGTTAAAATAAATTCATCTTGCTGTGGCCTAATGCAATTTGTTGAAAGCTGGCCCTGGGAAACTTTCTGACATTTATTAGATAGGTTTTTCACCGGGTCTTCATAATGCAGTAATGTCTTAATGGGTGAGTTGCTCACTGCCACAAACCTTTATTAATTATGGCAATTCTTATGGCTAGTTTCCATTTGCAGCAGTTCCTCTGGTAGCCTGATTTATTATCCTGAAGTGGAAATAGCTACATCTTCTACTATTTGTGCTGTAGTGTGATTGTGTGAGAGGAAGAAGACATGTAGCACCCATCTGTTCAGGATGTCTCCTGAGTAAGTCTCAGTCATGGGAAAATGATTTGCTGGAGCAGACAAAGTTACCTTTCTGCTGCCATTTGAGATTTGGTCTGCGTAGCACAGCTTTAGTAATCTGTTTTTATTTTTGCTTTGAATTTCTACCAATAACAATTCTGTTGTTAAGTTTTTCTTTTAAATAGTATCCCTCCTTTGATATATAGAGGAGTAAGAGAAGCCACAATTGAATAAATTGTGAAGCAGCAGCCCTTGCTTATGTCAGTGCAACTATTATCTTTCCAAGAGCATCTGCTGCCAGACTGAGTAACAGACTGCTACTGCTATACAGTTGCTCCAAGGATGACTTGATGTGTGATATCCTCTCTGAAATTAGGAGAAAGCAGAGAATAAACTGGTGCCTCTCCATTCTCCTTCAATCTCCATGATCTGGTGGATGGTGGGGGGGAATCTGCTCCTTTGGGAATCTAATCAAATATGTAAAAGGAGGATTTAAATAGATGCATTTCTTCACCAGCAGAGTGAAGAACTTACTCAGACTACAGTACTTTGCATACCTAACTGACAGTAAGTTCCTTGAAAGTCAGTGGGAAATACTTCTGAATCAACATGCATAGAATTGGGTTGTAAGAGGTGATGTGGAAGACTGCCTTTGGCAGTCAGCTTTTCCTTTGATTGTGGGAAAGTGATGTTCCAGTGCATTTGGTAAAAACAGACAGAGTTTTGCAGTTTTACACACCATCAAGACTCAGATTATTTTGGGTAGTACACGAAACTGAAGCCTCTGCTCATGTCCTTGTTAATTCTCATCAACTTCTTGGCAGATTTTGATACCATCAACCATGGTATCTTTCTGGAGCACCTGTGAGTTAGGGGTGGGTGGCACCACTTTGCAGTGGTTCCAGTCCTAATTGGATGGTCATTTCCCATTGTCTTGCCTCGGTAATGGACTGGATGAGAGCCAACAAACTGTAGCTTAATCCATAGAGGATTGAGGCACTGTTAGTGGGTGGTTCCCTAGACCAAATGGATGGGAGATTGCCTGCTCTTGATGGGGTTACACTCCCTCTGAAGGAGCAGGTACACACTTTGCGGGTGCCTCTGGATCCATTGCTGTTGCTTGAGGCTCAAAGGACCCCATGGCACTGAGTGCCTTCTATCAGCTTTGACTGGTGGCCTAGCTGTGCCCCTAACTGGACAGGGATAGCTTAACTTCTGTTGTCTAAGCTCTGCTAACCTCTAGGTTCGATTACTGCAATGTATTGACTTGGGAGATGTGGAACTGAGTTCTTTCGCAACCAAATAATCAAAATCGAGCAATAATTCTCCATATATTAAACTGAAGTAACATTTTGTGTCACAGGATTGTTGTGTGCAGCTGCAATGCACACAAAATGCCATGTACAACTTTTTACTTATGGTAATACTCAATGACCATCTGTCTTCAATTTGTTCAGGAACTGGGATGGATGAGGAACAGGACATTATACTTTCCCAGCATTAAAAGTGTTATTTTGATTTCATAATGCCACAAGATGCACTCACATGGGATTTCAAATATAGAAAGCCCTTAGAGACCATAGCCTCTTAAAAAGCTTTTATCGAATTAATCTTAACAATATTGGTTTGTATTGAGACACTAGCAGGAAAATCAGATGAACCTTTCTCTCTCTCTTTCTAAGCTCTCAGGTAAAAGTAACATTGCACTGATTTCCTGAAATTAAGAGAAACTACAAGATTCCCAAATAATTTCACTTCTATTTTTTACTGGGAATAAAATATTTAATTTATTTATTCAGATAAATAAATAAATAAATTTATTTAACTGAGTTAAGATTTAAAAGGGATATGTACAAAAAATGGAAAAAGGGGGAAACCACCAGAGAGGAATTCAAACAAATAGCCAGCACATGTAGAGACAAAGTCAGAAAAGCTAAAGCACAGAATGAACTCAGGCTTGCTAGAGAGGTTAAAAGCAATAAAAAGGGTTTTTATGGGTATGTCCATAGCAAAAGGAAGAACAAGGAAACAGTGGGGTCACTTAGAGGAGAAGAAGGTGAAATGCGAACAGGGGACACAGAAAGGGCAGAACTCCTCAATACCTTCTTTGCCTCAGTCTTCTCCAAAAAAGAAAACAATGCACGACCTGAAGAATATGGAGCGGATGATTCAGCAGGGGAAACACAGCCCAGAATAAGTAAGGAGGTAGTACAAGAACACTTGGCTAGTTTAGATGTATTCAAGTCTCCAGGGCCAGATGAACTACATCCCAGAGTATTAAAAGAACTGGCAGAGGTGATTTCAGAACCACTGGCAGTAATCTTTGAGAATTCCTGGAGAACAGGCGAAGTCCCAGCAGACTGGAGGAGGGCAAATGTTGTCCCTATTTTCAAAAAGGGGAAAAGAGAGGACCCAAACAATTACCGCCCAGTCAGCCTGACATCAATAGCATGGGTTTCTGAAAAATAAGTCATGTCAGACTAATCAGATCTCATTTTTTGACAGAATTACAAGCCTGGTAGACGAAGGGAATGCTGTGGATGTAGCCTATCTTGATTTCAGCAAGGCCTTTGACAAGGTGCCCCATGATATTCTTGTAAAGAAGCTGGTAAAATGTGGGCTAGACAATGCTACCATTCAGTGGATTTGTAACTGGCTGACTGACCGAACCCAAAGGGTGCTCATCAATGGCTCCTCTTCATCCTGGAGAGAAGTGACTAGTGGGGTGCCACAGGGTTCTGTCTTGGGCCCAGTCTTATTCAACATCTTTATCAATGACTTGGATGATGGGCTTGAGGGCATCCTGATCAAGTTTGCAGATGACACCAAATTGGGAGGGGTGGCTAATACCCCAGAGGACAGGATCACACTTCAAAATGACCTTAACGGATTAGAGAATTGGGCCAAAGCAAACAAGATGAATTTTAACAGGGAGAAATGTAAAGTACTACACTTGGGCAAAAAAAATGAAAGGCACAAATACAGGATGGGTGACACCTGGCTTGAGAGCAGTACAAGTGAAAAGGATCTAGGAGTCTTGGTAGACCACAAACTTGACATGAGTCAACAGTGTGATGCAGCAGCTAAAAAAGCCAATGCAATTCTGGGCTGCATCAATAGGAGTATAGCATCTAGATCAAGGGAAGTAATAGTACCACTGTATTCCGCTCTGGTCAGACCTCACCTGGAATACTGTGTCCAGTTCTGGGCACCACAGTTCAAGAAGGATACTGACATGCTGGAACGTGTCCAGAGGAGGGCAACCAAAATGGTCAAAGGCCTGGAAACGATGCCTTATGAGGAACGGCTTAGGGAGCTGGGTATGTTTAGCCTGGAGAAGAGGAGGTTAAGGAGTGATATGATAGCCATGTTCAAATATATAAAAGGATGTCATATAGAGGAGGGAGAAAGGTTGTTTTCTGCTGCTCCAGAGAAGCGGACACGCAGCAATGGATTCAAACTACAAGAAAGAAGATTCCACCTAAACATTAGAAAGAACTTCCTGACAGTAAGAGCTGTTCGACAGTGGAATTTGCTGCCAAGGAGTGTGGTGGAGTCTCCTTCTTTGGAGGTCTTTAACAGAGGCTTGACAGCCACCTGTCAGGAATGCTTTGATGGTGTTTCCTGCTTGGCAGGGGGTTGGACTGGATGGCCCTTGTGGTCTCTTTCAACTCTGATTCTATGATATGAGATACATGGGAAATTATATCTTTATAAGTAGCTCAAACTAGAAATCTTGAGTTAAATAAATATTTTTAACTGCAACCTTATCACTGAAATTTGTTCATCCCCTGATAACTATTAATAGGTTGCAGTAATAACAGAATTGGCCAAGGGAGCTTTCTGCGTAGGTGCTGGGAGAGAGGTGAGTCAGTTGGACTCTGGTTGCCAGAGAACCAGGTACAAGAGAAATGTTTTGAGTGAGGTAGCATTTATCAGTTCACTTTATGAGGCAGATGACGAAAGAGACAAATTAATGTTATTGTGTAATTTTCTGTATATTGAGCATTAGCATGCACACAAATTAGCATGCAACACATATGCTAAATTTGCATTAAATAAATATGGCAATATACCATATTTACTCGAGTTTAATGTGCCATTGAATCTAATGCGCACCTCAATTTTCCGAACCTTGAAACAAAAACAAAAAAGATTTGCTGACAAATGTAATTGTGCAATCAAATCTAATGCACACCTGGATTTTCGCAATGTAATTTGGCCAAAAAAGGTGAGCATTAGATTCAAGTAAATACAGTATTAAAATTGGTATGTGCTTCATTTACCATCCCCCCCCTAAATTGTCACGATCAAAATAATTCTGACTCATCCAGATGTCCAATTTTGCCTTAACCTCACATACACCCTTCTTCTTCTGTCCTATAAAAGGATAAAAGCAATGTTCATCTAACTTTTTGAGGAAATTCCTTACATTTACTGCAGAAAAAAGGAATAAATTTTACAAATAAGGGTATAAAGCCAAGCTATTATTTCCCCCTGTTCTTCGGTTGGCTAAGCTCTGTCTGGAATCTTTTACGATTTCCCTTCAACCTAGACTTCTATTCTATTTAACCAACATAGCATTCACAGTATCACACAGCAGACAGTAAAGACGGAAGATAAAAATAACTGTTACCTAGAATACAAAATATATACTAGCTTGCATATGTCTCTAAAATAAGCACTCAGAGGTGTGTTTTGGGCAAAAGACAGAACAAAAATAGAAAGCTGGGCTTGAGTCGCAATACAATATAGGTCCAATATTGCGTGCCTGGGCTATATACTGTATTCTGCTTAGAGGTGGATGTCCCATTGACCAGATAATTTAGAACCAGATAATTTGCAAATTAAACCTCAATTCAATGAAGTGCACTTTCTGTGAAAACCTGTTCAGAGCAAGCATGACTCTAAGTCCAGATCTTAAATAAATATGAATTTCACAATGTGTAACCTTTTTGCAATATGCAAATAGTGCCTTCTTGCTTTGTACAGAGTTCTAACTTATTTTGGCACTTCTACAATGTCATCATTCTTACTTTTGTATCTAAAAGCTGTTTCTGAACGATTACCTTTCTCTGTTCAGTGAAGATGCCATCATTGTTCTCTCACCCCAAAAACAATTCCAATTAACCAATAACCCTGCTACAAGCATAACATGACAGTGATACAAGAACAAGTATTGATTAAAACAAAAAAGCCATTTTTAAAAACAGCATTAATTCTTACCAACTCCAGTGGTTATTGATTCTGTGTCAATGTCGTTAGCTTTTTTCTTTGCCACTTCAGCTAGTGCCAATTCACCCTTATCTAGTGCAAAGTAATGGATGTCCTTTAGAAATAAAGCAAAATAAAAGATTAATCTAAAATGAATCTTTGACAAGTAACAAAGGAGAATTCGAAAGGAAAAAAGGCTTCTTTATTGCTTAGATCAGAAATGCAGATGGAAGTGATGAGACTATATTTATAATTTTCTCTGTGTTACTCTTTTGAAATGCAGGTTTATTATCCTATTCATGCTCTTAATAATGAATAAGGTGTTAACCATTAACCAGAAAGAATAGAGCTCTCAACCCTGCAGTATAAGCAAACCTTTAATAGGCACTTTAGGTTCTGATTTTGTATGGCAGAGCAAAGCGAAAGCTTGGCAGATCTCTGGTTAGAGGGATGATTGAAACCAAATTGCCAAGTGGCTGAATGCCCTTCCCCAACCATCTCCAAACTTTATTTGCCTTCTATTTTAGTTCCTTATTCACATACTGTTGTCCTTATATTATCTCTGAGTGTCTCCCTTCTGGGTTTTGCCTTCTCCACTCTGAAAATGGGAGGAAGCAGTAGTCCTTTTTGGGGGCTAAATAAATAATAGGAACCTTGGCGGGCCAAATTTCACAGGTGGGTGGTGCTGCCCACCTGTTAGTCACCTGATGCCACTAGGACATCAGGTGATGCTGATCTTACCTTTCAAGCCCCAATCATTTTAGGAGTTTCAAAGAGCAGTGTGGAGCTGTTTGAAAACCCTTTTTCAAAAAGCCCCTTGCTGCTCTTTGAAGGAGGGCAGGGTCCAGGTTTCTGTGGGCCCTTCTGGCTGTTGCTGTTATTTCTTGCCAACAATTGCTTTAAAATTATGGGTCCTTTAAATCCCAGAGTATGTGCATGGGAAAGAGCACACATGCAGCTGCTATAGCACTGTACTGTGTTCCTCTGGTAAGAATGGCAGGAGGCAAAAAAAAATGGAGGGAAGGGCGATTGCACAAGCCTGGCTAAGCAGCTGACCACAGGGAGTATAAGGAACCTAAGCAATTGGAACAAGGGCTGTCAAAATATGTATGCTTGGAATAGCATAGTCCACCATATTACCAACCCACTTTTTACTGGTTTACTGCTGGAATTATTGTTGAATGCTCTTCTGCTACTGCATTGTTTGTATTTTGCACTAGGCATTCATTTACTGCTGTTTCTTCAGGCCTCCGTGTAAGAGTTAGTGCAAACAATCCAGGACCAGTATATAACTACTATTGGCAGGCAGAATGTTGGCATTAGCAAAGCTTCCAGAACAATTCACCTTTGGTTCAACACAACAAGATAGCCCCACAATTATTGGTAGTGGTTGTAGCAATGAGCTCATATGTATTATATTCACTTGCTTTGATATATGCTAATTGGCTTGCTTTGATATTACGCTTATCTGTGGGCCTGGGGTGTTGGGCTCTCAGACCAGACAGGGGAACTATCTGTAAGGTTTGGGCATTTGCCACCTATGCCCTCATCTGGGCAGGTGGAGTGATGGGACATCCTAGGCATTGTGACGTATGCTGCTTTGTGTATAAAGAATGTATAACCCTTTGCTTGGGCGCGGACACACCACATCCTTGTTGTGGTGCCCATTCTGCATCTCTGCAAGAGAAGGCTAGGAAACCTGGCAGGCTTATTTGCTGCAAGTCTATACTTTTCTTAATAAAGCACTAGAACTGATCACTCTGTCATCTTTAGCATCCTTCTTTGGTATTCCTGCACCCAACAACTCCCAGGAGCCCTCTGCTGGGACTGTGGTTCAGAACAAATGTTCTTTTCCATAGTAGCTTCAGTACAAGGGGCTAGCAGGAGTAGTTCTGGAACCTGCCCTGTTTAGGGGAACACAGATTGTTCATCGTTGCATAACTTCACTGCCCTGTTCCTTTTGCTAATCTGTCATTGTTTAAAGCAGGGGTAGCCAATGTGATGCCCCATGAAGGCTGGGGCTGATGTGTGTTGCAATCCACAACATCTGGAGGGTACATTAGCTATTCCTCAAATATGGCAACTGCTAATTCCCTTCTTGGTCTGGGAATAAAGTAAAGAGAAACAGCAGGTATTTACTTCTCAATGAAAAGCACACATTACTGAAGGGAGTGTGGTGCTTGGAGCCTGTTTTAAAGTACCTTTTAACAGATGCAAATATACCCAAATTCTAAATGATGTTAAGAAAATGCTGCATGGAAATATGTGTTTTTTTCTAGTGGTCTTTGACCTGAAAGAGGAGTCCTTATGCTTTTAAATACTAGTGCTTTGCTCCTTGGCTTCCCATTATTTTATGTGTGATATGCAAACAAATGAAGCCAGTGGGGGGGGGAGACACAGAGAGAAAAATCCTGTCAGAATATATTACTAAGTCAAGTTATCTGAATTATATTTTATGTCATGGCTGTGTGTAATGTTAAAAAAAGAGAGGAAATATTCCTTTGCTTCCAATGTGTTATCTGCGAAGCCTCAATCAGTGGATTTGTTCCAGGTGGCAGGTAGTCTGGTTAATCCAGACTGTCTTCACTTGGCTGCTGATGCAAGTCCCTCCTGCTGTGAGAAAATTTCTGGTTTCTTTGCAGATAAAATCTATGAGATTTTGATTAAAATGTGTGTCTAGGCAAGGAAAGCAATGTCTAAAGGGAGAAATATTAGGGACTCATCTCTCAGATTGCCAGTCAGTATCCATTAGGTTGTGTTGCAGTGTGTGCTTTTGGACCTCTGTCTTGCCTTGCTTGAAATTATTTTGGGAGCAACATAGGATTTTTGATCTATAAACTTTTCTGTTGCAGAAAGAGATGGCTCTTCTTTCTTTAGAAGGAAGCATGTGCTTCATTATAGTGCAAAGAGTCAGGTCCTTTTTGTGATGCTTAACAGTGCAAGCATAACCATGTCTACTCAAAAGGAAGTTCTGTTGAACTCAGTGGTGCTTACTCCTAGGTAAGTGGGGGGGGTAGGATTGCAGCGTACGTTTAGCAAACTACAGCTTAATAAATAATTGACAATTTGAAAAAGCAAACCAATTAAACATGTTATTATATAAGTTGCATTGAGACAATGCAATTCTCTATGTGCCTTTACAACATTGTTTCTTTCCATAATTAGTAACAACTATTTTCAAATTAAGGGACCCAGGTGGTGCTGTGGGTTAAACCACAGAGCCTAGGGCTTGCTGATCAGAAGGTCGGCAGTTCGAATCCCTGCGATGGGGTGAGCTCCCGTTGCTCAGTCCCAGCTCCTGCCCACCTAGCAGTTCGAAAGCGCGTCAAAGTGCAAGTAGATAAATAGGAAGGTAAACGGCGTTTCTGGCGGGAAGGTAAACGGAGTTTCCGTGTGCTGCTCTGGTTCGCCAGAAGCGGCTTTGTCATGCTGGCCACATGACCCGGAAGCTGTCTGCGGACAAACGCCGGCTCCCTCGGCCAGTAAAGCGAAATGAGCGCCGCAACCCCAGAGTCAGACACGACTGGACCTAATGGTCAGGGGTCCCTTTACCTTTACTATTTTCAAATTAATGCCCCTAGTCTTGTTTTTATGTTCACTTGCAAAAAAAAAAAAAAGTCAAAAAGGAATAGAAACGTATTCTCTCTTCAAAGAATCCAGCTATTCAAGAGACAGACCTGCTACAGTCTATATAATACTATATCATGATTTCAATTAAATGGGAAGGAATATTACCTAAGTCTTGCATATTTATTCTTTAAATGGCAAGAGTAAGAATGATATTTGGAATGGAAGCCCTGGAACAAGAGATGCACACCTGAAAAATGGGAAAGCAAAGCAAAAGGAGGATGGATCCAAATCATTCTCTGGGTGCAGCTGTAAATCTGCAGCACAGTATACACATAGTATAGTTCTGATCTTCTTCATGCTTTCTGTATGCTCTAGTCTTAAAAGACTGCATGGTGACTGCATGCTTACTGACACTGGGATTAGTGAAGAATGGTGTATTAGGAGGGTGTACCAAAGACAAGATTCAGTTGGAATTCTACTTGGGAAAGTGGATCAGATCAGTTTGAGGCACTTCAAGAACACCTGCTTTAGGCACAGGTCTGAATCAGAACCTCTTTTTGGAAAGTCTGAAACTTCCAACTTTTACAATTGACTATAGTGGGGAAATCAACAAACGTGTAACTTTTTAATCTTTTGATATAATTGAATGAAACATGCAGGAATATCAAACCTTGCTGAGTGGATGTAGCCTACAAAATTTCAGCAAATGGGTTTTGTGCAAGCGGTCTTTAAATTTTGAGGGGTGGGGAATTTTGGGCAGGGGAAATGAACTTTTTACAATGTTGTTTGTTTGGGGTCAGAATTGGATGACATTCGCAGACATAGTTGCCTCTTCTTAGGGAATGAAGAATACTGTATTTCAGATAGGTAGATAGATGTGTGGGTGGTGGTGGGGAGTTGTTGGGAGTCTAATGTTTGGGAAATAGGATTGCTTGTCCCACCCACCCCTCTTATTTTGGAAGGACTTGTTAGAAAATTGCATTTATCACAGATTAAAAAATGCACAAACTGAACATTATAAAGCAGCTTTCTTTTCAAGTTTTCCTCCATTTGAGTTACTAGCAATTTATAACTGAAACAGTCTGAACAATTTTTAATACTTTCAACAAGCAATAATTTACAGTGCACAGGAAATGTTCATAAAAATTTATAGGCATCTGTGTAGCATTTTCGCTGCTAATTATAGCAGCTAATCTCTACTCAAGCATACACAGTCATAATTGGAATAAACTTGTAAAACTTGTTTTTATCCACCTAGGAAGTTACAAATCTGTAACAATGGAAAAATAAAGGGATAGCACCCTCCCTGAGTAATTGCTATGTGAATGTTACCTGTACATGGAAAGAAATGAAAACACATACAGGATTAGGGCATACAAAAAAACTTAAGGGTTAAGGAACGTGGGTTAAACATGAAGGCATGCAACTTCACAGAACTTTAGTAGGCTTGAATATGCATAGTTCTCCTGAAACTAAAAGCAGGTGTGGTTTTAGAAGAATGTATGTCTTGGGGCAAAGAAATAAAGAGTTTGCTATGAATATTGTAGTTCCTCTGTCCATAGACCTAATATGATTGTCAGAAAGGAGCCCTGAGCAAGTTCTTAAAAGGGTAAAGGTTTATACTGTCAATTTAGTTAACACAATAGCTGTGAACAAGCCAACCTTGGTTGTCATTTGTTTTTTCACTGTATAATAAGCAACTTTGTACACTGACATTTTATGGCAACTGTTTTAAGGATTTACAGGTTAAACACAATATACTAATTTTTCAGAGTTGGAGGTGCATGGTAAAATATTATACTGCACTGCAACTTAAAACTTACATTTTGATCACACTGATCCTGTTGGCATGTCACTTTAAGCCACAGATTAAATTAAATATTAAATTAAATTAAAATATGCTTTCATGTGAACAAGCGGTTTGCAGACCACACTTTGTTCTTCCTGCACGCCTTCCTTCAGTGCACAGTGGTGGGGCAGGGTGGGTTAGCAAGGACAAAACAGTGACTGACTTGCCATTATATGCAAGTCAATCATCGCAGTTGTTTGATCCTAATAAACAACAATGGTAAGCCAATTTATTTTTAATTATGGTTTACATGCAAGCCAGGTTTTCTTCAGCAATGCAACAGATGAGTGGCAATGATCAAACTTTCTGCTCTGTGGCAGCTGCACCACAAAGAATTAGATTATCATGAAAGGTAGAACTACTGGTCACCTATACCCTTTCCCCAGGTATCACACTACATACTGATTCTAAAATAAATCAGGGCATGGTAAGAAACTTGGTCATCCTCATCCACTAATTGATAAATGATTTTCATACAGATGGCCCTTGGTGTCCCTTCCAACTCTTCAATTCTATGATTCTATTATGTAAGCTATGATATAAAACATGCAGTAAACAGGAAAATTGAGTAAGAATATGTTGTAACTAAAAACAACTTTAGTTTAGCATTGGCAGTGATCACTCATTAATTTCAATACACCTTGTATGCCTTTCTTTATAGGATATTTCTGGGCAAAATTCCAAGTACTGTTCAGAATTTTCTTGTTCTTTACCAATCAGGCCATGACTAAAAAGTGACACTTTTATTAAAGTGTCTATTCCTTGAGTCTATCCTACATGTAACAGTACAGTGGATGTCCTTTGGAATTGTCAGCAGCTGAAAGCTGGAACACAGCACAAAAGGATTTAAAACTAACAACTTTAATATTGCTTGATCCTTGCTGTCACATGTAGGATTAGCCTTTACCCAATAAAAGTAGGTGGTATCCATCATGTAATGTCCTTTTCTATTGTATTTGAACTTTGTAGAAATTGATAGCCATTGTTTCATTTATATTTGATGTGGTGTTTTCAGTGAAATAAATGATTTTATTATTAGAGCATTATGTCAGAGGACACCAGGGTTGACCCAAAGAAGCTTTTAAAGAAGGCTGTACAACACTTATTACAATAATAAATATATGATAGGAGAAAGTGAACTGCACAGCTAATATGCATAACAACAAGTCACAGTGTAGATTCACCATGTCTCATGGAAAATATGCACATAATCAGTCCCAAGAGGAAATTGTGTATTCCCAGTGCATTATTGTCCCAACTCTGTTTATTATTTTCATCACCATGAACCTACACATTGTTGAAGGAAAACTCCACACTGGAGCAGAAATCATATATTGAACAAATGGTAAGCTCTTCAATTTGAGTAGGCTGAAAGCAAAGAATAAGGTTACCATAACCTCTGTCATAGAGCTTCAATATGCTGATGACAACATAGTATGTGCACACTCAGAAGATGACCTCCAAACCATCCTAACTATCTTCGCAGAACCTTATGGAAAGCTTGGCCTATCGCTCAATATCCAGAAAACCAAAAACAACTCCTCTGCAGCATCACAAATCCAACTTAATGGTGTAACATTGGAAAATGCCTATCATTTTTCCTACCTAGGCAGTTATCTTTCCACAAGGGCCAACACTGATGCCGAAATCCAGCATTGCTTGAATTCAGTGAGTGCAGCTTTCTCCAAGCAACTTAAAGAGTAATGCTGGTGGACAACAAGAGGTTTAAAAATGCTCTCAAGGCAAATCTTTAAAAATGTAGTATAAACACTGACAACTGGGAAACACTGGCCTGTGAGCGCTCCAGCTGGAGAACAGCCTTTACCAAAGGTGTTGTGGACTTTGAAGAAGCATGAACTCAGGACGAAAGGAGCTAAGAGGAAGGCACGTTCGGCAAATCCTCACTGTGATCAACTCCAGCCCAGAAACCTATGTCTCCACTGTGGAAGGACATGTGGATCCAGAATTGGCCTCCACAGTCACTTACAGACAGACTGTTAAGACCATATTCATGGAAGACAATCTTACTCAGCTATGAATGATTGCCAAAGAAGAAATAAAGAAATACTCCCGACTGTCCTTGGGGAATGCACCCACCATCCAAGAAGTGCTGTCAAGTGGAGCTTATGTCTGACCTAGTAAAATTTCATCTATCTATGATCAATGTGAACTTCAGCTTCATAATCATTTAGATTCATGACTAGGAACAAATAAACAAAATAGTGAATGAAATTATGTCTCCTTGCTTCAAAAGGAAGCACAAGCTTCACTGTGGTATATGGAAAAAGCAATGGCATATTTTGTGGAAGAGTACAGAAGGCAAAGTAACGGCTTAGAAGAGGGAGGATGCTAAAGCTCTAAGTTTATCATCAAGAGTTGAAGAGAAACAAATAAGCAATTGACTTATTTATTTATGAGATTTATCTACCGCCCTTCATCATAATTTTAGGGCAGTTCCCAGAGAATTGACTTCCAGTGTACATATTATACCTATTAGCTAAAGTCAAAACCTGTTCTGCCATGGGCGTAGCTAGGATTTATGTTGGGGTGGGGGGAGAGACAGGCTTCATGTTGGGGGGGGCAGAACCTCAGTTAAGTGTTTTTATTGATTTACTTGATTGGGGGGGGCAGATGCCCCCTGACACATGCCCTTTGGCTACGCCCATGATATAGAATTGCAGTCTAAGCTGCTTCTAGTGGAAGTTGCTGGGTGTTGAGAACTTTTAGAAAACATGGATGTAAGAATACATGTCATATATATGTGGCATATCAACTTTGAGCAACTGGCACAGCTCTTGGAATGCCTCATCCTATGTTTTTGTGCTAGGGCAACAACTCTTAAGATTTGACCGCACACTTTGTGTTTATTACTGTTCTAACTTATTAACACTGACAGCCTGTTAGGAGTTTTACAGAACCACAGAAATGATGTACCTAAGTAGAAGACTTGTAATTTACACCAGATGGATAAGAGGAGAGGCATATAGATGTTTATAGCACACCAGCAGCTAGGCCATATTGTAATACACACGAGAGGATGAGATGCCACAGAATGAATAAAAAGATGGGGATGTGGTGGAGGAGAACGTGATGAGATGATGTAAGGTGGATCTGCTACTTCAGGGTAAAGAAAGGGGCCTTGAGGAGGAACTTAAAGCTGAAGAACTAACTGACTCATTGAACAAGTAGGGAAAGACTTCAGGTATACACAGCAGCATGGCAAGAGGTTTAGAGAAGGGAAAAGGGGGCCTAAAGGGGACAATAAGAAGAATTTATGCAAAGGGGGGGGGACCAAGAAGATAAAAACGGAAAGTTGTGAAAGTTAGAAGTTAGAACTTGAAAATGAGGGGCAGGGAGTCAGCAGCAAAAGTAAGGTGAGTCAACCTTTTGCGGAGGATGGGGAGATGCTGCAAAAAGAAAGGACAGAGAGAGAGAACATAACTGTAGTCAACACAACAGGCGGCAAGAACACAGTTCGCAAAGCTTAGCCGTATATAGAGGGGAAAGTGCAGATCTCATATATAGAAAGGGATTCTGGGCATTTTGAAGAAATCATCAGAAATATCTGTATTTCCATAGTGGAGGGGTCACCAACCCAGTGCCTGTGAGTGTCCCATGGTGTCCCCAAAAACTTTCATTGAGGAATCCTGTGCTTTCATTAAAAAAGAAAGAAAGTTAGAGGGCAGATGCCTTCTAAGCAATTAGAAGTGAGTGAGTGTGGTGAGGTCACTTTTGTACATTTTTCCTGGTACTGCTCCTTGTTGCTATAAGACAGTAAGTGTGCGTGTGTGTGTGTGTGTGTGTGTGTGTGTGTGTAGAATCAATATTGTGTTATCTCCACAATCAGGATCAGCAGGTTATAGCTGACTTCCCATGGTAAGCATAAGGTTGTCACTGTCTCTGTAATTTTGTGATATGCTATGCATTCTGAAAATTCAAAATGAGCCCAGTAGCCTAAAAAGGTTGGCAACCACTGCCTTAGTGAAGATACTTACATGGCAACAGTGAAGGGGGAAAATGAAATTTAAGAAGTATAAAGAGGAAAACAAGGGAATTTAAATATAAATAAATACAACATATATAATTACTTTGTCAGAAGTACGTTTTGAATATATTCTTTTGAAGCATGCTTAGTTAGGAAAGTTTATCACAGTACACACATCTTTCTAATTAGATGGAATAAGCTAGATGATTAGAGCTGTACATTAGAAAGCATTAAAAGGTTCATGCAATTTCTTTTCGTATAATTAAAAAGGAATTTTCATAACCCATAAAAGAAGAATGTAATTGTACAATTTAACACAGAATTTAAATATTAAGATCAAACTAGCAGGGCAAGTAGCTTAATAGGATAAATGATATTAACAGCTAGTGTCAAAGCTTACCGTAATTTAAACAGAATGTCTTCATTATTCAAAGAGTTGAGGAAATGCAACTCTCTAAAGGTTTTCCCCCTATTGTTTTTCTTCAAAAACAAAGAAATATGCTGGAACATGCTGGGAGACTGAGAAAGCACGACTGCCCTTGTCCCTTGGACCTCACTGTCATATTGTGGTGTAAGATCTTACAAGAAAAGAGCTTCCCACACAACTTGCACACAGATCCTTTTGAGAACTGGTTCATTTTGCTCTTGTTGGAAGGGTAAGAGTGCTGAAATATAACACTCATTTTCAGCTTTGACTTCTCAAAGTTCAGGAGAAGCAAGCATTCTATGTCACTTTCTACAGAGACCTAAAACGTGAACATAAGAGCAGAAGAAGAGCCCTCTTGGATCTGGCCAAAGGTTTCCCTCATCCAGGGTGACTGGGCAGACAGAACGTTTGGCACTGCTGAACCTTGTAACTTTGCTGGAAGATAGTTGTGTTGCAGAGGGTGTGTGTGTGTGTGTGTGTGAGTGTGACCAAAAGAAGAAATGGACAGAGCTCAAAGATCAAATCAACCATAAGTGAAGGTGCTGGTGGTTGTCTGGCAATTAGGGGAGTAGCAAGTTTAGACAGCAAGAGCCCATTCACACCATCATCACACAATGTGTGATGCTGTGATGCTGTGTGATGCTGTGAAAGGCTCCTTATTGCTTGAGCCTACAACCTATCAATAGCATGTGATAACCTTGATACTTACCCACCTCCAAGCCAATTCATAAAATTAGCTAAGACAGTTAATTACTTGAAGCCTTTATATTGCGCACCTAAACTGGCATCATCATGGCTGAAGAATAATAGTTCATAATAATACTTCAGGAATCTTCAGGAATCTTACCATAAATAAGTCCCGGGCACCAATATCAACAGCAAGCAGAAAGGCCTTTTCAAATCTTTGATGCCTATAGCACAAGGAGAAAACAAAAAGGACAAATTGAAGCTCATGGCTAACATGCCTACAACAAGTGTAAAGTAATCTGACAGCTCATCTTAATTCTTCAAGCACCATCTCTCTGTGTAACCTGAAAGGATGAATTTTAACAGGGAGAAATGTAAAGTACTACACTTGGGCAAAAAAAATGAAAGGCACAAATACAGGATGGGTGACACCTGGCTTGAGAGCAGTACATGTGAAAAGGATCTAGGAGTCTTGGTAGACCATAAACTTGACATGAGTCAACAGTGTGATGCAGCAGCTAAAAAAGCCAATGCAATTCTGGGCTGCATCAATAGGAGTATAGCATCTAGATCAAGGGAAGTAATAGTACCACTGTATTCCGCTCTGGTCAGACCCCACCTGGAATACTGTGTCCAATTCTGGGCACCACAGTTCAAGAAGGATACTGACAAGCTGGAACGTGTCCAGAAGAGGGCAACCAAAATGGTCAAAGGCTTGGAAACGATGCCTTATGAGGAACGGCTTAGGGAGCTGGGTATGTTTAGCCTGGAGAAGAGAAGGTTAAGGGGTGATATGATAGCCATGTTCAAATATATAAAAGGATGTCATATAGAGGAGGGAGAAAGGTTGTTTTCTGCTGCTCCAGAGAAGCGGACACGGAGCAATGGATTCAAACTACAAGAAAGAAGATTCCACCTAAACATTAGGAAGAATTTCCTGACAGTAAGAGCTGTTCGACAATGGAATTTGCTGCCAAGGAGTGTGGTGGAGTCTCCTTCTTTGGAGGTCTTTAAGCAGAGGCTTGACAGCCATCTGTCAGGAATGCTTTGATGGTGTTCCTGCTTGGCAAGGGGTTGGACTGGATGGCCCTTGTGGTCTCTTCCAACTCTATGATTCTATGATTCTAGCCAGAAGCGGCTTTGTCATGCTGGCCACATGACCTGGAATCTGTACGCCGGCTCCCTCGGCCAATAATGTGAGATGAGCGCCACAACCCCAGAGTTGAACACGACTAGACCTAATGGTCAGGGGTCCCTTTACCTTTACCTATCAGGCACAGAGAGAACCACCAGTGAATGATGGAAATAAGACTGGTGCTCAGTTCAGAGGGTTCCTCATAGATCTATGGGTGCCATAGATGCTAGAGCCAGCCATGATGCACAGGGACACTCAAGATATTAGGAATAAATATGGGCAAATGTGCATGCACAAAACCACATACATGTGTTGGAGTACAAAATGTGCTTGAATCCTGCCATTGTGCACATTCACTGGTCATCAAGGAGAACATGCAGAAATAAACATCACAAACAGCTTACAGTATGCAGGTGATACTGGAAGGCTTAGGATCTTATACACTGCCAATGAAGGAGCATTGGGTAATATGTACAATCACTTGTTTATACTGTAAATTTGTGCATATTCTCCAACCTGGCCTCTAAATGTGTACAATGGTCCGGGATTGTGCATATTCTGTATTCAACACACACTAACATTGCCATCAACAGTGGACTTTATTTACCATGCCATAACCTGGTGCTGCAGAGCATTTAAGCATTTTAGTCAGGAACCCCCCCCCCCACAGGACAAATCTAACCTTTACCATGAACTCACTACATGGCCTTAAGTAGCCATTTTCCCTGCAACCACTATTCCTAATCTGCAATTTGGAGCTAAATACAGGTTGTAACTGTATCTGTTTTGTTCTTTCATTTGTTTGTTTTATAATTCAATAAAATGCTATAAAAATAATAACTTAGGTTGTAAGGATTACTGAGTGTATGCAGGGGTGGACTTTGGTAATATGGTACCCTGAACAAGGACATTTGGTGCCCCCCCCAATATTTCTTATTTTCATGCCCTCCTACCTCGTCTGCCGTTCTGCGCATGGCCAACATCACAGCTGCAGCAGATCAATCGCCAGTCTGACCAGGGCCTAACTTTGGGTTTTATTATTATGTTTATTTTGTGGCCCCTCGTCTCAACAGCCTGTGCAGGGAACCACCCACACTGCCCTAAATCTGGTGCTGGTGTGTGTAAAGTTCATTGAAAATTCAGGAGATTCTGCTAGTCATCAAAATCGGAAAAGAATGATCTATGAGCAAAAGCTATAGTTTAACATTGCCCACATATCTGAGTTTATCAAACTGATGTTGGCACACCAAGGAAGGAACAAAGGGTCCACCTTAACAGTAAATTTAGATCTAAAAGTACAGTGGTACCTCGGGTTAAGAACTTAATTCGTTCTGGAGGTCCGTTCTTAACCTGAAACTGTTCTTAACCTGAGGTACCACTTTAGCTAATGGGGCCTCCCACTGCCACTGTGCCACCACCACGCGATTTCTGTTCTCATCCTGAAGCAAAGTTCTTAACCTGAGGTACTATTTCTGGGTTAGCGGAGTCTGTAACCTGAAGCGTCTGTAACCCGAAGTGTCTGTAACCTGAGGTACCACTGTATTCACATCCATGTTCTCTTACACATATGCATATTCAGATAAATTAGAGATTAAAATTGTTTGAAAAATATTGATAATCTTGTGAAATCTCCTGTTATTGAGGTTATATTCCTCGTTAATAAAAATTGTGGCATGGTTCTAAAGAGGACGTGAAATGCTTCAGGACACTCTCCAAGCTTTGAGGCTTGGGAAGGCTAAGGTAGGGAAAGAGACCAAAAAGCCTCTGTAGCTGTTGGTGGTGGTGATAGATAGATAGATAGATAGATAGATAGATAGATAGATAGATAGATAGATGTCTTTATTTGGCTATGAGCCCACAACAGAAAAATAAAATACATTCAGATTACAAAAGCAAACACATTATGAACATTGACACAGCAATTAAAAGACTAATACACCCATTCTTCTCAATTTTACAGGCATAAATGATGAAGATAATATTACAAGGCCGCTTAAGTTGAAATTTTTGTATAATATAATATCAATATTCTTGGAGTGTTCAATGGCGTCTTTTATATGAGTTGGTGGTGGTGGTAGTTGTTGTAAGTAATAGCAGGGGCAGTAGTAAGATTTCTAACTCGCCCTTCATCTAAGGTCCCAGGGCAGGTTGTGATTTAAAAATACAATATACTAAAAACAGTTTAAACATGCTGAACATTTCAGAACCATGTCCTATGAAGAAGCAAAGGTGTACAGAACAAAACCACTCTAATACTTATTGGGTGGCCCTCTGTTTTGGAGTAGTGGTGGTGGTGGTGGGTCTTACTACCCTTCTTATATGTACTTGATTTTTTTGTGGGGAGGGAGAATATGCTGGCAATAGAAAATATTTTTAGTTATTTATAACCAACAAGCAGTCTTAGACATGCTCATTGACCATGTAAGCGTATTCCTGGTGCTGAACTGATAAAAGGAGTACTGCTACATTCCCCCCCCTCTCATTTTCAGTAAGAATGCACAATGTTTAGAAAATCATCTGTGCCACAATTTTAATTTATAAACCTTTCCTTGTAAATGAAGAAGTCTTAGAACCTGCCTCACCAAGACGTCCAGTGAAGGATGATGTGTGATATGTAAATGAGCATTTAAAATCCTTCCAAAGGAAGACAATGAGAGTAATGAATATTGGAAACAATTTGCATGTAATTGAATCCAACAGAAATTAAGTATTAATTTGTTCAAATTATAAAATGCATATGCAAATTTTAAGTATTTGGAATATCGTTGGAGCATTTACTTAACATCAAGCAATTGTATTTAAGCATAAGAACGGTTGATGAAAATAGGTTAAATCAACTACAGTTACCAAACATTTGCTTTAGGGCTTACATGATCACTTTTAATTCAGTTATTTCATTTAATATTTCAATTTAATAGTTTACTCTTTCATTCATTTTCTAGGCAACCTGCCCATTTCTTAAGAACTAATTATTCATAAGAAACAATTTCCTCATAAATTCTCCTATCAGCAATTTTTGGAACAGAAACAATAGTCTGGTTTTACAAAATGAAAAACAATGCTACCTACACTGTGTAATATTTACTTTTAAACTCAAGATAACTAAAAAGGGAGAATGGTTCAGTAACACAGAATATATTATGATGGAATATCAATTCCATTTAGAAGAAATGCAAGAGATCAAAAAGTATTTTAAAATAGACTGCTTCCTCTGATAAAAGGAATGACAACAAAAAATGACAACAAATTTGAAAAAGTATTTCAAGAGATTTAGAGCCCTATATTTTTTTTAAGTGGTGTATTTTGTAGTTAATTACAGTAAATTCCTATACAAATAGAGCAAAATCAGCTCCAAGTAGAATGTCACTGCATATTTCACTGATTGAGCAATAGCAGAAATTCTATTGAGCATAATTCAATTCACTTTGCAGGGTTTAATATTTACCACAGACCAAGCCATGGTACTATCATCAGATAGTACGCAAATATATGCACCCTAAATTTCAATTAAATTAACATTTGAATATTTCTGAAGTGTGCATAATCAGCTATAAGCACTTAAAGTACAGTCCACCCCCTCCTGCACAACCACTATATTACCAACAGTGAGTTCCATTGGATCTGTTCAATTGACACAGGCTACTTGTGCCCAGAGGATGAGTGGTCTAGATATGTGAAATGGCCTGTGAAGTCTTTCTGATCAGAAATTATTTCCTCGTACAAACTTTGTTTTAGAATGATTATTTATGTGGTATGGAAACTAAATGTGAGCCCTTACACAAATAAAGAAGGACGAGCACCCACCATCTACTACTCAGTGCTCTGAAGATCTCACTGCCCTTTATGTGGGCAGGTGTATAGCTTATAATCATCAATCTCACAGAATCACAGAATTGTAGTCCAACCCCCTGCAATGCAGGAAATCTCAACTAAAGCATCCATAACAAATGGACACCCAACTTCTCCTTAAAAACCTCCAAGGAAGGAGAGGCCACAACCTCCCAAGGCCGTCTGGTCCACAGTCAAACAGCTCTTACTGTCACTGTCAAAAAGATCTTCTTGATGTTTAGTCAGAATCCCCTTTCTTGTACCTTGGTGTAATTGGTTTGGGTCCTGCCCTCCAGAACAGGAGAAAACAAGCTTCCTCCATCTTCCCTGTGACAGGCCTTGAGATATTTGAAGATGGCTATTGTATCTCCTCTCAGTCTCCTCTATACCTATCTGGACATAAGGACTGCCCAATATTAATTGAAGCCAGCATCTGTGAAATTTGTTGTTATTGCTGTTAATGCCAGATAATGAAATATATTTCTTTTCTATGTTATATTTGCAAAGATTAAAGAAGTGTGTACTGGATTACCATCACACTGCTTTCTGAGATTCTAAAGACACAACATAAGGCTTTCAGTCTTGGTCTGAATTAGTGGTGTGTGTACACACACCCTTTAGGGTGGAATCAACCACTACAATACAATGTATGTGTATGTCCTGCCTTTAGAACATTGGCAAACAGCAAGACGATGGCATAGTGCAAATAACTAAATGAACTGACGGGATTGTATCTCAGAAAGCACACTGAAATGAAGTCTAAGAGTACAATAGAAGTACTGTACAACTAAAAGCAAGTGAGAAATGGTTATTTGAATGAAGTAGAAAAAGTGCAAAATGTGGAAGGCTTTCCCAAGGTGCCTTGTGGTTTTTTGGCCAGAAAACTACAAGCAGCCGCAGCAGCCGCAGCGGTTTTTCTTCTTGCTAAGCAATTGAGTAGAATACTGCCTGCTTGTCATCTTTGCATAAATAAGACAGTCAAAGCGGCTGCATTCATTTTTCCTTTAACAGAAGCAAGACATTTATGGGGTGGGGGGACATGCAATGTTTCAAAAGTGGGCAGGGAAGAGGGAGTCCTCTGTAGAGCCCCCCTCTTCTGGGATATAAGGCTCTGAAAGGAATTAAAGCTGGTTTATTGTTGAAAAGATTTATTGTTGTTGCAACGTCCAAATTCTGTTTCTGCATTTCTCACATGAACAGACCGAGGAGCACAACATGGTTTTGAACTAGTTCCTGTGACAGTAGTCAGTATGGAATGAGCCGTTAAAATTGTGTTCCTATGGATTAAGGAATTTTCTGTATGGCACCATGCACTTTACTATATATATTGCAGTGGTATACAGTAGAGAAAAACGTATAAAAATCCCCCGGTCAGTGTGACTGGAGATGAATAGATTACAATGTGACAATAGTTGATGCTGGGAACAATTTAAAGGCAACTTCCTAGGATGTCCATTTTACATGCACTAAATCACATAGTAGCCTCAGTTTCCTTTTATGTTGTTGTAAGAATGAACGCATTTCCTTTTCACAGTTTGGCTCTTTTAATTTTGGCAAAGTTCACAGAATCACAGAATCACAGAATCATAGAGTTGGAAGAGACCACAAGGGCCATCCAGTCCAACCCCCTGCCAAGCAGGAATTCTGAGACTCTTAATGAAAGAGACTGAAGAGGTACATAGAATTATTCAATTAAAATTATAATTCAAACAGTAAAGCTGTAGCTGCTTTCAAAATGTATCTCATACGTTCTTTTTATTAGAATCTCCTTTCCCTTTGAATTTCCCACACTCCTTATCATTTTTTTTTCCTCTAAGAGAAAATATTTTGTTGCCATAGCAATCTCTTGTAGGGATGTTGCTAAAATGGCTTTCCTTCAGGCTTGTAAATGCTGCAACTAACATCCCCACTGCACACTGCTCCTCCCTACCTCTTAGGGTCCTCAACCTCTTACTGCCTAGGAACTCCTCAATAGTCTACCTTTATCTTAAAATACAGGCACACTCCAGCATTCTCTTCCAAAGTACTCTGGGCTGAAAACAGATGTTAATTAAAAATGCTGATAAGAACCAATGACACCTGTTGTTTCACACTTATTTTGCTCAACCCTGTCTATTAAATCCCAGCTTTTATTACATTAATTCTCTCCAGCTTTTCTTCTGTTCCAGCTTTAGCCCTCTCACTCTGGTGATCATGTAAACTTAACAGAATGTATTGAAAGCTACATTTATTGAGCAAACATATCAGCATGTCTACACACCAAAAGGCAGCACTAAAGCAGAGGGAACTAAGGTTAGGGATGAGTAGCCGCTTCTACTAAAAATCCCTATTGTGTTAAGTGTGATATCTCATCAATTTTTAAACTGTAGATCAACATTTGGTAGTAAAAATTAAGAACTCAATGCACTTTTTCATGGTTGCATGACCAGCTTTTCCTTAGACCTCTGGACAATATTGGTTACAGATGTTTTCAAACTATTGAGCACATTACATCAAAAGTTTCACTTGTTTACAGTGAACCTATACAGACA
The DNA here is from genome assembly GCA_034641385.1 of Darevskia mixta. NCBI lineage: Eukaryota > Metazoa > Chordata > Lepidosauria > Squamata > Lacertidae > Darevskia > Darevskia mixta. Next base: position 2,358,014 of record JAWWNH010000130.1, read on the forward strand.
GCACCAGGGCCTGCTCTAGACAGACCCCCTCCTGTATGCCTTGACTGAAAGGTGGTATATAAATGCAACAAACAAACAAACATTGAAATAAAGCCCATTTAATTGTGTGTCTTTTTTCTCATACTTTTGCTAACTGATGCTTCAATATGTTATGTAATCCTTCCCCACACTTGTGTTGATGTCATGAAATCTCCCTAGCTTTGATCATTTTTTACATGGGTAGCTTATGGGTAACCTGAACTGGGAGGATGTTTCAAAAGACATGGGAGATAATAGGAGAAGCTGCCACCATTGCCAGGTTGAGCACATTCTAAGTAATGCTGTCTACATGACACAGGGTCATCATTTCTTTGGTATACACATTATCCCCAAACTCACTCTCTGACTTTCCAGAATATCACTTGCTAAACTGCAAAAGCATACCAATGAACTCCTGCCATGAAGTGGGCAGCAGCTATTGCCTTCAGCTGCATGCCAGTTTTTATCTTCTGTTAAGCTAGCAAAAGTCTGGATCATTAGTTTACTACCAAGTTAGCACTACTTAAAGCATTTGTTATATCCATTTTGATTCCAGTGAGCCACCAAGACAGGATCATAGCCTTTGCTTTACTTTAATAATGGAACTTGATCATAAAAATGGATGCTTTGTGCCCCAGATGACAGCAATCTTTTAAACTCTTGCCCCCTTTTTGTTGGGGTATTGATCTCAAGTTATACAGACAAATGAGGAGAGGTACTTTAAGCCTGCCTTACGAAGTCCACTAACGACCTGTACCCCCTTCTTCCCTCACTGGTCTCCTGATTTCTCCAAGGAACCCCCCACTCCCTCCTTTTAGTGCTGCGGACAATCCCCCCCCCTTTCCTCTTCCTTGGTTATTCCCACTTCTCTCTGTCAGCTCCTCTTTGTTCACTTTGTTCACTCTTATTCATTCAATCCCCTTTCTTTCTATGTTCTCTACAACTTTTTAGAAGACTTTCCCCCTCGCCTTTCTTCCCACTGGTTCTTTCCTCCACCTTTCCTGCTTTTTACCATTCTATTTTGTGCCAAAGATTCACTTTAAGGACCACTACTCATATCCACCTGGTACCACCCATTTGCAAGATCCCTGCCCCAGAATATTCCTAATTGGATTTGAATCTTTTCCATCTATCTGTTGCCACCTCTCTTTTCCCTTTTGTAAAAGAAGCCTCAACCCTCCCACCCCTTCTCCTTTACAAACTTCCTAGACGACCTATCAGTGCCCCAAACTCTCATTTTTCCCTCCTTGTGAAATGGCTTTTAAGCACTTCCATACCACACAGAAACACTAGCAAGACATTCTCCTGGTGTTTGCAACCTCTGTCCAGTTACTGAATCCACCCTGTGTCAGTGGCGGAGGAAGGGGTTGTGGTGGGTGCGGTCTGTCCCGGGTGTCATCTTGGGGGGGGGAGGTGACATTGCCGCCCCACCCCCCTGGGATGCTTACCGTGGGCGGCACTCCCTCGGGACGCTCACTGAGGGCAGCACCCTCCTGGGACGCCTGCCACTCACCATGGGCGGCATGCCCGCTGGGCTGCTCGTCGCTCGTGGCACCCCCTGGGAGGCTAGCTGCTAGCCGTGGGCGGCACTATTGACGTATAGCCTGAATAAAGTATAAGCAGCGCGAAGCTTGATGTCTGAGTTGTCGCCCAGAAACACAGGAACAAACTTGCTGAGCAGTAACTTGGTTCTTTGTAGCTTTATTATTTACAGCTTTATACAAGTTACTATACTACACACTTCTCCAAACATCTCCACATAGCTCTAAACCAGTGATGGCTAACCTTGACACTCCAGATGTTTTGGAACTACAACGCCCATCATCCCTAGCTAACAGGATCAGTCGTCAGGGATGATGGGAGTTGTAGTCCCAAAACATCTGGAGTGTCAAGGTTAGCCATAACTCTAACTCTCCTACTCTCCAACAACTTGGTTACTGTGTCATGCTGCTTAAGTGAGAACTCCTAGCCAATCAGCAACCTGTTGCTAGGCTCCTATCTCTAGGCCAGTGAGGCTAACCTTGACACTCCAGATGTTTTGGGACTACAACTCCCATCATCCCTGACCACTGGTCCTGTTAGCTAGGGATGATGGGAGTTCTAGGCAAAACTGCTTAGTCACTTAATCATGTCCTGGCTTTCTGCCAGTTCACTAATTGGTTCACCCCCAAGCTGCCGTTTCTCACAGGAAAACTCAACAGGCACCCCCCTGGGACACTCGGCTCTCACCACAGTCGGTGCCCCCGCGGGTGGCTAGCCCCACCCCCGCAGGCATAGCATGTGTGCCGCTCCAGGTGCCAGAGCAGCTAGCTCCGCCTTTGCTCTGTGTTCATCACCCTTCAGTTCTGCCTTCTCTTTCGGTCAGAATTCTTTCCCCACTATCCCTCCCTTCCACACCTTTCCTATATGTTCCTATGTACTCTTTAGACCAGTTAACTTGAGTGACGGGCTTTAACTCTATAAATGCCTGTTGCTAGGGTTGCTTAAGAAAAACTGTTCCAATTAACATCTCTTCAAGATTAATATAGTAAAAGGGAAAACTAGAATATTTAAGTTTCTTACATTTTTTCTCTCTGTTGTTCCTTCCCTCTGTTAACCCTTTATGAGAATGCTATGTGGTCTCTATTAAAAGATCTTAAAGACATGCTTGCATCTAAATGGTACATGTGGTACATTAACCATAAAATTAAGAAAGTGGCCTAATATAAGGGGTCAGCTTTGAAAACTGATTTTAATATTGAGACCTGAAACGCAGATAATATAATCATTAAATTTAAAGAGTGAGGAATAAAATTGACCAATTTTAGAAGTTCAGTGTGAAAAATTGTATTAGGCCACACATTGCTAATTTGTATTTTTAGTATGCATTAAACTCAGTTCCCCCTAACAGTTATATCTTTTAGTCCAAATACAGAGCATATCCACAGAACCACTCACTTCTCTATAAAACTGAGGAAATATTCACTTTAAAAACGTGATTATGGCAAAACAAATGAAAACAGCGCCTTATCTACAATCAGTGCTTTTTTCTGTGGGTACTCTGGGACACGTTTTTCTAGAAGAAAAGCACTGTCTACAATGCATGTCTTGATAAGAAGGAAAGTCTAGCTAAACAAACAAAACTGATAATAAATGCTTTTTTCCCAGGGCAATCTTTTAAGAAAATGTGTTAACCACATTAAAAGGACAAGGTTACTGAAATGGGTAATTAATTTGAAGTTAATAAAAAATTAAAGCCGTCATTCACCTGAGCAGATGGTGGAAGAATCTTCTTGCATATCTGCTGATCTGGTCCCTGTATTCCAACACCGTTGTCTCAGAGAGAGGCCTTGTTGGTGCATAGAAGGTTCCGAGGCTTGCTTCCAGCTGAGCTGTGGAGTTCAAACACAGCAGCAGTGAAACAAGGGAAACTCCTTCACCTATAAGAAACTGCTCTTGTTTGTAGTCAGTCAGGTTTTTCAAAGACAGACACAATGAATTTATTGCCAGGAAGGTGAAGTAAAAAAATGTGACAGCTGGTACAAAAGTAAACCTATGTGCAAGGATCAATGAGGCAGGATCAATGATGATCTGGAACAACAACAAAGCAGCTGTCCAAAGAACAGAGGCTGTTCTCTAATTATTTCGATGTGGCAATAATGACTCATCAGCATGATAAAATATGAACAAAGTTCTTCCTTGTAAATATCAAGTCCCAGTTTACTTATTTGTCCTCCATACCAACATAGCTCTGGCTTTTCTTAAGCTTCTCGATTGTGCCACAGGTCAACAGGTGAAGAACTTTTCCTGTGATGGCCCCTGGGGAATGGAATTTACCTCAACGCATATTTCACCACCTCTACAAGGAGCATTGACAACAGCAGGACTGCTTTTCTGCCTTCAGAATTATTCAGGGTGACTTAACATAGCTACCAGAAGAATGCTATCTTAATGAGAGTATATAATTGCTACATTCCAAAGTACTTCCTTCCCAATCAGCAGCAATTTCTCCTTTGTAGCATTTTAAAAAAGTATTGAGTGTTTCTCTTGTCCAGAAATATTTCAAGTTTTTACACCACAACCGTTCTCTTTTATACCACAAACTTCTGTTTGCACACAACTGCCAGGCATGGAAGAAATAACTGCTTTGCAGGAGGCACCCATAGTAAGATGTTTACAAAGACTTAAAACCACATTTGTTTGCTCAGGCTCACTGGTCCATTTTAGATATTGTGTATAATCCCTGACAATGCTCATTGACGGTACCTGGTTTAATTTTATGTATATATTAATACTTATTTGATATGTTAGAAAGTTTTTAACATTTAAGGATTGAAATTTTATTCTGTAAAATACTTCAGGATCCTTGGATGGGAAGTGGTCTATAACTCATTTCAGGAAATAAAACCTATTATGCTGGTCATTGACAGTAACAATGAAGATCTTATTTGAATAAATAAAACTGAAAGCACACTATTTATTTCTTTATTTCTTTATTTCTTTATTTACCATCTTTTTGGGTATAACACAAAAATGAAAGCTTATAGTACACTAATAAAATATGTCAAAAATTAATCAATCGATAGGAATAATAAAATAATAAAATAAAGTGTGGCATGAAAACTACAACATTAATAAAAGCAGGGGCTTTCACCCCATCTGGAGGAAGGTGGAAGTTCCTACAGTATACTCAGGGCTATCCTGCAAGTAGTTTAAATAACTAGGCAAAAATATATTTAGGTTAAATAAGGAATATAATTTGCTAGGATTAATGAGAAGCCATAAACCAGGCATAGGCAAACTCCAGCCCTCTAGATGTTTGGGACTACAATTCCCATCAACCCTAGCTAACAGGACCAGTGGTCAAGGATGATGGGAATTGTAGTCCCAAACATCTGGAGGGCCGGAGTTTGCCTACGGTATGCCTGCCATAAACCCTTGAAACATTTACATGCATAATGCCATTGGGGGATCCTTCCTTCTACACTAGACTTTCCTTCAGTAACGACACTATTTGCTCATTCCCTTATGCCCGAGATTATTATTTCCAAAATACAGCATTCTTACAATTTCCTCATTGTCACATTTTATGGGGTTGGTGGGGCAGTGATATTTAGAGCTTCTGTCGCTGGGAATAACAGCATAAAGCTTTCAGAAGTGAACTGATAAATAGGTCTATTGTCTCACCAGGTACGAAGTGGTGGCTGGTTAGGTATGTAACCCTGCCTTTCTACCTGCCTGCCCATCAGTCCTTTGTTTTACTGCCCTTCCCTTGCTCTGCAGTGAAACTGTCAATTGGTGTTGGCAAAGTCCTGTCAGTTTTACCAATGTCGGTTTGTTTGCTTTTTAAATTAACACATTGCTAAGTGCACCAGTCCTGATGTGCTCAGATATCCTTTTCAAGGAAAAAAGGAACATCTTAAGAAGACACACCCAAATCTCTCTGCCCCTTCAAAGAACAAGACTAATGGTGGGTGCAGGGGGAACAGGGTGGACAGATGGTGCAAAGGTTCAGTGCGTCTGGCAGTTAACCAGAAGGTTGGTGGTTTGAGCCCACCCAGGGACAGCTGGGGGCAGCCTGGGGCAGCACGCGTGCCCTGTGCCCGGGGGCACCACGGGGCCTCCTCCCACTCAGCCGCCCTACAGCTGAGGGGATGCAACGGGCGGACAGTTTGGGGGCAGGGCAGAGCCTGCAGGCGCTCAAGCCATGGCATCACTCCCAGGAGAAATGCGTGGCCCCGCAGTGAGTGCCGCCCACCATTTTGTCACCCCCCCTCAGTGGGGACACCTGGGGCGGACCCAACCTACCGCAGCCCCTTTGCTATGCCCCTGGGCTTTGGGCAGGATTCCTGCATTGCAGGGGGTTGGACTAGATGACTCTTGGGGTTCCTTCCAACTCTTAAGATTCTATGGTTCTATCAAGTTTCCCTAGCTACCATTGCAAGGGAAAGCTTTAGGATTTGCTTCCCCCTTAAGGGGCATTGGAAGAGCTTGGGGATTCCCCCCTCCCAAGTTTTGTCCTAGCTGTCAAAAATTTACCCTTCTTGGGCTTTGATTGTCTCCCTGCAACTGACTCACTGATATTTACTAATGTTGTTCTGTCTTCAGCATTCCCATGGAGGCAACAGGTGATGGAAGAACTTGCCTGAAGATTTCGTTGTACTGCTTCTGGAATGAATTGAATCTCTTGCGCCTAACTTTTTACACAGACATCAGCTGCTGTTACTATTCTGCCCAGATAATGGGAAGAGGGGTGGGAGGCCACTGCCAGTAGCAGTCTTCAAACAGCTGTGGCAACATGCATTGCCTGGGTAGCTACCTCCAGACTGAGGTGAAGTGAAGGGAGTTGGAAGATTCCAGATATTAGTGAAATTGGCATAGCCTTTTATTATCTGTGGCAGTTTAGAAGTAGATTGGGCATTTTAAATTTATTTCCTTCCCCTGTTTTTAATGTATCCATGGGTTTTTTTTTTTTTTTTGTTTGGTTGTAAGTCACTTTGGAGTTGCCTTAGGCAAGATAAAGTGACTAACAGATTTATTAAATAAAGATGATGATGATGATGATAACAATAATGTCTTTCCTCCCTCTCTCTGCATTGTCAATTTCACCAAGGAGCTCTCCGCTGATATTTGAAAACAATTACTTTCCTGGTCCTCCCAAACTGTTTCCTATATCGAACTTTTCTTCCCCTAAATGGGCATAGAACAAAGAGGAGGAATTGGTAAAGGAGCCATCAAAAGGGGTTTACCATATTTATAATATTGATGACAAAAAGCATTTAAACACCAGATGCACATACAGCTGACAAATAATGTGCAATTGCCCAGAAACAGGTTGTTATTGTTTATTTATTATTTACTGAATTTATATACCGTCCTATACCCACAGATCTCAGGGTGGTTATAGGGGGAGTTGCAGTTGGGGGGGGGGAATCTAGAGTGTACATTCCTGGCATTGGGCAATCGGGACAGATTAGGGATTCTGCTGGTTTACCGCCTGCCTTGCTGCCCACCAGTGTCCCTGCCTGAGCTGACAGAGCTAGTCTCGGAGGCAGTGTTGAAGACTATCATACTGCTGGTTCTGAGAGACTTCAACCTCCATGCCAAGGCAGCTGGCTCTGGGGCGGCTCAGGACTTCATGACCACCATGACAAACACGGGGCTGTCCCAACATGTCACCGGTCCAACGCACATGGTAGTCCACACACTGGATCTTCTTTTCTCAACTGGGCAGGAAGAGGTTAATTTGAAAGTGAGGGACATTGACATCTGTCCCTTGTCATGGTCAGATCACTTCCTGTTGAGATCACTTCCTGTTGAGATTTAGGCTGTCAGCATCTTTTCCCCTTCACAGAGGCTGATGGATCCAGTGGGATTCCAAACAGTTCTGGGTTTCCCCCCGGCTGATATGGCTGGCACCCCTGTCGAAGTGCTGGCTGACCTCTGAAACATCCAAATGGCTTGAGCTGTTGACACAATCGTTCCTAAGCACCCTCTCTCACTTCGTGGAGCCTGTTTGGCCTCCTGGTATACTCTAGAGCTTAGGGCGAGGAAAGAAGCTGGGAGACAGCTTGAACGCAAGCACTGATAAGGGCTCATTATCGAGCCTACCTAGTGACAGTGAAGGCAGTAAAGAAGGCATACTTTGCTGCCGCCATTGTATCCTCATTATGTCATCCAGCAGAGCTTTTCCAGGTTGTACAGGGCATTTTACAGGCTGGCCCAAAGGAGGTGGTAGAACCAAAGGTAACTTGCTGTGACTTGTTTGCAAGGCATTTTGAAGATAAAATTGCTTGAATCCACCAAGATAACAGATGAATCTCATGGGGTGTCCAGAGCACAGTCTAGTCCTGTTGTGTTGGATGAGTTTCAGTTGGTAAGGCTCGAGGATGTGGACAAGATGCTTGGATTGGTCAGGGCGACCACTTGTGCTATAGACCAGTGGTTCCCAATTAGGAGTCCAGGGACCCTTGGAGGTCCATGGAATGCACCCAGGTGGTCCACAGCCCCATCCCTTGCCTCCCAACTACTTTTTTGTCATTTTTGCATGGCAATATCACACATTTTATGGTCTGTTTTAGTGCTGTGCGATGTTTCAATATATTGGCCAAAATCAGTTTTGAAAGCACACCACAATAACGATTTTGACCCAGCAACATATCGCTCCTCACAAGAGGGAGAGCAGGGCAGCCGATTTAAAGGCATCATTGATATTGCATGATGATCTCAGCTGATAGCACTGCTGATCTGAGCTGCTTTTCCTTCACTGGCTGCCACCACTGGCTGCCCCGCTGACAGCAGCTAGATGCACCCCACATCCCCTCCCACTCAAACCATGCAGTGGTGATGACTCCCGCTTCTCCTCCTCCCCCTACCTGCCTGATCTCTGTGGCTGCTCCCTGCATCAGCCTCACGCCTGATCTGCATGCACCCCAACCATGAGATCTCTTTGACTGCTCCTTCCCAATCCCCATGCCCTGAGACCAGTGAGTATAGGGTGGTATATAAATTCAACAACAACATGATGCAGTCCCTTGGAAATTCCACCAAAGTGCTGGCACCTCTCTGATTGGCTACCAAGACAGCTAGCCGGGGGGAGGGTAGAGCAGTGCTTTGGGAGGGAGAATAAATGGAGCCATTTCTGAGGGAGAGAGTTGGTTTAGATAGGGCTAGATTTGAGATGGGAGATAGGGATTAGGATAGGATTTGACTGAGGGAGAATTGGTTTTGAGTTGAGTGGAACATCCGCTCTGAGGAGAATATCTATAGCAAGAGGAAAGAGCCTCACAACTTAGATAGGAAGACTGGGTTGAGGGTCCGGGGAAGGTATACAGACAGGAGTTACTGAGCCAGGAGAGATAGAACCTGTGGGAATACAGACTTCTAGCCAGGAGGGGAGAGTTCTTCTAGGAAAAGAAGGCTCCCAAACCAGTAACAAGCGGTGAGGTGACCCCCTGGGTATGTTATACTAATTCAAATACCCCAGGAGTGGGATTGCTAAGAGATTGGGTAACTGCTGAAAAGTGCCCCTCGCTCATGAACCAAAGTATTAGGCTGTCAAGGGCGCTGGGCTGTGTCAAAAGTATTTAACTGTAACATAACTAAGTAACTGTAATAACTAAGTAAAGGAATGAGAGTGAAGTCACAGAAACCAAGTTAAGCATTTTACCACCTTTTCCAGAAACCTTAGCATCTACTTGAACTGCAGAGAAGCTGTACATTTATTACTTTGTTTCAATGCCTGCAGTATCTTTAGTGTAATTAATAAGTTAACTGGTTTCTGAAAGAACACAAGTCCTGACCCATCTTTGTTTCACCAACATATTTTTGTTTCCTGTTTGTTCAGCTTCTGCCTTAGACTCTAAATTACTAAGTTTTCCCTCACACAAGACCCCTACAAGACAGCCTGTGGTAAATTGTAGAAATTTGTTTAATTGACATACTGTGTGGCGGGTCAGCTATATTTAATTGAGGATAGTTAGCAGTGTGAGTCCACTACATTGGTGGTTAGCCATGGGATCCACTACCCTCCTCCACAAACACATTTAAAAGGGCACAGAATGTTCAGTCAGCCAAAAGCCAAGTTATAGAGAAACTTTCTGGCTTGGCACCTAAAGATATGTAATGGAGGCACCAGGCGAGCCTTCCTGGGGAGGACATGCTGCAAACTGGGAGTCATAACAGAAAAAGCCCATTTTCATGTTGCCATCCCCTGGACCTCTTGTGGAGGGCCCCAAATGATGGTTGCAGGGTCCGGGTTGGTTCATATGGGGAGGCGGTCCTTGAGATATTGTGCTCTTGAGCCGATTTATAGGTCAAAACCAGCACTTTATATTGAGCCCAGAAACTAATTGGCAGCTAGTGTAATATGCTCAAACTGTCTTCTCATGGTGAGCAACCTAGCTCCACTCAGTGGTTTCATTTAGATCAGAACTTTCCTAACTTTTAATGTTGGTGACACACTTTTTAGACTTGCATCATTTCACAACACAGTAATTCAGTTTTACTAGCAAATCAGAGGTTAAGCTAACCTGTTTCCAGCCCCGGGAGCAGAGCAGGGAGCATTTGCATGACATACCTACACACTGTAGCTTACACACTAACCTGTCAGGACACACAGTTTGGAAAGCTCTGATGTAGATGTTAAACAACATAGATGACTGCTAAGTGAGCGCAAAAAGGGAATAAAATTCTGTTGTCATCTAGAAGCAAAGTATAATTGATAGAAATCCCTCTCTTCCTTTAGCTGCAGATACAATTTGATTTGAGATACAGACGCTCCTTTCAAGGCAGATGGGCAAACTGAATTTTAGTTAATCAAAGTTTTTCAAGTGCTTTAAAGGTGTTTGACCTGTAGGGAAATTTCTCTCTCTGATATGCTGCCATAAATGTCTGTTTGAACTAACCAATTCGGTATTCAGTGATAATTATCGTTTAGTTCTAAGCATAGGTACATTTTATTTTATAAGATTTGATAGCACTGAAGGCTCTAATAGTCCAGTGTTATGAGCATTGGCAACCTGTTAGGAAATGAGGTTTTGCAGTATCTTAAATCTAGACAGTGAGATAAGCTGAACTTTGAAGGTGTTTTCCTTCAAAAGCATCAATCAATTTTGATTAAAATTTAATACAGTAGGTTATGGGGGGGAGGCATGCTCTCTTGCTGTTGCTGTTTTCCTTACAGCATGTTTTGCACTTCTGAAATGCTACGGCCCACATGGAATACGAGTAAGTATTAGCACAGTTACAGATTCATTAGATAGCACAGCTTGATGTTGACGGCAGAAATGAAGATCTCAAAGATAACCGTCAAATCATTACAAATGAAAGGGCTGTCTGGGTTCCTCTAATAAAAAGCAAACAAATTACCATGACAGGTTTTGTAAGGCTTCTATAGGATAAATCCTGGATGGCATAAAACTCTACTTACTGTAAAGCAGAATTAGCAGGGTTGCATGTAGGGAAGAACTCAACAAGACAGCTATATATAATACACATATTTTAAAACAAAATTTCATGAAAAGCCTCTCCCTCCCACCCATCCCCGCCATCTTCCACTTTCCCACTGTGTACTTTCAGACGTTTTCCAAGAGGAGATTTTGACCTTGTCTGCTGGAATATTAGACATAGGTAATCAGTCCCGCATCTCACACTGCAGTGTAGGGATTGCCTGCCTCAGCCTGATGGCCTGGGGGCAGGTTTGGGCAGCAAGCAATTTTCCTAATATCTGCTGTTCCCCATATCCTACACCCCCTTCTTACCACAAAAGGCAAGCTTGGTGCCCAGCTGCACCTCCATGCTGAGTCATGGCATGAAGTTTTCCTGCTTAATTTTCCTCCTATCTAAATCCTGGGAATAGCACAGTTCTAACACACACACAGCTATTCATTGGAGAACCATCCCACCAGGATCAAGCAGAGATGAGCCTGAGCCTTGAACATCCTCCTAAGCCAGACAAACGGAGGCCAATCACTATTGAAACCCTCCGTATGATTTGGGACGTTCTCCCTCGCATATGTTGGTCCCGATATGAGGTTAAGCTATTCAGGGCCGCCTTCTCCTTGTCATTTTTTGGTGCTCTTCGGATAGGTGAGTGCCTTAGCAATGCAAAATCAACCCATCATAGGGGACTGACAGTCACTGATGTTAATTTGGAGAAACACAAGGTTCATATAAGAATACGTGCTTCAAAGACCGACCAACTAGGCAAGGGAACCACCCTTACATTGGCACGCACCCCCCAAACGGGCCCCTGCCCAGTCTCTGACACACACAAATTCATGAAAGTGCGCCCCCCTGGGCCTGGCCCTCTCTTGACCCATGCCACAGGTCGCCCGATGACACGCTGTCAATTTATTGCAGTATTACGGAAGGCAATCCAGGCCTGCGGCGGTGACCCAGCGCAATTCTCTAGCCATTCTTTCCGCATAGGGGCAGCAACCACAGCAGCGGCAAGCGGGCTCACCGCGGATCACATAAAGGCAATGGGGAGGTGGCGCTCATCTGCCTACAAGGGCTACATCAGGCAAAACCAGCAGGCATTTACGAGTACTATGTAATTCTTTCTTTCTTTCAGGCGTGCCCCCAAAATCAGTGTGGATCTTCGGCCACAGCATAGTGCACTGGGCAGCGATCCATGCCACCACCGGCCTATCTGATGAACACCTGGGCCTTCACCCGAAGGTTAACATCTCCTGGTTCGGGCACCGCGGAATGCGCTGGGATGCGTTACTGCCTTGGCTGCGTCACGAGCTTGCGTTTCGCCCCCCGCCAAATGCGGTTGTGTTCCACCTTGGCGAGAACGACCTGGTCGTTCGAAAGAGCATAGTATTGATAAAGACTGCAATTGCGGACATGGAAAGCTTACATGCCATGCACCCTACCATCACTATATTCTGGTCGGAACTTCTCCCACGCTTGCAATGGTGTGACAACCTCACACCTATCAGGCTTAACTATGCTGTTGAAAAAATAAATAGAGCATTGCGGGCGGCTACATTACGCATTGGGGGTCGCGTGATAAAACATCCCAGCATCAAAGTATACAGGAAGGAACACTTTCGGCCCGATGGCGTGCACCTTTCTAACAGTGGCAATGATAATTGGCTGAGCGACATTAGGCATGGCCTTTTGGATTGGATAGCGGAATGCGAAGCGTCTGTTCAGGTGTAGGTAGTCTTGGTGGCGAGACCGCGATTTTGCGGTCTCGGGTGGCGGTTGCAGGCCTTGGGCGGAATCCTTTAGTCATCTACATAAAATGGGAGGGGGCGTGGGGCGGTGACCCCCATCCCCATTGCGGCGGCGATACCAGGGTTCCCGTTAAAGGGGTCTTAGGGGGAGGCATTGACCATACGCCCAGAGGTCGTCATTGCCCTCCCCCTCCAGCGGCGGCGAACAAGGGGGGTGGGCTATCTGCTTGAACATATGTTCTCCAGAGCTAGCCCACCCCTCACACATGCTGGATAACCCTGAAAAGTACCCAGAACCCCGGCTGGGGGGCTGGGAAGGATAAACGCCCAATGCCTGAGCCAAGGTCTCCCTACATCTGAATATTAATAAAGTTGTGGCCAATTTAATCCCATAGAACGTTGTCACGTGTCATTATTTCCCTCAGGGGCTGCCTGGGGTTCGGGGGGACTCCGCCTAGCCACGCAAAAGGCAAGCTTGGTGCCCAGCTGCACCTCCATGCTGAGTCATGGCATGAAGTTTTCCTGCTTAATTTTCCTCCTATCTAAATCCTAGGAATAGCACACACAGCTATTCATTGGAGAACCATCCCACCAGGATCAAGCAGAGATGAGCCTGAGCCTTGAACTGATCTGTCTATGTAGGGAGGTTTCAGACATCACTGTAGGCAACAGGGGAGATACAGCAAGAGGAGGAAATAAAACAGAGAAGCAAACTGGTGGATCTAAGGGCTAGAAAGGAAAAGTGCACTAAAGGGGAGAAGGAAAACAGCCACTCCTTAGGACCCCCGAGATTCCTATTGCCTGGTGTCCAAACAGTCCTTATCAATCACAGCTCTGACTGAGGAAATAAGTATGAGGGTATAGAACAGGTAACATGTAAAGCTGATTGATGTATTTCTTTAACCATTCACCACTGAAGAAATTCAAATTATTAACAGTTATCTTAAGAAAAAGTCACCCCAAATGAGGTTTTTGATTCACTAAGAGGAAAGTAATGTCCATGCATACACACCACTGATAACACTACGAAATAGAATGGAACATTTCAACTACTATTTCAGTTGAAATATTATATGTTTGGTGCCCGCCTTTCTTCAACAAGACTAAATTGATATATGATACTGAACATCTTGTGTTTGCACATAACTTCATTTTAACACAAGTATAAATATAACTCTGACCATAACAAGTTAAGATTAAAGTCATTTGTTCAATGTCTGCTATTATTTTCATGATTCAGCTACTCATATTTATGACAAATGTACCTTCTCTTGTAAGATTCAGCTTTTGTCTGAGAAGATAGTTTAGTATGGCACTTAGGCTTATATAGCATTGATGGCCCATTATGTTCCAGTTCATGCTGCTCAGGATATTAATTGCCTCATGTATCTCATTCTGATGAATATACTCCTGGATGATTTCTACAAGGCCAAGATGGCCTCTTGGGATGACACCTGTCAGAGGAAAAACACAATTGTGGACAAAGTTAGTGCTTTCCAACAGTGGCAGACATTAAGGATTGTATCCATTGGTGGCTTTGTGCTAGAATTAAGCACTTCTGCTCAGCTAATGCAGGGCTCTTGATTTTCACCTATCCCTCTGTGACAAAGAGGCATTTTTTCCCATTCTAATTCCCAGTTAGGCTAGAATAGAAAAACTACACCAGAAGACATTTCTTTTTTAAAAGTATTCTAAAATTGTAAACTGCCTTAAGTCCAAGAGGCAGTATATAAATGCAACTGTTTCATCACCCTCAGCTCCGGTGAAAACCACGGGGCTGTCTGGGCTCCATGCAATCGGAGAGGGTGCTTTGGAGCCAGACAGTCGATAGCCCTGGTTAACTCTGCATTCCAGAGGGCCACCAGGGAATCAGCTGAAAGGCCATCAACATGGGATAAAACAGCCCCAACCACTCTCTAGAGATCATTTGGATCCATTAAGTGGCAGGGGTGGATCATCCAAATCGTCCCACCTCCCTGCAGAGGGGAAGGATCGCGGAGAAGTCCAGTTGCACCAGGAAGTGATCCGACCATGGGACTTCTTTTGTTTCACTTTTACTCAGTGTCAGATCACCCACATCTGTAGAGGTGAACACCAGGTCTAAGGCATATCCACGACTATGAGTTGGGCTAAACTTATTCAGGGACAGCTCCATGGAGGCCATGTTTTCTATGAAGTCCCGAGCAGCCCCTTGTAAGGTCGTGTTGGCATGGATGTCAAAATCCCTTAGGAGAACCAAACTAGGTGTCTCCAGGAGAGACCTGAAGCAACTCCATGACCTGAAGCAACTTGGGCAGGGAATCCTTGGTGCAGCAGGGAGGTCAGTACACCAAAAGGAATCCCGTACTGGCCCTTTTGCCCAACTTCCAGAACATGCACTCAGAAAAATGGGTCTTCCCAATAGGACGCCTGGTGCAAGCTAATGACTTCCTAAAAATCACTGCAACCCCCTCTCCCCGCCTATATGACCTGGGTTGCTGTGCATAAGAGAAACCTGGTGGACAAGCAGCAGCAAGAACAGGCCCATGTGCTTCATCCAACCAAGTCTCTGTTACACATGCTTCTTAAATAATAATTACATTTAATTAGATCTAGAGTTATGTTGTTGATTCTGCTTAGCTGAATAAAGTACTACTGGGTCACTGCCACCAGAGCTATACATGGAACGCGGGTGGCACTAGGGACGCGGGTGGCGCTGTGGTCTAAACCACAGAGCCTAGGGCTTGCCGGTCAGAAGGTCGGCGGTTCAAATCCCTGCGGCGGGGTGAGCAGTTCGAAAGCATGTCAACGTACAAGTAGATAAATAGGTATCTTCCAGCGGGAAGGTAAACGGCATTTACGTGCGCTGCTCTGGTTCGCCAGAAGCAGCTTAGTCATGCTGGCCACATGACCCGGAAGCTGTACGCCGGCTCCCTCGGCCACTAAAGCGAGATGAGCGCCGCAACCCCAGAGTCATCCGCGACTGGACCTAACGGTCAGGGGTCCCTTTACCTTTAGAGTTCTGTTAGTTTTATCTACCAAAGCTATTAAACTATGCATAAAAAGGTCAAGAGAAAGAACATCCAAATGCTATCCTAGATATATTTTGGAAGCTATTTTTATATTGTATTTTATCTAATGAACAAGATGAGCCGGGGCAACAATATCTTAAGCACAGCATTAATTTGATGGAAACCCACACAACAAATTTTAATATGTGATAACTTTTAACCATGGAGGTAAGCATCTTCCCATTTGGGTTCTTGACTTCTCTTGGGTGGTACATTTCCAAGTGACCTACTTTGGTAAAAAAAAGGTGACAGCCAACTCACTGCCTAATTGATTTAGGAACAGTACCCAGGGAGACAGTCCAATTAAGTTTACAAGCTGGCAATTAGCAGAAAGGCCTCTAAATCCCTGTGCTGAGAGCCTGTTTGTCTCAGAAAAAACACAAATGTGCTAGAGATAGGAAAAGGAAAGCTGTGCTTTCTGGAAAGCTGTTGTGAGTAGGAGCCACAGGGGAGAACTGTGGAGAACAAGGTACATGTAGGCAGAGTGCCTTCTGTTTTGACAGGTAACTGGGTAATTTAGAGGCATTTAAAAATAGACAACATGTATGAATACATCAAATAATTGTTTTAATTATATAATTCCATGTATATGCCTGCAACTATTAAACACACTACTGGACAAAATGTCTCAGGATATCTAGAAGGGTTTCCCTCTTCTAATAGATTTATTGGGTAACAAGGACAATTTACAAAAAATATCAATGCGACTAAATCTGCACCTATGTTTGATTGTAAATTGTTGATAGTTAATTTGCAATTGGAATGTGTCTATGTGTCTAATTGCAGTTGCAATGTGAACAGACTTCAATTATTTCCTATGCTGATGTGCATGACTGTTTCCTCTAATATCTCACTCTTTCATCTTTTGAAAAGCATAAATGTTAGATTTAATTTTAAAAAATGGATTTGGAAAAATAATAGAACAGAAAATGGGTATGGTCTAGAGGCACATCAGACCACCTATTTGCAGAAACTAAGCAAAGGTTAGGTTAGTGAACAGTCTGGGTCGGATGGTAACAATGGTAGCAGTTCAATGGGGGACGGAAACTCGATGAGGCTGGAACGCAGGAACAGAAACTGGTACAGGAAAAGGCCAGGATCACTGAAGCTGGAGCAGGAACTGGATCAGGATCAGAAGCAAAAGCAGGAACTGGCAACAGCAGGGTATAAACCATGTTGCTGTGGCAAAGAACCAGGAGAAAATGCTGGCCTTATATACTCCTCTTTGCCTCCAGGTACTGCACATCTCCTGATCTGGCCACACCAGCCAGGCTACACCCGACTCCAAGACAAACACAGCAAGGGCCTGGTTCTGCAACTCCTCACTGCACTCAGGGTCTGGCCCCTGCAAATACTCATGGTACTCCTTACACACGGATGGGTGCTACATGTACCTGTACACTGCCTTGGGTTTTATGATGGAATGGACAGAGTATATAAATATAATAAAATAACAAAATAACCGTTCATTATTTACACTATTTGCAATTTGGACTGCTTGAAAAACGTAGTAATCCTTTCCTGTGGATTCAGTATGAAATAGCACCAGTTAAGTATAGAGCACAATCCCTTCTGCCACAAACAGTGCATCAACTTACCAACTTTAAAATGCAGCACTCCAATAGGTCCTTTGTCAAACTTAAGTAAGAGAAGATCATGGATATCTACATCATCCATAGTTGGACATGAAACTTTAGGAGTAACCCACTGGATCTGGATGAGGCTGCTGGATACATCAAAATGTTCACTGAACTGCAAAGTTGATTTGGTTGAGAAGTCTTCAGCTAAAACCTGCATTTTAATTGGAGATAGTGCCATGTCAAACAGCTGAAGTTCTCCTTGTGAACTACCAACCAGGACTATGGCTTCACTGGGGTGGCAACACATTAAGACAGGCAATAGTTCTGCCTGTGCTGATAAAGTTACTTGACGGTAGGCTTCATATAGGACTATTGAAGAATCTTCACACCCCAGAACAAGTTTGTCTTCTGTAATGTTCCGGCAGCAGCTGATGGCCTTTGATAGCAGTGGTATTTTAGTGACTGCCACACACTGAACTTTATTCTTCACATACTCATAGATGCAGCTGTCAGCCATGGGCTCGTGGTCTGCATTGAAAGCGTGTTCTACAGTATGAATCTGATAAGGATTACATGAGCTAAAGCTGGCATCAAGTGGATCCCCATTGGTACGTATGTAACTCAGAATCTGTAAAACAACACATACACACAATTTTAAAACAATTTAGTTTAGCTCTGAATGGATTTAAACAATCTAATGCTAATAAATTCTAAAAATGGAAGTCTATTATTTGTTATACCATAGGACCCATTCACATGGCAGATGATAAAATTATTGTAAGTAAAAAAATATATTGTTGCCTATCAGTCCTTTCCAATATTTGTTCATTATTAGTCTTGTGGAACATTGTTGTCACAGAAGCTTTGATCTAATGAAAATACAGACAACTCAGACTCTATTTGTTACCGAATCAAAAATATCCATCAGTTATGTAACTTAATCCTTGAATTCTCAGGCCATATCATATCTATTCTTGATTTTGGAGAGAATCATTCAACCAACTACGAAATAATGTAGATGGACTTTAATATTCTTAGAAAATAGTATTTTATTTGGTTTTGACATTCTGACCTTTGTGTATGCATATAAAAGACTGAAGTTACTGAGTGATATCTGACTAAGTCATTGTCAGAGTCTGCTCACTTAAATTAATGAGGTTAAGTTACTTGATTTCAATGGGTCTATTCTGAGATTGATTAAGATTAGATATAACCTATTATTATTATTTATCCTATATAATAAAGTTGCTGTGTCCCTGCGTCCAACTTTCCATGTGTCACGGAAGTGCGGTACTGCGCATGTCACTGACGGACGCAGGGATTGGAGCGTAGGCGATGGCGGTTACGCCTCTTCCTCCCCACCCCCGCAGCTCCAAGCCCCCGCTGCCGCCTTTACTGCTTCCAAAGCGCGGGGGAAGCGGCGCAAAGCGCCGCTCCCGCCACCACCTTTACTGGAGGCTTCCGCCGCTGCCTTTACTGCTTCCAAAGCGCGGGGGAAGCGGCGCAAAGCGCCGCTCCCGCCGCCTCCGCGCCTCGGATCCCGGTCGCCGCCGCTAGCGCCCGTTATTAACGGGCTAAATTCAACTAGTCATTCATAAAGTGTCTAAAATTTAGGAAGCAGAAGCACTGTGTTCACCAATGGTCACCAACCTATTTGGGTCTAAAGGTACATTTGGAATTTTGAGAAGGTGTCAGGGCACCAGCCAGGAAATGGCTCTGCCCGGGGTGTGGCCTAACACAAAATAGCTGCCACCTCCAAAAGAACAGAATAAGAAAAGGGACTGGAACATAAAATGGTTCAAATATAAAAACATCAATTCATTTTTGTTGTTGTTCGATAACAAGAATGTTCGAAAAAGTTTATTTTCCCCCAGACAATGCTAAGTCTTGGTTATCTGCCGCTGCTATGCTGCTGTAGATTAGAGCTAGAAAACAGAAGAAAGCTGAACCAAAGAATAATTTTGAATTGCTACAGCTAGCCATACACATGCACAGTCACAAATATAAAAACATACTTAATGCTGGATGGCAAGTATTTTTTTTAAAAAATAACTATCTTTGTGGAATAGAAAATAATAGAAATACAAGAAAAATATAAATAAAATACATTAAAAACTCACCAGAGTACTGGTTGAACAATGAGATGTTTGAGTCTGAATGTCATCTACAAGCGTCTCAAAATTAGGGGTGTATGAGGAAATGATCATAATAATGATTGCCTCTGCACTGTGCTCTCCCCCCCAAAAAAACAACAACACAACAACAACAACTTGGGAACATTCCCTGCTGTGAACCAAGCAGGAGGAAAAGGTGATGGCAATAATGATGACTCTGCAATGCCTCTCTCCACCAAAACTCAACTTTGGACCCATGAGGGAAAAGATGGCAGTAATAGTGAAGATAATGCTGTGCACACACACACACACACACACACACACACACACACACACACACACACACACACCACCTGGGAACAAGCAGGAAAAAGATGAAGATTACATTGACAATAAGAATGCTTCTACTCCGGGTCCATCCCCCAAAACAACTTGGAAACAAGCAGGAAAAGGTTATCTTTGTTATGAAGATCACCTTCACGCCTCTGCCTTGGGCTCTGCCCCCAAAACAGCTTTGGAACAGTCCCTGCTGTAGGATATGCAGGAGAAACAAAAAAAGGCTTGCCATGGGCTAAATCACAGTTCTACTTTCCCCATGCTTTCTAGGCATGGGTCTGCAGAAAACCGGATTGACGTTTGTTCTGCTTTAGAAGTAAACAGCTGGTTTCTGCAGAAGAAAGCGGTGGGAGAAACAGAAGTGTGGACAAGCCCCATATTTTCTCTCCTTCTCTCTGTCACACACATATATTTAACTGTCAGGCAGCTGTAAGCAACTCCCACAGCCGGTTGCCAGGATCGTACAAAGACGAGGAAAAGTTCTTACCACCTGCTTTTTAGTCAGTATTTACAGAAAGAGGCTTGGAACCCAGCCTCTTGGATAATGGTGGTGTGTGTCCCAAGTGAATCCCCACCCCCCTTCTCTCTCACTTCCTCATTCGTCATTGTCATCTCCTCTACGGGTGCCGCTTAGTGCCCTCTGTCTTCGAGCTCTTTGCTCTCCTACTTTTAAGGCTTGCCGGGTTCTGGGAGATGGTGGGTCTGGAATGCTTTCTAGTGATATCGTGCCAGCCAGTTGCTGCTCTTGCTCTGCCTCCACCTACTGTCCCATTATTTCCCAACTTTCCCCCTCATCTTCCTCTGAGCTGTGACCTCCCTCAAACCCCTGTTGTAATTCAGAACTGCCTTCCTCTTCTCTGGAAGGGCCAGGCTGGGGAGGCCATCTCCACCATTCCTCCTCTGCCCAGTCCCTGACATTAACTGTGGGGGTCTCCCAAGCAGCTGCCTGTTCCATGTGCCAGCATGCAGCAAAATACACACAGCTGCAAAGGGAGGATTTCTGTGCTTCTTACTGTAACCCCACACTTTCAAAAAGTTTCTCAAGCAGCAGTTTGTGACTTTTACACATGGCTGGCAGGCAGCAAATGTGTGACAGGTGATTCCCATGCTTCTTCCCCTACCCAACACACAGATTTCTTTTTTAAAAACTCTCTTACCTGTATGCCTGCCAGCTGCTCCATGCTGTTGGCAGCAGCAAAATAAAATAAACAGAGAAGCAAACTGGTGGATCTAAGGGCTAGAAAGTAAGACAGAAGCAGGAAAAGTGCACTAAGGGGAGAAGGAAAACAGCCACTCCTTACGACCCCAGAGATTCCTATTGCCTGGTGTCCAAACAGTTCTTATCAATCACAGCTCTGACTTCACTGACAGGCAGGAGCCACCAGGCTGCTTCATTTCAAAGAAATTGCTTAGAAGTGTACCTGCACATTTTGCTTTCTAACTTTTTTTCTAGAAGAGCTAAGTAATTGCTTTAAAAAAGAAAGAAAGCTCAGAGCCTGGGTCCTCTGTTTCTGGGTGCCAATGAAGGCCGTTGTGGATGCCATGGTGTCCACAGGTGCCAGGCTGTCAAACCCCAATGTACACAGATTAAAGACAAGATAATCCCTGTCCACATCATTACAATCTAAAATACATGACACAAAAGGAAAAAGAGTTGTTTAGGGCAGGCAAGAGAAAAACAAACAAACTTAGCTATCAGTTCTTAATTCTTCTAATGACCAGGTTGAATGGAAAATTCAGTCGGGGAGGCACTAAGGCAGCAGTTTCTCAATCAAGCTGATAGAGTAAGCTGAAATGAAGCAAATGAGCCTTTTATAGCAGCTCTTAACTCAGCTCTGACCTATGTTATAAAAAGTGACTATGTAAACAACAGTATCGTATTGGTTAATAAAAATGGATTCTGTAAAAATTAAGAGTGCAACAATCTGAAACTGGTTTAAGACACAAAACAAGGGCTCCTGTTTGTCCATTCTGATATTCTTTTTATCATTTTGATTTACTGTATTATTAGTTTTATTTCATGTTTATTTTATGTTTTTGTATACCACACTGGTATCTGTATAGTAGGCTAAAAATTAGTAGGCTAAAAATATTTAATAAACAACAAAAACATTGGGATTTCCTGCTCGTGTCAGTAGATTCAGAACAAATAGCTACAGAATAATAGTAGAGGAAATGTAGGTTCAGTGACCCATAAGGTTAACAAAGTTAGACTGAAACAACCATGGGAAAGTTATAATAACTGAATTGTACAAAAGATATCAAAAAGTATAGTTTGGGAAAGGGAAAATAATAATGTTACTGAAAGCAGTCATGCTTTCTGACTATTTGTCAAAGAACACTACTGCAAATTAGTCCCAAGGTGGGGGGGAGGTTCTGGAGACATACTGGTAGTAGATAAATAGGTAACAGAGCAGTTAGAGCTTTCTTCAAAAAGAAGCCTAAAAATAAATAAAATCAATCATAAAAAGTGGGCATACAGCTGTTCATATTTGTGTATGGAGAGAAAGACTTTGAGAAAAATATTTTCCCGCAGTTATACCTGATGAGTTTGAGATAGTGTAATAATGGAAGGAGAATGGCGACATTCATTCTTTGAAAACTGCAATAAGGGCACAACATACCGGTACCTTTTCCGCAGAATATTGCAAGATGATGGTAATGAGAGAAAAAAGTTAAATTTCATCTGCTTTTCTACACAGCATCACTTTCCATTTCATAACAAGGTCACCAGATCAACATTTCAAGAATAAGAAACACCTCAAAACTGTTTATTTAAAAATATTTGCACCATAGTGTTTCCCTCAAAAATAGCATCCAGGGCTGATAACAAACTTAAAGAGTAAAACATAAACAACTAAAATATGCTTTATGAAGCTGGATGTACTGAAGTAAGAGCTGGAACAAATGGCACAACTGCATATAAGTAAGCAGTATTTTCTGATCTGGATTAGTGTTTCCTTTCCAAATGATGATGCCTCTTCTGGATTTGTTGAGATTTTTTTTGGCACTGCAGCTCCATACTTCTCAAACATAGTGAGTGGAATAGTTCTCTTTGCCTGTTCTATTCTGCTCACTATAACTAAGCTGTGTAAGAGATGGGGAGGCTTGAGGGATTTGATTTCTATGAACTGCAGTGCACTTCCCAGAAAAATGTGCAGAAGAGAATGTTCTTATTCTTCAGATTTGACACTTCTCTAAAATTCGTGATAATGGTTCTCCTCTCAAAAAGTACCAAAGCACAGTACAAAATGCGTATTTCAGGATAAAACAGATTTAGAAATATGAATACTGGGATAATATATGTATCTGAATATGTATCTTATGATAAAATGCATTATTTAAAAACAAATTCTCGTGCAGATTAAAAAAATTAAGAAAACTCAACAGACTAATGAATGAACACATGCAAAACTGATACTGATTGAAAATAGATTGACCTGCCTATTTCTAGTAGGAGATTGCCTGAATTGTCTGAGTTGGGAGACACTCATTGCCTGCTCCCCAAATCCATATTCTTGTCTAGTTTGTACACAGCAGTAAATGGACATCACAGAAAGGTACCTTGCAGACAGAACTCGTAACTTTTAAGTAATGTGAGCAGGGACTTCTCTGCCTTACCCATCATGTAGTGTATAAGCTGCACTAAGCAGACATGATGCATTTTTTAAGTGTATTAACAGTAATGGTAGTAGAAAGTAATATTAAAATATAATTCAACTAGTATATTAAGCCTGTTGGAAAAAACAGGCGCTAGCCGGAGGCGGATATATACTGTATATATGCCAGACTTCTTCTCTTCCCCCCTCCACACACCTCGCATCATCCCGTGCAAAAAACGCTGCATCTCCCTCCCCAAACACATTAAGCCTTTCCCCTCCCCACCCTCCTGTCCTCCCCATTAACCCTTTCCCCTGCCCAGCCTCCTCTCCTCCCCATTAACCCTTTCCCCTCCCCACCCTCCTCTCCTTCCCATTAACCCTTTCCCCTCCCCAGCCTTCTCTCCCTCCCATTAACCCCTTTACCTCCCCACCCTCCTGGCCCCTCTCGAGGCGGCGACTCCGAGCCCTGCGGTGGCGGCGGGAGGAGGTGGAGCCCCCCGCCCTCCTCCCCCGTTTATTGCCGGGCCTCCTCGGAAGCGCGCGCGGGGGTGGGGGTGGGGGTATTGGTTGTGGTTTTTTTTTTGTGTGTGTGTGTGTGTGTGTAAGTGACGGAGACGCGGCAGCCCGTGCGCTCTCTCTCTCTCTCTCTCTCTCTCTCCCCCCATGAACCCTTCCCCTCCCCAGCCTCCAAGCCCAGCTCTCGTCCTCCTCCTCGTAAGCAGTTTCCCTCGGCCCGGCTGCGAAGGTAGGGAGAGGGGGGAAGCGCGTGGGGGGGGGGCTTGGTTGTGGTTTGTGTGTGTGTGTGTAAGTGTGCAAGTGTGATGAGAGGGCGCGCAGGGCGCCCGATGTGAGGCAAATTGCCGTTAAAGCCTCACAGGGCGGCCAGCGAGGAAGGCGACGGCGGGAGAACGACGGCAGGAAAAGCCCCAGGGCGCGCAGGGCGCCCGATGTTAAGGCTCACAGGGGCGAACGGCGCGGGGAGGTGAGGTGGTCTGTGTCCGAAGCCGGAGCCATCGGCGGAGGCAGCGGAAAGGTCCGCTGAAGATGGCCGACAGGAGGAGGCTGTGGGCAGCGGCGCTTCGCGCCTCTGCCCCCGCTCCTATTGGTCTGCGTCCTCCAACCCCTGTGTCACTGGAACGCACGCGCACTGGCGATTTCCTCTGACTGACGGAAAGTGGTACGGACGGACACAGGCTCTTTATTATATAGGATATAATTAGATTGGTTTTCTACTTTAAAAATTGCTACGTACAATTGTTGCAGATTTCCATTTTAGCAGCCTGATCTAGCTAATCAAGAAAAGAGCACTATCTATATAACCTTAGTCCAGACAAAAAGAAAAGATGAACCATTAAAAGCTTAACTAATATTTGCAATTAGAGCATTTGCTATCTTATGTATAGTCCTTGTAACCTTATGTTTGGGATGCAAAATAATAATCCTGATTCTTATTTCAATAGGTACTTGCTCTTTTCTGCACATAAATAATTGCATCATTTTGCATAGAAGTAGAGAAGAAGGGATAAAGCCCCCATACTGAAGGAAATAATAGTTTTAAACATTAGATTTTAAGCAGAAAATTGGCTTACCAGGAAGATAAAAAGGAAAATAAAGGAAACATAAAAATTAGCCCTCTGTGACTGAATTGTCTGTCTTTAAGATGAGAAAACTGTTTGATTTACTTTACAGATGTTAGCAAACTGCTAGTTTAATTTCACACTATGAAACTGTAAAAAAAAAAACTAATTAGAAATGCTGAGTGAAAATTTCAATACATGGAGACTCCTACATACACTCCTGAAGAAATGTGTATTTGTTTTTCTCTTCATTGCTTAAACATTTAAGGCTCTACCTTATGCACTGTATTCCCATTTCTGTGGACAGTCTAATTTGCTGATATTGTGGGTGCTATTCATTTTACTTTATTTGAAATCTGTTGTTTTTATTTATTTATTTAATTAATTAAATCTGGCATCATTTTACAGGGTTTGGATGCCAACTATCTTGAGTGAAACTTAGTAGGGAACCAGAAGCTACTAAGCTGGTTCCTGTCATCTTTCATTCCTAAGGACTAGTGATCTGCTCAGAATCATTATCTCAGTAGAAATATGGCTGATTTTGCTGTACTGTATGCAGCTGATAGGCCCAAAGACTCTGCCTCTCTCCCCCCTGCCGAAATTTCTTGAGACTCTGCCCTCCATCCTGAATTGGGTAGAAGACATATTGGGACATTTTTGCTGACAATCCATATGAAGAACAAGAGGAAGAACAAGCAAGAACAAGCTACTTTGCCTCCGTTTTCACCCGAAAGCAGTGTCCAACCTGGAGATAATAGAATAAACAATGTAAGGAGGGAGCTGTAGTCCAAGATAGGAAACAAGGTGGTAAGGGAACATCTAGCTACTTGTTCAACGTCTTCATAAATGACGTGGATGAAGGAATTGAGGGGATGCTCATCAAATTTGCAGGTGACACCAAACTGGGAGGGGAAGCTAATGCCGCAAAAGACAGAATCAAAATTCAAAATGACCTTAACAGATTGCCGAACTGGGTGCAAGGTAACAAAATGAATTTCAACGGGGACAAATGTCAGGTTCTGCACTTAGGCAGGAAGAACCAGATGCACAAATATAGGATGGGGGACACCTGGCTTACTAGCAATACATGTGAAAAGGATCTAGGGATCTTGGTGGACCACAAGCTTAACATCAGTCAATAATATGATGATGCAGCAGCAAAAAAGTGAATGCTATTCTAGGCTGCATCAACAGAAGTATAGCGTCCAGATCAAGGGAATTAATAGTACCACTCTATTTTGCCTTGGTCAGACCACACCTGGAATACTGTGTCCAATTCTGGGGACTACAATTTAGGAAGGATGTTGACAAGCTGAAATGTGGGCAGAGAAGGGCAACCAATATGATTAAGGGTCTGGAAAGCAAGCTGCATGAGGAACGGTTGAAGGAGATGAGTATGTTTAGCATGCATAAGAGGAGACTGAGAGGAGATATGATCATCATCTTTAAATATCTCAAGGGCTGTCACATGGATGATGGAGCAAGCATGTTTTCTCCTGTTCCCGAGGGTAAGACTCAGACCAATGGAATGGTCATGGCTGCTTTAGCTGAGATTCCTGCATTTCAGGGGGTTAGACTAGATGAGCCTTGGGGTTCCTTCCAACTCTACAATTTTACAATTATATGGTAATTTTTTACCTAGCTAGTTTCTTGTGGTTGGTCTATTAAAAAGGAATGGGACAAATTCCATATGCTTTACTGTCAGCACTATTTAAAATAATGAAAGTGGTTGAAAAATGTCACTTATTAGGGAACTGTCAGAGTGAGGTCGAGTTGTGAAGCATCCAGGCATTAAAATTTAAGGGAGGAACTTTTCAGGCCCAACGGAGTGCACCTCACCACCAGTGGTAATGAACAATGGTTGGACAACATTAGGCATGGCCTTTTGGAATGGCTGTTGGACTGTGAAGGTCTTTTTCAGGTGTAGGTAGTCTTGGCAGCGAGTCTGCGATTTTTGCGGTCTCGGGTGGCGGTTTCAGGTCTTGGGCGGAATCCTTTAGTCTGTCTTCCCTAAATGGGGGGGGGGGAGAAGCGGTGACCCATGACCCCCCTGCGGCGACGATCCCAAGGTTCCCCATTAAAGGGGTTTGTGTGGAAGGGAGTCACTGGCCATATGCCGTTGTGTTTCTCCATATGCTTGTGCTTCTCCACCCTTCTCATCCTTTTTCCTTTATGCATTGTTTTTTAGATTGTAAGCCTGAGGTGGCTGTCTCATGTGTTATTGATCTTCTGTAGGCCACCCTCAAAGTGCTTTTGGATGAAATGTTGGGTAAAACCATTTTTAAATGAATGAATGAATGAATGAATGAATGAATAAATAACCACCACACAGTAACAGTGTTACAACATGAAGATTACCAGGATTTAATTTAAAGGACTACCTGCAAGCTGCCATGCTCATAGGTGAAGAGCAGCAAGTTGGCTCTCTCTCTTTCACTGGAACCAGGAGACCAAGGCCACACTTCATCCTTGGCTGTCAACCACCAGCATATAACTCTATCTTCTTTGCTATTTATTGCCAGATGATGCTTTGTTCTTCTTTTGCCTAGCTCTGGTGTGTCAATATAAGATATCTGAAGGGAGGAAATGCAGGAAATTAGAAAAGCTACACTTTTGTTACTTAGGGTAGGTTCTCACAAAATCATTCTGCATGTAAAAATATGATTTGTCCAATGACACTGCTTCCTTTTCCAGCTGAATCCCACCTATTCTTTTATTTTACTTGCAGTGATAGCCCAGAATAGTAGTGAAGAAGCTCTCCAGGGTTAATGTAGTGCAGCAGACAATATGGTCTTGAATTGGACTTGGACCTGGAGAAGATCGGTGAAAGTCATCACTGGATTTCAGTCTCAGTTCCCTATCTATGAAATAGAAACAGCACTGCTGGTTTCTCAGTGCTATTGTGAGGATGGATCAGAGAAAAAAATACCATTGTCTACCTCAAGCTATGGAGATTAGGAGTGTTACAGAACAGAAACCAATCCAGTGGCTTTAGAGGAAAGAAGCAATATATTGGACTAATACTGAACTTTTAATAATAACCTGTGTAACAGGAACTAATATCCACTTACCACCATAATATATTTTGAGTTCACAGCAAAATTCATTTGCATGCATATTTATTTCTATAAATCACACGTGAATTATGGAAGCATTTATTACAATTCTTTATTGATGGGCACCAGAATTTTTAGAAATGTTTGTGTCTCCAAGTTTATCTGGTTTACTGTAGAGCAAACTGCCTGACAAACTTTTAAAAGTTGCTGTTTTTAAAATTAAGTGTTGGAAACATATCTTTAAGAGGTTTTGCTTGTATGAGACTATGCCTTAGGTAATTTTATGGAAACAAGGCAAATTAATTCATATAATTATGAACATCAATCCAGTTTCAGGTAGTTATGAAACAGAGATAGCTTTGATCACCTCAGTGGATGATCTGTGTCGGGCACACAGTGACTATGGAGGCTGTTCCTGGTGGCCAAAGTGTGCCTTTCCTCCTACCCCAACCAAAATCAGGCTTGAAAGAAATATTCTGTTGTAACTAATGTAATAGCTTGTGCTGTGGACTTAGTGCCCATGTGTTTCTCTGGTTTGAAAAGGTGCCCAAGGGTCAGAAAAATATGAAAACTCCAGATCTAGCCAACCTTAGGCGTTTAAGTTCAACTGATGGCAGTGGGAGAAATAATCGAAAATAATCATGAATTTGACATAAACATCCATTCTTCTCCCATGCCTCCATTTTCTCTTTGACTATTTTAGATGGAAAGCTTCACTGGGTAGCAGGCTATCATACCCGGACTTTATAAAGTGCACTGTTCACAGATGATGCTATGTAAGTACACAACAACAATATATTTAAACTTGTGCTTAACTCTCCCATTAAAAACCTAAAACCTAAAAGAAGTAGCTGGGTTTTGTCCATAAATGTATTCTATTTGAGGAGTATGAGTCTTAATTAAGCGGTAAGTTTGCAGGTGCTTTGCACAACATGTAGTGCTGAACCTGAACTTAAAATTAAGGGCAAAACTAGACATGTGATAGGATGTCAGTGAGTGGAATTTCTATTTTTTTTACACTTAAACAGTTACAGGGCCCACCTGTCAATTACATTTGGATTGTGACACTGAGGTTGTATACACCACTTGACTGTAAAAAAAACTTTAAAGCAGTTTAAAAGAAGAATAAAACAAATTATCAACAAAAACAGTTAAAACAATTATTTAAAACATTAAAAATATGTAAAATTAATGATAAGCTAAAAACCAGATTAAAACACATGTCAACATTCTATGTATCTGGATAGGCTAGCCTAAAGAAAAATGTTATTTTTAATGTTATTTATTAATATATATATGGTTTTAGCACCCTTAACTGGTGTGGGCACCATGGCACCATGTGTCATTGACTGTGCTATGTAGTGATTCTGTAGTTCATTTTGGACTACACATATTTGGAATATGCAGAAGAATTGACATTAACATATTCAAGCTGTGGTAGTTTTTAAAAAATTGCTTTATCGTGTAGCTATTTCTTTACTTTTAATTTATTTAACTTTCACTCTTACATTCTGTGGTCAGTGTTTAATCTTAGTATCTATTTCTATTCGCTTTGTAGGAAAGGAATCACAGTGAGGGTGATTGTAATTTTTTCAGAACTCTTATATCTGCTTTCTTACTGTACCAAAATAAAAATTGTAAACAACAACCTCTTCTCCAAATGAGCCAGCAAACAGTGTGTTTCAAAATATTTTTGTGAGATGAGACAAATGGATAGAAAAAGGTATTAAGCTGTATCCTGTATGCATACTGATATATGGAAAAGCACACTATGTGCATTACATATAGTGATGGGATGGGTCAAATTTGAGAGTTTCTCAGTTCTTTTTTTCAATGTTACATTTTAAAGATTTTGCTTAATTTTTCCATAGAAATCAATGGGATTAACAGTGCTTGATTATGTATAGATTACATCTAAATTTGTATTTAAATGTAACCTTAATACTGAAAACATCTAGGAACTAGCTTTACAATTATGACATGTAATGTATGAGTTCCATCCTGTCATTTGTACATGTAAACAAAGGAATACTGTAAGCAGAGATACTTATGTCCCTAGTTTTATAGGTGGATAAGGAAGCACATGAGTCAAGGAGGAATTTACTGCTGTGACTCCAATCAATACCAAAACACACAGTCATGGTTGCTTGACAGCATCGACCTACATGTAAGGATTTAATGCTACTCATATTAAGTTCTGCAATACTGACCAAAAGGCTAAGGCTACTTTTTTCAGACATAGCATCAAACATTAAAAGGTCATTTACAATGTTTGGATGTACCATTTATTTTTCTCCTGGATTAAGAATGCCAAGTGCTATAAAGGAGGATGTACTTTTCGCCAAGCAATATGGATGAGCTACAGCATCTTGCGTAAAGTTTATGTGGCTCTTGAGAATTGTGTGCCTCTATTCCTCCAAAAGGATTTGTGGAATTTATTATTCAAACTATGTTATTTTGGAGCATGGTTATTTGAAAACATGAGCAGTACACCATCTGGGTGACACATGCCAAGGAAATATAGATTGCACCACATTTCTGCTTAAGGAATTAATGGAAGGTTGATAGCTAGGGGGGGTGGAAAAAACCTATCTTGCTATTGCTGGTCAGCAATAATCGAACCACTTTCTGGGGATTAAGCGCATGGCTAAGCCTACTGGACCAGACACTAGCAAAGGGCAGGGGGTCTTCTTATCAGAGAAATGCTTCTGGAGCCAGTCTCACTACATGACAGATTGCTTTCATATTCCTGTCTGCAAGGCAACAAAGGATGGCAGTAATGCGATAATGCCAGAGTGCAATGGGTGTTAAGAACCCGTTGCATTTATGTATTGTATTTAGTAAATAATCAGGCTCATCCAAATTGTGATCTCACCACTCAACCAAGGCCATTAAAAATCAAGGTTAATGCTTTAATAATCCTTTGCTGTTTTTTATGGCCAAAAGAACTTCTTTCTATTTGCATGGTCATAATATTATTGACCTCTTCATCCCCTGAATACACATCAAAAGGAACTGAAATCAAAGTAATTACCACTGTTGTTCTCTCACAGTAAACATTAACTCCTTGTACTCTCCCTTCTGACTCCTCAGTAAATTGAAATGGATTAAAAAGCTATAGGAATGAAAAACTTGTAAAAGGTCAATGGTTTAACTTTCCAAGATGCTGGGAATTTAGAAGAATAAAAGGGGAAATGGCATGGTAGTATTTTTAAGATGTGTGCTGACGGAGCTCACAATCAAATAAATTATTAGATATTAAAGTTAGTAATTTTCATTTCCCCCCTAATGCTAATTGTTTTATCTGTAATTGCCCCTCCAAAACTAACTTATTGTGTACTAATGGCAATCTAGTTTCAGTACAATGTTTTTAAGCTAATTATATTCTATGCCTTTACAGATATTTTTATGTAAACTTTCCTGGAATTATTTTATATGATCATTTTTCTATAATTTTTTTGGGGGGGATTAAATGTATAAATAATAAATAAATAATAATGTGTGAATGACTGAGGGGGAAAGGTCAGAGAAGGCGGCCTTCCAAACTTGCTCCCCACCTCCTTTACTCTATTTTCCCATCAAGTTTGTGGTGCCTAGCAGTATACACCTTTCCCCTGGACCAATTCAGTAACTCAGACTCACACAATTACTAGTGGTGAAAGTTGTCTGAACAAGACAGCCTTGGTCAGATCCCTTCAGTTAAGAGCAAGATGAACAATGAAGAATAGAGTTATAATATCCCACCCTTCCTGTGTTTGCTGGTTTCCCTGCTCCACATGTAAGCAGTGTACTGTGCCCCCCCCTGCAGAGGTGCTGGATTGAGTAATTAAGAAAAAATGAAATTAGGGGGGGGGATAGTTCATCTTTTTCAACCCTTCAGTTTTTTCAAGCTATTTAATCTATGATATGTTTAAAAAAAAGAAAATTCCAATTTAATAACACTAAAGTGATATATAACATAATGCAACTTCCTATGCTGTATTCAGTTTTATAGTTAGTAGTTGTAAAAACATAATCCCTTTGAACATTTAATACATGTATGCATCAATCGAAGGAAAGTAAAGACTAGAACTTCCAAACTCTTGCCAATAAGAAGTCTATCAGAACTAAACCACTACAATATCCATAAAATGAAAATAGCTATAAAATAGGAGTCAAGTAGATATATATTTGGTAGAATCTTTTCTGACACTTTATTGTACAGTTTGTTACAGAAACAGCAGAGTTTTCATTGAAAATATCTTTAAAGAAGAAAATGTAAATGCAAGTGTTAACTTTGCTGCTGGAGAAGATGACCTGGAAGGAGATCTTTTAAAAAAAAGATTGACTCTATGAAATAAAAGAAAAAAGAAAGAATGGCAACCCAAGATGGGATGCTGTCACTCCGAAGAGAAGGGGGCATGATCAGTGTCCGGACTCAGTGGCCTGGTTCACACAACATGCTAAACCAGTCTTTCCAAACTTTTCATGTTGGTGGCACACTTTTTAGACATGCATCATTTCACGACACAGTAATTCAGTTTTACTAGCAAATCAGATGTTAAACTAACCCCTTTCCAGTCCCGGGAGGAGCGCAGAGAGTGTTTGCATGACACACTGCAGCCGACACACTAATGTGTCGCAACACAGTTTGGAAAGCTCTGTGCTAAATGGCTAAATGAGACCCTTGCAGAAAAGAGTGTGCAGTCACTCTGCTCCTCTCCAGTCTTTTTTTTACTGCCACACTAAACTAAGGCAAACTAAGCCAGGCTTCTGGTTAAGTTTCCTCCTCACTAATTATGAGTTGTAGCCAACTTTTGTTCTTGAATCAAGACCCTTTTGTGGGGAATTTTATCAAAAGCTTTCTTAAAGTCTATTAATTACAATGTCTACTAGATCACCCCTATCTATATGCATATTGGTATGAGCTTTCATGTGCATGCACACTTCTTCAGATGCACACGAAAGCTCATACCAAAAACAAACTTAGTTGGTCTCTAAGGTGCTACTGGAAGGAATTTATTTATTTTTTATTTTGTTTTGACTACGGCAGACCAACACGGCTACCTACCTGTATATGCATATTGACACTCAAAGAACTCTGAAGGGTTAGTGAGACAAGACTTACATTTCAGAGCTTCCTCAATGAAGAGGAGGTGGAGGCAGCATTCTCCTGGCTGTACTGTGTTCTTTGGCATGGGGATGTGGCAAGGCAGTAGTAGTAAGATGGGAGGAGCACTGGGGCAACAGCGCCACAAAAGTACATGTACGAGCCTGGAGCTCCCCAAACCTCATTGCTGCCACCTTACCCTGCCCAGACAAGCACATTGCTGCCATCAGAACAGCACCATTGTCTCTGCCTCATACACAAGCCGTTCTTGCTGCCTTTGTAGAAGCTATGTTGATTTTTCTTCAACAAGTGTTGCTCTATCAGATGTTGTTGAACTCAGACAAGCCAGCATAATCAATGGTCAAGGATGATGGGAGTGGCAAAGGTTCCACTTCTTTATACCACTTTGGCCTAGGAAGACTGTTCAGTGGCACATGGGTGCAGCCATCTGGCCCCAGTTTGCCATTCTCTTGGATAATGGATACTACATACTATTAATTGGGGAACCTTACAAATTTAATGGTGTAAGCCTTGAAGGTGGGTACAGGTGTTGCTGGAGCAGCAGTGCCTTGCGCCTCCTTTGGTCTCATCTGTATCAATCTGGCAATATTACCTGTATCAATCTGGATGAGTCTGCTGATTTTGCTGGGAACATGGTCTATAAGTTCTCAGTTTTCCGTAAGTTTTCTGACAAGGCTTAAAACTGGAGCCTACTAAAAATATCAAAAAATAATCACCCTATCTCATCTTTTGCCACCCTGCAGCTAGGGCACTTAATGTGGCCAACACCTGGCTGCTACCCATCCTCCAGCCTAGCTCAATTCCTGGGGGAAACATAACAGACTGAAGACATTGTGAGCTTGGGCATCTTATAAATACAGTGGTACCTCGGAGGTCCGTTCTTAACCTGAAGCACCACTTTAGCTAATGGGACCTCCTGCTGCCGCTGCGCCACCAGAGCACAATTTCTGTTCTTAGCGGAGTTCTTAACCTGAAGCGTACTTAACCCAAGGTACCACTGTAAGTTGCCACAAAGATGGGCTCAATGTGCTGCATATATTTTCCAAAACAAAGTCCAGAGTGTATCAGTGGGAACAGCAACGGGGGAAAGGCAGCAGCATGGAAACCACACAGCCCTCCTTCCCTCCTGTTTATAAGATTAGGTAAGTCTGGTTCTTTTGATACTTTTGTAGAAAAATTGAGTATAAATAACATGAACAACTAACTGTGAAAGTGAGGGCTTGTCCTTCCAAAGTGCTCCTCTGAATTTTATTTTTCTGCAAGGTGTGGAGGTGTACCGGGGCAGGGGGAAGGGCTCCTTTAAGAAACCTCCTTTAAGTGCCAGATGCAGATATAACTATCTGTAGTCATAATTTCAAGATAAGAGTGCCATTACTTATTTTCTATAAATACCTTGGTACAGCCTGTGACCATATGTACAGGTCACAGTCTATAACCTAATAAATCTGCAAAGAGTCTCCTGCATTATCATTTTAAAACTGTTAACATATTCTAGACTGGATTTCCACTGTGCCCTCAACTAGCAACTTTGTTTTTTAAACATCAAATCTGAGGAAGAGTTTTGTTAAACTCAAAAGGTAGCTTACTGATTTGTGATTTTAGATGGTCCTAATAAATATTGTTCGAAAGCACGTCAAAGTGCAAGTAGATAAACAGGTACCGCTCCAGCAGGAAGGTAAACAGCGCGTCCATGTGCTGCTCTTGTTCGCCAGAAGCGGCTTTGTCATGACCCAGAAGCTGTACGCTGGCTCCCTTGGCCTTTAGCGCGAGATGAGCACCGCAACCCCAGAGTCGTCAGTGACTGGACCTAACGGTCAGGGGTACCTTTACCTTTACCTTTAATAAATATTGTGCTATTGATACTGCTTTGACTCCCCACCCCCCTATGGATCAAAGCTGCCTGTGGTTTTTCCTTCTTTTCTTAAATAGTTATACTTATAATGTTTCTGGCATAATATGTATTGGGCTATGCATATGGGTCCAGAAACATGGTTAGTGGTAAACATGGTTAGAAAATAAATTATCAAAGCTGATGCCATCCCAATATAGCTTTGCACTTAGGCTAAACGTCCACAGATCATGATCATGGGTACTAAAAGCCTATGCTTAACAAATACTCAGCAAGGCACAAGTGTGCATCATTTTGAAGTAAACAACATATCAGCTCAGTTCCTTGTGAACAGTGAACTGTCTCAAATCCATGTTACAGAGGTTGGATCAATCTTGCAAACACAAGTCAGTGCTGAAAGGAGGCCTTGAACTGAAACAGCCTGGAAAATGTATTTGATGTCCATTCTAGCAGAGAGTATTCCCAACAAACAAGTTATAATTTAATGTGGTAAAAAGTGTAACATAATCCAAGAAAAGCCAGCCTTACTGCTATAAAGCCGATTAAGCAAAAATAAAATAAAAGAAGAAAAAAGTGGCAGGATAAAAAAAATATTGGTGAGGAAAACATTTTCCTGTATTCTGCATTCTAGTACCACTTAGGGTGAGGAGAGGAGGGATTCTCGAGACCAACCTCTTTACTAATCTCCACTCTGTATTTTGAAGAGAGACAATATGAAATAAAAAAGTTTACTTATTTGCTTTGAAGAATCTCCAGCCTCATATTTTGTACATTTTACAGATATGTTAAGAAGGGAAAAATTCATTCCAAAACCCATCTCAAAGCTAAATAGTACACATCATCTATGTTTACTCATATTCTGGATCTCTGTCTCATACAGTAATCTCCTCTACAGCATTCAGGCATGAAGGTGGGTGTGGGGCCATATCCAGCCAGTTTTGCAGACGACTTGGCCCTTAACACTTGCCTTAGACCCTCCAAATTATTATCATATGCAAAGATCATCATCATTTGTACCATTATTTTATTTAAAATTACTATAATGTTGTGAATATCTGTGGCTCTCCAGTTCCATGGTGAGCAAATTATCTCTGTTTTAGAAGCACGGTACAAATATAGGCGATACTAGTTTACTAACTCAAGACAGAGACCCATTTTATTTAGAATCCTTTACTATAGATGCTTAGCATAATAGTTAATCCAGGAGTAATCTACCTAAAGTTACTTTATCTCTGGCAGTCATTTAAAAGTTATCTATAATACTTGGCTTTTTCAAGCTTCAGTTTTTTTTAAAAAAAAACCCAAAACCTTTCAAATAGTTACAATTTCAAAATTAGTTTTGGATATTTTAGTAAGTGACGCTTATTACCTATCCACTCTCAGTATACGTTTGCCCATAATTATAATGATCAAACTTGTAAACATCACAGGTGGTTGTACCTTAAAATCCAAGGAGGAGAGTTTTTCAAGCTTTATGTTTCCATCAGGAGAATTTGCCTTCTTTGTGAACTGAATAAAGCAGAGTTTGCTTTGCTCCCAAAATGACAAGATCATGAAACTGTCTGTAAGAACAGCTGAAAAACAAAGAAAAACTGTCAACACTGTAATACCTGACTGTCACCACCAATAAAACAAATTACTGAAGTCTCCACTGAGACACTGGGGGAAGAAAAGCAAATTTTCAAGGCTACACCTTAAAATATTACATCCAGCCTTCTGTGATCTCCTAAAGGACATCAGTGTTTCATCTTCCCAGGATCTTGCTGGAAATGAGAAATAAAGCTTACGGGGTACTCAGATTAAGTACAGCTAAATAAATTATCATATTCCAAATCCCTTCTGTAATATAATAATGCTTTCTCATCCTATATTCATTTCTTCTTCAGTTATTTTAGAATCTGAAATCGAACTCTCTTTTATGATAGCTTTCACTGATTGAGTGAAAATACTGTTATTCAGCTGCAATAAAGCATACAGTACCAGAGAGGTGGCAGATTCGACTACAGCAGTTGAATTTCTTGCAGCTGTTGAGCCAAAGGACAGACAAATCTGGGAAGTTTTCACATACCAGAAGTGAATTGTCCCAACTGTCCGCCTTCTGAAGTTTAGAAAACTGCCAATATGTGGAAAGTACTACTACAGATATAGCGTGAAAGTGTTCAGCATTTGTTGTCAAGAACTGACCTCCTTGCTGACCATCGCATCAGGGCTATGCTATTCATTTTAATTTCTACACAGATGCTACACTGAATTTAGAATATCTCTCCCTACAACTTTCTGTATGTTATCATATAAATCTATTGGAAGTGGCCACAGGATGAATGTAGGATGTAGGAAATAGGAAGCTTCACCATTTCCATTCCAACCATTTGTCCTCTCAAAATCACCTCCCCAGGAGAGGTTATGAGGCAAAATGGCGATCACTAAAGCTAAAGACCTGCAATTCCGTCGGCACTATCCTGCTGGACCCTGCGTAATCAGCGCCAAAAACGCTGCCACTGCAGACAGGGACAAACCCAGTGGGAGACGTGCGGGGAGCCCTGCCCTGATGATCTCTGCCCAACCAGGGCTGGGATCACTCTGACGGCAGTCTAGCTGAGCCCGGAGGCCTGGGGAGAAACGAGAGAGCTTGCCCTGCTCCGGAGCCAGGGAGAGGACACGCCAGAGTCCCCCCCCCCCCCAGCCAGCCACAGGAGAAAGAGACCAGGAGAGTTGGGGAGGCCGCAGATAGTATGTGGCCCGATCTAGTCCTGGCCCTGAGCCAACTTTACCAGGAGCTGTGAGGAGAGGACTGGGAACCTCCAGCGACCCTCACACCAAGGGTCTCCTAGGAGGAGGCGAGTGCTGTGTGGGTGGTTATACATACCACCTACCACTACAATCACCTCACACCAGCACAAGAGCCCCACACATAATCACATACCCAGAACCACAACATGACACAAATCATCAACAGGCTAACAACAAACTTTCAACCAACATGAAGGTGGTGCCAGAGCATGCCATACATACTCTTGGAATAACCCAACATGTCCACAATGTTGACACTACTAATCACAATGCGTAGAAACCTTTTACTGACACATCACAACCTGAATACTACATGGGTGCTCGGCATCGTCTCACTGACCATCCCTGATTGCAAGCGACAGGGGGGATGGCCTGCTCTTTCATCATCATCATCATTTAATATTTATACCCCGCCCATCTGCTGGGTTTCCCCAGCCACTCTGGGCGACTCCCAACAGAATATTAAAAACACCTTAAAACATCAAACATAAAAGAAATTCCCTAAACAGGGTTGCCTTCAGATGTCTTCTAAAAGTCTGATAGCTGTTTATTTCCTCGACATCTGATAGGAGGGTGCCACTACCGAGAAGGCCCTCTGCCTGGTTCCCTGTAACCGCACTTCTTGCAGTGAGGGCACCGCCAGAAGGCCCTCAGAGCTGGACCTCAGTGTCTGGGCTGAACGATGGGGGTTGAGACACTCCTTCAGGTATACTGGGCCGAGGCCATTTAGGGCTTTAAAGGTCAGCACCAACACTTTGAATTGTGCTCTGAAACGTACTGGGAGCCAATGTAGGTCTTTCAGGACCGGTGTTATATGGTCCCAGCGGCCACTCCCAGTCACCAGTCTAGCTGCCGCATTCTGGATTAGTTGTAGTTTCCGGGTCACCTTCAAAGGTAGCTCCACGTAGAGTGCATTGCAGTAGTCCAAGCAGGAGATAACTAGAGCATGCACCACTCTGGCGAGACAGTCTGCGGGCAGGTAGGGGCTCAGCTTGCGTACCAGATGAAGCTGGTAGACAGCTGCCCTGGACACAAAATTGACCTGCCCCTCCATGGAAAGCTGTGAGTACAAAATGACTCCCAGGCTGCACATCTGGTCCTTCAGGGGCACAGTTACCCCATTAAGGACCAGGGAGTCCGCCACACCTGCCCACCCCCTGTCCCCCAAAAGCAGTAGTTCTGTCTTGTCAGGATTCAACCTCAATCTGTATATGATTGGTTGCATTTTCTATAAAAAGAACAATGGATTTGAATATATAAGATCCAGGTTTGTATTGGATTTATTAAGCAATAAAGTAAAAATACTGTCAAAAATGTAGGTAGGTAACTTTTGGAATGGCATACAAAAGATGAAGAAGTTAAATCTGTAATGATACATTGGGCAAAAGATATTGGTCATAATATACAGAAGATTGGGAAAGGATGTGGAAAGATGGAATAAATTTTACTGCATGCAGTTTGCTTAAAGAAAATATAATGAAAATGATGTACAGATGGTACTTAACACCAGCGAAATTAGCAAAAATGTATAGAACAAATAACCAATGTTGGAAATGTAAAGAAAAAGAAGGTACTTTTTATCATATGTGGTGGGTTTGTAAGGCAGTGAAGGCTTTTTGGGAAATGATATATAATGAACTTTTAAAAATGTTGAAATATATGTTTATTTAAAAAACCAGAAGCCTTCCTGATAGGTACTGTAGGTAGAGAAATACACAAGCAAGATAAAACATTGTTTTTATATGCAACAACTGCAGCAAGAATATTATTAGCCCAGAGATGGAAACAAGAAGAATTACCAACCAAAGAAGAGTGGCAGATGAAAATATTGGACTATGCAGAATTGGGAAAAATGATGGGAAAAATTCAGAACCAGCAGGACCAGATTTTTCTGAAAGACTGAAATAAATTTATGTTATATTTGAAAGACAATTGTAAACAACTGACATCACTAGTAGGGTTACAATACGTTTTGTAAGGTTAAATGATTATTAATTATTATTAAATATAATATATAAATTATTGATATAGATTAAGATTTAATAATAATAAAAACTTATGAAAATGCAATATTAGAGAGTAGGTGGGAAAACCAACAGTCGGGGATGAGGGAAGTCTTAGGCTTATATAGCCAAATGTAGTTTTGATGATTATAGAAAAATGATGTTATGCTGGAAAATATTTGTAAAACCTAACAAAAATTATTATAAAAAAACAAAAACAAATTTCACAGCAGCCAACTAAACACAACAAACCATACACCCAAACTCTCTCACTACCAAGGAAATACAATAAACAAACAGAAAGAGAACTTACCCAAATGATGGTGACATAAAAACCTCACATACACACTAAATATAAGAATATGTTTACCACTTCTCTCCTCTATTCCCCCTCTTTGCTCCTTCCGTAACATTGTATATAGAACACTAATGCCTCACATCATATGTAACTGATATATAAAAAATACTTTACAATCAGAGAAAAGAGACAATGCACATACTTTTGTAAATCAAGAAAATCTTAAATAAATAAATAATCCCCTCCCCAGCTGTTATTTTGTTCATGAGATGTCAAAGGTATGGCAACCTGCACCTTTTAGTTTTCATGACCAGTCCAAGGATTTGAACCCGGGTCCCCAGTCCGAATACAGGTTTCTACCCACTATGTATTTAAATTTATTCAATTAATTGATTAGTTTGTTCTCCCTAGGGCAGCTGTAATTTTAAACTGCTCAGATGGCGGTTAAATTAAATACAGTATGTAATGTATAGCAGTAAAGGCTAGATGAAATTCTTACAAGCTATGTATGAACAGTACTGTGCACTGTTTAGGAGTGACAAGTGCAACTTAAGTTAAAGGATCTTTCTGTTATATGGATTTGGTTCAAGACACAAGTTGTTACCTATTCTAGATACAGTGGCAAGCTTGCCTCTTTCAAGGTTTAACTACTTGAACCAAGCAGGTTCAGTCACCCTATCTATGCCACCTATGGGAAGTATATTAGCACTAATAAATATAAAATCTGCTTGCTGCTTGGAAACATCAACAATATGGTTTCTGGAGGAAAGCCTCTGTCAAGGTATTATTCTAAAGAAAGCTTTGAACTGAGTTCACCTCAGACTTTTGTAACTGCAAGCCATTCAAATAATGTTTTTGGCAGATGTTTCTGAATTTACAGACTGAATATTGAACTTAATTTCCCTTATGTAGCA
Source organism: Darevskia mixta (assembly GCA_034641385.1). Classification (NCBI taxonomy): domain Eukaryota; kingdom Metazoa; phylum Chordata; class Lepidosauria; order Squamata; family Lacertidae; genus Darevskia; species Darevskia mixta. The sequence goes on from JAWWNH010000130.1 coordinate 2,398,979, forward strand.
ACGACAGCACTCTTGGACATCTCTGACAATAATTTAAAGATGGAGAAGTTATCTTTGAGTCCATCCGATATACTGAGGGGCATGATGGACAAAAATTGCAGCCCTAGTCTTGAAGCAAGTTTACTGATACAACATAATTTAAGTCAATCCATTAAAATGCATTAAACCCAATGAAAGTATAAAAATGTACACCTGCTATATCTAAGGAACAATAAAAACAGCTACCAAAGGCCCAGGAAGGCTCAAGTGAACAGATGAGTTTTTACTAGCTGACAAAATATCACTACTTCCAGTGTCTTTTAAATACAGAAAAAAACCATATATTTCCCATTTTGCAATTCATCATATGTTTTCTGGACAACTGTACATACTATTTGATTGCTATAACAGTTAATGCATACTAGTTTACAATGAAGTATAGCTGTGTTTCAGCTAGAAGCATAATCTGGAACCTTGTATCAAGCAGTCCTTTTATAAGACAGAATTAGATCTACTTAGAGTCTAGAAGGGCAATTGTGAAATTAGTGTATTTCTGTACAGTGCTTTCCACACACATGGAAAAACATGATGTGAGATTATTTATTTGAAGACTAGGGCTGCAATTTTTATCCATCATGTCCCTCAGACGGTATTTAGTTTTCAAAGTCTTTTTTTTTAAAGGAATTGTTTCCCACAAACCAAGGCTCCATCTAGACTAGAGCCTTGCTTCCAATAGAGGCCAGTCAGATACATTCAGGAAGCTCACAAGAAAAGCATAGAAGCAAGAGCTCAACAAGTGCTATTTGACGGTACATTGCACTTGGCACAAGAAGGTTCCATTAGTTATCCTGACTAATAACAATTGATAGATATCATCTGAGATTTTGTCTAATGCTATTTTTTTTTAATAATCTTTATTGAGATTCTAAATTAAAACATACAAATCAAACATATTAAATAAATCAAAACATATGTTTTGTCTAATACCGTTTTAAAAGCCACATGCTTTGTGTTCATTTTTTTCACTGGGTAAGGAATAGGAACCTATGCTCTTGAAGTTCCCCTAACATATTTAGGATCTCAAGTGAGGAGGACTGGAAGAAGCCCTCTTTCTGAGATCTTGGGACACTGCTTTCAGTCACAGCTGACAGTACTGGGAAGAACGTATTTAAAATGTCAATTTATACTGTAACCTAACATTATTAGTGGACTTTTAGATATGGCCACACAGAAATCTTTACTGTTATGTTACTGTTTATTTCAAGTCATTGTACTAATATAGAACAAAGCTCTCAGATGGGAGGAAATTACATATGCTAAACCTGAATACCTTTGGGGAAAATTATACAAGGAACTAAGATTTAGAAACAAATGTAACAGTTGATAAGAATAGAAACTTTGATGTTAAATATTTTTCCTAAAGTGGTTTTGGTCCTGAGGGTGGTAACTGTGGCATTAAATGCAATTACTTGTTGTGTTGCCAAGTCCCCAGTGGTAATAATTGCTCTATTGACATACTATAATTGACATACTATTCCTCCTGTTCCACTGCAAAATGTAGGGAACTGAATTGCACATGGGTATAATTACCATCGCTGATAGTGTCGGAGATGAGCTTCCCCATCAGGGTTCTGTCAATCACCACTCGCTCCAGCTGTGGCCCTGAAAGGCCTAGGGATACCAGCACACCTGAATGAAAGAGGAGCTGAACCAAATAGTCCGGGGAGGGGGGGGACAGAGGGAGAGATGCAACTTGTCAGTAGAGAATGATATGTTCCACAATACCTTTTATCATCTATATTTTTATAGATTTCATATACTACAGCTTGGCTGGCAAAACAGATTAGATGCACCACAAGAAATGAAGAGAGAGAGAGAGAGAGAGAGAAGGGGAAAAGCAAAAACATACTGAGCAAAAACATACTGACTGCATCTGTTCCAACTATGCATGAAATGCTTCACTATATGATATAATTCCCCATAATTTGCATGGAAAATAGTAACTGCAGATGCTGCTATTCATGGCTGTAATCCTTCCCCAAGCTACAGCCCAGTAAAAATTTGGATAAGCAAAGAAGACACCATAGATTTGAACCTGTGAGGTTACTTGATAACTTATATTCATGTGCTCTGCACAATCAGTTAACCACTGACAGGGCTAATGAAAACAATAATCCAAAGGTATATTAAAAACCAAGAAAATAGGAACAGAGGGGTGAAGAGAGAAAGAGAACAGGTGCACAAAATAGGACATGCATACTTAATTTGTACACTTTGTATACAAAAAAATGTTCTTGCTCTTGTTAACATAGCACTACTGCAATCAAGTAGCATTTTAAAGGTGATTTCTGTGGCTCTGCAATGTGGGCATAGGGTTTCTTCTTTAAAAAGGGATTGGTGCACATGACTACAAATATGTTGTTTTTGTGTTCTACCATGGGGTGGAGAACCAGCAGTCCATGAATCAAATCCAGCCTGGCATGGATCCCAATTTTGTTTGCGAGACCATTTTCCCCAGCCACATCCATGTGCCCCACCGCTGATGTTAGATGTGATATCAGATGCGGGACATCTGGGTTGGTGGTGAACTCACTTGCACAGCTGATCTCTGCAGATAACCAGGTGGGATTCAGCCTGTCATAATATTGAGTGATTGACAAGTGGGGCTGGAGGAAGAAAGGTTCCCCACTCCTGTTGAGCAAGGAGTGTCATTTCACCCCACACTATATAGCAGGGGCAGGGAATTATTGCCCCTGCTCCTTGCAGGCCATGACTGACAAATGGTTAGAGCCACCCACCTGTCAATCACCTGATGAGTCTTGGAGAGAGAGAGAGCACATTTTACAAGAGACCTGGCAAGACACAATGATCAACTTGGAAAGCCTCTTTCAAAGCATTTTGAGGAACACTTTGGAGGTGCCTGCAAATGTTCAGCTAACCCAGGTTTCTACCTGTCCATGTTGGCAATCCAGATGTTGGACTACAACTCAAATCATCCCTGAGCATTCGCCATAAGGACATAAGAATAGCCCTGCTATCCTATTACAAACTTATGAACAGATTGCTATGCAGACAATTAACACAGAGGCCTCATTTATCTCAACCAATTAAAGTGTGTGCTCAGAACAAGCTTCTTGTGGAGGAACCTTTAACAGCTGAAATCAAAAACCCCAATGCAAGGTGAAGATTTAATGCACTTCTCTGGATCAGGATCAACTATGTTAGATAATCAATTGGTATCAAAAGATAGCAGAATGAACTTTATGAGAAAAAACAACTACCGTGTTTCTCCTAAAATAAGACACCGTCTTATAATCTTTTTATCCTCCAAAAAACACAGTATGGCTTATTTTCGGGGGATGTCTTATTTTTATTAAGTGTGGTACAGCAATCTACATATATTCCATTATAATTACCGTATTTTTTGCTCCATAGGATGCTCCATAGGGCGCACCTTGTTTTTAGAGGAGGAAAACAAGAAAAAAAAAAATTTTCTGGTTTTCCTCCTCTAAAAGGCTGGGAGGGGCAGCAGAGGGGTGCTGCTGGTTCTTCCCCGCCAAGATCGCAAAAACAAGCCTGCTTTGGCGAACGGGGTTGGCGAGTGAGAGAGAGTGAAAGAAAGAAAGAGGGAGAAGGAAGGAAGGGATGAGAGAGAGAGAGAAAGAAAGAAAGGAAGAGAGAGAGACAAGGAAGGAAGGAGAGAGAGAGAGAGAGAGAGTGAAGGAGGGAGGGAAGAGAGAGAGGGAAGGAAGGAAGGAAGGAAGACAGAAGGGGTGAGAGAGAGAGAAGGAAGGAAGAAAGGAAAAGGTGAGAGAGAGAGAGAGAGAGAGAGAGAGAGAGAGAGAGAGAGAGAAGGAGTGAGAAAGAGTGAAAGAAAGAGGGAGAAGGAAGGAAGGCTTTTGCAAGGACGACGGGGGACAATGGAGATGCTTCACGTTGCTGCCACCTGCTCTGTGCAACATCCCCCCCCCCAACCAAGGCTTTTTAAAAGCAGGCTTTTGGAAGCTGCCACGGCGGGGAACAGCGGAGATGCTTCACGGAGCTGGGAAGGGGTGGCGGGTGGCGGGTGGCGGGGGACAAGCAAAGTCAACACTCCTCTCTCTCTCTCTCTCTCTCTCTCTCTCTCTCTCTCTCCCCCCGTGTGTGTGTGTGTAGCAAAGGAGGGCAGAGAGAAAAAGGATGCAATGAGGATGGGGGGAGAGAAGAAAAGGAAGAACCAGTGAGGAGAAAACTGAAAATCCTAAAAGGAATTTGGGGAGAGGAGGGTGGTGGTGGAGAGAATTGCAAGTGCACGGATAGGGGAAGAAAATAATAGTCCATGGCCGAAGAAGACACGAAAAGAAAGAGGAAAGCATGGGGAAAGTTGAGGAGAGGGAGAGGGAGGGAGGGGGAGAGAGAGAGAGAGAAAGAGAAAAGCCACAATCAGGTTTGGATTGCAGCAGGAGAGCAATGAAGGAGCCGAATGAAACGGAGAGGTGGGGGGGGGAGGAGACAGCCCTTACACACCCGACTGAGGGAGGGGGAAGCCCCTCTCTCTGCGAGGGCGGGAAACGCCCTGAGGTGAAGTGTGCAGGATTGAGGAGGTGCCGTCCGTCTGCCGGCTCTCCCTCCTGCGTGCCTAAGTGGCAGCGTCCAGGAGGAGGAGGAGGACGCTGGAGGGCGAGGGCTGCGTGAGGGCCCCTTAGGGCGGTGAGGGCGAAGGCGAGGCTAGGGGTGGCGAGGAGGAGGAGGGCTTGGAGGGGCTGCTGCTGCTGTTGTTGCCGCCGCCTCTCCCGCTTGTCCCCCCCCCCCCGCCCGCCTCCGATCACTGCTCTTGCGAGGCGGGCAGCAGCAGAAGCCTGCTTTTGGGATCTGCGGGCTGCGCGGGGTTTGGTGGAGGAGCTAGCGAGGATGCTGCTACTTCCTCTAGCGGCTTCCAGCGGTTGCGGCTGGGTCCGGGTCCCGGCCACTCAGGGCTTCACTCAGCGCGCTGCTGCTGCGCCCGGTGGATCGGGGATCCACTGGCGCGCTGCGGCTGAGTCCCGCTGGATCGGATACAAGCGGTGCCCGCTGCTGCTGCTGGCTGTGCTGGGGGAGAGAGCTGGCGGGAGCTGGATTGGGGCCCCACGTGGTGCGCGCTGCTGGGTGTTTAGGAGGGGCTGCACCTCACCAGGTACCCGATATCACTACCGGAACCCAGTACGTCTTATTTTCGGGGTATGCCTTATATTTTGCGACCCCGTTATAATCCTTCTATGCCTTATATTTTAGGCATGTCTTATATTATGAGAAACACGGTAATGTGAGCATTTGAGTGGTATGTAGGAAAGAAAAGTGCAACCATCTCAGCCATGGACATACATAAACACTTCTCATCCTCAGTTTTCAGTCTGTAAAGTGAACTGACAATAATATGCTTCACTGGATTTTTGTGAGGATGAATAAGATAAAACTTATAAAGCTGTTTGAACTATATAAATCAAATGTATTCCAGTATTTATTTGTTTAGTGTCATCAAAGTGCATGCACAGTATAAAAAGTTTGTACAAAGGATTGCTTCTGAACTGGTTCACAAGTTCAAACAAAAACATAATCCTGCTATTCAGATCTTTCTAAATGCATATCCAGATCAAGCAGTTCTGATTCAGTTTGTGGTTTTAGAAACAGAACCACCTCTTTTTCTGTTAATCTAGTGAATATCTATTTGTATAATCATCAGCTCCCCCAGTTATGGCAGATGTCCTTTAAGGTTTTGTCCTAGTAAAAATGTTAGACACAGTCACACTCTACCAGCACTTATGGCAACCTTTCAAAACTTCAATTTATCCTTATGTTGCAGTTGGAATAGATAAAATCACAATTTATTCTCAAGTTGATAATGTGATCTTACAGCTCAGAGGTGTACGGCTAGTTCTTATAATTGTCCCCAAAATATAAATGATAAAGTTTCTGAAGAACAACAAAACTCTCTAGAAGTTGAGTAGGCTAGTTTGTAGGCCAGGTGGAAAAAACGGTTGACCTCTGTACTCCATACTGAGGCATGCTCAAGAAAGCAACATATCCTTAATCCAGAAAAATAGATTCCACTATGCCAAAGAACCCTGGGAAGTACCACATACCACCATATTAGTATGTGAGAGAATAAATAAACCACCTGATTGCAGAAACAAGAGATTGCCACAATAAATCTATCTTGGGGGTGTGAAGGAGGAACAGAAAAGCCAAGGCCCAAATGCTAAGGGCCCATAAATTTCTACAAACAAGTATCTGAAACACAACAGAATATTTTTCCAATGTGACTTATCTTACTTATGCCAACAGCCACTAGGCCACAGCAGTGCCAGATCTGCATAGCGTAGTCATAATTCTAAGCATTCTCATGTGCAATGTTGAAAGCAAAACAATACTAGCAGAAACATGACACAATATAGTAATACTGACAAACTACAGTGTATGGGGCAATTCTGTTACCACCCATTCCAACGTGAAGCATCAATACCCCATATTATCCATGATTGATAGGTAACAAACATGCAGTGACAGCAGATATGCCATGATGATGTCATGGAACCCTGTCCATACCTCCTATAACACATAAAGCATGAGGGTGATTTCATGAAAATGTCAACCTACAGGCTCATTTTTCATTTCTTCTTTGAGGTTCTTAGCAAACATTAACTGATTGACTGAAAAGTGTTTCACATGCAATATTTATTGTGACCAACATAACAACACAATGATGCAACATAAATGTACTGTCAAGTATGTCATTTAAACCTCTTTTTAGGACTGCCATATTTTCTTCCCTGAGACTTTTATAATTATTTGAGGATTAATCCTATGCACAAGAAACTTGAGTAAAGCAAGTTAAGCTAGAGTAAAGTTATAACAGATCCAAACTCCATTCATCAGCAGAGCTGCTGCTGCTGCTGAAGCCTGGCAGAGGGAAAACAAGTATTTCAGCACTGTATCCTAGGTTGCCAGATCACACAACTGAGCTGAACAAGCTTAAGATTCATCCCAAGCCCCACTGTCTGGTTTTGCTTCTGCTACATCCTCAGAGCACCCCCTTTTGGCTGAACCCCAGCTGTGTTGTGATGAGCAAGTTACACCATTGTATCTTCAGCTGAGTCAGGGTTGGGGAATTAAAGCTAAGAGAGCTCCATTGCATCTAAGTTGCTGATCCCAGTGGATCCTGTCATAGGATTATCCATAATGCCTAGAAGAGCCCCCCAATTCTCCATGTCAGAGGCTCCCATTGTCCACTAAATGATGCTTACAACCACAAGCTCCAGGGCTTCACTCCGATAGCACTTCAATCCGCCTGCAAACCAAACACATCCTGGAACAATCTTCAAATAGGATTTTTAACACAACAACAGAAGAATAGTGCCATTCCCATGACAGTGAGCCTGTTGGATATGAAGCTTGAACCCAGAGGCAACTGAGAAGGTTCATATACACAATGCGAATAATTCCATACACGTGGCAGCAATATGTCACATCAGAAACCTGTCAGGCCACTCACTTGCATGCATGCAATTTCTTGTTGCCCAAAGGTTACCAGAAGAGTGCTTAAATATAAAGCTGCACTGTATACCATCAAAAATAGAGGAAATAAGCTCAAAACCTTTAGAAAGAATCATTCTGTCCACACCAACCAGAACAGTGCACAGGTAAAGGTAAGGTAAAGGACCCCTGGACAGTTAAGTCCAATCAAAGGCGACTATAGGGTGTGGTACTCATCTCACTTCAGACCAAGGGAGCCGGCGTTTGTCCACAGACAGCTTTCTGGGTCATGTGGCCAGCAACACTAAACTGCTTCTGGCACAATGGGACACCGTGACGGAAACCAGAGCGCACAGTAACACCATTTACCTTCCCGCTGCAGCGGTACCTATTTATCTACTTGCACTGGTGTGCTTTCAAACTGCTAGGTTGGCAGGAGCTGGGACAGAGCAACGGGAGCTCACCGCACCGTACAGATTTGAACTGACAACTTTCTGATCAGCAAGCCCAAGAGGCTCAGTGGTTTATACCACAGCGCCACCCACATGCACAAATAGTAATAGAACAACTGTAAGGCAATTCAAGCAGGTTTGTGAGGTTTTCATTCAATCCCTTCCACTCATATTCCTTTATGGTAACATTAGCCTTCTATATTGGTTTTATGTGTTACTATTTCAGAAATTGGATGCAGATGTATTTGATCCGACCATATAATTGTAATGAACTGTATGTTGCCTCCTGAACAAGTGAGTCCTCCTCAAAATGCAATGAAGGGGAATTGGTCATGGGAACACTTGATGGGTAGTATTAAAAACTACTGGTAATTTGATGGTAAGCTAAAACGCAAGGGCAGCATAAGCATTATTTGCAAGCAATGCACACTTCTTAAATATAAAATCTGCAGAATTGTCTTAATTTTAGCATTGCTCTTATATGCTGCTAAATAGATTTCAAAACCAAAATATCACCTGCTCATACTTATCATAATACTCATCTTTCAAGCTATGTCAACACACACTGTTGTGCATTTTACCTGATAATCAAGTTCTAATTTTTCAAACACAAGTAAATATGCATGGCAGCAAATCAGAGTTCAGTTCTGCTAACAGGAACTTGTAAAATAAATAAAAAATGTGTTGCATTCTTTATAGACACATGCAAGTCAAAATCATTGCTAGTGTAAATGTTTTCTTTTACTCATCTTCCCCTCAGAAGGAACATACATACTTAAAAGAACACACAATAAATATTTCTGTGGCTAAGTAGATCCAACTATTTGCAATCTTAAAGAAGGAAAGGGTGCGACCCATGCTTGGTTTTTGGGCCAAGTAAGGGACCCAGGTGGTGCTGTGGGTTAAACCACAGAGCCTAGGGTTTGCTGATCAGAAGGTCAGCTCCTGCCCACCTAGCAGTTCGAAAGCACATCAAAGTGCAAGTAGATAAATAGGTACTGCTGCGGCGGGAAGGTAAACAGCGTTTCCGTGTGCTGCTCTGGTTCGCCAGAAGCGGCTTAGTCATGCTGGCCACATGACCTGGAAGCTGTACGCCGGCTCCATCGGCCAGTAAAGCGAGATGAGCGTCGCAACCCCAGAGTCGGACACGACTGGACCTAATGGTCAGGGGCCCCTTTACCTTTAAGGTGTGGAAGGCTTAAAATATTGGGAGAGGAAACAAACAACAAGTTCATCTCCCCCTCAGGTGCGAAACAGCTTCAACCCACTCTTATATCAAAATGTGGACAGGCTGTTCCCTGTACCTCCACTGTTCCCTGTACTTCCTCCTTCCCTCCCTCTGAAGCTTTTTATATCCTCCTTGTCTCCTCACCCTTCACTCTGCCTAAGACACAGCAGCCAGTCTTTTTCCATGCCATCAGGATAGTGCCTCACCCTTTTTCCTTCCCAGGTGGAGTCTGTGGGAAATATCTAATCAGGGCACCTCAGGATGTTTTGCTGCTGGAGGCAAAACAGAAAATGGCACAAACACACACCTGCTGCCAGCTCCTCCTGCCTTATCCTCTGATGCCCCACCATACAGGCTCTTCCGATGCCCTTCCACCTTCTTCTCCTCGCCGTGGGGGCATCGGAAGAGCAGGCAGTGGGGGGAATCAGATAATAAGGCAGGCAACAAGTGCAGAAGGAAGTGGGCAGCGCACAGCTCGGGGGCCTGGATCTGCTGCCCCTCCCAAATGCCATCCTGAGATGATTGCATCCTCCAGTCTCACGGAAGGGCAGGTCCTAGTCCAAATGTCATCAGCTTGTTGGTGCCTGGTAGTGTGGATCAGGGCCTACTTAAAGGGCTAGATGCCAGCAAAGGATCAGCAAGTCCTGACAGCCCATCACAGTCTACCAGATTGCTTCTATCTGCATGACACTCTCAAACAATTCTAAAAGGTTAGCAAGGCGGGCTTTCCCTTTGCCAGAAGTCATGCTAAATCAATCCTCAGTAAGGCTTGTTCCCCTATATGTTTAATTATTGTAGTTAAATAATAGTTTTTACCAATTGTCCTGGTACAGAAGTAAAGTCCAATGTGCTGTAATTTACTGATCTCTTGTATCATTTTTTTTATTTAAAAAGAAGAAGAAGAGGACTACCTTCCAATCCTCTTGTAAGGAGGCCAAGTAGAGGTGAAATAAATTTTTCAGATTTGAATTTAAGAGGGATATATTACCTGGATTCAGTGTCACCTCTGCTTTGTCATCCTACACATGTACCACTGATTACCCTCAAGCATTAGCTTTGTATATTCAGAAGTATGCCTCATTGTGTTCAATGGGCATACTCTCAGGTACCTGGGATTGTAGCTTAAACAGTATTATTATTAACCATCACTATCTTACCTTTGACTTTGAATTTTTCAGTAAAAGTATTTGGGTTACAAGGGAAAGCTAAATATACGGTATTATTAGAGTTGAACAGATTTTTAGCTTTGGAAAGTACAGTTACAATTACAAGAGAATTCAATTCATTTTAATGGGGCTTAGATAAATGACACTGGTTGAGGGCTAGACTGTGTATTAGTAATACTGTTCAAAATTCAACACTCTCTGTTAAGCAGAGGTAAGCTTAAGGAGATATCTGTTAAAGATCAAGGATAAAAAGCTAGGAATAGCTTTTAATGAGTTAAATACATTAAACATATTTCAAGGAAAAGCTGTTGATTAGAATGCTGGATCACACACTCTAGGTTTTCAACCTGTTCCCACTTCCCATGTTGCTAACAAGGATGTGAGCAGATGTTTTCTTTATATATTGTATGGATATTTATGTAGATAGGAATACAGACACATGCCACTATAGCCTCTGTTTATGTCATTTGGTATCTAATCTAAACTAGTTGGTTATTTTACAGTTCCTGTCACTGTGCTGCACATTTTGAATTAAGTACTTTTACAGACAAATGTGTCATGCACAAAATTAAATGAATTTCTCTTTAACTACACTCCTGACTCAGCATAGGTCCAGTTCAAAGTTGCTTAATATACTAAACAATTAATTTTAAATGAGAACACAGCGCATCACACATTTTACCTGACTGCATACCTATTTGAATATAGCCATTTTCACCAATAAGAATTTTAGCTGGGTCTTAAACTGTTTTTAAAGCAAACACAACCAGTTAACTTTGTACCTCTACATAATCACTTAACAATTGTTCAATTCTGTTGACAGAACATTGCAAGAGCATGTCAAAATATTTTACCTGACAGACGTATTTGCTCTTCCATTTGCTCAGTACACACCGACTGTTTTGCATCAGTTCCTGGAGGACAACCAAAAATAGACAGTGTATAGATGGCTGTACACATTTCACTTGTAGATAAAGTGCTTCTGATTTTCAAGGAGGAGAGATTGCCTGACATGCTAAACAAAGATGCAACTGTTTTGGATAACCCACCAGACAAAAGAGCACTTATCACCAGAAGGGATGATCTTTTATGAAAATTAAAGCTGTTGAAAGAGATCTGAAAAACTGGATTAATTGTTATTAAGCTTGAAACTTTCTGAAAGGTACCTCTAGCTCCTTAAGTGTGTCTCGCAGCTTTTCCGGACGTTTGTTCTTAAGTACCCAAGGATAATCTCGAGCTAGCAAATAAAAAGTATGTATAAGATATTATCTACATATCCAAATATGTAAAATGCTGGATTTTACTTCATATTTTATTATTAAATACTGAGTATTTTCTATCTTACAATAAATTTGTTTATAATTCTGACACAAGTTCCATAGACAAAATTGTATTAAATCAATCTGAATCACTCTGGTAGAGGTTCTGTCTTTTACCAAAGGGAACACACATTTAAGTAGCTATAAGCAGGTTCAATATCAAGTTAAGTGATATTATCAATAACTCCTTTCAAAATAGCACAACCAAAATATTTTAAGATCATATGGTACCAAATGTCCTGTCTTATCATCGATCAAACTGTTATCTCCTCCTGTATAATGAAACCAGCATGCTTAGATTGGCACTTCTGACAAATGCCTTCTGTTAAATTATGCAACTTACCGGTAATCTGGAGGGAGTAAGAGACCACCAATATTATATTTAATTCCACCATTCAGATCAGATCAGTCAGCCCCCAAAATACAGTAGTCCAGACTTCATTCAGCTTAAATGTCTTGTATTTAGGAACTCAGCTGGTGGCCATAAACAACCAGAAATTGGGGAGGAGTCATTGGTTTCAGTGCACTTTGGCACCAATGACATAGTAAAATATAGTCCTGCAGAACTGGAAGCCAAATTTATATTGTAAAGTAAGAGGTTGAAAGCTAGTATCTTGAACAGAGATAGAATTTCTAAGAAAGCTGTTCTACATGCAGGGCCAGCTAGACATGCTGAGCGGTGGGGTCTCAATGCAAGAGCAAGGCAGTGATGTTGTGAGGAGGGTTTGCATTTGTTTGGCACTGGGGAATGTTTTGGGACAAGGCAGACTTGCACTGGCCTTAACATGAAAAAAGTGCCGAGAAAGCTGACAGGAGCTCAGGAACATCTGGTTCAAGATTAATCAGCCTTAAAGGATGACAGTCATACTTTTCACCTTTTTCATGTGCAGAGACTGTCCAAATGGGGATCGGGCAGGACTTAGGCAATGAAAGTAGTGGGACATGATAGTCAAAGAGGCCAAAGAGCCATAAAGGAAAATGCACGTGGCAGAGGCATTTGGAGGGAGATCCATGTTTTTAAATGTTAATGGTAGAAGCCTTTGAGCCAAGATGGGTGAGCTGCATGGCTTAGATTTTAAAAGGAACATACAGACAATGTATTGAAAAGTTTTCAATTAGCAATAAGCACACCTTGGATTAACCTCATTGGCTACAATACTGCCTAAGATGGAACCAGGGGGACATGGTTATCACTGGCTACAAACTCTATAATAGGGGTATGCACATGTAAGAATCCCGACCAAGCCTAAGAGGAGGCGTGTAGTGGTGATAGGGGATTCCCTATTGAGGGGTACGGAAGCAGTGATCTGTGGGCCTGACAAGATGTCTCGAGAGGTATGCTGTCTCCCCGGGGCCAAGATCCATGATGTTACAGAACGGCTGCAAGGAATAATTAAACCCACGGATAAAAACCCCTTCCTTTTAGTCCATGTGGGAACCAATGACACCGCAAGCCATAGCCTCCAGAAGATCAAAAGTGATTATGAGGCTCTGGGCAGGAAGCTGAAGCAATTAAATGCACAAATTGTCATCTCATCTGTCCTCCCAGTTGAACGCCGTGGCCCAGGAAGAGAGGGGAAAATAGGAGAAGTGAACAACTGGCTTCGCAAATGGTGCCGGCAGGAACGGTTTGGTTTCTTAGATCATGGTCTGCAGTTTCTTGAAGATGGACTTCTGGCAAGTGATGGGCTGCACCTCACAAGGGTTGGGAGGAATGTTTTTGCCAACAATCTCAAAAACCTCATCAGGAGGGCTTTAAACTGACTTATGTGGGGGAGGGAGACAGTGGTCCTGAAGGTAGGAGTCTATCAAAGGCTGAAGATGATCATCCAAAAGTCAAGGACCAAATGGAGCAAACAGCGCACAGACCTAGTGGTGGGAGGAAAAAATCCTTAAGTAGGAGACTAGGGGGAATGATCAATGGTTTTCAATGTCTGTATACAAATGCACAGAGCATGGGAAATAAACAAGATGAACTTGAGCTCTTGGTACAGCAAACTAAATACGACATAATAGGCATCACTGAAACCTGGTGGGATGAGTCTCATGATTGGAATGTAGTAATAGAGGGATACAATCTATTTAAGAGAAATAGACCAAACAGGAAAGGAGGAGGAGTGGCGTTATATGTCAGGGATGTGTATACCTGTGAAGAGATCCATGATTTAAAACTCCAAAGCCAAATTGAGAGTATCTGGGTCAAAATTAAGGGAGAGAAAAATAACAGTGATCTCATGGTGGGAGTTTACTATAGATCCCCAAGCCAAACTGAGGACATAGATGATGCCTTCCTGGAACAGATGACCAAGCATTCAAAAGGAAATGAGATAGTAGTAATGGGGGATTTCAACTATCCTGATATTTGTTGGATGTCAAACTCAGCCAAGAGCATAAGGTCGAACAGATTCCTCACGGGCCTTGCAGACAATTTCATTGTCCAGAAAGTGGGAGAAGCAACAAGAGGATCAGCCATTTTAGATCTGGTTCTAACCAATAGTGATGACCTGGTTAGTGGGGTAGAAGTGGTAGGATCATTAGGTGGGAGTGATCATGCTCTTCTGGAGTTTATTATACATCAGAAAGGAGCAACCAAGCATACTAAGACTCAAATTCTAGACTTTAAGAAAGCCGACTTCAGAAAACTTAGGGAAATGCTGGGTGTGATCCCATGGTCAGTAATACTAAAAGGGAAGGGAGTTCATGATGGATGGGAGTTTGTTAAAAGGGAGATATTAAAAGCACAACTTCAAGCAGTACCAATGAGACGAAAACATGGAAGGTGCCTAAAGAAGCCAGGGTGGCTATCTAATGAACTTTTAACTGAGTTAAGATTTAAAAGGGATATGTACAAGAAATGGAAAAAGGGGGAAACCACCAGAGAGGAATTCAAACAAATAGCCAGCACATGTAGAGACAAAGTCAGAAAAGCTAAAGCACAGAATGAACTCAGGCTTGCTAGAGAGGTTAAAAGCAATAAAAAGAGTTTTTATGGGTATGTCCGTAGCAAAAGGAAGAACAAGGAAACAGTGGGGTCACTTAGAGGAGAAGAAGGTGAAATGCGAACAGGGGACGCAGAAAGGGCAGAACTCCTCAATACCTTCTTTGCCTCAGTCTTCTCCAAAAAAGAAAACAATGCCCGACCTGAAGAATATGGAGCAGATGATTCAGCAGGGGAAACACAGCCCAGAATAAGTAAGGAGGTAGTACAAGCACACTTGGCTAGTTTAGATGTATTCAAGTCTCCAGGGCCAGATGAACTACATCCCAGAGTATTAAAAGAACTGGCAGAGGTGATTTCAGAACCACTGGCAGTAATCTTTGAGAATTCTTGGAAAACAGGTGAAGTCCCAGCAGACTGGAGGAGGGCAAATGTTGTCCCTATTTTCAAAAAGGGGAAAAGAGAGGACCCAAACAATTACCGCCCAGTCAGCCTGACATCAATACCAGGAAAGATTCTAGAGCAGATCATTAAGCAAACGGTCTGTGAGCACCTAGAAAGGAACGCTGTGATCACTAAAAGTCAGCATGGGTTTCTGAAAAATAAGTCATGTCAGACTAATCTGATCTCATTTTTTGACAGAATTACAAGCCTGGTAGACGAAGGGAACACTGTGGATGTAGCCTATCTTGATTTCAGCAAGGCCTTTGACAAGGTGCCCCATGATATTCTTGTAAAGAAGCTGGTAAAATGCGGGCTAGACAATGCTACCATTCAGTGGATTTGTAACTGGCTGACTGACCGAACCCAAAGGGTGCTCATCAATGGCTCCTCTTCATCCTGGAGAGAAGTGACTAGTGGGGTGCCACAGGGTTCTGTCTTGGGCCCAGTCTTATTCAACATCTTTATCAATGACTTGGATGATGGGCTTGAGGGCATCCTGATCAAGTTTGCAGATGACACCAAATTGGGAGGGGTGGCTAATACCCCAGAGGACAGGATCACACTTCAAAATGACCTTAACAGATTAGAGAACTGGGCCAAGGCAAACAGGATGAATTTTAACAGGGAGAAATGTAAAGTACTACACTTGGGCAAAAAAAATGAAAGGCACAGATACAGGATGGGTGATACCTGGCTTGAGAGCAGTACAAGTGAAAAGGATCTAGGAGTCTTGGTAGACCACAAACTTGACATGAGTCAACAGTGTGATGCAGCAGCTAAAAAAGCCAATGCAATTCTGGGCTGCATCAATAGGAGTATAGCATCTAGATCAAGGGAAGTAATAGTACCACTGTATTCCGCTCTGGTCAGACCTCACCTGGAATACTGTGTCCAGTTATGGGCACCACAGTTCAAGAAGGATATTGACAAGCTGGAACGTGTCCAGAGGAGGGCAACCAAAATGGTCAAAGGCCTGGAAACGATGCCTTATGAGGAACGGCTTAGGGAGCTGGGTATGTTTAGCCTGGAGAAGAGAAGGTTAAGGGGTGATATGATAGCCATGTTCAAATATATAAAAGGATGTCATATAGAGGAGGGAGAAAGGTTGTTTTCTGCTGCTCCAGAGAAGCGGACACGGAGCAATGGATTCAAACTACAAGAAAGAAGATTCCACCTAAACATTAGGAAGAACTTCCTGACAGTAAGAGCTGTTCGACAGTGGAATTTGCTGCCAAGGAGTGTGGTGGAGTCTCCTTCTTTGGAGGTCTTTAAGCAGAGGCTTGACAGCCACCTGTCAGGAATGCTTTGATGGTGTTTCCTGCTTGGCAGGGGGTTGGA
The DNA here is from genome assembly GCA_034641385.1 of Darevskia mixta. Classification (NCBI taxonomy): domain Eukaryota; kingdom Metazoa; phylum Chordata; class Lepidosauria; order Squamata; family Lacertidae; genus Darevskia; species Darevskia mixta. The sequence goes on from JAWWNH010000130.1 coordinate 2,415,331, forward strand.
CTGGATGGCCCTTGTGGTCTCTTCCAACTCTATGATTCTATGATTCTATGATTCTATGGTAGTAAGCCACTGGGCAAACAAGTATATTTTCTTGGCCCTCCAGCAATCTACTGAATGCAACAATGTTGGTGGAATTGGCAGCAGAGACCTCTACAAGCAGAGGGCAGCAAACCACACAGTTTCAACCCTAGGGGGGGGGAACCACAGCACTACCTCTAAAGTCCACAGAAAATCAGTAAGACAAGCAAAGTCCGCCACTTCAGTCTTTGAGGGGGAGTGCTATGGAAGTGCTCAAATGAAGATTCCAGACCACTCACAGTCAGAAAGTAAGCTGATTGACCCAGGAAAAGATTGCCAGAAAGAAGCAAAGGCAGAGAAAGAGAAGGGACGGCAGTGTATGTGGTTGTGTGTTATATTGAGTGCCTATGCGTATTAAGTCTGCAGGTAGTGTTCAACTGTGTGAGACTGTATGCACTTCTGACTGTGTTAAGGGTATAGTACTTTGCACTGCTGGTGTGTGCCTGCATAAGTGCTGTGCCTGTCTGCGTGCCAGAGGGATAGATGACCACACCCACTTTTGATTTGGTCACACCCACTAGTAGTACCCAGCCCCCAAATGACTGGCCATGAGACAATACTTTCCTTGGGCCAAAAAATGCTTGTCACCCCTGCTCTATAGCAATGGCTACCAAACTTTTCCCCCTATGGACCACTTGAAAATTGCTGAGGGTCTTGGTGGACCACTTAACATAAGGAATTCAGCATCATACTAAGGTGGTCATTTCATCAGGACAAGCATTTTGGCTTGCTAGATGAAACAATTCACCCTCTCCTCCACTCCCTGCATGCTGTTCCAGGGGTTATTCCAACTCCCTAGGGCCAATTTTTGGGGGCACACAGAAGGAATGGTGAACTGAAAGCAGTATTGCACTATAATGTGAAGTAAAACCATGGCTAAATGTTAGTTAGTTAGTTGATTTATATACCGCCCTTCATTTAAAGATCTGAGAAAGCATAGAGGTACTTGGCGCAAAATTGCAGCCACTTCACTCCTCTACTGGTCCTGCTGCTGCAGTGCTACCAAGAGTTAAGCCATGGTTTGCCTTGGGGTTCCATGTGAATCCAGGTTCAGGGTTTGTTTTCTCTAAACTATGAGCATCAAGCCAGGAGCAAGCATTGGCTACAGCTTGTTGTTTGTCTGGAGTGAGACAAACCACAAGTCCTGTCTCCTCATTCTGCCCTGCTTGCATCCACTTTTCCTAGAAGGAGATGAAGAGTAGAATAGATCAACACTGTATATAATTAACCACAAGAATAATTTGTGTGTGTTCCACCTTTATTTCAGGATTTTGTTTTATGACAAAGTGAGTTTCCCAGACACATACTGGTAAAAACAGCAAAAGGCGCTGCTGCCATGGGCTACGTTTAGACATCAAAGCATATAAACTGAAAAGAAATTAACACAGTCTAACCTATGAGTTTCACAGTTGTGTATTTTGTACTCACACATTTTTTGTGATTGTATTTTGTATAATTTTAACTTTTTAAACTGTTTTCAGTGTTGTATTGGGCAGGTTATAAATTAAAATAAATTAAAACATAATATTTTAACTCTTTTTTTTTTTTTACAATAATAAGGAAACTGAAAATAGGTCTTACATTCTGCTAACTGTTGTTTCTCATATAAGCAGCCAACGTTCATTTGTGGTTCTAAAAGAAGGAGAAAAAGAACAAAGTTCCAACAACCTTCTCATTTATTGTCAGCAAAATGCTAATTATTACACATTTAGGAAAAGTACAGAGATTTGAAAGGTGGAGGAGTTCTAAAGTTCTCATTTCCTGGACAGATGTCTTAAGTTTGAAGTGAAATAGACTTGAGCAATCCCAGCAGGTGGGTCAATATTATAAAGGATTGAATGTAATCAGATAGTGGAGTGAACTACAACTGAATCCAAACGAGAAGCTGAGTCAGGCTGCCACCAGAACTCTAGAAGTAGCATGTGATGCCCATACAAGCCACCACTTTAACCTGGACTCAAACATGAAGTAACTGCACCTTTTGGCCCATCATGAATCTTCTGGGATTAAAAGGATTAATCAGATAAAGAAAATTGATCATTCACTCTGAAATGTCTATTTCAAAATATCAGGTGAGGAGGATCCAGGAGGCCAAGACCAATGCACTCCTATGAATTTACAATGCCCTCTGCTGGAACTCCAATAAATAAAAACTAACTAGAATGCCCAGCATCAGATATTGCATTATATTTTAAACCTAATTTTATAAAATGAGGTTATGACTTTTGACATATATGTTGTCTTTGTTGATTCATTGCTTTAAAATAATTGCTTTAAAATAATTTGAGCCAATGGGTTAACTGATTTAACTGCAGAGAATTTCAGGTTCCACAACATAATTCATAAAAAAAATTCCTATACAGTACTTTCAAAATTCAGAAAGGTTAGATATATATGTGTGTGTTTGTGTTTCAGTTTTGAGAGCTTGAAAAAAAAATCAAGTGAGAAGTGTATATAATTTTTTCATGAGGTTTACACCTTACCTGCTTCCTTTTTGTCATAGTAATGATAGATTCCAATGTCTTGGTCTACATAAATAAGGAAATAAAAAACTGAATTATAATTCTGGCACTTGAAATTAGACATGTTTCTTCGGAGGGTGGGCACTATCTTATAAACAGAACTGAGAACTGATGAATGCAGTCATACAAATACTTCCAGAAACACCAACTGAAAATACCGGTACTTCAAAATGATTTCGGGCCAGCACCACTTAAAGACCTTAATGGGAAACTGTCCAAAATAGATGGGTTTTGAGACTCCATCTGAAAGCCTTCCTATTGATTTACATATGGTTCTACAATTAGAAGGGAGTTCTAAAACCCAGAGAGTGGACGAATAACTGAAAAGGCCCTCTCTTTGATGCACAAGAAGGTATAGGAAGCAGGACCATTCCACTGACACTACTTGAGGACCAGCTCTATTGGCCCTTCCATCACTCAACTGTCACCTGGCAGCAGACATTCCATCAGGCTGCAGCAGAGAGGAAGAGAGGAAGGCAGCTGGGCCATTCTATCAGCTCTGCTGAGAAGCCAGCTACATTTGGTGCCTCTTCTCCTTGAGCTGCTTCTAGCCCAGCTGGTTGTCACAAGCGATTTTTTAACTTTAAGAATCAGTGCCTGGATTTGCTTTTTCTCTGTTTACTTAACAATATCTTTTTTTCCTCTTGTATCTTTTAGATTGTCAGTCTTTGGGCAATGGCTGTCCTTGTTCTTATTGATTTTATGTAAGCCACTATAGGAGTCCTTCCAGGTGGAAAGCAGTACAGAATGCTTTACATAAATAGACAGATAAAGCCCACTAGGGTAGTTGATCTTACAAGCAAGCCTACAAATAGGGCCTACAAAGATGCACTTAAAGCTTGGGCAATTCATACTGGTGCCTAGGAATTTTTTTCAGATGAACTAGCCCCAAACTGGGGAAAGTAAAAGGAACTTCTGATTCTTGAGCTGTATGCAATCCACCGGGGTCCAGTCCATGGCCACTCTATTTCCCCCACCCACATAGCTTCACCTCCCAAGTGGGTTGCTGCTGGAAGAATGGATTGTTTACTTTCTCCCCTGGCATTGCTGTGTTGCACACTAATAAATACAAGTCTTTCTCCTCATCCAGCATAAAAGGCATGTGAACTGCCAATGAATGAAGAGATCACTCTGATTCTCCATCAGAAGCTTGCTATATTTATGTCCTGAGAGCTGAGAGAGGGAAGTCTCTCTCTGGCTCCAAACTGGAACCACAGGCAGAAAGAGGCTGCACTGAGCAGTGGGGAAGAAGAGACATGGCTGATAAGCAGAACTATTAAAAAAAAAAACCTATTCTTCCCCACTGCTCAGCTGTTCTGTCAGCGAACAGTGAATAATAGGCGGGGCAGGGTGAGGTGGGGGGGTCACACAAAATAGGACTTAAAACTTTTATAAAATTCAGTTTTATGTGGACTTTGATGGCATACAGATTGGTATGCCAGATGTAACCTAAGATGGTAAAGGTACTCCTGGCTACCAACACTACCTGCACCTGCTGAATTAATTTAAGGAAAGGCCCAAGATGCAAACTTGGTCCTTTGGGAGAGTCCTCCATCCAAGATCAGTTGCACACTTCCAGCCAATTCAGCAGGTTTCCTTACCCACAGTACCTCTGTTGTATATGGATTTAACTTCAGCTTCATTCTCATCTACCTCAAAACAACCACCAGTTTAGGAGGTTCCCTAGCTTTCTTTGAGATTTCAAAATGGAAAGGAGACATAAAAACTGCTTGTCACCTTTATAATGGTGGCACTGTAGTCCAAAACCCTCAGATGATTTCACACCAGCTGTTTCATTTAAGGTAACCTAGAAGGATAGCATAGTTTGATGATACTGAAAACTGCTGAGACATCCAGAAGAAACCATAGGACTGCCACCTTTGCGAGGCTCTTTCACCAGTTACTAGATAGGTGACAACTTCACATGTTGTAAAATACAGAGATGTTCTCTATTTTGAAACAATAAGGAAATTATTTTACAGGGACAGGTATTTCTAACATTGTTCTTTCAAATTACTTTTTTATCCTGAAAGTTGCTCTGAAATCAGTACAGTTAGAAGTTAGTGGTTTTTGTTTATACATGAGAGGAGCTGTGACAGTGGATGGAGAGCAAAGGGCAGGCTTTTGTATTATGTATGTTCTGAAAAACATGTACAAAATACTACATGTTAATTTCTGAATATTGGACATGCTAAAGCTAGCAAAATGGCAACATCTGCTTTACCTTGAACATGCAAGGTGCTCTTCAAAGACCATAGGTGCATTTCAGAGAGAAAGACAGTCATCTGAAGCAGCTGACAGTTAATTCTAGAAGAAGAAGAAATTGAATTTGATTGTCCATTAAGCTGAAAAAAGAACACTTATAAAAACTAAGAGCAGCAAGTATCCCAATTTTAAATTCTTTCACAACCAAAAGCAACTAGTAGGGAATTCGTAAACGATGTTTATGCCTACTTTCCAAATGTTATTCCTCCAATAGCAAGGTTTGTTAGCCCCAAATGCTTGCACACAATGTGTTCAGAAGAGAAGCAAAAAATGTATCTGCATAAAAGCTTAGCAGTTACTTTCCAAGGAGGTAATCAGTTTTGATGGTAAGAGAAAACAAGAGGCTGAGCAAAGGAATAGCAGATTGTTGTTTTTAAAAGATACCAGAAGAGTAATGAAGGGAGCCTAGATAGAAAGAACAGATAAGTAGATGCAAGGGAAGGAAGACATATTATATTTAAACTTGAACCTAAATAAAATATGGGGGGGGTGAGAAAGGGAGCCAGTGTAGAGAGCAGAAAAGGCAAGGAACACAGACATAGTAACAAATGGAACAGAACAGTGAAATAATTCAAACCAGAACAAAGAGGTTTCGGAGAAAAGGGGGGGGGAGGCAAATAAAGTTTTAGTTGCCTCAAAAGAGAAAACAGGCAAATTTGTTGTTGTTGTTGTTACTTCCTGCCCTTCACCCAAAGGGTTCCAGGGCAGGTTCTGACAATTTAAAACACATATTTTAAACAGCTGATATTGCAAACATGGACACAAGATTGCAAGCTTGTGCAGTAAATAAGTTACCAGTAAATAGAAAGAAAAAGTGAGAGAAAGGAGAGAAGGAGAACAGAAACTTGGGTTTATTGGAATTCATTTAACAAATTAGAGGTAGAAAGAAAGAAAGAAAGAAAGAAAGAAAGAAAGAAAGAAAGAAAGAGAAAGAAATCAAAAATCCTATTTAAGTACAAACTGTGTTCACACAGAGCTAAACGGCGGCAGCATCCTAACTTCATATGCATATTTATGATCCTGCTCTGCTCTTCCTGTCTTCACTATACATTTATGCTTTCTCAAACATGCTAAATAGTGTCCTATTCATCAGTGAAGATGCAGTCCTCACATCCTAAGCAGCTTTCTCTCTAAATGGGGCTCTGTAATTGGAAGTAGCCCTGCCAGGATAAGGTGGTTTGGGGGAGAACTGAACTTACTTTTGAACCACTGTGCTTAGTTAATGCTTTCCCTCTTAAATTCAAGTTGCTAGAATGACTCATTAAAAGGTAGGGAGTTGTTTGCTGCTCTGAAAATTCATCAAGTCAAAAGACAAAAATATATTCAAATTCTTTTTGTTTAAAACTATAGCATACAAGCCAAAGATAACAATGTGGTGGCAAAGTGAGGGCTTTGTGAAATTTTAAATGTGTGTCAGTATTATCCTTATAAATGTGCCTTTTAACAGTAACACACTGATGGATATACAACTAAAAATATTCTATATTGATTTGAAAGTCACACCGAAGCGCATATTGTCAAAAAGGCCTAACTATGGCTTGTATAATAATCGCTGAAAAGAAATACATTATCTGATAACCAAAGAATAGTGGCATGAAAATCACACACTGTAAACTTATTTCCATTTGCTGAGAAGTTGTTTCATGCTCCACTGAATTAATTCTTCACATTTTTAAGAAGTCTGGAAATAAGTCCTATCTTTTGCAATTATAAGTGGTCATGTTATAGCTACAGAGCTTTCAATTTTAAGACATTTACATGTGTAACAGTACCAAAATTATATCAGGTGGTTAGTCCTTTCTTCTGGGCAAACATGAGAAATAGAAAATGCTTTATTTAACTAAGGCTTCAATTTTCATGTACTGAATAGATTCCATGTCCTTAGGTCTTTAAGTAAAATATCAAATATCATGAGCAATGAAATTGTTGGGAGACACTGTAGTCCAGCTTTTATAGACATTCACTCATGCAATCACAACTTTTAAAAGCATTAATTTACCTCAACAATATTCAACCACTATTTTTATTATACACTTATTAGACTACCTATCCAGGCCTTAAGGTTAAGTTGTTGAAAACGAGGGACAAGATATTTTAGATGTTGGCTTTCTTTGGGAGCTTGGTCAAGTCCCCGCTCTGCCAGCCCCTAGACATGGAGTTAAGACTTTTTTTACTCTACAGTGTTTCAAGACTGATACCTTGTGGAGGTGTATGGTGTGTGTTAATGTAGAAAATCCCAGAGCAGTTCACAAATCTTACTCTCAAATATGTAACCAACTGAAACCATAAAACCATCTTCAACCTAAAAACTGCAGCAAATTACAACAAACCCACAGACTTTTACAGTTACACAAAATCAGTCTAATTATACACACAGTAAGGCAACTAAAATAACCCAATGAAAGGAAAGACATCCTCAATATCATAGAGTCATAGAGTTGGAAGTGACCCCAAGGGTCATTTAGTCAAATCCCCTGCAATGCAGGAATCTCAACTAAGGCATCCTGCTTGGCAGGGGGTTGGACTGGATGGCCCTTGTGGTCTCTTCCAACTCTATGATTCTATGATCCATGACAGATGCCATCCAACTTCTGCTTAAAAATCCACCCATCCTCCAAGGAAGAAGAGTCCACAACCTCCCAAGGTAGTCTGGTCCACCGTCGAACAGTTTTTACTGTCAGAAAGTTTTTCCTGATGTTTAGTCAAAATCTCCTTTCTTGTACCTTGAAGCCATTGGTTTAAGTCCTATCCTCCAGGCCAGGAGAAAACAAGCTTGCTCCATCTTCCACATGACAGCCCTTCCAAAGCTATCATCATCATAATTTATTATTTGTACCCCGCCCATCTGGCTGGGTCCCCCCAGCCACTCTGGGCAGCCTCCAACAGATATTAAAATACATTAAAATATCACAGGTTAAAAACTTCCCTAAGCCTTCAGGTATTTTCTGAATGTCAGATAGTTGTTTATCTCTTTGACCTCTGCTGGGAGGGCGTTCCACAGGGCGGGCGCCAGTACCGAGAAGGCCCTCTGCCTGGTTCCCTGTAGCTTTGCTTCTCGCAGTGAGGGAACCGCCAGAAGGCCCTCAGCGCTGGATCTCAGTGTCCGGGCTGAACGATGGGGGTGGAGATGCTCCTTCAGGTATACAGGACCCTGACAAGAGTTCCTTCCAGCTTTCAACCGAGAGGCTTCTTCTTGAAATTAAAGGTGGCATATAATATTTTTTAAAAAATAATAGTATTATTTCTGCAGCTGCCTTTTTGCTCTACTGGTCCTCTCACTCGACAGGTACTTTCTGAAAGAGCTGAGGTGGCCAGCTACCTCTGGGGGCAAAGGAGCTACATGTTCTCAAGCTATCCTCTCTGCTCTGGTGATCTTTGTGCCCCTCACACTGCTGCCACCAAAGTCCTCAAGGCGAGCTTTTGGCAGAGACCCCATCCCTAAAAACAGCACCTGGTACAGGTGAGAACCAGAGAGAGATATCCTGTCCCAAAGGGATGCAGATAACTGGATGTGAAAGAAAGATGTATTTGTGACAAAGGAACAGTCATGCTGGTCTGCAATCTTTCTATATAAAAAAGATTATACACACACAAACTATATATATCTTGGCAAAAACTAGTGTTGTTATAAATAGCTTTGCCATTGTGCATCACTATTTTGATGGTGGTGGGCAGCAGGATAAATAATTTTTCCCTGGATCTCAACTATGTAAAATTATTTTAAATAGAATGATAATAAAGCAGATACAGTGGTACCTCGGGTTAAGTACGCTTCAGGTTAAGTACGCTTCAGGTTAAGAACTCCGCTAAGAACAGAAATCGTGCTCTGGCAGTGGAGCGGCAGCAGGAGGTCCCATTAGCTAAAGTGATGCTTCAGGTTAAGAACAGTTTCAGGTTAAGAACGGACCTCCGGAACAAATTAAGTACTTAACCCGAGGTACCACTGTACTGTGGATCTACATGGAAGAGTCCAGTTCCATGAGAGATAGAGGCCCATGGCGAAACCAGCAATGTCATCAAGCAGGGAGCAAACAGAAACAGGACCTTAGACAGCTCCAAGAAGCCCTAAGGAAGGTACATCAGATGATAATGGAGCCAACTGAAGCCTCATGCAGGCTGATCTGAAGTGTGGTAGGCTCTGCTTCTCTAAAGAAACTGGGTGGCTAGTTAAAGGCATCTCATCTTATTTTGTAGCCTTTGAATTCTGTGAGGCACAGCAGAAGACTCATCCTCTGAGTCAGAGGATGGTGGCAGTGTTTATTTGTTATTTATTTTTATATTTGTATCCTGCTGTAGTGGAACAACCACTTAATACCACCAATTAATAATGTGCCGGATCCACTCCCGCTATCTGCCCCCTATTAAATATAGTGCACCCACCTCACTGTGCACCAATTACACGAATTTCTACAATTTACCACAGGCTATTGTTGGGGGACGTGTGAGGGAAAACTTAGTGATTAGAGCAGGCTTCCTCAAACTCGGCCCTCCAGATGTTTTTGGCCTACAACTCCCATGATCCCTAGCTAGCAGGACCAGTGGCCAGGGATGATCATAGAATCATAGAATCATAGAATCATAGAGTTGGAAGAGACCACAAGGGCCATCCAGTCCAACCCCCTGCCAAGCAGGAAACACCATCAAAGCATTCCTGACAGGTGGCTGTCAAGCCTCTGCTTAAAGACCTCCAAAGAAGGAGACTCCACCACACTCCTTGGCAGCAAATTCCATTGTCGAACAGCTCTTACTGTCAAGAAATTCTTCCTAATGTTTAGGTGGAATCTTCTTTCTTGTAGTTTGAATCCATTGCTCCGTGTCCGCTTCTCTGGAGCAGCAGAAAACAACCTTTCTCCCTCCTCTATATGACATCCTTTTATATATTTGAACATGGCTATCATATCACCCCTTAACCTTCTCTTCTCCAGGCTAAACATACCCAGCTCCCTAAGCCGTTCCTCATAAGGCATCGTTTCCAGGCCTTTGACCATTTTGGTTGCCCTCCTCTGGACACGTTCCAGCTTGTCAATATCCTTCTTGAACTGTGGTGCCCAGAACTGGACACAGTATTCCAGGTGAGGTCTGACCAGAGCGGAATACAGTGGTACTATTACTTCCCTTGATCTAGATGCTATACTCCTATTGATGCAGCCCAGAATTGCATTGGCTTTTTTAGCTGCTGCATCACACTGTTGACTCATGTCAAGTTTGTGGTCTACCAAGACTCCTAGATCCTTTTCACTTGTACTGCTCTCAAGCCAGGTATCACCCATCCTGTATTTGTGCCTTTCATTTTTTTTGCCCAAGTGTAGTACTTTACATTTCTCCCTGTTAAAATACATCCTGTTTGCCTTGGCCCAGTTCTCTAATCTGTTAAGGTCATTTTGAAGTGTGATCCTGTCCTCTGGGGTATTAGCCACCCCTCCCAATTTGGTGTCATCTGCAAACTTGATCAGGATGCCCTCAAGCCCATCATCCAAGTCATTGATAAAGATGTTGAATAAGACTGGGCCCAAGACAGAACCCTGTGGCACCCCACTAGTCACTTCTCTCCAGGATGAAGAGGAGCCATTGATGAGCACCCTTTGGGTTCGGTCAGTCAGCCAGTTACAAATCCAATGAATGGTAGCATTGTCTAGCCCGCATTTTACCAGCTTCTTTACAAGAATATCATGGGGCACCTTGTCAAAGGCCTTGCTGAAATCAAGATAGGCTACATCCACAGTGTTCCCTTCGTCTACCAGGCTTGTAATTCTGTCAAAAAATGAGATCAGATTAGTCTGACATGACTTATTTTTCAGAAACCCATGCTGACTTTTAGTGATCACAGCGTTCCTTTCTAGGTGCTCACAGACCGTTTGCTTAATGATCTGCTCTAGAATCTTTCCTGGTATTGATGTCAGGCTGACTGGGCGGTAATTGTTTGGGTCCTCTCTTTTCCCCTTTTTGAAAATAGGGACAACATTTGCCTTCCTCCAGTCTGCTGGGACTTCACCTGTTTTCCAAGAATTCTCAAAGATTACTGCCAGTGGTTCTGAAATCACCTCTGCCAGTTCTTTTAATACTCTGGGATGTAGTTCATCTGGCCCTGGAGACTTGAATACATCTAAACTAGCCAAGTGTGCTTGTACTACCTCCTTACTTATTCTGGGCTGTGTTTCCCCTGCTGAATCATCTGCTCCATATTCTTCAGGTCGGGCATTGCTTTCTTTTTTGGAGAAGACTGAGGCAAAGACGGTATTGAGGAGTTCTGCCCTTTCTGCGTCCCCTGTTCGCATTTCACCTTCTTCTCCTCTAAGTGACCCCACTGTTTCCTTGTTCTTCCTTTTGCTACGGACATACCCATAAAAACTCTTTTTATTGCTTTTAACCTCTCTAGCAAGCCTGAGTTCATCCTGTGCTTTAGCTTTTCTGACTTTGTCTCTACATGTGCTGGCTATTTGTTTGAATTCCTCTCTGGTGGTTTCCCCCTTTTTCCATTTCTTGTACATATCCCTTTTAAATCTTAACTCAGTTAAAAGTTCATTAGATAGCCACCCTGGCTTCTTTAGGCACCTTCCATGTTTTCTTCTCATTGGTACTGCTTGAAGTTGTGCTTTTAATATCTCCCTTTTAACAAACTCCCATCCATCATGAACTCCCTTCCCTTTAAGTATTACTGACCATGGGATCACACCCAGCATTTCCCTAAGTTTTCTGAAGTCGGCTTTCTTAAAGTCTAGAATTTGAGTCTTAGTATGCTTGGTTGCTCCTTTCTGATGTATAATAAACTCCAGAAGAGCATGATCACTCCCACCTAATGATCCTACCACTTCTACCCCACTAACCAGGTCATCACTATTGGTTAGGACCAGATCTAAAATGGCTGATCCTCTTGTTGCTTCTCCCACTTTCTGGACAATGAAATGATGGTAATTGTAGTCTCAAAACATCTGGAGGGCGGAGTTTGAGGAAGCCTGGATTAGAGTCTCAGGCAGGAGTTGATTAAACAAACAAGGAAAGTTTTATTAAACTAAAGAAGTTTATGAAACAAAGTGGGTCAGGAAATGCGTTCTTTCAGGTAGAAGTTAACTTGTTTACTTTAACTAACTCTAAGATGTCTCAGGCTTAAACATACCACTATAGGCAAAGCTCTTCTTAAACTTCAGTTACTAAAAATCAGCTGTTACACTTTAGGTGGTAGATGTTCAGGATTCTAGAACAGATAGGAAAATGCTCAACTCAGTTTCTGTTACTTAGATATTACAGTTACCGGTAAATACTTTCAACACCATACAGTTTCCTTCACAGCTTAATACTTTGGTTCATGAGCGAGGGGCACTTCTCCTCAGTTGCCCACTCTCTTAACCATCCCACCCCTGAGCTCTTCTAAATGGTATAACAGACCCAGGGGGTCACCTCACTCCTTGTTACTGGGTTGGGAGTCTTCTGTACCTAGAAAAACTCTCCCCTCCTGGCTATACTGAGACCTGGGTAGCCTGAATTCCCACAGGATTTACCTCCCAGAACACTCCTGTCTGTTTACCTTTCCCAGACCCTCAACACGGTCTTAATACCTAAGCTATGAGGCTCCTTCCTCTAGCTATGGATAGTCTAATCAGTGTGCATGTTTAACTTAACTCAGAACCAGTTCTCCCTAGCTCACTCCCTATCTCCCAACCTGAAACCTGTCTAACATATCAAATCCTATCCCTCTTCTCAAATCCAGCCCTATCTAACTCTCTCCCTCAGAAACTGCTCCTTTTATTCTTCCCCCCAAAGTGCTAGCTGATTCTCTAGCCAATCAGAGAGAGGCTCCAGCACTCTGGTGGAGTTTCAGAGGAACTGCATCACCAGACTCTATTCTGGCTTGGCTGTCCATCACACCTGCCCGCCCTCCCTCCCAAAGGAGCACAGCGCAGCTGGAGGGTTGTGTCTTCCAGCCAGCTGTCCTGTGAATAAGGTACTGGTAGTTTTCCCCCAAGGATGTAGATTGAACCTCATCATCAACAAGAGTTCTCCTTCATGCACTGCAAGATCCCTAGGTTGTGGGTTGTGATAGGAAGGATTTCTCTCTCCTTTTCCCACATTCCAAAGATCACTTTCAATGGACACAATAGTCGGAGATCCATGCTGTTCCAGTGATGACATCCATATTTTTCCTAAGTGGAGTTTTGCACAGAATATGCTTCCACAAGCAGAAGGGGAAAGACAATAGTTTGCTTATTTCTCCTCCCCCAGCACTCTTTTGTATCCCCAAAAATCTGTTTGGCAGGGCTGGGGAACCCCCTGAAACAGGGGCAGTGTTGGGTGCTAGAAGAAGTTTCAGTGAAAACCACATCCTCTTTGCTTCCAGCAGAAGTCCCCGTTACACTGGAACCCATTCTGCAATAGAAGAAAACCTTCCATTGCTGGAAGGATCCAAAATATTGCATTTTAAATGTTGGAAAATGCAATATATCCAGAAGAGATGTTCTAAATATTACCTTGAAACACTTTCATCCTGATAATAAAATTAATTGTGGTGCAGGAATAAAACTGCTAGCACATTTGCAAAACTAAGCAGGGTTCAGTATGGTTTCAAACTGGATGGAGGATCAGATTCCTGCACTGCAGTGGGTTGGACTAGATGACCCTTGGTGTCCCTTTCAACTCTATGAATCTAACTGTATGTTCATTCTGCTAGAAGTCCATAGTCTAGAAAATCTCCAGGTAAGGTAAAGGTAAAGGACTTCTGGATTGTTAAGTCTAGTCAAAGGCGACTAGGGGGTGCGGCGCTCATCTCGCTTCAGGCCGAGGGAGTTGGTGTTTGTCCACAGACAGTTTTCCAGGTCTTGTGGCCAGCATGACTAAACCACGTCTGGCGCAATGGGACACCATGACGACTGCCAGAGCTCATGGAAACGCCATTTACCTTCCCTCCACAGCAGTACCTATTTACACTATCTACTTGCGCTGCTATGCTTTTGAACTGCTAGGCTGGCAGAAGCTGGGACTCCAAGTACCATTAATTGTGTTAGCTCTGAAAGTCTAATACCAGTCTTCTGAAAAAGAAAAAGAATTCCCCTCCCCACCCAAATTACTCACTGCTGCTAGTGAACTTTATCAATCGTTTTCAAACCACCCAAACAAGCTACAAGCTTGTAAAGTTCCATTACTCTGACGTTACAATGTGTGAACATATATACTATACAAGTTGTCACAAGCAATCTGTGACAGACAGTATGAGAATCAGCCCAAATTCTGTCTATCAAACCCAATAACTGTTCAGGTGATTTGACAGAAGAACTGGAAATGCAAGTGGGATTTTGCTTCCCACTTTCCAGGCTTCAGTGTAACCCTGAAAACACTTGCTACAGATGCCCCACTACTGAGCAGCCATGCCAAGATCACAGCTGGCTGTAGTGACAGAGTCTTCACTTTTATACAGATGGTTGGACTATTCATGCATACCCTAGGGCAGGGTCCCAATGGGCCTCATTAAGCCTGTTAGGCCTACCCCTTTGTTCCATCAGGCCATTTTGACCAAGCTCACCTTCTACTACACCTGACTTCAGGTATAACATCTAGTATTGGGCAGCTAAAGGTGGGGCCTGGACGAAAGGGGCTTTGGGGACACCAATGATCCTGTGTGAAACTCTTCCCAAGAACCGCATGGGCAAAAATGAGTCACCTGGTGTCACTGGCCCTCAGAGGTGTATGGAAATAAGATTCTGGCCTGCCAACTGGATCTCACCCTCCACTTGGGGCATGGTTACTTGGTGGATCCCTATTCCTGCATTGAATAACATGAAGCGGGCTTATATCTCCCTGATTTGTCTACTATTGAACAAGCTATTGTTTCCTATCTCTATCACTGATATCTCCCTGATTTGTCTACTATTGAACAAGCTATTGTTTCCTATCTCTATCACTGATAAAAGATATGACTTTCAAAACAGCTTAACTGATGTGGTAATAAGATTAAACAGAGCAACAGAATAACTTAAGGCAATGCTATTTGTTAAAGAGGATACATATAGATTATATATCAATTTTACTTGTGACAACATTAATTAAGGCTGGAAGTTAGCTTATAAACCTTAGAAATGTTTATCAAAAAGGATATGCAAAGTGATCAAAGTACAAATTGTTAGACTCTGAAGAGGATTAAAAGTTTTACATTCATATTTTACTAGAGAATTATTTATTATTTATTTAACTTATTAGTTATTTAGTCTAAGCAACTTACAAAAGATTAAAGCCAAATGCATAGTATAAAAATAAACAGAATACAGTACATTACAATAAAAAACATCACAAAAACCATCAGGCCTGTGTAGTTTATTTGATAGCAGATGAGTGATCCAAACTAAATATATCTCTTGACACGTGACACAGGATAACTAAAGGAATCTGAACTGCTAACTCTTTTAAGAACACTATTTCAATAAGTTATAAACTGAAGTGTTGAGAATCATACAGTTTTAAGAAGTTACTTACTACAGAAAAGATAAAACTATTTTAAATATGAATGAGAATTAATTAAAGAGAAACAATTTCTAAAAATTCACAAAAATTGTAAGAATAATCCACTTAAATTAAACACAACGTTTCTATTTCTGCCTTTCTGTTCTTTTCTGATCTTCAAACAGAATTACATTAGGAAAAACACTTTATTTTCAGATATGCCCACCTCCATTGAAGGAAAGAAAAGAACCATCAGCGTTTACATTCTAATAATTCAAGATTGCTGCACTACTTGTTTAGGTTTATTGTGTGTCCTTGTACAGATAGGGAGGACAAAATGACTTTGAAGAAACATATGCACTTGTTCAAACATTTCAGTAATCACATTTAAAATAATTAAGTACCAAAAATAAAGTATTTGCATAAGTGTAAATGTTATAATTTTAATACATTAATTTTAACATGCACCTTTTCTTAGCAGCTCAAGACAGACTCCTTCCATCTGAATATGAAAACATGAATATGAAAACATTCCTAGTTTACACAAATATTTGGCTCTGATCATTGCTCACTAAGCACATATATGATTGCAGGGATTTGCGTGTTTGGTTTTACAGCCCACATGTGAAGGCTCATTTCGAAGTGATGGAATCCACATGTGCCAGCCTGACGATGTGGAAAGTCTCCAGGAGTTTGGAATGCTTCTGAGGCAAGAGACTTATAACATGATGTAACTTCTAACACGTGAAATGGGTTAAACGGCTTAGCTTTTTCTATACTGAGAGATGTAGAAGCCAGCTCCTCCATACTAGTGATGCTTTGGTATGAAGAAAGACTGTAATTTGATAATGCCACTCATCAATATATTAACCTTTGGGGGAGGGTTGTTCCTACAATCAAGTGGTATATATTTTAATGAATGAATATAATAGCAAACCTATAATGGCTGCTTACACACAATCCCCATAAAGTTGTCAGGCTATAAAGAACATGGCATCTTAATTCTTAATACTAGGTAAATGAGTGATGTTTAAAGATCTCTTAAATTAAAGTTGTTAGAAATTAAAGTTCAATATCCTCTTATATCTGATAAGGGGAACATAAGTTGAGTGGTTAATGTGCATACCAGTAATAACCAGCCACTGTACAAAATAATAATAATAATAATAACCCACCACTGTGTACGGACACCAGACAGGACCACCAGATTGGCTCTGCCACACTGCCTTCTAGCTACTTCTACGTAACGTCTAGCTATGTCATTTGCTCTTGGCGCTTGTTTCAGTACTTCCTCCTTTTATACTTTTCTATTTTAACTAGAAAATGACAGAATATTCTGGGTTTCACTTTTTCTTTGTCTTGGTTTCCAAATTGGTTTTATAGTTACAGCAGTTCATTATTCTATCACAAAAATCTTGATCAGACATCTGAGTTTTCAGATAAATAGAACACCTGTAATCTTACCACCCCAGGCATCTATTACCACATTTATTATATTATACCTTTAACTTTTGTTTGTATGACTGAAATAATTAGTTCAATTTCCATCATTAGGTCTCTTGATAGATTGATAGCGGTCACTCTTAGGAAGTTTGGCTTTCTGCCACCTTGTAAGACCAGTCCTTTAACAATGAATTTGACATTTCAAAAGGAATGTCTATAAAGAATACTCTTAGAATATTTATTATCCAATTAACACTTTTCCAATTAAGTAGGAATCAGGAATAGCTTCCTAAGCTAACCTGTTCTTCCTGTTGTCTGCATATTCTAACATTTTAATTTGCAGCTCGGGAGGAAGTCATACACCTTACCATCAGTTGACTGTGTAAAAACATTACAGTATTTAGTAGAAAAATATATTGTAGAATTTACTAGCTTAATTAAGCATCAGCATTTGTGAACCACATTATACTAAGGTATCATTTGGGCCAGAGCCCCATTCTGCATGGGAATATTAAGATTTAAGTAGGGTTTCTACAGAAAATCTTTCATGGTTTAATACTAAAGTCAAAAGAAATAGAAAAGCAATCACAGTCTATGTTTCTTTCAGACAGTCTGGAGGCAGAAACACAAAAAATGCACTTAGCTTATGTCATTATCTAGCCCTTTAGCATCATTTTAAAAGCTTATAATTAAGAACCATCTTCAGTAAGAAGGCAATTCTTTCCAAAAGAACATGTTTTAACTGTATTTTTTTTAAACTCAAAGATACCAAACATATTTCTATCCTTCACGATGTGAAGTACTTGCCAGGCATTTAGACCTCTCATACCAAACAGAGTCAAACTTGAAGTAGTACACTGAACTACAACAAACTGAGTTTTCCTTTATGCATTTCTAGGTAAGATTCTACCACTTTTATTCGTAATGGGGGAGTGCAATGTAAGAGAAAAAATTCTCTATATTACTAGATCTATTGCTAGATCAAGAAAAACAACTGAATAAAGCACCATTATATTTACTAGTAAAACCGCAGAAATATGCTAGGGTTGCCATATTTTGAAGAGCAAAAAAGAGGACGCTATGACAACTCTCATTTTAAATACCCCTGCTATATGTAGGCTATAGAAGCTGTGATATATTGCTGAGGGGGGCCGGAGGAAAGGACGAAAGCAAGACTTCAGCCACCAGTTATGTCTATGTCTCCTCCAGAAAGTATAGCCAGAGACATTTTGGCAAATTTAAAAAAATCCACCTGGACAGAAATTTTAACCCTGAAAAAGAGGACATGTGCTGGAAAAAGAAGACACATGGCTAGCCTAAAATATACCAACTGTTGGGAGGAGGGCAACAGAACTCTCTCCAAATCTGAAAGCACTACTGGTGGGTCAAATGTATTAACTTTCAAAATGCATTTATATCTCCTAACCCTATTATGTACAAAATACATATATCTGGTTAGCTACCTTGTTTGCAATTTTGCAGTATATTGAACTGTGCAGTAATGTTTAATTTCTACACATTCATATAATTTTGACCATTTATGTAAATAGTATTCACAGAAAAAAGGATTAAATGTATTTCCGGAGTGCTGCTACAAAGCACAATTCATCTATGTAGTAACAGGTACAAAAGACTTAAGACTGGAGTCCAAGAAGCAAGATAGGTCCTTGATACAGAAGCACCCTCTAATGGATGCAAAGTGGCCTACATGCTGGAACAACCTACAAAGCTTTATGATCATGAAGAAAGCTGAAAAGTAGGTAAGGAGGAGCTGATCTGCCAGCATGCACCCACTTGAACATGCACAGAATTACTGCTGGAGTGCTCAATACAAAAAGGGAGAAATAAAGCTAGTGTGTGTTGTACAAAACTAAGCAGTTATTTATAGCCTGTGCCCTTTTCACTTCATGGGAAGCAGAAATCTAATAGGTGAACTTTTCCACATCTCCAGGCTAAAAAAAAGCTAGAAAAAGCTCAAACAACTGAATTTCTGCTTCTTATGCAATCATTACAAATACAGGTACCATGTATCTTACTAAGGCATTCAACAAGTTATGTAATAATATCCCAATATTCTTCCACCACACAGTCAAGCCCAAACTTTAATGCTTTCCATGTAAAAAGTCCCAGGTTCAACCCCAGAATCTCTAGATAGGACTGAGAAATACCTACTAGAGAGCCACTCTATGTAGGTTGTTACTTTATTTATTTATTTATTTATTTATATACATATACATATATATATACATACATATATATACATACATATACATATATATATATACACACACACACACACACACATATATATATATATATATATATATATATATATATATATACACACATATATATATATGTATATAGTAGCTCCCCTTTCACAAAAATATTAAACTCAAAGTGACTTACAAATATTGTCCAAAACAGGTTTGAAGTCCATATCGTTATATTGGTTTCATAATTTCTGACCTGGCAATATATCGCAAATCAGGATGTGTGTGTGTGTGTGCTTGGCAAAAATCACAATGTGGTAAAAACCATGAAGCCAGCCAGTGCCTCTTTTTAGCTCCATCCTTATTTCGGACATTGTGAAACTGGCCACAAAACCCATCTCAATTCTATTATATGCAGATGACACGGTTCGTCTATCCCAAACAAAAGTAAGACTGATCAGAGCATTTTCAGGTTATTGCCAGAGAGAACAGCTGGCCGTGAATTACAAGAAAACCAAAGTCATGGTTTTCTCAAGAAACTACAGGTCCCATAGATGGCGCATGGACAACCAGCCAATTGAACAGGTCAAAGTTTTCAAATATCTTGGCCTTATTTTCTAGTCCACGGGGTCATGGGGAGCACACCAGAAATTGTAAAATAAAAAGCGTCCGAAAGCGCCAAATTTTTGACACGCTTTTTCCACACAAAAGGTGGCAGAAATATATCCTCAGTCCTGGAAGTGTTCCAAGCTAAACCCCTAGCACAGTTGTTATATGGGTCTCAGATTTCGACAGGCACTTACCTTGGATCTACGGAAGCTGCCCAAACAAAGTTCTTAAGGCAAAAATTTTCTGTACCACCCTGTGTCCCAAACGCATCATTGTGCCTAATCTTCCCTCGGTAGAATTATGGATCTGGCGTAAGACACTTAACTTTTAGCTTCGCCTAAACTCAAATCCCCCCAGTCTAATATCCCTAGTGATGCAAGATTGTCACAAGAGTGCCTGGTCTAAAATTGTCTGTCAAAAACTTCACTCTTGTGGTTTATCACCACAACAGCTACTCACTTTGGGTTTTAGTAAAGCAAACAGTCTAATTTGTCAGCGCCTAAATGAAATTGAGCGTCAGAACAATTTGGCCACAATAAGGAAATTTTGCCCATGGTATGACCATTTTCAACCTTCCCATTTCAACTCTCTGGCACCCTATCTGCATAACCGAGCAATCCCAAAATATAGACGCGCTTTTACCCTCGCAAGATTGAATGTGTTGCCCGCGGCTGTACTTGAGGGACGATTCCTACAGATTCCACACGAAAAACGCTTATGTCCCTGTGGAGATGGCAGTACCGAATCAGTGGCGCACGTCCTTTTGGCTTGCACTCTTTATAAAGACTTGAGGAATGAGATTATCACCCCTCTCTTATTGTCCATTCCTGGTCGCCCAACCACTGCCACAATGTCCTTTCTCCTGGCAGATCAAGAGGAGCAGATGACAGAAAAGGTTGCAAGGTTTTAGCTGGGGCAATCAGAATAAGGTCCACTATTTGACTGCTGATTCAGGACCCTAAAGTGTGTTTTATATAATTGACTTTTTATTTCTGTTCTTTGTATATTGCATTGCTGTTTTGTTGCTATGGCCGATGGCTGACGCAAATAACAATTCATTCATTCATTCGGACACTGTGATATATCAGTATATCACAATGTTTAGTTTTCACGATGTTGAAAACCAGATATCGCCCAACCCTTCTTACAAAAATGAACACTGAAGGCAAGTATATAAAAAAGTATGACAACTAAAAATGTACAAGTGGTGGATGGAATTCAAAGTAGTGCTAAGATTATTGTTCCGTAAGTGCAAGGATTTCGGCTTGCCTTACGGAACAATCTCCCCCCCTTTCCCCCTCAATGCACTGTTCGGGGGTTCTCCTGATCCTCTTCCCCAGAATCAATCGTGGGGGGCGGGACAGGGAGAGTGTGAGGGGAGGAAACGTAGCAAACCCTGTTGTGCTAGGGGGAACTAGCTCCTGCTAGTTCAACTATTTAGTTGAATCCAGCCTGCTATATATATAAAACCCACTCAACCCCAAAAGATAAGCAGAAAATTAAGATCTATAGGTCTGGGTAAATAAGCATGTTTTTGCTTGGAACGTAAAAACAGTGATGGTGCCAGGCATTTCTTCATTGTAAGAGAACCACCACTGAGAAGGCCCATTCTTTTGTCACCACCCTCTGCACCTGCCTAGGAGGAGGCACACAGAGAAAAGCCTCAGATGAAGAACACAGGGTCTGAGTTGGTTCTTGTGAAGAGAGGTGGTCCTCGAGTTATTGGGCATTGAGTTACACAAGGCTTTAGAGGTGAAAGCTTTGAAAACTTTACAGGCTCACTTTGAATTGGGCCTGAAGCTAATTGGCAGCCATTGCAGTTGGTCCAGGTATGTATGGTCCATTGCAGTTGGTCCAGTGATCAATCTGGCAGCTGAATTCTGAAAACAGTTTGCAAACTGTTTTCAAGCACCATGTATAAAAATATTGCAGTAATCTAACCTAGAGGTTACCAGAGCATAAACAACAGAAGTCAGGCTGTCCAGATAGGGCTGTAGCTGGTCCACCAGCTAAAGCTACTAGAAGGAACTTTGCGCCAATGAATCCTCAAGAAAAAATACTTGATCCAGAACTGCCCCAAAC
Organism: Darevskia mixta; assembly: GCA_034641385.1. Lineage (NCBI taxonomy): Eukaryota > Metazoa > Chordata > Lepidosauria > Squamata > Lacertidae > Darevskia > Darevskia mixta. The sequence goes on from JAWWNH010000130.1 coordinate 2,436,968, forward strand.
GAAGCACTTGCTCCTTCAGAAGGAGTATAATAACCCTGTCAAAAACAGGACATATCCCACCCATCCAACCTAGGGAACCACTCTAGATTAAGCTTTAGTTTATTGACACTTTTCCAATCCATTATTAAGGTCAGACATTGGTCTAGTGTTAACAATCCAGTTCCAATCCCCAAACTGGATTGTAACTTTAAACAACAGCCTTGTTATATATGCCAAAGGTGATCATGCCCAAGATAAACAGCCTGAGATCTTTTTTTGGCAAGGGAATGCAAGGATGTAACAGTAAACAACCACAGTCTCAGTTCTTTCGTTGCAAGACAGTATATGAATAAATAACTAGACCAAAAAGGAAATTTCAAAAGCTTTCTTTCTTAACATAACTTTTACATAGCTAGGGCACCCTCTCCCAAACGGGAAGTTACCCTTGAAAAAGGGGGAACAGAAATTGGAGGGAAGGGAAGGGGTGACAAAATCTATCACCAAAAATTCAGGTTTGTCTCAACATTGTTCTCTTCACATGCATGGGAACATCCATTACGTAAATGCAGAGTTTCCACATGTTAAAGCAGCCAAGTCCAGATTGCTTGCATCACAGTTCAAGTTTGATCTTCACACCTCACATGTTGTACAAGCCCCACCCTGTTTCTTTGTTCTTTGGCTCTGTAAGCAAATAACATTCAAACAAATGCACACAAATGTATCCTTTCTGGTATGTGGTCGCTAACCAGTTGCTAAGGACATTTTGGCTTAGTATCAAGGTTACTAACAGAACAACTGCAAAGCTTAAGTTTTCAGTTTATCTGGGTAACAAGACACTGAACTTTAAAATGAAAGGACAGGACAGAATTAAGAGATTTGATATATTATTAAAAGCATAATCAGGGCCGGTGTGTGTGGGTGTGGGTGTGTGAATGAAAGAATAAAATATAGATTAAAAAAGCCTTACATGGGGAGGGGAAATTATAAGATAATAAAATATTTTGCTTTTTACCCCATGACCAAAACCAGATAGATTACCTCAGAGGCGCAGGAAGCCTTTTGGGCACCCGGGGCGGCGTTGCTGCGCGGAGGCACCCCCTGGGGGCGGGGCATCCTGATGCATGCGTCGTGACGTCACGCCGCATGCGTCAGGACGGAATGCGCATACCTGGAAATCCCGGAACTTCTGGGCATGCGCAGTGCATCCCGGCCGGCGCTCCCGCGGGTACCCACCAAGCGAGCGCCGGCTCGTGGGGCTGCCCCATCCGTGCTGCTTTAAAGCTGAGCCGGTGCTCGCTCGGCGGGTCGCTCGGTCGCCGCAGGAGCAGCAGCGCCGGCCGGGATGGACTACGCATGTGCAGTGCATCCCGCCCAGCGCTGCTGCTCCCGCGGCGACACGCTGAGCGAGCGCCGGCTCCTGGGGCTGCCCCGTCTGTGCTGCTTTAAAGAAGCACGGACGGGGCAGCCCCAGGAGCTGGCGCTCACATGCGGCAGCCCCATAGCAGCACCAGTGGGCGGGGTGGAGTGGCCTCACTCCACAGCTTGCTCAAAGGCCGCCGAGCAGGCCGGCCCAAGTGTCACCCCCCCTCCCCTGGAACCCGGGGCGCACCGCCCCCCACCCCCCTCACGACGCCACTGGATTACCTATTGTCAGGGGCTAAGCAAATGCCACCCCAGGAGCCTTTCAGAGAGGAGGTGGGGGTGGACAGTATGGACCTCAAATTGTGGTTTCAGACAGGTCATGAAGAAGAAGAAGAAGGTGGAGGTGGAGGGAGTTGGGAAATAATGAGTGGTGAACAGGAGCAAAGTAACACTGACCCAAGACAGCCATCAGATGTGTTGGAATCTGCAGCAGTCAAGTGACTTGCTGTGTTGGGAGAGTTTGCCAGAACCCCCCACCCTCTCCGAGACGCAGGCGTTGGATGAGAATCTCTGACCAAAGAGCCCAGAGGGAATTTGCCCTTCACACTCACAGCAGGAGTCTGATGGATGAGAAGTAAAGGTGGGGGGGTGCAGCTTTACTCTGGGCAACATCAGACTGAGAGTAAGCTGGGTTTGCTTGCATTTCATGAGTGCTTAATTGAAATAAAAGAACAGAAAAGCGCTCTCTTTCTCTGCGTCCTTGATTTGCTCAGTGGGAGCCAGGAGCCGTTGGCAGCACCCTGACATCTATATATGTTAGCTATACAAGCAACTAGATCTTCCCCAGCATCAAACAAGCCAGCCATAACAAGGAAGAGCTTGAGAGGAACAGACAGAGGTACGTGCCTCATGCAGGCTCCCACAGCAGCTGTTATTTGCTGGCAGCTCAATATGTTGTTGTTGTTTTTGTCTCTGCCAGGTATACTCTGACTGCCCAGAAGTGTAGGGAAGAGGGAAATTACTCTGGCCCAGGTGATTGGGCAAGCAGGCAGGCGGCCCCTTTCAAATCTCTGTGATAGTCTTGTACTTCTGTGTAAAATGAAGCAACCCCTCCCCTGCCCCTTGGCTTGGGCTCTACATTCCTGGCTTTGCTCTAACCTTTTATCAGATATATTCCTTAAAATTCCTTTCAGATCCTAACACTGTCTCAGCTGCTAGGTAATCCTAATCATCTGTCTGCAAAGTCCAGTGGGAGGTAGAATTCTTCACCCTGAAAGACAACAAGCTGGTGGCCACCTTGTGCAAAGCTAATGCCAATGTGGAATGTGGAAGAAGCAGCTGGCTGCCTATCACGAGAAGACGGAAGCCCTGCAGCAATGGATGAGTGCATGGGGTGTGGCGTCTGGGAGGGGAAGCCTGACTGGGTCGCCAACCGATATGACCACCATCTTGACGGCGCATTTCTCTGAGGTCCCAATATCAGGGTGCCATTTTGTTCTGCTACAAGTGATGGTCTCGGTGGTTCAGAGCTTCCAGTCCAAGCAGAGGAATTTCAAGGCAAGAGTTCAGGATTTGGCTAGTACAATGTTGCTGCAGCACCAGACTGAACCCCAGGCCGAGCCTTAAATGGAGCTGCAGCTCTATCTGGGTTGCTTGCTCTGTTTAAGGGGTCTGGCCTGCTTTAACATGATAGCCGTCCTCAACATGCTTGCACATGGAAGAGGGAGCAAGCTTGTTTTCTGCTGCTCTAGAGGGCAGAAACCAAACCAACAGATTCAAATGACAAGAACAAAGATTATGACTAAACATTAGGAAGAACTTTCTGAGAGTAAGAGCTGCTTGACAGTGCAATGGACTACCTCAGAAGGTAATAGATTCTCCTTCACTTAAGATTTTAAAGCAGAGGTTAAATGACCACCTGTCCTGGATACTTTAATTGAGATTCTTGCATTGTAGGGAGTTGGAATAGATGATCCATGGGGTCCCTTCCAACTCTACAATTCTATTATTCTAATGCTTCCCCATGCCAAAATGTGGTTCCAATGAATGATTTAGATTGCTTGGTGGTTGAGTATGCCCCAGGAACACCCTCAAGTCTCAATGGCTTCACTAGGATTTCAAGATAACGCTCAGTTGGCTTTGATGAATGAAAATCTAACAGCCCCAAGGAAAGTAGCAGCTGTGCTTCCTAGGAGAAGGAATTGTGTTCCATTGATCCAACAATGCATTTAACACCGGACTACATGATCCTTTCAGAAGGGCCTACTACCCAAAATCAGCTTCACTATAATAAAAAAGCAAGCCTAAAATACTGAACATTTTAAACTTTAAAACCAGCCCAAGGCTAGCTCTTGCAAAAAGTATAACTCCTCTAGCTTAGGCTGAGGGTATCCAAAGTGTAATTTTTCAGCAGCTGTTTGGTGACATGACAGAATGGTGTTGAGGAAGCATGCAGTTTCTTCTTCAAGGAAGCAGTATTAAGCTAAAGAGATCCTACCATCAGAGTGAAAGCACAATTTACTCAGCACCAAAAGCTGAACCCTTATTTCCCCTGTGCACAATAGATGCAAAGGGCAGTGCTTTTGAGCTGCTGCACCAATATGTTCTTCTACTGCTGACTGTGTAATTTCAAAGAATGCTTCTTCCTACTAAGGGAGCCATTCAGAAATGCTTCTTCAATTGCTCATGCAGGAGAGCCATGCTCCTTTAATGTATTGTTTTGTTCTTCACAAAACACTATGCTGAAGGTCTACCCAGTGTAGACTAAGAGAAGGGGGGGGGGCAGAAGGTTAACTTGGTCCACATCACAGTCCACAGCAAAATCCTAAATTTCCCCTTCAGTTGACTTAGGAAGGACAAAGGCGAATATTATTCATCACCAGGAGTTTTCTTCTGTGTGTTAGAAGATACAGGACTATACACACACATAGGGATCTAGCTTATCTTGGTGTGGCTGCATCTCCTAAGAGAATGGAAGCAAGAGTTTAAATGGAACTGACTTGCTACTCCCTTAGCCTTCAGTACATATTTCACTGAGGACACCACCAACTCACACTTCAGTGCTTTTTGTGACAGTTGTATGGAGGCAACTTTGTGTGATGAAAATTATTAGATGTATGACCCTGGTTTCTTCTCAGTTGCTGTTTCACTTGCAAGATATACTGTTTAGTAACAACATCCCCCTGACTTGTCATCTTTTTCAAGATTGCAAAACACACTTCTAACATGCGATCTTCTGCTTGATTATGGTAATATGAGACATATTAATTAAAATGTGTTTGTGTAATTAAATGGGAGAGGTGCGTTCTACTCAATGTACATGCAATGTATATAATAAGCAGCCTTGTGTGACAGATTAGTCTTTCAGTGTGAAAGTTTGATATCAACGCCTTTTAAGTGAATGCTACGTGTGCTAGCACATTGCCTTAAGCCACAACACAGCATCTTAGGAACCAATGCCAACTCTTCTGCAGTTTGAAGGTCATCTTAGCCCTTATTGATTACTGTTTGTGAAGTACAAGACTTAGCTTGGGTCCAATTGTTGTTCAACATATTTATAAACAACTTGAATTAAGATGCTGAGAGATTGCTCATCAAATTTGCACATGACATCACACTAGAATCAGGATTCAAGCTGACCTTAACAAATTGGAGAACTAGGCCCAAAGTAATGAAATGAATTTCAATAGTGACAAATATCAGGTTCTAGAAGAACCAGCTGCAAAAATAAAAGATGGGGGACACCTGGATTGCCAGTTGTAATGTGAAAAGGATCTAGGAGTCTGAGTAGACCACAAGCTTAACATGAGTCAACAGTGTGATGCAGCAGCTAAAAAAAGCTAATGCTATTCTAGGCTGCATCAACAGAAGTCTAGTGTCCAGATCAAGGGAAGTCATAGTGCCTCTCTATTCTGCCATGGTGAGACCACACCTGGAGTCCTGTGTCCAGTTCTGGGCACCACAATTTAAGAAGGATGTTGACAAGGGCTGTCACATGGGAGATGGAGCAAGCTTGTTTTCTCCTGCTTCAGAGGCAAGGATCCGAACCAACGGATTCAAGTCATAAGAAAGGAGATTCCGATTAAATATCAAGAAGAACTTTCTGGCAATAAGAGCTGTTCTACAGTGGAATGAACTCCAACAAGAGATTATGGGCTCTGCTTCTTTGGTGGTTGAATGGTCATCTGTCATGTACAGTATAATCTAGTTGAGATTCCTGCACTTATGACTCTCGGGGCACCTTCAACACTACAATTCTATGATTCTAGGAACTTGTGCCAAAATTAAGTTTCACAGGTTGCTCCAGGAAAGTAAGAATCATTAATCACGCAAGTAAATGAACAATTTAAATATACAGTTTGCAATATGGTTTGACTTTCTCAACCCACATGGGCATAGCCGGGGGGGGGGGGGGAGTTGCCCCCCTAGATCCACAAAAATATTGAAAAACATTGAAAGCACTCAATTAACTGAGGTTCTGCCCCCCACCCCAGTAGAAGCCTGTTCCCCCTAACAAAAATCCTGGCTACGCTTAAGAGGCTTGTTCAAGATTAAACATGTATTCTACAAGGCACACAAACTTTAAGAAAGATACCCATCCACTGATTAGTGACTTTAACCTTTTACTCCAGCAAGACGCCCATTAACCCAAAAAGTTCAAGAAAATATTGTGCGCTCTCAGGAATATTGTTTCCTTCTGCTCTTTTTAATTTTAATATCAAAGTGTTAAAAACACCAATTATGGCTCATTATTAAAATTGTGAATATACAATTTAATTATTTTAATATCTTTGGATTACATGAAGAATGCAAAATTTTGGTAGACAAGGGGAAGAGAAACCACATTGACTATTCAAAGAAGGAGGAAAAGTTGAATTTCATGTTTTCACCCAATCCATGGACAGCTTCAAATCTAGACAATATTGTATTACACATAATTGCGTTAATCCTAAGGCATTTTAAGGAGTATTTGAAGTAATACAAGGGAAGTCTGTTTTACTATATTCACAACGAATCTGAAATTACCTGCTCCCTGTTTTGCAGAGTGTTGGTTGAATGACCTCTCTTCCCCCTACCCACCCCCCACCCCGGGATCTAGAAGGTAAATAATTTTCATACAAATGTCTTAATAACATTATGTGACTTTGGTGATACCAGTACTTTCCAAAGATGCACTTAATTATGCTTTGAAAAATGATTAGATGGGCATACTATGGAGTCTTGCAAATAAACAGAATTAAATAACTTCTACCGGGTAAATAAACATTCAGTTCAAAAGGTAGGAAAGGTTCATTTAAAAAAAAATACACAGCTTTACACAATAGTGCCATCTAGTGTTGAAACATAATATTTTATTCCATTTATTGGATGACCTATTGTCCTTTCATCCTTCCATGTGAGAAATGTATAGATTTTTTAAAAATCATCAGGTTTGTTGTATATATGTGTCTTTGTCCACTTAACTTCTACATACTCCAAAGAAAAACCTTTCACTTTTTTCAGGCCTAATTTAGGATTGCCAGGTACAGACAATAATCTTCATTTCTACATGAAATAAAACTGAACAGATTAAAGAATTAAAATAAAACACTAGTGCAGGTTGGGAATATTAGTACAATGAATAGATCAGATTGCAAAGAATTTTTTTATAAGTACTCCAAGACAGCCCATTTGGTTTCTTCTTTTGGTTCTTATGATAACTAAATGTGCATGCCATCAAGAGTTTTGTTTCATTTATATCTCTGCCTTTCTCAACAAAAATCAAGGTGGCACACAAAAGGTTCACAGTTGATTTTCCAGACACATACTTGCTTTGCTTCAGCCAAAGTTGTTGCATCATGCGTTTTCAGAATAGATTCAGATTCTGGACTCAGGCACCCTGGATTTATTTCCTTATACTGTACCAGGGACCAGGGACCCCCACTCTGGAATGGGGTTAAAACTATTTAGCAGTATTTTGTATGCTCTGCTATGAACATTCCTCTATCTTTTTCAAATGTGTGGCCCTAGTTAAGTATGCTGCATTCAGTGGGGAAAATTTATTTTGAAATAGAAGTCCATAACAAAGTTATTACAGGGCAGAGGTGATGGTGCAGCCTTATTTACCATCTGCACACCATTTATGTTGAACCTTTTTCTCAGAATTATATGGGCCTAACTTTTGCATTTGATGTTGCTATTTTCAGACTATAAACTATTATGAATTGCATGATGAAAGCTCTAGGATGGTGCCTTATAATATGTGACTACTAGTGTTGTTTGTTCAGCAATAGATAGCTTCTTTGAATCATAGAATCATAGAGTTGGAAGAGACCACAAGGGCCATCCAGTCCAACCCCCTGCCAAGCAGGAAACACCATCAAAGCATTCCTGACAGGTGGCTGTCAAGCCTCTGCTTAAAGACCTCCAAAGAAGGAGACTCCACCACACTCCTTGGCAGCAAATTCCACTGTCAAACAGCTCTTACTGTCAGGAAGTTCTTCCTAATGTTTAGGTGGAATCTTCTTTCTTGTAGTTTGAATCCATTGCTCCGTGTCCGCTTCTCTGGAGCAGCAGAAAACAACCTTTCTCCCTCCTCTATATGACATCCTTTTATATATTTGAACATGGCTATCATATCACCCCTTAACCTTCTCTTCTCCAGGCTAAACATACCCAGCTCCCTAAGCCGTTCCTCATAAGGCATCGTTTCCAGGCCTTTGACCATTTTGGTTGCCCTCCTCTGGACATGTTCCAGCTTGTCAGTATCCTTCTTGAACTGTGGTGCCCAGAATTGGACACAGTATTCCAGGTGAGGTCTGACCAGAGCAGAATACAGTGGTACTATTACTTCCCTTGATCTAGATGCTATACTCCTATTGATGCAGCCCAGAATTGCATTGGCTTTTTTAGCTGCTGCATCACACTGTTGACTCATGTCAAGTTTGTGGTCTACCAAGACTCCTAGATCCTTTTCACTTGTACTGCTCTCAAGCCAGGTGTCACCCATCCTGTATTTGTGCCTTTCATTTTTTTTGCCCAAGTGTAGTACTTTACATTTCTCCCTGTTAAAATTCATCCTGTTTGCCTTGGCCCAGTTCTCTAATCTGTTAAGGTCATTTTGAAGTGTGAGCCTGTCCTCTGGGGTATTAGCCACCCCTCCCAATTTGGTGTCATCTGCAAACTTGATCAGGATGCCCTCAAGCCCATCATCCAAGTCATTGATAAAGATGTTGAATAAGACTGGGCCCAAGACAGAACCCTGTGGCACCCCACTAGTCACTTCTCTCCAGGATGAAGACTAGTGAAGTGGAACAAACCCATATAATTTATCTCGAGGACATTAAGGGATAGGGGACAGTTTCCTAATGAGACATGTTGATGTGGATCCTTCCAGAATAACTAAACTACTAAAAGCTTTGATATCATCATAGGAAAAATAAAATTTACTGTTTTAGGTAGTTGTTGTGCTACATATCTCCCAGTGCACCAATCACTTTATGGGATGTTGTTAACCTGGTTGCATGCATTCATCTGCTTTTCTTTGCAAGAAATATTATATGCTGTGGAAACGGCAGTACAGAACAATTGCAGAGACCTGGAAGAGCCCATTCCTTTGCACTCTAGCAGGTTTGGAAGAATGTTTGGGAGATGAAAAGCAGCAGGGATGGCTTCCTATCTTGTTTGCTGCCCACATGGAGCTGGCAGTGGGCACTTGCTTCCCCTCTCCTGCCCCCAACATATTACAGAGAGAGGAAGGAGGGACAGGGATTGCCCCATTCGGTCAGCCAGTTGTTGCCCAGCAGTTACCGGGCAGCAGACACTTTTGTCACCCATTTTGTCGCCTTTTCTGAACGTGTGGTGCTGCTAAAGTATGCTCTGTGTGTGTAAGCGAGAGCGAGAGAGCACTTCGGTGGAGAAAGATCTGTGCATGCATCAGAGGCGTAGCCAGCCCAGGTGGTACCCGGGGCGGAATTTTTTTTGTCCCCCCCCCCCACCACTTTGCCAGGGCACTGGCAGAGCTGCACCCAGTGGCATAGCAAGTCACCCCCACCCCCAAAAAATGATGGTGCCACTTTGCGAGGTGTGGGGGTTTTGTGTGTGTGTGTCTATTATCTCTTTTTTTTCAATAAAGTTAAAATTTAATTAAAAAAATAAAATAAAAAAATAAAAAAAATTAAATAAAGAAGTGTCACCCCCCCTCTGATGGTGCCACTTTGTGAGGTGTGGGGGGTTGTGTGTGTGTGTGTCTATTATCTCTTTTTTCCAATAAAGTTAAAAAAAATTACAAAAAATATTTTTTTTTACATTTTTTTTGAAAGTGTCACCTCCCTCTGGGGTGGAACCCGGGGCGGCCCGCCCCCATCGCCCCCCCTTGCTACGCCCCTGGCATGCATGCATGCGAGTGAGCTGCTCAGAGAGAAAGAGGTGTGAGCAAGAGAAAAGTAGTGTGGCCACCTGGCATATTTTTCATAATACTAAGGAATGTTTCCTGTTATTAAGACAGAAACATCATCATATTGTACAGGTGTGTGTCCATTTTATGTTGTCTCTACAATCAGGATCTGTAGGACAGGGCTCACTTTCCACAGTTAGCATGAGGTTTTCAGAGGTGAGAGGATGCCAAAAAGTATGCACTAATATACCCCACAGAACTCAAAATTCAAAATGTGCCTACTAGTACAAAAAAATTTGTGACCCTGTCTTATACAAGTAGACTACAAACAATGTACAAATAACTGTTCCAAAGCACAGTCTCTTCATTTTTCTTTTCAACAATTAAAGCTAAGGCAGAACTTTTCTATATAATATGCACCTACACCATTCTTGTATTATCATATTTGTATTATTGATGCCAGGATATTTATAATCAACACTTCCTGGCAATTGGTCATCAGAACAATTTTCAATACATTTAAGGCTTAATACAACTGCCACTGTACTTTTTGCATTTTATTTTCCCCTGACTTCATTACTTGCAATCTATTCCAACCACCAACCACCCAGCCAACTAAGAATAAAAAAATTATGCATCAGGTGAACTGAACTCTAGACCATGAAATACGATGAAATAACATCTAAGGAGCCACAAGACTCTGTAGTTTTTGCTGCAACATAAGCATTTAACTGAGGGTGCCAAGGATTTAACTTGGGACTTCCTGAAGTACAGTAACTACCAAAAATCTATACAGATAATAGAGGTAGCATTATATCTCAAACTGCTGCATCAGAATTTGTTTGTGTCAATATTTATATAACACTCTTCACCTATGGTCCAGGGGGGGAAATACAAACTTTAAAAAAATTAAACTGAATTAAAAATTTAAAAGAGCATCATGGCATATTACAAAGGGGAAACTCATCAAATCCATCCTGTTGAAAAACTTGGTGGAAGAGTTAAGTCTTTTATCATCATAAAAAGAATGGAGTGAAGTGGCAAGACACACCTCAGTGGGAAAAGCCATCACTGAAAAGGTGCTTCCTCGAACCTTCACATCTCATACTTCATCTGAAAGAAGTACCATCATGAGGGTATCATGGAGTTTAAAAGGATTGATGCATGGACGTAGCCAGGATTTTTGTTAAGGGGGGAGCAGGCCTTTTGTTAGGAAGGGCAGAACCTCAGTTAGCTATGTATTTTTATTGATTGGGGGGAGCTGCCCCTCCCTGCCCCCCCTTGGGTGGATGGGAAAGTAAGCTTCCCTTATGACCCACACAAAATTCTGTGGACATCTACCGGTAGTTTAGATTGTAACTCTTCTTCAAATCACTTTCATTTCAGTCTCTGCATTATAAATATGAGCACTTCAAGTGTGTGGAGACATGTCCTATTTTGTGAATCTGTGAATCCAGACAGTACTGAATGACTGAATACAACAGTTTTCAGTGCAAAAGCTTGGTCTCTCACCCTCTGCTCTTAGGCCAAAGCTAAGGCCCTCTGGCCAAGGCCTGCCCCACCAGGAGTCCCAAAGACTCTCAGGAAAGATACGGAGAAGGGGGAAGTTATTGGAATAACGCTAACAAACATACTTTTGTCAAATAAGCAATGCCCCAGAGGAATATTAATGGAAAGAAAAAGTATGTTTTGTAAGCATACAAAATTGCAATGCACGTGGCTTCTTGCCAGTAAAAGTCCCCTCTTCTTTTTGGTCTACAAGTATATAAAAAAATCTGCACAACACCATCTTTGAACAAGAGAGTCAGTTGTTAAAGACAAATGCATGGGAATTAATTTTTAGTTATTAAAAATGTACTTAAGACATTTTTGCTTAACCATTTTTTACCTAGAAGGTATTTTTCACATTTCTTAGCCATAATGCAGTTTAGAGTTATGCCAGTTTAGAGTCAAGGAGTATGCACACACTGCTGCTACTTGTTTTAAAAGAGTAGCATCTAGTTAAGTAAAATTATTATTAAATATTACCGCTCTACTACCTGTCATAATGTGTGTAAAAGTGTACTTAATGCAAAGCTTATTGCCACATATTTATATTAGAACATGTCATCCATAATGAAATGCAAATATAAATAAAAAATTTCGTAAATTACCTATTTTTTAATACTTTAGCCACTATATTAGAAGAAAAATTATGCAGTAACGATTGTGGGCATCCCTCCCACACTAAAAACTTTTTTGAAATCTTGGTATGATTTCCTTCTCCCCCCCCCCCAAACATATGCAATTTAGTAATCGGGTATAATTTTACATCAAATACAATAAATGAAGAAAATCCACATGACCTGGAAGCTGTATGCCGGCTCCCTCGCCCAATAATGCGAGATGAGCGCCGCAACCCCATATTCAGTCACGACTGGACCTAATGGTCAGGGGTCCCTTTACCTTTTATAATTTTACATCAAATACAATAAATGAAGAAATTCCACATGACCTGGAAGCTGTACGCCGGCTCTCGGACAATAATGCAAGATGAGCGCCGTAACCCCAGATTCGGTCACGACTGGACCTAATGGTGAGGGTTCCCTTTACCTTTTATAATTTTACATCAAATACAATAAATGAAGAAATTCCTACTAAAACATATGAAGACTCAGACACTGATGTAACATATTGATGTTTCAAAAAAGTATATCTCGTATCAAATGTTTTTCCTTTCTGTGTCACTAATCAATTGTTATATTATGATGTACTTCTGAAAGAATGGCAAAACAAAACATTTAAAGAAGTAGGTGGCTTATGAGTAGTAGTATCCATCACTTCTTTTCTAAAACCTGGGTATCTCAGAACTGTGAAAATTAGGTTTCTATTAGCATCTAGACTCTTTGTGGATATCACTGGCAGTTACATTTGCAGCTTTGAAGTTTCCTCTAGGTCTGTCATTTGGTTAGGCTGCTGATGGGCGCCTGGGGTGCTTTGTCCTCTGGGATGCTATTTGGCTTTAATTCGTCTTTGATTATAAGCAATTTATGCATTTTATCTGTTTTATATAAACATCAAAGGGAGCAGAGATACCTACTCTGCAATCCCCATTACAGACAAAGGAGGTGAGTAAGTGATCTTATGTACTTTTAGTGTGAATCTCTAGGCTCACCTTTACTGTCCTCAAAAGTAGATATAAGACTTATAGACTTACTTACAGAATTAATATTGTATTATATGCATGGCAATGTTTCAGACTTTACAAATATTTTCAAAGCAGACAAATTAACTTTGTACATAAGTTTACTTGTAATCACTAATCACTACCCATCCAAACTGTTCTTCTACAAATTAGATTCCAGTAAGCTTAAAAACTGAAGATTTAATTGACTAGAAATGAGCAGGAAGTTTTTTGTATGACTCTGGGGTGACTAAAAAAACTAGTTTGGGGGTATAAATGTCATGGCTTGCATTTCTTAAGTACAGAAAGTATTGGTTTAAAGTGTAGATATATTTTCTATTCTATTTGATTTAAGAAGGTTCTGGAAACTTCTCTCTGTGTTACAAGCTAGAACAGGGGTCAGCAACCTTTTTCAGCTGTGGGCCGGTCCACCGTCCCTCAGACCATGTGGGTGGGTTTTATTTATTTATTTGGGGGGGATTTTGGCTTGGGCTCGGGCTCCTCTGGCTGCTCTGCATGCCACGGTTGCTGCCAGCCTGAGACGGGGAATAAGGCGTGTGGGTGCGGTGGCCCCACGTACCTTCACATCTCTTTCCCCAGCTCGGGCTGGCAGTGGCTTCTTTTTTGCTCTTCAAGATATGGCAACTCTAATACTGCCCTCAAAACTGTGAAACAGAGGTTATGGGATGTTGCCCTCAGTGATTTACAATCTCGCTCATATGTGACCTGTGGCTTATCTGTGTTACGAATTCAATATTTGCAGGGTTTTCTGTCACCTCCCTACCTTAAGAATCTGACCATGCCAAACTATCACTGTCTGTTTTATAAGGCCAGATTAAATGTTTTTACATCTGAAAAGTTGAGTGGAAGGGTGGCTGGCATCCCATACCAAGATAGGCTGTGCCCATGTTCCCAGGATGTTGAATGTATGAAACACATTTTATTACAATGTAGTCTGTATAAACAGGTTAGACAGCATTTGTCAAACCAATATTAACAGAACAACCTGGAATTGCTGACTCCTTTTATGATAAGATTCTCCTTGAGGATAAGGCTGTAACAAAATTTCTCTTGGAGGCAGTAAGAATCAGAAATCAGTATATACAGGCTAAAGCTCCTCTGTTGGCTAGCAAGGCCGCTCTAACGCCTTAACAGTGATATATACCATTGTTGTACTGTGTATTTTGAGTCTATGGACCACTATAAAGTTGTGTGTGTCACAATTCTTTTTTTTAAAAAAAGCATGCAGTGGTTGTTTGCTGTGTTCTGGTGGTTGAGTGATTTTCAGCATCCCCCCCGCACAAAAACCAACCAAGCAGCCAATCGCCGCTTACAATCTCAGGCTCGCACCAAAAAACCATTCACCCGTCCCCCCTCAGCACTACCCGTGTATAAGACAACCCTAAATTTTGAACCTCATTTTTGGGTCAAAGAGGCTCATCTTATACAGGGAAAAATACGGCAAGTATAAATCTAACCTGTAAAATGTGGCATTGTAGAATCTTCTTGTCCATTTTCACAGTGGAGAATTGGCACTTAGAAGAGGCCTAATTGGTAACAACTCTTTTCAAACAGCTAATTGAAAACAATTAGCCACTTGTGATCAAGTAAATATGCTTGTCAGGATAGCACCTGTTATCTCCACCATCTGGAGCTGCATGTGTAGCAGAAGCCGCATTTGAAATAATTAGGGTTGGACATTTGACCTGTCAAAAATACTAGGACAAACGATTAAGCCTTAACCAGGTGTTTAATTTTTAAAGCCTTAGTCAGCAATTAGTTTTGCTAGAGAAAAGGAAGATAGTAAAGAGCCAGGCCTTCCCTATGCTCCAGGGTAGACTTCTGGCAGGCTCATTGCTATAGTGATTGCTCCAGTTGTTGATTCCTAATTTAAAGCACTGATTATTCCATGTTGCAATAAGAAAGAAAGAAAACTAGGCTGCCAACTTCACAAAGTAGAATTCTAGATGATTTTTGATTGGTCAGATAATAAACAACCACAACTGGTCAATTGATTGGCACCTGAACCCTAGAAGAAATACTTGAAGATCATGGCTATAGTTACCACAAAGTCTTCAGAGGACGATGGGCTAAACCAACTACAGTGGTACCTCGGGTTAAGTACACTTCAGGTTAAGAACTCCGCTAAGAACAGAAATTGTGCTCTGGCGGCGCGGCGGCAGCAGGAGGCCCCATTAGCTAAAGTGGTGCTTCAGGTTAAGTACGCTTCAGGTTAAGAACGGACCTCCAGAATGAATTAAGTACTTAACCCGAGGTACCACTGTATTTTATATTTGCATGATCTGCCATGTGTCCTGCCTCTGATTATTAGTGGTATGTGCACAGGTGTCACAGAGTTTGTGGTAACTGTAGGTATTTCCTGTTCACTTTGCATCTGTAATCCTCAGCCTACCCATCTGACTTGTTTGTACATTCTATTGCTGTAAAATATGTATTTCTATGTGTTCATAAAGCCATATGCAGTTAAGAAACAGATAATAGAAAAGTTAAAACCATAATCCAAATTGTGTGCAAAAGCTCCATCCAGACATGCTGTCTTTTCCTCATCTATAAAAAGGGAACCTTAGTTGGAAATAGTCTTGTATGTCCCGTAGTTTCCATTCTCATAGAATTGGAAGCCTGTGTGTAAACAGAGCTGTGGATTAAGGTGAAGCTTCTTACAAGATGTACTATGCTTAAGTGTTTCAAGTTGGCACTATCTTTTTAACATTTCAGAATTTTGTTAGAATTAAACTTACTGTTTATGATCAGTTACAGGGAGAAGATTTGCTTGTTCATTCATGTTATAGTAGTTAAAGGGTTATTTCTTTGTGCTGCAGGCAATACCAATTCATATTTATATTTCCCTGTCTACAATTTATTCAAAGTCTCTCCAACCTTTTTTCTTCATTTATGTAATGAATGAACTTGACTTTTCTGAAGAACAGCATAATATAATTTAATATACAGGTATACCTGTTGAAATCCAAAATGTGTACTTCGTACACTTTTCTCCTTCTGAATACATCTGGAGTGACTAACTAACCTGTGGTCCTCCAGATATTGTTGTACACCAGATTCCATCTGTCCCAGGCAGTAGTAATGGGTAGTGGGAGCTGTCCTCCAGCAGAATCCAGAGGGTCAAATGTTAGTGACCCATATTCTAAAATCAGTAACAGGTTGCATATTTGTTGGATCACCTATTTCATGTTTGTGTTCTGTAAGAACCCTCAGATGAGTGCTCTCGAGATCCAGTTGTTAATATTAAATTTATATTTTGTCCTCAAAATGGGGGAACTTATCCAGTACTTTCAGTGTGCATTGGATGACATTATTGATTTAATAATATTTATTTGGTGGGAGGCATTTACTTTTCTCACAATTGAGGAATGGTGGTCTTTTTGTCCTGGGAAGCTTTTCTTGCTGCATCACCATATAAATTTAATTATGTGTAATCTGATGTCATTCAACATTTTCTAATACACAGGGTAACACCTGAAAGATGGCTGTTGGCAGTATCTTTCTTGCTCAATTTGAACACTCACTTCTCACTATATTTTAATGTCTCTTAAGAGGCATAACAAATCTTTGCGTAGTTTTTCCATTTGTGCTGGAATGATCACTCCATCACATACACCATCATATCAGTTTCCTTGCTATTTTAAATGTAAAGGGATCTTCTAATTGCATATTCTGTGCCTGTGGTAGTTCTGTTCCTATGGCCTCCAATTTCTTATGATATGCTTTGGATTTTCCTGGAGAGCTAATTTTCTGTGTTGTGAATGGGAGTGAAAGCCTCGGGTTCTCTGTTACATTAAAAATTTAGAAATATATGAAGAAAAGTCATTCTTCTCTTCCTGGGCAAGATGGAGGTTACTTGGAATTAAGTAATCCTTTAACTTAAGTACCGGTAGATATTTATACATGCTTGAGAACAGGACTGTTCATTTGCAATATCAATGCTTACTGAGATGGATAGGGAGGATTTCTCTTTTTCAAAACCAGGGATTGGGGGGGGGGAATGTAATCATTATTAAAAACTCAAATATACAAGCTAGGTGCCAAATGGTTTCTTAAACCAGGGTTTAAAGTCGCCAAAATGGAATGCCTAGTAGCCATTTTGGGGACAGATGGCTCGAAAGTCTTATTTTTCAATACAACTTTTTGGTTCCTAAAATTCTGATTCAGAAGGGGAAAGACAATAGTTTGCTTATTTCTCCTCCCCCAGCATTCTCTTGTATCCCCAAAAATCTGTTTGTCAGGGCTGGGGAACCCCCTGAAACAGGGGCAGTGTTGGGTGCTAGAGGAAGTTTCAGTGAAAACCACATCCTCTTTGCTTCCAGCAGAAGTCCCCACTACACTGGAACCCATTCTGCAATAGAAGAAAACCTTCCATTGCTGAAAGGATCCAAAAAAAAATGCATTTTAAATGTTGGAAAATGCAATATATCCAGAAGAGATATTCTAAATATTACCTTGAAACACTTTCATCCTATAAAGGATAGAATTTTACAGGATGTGTTGCTAGTGTGTGAAAACAGTCAAGACCCAAGGATCCCCAGGCATATGTGAACATTCAATTAACCAATAAACCTCCCACCTTCCAATTAGCATGTTGTGCTAAGTTCAATGTTTACTCAGATTTCAAACAGCCAAGAAAATGCAGCTGTTAAGAGCCATGCCCTTAACACATGTGTTGTTTAGGCAATATGGGATGGTGTGGCTAATTCAAGCTTCCCCACTACCTTGGTGCTGGAAGTCTGTCAGTGGCATAGAGGTGGGCCCAAATTCCTTATTTGTCTGGTCCCTATAAAAGACACATTCTGCTCACAGAAGGCCTTTTGCGCCAGCAAATGCCTCAGCTAATGGAAGAGAGCAGAGGGTGATTGTTGCCAATTCCTCCTTCCTTGTATACGTTGTTGTTGTTCAGTCGTGTCCGACTCTTCGTGACCCCATGGACCAGAGCACGCCAGGCACGCCTATCCTTCACTGCCTCTCGCAGTTTGGCCAAACTCATGTTAGTAGCTTCGAGAACACTGTCCAACCATCTCATCCTCTGCCGTCCCCTTCTCCTTGTGCCCTCAATCTTTCCCAACATCTGGGTCTTTTCTAGGGAGTCTTCTCTTCTCATGAGGTGGCCAAAGTACTGGAGCCTTAACCTCAGGATCTATCCTTCTAGTGAGCACTCAGGGCTGATTTCCTTCAGAATGGATAGGTTTGATCTTCTTGCAGTCCATGGGACTCTCAAGAGTCTCCTCCAGCACCATAAGTCTCATCCATACCTCCAGCACCGTAGTCCCATCCATACCTAAAAATCTGCTCCAGGGTGTTAGGCAACATGGAAGAGTGACATGAGGGGGATTACTGCCAGAGAAAGTGACAGAAATCTTCTCCACTTCTCTTTGCTCAGCTTAGCAGAAGCTTCAGCATGATTGAAGACTCTCCCATGAGCAGAAGGCCTCCTTCTGTTTGCAGAAGGTAACCATTGGAAACAGGGCCGGCCCACCCATGAGACAACAGCCTCAGGTGGCAGGATCCACTGGGGAACCCAATGTCAAACTTTCTTTCCCCCTTTGTTCCTGTTGTAGATCATCCCTCACCCCTTCTACCCTGGTGAAGCAGGGTACCATTTTAGGGTCTGCTTCAAGTGCCAAAATGCCTTAGGCTGGCCCTGAATGGATACAACCCTGTCTATTTTCTTAGATGACCCACTACTGGGACTACTTCAAGTATTCATAAAAGACCAAACACACTGTGAGGAAAAAGGCACCTACACATCTGAGTTATTACTAACATATCTCAATCACTGTCAGCAAGAAAATGTAATTCAGTGTAATGACTTCTGACTAACTCTTTTAATCCTTCACTTTACAAATGAAGCAGCCAGTCTTCATGCTGTCAGCTAAAATATCTTTCAACATGCTAGAAGGTTCTCAAAACAATTCCTTAGAACTTGTCCCAAGATCATTCGTTCTATGGTTAAAAAAAATAAGATTCCTTGAAGCACTTCTCTTAAAGACTACTGGAGATGCCAATATGTTTAAAATATACCGGTAATCTTGCTCATTTTGCCCACTTTCTGAAGAGAAAGCAACTGCATATCACTTGTACATTTTGGTGTCTGTCAGCCTAAAAACAAAAAAAAATGATCTTTCTCCCAAAGGCACACTTGACATCTGGTTTGAACTTCAGTATATTTTAAACTATAGTTTAATGTGACGTGCTAACTATACCACTGAATGCCTTCTCAGAGACAAAACATTGCTTTAGAGAATCAGCATCAGTAAAATGCCAAAAGAATGTCCTTCTCCCCCTCTTTCAAGATAATGGGACCCCTTTGATCACAGCAGGAAGAAAGAGAAGAAAGAGAACTAGAGGAGGGGGAAATTGAAGGTGAAAATCAAGTTCCATTGGGTCAGTAGGTCAATACCTAAAATGGAAAATGATTTCACTGCAAAAGAAAGAGAAGCAATTACACTAAAAACATATGTTATACAATTAACTACACACAATTGCATGATAATTTTGCAATGTTTCAGTTTACCGGTAGTCAAGAACAGAACCAATAGAACGTACAGTGGACGCTTGGATTGCGGATGTAATCTGTGACGGAGGCACATCCACAACCCACAGCATTCGTATCCTGCTGCGTCGTGTCTGCGCATGCGCGTGACACAATTTGGCGCTTCTGCGCATGCGCAAAGCACCAAAACCAGGAAGTTACCCATTCCAGTACTTCCAGGTTCGGCACAGAGCACAACCCGAAAAAAGGTAACCTGCAGCATTCACAACCTGAGGTATGACTGTATTTTACATATTATTTCTTTTCAGCACTGGGGTAACATTCAATTTTTATTCCTACAATTTTAATGCTTGGGAAATATTAATGAACACTTTGAAGCAGCCTGAGCAATCATTAGAATACTGATAGATTTCAGTTTCTAACCCACCTGTCAGTTTAATCTACACCCTGGGGGTACCTTTATCTAAGGGTTGGAATCCTATAGAAAATCTTGAAGAACTTGTTAAGCAGACAGTTCCTTTTTTAAAAAAAAATATTTTTTATTCATTTTATAAGAAATAAAAATACAGCAGTATAAACACACAAAAGAAAAAGATCAACTCCACACAAATATTTCTTAATTTCACCTAATTTCCACAACCTCTTGAAATGACTTCCCTCGAACACTTCTTTCTGTTTGACGTACAAGAATATCTTAATCCAACTGATGTTATGTGAATTTACAAAATAAAATTTACATTCAACAGTATTTTGTCTACGTCTTATTTATTTTTTGCTATCTTAACCATCCCCTATCACAAGGGGAGGAAAAAGGAGGGAATGGAAAAACAAACAAACAAAAAACAACAACTGAGTAGATAAATAACTAAATAAAAACATCTACATATACACTTATACACCCATCCCCCTGCCTATACCTATACACCCACAAACTCACAAACAAACAAAAACCGACTTCCTGTCAAATCCCTTTGCATCTGCGTTTCTTACTACTGAATGTAATTCAATCAATATACCTTCATATATATATTCTCTAATACATTCTTAATAACTTATACATCCATAATTCCCCAACTTAGTATCCTTCATTTACACTCAAATGCTGGCATGGAAGCAAATGTGTTATTATATTTTTGCACATACTTCGTATATATATCCCATTTTTCCTCAAATTTCTGCCAGGAGTTTCCTCTAAGATCATTCATCTCAGCGAATTCTTGTAACTTACACTGCCACTCTGTAATTTTTGGTAATTCTGTATCCTTCCAGCCTTTTGCTACCAATATTCAGGCCGCTGCTATTGCATACTATATAAGAACACCTCTCTTATTTTGTTCGGAATTTCTTTATCCACCATACTCAATAAGAAAGTCTCTGGTCTTTTGGTGAAGGATATGCCCATCATCTTTTTCAATTCTTGATATATTTCTCCCCAAAACACCTTAATCTTTCGGCACCTCCACCACATATGAATCATATCTCCATTATTTGCTCCGCACCTCCAGCATACATTTGCTAAGTTTTTATACATTTTTGAAAGTTTGGAGGGGGTGAGGTACCAACGGTGGGCCATTTTTAACATGTTTTCTCTTATGTTGTAATTGGCCGACAGTTCCAGAGCAGACAGTTCCACAGACACAACTCACAGTTCCAGATACACATCACCTGTGATTCTCTACAAAGCAATCTTTGACAGATGGATGCAGGCCACACATCCGTCAATCACCTAGAGCCATATAATTTCAGAGAAGAATCAAAAGCACACAAAATTCACTCTCAATTCGTCATTTGCAGTCTTGACTTGAATTCAAGTCAGCACTGAACTTAAAAGGCAGCCCTGCTTATAGAGGAACAATCAAGAGTACATTCTAAGCGTCTCAATTGTTCCTTTGCAACCTACAGCTTCACAAACTCCACAGCTGGGATTAAAATCTTTTTTCCTGGATACCCACCCCTTTTCCCTTTTAATTTTTTAAACTTTTTTTTTTGCAAAGTGTGTAAAGCAGAATGCACACAAGTTAAATGCACGTAAGTTATGAGTTACCTGTATAGTGGCCAGGGTAACAATGTAATCAGGCAAGGTAAGAGATGGGTGGAGCAGCAAGCAGATGGCACCACCTGGGACCAATGAAGATCTCTTGGAGCTGCTGAGCTTAAAAAGTGCAGAGGTAGCAGTTAGGAAGGAGAGTTTTGTGGAGAGAGCAGAGATATAGACTGTAGTTCTCTGCAAGCTGGGAAGTAAGGCATCCCAGACCACCTCAGCCCTCTGGGCTGAGAATCTACAGTAATAAAGTGCAAGTGTCTCTGCGTCCAGTCCCTGTGTCCGTCCCTGTGTCCTACTGCGCATGTGCCCCACGGGCACAGGGATTGGAGCGCAGAGACTTCGGGCGGCCGGGCTGTTGAAGCGGCGGGTGCGCGCTCGCGTGGACTTACTTCTAAGTGGCAGCGGCCATTACAAGTGGCGGCTGAGTTGGTCTGCCAGGGCCTGGCTGGTGCCAGTGCCGCCGCCGCCATGCGCCTCCTGCGCTGCCTGCTGAAGGGCCATTCGGCGCTGGCCGGGGCGCCCAAGTACATCGAGCACTTCAGCAAGTTCTCGCCATCCCCGCTTTCCATGATGTTCTAGCGCCCGTTAATTTAACGGGCTTAAAGTCTACTAGTACTGTAGAACTGATCCCAGAGGGTAACCTTAGTCCCAGTCACCAAACACTATTGCCAAAATTATCTAGCAACAATCGTAAATCAGATCTTCAAGAGAAAATAAATTTCACAGCTATGGGATAACCTTCATGTAAAACCTATCCACTACTTAAAATCTGGAATTTCTGTAGCACAGCTAATGTTTTAGGTTCCTATCAACAGGTATTGGTGTCAACAAAAACAAAAACAGGAATTTGTATTTAATCTATTACAATCCTAAATGTCACCAGTCCCTCAGGTCAGTGGATTTGCCCACAGCTGTGTGTATAATTACATGAGTGCAGTATTGCCTTCCAGTCCTCAACAGATTGATTTTGGCAGACTAGATAGCAATCCTACACACGTTTAACCTGTAAATTCCACTGAGAGAGTAACTCCATTGTGAGAGTACTTGTGTATCAAACTTTGTTTGATAACAAATATACCAGGAAATAAAACCTATGAGTTGTGCCCTTAATTGCATAATATAAATAATGGTGCAAAAAAGGAAAATCTGTATTGAAGTCTCATCCTATAGTCTTTACACAATAGGTTCTGTGACCAGAGTAAACCATATTGTTGACAATTACATATAAGAAATTATTCGATTTACTTTGTTTTCTTAGTGGTTTGTTCTACAACATTATAAATTTTATTGAACTTTTAAAAACTGGAATATTTGGAAAATAGAGGTTATTTCTATTAGCATGCAATAATGCAGCCTTAATATAACTTGAAGTCTGAAAGCATGCAGTATTAGGACTGAATCATATGCACTAATGCCTTTGGGAAGTAACTTTAGCCAAAGGTTTTTTGGTCACTATTAATATAATGAACCTGTAATTAGCTTATTTAAAATGTATGAACAGATCTTTTGTATTCAATTGTTAAATTAAGATATCTTTTTAAAACAGCAACAGATGAAAATAGTGCTTATGTTCAAATCTAAAAACAAAAATATAAGGAAATAAAGAAATATAAGGAAAAAAGAAATCTAAAAATAAAAACGGCTCAGTTTAAGGATGCAGATCTCATGCCAGAAAGATATATACTTGCTGTGTATCTGTACACAATAAACTATGATGTTATATCAGCATTGCAGATAGGACCAAGTTGCTGCATTATGAACCATTTTAGGAGACTTGTTAAATTAATTAATTTGAAATACTTACAGTATCTCCTGCTTTATAGCTCCAAGATGCACTGAAAGATGTACTCAAAGCAGTTCACAAAAGATTCTCAAAATAAAGTTACCCTCAAATATAGTAAAGCAATGGTTCCCAATTAGGGGTCCGGGTACCCCTGGGGGGTCTGTGGAGCACACCCAGGGGGTCCACGGCCCCATCCCTTGCCTCCCCCAACTAATTTTTTGTCATTTTTGCATGGTAATAGCACAAATTTTATGGTTTGTTTTAGCGCTGTGCGATTTTTCAATAGAAATTGGTTTTGAAATCCCATCGCAATAAATTTTTTGACCTGCCAATACGTAGCAATGTTTCACTCCTCATGTGAGGGAAAACAGGGCAGCCGATTGTGAAACCCTGCCTTCCCCTCACGCTGACAGATCGACCTCACTTCAAGGCACCATGGCACTACCTTCCCCTGGCACAGCCTTTCTTAGTCAGCAAGAAAGCAGCAGCAGCCACAGTGGACGTGCATCTTCGCTGGCTGCCACCGCTGGCTGCCCTGCTGATGGCGGTTTGATGTACCCTCCCCCATCCCCTTCCACTCAAATCATGTGGTGGAAGTGACTCCACTTCCTCCCCCCCCCCCAATCCAACCTCCGTGGCTGCTCCTTCCCTCATCCCCACTAGGCCTGGCTGATACATTGCCCAGGACCGGCATGAGGGACAGACTGTGACGACGGCTTCACTCAGCCGTGTATCATGGGTGAAACTGCCACCTCCTGAGTCCCTCTGCTCCCACTCTTGCTTGCACGCGAGCAGGAGCGGGATCGTGGCTGCTCAGCTGTGGAAGTGCACGCTGTGCCACACTTCTCCATTGAGCGGCGTGCAGTTGCACTCCCCTCAAGGTACCCCTGACCGTTAGGTCCAGTCGCAGACGACTCTGGGGTTGCGGCGCTCATCTCGCTTTATTGGCCGAGGGAGCCGGCATACAGCTTCATGTGACCAGCATGACTAAGCCGCTTCTGGTGAACCAGAGCAGTGCACAGAAACGGCGTTTACCTTCCCGCCGGAGCGGTACCTATTTATCTACTTGTACTTTGATGTGCTTTCGAACTGCTAGGTGGGCAGGAGCTGGGATACAAGCATAAGCCACACTAAAGTTGCATCCACACCATACGTTTAGATCACCCCTATACCACTTTAACAGTCATTGGTTCCTGCAAGGAATCCTGGGAACTGCAGTTTGTTATGGCTGTTGAGAGGAGACCACTCACAAAGCTACCATCAGCATTCTTAACAACTACATTTCCTATGAATTTCTGGGAGACACCATGACTGCTAAAGTGGTATAGGGGTGATTTAAATGTATGCTATGGATGTGATCCAAGTTTGATGAGATTTTACTTCCAAGTTCATGTGTATAGGATTGCAGTCTTAGAAACAAGTTTCTCCCCCTCTATTGTATGACTAACTAACTTTTGGAAGTAGAAAGCATATATGGCCAAATAAACAACTTAGCATGTGGTTGGTTGAGAGAAGAGTGTCAAAGTCCCAGGCAGGGGGAAACCTGACCCAGTGCATGCAGCCACTATATCTCTGAAGATGAGAGGACACAGAGCAGGT
Organism: Darevskia mixta; assembly: GCA_034641385.1. NCBI lineage: Eukaryota > Metazoa > Chordata > Lepidosauria > Squamata > Lacertidae > Darevskia > Darevskia mixta. The sequence continues at coordinate 2,461,795 of JAWWNH010000130.1, forward strand.
CTTTTGTTCAGACACTTATTGTGGGCAGGTTCATATAGGAGGATGTAATTTAAGGGTTTAAAGAATGGAAGAACGTTCTTTTATGTATATGTAACATTTACATATCAACAACCTCAGATATGCTGATGACACAACCTTGATGGCAGAAAGTGAGGAGGAATTAAATAACCTTTTAATGAGGGTGAAAGTGGAGAGTGCAAAATATGGTCTGAAGCTCAACATCAAAAAGACTAAGATCATGGCCACTGGTCCCATCACCTCCTGGCAAATAGAAGGGGAAGAAATGGAGGCAGTGAGAGATTTCACTTTCTTGGGTTCCATGATCACTGCAGATGGTGACAGCAGTCACAAAATTAAAAGACGCCTGCTTCTTGGGAGAAAAGCAATGACAAACCTAGACAGCATCTTAAAAAGCAGAGACATCACCTTGCCAACAAAGGTCCGTATAGTTAAAGCTATGGTTTTCCCAGTAGTGATGTATGGAAGTGAGAGCTGGACCATCAAGAAGGCTGATCGCCGAAGAATTGATGCTTTTGAATTATGGTGCTGGAGGAGACTCTTGAGAGTCCCATGGACTGCAAGAAGATTAAACCTATCCATTCTGAAGGAAATCAGCCCTGAGTGCTCACTGGAAGGACAGATCCTGAAGCTGAGGCTCCAATACTTTGGCCACCTCATGAGAAGAGAAGACTCCCTGGAAAAGACCCTGATGTTGGGAAAGATTGAGGGCACAAGGAGAAGGGGACAACCGAGGGCTAGATGGTTGGACAGTGTTCTCGAAGCTACCAACATGAGTCTGACCAAACTGCGGGAGGCAGTGGAAGACAGGAGTGCCTGGCTTGCTCTGGTCTATGGGGTCACGAAGAGTCGGACACAACTAGACGACTAAACAACAACAAACATTTATTTTTTAGTAACATTTTACTTTCTATACAACGTATTTTTGTTAACCGATGAGTGGTGTATTTTCTTTTTAATTTTGTGATGTAACATTTAAATTCAATAAAATATATATAAGCAATATATATATATATATCAGCCCAAACAAGGTGACCTGAGCCTGAGCAGTGGACATAAAGCTAGTATTCTGTTTTTCCTTTGGGCTATTTAGAACTTGATAGCACTGCATTTCAAAGGTACCGGTAGTTCTACTATGCAGAGCATGATTGATCTTATCAGAATGTTACCAATGTATGAATGACTTGTGATCAAACTTGTTCTCACCAGGATCTAATGAAGTGGTCCCTTTGTGTTCCACTCACTTTCATGTAAGTTAGTAGGTAAAGCAAAGGTTTCACAAAAATTAGCATACTATCACATCAACCTGTTTTATTCCACTTGGTGCATGTGAAACTATTCCATCCAATGCAGTGGAGGCTGGTTCACATGGTCTACTGGGACACTGCCCTACTAAGTGAAATATCAAGTATTTTTTAAGGTTTCACCAAACTCTCAAAGTCACCCTCTTTCTTGTCCTACAGACACCCCTACCGTTCCACATTAATTTAGAGACTCCTGGGGATATTTTTATCAGCTTGTCACACAGTCTCAAAGCACATTCCTGGTAACTGGTCAGACAGGAGGGTTTCCTACTCTGAGCAGCAAAGAGAGAATGAGAGCATCCAACCAACCAACCAACCACTCCTTGGAGGTTTTTAAGCGGAGGTTGAAGGGCCATCTTCTGTCATGTATGATCTAGCTGAGATTCCTGCATTGCAGGGGAGTTGGACTGGATGACCCTCAGGTTCTCTTCCAACTCTATAATTCTATAAATAAGCTGAAGACAAGATTCCTGTCGTTAAAAAAATTATATAGTATTGGTGTTACTGGAGATTTAGCCTGGTTTATAAAAGAAATGCACATTTTTTGCAATAAAAATATTGTTTAAAAATCTTTTCTGTTAAAATTTATCCATTCTATTTTTTCCTATTTTGGCCTGGTTTAGAAAAGAAAATTACCGGTAACAAACAGTCAAATAACTGATGTTGTGGGATGTATACACACTTCAATTAAGACTCAACAGTGAATTATATTTCAATATCTAAAAGTGTGACACTGAATTGGCTTTTTTCTTGTTTAGTAATGTACCGGTAATTAAATTTTTTGGGAACATTCTCTTGCCTTGCCTTTGACATCTATGCTACTGATTACTTCTACAGCTTTATTTTTAGACAAAATGTGCTAATTTAAACATTACTGGTACAGTAGTACTAGAACACAACAGTTGTAACAATATCTTAAAAGTAAGTAAAAATTTGTCAGTTTTAGAACCCATATATTGTGATATATTGAAATATTGTGATGTTTAGCTGGTGATATGTTGAAAATCAGATATCGCCCAGCCCTACCGGGGATACTAAAGTTTATATTCATTTTCCCCCTGCAGTAAATTTCTGGTGACAAAATTAAAACTATGCCTCATTTGGGAAATGGTAAAATGAAACTAGATTATACTAGTTCTTATAAGCTGCAACTGCTTATGATGCTTGCAAGAGCATTTGCTTCAGGTATTTGAAACTTAATACTACTTAAATATTCTCTGCTGGATATTGTTACAGTGGAATTCCAAGTATTTCCTGCAGTTTAAGTTCAAGATTACTTGACTAGTGCTGAGAAGTACAAAAAAAAGTATCTAAATGGGCACAGTTGTTTTGTGTCCCATTTCCTACTTTAACAGAATGAACTGCTAGTTTGGATCTACACCATGTAGATTCATTGTAGTTGTAACTGTTTCACGTGTCTTATGTTCCTTACCTGTAAGATGTTTACTGTACAGGTCAACCTGCATTCCCTTCTAGGTAGATTGAAAATTGCAGCAACCATTTTAATAACATTACTCAGTGCAATCCTATGCAACTTTACTAAAAAGTAAACACAAAAGTTTATAGAGTTTACACCTGAGAACAGTGTTTCTCAACCTTTTTCCAACTGTGGCCCCCTTCCGACCTTGTTTCCTGCTTGTGGCCTCTCCTGTCCTACAGGTAGAAAGGTAGCTATTTAAATGCTTTGTTTGTAAATAGAACATGTTTTATTTATTAAAATTCATTTGTCACAGATACGGCCCCTGGGGACCCCCAGGATATTTCAAGGGGGTCTCAGGTGAAAATTGCGTAAATGGGGGGGCCACAGCATGAGACTGTGTAAACTGTGTCTGGAACTATGCAAAACTTGCTAAATCCTCAGGAATATCACACCTGTGGCCTGAGCCACAGTAATCCCCCCCGCCCCGCCCCACCCCCAACCTTATGTTTGATGTAATTTCTGACTGTTTGTAGAGGGGATGTCCTTCTCCATGCCAAAATGAAAACCCTTAAAAGATATGTTTCTTCTTGGTTCTGGGTCTCTCTTGCCTCCTTGCTGGGGGTGGGGACTCTGCTGCAACAGAGAAATAAAGATCTGCCTTGCTTTCACTGCATCCTGCCGCCATCCATTCATCTCTGACCAATCATGGACTTAGGGGACTCAGTTCCTTGGGGGTTGGGGCAGCAAAAGCAAACCACCCCTATTTTTCTTTATCAAAACAAAACTTTTAAATAACTACCTTTCTACCAGTAGGACAGGAGGGGCCACAGGAAGGAAACAAGGTTGGAAGGGGGACAAGGTCAGAAAAGGTTGAGAAACACTGTGCTAGAGTGACAATTATGTAAATTTCCACAGAATATCATCCTGCTAAAACAACTCATTTCATTGTTTCCATTCTTGCAGTTGCCTCCCTCCAGTCTCACTTCACTGCATATTGGGCCTCTCAATTTAGCCTGGTCTGTGTCACTGGAATGCTTTTTGCAGCTGATGAAAGTTCTCTATGCAAATCACAGGAAATTATGCCGGATAAAGTTATTTAACATGCACCACAGCATCATGGAATTATCCAGTCTTCTACTATTCTTTCATTTCTCAAAACACAGTAGGAAGGCCATTTTAAAAGTAACTTCATAGTAAAGTAGAATAAGTCACCTACAAAGCTTACTGATTTCAAGGACAAAACTCCACAAATTTTCATCAGAAATACAGTGAAAGCAAAGCAGGCTTCCTAGTAAGGTGGGGAACCAATTGCAAAACTTTCAAGCACTGAGCTAGCCATGAATCTTTTCAGATTTAAATAAATTCAAGTCCCAACTTTTTAAGGTTACTCAGTTTACAGCATACACACACACACACACACACACACACACACACACACACTCCATTGTCGTACGACAACATTTGCATTTCTTCAGCTTTCCAGTCATTATGCAAACTGTACCCCACAACTCAATAGGCAGTTTATTTGTGCATATGAATTGTGTATACTTGGCAAATAGGAAGGACTTTCCCTTTATAACCTGACCTGTGTATGTCTAATTGAAAATACGCATTTAACTCACAAGACTGACTTGTCATATACACATCTACTGCCAAGAGCCCTGTATTTTTTCCCCCTCCCTCATTATTAGCAACAGCCATCACCAGACTGGGTTGGGTCCTAGCTGTTTTGACCCTTCGCCTGAATATGCAATTGAAGCAAGTTACCAGGTTTCCTAATGCCCAAGCAAATTTGTCCCTCCCAGGAGGGACACAGCTAGTACATGCTGGCCCAGCGCTGGCCAAAAAAAGCCTGCCTCCTGCACTGCATTTTCGGACAGCATTGCGCCCTTTGGAGCTGACTCACCCCACGTGGCCAAGCAGTCAATCTGCAGTGGCAGATTCTCCAGGACTGGCAGGGGCTCAACGACATCATGCATGATGGTGGCAGCTACGTGGGGCCCAGCCACTCCCTCGCTGACAGGGTGCAATGGTGCAGACACCGCAGACGCCTCCTTCCAGGCCCAGCCCAGGCCCAGCGCAACATTTCTGGCTCCCGCTTCACTTCCACAGCCACTCCACTCTGGGGAAACCCCCCCAGGAGCTCAGTCAGAGCTCCTTCCCCACTTCTGCTCTGAAGGGTTTCCCTCTTGTTAGCAGAGCCTCCTGCAGGCATTGCAGCCTCAGCCGTTTCTGTTTATTATCTGGCAACACAAAAGGATTCTTAATTTCAACAATAAGAGGGAGTCTGTTGTGTAAAACTAACCACTGTTGGGAATGTGTTCGTAGGGCTGTTACCTACAGGCCAAATCAGGCCACTCTTCAGGGTATTCTGCAAGCCCGGAGGGCGCCTGGGAGGCGGGCCAGGAGGGATTAGTAGGCAGTGACTGGGGCACCCTGCAGCCCCAGTGCCACCCTAAGCACCCCACATCCCTTCCTACACTACTACTTGAGAGATCCTTTCGTGATTACTGTAATGTGTGTAGGTTCATACAAGAACAGTGTTTTTCAGATACCCAGGTCCCAAATCATGTAGGCTTTAATGGTAAATCACCATCTTGTACTGAGAGCACCAACACTGGAAGACAACACAGTCAGTGTCATACTTGCATAATAAGGCTCCCATCAGACCCTTGCCACTGCTTTTGCACCAACTGGAGTTTCCAGATGGCTTTCAAGGGCAGCTCATTGCAGTAATCTAATCTAGAAATTACCAAAACATACTTGAAGAGAAGCAGTGCCCATGCAAAACAAATTAGTTCTAAGTAGGCATAGTTAGTGGGATCAGGTTGTCAAGCCCTGTAATTAAAGTCTATAAACCACTTTTAGAACAACATTTTAAGATATTAAAGTGCCATCTGATCCTCAGTTAAGTATTGTAATTGTCAGAACCATTCAGATTAGAAGATACTTTAAAAAGTAAACGGGTTGCCTCGTTTGACACTTGCATCCTCGTCTTAAACAATGAACAAATTCCGTGGAAATTGGTAAGGATAGTATACAGTGTTTCCCAACTGGGGGGGGGGCATATGGCACCTCAGGGGCCCCTGGGATATTCCAAGGGGAGCACAGCTATAAATTGCATAAATGGGGAGCCACAGCATGAGGCAAGGAGACCACAGAGGGAAGTGAGAAGTGAAGAAAAAAATCTTTTTCTTTTTTTAAAATCCTGGGTCTAGCGCTCCTTTTTGCCACATGCATTTTCTTGGAGCAGTCCTGGTTTGTTTCCAGCAGGAGAGGGCAATCGCTGAGACTCCCGAACCTGAACCCCCAGGTCAGGTAAGGAGTGGCAATGGGTAGGGCTGGGTGAGCCAGAGCTGTTTGTTGCTGCCACTAGTGCTGGGTCCACTGGCAGTCTGGGCCTAACTCTGTAAGGAGCATAGTGCAATCCACCCCAGCACCTAGCTAAGTGGGGTCACCTGGTGCTGCTGACTTGCATCAAGTAAATAACTAAGTGTCTACTCAGAAGAAAGCCACCCTGAGTTCAGTGGGCCTTACTCCCAGGTAAGGGTGTGTGAGGCTATAGCAGTGGTTTTCAACCAGTGTGCACCCTGGAGTACCTTCAGTGATGGTCAGGGGTGCCGCAGGCAACACTGGCCTCAGTCCCTCTTTCCTTCCCTTAGATATCCTATCGCAGTGGTAGCGAACCTTTTAGAGACTGAGTGCCCAAACTACAACCCCAAACCCACTTGTTTATCACAAAGTGCCAACATGAAAAAATGGGGGGAGAGTTGTTGAGCTTTTTGGGGGGAGGTTTGATCATAGTTGTTGAGCTATTTTTGGGAGGAGATTGAAACATTTCACTCATTTGATCCAACAGGATCAAATCAGAGACAGGGACGGCTTCTCTAAATTAGGGACGTTCCTGGAAAGTTCCTGGAAACTTGGAGGGTCTGGAAATGCAATCTGCACATGCTCAGAAGCACTCCTTTTTGGTCACTCCAAATCTTCCTAGCGTTCCTAACTCTGATGCAAACCGAGGCAGCAAGACCTCCCATACTTATAGTGCAAAGCCTGACTTTTGCTCTTGCACGGGGCACAGCAACACAGCAAGGGACCCACCCTATCGGAGCAGCACAAGCCTCACGCAGGACGGAGAACGAACATCAGGAAAGAGCGGGCTGCAGAAAGAATGTAGTTGGCCAAGGGAGCTGTAGACTCAAGAAGGTTGAAAACCTGTGGACTATAGAGTTTTATCTAGGCAGCCAGGGCTCCTCCAAACCAAGTCAGTAAGGACCACTTGCTTTTAAAATTCTCCCAAATATACAGAACTCCCTCTGTGCCTTTTGGACTGTATCTGTAGGTTTCTCCCTCTGTGTCAAAAACTCCCTCTGTGTCAAAAAGGTCAAATAAGTGTTGCTTACTTTTTATAATATATGGAAGATGGATCCCCCTTGGGAGGTTGTGGACTCTCCTTCCTTGGAAGCTTCTAAGCAGAGGTTGGATTGCTATCTGTCATGGATGTTTTAGCTGAGTTTCCTACATTGCAGAGGGTTGCACTTGAAATATGACCCTTGGGGTTCCTTCCAGCTCTGTGATTCTACGTTTTTCTGCTTCAACAATATTTCATTATGTTCCTATCATTTTATGTAATTGAAATTTGTATCTATATATATATAAATGTTCCCATTGCGCGTTTGTCCGAAACACCCTTGCTGCATAACCGCTGGACCAAATCGCATCAAATTTGGACACAGCGTTTCCATTACCATGGCATACTAATCTGGCATAATAAAAATTCAGAAAAACCACACCTGTCATACCTAAAATAAAGAAAAACCGCAAAACATTCTGTCGCAGACATTATACATCACCAGCAGAAGCTCTGAAGACACCAGCAGCATCCAATAGAAAGGCAGATGGCGCGCTGTCACCTGCAAAAGCTCTGAAGGGTGGCGCCAAATAATTACGTCATCAACCGAGCAACTGAAACCACCAAGGCGGCCATTACCAGACAAAGGCAAACGGCCAAACCCAGAGCCACAGCCACAGGCTGCAACCCAAAAACACTCCCCCCCCCCCTCGCAAACGCTCCCACAACAATCAACTCAACTAGCCCAAACCCTCAGCTGCAAAAAACCCACAGAGTCAGGTCAGGGCCAAGGAATTAAGATACAGGGCAGAGGCCTTGGCTTCAGCGGGAACGGGAGCAGGCCGATTCTTTACTGTGTATGCACAAACAAATAACCCTAAACAGGCAATCAGTGTAGGAAAGTAAAAAAACAGTTAAGAGGAAGGCCTAAACTCTCCTTCCCAAGCCAGAAACGTTCTTAGTAGTTTCGGCTCCAGGCAGGAAAAGGTTTTTAGGCCCGGCCCATACCATTCCACTTTTATGTTAATGTTTATTAATTTGTTAACCTCAATCTGTAAAAAGATAACAATTATCCACACAAATGATATTTTTAAGGGTTTCATTAGAAAAAAATTCATATGCGGTCACACACGTCACATTAAATGTCACACACGTCACAGTACTATTTATTGTTTTTTAGCCTAAGTATTGCTACTTCATATTCCTAAAACCCCTCTTTTGGATTTACACATATATGGCTTAATTCTAAAAAAAAATATTTCCATGAATGTTACAAGAATTCACAGAAATATTCAAAGAACTTGAGAAGAGAGGGAAAAACATTTGCAAAATGGTCACACACGTCATGCAAAATTAAAAATTTGTATCTCTATTCAGGCAACATAAAAAATATTCCAAATCAAATTAATTATATCTTAAGACATAAATGACAGATGTCAATTAATTGCGTTCGAACCAGCAGTTGTTTTAGGGTCAAAATAATTACAAATGTACCGAAAACGTTGTCTGAATGTCACACACGTCACGGTGGAATGCCCCAGCAACGCGTGGCCGGGTCAGCTAGTAAATTATAAAAATTATAATAAAACATATTCTATTTACAAACATTTAAATAGCTACTTTTTTACTGGTGGGATGGGGGGGGCATGGGCGTAGCCAGGATTTTTGTTAGGGGGCATGCTTTTGTTGGGGGGCAGAACCTCAGATTTGTATTGATTTTTATTTTTACTTATTGGGGGGCAGCTGCCCCCTGCCCCCCTTGTATATACCTATGGGGGGGGCCACAGGAAGAAAACAAGGTCGGAAGGGAGCCATGGTTGGGAAAAGGTTGGGAAACACAGGATTGGGTGTAAGAGGAAGACTGAAACTTTGCCACATTTGTAAATTCTAGTGAAGTTTTCAAAACATAATAATTCATATTAAATCATATTAATTACCATAAGATACCGGTATTCTTGCCTTTGAGACTACAAAGCAAAGCTTGGTCACCTTCATACCAATTTCCAGAGAGGCAGTTGCGTTAGTTTGAAGTCCTGCAGCAGTTTAAACACTAAAACATGACATAACCTTTCATCCAATGTATCTTATGATGTGGCCACTAGTCTGTGAAAGCTTGTGCCATGATAAAATGTGCTACAGGACTTTTTGCTGCTTTTGCTTCATTCCTTCAATAAAAATGTATGTAACCCCAAACACCTGTTCACTAGGGTGTGAGTGTATCCCTAGTTCGATTTATTTCCACGGAACAGAGTTCTGAGTGCGTATATTTAGGAGAGTAGTCACAAGCGATGCGCATTAAATAAACTGAAAGGCACCAAGCAGACTTATTAGAGCCCCACAATATCAGAAAACTACCGTTGTCAACACATCAGGGTAATAGGATAAAAAAGGGTAAACGAAAACAAAATCCGGCAACGTTAGGAACTTGGGACTAGCTCCGCCCCGCCTCCTCCTCTTGCCCTCACGGGTCCTTAGATTGGGGGCTTCTCTCCCCGCCCGCCCCGTAAAAACATAAACGAGGAAAAAAATAACAGCGCAAATAAGGCGAGTTTCGGATGCCTCCGAAATGCAGAAATGTCTCCCGCAGCGCTCACCATTCGAGGAGGAAGGCAAACGCAAGGCGGCGGCGGCGGCGGCAATCCGTTCTTTTCCACTAGGCGCGCGCTTTCTTGTCGTCACTTGGCAACCGGCGAAGCAGATACTCCTGATCTAGGAAACCAAATGGATCCGGCCGCTTTTGCCTCAGATTCATTTGCGCGCGCGCCAAGGGCGACACGCCTGCAGCACAGAGATATGAAATGTTGCGAGTCTTTACAGGCTCTCTCAGTCGTAGCCCCCCCCCCCAATCAAGAAAATAAATGAAAACACTTAACTAACTGACCAATGGGGTCGCACATAACTCGGTTCTGCCCCTCCCCCCAATAAATCCTGGCTACACCCATGGTTGGCACTGCGGTCTAAGTTGGTACTGATTTGTATCACTCTAATTCGTAGACTTTGAGTGTACAGGGCATCTGTTATTTTACAGCTTGTTTTCCTCTCCAAATAGAGAAATGGGAAAATTCAGGATAGTAGCATATTTATAAGTTTGGACACCAGCACGTCCTCCCGCCCCAGGCCCTCAAAAGTAGAAACAGACAGGAATTTCATGCTCATTTTTATTTCGTGAGAAACGATATTTTCAAAAGTGCAACTTGCCTGCCTGCAAACCACTTCAATGTTATTTCACATTAAAGGAAATGAGTAAGATCTCTTTAGAAGTATCTTAAACTTGAGAGAGGGCTGTAATGTCAGTGACTTACAAATCATACATTTAAATCACATGGTTTCCTCCAAAGAATCTTGGGAGCTATTAGTTTATCTCCCAAAGCTACAATTCTCAGCACCCTCAACAAACTTCAATTCTGAGGATTCTTTGGGGGAAATCATGTGTTTTAGATGTAGGTGAGTATGCAGACTCAGCCATACAGCATCTGCATTGCTTGCAGAAGTTCCTAAATTCAGTTCCTGGCATCTCTAGCCAGTGTTGGGAAAGACACCTGTGTGAAACACTGGATAGTTGCTGTCAGCCAGTGTGGAATACCAAAGGCAAGCCAAATCGGAAGTGGAACAAAGTAGCTTTATTTATAATAGAATCATAGAATTGTAGAGTTGGAAGGGAACCCGAGGGCCATCTAGTCCAACTCCCCTGCAATGCAGGAATCTCAACTAATCATACATGACATTTGCCACCCCAACCTCTGCTTCAAAACCTCCAAGAAAGGAGAGTTTGCCACCTCACCAGAGATTTTTTGTGCTGTTAATAATTGATTTAGTTATTTTTTTGCAGCCCCGACTGTTACTATACATTAACTGTTACTGTCTGTCCTTTTCTGCATTTAATTTCCTATGGATGTCACTGTTTATAATTTCCTCCCCGCACCCACCCCATGTGTGTATGCAGGCATAGGCAAACTCTGGCCCTCCAGATGTTTGGAACTACAATTCCCATCATCCCTGACCACTAGTCCTGTTAGCTAGGGATGATGGGAATTGTAGTCCCAAACATCTGGAGGGCTGGAGTTTGCCTATGCCTGGTGTATGGTACACCTGGAATTCAGAGCAACATTTCATATATCTGATGGGAATGTACTGTCGTCCATAAAAGTTCATCCTGGTTTTTGAGTTTCTACCTCTTCATTTTTTTCAGCTTTCCGTCTGAAAATTGTTTGAAAGCTGTTACTTAAAATCCGTACCGGTACTGCCAGCTAAAATCTATGAACTTCAAGCAAAACTCCAGGACTCCTCAAATCACGGAGCTTTGAGAGACCTTCGGACCCTTTCTGCGCATGAGCCACAACTGCCCCCCACTTTCCTCTTGCGAGAAGCGCGTGACTTCTACGTCAAAGCAAAAACCTTTCCTCTCGAGCCGATTCTTCCCTCCTCCCCCTCTCCGCTCACCTCTTCCCTTAGCGGACGTACGACAGAGGGCTGGCTCCGGTGCATTCTGGGCCTTGTAGTTCTGCTGGACTGCAACCTTGCGTTTCGCACCACATACCGTCCCGGGAGCTACGGACTACAGCTTCCAGGTGGCAAAGCGAGAGGTGGAGACGAGAGTAGGGCGTGGCTTTATCGGAGCCCCGCCTCCTCTGCTGTAGCCGCCGACTGCTGCTCGGGAGAAGGTGACCTGCGAGGAGAGAGACCGGTCGCTTCTTCCGTCATCGCCATGGTCAGTGAGCCTGAGTTCGGGATTAGATTATGCAGTGAGACGTCCCGCAGCCTTTAAAAATATTTCCTCGGTTGGGTGGTAGGCAGAATGTTCTGGCGAGATTCTGGACCAGCGGCAAAGGGGACACATTAACCCGCCGTGAAATGGAAGGGCAGAAAAGGCAGCTGCTGCGCTTGTCCTTCTGCACAGCCGGGAAGGCGCGAGGGAAGCAGTGCAAGGTCCTTTGGGTGAGGGGCTGCGAAGATGAGAGGAAGGGAGGAACCCCCTGGAGTGAAGGGGCTGCTCGGTTCTCGAATAGCAGACCCAGGATGGGGAGGGAGGGGTCCCCGACTCCCGTCACCTTCCGCGGTGCCCAACTCTATTTCAAAAGGCTAACCAGGGACTGGATTTGACTAATCGGGTTGGGACATATGGGTTTAATTGGAAAAAACCAAACCCACGAAGCCCTTCTTCGAGCATTGCTGACGTAATTTGCCACCATAATTTGAGCACCGGCTCAGGTAGCTGCTCCGGGGTTGAACGTGGTGTAGTATGAGACATAGCGGTCCCCTTGGCTGAGTTATATGGTCAACAGATTAGTGTGTAGCACATGAGACTCTTAATCTCTGGGTCGTGGGATCAAGCCCCACTTTATTTATTTATTTAATATCTATACCGCTTTATATTTTTAATAAAAATATCAAAGCGGTTTACAGAATATTAAATCAATCAATCAATCAATAAAACAATAGCCGGTGATGTTCCTCCGGCCTCATGAGGAGCCTCTTTAGTAGGGCTGGTGAGTCGGAGCCCCGCCCCCTAGGCCATTAGGCAAAATTCCTGCATTGCTGGGGGGTTGGACTAGATGACCCTCATGGTCCCTTCCAACTCTACAATCCTATGGTTCTATAAATGCATGTGGCAAGGAGACAAAGTGAGTGAGTGCATGAAAGTCCTGGTAAATCAGAGCAACCCTATAGCTGCTGTTCTCCCACATCGCAACTGCAGTGCATGCAATGAAAACCTTTTCTGGGCTTCAGAGTGTATGTGAGAAGAAGCTCTACCCAGTTCCATTCTTTTTGCTATCATAAGCCTTTGAAAATTGGAAAAGTTTCTGCTTGGCTTGGAAGGTAACCTACAAGGGGTGATGGGGCAGGAGGGGAGAACATTTTTCTCAAATTCTGTGCCACTGTTGTTCATTAGTAACTAGGGTATATGGCACTTGGGACAGCTGCAGACAGCACTGCCAGCCTTGCTCAATAACAATGCCCCATTTATCGTCTTCAATTGCAGCAGTGTGTGACTTACTGGTATTGCTGGAATGTCTCCCTGTATGACTTTCAAGGTGCTCTTCAAGTAGGCAAACTTCCAAATTCTTGTTGGCACCGTAGCCACAGAGTCTGATGCTTTCCGATGAAAGGAGTGACTTAAGGTGCAACTTTATATTCACTGTGTTATAATGGTGCAAATCAATTGCAAATTTTTATCTGGTTTGTGGTATGTGATCATACAGCTGTTCATCCGAGAGGAGGCAATGGGTGTCCCATAAGACACACTCTTTTCCTTATGGTCTGCAGCTCATAACACTTTATTAGGTAACAGGTAAGAGTGTTATCTGTAAAGACTTAAATGCTTTTTAAAAAAAAAAGGTAATTTGTATAATTTAATTTAAAATGTTACTAAGAGTTAATTCTTCATACCATTTCTGGTTTTACTGCAGAATATGTCCTGTGCTCTGACATCATCAGGATTAAATGGTGTGCTGGGGATTATGGGGGAGATTACTGCAATCAACATTGTTGCTTTCACTGGCGTTTTATTAATGATGCCATTCATTTAGTCTCTAGTAGTTAAAGCAAATCAATATTTTCCCTCCAGGGTTGTGCTGCAAGTCAACACTGACAGTTTCTTTATTCCAGATGCTTCTGTGGCATAGCTATACAGCACCGTATCTTTATACAATGCAGGCTGCACTAATTTAACAGCTTGATCCTGTGAGCTTTTATAGTAATACAGCTGTTGAAATATAGAAGAACTGTAGGTAGAACAACATGCTTGTGCATCTGCTAAGTTTGTGGTAGCCCACATGAGCATTCCAGTTGTTTTGGACTTCCAACAGCCCTGACCTGCATATCCACTGGTTGGAGATGAAAGGAGTTAGAGTCCACAACATCTGGATGGCTCCATATTGGCAGTCCATACAACTACATCTAGTATACCAATGTTTCCTGCATCTGTGCATCAAATAAATTAACATTTTCTGAAGATCATACTCTAGTATTGAATAGGGTTGCCATATTCCAAACCGTGAAAATCCAGACAGACAAGTAGTTGAGCTTTTTATAGTAGCCTAAAGTTGTTGACCTTTTTGGGGGAAATTGCTTTAAAAATGAAGTTTTTGAGCCATTTTTACAGAAAAATGGCACTGTCGACATGGGCTGCCATACGTCTGGATTTTTCCCAGCCATTTGCCCAATTTCCACCTGGACACAGCTGCCGACTGCTGTACTCCAGATGTATGGCAACCCTAGCATTGAATGTCAAAACTATTTATTTGTATATTGGCATGGGAGCTTCTTGCAATATAGAAAATGCTCCACCTTAGAAAACAGGCCTACCCAGTTCTAATAAATATGGCATAATACAGTTTGCCCGCTATCTAGCAATTGTGTATACCTGCTTACCTTTGAGTAGTAGAGCTTTTACAGTCTATACTGTACAATTTAGCAAATTCTTACAGCCACCATCACCACCACCCCATACTCTTTGCCCCTTGCCCAATTTCAACTGTTAAAATCCTTGTACCTTTGTAATGCAATGTACACACAGTTCACTCCCAGTCTAAACTGAAGGGCTCTGGAAACTTGTGTGGTGCCAAATCACCTCCCTCACACTCCCAACTGCAGGCTCTGGCATTCAGTGAAGAATCCAATATTATATGCAGAATTATGAGAATTATTAATTGCAAGCAATTTTAAGTTGAGCTTATAGTCATGACTTCACGTGGGGAAGGGTGCTGAAAGTATGTTGGCAGTTGTTGTTTTTCTGAAAACAGCAGGGAGGAGTTACATGGAACTTGTGAGAGTTGAGAGGTGGGAATACAGTACTTCATATAACACAGCCAGCAGCTATTCCCTATATAGCTTCTTGTCAAAAGTATTTGTCCTTGTTAATCAGCCAAAGGCCTGGTTGAAGAGGAACATTTTTGCTTGGCATCTAAAGGTGTATAATGAAGGCACCAGGTGAGCCTTCCTGGGGAGAGCATTCCACAAACAGGGCGCCACTGCAGAAAAGGCCCATTCCTGTCTTGCCACCCTTTTGTGGAGGAGGCACACATAGAAGGGCATCAGATAATGATTGCAGAGTCCAGGTCAGATCATATGGGGAGAGACAGTCCTTGAGGTATTGCGGTAATTACGCCTCTTCAAAGATACAAGTAAGCCAGAATTCTAGTAACAATATTAATAACTGATAATAATAAGTCTATTTAACTTTCTCCTTCCCTTCACAGGTATGATGCATTGTCTTTCATTATTGCTTTCACTAGTATAGGTTCTTTACTCATAATTAATCATAACATTTAAATGGATTTGTATTTCTCTAGTTTAAACCGGTTCTTTTTGTTGATAACCATGATTATTTTACCCAGTTACTGTAAACTGGCCAACACCAGTAACTTAGGAAACACCAGTAACTTAGGAGAGCCTGTGTGGTGTAGTGGTTAAGAGCGGTCGACTCGTAATCTGGGGAACCGGGTTCGCTTCCCCGCTCCTCCACATGCAGCTGCTGGGTGACCTTGCAAAGAGTCACACCTCTTTGAAGTCTCTCAGCCCCACTCACCCCACAGAGTGTTAGTTGGGGGGGGGGAGGGAAAGGAGAATGTTAGCCGCTTTGAGACTCCGGGTAGTGATAAGGCGGGATGTCAAATCCAAACTCCTCTTCTTCTTCTTCTTCTTCTTCTTCTTCTTCTTCTTCTTCGGAAAAGAATCTTGGGGATTGTAATTAATACAGACTTGAAACAGCTGGCATCCAACATTACATAAGTTGCAAATCCTGCTAAACCTGAGAAACATTGTCTTGCTAAGTCAAAGTAGTGCATTAGAAATAAAGTAGCAAACTTTATTTTTCTTGTTGAAACTTGCATTTTGTTTTTCTTGAGGCCACATCATTTCTTTTGTTCAAACTTTTTAATCTAAGAGTTCTATCTTGAGTGAGCTGAAATTTCTCTGCTTTGAAACAGCAGCCTGCATCATTTTGCTAGCAATGAATAGACTCAAATACCATCCTTAAATGAGCACAACACTTCGCTTACCCCACGAGTATGGTGTGAGAGCACCTTGCTGAAGCTAAGCAGATCTGGCCAGTGCCTGAATGGAAACCACATATAGCCATATTGGGTTCCATGATGAAAGAAAGGCAGGGTACAAGCATAAGGAGAACCGCTCAAGCATAAGGAGAACCGCTCCCCATAAGATATGTTAAATATGGGCATGCATGTTCTCTACAGCATTGTGTCAGTTTCCTATGTCATTGCCTAAAGTTGGATGTTTAATTGTAGATGCCAAAAGTTCCAAGGCACTTTATATTGGACACTCGGGTTGTGAACGCGATCCATGCGGGAGGCGCGTTCGCAACCTGCAGCGTTCGCAACCTGCGCCACTGCGTCTGCGCACACGTGTGATGCAATTCGGCGCTTCTGTGCATGCGCAAAGCACAATTTAGTGTTTCTGCACATGCGCGAGCGCCGAAACCAGGAAGTAACCTGTTCCAGTACTTCCGGGTTCGGTGCGTTCGTATCCCACAGTGAGTGCAACCCACAGCGAGCGCAACCCGAGGTATGACTATATATATCTGACAGTATAAGACTACCTGGTATATTTTTCGGTGGTCTTAAATAAAAATGGTCTTTCAGTTTTTCATTTTCTACTTGTAACTGCCATGTTTCCAAAAGACTGTAGTTTTTGAGAAATCTCTTTAAAATAGTTCATGTTTAGGCTGGTACAGAATATTGATGTTTCTGTATTCTGCCTGGGAGATTTGTCCTTTTAACTTTTCTGTTCTGTTCATAAGTTTAAAATGTGTTTTGGCTATCCCAAGACTGAATAATTACAATGAATTCCTGGCAGTCTGGTTAGTTCCCAGTTGAAGGTTAGCTGAACCATAGATCTCCTAACAACCTTCCTGACAATTTGTTTGCCAAACGCTAACTTTTATGAAAGTTGATTCTACAGTAATGAGAGAAAACGTGTTTATGGAAATCTACAAATATCCTTTCTCTTTCAGTCCAAACCAATCAAAGTCCTCGTGACTGGTGCTGCTGGACAGATTGCCTACTCTCTGCTCTATGGCATTGCTAAGGGTGATGTCTTCGGAGCAGATCAGGTAATGGATATAATGAATGATAGCATACCCATAAGCAGTCCATATGAGCACAAAGGTCAACTCTGCAGTTGTTAACAAACATCCAGTGCAAGAAAAGGGCCTCAGTGACTTTTTTGTCAATTGGTTTTAAGTTATTAAAGATTCCATTATGAAGAAATGTGAGATTCCATTATGCAGAAATGAGGTTTTGAATATATTTTCATTGTATAGAATGGTAAGAAAGATTCTGACAAATTATAAATTATTCTGAAATGTATTTTGTACTGCATTAATATGGTGGTACAAACAGGACAAGGAATCTGATTTAATTTGATCTTACATATGATCTGATCAATATTAAATAAACTAAGTAACTGACACAACTGTTGTTGTTTTACAGCCTCTTATTCTTGTGCTATTGGATATCACTCCCATGATGACTGTATTGGATGGTGTACTTATGGAATTGCAAGACTGTGCTCTTCCTCTGTTAAGAGGTGACCAAAAAAATCAACATCCAGTTCGTGCTCTGTCTGCAGATGCTTAGGTTTGAAATATATAGGCAAATGGGAGATACATTACTGCCAGATTTAACAGCATTGTTCAGTGTAGTGGCCATATATGTCAGGGCAAAAGAGGACCATTTTGCCACTCTGTAAATTGAAGAGATGTTGGCTTGCAGGAGGAATTAAATGTAAGATTTATAAGCCCAACACTATGGGAGGTATAGTCTGTGGTGGAAGAAAATAATTTTCAAAGCATTGGGGAAGCTTGTCCAGTAGTATACTTGCATATTTTGCTCTACTGACCACTAGTACAATTAAAAGAAAATCAAATTTAATAGAAACCTACCTCACACTGATTCAGTGATTGTACATTCGTGTGATGTAGTTAATTTCAGTGATGAAAGCTTTTGCCTTTGGTTATGCTTACCTAATAAAGTGGCCACTGAATCATTATTTCAACAGCCTTGAAAAAACGGGAGAAAAAGGAGGCTTGTGTTTTCTTTTGGCTTACATCTCAACCAGTGCTTTCAAACTTGGCTTTCCAGCTGCTGTTGGACTACAACTCCCATCATACCTAGCTAGCATAACCAGTGGTTATGAATGATGGGTTGTAGTCCAGCAACAGCTGGAGAGCCAAGTTTGAGAAACACTAATCTAAACAAAGCTTAGACCAGTTTGGATCATGGAAGTCATGAAGCAAATTCACTTCACAATTTATTAATAGGTTGAGGCATTTGAGAAAGAGAAAATTGACACTTAAACAGAAGCGGTGGCAGACCTTTTGATATGCTTTGGGATTTTGGTCACAGCCTTGTTATGATTAGTTATGAAGGCATTGGTTTCCTCCCCATAGTTTTACCATAAACTCATCTTTCAGCCCTCTTCCTCTCTACTTACAGAGGTAATTGCAACTGACAAAGAAGATGTTGCATTTAAAGACCTTGATGTAGCCATCCTAGTTGGCTCCATGCCAAGGAAAGAGGGCATGGAACGCAAAGATCTGCTCAAGGCAAATGTGAAAATTTTTAAGTCACAAGGAGCTGCATTGGACAAGTATGCAAAGAAGACTGTTAAGGTGAATACAGCTGGTGTGATGTGGTTGCTAAGAGAATGAACTGTGTGCTGCAAGAGATTGCTGATTTACATATCATCTCATCATTGTCACTCTCTTACTTCTGTCCATAATACAAGGATACTAAGTCTGGTCTACCCTTTAAGCTGCTAAAAGGATTGCTATCATAACATATGTGAAGTACTTTGAACACAGAAATGAAGTTGGCACTTCTTTAATTAAAGTCAAGGACCCAAGTTAAGCTACTTGAGTCTTTAAAGGGGGGAGAGACATTTTTGTACTATTTGTCTTGTTAACCAGTTTACAAAATGTTTCTAGTTTAGTAATTTGCCATTTATCAGATTTCAATTTCCACATGATCAGTGAAATGTTGGTTTACACAATTTATATACTGCTTTAGCATTAAAAAAAATCTAAACTATAATAATAAAATCACATCTGAAATCTCAGCAATTGTGGTTTAGTTGGTTGGTCACTTGACAGAGTTGCAGTAAATATTCCACTTTCTTCCTTGCCCCCCAATCAGGTTATTGTGGTAGGCAATCCAGCAAATACCAACTGCCTGATTGCCTCAAAGTCTGCTCCATCAATACCAAAGGAGAATTTCAGTTGTTTAACCCGTCTGGATCACAACAGAGCTAAATCCCAGGTAGGAACTCTCTTCTAAGTTATAGAAAACACATTTTTATTCTTTATGTGAACCAGTTTTTTTGAAAGAATTTATTTAAAAGGGGTACGGAATCTGAATGCTTCAAATCACCAAGCTGATCTTGACATTTTCTGCTTCCTACCCTCAATAAAACTAGATTGCTATCAAAGTTGGTGTGACTGCTAAGGATGTAAAGAACTGCATCATCTGGGGGAATCACTCCTCTACTCAATATCCAGATGTTAATCATGCCAAGGTGAAAGTGCAAGGAAAAGATATTGGAGTTTATGAAGCTGTGAAGAATGATAACTGGCTCAAGGGTGACTTCATTACTGTAAGTTAATAATGTGGGTGATTTTGTTTTTTCTTGTCTATTGCAGCAACTTAACATGAGTAACAGGTGTTCCAGAGTCAGAAGTTCAGAATATCAACTTCTACATTAGCGGTTTTGTACAGTAGCCATGCTCTGCCATTTGCATGTAGATAAACTCTATGCATGTGTAGTAATGGGAAAAAGAAAGTACACCCTCTTTGAATTCTGTGGTTTTACATATGAGGACATAATATAAGGACATCTGTTCCTTTTCAGGTCTTAAAATTAGGTAAATAGAACCTCAGATGAGCAACAAAACATGACATATTACAGAGTGTCTGAATTCAGAATTCAAAGAGGGGTTTCTTTCTTTTTCCCAGGACTGTATGCCCTACACCAGTGGGACCACTGCATAGATACACAATTCCCCCATACACTTTATTTCAATGCTATTGTAGCTTTCACCTAAGGAAGCAATCTCCCAGAAGAATTTGAACATGGAAAAGAAGTGGTCAGTATAATAATAATAATAATATAATAATTTTTATTTGTACCCCGCCCTCCCCGGCAAAGCCGGGCTCAGGGCGGCTCACACAATCAAAATCACAATAAAACATAAACACAAAAATGATCAATTAAAATACAGATTACAAAATTTAAAATGATTTAAAAATGATTTAAAAAGCCGCCTTAATGTAACTGCCCATGAATTTATAACAGTAGGGAGGATCTAGTCTTACAATGTTATATTATAACACAAAGGTCGGACTGAGTCCAACTCAAAGGCTAGGTGGAACAGCTCCGTCTTGCAGGCCCTGCGGAAAGATGTCAGATCCCGCAGGGCCCTAGTCTCTTGAGACAGTGCGTTCCACCAAATTGGGGCCAAAACAGAAAAGGCCCTGGCCCTAGTTGAGGCCAATCTAGCCATCTTATGGGTTGGGACCTCCAACGTGTTATTATTTGTGGACCTTAGGGTCCTCCGCGGGGCATACCAGGAGAGGCGGTCCCATAGGTACGAGGGTCCTAAGCCGCATAGGGCTTTAAAGGTCAAAACCAGCACCTTAAACCTGATCCTATACTCCACCGGGAGCCAGTGCAGCTGGTAAAGTACTGGATGAATATGATCCCGCGGCAAAGACCCCGTAAGGAGCCTCGCCGCAGTATTCTGCACCCGTTGGAGTTTCAGGGTCAGTTTTAAGGGCAGCCCTGCGTAGAGCGAGTTACAATAATCAAGCCTGGAGGTGACCATCGCATGGATCACTGTGGCCAGATCAGGGCGAGAAAGGTAAGGGACCAACTGCTTAATACGGCGGAGATGGAAAAATGCCGCCTTTACTGTGGCTGCAACCTGCGCCTCCATGGAAAGGGAGGCGTCGAGGGTTACACCCAAACTCTTGACAGAAGGCGCTGGCACTAATTGAGCCCCTGCAAGAGATGGGAGTTGGCCCCCCAACCCCATGTCGTCCCGGCCCAGCCAGAGGACCTCTGTCTTCGAAGGATTTAATTTCAACCGGCTCCCTCGGAGCCATCCAGCCACAGCCTCCAAGCATCTAGTCAGTGTGTCTGGGGCCGAGTTAGGACGGCCGTCCATCAACAGATAGAGCTGGGTGTCATCAGCATATTGATGGCAACCCAGTCCAAAGCTCCGGACAATCTGGGCGAGGGGGCGCATAAAGATATTAAAAAGCATCGGGGAGAGGATTGCGCCCTGCGGGACTCCACACACCAAGGAGTGCCGCGACGACAACTCCCCCCCTAATGCCACCCTCTGTCCCCGACCTGAGATAAAGGAACGCAGCCATTGTCGGACTGTGCCCTGAATCCCCACATTGGTATAGAGAGACTTAAGACATTTTACAGAAAAAGATGTAAAATGAAAAAGTTTGAGGATATTAGAAATCAGGTAATGAGTTGGTTGCATTACTACCAACTGAATGAAATGTTCAAATGTCATAAAAAGTGTGGCTTCAATGAAGAAGAAGTTTGGATTTGATATCCCACTTTATCACTACCCGAAGGAGTCTCAAAGCGGCTCACATTCTCCTTTCCCTTCTTCCCTCACAACAAACACTCTGTGAGGTGAGTGGGGTTGAGAGACTTCAAAGAAGTGTGACTAGCCCAAGGTCACCCAGCAGCTGCATGTGGAGGAGCAGGGACGCGAACCCGGTTCACCAGATTACGAGTCTACCGCTCTTAACCACTACACGATGACCAAAGTTCTCAGTTTGAAAGGGAACCAATAGAAAATAGAGAAAAACTTATTTCGAGGATGTATAAGATATTGTTAGAATAAGAAACCCAAGACGAAATGGTTAAATCTGCTATTGGGCTAGGGATGTGGGGCATCATAGAATTAGAATCATGGGGAAAGTTGTGGAAATCTGGGTTGAAATTCACAGCATGTTATACCCGGAGGAATAATTTTATGAACATGATATGTAGATGGTACCTAACACCAAGTAAATTAGCCACAATTTATAAATCAACATCTAATCTTTGTTGGGAATGTGGTGGCTGTGCAAAGTAGCTAAAGACTTTTGGGAAATGATTTATAATGAGTTGAAAAGGATATTCAAGGTAATTCCCCCCCCCCCCAAAAAAAACCCTGGAAGCTTTTTTTACTAGGGATAGCTGGAGCAGATATAAAAAAACCTCATATGAATCTATTTCTTTACCCAACCACGGTAGCACGAATATTATACGCACAAAAATGGTGTGATGAGGTGGCACCTACCAAAGAAGAATGACAGCTGAAATAGAATATGTAGAATTGGAAGTAAGATTTGAGAATTTGAGTAAGAACACCAGTGGGGGTGAACTTTTTGTTTTTACTGTGAGTTAAGGTGAAGGTATAGAGCAGGGGTCAGCAAACTTTTTCAGCAGGGGGCCGGTCCACTACCCCTCAAACCTTGTGGGGGGGACAGACTATATTTTGAGGGGGGGAAATGAACAAATTCCTGTGCCCCACAAATAACCCAGAGATGCATTTTAAATAACACATTCTACTCATGTAAAACACGCTGATTTAGAAGGCGATTGGGCCGGATCTGGCCCCCGGGCCTTAGTTTGCCTACCCATGGTATAAGTAACTGTAATATGCAGCAAAAATTGAAATTTTGAGGGAGGGAGGGAATTTTGTAGGTGGAATGATGGATTGCTAAATTTGAAATGTTGAATTGTTTATTTGTTTAAATTTTATTTTATTTTTTTAAAAAAAGAAAGAAAAGACGCTGCCTGTCTTCTCGAGCAAAGGCAGGCAGGCGCTTTTGAGGGAGCCCCCTGCCTCCATCTCGCATGAGCCAAAGAGTGGGGACTGCCCACCCCTCAGCTGTTCAAGCCGCCATACTGCTCTTGCAGCAGTCAGAGTGGTATGGGGCTGAGCAATGTATCTTGGCTGCGTTTTCCTCCCCTAAGGTGGGGAGGAAGAAGCAGCCGAGATACATTTCAGGCATTGTGATATATCAGCATATACCGGTATCTAGCTGCTGATCATAATGTTGAAAACCAAATCTTACCCAACCCTAATCTATTCTGGATCTTTCACATAAGTTGTTACTTTATGCGGTAGAAGAAAAAACTCCCCCCATACATTATTCCAGAACTGTTATGTGGCAGGATGCAAACAAAAAACCCCAGCAACAATATCAAGATAAAAGGTTAATGTCCATGGATCTGATTAAATTCCTAAATCTGATTAAATTCAGCCTGAGTTTTGTAAAGCTCTATTCTATTGACTTCATGTGAAGTTGGTATATTCCCTGTTCTTTTGTGTTCTGGATTGTAATCTTTGAAGGCAAGGCATGTCTTGTGTTTTATTTATCTGAAAGCTGCTCTGGGAGTTTTGGGGGTGAGGAACAGGGTACAAATGCTTAAAATGTTTTCCATTGTCCTTATGTAGACAATATGGCTAGCCTCTCTGTCTTGGACTCATTATAATAAAGAGTAATTATGGTAGTAGGTGCAAATAGTCCAGTAATTTTCCTCTGTCAATATTACAGACTGTTCAGCAGCGAGGTGCAGCTGTTATTAAAGCCAGGAAGCTATCAAGTGCAATGTCGGCAGCCAAAGCTATCTGTGATCATGTGAGAGACCTTTGGTTTGGCACTCCAGAGGTAAGTGTTGCATTTGCAACAGCCCATGAAGAAATCAGCTTTGATAATAGCTGTTCAAAGTTTAGTATATACTTCCTTTATATTAGGCATACAGCTGATCACCTAATAATCTTATGTATGCTTTCATGAATCTCTTGGTAAAAGAGTGTGATATAAATGTGATAAAACTGATGATGATGATGATGATGATGATAATAATAATAATAATAATAATAATAATAATAATAATAATAATTAATAATAATTTGTTATTTATACCCCGCCCATCTGGCTGGGTCTCCCCAGCCACTCTGGGCAGCTTCCAGCAAACATTAAAATACATTAACACATCACAGATTAAAAACTTCCCTGAACAGGGCTGCCTTCAGGTGTTTTCTAAATGTCATGTAGTTGTTGATCCTTTTAACCTCTGATGGGAGGGCGTTCCACAGGGTGGGCGCCACTACCGAGAAGGCCCTCTGCCTGGTTCCCTGTAGCTTTGCTTCTCACAGTGAGGGAACTGCCAGAAGGCCCTTGGCGCTGGATCTCAGTGTCCGGGCTGAACGGTGGGGGTGGAGACGCTCCTTCAGGTATACAGGACCAAGGCCGTTTAGGGCTTTAAAGGTCAGCACCAACACTTTGAATTGTGCTCGGAAACATACTGGGAGCCAATGTAGATCTCTCGGGACCAGTGTTATGTGGTCCCGGCAGCCACTCCCAGTCACCAGTCTAGCTGCCGCATTCTGGATCATAAGTGTAAAGAGAAAAATGGCAAGTTGATATTCTGGAATGCAAAGAATTATAACAGGATGCAGACCCTTCCTTCAGAACGATATATGCTTATGCCAAATGTGAAGTAAATAATTGGGAAAGTACTACACTATTTACTTGTATTCTTATTTAAAGGGTGAATTTGTTTCCATGGGTGTTATTTCTGATGGAAATCCATATGGTGTCCCTGAAGATCTGATCTATTCATTTCCTGTTGTAATAAAGGTATGTAAAAAATATGCAGTTTCTGAAATACTTGTTAAGTAAATGTGATACTGTGCAAAGTTCAAGCACAAGTGCAATGTGGACATCACTACTGTGAGCATTAAAGAATCTATAAAACAGTAACAGCAGTTTAAATTCTATCCCTAAAGCACATAGTGCAGGATTTAACTAATGAGTCCTGCAAGTGGAGCCACTGTGAAGGATTTTTGTTTGTGCAATGGGGCTCCCCTTCTCTCCTTGTCATTCCCCCTCAAAACTGGCTTTGGGAAGCAGGTCAGGAGAACCCCCAGAACAGCACGCAATGGGCATTTTAGAAAAGCTAAAATGCTTGGCCTGACAGAACAATCACCTTTGTGTAACGATGAACTCCCCCCACCCCCGCCTCTTTTTGCTGTTGTTGAAATAATTTTTATTGAGTTTTACAAATATTTTTTAGGCAAAACATCCATCTTACATATAATATATAGAAACCACTTGGTCATCTCGGCCTGAGACTTCCCTCCTCCTCAACTAATGGTTTTCCTATTTATACTCTAATAGTGCATTTTATTATTGTTGTTATTACCCTTAAATCCTAATCTTAAATAAACTACAGTGGTACCCCGTAAGACGAATGCCTCTCAAGATGAAAAACTCGCAAGACGAAAGAGTTTTTCGTTTTTGGAGTCGCTTCACAAGACGAATTTCCCTATGGGCTTGCTTCGCGAGACGAAAACGTCTTGCGAGTTCCCAATGCATTCCTATGGGAAACCGCGCTTCAATGCATTCCTATGGGGAACCGCGCTTCGCAGGACCGTGCTTCGCAAGACGACAAAACTCACAAGACGACAAAAGTCGCAGAACGAATTAATTTCGTCTTGCGAGGCACCACTGTATTTAAGAATCATGCTACAGTGGTACTTCCAGTTGCAGAAGGGTTACGTTCCAGAGGTCCGGTTGGATCCCGAGGTTTCCACAACCTGAGGACCGCTTCTGCGCATGCACGCGTGGCGAAACCTGGTAAAATACCAGAGGGTTATGTAAACAGAGGTTCGACTGTAGTACGGTAATAAATGATACATCTAACCTTACAAAACTTCTTGTAACTCCACTAACAATGTCAGTTGTTTACAGTTGTCTTTCAAATACAGCATAAATTTATTCCAGTCTTTCAGAAAGGTCTGGTCTTGCTGGTTCCAAATTTTCCCCATCAATTTCGCCAATTCTGCATAGTCCAATAGTTTCATCTGCCACTCTTCTTTCGTCGGAATCTCTTCCTGTTTCCATTTTTGGGCCCATAATATTCTTGCTGCAGTTGTTGCATATAAAAACAATGTTTTATCTTGCTTGTGTATTTCTCTGCCTACAATACCCAGTAAGAAGGCTTCTGGGTTTTTTACAAATGTATATTTCAACATTTTAAAAAGTTCATTATATATCATTTCCCAGAAAGCCTTCACTTTCTTACAAACCCACCACATATGATAGAAGGTATCATCTTTTTCTTTACATTTCCAACATTGATTATTTGATCAGTACATTTTTGCTAACTTCACAGGTGTTATATACCATCTGTACATCATTTTCATTACATTTTCTTTAAGCCAACTGCAAGCTGTAAAATTTATTCCATCTTTCC
The DNA here is from genome assembly GCA_034641385.1 of Darevskia mixta. Taxonomy (NCBI): domain Eukaryota; kingdom Metazoa; phylum Chordata; class Lepidosauria; order Squamata; family Lacertidae; genus Darevskia; species Darevskia mixta. The sequence goes on from JAWWNH010000130.1 coordinate 2,488,181, forward strand.
AAAGTTTTCCCCAATCTTCTAATTGTATATTATAACCAATATCTTTTGCCCAGTGTATCGTAAGAGATTTAACTTCATCTTTCACACGCCATTCTAAAAGTAATTTATATATTTTTGACAATATTTTAATTTTAGAGCTTAACAAATTTAACTCAAACCTGGATTTTGTATACTCAAATCCATTATTTTTTTTAAATCTTCTTTAAATATTTCATTTATTTGACTATAATGCAACCAATCTTTTACTAAACTTTTAATTTCTTCATAAGATTTTAATTTCCACTGATTATCTATGTCCATCACCAAATCTTCATAGGTGGCCCAATTTCTTTCCATATTTAGCTTTTTTACACTTATAGCCTCTATAAATATTAATGCTGCTTGCTTATCACTCCTGGTCGTCAAATATTCAATTATATCAACTATGTTTCTTATGTTATCTTTCATCTGACGACCAGGATGAAAGCCAGTTTAGTCTTCATGTATCTTTTCAATCTGTTTGCTAAAATACTTGAGAACAGTTTATAGTCATTATTTAACAACGAGATTGGCCTATAATTTTTAATTTGTAACAAATCTGCATCCTGTTTTGGAATCAAAGTAATAAATACTTCTTTCCATGTTGCTGGGATATCTCCTTTTTCTAAAATATTGTTCATCACATATTTCAAAGGTATCATCAAGGTTTGCCCCCTCCCACCTCAATAATATATTGAATACAGTATCTTAGTAACTGTAGACATAGGGTGGTCATTCAAATCATATACAACACTTACATGGTTTTCATAACAGACTATGCAGAACATAACGTAGCTTTCTCCAAAAAATACTTTGAGTTCTAATTTGGCAAAGTGTGAAGAATACATTCTTAAAGTTCCCTAAAACACCTCCACTGGTTGGGAATGACCAACTTGTTTATTACAAGTCTATGGTTCTATGATTCCCTATATCTAATGTCTAGTTTGTTTTAAGCTCGTGTGTGGAGGCTAGTGGATACCTAATCCAACCTTCTCCAACCTGGTGCCCTCCTGCTGTTCTGGAGTACACCTCCCATTATCCTCAGTCAGCAGGAAGGTCTGACCTAATCAATAGCCCTGTCACACATTTATCTTGTAACACTGCGGAGTTGAAATTTGTTCTGGTTTAAAGGCTTTAGCAAGTCATCAATTCATTTTTCACAGGATAAAAAATGGAAGTTGGTCGAAGGCCTTCCTGTTAATGACTTCTCCCGTGAGAAGATGGATTTGACTGCCAAAGAGCTAACTGACGAAAAGGAGACTGCTGTGGAGTTCCTGTCCAGTGCATGACTAGGTGCTGCTCAGGATGCTTCGGGAGATGGCTTAAACACAGAGGAGTCTAAAAGTCGTCTCTAAATTCAGCATCAAATGCGATTACTGTATCAGTCACTTGTCTTCCCCCACCCCGCTGCAGCAGTCAGTACCTGCTTTGTTGGTACATCTGTGCCTGTTATTGAGTGCTCTTAGTAATGAAGTTATCACACAACATGTTTCGAAAGTAGTTTGCAGACTTGACCAAATCTTCTTGATTTATTACTGTTTGTTTCTTGTATTGCATTGTGCATTAGAAGGATAGTAGCCTTTCAGCTTTAATTACACTAAAACCAGCTATATAGTGCTAAAAGCTGATTTTATAAAATGGGCTTTAGCACTTTATTCATCAAGTACAATTAGAGCCACCATTGGTCTTTATCAAAGTGCACAAGAGCCTATATTTCTACCATTAAAATCTTTTAAGTAGGAAATGCATTTTGCATACAATGAATGTACTATATATTAACTATCATTGACTCACAAATTTTACTGGAAATTGCATTAAATGTTGCTGAGTAAGCAGCTTTTGTGGTGTTTTGTTTACCTTGCTTTCATGAAATATGTAAAACACAACCTTCACCATAAAGCAGATTGTGTGCATTTTAAAAAATAAAGCAAATCTGGAACGAGAGTGGTTTGAAGGTACAACCATGCACAGAATATACAATACCTCTACGGCAAGCTCGAACAGATTATACTTTTACAAATATTACAGTGACAAAAAATACTAATAGTGTAGGTTAGACATAATGATTGATCTCTAACAAGATGTGATAGAACAGATGTATTCTGGGTAAACACAAAGTTTTATATGGTGTGTGGGCACTTCCCATATCTCCTCTTTATCACTTGTCCAGCCCCTCCTTCCTCCTGCTCATCAGCTTTCTCCTTCCCTTGTGTTATAACTTGTTGCTGATTCTCTCTTTTGAGCTTTGCGTCATCTGTTAGCTTTCCGAGCTCAAAAACAGCTATGTTAAATCTTTGATTTCCTTGGGCAACTCTCACTTCCCTGTCCCTTGGCCCTCTTTATATAGCTGTCTTTTTCTTCATCCATTTGGTGAAGGAGGAGGAGGAAGAGAGGAAATCATAGAATTGTATAGTTAGAAGGAACCACAAGAGTCATCTAGTACAACCTCCTGCCCTGCAGGAATCTCAACGAAAGTATCCATGACAGATCCAACGTCTGTTTAAAACCTCCCATTAATAAGAGTCTAGCACCTTCTGAGCAAGTCCATTCCACTGCTGAAGAACTCTTACCATCAGAAAGTTCTTCCTGGTGTTTAGTTGGAGTGTCTTTTCTTGTAACTTGAATCTATTGGTTTGGGTCCCAGCCTCCAGAGCAGAACAAAGCAAGTTTGCTTCATCTTCCATGTAACAGCACTTTAGATATTTAAAGATGACTATCATATCTTCTCTCGGTCTCCTCTTTTCCAGGCTGAATTTCCTCATAAGGCTTGGTTTGCAGACTCTTGATCATTTTGGTTGCCCTCTTCTGCACACGTTTCAGATGTTAATAACCTTCTTAAATTGTGGTACCCAGAACTGGACACAGTACTCCAGGTGGCATGTGACCAAGGCAGAATAGAGCGGTACAGTGTTACCTCTGGTTAAGTACTTACCGGTAATTCGTTCCGGAGGTCCATTCTTAACCTGAAACTGTTCTTAACCTGAAGCACCACTTTAGCTAATGGGGCCTCCTGCTGCCGCTGCGCCGCCAGAGCACAATTTCTGTTCTTATCCTGAAGCAAAGTTCTTAACCTGAAGCATTATTTCTGGGTTAGCGGAGTTCTTAACCTGAAGCGTATGTAACCTGAAGCGTATGTAACCTGAAGCGTATGTAACCTGAGGTACCACTGTACTATTATTTCCCTTGATCAGGACGCTAGACTTCTGTTTATGCAGCCTAGAATAGCATTAGCTTTTTTTGCTGCTGCATTGCACTGTTGACTCATCTTAAGCTTGTGGTCCACCAAGACCCCTCAATCCTTTTCACATGTACTGTGGGCAAGCCAAGTGTCCCCCAGTTATATTCGTGCAACTAGTTATTACTGCCTTAGTGTAGAACCTGACATTTGTCCCTATTGAAATTCATTTTGTGAGCTTGTGCCCAGTTCTCCAATCTGTTAAGGTCATATTGAATCTCAATTCTGTCTTCTGCGGCATTAGCTACCCCTCCCAGTTTGTTGTCATCTGCAGATTTGATGAGCATCCCCTCTATTCCTTCATCCAAGTCATAAAGACATTGAACAACAATGGGCCCAGGACAGAACCCTGCAGCACCCCACATGTAACCTTTTTCCAGAATGATGAACCATTAGTAAACACTCTTTGGATTTGGTCAGTCAACCAGCTACAAATCCACCTAGAAGTTACCTCATCCAGCCCACATTTTACCATCTTCTCTGCGAGAATATCATTGGGGACCTTTGTCATAAGCCTTACTGAAATCAAGATGCACTATTTCCACAGCATTCCCCTGATCCACCAGACTTGTAACTATAAAAAAGAAAGAAATGAGATTCATCTGGCATTACTTCTTGAGAGAGCTCGCAGATCGACTGTTGAATTATCTGTTCTAGGACCTCTCCTATTATTGATGTCAAGCTGACTGGTCCGTAGTTGCCTGGGTCCCCCCCCCCCTTTTTTTTTGGAAGATGGGAACAACATTTGCCTGCTTCTAGTCTGCAAGGACCTCTACCTGTTCTCCAATAATTCTCAAAGATTATAGGCAGAGTATCTTGGATTGCATCCACAAACTTCTTTAGTACCTTCTCTTTGAGTATTTCTGACCATAGTACTACACCCAGTAGTTCTTACAGCTTTTGGAATCGGCTTTTTTAAAGTCTAAAGTACAGTACATGTCTGACTACACTCAGCTTTCTCTTGCCTGTGTATAATGAAACCCAAGAGGACACGATCACTTCTTCCCAAGGTTCCCAGTACTTCTACTTTGGTACCTTGGGTTACAAACACTTCGGGTTACAGACTCCGCTAACCCGGAAGTAGTACCTCAGGTTAAGAACTTTGCCTCAGGGTGAGAACAGAAATCACGCAGCGGCAGCAGGAGGCCCCATTAGCTAAAATGGTACCTCAGGTTAAGAACAGTTTCAGGTTAAGAACAGACCTCCAGAATGAATTAAGTTCTTAACCCGAGGTAGCACTGTATGATTAAAGGTTTGTCACGCTGGAACCCAGTAGCCTTGGGAGTAGCCAGAGCTGCAATTACAAAATACCGCAATCTACATTGTAGCCTGAATGTTACTGTAAGCATTGTCTTCAATGATATTATAGTATCAAAAATGTACCTTTTCATATTCATTTATGACAGGGATGAGGAACCTCTTGACCTCCAGATATTGTTAGACCAGTGTTTTTCAACCTTTTTTGGGCAAAGGCACACTTGTTTCATGAAAAAAATCACGAGGCACACCACCATTAGAAAATGTTAAAAAATTTAACTCTGTGCCTATATTGACTATATATAAAGTAATTCTCTTGAATAGGAATCAAATTACTTTATTATGAAATAGTAAGTAAACAGAAATATGAAAAATTATAAAATACTTTCTTTGTGTTTATTTGATTCCTATTCAAGCGGTTGTCCACCAAGCCTCGAAGTCAGCCAGGCCTCCGCGCCCTCCATACACACACAAAACCACTCTGTCGAACGCCATGGCTTGGGGTGGGGGCCGGGTGGGGTGGGGGTTTAATCTGCCACGTGATAGAAGCAGCTAGTTCTCTGAGCAAGTGCAGAGTGCCCCCACCACTGACTTTCAACTGCAGCGCATTAGGTGGTGCGGTTATATGCTGGGGATGGGAGTCTTCCAGCAGCAGAAGCCTCCATTCCCAGGGAGATCCCTCTTTTCGTTTGAAACGGCGAATCAGAGCCCAGGATCTGCTCCATGCTGCTGCTGCTGCGGGGCGCGGGAGAGACCACGCTATGAGAGGAGCGGTCTCGCTGCCCGCTTCCCTTTCTCTGTCTAAAACAAGGGCCATCTGGCCAGGCGAGCAGGGGATGGGGCTGAGCCAGGCCGGCTGTCCGTCCATCCCGGAGCGCACACGCCCTCCGCCCCAGGGCTTGGGCGGCGGCGGCGCCCGCACGCTGCGCTACCTCCAGCATCGCCTTCCCTCCCCGGGCTCAGCGGCCCCAAAGCGGCCACCGGCCTCGCCACAAGTCTCCGAGGAGATTGGCCTCGCGCTTCGGGCGGGCCTTGGGCTCGCCAAGCGCGCCGCTTCTCGCCAGCCAGGTGCCGCACTGGAGAGCTGCACCCCCGGATCGCGCCTCCTTGCCGCCAGGGCCCCGGTTGGTTGCCCGGCAGGATCCCACTGCCCTCGATGCAGAGACAATAAACAGCCCCTCCTCCTCCTCGCGATCGCAGCTCACCGACCTCCTCCACCTCCTCCGGCAGGCGCCCGGCGTCTCCGTCGGCTCAAGGCGCGCCCGGTGCGCGCATCGCCGTCTCCCGTCCGCTTCTCCGCGGCACACCAGGCAACATCTGCCGCGGAACAGTGGTTGAAAAACACTGTGTTAGACTACACTTCCCCTTATCCCAAACCACTGACCATATTGGCTAGGGTAGATGGGAGTTTGAGTACAACATCTAAACAGCCCGTTTCCTCATCTTTGTTTTCTGCAATTGATTCTGGAAGTCCTCCATAGAGAGAAACTGAGCTTAGATTTGTGTACAATAAACTAAGTTCGTAACCAGAGGTACCACTGTAGTTTCTCCCTGTTGGTGAGGACCAGGTCCAAGATAGATGACCCCCTCATTGCTTCTTCCACCTTCTGTGAAATGAAATTGTCAGTGAGGCAGTTGAGGAATATGTTGGACCTTACATTCTTGGGAAGGAGAGAAATGGAGCAAAGGAGAATGGTGGAAGAGACACACCAGTATAAGTCTACTTTTCCTCCTGTCTGAGTGACAGCATTTTGCAGCTCTGCTCTGAATAGAATGTAAAACAAAGGAGGGATGTTCATCCTAATAACCCTTCCAATTATCTAATCAGTCTACCTGTATGAACGTAGCTTAAATAAAATATTAGGGGCATAAGGCTGTTCTGTAATGTCACCCAGTGTAGTGGCAATATTTATTCAATTATAAAAAGTCGAGTCAGAAAATTAGTGATTGCTTAATTGAACTATTTCCTTGTTTAAGTGGAATCAGTTCCCTGCAATTGGTCTTTGGAAATGAAAATTTTCAATTGAGCCTGTAGATGGAGCTATAAGAGTAGATACTGGTGAAAAGCAATATAGAGTTGGAAGTCTGAAGTAGAAAAAAATTATACTTTCCTGTATAGTCTGTCTACTTCATGAACCCAAGAGACAGGGTAAGAAATTATAATGTTGCAAATGCATCTCTATAGCAGCTATTTTTTAAATCTTCAGGAGACTTCCATGAGGATCCCCTTTATATTGCTGATGATACTATGACATGTTCTAGGGCACCAGTTCAGTTTGTTACCATTCTCCCAATCAGTTAACAACAAAGAAACTGCATTTGAAAATTATTGGTGGGGTGCCATGGTTTTGTCACGCATCCCTTGCTGGTTATGTCGAGTGAGTGATATTTGTCAGTGCACTTTTATTTCATTCTACGAATAATATTACCAGTGTTTTGCACTCTGGCAGTCTTCATAGATACCAGTGCTAGTCACATCAATGATTCTAAGTGCTTAACTGAAGAGAATGTGCAACATGATCAGGATATTAATGGACCCAGCCAGGAGCCCCCTGTTTTCAATTAGATAGGACCACATAGAAGCCTAATTTTTATGAACTGTGGATAAGCATGTAAACCTGTATCTAGATATATCTGTCCGCAGGATCTTGTCATTTTTATTTACCGGTAATTAATGAGAATATTTCTAAAGCACTCGCTCATAAAAAAACATCAAGGCAGTGTACAATATCATTAAGGCATCCTACAAATCTAGATAGTACCAACTCCTAGAAAATAAAATCAGAACTATAGGCATTGAGCTGGAGCCCTTGTACAATTCAAGCGAGCAACATATCTTTTACAATGTCCTGACCAGACTAAAGGATGTTGAGAAACAAAACATTGCGGCAGCTGTAAATAGAGTTTGCTCTCCCATATTCTATGATTTAAATATCTTAGATAGCAGGGTCAACTATGTTACTAAGTTAATAATCCCAGCCCAATGTAGGGCATTTATGCTGGCCCGACTGAATGTCTTTCCCTCAGCATTTGTTAGGGGTAGATATCAGAACATTCCCAGAAACAAGAGATACTGCAGATGTTCCCTGAATGTCCCGGATACTGTAGAGCATATTCTCTTTCACTGTCCACTGCACAGTATGCTGCTTGAACGTGTGCTGCCCCCCCTCCTGGGTGGTTTGCAACCGCTGCACGGTGGAAGTGTTGGATTCTGTTTGTCCGACATTGACCAAAGGGTGACTGTGGGGGTAGCCGAGTTTTTGGCAGCAGTGCCCCAAGGAGTAGATTAACAGAAATAAATTCTAGATTTTATATATATATACATACAACCAGCCTACGTACTCAACTGTTGTTTCTTTGTATATACTTTAAGGCTCCTGTATGCAATTCTATCTCTCGCGGTTTTATCTGTAAAATGCCTCATAAAGGTTTGATAAGTAAAAATCATTAAAACTATAAATTTATTATTTTTTAATACAGAACAATTGACCAACACAGAATTAAGCTATTTATATATTTAAAACGCAACTCAATATTTAATGAGATACAATGCTTACTCAGAATCTCTTAAGCTGTTGTTTAGTCGTTCAGTCGTGTTCGACTCTTCGTGACCCCATGGACCAGAGCACGCCAGGCACTCCTGTCTTCCACTGCCTCCCGCAGTATGGTCAGACTCATGTTAGTAGCTTCGAGAATACTGTCCAACCATCTCGTCCTCTGTCGTCCCCTTCTCCTTGTGCCCTCCATCTTTCCCAACATCAGGGTCATTTCCAGGGAGTCTTTTCTTCTCATGGGGTGGCCAAAGTATTGGAGCCTCAGCTTCAGGATCTGTCCTTCCAGTGAGCACTCAGGGCTGATTTCCTTCAGAATTAAGTGCTTTACATAAAACAATATAAAATATTCGTAAGACACTACTATTTGAAAAGTAGACCAAAAATATACCAAAATATAGATAATATTACATGTCTAGGTAGCTGTGCCCAAACAAAAGTTTTTATTACATAGGTGCCATAAAGAGAGTCGATTCTGCCACACTAAAGGAATGATGCTTTGCAATGTGGAATGGACTTCACGTGGCACTTGTAAAAGTGCCAGTTCTGCTGTCTGAAATGATCAAATGGGTGCATTATGGATAAGGCTCTTACATAAATAAAGGCTTTATTTACCAAGAGTAACACCTTGAACTTGGCCCAGTAGCAAATTGGCAGCCAGTGAGATTTTCCGAACACAGGTGTATTGTGCAAATAGGACTCTTACTCCTGTCAAAAATCAGGTTGGAGCCTTCTCTATTAACTGGCAGTTTCCAGATCAGCCACGAAAGAAGCCCCACATAGAATGCACTGAAGTAATCCAGTCTTGAAGTTTACGATGTCTGGACTATTGTAGCCAAGCTATCCTTGTCCAGGAATCGCTGCAGGTGTCATACCAGCCAAAGCTGATAAAAGCGGCATCTAACCTCCAAGGCCAGCTGACCCTTCAATGACAATACAGGTACTGGATTCAGAAGCCCATTTTTACTTAGTGTTAGATCACCCATGCCAATAGAGGTGAACACCAGGTCTAAGACATGTCTGCGACTATGAGTTGGGCCAAACTTATTCAGAGACAGCCCCAAGGAGGCCATGCTTTCCACAAAGTCCCAAGCGACCCCTTGTAAGGTTATGTTGGCATGGATGTTAAAATCCCCTAGGACAACCAAACTAGGTATCTCTAGGAGAACATCCACCATGACCTGAAGCAGCTTGGGCAGGGAATCCTTGGTGCAGCAGGGAGGTTGGTACACTAAAAGGAATCCTGTACTGCCCCTATTGCCCAACTTCCAGAACATGCACTCAGAAAACTGGGTCTTCCCAATAGGATGCCTGGTGTAAACTAGGGACATCCTAAAAATCACTGCAACCCCACCACCACCACCCATATGACCTGGGTTGCTGTGCGTACAAGAAACTTGGTGGACAAGCAGCTGCAAGGACAGGCCCATCTGCTTCATCCAACCAAGTCTCTGTCACGCATGTCATGTCATGTCCTCCGTCCACAATCAATTCATGGGTGGCAGTGGTCTTATGGATCATTGACCTGGCATTGCACAGCAGCACCTTCAGGTCATGTGGGTCTCTCTTGTTGATTCCAGTATCCATCCAGTCAAGACCAAACCTGGAGGCAGGGATAGTCTTCAAACAATGACTAAACCTGCCTCCTCAGTAATGACATGGTCTGGTCTTAGCATAACTCCTTCTCACTGAGATCAGGTGTCCCAGTGCATCCCCCCCTGTGGAACCTGCCCCAGCCATTCTCCCTGACCCTCTCCCCTTAAGAACCAAATACAAGCTATATAAAGCAATGGAAACTAATTAAAAAAACAAAAAAATATCAGTTATATTAAACATTAAACTAATCCCCAGCCCCAACTAAGGGCTAATCCCACCTCCAACAGAACAAAAAACAAACCATAAACCAAAATTTAAAACACCACCATTTAAAAGCATGTTTGACATTTGCCCCAACCCCAGAGTTGTTGCAGTGAGTGTGGGCTCTTCAGGACTCACAGCTGGTAAGTGTCCCTCCGGTCTCCCAGGAGTCGCTGAAGTAGGGCAGGGTGAGCCTGCCCCCCGCCCCAGGCCAGGTGGAAAGGGCCTTGCGGGGAGCATATTGTCACCAGCATATTGATGGCACCTTGCCCCAAATTGCCTAATGACTTGGCTCAGTGTCTCCCTATTGATACTAAATAGCATTGGGAATTAAATAGTTCTCTGTGGTACTAACTGCCAAGAAGCCGAAAATCATTCTCCCGATACTACTGTCTGAAGTCAGCCATGTAACACAGTGCCCTCATCCAGGAGGATAACATGGTTGGTGGTATCTAACGACAGAGATCAAGGGCAAAATCAATACAAACAAAGGTTGTTGTGATGTAATGAATTAAATTTAATTATTTAAGCTCTCTGAAGGAAAGGTTATATAAACATTTCATACTCTCCCTTTTGTATATACCACTGTGTGAAAATTAACCAGGTTTGTCTAGCTACCTTAATCAAATTGGGAGAATCCTTTTCTCTCTTTGGGTGGATTTCTCAGATTATATAAAAATAGGTTGCATTTTGAAGGCCTAGGACTCCATAGTAAAATACAATTTGTGCTCAAAACTCTATTTTATGCAAAGTGAGCTCTAAAAATATCTAGAGCGTTTTATGCTTCAATGCTTATATGGGCTGAGTTTGTCATTACATAGGAGCAGGCATAGCCAAACCAAAGCATACAGCAGATTGGCCTCGTTGAGCAGGCTGCTTTTACATAATGCACAATTCCAGATTAGTCATTGCTCATCACAAGGCTTCAGTGGGACATAAATGGTCCACGTGGTAACAGGCAAGAACTCTGAACAGCTGACATTCAAAGCCAGCTTTTCTGACTTTTTGAACTCTGTCCCCTGCCTTCTAAAGCTACTCCACCTTCCAGGGCCTCCAGCCCAATGCAAATAATTTGTTCCATAGGTGATCATGCTGAGATCCTCATACATTGCATGCAGCCTGCTACTGTGTGCTAAGGGGAAATAGTTGTTCTCTATTTAGGTCAATGAACTTTTCAAAAGCAGAGGGGAGACAGTACAATGTCAAGCCTCACCTGTAAAGGGGTATGACGATGGCTCTGCAATGCCCCCTCCACCTTCTCTCATGGCAGCTCTCTTGCCTATTCCTTGCAAGTAGTGATGGCTAAAATGCTAAACTTTGGTGTGTTACTTTTGTGAAGGGGGTTCCACACTTTGAGGGGGCTCAGCTACTGGCCCTATGACCAATGTGATGCCTCATCAATAATGTCCATCCATTGAGCAGGGGTGTATATGCAGTGGGGCAGCTGTGCAACCCCTTGTACACACAGACTTCCCAGTGATTGCAGAGTTCCAGAATGCACAGAAGCCTAGATCAATTGAGGTCTACAGGTGTAGGCTTTCCACTTCAGATGCCCATGCTCAACACATTGACATTTGGGGCAGGTTTATTTGGCAGACCCATAGCACCTTTAGCGTATGGAGTACCCTTCATGATAGGAAAGGGCTCATAGAATCATAGAATCATAGAGTTGGAAGAGACCACAAGGGCCATCCAGTCCAACCCCCTGCCAAGCAGGAAACACCATCAAAGCATTTCTGACAGGTGGCTGTCAAGCCTCTGCTTAAAGACCTCCAAAGAAGGAGACTCCACCACACTCCTTGGCAGCAAATTCCACTGTCGAACAGCTCTTACTGTCAAGAAATTCTTCCTAATGTTTAGGTGGAATCTTCTTTCTTGTAGTTTGAATCCATTGCTCCGTGTCCACTTCTCTGGAGCAGCAGAAAACAACCTTTCTCCCTCCTCTATATGACATCCTTTTATATATTTGAACATGGCTATCATATCACCCCTTAACCTTCTCTTCTCCAGGCTAAACATACCCAGCTCCCTAAGCCGTTCCTCACAAGGCATCGTTTCCAGGCCTTTGACCATTTTGGTTGCCCTCCTCTGGACACGTTCCATACTTGTTTCTACATACTTGTTTTAGGAGACCAGCCCCAAAGGCTATATCACTACCTCTCTTGCCTCAGTGGGATAGATGCCAATAAGCCTTTGTGCATGTGAAAGATGTTTCCTTGCCAAAAGCCTATTTTATACCATGCTACATCACTATACTTCACAAAAAGCCCCAGAGCACCTTTTAAAATTTGTTCATGCAACACCTCTCATTCCAAAAGTACTAGAGAAATTTTAGATTTTCAGAATTTAAAGCTTTAATTTTCAACTACTTTACCAGCATTGTGCAGTTCAATCCCTACACAAAACATGGGTCTCTGTCTCCATAATTTAGGAACAAATTTGTGGACATCCCTCCAGTCCATAGCCCCTTTAGAAAGATGGGACATTTCCTTTCCACCATTTGTCTCCCTTTTTTGTTCTCTCTCTCCAATTATTCTCTTGACACTTATTTAAATTAATTGCCTTTAATTTGCCTTTACCTTTTACTATTTAAATTAATTAACCTGATTTAATTTTTTTTCTTAAATATTCAAAAATACTAATGTAGAAATCCTGATATAGAAGTAGATGGTGGTCATTTTTCATCAACATATAATAAAACAGACTCATTTATAATAAATATACATGTTGATAGCTTCTTTTGCTCTCCTCTGATAACAATACTGCCTGTCAATCATTTGCTTAAAACTGAATGGATAAATATACATTTGAATAATTTATCATCTTGGTGGTGGTTTCAAACACAAATGTGTTTCTGCAATGTGAGGACTCAACTAGGAGAAAATGAAATAAATAATAGGGATAGTAGGTTGTTTTAAAATACAGTACATCGCAAATTAAAAGCTTAGAAACTTGCTCCATTGTCAGTTTAGGCCACTATAATTTTTTAATGCATTTATATAAAAGGCAATAGAAATCTTGGCACCCTTCCTTTCCTAGCTCTATAATCGTAGATCTTGAAAATGTATGGTACAGAAGATGCTAATATTGGAAACTGATTCTATTTGAACAAAAGAAAACAAAGGTATAAAAAGAGGCCAGGAGGTGGAGCCACGAAGTACCATCACTTAGTCTGTTATAAGTGAAAGGTACAAATGGAAGTATTCAAAGTGGAAACAATTTTTACGAGGCTTTCTGGGCCTTGCTTTCTGTGGTAGAGATTTTTACATTATGTTGCTAATAATTTCAGAGACTAACCCTTTTATTATCTTATCTTGGTTTTAATTAATTAATGGGATTTTGAACAAATCTGCGATTGTTACTGTTTGTATTTTGCTGTGTTCTTTTATCTTCCTTAGTGGGTCATGCAAACCACTATTCTTAATAATGCTTTGTGTAAGGGGGGGCAGAGGGAAGCTTATGGAATCAAAGAGAGATGCCGGGGGGGGGGAATGAGAACCACTAGCTCAAGGAATGCACTTAATCCAGGAATATTGAGATCACCAGTGCTTTTTTTCTGGGGGGGACGCAGGGGGACGCATACTCCTAAACATTTTGTGAATCTTTGTACTTTTGTCCATTTACTGTATTTATTTTCCCTGATTTGAACTATAAAATGGTGTTTTTCTTGAGTCAAAATGAGAGTACCCCTAAACATTTTTTAAAGGGAAAAAAGCACTGGAGATCACTAATATACTTTATTGTTTGTTTAAAATTTGCTAAGTTTGAGATCATATGGGCAAACTGTCACAGGGACAGAATTTGATTATCTGGAAAAAGAAATAAAGCCTCTGGAAAAAAGACAAAAATTTCTTTCATTGGTACAAAGGCAAAAGGATGGATAGCAAATAGAGGCCACACAGATAGTAAACAAGAAGATGTCCATGAGAGCAAAAGCCACAGTCTGAGGATCAAAGTGTGAAGATAAGCAGCCATAGCTTAAACATTAACAATGAGTCAATATTTTACCTTGGTCTCATTAAGATTAAATAGATGAAGTGCAATATCTAATTTGAAGGATGTTCAAATATGAAAAGAGGGCAGTAAGTGGAGGGGGAAAGAATGTGTTGCTCCATTCATCAAATGCTCATAATTTCTCTTTCTTGAAACACTTACTAATTCACATTTTTTAAATTCAACTATAATTCATCTGTAATTGTTGCCACTTTGGTAGTCTACTCAAATGCAAGTCCCACTGAGTTCAATTCCACTTGCCCCCAAGTAAATGTGTCCTGGGTCGCACTCTGCAATATGTTTTTTGTTTATAAATGACAGTGGAAATGTAGGATTAAATGTAAACCTGTAACTTCCTAAGAGTAATAGAGATGATAGATTATATTTCCTTGCAGGTTTCTTTAAAGTATCAGGGATGCATTAGCTAGGACATCATGATTTAGGACAGGGCTAAGGAACCCCTTTCCAGCCTGGGGGCCACATTTGCTTTTGTTATCTATCCATTTGATTTGTATCCTTGGTCTCAAAGAAGCCCATGGCAGCAAACAGCAAAACATTTAAACAATACAATTTAAAATAAAATACAAACACTGTGGAGGGGGTGTATTCTATTAAAATTGTTTCTATATTTGCATCTATCATATCAATTAGCATATATGCAAATAAAAATCCTCTTTTGCCCTCTTCCCCTCCACCTCTTTTTTGGAGATGCACAAGTAGCCTTCCTAGTGGATAATGAGCAACAGAAGCAGGCCATGTTTTGATCAGTCATGATGGGGTCGTGGCTTTGCTCTCAATTGCTCCACCAAGAAGAGGCTGCAAAATTTGTCTAACTAGAAATCAATAAAGGACACTATCAACTTTCATCTCTTTTTGCTGTGTGCTGCTGAAACTCTATAGTTTATTTAGATAAAATTTCCAAATAAGGGCCAAACTAGATGAAATTGAACAGTCTCCCGAGTTATGTTTTATTTCACTAAAATGCAGCTACAGAAGGCTATGAATCTGATCAGAGCAATGGCTAATAATCCCTTCCTGCAGGTCATATTTCCATTAACTTCATTCCTCATATGCTTTTCCCACCCACCATCAAATAGAAAGGTAGCTGTGGGAAACTGGAAAAAAATAGTCTCCAGGGATGCAGTCATGGTAGTAGCAACTTTCCACAGCCGTATTTCAATTTTGTAGTAAAGGTTTAGAAATTGGCTGCACATCTCATTTAATTTAGCACAAACTACTTTTTAATAAACCTTTGTTTGCCATGGCAAACACAGCATTTATCTTGGCAATGAACACCTTCTTGCAACAGAGGTTATTTTTTCTCATCCTTAGATGACTCAGCATACCTTGCATAAGAGGATGCTTGCACTTTGAGTAGGTTAAGGAAATTATTCAGTGTACAACACTACATTATGCTCTCCTGCTGATTTGTTGGTAAGACCCACAACTTACTAAAGATGTCAAAATTATTTTGCATGGGGGAAAGATAAGTAAACTATGTGGCATGTGGTCAAACATAGCATGTATCAACATGATCAGGCAGCCTATGTTTGTAGAATCTATGTCCCTCATCCTCTGATAACCTTTCCTCATTCCGCAGGCCATGGACAAATTGTGGCTAAATTGGGAGTAAATTCTAGCTCCCTAATTGGTTTAAGTAAGTTTGAGTGCTTGTTGCTAAGTAGAGAAAAATGGCCAAACCCAGTGAAATATTATACACATACCGGTAGTCAATGCTGCCACAAATTGGACAGCAGCCAGAGGTAATCATGATTAATGAGGCTCAATGCAAAAGAAAGTTGAGATCTAGCAGAAAGGCCTCAGCTAGCTGAAACTGTTGGCTGTATACTCTGATGAAAGACCAGGTGAGGCTACAGCGGCTGCAGAATCAGGTGGGTGAGGCTGAGTTGTTGCCCAGTGGGTTTCCTTGGAAAGGTACAATCAGGTGTTGTGGAGACAAAGTATTGAACCTGGGATATTCTAGACATAAAGCATGCAGTCAGGCCCATTCTATCCATGAGGCCACCACTTCAGGTGGCAGAATCTAAGAGGCACCTCTGTGGACACTCTCCAGCCCCCACTGGAGAAGTGAGCAGAAGCTGCTGTAGCAGCACTGGGGTTCCAGAGATCTCATGAGAGCCCTGCAAATCACACTGAGGCCTCTGGGGGCCTCATGAACTCTCACAGGGCTGTTGTGAGAGCTTGCTGGAAAGCAGAAGCCACAGCCATTTAGGCCACCCAGTTGAAGATCACAAATGGGATGCTATCTGCTCGCTTACAGGAAGCCTCACTCAAGGTCATCCTCCGATGGCACTGGACACCAGTCAGGCTAGCAAAATCTAATTCCTCCCTTTCCCCTTTATGTTGGAAGGGCTGTGGAAATCTTGGTGGGAATGCCCCCATGTTAAAAACTTTTGGAATAGAGCATTCTCCATTATATTTCCAATTACAACACCTTTCTCTAAATCTTGCCTTAGCGCTGCTATCTTTGGACATAGACTTAAGCTCCACCCTGCACCACAGAGAACTAGCAGGCCTTATTACTGACTGCAGCACAATTAGCAGGCTGATTGCCGAAGAATTGATGCTTTTGAATTATGGTGCTGGAGAAGACTCTTGAGAGTCCCATGGATTGCAAGAAGATCAAACCTATCCATTCTGAAGGAAATCAGCCCTGAGTGCTCACTGGAAGGACAGATCCTAAAGCTGAGGCTCCAATACTTTGGCCACCTCATGAGAAGAGAAGAATCCCTGGAAAAGACCCTGATGTTGGGAAAGATTGAGGACACAAGGAGAAGGGGACGACAGAGGACGAGATGGTTGGTCAGTGTTCTCAAAGCTACCAACATGTGTCTGACCAAACTGCGGGAGGCAGTAGAAGACAGGAGTGCTTGGCCTGCTCTGGTCCATGGGGTCACGAAGAGTCGGACACGACTAAACAACTAAACAACAACAATGGAAGAACCAGACCAAAATACCCCTGAACATATGAGAGAATAATATCTGGGATACAGCAAAGTCCAAATGTCTTACCAAACACTGGAGGGCAATTAAAGGCATAATGAATAGAGACGCCTTCCAATAAACTAGTTTCTAAAAGGAGAAATATTGAAGACCTAAATGCAGACTATACAAACAAGAAAGAAAAGTGGGAGGCATCTAAGGAAACAGGAGCTTACAGATGAGCTGAGAGTTAAGAAGGGCATGTATAAGAAATGGAAGAAGGAAGAAATATCAAAGAAGGAGTATACACGAATAGCCAACAGTTGCAGGGGGAAAGTCAGGCCGGCTAAAGTAGAACAGACTTCCATGAAAGGTGGTGGACTCACCTTCCTTTGAAGTTTTTAAACAGAGATTGGAAGGCCATCTGTCATGGATGCTTTAGCTGAGATTCCTGCATTGCAGGGGGTTGGACTAGATGACCCTTGGGGTCCCTTCCAACTCTATGATTCTATTGTTCTATGTTACCCTTGGGAACTAGGAGGAAATGCGGAATAAAAATGTAAATAAATACAAAATATAAATTACAGTCAAACCTTGGCTCCTGAACAGCTCCGTTTTCGAACGTTTTGGCTCCTGAACGCCGAAAACCCAGAAGCAAATGTTCCAGTTTGCGAACATTTTTCGGAAGCTAAATGTCTGACACAGCTTCCGCTTGTGTGCAGGAAGCTCTTGCAACCAATTGGAAGCCACGCCTCGGTTGTTGAACATTTTGGAAGCTGAACGGGCTTCCAGAACAGATTATGTTCGACAACCGAGGTTTGACTGTATATCATGTCCATCCTGGAGGTTCAGAGTAACAACACTTTCTCAACTCCATTAGATTCACAATTCTGTGAGAGAGGTTATAATTATTGCTCAAGATGGACACCTGAAGGTAGCTATATATGGTGGCAATTACACAAGGACAATTTTTATTGGGGCTACAGAATGCAGGAAGGAGAGTTTAGGCCAGAATTCACCGGATGATAATAGAACACTCCAAAAGGAGTTATATACCCTGTAGTAGTTCAGCAGGCTTTACAAACCTGTAGACTTACTGGGTTTCTTACAACAGCACTCAAATAGTTTCACAACACTGTCTAAAAATAGAACGGCACATGAAAGATCCACCCGTAATGAGTGAGTGACGAATATAAAGCCTAAACTTATTCTGTCAAGTGAGTACTCTTTCACATTTCACTCACATGCTTCTCTTTCCACTTCTAAACCCAATCCCTGAAGGTTCATGCAGTCCTCTCTTTGTAGAATCAGCTGCCAATGACATTCAGAAGCCAACCTTGTAGGAAGCATGCAGAAATCAAGCTATCAGGTTAACTAAAGAATGTTTGCAATAACACTCTAGCTGCCAGAATTCATATCACTTAGTTTTCACATGTGCATACATGCTCTGAAAGTATATAATCTACTGCTTTTCAAAATTAAGACAGCGTGATCAGTCACAGTTGGTGAAAGCAGTGCCACCATGCTATGTATTGGCTCTCTCCCGCAGTGAAACTTTTGATGGTTACATTTGTTGGTTTACTGGTTCTTTAAATCTTAAATGCTTTCAGATGATTGACAGACATGTTCTTTGGAGGTCACTTGAGGGAATGAAGATCATATGATGAAGTCAGAGTTTTAAGATTCCAGTATTAAGCTCCAGCTTGACTCATATTTTGAGCTGGAGTTAACCCAGGTCTTATCAGCTTTCATATTCAAAGAGAAACACAAACCAAATCAGGCGTCTTGATGAATAGAAGGCCAAAGCTTATAAAATGCTCAGCTAGCAATTTTGAGAGTTGCTGAAAAACTCCACTGTTAGAAATGAACTTGAAACAATGGGTGAAAATTGTCAAAAGAAGGCCATGTCATGCTAAATGGAGAATGATTAAATCAAAAGAGACAAAAAGGAAGACCTAGTCCTAGACAATAAGAAAACACTTGTCTAATGACAGAAATAAGGGATGTACAAAGCAGGAAACATAACTGGCTTCATTGTCCAAACTGATGATGACATTCTGTCAGGGATATGAGATGAACTTTGTATTTATTGATTGTTAAATTATATATATAAAACCCACTTCCACACATTAAAAGGAAGAGCAAAATATGCACACTATGACAGGGAAAACAAAAGGGAGAGTTTTTCAATACAGTGTTGCAATTCTGTGCAAAACATATAAGGAGACCACCCAGTTTTAAGTTTGATAGAATAACATGTATTCTGTTACATTCTTCCCTCCGCAGGAAAAAAAAACCTTCATTCTTTTAAATAAGGGATGCCTTTGCTACATGGCTGTTTTCCTGTCCTCATGTTTTGAGAGCTATGATAGGCAAGTGATACAGCACTTTAGTTATCAAAACAGGTGTTGTAGATTTAAGGGGGGAGACCCCCCTAAACCTTATAAATTAATGAATGCTAGGATTTTGATTATTTGGGATATAAAAGGAGAACGCAAGCTGCAGAGGAAGTCCTGGGCTAGCTTCTGCAAAACAACCTGGCTGACCTAGGGCCACCGAAGAACAATAGAGGGTCATTTGCAATACAAGAGAACCCCCCCCCTCCCCTGAGGTGTGAACAGAGACCTGTTTGAAAGGTGGCCAGAATAACTATGTGCTTGAGTAGACAGGAAAAGGGAGTTTGGGAGCAAGGCTTGCTGGGAGGAGGAAGAAGGTCTGAGATCCATCTTGAGCCGACTGCCTGAAGGCTGCCTGTGAGGCTGTGGGGGTACAAGCCCCTCTTGAAAGGACCATGCTATAAGATCTGGACTCCCTCCATGCAGACTGAATGAATTCACCTACTCAATATAGGTGAATAAACCATATTTCTAAAAGCCACGACAGTCTCCATGGTGTCTCCATTCTCCAAAGGACCACAGACTCTGTGTACCCCATGGGCTCTTGCTACCACTTGGCAGAGAGAGGGGCAGGTACCCAACTTTTGTAACAATAAGTATAAAATGTGGGAATACATAGTGCCCCACAATTTCTCTGCTTTACAAATTGCCAGAGTTAGACTTTTTTTAAAGGACTAAAAAGTATAAATATTTGTAGAACCTCAAATCTTAAAACAGAACAATAATAATCTGCATTCCTCAAAAAGGAATAAAGAATGAAACTTACAAATGTAACATTATATTGAACACTTAAAGTTATAATTATTTAGTGTGTTAAACATTGTGGCTTGGAAACTAATTTTTGAAAGGAACTTTCCTATCTTCCCCTTTTCTCTGCAGCCCTCCAACCTCACCCCTAATTCAGCCCAAATTAAACATGTGCTTAGCACACTCCTATGAAATAAACTGGAGTGCTTAATATCAGTGGGACATACCACATACTCAATTAAGTATGTTTCTCGGTTAATATAATGTTATGAGTAGGGAGTAGGGAGATTCGTCTAACTCCTGCATCCAGCTTGATGCATTGCCATTCAAATGGTGTGCATGCAAAAAAAGGTAAAGGTAAAGGACCCCTGAACGGTTAAGTGGAGTCAAAGGCGACTATGGGGTTGCGGCGCTCATGTCGCTTCAGGTCGAGGGAGCCGGTGTTTGTTTGCAGACAGCTTTCCAGGTCATGTGGCCAGCATGACTAAACCACTACTGGCGCAATGGGACACCGTGACGGAAACCAGAGCAGACAGCTTTCCAGGTCATGTGGCCAGCATGACTAAACCACTACTGGTGCAATGGGACACCGTGACGGAAACCAGAGCACACGGAACCGCCGTTTACCTTTCCGCCACCTATTTATCTACTTGCACTGGTGTGCTTTGCTAGGTTGACAGGAGCTGGGACAGGGCAACGGGAGCTCACCCCGTTGCGGGGATTTGAACTGCCGAGCTTCCGATCGGCAAGCCCAAGAGGCTCAGTGGTTTAGACAACAGCGCCATCCACATCCTTGGTGTGCATGCACCACATTATGTGATTGATTATGTGGGGCGGGGCTTATCTGGCTCCCTCCCAATTTTTTATTCAAGTTGTCTATATGTGTAAATAAACCATATATAATAAAGACATCACAGTCTCCACAGTCTCCTCATTTCCAAATGGAAACACGAACCCCAAGTAAGCGCCTGAAGCCCTGGAATCTCACAGAGATTCAGTGGCATGCAACAATATTGTTGACTTTTTCTTGTTGTGTCTATTGAGAGAAAGATGCTGGATCTAGCTGATGTTTTTTTCTAGTAAAAGAAAGCTATAACAGCCAAACTGCAGTTTAAAACAACAACAACAACAACAACAACAACAACAGTCCACCACTCCAGCATCTGTTTATTGAAAGGTCTGGTGGAAGTAGCTTATTTCATCCTCTGAAGTGGTTTGAAAATGCACTTTACAGTTTAAGGAATACAGTGGTACCTCAAGTTACAGATGCTTCAGGTTACAGGTTACTCACCATGCTCTGATGATGCAAAACACAAAATGGTTGAAAACTGTGGCTGGAAGTGTTGCGACTCACCGACACCACTCTCTAATGTGCATTAATTTAGAGCCACTTGCAACTGCCAGCATATGCTAGGAGAAAAAATGGCTGTCGTATGAATGGCTCCAGTGTGCAATGAATTTATCAGGACCTATGCTGTAGTCAAATGGCGAGAATCCAATTTGTGAATCTGTAGTTATGGCTGACTACAGCACATGGGGAGAAAGCAGGAAAGATACAGGCAACATGGACTGTCACCTTTCATGACAATCTTTTGAAAGCTGACAGCAAGTGCAGAATTTCTGCACTAATAACAGGACATTGGTCACTTCGGCACATTTTATTTCATAATTTATTTAATAAAATGTATACACTCCTTGATTGTAAAACCACCTTTAAACATCACACTAGAAGTTGAGAGTTGGGGTGGGTATTAAACAGCCATGGCTTTGAGACTAGCAAATATGTGCAATTTTACCCACCCATGTAGTTTATAACACAACATTCCTTCTCACAAAAGATTATCTGCCTGATCCAGTCCAGGAAACTCACACACTCTATCCTCATCTAATGCAAATTCTCCTTGTAGCTCCTATGTCATTTATTATTGACATTAGCATAGTGTTTTTATTGCCTAGCAACAGCAGATGGTTTACACAACACCAGTTTGCTATATATTTATAGATACGTAATGATGATACATACCATAACTGCTGCAGGTAGCTGTGCTAAATTAAGAGTTTCAATTTGCCTTGTTTCAACCATGCTGTGTAACCTTATTTATTGTCAGTGTTTGACTCACAATATGATCACTGGTTATCACCAACAAACTATATTACAGAGGAAGGGCCATCCATCTGAAGAACTTGGTATCTTGCTAGAATCCTGAGAATCTGAACTGGTAGTTTAAAAAGGCTTTCAATACAATTTCATTAAGAAACAGGCTGATGATATAAGTGGAATTCAGTTGATGCCTTGTACATATGGAGACCTCCACTTCACTGCAGAGAAGGTAGGGGTCCCCCAACTCCCTGGAGTTCATTTGGGAGTGGGCCACTGGCACTGGGAATTTCATGTGGAATCAGCAGCCTTCCCCTTCCCTCTTTACTGCTTCTGCTCTCAAATACCTTTGTCACATGACACCCTCAACCCCTTTGATTAGAAGACACTTCTGCTGGATGAAAACCCCTTCTGTTAGTGCAAGGGCACAGACTGGATTCTACCCTAGGAACCCATAATGCTAAATAGGATGGTAACCACACAACCAAGCATCTGATTTTCCACTGGCTGCTGCTGTGAGCTTGTGATCTCCATGGCATGGGGTGGTGGTGGTGAGAGAAAGCCTTGCCTGTGAGTGTTGGATGGGTGCCTGTCTGCTGTAGAGCCAAGAGGCCCAAGTGCAGCAACAAATACTTTACAGCAGTTGCAACAGTCAGTTCTTTTGTCTAGTCTAGGTGCTCAGTAAGGGTTGCTGGGGAGTGACAGAGAAAGAGTGCTACCACCTCAGTGTGGTTCTATTCCACCTACCCTAGCTTCCCTTCCCCCTCCTTTGGTGGTTCCCTAATTGTCCACATATGAAGAGTCAATGGTTGGGAATAAAATATAATCACTCAAACTGAAACAGTCTTTATCCATCTAGCATCCTTGATTATTGTTTGTTCGGCTCCACATGCAGTAGCTCTGATGCAACGGCGACAAATGGGGTCACCATTATTTGGCCACCAAGGATAGTAGGTGGCATGGTGTGCTTGGCATTCTCCAACAAAGCTGGCTGTGATCCATGGGTGTAGCCAGGATTTATTTTAGGGGGTGGCAGGCTTTATGTTGTGGGGGCAGAACTGAGTTGCCTGTGACACAACTGGTCAGTTAGCTACAGTAAGTATTTTTATTTACTGCGCCTGCTCAGACTGTTGACAGATAAGTTCAGGGTCCCTGTTCTCTCCCTATGGCTCTATATCTTGAAAGAGGACTAGGACCATAAAGCCTTTATTTGGAAGTTCTCTATTTGAAGATCCAGTCTGGAAACCAAGCCTTATGAAGTGGTAGGACTCCCTTATAAAGTGGTAGACTCTCCTTCAGGGGAGTTTGGAAGCAGAGGTTGGATGGCTGTCATGAATGTTTTAGTTGAACTTCCTGCATTGAAGGGAGGGGGACTAGATGATCCTCAGAGTTCGTCCCAACTCTACAATTCCATGATTCTATGACTTTTTTATTTGGGTTTCTTTTCTTTTCTTTTGGGTGAACCTATAACATTTATAGGTTCTTTTCTAGGGAGTCTTCTCTTCTCATGAGGTGGCCAGTACTTTGGCCACCTCATGAGAAGAGAAGACTCCCTAGAAAAGACCCTGATGTTGGGAAGGATTGAGGGCACAAGGAGAAGGGGACGACAGAAGATGAGATGGTTGGACAGTGTTCTCGAAGCTACTAACATGAGTTTGGCCAAACTGCGAGAGGCAGTGAAGGATAGGCGTGCCTGGCGTGCTCTGGTCCATGGGGTCACGAAGAGTCGGACACGACTGAACGACTGAACAACAACAACAAAATAACATTTACATTTTCTGCTGAGAGCATAATAAGACCCTGTGACAGATCATAGGGGATTATTTACCACTGAGGAGGGAGATCCCCTGGTTTACCGGATGGATCTAGTCTGTAGCCATGTTCCATTTGGAAGGGATTAAGTCCAGGGGATTCCTTTTGTTTTATTTCTAAGGTGCTAATGAAATCTGGACTAGCACCCAGCCTTGGGCCAGGGGTATCTCCTGTTCACCACAAGAGAAAGAAGGAATAAAGAGGGAGAAAGTGGGGAAAGAGGATGGCAGAAAGAGATATGGGTGCTCTGCCCACTGTTGCCTCCACTCATGACTGACTTTTCAAATAGATCCATTTCCACTACAGGTAAAAGTTTGTTGGTTTTGCAACTGAGCATGCAATATATTTTCTAGGCTTTGGCGGAGCGGGGGGGGGGGTGGTTTCATGCCATCAATGTAGTTTTTGCTGAACTTGCTGTGCAATCTTGAACTATTTCTAATGTTAATAAATAGTTGAAAGGCTTCATCTATTACTCTGTAGCCCAGATCCATTGGATAGGTTTCACTGAGTAACGGAGCACAAGTTACAATGACTTGTTCATCTCTCTCAGATGACTGAAAGAGGCCTACAGCTGAGTGGAGCCTGCAGGCTGTTTGCACACACAAACACACCCACACCCTGGCTCCCCTATGTCATATATAAGCCAGGTCCTAGTTTCTGTATTTTCATAGGTATTCAACATGCCAAATGATCAGTTGCAATTAAATGTCAGCAACTCCTTTTCTAAATAAACTTCTGCCTCACTTTATTTTTGTTTCAGATGCCTCAACTAAAAACACTGAGGCCAGTAGAGACATTTTAAAAAAGAGAATGCTACTCCTTGGTCTATGCCTACTGTACACTCTGGTTTTGTTGTACAAATATCTCCCTGAGGAAGAAAAAAATATTTTGTTCTGCAAATACTGACTTCATTGACTTTGCTAGTCCATGAATGAGTTCATTTCCAATGAGTTCATTTCTGAGAAATGGCTCCGCCTTCCCTGCTAGTACTGCCAAGTACTTTAGTGCCACGTTCTTCATGTTTCTTACTCTCCCTATCCTCAAGCTGAATTATTTGCACTTACTCAGAGATTTGTCCATTTGTTATCCCACAAAAGAATTTACTTACCGGTACATAAATTTAAGTGTGTACTGAACATAAAAGCGACTTCATAAAAAATGGCTCTTCATCTATGGCATTTATGTTCTCCACACTCACTCGCCCATGTAGTTTGCTGCAGAAACAACACAATTTCAACACTTCACACCAGGGGCGGGAAAATACAGCCTTTCAGTTTTTCTAATCCATCCCAGACCATATCCTCTCTCCCTAGGGGATAGCCTGTTACCAAACTCAGTCCTTGAGTGTCCTGTTGCAAACCCAGCTGCTGTGGTCATCTGTGCAACTTTAAAAGCACAGCTGTCACCTTCATTGCCCACATACACTGCTCTTGATGCTCTCTGTGGCTTCCTCTTCCTACTATGAGTTCACGGCCAACGCACATCTAGTATCAAAAGTGCTTGGAAATCATCGCCATGCTCAGTTCACCATGTGTTTGGAACTTTCAAATGGCTCTATGTCAGGCATCCCCAAACTCGGCCCTCCAGCTGTTTTGGGACTACAACTCCCATCATCCCTAGCAAACAGGACCAGTGGTCAGGGATGATGGGAACTGTAGTCCCAAAACATCTGGAGGGCCGAGTTTGGGGATGCCTGCTCTATGTAGTTAGATCTGCTTCCACATTTGACATTTTCATGGTGTGACTGAAGTAAGTGGATGCATGGGTCCCAATTCAAAATAGCATGGCATGTGAAACCTAATGCCTTGGTTCCATCTACATTAAGGTTTAGAAATATGGCTTGTACTAGTGAAAATAAAATGTGTTCTGTTAGGGCAGGCATAGGCAAACTCCGGCCCTCCAGATGTTTGGGACTACAATTCCCATCATCCCTGACCACTGGTCCTGTTAGCTACAGATGATGGGAATTGTAGTCCCAAACAACTGGAGGGCCGGAGTTTGCCTATGCCTGTGTTAGGGGATAATTGTTTGTGAAATGTATATATTAGGCAAAATTGTGTGTATTAGAAGAAATGCACACATAGATTAATATGAATTGTCATGCAGACCGTTTTTTGTTTGTTTGTTTTTAAATGGCAAATATGGACAAATGGGGTGAATCAAACATAACACTGGAAAAACGAGAAATGGAAAGAACCCCAAACTTGAATATTATTATTAATTTATATACCATTTATATGCCAAAAATTTTCCTTCCGTAAATCAAACCCATTGATACAAGAGGCAATCTTGTTGCCAGGGACTCTACACCTAGTCATTATCTTAAGAGTTCCAGGATTATTGTAGCTTAACAGAACAAGACTGTACATGTTTACTTTGAAACAGTGCTGAATAATGGAGGGAAATGCATGTGAACCCACATCCTCAGCAACCTTTTTCAGCCGTTGGCCGCTCCACCATCCCTCAGACCATGTGGTGGGCCGGACTATATTTTTTGGGGGGAAATGAACAAATTCCTATGCCCCACAGATAACCCAGAGATGCATTTTAAATAAAAGCACACATTCTACTCATGTAAAAACACACTGATTCCTGGATCGTCCGTGGGCCAGATTGAGAAGGCGATTGGGCCACATCTGGCCCACGGGCCTTAGGTTGCCTACCCCTGCTCATGACTCCCAATTTTTGCTAATGGTGAAGCCACATTTTTCTGATAAAATGTCAGAGATTTTCTTACCCATCCTTCCCCCTAGAAGAAAACGAGTTTGCATTTCTTGCCCCCAAAATATTCTCTGCTATTTTGGGGGGGGGGGTTGACTAATTATGCCACAGAACACTTGGTCTCATACACTGAGGCGGATGCAGAATGATGGCCAGTGAAACCAAAAATGAAAACTTGTAGGGATAAGAGAGCTGTGCCATTGCACTGAGCCTCATGCAAAACAAAGTTGCCAACTTAGTAAGAGTGCCTTCCAGATTTAGTCTGCTGCTACTGCTGAATATTTCGGGTTTGTTAACATACAAAAAGCATGTTCAGCTGTGCTCAGAGACTCTGAAAGTCATGCTGCTTATTTCGATCCCTTTAATCCGATTTGGGGTTCTAATTAACTGTGCTAATGACTCCTTTGGGAATATAAAACTAGAGGAAATCCCTTTCAGTTGCTCTCTTGCCACTAGTGTTTATTTGCTTTTTGAATGAGGCAACTATGAACCAGGAACTGATAGGCAGTTTAGAAATGCATTTTACTTCCTGGAACCTGTTCTCATTTTGCAAATTCATGGCTTTAAAAGGAGAATTCTGATCTAATCTGATCAGGCTGCTGTAGAGTAGCTTTAAGTAGCTTTAAGTGTGTGATAGAGAGAAAGTGCATTTCTAGTTAAAGAGAGCACAAACGGGTGTATTTTGCTGCCCCTTTCTTTAGAAAATTTCTAGTTTCACAAGGGAAAATGAAAAAATGATACCTGAAGCCTCCTACTCTACTTTTGTCAATGATTGTCTTGGAAGAAAAGTTTTACTGTTTCTGTGTAGTACTATTGAAAACTGTCATAAAAGGCCCTGGGGAAGGGAGTTTTTAAGTATCAGAGGAATGTTGCTGTGCTGATTTGACAATAGATGGATAAATGCTTAAACTGCCATGGGTATTTTTAGCATCCTCATTTTTTCTACCTACTTTTGGTTCTCCCCCACCTCCAGATTCCTAAAAACTTTGCATAAAAATGTATGAACGGTCAAGTATACAAATCTGACAATCCGACACCCCCCCCCAGTCTTTTTGGCTCACTTCTGTTATATAGAAAATTGTGGTGTTTTATTTTCTATGTTCAACAATCTGTAATCATCATCAGTAACTTTTCTTGACTGCCTTAAGTACTGATTCTCCAATCGCTTCATATTCTAGACTTTTTTCCACTTTTCATGGACTAGCTCATAATATATTATATTATTATTATTATTATTATTATTATTATTATTATTATTATTATTATTTCCCCAGCCACTCTGGGCAGCTTCCAACATCCCTAAACAGTGTTATATAGTTAGATAGATAGAAACATGAGAGATCCCAATCAATTTCTACTTCAAACAATAGACAAGATGTATGTAGAAATAAAGGCTCATCTAGGAATGCTATTCCTGTTTATAGTTGTGAATACTTTTAGGTCAATTATTGGTGTAAAAATTGTGTTTCACTTAACTCAGCTGTCAAAGAGGATTATAAAACAGAGCACAGAACATTTATAGACACATACACCCCCCCATATATACATACACACACAATTCTTTTTCCATCTCACAACTTGCACATTCAAATATGAAACCTTGGATAGCATTTGGCTTTCCTTTAATTATTAATCACCATGCTTTATGGTAAGGGTAATGGATTCTGGATCATTCAAGCAGTCTGGATGTAAATGGTTAGCTGCTTGCTTCTGAGTGTTCCTTGACACTATTTTTAGCCTGCAAGAACGATGTTCTCAGAGATTCCTCAGAGAATAGCTCAGGAATATAAAATAAAATTTATGTACTGAGATGAAAGACAATGCTTGTATATGAAGCTGTTAAATGCCAGAGAATTAAAGAACATTAAAAAATACAAATAGTACAATGCCACTGGCAACTTCACAGCACTAGGCTTAGTTCTGTAGTTCGTAACTTTCTTACTTTTCAAGGCCTCCTGCTCAAGTCTCTCTCTCTCTCTCTCTCTCTCTCTCTCTCTCTCTCTCTGTGTGTGTGTGTGTGTGTGTGTGTGTGTGTGTGTGTGAATTTACCAGGACCAGGCACACCTATTCTCACACCCATGCACCTCCTTAACACACTAAATTATACAAATCTTCCCTTGTCTTGATAGATGGTGCCTGAAGCTAATGGGGGTGGATTCCTCTTTTACTGAAGTTCCTCCAGATTCCTGGAGTTCCTTCTTGGGGCTCTTAAACCATGTTAGGGCCCAATGTGACCTTTGTAAATGATGCCTGCAAAGCTTTCTTTGTTTTTTTACAACTGATTCACATGACCTTTTCAAATACATTTATGCTAACCTATGCTGACTCTTCCATAGATTTGCACATATCAATAGTCGTGTATATTATTCACAGCATGTCCAGAGAGCAAGTCAACTGATGGGGGGGGGGGTTGGGTTGAAAATGAATGAATTCCCGCAGCATGTATCGAATCCCAAAGTGACTATACTATGTATTGAATAAGATGTGTGCAAACCTACTGGGGAAAAGCATAAGGGGATGTAGCCACATGGATACATTGAAAGCAACGACCTGTTTTATTTATCTTTTACCGTGTATTCATATAAGGATCTGTGTAGATTTAATTACAGAATTGGTGCTGGAATAAGGAACAAAAGAATGAACAAGGTGTCAGACAAGTTGTAAGCTGGCATATAGGACTAATTTCTCCACTCTGTTTTAGAGTGTAGCTTTTTAATTTATGGTTTTTTGGCATACTTCCCCTCCATGCAATAAATCTGCTATGAAAGGACTAACTGTGCCTACAGAAGAAGGTAGAAGATACCTCAGTCACATGCTTTCTGGATCTAATATTAAGGCAGGCTAGAATTTGAACTTGTCTACATTTTAACATGTATTTGTCACAAAACTTTATTTGTTATTCTCTTAATTAATAAATATACTATATACCTCTTGAGGTTGCTGCAGCAAGGCAAAACAGATGCACACATAATGAATCTAGCTCTCTGGGAGCCATTACATCCAAATATAATTGCTAAGTAAACACTGTAATGTTCTACTCCTCCCTTTAAAGCCTCCCTCAATGGAACTTCTTCTCTCATCAGGCAAGATCCTAAAATGATGTGATCAAGTAGACTGGCCAAAAGAACAGGCATAAACAATTTGTCATATGTCCATTCTCTGAATAGTTGTAATGTTTTATCAGGGAGGAAATTAGAGGGCATATTCACAAAGTCCTAAATTACAGAATCAATACAGTGCACATGGGAATGGCTGCTTCAGGCTACAACAGGTCACACATATGTGGAAAATATGGGTTTACAAACATGCTGCATCACTGCGACTCAATGAAACAGGCTTGGGGTTAATAGAAACATCTGCTACAACCCACTTTACTACAGTTTAGTGCAGAGATGAGGGAACCTGTGACCCTCCAGGTATAGTTGGATTACAACTCCCATAATTCCTGACTACTGACCATGCTAATTGGGATGGGTGGGAGGGCCACAACTTCCCCCACCTCTGCTACAGTATCAGATAAAGGAATCATAACTAGGTAGGCACATATGTTTTGCTGAAGCTTTGCAGATTAAATAATGCTGCCAGAATTTTCCGATGAGGGTTAAGAAGACACAGGAATCCCAGAAAGTTGAGGACAACCAAGCATTGATTGAAGAAGGAAATTTCTGGAGTGGAAAATTGGCCAGCTCGTCTCTAAAAGCCTGCCCTGAGTATCAGTCAGAGGTTCACACCCTTTAGTGCCCTTTGGCACCACTCAAAGGTGACACACAATACCACTAATCCCCCTGAACCTCAGCTACTGATGCTGGGCATAAATATCAATTAGGTGTGACTTAGAACTTTATAGCCCTCATAGCTTTTCCTCATACTTGGCAGAGCTCTACATTCAAGGGGAGCCTACATGCATGGAAGAGACTCTTCTACAGATGTAAACAGTGCTTTAAAAAAATGTTTAGGGGTACTCTCATTTTATAGGACGCGGGTGGCACTGTGGGTTAAACCACAGAGCCTAGGGCTTGCCGATCAGAAGGTCGGCGGTTCGAATCCCCGTGACGGGGTGAGCTCCCGTTGCTTGGTCCCTGCTCCTGCCAACCTAGCAGTTCGAAAACATGTCAAAGTGCAAGTAGATAAATAGGTACCGCTCCGGCGGGAAGGTAAACGGCATTTCCATGCGCTGCTCTGGTTCGCCATGCTGGCCACATGACCTGGAAGCTATACGCCGGCTCCCTCGGCCAATAATGCGAGATGAGTGCCGCAACCCCAGAGTCGGTCACGACTGGACCTAATGGTCAGGGGCCCCTTTAACTTTACTCTCATTTTGACTCAAGAAAATCACCATTTTATAGTTCAAATCAGGAAAAATAAATACAGTAGGCTAAATGGGCAAAACTACAAAGATTCACAAAATGTTTAGGGGTATGCATTCCCCTGCTTCCGCCAAGGAAAAAGCACAGGATGTAATCACAACACATGGAGAACAGGGACACAATGGTGGGGATGAGGCTAGTAAGGGTGGCTCTGTTTTCCTGCTTGGTGCAATTATTATTATGAGAGCTACATGTAGGAAAAGGGCTATTGTCCTGGGAAGAGAGTTACCTGGCCAAGGCTTAGATTTTAGGCTCTTCTGCCCAGCTTCTGCAGGGCTGGGGGATCTGGTTTAGATATCTGCCCTTGGAGATGGACTGAATGACTTTCCTGAATAGAATTTACCAGTTCATTTATTTATAAGAAAGTTGTAACCTGCTCTACAATAGGAAAGAACCATCTCATGGTAGCATTTAAATCCCTACAAATAATCTAAACAATAAATAACAGCAAAAATAAAGCAGGGGGAAAACAGTAGAGGCAGAAAAACAACACCACACACACAGAGAGGGGGGGGTTAGCAAAGCCTGCTTAAAAATAATTCAGCTGGCATTTTAAAAGACTTGGGGGGGGGGGAAACCAGAAAGACATAAGATCAGGTGCCAGGTGAGCCTCCCTGGGGAATGAGATTCATAAACAGGACTTCATAGTGGAGTGAGCCCTCAACTCTTGCCATCTGTCTAAATTCAGTAGGTGGAGAGACCCAGAAGAGCCAGTCCTTCTAGTACCAGGCTACACAGCACTTTAAGGTAAGCACCACTTCTCTGAATTGTGCTAGGAAACATTCCAATAAAACAGTTTCAGGACTGGTAGATGTTCTCTAATGTTGGTTTCATTTACCGGTAGCTGAAGTCTAAACTCCTGAGGCATCTTCAAAAGTAGGCCCATATTATTGTGGTCAGCCATTCTCTGTTCAGGAAGGATTGCCGCAAAGGCCTCTTGGACCACCAATTACAAAGCTGGATCCATCAGTAAACCCAGTGATTTTATAATTAATTGAAACATTAATTATTGGTTTTAAATAATTGAAACATTAAATTTAATTTAATTGAAACATTAAATATTAGTTTTAAACAAATAGGAATGCTGCCATTTAATTTGATCCTAAACCTTTAATGAAATTTTAAAATACTACAACATATCATTAAATATTAGCATTGGATCGGGACTGTTTTAAGAAACTGTCCATTCTTCTTAGTCACATACCGGTATATACCGGTAGAAAAAAACAAATAAATTTACACCTCTTCTGAAGCGTAGCATGAAGTGGGGGGCATAGCAAGAGGTTTAGAGATCTTTTAACTGCCATTGCAAAACCCAAAATATTTATTTTGCAGCAAGAGTTGTTGTCCAACACAAAGATTGCTGCAACATAGCACTGTCCAAGAACATCATAAATATATTGTGTGATAATATTATGAATAGCTTTTAGGTCTCATAAATAAGACATTCCAGCTATTTTAGCGAGTAGAATAAGACACAAGGAGAGCAGTTCTGGACTACGTCTTACTGCCAAAGAGAAAGGGGGAGAAAAGGCTTTCAGAAGAGACAAATCTTGCATAAGCACAACCTGGCTTGCAGACTTGTCCCTCGCTCTCATCCATTCTACTAATAGCAGCCCGGCTACATTAGGATACCTGCCAGGAAGCTGTAAAGAAACCTGTCGATAAACCTGTGCATAGAATTGCTACCTAAAAGCCCTACTCCAATATAAGTGTACTTTAGGGTTGCAATCTTAAATTTTTTAAATGTTGCTTTATTGTATATGGTTCATTGCATTACACCATCAATATGTGGATGACATTTAGCTAAGTTTCTCCTTTCTATCAGGGTCACATGAAGCAATGTTGGATCAGTGTCTGGACTCTGGAGGCTGTAATGGGCTGGATAACAGGAATTGTAAACGTTATTGTATTCTTTTTGTAAACCGTTTTGAGGGTTTAAAAAAAAATAATCAAGCGGTGTATAAATTTTGTGAAACAAATAAACAATAATTAATTTGTTTCGTAAAATTTATATACACAGCTTGGCTGTAAAGCAAACAAACCCTCCTCCAAGACAGGAGAATCCAGAAAAAAAAATCACAAACCTGCTGTAAAACATTACAAAAACTAAAATACCGAAAAAGATTTAAATCACCTCAACTTTCTAACCTTATCCTAAACAAAAATGTTTTTTTAGCAGGCGCCGAAAGGAGGAAAAGTCAAGGCGCCTGTCTCTGAATGAAACAATTTTATAACGACTGGCAACCCCTCACACGCACCTCCACGCGGGGGGAAACGCTCGTGGGGTCATTTTTCGCTCCTTCACGCGAAAGCCACGTCAGCAAAAACGTCCCCGCCTCGCTTCTGCAACGAACCGAAGGCCGCGGAGCCGCCGAAGCGCCCGCCCTCCTCGCTTCCCCTGCTTTCTGATTGGCGGCGTCGCGCGGTGCGCTGCTCTTCACGGCCTCCGGAAAGGGCGCTTCCGTTTGCGCTGACGAAACCGAGGGGCCGGGAGGCCGGAGAAGAAGGCCGCGCTGTTGTTTTGCCTCAGCTGCTGCTTGCGCGGCTGCTCCTCGTCCTCCTCCTCCTCCAACCCCTTTGCTGGAGCCCTGAGCTTCTTACGAAACACGCCGTAGATATACAGTATAGATAAGATAGATATATTTTCACAACCACAACCACAAGCAGTGCCTCCCCCCGCCCGCCCTCGCCCCAACCCTGAGGAAATAGGTAAAACAAACTTGAAAAGGGGGGGGGGAGGAGGTAACGAATATCTAGTGGCTTCGAAAAGAGCGGGGTTGGGGGGGGGTCGCGCCGCCATTGCGCCTCCGTGGATGGAGCCTCCCCGTCACGCAGCTCACGTCTTCCGGTGGGGGGGGAGGATGCTGGGGGGGCATTGTGTGTTTGTGTGGCTGGTTTGTCTGCAGCTGCAAAGACCGAGGCGGGTCTTTGGGTGGGTGGGATTTGGGGAGGTGCTGGCTGGGTTGGGACCGGGAAGCAGCCTCGGGGAAAAGACGAGGCGGGGGGCGCGAGGGTTGGTCACGCTTCCTTCTCCTTCCCGCCGCCGCCTGTTGCCGCGGCTGCTGCGCCCCTCCCTCCTCCCGCCATTTCCCCTTCTAATGGTGGCTGCCATCTGTGAGGCTGTTGGCTGGCACCCGTCTGTATGGGGAGACACTAGAAGAGTGTCCTGCGTGACCCCCGCAGCAGCCGCAGCCATCTCTTCCTTGGCCCAGGCGCCTTTTAATGTTCTGCCACGAGAAACTCCTCAGCGCCGCCACCAAAGAACATAGTTCTTCATGTTCCAAGTAATTCTAGATTGGGGGGGGGGGCGTTGGTGTCCCGCAATTATGGCGATGGACGCGTTATGCTTGCCCGTGGGGAGGAAACGTGTGTCCGACCCTGAAACGCACAACAACCACCCTGCCCCACACATTTGTGCCGTCTTCTGCAGCTTCTATAAGTACAGATGGTTCAAGTGAGCGAATTACTATCGCCCCCCCCCCGCAACCACCACCTCTTTTCGGTTGTGCGTCCTTTTGCGTATGTGGGGTGCCAGAGAAAATGGGCATATCTGCGCCTTGTGCTGAGCCATGGTGAGGAAGGAATTGCGCGCCGCGTGGGAGGAAGCCGGTGTGTTTGCCCCCCCATCTCAGCAAAGTCCGCCTGTGGTAGTTTCGCAGAAGCTTTTCAGTCGATCCTTTTTTAAAATTCAGGACACGTGGCCACTACCCCTTACTGTAGAACAATGCCAACATCTGCATGCATCTCTCTCTATATACCTGCGGGGCTTGCTCCTGAGTAAATACAAGACCGAAAAAATGATAAAATGTCCGTCCAACTCTAGGATATATAGGAGGGAGAGGGGAGCTGGACGGACATTTTATCATTTTTTGGGGGGTCTTGTATTTTACTCAGGCGCCCCCCCGCAGATTCTAATGGCGCAACTCCTATCCAGGAAAGCAGGGTGGTAGCTTTAAATGGGACAAGAGCAGCTGCTGAGGTGGTGGAGGAGTAAACGCACCACGTTTTGTAAAAAGCAGGTTTACTATTCGAAGATTTCACTTGAAACTGGGGGGCAGAAAGGAGGAGTTACCGGGCACCCATGCCTATTACTCCCCCACCCACCCACCCACCCGTTGGCACGCGGAGAAGAAGAGCTGAGCCTCGTAAATTCAAACCAGCCCTTCTGAATAGAGAAAGGGGCGCGAGGTCGGCTTCGAGAGGGGGTCTCCTTGCCCGAATCCGGAATGGGAGATTCCCCCTAGGGGACCCGCGTCGCTTGGAAGCAGCCTGCAGCGAATTGCCACGAATCAGGGCGACTCGGGAAGCGCCGTGAGCCGCCCGGCCCTTCGGCGGCGGGGGAAAGGGGAGGGCGGCGAAAGGGTGGTGAGACACAGTTTTAGGCCCGCCTCTTTCATTGAGGAAATTTAAATTCTTTGTGGTTTTTCCCTCTTAACCAGCTTGCCCTATTCATTTATTTCCGAGGGCAGATGTAGGAAAGGATCAGGGGGGAATCGGGAAAGACAGGAAATTTACGTGAAAATTCATTTAGCGGTTTTTTTTGGCGGGAGAGGGGGGTAGTTTATTTTTGGTTTTTAATATATATATATTTTTAACCCATTATCGATGCTTTTAAACTGAGATATACAGGAAGCAGGGCGGCAAGGACAAACAACAACAATCTCCCAAACCAACCTTCCTATTTTTCCGAGCGTTTCTTGTAATTTTTCTGGGGAGAAGCGTGTCTTAAATATTTTCTATATTTATAAAACAAGAGTACCCCCCCATAAAGCTCTAAAATGTCGTCGTTTGCAAAAGGTAGGAACTACTTAGTTTTCCTTTAAAGCTGCATGCTGCCCGGGGTTGTGTGTGTTTTAAATAAAACTGCTATTTTTCACAAGCAGTGGCTGCAGAAATGCAGTGGTGATAATGATCGGTGGTAAAAGGAGGGGGGCTTGAAAGGGAGTATCACTTGGGTTAATTAAGCATATCTTCTGGTTGTTGCTCGGGTGACAGCGGAGCACTGCCGGTTTCACTCAGCTGATTCCTTTAGCTTGTGTGAGAGAGTATGTAGGCTTTCTTTTTCTCTTCTTTAAATACATAACATTGCCAAACCGGGCTGAAGTGTCTTGTAGCCGCTGGCTCTGAATCTGGCAAATTGCAAGTGGTGTCTGTAACTGTGTCCGTCCAGATTTGTTGCCTGGCTTTTCTGTCGACAACAGTCAGTGGTCTTTAAACCTTTATCTACATGTCTTGTGGTTTGGTGTAATAGTTTCTGGTGAATTATAGCATGAGATTTTTCTGGTAAATTATGGCTGTCTCATTCCACGGGTTCTGTGTAAGTGGTTTGATTCTCGGAGACTTCTATTGCGAAATTGGGGAAAGTCCATAAGAAGACGTTTCAGGAAGCCTGATGACTCTGATACATTTATTTTCTTTGAAGAAAAGGATTCTTGCAACAGTGTGAATTATTTTAAATTAAAAGTCTTTTTGTGCCCTTTTGTATGCCAGAAAACTTTATAATTGACCTACTTGGAGAAAACAGATCAGGTTTTCAATACTTGTGTGTAAATTGTGCAGAATACAGTACTTTAAATTGAGAGAATATATAAGAAGTCAAGTATTGATTTTTTTGGGGGGATACTGTAGAATATATAGTATACCAGTGCGGTATTATTACCGGTATGTCTTGCTTGTAGGCAGACTAATAAGAGAGCTAAGAGCAAGGTTGATTGAACCTGAAAGTCATCTACCTACAGCCAGGGACTATGAAATGTTCTTCTTATGTGTGCTATTGCACTTTTAAAGCCCAATACTGGAGGAGGCCATTTTGTGTATAAAAAGGGGAGGTTGCTTATGTTTTTCAAAGTGTCAGTTTTATTAGGTTAAATGTAAATTTAATTGCCTTATTGGAATCTAAACAGTTGTAACTTTAGCATACATTTAAACACTTCGAAATGTCCCCTTCTATGCTTACAACCTGACATGGTATTTCCCAGCCTGCTGGAGATTTCTACCACTATGAGTAGAAGCTAAGGAGTTTACGCATAACAGCTTCCTATTTTCTTTTGCTCAAATGGTTTGTAACTGTATGCTTGGGTGAAATTGCTTCATGGTATGTCAGATTTTATTCCCTTAAATGCAGAATGGGTGTGGTGTAGTAGAATATATAAAATGCTGTGAGCTAATTTTAAGAAGGCTAAAATGTAGACTACAGTATATAGACTACCGGTAAGTGCTGGCAAAAGAAAATGAGCATGATCTGTAGGGAACAGTACACTGTTCTCCCATTATATTTGATATTTTAAAAACATAATTGCGATTTAATATTAAATTACTGCAGCATATTGTTTACAAAGAAGGTAATGCAATGGCCTACACATGACACTTGTGCTGTGTGCCTTGATTATTTAGCCAGTAAAGTATTTTTAAAACCTGCGTGTTACTGGCTGCATAAATATATTTTGTATGACATGTATTAAAAATCCCTCCTTGGGGCTAGTTTGCTCTATGGTAATACCTGTTAACATTTCTGTAAACTAGTTTAAAAAAAGAAACTGTAACCATGACTCCTTTCTGTGCTGTGAGTTTGTATATCGTATTCTATTGAAGCAAGCCAGGTTTGGTCCAAACCTTTGCTGAAAATATACTTAAGGTATTAAATCTCCATCTATGATAGCATACTATTTTTCTTGTTTTTTGTTTTGTTTTTAGGACTACTGTTTTATTTCAAGTTTCATACTTATGGATTATTTTAAGCATTTAGGCCAAGTAATTTGATGGACTGTTAGCTATTAAAACTCAGCTGCACACTTGGATTTAATATTTATTCAGGCAGATAATTGGTAGATGGGTGGAAAAGAACTTAGGATATGATAAAATACCATCAATTCCAAGGGAGAAAGAATGACTGAACTAAATTGCATAGCAAAAACTAAATGATGCCAGAACTGTTGTCCTAAATCCGAAGAAGTGTGCAGGTATGGTTTTCATTGTAACATATAAAACATTTGGTATGGTGCTTTAAAAGATCAGTCTCCATAAAACACGGAGTGAATGCAGCCAAAGTTAAGTGCTTATAAGCATGGGCGTACCCAGGGGGGGCAGAGGGGGCAGCTGCCCCCCCTAGAAGGCAGCCCTAGAAGCAAAAATGATCAGCGTCCATTCAAAGCAAACCTGAACGACCATGGCTTCCCCCCCCCCTAGTTTTGATCCTGGGTACGCCCCTGCTTATAAGACTACAATCTAATGCATACCTAGTCCCAAAGAGGTCCCATTGAATTCAGTGGAAATTGACTTGAAATAAAAATCAATAGGAATGGAATATCCTTTTGATTTCAGTGAAGCAGAGCTAAGTGCATGTTTAACCCTCCCACTGAAATGAATGAGACTTTGGCTGGATCTTGCCTAGTCTTCCTCTAAATTCAATATTCACAGCCAGATTATTACACTTAATTTTTACATGAGCAATTTATTTGGACAGATTATTGGGCCTTAGCTCACATAAGCATGATTTCCAACTGTTTAACCAAACCCTTCTTACTGAATGTGACCCTAATATAAATTTGGGACATGTGTTAATAAGAGTATTGCTAGAAAAAGAGAGAGACCACCTTTCTTCTTGCACTTCACGTTTAAATGGCACTTGCCTAAAGATCACACTCTTCCTGACTCATCAAATTGTTAATCAACAACTGTCTCTGAATTGTTTAAGAAGGCATGTAATTGGTGATGTGTTGGCCAGGGCCTTTGGGAGTCCCCTAGTTTGTTTTGTATTTCTTGTGTTAATATGGGTTTGTTATTTTTGTAGAAGTCTGTTAGGCGGTATAAGCCTTTGGTTTGCCAGGTTTTGAGTAGTAAAATCAGCAGCAACTAGGCCCTTGACAACCTTCGAAAACATAACAACAAAGGGACACAACAAAGGGATGGTATCTGCAGTATACAAAATACTACTCCAAAATCCCACAAACCCCCTAAGATGTAATAAAAAAAAACAATGGGGAACGACATAGGCTATGAGATTAACCCCACCCAATGGACCAGAATGTGGTCTAAACCTCCTTTCAAATCCATATCAGCGAAAAGAAAACTCAATCTGAAACTCACAGGTGGTACCTAACACAACGGAAACTAATGCTGATACGCCCAGGAACCTCACCAAAATGCTGGAGAGAATGCACCTCCACAGGCACATACCTCTACATGTGGTGGGAATGTCCAAAATCCAACTCTTCAGGACATCAATCATACAAGAAATATGCAAAATAACTAAGCAAGTATTAGAAGTCACCCCAGAACTGGCCCTACTAAACATCTTCCAAGACAATAATGCCCACTCACAACACAAAGAGCTCATAACCCACCGACTCTCAGTAGTCAGAAACATCATAGCCAGACTCTGGAGAGACCTGTCAGAAGTAAGCATAGACCAATGGTATCAAATAGTATGGGAAACAGCCTTATTAGAAAAACTAACCAACAAACTGAAACTGACATGGGGACAAATAGAAGAAGATGCCTTCACCCCAATATGGTTACCCTTTTTCACATACACAGCCCAACAAGACAACAAAAACCCACAAACAGCAGCTAACGGTGGCTAACCTGATCCAAAAACACCCCCCCACTCAAACACGAAAACAAAGTTCTACTCTTTAAATATATTTCAACTCCAGGCAGGTTTGGATGATACTAATTATTTGGATCTGTTCTCATCTTGCTTCTAGTCTGGCTATGGGACTCAAACTGCTTTGGAAAATCCTGGTGAATGATTTTCATCAAGAGATGGATGGTAGAGTGCAACCCTGTTACTGCTTCTGGACTCTCAGCAGCTTTTGATACCATCAGCCATGGTAGCCATGCTTTGACAAAATGGGACTTCCGGTTTCTGCAAATGGCAAAAAAGGAGTGCTAGTCCGATCGTCTGATGGACTCGACCCCTGTGGAGATACAGGGGGAAGCACCAAGGCGAGGCGCACCCCCTTAAAAGCCTTGAGAGGGTTCTCAAAGTGTTGAGGGGTCCAGCAGTCTGCAAAAGGGCTCTCCTGCAATCCTCAAACCCCTGTTCCAAGAGGAGCGGGGAGTGGGGGGGAACCGGTGATTGAGCCTGCGGACATGGCAGTATTGCAACTCCGCTGGAGCGAAGCCTCAATCCCCCCTGCAGCAGAGATCTTCCAAAAACTACATTTAAGCTGACGGAAATGTAAAGAAGATTAATTATTGGATCTAATTAGGCTGAATTTGGCGCTAGATGGAGGAATAAAAAGAAAGTCAGATTTCCAGCCTGTCACCTACACTTTTTTACTTTCCAATGAAACTGGTAGGAGAGGTCATTTGGGGGCTAGAGCAGAGGACAGCTGCATATTCCTGCATTGTACAGGATTGGACTAGATGATCCTCAGGGTCTCTTCCAACTTTATGATTCTATGAAATCACATTTTGTATACAGAAAACACAATATATTGTTTTATCTTCTTATCCCAGGGAGGCAGTAACCAGGTATTTGGAGGCAGTTGTAGTCTAAGGGCAAACAAGGTGCAACTTGGAGTTAGTGGAAGACCTCTGATCTGATGAAGGTTTGCAGTCAGTTTTGGACCAGGCTTCCCCCAACACTGCCCCCCGGTATGAAGGTTGGGGTACACCTTGGTCTATTGTCACCTGTGGAAGCACAGGTGACCTCTATATAACCTGTCTGCCTTTGGTCTGCCTTTGACAACAAAGGTCTGCCTTTGACAACAGTTTGGGAACTTGTGCAGAATTAACCCCCCACCCCAAATACTTGTGGGGGCCTGGCGGTTTGATCATATCACACCAATTTTGCATTAGCTGCATTGTTTTTCCCATTTATTTCCAAGTTCAATTTGGTATTGATTCTGACATTTAATCCTCAGAATGGTATAGAATCTGATGATATGAAGGACTGTGTGTATATATGCCCAAGAATGTGACCATATGCTAATATTGGCCTTTAAAGCCCTGGTCAAGATCTGTTGTTAAGGTTGATCTCGTAACTAGTTGGTGGGCTTTTGTGATGATGATGCCATGCTTGTTGAATTTCCGCCCCAGGAACTAATGCTAGTTCTCTCGCTTGCAGCCTTTAAATGAACACTTTCTTTGTTCATTTAATTTTTCATGATAATTTTTCAAATATGATTATTTACACTCTTACCTACCAAACTATGGGCACATAATTGCATTGTACCAAAAAGTTTGGAATGTCAGTGTCTACCCTTTTCTTCTGCTTTAGTACATTAATTGCAACACTTTCCTCCCTGAAAAACAAAAGTGGCTATTGCAAGCTTAACAGAGGAATTAGAAAGTGCCACATACCTTCTGATATAATGAAAGCCATTAAGCACGTTAGAACTATTTCCACATAAAACAAAAGTGCTCTGGGCAATTATTGCAACACCTAGAAATGCCTTTCTATTGAATCAGGAGTGTTGTAAAATGAAAAGCAAAGTTTGCATGTTGAAACAGACATTTTCATCTATGGATGATTTGGAACTTTGTTCACAATTTCTATTACAAAAGAAGATGTGTGTTTCAGAATCTCACTTATATATGTCACTTCAATTCCCCCCCCCCCAAGAGCTGCATTCCCAAATTAATCTTGTGTTTTTTCCTGAGACTATCATTATGTTCAAGGCATTTATGCATTAAAAAGGGGAGTTTGTTTTTAAAATTACCAAAGCAATATAAGGCGGATCAGCACTCTCAGTCTTCATACTAGATGCTGATTTTGTTCTCTGCATGTGTGAAATAAGTGGCTTTAAGAGACAAAGTAAATACAATTGAGAGGGATAGAGCAATTTACTTTTTGTGTTTCTTAGTAATGGCTGAATACCTGGATAAGGGAATGTTGTTAAGGGAGAGAGATAATAACAGACAAATTACTGGAGGCTAACTGTCATGGAGCATGACAGTTCATGAGCAGGTTTCTATTTTTATATGACATATTTTGTTGAGAGGAAAATTGTATTGCTTGGCAAATCTGCAATGCTTGGCGATTGAACAGACTGATGCCCTTCCTTGCAAGATTGCTATTAGTTCTTAGATTTTTGTTGATGGCCACATTGTCTGTTATTTCAGTACGTATTACAAATGGAAGTGCATCCTCTTCCTTTGGTCCATTGATTAATAAAATGAAAGCATGGTGTGACTTTTAATTCTGTAGAAAAGAAATCTGAAACAATACAAAACTGTTTTCTAATGCATTCTTAGTTACCTACACTTTACCACACAAGTGTTTTGTTCCCATCTCTCTACCTCTCTCTGTTTTTTAATAAAGATTTTAGCAAAGCGATGTCTCAGGCCGGTACTTCCCAATTCCAGGAAGCGATTAGACAAGAACTGGAATATTCCATGAAAGTGGAACTGGACAAGATACTTGGTACTGCACCACAGAATGAACTAGAGGTAGGGACCTCAATTATTTAAATGTGCGTGAGGGAAGTGCTTTTGGTATGACTTCTAAAAATTTAGAAGAATATTCGAAATATGGGCAGATGAACATTTTCATGTTAAATTGGTTGTAAGTTGCTTTGGGTTGCCTTAGGCAAGATAAAATGACTAACAAATTGAATAAATAATAAATAAATGAAATAAGTTACAGACAGACATCTTTGGACCTGCTAATCATGTAAAACTCAGGCCTGTTGAGAAACTCTCTTGTTCTTTAGTATGTAGGTCCATAGACTGTAGTAAAGTACAGTTTTATGTAGAATACAGTCTCTAGTATATTGCTTTTCATTTTGTTGAAACTAATGGTGTCTTAAGACCAGATCAGCTGATACATTTGCCCAAACTGTGTGATGACAGAGTGTGCTTTTTCTGCCCAGCCACTTGGGACATTTGCCTCACTCTGACATTGCAGATATCCGTGCTTGGATATTATGAGACATCAGTAGGACATTGTTGGATGTTACACAGTGGAAAATCCCAAGATGACTACAAGCTCTACATGTGTAACTTGCATAACTGGGTGGATGGGCAACAAGTAGCAGATGAAAACCAGTGTAAGTGCAAACTGATGCATTTGGGGGCAAATTTCCCAACTTCACATGCACAGGATCTAATTACCGGTAGCTGTAACTACCCTGTGAAGCTCACTGAAGTGAAAACAAAGCAAATTCCAGATTTGAAATTATTAGATAAGGCACTGGAAATTAAAACAGCAAGTATTAGAATATTATACAAATCAGAGATGCAGTTACTTTAGTATATTATGTGTAGTTCAGGTACTTAGTTGTCTTTTCAAAAAGGATGATGTACAGCTAGTAAAGGCCATCTAAAATAATTATGGAATTAGAGAGCTTTTCTTGCCAGGAAAGGCTAAGGTGGCTGGGATGTCATAGTTTAGAGAAAATACTCCTAAGAGAAGAAGTTACCGGTACATCTTTGAACTTAGTCAAGAAACTCTCCCCCCCCCCCCAAGAAATCTTTGCAACACCTTTGTAACATGATCTAGAAGTGCATTCAAACCATAATGCAGTGAACAATTTTGCCCTTGCTTTTATTTAAAAATTATAAACTGCTTGACTGTAAGAAAAACACACAAAGTGGTTTGATGTCTTGTGAGCTGCCTTCCCCCTGCCATGAGGTGGTGACAGTGACTTTCTCCCTTGAAAACTACCCAGAGCTGAAGGGAAAAGTTGGAAGAGTGACACTCTTTCTCATTTCCTCTTTTAAATTACATGTGCTTTTCAAGGCTCAGAATTATTCTGCACTATCCAACTTTTACCCAGGTATATTGGGAAAACAAAGTGTTTGTGTGCTTTCTGTCTCTCTGGGATAAGGGTCTTGGGGAGGGGAGAGAAGTAACCAGATGTGGTGATGCCCATGGCACTTGCTCAAAAATACATGTCTCTTCATGGGTGTATAAAGATTGTTGACCACTCTCATAACTAAGTAAAATTAAAACACATTAACAAAATGTGAAATGGAACAAAAAACCCTTGACTACCAGCCGAAAAGGAAAACTGAGTTGGGACTGCTATAACCATCATTGCAGGGAGGGTTCCACAATTAAGGCACTCCCATCAAAAAGGAGTGGTGTGACATTTATGAATGATTAGAAGTGAGAAAGAAGCATTTGTTTCTTGACAAAACTAATAATTGACATGGAATTCCCTAAAAGATGTAGTGGGTACTAGGTGAGATAGATTTAAAGAAGAAATAGACAAGTGTATTAATGTTAGGTTTATCAACAGCTATTGGAATCTGGTTATACCTCTGAGTCTCAAAGTTTCTTGAAAGTTTGATGGAAGAGAACCCACCAGTCACTTTTCCATTATAG
The DNA here is from genome assembly GCA_034641385.1 of Darevskia mixta. Classification (NCBI taxonomy): domain Eukaryota; kingdom Metazoa; phylum Chordata; class Lepidosauria; order Squamata; family Lacertidae; genus Darevskia; species Darevskia mixta. The sequence goes on from JAWWNH010000130.1 coordinate 2,532,455, forward strand.
GGTCTGTTTAATTTAATGGGAATTGTAAAGAAACTCGGTTTCACTAGGGCTTGCGTAGGAGTTAATAGACACTTGTGCTTTTGGCTAATACTACTTAAAAATAACTTGCCCTCTCATGTCTTTTTTCAGCACACCAAGAAAGATCTAGAAGGGTTTAAAAAGCTCTTTCACAGATTCTTACAAGAAAAGGGACCTTCGGTGGACTGGGAAAAGATCCAGAGGCCTCCAGAAGATTCTGTAAGTTGCAACATTAAGTGAATAACCCCACTGCAGTGGATTTTGTTTGTTTTGTGAATCCATATCCTTTGCTTGCTGAATGGGCTGTAAAACCTTCCAGTAACCAGGTTTCCACCAACCAGTGCTACATTGAAGTCAATAAATCGCACAACACACCAACAGCTCACTGATGTGAGGTGATCTCCATCACTTAAGAGATCATAGCCAATATTGGCAACTGACCTCTGGGTGGTGGAGATGGTTTCCAAAGGTCATGTCCTGGAATTAGAGAATAAAAGGTTTGCGTTTTAAAGTACTTTTCATAAATTCCTGTTCTTTTTGGGTGCTATAGATGTCAAACAGATCTTGAAGCAAAGCTAGAAGAAGGTCTACCAAAACTGGTTTGACAGATGCTGAGTGGCAGATATAATGAGAGAATATTTGATGGGGCACCCAAATTTTGATGTTTCTGTGGACATGATATGATAGCAGCCAATAATCAAAAGGATTTTTTTAGCATTAGAGAGTCATTCAGATGTTTATCTAGATATAATGATTCATCTATCAAATCAAATAAATCAACATTGATTTGACTAGCTCATAGGAAAACCATCCACTTGGTTTATGCAGAGAACAATTTTCGAGTCCGTGTGGACAAGCCCACTCTTATGTAATTATCTTTGCATTGCTTCTTTATGTTCTTAGCATCATTGCAGTCTATGTTTTTAGTTGCCTTGGTCTTCTTATGAGCATGATGAAGGTATTAGTAGATTATTACAATGGTTATGTATGACCTTTCAAATCCATTAAAACACTTTTCACTGTGTAGCATTGCTTCCAAAGATTCCCTTTACTTTCTTCCTCTAATACAGTATAGCAAAAATGAAATTTTATGGTGTCTCTTTGGGACACAAAATATTTTAAAGTCTTCAATTTTTGCAGTCATCTGTTTGTAGTGAATTTCCTATATTTAACTTGGTTCTATGTTCGCTGTGGGTTAAACCACAGGCTTGCTGATCAGAAGGTCAGCGGTTCAAATCCCTGCGACGGGGTGAGCTCCCATTGCTCGGTCCCAGCTCCTGCCCACCTAGCAGTTCGAAAGCATGTTAAAGTGCAAGTAGATCCAGCGGGAAGGTAAATGGCGTTTCCGTGCGCTGCTCTGGTTCGCCAGATGCGGCTTTGTCATGCTGGCCACATGACCCGGAGGCTGTCTTTGGACAAATGCCGGCTCCCTCAGCCTATAGAGCGAGATGAGCACGCAACCCCAGAGTCGGACACGACTGGACCTGATGGTCAGGGGTCCCTTTACCTTTACCTATGTTGTACATCAAAGGTACTGTTACAGTGCCTTAGATGTGACTTCAAATAAAATCAAACATGTGCAATTGAATAATGCATGCATATCTTTAATCTCAATGTTAACTTCTTTTAAAAAAAACAACAACTTCATTTTCATAGAATCATAGAGTTGGAAGAGACCACAAGGGCCATCCAGTCCAACCCCCTGCCAAGCAGGAAATCTTTATTTTTTTGAATCTTTATTCTGGCAGTGGGAAAGATAGATGGATCTTAACCTCATTTGAATAGTATAGACCATGAAGTCATATGCAACTATGGCTTATTTTCAGCCTGAAACTACTTTATCAGACATGTAATTTTAAAAGCTGTGATCTGCTTCACTGAGCTTTACCAGTTGTAATTCATTTTGAGATAGTCACAATTATGTGCATTACAAGCCAAAATGGTGTGTCAGTTGAAACCTGCAGAGTATTTGCAACAGCTGTTTTGGTTCTTGTGTTGCTCTGAATGCTTCACAGGGACCTCATTTATCTGTTTGGATTCATAGCCTACCATTCACCATAATTCAGTAAAATGATTTTAATAAAAATTAAAAGAACAGTTAAAACCAGCAATGCTACTACAAACCCAAAATTTAGAAAAAGAAACATACGTGTCAAAAGATTAGAAAAGGGAAGGTCACACAAATGGAAAAACATGAAAGTTTGCAGTGAAAAATCAAGCTATACTTAACAATAAATGGTTATTGATGGCTTTTATTGAAGCCTGGGGCCAGGAAAGGTACTGGTACTTTGTGACTGAATTGAAAATTTCATCTAGTATCTAACATTATTGTTAGCAAACTATTTAAAGCTTGTCTTTAAAGTTTTTACTATAAAGTTTTCAATAACAGAATTGGCTAATGTGAAGTAGCTACAGTGAGTAAAATTATGAAACCCTAAAAAATTAACATGCTTTTGATCTAGACAGGCAACACTCTTACACGTCTGTTAGTGTATCTGAATAATAATTAACACACATGAAAGTAGTAGAAATTGAAAATGACACACTTGAAAAGCAACTTATCTTTGTGGAGTGGAAGTTTAAAATATATTGCTCCCAGCTTAAAATGCAATGAGTTGTTAACTTTAACTAGGATGGCATACTGCTAGCAAAGCTAAAATGCATTTAGAAGTATCTTTAGTTTAGAGCCTCCTCCTGAATTAAAACCTCTAAAGAAGTATTTTAATCTAAAAAAGAATTTCAGATCTGAACAGTAACTTAAAGCTCTGTTGTGTTGTTTTTAAAACATACAAGATACTTCAACCATGTAAATAATATGACTAATTCTTAAAATCCATTGTTTTCATTTCAGATACAACCCTATGAGAAGATAAAAGCAAGGGGGTTGCCTGATAGTGTTGCTTCAGTCTTAAACAAGCTGGTTGTAGTGAAACTGAATGGTGGTTTGGGCACCAGTATGGGGTGTAAAGGCCCCAAAAGTCTTATTGGTGTGCGAAATGAGAACACCTTCTTGGATCTCACAGTTCAGCAGATTGAGGTAACTTATTTTTGTTTTCTCTTCGTTAACAAATCTTTATAGTAGGGGTGGTCTTCAGGTTACTGCTGAATTATCTCCAAATCTCATCATCCCTGACAGTTGACCATGCTGGCTGGGGCTGATGGGAGTTGGAGCTACCTCTGTTTTATAGACTATGTGAGTTGTGCAGGCAGAGCTCTAACACTATAATTTTTCATTGTTCAGAAATAGTATTAAAATATTTAATTGTTACTACAGTCTCATAAGTAACTAAGATTGTCACCCTAAATCTTTATAACAAAAGCCAATGGATAGAGCATGTGGAAGCTTCCATTAAAGTTTGAAGCTAAGCTTAATCTCCTTTTTTTAAATATTGGTCTAGGTATAGTACAGTAAGCATACCAGTTATAAAGGGTTACTTCCCAGGGACAAATGGTATATGAAATATTGGTACTCTTATATTGAAAATTTCCCTCCAAATGCCCAACCAAAATTGATAAGCCTACTTTGAAGTGAAAGGCTAGTGTTTTCTTTGCTTTGATGATACGCCTTTTCCAAAGCTTAAACTGAGCTTAAGCTGGCAATGTATGAGCTTAAGCCTTGATGAAAGGCCAGAGAGAATGAAAAGGTATTGATTGACCTGGCACTGAAAATGCTTGCTTGCTTGCTTGCTTTATTTATTTATTTTATTTTATTTACACACACACACACACACACACACACACACACACACACACACAACCTTTTTTTCCTGAGGGGACTCAAGGCATAAGTAAAACAATAAACACATATAAAATCTACTAAAACTATACCAATAATTACAATAAAAACATGGCACCGGCCTTTTCAACAACAGAAGTCAGTTCCCCAAAGCAGTCTTCACCTGCCAGCAGAAGGACAACCATGAGGGAGCCAATCTAGCTTCTCCAGGGAGGGAGTTCCAGAGTCTGGGAGCAGCCACTGAGAAGGACCTCTCCTGTGTGCCCACCAAGCATGCCTGTGAGGGTGGTGGGACCATTAGAAGGGCCTCCCTCAAAGATCTCAAAACCTGGACAGATTTGTATGAGGGAATACAGTATTTCAAGTAGCCTGGCCCTAAGCCAGATAGATAATATCTAAGCCCTTTGGATTGTGCTCAGAAACAGTCTAACTGCACACACCCCATAACAATATAATACTGAAATCACACTAAAATATTGACACAGTGACTAGTTAGACAGATGCCTAGCAAATATTAATAAGCAGCCCATCAAATACTACCAAATGCCTGGAAGAAGACACTTAAATTGATGCTGAAAAGATAGCACAGTCTGTGCCAGGTAGCCCTTATTAAACAAATTTCTAGTATTTATGGAGGAGGGGACTAGGATATACCCACTGGGTTGGAACTCTCTGGAACTCAGTTCCGGAACCTCTCAGGGGGGCGCCATTGCCATTATAAGAGCAGAAGGGAGGTATTTATGGTGAGTTCCAGCATCTCTTTTTCTAGAAAAATATCAATGGATATACCTTCCCATGTGCTATAACTATTATATCTACTTTACTGCTTATGTAAATAATGAAACTGTGTGACACAAAACTGCTTTTTATATTGATTTCCGCTGTATTGAAATTGTGTGTGGCGGTGGATTGATGTGAAAGTATTTAGCTGGTTAGAGTTACAACATTCTCAGTTCTAGTTTAAGCATTTTATAAGCTCCTGCAGAAACTTTGTTTTTATTTCTACCACTTGCATGGAAAGCTGGGGAGACTTTACATTTATTTAGTGTGGTGTAGTGGTTAAGAGTGGTAGACTCGTAATCTGGTGAACCGGGTTCACGTCTCCGCTCTTCCACATGCAGCTGCTGGGTGACCTTGGGCTAGTCACACTTCTCTGAAGTCTCTCAGCCCCACTCACCTCACAGAGTGTTTGTTGTGGGGGAGGAAGGGAAAGGAGAATGTGAGCCGCTTTGAGACTCCTTCGGGTAGTGATAAAGTGGGATATCAAATCCAAACTCTTCTTCTTCTTATTGAAAATAAGATTAAAAAGGTGGATATTTGAATTTCCTTTGAAAGGTATTCATTTCTCTGTCTCAAGCTGGGCAACAAACTGTGGCTGTTATGTGTCACAGTTTTCCCTATAGTTATTCTCTTTGGTGGTGGCAGTGGCGTTTTGTTTGTGTGTGTGTGTTTTAAGCAGTTCAGTAGGAATCTATTCTGCTAATTTCTTCTGACTTCTGTCCATTGGACCTAAGAATGTATTCTTTGATCATTGTCCTTGAGTAAAGGATGATACTTTTAAGATGGCAAAATTAATATAATAATCCAGTAGTGCTTTCCAAATGTTTTTTATTTCTTTACAGCATCTAAATAAAACCTACAATACAGATGTTCCTCTGGTTCTAATGAACTCATTCAACACTGATGAAGACACAAAAAAAATCTTGCAAAAGTACAGCCATAGCCGTGTGAAAATCTACACTTTCAATCAAAGCAGGTATTGACAGCACTTTGTTTTAGGTCATAAAAGCTACACAACTAGATGCAAGAAAGGCATATTCTGTAGATCCATTATATCTTAACCCCTCCCAATTTACTCCCATTTGGGCAATTTGAAACAACTGCTTGAGGTCATTCTCTTCCCTTACCTCTTCCCCTATATTCTTGCAATGTTGTGAGAACTGGCATCACTTTTCACTATGTAGCTTGACCATCCCTCTACAGTGTTAGAGGCAATTTTAAGCAGCCCTTACCCCTATATGTTGATTTTAAATTGTCCTTTGAGATTAAAGGGCATCAAATTCAGAAATACACACTTTTTCTGCGAGCAGAAAGTCATAGCCACATGTAGTATAACTAAGTGGTAGCTAATGTTTGGAGTTAATTTAATTTATTTATTTAAAGAATTTAAAAACCCACTCTTCAGCAAGAAAAAAGAAAGAAAGAAAAAGCTTTCAGAACAGCTTACAGGTCACTACAAACATATCTCAGCCATCAGGCTTGCAATCTAAAAATACAAAAAGAAAAGAAAAGAAAAAAGGATTGGAAGAGAGGAGGAAATAAGCTAACTCAGATACAACTTCTTGGTTAAAAGTTCTTCTAATGACCAGCTGGGGTGGAAGAATTAGATGAGAGGAGGAGCAAAAAGAGCCTTTTGGGGTTTTGTTTTTTAGGGGTTTTTGTTGGTGGGGGATATTAATTTTGTATATTAATTTTATATGTTCATGTGGAAATTGTTTTAATTTGGTTGTGTGATTTTTTTATTTTTTATTTATTGTTTATTCCTACTTTTGTTATGTTTGTAATTATTTTTCCCTGCATATTGTAAGCTGCATTGAGCATGGTTTAAACTATGGAAAGGCGGCATAACAAATGAAATTATGTATGTATGTCTACAGCTGTGCTGACAGAATTGGGGTTTAGACCCGGTTTTGGCACAGAAACTGCTTTGGTTGCCCTGTGTGATGACCTCTATCAGGAGAGAGACAGAGGAAATGTGTCCCTGTTGATTCTCCTCAACCTCTCAGTGGCTTTTGATACCATCGACGGTATCCTTCTGGAGCAACTGTCTGAGTTAGAGGTGGGTGGTTTCTGGTGGTTCCAGTCCTACTTGGATTGTTGTTCCCAGAGGGTGTCACTTGGGAAGTGCTTTTCAGCCGTATGGAGTTCTGCAGAGCTCAATCCTATTCCCTATGCTAGTGATGGCTAACCTTGACACTCCAGATGTTTTGGGACTACAACTCCCATCATCCCTGACCACTGATCCTGTTAGCTACCCTGTTTCCCCTTTTTTAATACGTAGTCATAAAGTAAGCCATGGCAGAGTTTTTTTTACCTTTGTGAGAAGTAAGACGTACCCCAAAAGTAAGCCGTGGTGCCGCCACAGGGGGAGGCTGTACCGTGCCATACTGACGTAATAAAAATAAGACATCCCCCCGAAAATAAGCCACCCTGTGTTTTTTTTAGGAAAAAAAATTATAAGACGGTGTCTTAAAAAGGGGGAAAGACGGTAGGGATGATGGGAGTTGTAGTTCCAAAACATCTGGGGTGTCAAGGTTAGCCATCACTGCATGCTGTTCAACATCTACATGAAACCGCTGGGTGGGATTATACAGAAGTTTGGAGTATGTTGTCAGCCATATGCTGATGACACTCAACTCTACTCCTCCTTTACATCTGCAGGTGAGGCAATAGAAGTGCTGGACTGGTTTCTTGCCTTGATAATGGACTGGATGAGAGCCAACAAACTGAAGCTCAATCCAGATAAGGCTGAGACCCTGTTAGTGGGTGGTTCCCTAGACCGTCCTCTGAAGGAGCAAGTTCATAGCTTGGGGGTACTCCTGGATTATTTGCTGTCACTTGGGGCTCAAGTGGTCTCAGTGGCATAGAGTGCCTTCAATCAGCTTCCACTGGTGGCCCAGCTACGCCCCTATCTGGACAGGGATAGCCTAACTACTGTTGTCTATGCTCTGGTAACCTCAGGGTTAGATTATTGCGAAGAGTTATACATAGGTCTACCTCTGAAGACAGTTTGCCGAACGTTTCGGAAGCCGAATGCCAAAAACCCTGAAGTGAATGCTTCCGTTTTTGAACGCGCCTTGGAAGTCGAACAACTTCCAATGCGCATTTCTCAATTTTCCACATTTAACTTACTGAGAGCCCTTTGATCCCTAGTTTTCGAATGTTTTGGAAGTCGAATGGACTTCCAGAACGGATTACGTTTGAAAACTGAGGTTCCTCTGTGTGTGTGTGTGTGTGTGTGTGTGTGTGTGTGTGTGTGTAATTGCACTACATTCCTTCTTCTGCTGTAGCCTGATATAATTCAAGTCAACAACCAATTAACCCCTGTGTTGCAAACTCTGAAACTAGAATAATGAATGGCAACACGTAGACCAATAAACAGTAAAGGCACTAATGAATTCAACATAACAAACACATGATAACATCAGAATCTCCAAAGATAAAGTGCGTCATATAGTCTTTTTAGCAACAACTGCAATAATTTTCTTCTGGCAATGCAGTAAAAAGTCTTTAGTTGCACGTCGATACACGTGGAATGGTGCCAAGGCGATCGAAAGGACAGTGATCTGGATAATAGCACTGTTTCAAATGAATCTTCCTCAGCAGTAGCTAGAAAAAGAACAGCAACGATGACCTGCATATGCATGAGTACTGGTAACCAAAATCATTTACAAAACATATGATGTAGATTTAACACAGAAATAAAAACCAAATACATACCACTTCAGTGAAAAGAATAGACTTCTATGGAGCAGTGGTCATAAACCTATGTACTGATTCCAAGAAACACAAAGTATAAATAACCAAACAATCCAACCCAGGTGGCTCTCATTATTATGATACAGGATAGGAGAGAAACAGCATCCTAAAGGTACAGGACAATGGCAATAGTAATTAAATGAAACAACTAAGATCCAAATTGGAGTTTAATCCTTCTGGATAGAGAGTCTTGAACATAAAAATAAATTGAGATTCTTTCTGTCTTAGCTACCCCAAATTCCCTTGTAGGTCATAAATATTTTGTAAAATTGTCCATTATCTTCCTTCCATATTTCAACTGCTCCAGCCCATGTTGGTGTCTTAAAGGGTATTTTCTTTTACAGGTACCCACGGATTAATAAAGAGTCTTTACTACCAGTAGCAAAAGATGTGTCCTATTCAGGAGAGAATACAGAGGCCTGGTATCCCCCAGGCCATGGGGACATCTATGCAAGTTTCTATAATTCTGGATTGCTAGATAATTTTATTGGTGAGGGGAAGGAGTATATGTTTGTGTCCAACATAGATAACCTTGGTGCCACTGTTGATCTCTACATCCTTAACCACCTCATGAATTCACCAAATGGAAAACGGTGTGAATTTGTTATGGAGGTCACCAATAAAACGAGGGCAGATGTTAAGGTAAATACAAATACTTATTTCAGAACTGTGTCTCTGTCATTGTAAGTCACATACCAAGGACTGAAATGATTGGAGAATGTCATAATTGATATAACAAACTGGACCCATAGAAGTGTTACTTCCCCACTAGCCTATGAAATCCTGAATCTGATCCCAAGATTTGTAGTGCACTGTAGAATGAAAGCAAGTAGTATTCTAACGGGGGATAGACTGCTAACTTCTTTTATATTCATGACCTGCCTAGTTTAATTTCTTTTTAGAATTTGTCTCCTTTGGCTGTGTCAAGACACTGTAACAATTTCAAAACAATTAAAATGCAAGCAAAAACAAGATCCATTATTTACACTTTAAGTTATAGGTTACCTTAAACTATAACTTCATTGAACCATCTTTTTGTCAACAAAGTCACAATAGAAAAACCACTGTTAAATGGCTGTTTTAATAAACAAGTACAAAACTCTTGATATGTCCAAATGTGTACTGGTGACATGGAACTGGTGAAAACATTCTAGCTGAATGCTGCCAAGATAACTTGTCTAAGTCAGCTAAGATAACTTGTCTAAGTCAGTGGCAAGCAGGTCACAATTAGCTTTAGCAAGGTAAATTTGCTTTTTTATGCTTGCTTGTGCCCACATAAAATTCCATCTCACCTAGATTTGCTCTGTTTTTCCAGGGTGGTACGCTCACACAATATGAGAACAAACTGAGACTAGTGGAAATAGCTCAGGTGCCAAAACCACATGTTGATGAATTCAAGTCTGTTTCAAAATTCAAAATATTTAACACAAACAACCTATGGATTTCACTCTCTGCAATTAAACGGCTACAGGAGCAGAATGCTATTGATATGGAAATTATTGTCAATCCAAAGGTAAGAATCTGAAAAGGTCAGAAACTGAAGGGACAAAATTGAAAAGAAAGGGTAAAAATGCCAATCTTGAAAACTTTGTGTCAAGTTTAGGAAATATTGGAAGCCTGATCCAAAATATATCCTTTTGGATTAAGTAGTGGGAGAAGTATTTCAGAGAGTATTTATGCTTCTTTTTATCACTTCTACAGAAGTTTTGGATATAAAAAGCTTTGGATATTACAGAAATATATCCAAATTAAATTGGAAAATATAATGTAATTATTATGTATCTATTTTGGTTTTAAGGATCAAGAACTGGCAATTAATATAAATAAATAAATGGACTAACTTATATTTTTATTGTGACTTATTTGTATTGTATTGTTATAAGATGTGTAAACTTTGTTGTATTTTTTGTTGTTCCTTCAGCTTGTAAACCACCTTGTGCCTAGCAGTATAGAGCAGTGTTTTTCAACCTTTTTTGGGCAAAGGCACACTTGTTTCATGAAAAAAATCACGAGGCACACCACCATTAGAAAATGTTAAAAAATTTAACTCTGTGCCTATATTGACTATATATAAAGTAATTCTCTTGAATAGGAATCAAATAAACACAAAGAAAGTATTTTATAATTACTTTATTATGAGATAGTAAGTAAACAGAAATATGAAAAATGCTTACAAAGCCTACTGTGTTCAATGAAACGAATTCCCAGCTTTAAAAAAAAGTGTATTACTTGTATTATCATCATTATCATCATCTGTATATCTACTTAAGGCCAAAGCAGATTCCTAAGCGAAGTATAAAAACCCAATTACATAAAGATTAAAATATGAGCACCTATAATTAAAACACACGAAATAAACAATTCCATAATAACACTGATCATGAAGACACGCAAGTAACCAATTCCAATAAAAACAGATCCAGGGATTAGAAGATGAGAAATTGTTCCATTAACTTCCCAGGTATTCCTTGCAGCCCCCACGATTTAGGGAAATCCGCAAACACGCGCAGGGAAAAGGATGAGAACTTCCATTACTCTCTTTCTCCATATCCGCAAACCATGCAAACCCTCCAAGGGGACAGTTGGGAGATATCTTGGGAGCGAGCACATTTGCAAAGCTAAGGTGGGACCGGTCCGGTTTCAAAATGGAGGCGGGACCGCGTGTTGAGATTCCTGCATTGCTAAGGATTTGGACTCGATGACCCTCGGGGATCCCTTCCAACTCTACCATTCTATGATATTATGCATCTTTTAGAAAAAGAGCTGGCTCTGTTAAACGCCTGCGAGGCTACCTCGCTGCAAAGCCACACTCACCTCTTACTGGAAGCGGCCATGCTTTGCGCTCGCGCCTCCGTCTGCTCCCAATGGCAGCAACGAGGCCCGGGCACTTCCTCTCCCAAAATGCAACAGTAGCAAAGAGGAGGAGGAGGAAGAAAGAGGAGGAGGAGACTGGAAGGGAAGCCGGCCCCGGTTGATCTTTAGGTTCACGGGCCCGGCGAGTGGAGGGAAAGAAACGGAACAGGGTTTGGAACAGGGCATGAAACGGGCGGGCGCGTTTGCACAAACACAAAAAAAACGATTCCGGGAAAATGTTGCACCGTTGAATTTCACAGCTTGGAGTTGTGCGCGCGGATGTGTCTTCTCGCACCCACCTCTGACAAATTTCCCACGGCACACTAGTGTGCCGCGGAACAGTGGTTGAAAAACACTGGTATAGAGAGACAGTACACAAATTTAAAGGGATTATGATTTTTATTACCAGCCAAGGCCTTAAAGGTCCTCCCTTTCATAGCAGGCTATTTTAATTTTAATTTTAATCATCATTATCGTTGTTACCAATTCCGTTAATGTTCTTGAACAGTTCCTTAACTGATGAAGCTTTTTCTTCCAGACATTAGATGGTGGTTTAAATGTTATTCAGCTGGAGACTGCTGTTGGTGCTGCCATTAAAAGTTTTGAGAATTCTCTGGGAATAAATGTACCCCGTAGCAGATTTCTGCCTGTCAAGACCACGTCTGATCTTCTACTTGTGATGTCTAATCTATATAGCCTTAATGCTGGATCTTTAACAATGAGTGAGAAAAGGGAATTCCCTACTGTGCCACTGGTCAAACTGGGAAGCTCTTTCACCAAGGTAAGCATAGCTCTTAAATGAGAGGAACAAGAAAAATGTTAATTGCAGATGATGGGTAAACAATTTTATCAAGCTCCTTCACATGGCTGACTAGGAGCCTACCTAGTAGCGTTCCTGAATGCTGCCCTAAGAGTAAATTAAATGAACTGGGAATTTGGAGTGAGGTGCCTTCACTATGCTAATGACAATAAATTCTACTCTATTTCACTGGAGTCAGGTTAACCAGTAGACTTACTGAATTAGTTTTTGGGATCAGTAACGGATTGGATGAGACACAGTAATCTGGAGTTCAATCTAAAGACAGATTCCATTGGTAGGTGCGTCAGCAAGATAGTTTCTTGATAGGGTTTCAATCCCCCAAAAAGATTAATTATACAGTCCAGGAGTCCTGATAGATCCATCATCATCACTAGAAGTCCAAGTGGCATCTGTGGCATGCAGTGCCTTTCACCTGCTAAGATTCCTCCCAGAGAGAACCCGGGCCAATTATCCATGCTCTGATCACTTCTAGAATGGGTTGCTAGTATTTGTTTTATAGAGAACTGCCTTTTGAATATTTTCCAGCGATTCCAATTTATTACAAAACACAGCTGCTAAGTTACTAATTGTGACCAGCTGTATAGAGTATATCTTATCAGTATTTAAATAGGCACACAGTTTTGAAAGTCTGTTTTCAGATACAGTTGAAAGAGGTATCCTATATAATAGAATCACAGAATCACAGAATCACAGAATCATAGAGTTGGAAGAGACCACAAGGGTCATCCAGTCCAACCCCCTGCCAAGCAGGAAACACCATCAAAGCATTCCTGACAGGTGGCTGTCAAGCCTCTGCTTAAAGACCTCCAAAGAAGGAGACTCCACCACACTCCTTGGCAGCAAATTCCACTGTCGAACTGCTCTTACTGTCAAGAAATTCTTCCTAATGTTTAGGTGGAATCTTCTTTCTTGTAGTTTGAATCCATTGCTCCGTGTCCGCTTCTCTGGAGCAGCAGAAAACAACCTTTCTCCCTCCTCTATATGACATCCTTTTATATATTTGAACATGGCTATCATATCACCCCTTAACCGTCTCTTCTCCAGGCTAAACATACCCAGCTCCATAAGCCGTTCCTCATAAGGCATCGTTCCCAGGCCTTTGACCATTTTGGTTGCCCTCCTCTGGACACGTTCCAGCTTGTCAATATCCTTCTTGAACTGTGGTGCCCAGAACTGGACACAGTATTCCAGGTGGGGTCTGACCAGAGCGGAATACAGTGGTACTATTACTTCCCTTGATCTAGATGCTATACTCCTATTGATGCAGCCCAGAATTGCATTGGCTTTTTTAGCTGCTGCATCACACTGTTGACTCATGTCAAGTTTGTGGTCTACCAAGACTCCTAGATCCTTTTCACTTGTACTGCTCTCAAGCCAGGTATCACCCATCCTGTATTTGTGCCTTTCATTTTTTTTGCCCAAGTGTAGTACTTTACATTTCTCCCTGTTAAAATTCATCCTGTTTGCCTTGGCCCAGTTCTCTAATCTGTTAAGGTCATTTTGAAGTGTGATCCTGTCCTCTGGGGTATTAGCCACCCCTCCCAATTTGGTGTCATCTGCAAACTTGATCAGGATGCCCTCAAGCCCATCATCCAAGTCATTGATAAAGATGTTGAATAAGACTGGGCCCAAGACAGAACCCTGTGGCACCCCACTAGTCACTTCTCTCCAGGATGAAGAGGAGCCATTGATGAGCACCCTTTGGGTTCGGTCAGTCAGCCAGTTACAAATCCACTGAATGGTAGCATTGTCTAGCCCACATTTTACCAGCTTCTTTACAAGAATATCATGGGGCACCTTGTCAAAGGCCTTGCTGAAATCAAGATAGGCTACATCCACAGTGTTCCCTTCGTCTACCAGGCTTGTAATTCTGTCAAAAAATGAGATCAGATTAGTCTGACATGACTTATTTTTCAGAAACCCATGCTGACTTTTAGTGATCACAGCATTCCTTTCTAGGTGCTCACAGACCTTGCTGTGTCCCTGCGTCCACTTTCTGTGTGTCACGGAAGTGCGCTACTGTGCATGACCGGGACCCACACTGACGCAGGGATTGGAGCGGGCGGAGAGGGGGGGCGTGTCCGCGAGGCAGCGGCGGCGCACGCGCCTTGTCATTTGCGCCAGCGCCGCTGCCTCGCACGGACGCAGAGGGCCGCCCCATCCTCGCCGCCGCTACAGCTGCCCCCGGGGAAAACGAAGGGGCGAGAGCGAGCAGCGCCCCGGCGACGGAACGGCTCACGAAGGACATTCGCCTCGCGCCGCCTCTCCCCCGAAGCCGTGCGGCTTGAAGCCCAGCCAGGCGGGCCTGTTGGCGGCGGAGGCGCTGCGGCTGCTAGCGCAGGTGACGGCGCTATGCGGGGCCTGACGGCGGCGGAACGACCACGCAGAGGCCGAGGAGTGCTGCTGCTGCGCGCACCCACAGTTGAGCAGCTCGGCCTCCTCCTCCGCTGCCGCCGCTGCCGCCTCGACGGAGGAGCCCCGAGGAGGAGGAGGAGGACGGACGGCCCGGCCTGGAGGCAGCGGCGGCGAGGAGGACGAGGACGCCGCCCCGCAACCTCCTCGCCCCGGCTGCCGCCGGGCGCCTCCGCACCTCGGGTCCCGCTCGCCGCCACTAGCGCCCGTTATTAACGGGCTGAATTCAACTAGTTACTTATAAAGCACTAAATGGCTTGGTGGATGGCTATCCGAACAACTAGTATCTACCATTGCTTGCTTGAACCATTCTATCTCCACTGGCAAGCCTGCTGCTACCAATAGATGAAGAGAGGACCTTCTTGATGGTGGTGACTTGCATTTTTGTGTGGAATATCCTCTTCACATACATGCTTATCTGATGCCTACTTGGATGGTTTTCTAGTGCCAGGTGAAGACTTTTTATTTGCCTAGGGCTAGGCACTCTAGCTTGTAGAATAGCTCCTTTTAATTGTTTATAGCTTGGCAGTAAAACATTGACCATATTTGCATGTAGTTGTTGACCAAGCTGTGTGGTTTTATTTTTAAATTATTTTCATTTTTCAATTTAACAATACAGGTAATAATAATCAATTACATTTACATACTACCTGTTTTGACTTACTTCCTCCCCTTCCTTGGTTTCTTGCATCTCCTCATTCTCTGTATATTTCTTCCAAAGTCACCTTATAACTGCTTGATTTTAAATTAATCCTGCTAGTGTGTTTAGTTGTTTACAATATTTTTTTAAGATAATCTACATATCTCCCCATTCTTTCTTCTTGATTTCTTACTCTTCCAGTAAATTTTGCCATTTCTGCATTAACTTTGCTTGCCATTCTTCCTTTGTTGGGACAGTGTCCTCTTTCCATCTCTGTGCAAAGAGCATCCTAGTGGCTGTGGTTGCATACATAAGCAATTTTGCCTGGTCTTTCAGTATATCCTGCCCTAGTATCCCTAAAAGAAAGGCTTCTGTTTTTTTTAATAGAAGTTACCTTCAACATTTTTTTCCAATTCATTATAAATAATTTCCCAGAAGTCTTTTACTATCTTACAAGACCACCATCTATGATAGATTGTGCCCTTTTCCTATTTACATTTCCAGCATGTGTCTCATTTTGACTTATACATTCTTGCTAATTTACTGGGTGTTAAGTACCATCTGTACAACATTTTCATATACCGGTAATTTTCTTTCAATGTATAACATGCTGTAAATTTCAAATCTATATTCCATAACCTTTCCCATGCTTCCATTTCTGTATTATAACCAAAGTCCCTTGCCCAGTGTATCATCACTGGTTTCACCTGTTCATCTTTTGTTTCCCACTCCAAAAGAAGCTTATACATCTTAGATAAGGAAACAAAGAAAATGTGTTAAGTCTCTTTCCAATTGAGAGGTTTGATTTAAAAAGCCAGTCTTTTTTTTATCTAAGCTGTGTGGTTTGTTTTAGCCAGATCTGCCCCTTGCTGTAGAGTGGCTCTGTGTTATCTGATGTCTTTACCACTGTTGCTGGCAGAGTAGCTCAAATTGGGAATGCTAGGCTCAGTTTACTTCAGCCGAACTAGATGTACTTAAATGAAAGTGGCACAGTTTAATTGGTTTGTGGATTTGTTTTAAAATCTTGAAACCGGAAAATCTCGACCCTTACTAGAAAACCCCTTGGGCAACAGATGATATGCTTGACTTCCTTCACATCAGCATTTGACAAGAAAACCTACCATGGTAGGTATTCAAGGACAAATTGAAGCAGGTTGATGTGCCTTGTTTTCACATTATTTTAAAACTGCTTTTGTCCTCAAAACTCTTATAAATGACTTCTCTAATATTCTCCTATGACAATGGCATATATGATAGTGGATGCTTACACAATCTCATTTGTTCAGTTCAGTTTTCCATTGTTAACCCAGATCCAAGTCAGGTGTGTTGATCCATCAAACTGGCATGAGCGAGCTGCCACTTGCTCTATCCTGGGTGTGAACATTGCAACCCCAGCTTCTTCAAGTAATCACCTCTTAAAGCTATGAGTAGCCCACCTTTATTTCCAGAGGGATAACAGTGATGCCTACCAGAAACCTTTAAACTTAGATGAATTTAGAAAGGGACTGCTGCCCCCATGACTGCAGTTCCCTGTCCATTAATCACTTGCATTTTGCATGAAACTCTAGTAAAATAAAAATTGTCTTTAGTTAAAGGGGTCAGGAAAAAAAGAAAGTTATAAAATTCAATAATAAACAACTAAATAAGCACAGTTCTAGGTAGGCCATGTGGTTGTTTATATTTCAAATAATTCCCAGACAAATCTTCCATGATGACACATATATGGGGACCTGGGGCATCATTCTCTCATGTCTGCTTTTTGAAAAGGTTCAAGATTACCTGAAGAGGTTTGAAAGTATACCAGATATGCTAGAATTGGATCATCTTACTGTTTCAGGCGATGTCACATTTGGCAAAAATGTTGCATTAAAGGTAGGTTATAAATTTTTTTGTATACAAATTGCCTTTGTATTTTGATAATATGTAGAAATTGTTGATCTGTCAACCACCCTTAAGATTACCAGTAAATATACAAATATTCATCTATTCATTGGATGTATAACATGTAATATGTGAAAGTAGTAGTAGTAGTATTCTTTATTACGGTCACTGACCAGCATAGTAAAAGCATTACATCCTCAATATTTAAATTTTAGTATAAACTAGTATAACTTATCTGAAATAACTAAAATGACTTATCTAAAAGGGATCAAGCATCCTTTGATCCTTAGGTTATATTAATTATTTACTATTCACTATAAATTAAAACGAAATCGGTCTGGCTCAGATCAGGAGTTATTTTGAGTATCTCCTGTGTAGGCACTCCGGATTCTAATAGCATTGGCACAAAATTTTGCCACCATAGCGGTGACCTTTGAATTTGAGTCTGACAGGAGCCATTTAATTTGCCGTTCTTCAGATTGTCCCGGTAACCCATCAAATATCTTTAGGGTAGATTCTTTCCGGAGGTTTCTGTATAGGGAGCAACGAAAGAAAACATGGCCGATGGTCTCCATTTCTCCTGATTTGCACGGGCAAAGTCTGTCTTCTAAGGGGACTTGTCTATACTTTCCGTATAGAGCCGCTGATGGTAGAGTATGGAACCTAGCCAATGTAAATGCCCTTCTATGTGATGGAATCTCTAGCTGGGTTGAAAGAAAGTATATATTTGCCTTCGAGAAATGTATTTGAAAACCATTTGTTTCCCATTGTGTGTACCCAAATAAGAATCACACAACATCTAAAAATATAGTGATAAATCTCTGTAAGAGAAATGACATGTGGCATCTCTAATGGCCAAACTCAACCAGGGACCATTCATTTAATTAAAAATACTGTTGTAAAAGCGGCCTGATCTGGACTGGGACTCTGGCATGGAGGGCTTTGACCATATGCCCCTGCTGTGGTCTCATTTCAGATTGTGTGTCTCATGCCTGCTATTGGTGGCAATAGAAGCTTTTCTTCCTATATAGATGGAGTGAGTGCCTTGTGCTTTCTATCTGGACTGGAACCACAGCTAGGGGCAAAAGTGTCCCATGCCAGGAACCGAATATTTAGTTTTTTAAAAGTTTTTGATTGCTAATTGCAAGGTGTCACATATACTGCCTTGAAACATGGAGATTTCATTGGGTTGCCATTGCTTAATAGCCTTGATATCTTCTCAGTTTGAGCTCATTTTGATTTTGAACGTTAATTGTGCATTATTTGAAGCCTTTCCTTGTCAGTCCTGAACTTGCTGCCAACTTCTAAGTTCTAGCATATTTTACATCTCTGTTTATGTGTTTCTATTTGAAATCTGTAGTCATTCATAATTTTTATCTCCCAAAGTCTTCTTCAAATAAAAAGGCACAAGTACTTTAAGCATTCCTCCAAGCCTTTCATTTTTGTTACAGTACTTATATCCACATAGTGGGAAGTAAAGTCCATTGAATAATGAGACTTCTCAGTAAAAGGGATAGATTTCAACTGGAAGTTGCCTTTCTGTACCTTTTTGAGGTGTGTCCAGAGCTGTACACAGGATTCTAAGTATTGATGTATCTCAGATCAATATGGTGGAATTTATCCTTATTTGCTGCTTGGAGTGACAAAATAGAAATACCTTCCGTACCGCTTTGCTGGTCTTCAAAAGAAATTGGGCCTGAAATTATTTGTACCCACAGTTATTAAATATGACCAAGTTGCATAATGTATGTAAACTAAGTTTTACAAATTTCTGTAGCTAAGTATTTAGGATGTATTTATTTTATACCAGCCATACAAGTTTGGCATGAATCACTGTATGAAATGTATTAGAATTAATTCAAAACAGTTACCCAAAGCTGAGTTAAGAAAATCTAATTAAAGAGTTCAAGTCCAAGCAGAACACTCATACTTAATTTAAAAAAGTATATGAATGTTTTTTGTTTTTTCTTTTATTATGTAGGGAACCGTCATTATTATTGCAAACCATGGTGACAGGATAGATATCCCACCAGGAGCTGTATTGGAGAACAAAATAGTCTCTGGAAATCTTCGGATCCTTGATCACTGATCCAATAAGTGAACTAATAGAGATGTTGGTAATATTTCCTAGTTTCACAAGTGGAAGAACCCATAGGCATTAGATTTGTACACAGAAGGTCTCTATACTTAGCTATCCACTCACTGTACCAACAGTATTATTTCTAAGTAATTTTTCTGTACTTTCTTAACTGAAAGAATATTTAAGATGCATATCTTTAAATGAATCTATAATTCAGCTAATATAATCTAAAGTGCAATATTGTTTGTCTTAAGAAAAGGCAGGCATCTCTTGTGTAAGATGTTTTAACATGCTGATGATGTTCAATGAGTTTTGAATGGCTTGTAACTGAAAAAGCTGTGAAATATGCTGTTAACTATTAAATGCAACCTCCTTATAAATGGCACCCATGATAAAACACTTAGATGGTTTATTAATATGGCACATAAGCTGTTTAAAATAACTGTTAACATTGTTTTCCTTCCTACAGTCAATACCTTCAAGCTATAGTACCATCACAGCAACGATAGCATTGCTCAGTTACCTCACTTTTATCCTTCTCTAAAGCTGGAGTTACTGCTCTCTTGTGTTTACCCAAAGAAGAGACACCTTAGAATGTTACTCCTTTACTATCACCCCTCATCTTCTAGCTTCTTACTTTTTAGCTATTACTTCTTAAGAAATCCTAAATGTACTTCTAAATATGGGAAAATATCACCACTTCAGTGTACTTTATGTTCTTAGAATTAAATCATGTTTTGCTTGTTACAAATGTGGAAACAAATTCCACATCTGTAAGGTACTGAAATAAATAACATCAAGCCCCCTGTCTGAATTCTCTTTTTTGTTGTTAACAAAGTCTGGCATTGTGCTTATCCTATTCTTAAAGAAGTTGCTCTCTTAAACAGCTCATTTTTACAACTTTATTTGATTGACAATGACTTCTGCTAATGTTAACAGATAGGCATGCCTGTCTGAAGAAACCACAGGCACACAAACATGGTAGACTTATCATTGTACATAATCATCACAAGAGTAGGCACTCACTGGGTTTAGGTAAAAATGCTGTGAGGTGAAATACACAGGCACTTCATTACTTAATAGAGGCAGGTACCAGCCTGAAAGGTAGCATTAGAAAAAGTATTCATAAATTAGTCATGCCTCATCTGCTGCTGCACTTAAGTGTAGTTCTGACTACACACGTAACATTTTAAATAGAGTGTGCAGGTGGGAAAGGAAGTAAATGGGAAACTACATGGAAGTTGGCAAATGGAAGGGGTTGTTAAAAGAGGTGTTCAAAAAATTAAACCCCCTCCCCAATAGTTTGACAAGCTTACTGGCTATGATAAGCTATCTTAATAACATGCCCTTATACTCAGAATAAGTTGCAGGGCTTTACTTTCAAGAGCTGGGAAACATTTAAAATGTCATCTTCTGGTGGCAGTATGAAGATCATTTATAGAAATACTTTGGAACAGGATGCACCCTAACAAATCCAAATATATGCAGATAAGACTATAGAAACATCTGTAAAAAAATAATTTAACAGTAAAGTTTTATACTGAAAACATTTTCTATAATTCAACAGCAAGAATTTTCAAACTACCATCATTAAATAAAGGTGAGACACCATGTGAATTTCATTGCACTAGAGGAAATGCAAAGCATCTTTTTTAATATAAAGATTTACAGAGCATTCTCTAGAAAACTACAGCTGTGTTACAGCTATATATTCTTTTGGATTTGGTCCAAAGAAACCTGAGCCTCGTTCCAGAAAGAATGAAGAAATTGCACAGAGAACTGATCACTTTTCTTGCAAAAGAACTATCACAAAGTCATTCCCATAGTTGGTTTACACCACATCACAAGGGAGCTTCCTCTTCTATGTTCCAATAATTCATCTTCTACAAAGAAGAAACCATCCCATGCCAGGAGGCAATTCTGCTCTGCTGGACTATCACCTCTTCTGTTCCCAAATTTCAGCCATGTTCAAGTCTAGGGTTTGAAGCCCTTTCAAAGCTTGGAGATTTCCAGTGTAAAAAGCTACATCTGCTGTAACCAATCTGAAACAGAAATAAACACAGTAATGACAGCTATAGGCAAGAATTTTAGATCTTGTTTCAAGCTAAGTGTTGTGCACTTGGTCTTGTGTGCCAAGCCTGATGTATTTTGCTTTGCACTGTATTTGTGTTGCGTTTCAACACAAATACACAAAAGTGGGTATACTGCTTTAGAATCCATTTTCTTTGTTCTTGACTCAATTTTGTTATCATTCACAACAATCTGACTCCACTATTATTTCTAACTGCCAGCCTGAAATTTAATTGCGACTTTGTTGTGTGTCATCTATGTGTATCCAAATAATCTGTTGTGATGAATTTCATTGATTCAACTGTATACCTACTTTTGGGCCACCCTGTATAGTTAATAAAGTTAGAAAATATCACCATCTACTATTAGTGTAAGGTAGTAGTAAAACTGTTTTTAATTCCTGAAGAGCTGTGATGTTCAAAATCACAAAATACTATGTTTTGTGTTTAATAATATAACTTCTATAAGATAACTACATCAAATACGCATCCATTAAATTCCATATTCTTTTGCCATATTCTCTTTCTCAAAATGTTTATTGTATTCTGGATCTCAACACTTGTGTTTTTTCCCATATTGTTTGGTGCTTTTCTGTGCACAGCCATCCAGCAGATGGTCAGCATTAGATTTAACAGTATCAATCAAATGCTTAAAGGAGACAGACTCTATTTAGCAGCCTTACCCTTGAACTCCTATATAAAAAACCTTGTGTAACATACCCATTTTGAGGTCCTCCGTCATTGACTACATTTAAGTGGGCCAATTGCCTCTTCAAGTGAAGTTTGTAGCTTGCATTAATTCTTAAAAACAACATCTAGAGAACAATATAGAAGATGTTCCTTTTTAGAATATATAGTAAGAAGGTGAAAGGTTTTGTTCTCTTGAGAAGTGACTATGAAGAATACAGAAGACTCAACTTACGCCGAGGTTATGTTCTGTGGCTAGCGCGTAAAGCCAAAATTTGTGTATAGTCAAAACACATTGGGTTCAATGGTGGGTAGGATTGCAAAACTCTTCTTTCCCCATATGTCTGACCCCTTATTTTTATTTTATTGCCAAGCATATAAAGGTGAATGTGTGCAAGTTAAATGCACTTAAGTTGCGAGTTGTACTCAGTTTCATGTACAACTTCGCATTTATGAGCCACTATGCACTTCCGCCAGCACAGAAAATAATGAGCACTTCATAAGTAATGGTTACAGTGTTTTTGTTTTGTTTTTAAAAAACAACCCCCTAGTTCTGCATACTTTCCCCTGGAACCATGCTTAAGTATGGCATATTTTTTCATGATGTTATCTCACATAACAACTTGCATGAATGGACTGCGCCAAAGGTTAATAATATACAGTGGCAATGTGAAGCTACTTATAGATGCTGCAGTCCCACTTGGGGTGTGGCCATGGAGATATGGTTGTCAATACCTTTCACATAGGGGCCATAATATTTAAACTAGTATCAAGAAATGGTTTACTTATTTTCAGATTCATGGAAATCTCCTTACAAACTTAAAAGTAAATTTAATGAGACAATGAATTAATAGCTGCAACTAAATAGTATATGTTACTTGGTTTAAATAAAGAGAGCCCATTGTTTCTCCCATCCTGCCATACTAGACCTGGTGGGTTTGGCTCCCTCTAGCACTCGAGAGCAGGAACATACTTGCCTCTCAGGAACTTCTAACTAGCCCATTTCCAGAAGCAACCTCTGACACTATTTCCACAGATGGCAACAGACTACTCTGGGTCGCTGGCAAGCCAATACCACTGGGCATTGCTTGCAACTGGAACTCTCTTCCTTCTTTGTGTGGATCCTGTAAATTTCGGATGGGTATTGGTAAGAGGATATATTAATTATATTTAATCCTCTACAGACCCATGTGGGGGGGGGGGGTTAACAAACGATAAGGAAATGGCTGGTGCCTGTTTTTAAAAACACGGGACTAGCACATAAAGAGCCCCAGTAGCAGAGTTTAAATCTGGCATCAAGCAGATTAAAGAAGCATAAAAAGGTAAAGGGACCCCTGACCATTAGGTCCAGTCGTGACCGACTCTGGGATTGCGGCGCTCATCTCGCTTTATTGGCCGAGGGAGCCGGCGTACAGCTTCCAGGTCATGTGGCCAGCATGACAAAGCCGCTTCTGGCGAGCCAGAGCAGGGCACGGAAACGCCGTTTACCTTCCCGCCAGAGCAGGGACCAAGCAACGGGAGCTCACCACGTTGCGGGGATTCGAACCACCGACCTTCTGATTGGCAAGCCCTAGGCTCTGGTTTAACCCACAGCGCCACCCGCGTCCCTCTAAAGAAGCATAGGGTTGGGCTATTAAACCTTTTAATTCTATTCCAGCTGCTTGAGTCAACTGGTCGCCTTCTACCCCACCCCCACACAATGAAATAGACTACACTCTGAAGTTAGTTTAAAAATGCTTTACTTAATCAAGTCACAGTCATGTAGCAACAATAAGAAATGAATATAATTGTTTTGGGGATTATAAATATAGCAAAGGCAGCCTCAGACACATGAGGCAGAGCGCTATGTTGAGGCATGGCTGCCTCCATTGTGTGCAGCATGAGAAAGAGGGAGAGAAGAACAGGAAACCACCCTTGCTGCCTCCCTCCCATCACTGAACCTACTCTATACTCACTAGCACTGTTAGGTTTGACTGCAGATCTCCCACAATTTCTTCCTTCTCTAACCTGGCAAAAAAACAACAATGAGGTCGCTTCTGGGAACGAGTTAGTTACAAGTTCCTAAGAGCTGAGTACATTCCTGCCTTTGAATGCTAGGGGGAACCAAACCCACCTGGTTCAGCATGACAACACAGAGAAATACCTAGTGGACCATTTCCCCAAGGCTATTAAAAGACTCCATAATTGAAGGCTTTACTTGCAGCCATATTTCAAATGAGGTAAAGCTATTCCAATACTGATCTCTTCTTTTTGAATATTTACTATATATGTGTTACATAAAATAAGGAATAATTTACTTATGCATAGCGTTTTAAGCCAAGATCTTAAATAACATGAGATGTGATCCTCCTTGTATGAATAATCAGCAAGTGTAGACTTCATTTGCAGATGCAGATGCCTCTTCAACTATTGGGAGCATACGCGTGACACTCCTACAGCAGAAATAAACACACCACTCAAAACGGCTCACCTGTGTTTGCTCCTCAGGAAGAAGGTCATATATTGCTTCATGCATCTTTGCCATCTGTTTACAAATATTCCTGAAGCAGGTGGAAGGAACAGGTGCTTTCACCTCATACTGTTAACAAAGACAGGGAACGTGTCACTAAAGTTGTTTTCTGGCTGCTACTTAAAAAAACACCTGGAAATTCATGGGTTGCCAGTTCATTTCTGGGCCCAATTTAAGGTGCTTATGTTAGCCTTTTAAGCCCAAATGTTCAGGCCCCAAATATCTGAAGGACCACCCCCTTCCCTACAGACCCTCTCAGGTGTCCAGATCAGCAGGGGATGCCTGCTTGGTAGTTCTGCTGTCCACAGAAACTTGGGGTGGTGGCCCAGGAGAAGGCATTCTCTGTGGTAGGCCCTAGTTTGTAGAACTCTCTCCTCAAAGCTGTGTCTGGCAACTTCATCATATAGTTTTTCAGTGAATGCTGAAGGCACACACCTTTACCTTGGCCTTTGACACCTGATGAATATCTTCTTAGAGTTTCACCCCAAATCACCCTATTTTTGTGATTCTGGAGCCAGGTTCACTACAAGTAGATTGCTTTAAACTATTTTTAACATTGTATTTTAAATTAATGTATCCAACCCTGAGACCCTAGTAGTAATTGTAGCAGGAGTAATACTCTTTCTGCTGACTGGTTCAGTTTCTCATCCTCAACTATGATTTGCTGTACAGATGATTTGTAATGTGCTAAAATTTTGATCAGACAACTACCATAAAATATCTTATTTCCCTGCTGTTAAGAAAAACTGCCCCAAAGAACAGTATGTAAGTTTTCTACAAATGCAAATATGATGCACAATAGAGATATGCACAATATAGTTACTTTATGTACATACAATACAGCTTAGCATGCAATGGGAGGGGCTGTTGATACGGGGAACCTCACATGTACACCTCTGCACACACAGAGTATGGGTTTGGAGTGGAACTGGATTCCTTTTTTCAGAATGTGATGCTTCATGTATAAGGGAGGCACACCTGACCTTGCCTTATGAGTTTGGGGTCCATATTTGAACATTTATTCTTTTATTTGCCATTGAACTACTAATGTAACAAGTGCACAATGGAAGTCTTGGAAGAATTATTTGATAAAACTTAGAGGTATTCTCTATAATCCTCTGCTAAGAATAACAATACTAAAAATAAGACATTTCAAACCAGAAAATTATTAGAAAACTACCTTGCTAATGTAGTCAAGATACCTAAGCATACTGAACTGCTAAGAAACAATAAGCACCTGAACAAGGAAAGTATTGTCCATGTACCCACTGAGTATTCTGTATGAGTTGAAGAACTTAAACCTTTGTTAAGAAGCATGATTCTATCCACAAATATTTACCTTAGAGAGCAGCTTGTCAAATAAGCTATCCATTATGGCTACGAGCTTTGCTGAAATTTCAGCTATGTGGTCATGATAATCCTGAAAAGAATATAATATTTATTATTTATATTTATGCAAGAGTCCATCCTAAAGAGCCTATCCAGAAGGCATGAAGAAAAACAAAGATGACTACAATGCATTTGCCGCTGCCACTACATTTTTAATCAGTGATACTTACCGTACTTGTAAGGCGCCCACAGATGCTGGCTGACCAATTAGTCTATTCTACATTTGTCCTCACTACCAACACCTGGGCAGTTGGGAATTTTGGGAAAAGTCAAGAGATTTCCCTGACTTGTGCACAAGTATGAAGGTGAGGAAAAGCTATTTTCCCCCTTCTGCATGGAAGAAATTACATCTCTCTCAAGCCCATTACAGTTTCTTATCTTATCCAAATCTCCATGCAAATGAAACAAGACTTTGTCTTCCTCAATCCTTCTAGATCAGTGGTTCCCAATTAATTTTCCCCTGTTGGACTTCCAAGATGAGACATGAATCCCAAACTCATAAGGCAAGATTAACTGAAAACTGTACTACAAGCAGTGGGAGAGTGCTCTAAACTTGATAGTCGTTGAAAGCAATTAAAAGTTCTTTTCAGTGAAAAAGTAGAAAGCGAGGGGGAAGAGATCCCTTACATTTTCTAATGATAAGCATGTGAACTGTTTGCACTCTCTTCTTCCCTTCCCTCCAGTCACAAGAGCCCTGCAAAACTGTGTCACAGGTTTTTGCCCAATCCCAGTTCTTGCCATCTAGCAACTCTTTCACAGGTTTTTCCCCTACCAGCAAGCAGGCGCTGGTTGTGAGTGGAAGGCTTTCACTGTGCAATTAAGAAGATAAGCAAGTCCCTGGCAGGGGATGGTGCTGCCGACCCCCTGGGTGTGTTCCGCGGACCCCCTGGGGTCCCCGGGCCCCTAATTGGGAACCACTGTTCTAGATGCTTAAAAGACAGTTTTTTCTCTCAGTATGGAAGATGGGAGTTTAGAGAAAGGAAGCAAGAGCAGGAGAGACTGCAGCACAAAGGGAATCTATTGGCAGTTGCTGGAATTGGTATTATGGATGTGAGCTTATTCCGAAGAAAAGGGAAAGGTTTATGAGATCCTATAGCATCTATTCCCAGCACTGTCAATGAACAAAGGCAGATGAGCAAATGGACTGAGGCTATTACTATGCAACCACAGTAATGCACACCTCTAGGCTGGAACCACCGAAACGACTGCCCATGCAAGGAATGTAAAAGGCGTGCAAGTTTTTCTTACCTAATAACAACAATAGTAACAAGGTATTTCAATCCAGAAAATTATTAGAAAAATACCTTGGTAATGTGGTCAAAATGCCTAAGCATGCTGAACTGTTTGGGTTGCAGGCGAGCTTCAAAGTGAGCTCTGATAACAGGAATGTAGTGCACTATGAGCTGGAGGCAGCGTGATGAGAGGGCTGTGAAGACAGAAGAAAACAGAATGAAACAACACAGAAGAGCTATTACTATACCATGAGATCTTTTCCTATGCAAACTGCAATAAAGAAAATATGCATAGGAGGAAATACTACTTTTATTTTAGAAATTCACCAACAGCATGTTCCTAAGGCTTATTGTAAAGGGACCCCTGACCATTAGGTCCAGTCGCAGATGACTCTGGGGTTGCTGCGCTCATCTCGCTTTATTGGCCGAGGGAGCCGGCGTACAGCTTCCAGGTCATGTGGCAAGCATGACTAAGCCACTTCTGGCGCCAGTACACAAAAGTTAATCAGAAGGCAGCTCTTTTTCATAAACTGAATTTTAAAATATCTATTACATGCTAGCTCCTTCACATTCTGCCCATCAAATAATTCACAATACGACCACATTACAATCACAAAAATATGTCCTGGAAAAGCTGCTTACTCAAAGTTTCTTTAGAAAATTGAAAAGGGAATTTACATGACCATAGAAAGTTTAAGTCAAATCCATACCTAAATTTTTTGTAGTTATTGTTTTCAAGCCAACCACTTGCAGGGCACCTGCTCCAAGCACTAGTTGACAACTTCTTGAGTTGAAATACTGAGAAAGAGAGGGAGGTAAACAGTAACACAGTGGCTGGTGGGAATTGGGAGTCATGTTGTAGTTATGATCTTATAGACAAATTCATGGAAGATAAGGCTATCCACAGCTACAAGTTATGATGGCTGTACACCATCTCAACATCCGAGGTAGCATGCCTCTAAACACCAGTTGCTGGGGGGAAAGAGTGGGAGGGGAGAGGGCATGGTGAAAAACAGGTTGCTGCTTGACTGGAAAGTGCTTTAGTCTGACCCAGCTGGACTATGTCCCCCAGAGCCTCTGGAGAGGCTTCTATGAGTGGGGAGGAGAGATGTGAGCTTGAAAAACCTCTTTCCATGAACTGCCTCCTGTTGTTCTAACATTCTTAGTGCAGATTCTGTATCATGCAGGGTGGGTGGGTGTGGACTAGATGAACTCTGGGATCCCTTCCAACATTTATGATTCTCACTTCCTTATGGAAAGCTAAGACAACAATTACCAAGTTCTTAGTTTTACTGAGACACGCAATGCCACAGCATTAATTTTATTCCAACTAGATACTTGCAGAAATCAGTACCTTAGAGCTAAAAAAGAAACAAACAACTCTTCAAAGGAACTGAAAATACTGGCCTTTATCATCAGCACTAAGTCAAATGGCCTTTCATAGCACAAGGCAAAGCCTTTGAATTTGTTCAGTTATAGATTAAGTTATTCTTTGTTTTTACTAATTTGTGGTTTAATCTCAGTGTCTGAAGCTGATCCAGCTGGCCGTGAGCTAGGAGGAGCACAAAAATGAATAATGACATTCAACAGGATGGAGGGAAGGCATATGGCTTAAATACTTATATCAAAGTCAACACCGGGAGTTGCTTTGCATCCCACAAGGTGAAAAAACGACCAGAAAGCTCTCTTACAAACTTTTGTGTGCATCGAAAAGAGTTCAAAGTCCTACACAAGTTTTCTGATGTTAACAGTTAAGCTATCCCCCCCCCATTTTCCTTGACCATACCTATTTATATTCATAAAGCCATTACATAAAAATATATATTAAAAAGCAAGGTGCATTCCCTGCATTTTACAAAAGATCTGAGGGAGCTGTACCTTTAGTAAATCAGATAGACGAGTAAGCATGTCAGTAGCTATTGAGGGGATGCTATCCACACATTGGCAGTATTCAAGGATGATTCTAATTAACAACAACACTGTCCTGCAAGACAAAGAATCAAACACACACTCAGACCATATGACAGACTGCAAGTCATCAAAACATCTTTAAAAACACACTTCAACCTTTTCCTTCTCATCTTTTGCTATTAGCCAACACCACTGCCTGCCAATTTCTACTGTGGCTCCTGAATTTTACTTTCCAGGTGAGTTCAGCTCATATGCCATTGAATTAAATGGGGAAATTCTCACTGACTTCAGTAGAGCTAGCTTATGGTCAGTGAAAGAGATGGTGCATTTTAGGGAAAGTCACAAATACCAACTACCAATGTGTTTTTGACAGAGTAGGAAGGTGTAATTTTCTGCAGCAGAAGGGTAAAAGATCTGAAGTTATTTCAATGAAGTATACTGCTGTGACTACACACACGCGCACGCACGCACGCAGGGAGTGCTCAGCAATTCTAAGAAGCCAACAGCAACCTATCCAAAATAGACAAAGCACTCCTCTATGACCTCTAGAACCATTCTGCCAAATTTGGTTAAGATATCTTAGAAAGACAAACAAAATTTCAAAATATACAGTAGATTGGTGGAGTGGTTAGAGTGTCGGACTAGGAACTGGGAGAGCAGGGTTCAAGTCCTCCCTCGGACATTAATTCCATTGATTGATCTTGGGCCAGTCACTGTCTCTTAGCATAACCTTCTTTACAGAGTAAGGGGGAGTACCATATACACCACCTTGAGCAACTTGGGAGGAGGAGCGGGACATAAATATAACAATATAATAAGGGAATCCAGCATTAACAGTACAATCTTCTTCCAGCTAAAACATAAAAATACTATTGCATACCAATTTCTCTTGTTTTATATTCTAGAGGCTCAACCCAGAAAAAAAAACAGGAATCAAAGTTAATGAACCACTTTCATTTGTTGATCTATTCACTTTTAGAGAAATCATATAAATTTACTTTTTCTTCTTTTAAATATTCCTACTCTTACTTAATTATTACTATCCCAACTGTATACTGGGGTCAGATCAGCAACATCAATTAGATGAAAAACTTTTTTAAAAAAAATCATATTTTTGAATCTTTCTTTTTACTAGCATTTCCTAAACATTAAGTTCAGAGCACACAGCAGTGACTTAAAACAGAAATACTGGTGTGGTATGTACCATATAATATCTCTGGCTACTGATTTTGGAGGAACCCAAATGATAAGATCAAAAGAAAGAAAACAAACATTTGACTGAAATTTGCTGAGGATTTTAAAAAGGGAATTATATGCAGGAGACTTACTCTGGAGTTTTCCTCAACTTTCACAAAAACTAATAAATATTTTAATATTCAAAAGTTGCCATGATGGGGAACACACATGTCTTACCCAACTACAGCATATTTTTGTCCATCAACAACAAGGAAGTCAGTTGGCTTTCTTTCTTCAGGTGCTAAAACAATTGAACAAAAAAGGAGAGGGGAGAATCTAAAATTAAAAACAACACAAATAACACTGCAACTGTCTCTTTAAAAAAAGGGCTGGGGATGAAAATTACTCTGTACTTTACTCCTCCGTTTCCAGTTTATAACAATGGCATGCAGACCGTGAACCAGAGGGACTAGCTTAGTCCCCCATGTTCCTGACAAATGGAGCACACGCCTCTGTGCTCCATTTCCAGAAGAAACCCTTTCTCCTTCCTCCGCCTTCTTTCTCCTCCATCTGGTACGCCAACGTAGACCCTAACTGCCTGTGCACTGTCTCACCAGAATGGTACATGCCCTGGTTATCTCCTACTTGGACTACTGCAATGTGCTCTATGTGGGGCTACCTTTGAAGGTGACTCAGAAACTCAGAAACACATCCAGAATGTGTCAGCTAGACTGGTGACTGGAAGCAGCCACCAGGACCATATAACACCAGTCCTGAAAGAGCTACATTGGCTCTCAGTAAGTTTCTGAGCACAAGGGTCAGCACCAACACTTTGAAGCCCTAAATTGCCTTGGCCCTGTATACCTGAAAGCGCGTCTCCACCCCACTGTCCAGCACCAAGGGCCTTCTGGCGGTTTCCTCACTGCGAAAAGTGAAGCTACAAAGAACCAGGCAGAGGGCCTTCTTGGTAGTGGTGCCCACACTGTGGAATACCCTCCCATCAAGGAGATGAGTAACTATATAACCTTTAGGAAGGCAGCCCTGTATAGGGAAGCTTTTTAATATTTAATATTTTGTTATGTTTTTATACATGTTGGCAGCCACCCAGAGTGGCTGGGGCAACCCAGATGGGTGAGCAAAGTACAAATTATTTATTATTATTATTATCATCATCATTATGATAAGAGTGTGCACAGGGAAAACCAAATTCCATTTGAATTGAAGTGGAACCTTGCTCGGGTTTGTTTTCTGAAGCTTCGGATGTCTGATAAAGCACAGAAAAAGGAAGAAATAGAAGGAAGTGGTAGTGTTGGTAAAGGGAATTCCTGTCCCATGGACTGGCAGGCAGTGCTTGCTGCAAGTGGGCTGACATGTGAGCTCCAGTCTCTTTGCCGTATGAAGGTTGTTTATTTTGTTTTGGGCTGCTCCAGCTGCTGCCATTAAGCAAGCCAGGATAGATTCTAGGGTGGAAGAATCTCCTTCCTTGTCCTGAACCTTGCCCTGAGATGGGAGGGAAGGAGCAAGAGGCTGCAATCAGCGGTCCAGTGCAGGAGTGGGTGGCTGGGACATGGGGGGCAGCCCTGAGGAGACAGCCCTGCAAGGTAGGACAAGCCTTCCTAACCCCCACCCTTCGGCCTTGGCCTTTTCTTTCCCTACTGGACATGCAGAGAAAAAGTGGGTGCAAATCTCTTCTGCCCAGGGGCAGCACTGCTATAAATACACCTTCGCATGTGCTGGACTTTTATTTCATGAGCCCATACACTCTCTCTGTGTGTGATGCCCTAACTTCCTGGAGCTTTGGGGGCAATATACATGAACATGACATGCAATGTATAGGTGTCCCAAGTGACTTCCCAGCAAACTATAAGAAGGATAGGTACACAAAAGGCTTTTCTTTTAAATGTCTTCACACTACATGTACATCACGTGCAGGACTTGTGATTTGAGGATGGCACTGAGATGACAGATTTAAGTACACTTCAAAATGAAAAAAGGTGATGTCCCTATTCAGGGTAAGAAAAAGCCTGATTCAGACCTATTACCCTTAATTTGGTTGAACATCTTCAGTTGCCTACTGTGCTTCAAAGTAAATTAACCCTTTAAAAATGGCCTACTGCTCCAGAAACAGAAAAACAAACTTTTATTTGCCTGTCAACATTTTGCTGCATCATGTCCACATGCAAATTACTAAAGTAACAAGGAGCTAAGAAACTCACCTCCTGTTTTTTTTTCTGGTAAAGCAATTCTGCCATCTGATATAGACTCCACAAGATCCTGAAACTCTGCCGGAACATCAGCTTGCTTCCAGCGCTCGTTATCTAGCAGGAGGCTATTTATACACATAAAGGAAGGGGGAGTTCAAAAATTAGAACACATTGCCTTGAAGAGCTAGGTGTCCATACTGATTTCAAATTTCTTACCAGGATGAAATCATGAAAGAGTCAATTGATAAAAAAAAAACTAATCAATGGCAGGCATACTAAAGAAAGCTGTACTGGCAAAAGCCTTATGGAAATAAATGAGAATGAAAATCCATGAGGCAGTCTGACCATCAAGAGATTTCATTCCAACTCATACATCCAGTGAGCCACATGTGTGGCCATCTGTAAGATGTGGAAAGGCATCTGTGTGAAGCGAGTTCTCACAGTTTGGACAACTGCAACTAAACCGCCTCTGTAACATCAAAACTGGGTAACTTTATGGGAAGCAGCTCCTCATTTCTCACATGATGTGGTGCCCAGAAAGTTGTTACTACTTATGTGTACATTGGGCCTCAGATTTAACTACAGTACTGGGTTTTTTTCTTTGACTGTTTATTATTGCATTTATATCCCACTTCTAAGGAGCTCAAGCTGATGCCCATGACTTTCCCCCATCCTGTTATCTTCACAATAACCCAGTGGGGCAGGTTAGGCTGAGTGTTGGTGACTGGTCCAAGGTCACCCTGTGAGCTTCATGAAAGGGGATTTGAACCCTGATTCCTCAGATCAGATGACACAGTTTACCCAAGCAATTGCCATATAACTCAGGGAAAAAACCTGATACCAAAGACAGGTTGGAATGGGAAGGAGTTATAAGCAACAGAAATGACACTGTGGGCTAAACTACCCAACCCTGAGGAAGATAGCTCTTGATGGAGCACATTTCTCCCACCTTTTGCCCTTTCATTATGAAAGGTGGTGGTAGTGGGAAGCTTCAGGAGCTGTTGCATTAAGGAGCCTTGAAGCATACATGTACATAATCATAGAAAGATACCTGAGTTTCGTCTTTCTTTCCTCATGGAATCTGTTTACAAATCTGTTAGCTTGACTCTGAAGTGCACCACGCAATGACATACTCTTCCTACCACAGATTTGTTCTGTATCCAAGATGAAAGTTTCCATCAGTCGCGAAAGAGCAACAAACTCTGTAGAATTCAATTTCTCCAGGAACCCATCCTAAATGAAAAAGGTGATATAACAGCATCATGACTATTTTCATTGTTATCCTACCCCATTATAAAGGCTGAAAAGGCTATGCAGTAAGAAAAGCACCATCGGCATGGACTATCTGATATCATTATGTCATCAGGTGATTGACAGGTGAGTGGCCTGAACCACCAACAGTTCCTCACCCTGGGCTATTATATGAATATCATCTCAAATATAAAGCAAAGCCCCTTCCAACTTTCAGGCTATTTTTAGACATCAGTCCTGTATCACTAAACCTGTTTGACTGTGTTGGGTCCAGATGTAAGGGCATGATTACATCAATGACCCTAGCTGGACCTCTTCTGGGATGCAGGTATATGCATGGAACTTACTTTTGCTCTAGCCATTAGGAACTTGACAGAACGATCATGGCAAATATCAGAGGCACTGTAAAGTAGGTCCTGGATATTGTTTGCTAATCTACCTAGTTCCAGTTCTGAGAGCTTTATGTCCTCACCAATCCTGAAAGAAATACAAGGAAGACTTTGTTGACACATAATTTTCAGCTGAAACAATCCAGTGCCCCACCAGTCTGCTCAAAAAAGGAAATGATTCACATGCAACTACATAGACAATAAGAACTTTGCATTTTTATGTCAATAACAATCTCTGTACTGGAGCAGATTTTTATTTTTTTTAATAAAAGCAAACACTCTGGAAAGATTATCAACTGGAGCAGAATTGACTTCTCAGTTGTCCAATAGATAGCAGCAGCAAGTGAAGCAACAAATAATATATACCAAAAGAACAAATAAAAAAAACAAGCAATTGATGGCCAATTACTGTTCATTTAAGTCTTTTACACTGTGTTCACAATTATTTACATACTATTCCACTAGAACACATTTTTGTTCAACATGCTATTTCCAGAGAGGGAAGTATATCAGCAGCTTCCATATCTGCCACCCGCCATGAACCACCATTGGCAGGAATGGCAGCAGCAGATATGTTCTATGCTTATGAAAATATTTATTTTCTTGTTATTTATGCTGTTTTAAATGTGCATCCTGTAGTTTATCTCCTTTGTAATGTTTTATTCTGACATCTTTAAGATAATATTTTAGTTTCCTGTTAATTATGTTGCTTTGAATGTATACTTTATATTTGACTTTCTTCAGCAATGTTTTCTTCTGGATTGTTTTATTTAATACTTTAATGTGCTGTAAACTGCTTTGAGATTTTTTCCTAAAAATATGAGGCTGTATAGAAATGAAATGGGGGGAAAATATTAAAGACCTGCCTTTTGACTTGTTGAGTGGCCACAAGTGTTCTCCAACTAAGGCTGGTCCAAGATGTTACCAAATAACATGACAGGGAAAGGCTGTGGATGGCTGGTAACCTCACTATTGTGGCGTCTCTGCCTTGCGCTCTGTATAATATCTACTCTCAAACACAGGAAATTCTATGTCCTTATGGTGCATCAGTGAAGCAGAAAAGGAGGACTGAAACCCATTCCTACCTCATCCGGGTGTAGGGTCAGGGAGCGCAGCTAGGGCCACAAACAGGGCAAACACATACCAGAGGAAAGTAAAGGTAAAAAGAAAAGAAGAAATATGCAAAGCTCTTCAGGTGTAATTAACTGCAACTAAAAACATAGGGCTTCAAAATTTTGAATACTTATATCATATTAGATCTGAAATGAAAATGGGAGGGACAATTTATTATCATATCATAGAGAGGAGTCATAAATTTATATCATCAAATTCAAAAGAGAAACCAAGTTAATGGCTGAGGTTGATATCCAACATTGCATGAGCGGACTTCTATTCACACTCCAGGACTTCCCCTTTTTCTCTTCTCCCCTGCAGCCTTCCTGCTTCTAAAATCTTATCTGCAGTGTCCCCATAACACCCTGCTGGGTACAACCCACATAATGCTATGAAACTGAAAGTGTTAGACTCAAGGGTTGAGAAGCCAACATGTGCAGAATATGCATTAAACTTGAAATTGAGTTTTAGGCTCACATTTTTAGAGCTTCTGGAAATGTTTACTTTCAATTTCAAATTTAAAAGCAGTGAATTTGCACTTATTTCGTTAATTTGTTTAGCTGCAGTGGGGACTGAATCCTGCTTTTTTTTTTTTTTTTACTACCTACATGTCAATTCCACCTGGTGTAACACTGGACGAAGTCTGTTCCTTGCTAGATGAGGAGTCTGTGGTACATTCTGGCTCAGATACAGAGTCACTGCTGCTGGGTTCACTGTCTGGGGAAAGGTTTCTCTGAGAGGCAGAATAAGCTGCTGCAGGTGGGAGGTCTCCTTCATTGAAGGCATCACTCATGAACATGCCCTCATGCGTCAGATACACCAGTTCTGCGTCTATGGTACTGTCCTTTGCAGAGTTCTTCTGAGCAGAAGTATCACCCAGTTCCTTGCTCCTCTGGTTCTTGTCTAGAACCAAGAGAACCACTCTTCGGATAACATTTAGTGTTGCCTAAGATAAAATAAGTGCTGGTTAAAAAAATCGACAGTGCTGAATTCCTTGAAGAATACATCTTTTAGCAAGAATGTTTCTATTTTAAATACTGCAAAATCTGAACAAAACAGAATGATTCGTATCCACTATGTTGACATCATTTATGCTGCCCCATAACATCTTCTGTCACTTGCTAAATTCAATAATCATGGTGGCTCATATGAATTCTGCAAAAAGCGACTGACAGAATTTTAAAACTAAGGCGAATAAATTTATGTCATTTATGTCATTAGGCCATTTTCCTAAATATTTTTTTAAAAGGAGAAAACATGAAACATTAATAATGATAGTGTTATCTTTCAGGGCTTGATCTAAGGGACGGTATCAATTTCAGAGGCAGAAGTTCTAGAATTATCAGCACGTACAGAGATTTAATTGATGAAGAAATTCACAAGATTTTCTCACACCCCAATGTTGAATCTAGTTTTGTTACACTGTAGAGCTAGGGATGGAAGGAAACAGTGATTTCTGCCCCACCCTATGTTCCTCACAATCAGCACCGTTTCTTGTTCCACTGCAGTTTAGCTTCTCCTAAAATCTACATTATTCATCTCGCTATCTGCTATGTCTGAAACTACTGTAGTTAATTGCGTAATTAACACCAATAAATTTAAATGGAAGGGAGACGTCAAAAACATGCAGAACATAATGCAATCATGTAATATTCGCACAGTAAAAAGATCGTGAACACTGCTTATATTTGCTTGTATGATTTCCATTCCTGACCTCAGAGGAACATGCGAATTGTGGTAATTTCCACTTCCATTTCCAGCTGTACAAATAGATTATAATGCCATACAAGGATACAATTCATTCAGAAGTGTATTGTAAATCTAACAAAGGAGGGTAAAAATTAACATTCAGCTGAAGCAATACCTCTGGGTAACTTATAGGCAGGAGCCTTAAGGCATGATTTCTCAATTTAAAATGTGATTTTCATGAGAGGCCCCAGGGTGTCAGGGATTCAGCTTTGAAGAACAATTAACCTGCCAAAGGGATTATGCTCTGAGCAAGGTACAGTAAAGTATTGCCTGAGTTGCAGTCTGCCTGCTTTTGGATAATGGCAGAGGCCTCTCCAATGCCTTTCATGAAAACTCACTCAGCTGATGCAAGAAACCCAAGTCCAAATGTATCAAAATTCAATTGGTTTAATAACAATATAAAGTCTTTAAAGTACACTTCTTACCTTAATTCTCTTGAGAAATAAAATAAAATTAGAAAATATATCTTTCAGTAGATCAAACCAATGTGGAAAATTCATCATCCTCATTTGATCTGCAAGTCTATGAAGAATACCATGAAACAATAATTACAATTTCATTTAAACTCAGTTTAACTCTCATCCTGTAAGGTGGCCTTGGGTACATCCTTGCCAGTTCTATCTTCAGCTTCTCAGGCTCAGCTTCCTATCTCTAAAAAGGGATATTAAGGCCTACCTCACAGTGCTATTATTATGGTGAATGACACAAAGACTAATAGTACACCTCAGGGGGGAATGCATAATAAAAATGATTAAGAAGATCAACATTAAATTATGTTTACATAATTTCTGTAGCAAAATTTGTATTCTGAGGTTTCAGAAACGGAAGACTTTCTGGAACTTTGCAGATAATTCTGTAGTACATACTTCACAATAAATCATGGTTTATCCTGATGAGAATAAGCAGCAGGTGGTCTCAGCTCCCACACTTCACCCTCCCCTCTCCTCCAGGAGGAGATTTAAAGCTTTCACTTCTATTTTTGATTAACTGGAGTTTATCATTACATCTGAATCCTAAACAGTAGCTAATCTTAACTATGGTTTGTTGAAACAAGCCAGTTTCACAGCTTGTTGCTTGAGTTCACTTCTTTCAACAAACCATTAAATGGCATACTGTGGTTAATCAAACACAAAAATGAAAGTTGCCAATTTTTCCTAGGGCCTCACAGCTGTGCCAGAAGAGGAGCAGGTAGGAGGCAGCATGTAATTCAAGCCTTATTGCAAATCATTTCCACCATGATAAAATTTGATTTATCATTATGTCCAGCACAGCTAATAGTGTCAGAACAGAGAACGGGTTGGTTAAGATTTAAAACTCGTTCCTTTAAAAATGGAACATGTCAATTTGTTTTAATTCCTATGAAAGCAATAATTATAGCTCTCAAGGAGAAAAAGTAACTAAGGTTAGGCTGCAACACAACACACAAACCTGGCAGTAAGACCATTAACTCAATGGATCTTACTTCTGAGCTGACATTCACAGGATTGTGCCTTTATTGTGTTTTTTTCCTGCCAAGGGAAAATGCTAAAATTTAGTCAGTTTTTCTAGTATTGCCAAAACACACTTCTAGAATTATAAACAATTACATGACACAATGTTTTTAAATCTGTAATTGAAAAAAGGCCAGTTAAAAAATAAGCCTTTCAATAGAATTATAGCTGAAATCCTCTGAGTTTTTGAGATTAACCTCGTGGAACACATTTTCAAAATTGAATTGCCCTCTAGCTACAAATTAGAAACTGTAGCAGCTTTTTCTTTTCCCAGCAAAGGATCAATGAGAGTAGATTACAAATGTGTGTTTAAAATATTAGCACTGGCCTTTCTAGTGTCATACAACATTCTTTGCTTTGGAAGAATTTGCCTGCCTCATCTCCTAGTTATGC
Organism: Darevskia mixta; assembly: GCA_034641385.1. NCBI lineage: Eukaryota > Metazoa > Chordata > Lepidosauria > Squamata > Lacertidae > Darevskia > Darevskia mixta. The sequence goes on from JAWWNH010000130.1 coordinate 2,570,996, forward strand.
CTGAGGTTTTGATGCTTAAACTGCAATTCTATACTCACTTATTTTGAAGTATGCCCCATTAGATACACTTGAACTTACTTCAGAGTAGATATGCAAAGGATTGAAGACCTATGTATGTTTACTCAGAGGTAAGTGTCATGGAATTCAGTGGATAATATTCCAGGTAAAGAATGTATAGCAGTGATTCCCAATTAGGGGTCCAGGGACCCCTGGGGGTCCACATAATGCACCCAGGGGGTCTGCAGCACCATCCCCTGCCAGGACATTCACTTGGAGGGCGTAGAGAGAGGGGGAGAGAGGAGGAGTGCAAACACCTTGGTCCACAGGGAGGGTTCACATTTTTAAAAAATATAAGGGATTCCTTCCCCTTGCTCTCTACTTTTTAGCTGAAAAAAACTAACATCCCAACACTGGACACATTTCTGGAGGCCACCGATGAAGAATTGATACCAGAAGTAAAACATTACATCACTGAGCACCTGTGTGATTTAGCGACTAGCTTCAGAGATTACTTCCCTGCACCAAATCCTGAAAACCCATGAATAAGGAATCCTTTTGAGTCCCTATCTGCGGAAGAGCAAGATGCACTTCTTGACGTGACTTGTGATGAATCACTGAAATCATTTTTCAAAGAATGTAGACTGGACCAATTCTGGGTGAAGGCTTTTGCTGATTATAAGAAGTTAGGTGAAAAAGCTTTCAAACATCTAGTTCCCTTTTGTTCCACGTATCTTTGTGAACAAACATTTTCAACATTTTGTTATATGAAGAACAAGCATAGTATTGGCTTGATGTTGAACCAGATTTGAGAATAAAAGTAGGAAAAATTGAACCAGATGTGGAAGGGATTGTTTGAAACAAAAAGAGGCATAATTATTCCCAACACATTTAGGTTTAGTGTGTTTTTAACATTTTGTTGGGAGCCACCCAGAGTGGCTGTGGCAACCTAGCCAGATGGGTTGCAAGTAAGTAAGTGACTAAGTAAGTAAGTAAGTCCATTATTATTTAGGTTGAGTAGCTGCTAGACATGTCATAATTTGTTCACTTGTACAATATGTTTATATGGTAAAATTCAATTTGTCTTCCCTCCAACTAAATCTTTGTCATTTTTGCATGGTAATATCACAAATTTTATAGTCTCTTATTTAGTATACCTAAAATCCTTTCCTTATTAGGTGCTACCCCACATTTTCTTTTTTAAAAAAATCATTTGCACAGCAAACTACCATGGAGTTATCAAAATTTCCAAAAGTAGGGGGTCCATGGCTTGGCTTTTGAAAAATATGGGATCCTCGGTAACTAGCTAATTGGGAACCACTGATGTATAGGATTGCAGCCTTAACGTAAGTTTTTCAAAATTCATTCTCTCTCTCTCTATGGCCAGAGGAAAAGGAGATAAAGCTTTCCACCTTTAATGCCATGTAGGAGAGAGAATTTCAGAAAGTGTATCTTGCATGACATGCCATTTTCACATCTGCTGTCTGCACATGAGCAACACATGCACTCTTTCAAAATTATAGGAATTGTGCTAAAAGCACTGATGCCAAAAAGAAGTAAAAAGCATGTGGACAAAATTTGTAGGCAATTCACGGACAGAGAAGCAAATGGTAAATCTAGTTCATAGCAACTCAAAGCTTTATACTTACTTAACAACCACATCTGTGTCTATTTCTTCTATTTCTGACACTGTATTAACCACACACTGCAAAGATATAAGAAAAATATGTCTTAGAATTAAATTTGGAGAGAAAGCTTTCTACCCCTGAATCAGACATTTTCTGATTATCCTAATATTCAGAGCTGAAATAATAATAAAAACTTCACAATGGAAAATGAAATTGGACCACGCATGCATTCGGCAAGTATGCTCACACATCACCTTATTCAGCTTTATTTTCCTCCTGCTAATTATTGTGATGCGTGAAGAATGATGCAGGAAACTGCAGTCCAGGTTTAAGGACTGAAGCCCAGGCCACTGGAAATGTTCACTCAATCCTGCCTATGGTATCCAAATGCCTTTTTAAAATATTTGATAAGTTGTCCTGAATGCCATTTTTGTACACTTCAAACATTATTCTGAGTGCCTATTCATACGTTACTATGAGAGCACTGTATGTTACACATTCATATTTTTAAGTGTAATTCATGTGTGTCACATTCATTTTAAGTGTATGTGTAAAAATCTTACGTGTACAGTAAAAAAGGAAAGATAATGAAACCCTGAAATGCACCAAGTATTGCCTACAGGCTTTCAAAGCTTCTCCTTCTTTGCTTCATTTCTAGTTTATGCTAAGCCTGAAAAGACTGTCCAAAATAAGCCAGTGTATTTAGAACCCAAAGAATATAAAATCTTTTCAATTCTGGGGTTAAGATGATGTCTCTTCTCCTAAAACAGCACAGACTTCAAGGAAGATTGGGCAGAGCTAAACTAAAGAGGAGAGCAACAAATGGCAGGTGCTGGAAGCCCAATCCAGATTGGGATAGTTGCAATGGTGGTATTTTAGAGCAGCCTTCCTCACCTTGGGTCCCACAAAGCTGTTGGACGACAGCTCCCATCATCCCCAGTCAGCAATTATGGTACTCCATTATTTACAGCTTATAAAAATACATGTTTTTAAAATCTAGATTATTGTTTCAAACAACAATCAATAAGCAAAATATATGATAAATCAACAAAGTATATCCATTATTTGGGCTTTGTGTAACTCATGATAGAGAAAGAAAACCAGTTTAGCTACCTGGAAATATCAGAAAATCTGAAAAGTACATACATAAAACCAGTGCTTTTTTTCTGGGGGGGACGCATACCCCTAAATATTTTGTGAAACTTTGTACTTTTTTCCATTTCCTATATTTATTTTTCCCAATTTGAACTATAAAATGGTGATTTTCATGAGTCAAAATGAGAGTACCCCTAAACATTTTTTTTAGAAAAAGAAGCACTGTATAAAACATTTAACTAAAATATATATGGAAGGTAAAAATCCCTCAAAAATAAATTACCTGTTTAATTATATTTTTTGCCGTTATAATAATTTCATCTCCATATATTTCAAAAAAATTCAATTTCCTTTGTTTCAGAAGTCCAAACACTAAAGATACAAGCCTTTCCTATTCAGAAAAAAGAAACAAGAATAAAGATCACATGTGAAAGGTAATCAGAACTCAAATGGCAAATTAGAACCTAACTAGTGCAGATAAATTAACATGCTAGATAGTAAATCTGATGGAAAGTACAATATGAGCTAGTCTCTGTACTATTAAGGTCAAGGTTTGATTCTGGCCCGGCAGAAATTACTGGATGCTGTAGAAGCCATGTGCTACAGATGTATACTTTGCATTAATCACCACATACTATACACAGAAGCTATTTCTGCTAAGGACAATATAGGGTGTGTATTTGTGCCTTCCATTAATGAAGGAGTGGACAAATGGTACACATCTGACACAGCTGAAAAATAAAAAAGAATTGAATGGAAAATGCCAAAATTAATGTTTTTAAATCACTGAGAGGATTCAAGATGTGTTGGTGAAAACTCATTCTGTATAGAAAAAGTGAATGGAATAGGCATTGACAGCAGTGTGTACTTTTCTATGTTCTGATAGGCAATTAGCCCGCAAAAAGCCTTTTAAATGGGGAGTACTGTACCTCTTCCAGAATCTGACATTCTTCTTCCAGAGGTCTATTTAAGTCACTGTGAGCATAGGTAGAAAACTCTGCAATCATCATTTTATCTATGAGTTTTTCTAATTCACAAAGCTGTGATCCAAGATGCCTGTTCAAGAAAAGAATGTGTGAAAAAGTTAAAATAATTATGAGAGGGAGCATGAAAGTGCCATTATCTCAATATCAGAAAAATATGGGGATGTATAACTATCATCTGGGTAATTTCTACACAATAAATAACACTATAAAGGACACTGCATACAGTTTATTTATGTTATGTCTTCCTTTACAGCAAAACAACAAAAAAACCTTTAAAATTCCACTGTGACATTAATGTCAGACATCTCCATGAAAGGAGAACAATTTGCTATAAAATCAACAGTAATAAAGTGCAAGTGTCTGTGTCTCTGCGTCGTGTCCCTGTGTACGTGGGATTGCGCTACTGCGCATGTGCCCCACGGACACAGGGATTGGAGCGCAGAGACTTCGGGCGGCAGCAGGTGCGGGGTGCTGATTGGCCGGAGGACGCGCGGGCGGCGGCCATTGCTGATTGGGCGTTGGGGGCCGCGAGGGGCGAGGGTGTGTCCGTGTGCGCGAGGCGGGCAGAGGCAGAGGCAGGCGGGCGCGCGGAGAGGAGGAGGAGGAGGGGGCGCTTCGGCAGCGGCCGCGGTGGCACCAACGGGCGGGACTGCCGGGCAGCAGGCAGGCAGCCAACCGGTGGAGGAGGAGGAGACGGCGGAGAGGCGGACGCAGCCGGCGGGGATGCTGAGCGAAGCAGAGAGCAGTGGAGGAGGAGGAGGAGCAGCTGTTATCGGCCCCGGGGAGAGCCGGTAATGTTTGACCACATATGTTCTAACGCCCGTTAATTTAACGGGCTTACAGTCTACTAGTATGTATAATAATTACACACTTCATGAGTAACCAATGACTCTTGAGAACTCAGCAGTCATGGGAGATGTTGACAGGTCCTCTTAGGGATCAGTAACTGGCTAAAGAACAGGAAATAGAGGGCAAGAGTAAACTGACTTCTAACAGTGGAGGTACGCATGCAGTAATGGTTCCCCAAAGATATTTCTTGAGGTGAGAGCTATTTATTTTTTTCAATAAAGAGATGGAGTCAGAGGGGGCATTGAAAAGACCAAGTTTGTAGAATGCAAGGAGATTTCAAAGGATCTCTAAAATCTGGGCAAATCGAAAACAAAAAGGTAAATAAGAATCAATGCATGGAGAACAAATCTGAAGGAGCACAATGATTAGTCCAGCAAGAGAGCATTACGGGAATAAAAAAGCTAAGCTCCATTCAATGACTATTATAAAAGCATTTAACACCCTAAAACAAATCTATGGGAAAGACATATCTGGAGCACTAGATTGATTTCTGGTCAACGTATCTCAAAAAGGATGACTATCTTCACTCTAAGAAAGGATTAGAAACAGGGTTTCTCAAACACCTGAACCCTGGATGAGCTTATGAAGTTGTCACTGACCCAATGTAAATGAATAAAGTGAGGAAAAGCACCTATAGACAATTTTTTTAGCATCAAAGCAGCACGGTCTGAGAATATGTTTGTATTGTGGAATCATCTTGTTAAATACAGAGGTTCCTCACGTTCACTCTGCGCATGACATGCCCTTTTCTGTAAGCTTCTTTTCCACCCCTAACTCATTTTGAGCCATAGGTCTTTATTCACTCCTTGCACAGTCCCATCAAGCCCAAGGCATTATCAACCACTTTGGGAAACCCTGGACTAAAATATAAAGGGTCTTTTAGTCTAGAAAACAAGATTTGGGGCAGGGGGGAGTGTGACAGTGCTTTATTAAATTATGGATGGTGTGGAGAAAAATGGACAAAGACAACTTTCCACCTACTCTCATAATACTAGATGACCTGTACTCACTCAATGATCTTGACTGACCTATATTTAGGACAGAAAGGAAGGGGAGTCTGAATACCCTTTACCTTTGCATTTATGTGGTGTACAACTATTAGTGTAAATAAGAATTCACACTATATCAAGGATACTTTTAGGGCCTTTTTAAAAACTGACTAATTACATTCTCACTGGACACTAATATACTGTAATATAATTAACAATATAGTAAATTAGTACAACTCAGTAACATTTATAAAGATACCAGTTATAGGTGGTATTCAGCCAAGCTTTACTCACTTAAGTCATATCCATTAATTTCAACAGCTCTACTATGAGTTAAATTTACTGACTGACTGACTGACTGACTGACTGGAGTTAAATTTAGTTGAATACCAACTTAGATCTGCACGAACTAGATATCCCTTGAAACTGATCATAATAATTTTATATGTGATTATGAATTTCTATTGGAATGTCAAATGTCACCTACCGGAAACTGTGAATGCCCTGGAGCTCCTGCTGTAGCACCTCCTGTGTTGTTGCTATCAAGTCTAACGCTCCAACAAATTCAGAAGTGGACAGTAATAGCTGTACAGTAGGTTGTGTTTGGTGCACTGTTGCCATTAACTTCAGTTTATTATATGCTTTTATACAGTTATTTCTAGTCAATGATAATCTTAAAACTTTAAGAGATCCTTCACACATTACTTTATCAATTTGGCCTATTTTATCTCGAAGCATTTTTACAGCCTGGGAGGTTTTCCTGAGGTAGTCTTGCAGCTCATGCTGGGAGGTCATTGCATGGAAAAATGCTTCTGAGCGGAGAGAGATTTGATGAGCGATATTTACTTCCACAATATCCAGATAGTGGCTCAGCTTAAGGGAAGAAAGAGAAATCAATATTGTAACATTTGTGCTCTTAATCTACCACAATCAGTGTCACAATACCAGACATTTAACTCAAGTAAATTGGGCATGTGGCCTTTACAAATCACACATGCACATACCCAGGAACACAGCCCATATTTAATTAACACTGAATTTAAAATTAAACAAAGAAAAACAAAGAAGAAAAGCATACAGTATGACACTGGAGGTGCATTTCAATCTTCCTGAACGTTTAAAAACAGGCTTGAAAGCTGCCATTCTTCAAGGAGGAAAGTTTCAAAATGAGAGTTCAGCATGAACTGGCTAAGTTGGAATTAATTTGCAGATTTGATACTGTCAGATCAATAATGACTGGGAGTATCTTACGCACCACAATCTTATCTTCCATTAAAAGTCCATATACCCTATTTAACTTGCTTTTGCCGATTCATTACAAGTTTGAGTAATGAATACCCATTCTGGGTCTTTTACTCCTGTTAAGATATTGTAGAATCATAGAATTGTAGAGTTGGAAGGGACCCCAAGGATCATCTAGTCTAACCCCCTGCAATGCAGGAATCTTAACTAAAGCATCCAGGACAGACCTCTGCTTAAAAACCTTCAAGGAAGGAGAGTCTACCACCTTCCCAGGGAGTCCATTCCACAGCTGAACAGCTCAGTTCACTTATATCATGTTCACTTACACTCTAAATTGTAATGTGGGATTCTTAATTTTTTGTGCATCCATCCTAAACAGGGTAACGGCAGATTAAGAGCCTTTGATATCAGAAATGATATCAGTATCAAGCAAGGATAACCCACACTTCAAATGTTGATAAAGTGGCTTGCCTTAAATGCTTATGCCACAATCCATTTTTAGGGTTTAATGTTCTTAACCTTCCAGCAAAAACAACCAACAGTCCTTTATAATATCTATATATTATAGAGTGGCTGGGGCAACCCAGTCAGATGGGCGGGAAACAAACAAACAAAAACAAACAAACAAACATTTTTTTTCTGAAAGAGCTCAACCAGAATTACACAAGCCAAGAAAACATGCACAGTTAGCATCTTAATAAAGAAACTTCCATTGCACTGATCAAATACCTGCAATGGCAACAGTTTATTCAGTGCTTTTTTCTAGAAAAAGAGGTGCCGGTACTCACCATGAGGTTGTTACAGTAAATGTCAGTGTTTTTAACAACAACAAAAAGAGGTGCCGGTTCTATGTCCCCTTGAGTGGGGGGGGGGGGAAGCACTGAGTTTATTCACCTTTTCTTGAAGCAACTTTGAGGAAGCGGCATCACGATTTCCTTTGCCTCCAGCAGTATTAAAATGAGACCAAGGTAATACTGCATTAAATGTTAGGGGATCTTCCAAGGCAAAATCTGGTTTTAAAAAAATCTGAAAAAAGAAGTCAATCACATCTCATTACCACACATCACTAATGTTCTTTAACTGTACACCTTTAACTGTATAGTGCAAACTTGTTGACTCCATTTATAAGCAGGACTGGTGGAGAATATCACTTAGACTTCATATCAATTTTTATATTTGGGGCGTACATCAACTTGTAAATGTGATTCAGAGCAGTACTTGTACAGTATATGTACTGTATATAGGTAGTCTAAAATACTGCTTAACAGTGGAACTCTACATCCATCTCTCAGAAATAAGTCCCACTGAGTTCAGTTGGCCTTACTCTCAGATAAGTAAGCATAAGTTTCTGTACCACCGTTTAATGCTTTAGACTTAAGGTTGGATATTTGACTAATCAATAAATATTTGTCCAGCTGACTGGTCAAATAATAATAATAAGGTTTTTTTTAAAAAGATTAATTTTACTAGAACAAGCATATTGTAATCATCAACATGCTTCATCCTTTTACTAATTATGAAAACAAATGTAACTGCCACCATGAAATAATGCTTTTTAAAAATGTTTCATCATAATGTTTAATGATGTTAGGTAAGGTTTCTATAAATATGAGCAATTCACTGAACTTTTCTAGGTTTTTTTTGTAGAATACTAAGTCCGGACAAAACTGACAAAATGAAAAAAAATAGAAATAGAAATAAAACAGAGTAACAGAGCATGGAGGAGGCACTCTGTGGTGCCTACAGTCATGCATGCACATGAAAGCTCATACCAAGAACAAACTTAGTTGGTCTCTAAGGTGCTACTGGAAGAATTTTTTTTTTTTATTCTGTTGATGACTGTTAACGACTGCAATTGGTCTTACAGGAAAAAGCAAGGGATGAGAGGGCCAAAAATAGCTTAATCATGTATAATGAGATAAGAATCCAATGTCTCCATTCAGACCAGGTCTCTCCATGGTTTTAAGTTTGGTAATAAGTTGTAATTCAGCAACTTCTATTTCCAGTCTATTTCTGAAATTCTTTTGTAATATGACAGCTACTTTGAGATCTTGTATAGAATGTCCTGGGAGATTGAAGTGTTCTCCTACTGGTTTCTCTGTCTTGTGATTCCTGATATCAGATTTGTGTCCATTTATCCGTTAGCGTAGGGTTTGGCCATTCCCACCCCCCTTCTGAGTAATACCCCTCCCCACCCTCTCACTATATATAAAGGTCTGGTGACTTCTGTTTCAGTGTATCTGAAGAAGTGTGCATGCACACGAAAGCTCATACCAAGAACAAATTAGTTGGTCTCTAAGGTGCTACTGGACAATTTTTTTTATTTTTTAAATATATTTCTCTTTTAGTACATTCTATGATAGATCTCAGTCTAAACTATCACAAATTGCTCCCTTTTTTCCTCCATGTGCCAACATGATACACTGGGTATACCCAGCCCCGATACAAGGACAGCAGAGGGCCTTTTGGGATGTGGCGCCTCATTAGTGGAACTCTTCCCAAGAAAGCTCATCGGGTTTCTATGTGAATACTGTTTGGGCACCAGGCAGATATCTTTTATTTCCACAGGCTTATAGCCTCTGATGTATCCCATCCCTCAAAGCTGTTTCTGGTACAGCCTTTTACTGCTTTTCTGCAGCATGGGGGTGCTAGTGACTGTAAACTGCCCTGGAAATATTCTAACATGAGATACAGTGGTACCCTGGGTTTTCAAACGTACCGGTAATCCATTCCGGAAGACCGTTCGACTTCCGAAATGTTCGAAAACCGAAACTCAATAGCTGACAGCTAGGCTCTAGGGTCTGGCACTCAGTAGAAGCCGTGTTTTCTGTTCGACTTCCAAGGCGCGTTCTAAAACTGAAGCAGTTACCTCCGGGTTTTCAGCGTTCTAAAACCGAAATGTTTGCCTTCCAAGACGTTCAAAAACCGAGGTACCACTGTATATTAATTGTCCCTTTCAGACATTATTAAAGAAAGAAATGTGTCTCTTCACCCTCTTTGGAATAACCTATAAATTTGCATTTACATACTACTCTGTTTCCAGATCTTCTCACTTTTACATCTCATTAGTACAAGATGTGAAAAATTAGCTGTCACATTTTAATTACAGTATCAGTAGTACACCACAAACTTTGCCAACACTATGTGAGTCTAGTCAACTATATCCAACTCAAACATTTGTTGCCAGAGACCAGAATTCCAGTTTTAGCTCTTTTCTGGTTTGTTATATCTTGGGCGCATTTCATTTTTGTTAGCAATATCTTGTTATTGGAGGAATTACCTGCCTCCACTGGCATTTTCATTGGTTTTGGTGCCATTTGAGTGCTTTCCAACCTCAGCCTAATCCCTGCTTCTGTCTCCAGCTCAAGACTGCAAACCAAAATAGATTCTGCGTTACTGGGTTTTTTTTGTAGGATCCCCCTATTGTGTTCATTATGTAGGGAATGTTTCATTTTGCCTATAATAGTAGATGTTTATAAGAAAGTGAAGGACAATGTTTGCCATTTTTCTTCTTGTTGTAGATTGTTTAAGGAATGTTAAAATGTACCTAAAGGGCGACTGCGATTATTTTTAAATGCACTTATCTCCAAACCACCTTTTCTCTAAGTCATGGGCGGGAAATCTGTGGCATTCCAGATGACAATAGATTACATCATCCCTGTCCATTGGCCATGTTCCCTGGGTGTGTGAGTCCAACAACATCTCTACTGGTTCTCTACTCTTGATCTATGTGTACAAGTCCATGTGTACCCACTCGCTGGATCATCACCTTGTCATGGCTTGCACGTTCCTATGACCCTTGTGAGCAAAGCTACTGGGAGTCTTGTACTTCCAGCAGGGTCACCCAAGGCAGTAATGTCAAAGGGGAGGAGCTAGACAAAGAATGGTCCAATAAGTCCTCAACGGCAGAACAGGCAGAAGATAGTAAGTGGCATGTTACAGCGGCTGTGAAGGCGGATGAAGGCTGCAGCAGATAAGAATCTACCAGTTGTTGGGATACTCATGCCGTCGGAATAGAACCAAGACTGTGCGTAGGTCAGCATGCACTGATCTACACACATAAAACAAATGCACACAGAGGCATCTTTCAAAAACCCATCCCAAACCCAAACCCCAAAAAGTCCCATGGCGATTGGCAAATGGTAATGGGGACAGGACCGTGAAATCTGGAAGCTCCTAGTCATGAACTGGCACATGGGCAGAGGATACAGATTCAGTCGTTTTAACATCAATATTGCAGCACTTCAAGAAACTCGAAGAGCAGGAGAGAGACAACTGAAGGAAGAAAAAGGAGGCTACACACTCTTCTGGAAAGGTCTACCTGAACAAGAATGTCAAATACATGGAGTAGACTTTGCTATAAAAAAATGATCTTGTGAAGCTGTTGTCAGAAATCCCCACCGGCATTAATGAGTGACTTTCAATCCTTTGAATAAAAATCACCAAAAACAACAGCACTTACTATTCTAAGTGCTTATGCACCAACACTGGATGCCAATGAAGACATTAAAGAATTTTTTTATTCTCAACTGAATACCATCCTATCAGAAACACCTAAGGAGGATAAAATTATAGTTGGGCGAGATTTCGATCTGTGGCCTGGGACTATTGGGAAAGAAGGAATTGGCAACAGCAACCAGAACAGAATCTTACTTTTGACAATATGTGCACAACCTTGTTATTACCAACACATTCTTTCAACAAAAAAATAAATTTAAGACATCATGGAGGCACCCTGGGTCAAACCACTGGTACCTCTTTGACTATGTAATTGTCTGAACTGATTATCGCCGTGATGTGCTCCTTACCAGAGCTATGCCGAGTGTCGACGAGTGCTGAACAGATCACCGATTAATACGTTCCACAATGGAAAGATTATACCTCAACGCAGGCTTCAAAGAAGGAAACCAAGGTGCAAAATGAACACTCAAGCCCTTCAAGATCCTATTAAGCGGGACAGACCATCTGCTTTCAAAATTCCCTGATAACATTGAGGAACAATGGACCAAGCTAAAAACATCCATTATTGCAGCCTGTGAACAAACCATTGGACACCAAACCAAGAAACACCAGGACTGGTTTGATGAGAATGACAGTGAGATTGAACACATTATTCACAAGAAAAGGAAGGCCTTTCAGATCTGGCAAAGAGATAGAAACTGCGCCACTAAGAAAAAAACCTATGCCAACGCTGAGGCTAAGGTTCAAAGAAGAACCAGAGAACTAAAGAACACCTGGTGGATAAAAAAGCTCAAGAGATCCAGCACTTAGCCAACACTCATGATGCACAGAGTTTCTTTAAAGCCACAAATACCATCTATGGCCCAATAAATCATGGCATATGCCCCCTACGCTCAGCAGATGGTACCACACTTCTGAAAGAAGCTATTGCACTGCACTGGAAAGAACATTACCAGCATCTCCTTAACCACAACTCCCCCGTAGCTGCTGAGGTCCTCTCACGAATTCCGCAAAAACAAATTAGAGATGAGCTTGCAGTATCTCCAAATCTGGGAGAGTTGTGTTAAGCAAACGAAAAACAACAAAGCCAGCGGACCTGATGGGATACCTGCCAAAGTCTTCAAAGTGGGTGGGATTCAACTTACACAACAACTTCACAAGCTCGTCAAAAAATCTGGGAGAGAGAAAAGATACTAGCAGACTTTAGGGATGCCAAAATGATCAATCTCTTTTTAAAAAGGTCATAGATTACTACTACTATCCACTACTATTTATTATCTATTGGTTTATTGCTTTATTTATCCTATATAATAAAGAGCAAGTGTCCCTGCTTTTCCGTGTGTCACGGAAGTGCGTTGTGCGCATGTCACACGGGGACGCAGGGATTGGAGCGTGGACAGCAATAGACAGCAAAGGAGAGCAATAGGTGATGCCGCTTAGGAGGGGGCGGAGAGGGGGGCGGGACGGCACACAGACACTTCCGCCCGGGCGAAACTGCACCGCTGCCATTGCCGGGGGGAAGCCCGCCGCCGCCCGTCTATGGAGGCTCCCGCTGCCGCCGCCCGCCGCCACCCGCCGATGGAGGCTCCCGCCGCCGCGCCGCTCCCGCCGCCTATGGCGGCCGCTGCGGCCGGCGCTTAGCGCCCGTTTTTAATGGGCTAAATTCACTAGTAGTCTGTATAAGATATTCTGTTTTTTAATGTTTGTTGTTTTATTATATTTTTATATAACATATTTCCATCTGGGGAAACTCAGCCAGATGGGTGAGATATAAATAAATATATATTATTATTATTATTATTATTATTATTATTATTATTATTATTATCCTATATAATAAAGAGCCTGTGTCCGTCCGTACTTTCCGTGTGTCAGTGGAAATCGCAAGTGCGCGTGCGCTCCACTGACACAGGGATTGGATGGTGCAGACCAATAGGCGATGGCGGTTACGCCTCTACCTCCACACACCCACACCCGCCAGCCTCAGAGAGACAGAGAGAGAAGGCAGGCGGCGGCGGAGGAGGCCGTGCGCGCTTGAGGGGGAGTCGGAGCGAGGCAGTTGGCGCTTCTCTCCGCCGCCTCAGCTCCTCCTCCGCCAGTCGCAGCTGCAGAACAGGGGCAGCACCAGGGTTCCCGAGACGGGGAAAGGGAGGGAGGGAAGCCCGGCCGCCCCGCTCGGGTCCGCCACCTCGCGCTGCGGGCGTCAAAATAAAAAAAGGGGGGAGGGAGGGGGGAGGGAGAGCAAGCGAGGCCCTTTCAGGTGGCCGGGGGTGAAGCGGCGGAGGGGAGGGGGTGTTGATCTTAGAGGAGACAGCGGCGTCGCGGGGCCCAGGCACTCAAACAGCTCTCCTCCTCCTCCCCCCGCCCTCCTGCGTCCCTCCCTCCACGCCAGCCAGCCAGCCTAGCCTAGCCGGGCACTTTGTTTGTGTCCCACAATGCAACGCCGTGGCGGCGGCTGTTGTGAAGCGGGAGGGAGGGAGGATTGGCGGAGAGCAGTGGGCGGGGCCACGAGCGGTCGTCGGAGAGGGCGGGGCCAAAACTGGAGATTGGGGAGGGGGAAGGGGAAGCGGCGGAGGGAAAAGCGTTTGGCGTTGGGTCGTTTGCGCCGCTGCTGCCCGCACACCTCCAGCGGAGCCTCCCGTTCCTGGAGGCTCCCGCCGCCGCCTTTCTTCTAGAGCCCGTAATCTTTACGGGCTTAATTTACTAGTTATTATTAAAATTACATTTTGTTCTAAACCACAAATAAAAGCTTTAAAGAACCCCATTCCTCAACCTTGTGGACTAAGGAGGAAAGAAGGGGAGATCACAGAAATCTGAAGCTTGTTGTAGTACATTATTGCACTGGGCCTATGTATGTGTGAAATATATACAGACTAGTAAATTAAGCCCGTTATCAGATAACGGGCCCTAGAACATATGGGGCCATTCGGGGGTGTAGCGGTCCCTCCAATTAACCCTCCCCTCCCCAGCCTCCTCTCCCTCCAATTAACCCTCCCCTCCCCAGCCTCCTCTCCCTCCCATTAACCCTTCCCTCCCCAGACTCCTCTCCCTCCCATTAACCCTTCCCCTCCCCAGCAGCCTGTTCAATCAGATGGCTTTGGGAAACCCACAAACACAGCTCGGCTCTCTCTCTCTCTCTCTCACCCACCTCCCCCCCCCACTTCCCACACCTCCAGAAATAGCTCGCCTCTCTCTCTCCCTCCCAGACACACACACACCTCCCCCCCCCATCCCCGGCGACCGGGCGGCAGCGCGAGGCGGGCAGGGGGTGGTGGGGAGGCTGGTGTGCGTGCGGTGGCGAAGGGAAAGCAGTGAAGGAGACCCTTTGGCGAGGCTGCTGTGCGAGCCTCCAGCCAAGGGAAAGCACTAACGGCGCTTGCCGAGGCTGCTGTGTGAGCCTCCAGGCAAGCGTCGGACCGCGTGGAAAGGAGACCCTTTGCCGAGGCTGGTGTGCGAGCCTCCAGGCAAGGGAAAGCAGTGAAGGAGACCCTTTGGCGAGGCTGCTGTGCGAGCCTCCAGCCAAGGGAAAGCACTAATGGCGCTTGCCGAGGCTGCTGTGCGAGCCTCCAGGCAAGCGTCGGACCGCGTGGAAAGGAGACCCTTTGCCGAGGCTGGCGTGTGAGCCTCCAGGCAAGGGAAAGCACTGGGGGACCCCCACCCACCCAACTCCCAATGTGCGCACCTCCCCCCCAAAAAACCACCACCCAAGCCCAGCTCCGTCCTCCTTCCGCCGGCCGCCGATCCCTGGCTGCAGCCGGGGGAGGAATACCGCGAGAGTTGGAAGCGGCTTCCCTCGGCCCGGCTGCGAAGGTAGGGAGAGGGGGGGAAGCGAGGGCGGGGGCTTGTTTTTGTGTGGGGGGGCTTGGGGGTGTGTGTGTGTGTGTGTGCGCGCAAGTGTGTGAGTGTGTGGGCGACGTGGCGGCGGAGGCGGGTGTGCGGCGACCCTCTTCGGCCTCCGGAGCACCGGCGCTCCGCGAGGCGGGTCGATTCAGGCCGCTGGGGGGTGGAGAGGGGCTCCCTCCCCCTTCTTATTTTTTTTTTCCGGGGGTGGCTGCAGCGGCGGCGGGGATGGGCCGGCCCTCCTTGGCCTCCGGAGCACCGGCGCTCCGCTGGATGGGCCGTCCCAGGCCGCTAGGCCTCGGAGCCCCCCGTTCTGCCTGGCCCCGGACGGCTCTCTTTGTGCATTGTGTGCCCGCGGGGCGGGCGGCGGCGGAGCAACCCCTGTCCCCGAAGATCTTATTCGGGAAGCAAGCAGGAGTGGTCTGTGCTGCAGCCGGCAGCAGGAGTATCGGACAGAGGGCTGCGGGCGGTGGCGCTATGCGCCACCGCCGCCACAGTGGTTGGTGGGATTGGTCCGTACTACCTAATCCGGGTCTCACTGGAACGCACGCGCACTTGCGAATTCCTGTGACACACGGAAAGTGGTACGTACGGACACAGGCTCTTTATTATATAGGATTATTCCAGCAAAGGACAAAAATAAAATAAAATGTGACTATAGTGTTAGTGTGAACAGTTAATCTTCAGAATCTAGCAAAAGAAACAACTCCAAAAAGTGGAAGAAAGTGAAAACAACTGGAAATGATGCATTTTGATAAGTTGCCTAAATTCTGCATATATACATTGTCACATGTAAGAGTAGGATAAGCTATGCTAAAATATGTATCTCTATTCTGAGACCTGCGAGTATAGAGCGGTATATAAATTCAATAAATAATACATACAGCCCAAATAAATTAATAAGCAAAAGACACGAGCAAAGCATTTCTTCTTACGGCTATGAAAATCTTCATCATACCTTAGGTACTTGCTCCAGATCTGTCCTGGATTTATCTAAAAATAAAATGCCGCAAGAAATAGAAGATTCAAATTACATATTTTCACAGTAAACTCCAGTTGCTCATTCATTTTCAATTTTATGAAACATACAGGCCCTTATTAAACTTTGGAATGTTTCTGGATTTGGTTTCAGATTGAATATACACAAGTAAGAAAAATCTGAACTCAGTCATTTTAGATAAATAGAAGAAAATAATGTTGTTATTATTAAAGCAAATATTCTCATTTGTAGATTGAAGAACCATCTCAGCAGGCAGTAGGGAGGCAGTTATTCACCTCTTTCACTCTAGCCATTGGAGAGTTGAAAAGACAAGAGGGTACATGAGTAAATACAGAAATGTTTCTCTCTCTCTCATAATACTAGAATTTGGGGACATTCAATGAAGCTGAATTTTGGAAGATTCAGGGCAGACATTTTGAAATATTTCAGTCAGCCAGGTGTCGTATTTTCTTTACCCAGGTATTGGGTTAAATTAGAAATTCTAATTGCTGTCTTCACTGTAATTTATCTTTGCTTGCTGTTGTTTTGTTTATTTATTGGCCCTGTTTTTCTATACTCTGTCATTTCTGTATATTGTTATCTTTTTCCTGCATATTTTATGACTACCTTACTTCATTGTTCCCCGCTCAGGGACTCAAAATATCCAATGAAGAGTGAAATTCGGACATATGGCAGCCCTAGTAAATTAAAGAGAATGACTAAGCTGTAACCTACCATGAGTATGTAACAGTGTCCTATCAAAAGTATCTTTAGGAGGACAAATGGTCTTGCATCTCTCATGAATCTTTTCTCTCTACAAAAGGTGAAGAAAATTCCGGGTTTGAAACATTTCCCCCCCACAGCACATTATTTAAGTTTCCTATGCAAAATGATACTTAAAAAAAACCTGACAAATTAAATCTATTATTATAATGAAATGGTATAATTCAGGACTGCATTCCTATCAATAAAATATATTAAAGATTAAAAATATATATATCAAGGCCAATTTTCATTATACCTTTAACTAAAGCTGACATCCTATGTGCACATACCTGGGAATAAAGCCTACAATGGCTCTTATTTCTGGGGAGGCATGCATAGGACTGGGCTATCCTCTGAAGTAGACTTCCCCAACCTTAGGTCCACATATGCTGTTGGACCTCCATCATCTCCAGCTGTCACGGTTGGTGGGACGTATCATCCCAAAGCACCTGAGGGCCTAAGGCTTCTTTGTAAGGTTTAGCACTAAAGTACTCTTCAGGCCTTCATCCTGAACATGCAAGGGTGGGGGTGCGTGCAGGGGACTGGTGTCATGTGTCCCCCAACTTTTGTGCATAAAGCAGCACCAACCCTCCACTCTCAATCTTAGTGTGCTTAGCATGAAGGGGTCTTCTATGCAAATTCAACTGGACAGACTTAGAAGCCTCCCCATGATCAGGAACTCTGGATTATTGGTTTCCTACTGCAAGGAAGCTTCCAAATTCATTCAGTCAAATGCATCTTGAAGTCCTCTTCAGACCTTGCTGCTCAAACTGAGAAGGGCAAGGTAGAGTGTGTGCAGAGAGCAGAGTAACTGCTCCAAACTTTTAGCCCTTGTGCACAGAGAGCTTGTACTTCTTTCATCATGCTGCTTAAAAATAGAAAAACTGTTTAAATGAACAAGTTGTTTTTCTTCTCCCAGCATATGCATTAGGCTGTTTGGAGGCACTCCCTCCCTCCCTCCCTCCCTCCCTTCCATCCATCTTTCTAGCTTTGGGTTCCCCCCAACTCTCCTTTTTCTGCCCTTATTTGCTACAAAAGCAACAGCACTCATAGCCTGAACATCAGAAATAGACAGGTCTATCATAGGATTTCTCTTTTACCTGAACGATTTCCTGTTGGTATGTTACAAAAAATTCCTTGCTGATCTGTGGGAGGTAGAGCGAAGGCACAACTTCAATGTCCACAAAATCCTGTCCCCATGTTTTTGTAAAGAAATCAGATTCCCTTTTTGTTAACCGAGGATCATTTAGTGCTGCTGGGAGATTTACTTTGGAATGATAAATAGTCCATCTATGTTGATCAGCAACTAAAGATGGACTGTCACATAAACTATTCGGATCACCTGAAAGACAAAACAGTAACTTGAAAGAGGCATGCATTTTTCCCAGCAATGGCAAGATAAAATCTGCACAAACAAGGGACAAATTAAGGTTCCTCCTTCTTCTCAGTTGCCCTTCTGTGAAAGGATCCAAGATGACTACATCCTACTATCGACAGTTTTGTCTCTCTGTTCCAGTGAACTTTTGAAAACTTATGTTGGCACTGAGTTGTTTGAATACATCCCAAGCTGAATGGTTCATATGTATTGATTTTGGTCATATACGTTACATGTATATAAGATAAAATCTGCAGCATAATTTAAGAATTAACTATAAAAACACATATCTTAAGAAGATATTACACTCTAATTATGTACTGCAGGACTGCTCTGCACCTTTGTGTTTAGACTGAAATATATCCATCTTATCTTAATATCGCTTTTAGCACTCAGGGAAGAACAGAAAACTCTGAACTCTCCAATGTTGGCAGTGAGGTAGCAAATACAAATCTCCATGCAGCAGGTAATTTCAGATATCAGAGAAATGAAGCGTATTAACAATTGTTATCTTTGTACATTTTGCAAAGCCTCACAATGGCAGACATACAAATCTTCTACACATTGAAACAGTCATCATGTAATTTACTATTGTTTGCTGCTGTCAAAGGTACAAAAAAAAATCAAAACAGCAGAACCTAAGTGTCAGGGACTGGCCCGTCCCCAGAGCCGAGCTGACAGGGGAAACTGGCTGGAGAGAGAGAAGAGAGATCAGGTCGGAAAGCGAGTCGCAGGAAGGAAGCAGTGGTGGAGACGAGGGAGGGCTCTGGGAGGCTGCCAGGGACCCAGGACCACCAGCTGGAGGGGAAGCGGAAGTGCAGTCGCACAGGGAAAGGCGAGGGCTCTGGGAAGCTGTCAAAGACCCAGAGCCACCAGCTGGAGAGGAGGGGGATCTGGGGAGGGCGCCCAGCGCCACTCCACAGCTGTGTAGAAGTAGAAAGCGGAAGGAAGCAAGAAAGCGTTTCGGTTTTCCAAAGCTCTTATGTTGGGGGCGGAGCCGTGAAAGGCCACTCCCGGAATCTGGAACTGACTCAAGTGGTCATGAACTTTGAGAGCTCTGATGTATACTTTGTAAAATAAAGCAACTAGTTTAGCAGACGACGTGGTCTGGCTGATTACTCTCGAGGAGACATTACAGAGTCCTCACACTAAGAGTATAATTAAGAGAAGAATTAGAAGGCAATGCAGCATTTCAAGAGTTACGTAACCCTGAAATTGATTTTAATTGTTTTTGCTATAAAAACAATCTTATTGATATTGATTTATTACTCATCCAGCATGTTCTTTTCATTCAAGCTCACATAGGCTATCAGGTTTAATGCAAATATCCAAAACTTAAACATTTACTGTTTTTTATGTCTGTAGTAATATGCAACTGTGCAATAAACAAACTAATGTCAATTCACTATGTAAGGATTGTATCTCAGAAGAGATCCTCTGAAATTACTAGAATGTAGTTTGTCACGTCCACAGAGTTAAACAGGTACACAATGTGTATGTTTAACAGCATAAACTTTACCATGCCTACCATGCTAATGACAGGCGTCTCTCCACTTACACGTGTTCAACTCATGTATGCACGCAGAGCTGGGAAATAATTAAATCAATCTATTTAAACTGCAAAAATGTGTGAAAGGGGAGGCCTGTGGAGAGTTTGAGTTTGAGAATCTGTCGTCCACAAGGAGAAGGGGACAACAGAGGATGAGATGGTTGGACAGTGTTCTCGAAGCTACTAACATGAGTTTGGCCAAACTGCGAGAGGCAGTGAAGGATAGGCGTGCCTGGCGTGCTCTGGTCCACGGGGTCACGAAGAGTCGGACACGACTGAACGACTGAACAACAACATTTAAACTGCAAAAATGTGTGAAAGGGGAGGCCTGTGGAGAGTTGGAGTTTGAGAATAGAGGTTTGGAGGGAGGAATTGTGCTGGCGTTTGGCTTTTTAGATGGTGTTCCCCACTATACATGATTTCATGTGTACTTGTGGTACCTGGGAACATAACCCTCATTTAAGTGGGGACATGCGTGTATCAAACATAGATCTCAGTTTCCACGAGATATGGTGTGTGGAGAGAGAGAGAGAGTGTGTGTGTGTGTGTTAAGGGTAAGGGTCTAGACCTAGTAATTTTGAGATCCCACCTGGCACCTTCATTATACATCTTTAGGTACCGGGCGAAAATGTTCCTCTTCTACCAGCCCTTTGGTTGATTAACATTCTATGTCCTTTTAAATGTGTTTGTGAGAGGGGGGTTATTGGTGTGTTTTGGTTTTGTTCTTGTTTCTATTATGTATTTTGTTTTTTGTTTGTTTTTTATGCTGTATGTATGAATGTAATGTGGCACTCAACAGCTTTTCAATGGGGTAACGTGGCACTCAGCCTGGGGAAAAAGTTAAGCCAATTTTGTTAGAGACACTTACCTGTTGGTTCCTTGGGACATACATCTGGCAGCGACTGCACTGGTCGAAAGCGTTTGGCAGAATCCACTTCCCTTTTAATGAAAGTATCACTGCTCTTTGATGGAGGCACTGGTGAAGACCGGTGGCTTGAGGCCATTGCATAAAATCACCACTGGTTAAGCACTGAATTAAAGAGAGATAACATGTATTCATAAACATCTTTTTAGATATCATGGCAGGCTGACAGCAATTATAATATGACAACCCGGTTATAGAAACTGAAAGTTAAGGTAAAAAAGGAGATAAAATGGTTTAGAAGAATGTAATGAGACAACACCATATGGTCTTCTTTATGTTTAATGAATACAGTGGTACCTCAGTTTTTTAACATAATCCATTCCAGAAGACCGTTCAAGTTCTGAAACGTTGGAAAACCGAAAACCCAATAGCCGGCAGCCAGGCCTCAGGATCTTGCACTCAGCGGAAGCCGTGTTTCCTGTTCGACTTCTGAGGCGTGTTCAAAAACCGAAGCATTTACTTCCAGGTTTACGGTGTTCGAAAACCGAAATGGTCATCAACGGAGACGTTAAAAAACCGACGTACCACTCTATTTGGAAGAATAGTGTGGTATTTTCAACTGATTTACTTGCAGTATTCATCCACTGGGTGTCACTGTTGACCTAAACTAGACTCTCTTTTAGAAATATACATAATCGTTATGCATTATGTGTGGTATATTAATGACTGTATTATCAAATATGGGACTATCAGTCCATTAAGATACATACAAATAAGACTAGAGCTGTTTTTAGATAAGTTATGAAAAACAAATGGCCAAGATCAAATCAAATATACCAGATACCTATTACTTCAATTTTACAATTGTCATAACAGCCCACTGGTTAACAAATGATACCCATGGGGCTTTTTTGTTCCTAGGAAAAGTTTTGAGTACATGCTAACAATAAACTCATGGCTTAATGCCACTGAAGTCAAAGGACTATTTGTTTTCTTATACTGATGATTTCACATTCTTGTGCAACTATATCTACCAGTACAGTAAGAAAAGAGATCAAGGATATAAACCTTCATAGACCCCTTTTTTCCAACTAGTCTTCATCTAGGTCACTGAATGCAACCAAGTTCTACCTTCCTGTAGAATTTTCTAAGATGCAAATGCTGATTAATTGAACATAAATCATCAATTTGAGATTACACAGATACCAACATGCTAGGGAAGAGACAGGTGGGATAAGCAGGCTTTGGAAGATATCCTAGAAAAAGTATAATGCTTTTGCTTTCAACCTCCTCGTCGTCATCTTCCTCCTCTCCCTTCTACCATGCACAATCACCTTATTCCCTGCCAAAGGTGAAAAGCTTAATTTCAGTAACAAAACAGACACGTAACAGGAAGAGTAAATGTTTCTAGTTGAAGTCATCTCACTAGACCAATAAACCAGTCCTAAATCAGCAGCAACAGGATGCCACACTAAATTATTCACAGCTAACAGCTATTTGAGTATAGTCATCATAAATTTAGCATCAGTTGGATAGAGCATGGTGCTGTTAACGCCAAGGTTGCAGGTTTGATCCCTATATAGGACAGCTGAATATTCCTGCATTGCAGGGGATTGGACTAGATGCTCTGGGTCCCTTACAATTCTACGATTCTATGATCTTATAAATAATTAACCTCGGCAAGTCACTGTACACACCAGTCTATTCACACAACAACAAAAAGAACAAAATGTCACAATTCCTATTTGCTCTGGTAAAATAATAACAATCAAAAGGGAAAATATCAAAATGTGCTCCTTAATTAGCAATTACGTGGTGAAAATCATTCCTGTTACATCTTAGACCTGTGCAGTACATTCAGCCTAACTATTTGTGAAGAATGGCCCCAGCTTATTAACTAAGATGCTTCCTCCTTTTGCAATGTTAAGTTTTCTAATTGAGATAACAACAGCATCCTTCTGAATTTAGTGGATTTTTTTTTCCAAATATGCAGTAATGCACAGGCCTTCCAATTCAAATCTCATCACAAAGTGAAAGTGAAATGAACACAAAACAAAACCTCTCAAGAAAATGTGAAGTTTCGCCAACAGAAAATACTTTAATTGCACTCCTACATTAGACTGCAATTGTATCCTACTTATACTTAGATGCAGAAACTATAGCTTACATTTATGGGCATAGTCAAGATTTTTGTTGGGTGGAGCAGGCTTTGTTGGGGGGGGTACTTCTGTTAGGGTGGCAGACCCTCAGATTTGTATTGGTTTTTATTGATTTGGGGGAGGGAACTGCCTCCCTTTGGCTACGCCCATGCTTAAGGTAGGCATTGATATGGCTCCAGAAACTAAAATATGAACCTGGATTAATCACAGCTCATATAATAAACTTCGTTGAACATTTATTTTTATTATATCTCCACCTAACTGTCATTACATTTTCACTGGCAAGGTTAACATACAAATGTTCCAGTTACAACATTTGGAAGATCTTTTTTAAAAACTCACATTTCAGTGCCTGAAAATGATTCATGTTGATATTACTTCCCTCACTGATGTAATAACAGTAGTCTGTCAAAATTTTTGATCAATTAAATTAACCTAATACTGATCTAAGCTACCTCTTAATGAAACACATTGCAGTTATTGCAGGCAAAGCATCTGGAATCCACAGGCAAATATTCCCAAATACATTCCCTGAAATTCAGGGACTCCTTGCTTATTCCAAAGCACAGAGTTTCAGTAAATGCAATGATTGCCCTTGTCCAAGTCAAGAAACAAGTCAAGAAAGCAAGTAAGAGCTGTCTGCACATCCAAACTTCCAAAGAGCTCTGAGCTGAAGCCAAAGTGCTTTACCCTGAAAGTTCCTCATACTGCTTAATTTAAACTATTTATAAAGTAAATATGAACAGTATACAAGTTAAGACACAAGCTCCTAAATTTAACCTGCAGGATTACTCATCTATCTGTTTGTTTGTTTGTTTGTTTGTTTGTTTGTATGAATTCATTGCAGGGTCTGGTATGCCTACATGAAATAGGTAGAGTAGAAGCTAAATCCAACTAAATAAAAATAATAATAGCTTTTGGCTGGGTCAGAAGGTCTTCTTGACTCATATCTCTCAATCCATCAATGATCATAGTCATGGGTAGGCAAACTCTGGCCCAGGGGCCAGATCCGGCCCAATCACCTTCTAAATCCGACCCACAGACGGTCCGGGAATCAGTGTGTTTTTACATGAGTAGAATGTGTGCTTTTATTTAAAATGCATCTCTGGGTTATTTGTGGGGCATAGGAATTCATTCATTCCCCCCCCTCCAAAATATAGTCCGGCCCCCTTCCGGAAAGGTTTGCTGACCCCTGATCATAGTCAATGAATGTTGATAAATTGGAAAGTTGTGTTGTATTGCACTGAGAGGGAGGATAGCAAAGGTGAAATAGTAACCTCTGGATAAATAAGCCCTTCATTGGTCTGCAACATTCAACTTTTCCAACTTGGCAAAATGGAATGATTAAAGCTGCAATCCTATATACGCTTAGCTGGCAGCAGACTCGTGAGCTCATTGGGATTGTGCTGAGAGGAAACCTAACTTCCTGAGTTAAGGTGCTGGTAGCCCCACACCCACATGGGGAAATAGTAAGCTGAAACTTGGCATACTATATTAGTTTTGCAAAAACACGTCCCTTATTCACTTCCAAATAAGCTAGGAACCTTTTCTGACCTTCAGTACTTGGCAGTTAAGACCCTAGCTACACATATTATTATGGGGATGTGGGTAGCGATGTGGTTTAAACCACTGTGCCACTTGGACTTGCCGATCAGAAGGTCGGCAGTTTGAATCCCCGCGACGGGGTGAGCTCCCATTGCTCGGTCCCTGCTCCTGCCCACCTAGCAGTTCGAAAGCACGTCAAAGTGCAAGTAGATAAATAGGTACCGCTCCAGCGGGAAGGTAAACAGCGTTTCCGTGTGCTGCTCTGGTTGGCCAGAAGCAGCTTAGTCATGCTGGCCACATGACCCGGAAGCTGTCTGCAGACAAATGCTGGCTCCCTTGGCCTGTAAAGCGCCGCAACCCGAGTCGTTCGTGACTGGACTAAACTGTCAGGGGTCCCTTTACCTTACACACATTATTTAGGATTGCATCTCATAACGGGTCAATAAAAGTATTACTAGCAGAATCATATGCAAGCTTACTTGGCAGTAAGTGCAGAAACTGAGAAAAGTCAGGGAGAGGGACAATCCTGCCTCATCAAAATGCCATCCAGCATGGCACACTGAAGGTTTTGATTGCTTTCTCAATATATCATATTTTGTGCAGATGAGAGCCACCACAAATGAAAGAAAGTACTCACGTCTTTGCAACATTTCTGACCCAGATACTGTAATGGCAAACTCAGGAGGTGTGAGTACCAAGAGGACTGTAACCAAAGAGGGTGACTAGGAAACAAGACAAATGTATCCTCATGCTGGATAGAACCCCAAATATTGCAGAAAAATATATATTTTGCCCTCTCCAAAATTGGCAGGGTGTTGGGAAACAGAAAAAAAATGCTTGAGAGACTAGATCAGGCCCCTGAACTGGTGGTTAGCCACCCCTGTTAAAACTTGAAACATGTAGGCTTGGATCCAGACTCTAGTTGATTTTTAAACTGGATTATTTATTTCATTCAGATTTTTAATTTAATTTCATTTTATTTTCTGGGAGTAGTTATCTGGGTTTGGCAGATAGAATAGACAGGGGTCAGCAAACGTTTTCAGCAGGGGGCCGGTCCACTGTCCCTCAGACCTTGTGGGGGGGCGGACTTTTTTGGGGGGGGGGGAATGAATGAAGTCCTATGCCCCACAAATAACCCAGATAAAAGGACACATTCTACTCATGTAAAAACATGCTGACCATCATGGACCAAATTTAGAAGGTGGCTGGGCCGGATCCGGCCCCTGGGGGGGGGTCTTAGTTTGCCTACCCATGGAATAGAGGGTTCTAGTAACCCCCATTCCACTTCAATGAAAATAATGGATCACAGAAAATAATCATGTAAACTCAATCCAAGGTTAAATTTATATGTAACTACTTATATAACTTGTCCAAACACAAGAGGTGCTCATCTTGGGGTGGGTGGGTGGGGGGGGTGTACCTTGATGTCAAGAGCAGAGTAAAATCCCATTGTATTGTTAACTAACCTTATGTTCATACAGGATATCATATCAATGTTAGTAGTCTCTACTAGTATCAACAAGATGCACATTGCACTCTGCAACTATTCTACAAATGATTTAGTATAACAATATTAAGTTTGCATGCCTTAATGAGGAAAGTCCAAGAAAGTCCCAGTAAGGAGACCTCATATCTCTTCCAGTTCCATCAGTTTAAAAACAACCCTTGAGACTGTAACACACACGGCTATTTTCAAGTCCTAAACAAAAGATTAAACACATTTAAGAAAAACAGAATAAACATTCAAATGTGTGATAAACCCACTGATTTCAAATTTAAAATGTTGATAAAAAGAGCAGGTGAACGGACAGAAGACAGGTGACTTTTTTGGCACAGAGTAAAGGAACTCATTTATAAACATGAATGTGGCCCAACTCAGAACTTTTTAGTTTGATGATAGGATGGTTACTCCGGTGTATGTATATGCTGAAATGCACTATACACACATATGTCTGACATTAAGACATGACGCTTCCTCAGGTATCATTTTAAGTTATGTTGTAAACCCATGAATACATGACAGATTCTTATTCTAATTATATATGCCAGAATGGAAGCATATAATGATGGGAAAATATAACAAAAACAATGTAGGAAGGCATCTCAATGCAGACTGTCAAAGGTGGCACTTTCCAAGTACCACCTATCAGGTGCATTTAATATGCTAAGCACATATTAGCATGGAAGGCCAGATGGAGGCAGCTGTGAAGAAATAAATCACATATACACCCTTCATCCGAGGATCACAGGGCAGTTTTCAATATTAAAAAAACACAAAAAGTAGTAGTAGTATTAATAATAATAGTAGTAATGCCTTGCCAGTCTGGCTGGATAACATAGTAATAAACAAAATCCTTCCACTGGTCTGTCCCAGCAGGCTCTTCTTATATGTTTCTTTTCCTATTTGTCTTTTTCAGAGTTCAGAAGCAATGGACCAAAAGAATTTAATATTGAAACAACCCTAGCAGTGAATCACTTTTACTTCAGAATAGTATTCTCATTGATTTTGCCATCAGCATTTTTGTCTCATTTCTCATTCTGCAGTTGAAATATACCTTAAGATCAAAAGAATCATAATACATGAACAGTACTTTATCTTGGATATAACCTTGGACATGGGTAGGCAAACTCTGGCCCGGGGGCCGGATGCGGCCCAATCGCCTTCTCAATCCGGCCCGCGGACAGTCCGGGAATCAGCGGGTTTTTACATGAGTAGAATGTATCCTTTTATTTAAAATGCATCTTTGGGTTATTAGTGGGGCATAGGAATTTGTTCATTTCCCCCCCAAAATATACTCTGGCCCACCACAAGGTCTGAGGGACAGTGGACCGGCCCCCTGCTGAAAAAGTTTGGACTATAACGCCCATTCCCCCCCTACTGCACATGCTAGCTGGGGGTGATGGGAGCTGGAACCCCACATCTGGAGGGTGGCACCCCTGATTTAACCTAACCCTGATCTCCTTTGAGCATCTTGCCATTCTTACAATAAGTCACCAAAATATTTTATTTTGAAAGGTGGCTGACAAATTTATTAAACAAAATAAATAAATAAACACAATTTATAAGGATCCTTAATTAGAGTGAGAAAGTCCATCCCAAGCCAAGGGGAATCTTTGAAGGCCAGAGCTACGCAGGTTAAGCAGGTAGAGCATGCAGCAGCTTTGGAGGGATCTCACCATGTCTTGTCTTTTTATCAGATTTTTCCTATTCTAAAAACAAGATGCCACTCTCTAAATGGATTGATGTCACAAATTTGAAACCACTTGGTTTTTAAAAAAAAGCTTAGATGGGGTAAATTGGGGCCTAAGGTTGGATAGGACTCCACTGGCCATTCCTTGCCTATTAATCTTACTGGTGGAAAGCTAGCCTTTTAATATTATTTTAATAGCTTACAAATCCTCAAGAGGGTCAGTAACTTGTACACTGGCTTTTTTAAAACCACACTAAAGAAGTCTATGTTATTAACAACTTTTTCGTGTGAATGGCTGCTGTTAACATATCAGTGTGTCTGTTCGTTCTCAATTTCATTCCTTCCAACCTCAATGTTTATAACTCCACCCTGCCACCTTCCATATATCTGTCTATCTGTCTGTCTATCTATAAAATTATTCATGATAACACTTTGTGCATCTGATAAAATGGACTGATGATGCTGGTCAGTCTAGAGAAGAACCAGCAGTTCGTGGAACCTACTTGCCCTCTGTGGGGTTCGCAGGATACAACCTTCAGTGGAAAGAAAGGGCAAGGGAGATAAATTGTGGGTGGAAAGGATTGCCTGCAAACAGTGCCCTATGGCTTAAAGGGGGTGGAAGGCATTTGTGTAAGAAGAATTAAAGCAGTGGGTGATATTCTCTGGAAAGGGAACTATGGGGTCACAGCTCATGCCAATTGGGGGGGAGGGAGAGGAAGGGAGTATGACGAAGCATAGCAGACCCTCCAAGGGTCCCTATTTTCCAGGGACGTCCCTGATTTAGAGAAGCCATCCCAGTTTCTGATTTGATCCCGTAAAGTCCCACTTTTCCTTAGGACATCCCAATTTTCATTGGATAAATGTTGGAGGCTATGGAGTTATTTGACCTCCAAGCCATCTGAAGGCAATTCTGTATAGGGAAGTTTTTAAAATGTTTCTTTTTTCATTATGTTTTTATATATGTTGGAAGCTGCCCAGAGTGACTGGGGCAGCCCAGTAAGATGTGTGGGGTATAAATAGTAAAATTATCATTATGGAATGGGGCGTCCCCATTTTCATCAGAGAAACGTTGGACGGTATGGCATAGGTGCTGGCTCCCTGGGTGCCCATCCGAGCACTTACCAAATTCCCCATGAAGGAGCCGGGCACCCACAACTGGGCACACTGCATGGCACCCTCGGCCCCGGGCACCCACAATCGCGGGGCCAAGCTGGCACTCCTGTGACGAAGGCAGCCTGACCCCACAAATAAGGTGGAGGAGGAAGAAAGAAGAGAGTATCCTGCAAAGCGCGCTACGGAAGAAATGTGCGGGGGATACTGACGGGCAGACGGAGGCCTACTACCTTGGGCTGTCGGTGGGAGAGGGCTTGGCGGGGATCGGAGCACCCGCTTCCTCTCTCGCCTACGCCTTTACTGAGGGGTCGGATCCGGCGGCGGCTGTTTTTGAGGGGGGCAGGAGCGCAGTTCCGGGATCCAGCATCTGCCCCTCCCTGTGGCCTGGAATTCATGGCGGGGCTGACGAGATCGCCTCCGCCCGCCTCCCCCCCCCGGCCCGCCTCCCCGGCCCCTCCGTACCTGCAGCAGCCGCTGTGGCTGCGGGAAGAAGCTGCCCAGGCGGCGCCGCGGCCTAGCGCCTCCGAAGCGACACGTCGCCACCATGGAGCGGCTCTCCTTCCTCCCGGCTGGGGCCCAGGGCGGGCGGCGATGCGGCAGCGAGCACAGCGGCCCCGGCAAGCGCCGCCTCTCCCGCAGCCCCGACCAGAAGCAGCAGGAGGAGGAGCTGCGGCGCCTGCAGCTGCTGGGGGCCAGAGGCGCCCGAGGAGCCGCCGCCTCTTCCGTCCCCTTCTCGGCCCAGCCGAGGAGGGCGGAGGTGCTTGGCCCGTGGAGCGCCGGGCAAAGGGCCTGCTGCGGTGGGCGGCCCCGGAGAGAGAGATTTCCCTTCCAAGGCCGGCTAATTGCATCACCACCCGCTTCCCTCCCTGTCAGCAAAATACAGCAGCAACCGTATATTAAATAATAACAAACATTTTACCGCCTTTTCGTAACACTCAGACATCAGCTGCCTTCAGGGTTAGGGCCGGCCCTGCGCCGGTTTCTGCTTCACGCCGGTTTGTTTCAAAATGTTTATACGTCTAGCCCTTGGCATATAAAAGTGCGCCCAGACTGCTCATAGCGAAACATTAAAATCAGAAGCAAAAATAGAAAGCAGCGAAGATGGGGGAAACCACCTCAGCAAAATAAATCCACATCTGCAGGAGCACAACAAAACCACATCCTACAAGTTCCTCTCCCAAATACTTTATGCTAGGCCAGCAAAAATGAGCCAGATCAGCCTCCCTGCAGAGAGCATTGCGTGAGACCCAAGACTGAGAAGAAGGCGCAGACCAGCCTGCTCCCCTTCCACACTAAAGGGGCATCCTGAAGACATCTGAATTCCAGCTTGTTAGAGACTGAAACGTCCAAATAATAACAACACCTTAACTGGGATAAGGAACAAATCAGTGGGACTTACTCTGAATAAACATGCACTGGATGGGACGTTTCCACTCCCCAGCTCCATTCCTCCCCCCATTTCATCCTCCATTCTCTGCCTCCCGTCAGACCTGCAAACATTTTCATAAAGTGTAGCATCTCCCTTTCCCGTTTTCTGTTTTAGAGAAAGGCAAAGCTTTCGTGCATTTACATCAATGTATTTTAAAATATTTTTAAATAAAATGGTAAATTATAAGTAACTGTTCTCTTGTCATAAATATTATAAACAAAATTACATGGTTTTATTCCAGTTTGCGTAACTTTAAAAAACTACTACTCCATGTTTCAAGATGCGGTATCATTTTATTGTCTTATTTACTTATGTAATAAACAGAAATTACCAGGGTAGTTTACAATAAAAGGACCCAAAAAGTTCTCTGTGGACAAACACCAGCTCTCTTGGCCTGAAGCAAGATGAGCACCGTACCCCATAGTCACATTTGACTGGAATTAACTGTCCAGGGGTCCTTTACCCGCTCTGTCTCTACAGTGGGAGGCAGTAGTGCTTCTGAAAAGTTACTGGAAAATACAGGAAGGGAGAGGATTCTTGTATTTGGGTCCACAGGCATCTGGTTGGCCACTATGAGAACAGAATGCTTGATCCAGCAGGTTCATTTTAAATTATTAAAAGCTTGGTTCTTGCCGCACCAAGCACTAAATATAATGAAGTACCGTAGGTGCTAGGCCAGTCTCTCAGGGAATAAAGTTCAATAGATGCAACACTACTACAGAGAAGACCCTTGTGGAATAAATGAATAAAAATGAATTTTATTCTTAAGGAAGGAATAGTAAAAATGACCGTGCCTGCCTTAAGACACCAAGGTTCTGTGAACAAAGGTTCTCAAACAGCCCAAAGGAGGGGCACCTTCTACAACCTGAGTTGTTTATGTCTTACAACCTGAGTTGCTGGAGAAACTGCAAATAAGAAAAAGCAGATGTTGGACTCTACAAGCTAGAATACTCCCTAAGAGGCTCCTTTCCTTGCTAGCGTTACAATTAAGTAAAGAATGTGTTAGAAGTACAGTGGTACCTCTAGTTAAGTACTTAATTCGTTCCAGAGGTCCATTCTTAACCTGAAGCACCACTTTAGCTAATGGGGCCTCCCGCTGCTGCTGCACCACCAGAGCACAATTTCTGTTCTTATCCTGAAGCAAAGTTCTTAACCTGAAGCATTATTTCTGGGTTAGCGGAGTTCTTAACCTGAAGCGTATGTAACCTGAGGTACCACTGTAGATTGTTAGCCCTGAAAGAGGGATAAATTTATAGTTTAGAGGTGAATTGAGATAACAAGAGAAATAGCAGGTTTAATAACTAGTAAAGGTAAAAGTAAAGGGACCCCTGACCATTAAGTCCAGTCGTGTCCAACTCTGGGGTTGCGGCGCTCATCTCGCATTATTGGCCAAGGGAGTCGGCGTACAGCTTCCGGGTCATGTGGCCAGCAGGACTAAGCCGCTTCTGGCGAACCAGAGCAGCGAACGGAAATGCCGTTTACCTTCCCGCCGGAGCGGTACCTGTTTATCTACTTGCACTTTGATGTGCTTTCGAACTGCTAGGTTGGCAGGAACAGGGACCGAGCAATGGGAGCTCACCCCGTCGCAGGGATTCGATCCGCCGACCTTCCGATCGGCAAGCCCTAGGCTCCGTGGTTTAACCCACAGCGCCACCGCATCCCTAGTACGCATGCTCAAATGCTTCATGAATATTATAGAACACACCCCTGTTGGAGAAACGGCTAATTTGAATGGACATGGGATGTATGTTATTGGTGGGGGTACATATTAGAGGGACATATGATGTAGGTGGGTCAGGAAGCCTGTAAACTGCAATTTCTTAACCAATAGGAATTGTAGGAGGGATATTCGAATGGTTTAAGGTTATAAATTATGTGTGATGTAAGCTGGAAGGCACACTCCTCCTTTATAGCATGAGCTGAGGGGTTGCCCGTGCAGTACTGTTACGACAATAAATCTGGTTATGTCTGATCGTGGTGCAGAATCCTTTTTTACACAGAGTAAATTGACACCCTCTGGGTAAAGATCCCTTGGGAAATCCTCTTCTATGTTGCTCCTACCTACTGGCTCCAGGGAATCGCCAGGGCCCAGAATGGGCAAAGACTCACCCTGCTGCATAATCCTGAGCTTTCACAGAGAACATTAAGAGAGCAGGAGGGGTAGATTAGAGTTTCTTCCAGATTAAGGGAACTATTGTTGAGAGATCCTTGCTTGAAGGTCCCCCAAATTGTGGACCTCACAATGTAGAGCAGGTAGCCCTTTTTAACCTGGAAGAGGGTTGGTAAAACACATTACAGGGTAGCACATCTGCCTCAAGTGACCTTAAGTACTGTATAAGCATGTCATAGATTATAGCCATTTCAATCTGGCTGAAGACCCTGTTTGGCACTAGGTTGATGACTGGTATTGGGAGATGGATAGGAAGAGTGTGACCCTGTTTTGCTATTATTAACCTCCTGAAGAAGCTATTTAAATAAAACTCAGTTGCACATTATATTTTACTAAAATTGCCAGTTTCTCCATGAATTGGGGACATGGTCTGTCAGCTCTTGAAAATGAATGGCTGTGTTTTGGCCTTTAAGAAGTGAACTAAAACCAGCTCAGTAACAATGGAAGGGGTGGGGGTGGGGGGTCATACAGGACTACGTATAGTCACTCATTGTCACAGATCACTCTGTTCAAATCACACCATCTTTGTGAATTTTCTGAAAGATTTTGTGCATTGGCAACGGAATAATTATCAGCTGAAATAATACTAAACTGTGATCTGGCATCTTCAACACCATTAATCATTTGGTTGGTAGAGCAACCCTCACGAGTAGAGCAGTATTTTTAAAAGGCTTTGGAAGGTGGAGAAATGATACCTTTTTACCAATACGTAACCATTAATAAAAACAGTTCAGTAACAGCACTGTCATAATGATGTCTACAGTGGCACCTTGGTTTGCAACCATGTTGGATTACAATCATGTCAAACCTGGAAGTATGTGACCCTTTTTTTGGATTACAACCTTCTTCTTTTTTTTGGAAGCCTGATTGGCGAAAGCGCTCCTTGGGTTACAACCTGTTTTGGTTTACAACCGGACTTCCGGAACGGATTATGGTTGTAAATCAAGGTACCACTGTACTTAAAAGTCCCATTAAATTCAAGGATCTTACACAAGTTGATCC
The DNA here is from genome assembly GCA_034641385.1 of Darevskia mixta. Classification (NCBI taxonomy): domain Eukaryota; kingdom Metazoa; phylum Chordata; class Lepidosauria; order Squamata; family Lacertidae; genus Darevskia; species Darevskia mixta. The sequence continues at coordinate 2,604,225 of JAWWNH010000130.1, forward strand.
TAAGTGAGATTAGGAATACAGCCTAAAATACTAAATAATTTTGAGAATGTTCCCTTATTAAGGACTATTTAAGGAAAAGCTATAAACAGAGTATTTGTTTGTTTGTTTGTTTGTTAACAATAAATAAACAAATAAATGGCTGCATATTAAAGAGTATATTTAGATATGCAAATACATACTCTTCTAAATTCAGGTCCAGGCCATTGTATCTGCTGAGTAGTCTTGTAAACTTGGCTCCACCTCCCACTAATTGTGAAATAGTGGCTAATGTTATGAATTGCTTCTGAATGTGCTTAGGCTGCCTACATTGCTGTTCTGTTCTCACTTACCATCTGGCATGCCGCAAACAATTTTCTTGAAGAAACAGATGGCAGCAAATAAATTCATCAAAGGCCAATCAGTAAGAAAGTTGTCAGATTATTAGCTTGCAAAACTGGGCTCTTGGTATCTACATATCTCTCACCCATGTGAATTCTGAATCAAAATTCCTTATTTCAAAGATATGTCAGTGACTGAATTAACATGCACTGAATTATCAGTTAATAAAGGCTACTGCCCTATGTGGACATATGTGAGGAAGTAAGCTGCAGTGAAATATAATAAAATAAGCTTACTTCCAAATAAGTAAATAGATGACTACAGAAGTAAGGATTAACGGCCCTAGTGTAACATTGGCCTTTTAAAGCATTTTTTATTGTCAATCATTTTCCCAGGTGATGCTGTAGTTCTCTTTATAATTTCAATCCAAGGCCCTGTATTCAGTTCTACATGTTATTCCAAGAGTTACAGGAAAAGTAGTTTACTGTCCATAGCCCTTGCTTTAATTTTCAGGTTTAATTTTTTAGAAGTTAAATCTTTAGCTTTTATATTTACAGAAAGATAAAATATGCAGGCTGTATTTTACTGATTTGTTCCGTAAGAATGAAAGTGCTAGCACTTTCCAGTCTTGGAGTCAATTTCTAGAATGAAAGGACACTGGGAAAGGATGTTATCCAACAAAATCTCCCTCCCATTTCATGCATTACTCAATAAAGGACAGCAGGAGCATGATATTTGTACATCCCTCACCTTTGAGTTATAGCAGTCATTTTGTTCCAAATGACAATGCATGTATTATTTACCTAATTAATGGGATAGATATTGATATTTTGTCTTGAGGACAAATTGGTGGACCCATGGCATTTCATTGTATGGAATAAGAACATTATTATTTAACTTTGCTGCAAGTGCTGAAGATCGCTCCCTGCAAGGCCCTTTTCCACCTGACCTAGGGGGGTGGGGATCAGACTCACCCTGCTCTGCTTTAGATACCTGGAATTGTGTGGGGAGGGGACCTCAGTTTATGTATTTTATTGATTTTTATTGATGGGGGCAGCTGCCCCTCTCTGCTCCCCCTTGGCTACACCCATGCTGGGCCCATTGTTGTTCAACATCATTATAAATGACTTAGATGAAGGAATTGAGGGGATGTTCATCAAATTTGCAGATGACACCAAACTGAGAGGGCTGGCCAATGCTGCAGAAGGCAGAATCATGATTCAAAATGACCTTAACAGATTGAAGACCTGGGCGCAAGCTTAACAAAATGAATTTCAGTAGGCACAAATGTAAGGTTCTGTACTTAGACCAGAAAAACCAGATTGGCAGTTGAATCATGCTCCAAGACTGTTGACTGGGCCTTTCCTTGTGCAAACACAAGGGCATCAGGCTGGCTTAGGGAGTTGCAGAGGAAGCCATAAGATACACACAAGTCTTTTCTCCAGAACAGGGGCACCAAGTGCCCCCATATTAGGGGGGTTGCAACCTGTGACTCATCACGCCCAGTGGGACATGCTGCGGGGAGGAGGTTGAGTGAAGCAGCGCTATGCTCCTCCTCCGGCTCCTCCCCACCCGATGCCATGTGGGGAGAAGGAGGCGGAGCGTGATGCTGCTTTGTGCTCCCCCTCATCCTCCTCGCCCGCAGCATGTGCCGGGGGCGGGATGTGCAGAGGGTGATCTTCGCCCTCTCTGGTCCCAGCCCCCTCCTGGCTCCTGGGTGGGAGCTGCAGCACATGGAGGGCACCTTGCGGTGGCAGGGGATGTCAGCCCCTTCAATATTGATTCAAATATTGAGGGGGTGGAGCCCCAAGCACCCCCAATAGCCGGCGTCAGGGCTCCAGAAACCTACCACTTCCCAGCACCTGCCACCTGAGCAGGGGCGGAGGAAGGGGGTGCAGTAGGTGTGGGCTGCCCCGGGTGTCTCCACTGAGGGGGGGTGTGTGACAAAATGTCGGGTGGTACTCACCGCGGGGCCTGAGACGCGGTGGCTTGAGCGTGCGCAGGCTCCGCGCTGCCCACTGCCTCCCCCCACCTGTAGGGTGGCTGAGTGGGAGGAGGGAGGCAGACTCCGGAGGCCCCGCAGCCCCTATGAGTGGGGTGGGCTTCCTCCACCGCTGCACCTGAGGCAACTGCTTCACTCTGCCATTGCAAGGCCAGCCCTGCTAATAAATGAAAGCTAATGTTGTTTCCTTTACAATGTTTTAACTGTGAATTATTTTATATCCACAAAAAGAAGAAAAGCTTCTGGCCATTGGAACATGTGATTAATTGTTGTAACGCCCCCACCTTCCCACTTATTACAGGTGACTACAAGGTGCAGGGCTTTTTTATGTCACCAGTTTTATGGAAGGCCCCATCCATGAATCATTCTCACTTCAGGGCATTTTGATCAGTTTACCGGATGAGATTCCCTTCTCTGCAGCTTTGCTGAGTTTCTTCAGCAAAGAGCTTTTTCTAATACAGTATTTGTTTTTATTTATTCAATTATTTTTTAACTCTCTGTGCTTTTTTGACTTTTTGCGTTATTTTAATAGGTTTCCCCCCATTTCCCTAGCTAATAAAGCATATTCATCCCTTAAGTGCTCCTTGTTTATAGTGCACTATTAAGAAACCGTAGTAGGACAAAAGCAATTGTCTGCAGTAACTTTCCATTATTGCAGCAGATGGCAGCCCAACACCATATTTGAAAACGAATGTCGAATGCATCTTTTCTGCAACATTGTTGCTTGTTTTCTACAGAAACACTGGCTACTTTTGCAGTCAGGGCTACAGTGCATGTAATCAATAAGGCCATATTGTAAAAAGGTGCAGAGATGCTTAAAAATTGTGACAAGCAGCTTTTTACCCCAAACTTACCCAAGCTCAGCAACATTAAATGATGAGTGAGAAGTGAGATGAGTGGATTCAGCATACAAGCATAATAATATTTTCTTGTACCAACCAATTATCTATGCAAATAATCATGAAAAATTACCCCTAGATGGGACCTCTGTGTATATTCCCTCACCCACAAATCCCTGGTGGTATTCTACCTATTTTTCTGTTTATTGGCTTCTTCAGTTGGAAAGTTGGGATTTGCAAAAAGCCGTTGCCTCCTTATTCTGTAGCTTAACTCATTACATGTGCCTAATTTTTATTCTCTGGCTAGTTTTCCCCTCAACGTCTGTTGCAAACAGCTAAGCAGACTGTTAAGCCTGTGCACCAGGCTCCTGTGAGTGGAAAATTAAATTTGAATTCCAAATTTGTTGGAATATTCCACACTTTTTTGTTCATACGTAGCCTACAAATTAGGTTTGACTGTAGCCCATGTTGGTGTAGAACTATTGATTACTTGTTACCCCAGTCTAGGTTTCTGTGACTGAGGTTTAATATAATTGTTCATTTAGGGTGGCCAGATACTAGAGGACAGAGATTTTGTGCTTTTATCTGCTTTGGACAATTAGTTGTTTGCTTGTCCTAAATCAAGCTGCCAATCAATTTCATTGATGAACCAGTTCCAGTACTGTGAGAACACCCCGCCCCTCAGATGTTAAAAGTGTGGGATAACTAGTCTAGTATAACCCACAAGCTTAAATTGAAGGGGTTAAAACCATAGAGTAAGCTGTCCTGCCATACTTAGCCTAGGTCTCTCCTCCTCACCTTGGGATGAAGGTAATCAAGCCTATTGGTACACCTGTCTGTGTACAGAGAGGTTTTGAGCTGGTTGCTGCAGCTCAGACTGCATGGCTCTTACAAGCCATTCTTGTGTTCCCATACCAAGAATTTAGGAACTTTAATCACTGTAACTTAGCCAGGTTTATCGCCTACGCAGCTTTTTCTGAATACTATATGGAAAAAGCATATGAACCTGACCTTTGGAGAGTTTGTTAAGTAAACTTACCAAATGTGTGATATTTTTCTATGCTAGGGGAAGTAGGAAAATTTGGAAGGGCTTATTTTAAAGATCTAACAGCCTATATTTTCATGCTTTGCTTTGCTGCATATTTTGTGAATTTAAATCTCTGCTGAGTTTCTCTCGCCAAATAGCACCTGCCCCAAACTTGGATCTTGGCAACCAGGGAATTCTCCTATATTTATACATGGGAAAAGGACACGGAGCAATGGATTCAAACTACAAGAAAGAAGATTCCACCTAAACATTAGAAAGAACTTCCTGACAGTAAGAGCTGTTCGACAGTGGAATTTTCTGGAGTCTCCTTCTTTGGAGGTCTTTAAGCAGAGGCTTGACAGCCACCTGTCAGGAATGCTTTGATGGTGTTTCCTGCTTGGCAGGGGGTTGGACTGGATGGCCCTTGTGGTCTCTTCCATCTCTATGATTCTATGATTCTATGTGCAACCAATTAACTTTGTGTGCTAGCATAACTGAGATACAGTAGGATTTTGCATTAAAATCAGGGCGCCGGGAACTATTTTTTTCAGTGAGGTTTGTATGATCATAAGATTGATAAGCAACAATTATTTATGTGCTTTATTATTTCAAGTAATTAAATTATGGCTATAGTAGTTTTGGAGTATTTTGATATAACTTTTATTATATTCATGGAATTATTTATATCAGCATACGGTAGTCTTATGGTTTAAAAATATTTATAGATGGTATATTGAATTGATGATATTGTTTTGTGTGTTTTGTGTATACAGTAAATGGTATATACACTGATGAAGGATGCACTTGGAAACCTACTCAGTCTGGTTTTTGCTCATTAGCATTTGATTGGCCACCTCATGAGAAGACTCCCTGGAAAAGACCCTGATGTTGGGAAAGATGGAGGGCACAAGGAGAAGGGGACGACAGAGGATGAGATGGTTGGTCAGTGTTCTCAAAGCTACTAACATGAGTCTGACCAAACTGTGGGAGGCAGTGGAAGATAGGAGTCCCTGGTGTGCTCTGGTCCATGGGGACACGAAGAGTCGGACACGACTAAACGACTAAACAACAACAACAATTTGATTCTGAATGCACTACTATTTGAATTGTCCTTTTCATGCATTTAAGCTAATAGCATAAATGGATCATGTGCCTCCTGCCCATTTTTTATTAGCCCTTTCCATATGAGCCCTTTCCAAATGCTTAGACTTTCAACTGACACCCGTCTCTAAATCAGTGTTTCCTAAACTTGGGTTTCCAGCTGTTTTTCCCATAATCTCTGACCACTGGCCCTACTAACTAGGGATAATGGGAGTTGTAGTCCAAAAACAGCTGGAGACCCAAGTTTAGGAAACACTGATTGAGATAATATTTAATCACAAATAAAGATGTACCAGTGTGGAACATGGCTCTGCTTGGTTGTGTAGACTTCTCTGAAGAGGATTCTGCCTGCTTTTCACAAAGTAAGTTAACACCTCTTTTTAAAGGCTGTTTTTCTTCTAAAAACATTTCAATATGCATGTTTCATTGTTTTGATGGCAAATTGCATTAACTATAAAAGGAGAAGCAGGATTTATGATTTCACACTTTGTGGTGCAAGATATGTTCATTTCATAAATAGCTCAGCCCCTGAATTGCTATATCATCCAGATCCACCTGAGGCAAATATCCTATTTCAGCTACATTCAGCCAGGATTGTTATTAAGTCATCTGGTTGCCATTGGTAACTAGAATGTGTGCCCAGCTGATGGGTAAGTCAGAGCTCATCATTCACAGCACACTCCCTAGCCCTTTAGTGGGTAAGAAATCTAGTACTTAATTGGACTTGGAAGAACAGAGAAGGTTCCTGTTTTATTTTGCAAAGAGCTCTCAGTGTGCATCATTTTTGCCTTGATTACTCAGCCAGTTTAAGACAATTTAGTGGAACTGTCCTCTGCATTCTTGGAAGGTGCATTTGCTGCAGAGCCTTTAAGGAGAAAACAACTGGGAAACTGCTTTTGTATTAGATCAGAAGATTTTGCAATGCTGCTTATAGGTAGGATCTATGAAGGGAAGTCGAGGGTAAAAATGATTCTATGCAACTGTAGCCATGATTTTTCTGTGTGTCCCTTTGTGTTTCTTGAAAGTTAAACCATGGCGGGAAAATAAGTTCCCACATTATTATTTTTTTGCTTTGGTTTGAATGCAATTCCAGTGCAGCTGTTTTTAACTCATTTTCTGAAGTCACAGAAATGTTGGGGGGGGGGGGAACCAGAAGTGGGTTTTGACTTGTATTCAGTGCAACTCTAAGTAAGTGCCCTGTTAGTGAAAGGGTTGACTCTTGCTTAGGGGGGCTTTCCTCCCTGAAGGGAAGCTTGCTTGCTTAGTACTGCATTGGATACAGTACAAGCCTAAAAGCTTATGTAGGCCAGCTCCTATTTGTTTGTTTTTTGGAAGGCTGGTGACTGGTGAACCTTCTGGCAAGGCCACTCACATGGTTTCTAGCCACATCTTAAATACCTTGAATACAAAAATATTGCAATGCAGAAATCTTATGTGTTATTCAGATAGGCTTTTGCTATTCAAATTCGTTTTACCAACCAGTATTTATTGATACTGTAATTGTGTATGATGTATACTACCTTGCTATATTTTTGTGAATGTATGCTTTATAAATATTTAAATACATGCATGCATACATAAATACATACGCACAGAGATGTATTTATATAGCAACATGGGAATAATCATCCTGGGTTATATTTTTCTTCCCATAAAATGCTGGAATACAGACACCTCAAGTAATTTCCATTTTAGGGAGGGAAAATGAATTGACTATGGCATTTTGCAATGGTACAGTATGTATGAACATGTACAAAAATACATCTCCATGGTATCCTAATGTGCTCCAGTATCAGTTCCTAATCTAATGTACAGAACCTGCCTAACTCACTTCCTGGCTCTCTTTTGTTTCTCCCAGTGGAGGAAGAAAACTGAACACCTTGTATACCTTGGTGTTTTCTTTTTTATTTAAATAAGCATAAACCCTTCAGTGCTGCAAATGCAAAAAACAAGGCAACAAAAAACAAACCAAATACATAATATATAACATGGAGGGAGAAAAGAACTTCATTGAGGGCAAATTGCATATTCCAAGTATCAGGTAAATGTTATGTGACCAGTTCATTTTGTTACAGTTCTACCAGACAGAGAAAGAGAAAGAAAAAACAAGGATTTTATCAAGTAATCCAACATGTAGTTAAGCACTTCAAAAAGCACATCAATTTAATTTGCTTTAGTTATGTTTTAAAACCTGCTGCTTTTCTACCAACTCAATATTGATTTAGTCTTTTACAAAATAAAGAAAGCTCATCTATCATATTCCCATCTCCTACCCTTTCCTGATCCAGAACTAATCTACACATCCAGTCAATGGATGCAACACACGACTACCATGCTACTCTATCCAAGTCACCTAGGATAATTTTTCATAGCAAAGATAAATAGAAAAAGGAGTTACTATACATGTTGTTCTATCTTACATGTTTGTATCCAAGCTGTAAACTCATATCCTTTTGAACTGATCACTTTCACCACTCAATTATATACTTTTTAAAAAGACAAATTTTAGATATTAAAGGCATGTTATTCAAATCATTTACATTGAAGGCAAAGAATGTTATCTTTTCCATCTCAAAAATGATGGGCTAGGAACTACCTTCAGTCTGCTCCAGCTATCCACCACCAACCTTTTCTACATAACCAGCTTCATCCATTATCTACAGAGGAATTCACCACTTAAATAATAAGTATTCTTCATCTCAAAGTAAACTGTCAAAGCCCAGAGAATGAAATATAGTTGAATTTAAGACGGTAGTTCATTTGAAATTAGAATCTTTTAGCTTATGTATTTGAATGCAGTTCTCAGATAACACGAGTTAGTCAAGCGGTCCTTGGAAAATAAGTCTGATGTAGCCTTGTTCACCAGAAAGTTGATGTGCGCAGAATGGACAGGCGGCATGAAAAGTGTGGGTACCATGAGGAAGAGGTATTTGGGACCAATAGGCAGTTGTCTTTTCTGAGCACACATGTCCACATGGGCTGAATGCGTGAGTTGGAGGGCCAGCATCCACATAAAATCCAGCTTCACATCCAAGCCAGAGCGGCACATAAGGGCCAACAGATCGGCACATGGGGCATTCCCGGTCCTTCCCATCTCTCTCTTCTTTGTTCCCCCAGTTGTGGTAGCCATGGACGTGGCCACAGTTCAGGTAAACCCAGGGTTGCTTTTCATCTACAACATCTTTCCTCTTCATACTAGGAAAGGCTAGTGTGTTAAAGCCCACAGGGCACTGAGGTCTAGCGGCATTTATTTCCTGTCTTAGAGCTTCCAGGTGCTTTACGGTGGGAGTGCGCGAAAGGCCTTCTGCAGTGCGCCACAGTAATGTTGCTCCACAGAGGTCAATCAATGAACCATCCTGAAGTTGGTTTGTTTCATTTTCAACCTGGAAGAGAAAACAAATACAAATTTCACAAATGATGACTTAATACTTAATGACTTACTTAATATTTAAGGCTGAGGCACTTAATTTAAAAGAGGCATAGGCAAACTTGGCCCTCCAGATGTTTTGGGACTACAACTCCCATCATCCCTAGCTAACAGTGGTCAGGGATGATGGGAGTTGTAGTCCCAAAACATCTGGAGGGCAGAGTTTGCCTATGCCTGATTTAAAAAATAAAAAAGGTAACGAGACCAGAACACTGTTCCTCTGAATGGCTTTATAACCATCATTTTGCCAATGATGGTCAACTCAAATTACCAACTATTGACAATTGTTTAGTATCTGAGCCTGAAATAAAAAGTCACAAGGCTGGCCCCTATTCTAGATTTAAGTTCCCTTTGCCAAGATGATGCACAAGAAGGGCTGTGAACTCTTGAAACACACAGTATAAACACTGGCTTTAACTAAGCACAGAAATAAAAGACTGGAGTTAGGAAAACGGGTTTTGTTCTATAACTGGCTACTTGAAACAACTTCATAACAGAAGAAACAGTCTTGGTTTCAACAGTTCTTTTAAAACCCATTGCAGAACAGCCCACAACTGTTTTGATTTAAAACTGCTTTAAAACTGTATCTTGATTTTATGGACTTTAAAACTGTATCTTGATGGCTAAAACTGGTCAGCCTGCTCTGTTCTGTCAACATTTCCAATGGGGCATCTCTGGCCTCACCAAAAATGCCCCACCCTTTACACCCCACCCCGGCCTGGAATTCTATGATGTTTCAGGCAACTGAGTCTAGTCACAATTTATAATTTCCCACAGTGCTTCCAGCATGGCATGAAGCATTTTTCTTTCGTTACTGGAAATTTAAAATACATGACCACTGGCAATATATTTCTTATGAAAGATAATAGGTACCAATCTAGGTTTCTGCTTGCATTATATAGAATTGTATAAAGTCCCAGGTAGCAGGTACTGAAAAAGGAACTATATTCCAAATCTGAAAGATGGGAGGAAGGATGGGAGGGGGTTGACACCTGAAAAACAAGACAGTAGTTGCAAGAGTGTTTGCAAAGAATATACCTCACCTTTCGTTTCACACAGAAAAGCAGCAATATTAACTTAACAGCTCTTGGGACTAAATGCAAGGTGCTCATACTAACAGAGATCCTCATTCTGCAAATATCTAGTAGTGGATTAGATGCTCTTGGAAATAGGGCAATTGTCGTGTCCCTGATGGTAACTGTAGCTAGCTGTCAAGTACACACGCCACCCCGAGAAGTTAGCGGAAGAAGCCTTGAAGTTTATTGTACAGCACACAGAGAAACGTGGAAAGTCCGTAAGGATTCTGAGGAGGCCATCTCAGAGCTCCCCTTAAATACATTTTGCTGGATGACCCCCAATTCCCCCCTCCCTTCCGCCCTAAAGGTCCGGGGGGTAATCCTCTTCCCCACCCGGGATGGCTTGGACAAAAGGAGTTAACTGCTCCGGCCTGCCCGCGCTATTCATGGGTGCTTTTTACATTGTTATTGCGATGCTGACGGCTCCGCGCGCCCGCCGCTGATGGCTCGTTAGCGGTCGTTAACGCCGGCTTCCGGGGATTGCCCGCTAAGCCTTCCTGGGGTTGTTTACCCCGCGGGGCATGCCTAGGGGAGTTCAGGTATTGCTGTGCTCGGTTTAACCCCTGCGCGCCTGGCTCTGCTGTCGCCCCCTTTCCTGGCCCGCTGCGTGGTTCCCCTTCCTGGCGCCCGCATGGCGCGACCCCGGCGGGTCCCGGTCCACTACTGTCCGACCAGGTCGCAACAGCAATGTACTCCAAATGTAGCATGACATCTTCACAGCCACTGTTTACAGCTGTCTGGCAAACTTGCTATTTTCTCAGACTTACCATTTTCCCCCTTTGCTGAGCAGATCTTGTTTCACGGAGACTGAACACATTCCCACATACAGATATCTCCCTCCATACTCCTGGCTTGGAGTCTTCAGTGAATCCATTGCGCGGATGCATAACAAGAACCCCATTTGTGGTTAACCCATCCATTTGCCCATCCAAAGTCTTCCACTTGGCAGCTTTCTCCTATGGGGGAAACATCAACAAAACAGCTTTTATTCATTGTTTCTTTGCAGATCAGTTGAAAAGCAAGCTAATATGTTAATTTGAGCAGCAGAAGGAAGCAGCCCCTTACCCCTAGAAAGATGTTTTTGGAGGAGTCAAAGCCAGCGGCATATATTCTTGCTGTGAAAGGAGGATTTCGTTCACATATGATTCTGCAAGCAAACCTTGAGATAGTGCTCTGAACAGACTGAGTCTCTGAATTGCTCTGGCTTCCGGGAACAGTATCTGTCACTACGAAGTCTATAGGGCTCTCTGTTGATCGTCCAATCTGACAAAAACAAATGGATAATAGATTTAGATACAAAGCACTCTAGCGAAAGTCAACAATTAATATTTCATCCCTGCTCTAAGTCTCAAGCATGCTCCCCATCTCAATCATTTGACTTTTAGAGCTTTAGTACTGTAAGCCAGTCTCAAAGACGGGACCACATTTACCCAGTGCTCTACCAGCTGCACTGGCTCCCGGTGGAGTACAGGATCAGGTTTAAGGTGCTGGTTTTGACCTTTAAAGCCCTATGCGGCCTAGGACCCTCGTACCTAAGGGACCGCCTCTCCTGGTATGCCCCGTGTAGGACCTTAAGGTCCTCAAACAATAACATTTTGGAGGTCCCGAGCCATAAGGATGCTAGGCTGGCCGCAACTAGGGCCAGGGCCTTCTCAGTACTGGCCCCGACTTGGTGGAATGGTCTGTCAGAAGAGACTAGGGCCCTGCGGGATTTGGCATCTTTCTGCAGGGCCTGCAAGACAGAGCTGTTCTGCCTGGCCTTTGGGTTGGTTTTAGTTTTAGTTTAACCCTGTTTCATTCCTTTATGGTTTGATTGGTGGGCTACTTAAAGATGAGGCTGCATTTTAAATTTTAAATCGTATTTTAACTTGCATTTTAATTGATTGTTTTGTATGTTTTGTTGTGATTTTATGGGTGTTGGCCGCTCTGAGCCCGGTCTTGGCTGGGAAGGGCGGGGTATAAATAAAATATTATTATTATTATTATTATTATTATTATTATTATTATTATTATTAAGAACAGCCCCTTGAGATCCTTGGAATAATGGGAAACAATACTATCCATCTATTCATTGAAGAAAGCATGCAGAAATTCCCAATGCAGGCATTCTAATATGGCTGAGAACTACTGCCAAAAACTGTAGGGGAGGGGAGGTGCCCCCTGAAAAGAGTTCCACTTCAGCACAACACTCTACAGCAGAAGCATTGACATCTTGCATCAAAGTTATAGAACAGTAGTACCGGTATGTATTCTCAAGTTCAAGATTTATTTTTTTTGCACTGGGTTGTGAATCCAAGGTTACATTCCAGCAGCAGTTCTTCAATTAATGCCCTTGCTGTGATGAATTAGAGAGCACATGTATTGTTCACTCTGAGACCCTGGACACATCCCCGCCACATGGTTGGGAAAATGGTAGCCTGAAATTACGAATGTTCTTTCGACACGCATATGGTCAGAACACAGATAAGCTACTCAGTTCCAACATAAACACAGATAGCCTCGCACCTTTTTTAATGGCTGAAAACAATGGGTTGCCGGCTGCTCTTGGCTGCAATCCAAGAATCCCCTATTAGGTAAAGCAAGCAACACTTTTCAGGTTTTATCAAAAGCTTCTGCAAAACCAAAACATTAATGCCCCTTAAAGGGGGGGGGAGTATTGCAACGATGTAGCACAGCAGACTCTCACCCAGCACAGCTGTTGAGAATTAAACCCCCTTCCTCTTTTTTAGTTACTGAAATGGGTTCAAATGGGTTTTAATGTATCTATGTGGGCTTTATTGCTTTGTTTGTTGGTTTGCTTGTTTGTAAGTCACTTTGGGGTTGCCTTGGGGAATGAACAGATTTAATAAATAAATAAAAATAAACTGTTTAAGCAGCTATTGGAACCAGCACATCTTAAACGTTGTGGTTTTTATCGCCCTCGGTCAAGGTGACAGCCTCATTTCTGTCAAACCCACCCCCATTTCCAAAGCACCAAAGATGGCACTTTTATTTGCCCTGTTTTGAAGTGATCAAGAGCCAACAGGTTCTACAAGTTGCTCCACACACGAAGGATCACAGGCAAAATGTTTTGACACCCTCAGCCCATCATGTCAAACAGCAACTGCAGCAGACCTCTCCTGCTACTGTGATGACCTTTGGCCACTCACCTGGACTATGTTCCTAGGCCAATATATACTATCAAAAGTATCAACATAGGGACAAAAGAAGCTGCCTTAGACTGAGTAATATCATTGGTCCACTTAGCTCAGTACTATCTACATTGGGTGGCAGCAACTCTCTAGAGCAGGGGTCAGCAACCTTTTTCAGCCGTGGGCCGGTCCACCGTCCCTCAGACCATGTGGTGGGCCGGACTATATTTTTTTTGGGGGGGGGGATGAACAAATTCCTATGCCCCACAAATAACCCAGAGATGCATTTGAAATAAAAGCACACATTCTACTCATGTAAAAACACGCTGATTCCTGGACCGTCCGCGGGCTGGACTGAGAAGGCGAGTGGGCCGCATCTGGTCCCCGGGCTTTAGGTTGCCTACCCCTGCTCTAGAGTTTCAGACAAACTTGAGACATTCTGCAAGCCACTGAGATGGAGCAATGCTTTTTACAAGGCTGCTTTGTTTCAGGCTATGATATGTTGGAAGGCTTTCCAAAAGATTAAAGTTCCTACAGATAAAAATGGATTATGATGGGGTGAAGGCTGGACTAGAATTCCTTGGTGTGCTCATTTTCTATCTGATTTTCTTGTAGGGGATCATTTGAGGCATGCAACTGCCACTTGCAGGCCGAACTGGTAAATTTCAGGGGAAAAGCTTTACCACTTTGATTCTTCAGATTGTTTATTGTGTGTTTCTTTTGTGTTCCCTACCTGACAAAAAAAAGTCTCATCAGGATCAGGTATGTGGCTTGCCAGTGTATTTCATGAACAGAAACACTGTGTTCAAGAGAATGCATTACAGCAGCTGCTTAATTTTGTGCTCCTGTGTCAGGCCAGGGCCTTTTCCTGACACCTCACAGCTCAGCTTTCCTCAACCTGGTTTCTTTCAGATGTTTTGGACTACGGCTTCCATCATCCCAGGTTATTGGCTATGCTGGCTGGGGCCAGTGGGGCGACACAACATCTGGAGGGCACTAGCTTGGGGAAAGCTGGCACATTGGATAGAGACTATTACCAATGAAGATTCATGCCACAATAGGACAGTTTGAACCGACACTGTACTTTTTGCCCTCTCCCTGCTGCAGCTATTTTTCTTGGATCTGAATTTAAAAGTGCCTGTAGTCCACATTATAACTTACAAAATCTGCAATGTAAAAATCCTAGGAAGGTAAGACAGAAGAGTAGTATATTTTGGGTGCCATTATAGTACGGTAATAGAATAGTAATAGAGCTTTGAGCAAATATCATTCAGTTTAATCCAGATCAGAAATTAAAACAAAACTCAAGTTTGAAGAGCATTCTCTCTCTCTAGAAATACCGGTAGTTCACTGTACCCCCAAGACAGCTTTTCATTAAAGTGTAGTGATTGTTTTCAGCTGAGACAAACTTCAAAATTTGCTTGTGAAGGAAGTTCCTTTATAGAAGGGGGTGGAGGGTGATACACAAGAAAGGAAGAGAAAGATCAAATTACATGGCCCTAAAAAAATGTTTACTCTGGCTGGCTGTGGAAAAGAAGAGAACAAAGCCCTGATCCCCTGGCTCTTTTTTAGGGACTTCCTTCCCATCTCCATTCTAGTTTTACTTTTCTCAGGGTTGTTGAGTTGCTGATGTTATTAGCGTTAATGGCCTGGGCAAGCAAAATAAAAAAAAACCTTATTTTTTCATGTTACTGCAACTATAGTTGCTTCTTTCAACATGAGAACAAGTTCTGATGGCAACAGCAGTGTTAATCCCGGGGTGATCTGTAACTCAAGCATACTTTACATACCTGAAACATGTCTGTGTTGCTGTCATGTGTATATTCAACCACCACTGTTTGAACTCGAGATAAGGTGTAGGATATACTATGCTGGTCCTTGTTGCTTATTGCCTGTGGAAAAGAAAAAGTGTATTTTTGATTATGATAAACCAGACAGATAAAACAGATTAGCAAGAGCAATTCTTCATCCCAAGAGAGCACACTTCTGCTAGAATAAAGCTGGTTTTAAGGCAGAATTTTGAATGATTAATTGTTAATGTTTTAAATGTCTATTTTAATACTATGTGAACTACGTAGAGGACTTTGTTGATAGGGCAATCAAAAAAAGGTTCAAAACACACACACAGTTATGATTTCCCAAGTCTCACTATTTCAAATAAGTGTTTACATGTCACATAATGAAACTGCAGTACTCCATCTCAACTTTCTAATGACCTAGGTTAGGAGAGAAATACTTCAGTATATGATTTCAGCATAACCAATATGACCATTTAACTTCCACTATTACTGCTAAAACCTTCTGATTCTCAATATTTGACCAAGAGCTCTGACATTAAATAATAAATAGTAATGTCACGACTTTCTTAATCCATGCTAACTGCATACTTCTCTTTTAATTTCATGCTTATTACCAGCATTTTGTCTCACTTACTCACTCACACACACACAGTCTGCCATAATCTGTGATTATGCAATATCACCCGACCAATGATATGTCTCAGCATGACCATGACTCTTCTTCCTTTTGTCTGTAATGAAGGCAGCTGATATTTTGGAGCAACCATGGGAAGATGATCCATATTGATTTGAACCAGGGCTGGAGAACCAGAGGCCCCACAGATGTTGTGGGATTCCTATTCCTATCAGCTCCAGCCAGCACAGCCAAAGGTCAGGGACTACAGGAGTTGTAGTCCATCAAGAGCTGGAGCTGAAATTTCCCACTTCTAATGGAAGCCTTACTTTAATCGCTACCCAAACCTTTTGTCATTACTGCTACCATCCAGGAAGACTATGACACACCCCTCTCCTTACACTATGTATCAGGGAAGTGGGCTGGGCTCATGCTACGTTGAATTGCTGTGCATGGTTGCATTCTGCTCCAGCACAGCCAAGCAAAACAAGCAGGAGGTTTGCTTTTATAAGGGGTGGAAACACTCTGCTAACCTCAGAGAATTCATCTGCTTCAATGGCAGTTAAAACATTTTTACCTATTGCTGTTATACTGATCATTGTGGCAACAGCCTTCAGTCTCCTGATTATTTTTTGGCACTGTATTTTTCTAAAATACTTTGATGCAATTTACCTGTTAATATCATCACATGCATTTTTGTGAGCTGCTTTGCACTTTCTCTTTTTAGTGAAAAAGCTAACAGGTAAATAAATAGTTTATATAAATGAATGAAGGCAAGGGCTATTGGTGGAGAAAGTCCACATGTCCTCTGCTCTGTACTGTGCTTAACCTTTACTTCGGTTTTCTTGTAATCTTTGAAAACCAACCGTTCAAAGAAAGGGTACAAATAGACAGGCCTGTGCACAGTTCAAACAATACAGTGCTTTAAAGTCACCTTAGCTCCACCACTCTGAGTATGTTAAGCACATTTCTTGGTTACTTTCTTAAAACAGCAATGAGCACATACAACCCTAAGTTAACTGAAGATGACACACAGATGAGAGTTCAGACGTACTCAACATCACACATTATACCTCAATGCAGGCTTCAAAGAAGGAAACCAAGGCGCAAAATGAACACTCAAGCCCTTCAAGATCCCAATAAACGGGGTTGCTTCCAAACAACTCTTAAGGACCACCTGCTTTCGGAGTTCCCTGACAACATTGAGGAACAATGGACCAAGCTAGAACATCCATTATTGCAGCCTGTGAACAAACTATTGCATACCAAACCAAGAAACACCAGGACTGGTTTGATGAGAATGACAGTGAGATTGAACACATTATTCACAAGAAAAGGAAGACCTTTCAGATCTGGCAAGGAGATAGAAACTGCGCCACTAAGAAAAAAACCTATGCCAACGCTGAGGCTAAGGTTCAAAGAAGAACCAGAGAACTAAAGAACACCTGGTGGATAAAAAAAGCTCAAGAGATCCAGCACTTAGCCAACACTCATGATGCACAGAGTTTCTTTAAAGCCACAAATACTATCTATGGCCCAATAAATCATGGCATATGCCCCCTACGCTCAGCAGATGGTACCACACTTCTGAAAGATAAATAAGCTATTGCACTGCACTGGAAAGAACATTACCAGCATCTCCTTAACCGCAACTCCCCTGTAGCTGCTGAAGTCCTCTCACAAATTCCGCAACAACAAATTAGAGATGAGCTTGCAGTATTTCCAAATCTGGGAGAGTTGTGCACAGCTATTAAGCAAATGAGAAACAACAAAACCAGTAGACCTGATGGGATACCTGCCGAAGTCTTCAAATTTTATGTATCACTTGGGAGGAAAGGCAAACTAATGCCAGTGTACTGAAAGAAGCAAAGATCATCAGTGTTGAAGCAATGATTCTTCAACATCAACTTCATTGGACTGGTCATGTTGTTCGGATGCCTGATTATAGTCTTCCAAAGCAACTACTCTATTCCAAACTTAAAAATGGAAAGTGTAATGCTGGTGGTCAACAAAAGAAGTTTAAAGACTCTCTCAAGGCAAATCTTTAAAAAATGTAGTATAAACACAGACAACTGGGAAACACTGGCCTGCGAGCGCACCAGTTGGAGAACAGCCTTTATCAAAGGTGTCATGGACTTTGAAGATGCTCAAACTTAGGACAAAAGGGAGAAACATGCTAAGAGGAAGGCACGTTTGGCAAACCCTCTCCGTGATCAACTCCTGCCTGGAAACCTATGTCCCCACCGTGGAAGGACGTGTGGATCCAGAATTGGCCTCTACAGTCACTTACGGACTTACTGTTAAGACCATGTTCATGGAAGACAATCTCACTCGGCTATGGGTGATCAAAGGAGGAGAGAGACAGAGAGAGAAAGAGAGAGAGAGAATCTAAGGCCGTGAAATCTAACCATCCTGAAGGCCTTGTTCTTGATAGTTTCATAACCTGCTACCCTCTGATGTTGCGAGTTCCCCTTCCAGCAGTCACAGGCAACATGGTCAATAGTTAGGGGTGATTGCAGTTGTAGCCTAGCCCCTCCACCAAAAAAAGGAGAGTGGCAGGTTCTGCATTCCCTATTTTAATGAGTGCTGGTGAAGTGCTGCAAGCTAAGTCCATTTTGAGCAACTATGGAATGAAATGCTGCTATACTCCCTGCACAAAACCCACCCACCTCCCCTAGCACAGCTTTGGAACACAAAGAACAGAGAAAACAGATTCATATGCTCTACACATATTGCCTTTATTTTATTGCTAGAAGTTCCAGCTCTTTCTGGAGATGCTGTGGAGAGACTTCCATCACTACCAGCATAGAGATATAAAGCATACATTTAGAAGCCAGCATTAGCAGCCTCCTGTTGAGTTCACTGAAAGCCTGAGCTCAAGAGATGCTAATTAGGTGCAGGTGTGTCACTTCACAACTATGAATTACAAACCTTTTTTTTTTAACTGCATGACTGATCTATCCAACAAAACAGACCCAACTGGTCCCACTTAGTGCTTCACAACAGATCACATGTTGCTATGGAACAAGCATATTAGTCATGCCTACTGTTAGCCATATGCTGGCCTAGACACCCTGAGTGATTAAGATCCTAAGGATGATTAAGTGTCACAAAGGATGAGACACAAATGGTGATGGCTGACAGAGCTTCCTCCCCCATCCTTCCAGCTATTACCACTGGGGACATGGGGAAGAAAAGTGGGGTTTTATCAAAACAGGCCTTTTTACTTAAATACCCTGTGGTGATTAGTAAGTCATTTGGACAAAATGGGAGACGCTAGAAAACAAAGAAATAGAAATTTATTCAGTGCAGGTTGGAATAAATTAGCAAAAGACATTAACCGTGCTATTTGACAGCCTGGAATTGGGGAATATGATGGTAACTTGTTTTGCAAGATAATGTTTGGTTGTCTATAACTGATCAGACACAGACCACAGTGAGCTTCAAACTAGGGAGCATGAAAGACCCTTCCTCCTTCAAGGACTACATGTACAAAGCAATTCTGACTCTTTCCAGTTCATCTTTCACTCTGTATCTTAGTGAGTGGTTGGAAACGGACCTGCTCCTGCCATTTCAGCAGCCAGATCACAGTTAGCTTTCTAAGGAGAATACCAGCATTGTCTCTATCGGGGTGGGTGGCCCTTTAGATATTGCAAAACTCTGACTCCCATCAGACTTATCCAAGATTGGGGATGATGGGAGTCGGGAGTCCCATAGTTTCCTCACTTCTGGTCTATATGCAAAGGAGCCACATTTGCTAAAAGGACCATCAAAGCTCCCTCACTCATGGAGGTTAGGAGGAGTGACTGAGCAGTAAGGCTGGGTGATCCCAAACCAGTTTGAAGTTCACATTGTGATAATTGTTTCATAATATTTGAACTGGCAATATATCGCGAATCACAATGTGTGTAAAAGCTAGGTGATATCTGGTTTCCAACATCGCGATAACTCACCAGCTAAACACTGCAATGTTATCAGCAGCTAAACCCCACAATATCACCTGCTAAACATTGCAATCCACCACAATGTCTGCAATAAGGATGGAACTATACTGGGGCGAATAGGACAATGTCCTGGCAACTGCTACTACTTAAGGGTCCAAAATGGATAAACAACAATATTATCAATCATCACACACTCAGTTTCATCAGTAGGCAAGCAAAAATGCATCCCAATAGGACTTTTGGTTTTGGGCTTGGCTACCGAATGGTGGTATTCAGGACAATCCAAAGTATGGCAATGAATCATAGTGAATACAAATAATCTGGGACTGCCAGACTGCCCGCAGGCCTGCTAGGAGGCAGAAGCAGCAGTGGCAGAAACAGTTTGCCATGACTGCAGCACATGTCAGCAGTAGCAGCGAGGCCTCATGATGGAGGAACAAGCAGTGGAGGCCTCCTGCAAGGCCTCGTGATGGAGGAACAAGCAGTGGAGACTTGCGAGGCCTCGCAGCGGTGACGGAAGCTGGTGGCAATAGCGGTGGCAGCCTTCTAGGCCTCACAGCGGTGATAGAGAACTGCAAGAACTCACAGAAGTGACGGGAGGTGGCGGCAGTAGCAGCAGCGGCCTGCAAAGGCCTTGTGGCGGCGACAGAAAGTGGTGGCAATAATGGCAGCGGCCTGCAAGGCCTCACAGCAGTGACAAGGAGTGACGGCAGCAGACTGCGAGGCCTCACAGTGGCGATAGGTGACGGTAGCCTGCGAGGCCTTGCAAGAAGTGGCAGCGGTCTGCAAGTCCTACTGGTGGTAGTGGGAGGCAGTAGCAGAAGCTGTAGCAGCCTCCCTTAGCAAGGCCTTGCAGGCCACCCCTGCTTCTGCCACTGTCTCCTGCCGCCATCGGAGGCCTCGCAGGCCACCATTACTGCCACCGCCATGACAAGGCCTTGCAGGCCGTCGCCACTTTTGCCGCTGCCACAAGGCCTTGCAGGTCACCACTAATGCCGACACCACGACAAGGCCTCACAGGCCGCTGCTTCTGCTGCCGACACCCACTGCCACAGCAAAGCTTTGCAGGCTGCTGATTATTGTGCCACTGCTGCCAGGCTGCCGCTGCTTCTCCCCCTCCCCTGTCATTGTTGGTTCTGCCACTGCCAGGCTGCTGCCGTTGCTGCCGCCTAGCAGGCCTGCTGGCATTCCGACAGTCCCAGATGATTTCTATTCACTATGAGCACCGTACTTTGGATTGCCCTGAATGCCACCATTTGGTAGCCAAGCCCCAAACCAAAAGTCTCATTTGGATGCATTTTTGGCTTGCCTGCTGATGAAAGTGACCATGAGGTGATTGATAATATCATTTATCAATTTTAGACTCTTTAGTAGCAGCAGTTGTCAGGGCATTGTCCTGTTTGCCTCTGCGTAGTTCCTTCCTTATTTCAGATATTGTGATATATCAATATATTTCTATGTTTAGCTAGTGATATATCACAATATTGAAAACCAGTTATCACCCAGCCCTACTGAGAAGGGTATTTTCTTTAGTGGTCCTCCTCTGGGTGCTACTACTACTACTACTACTACTTTATTATTAGTACCCCGCCTATCTGACTGGGTTGCCCCAGCCACTCTGGGCGGCTTCCAGCATATATTAAAACATGGTAAAACATTAAACCTAAAAAGCTTCCCTATACAGATGCTGGCCTTTGGTGACAATAGGTCATTAGTCAAGCTTACCTTTGCTGCCTGAGGCGTACAGGCAATGTGCACAGTGCTAGGCTTCACCCCATTTGCTTTGGCTCTTTTAAATAAAGCAAATCTGCTTTTTCTTCTTCCTCGATCTCCATTTGGCAGAGAGCCATTGTACCTGTGAGAAAAGGGTGAATGAAGACATTACAGAGGGTATTTGTGGATGGGTTGCCTCTGAATTAATGTGGACATATTACCATAAACCTGTGGAATTAAAGATCTTAAAAAGCAAGTGTAGTGTGTGTGTGTTTTTAAAGTTGTGCATCACTCAAGTAGATACACTGAGTATGGTGGTGATCTATGCCTTTATGGCTGAAAGGAATTGATGTGGGCAAACAAACTGAAGCTTAATCCTGACATGGTGGTCACAGTCAGTAGAACTGACTCAGTAATTGGGGTTTAACCTGTGTTGGATGCGGCTACACTCCCCTTGAAAATGCAGGTGTGTAGTATGGGGATTTTTCTGTATGTGGCCTTGATCCTGGTTGCCCAGGTGTCCACCGAGACCAGAAGTGCCTTTGCCCAGCTGAGACTTGGGCACCAACTGTGCGCATTCCTGGAGATGCAGAGCTAGCCGTGACCCTAGCTGCATTACATCTGGAATAGTGCAATGTTCTATGGAGCCGCCTTTGAAGAGTCCAAGAATGCCATGGCCAAGTTGTTAAAATCGAGTGTGTGCTTTTCAAACCTAAACAGCTGCAGTAGCTTCCAATTTGTTTCCAGGAACATTTCAAAGTGCTGGTGATTCCCTTTAAAATATTTAATGGTTTAAGACTGGGATATGTGAAGGACAGCCTTCTCTCCTGTCTAACATGATCATCATCAAAGGCCCTTCTGTGTGTGACCCAGAATCCCTTGCAGTATACTTGGTTAGGACTAAAAAGAGGGGCTCCCCCCTCCCTGTGGCTGAAATTCCCTCCCAAGAAAGGAACACCTTATCGTCTCTCTTTAGTGGCATTCTGAAAGCTAGTAAAAATCTTCATTTTTAAGAAGGCATTTGATTTGTAACTGATTGTTTGCCAAATGAATGGGCAGTGGAAGCAGGGCAGGTGGAGATAACCTGGCTACATAAAATCTTAGAATTGTAGAGTTGGAAGGAACCACAAGGGTCATCTAGTCCAACCCCCTGCAATGCAGGAATCCTTTGCCCAACATGGGGCTCGAACCCACGACCCTGAGATTAAGAGTCTCATGCTCAATCCAAAATAAAAGTCTTTGGATATTTGGAATAACTTTTACAGCTGCTGTATTACTGATATTTGGCTTTTTAGTGCTATTTACCTACTGTTGTTTTAGTGTTTTAATTGTTTTGTAACTGATTTTTAAATTGTTTTTTTTTTTTTTGTTAGACTACTTGTGCATTTGAATGATAGGGGTGCAAATGATTTAAATATATACATATAAAACACCCCATGAAGACTGACTGGGAGATGATAGAGATAGTATTACACATCCACTGAGGTCCTTCTAAAAATCATTGCAGAAATGTAAAATTTACGTGAAACTGTCAATTTAGATGCACTGAAGGGTAGGCTGAGTGCCTATAAGAACAGATGCTCTCTCTTGCTGACAGGTCTGTTACTTATAGCCTAATGTACCATAAACCAAATACCTTCAAAATAAATGACACAATACAGCCAACATTAAGCCCTATGGATTTCAGTGAGAAGCTTACATATATGTTAAATCTCTCCTGCTGGAACTGATGGAGCTTAGAAAAGTTTAGTGGTGGTTGGATCATGTCCAAAGTCATGAACAACAGTAAGACCATGAGGGCATATCCTAACTAACAATGTCGTCCAACATTAGTATGATGGCTTTAGCTTGAAGTCAGGGTGCAAGAAGAAAATGGCAGTGGAAATAATCTTCATAGGTCCAGGTTGCATTGCATATAGTGACAAGCAAAACTGATTTTCTTCACAGAGTTAAATGCATTTTCACTGATTCTCATTTTAATAAGAAATACTTACCCTAACACAATCAGTTCACCATATTTCACTGGTGCTTTTGACGGATGGTTTTCTTGATCAGGCGAAAACATGAGCCTAGTTAGTTCCTTTATCTCAAAGTCCACTTCTCTGATCAAGAACCTTGGCAAACTTTTTTCATTATTTCCTGGGGAGGGTGGAGAAGTTAAGACATAAATTGGAGTGGCTTAGGAGAAATTAGTTTCACCTATCAGTTTTGCCAAGCACTGCAGACTGACCAACAGTATATTGTTCACCTTCCAGACCTACTTCATTCATTACAGGAGCTATAGGGTACCCTTTTTTCTTTGCTCAGCTTTTCTCTGTGGGTTGAAAACTAACTAGAGTCATGTATTACAAAAAGAAATGACAACTAGCTTTCTTTCATCTGCTGTTGAGCCCACTTGTGCAAAAAGGATCCTGTATATTGCCCAAGCCTCCCATTTCACAGGTTGCCTTGGATATCATTAATATTGATGACATTTACCACACTTACAGAGAGACAGTGTGCTGTAGTGGTTACTGTGCTTTGCTAAGAACTGAGAGACTGGGGTTCAAATTCCGATTCAGATATTAAACTTATTGGGTGACCTTAGTCCTGTCACCATCTCTTAGCCTATCATACCCTAGCCACATGGGGTTGTTGTAAGGATCAAATGGAGAGGTGGAAAACCATGAATGCCACTTTGAGCTCACTGCAGGAAATGTGGGACAGAAATGTAATTATAAATAAATGCTACCAGTATGGCTAGGTAGTCCACAAAGTAAAACCTACACACACACACACACACACACACACACACACGTTATAATCATAAGCATATTTATTCAGAAGTAGGTAACTGAGATTTATAACCAAATATGGATATTGTATACACAATCACACTCTGCTATTCTATATTCAGCCTGGAATAATGGGCCCATGAGCCACATTAATCTTTCAGTTCCTCTATATTCAAACCTGGGTAGAATCTGAATTGCCTTGGAGATTTGGGGGCTCTAGAACTTTCCAGTCCAAAAGGAAGAAATGCCAAAAGACAGAAAAGACAGTGTGCCAAAATGAGAGAATGGATCTTGAAACAGCAGCTGCAATCAGAGGAAGGGGAGTGGAGAGATCCTTGAGACTCATTTTAGGCTTATTGTGTTGGCAGCTGCTGAGGCTTTCCCCTCCCTGTGACCACTGATCCCTGCTTCTTTTTCTTCACCCCACCCCAAGTCAGGACAAGCAGCAATGGCTGAGCATACACTTGCCAAAACGCTCTGGCAGCTTTGGTGAATGGGTGTGTGGAATGTGGGCAAGGCAATATGTGGACCTCTGCGCCCCCTTAGCCCCTTGTGGCAATGCCTACAGACTGCAAATATCATGGTGAAAACAAGTTTTAAGTGGAAACCACAATATTCTGCTGACTTCTATAGACAGCCACATCTGAAATGCAAGTTGGGTATGATAAAGAAAACTAGCTTGGAAGATGAAATAATATTTACATTATTATGAAGCCTATACTAGTCTAGTTTCTTAAGGGGCTTAAAGAAAATAACTACTTGAGGACCATTTTCACAGTCAATGTTTAGAGATGCATTTTTAGCTATAGCATCCCGCTTCTGAATGGTGCTAAAGGAATAGAAAGTAGGAGATTCAATTTTGAATTGAGTGTACATATTACATTTGAAGTACAGAGGTGGAAAATACAGAAACCTATTTAAGAGCCACTTGTCAGAATAATCTCCAGCTTACATAAAGTGATACAGGAACTGCACTTAACATATGGAACTGGTACAGATCTAATGCTCCCTGATCACTAATAACCAATCAGTAAATGCGAGCAAGGCATTGCATTCTTCCTCTTAACCATGATTTTTTGTGGTGGGGTGGGAATGAACAAATTATTTTACAACCAGGATTTAGGAGTATCTTTATCATAGTTAGCACAGGTCGTGTGAGGAAGAAGGCACAAGAAAGATAAGATCACTCAGCTACTCCTGTGGCACGCTAATGTTGAGTGTTATGTCTGCACTGGAGAGAGAACAATGCTTCTTTCAAAGGCTGCGTTCAGATGTGGGATTTATTGCATTAGTTTTACTGGTTATAATGCTAGTGCCTCTGTTCTGATTTCTAATGCTCCTTTTACACTGTAGTGCATGTTGTGTTATGGGATGGTGGCTTTTTGGTTCATATACCACCATCTCACACTAAATTTTGAACAGAAGGAAAGAACTGCATGCTGGGATACCACCCCAAACTTTATCATGTGAAATTACAATGCAAAGCTCCAGTGATTTGACAGGGTTGACCTGGATTTTTTCTGGAAGCAACTGACACAGAAATAAGCGCTAAACTTCTGCTAGATTCTACAAGCGGCTTCTAGGTTATTTGATAGGTCACATAAAGCATGAAAAATAGCAAGTATTAATCAATCAATCTCCTTTACTGGCATAGTTAAAGGTAGATAGCCGTGTTGGTCTGTCATAGTCAAAACAAAATAAAATAAAAAAATTCCTTCCAGTAGCACCTTAGAGACCAACTAAGTTTGTTCTTGGTATGAGCTTTCGTGTGCATGCACACTTCTTCAAATACACTGAATCTGAAGAAGTGTGCATGCACACGAAAGCTCATACCAAGAACAAACTTAGTTGGTCTCTAAGGTGCTACTGGAAGGATTTTTTTTATTTTATTTTGTCTTTACTGGCATAGAAAGAGTGCATCGTATATATGGATCAGAACACAACACAGAACAGAAAACATAGTAAGAGGTACATTAGGATAAAACCGTCCAGACGTCATGAGATACAAAAGTGGCTCTTAGGACCTATGGCATCACTCAAAAATCTTGCCACATTCTCCACATCATCAATCCTACAATTATTCAGCAGATAGGACACCCTGGAAGAGTCAGTGTGATAGATCCCCTCCTTCAATAAGGGGACCAAATATTTATTTTTATTTTTTGCATAAAATGGGCAATGAAATAAAGCTTGTATGATGGATTCGACCTGTTTTGTGCCACAAGTGCTTTTCGGAATATGGGATTTTTGAGAATATGGGATTTTGAGAATCCACCTTGCAAAACTGTAAATGGCAAAACAGTAAATCTTGTGAGGAAAAGAGCTCTGTGTAGGTGGGGATCGTAAAGTTGACGTAAATATGGAGTGCCCTGACCATACGAGGATGGAATTCCTAACCCCAATGGGGAACAGGTTTTATTGGCTGCGCGGCTAAGAGTTTGGAATTCAATCTCTAGAATTCTACGCCTGGTTGTCTAAAATGCTTTCAATTGTGGGAGCATAAGCAGCGACTCGAGTGATAGGCTACAGCAGGGGTCGGCAACCTTTAAGACAAAAAGAGCCACTTGGACCCATTTCCGAAGGAAAAAAACACCTGGGAGCCGCTTTTCATGCCCTAGGCGAGGGGGCGGGGCCATGTGATGTCATTGCGCATGACGTACGGTGCCCCGCCCCCTGCCGCCCCGCGCCGCTGCGATTTAGGCAAGCGTCCATCAGGAGCCTCCTGCGAGATGGCAGCACGTCTGCCAGCGCTGGCCCAGCTCAAATACAGCTGCACGGGCTTTGTCTGGGGCTCGATGCCTCCTCTCCACACACACACACACACACACACACACACACACCAGCTTTTGTGTGCGCGCTGCACGGGCTTTGTCTGGGGCTCGCTGCCTCCTCTCCACACACACACACACACACACCAGCTTTTGTGTGCGCGCTGCACGGGCTTTGTCTGGGGCTCGCTGCCTCCTCTCCACACACACACACACACACACACACACACCAGCTTTTGTGTGCGCGCTGCACTGGCTTTGTCTGGGGCTCGCTGCCTCCTCTCCACACACACACACACACACACCAGCTTTTGTGTGCGCGCTGCACGGGCTTTGTCTGGGGCTCACTGCCTCCTCTCCACACACACACACACACACACCAGCTTTTGTGTGCGCGCGCGTTTCGTTCTCCCTCCCTCCGGCCCTAGACAGGCAGCGAGTGAGCGCAGCATGATAATGAGCTCTGTCAATTGCCCAGCCGGGAAGCGGGAGGAGGAGGAGGAGGAGGCGCTGCTCTCGCTCTCGGGCTCCGCGCTCGGCTCTGGTTTGCCGTCAACGCGCCCGTCGCAGCTCGCCAACTTCTCTTTCTCTCTGCAGCTTGCTCTCCCGCCGCCGCCCCGACTACACACACCGACGTGACGGGAGGGAAAGGGGAGCGGGAGAAGACACGCCACCCCGGAGCCGCGGCAAAGGTGTAAAAGAGCCACATGCGGCTCCGGAGCCGCGGGTTGCAGACCCCTGGGCTACAGGTTTTGATTTTGTTCTCGATGCAAGCTAACCATTTGGAGTGGTGGAATTCTGCTGGCATATGGAAAGTTAAAGTCAGACTTGAAATGTAGGCAGGGCCAGAATTTTATAGTGGTGATCCACGCTTTGGTTTCCAGAAGCCCTTTTCCAGACACATGGCTGCATACAGCACACTTTGGCAGCCCCAGGATTTTGCACAGAAATTTTGATTGGATGTGTTTCAACAACTGGTTAACTGCACCAATCCATAATGGGATGCCATGCATAAGTTGTGGGCCTACTTTTGCATTAAAGACCTTTAGTGCAGCTGGGAAGTATTGATTCCCTCTGTTGAAGAAGAAACGGGTAACAACCAGAGCAAAAGTATCCACCCTGTTAAGTGTGAGCTTACAATGCTATTTTCAGGAGGTGTTATATTGGAAGTGGGGTGCCTAGGTATTTCAAATTTTTAACCTGTCCCAACAGGTTACCACTGATCTCCCACCTGTAAGGCTTCCAGATCTTGAAAAAACAAGCACTTTAGATTTTGTGAAGTTCAGTTCCAGGCTGTTGGCTATACATTATTCCTAGCAGCAGCACAGAAGCAGCTTCAAGTCAACTCTTGTGCAAGACAGAATGAATGCATTGTTGGCATATAGTAAGATGGGAACATGGATAGAGCTGAGTTTTGGGCAGTGGCCACCCACCCCGCATAAATAGGGTGGAACTTAGGAAAAGATTGAATTAATATGGGGCTAAGATGCAAAACCCTGTTTTATCCCTTTGTAGATTATGATTTTTGGGGTTAGCCTGCCTAATTGAGAACATTTCACCTGGCACCTCATGGAAGATACAGCGTGGAAAAACCCAGTTTCTAGGAAGCTGCATTTTTTCCCTTTGCTGATACAAAGCTATAGCTCTTCAAAACGGAATGTAAGGAGGTACAGATTTATAAAATAGTTACAAGTATATGCATGCAAGTTTCTTGCACTAATCCTGAGCGTGCACTTATTGTGCATGACAAATGTATAGGATATTGTTTAGTGAATTGGTTATCTTGTTTACTGGTGCTTTGCCTCCTTAAAAAGCTATTAAATGGTTTAAGGACATGTTTTGCTACTGGGCTTAACTCCACTCACATAATTCTATTTGACTGCATAAGAACTAAGCATGCAACATGCAAGGGTTTCACTTTGATAAGAGAGATTGGCTTATGGAACTACACAACACTGGACACTATTAATTCCGTTTCTTGAAAGTTTTAACTTTCAAAAAGTTGCACCAAGCATTTCTACTTCTCTGATTATCAGGTTCACTTAATACTGCCCTGGAAAGTCCTTCTCTTTTAAACTTTCTCTCCTCTTGTCCCTTCTCTCCTCTAACACACACACACCTTTTGTTTAGAAACATCCTGCATGCTCTCACCTCAGAGGCCTTTACGGCATAGCTTTAAAGTTACATTCATCTTGTACAGCTCTGGTTGAAACATCTTCAATTCACCCAGTGTAGGCAAGGTTTAAAAAGATAGCAGCAGTAGCTGGAAGTGAAAGTATAATTCTGACACCAGTAGCACAAATTCACCCTCTCTTCCCTTTGGAAGCATACTAATTTGAAATCTTTAGAACCTAAAAAGTATCCCATGGCCCACTTTTGTCAGCCAACAACAATATGCCAAGGGGAAATTCAATCACATATCTATTTAAAGGAATTACTAATTCCTAACGGACAACACTGAGTTTCCATGCTGTTGTTTTTTTAAAAGTTGATAATTCAGTACAATTCTGCTGCTTAATTCACAATCTGGCAGACTCTGAGCACACACATATGAGGGGGCAAGAAAAGAATGCAAAGCCCTAGCATAGCAACAAGACTTGGCAGCTACTTTGCAAGTGTGTTTGTTCTTCATTACAATTGTGAGCCTACACCACTTGGCGCAGCTCCTGAAGCAACAAGCAGTGCACTGGGACTGAGGTTTCGCACTGCAATGGAAACAGGTGCTCCTCTTGCTGGGGAACAACCCTCCCCCAAAACCTATGCCAAGGGCTGCCATAGCCAGTTCGTTACATTAAGGGTTGTTCCTGCTAAATCTGTTCAACCTGTTTTGGGAAATTCATGGACCTGAGAGAAATCTGAAAGATCCATGCTAACTGATCCAGGTGGTTACTCTATCACAGTGGCCTACTTGATCTGTTTATTAGCACATGGCCACCACTCCAGAGCATACAGGAATGCTGAGGTAGCTGGAACAAGAGGTTAACTCAAATAGAACTGCTGCACTTGTATTTAAAAACCAGTACCACAGTAATGATGGGACATAGGTGGCGCTGTGGGTTAAACCACAGAGCCTAGGGCTTGCCAATCAGAAGGTTGGCTGTTCAAATCCCCACAATGGGGTGAGCTCCCATTGCTTGGTCCCTGCTCCTGCCAACTGTCAAAAGTGCAAGTAGATAAATAGGAACCGCTCTGGCGGGAAGGTAAACGGCGTTTCCATGCGCTGCTCTGGTTCGCCAGAAGCGGCTTAGTCATGCCGGCCACATGACCCGGAAGCTGGACGCCGGCTCCCTCGGCCAATAAAGCGAGATGAGCGCCTCAACCCCAGAGTCGTCCATGACTGGACCTAACGGTCAGGGGTCCCTTTACCTTTACCACAGTAATGACTCTGGTGAAGCAAGTTTCCTTTCTCTCTCATAGTGTCTGCAAAGTGCCATCTCACCAAACAGTTTCAAAAGTACGGAATGGCCTGATAAATTGAGGGAATCTCTCTCTCTCTCAATGGAGCCTACATTAGGTCGATGCACTGAACAAAGTTTGCCAGACAATGTGTGTGCATGTCAAACCACTCATCATGGATTCAAACACCAGCATGCAAATTTAGCCTGGTTTATATAGATTAACTTGCATTAGTTTATCCCACTGATACAAAAAAGGCACCTAAGTGACATAAAGGGGCCCAGAAACAAGTTGGAATCCTATCTTATCTTGTCCATCCTGGTTTGACATTGAATTGTCATTTGCCATTCAAGCTGGGGTTGCAAAGGAGGAAAGGAAGAATGGGGCACACACGTGAGCAAGATTCTTCATTTGCAGACACAGTTTGCAGCTTGAATCTCCCGACATTAAAAGATGCCCCATGACTGACAGGTGGGCAGTCCCACTCTTCTGCCAAAGTGGCCTATGGAGGGTTGGCCAGATCCTATTATCCACCCCTGCTTTAGAGGTTGAGGCCAAACACAAAACCTATATAAAGTATATTAACCCGGGAACATTTTGCTGTTATGCAAAAGCAACAGATGATCCTACTCTGAGGAAATCACAACACCATCCTACGTATTATCTGTGATGTTCTCAGCTTCCCACACACAATGTCACAGAATTACATGTATCTTTTTGCACAAGGTGGCTATTTTAAAGTCAGCACTGTGCTATTACCATATACCAGGGGTGGCCAACTCCCAAGAGACTGTGATCTACTCACAGAGTTAAAAACTAGTTACAGGTAGGTAGCCGTGTTAGTCTGCCATAGTTGAAACAAAAAAAACAAAAAAAAATTCCTTCCAGTAGCACCTTAGAGACCAACTAAGTTTGTTATTGGTATGAGCTTTTGTGTGCATGCACACTTCTTCAGATACTGTATGCCCTGTATGTGTATGCCCTGAAACCACAAACAACCAAACAATAATACCACATGGCATCAGATGTTCTCCTTCCTCTGTGAGCTAACAGTTGTTGTTGTTGTTGTTGTTGTTGTTTAGTCGTTTAGCCGTGTCCGACTCTTCATAACCCCATGGACCAGAGCACACCAGGCCATTCAGACGCACTCCATTCAGGCGAAGGGGCTTGAATAACTCAAGAGAAGCTATGAGCTATGCCGTGCAGGGCCACCCAAGATGGACACGTCATAGTGCAGAGTTTTGACTAAACGTGATCCACCTGGAGCAGGAACTGGCAAGCCACTCCAATATCCCTGCCAAGAAAACTCCATGGACAAAGACAGCAGGCATGCTACCAACATGAGTCTGACCAAACTGCGGGAGCTAACAGTAGTCAGTACTAAAAGTCTGTACTACAACCGCTATTGACTGCAGTGTAAAACAAAGCATCATTCTTAAGCAATCAGCTAAGTTGAGCTCAACAGGTAAACTTGATGAAAACTGGAGAAAGCACAGTGCTTGAGAGGTACCAATTTTGGCCACACAATTTTCATCAGGCAGCAGGAATAGATATCAGGATGGGATGATCTAATGGACCTTCCACCATTGTGTCATTGAGTTAAGATTTACACCATTGCAAAGCCGTTGGATTGGCCTGTTAGTTACAGTATTGTAGATAAGAACTACTGGTTCCTATGGAGAAACCACCACTGACACAGAGTGTAAGCAGGGAGCAAAACATGTGTTGTGTTCATTTGACTTGGGGAGGCGTGTCTCACAGGGAATTTTGCAGTTGGAAAACCTGATTTCAAAACACCCTGGCTCCTTGGAGGCCAGCCTGCCATCAGGACATGAAGGCAGCAGCCTTCTTCTGTTTCATGGGCCCAGAGTCTGAACATCTGATTTAGCAAATCCCTGGCAAATTGGCATGGAAAAACATTCCTTTCTATCCCTTCCCTCAACATTTTGACATTACCTTCCAACTTACTCACTGAAAATACAGAATTATCTGTAACTCCAGAGACCAAAAGTGCAACTGAGACAGACATAAGTTATTAGAAGTCCCAGTATGTTTTATTCCAATTAGTTTTATACATGATATGTCTACTTTTCAGAACTGTTGTACTTTCATTTTAATTCTTGTTCTAACCTCTCTTATTTCCACTATTGTTTATTGTTACTGTTATTAAAATCCCAATAAAGTACTTTTCAACCAGCAGTTTGCTTTTAGCTCCATAAAGGTAAAGGTAAAGGACCCCGACAGTTAAGTCCAGTCGCTGGAGCAGTACCTATTTATCTACTTGCACTTTGACATGCTTTCAAACTGCTAGGTTGGCAGGAGCTGGGACCGAGCAACGGGAGCTCATCCCGTCATGGGGATTTGAACTGTCGACCTTCCGATCGGCAAGCCCTAGGCTCAGTGGTTTAGACCAGTGTTTCCCAACCAGTGTGCCTCCAGATGTTTTGGGACTACAACTCCCATCATCCCTCGCTAGCAATACCAGTGGTCAGGGATGATGGGAATTGTAGTCCCAAAACATCTGGAGGCACACTGGTTGGGAAACACTGGTTTAGACCACAGCGCCACCCGTGTCCATAGCTACTGATTAACCCATCCTCCATGAATGTTTTAATCCTTCTTTAAAAGGGTATGCATACACCCCCATACATACACACTACCACCACGATCCCTGAAATAAAATGTTTTGCATTTACTTTTTTCTCCAACAAGCTCAGGGTAGCAGACATGGTTCTCCCACTCCTCAATTTATCCTCACGACAGCCCTGCGAGGTAGGTTAGGCTGAGAGATTGTGGCTGGTCCAGGGTCACCCAATGAGTTTAATGGCTGAAGGGGGATTTGAACTGTGGTATCTCAGGTCCTAGTCCAGCACTCTAACCACTACACAACACTGTTAAAAACTCATTGTACATATAGAGATCTACATGCCAGCGAGGGTTCCTATTGCTCTCCATGTCTATATCTGCACACACAGAGCTTTTTCTGACATTTTCTAAATGGAAGTTCATTGACGTACGGTAGTGGTGCATGTGGCTAGTGACCAGCATGTGCCAACTTCAAACTGGGGACTCAGGAGTTTCAGTGTAACAGGTGTCATCTCTACTGATTTATAGTACAGCCTATGGATGTACAGTTGTACCTTGGAAGTCGAACGGAATCTGTTCCAGAAGTCCGTACGACTTCCAAAACATTCGGAAACTAAAGCGCCACTTCTGATTGCCTGCAGGAAGTTCCTGCAGCCAATTCGAAGCTGCAGAAGCCCCGTAGGACATTCGGCTTCCAAAAATAGTTCACAAACTATTCCAAACACTTCCATAGTGAAAGCTGAGGGAAAGGATTCATTTAGCTTCTCCGCCATCTCCCTGCTTTCCTTCAATACTTCATTCAGACTTTTACTTTCGAAAAATCCTGCTGCCTCCTTGACTGATTTCCTGCTTTTCATATATTTAAAGAAATATTCACTGATTCTACACCTTCAATGATATGCTCCTAAAATTCCTGACTTGGTCATATTATTATCCAACTTACATCCCCCCGCCCAAGTTTATGATCCTTTTTCAATTTTCCAGTTTCACAAGACCCACTTCTTTTATTGCTTCCTTCACACGGCTATTTAGCCACACTGGCATCCATTTGGACTTGTGTGAAACTTTCCTAATATGAGCCTCTGCTATAGTGGTTTTAAATAGTGTTATAGACAGGACAAACCTAGAAATTAATAAATAATAAACCCTCCAAACAGGACTTTCCTTCCTAAAAAAAGCTCAACAACTTTTACCTGAACCCCCCAAAAGGGGGTAGATCACTGCAAGTTTTTAACTCTGAGTAGATCGCAGTCTCTTGGGAGTTGGCCCCCCCTGCTCTAAAGGGACACAGACCCTGTGTGTGTGCCTGTGACCTCATGTGCTCTTGCCACCACTTGGCAGAGAGAGGGGCAGGCACCAGGGTTTTGTAACAATTTCTGAACATCTTAAAAATATATTATTTTCCTAACTTTCTCCTTCCACTTGCTTTAAATTAAAACTCTCATATATTCCCTCCCCAAACTAAATGTGTTGATATTGTGTTTTCCAGGCAGCTTCCCACTCTTTACATTCAATTATTTATTTTGTTATTTCAAAGTGGGTAAACAACAATTACATCACTATAACATGGGCCTGGATACCACTCAGTATTAAATCAAGTACTACCTTTCCTTTTGCTGGCTCTAAGACCAAGTAGTTTAAAGCTCAGTCATTTACTACATGAGAAATGTCTCCCCACTGTGACCTGATCAATGAGTGTGATAATAAACACTTTTAAAAAGGCGTCCATTATCGCAATACTTTGGTTATGAGAATCCACAGATCCACTAACTGGAGCCAGTTGCAAAAAGCACATGTGTAAAATTATAAGAAGTCTGAACCCAAGAATTTATTTTGAGTACTGAAACGGAATGGAGATCACTGACTCAACCCTCCCTCCTCAAATTTCTTCACTTCAGCAGTTTTTGTTGTGGCAATCATATTGGTGTTGCCCTTGTCACTTCTTCTACTTTGATTCCCCCCTTATATTTTACCCACAGATACTATCTTAAAAACAAGACACTCGACCACTCAAAGCTTGGCAGCAGTGGGGGCGGAGGGATAGAAGAGGCAGTCTTTTTGCTACTTTTGAATGTGAGCAGGCAATTTATGAATCCTACCCATGTTTGAACACCCATGGCATTCTATGACACATGCAGGGGAAGCATGCTAAAGAGCTCCCCAAGTTGGTGGGTATAATGTCCATGCATAAAGAGTTTCAGAATAATGCTTTCCACAGATCTTGAACAACAGGAATTTGCTTCAAGACCGTATTTGGCCTTCTCGGAAAGTAAAGTGGCATCACCACACAACAGTATCCATACATCTACATGAAAAACCAAAGGAGCACATGTGCCCCTTACACTAACTTGGCAAATATTCACACAGAGCACACAAGGGGGAATTAAGAACGCAAGGAGAGCCCTGTTGGATCAGGTCAAAAGATTCTCATAGTCCAGCATCCCATTTTCACACAGGGAGGGCCACAAGCAGGGCCTGAGGGCAACAGCATTCTTCTCACTTGTGATACCCAGCAGCTGGTATTCAGAAGCATACTTCCTCCGATTGGAGTGAAGCTTTGAGCTCAAATCACTGAACAAAGTGAAAGATTATGAGTCTTGGGGGTGGGGAGAGTGTGTGTATGAATTCAGCAGTGCTTAGTTTATTTTTTGGTTGCTATTTTGTTCATGTCGTTGTTGGTGTTCTGTAGATTATGAATGCTACAGTACCTTTGTGAATCCTATAATTTGTCATTTGTTGTAATTGTGCTGTTTAGCTTTTTTTTCTAGTTGTTTTGCTGATGGTGCTTTATGGATTGTAATTGCTTTACTGACGATTTGTTAATTGTTCTATATGATTTGTGCTGTATTTGTGATGTTCTGTTCTGTTATTGTTATTTACTGTTTGTAAGCCACTTTGAAATTCATTTGAATGAAGAGGCATAGAAATATAGTGTTGTTGTTGTTCAGTCATTCAGTCGTGTCCGACTCTTCGTGACCCCATGGACCAGAGCACGCCAGGCACGCCTATCCTTCACTGCCTCTCGCAGTTTGGCCAAACTCATGTTAGTAGCTTCGAGAACACTGTCCAACCATCTCATCCTCTGCCGTCCCCTTCTCCTTGTGCCCTCAATCTTTCCCAACATCAGGGTCCTTTCTAGGGAGTCTTCTCTTCTCATGAGGTGGCCAAAGTACTGGAGCCTCAACTTCAGGATCTGTCCTTCTAATGAGCACTCAGGGCTGATTTCTTTAAGAATGGATAGGTTTGATCTTCTTGCAGTCCATGGGACTCTCAAGAGTCTCCTCCAGCACCATAATATATAGTAAACCCAATCAATTAAATCACTTCCCTAACTGCACCACAGGAATAAGTCATATATCAACAGAATATGTTATGACTACATAGTGCTAAAACCATTTTTAAAAAAACGAACAACTTACATCCTGCCTAATTTTCAGAAGAAAGTCATGGCAGCTAACAAACCCAAACATTGTGCACTATTAACATATATTGCAACCCCCATTTTTATCCTTGGTCAAAAGCAGAATACTAATGTAAAAAAAACCTAAGACAGAACAATAATTTCTAAAACAGCCATCCCAACTATAAAAAATAAACCCTAAAGGCAGTCAGCCAAAAGCCTTTCAAAAAAGAGACACAT
The DNA here is from genome assembly GCA_034641385.1 of Darevskia mixta. Taxonomy (NCBI): domain Eukaryota; kingdom Metazoa; phylum Chordata; class Lepidosauria; order Squamata; family Lacertidae; genus Darevskia; species Darevskia mixta. The sequence goes on from JAWWNH010000130.1 coordinate 2,640,379, forward strand.
TTTTGCCTGCCTCCTGAAAGAAACAATACTGTACATTTACAGTAAAGTATAGCAATCATGAAAAGGACTAGCTAGATACAACTCAAATTAGCACAAATATATGGACTTCCTGTCCTCTAATATTATAGCTTCAGTTTAACTCCAGACTTCTAGACTAAGAACAATACACTCCTAAACTGTAGTGGACGTGGTCTCAATACATTTTACTGCATTCCACAAGATTTGTTTTCAGGGCAGGGAAGGTGTGTTCAAAAAACTTCCACCACACTTAAAATGTATGTATACTTTCACACATAGCCTAATCGCCCCCACAAGGCAAGATGATTTGCATAGTATAAATCAACCACGACACACATTAAAACCCAAACCCCAGTATAATCCCAAGTCCAAGTCCAAGGTCTGTCCAATTTAAGGAGCAATTTAAAAACAACCCACAGTTGGCTTAAAGACTAGAATGAGACTACTTGTGCATCATTTTTGTTATGCTAGAAGACAAAAGGTAGCTAGATTTTTAAATCTGCCAGATTTTTATTCTGCCTTCTCTCTATACATGTGCAAATATGATTGTGGTTCTTGTGCTCCTGTCACTTAATTACCTGAAATGGGTGCCTTACAAATGAGGTATAACATTGATGGAAGTGACACAAGGCTTTCTGAGATGATTGTTAGCAGGGCTGATGACTGAAAATGACTCAATTGTTGTTGCAACCCTCTCTAAGTAACATCACTCAAAGCTCCAGTTCCAAAGAGTCCAACCATCCTTGGTTAACATCTTAGACACACACACAATGTTATCCTGCCTCTGCTGTTATAACAAAGCAAGCAATTTTATACTCCTCTGCCATTCTTCCTCAGCTTTTCCTATCCACTTATCTTGGCGCCTCCCCTTCTCTCAAACTCCACCCCCACAAAATACTGCCTATTTCAAAGCTAGGCATTCACTATCCCACATTTTTAAGATTTAAGATTTCTTTATTGTCATTGTACAAATACAATACAATGAAATTGGATGCTTTCCCATAAAAAACAACACAAAGCATTACTTGTGCAGCGATTGATTTAAAATGCTATAAGGATTCAGTGGCAAAGTCATCAATTCTGTCGAGAAAGGAAAGTTACCAGAAGCTGGGATAGAACATGAGACTCTTAATCTCAGGTTTGTGGGTTTGAGCCCCATGTTGGGCAAAAGATTCCTGCATTGCATTGCATGGGGTTGGACTAGATGACCGTTGTGGTCCCTTCCAACTCTACAATTCTACGAGTCTATTTAGACAGACATTCATTCTGGGATAAAAAAGAGGTGGATGCTTCAAATGCTGAGTACAAGGCTTTATCTGGAATGTAAACAAGAACCTGGTGTAATATCTGAATTACATCTCATGGGTTCTGTAACATGATGGTTCTCAGTTTGCTTTGTTTCCCTGTGATCAATGTTTATTCATTTTTAAATTCCTTTGAAATAACCAGCCTAGACAAAGAACTGCAATATACTTCCCAATTCACCAGTAACAGCAGATTCTCTTACAAACATATTAAGACCACCCTTTTCTAAAGTAATCAATTTTTAAAACATGCTTCCCCCCAAAAAAGCTACTGAATACTAACAAGCTTACAGTTTGCAATCATTCATTAGAAAATTGTTTTTCCCTGCTAGAAATCTCACTCATACATGAGAAATGAGATAGAAATCACGAAACCTAAATCTGCTTAGAATCCATGGCCCAATTTTGTTGATTTTGATGGGATTTACTTTTCAGAACATGCCAGGATTGTGTAGCCTACCACATACAAAACATTTTGTTCTGGGAGAGAGAGAGAGAGAGACGCACACATAAACAGGTATCTGTTGTCAGATCACCTTTTAGCTAATCTTACAATATATGTTTAAGCTATTCTTTGTGCATTCAAAAAAAAAAAAATCTTCCGGAGACAGAAACAAGATATTACAACAAAGACACTTACCAGCGTGCCTCGCTGTTCTTTGTGCTGTTTGCCCAACCTCCTCCACAGAGAGAGACATTCACAATATGCCAGCAGAAACAAGAGAGAGAAAGCAAACCTCTTCAAATTAAAAAGGAAAAAGGAAGAGAAGTGTGAATTCCACACAATCCACAGGTACGCTTCAGTCGGCTGACTCCCAAGCTAGTGTGCGCCTCGCTCTCACTGTTCTTTTACTTTGGTCACTGGAGTTATACATGCCGACTTGCAAAGGAGGCTGGGCCCAAGTTACGCAAAAGACGTAAGCACTTGGCAGAAGCCCAATCCTATTGGCTGGAGTCAGAGCTAGCATGTTGCTTACCTTCCCAAAATGAATCTAGAAACTCCAAAAGGAAGAAAAGGAAGCGGAGGGAGGGTGTGGAATACACTCTTCTCCACCCCAAAAGACATACTGAATTCCCAACAGCTTGTCAGGTTAGGAGGGAGGGAGACAGAGACAGAGAGACTGTTCTATTTCCTCGTCAGCCTGTGTTACATAACTGTACCAATATATGGTACACTATGGGGCTTTTTTAAAATTAGCATTTACTAGACCAACTAGCTTTCTTCACCTCCCACATCATTGGTGACTTTCTCATGCAGGAGGTATTAGAACAGCAGCAGTTAGAAACGCCTTGAGCACAGGCAGTTTTGAAACAGAGCTACAACACGACTTCCAGCAAACAGGCACACACCTGCAAGAGATGGCAGCTGTGGCCACCCACTTTTAGAGAGAAACACTTGACTTTAGGGTGCCATCCCTAAAGGTAATGTTTCTGAATACCAGTTGCTGGAAACCAGTTGCAAGTGCTATGCAGGTTTTCCCATAGGCATCTGGGTGGCCAATGTGAGAACAAGATACCAAACTAGATGGGCCATTGCCCTGACCAGCTGTCTCTCCTTATGCTGTTATGTTCTTATGGCAGGGATGGTCAGTACTGTATATGCAGACATACCACTCTCCAGTGTGAAGGTAAGCCCAGATTTGGGGGGGGGGGGAGGAAGTGTGCCTTTTCCCAGGGCCCTTCTGTATTTCTCGGTTGTGCATCATGGTATCAAATTAGGAACACATTGAGCCAATCACCTTCAGAATTAGGAAGCAGTCTTCAGGGATACTTGAAGTTGAAACTGGGCTGCTTCTTCCTCCCGGGGAAGAGCCTGCTCGCTCCCCCACCCCGCCGGTGCCAAGGCAGCAGATGAGGCAAGCTTATGAACAGAGTGTTCGCATACCTGCCTCATCTGCTGCTGCTTTGACTTGGGCTCCTTTCCGACATTGTGATATACCACCATATTGTGGTGTTTAGTTGGTGGTACATTACGATGCTGGAAAGCAATGATCGCCCAGCTCTGACGAGAGCAACATTGAGACTAAGGAGCCCAGAGTGGCAGGAGCAACCTGGTTATATGGGTTGCAATGGAGGAATCTCAGCTAAAGCATTCATGACAGACGGCTATCCAACCTCTGCTTAAAAGGAAGGAAGGAGAGGCCACAACCTCCTGAGGGAGTCCTTCCTGTCAGAAAGCTTTTCCTGATGCACAAATAATAAAATTCATCATCATCAGCATCTACAGCAGAAAGGTAGGCAGTCTTTAATATGTGATATTCTTACCCTGGAATTATTAACCGAAAGACAGTCTTCAATAAAATCCATTTGAATATACAAATCTTTCAAAACAAACCAGTACTATTTTAACTCTCACCCAAAGCTTTTCTACAGTGGTACCTTGGTTCTTGAATGGCTTTGGAACCCAAACGCCAAAAACCTGAAAGTACCGGTAAGTGTTCCAGTTTGCAAACTTTTTTCAGAAGCCGAACATGCTCCTATTTGAGTGCCACACTTCTGTTTTTTGTGCTACACTTCTGTTTTTAGTGCCACTTGCCAGCGGTTGTAATCATCAGGGCAAGGGAAGAACAACCCTCACCCACCCACCCCGCTTGCACCACCTGAGAATTCAAAGCTTCCCCTCGTCGCCCTTTCGGCCACCCTCTGCCCCGCTTGCCGCGTTCTGTCAGGGCGAGGGAAAGGATGCCCGGGGGTGCCATGTCCCAGGCCAGCCCCAGCGCTGAGTGAGGGAAGGCCGGGCTGGGCAGCAAGCATGCGGGCAAGGGATGTTGCCATCCCTCTGCCACCGCCACTGTAGCAGCAACCACCCCTGGCAGCTCCCGCTGCCTCTGCCCTCCTCCAGTTCCAAGTGTCACCTGCGGCTGCCGCTCCAGGTCCTGGATCAACAGCAAGTGGCTTGGCCTCAGCAGTGACTGCCGCCACTTCCCCTCACAGGGCATGGATGGCGCGGGCAGGATGCAGGCGCCGCTGCTGCAGTACGAGTTCTTGACCAAGGAGAACGCGCCCAAGTGGCAGGGGCTGCTCATGCCAGCCCTGAAGAAGGTGAAGAAGGGTGCTGGGTGAGTGGGGGATCCAGAAGTGCTGGCTTGAGGGGGGGAAGAGCTGCTTTGGGGGGGAGATAACTTTTGCTTCCCTTTTCTCCCCCCCCTTAAACTCTCCCCTCCCGCTTCCAGTTAGCCACCTCCTTCCACACACATACACACCCCGCATGTGCTCCTCATCCCTCCAATGACAATGGGTAGATCACTGCCAGTTTTGGATACCACAGAGTCTAGGGCCTGCTGATCAGAAGGTCGGCGGTTCGAATCCCTGCGACGGGGTGAGCTCCTGTTGCTCGGTCCCAGCTCCTGCCCACCTAGCAGTTCGAAAGCACGTCAAAGTGCAAGTAGATAAATAGGAACCGCTCTGGCGCGAAGGTAAACGGCGTTTCCGTGCGCTGCTCTGGTTCGCCAGAAGCGGCTTTGTCATGCTGGCCACATGACCTGGAAGCTGTACGCCGGCTCTCGGCCAATAAAGCGAGATGAGCGTCGCAACCACAGAGTCGGACACGACTGGACCTAACGGTCACGGGTCCCTTTACCTTTACCAGATCGCAGTTTATTGCTTTCATTTTATGGATCAATGCTATCGTTAGATAGTAAAATTCATGTTAAACTGCTGTTTTAGGGGTTGTTTTTAAAAGTCTTGAATGGATTAATCCATTTTGCATTACTTTCTATGGGAAAGCGCACCTTGGTTTTGGAACGCTTTGGTTTTGGAACGGATTAAGTTTGAGAACCAAGGTACCACTGTATTCCTCAAGCATTTTTTGTAACGAGAGATGGAAATTTATACATCCATTAAGAATGCCAAAGTATCCAGTAGTCTGACAAGAGGAGCTTTCATGCACTGGCTATCTTCTTTCTTATTCTCCTCTAAAACCCTCAGTGCAAATCTGTTTCATTTGCTAGGAAGTTATGTTACATGGTGTCCAGCAGCATTCACCTTCTCAGCAGAGAAGCTCAAAAACCTCCTTAAACCTATCATCTATGACCTAGCTAACTACAAAAACAGGCTACTATTTTGCCTTCTCTGCTAACATCCTCTGCAATGCTGACCCACTGCTCAACAAGCCTAACCAGCATTACTTGAAAACAAATTATATGATTTGCAATACATATTCAGTTACCAGTTCAGCAAGCTTCGCTGTGCAATAAAATATAGTGCTATTCGTCTAATATGGAATGTCAACTTTGATCCCAGTTCTTATATTCCAATGGAGGCCGGCCATAGGCAACTAGGCATCTGCCTCTTGGGCTCCTATTAGTCCCTGATATGGCGCTAGTTTGGCTCCCTAGGATTTCATCTGCTGGGAATTTGATCCAGTAGGACCACCATTTTAAAACATCAGGGTTGAACTAAGCACGTAGTCCAGGTTATGAATGTAAATTAACAATTAACAATTTAATTTCATTACTAATAATTCAATTTACAGTGGTACTTTGGTTTACGAACTTAATCCGTTCTGGAAGTCCGTTCTTAAACCAAAGCGTTCTTAAACCAAGGCGCGCTTTCCCATAGCAGCGGGGGACTCAATTTACAAATGGAACACACTCAACAGGAAGCGAAACATGTTCTTATTCCAAAGTGTGCGCAACCTGAAGCACCGAAGTGTGCGCAACCTGAAGCACCGAATCTGCGCATGCTCGCTGCGCGATTCGGTGCTTCTGCGCATGCTCGCCCTGCCAAACCCGGAAGTAACCCATTCCGGTACTTCCGGGTTCGGCGGGTTCGTAACCCGTGCGAATGCAACACTCAGCGTTCGCAACACGAGGTACGACTGTATATCCCACCCTTTCTCCTAATGAAGTTCAGGGCTACAAATGTATCAATAATACAAAAAAATTAAGAAAGTATTCTAGAAATGGTTAAAAACACTCTCTCACCTAGGGATCTCAAGGTTTATAGGCAAAGACAGGAAAAATCTACTTGTTTCTTTTATAGTTGTAACCAAACAAATATGAGATGTTAACACTATTTGGCTGTAAGAGGGTTAGTACAACTGCAGCAAATTTGTTCTTAAATACACAAATTTTGCACCTCTAAGTGACCAAACCACAAGTTCATATTTTCAAGAGCACTTGAGTTGGGACTAAAAGCAAAGAGAATAAGGATGCTAAAGAGTGTCTTAACTGAGACCCCGGGTATAGGGTGGTATATAAAATCAATCAATCAAATAATAATAATAATAATAATAATAATAGGTATGCCTAGTTCTGTCTAAGCTTCCTACAATGGCCAGCGCTAGACCTTATGAGAGATTACAACAACCTGCAATCACTTGCAGTGTAAATGATCCAATGCAGTGTGGGGACCATCAGCCCCCACAAGTCTAACTCCACTATGCTTTCACCACCTACTCCTTCAGCATTCCTAGAGGAAAGTTTCTTCAGCAACTGCCCAGGAGGAAAGGCCTACACACCACCTGCTTCAAGACTGTGCAGAAGCACCCAACTCTCACTCATTCCTGATGCCTTGTGAAAGAGGTCTGGGCCTCGGCTTCCTATCTCTGCTACTTGCACAACATATGAAATGGGATGGAGAAAGGTGACAACTTCAAAAACTAAACACACTCTCTAAAACTCTTATGCCAACACGTAATCTAGGGACTGGCCATAGAAATGACAAACTGTGGTTAGTTGAAAATGGAAGGAGATTCTTCCAATCTCCTCCTACATGACCACATCACCGGAAAAAGGGAAGGGGGGACTGTAGGAGCCAGAGGCTCGTTTGCACACCGCTAAACAATGATTTAGTGTTACATCCAAACACAGCCATTGGGCAAGATTATACCAAGGCACAACAAGGAGCTTTAAGTAGAACTGTTACAAGTCAGTTGATATTGTCTCATTTTCTACAATAGTAATTCAGTCTGACAGAAGCCTTACTAAGTGCTTCTCAATTTTTATTGTACTTGTGATTTTCTTCTCTTTTGCAAATTTAGAATCTTTGGAACAGAGTGGTAAGAGAGGGTTAGATTACTGCCTCTGAAGACGGCCCAGAAACTTCAGCTAATGCATAATTCAGCAACCAGGTTGCTCACCGGAACAAGACGGTTTGAGTATATTACACCAATCCTGGTCTGACTGCACTGGCTACCAATTAGTTTCCAGGCCCAATTCAAAGTGTTGGTTTTGACCTATAAAGCCTTAAACAGATCAGGACTGCAATACCTCAAGGACCGCCTCTTTCCATTTGAACCTACCAGGACCCTGAGATCATCTTCAGAGGCCCTTCTTTGTGTGCCTCCTCCTCGAGACATGAGAACGAGCCCTTTTCTGCAGTGGCTCCCCAACTGAGAAATGCTCCTGCCAGGAAGGCTCACCTGGTGCCTTCATTATACACCTTTAGGCGCCAGGCAAAAACATTCCTTTTTAATCAGGCCTTTGGTTGATTTGATTGACATCCTATGCCCTTTTAAAATGTGTTTGGGGGGTGTTATTGGGTTGCTGTTGTTTTTATTTTGATTATTTTACTGTTTTATATTCTGATGTTATTCTGTGAACCGCCATGAGACCTGCAGGTATAGAGCGGTATATAAATTCAATAAATAAATAACAATAATAACAACCAGCAAATATCAATGGCTATGAATATGCAGAGGGCATTCAAGCTGAAACGCATGCTAAGTAGCAAAGTCATAAATACCAATTCACTGTACTGTCAACATTTTACAAGGTCCACCATTTTACAAGGTTCTTGAGAGTTCTCCTAGCAACCATGAACATTATAAATTTACTTTCAAATAAGTATTTTAGATTCTCTTGATACTGAACTACAGAGTCAATATATTGAGCTCCTTGGTACAAACCCAGTGCCATTAAATTTCTAGGTTTCTTAAATATGTTACAATACTATACCCTTATTCTGATGTTCATGTTATTCAGATGTATGCAAACATACGAGGGAGAGCAGAGGCAAGTACTAGCCAGGCTCCCCACTTCACTTTCCACAGATCTCTTGTACTTCATGAGTTAACATGCGACACAGGGATCCTCCTCTACTCCATGGAGGTTCTCCACACTATTTAGGACAGTGACTGTGACTAAAATGGCCTGAACAGGGTAAAAATGTCTGTATATTTTTGAGGTACATTTGCCTGCATTCCTTATTGGAGGCATAAGGTTAAGGTATTTGAACCTCTGTATAACTGGAGACTATTACTGAGAGCAAGATATGACTTCCATGCCTCATTACAGTTACAAAATAGAGAGTGAGAGTTTGCTGCATGCAGGTACTGGTAGCCTAACAACAGCCATAATAATGGATTTCTAGTCTGCATTCTGAAGTGACATGAACGTCACGATATATCACCAGCTAAATATCACAATATGTATATCTACGACGGCAGACAGTCTTGCCAGGCCTCCCTGCGGCGGCAGAGGTCCCATGGCAGGGGAGGGTGCTGCGCTTCCTCACAGCAGCCAAGGGCCTTGAGGCTCCCTGCAGCGGTGGAGGGCCTTAAGATGTAAGAAAGTAGTAGATTTAATAAATATTAAATAAAATAAACTTCCATATAATATATTTAATATATTTTCAACTAATTTAAGAGTAGTTTAAGTGTTTTACTAGTCAAGTTGCATCTGCTTCCCCCACTCAAAGGTCTAAGTGGAATCTATGCATACGCAAGTCCCACTGAGTTCAACTAAACTTCTACTTTCCTGGGAGTAAGCCTCACTGAATTCAGTAGGGCTTGCTTGTGAGTAGACATGCATTTGCTTGTGCTGCTTACCAAAAAACACACTTCCCATCATTCTCACATAGTACCCAACCTCCCATTTCAGCATAAGGCAGCCACCTAAACCTTCTTCCCTCCACCCCCCCAAGGGTCCCCCCCCCAAAGCTCTCATGCCACCAATCTTTCTGTTTTTATCAAAGGGGGGGCAGGAGGGCAAGCAAGAAGATAGTCTCTTTTAAAAAAAAAGTTAAAACCTTCCTTTTTGATAAGGAGGAAAACTATTTAGGGGGAACCAACATAAACTCCACCATAAAATGAAAATAAAAGCATAGGTCAAATACACCTAATTACAAACCACATTGTGCAATTAAGGATTTCCAGGTTCTAGTAGCCAAAGAACCAGCTGCCAATAACCAGTACACAGCAGATTTCATTGAATTAGTCTGGGATATGCAGCATGCCCAAATGCTTTCTACATCTCAAGCCCAGATTTTGAAAAATAAAAGTATTAGCTTTTTTAAATACAAACCCCCCTTTCTAACTTTTATTAAAATTATACTGAAAGATAAACAAAGTACAGTACACACAGTGTTCTGAAATGGGCACAGAAACATTCCAATATGTGTTCCATGTTAGCACTACTGTCTAGAGTGAATGCCAAGATTTGTTAAACACACATTTCAGGGAGAAAAGCTATCATAGAATGCCATACATTTTAGCTACCAAGGGCTGAAATACTCAGAACCATTTATTGGAAATCTTGCTTAAAACAAACAAGAGACGAAATACTTCCAAAACAATTTATTCTCTAAAGCTACATCCAGCTTTTTGTCAGTCAGAGCTCACATTTCCATGAAAGGCATGAAAATCCTGACAGTTTCAGATTTTGGAAGTAGATTAATTAGACTATTACAAGGTAGTCCTGAGATGACATGTGATTAACACAGTAGGGTCAGATGGCATAAGACTGACTTTATCTACACAGAATGCGATGAGAATGATGTGGCAGAATAGACCGTACCACCACAGATGAGGCCTCCCAATTTTGAATACCATAAAAAGCATGCAAGCAGAAAACTGGCATATCAAGAGGTAAGTCTGCCCTTCCCCTGTCCTGCTATTTCTTATGTGCAGGGAAATTTTATTTTATTTATTAAATTTCTATACCGCTCTTCACCGAAAGATCTCAGGGTGGTTCCTTGACATGCACACCCAGCTTAGTCACGCCACTCTGGGAGGATGAGTCATCTTCTATGGTTCCCAGTTTTTTTCACTTTCCATTTGAATGCATGGTACCGGTAGCATTAAAAGACTAATCGTCCATCTGCATTCTGAAGCGACACAAACCCATTTTACCACCTCAACCTGCAACAAGCTTAGCCCTACCGTATCCATCAGTCAACATGTTTCAAGTGATTTCTTTGCTGATTGTTGGAAGAGGCAGAAGCATAGCCAATGTCTCCCAATCACTTAAGCAGACAGAACAAAAACCTAAAGAAAAATAACTGGCATGCAGTCGCAGTTGAGGGACAGCACTCAAGCCAGTTTGGAAGTCACTGTGTGAACTGTGGCTGGACAAACCAGGAAGTGTTCTATTAAGGCAAGTGCACAAGGAGAGCAGGGCTGTGAGGGGGCTGCACAAGTACAACTCATTTCAGATCTCCCAGACCATGGTTTAGTTGTATTTTTTGGACATCTTGACCACCACCTTGAAGGGGAAATTTTGTACTAAAAGGTAATAAAAAGCAAACAAACAGAAGTAGCTAGTTAAACTTCACTGTGCAATAAGAGGATGAAACACAGGAATCATAGCATGTTCCTGATTCTCCAAACCATGGACCAGGAGAGTAAGCATGTTGCATGTTTCCATTTGAACTGACTCCTTGTGCTGCCAGGAGGCAAATAACCAGATAATAAGCAGGTCACAGTTGTAACCAACATCATTATATTTTTTCTATATTTACAGATGTACTCCTCCAGGATCTGAAAAAAGCCCTCAGACGTTTAATGGGCAAAGAAACCCAATGCATAAATAGTCATACCTGAAAGAAACACACATAAAATATACCCAGGCTTGAAACAAAAACTGTCCTCCAAAGTTGTGGCAGGGATAGTCATTGATCTCCAGACTTTTGAAGGTTTCAATAGTCTCCAATAAAACATTGCAATAAGCAAAACTAGCTGTTTAATTTTGTCATGTTGCTATGACTCAGGACAACTAGATGCTCCGAATGTTTCACCACAGAGAAGGCAAGGCAAGGCAGGTGCGGCCTTACTCATTGTCAGCCTACTTAGTCCCGAAAGCTTTTAGCAGCAATGAAAAAAATTAAGGCTAAAATCTCAAACAGCCTGGTGCTCTTCAGGAATTTTGGACTGCAATCCACATTCCCAGCCAGCATAGTCAATGGTCAGGGTTGAGGGGAATTAAAGTTTTAAGCAAATAAAAAAAGACAAGTTAATTGGTAACTTAATGCAATAATGTCTATTAACAGAACAAAAAACCCATGTCCAATCCCTTTTTTACTCTCCATAAATTTTATGGTTAATACTCTCAGCAGATGTATATCAGTTTTAACTCACTGTGTCCGGAAACTGGTTTCCCAAGATCAAAAAGTCAGGACTATCACTACTGTCCTTTTGTTCATGTTTAATTTAATGTTTGAAATTTGGTTAAAAGAATAAAAGGAGAATTCCCTAGATCCAGGTTTGGGGCAAATATTTTCCTGGTAAGCGAGCCCCAGCAGAGATTTAAAATCACAAAACATGCAGCAAAGAAAAGAGTGGAAATATAGGCTGTTAAACCTTTTAAATACCCCCCCCCCTCTGAGTTGCTTCCAAAGTTCTCCTTCCCCTCTAACCTAGAAAGACTACGTTTGGCAAACTACTCTTCAATGAGCTTTTCCATACAGCAGCAAGAAAACCCTGGAACTACATCAGCTTAGTTTCAAAATTGGTACATGTTCCTAAATTATTTGTATAGTAACACAAAGATGACTTGCTTAAGCCACACGGTCTGGACTTGGAGCAATTAGCCCAGATGTCCTTTCTGGTATGATTCACATGGTGAAAGAGCAACGGCTTTTGGTAACCTTTACTCTCTAGGTGAGGGTGTGTGACTAAGTTGAGTCTGGCAGGACTGTTTATAGTCTTAACCCATTCATGCATTAACTAGAGCTAAGCATGCTGGTTATATGAGGCTAATATTTATCTCACACTTTTGATGAATTAAAAGAGATAATGTGTGTTGTGAGGTTCAAGGACTATTCGATTGGATCATGCTGGAAGCTTCTGCTAGTGGAAGGATACTTTTTTTTTTTTAAAGAACCCTCTCCACAAAAATCTTCTAAAACCATGATTATGAATAAATTTTGGAAATGCAACCATTCCTTATAAAAAGTGCATTTTGACAGAATGATTAGCAGCTGCCTTGGCTCCAAACGTAGAGCAGGTTCTACAGAACCTTTGAACATCTTTTCAAAACATTAAGACCTTTCTTTTTAGAACAACTTTTGGGGTGGCAGAGTTAAGTTTACACTCAAGTTGCTTTTCTCCACTGCCAACCTGTCATTAATACATAACTGAAGTTAGAACTGGGCCTTCACTTACGTTACGTTTCACCTGCCATTCTCTTTCCTAGTTTGGAGAGCTTCCTTGGTTTGAAACCTTACAATAATAACTCTCTGCAAACTTGGTTATCTCATCACAAGATCACTTGAATAAAGAAGCAGTTAAAACACCACATCTTAATACAAAGGTAAACAAGAGGAAGGCACAATCTTGAATGCAGTCCACAGTTCAACTGCTGGTAAGTTTCCAATTCCCCACTCCATTTTACAACTACCACGGCCATTACAATAGCCCATTTTACTACCATCCCAACACTCCCCTCACCTGATGTAGATCCTGGTTGCTGCTCATGTGGGCAAGTAGCACAGGGCAAGTAGTGCATGAACACGAAAGCTCACACCAAGAACAAACTTAGTTGGTCTCTAAGGTGCTACTGGAAGGATTTTTTTTATTTTTTATTTTGTTTTGACTATGGCAGACCAACACGGCTACCTACCTGTAACTGAATGGAGAATGTTGAATAACCATAATTAAAAATAATGCAGCTACTGTTAATTTCACAGTTAAAACGTGTAATTAGTTATCTATATGCTCTTTTTGCCAGCACTGTGTGCGCTGCACAAGTATATACGTATATATACACAGTATGTATATATATATATATGTATGTGTGTGTGTGTGTGTGTGTATATATATATATATATATTCAGTGCATAGCAAATAATGCACGTAGCTTTTTAAATCAAGCTTCTAATCTAGTTTCTCATCTTCGTGTGTTTGTGTGTGTGTTTAAAAAATTGATTGTGAATATACAGGTATATGGGTAATGGATTGTGAAACCTCTAAAGCAAGCAGGAGGGAGCTTAGTAGGAATTGTAGTGACCCAGGGTTATATTGTCTGTAACTCCTTGCTCCTGCCTGTGACTACCAAAGCAGTTTCAAATTAAGTTTTTCTTGGCAAAGAGCATGGATCACTATGCCATAGAAATATAAATATGGCCTTGGGTATACAGTTATCAAGAAAAATTTGCATAGGCACCTTTTGAGGCATAGCTTGTTCATGGTTAATTACACAGGACAACACAATACAAAAACAGTAACATCGGTATTAACAATCACTGTGATACTGGTCTGCCTTACAGGGCTATCACAAGGATTACTGAAGTGTGTGTGCTTTGAAGCCTCAAAGTATATGTTAAGGAGAGACAATATGTTAAGGAGTATAACAATAGGAGTAGAGTGCTGGATCTATGTAGAAATGAATGTGGTGATGCTCTGGAGAGCTACCAGTACTACTTATGGGTCTTATTATAAAACGGATAAATTTTTACTTTAACATTGTTAGAACTGCTATGTTATAGTACTACCGTACCGATAATAGAAGTAGAAGTAATCAGTAGAATAGATATCAAAAGTAAGGTGAGAGAATGATCCCTAAAAAATTAATTACATTACTAAACAAGAAAAAAGTCAATTCAGTGTCATAATCTATATATATAAAATCGTTCAAGTTGAATGTTTGTTAACAATTGCCTTTCTCCGTAACCCCTTGATTGATTGCGTTCAAATTTGGACACAACGTTCCAAGCCCATATGGGAGTGATCATATGTATTTACACTGCACAAATACCACACCTTTCGCAGGTAAAAATGTGATTTTGTGCAAAAAATATAGCGTCCTCCAGTGGACGTTAAACAGCACAGCACAACACACCTGTTTCTGACCCCTCCTCCTTTCCCAACGTCACTACCACCATCCAATCAACAGACAGACTGCCCACAAACACTACTGCTGGCTCCGCCAGCGGGTATAGAGCCAAGCTGGAAGGAATAGTAGTAATAAACAGTTGTAGAAACGAAGACAAAAATGGGAGGAGTTGGCATAGACATATAATCTTTTAGCTTTCTTTCTGCTTTCAATCCGTCATCTGCCAGTGCCAGGTCCTCCACTTAAAAAAGAAAAGAAAGAAAAAAGTCAAAACTTTTTTGTGGTGAAGCATGGTGAGTATTTGGCTCTGTAGAAGCGGCACACAGACTTCCATGCAGCCTGTCATCTTCTTTATGGCATCCTGTCTGACAGCCTCAGGAGCCTCCAAGAACGCTGGGTCACACAGAAGCTACAAATCTGAGATATCAAAGAGGAGAATTGAGAAGAGTTCTAAGGTAGGGAGTGGGACTGGAGGAGAAAATGGGGGGCATAACGAGGGGGGAGACACAGATGCCGATGGGGAGATAGAAGAGGTTCTTTTACTCTGATGCAACTTGCAAGCCAACAAGCATCTCGAGAGTGTATTTACCTCCTGCTTGGACTGAGGAGGGGAAAGACGTAAGTCTTACAGAGTTAACATGGGGATGGTGGCTGCATATGCTGGGTTAATTAAGAAACCTATGGGCTGCTTCTGCCCCCCAAGAAAGGCACACACAACAAACACAGGGGGTCCCCCTCTTTTATTCTGAAGCAACTTGCAAGCCAAGCATTGGGGGAGGGGGGAGTTCCCTCCTACTTGCAAGAGAGCAAGAGCGCAGCAGCATCCCACAGAAGTTCCTTGGAAGCTCAGAAGGGAAGCAGTTCACACACACACACACACACACACACACAGAGAGAGAGAGAGAGAGAGAGAGAGAGAGAGAGGCAGCAGCACAATCCCACAGAAGGCATGATTTTTGCTCAGCTTTTAACTATTGTAGTTCTTAAAGGCAATTTTTGCAGCAGCATAACTGAAAGAGGCTGCGGTTTTTTGTGTAGCGATGGCAGGGAAGAGCTGACTGAGGTGGAGTTAGCAAGGAAGAACCATCGGCTCCCCAATTTTTCCAATATTGTGCTTTTTGAATACCACACACACAATTTGCAATATATTGCAGGGTCATGTTTTTTTTAAAAAAAGTTACGATTTGATTTAAATTTTGCTATCAAACGATATATTGATTTATAGCACAGCCCTAGACATGATATTAAGTTCTTCCCTTCACAGTTTACCCACTTGTGTGAAGGCAGGAGCAGAGCAGATGTGCTAAACCTAAGTTTAGCATTACATGGAAACATAGCCTTACCGGCTACCTGGAACAAATAAAACTATAGGCTAGCCAAAAGTTTCACAGAACTAATTGTCTCAGCTTTTTAAACCGCCTGGGGAATAATTGCATAATGATGTTAAGATATTAATAACAAACAAACCTGACAAGTTTAATCAGAGCCTCTTAATTGTGATTTACACCATAAAGTAGCTCAATCCAAAGACACTCCTTTGAATGAAGAAGGCTATTTTTTTTATTATTTTGGTGCACCAGTATTGACTGGTGAAGCCTAAAATCCTCCATGAAAAGCAAGAATCAAAGGGAATTTAATAAAACTAGATGCAGAGTACAAAACTGAACAAAATCTGGTATGGGTGCTTTCAGTACATGCAATACTCTAAATCGGGCACAAGTCCTGCAGAACACGAAGTACTTGCAGGCAGAGTCTGCCAAGAGCCAGGAATATAGCAGCTATGGCTTTGAAGAACAAAAGCAGAACTTGCTAATCATTTCCACTTGAAGCTCCCCCACCACCACCACCCTTTTAAAATACCCATCAAGGTGATCTCTGAAGGAAATATTAGAGTTAACTGGCAAAGCAGGACTAAATGCTGCACATGGATTGGCAGAGGACCAATATCTGCCATTTTAAATAGTAGCACAGGTTATGAAAAGCTGCTAAACCCCATCATGTAAGTTGCCTCATAGAAACAATATACAGTGCCACTCAGCTGGCTTACTCAGGCAGCTGCCACAGGAACTGTGCTACAGAGATCAGTGAGCTGAAATACCGCAAGAGCCAAAACATTTTAAATGATTTAATAAGTACAACCCATCAAACTGACTCATAATTGAATGAATTATTATTTACATGCTTCTCATGGTCTACATTTGTTTATACACAGCACCTTGTGAACATTGTAATGCACATGACCAAACCATGCTGCCACCCTATAAAGTAGCTACAATCTTAATTTCTGATATACAGGTACAGTGCAGTTTGCCTTTGGTTAGGCAATCTGACACGCTAGCAAAAGAATGCATTTATCTCTCCCTATACAGATTCAAGGGGATCTGGTCTATGAAGAAGTCACAAAACTATGGACAAATGTAATTTTCACTTTAACAGAATAGGAAAATAAAATGCAAAGGTTTAGACTGCACAAAAACTAAACTAATAAATAGAAGTCAACAGCACACATAAGATGTCTAATTTTATGCTTGTTCCCCAAGTTTACTAGACAAGCTTTAAGCCATTTTCTTTTATCTCCTGGAATCAAACAACTACGGAAACTCTACTAACTACATTTGTTTTCTCTCATTCTGCAGAGGAAAACCTGCATGCACACAACAGCCAAAAAAGAGGGTGGAGCAAAGTTTATAGCAGATGGTGGGAAACTGAGGAACTGACATATTTTTAGAATTAGCAACATATCCCTAGTGGTACATTTCAGAAGTGGAATGAGCTATGACTTTCTCTGAAAGGAATATATTTACATTATAGAAAGGCTACATATGTAATGCATTTCAGATTTTTTTGCTAATCACATACAAGCCATGTAGTTTAGCTCCATGCTATTTTAACTGTATGTTGTCCTTATCTACCAAATTGTTATCATTCACTTATATAGCAGTTCAAACAGTCACACACCTAAATGCAATGTTTTGGCATTGAAGGTAACCTGTGTCTTACTGGATCTAAGAGAAACCAAGGGGCTGGGACATATTATTTGACTCACAACTGAACTTTAGAACAGACTCTGTTGTAAAGTTAGGTGACATCAGGCAATATGAAAGCTTGATTGCAGGTGTTTAACCTGTAACAGCTCATTTACAAATGTGAGCCATGGCTTGAGACTGCATACCATATAAAGAACAACTGCATCTGCAAGCTGCATGCAGAATCACCCATTACACACTTTACCTCTATGAACACTGATCTGAGTTTACTGTTGCTGCCTGAGATGTGGGAGAGAAGCCTCACCTCACCTGCCTGCGGATGGCAAAGTTGAAGGTAGCAAGGAAAGGCACTGCAAGAGGCAATGGAAGACCTTTCTCCTTGCTCTTCCCACAATTACAACAGTATACTTGACCAGGCCCAGCCCATGGCCTTTCCTCCTCCTACCCATCATTACATAATGCTGGTGACTTTTAAGCCTAATGTTCTCGTATCTTCATTAGAATCTGATGCACATTCAGATCATACAGAGTCAGATGCACACAAGGACTGATACAGTTCAACAAAAGCTCCACATTTTCAGCTCACACTATAGTTTTCTTCCTGTCTACACCAGGAAGCAGGCTATTGTGACCATGGAGGGATGAGAAAAGAAGCTTGTACTCTCCACCTTGAGCAGGAAGCTAGAAGGCCAATGTTTATATCCATGGGTCTGAGAAAGTACAAGCAGTTGCTAAGGGAGATGCCAGATCCACTAAAACAGTGGTTCCCAATTAGGGGTCTCGGAACCCTGGGGGTCCGCGGAACGCACCCAGGCTATCTGCAGCCCCAGTCCTTGCCTCCTCCCCCCCCGGCACTAATTTTTTTGTCATTTTTGTATGGTAACATCACAAATTTTATGGTCTGTTTTAGCGCTGTGCAATTTTTCAATATATTGGCCAACATCGGTTTTGAAATCATACCACGATAACGATTTTGACCTGGCAATATGCAAGAATATATCACTCCTCGCATGAGGGAAAGCAGAGAAGCCGATCTTAAGGCATTGCTGATATTGCACATGATCTCAGTGATAACACTGCTGATCTCAGCTGCCTTCCCCCAACACTGATGGAAAAACAGGGCAGCTGATCACCCTGATCATATTTATGATGCCTGAAAGCACATTAGGGAGATCTAGGACATCACTCTTGAGCTTTGTTCCAGGGTAAGAACCAGCATTTGAAATTAGCCAGGCGCCAGGCACATTTTGCAACCGGCCATTTGTGACTGGATGGAAATGTCCAGGCGACACTATTGGTGCCTAGCATCTCCACCTGCCTAGCTGCAGTCAGCTGGTCTGCTGGGCACAGCGGAAGCAAATGACATGCCTCTTTTGTGCTGGGCTACCCCCGCCAAACACCTGATTTCCCCATCACTGCAGCAGCAAAAGACATGTCTTTTGTGCCATAGCAAAAGCCTCTTTTTCCCACCACTAATCTACAGACCACCT
Organism: Darevskia mixta; assembly: GCA_034641385.1. Lineage (NCBI taxonomy): Eukaryota > Metazoa > Chordata > Lepidosauria > Squamata > Lacertidae > Darevskia > Darevskia mixta. Next base: position 2,659,170 of record JAWWNH010000130.1, read on the forward strand.
GATTCACCAGGCAGCTTTTTTATTTTTGCTGTGAGGCTGCCTGGTCCGGTGGCAGCGCAGGAAAAAAAATGTGCCTAGACATTTTGTTTTGCCACCCACAACCTAGGTCCCAGGAGCCACATGGCTCCTACCATTCCTATCCCAGTTTCTAACACTGAAATAAATACAACACAGATGAAATAATGCCAGTGTTGTATCTCTTGCATGTTTTGGTGTACAGAGCTAAACACAGGTTGAGAGAAGCACAAAAGGAATAATATTTTTTAAATTTTCCTCCCCCCTCTCCTAATTACACAGAATCCAGAATTGTGTAGCTGGAGATCTGCCTCTCAATGGGAACCTACTGAGTCTGTCCTTTGATGTCTTCCAAAAATAGGAAATGCCTCAAAAGCTGTGGCAAGGACAAGAAAGGGAGTAGATATTTGCATATTTTCACCCTCAAAACTATGATAAAAAAACAAAGAATCATGCAGAGGTACACAATTCCTTTTTTGGTCACCTTTTAATCTACCATTTTAAAAGAAAGCAGGTCAGCAGAAGAGAATACCGATACATCTTCAAATATCTTCAGGAGCCGTCACATGGAAGATGGAGAAAGCTTGTTTTCTCCTGCTCTGGAGGCCAGAACCTGAACCAACGGCTTCAAGTTACAAGAAAGGAGATTCCAACTAAACATCTGGAAGAACTTTCTGACTCCTTTCTTAAGAGACTCCCACTTCTTGATCATGCGAGATTTTTCAGCAGATGGCCATCTGTCATGGATGCTTCAGTTAAGATTCCTGCATTGCAGGGGGTTGGACCGCATGATCAGTACAGATATGAAGGTGGATTCATCTGACTTCTTCCAAAGAGAGAAAACCTCCAATTCTACACCCTAGCTAGCATAATATCCATTTAAAACCTTACCAATCTAAATAGCAGAACATCTGTGTAGTAAACTACTGTAGTTTGACTATCACCTTCCTTTTTATATAGCAATGGTTTTTTTTAAGTGCTTTAACTCTGGTTGTGCTCAATTTCATCAACATTAATTGGTGGCATAATATATGAATTAAAAATAGCCTATACCTTATTTCTGAGAATGAAGCTGTATTAGACTTCCAATAGCTTTGGGAATTTAGGTTTGTAGCATCAAGCTTATGAAAATAAATTCTGTCATTTTGGAGATACTACTTTCCCTTCACAAGCTACAGTATACAATTCTGCCATTGTATCTAAAGGCTGACATAAAATCTCTTTATTGTTACCAGCTCTGGACATGCAAACTCACTTTTCCCGATTTATGCTGTTGGAATTTTGTACAGAATTATTGCTGGGGGGATGGGGAGTGAAGTGGGAACTCAACAGCCTTTGAATTGAAGCAGCTTCACCTACTAAGCCTTGGCATTTGTGCATCACAACAAAAACTCCATTCAAAGGCGACTCTACTTGTGTTGAACCCATGTACCAGTATTGTCCGCAACAAACCTTTGCTTAGGCCTATGACTTTTCTTCTTGCAGGTCAGGTTGCACTACACACCCACATCCAGTCCAATACAAGCAACTGCAATCCTTCAAAATTGGAGGGTCCTGAGAGCCCTGCTAGATCAGACCAAAGGCCCATCTAGTCCAACATCCTGTTTCTACAATGGCAAATCAGATGCCTCTGAGAAACCCACAACTAGGACATGAGGGCAATAATAGCACTCTTCTGCTGTTGTTCCTCAGCAACTAATATTCTCAGTGACTAGGGCAGTGTTTCTCAACCGCTGTTCCACGGCACAGTACTGTGCCGCGAGACATTGCCTGCTGTGCCGGGCTCCGGCTGCCACCCGGCCAAAATGGCCGCCACCCTAAAAGGAGGAGCGCTCTGCGAGCGCTCCAACCGCCAGCCACCTGAGAAGCCTCCCGCGGCTCCCGCCGCCGCCTTTCCAAGCCTGGGCGCTTGCCTGGAGGCTCGCACACCAGCCTCGGCAAGGACCCAGGAGTCCCGGCTCCAGCTCCGCCCTTTGTTCCGTCCCCCGCGCTCCGCTTGCCGGCTGTGCGCATCTTGGTGCGCCCCGGGCCCGGCTCCGCTACCTGGGCCGGGGCGCCTCCCGCGCGGCTCTTGCTCTCTCCCTCTCAGGGCTCCGGAGGCGGCGGCGTCTCCGCCTCAAGTCCCGCGGTGCCCATCGCGCGCTGCCCGGCCCTGCCTTGCGTTGCCCTGCCCGCGCGCCGCACAAGCCCCGCTCGCCTCGCTTTGCCCTGCCCTGGAGGTGGCCGCCAGGTTGGTTCCCGGGCTGCGCCGGAGAGGCTGGGGTTAGTCCCCCCTCCGCAGGGCGGGCACTGGCTGCGATCTCTGTCAGTCACCGCCGAAAGGAAGGGGAAGCCGGCTTGGGACAGCCCCTCGCCCAAAGCGGGAGGGAGAGCGGGCCGGCGAGGGAGGGAGGCAAGGCCGGGCAGGGCCGCCTTTGCCACGATTGCTCCCGGCCGGGATTGCGCGCAGCCGGGTCGAGGAGGGCGCAGCAGACGCGCCTTTCTTCCCGTTTGATTTCTTTACTTTAATAATGCCGCCCGCACATCCAACCGCCAGCCAGCTCCCACGGATCGGCAGCGCGCTCCAGCCGCCAGCCAGCCAGCCAGCTGAGAAGCCTCCCCGGCTTCACTCGCCGTCCTCACTCGCTGCCTGGGACCAGCTAAGTCTTTCCTTTCGGGTTTTCTTTCACAGTCCCAGGGGCGGGCTTTTCATACCAGTGGGGCTGCCGAATTAAGTCGTCTCTTTATTCCCGGGGTTTCTCCCGCTTGGAGAGATTCTTTAGGCTTCCCTGGGCCGTTTTACTTTGGGCGCATAACTCCGTGATTTCCGTTACCATAGTGACGTTGCCGCCGCCATTTTGTGGGTGGTGTGCCGCGAGATTTTTTTAATGAAACAAGTGTGCCTTTGCCCAGAAAAGGTTGAGAAACACTGGACTAGGGTACTGCCTCTGATCCTGTAGACAAGTACCCATTGATAGCCTTATCCTCCATAAATTTGTCTAAACATTTTCTAAAGCTATCCTAGTTTGCAGCCATCACAACATTCTGTTGTAGCAAATTTCCATAGTTTAACTATGGTGTTTTGTGAAAACTTCTTTTTGTCTGTCTTGCACTCCACAAAACTCAGATTCATTGGGAAACCTAAGGTTTCAGTATTAGAAGTTTTTTTTTAGGGGGAGGGACTTCTCCCTAGGGACTTTCTGCATACAACACAGTGTTGTATACACTTTTATCATAACCCCACTTTACTTGCCTTAAAGGTAAAGGGTAAAGGGGCCCCTGACCATTAGGTCCAGTCACGGACGACTCTGGGGTTGCAGTGCTCATCTCGCTTTATTGGCCGAGGGACCCGGCGTACAGCTTCTGGGTCATGTGACCAGCATGACTAAGCCGCTTCTGGCGGTACCTATCTATCTACTTGCACTCTGACGTGCTTTCAAACTGCTAGGTTGGCAGGAGCAGGGACCGAGCAACAGGAGCTCACCCCATCGCGGGGATTCGAACTGCCGACCTTCCGATCGGCAAGCCCTAGGCTCTGTGGTTTAACCCACAGAGCCACCCGCATCCCTTACTTCTAAGCTAAATAACGCCAAACAGTGTCACCTGTCCTTTTAGGTGAGTTGTTCCAGTTCCTAATAAATTTTATTTGCCCTATTCATAACCTTTTCCAGCAGTTCTACCACAGCAGCCAGTGTGGTGTAGTGATTAAGAGCAGTGGACTCGTAATCTGGCGAACCGGGTTTGATTCCCCGCTCCTCCACATGCAGCTGCTGCTGGGTGACCTTGGGCTAGTCACACTTATCTGAAGTCTCTCAGCCCCACTCACCTCACAGAGTTGTTGTGGGGAAGAAGGGAAAGGAGATTGTTAGCCGCTTTGAGACTCCTTAGGGTAGTGATAAAGCGGGATATCAAATCCAAACTCCTCTTCTTCATCCCTTTCAAGGCGTGCCAACCAACACTGTGCAGAGTATTCCAAGTGTAGACTCATAGATTTGCTTACTCTTTTCCTAATGATCTCTAATATACAGTATTGCCTTTTTCACAGCAGGGCCACAATGAACCAACATTTCTTTTTCTTTTCTTTAAATTGTTTACTTTAACACACCAAAAAGAAAAAACAAATATCCATCAACACAAAACAAAAAGAACATTAATACATTAACTAATAATCTCAAAACTTTAAATTAACAGTGATCTTTTTCTATAGACCCGACTTCCCGTCTACTCCTTACTTCAATTTCTCATCCTTTACACTGCCATAACATAACAAATTATATTAAAATTTAGTAATCTTTAGTCTAACTTAAATTTTGCATCATACTTGAAACTGCTACTGAAATTATTCGAATGCTGCGACAGAGTTTAAACCACAATTATTATTTTTCAGATAAGTTTTGAAGGCTTCTTCCCATTTTGAGATAAATACCTGCTTTGGTTTGTTTGTTTTTCATTTTTTTCTCATTTTTTCATTGACTTATCCACCACAGCCTCCAAATCCCTTTCCTGACCAGTCAGTCAGACAAAGAGTGATCACCATTCAGAACAGGCATATCCACATTAGGCTTAAAACAGTCATAATTGATTGTATCTGAAGCTGAAGCATGTACAAGGAGCAAGTAGGACCACCTATAAAGGAAAATCAATATATTCTCCACCCTGGGAGTGGGGGGAGGGGAGGAGAGACAAGTCAAGGCTACACATGCTGAAATTAGGAGTAGATCCTCTTTCTACTCTTATTTGCCAGTTTGGATTTTAAAAAACACTATTAAGAAGGAAAAACCCTCACCACACTGAGGTCTCTAAACCATTTAAACAAGTTTTCCAAGATTCTCTCACGTAAGCCCACAAATAACACAAAACTTTTAAAAGACACCATTGAAGTGCACGGGTGGTAATAAAACCTGCTGACAGCTCAGACGTCAAAAGTGATGCATTTGATCTTGTGCCTCAAATATAATACATTTCGAAACAAGGCACTTGGATTCATTTGAAACTACTTCCGAGTCAATGTATGTAGTAGTAGTTGGCCTTGGTGTATTCATAGTCTTTCCATATTCATCAGTCAATAATTCCAAAGATCAACAGCAATGCTGCATTTATTTAAAAGGGCCAAAACCTCAGGAGCACTTTTTCAGTATTAGTTCTCTTAAAATGTGTTCTCTGAATATCAAACTGGGAACACCAGCATGAAAATATATCTAGTCAGTGGACCAGATGTTTAGGTGATACTGACAGTTTACAGGAAGTATCAATTTACATGAGAGATATTAAAACCAGAGTATAGCATACAGGAAAATACACCCTAGACTATAAGCAGCACATCTAATATAAACACCCAGCATGCTACTATACCTTTCATTATAATACCATATGCTTTGTGAGATACAAAATAGGAAACAGGAAACTTAGCTTCACTCTCACACCTGGCCACTTACAAGTTAAGCATAGAAAAAATAATTCCATTGCTGGACAGCTCAGATTCAGAACAGATAAAACTGGAATTCAGCTGATAGAAAGCCAAGAAGAGGAATCACAATGATTGTACTGAAAAAGTCAGTTGACTCCCAGCCAATGTAAAACATGTAGCCTTTTAAAAGGTACTGTAATGTGATAAACGAAACAATTCACAGAAAAGTACAATGTCATAAGCCAAGACTCGTAGAACTATGTTCTGCAGGTTTTTAAATGAAACAGTATAACACAGAACTTCAAATTAGTAGGAGCAGGTGTGAAAGATTTCTCTTTAAGAGATGACACACTGACAGATTGAACCAAATCTTAATTAAATCACAAAGATGACAACATCAAAACCCTCACCATCTCAAATCACTGTACTCCTCTTTTGATAAAAACAAATAAGAAATTAAACAACACCTCCTCCTCTATTTTAGCCCTTTAAAGGAAACTGGAGAAGGAAAATAACTTTGCTACAAATACATCACACTAGGGTTAATTCAGACCGAGGACACAAGGCCAATTTTTAAAAGCAAACTTTAAAAGGATAAACACCACACCAAAAAGTTATATTTCCTTTTAGAGATGGGAAATCCTTTGGTGGGGACATAAGTAAGAACACAGGAGAAGAAAGCTTTTACACATTAGCACAAAGGAATACTACTTACTTTGTTCTGCCTTTATTATTCAGCTAACGTCTAGGACTACTGTACTTTAGTTAGTCCTGGACAAACCCAGCTTTAGGAAACGCGTCTAGCTCCCCCTGAAAGGGAGAGATTTCCCCCAGCAAAAGCTCCATGACAAAGGCATCCCTTCCCTCCCCCCGCCACCCCAAAATAAAATGACTACAACCATAACCAGGTTTTTGCAACAGGAAGAGGAAGAGAGGACGTGGGGCTGCTGGACTCGGCCGCCTGTGCAATTTCCCTTTCCAGGAGGACAAAGAACAGCAGGCAAACCTTCAGACAGCGACACAAGAGACTGAAACCAATCCAGGAATACATGCATATGTACACATACAGACACACATTTGTTGGGGGTAAATACGAATTTATTCTTTTCTTCCTTTTAATGTTTAATTCTTCATTTAGAAAAAAGATGCCTTTCCCCCCCTTTTACAGTTTACTCGCGTCCTAACCAAACCCGACAAATGGTTATTAAAAATAAAACCCTGTCCGGAAAAGGAGAGCGAGGAGACTCACCCAGTACAGGACCGTCGGCGTTTTCCTCCCTCTCACGATAATTATCCTCTCTGCTGGAAGCCCCCCCAAAAAACAAGACGCCACAGCCAGGCAGGAAAGACACAGGACGGCGGCGGCGGCGGCGGCGGCTCAATCCCCTCCCGGGGGGCGGGGGGCGGGGACCCCGGGCACCAACGCGGAGGGGAGCGGAGGCTGGAGTCTGACGGGGGAGGGCTCTGGGAGGGCTTCCGACTAAGCCCCCGCCACACAGGGCCCCAATCCCGCGGAGGGGGCGAACGAGAGGGACCAGGAGCCGCTCGCCAGCGCCTCTGCGGCCTGCGAGGAAGACGGCAAGGGCGGAGGGGCAATAATCCCAGCAGCAGCAGCAGCAGCAGCAGCAGCCGCCCTCGGGGTCAGCGTCAGAAGAAGCAGCAGCAGCAATAGCAGCACCAGCGGCCGCTCCGGCACACAGACACACACACATATAGCACGGGAAGCGGGCGGGGAAGCGGTGACCTCATAAAAACGCACCCGCCCACCGGAGGATCACGGGAACTGTAGTCCTCCAGAGAGGGAGGCGGCCCTCCTGAAACAAGCCGACTACTACGAACATGGACGCCGCCGCCAAGAGTAATTGGACAGGTTTTTGTTTTGTTTTTTGAAGCACCGCCTTAATTTGTTTGCTTATTTATTTATTACAAACAATATTTTAAATCATTCCAACAACTCAGATAAATAGCACAGTAAGCCCGCAACTTGCGCGCGTTTGACTCGTGTGCATTCAGCTTTACGCACTTGGCTTTTTAAAAAGTTAAAAAGGGGGCTGGCGTCTAGGGAAAAAGCCTTTGGCAGTCCCACACCCCCGTTGCTCCCAATCTGTTTTGATTATACGCAAATTCGGCTTTAGGCGCAATCCCTGGAATGAGGGTTGCCACCTTCGGTCAGGCAGAATAAGGGACATGGGCGGCGGGGGCGGGGAATTGGGCGGCTAAAAATTACTTGACCTGGTGCAGAATGAACAGAATTCAAAGCAATCCATTACAATGGGTTGCTTCCAATGCTGGCCATACTCATAGAGTAGACCCAATGAAATGTACGGCTCTAAGTTAGCAATGCACATTCATTTCAATGACTCACATCCTCCCCCACCTGCTGAATTTCTACCTGTCAGAAGAATGGTAAATGTAGAAACCCAGCCAAAGAAAGAAAGAGGTGGATATGGCAACAAATTCTGTTTCTTTTCCAAACAGAACTGTGCTTCCAACATCTCTTTCCATATAACTGCTAATGCCAGTTCATTCACACACACATGTGCATCATAGTCAGACAAGTTCATCCAACCATTAGGGTTGCATCTTTTCTTGTCACATATTTGAGGCATTTTAAAAAGAATTCATCTGTTGTCTATAGGCATTCATAGAATCTTAGAATTGTAGAGTTGGAAGGGACCTTGAGGGTCATTTAGTCCACCCCCTGCAATGCAAGAATTTTAACTAAAGCCAAAACAAAATAAAACAAACAAAACTAAAGCCAAAACAAAATAAAAAATAAAAAAAATCCTTCCAGTAGCACCTTAGAGACCAACTAAGTTTGTTCTTGGTATGAGCTTTTGTGTGCATGCACACTTTAACTAAAGCATTATTTAAAGCACTCTTACACCACTTTAACAGTCCCCCAAAGAATCTCTCATAGATATAGATAGATAGATAGATAGATAGATAGATAGATAGATAGATATAGATATAATTTTCATATTTTACATTTCAAATTAAACATATTTCATACCATACATTCAATGACTTCCCTCCCTCCCCTTCCAATGTTCTTTTAGATTATCTACCATTCCTGCATATTTTAATATATCTATCTACTTCAGTTCTCCTATCTTGCATCACTTTTAAATATGTTATGCTACTGAATTTACCTTAATACTGCCAGCATTTTCAACTGTGCACAATTATTTTCTACATACTCAATGAAAATTTTCCACTCCTCTTTAAATACCTGTTCTTCTTGTTCTCTTATTCTACTTGTTAGACCAGCTAACTCTTCATATTCTATCATCCTGAGTTGCCAATCCTCCTTGCTATGGACCTCCCTCACCTATTTTTGGGCTAACAAAATCCAAGCTACCGTTGTTGCATACATAAATAGGTTTTTCTGACACCTAGGAACCTCTGTCTGGACAATTCTTAACAGAAATGCCTCTGGTTTTTTGGGGGGGAAGTTGTTTTAAACATTTTCTCATCTCATTATATATCATTTCCCAATATTCTTTAACTTTTTTGCATGCCCACCACATATGGAAAAAGGTCCTTCCATTTATTTACATTTTCAACACAAATCCGATTCCGCTTTATACATCCTAGCCAATCTACTCAGAGTTAAAAACAATCTATGAATCATTTTATTGTAATTCTCTTTCAATGTGCCATAAATTTCAAATCTTTTTTCCAAAATTTCTCCCAGAGGTTTAGTTCTGTATTATATAATATATCCATTGCCCAGTGGGTCATTGAAGCTTTAACCAGCTCATCTTTTGTTTCCCATTCCAATAATAGTTTATACATTTTAGACAATATTTTTCCTTATTCTGCACTAACTCTTTTTCAAATTGTGAGCTTTGGTCCCAAAATCCATTTTTCTTATCTAATTTAAACCTATCATATGTTGATGATACTATAACCAATCAGTAACTTGTCTTCTTATTTCTTTCATTGGTTTCAATCTGGGTTCACTCCCTGAAAAGTCCAGCAGGTCTCTATAGTTCGCCCACTATCTACCCATATTGATTCTCTTGATTATGATTGCTTCAGTTGGCAATAACCAATGGGGTATTTTCCTTTCCATCAAGGTTTTGTATTTCTCCCAGACTCAATACAAATTTCTCCTAATGGTTCATGAAACTCTTATAAATTTTAGCTTTCCCATACCAAAGGCATGCATGCCAGTGGAATTTCGTATTGTGGCCTTCCAAATCTAAAATTGTGCATTTTCCAATACAATTCATTCCCTTAGCCAACACATACAAGCCGCCTCATAATACAATTGTAAGTCTGGCAAAGCCTCCTCTTTCTTTTGTATCTATCAAAATTTTATGTTTAATTCGAGGCTATTTCTCCTGCCAGACGAATTTAGAAATATATTTTTTCCTTTCCTTGAAACAACTTAAGTTATTAACAATCGGGATTGACTGAAATAAAAACAACATTTTAAGGCAGTAAATTCATTTTAATGGCTGAGATTCTCCCTAATAGGGAGAGTTTCATCCTTCCCCAAATCTCCATCTTTTTTATTATCTTTCTACAGTTTAAATTGAGATTTCTCACTGTCAGCCAAATCCCTAGGTATTTCTTACCTATTTTTAAGCCACTTACCATTTCCAAAACCTTTTTCGACTGGTCATCCATGTTTTTAACCAACATTTTAGTCTTTTCTGTGTTTCTTTTAAGGCCCTCCACTTCTTCTAATGCATCGGGGACACTCTCTATTGGTTGTTCCAATGTTAATACCACATCGTCGGCAAATGCCTTTAATTTATATGATTGGCACCCTCACCTCTATACCTTTCATTTCCCTATTTTCCCTTATATTCTGTAACAATATTTCCAACAGCAAGATAAACAACAACAGGGATAAAGGGCAGGAGGAGAAGGGCAAAAAAACATTTGGCCTTTCACAGGGCAGGCCCAAGATATTTTGGCACCTGAGAACAGACCCCAAAATAGTGATGCCCCTCCCTGCTAGGGAGAAAGGGGGGAGGGAATATCTACATCAGGAACAAGGGGAAAAGAAAGATTGACATTGGGAACTGCTGCCCCAGGGAATCTTGCTGCCTGAGGCAGTTCCCTCCCCTTGTCTCATGGGTGGGCAGCCCTGGTCTTTCAGCAAAGCCCATGGAATAGCCCTGCTTCCCTTCTCCCTCTCACATCCTGATGTCTGCTGCTGGGTGACCAATATCAAGCAAGACTCAAGGACAGCAGGCTTCTATGGCAGAGCAGATAGTATAACCCTACTTCCCTTCTCTCCCTCTCCTGTGCAAAACTATCAGGTAATTTATACAATTATATAAACTCCTCTTCTATAGGAGCTCCAGATGATAATATGGTGATAATATTAACGGCATCCCATAAATCAAGTAACAGGAGGACCATAGCCATGTATGTATCTGTCTTTGAGCCCAGGGCTGATCTAGGACAGTTTGCTGTCTGGGGAGAAAGGACAGGATGGTATGTCCGTAAGTTTATGTGTGGAAGTTAACTGGACCGGCGGTTTAACCTTGCTTCAATTCTGGTGATGAAACAACATCCTCTACTGTGCTTAAAAACAGCAGGCCAGATGAAGGTAATCTGTATGGCCTGCACATCTCTGTCTTCCAAAACTTTGGCCTGACTTTTTCACTGCACTACCTTGCACCTGTCTGCTGCTTGAACAAACAAATGCTGCAATGCAGGAATGGAAATGTCATGTGTCATGTGTGCAGACAACGTAGTATGTCATGTGTGCAGAGTAACATGTACACACACATGGTGCCTGCTAGTGTGTGTGATCTAGTCTGGCTACTTCTCTGCCATCTTGGTCAGCCAGGTGCCTTTCAAAAAGGTGGTGCCTGTGACACTTTGGAATAAGGTGATTGCACCAGACAGACATTCAACCTTGGCAGACTAGTCACAAGCAAGCAAGCATTGCCACCTCTAGGGCATCAGCTCTAGAAAATGTCTGAGCAGTGGTTTTATGTAGACCAGGGCTGTGCAGTCTATTTTCTGTTCAGGGTCACATTTCCTTGGGGATAATACAACATACCAAAATTGTTCTAAAAAGCAAGTGAAAGCAACTCCTTTCTGACTTTAGTGTGCACACCTGCGTGGCTGAAGCCTACCAATTTGTTCTCAGAGAGCTGAGAGGATGGAACTCAACCCATACAACTGGGATAAACTTTTTTAAAAAGTTTTTTTTTAAAGAAATTAACCACATACATCAATTAATTTTGTTCTGAAATTAAATAGAATGAGGGAGAACACTTTTAAAAGCCAATAAATATAAAGAAGAAATGTCAAACAAATAAGGGACTCTGATGGAATGGAAGAATCGGGTAACTTCAGGAGCACATAAAATGAGGCCAGAGGTGCATTTATTTAGTCCTATATTTACATGCCAAGTTATTTCCAACAGACGTCTAGGCACTGACCAGATCAGTATCCAGATCTGCTTAACTGCAGCAACGTGACTATAACATCACATGCCTTCAGATCATGTTCTGGAACCTGAGACCACCTGCAGCCCACCTGCAGACATTAAATAGCAAACAAACACCAGGGAGCAGAACTATTCCCGCCCCCAGCATTGTTTTCTGAAATCTAACTCCACCATCACCATGTAAGAGCAGAACCACTGGAGGGTTCCCCCAATACAGAAAGGCTTAGACAACATTTACAAATAACATCTACATTCTACAATGCTGTTGTTCTGGCTGTAAATGACAAATTCTTTCGAAATAATGAGCCTAAGGCACATGCTTCCTGGCATAAAGACTTGTTATTTTGTATGCACATCAAGTACAAACCTAACAATCTTGCAAACAGGCCATTCAGTACAGGACAACTCACAATGTAGCAGAAACATTTTTTAAAAAAAACTTCTGCATGCTTAGAGGCAAGAAGAAACTACAAGAGCAAGCAATGTCTCTTGAGTGTAGAAGTTCTCTTCAAGAGTAAGTTGAGGAGGTGACAAATGATTTGAAGATGAAAAGGCGAGGTGGTGGTGATTTCTGTAAAATCAATAGTGCTGGATGCATGCTCTCACAAATTGTGAATGATGAGGAATGATTTCCGCAATCAGATCAAGCCCACAACTGGTTTTGAAGAAGTGGGCAATAGAGATGAAATTTGGTAACTTTATTTAGCTCCTTTATGTTGTGAGAAGCAAAGCAAATTCTTTTTTGCCCTGGGCCTCCAAACGGCAATACCAGCAAAATATAAAATTATTTAAAATAAAAAACAAAATATCAAATAGATTAGCCACTATGAAAAATATCTGATCACCAATGCAGGCAGAGCTGATAGAGCTACATGTTCAAAGGAGATCTGTGTTTTCCTTTGCAGCAGCTGTCAGGTTGCAGCTATATTCTGGAAATACAAAAGCAGTCAAAATAGCTTTCCCTGAAAAATTAAAGGGCATGTTTCTAGTCAAGCCAAGGGGTTTACTAGCACCAAGGGACATAGTCTGTCAATAACACTTTTTAACAGAGTTGAAAATGTTGTGAAAGAGGCGTCACTTCCCCTAGTGTATGCTTTTTGTTTTTGTTGTTCCACCATCACGTCTGGACTAACAGGTTTTTCAGTTGTTTGCAATCATACCGGTACTAAAGAGAGCTCATACCACAATCAGTGATCCAGCTCTAATAAATACTTTCAATTTTCTTAAAAAATGTCTCCAACCTTAGACTTGCAGGAAGAACTTTCCCAGGCAGGTCTGCCAACACATTTACACAGGGGTTTCTAGCCAGCCTTAAATTTCTTATTGCCAAGGACTTTTGTCTGGGCTGCAATTAGAAAAATGGTCAGTTCAAAGTTACTATTCATTTTTGTACACTCCAAAACAGAGACCTGAGTAACAGGCGCTGAGTTAGATCCAACTTAAGTCAGCAGACCTATTGAAATCAATATTCTTAACTTAGGGCTTATCCACACTTCCCTTTCCTCTGCACTTTCCAGGCACAGTCCATCATTTAAAGCTCCATATCCAAGCACCATTTTTCCTGCTCCGGAGCCTTCTCCATGAAAACCTGCTCTTTAAAGCTGAATCAGACCAAATGGCAATCTGTGGAAAACCTGAATTGCCATTTGCTCTGGAGCAAAAAGGGAGAGGGGGGGACACTTGGACATGGAGCTTTAAAGTGCAGACCATGCCTTGAAAGAGGAGGCCAAATGGTAAGTATGGATGAACCCTTATTCCTGCCCATTGATCCCAGTGACCTCTTCTAGGTATGACTTGGTTGAACCTGCAGGGCACCTGAGCTGCCATGTCCCTCCCATTATGCCCTTCACCCTGAACTTAAATTGTTATTTTGCATTTCTAATTAGGGGGACACTTTCTGGATGAGTGCAAAAGGAAGTCCATCCACTTATTCTGCTCATTCAGATGTTTTTTTCTTTATTTTGTCTTCTTAATAATGCATTTGCCCTTAAAAATGTATTTAGGCACTGTTTTGCCCGAAGGTTGTATGCAAGACAGGCATGTTTGAATGGCCTTTCAGAAAGGCCAGAAATTATCCATGATGCTTCTTAATCACTTTGACTACTCTTAGCTTCCAATTTTACCACAGTTGAATCTACTAGGAAATATGAGTGTGGGAATGATAAATGAATGCAGCTGGCATAGCCCTGTATTTTTGTGATCCTGTATTTGTTTGGTCTCAGCTTTTTTCAAACATGGTGAGAAGCCTTTTTAACAGCCTGTTTCTTCATTTCCTGTGAGTCACAAATTCTGTCTTAAGGTTGTTGCATGACAAAGTTCCTGCTAATACCCACTGAGCATACTTCTTTCTCATTACTCATGTCAGGGCATGTGAACAAAACGTGAATAAGATGTTTGTGAGTTATTGAAGCAGTGGGGGGTTTGCACATAGATGAAATCCAAGCGAGTAGTTTGTTGTAGTTTGTTGTTGTTATTTACTGTTTAGGCAGCACCATTAATGTATATGGGTGCTTTATGGAATAATACAGGGATGTCCAAGCAGTAGATCGCGATCTACCGGTAGATCCCCAGCCGATCCTGGTAGATCCTTATCGTGTACAAAAAGTTACGGGGGGAACGCTTAAAAACTGTGCAATCCTCCCTAAAAAAAGCTTAACAACTCTAGGCAATTCACCCACCCCACGCACGTTCCTTCTTCCTCCAATGACAATGGGTAGATCACTGCCAGTTTTTTTATACTGGGAGTAGATCACAGTCTCTTGGGAGTTGGACATGCCTGGAATAATATAAACAAGAATGAAAAGGTCTTGCTCCCAAGGAGCTTACAGTCTCTGTTTTGACTGTGAGATAGATAGCCAACAGAAGGAGAGGAGGGATGAAGGTGAGCAAATGCATAGGCTGCTTGCTGTCTGAACAGAGTTGACACAAAGAAACATTTTATGACTCAGCTACATTGACAAAGAAAAAGCGCTTTATATGTGTTGTTTATGCATTCTAACACTGTGACACCAGATGGTGTGTGGAGTTCCGTTTTTGCTAACCCGATTTCTCATACAAAGTTTGCAAAGCGTTTAACAGAAACGCTTCTTTGATGTGTCGAGATCCAGCCTTTGTTTCAAACAAGCTTGTTTTCTCCTGCTCTGGAGTGTAGGACCCAAAGCAATGGATTCAAGTTACAAGAAAGGACATTCCGACTAAACACCAGGAAGAACAGTATCTGCACTTACCTTTGGGAGCGGGATGCCTGTAGCCTGAGAGCCCAGCGTGCCGCTCACAGAAGCAGCATGGAGCTGGGCTTGCAGAGTGTCTGAGCTGCTACACACACACACACACACACACACACACACCCCGCAGACACCTTCAAGGTGGAGGGTGCCCGGGAGGGAAGCAGTCACTCTGGTGGCACCCCCCATCCCCATGGCATGCCCCTGCGCACCCGCCCCAGCACTAGCGGGACTTGCTATGCCTCTGAGGAAGAACTTTCTGATGGCAAGAGCTATTTGGCAGTGGAACGGACTCCCTTAGGAGGTTGTGGGCTCTCCTTCCTTGGAGGTTTTTAAGCAGAGGTTGGATGGCCATCTGTTGTGGATGCTTTAGTTGAGATTCCTGGATTCCAGGGGGTTGGACTAGATGACACTTGGGTTCCCTTGTAGCTCTACAATTATGTGATTCTAAGGTGCTGCAGCATTCTGTAACTTTTCTCAGTGTGGTTTAACTGTCAATCCCCTTCCCACTCGGAAAAATGTAGTTCTGTGAAGGGAACAGGGGTCTCCCAGCACCCCTTAATAAGCTACAGTTCCCAGCATTCTTTGGGGAAAGCCTGAAATGTATAATGCAGATTGGAGCCAGTAAGTATGTGAACAGGAAGCTAATGGGACTTATTTCTGATGCTTAGGATCAGGTTGTAAGAAGAAGGCACCATTCAAAAATAGTCACATGCAGTTAATGCTAACACTAGTTCACCTGTTCAGGAAACTGGGCCTAAACAACAACAGGTAATCAGAGCAGTTAAAACTGACCTCAGACTATTTTTAGGGGGGCATACAGAGAGCCTCCTCATTGTAGCATTCAGCACACTTTTGTGCATATGGAGTGCAATCAAGTAAGTCTGCAAAATCCACCCAGTGCAAGCTGTGATTTGGGAAGGAGAAATTAAGACTGTTACCACAGACTTAGTCAAAATGTGTGATTTTAAAATTTGCACTGGAGATCACATTTACCAAACAGGATGATTAAAGGGTCAGAAGTTTCAGACATGTTGTGCATTAGCATTTGTCATATGCTCGTGTTATAAGGCCAATGAAAATTGCTAATATATTTATATACAGTAATGTAGTGAATGTTTATACCATTGTATTGTAGCTGTTGTTGTTTAGTTGTTTGGTCATGTCCGACTCTTCGTGACCCCATGGACCAGAGCATGCCAGGCACTCCTGTCTTCCATTGCCTCCCGCAGTTTGGTCAGACTCATGTCTGAAAAATAAGTCATGTCAGACTAATCTGATCTCATTTTTTGACAGAATTACAAGCCTGGTAGACGAAGGGAACACTGTGGATGTAGCCTATCTTGATTTCAGCAAGGCCTTTGATAAGGTGCCCCATGATATTCTTGTAAAGAAGCTGGTAAAATGTGGGCTAGACAATGCTACCATTCAGTGGATTTGTAACTGGCTGACTGACCGAATCCAAAGGGTGCTCATCAATGGCTCCTCTTCATCCTGGAGAGAAGTGACTAGTGGGGTGCCACAGGGTTCTGTCTTGGGCCCAGTCTTATTCAACATCTTTATCAATGACTTGGATGATGGGCTTGAGGGCATCCTGATCAAGTTTGCAGATGACACCAAATTGGGAGGGGTGGCTAATACCCCAGAGGACAGGATCACACTTCAAAATGACCTTAACAGATTAGAGAACTGGGCCAAGGCAAACAGGATGTATTTTAACAGGGAGAAATGTAAAGTACTACACTTGGGCAAAAAAAATGAAAGGCACAAATACAGAATGGGTGATACCTGGCTTGAGAGCAGTACAAGTGAAAAGGATCTAGGAGTCTTGGTAGACCACAAACTTGACATGAGTCAACAGTGTGATGCAGCAGCTAAAAAAGCCAATGCAATTCTGGGCTGCATCAATAGGAGTATAGCATCTAGATCAAGGGAAGTAATAGTACCACTGTATTCCGCTCTGGTCAGACCCCACCTGGAATACTGTGTCCAGTTCTGGGCACCACAGTTCAAGAAGGATATTGACAAGCTGGAACGTGTCCAGAGGAGGGCAACCAAAATGGTCAAAGGCCTGGAAACGATGCCTTATGAGGAACGGCTTAGGGAGCTGGGTATGTTTAGCCTGGAGAAGATAAGGTTAAGGGGTGATATGATAGCCATGTTCAAATATATAAAAGGATGCCATATAGAGGAGGGAGAAAGGTTGTTTTCTGCTGCTCCAGAGAAGCGGACACGGAGCAATGGATTCAAACTACAAGAAAGAAGATTCCACCTAAACATTAGGAAGAATTTCTTGACAGTAAGAGCTGTTCGACAGTGGAATTTGCTGCCAAGGGGTGTGGTGGAGTCTCCTTCTTTGGAGGTCTTTAAGCAGAGGCTTGACAGCCACCTGTCAGGAATGCTTTGATGGTGTTTCCTGCTTGGCAGGGGGTTGGACTGGATGGCCCTTGTGGTCTCTTCCAACTCTATGATTCTATGATTCTATGATTCTATGTTAGTAGCTTCGAGAACACTGTCCAACCATCTTGTCCTCTGTCGTCCCCTTCTCCTTGTGCCCTCCATCTTTCCCAACATCAGGGTCTTTTCCAGGGAGTCTTCTCTTCTCATGAGGTAGCCAAAGTATTGGAGCCTCAGCTTCAGGATCTGTCCTTCCAGTGAGCACTCTGGGCTGATTTCCTTAAGAATTGATAGGTTTGATCTTCTTGCAGTCCATGGGACTCTAAAGAGTCTCCTTCAGCACCATAATTCAAAAGCATCAAATTCATTGCACTCAAAGCATCTGTTAAATTGATTTATAATTGCATTCCATAACTGCTGAAAAGTCAACGAGGAATCAGATAGTTACTGATATCCAAGTGAAGTTTGGTTGAAAGTGAAAGCAATGGCAAAATCTCAGTTAAAGGTTAGGAGTTTTTGGATTCTGTATTGTCCTTGGTTCGCCAGGGTAGATTTTTTTCTTTAAGTCTTTTGATATTGCATTGGTAAGAAGCTATTGCCTTGACTGTGATAGTCCACCTTGCATCTGTGCTTCCACTTTTGACAGGAATAGTTGTGAATTTAATTTCGCTTCAAGCTGGTTTCCAGAGCAGCACTACTTATGCCATTTCTGAGTTGTGTTTATTTGCCTGTATCAGAAGATTGTAAACTATCTCCAATCCCAAGAATCCTGGACTTGTTTGAGGTGAAGCAGGACAAGTACAAATGTGCCCTGAAACAAAGTCTGTCCTGACTTCTGCCAGGAGCTCAATGACAGAAATTTACTCTTAACAATGACAATAAATAATTACTAAACTATCATCAATAAAAACGACAGCAAGTCACAATGCACAAAAACCCACAATACGTACAAAGGAATGTATAGGACCCCCTGGGGTACAGTTGGAAGCCATGGTATAGGTAGCAGTAGCTCTTTTGCCATTTTAGCTCTTTTGCCACCAAACTCAAGACACCTTCACTGCTCCCTCTCCCACTGAGGAAGCTGGCTGTGCCGGGGGGGGGGGGGAGAGAAAGCAGCAGATGTAGCCTGGGATCACTTTGAGTTGGCTTTACCATCTGCCTTCATTGCAGGAAGCAGCTGAACAGGGGGAAAGGGCACTATACCAGCAGCAGCCCATCTTGCACCTGTGCAGGCGGCACCAGTCCCTCCCTCTCCCCCCTCTTGGGGAAGAAGCAGAGTCAGGGAAGTCAGGCAGGAAGCCTGAGGGGGAAACAGGGCTGAGCAAGGGGGGGTACACTTTACCAAATGCAGCTAAGATGTTCTTTTTCTCAATTTGGATCAAAGCTGGGTTTTCTCGGGCGAGGTGGGGGAATGCATCAAAAGGTAGAGTTTCATAAGGAACAATGGGATAAATATAGGAGTGATATGGATTGTGACTAAAGTTGTGTGTCTACCACTTCCCAAACCGGTGGTGGGAGCGCACTGGATGCAGAATGAATGGGAGTGGGCACAGCACACAGTCTAAGAAGTTCCTTTCACTGTTGAGCTTCTACTCTCTCCAGAAGCAGAAGCAGAAGCACACTGGCATTCAGTGCAGGAAGCAGGTGCCATTTTTGGGATGCTGTACATCCAACTTCATCCCCATATCATCCCTGTCCTGCACTGTTTGTCAATCCAAAGCACATTCTACTGAAACAATCAGTAGTGGACCTACATTTTTGGAGCCCTGAAGCTTGAACTGATATGGGGGCCTCTTCACAACCAGCAATTAGGTCTGGGTAACCACTGTTATCTTCTTCAATGAGGTTGTTCCACACAAAAACCACCACATTATTTTATTTTTTAATGGCTACTACACTTCAAATTTTGATTGAAATTGCTGTACTAGATTAGCTCTCATGTCAAAGTCACTGTGTGAATAAATATTTCCTATGCCTTATAGTTTTTGAGTTATGGAGGGATGGAAATTAGGGAAAATTAGGGAAATGTTATATACACGCATGATGCACTTTTTAAAGCAAAATTTTAAAGAAATGTGGACAAAGTCACTTCTGGGGCGCTTCCAGGATTAGGAGCCCTGAAGTTTAGAAATAGAAATAGAAATAGAAATACTTTATTGTCACTGTACCACATGTTTACAGTGAGATTAAATGAGCCCCCTCCCCCCACAGTCTCTCAGTCCTTCGTACAACCACCGACCCGCAATGTTGCTGTCTTCCATTCAGCAGCCTCACGGCCCACAGGTAGAAACTGTTCTTTAACTTGTTGGTTTGGCTTATCATGCTACTATATCTCCTGCCCCTGGGAACAATTATATCCCATTTTGTGCCAAGAATTCCCTTCTCCAGCACTTGCTGCACAGAGAGCACTTTATCAGGTCATTTCCTATTGGGACACACTTGCTGATCCTGCAGGGTTGTGCCACTCCCCTTCAACATACCGTATTTACCTTGCCTATGAATAAAGCAAAACAGGACATGTATTGAGATACATATATATGTGGCACTTACCCAGTTTGGGGTGGGTGCTGGTTGACGCCTCTTGCCCTCCTATGCCTGGGGTGGGGTGGGGTGGATAAATCACATTGCAGTCGGCCATTGGGCTTCTCTGTGGCTGGCCATGATGGCTCCTGGGATCGCCTACCAAAAGTGTGATTTGAATTTGGCCCAATCAAGGCCTTGGAGGGGAGCAGAGCTTTGGTGGTGGACCTGAGGAAGCAAGGCTTTTCACTCCAATCAGCCACTGGAGAATAAAAGCTGGCTGTGCTGGGGACCGTCAGCACAGTCGGCAGAAGGGCAATCAGCCCGCCCAGCCCACATGTTGCTGTTTAGTTGACTTGTATAATGACTTTGCTGTGGTTTAAAAATAGTTGCTGTATTTAGGGCTGAGAAGGAATTTGCCTGCAAACGAATAATAAAAATAAAATTATTATTATTAAATAATTATACAACATCTGAAGGAACGTTTAAATTGATTAATGTTTTATTAAGTTTTTGTATATGCTGGAAGCCACCCATAGTGGCTGGGTCAACCCAGTTGGATAGGCAGGGTACAAATAAAACATTATTTAAAACATTGTGGTGGTGGTGGTTGGGCCCATTGGGTTTTTTTGCCTTTCTCATAGCAATCACCATAACTTTTGGCAGATAAGGCATTGAGTGAAATCCTCAGTCCAATTCTGGGTCTGGGGTGATTTGGGGCATCCCCTCAACCTCATGTAGGTGGGCTCCCAGGGTACCCCAGTAAAGGGATTTGAATGGAAGTTTCTGTTTTGAAGCCAAGCAAGGAAAGAAGGGCCATAGAACTCCCAGTTGCGGCATGGGGAGGGTCAGCTTAGTTGATCTGTGTCTTTTTACTAAAAAAACAACACTTTTCTGTTGGTTTTTAAACAAATACATATACAGTAACCATTAAACACTTATCCAGCAGTACAGTTATTGGTGTTTGTTTTAACCATTGTCCCTAGACATACATTTACACATTCAACATGAAAACATATTACTTAACGTATCCCTCCAAGTTGATCTGCATCTTGAGGTGGCCGGCCCATAACCCAGCCATGACCCTGTCCTAACCTCAACCTTCCCCTGGGAAGGTGATAAGGGATACACACCCAATGCCTAAGCCAAAGCTTGCCTACATCTGTAATTAATAAAGCTGAGGCCAAATCTTAATCCCACAAAGTTGTCATGTCTGTTTATTCCATCTGTTATACCTCATGTCTTTGCCCACGGGGGGAGGGCACACTGCAAGTGGATCTGCAAATCAACACACCAGCTGCTTTCTTTCAAAAGACTGCAGAAGGATTTCTTTTAAAAAAGGAAGTTGAAATACTCATCAAATGGAAGGTAGTAGAGAAGACTCAGTTCCAGCACCTCTTAGGTGGGCAACATTGCCATTATAAGAGAACCAGGGAGGCGTTCATGGTGAGCTCTGGCACTGGAGAAGACCATTGTTTGAAAAGACCCTGTATGTATGGACAACACTGAAAGTATCTATCTCTTTGGGTTATGTTAACCCTTGAAGGACCAGGTGGCGCTGTGGGTTAAACCACAGGCTTGCTGATCAGAAGGTCAGCGGTTCGAATCCCTGCAATGGGGTGAGCTCCTGTTGCTCGGTCCCAGCTCCTGCCCACCTAGCAGTTCGAAAGCATGTTAAAGTGCAAGTAGATAAATAGGAACCGCTCCAGCGGGAAGGTAAACGGCGTTTCCGTGCGCTGCTCTGGTTCGCCAGAAGCGGCTTAGTCATGCTGGCCACATGACCCGGAGGCTGTCTTCGGACAAACGCTGGCTCCCTCGGCCTATAGAGCGAGATGAGCACGCAACCCCAGAGTCGGACACGACTGGACCTGATGGTCAGGGGTCCTAACCCTTGAAGGTGTGTACAATTGCAAACTGCTATGTACTGAAATAATTGTGAGAAAACAGTCCCTGTGTATTTCAAAGGCTACATGTGTACACGGCCTTAGACAGGCAACAATTTTCATGTTCTTCTGCCAAAAACAAAACAAAGTAGTTTTTAAATTTTGCAATAGTGAATGATGGGGCAAATGAAGCCTCTTTTTCTGAAGTGTGTTCAGATGTGGACCCTGATTTGAATCGGAGAGTCTCCAAAGCACTTAGAGATGGGCTGTTTTCCCATCTGGCAAACTGACTTCTGAACAGAATATCTTGTGTTCTGTGCACACCCCTAACACATACGTGTTCAGAGCCCTTTATATGTTGATATTTGCCCTTAATCTTAAGAAGGTTATACCTTTAAGCAAACAGCTAAATAAGAAATGTGATAGAAAGCAGGAGGATTGCAATGGCATTTTGTTTAAGAAGTCGTCCCCGTCCCCCCCCCCCGACAAACATACACATTAAAGGGAGCTTAGAGAACTGATACACTGGAGAAACACTGTTCTGCAATCATCTTTGATATTTAAACAAGAGTCAATTTCTGTTTCGTGATAGGCACATTCTGTTCTGGCATCAGTGTCTAACTAAATTTTCTGAGTCATATATGCAGAATAAAATGACAAGTGGTAGCCTGTGTTGTTTTCTACAGAAAACATGTATTATTTCCCAGCATATCTTTGAAACTGCTAAAGCCATTAAAACAGCCATGAGTTGCAAATGTCTTTCTTTTCTTTTTTTAAGGAGATGCTTCAGACATCATTATATGGACACATGCTAATCCCAAGTCAAGTCCTTGAAAAATATGCAGATATGTGTTTAGGTATGTATGTACAGCATGCTTACATCCTGTTCACCAAGGATTCATACCTTAAATTGAACTGCATTTTCAGTTCATGGTCACAGATCTGCTCTGCATGGTTCTTCTGTCTTCCACACCCAGATTTGAAGGTAGAAGGTGTGAAGAATTACTAGCAGAAGCAGGAAGTCTTCTTAGAAACAGGACACCTATAGAATATTGAATCATATTTATGAAGCCCTGTGTTCCCCAATAAATAAACACTAGAATGTGCCTCTATCTGTTGTCATGTTTAGAAGTTAACTCCAGATGTCATAACTTTGTAGTAGTTTTAGGTGTGCCAGAATCTGGAACAGTTTTTTTGTTTGCTCAGTCTCTGCCCAGTGCATACCTGGACAGGAACCTGTCAAAGATTCTGGTAGACTTCCCAGTCTATACTTCCGCTTGTACCAGAGTTGTTTTTAAAAAATCCATTTCTTGACCACTGCCTCTTCTGTAAATTTTCCATGAAGCATTTGACATCTAGTACTAAAATAATAATAATCTACAAACACCTGCCACTGCTGCTATGTTTTATCACAGACTTACAGTACATGCCTGCCTGGATGATGGCACTGAAGATATGCAATGATATCATTGGATGCTGACCAGCCATATTAAAATATGAATCCAGAAGTTAAAGGCAAACACTTTAAGGGAAGTGTAATCATTGTTGTCATACCAGCCGATATTTAAAATGTAAGTGGTGGCTGATGTAAGTTATAACTAGCTTCAATTAGCAAAGACTAAGCCCTTTAATTATAGTAATTACTGGGTAGACTTCCTACCTCTGCCAATGTATTCCAAACCCCATAGGAGGTTCACTGGTTCCATTAACAATTCAACTGAAAACCCCACTACAAATTATGCCAAATCTGAGGAAATAATATCTACTGTTACCATCTGCTCACCCCAACCCCTTTACTTTGTACTGCCCCCAAGTAACACTGCATTCATATACTAAAGACCAGTAGGTGGATGTGTAAATTATTGCAATCCATCTGAATGTAGATTTAATTATTTTCTTTGGAACCTGTTAGAGATGCAATTTACCACCTGCTAATTAACAAACTTTAAAGATCTATAATGATCTAACCTTCTGAACCATATTTGTAGATGCCTGAAGTCAAAAAGAACATTACAGTGGCAGAAAGGGAACAATGATTTTAGAAAGTGGTACAAAATATTCTGCTGTTACCTGTTTAGCAACATTCTCTGCTATTTTGCTTATATTGGGTGCAGTGAAAGCCAGTATGAGGCAGGTGCATCAAAAGATCCTAAGGTAATGGGGGTGTGGGGGTGGCAAGGCACTTAAGCATAAGGTAGTGACTGCACTCCAGGTATTCAATACCTTTTCACTCTGGTTTCTAACTCAGATTGAGGACTGAGTCATTCTTTATCATTCTGGTGGGCAGTACACTAGGAACTAGAAAAGGGAGAGCACATTCATAATGGTTCAGTGGACCCTTTCAGTCCACTGGCTTTTGATTCCACAAACTGTTAAATCCTTCTGGGTCACTTGTCCTGGGTGGGGTAGATGTTCAAGTGATATCGGTCCTTGCTGGAAGGTAGCTGGTTCTGAGTGGCTACTCTTGAGTTATGAATGCCACACAGATTCCTCTTATAACCTCCTATGTTGTTTAACATGAAACCACTGGGGGAGGTTATTTGTCACTGCCCATCTCTCTCTTTCCTTTCCCTCTGTTTCCAGGGAGGCGCTGGAAGTCCTGAACCAGTTCCAGAGATTAACAATGGGTTGGATAAACACAGGAAAGTCCTAAGTGTTTTTACTCAATAGGAAAGCTGATATGGGAAGTGCTTCTGGTACTGTCTTTGCTTCCAGATATCCAGGTAGTGCCTATGTCAGCTTGGACATGGTGTACCAACTGCACCCTCTTCCCAGAGATGGCAGATCTTTCCACTACACATATACATTGGTTGGGTCCAGACTGGATAAAGGTATGTGGAACTGTCTTTGAAAAGAGTTAGGGAACTTCAGCTTTTGTCAAGCTCCAGTCCCGAAACACTACAGCAGCAGCTTTTACTTGTAAGTAAGGAAGAGATATTTATTCAGGCAAATAGCAGTATGGGTTCAGTAGCCAGCATAAAGTCCAGAAGACAAGATTCCAAGGTAAAAGGTTCATAACTGAATGGAAGCTACAAAGATGTCCCAACAATTGACATGCCTCTCCTGCCAAGGTTTTAAAGATGAGGTGGGGGTGAGCTCGCCTATGAATCTGTTGTATGCATACACATGCACTCAGCAGGGGTGGATGCATCTGATCCCACCTATGAAGGTGGCACCTGGCTCTCTGCCTCCAGCTTTGCCACCACCTCCTCATATTTAGTGGGCTGAAGTGCTCTCTCCCTCCTTAAAGAGGCTCTACACAGGAGGCACAGAGGAGAGAGACAGCAGATCTTTCTTCCCTGACATTGAGTGACATTGAGACAGTCTCTCTTCTCCAAACCTGGGTTCCAGCTCCCCCCTGCTCCTCCTTCTTCCTCCCCCTCCTGGTCTGTCTGGGGCAACCAAACAATGCCAGATTCCGATGGAACCAAAGAGCTTGTGGCAGCTTTTGCAAAATGTAACAGCCAGCATTTTGGATGGGTGTGTGTGTGTGTGTACTGTGTGTCAGATCACGTGACTTCTATATTCTGCCATTTTCACTGGCCTCTGGACTAATTCAAAGCACAATTAAAAATGATGATTGTTTAAAGTCCTACATAGTTTGGGGCCATGGATTTTATTGGGTCCCTCTTTTCCCACATTAATCTGCCCACTTCAACCGAGCCCCCTGTTCCATCAATAGTAGATAGCTCATGGGTATGTTGGGCAAGGCCATTTCTGTTATGACAACTAGGCTACATAACTCCCTCCCTTGGAAGACAACCTATTGGATTC
The DNA here is from genome assembly GCA_034641385.1 of Darevskia mixta. Taxonomy (NCBI): domain Eukaryota; kingdom Metazoa; phylum Chordata; class Lepidosauria; order Squamata; family Lacertidae; genus Darevskia; species Darevskia mixta. Next base: position 2,684,793 of record JAWWNH010000130.1, read on the forward strand.
ATGTTAAAATATTTGGATTGTGGTCACATTATAATAGAACTCCTAGAAATATCAAGAATCATAGCCAGTGTTGCCCTCACCATGATCTCTGCTGGGCCCTTAAGATGACAAGGAGCTAGGGAACCCTGCCAAGCAGGTTTAGGTTTACATCTGTGCCATGGGCCACATTGAGCATTCCCAGGTAATGTTTGCATACACAAGTCACAGGGAGATGTACAATATGTGAGCCTCAGGCACCATAACAACCCAGCTTTCTTTCTTTCATTATATTTCTTAAATTTGTTACTTTTTAATCTTGCCCAGGGCAACCCAAAGCAACTTACAAACAACCCCCCCCCCCGATAAATACATTAAAAGCAACAGTGGGGAAAATACATTAAGAAATCTCACCTACTTCTAAAGACCACAAATAGTTAAAGGCCAAAGGCCTGGTTAATATAGAGAAAAGTTTTTGCCTGGCACCTAAAGATGAATGTGCCATTCTTGTGTTGCCACCTCCAAGCCTCTCATGGAAGGGGCATACGAAGGAGGGTCTCAGGTGATGATTGCAGGGTCCTGTCAGTTCATATGGGGAGAGGTGGCCTTTGAGGTACCGTGGTCCTGAGATGTTGAACTGGGCCCAGATTGGTGGCAACAGAACTAATTGGCAACCAGCAGGTTTGGGACAGGATTGGTGTTATATGCTCAAACTATCTCACACCGGTGAGCAACCTCATACCCTCCAACATTCCTCAGATGAAAATAGGGACTTTTGTCAATGCACAATGTTGAGGAACTGACCCTCCTCAACCTCCCATTTTTGTGCCCTCCCCCTCTAAGCATTTCCTATCAGAAGCACATACAGAAGCACTTAACCCTCCACCGTCCTGAGAATACCCTTTAATCCTGTTTATTTAATTTTAATCTTTGGTAGATTTACAAAAAGAAAAAAGGCACACCAATATATATATATATATATATATGTATATACACGGACAAGATAGTCATGGACACACAAAACATTTTTTAAATAATCGAGATTCCTTGTGCTCCGCTCCCCCCCCCCTTCTTCCTGGCCCTGCCCCTCTGCCTTCCTCGAGTCTGGGCCTCGGTGGCAGCAGCCTCTCCTCCTCGCCCTCTCCAGCAGCCACCACCTTGGTGGTTGAGTATATCCAGCATATTATAGGATGTGTAGTGTATGTGGTTTGGATCCGTCACAATTGGTGTAAACAGCAGTGGGATCCACTACACCCCCTTTGTCCATTTTCACTCTCTACTTTTAGCTCCATTTTAGCTAATGTATCCACAGTGCTTTGAAAACAAATGGTTGCAGTTCAGTGAGTCCTGAGCATGATTGTTATATTGTTACAATATCACAAACTTCTGTGTGCCGGCTCACAGATGGCGTCATTCTAGCAGTGGCACACTGTGCATTTGGTGTGTTCACTTGGATGGGTGCTGCCTGCTGCATCCTGCCAATGCCACATAAATGGAGCGCAGGAAGTTTCAGAGGAGGTGGCTGTAAAAACCGCATGAAACTGAGAGGAAGGGCACATGTGGGTAGGAATCTGTTCTAGGTTTGAGTCTCTAGCAGACATGCAGTATATGCCAAGGTATATTGCCTGCATCTTGTCAACATGGTTTTTCTTATATTCAGTTCTCATTGATTGGTGGCATTGTGAGAACCATCCCCCATCTTAAGAACTCTGTTATGAGCCTAAGGACCAGGACCAATGGGGGACAGAGTTGCATTTGGTCCTTCCCCCCGATTGTCTCCTGGGAGGGAGGGCAAAAACCATTTGGGTGGGAATAACCGCAAAATTTCACTGCCAATGTAGTTCTGGTATTCAGGAGTTTATGACAGAGTTGTGAGCTATTGCTCTGTGCTGGTCCCGAGGGGAATGCAAGAGGCAAGGTCCAAGTCTGGTCAAAAGTCCAAGGAGTCAACGAGGGGTCAGTCCAATGAAGTCGATGCAGGGTGCAGGGCAGGAATCCAGGCAGGGTCAGGCAAGCAGCAATGTTCTTCCCGCAACCTGGGGCAGGATCTGACCACCCTTTTATCTCTGCCGAGGTAAGGGCCGGTCCCGGTCTCCCAATGACTCACCACCCTGCCTCGCCTGAAGGCGAGCACTCCTCCTGCGAGTACTCAGGTCCCTCCTTCTCTCAGCCCTGAGCCTCTGCAGCTCAGGAGACGCCGGAGGTTTACTAGACCCAGGGGCCGCCTCGGTCTCTGATGGCCCAGCTGACGGCAATGAGGTATCCTCAGCACCTGGAGCCAGGACAGGCTCAGGCCCCTGACTCAGCCCAGCTGGTGCTTGTTGCAGGGGAACCTGAGCAGACTGAGGCTCTTCAGGATCAGGCCCCAGACTAGGTTCAGCTGATGCCTGCGGCAGAGGGTCCGATGCGGACTATGGGAAGCAGGACTATGGGAAGCAGGTTGTTAAGACTAGGCAGGCTTTGGTCTGATCTACCAGGGCTCTTATATTATGTTCTTCTAAGCTAAGTATAGAAGCAAGAAACTGTGCTGGCTGAATTTTCTGGGAATCAGAACCATTGACATTAGTTTAACTAATATTGGGTGAGTGGGAGGGAAATATACACGCGCTCTCTCTCCTTTGGACCCAAGCTCTCCAAATGAATTAATTAATTACATGGCCTGGAGAAGATGATGCAAACCTCTGCTTTGAATGCTTGCCTCTCTGATAACAGGGCACGGTCAATATACTGAGCTAACTCATATATTGCTCTGTTTGTTTGCCTCCTTCCCTCAAGGAGCTCAAAGAAACATTTCAGCCTCACAACAAGTTCCGGAATGTTAGGCTGAGAGACAGAAACCTGCGTTTCTGGGGCTTCGAGCCCTCAGGGAAAGTGGTAATGAATACCAGAGCCTTTACCAGTCTGGTCCAGCAGCAGGGAAAGGCAAGGCAAGGCAAAAAGGGCAGAACAGGTCGTGTCAGGACCAGATTCTGAGCAGCTCCCGCTGGACTCCGCCGGCTGAGTGTGTATCAGCACAGGATTAGGGTCATCTGAAGTCTTTAAAAGACTGGGAGGGCTTGAACTTCCAGTCTCTCTTTCTCTCTCCCCACCCCCCACTCTGGAGAGCTGCTTGCAATATTTTAAAGTCCTGCAGCCTAGTCTGCATGCTCTTGTGTTTTGGTGGGGCAGGAGGAGCCACAGCAGAATCACTCTGAGTGTGATTGAACAGCCGTGTGCTTAGGCCAGGGTGATGCAGAAAGGGGTGCTGAGAGCCAGCGTGGCATAGTGGTTAGACTGGGAAACCAGGGTTCAAATTCCCACTCAGCCAGGTAGCTCACTGGGTAACCTTGGGCTAGTCACTGGGAGAGAAGACCAATGTACACTACTTTGTGGTCCTTGGAGAAAAAGGTGGATAAAATGCAATAAATAAATAAAGCAAATCTTCTGCTCTTGAGGCAACTGGTGCATCATTTGAATGAGAGTTTTCCGCAGGCCAGCCCTGGATCTGGAAGGCAGGGGAGAGTTTTAGAGCTGAACTACAAAGCTTAGGTATGTTTTCCATATAAGGGCCCCTTCCAACCTGACTGCTACTGCAGTCAAACTGGATTACTAAACAAGAAGCAGACACACAATCAAAGAACAAACTAACATGTGAAAGAGTGCAAATACTTGTTTCACTTCACACAGATTCTTAAGTTCAGGAAGCTCAAAGCAGAAGTTCAGAGAAATAGGAGGTATGTGGAAAAGGTGATAGTTTATGTTGACTAAAGTTACAGCTTGCTGTATAATGTCCTTCCTTTCCAGGGGTGTCAACTTGAGTAAAACATTTTGTGGGGGCCCATGTAAGGCCCTCCCTACATAATCAATCACATGACACAGTGCACACACTCTATTTGAATGGGACTATCCATCAACTTTGTGGGGGCCCAGCCCCCTCAAATATTTAAGCCCCCACGGCCCCTAGGAGTTGGGGTCCCTAGGAGTTAACACAGTGGTTTTCAACCAGTGTGCCATGGCACCCTGGGTGCCTTGAATGATGGCCAGGGGTGCCGCGGGCAACACTAGACTCTGTCCCTCTTTCCTTCCCTCTCTCCTCTGATGCCCTCCCAAAGGCTTGCACAGCAGTTTGCTGCAACAGCCTTGGCTCCCCAGGCAAATGGTGCCTCTGGGGCTAGCCAGGACTTGCTTCCCAGGCCCCTGTGGGGCAGTGTGAGGAGGCACCTCTCTATGGGGCTGGGGGGGGGGCAGCTCAAAGACCAGGGTTTGCAGCAGTGGCTGCCCAGAGAACTCCCAAGGAGAGGGGAGCGGAGAGGAGGCTGAGGGAACATTCCCCAGGGGAGGGTGTTTGAAAAGGGGCCAGGAGCTGCCAGTTCTGCAGGCAAGGGGTGACCTAACTGGGCTCCTGAGCCCTACAGGGGTGCCCCAGAAAGAATGTAGTTGGTCAAGGGAGCCGTGGACTCAGAAAGGTTGAAAACCTCTGTGTTAACAAATTGACTATGCCATTTATGAGGAGCAAAACAACAGAGTTTATTAATTGCTAAATTCAGTGACTGCCATAAAAATAAATTACACCACCCTGAGGTAGGCAGACAAACTCTTCTTTTTGTGTACTGGTATCCAAATATATATACATATTTTGACACCGTCACACTATTTTTAGTTTCCTTTTGGATATGTTTAGAAAGAGCCCTTAACTGTTGCCATGCTGCCATGGAGACAGTATCCATGTGCACTGATATGTTTATAATCATTTTAAACACTTTCAAGGGCAAAGTCAAGCAGCAACATTGTTTTTATGGTGCTTTAAAAACTATTATTACAATGTTTCTTTGCTTCTGAGCTTCATATGGTCTTTGAATTTTGGTGATTTGAGGACTTTGCTATTAGGTAACTGACTGAACGGAATGTCCAAAATAAATAAGCCCCCCCCCCCCGCCAAAACATCAGAGGCTCAGCTCCCCAAATACAAGTTATTAGTGTTCATTGATTTGCATGAAGGTCCATTTAGCAATTCATGAAGTCAACAGAGATGCTGTTAAGGTGCTACACTCAATATGCCAGCAAGTTTGGAAAACTCAGCAGTGGCCAGAGGATTGGAGAAGATCAGTCTACATCCCAATCCCAAAGAAGGGCAGTGCCAAAGAATCACAGAATCACAGAATCATAGAGTTGGAAGAGACCACAAGGGCCATCCAGTCCAACCCCCTGCCAAGCAGGAAACACCATCAAAGCATTCCTGACAGGTGGCTGTCAAGCCTCTGCTTAAAGACCTCCAAAGAAGGAGACTCCACCACACTCCTTGGCAGCAAATTCCATTGTCGAACAGCTCTTACTGTCAAGAAATTCTTCCTAATGTTTAGGTGGAATCTTCTTTCTTGTAGTTTGAATCCATTGCTCCGTGTCCGCTTCTCTGGAGCAGCAGAAAACAACCTTTCTCCCTCCTCTATATGACATCCTTTTATATATTTGAACATGGCTATCATATCACCCCTTAACCGTCTCTTCTCCAGGCTAAACATACCCAGCTCCCTAAGCCGTTCCTCATAAGGCATCGTTTCCAGGCCTTTGACCATTTTGGTTGCCCTCCTCTGGACACGTTCCAGCTTGTCAGTATCCTTCTTGAACTGTGGTGCCCAGAACTGGACACAGTATTCCAGGTGAGGTCTGACCAGAGCGGAATACAGTGGTACTATTACTTCCCTTGATCTAGATGCTATACTCTTATTGATGCAGCCCAGAATTGCATTGGCTTTTTTTAGCTGCTGCATCACACTGTTGACTCATGTCAAGTTTGTGGTCTACCATGACTCCTAGATCCTTCTCACTTATACTGCTCTCAAGCCAGGCGTCACCCATCCTGTATTTGTGCCTTTCATTTTTTTTGCCCAAGTGTAGTACTTTACATTTCTCCCTGTTAAAATTCATCTTGTTTGCTTTGGCCCAATTCTCTAATCTGTTAAGGTCATTTTGAAGTGTGATCCTGTCCTCTAGGGTATTAGCCACCCCTCCCAAGTTGGTGTCATCTGCAAACTTGATCAGGATGCCCTCAAGCCCATCATCCAAGTCATTGATAAAGATGTTGAATAAGACTGGGCCCAAGACAGAACCCTGTGGCACCCCACTAGTCACTTCTCTCCAGGATGAAGAGGAGCCATTGATGAGCACCCTTTGGGTTCGGTCAGTCAGCCAGTTACAAATCCACTGAATGGTAGCATTGTCTAGCCCGCATTTTACCAGCTTCTTTACAAGAATATCATGGGGCACCTTGTCAAAGGCCTTGCTGAAATCAAGATAGGCTACATCCACAGTGTTCCCTTCGTCTACCAGGCTTGTAATTCTGTCAAAAAATGAGATCAGATTAGTCTGACATGACTTATTTTTCAGAAACCCATGCTGACTTTTAGTGATCACAGCGTTCCTTTCTAGGTGCTCACAGACCGTTTGCTTAATGATCTGCTCTAGAATCTTTCCTGGTATTGATGTCAGGCTGACTGGGCGGTAATTGTTTGGGTCCTCTCTTTTCCCCTTTTTGAAAATAGGGACAACATTTGCCCTCCTCCAGTCTGCTGGGACTTCACCTGTTTTCCAGGAATTCTCAAAGATTACTGCCAGTGGTTCTGAAATCACCTCTGCCAGTTCTTTTAATACTCTGGGATGTAGTTCATCTGGCCCTGGAGACTTGAATACATCTAAACTAGCCAAGTGTTCTTGTACTACCTCCTTACTTATTCTGGGCTGTGTTTCCCCTGCTGAATCATCTGCTCCATATTCTTCAGGTCGGGCATTGTTTTCTTTTTTGGAGAAGACTGAGGCAAAGAAGGTATTGAGGAGTTCTGCCCTTTCTGCGTCCCCTGTTCGCATTTCACCATCTTCTCCTCTAAGTGACCCCAATGCTCCAACTACCGCACAATTGCGCTCATTTCACACGCTAGCAAGGTTTTGCTAAAAATTCTACAAGGCAGGCTTAAGCAGTATGTGGACCGAGAACTCCCAGAAGTGCAAGCTGGATTTCGAAGGGGCAGAGGAACCAGAGACCAAATTGCAAACATGCGCTGGATTATGGAGAAAGCTAGAGAGTTCCAGAAAAACATTTACTTCTGCTTCATTGACTACGCAAAAGCTTTTGACTGTGTTGACCACAGCAAACTATGGCAAGTTCTTAAAGAAATGGGAGTGCCTGATCACCTCATCCGTCTCCTGAGAAATCTCTGTGGGACAAGAAGCTACAGTTAGAACTGGATATGGAATAACTGATTGGTTCAAAATTGGGAAAGGAGTACGACAAGGCTGTATATTGTCTCCCTGCTTATTTAACTTATATGCAGAATTCATCATGCGAAAGGCTGGACTGGATGAATCCGAAGCCGGAATTAAGATTGCCGGAAGAAATATCAACAACCTCAGATATGCTGATGATACAACCTTGATGGCAGAAAGTGAGGAGGAATTAAAGAACCTTTTAATGAGGGTGAAAGAGGAGAGCGCAAAATATGGTCTGAAGCTCAACATCAAAAAAACTAAGATCATGGCCACTGGTCCCATCACCTCCTGGCAAATAGAAGGGGAAGAAATTGAGTCAGTGAGAGATTTCACTTTCTTGGGTTCCATGATCACTGCAGATGGTGACAGCAGTCACGAAATTAGAAGACGCCTGCTTCTTGGGAGAAAAGCAATGACAAACCTAGACAGCATCAGAGACATCACCTTGCCAACAAAGGTCTGTATAGTTAAAGCTGTGGTTTTCCCAGTAGTGATATTTGGAAGTGAGAGCTGGACCATCAAGAAGGCTGATCGCCGAAGAATTGATGCTTTTGAATTATGGTGCTGGAGGAGACTCTTGAGAGTCCCATGGACTGCAAGAAGATCAAACCTATCCATTCTGAAGGAAATCAGCCCTGAGTGCTCACTAGAAGGACAGATCCTAAAGTTGAGGCTCCAGTACTTTGGCCACCTCATGAGAAGAGAAGACTCCCTAGAAAAGACCCTGATGTTGGGAAAGGTTGAGGGCACAAGGAGAAGGAGACGGCAGAGGATGAGATGGTTGGACAGTGTTCTCGAAGCTACTAACATGAGTTTGGCCAAACTGCGAGAGGCAGTGAAGGATAGGCGTGCCTGGTGTGCTCTGGTCCATGGGGTCACGACTGAACAACAACAAAATTGATCTGGGAGTCTTTTAGGCTGAAATGTAGGGTACACATGGTCAACATACATGAATTTGGCTCATTTATTTATTTTTTACTAAGGAAACTTTGATATGCACATGGAGCCCAGACACTAAGCTTCAGAGGCTGAGCTTACATGTGATTGTGATTGTTGTAGTTCTTGAAAATGCATTCTAATGTAAGTTGATGCTATGGAGTAGCTTCAGTCTTGCCTTGGGAGAGCAATCCAATAAATCACGTAAAAACACTTCCAAGGATTATGCCAACTTTCGTTATTTATTTGTCGTGTCTCCCCCCCCCCCCCAGTAATTTGCAGAGGCTATCTGAATTAACAAGGGAATGGCAATTGCCTATAGCAATGAGTTGTTTTAGACATTCAAAGCATGTTAGCCTGATGTCTCATCTTGATTCTAATCCACATTTCAAAGTCTGCTTCCTTTATCAAGAAGCTTTCTAACAAATGTAGTACTTAACCTTACTAAAGGCATTGATTGCACATATATGCATCAGTTCCATTGATTTAAATGTGACTTTATTAAATAAAAGGCAGTGATTAGCATTGATTAGCCATAAACATTAAGCTCCTTCCCTATTACTAAATATGTTTATTTCATAATTATTTAAGAATGTTACTATTTTATGAGGTACACAGTATAAGAGCAAAAGGCCCTTAAGCTTTTAAAACTGTTGCAATTTGGTGTCATATTTTGCCTGACCCCCCCCCCCCAGTAAATTATCACAAACTGTATACAGTGAATGAATGAATTTATTCTTACGGTCACAGACCAGCTTATGTATACAGTGGTACCTCAGGTTACATACACTTCAGGTTAAGAACTCCGCTAACCCAGAAATAATGCTTCAAGTTAAGAACTTTACCTCAGGATGAGAACAGAAATCGTGCGGCAGCAGCGGGAGGCCCCATTAGCTAAAGTGGTGCTTCAGGTTAAGAACAGTTTCAGGTTAAGAACGGACCTCCGGAACAAATTAAGTACTTATCTGAGGTACCACTGTAATATTACAGGACTAAGAAGAAGAATTGTGACATTGCGTACCCAGGCGCAGCATGGCCTCCCCCAGGAGCAAAGCCATCCAAGGGTAGAATAACAGGACATGACAACATTTCAGGATTAAAATGGCCACAACGTTATTGATTTCAGGTGTAGGTAAGCCTTGGCATAGGCATTGGGCATGCATCCCTCTCAGCCCCCTGCTGGGGGTCTGAGGCATGACAGGATCAGATACAAGGGAGATGGAACCATTGCAAAATGCAGGTTTACACAGATGGTCCTCCACACAAGGCGCTGAGGGAAGCTCAGCCACAGGCGTCTGACATTTTGGACAGAGACTTTCCTCCAGACCCCTCTAACAGGGGACCCTGTTATTGCCACCGCAAGAAGTGGGTGAATCACCATTTCACCCCTTCACTAGATGTTAGATTAAAGGATTCCACCCAAGGCCTAAACCACCTACAACTAGAACTACTCTGCAATGCCCTCCTTCAAGTCCTTTAGCCAATACTCATTCCCCAAGAGAGAGAATCATAGAATCATAGAGTTGGAAGAGACCACAAGGGCCATCCAGTCCAACCCCCTGCCAAGCATGAAACACCATCAGAGCATTCCTGACAGGTGGCTGTCAAGCCTCTGCACCCCATCAGGTCTAAAGATGTCATGTTTGCTGGGTTTAATGTCTGGGCATTGGATCACTTGTGATTTGTCCTTTGAGACAAAGCATCACATGGCACAGAGTTTTGTTGATTTTGACCAGGGCATAATTGAGGTGAGAAGGTCTAATGGTGCCCCTCCATTGTTGACGTGGAAGAAGCTCACACCAAAAGATGGCTATGGAGGAGTATGCTGCATGGATCTTCTCGATGTCAGAGATTGCTGCCAGGATCAAATCAGCATTCTGATGTGTGACGAGGTCATTCTCACCAGATTAGAGCACCTGGGCATCAGCAGGGCAGCAGGAGGCGATGGTGTGCTGCAATTTCGGCAAGAAGGTGTCCCAGCACATCCCTCGCTGGCCCATCCATGAAAAACATACTCTAGATTGGATACCCAGGTGTTCACCCCAGTGGATTGATGCCACATCGACGCCTGTGGCTGAGGATCTAGACACGCTTGCAGGGAGTACCTGAAAGAAAACGGTTAAAGGAACCACGTAAGAGACTGCTGACCATGGTGAATATATTCCCTGCAGGCCTTGGAATGCCATCAGACCATGGCCTTGATGTGTTCAGGGTCCACACCCCATGCAGCGGCAGACGTCACAGCCCTAATGCAAAATGAATGACCTGAAAAGTCACCAGGGTTGCCCCCGCATGCAAAGATGACTTTTCTCAGCACGACAGTGAATTGGCGCCAAGACAGGGATTGAGTATCTGAGAGTATCAGGAGAGGTCCATGATGAGCCAGCCTGACCTTTAGGAATTTCTTAGTGTCGCAGACTAGAAAAGGGCCCCTATGTGGAGAAGGATCTAGGGTCAGGAGAGCACCTTTTCACCTTTGGTCAGTTTTTGAGGAACAAATCTTGAGCCTGAGAGAGCCTAGATGAAAACTCACATTCCTGGTTAGCAGGTCTGAGTAGGGTGCTGAGGCCATGCTCCCTGTGCACTCCCAAAACGTTCACAGTCCTAAAACTTCCACAGTCATCCCGGCTCTCCCAAGCCAACCACTTTGCAGTGATGGAAAGCACATGCTTTTAAGGGTATCCAAATCATGATCACCATTTCATCTCAAAGGCTTTAGGCCCTATGTTGTGCAAGCAACACACATTCACCCAGGTGGCTCTAAGTGTCTTTACTGAACCTTTCAGATGCAAGAAGGCTGCAAAGCCTTTAATTGTTCTTTCTCCAGATGTAAAGGAAGACAGGACACTCATGATTTTAATATTTGTGGGGTAAAATTTGTCAGATGTAAGATGCAAGAAGCGGCAACTATCAGTGGTGGCCAGTGGGGCTAAGTGTGGGAGGCATTGCTCACCTGGCTTCCCAGTGTGGAGGTTGTTGCATGTAAGCAGGGCAAGCAAGACAATAGGGAGGCCATTGTGGTGCGGGTGCAGCGGTGGAGTCATCAGGCTGCCTCTTCCACACTGCCTACAGGAGCTCACCCCATCGTGGGGATTCGAACTGCCGACCTTCTGATCAGCAAGCCCCAGGCTCCCCACAAACAGATTGGAACTAATGCTAAAAAAAAGACCAGACATAGTTTACAGTGCAAACTTTGTGGAAGCATGCTGGACTCTGTGTTGGCGTTTTCCCACCTGCCTTTTTCCACCTCTAGTCCTAGGAATCTTCAGAAGGGAGTTGCTGCCACAGGCCTTAGGTGTGTCTTTTAATGTGCTGAATAGAGTGAAAGAGTACGAGTCATGGGGTGGGAAGAGTTGTGTGTATGAACTTAACAGGGCTTAGTTTATTTTTTGCTGCTATTTTGTTAATGTTGTTAATTAGATTATAATTGCTGTATTGATTTGTATTGTTTTGCTGATAATTTATTAATTATTTTATATTATTCATGCTGTATCTGTGATGTTCTGTGATGTTATTGTTATTTGCTGTTTGTAAGCTGCTTTGGGAGATTTGAATGAAAAGCGACTTAGAAATATAATAAATCAAATAGAAATAAATTATATGAATGCCTAATAAACAGTTCTCTGTACTATTTCATTATAGAAATATTGATATGAGAAGAGACTTCTCCAAATATAGTGCTACAAGATTGCAGGGTTCGTCCAGATGTACTCTGTGGAGACCCTGCGAAGCCTGTGGTTTTATATCTGTAAGATGGGGACTTTGTAAGAGGAGAATTGTGAGAACAGGATGATGGACTAGTTGGACCACAGATCCAGCAGTCATCTTATGTGCTGATGAGGAACTAACAGTGGCCAAACCAGTCTCTTTATGCTAAGCCCTAGCCAGGTCACGTTTAACATAACTTTACACATGACTAAAGAGGTGACCAGCTGCAGGTGTGTGCTGCCATATTAGCTACAGATGCATCCAGAAGGATGGGGCAGACCCCCCCCCCCAACCTTGCTGGAGGGCACATCATCCCAGGGATTGGAGAAGAATAGGTGAGGAGCTAGTCTGTTCTGGTCTCTCTGGAGACCAGAGGATTTACTTGCTCTCTGTTCTTGAAACCAAAGTTATTACTTTGGGAAAACCCCCCAACCTAATGGGGTAGCAAGAGTGCCAATGCTATGAACCTTTCCATCTTGTGCACAGCCTGGATCTATATATGTGTGTGTGTGTGTGTAAATAAACCATATACCATGGAGATAACCACAGTCTCCAGTGACCTATATTCCAAGAAAACCAAATGTGAGGTATGTTTTGGCCCCCCTGAAGTCTCTCACTGCTTGGAGATTGGAGTGTGCATGCCATTATGGTGAAAAGCTATTTGGGGTTTTCTGAACAGATATTGCTCAATTGCAGGATCTTATTATGCTTTCAAAATTTTGTCACTTACTGTGACTTTAAAAACATTTAATGGGGAGGAGGTATTGTATAAGAACAGATTTCTGATTGCTTTAGAAATGTGATAGATGGTGCTGCACCATTGCCATGTGTTGCTATGGGATTTGTCAAGTGTGCAAGAATGCAATTGGCAGAGAGAGACAGAGACAGAGACTGCTATTCCTGTGCTGTTAACTTACTGCAAAGTTACTAGGGTGAGTCATAAAAGAATTCCAGCTCGATTGGTTGAAGCTCAGCAGTAGGATACCAGCTGGAGGTAATGGTGTTCAAGAATGACGAAGAAAAATGCCAATGTCCTAAAAGAGAGTTTCAAGCACTTTGTAACAAAAAGTTTAATCCTACAGAATAATGGCTAGGAGTTGTGCTGTCAAAATTACACAGCAGATACATTGACATAGAGGGGCCTTATAGTCAGATACAAAACAGGTTATCTGACGAAGTGTGTATTACACACGAAAGCTCATACCTTGAAAGCTTCTATTTAGTTGATCTTTAAGGTGCCACTGGAATTATTAAAAAAGATGTTTTCATCTTTCATCTTGTTATTTATTATGACTATGACAGATCAACACGGCTATCCACCTGAATGCAAAACAGATAGTATGGCTCAACACAAGGTGATGGTGAATGGTATATACATAAAGGTTTATAGAATCATAGAATTGTAGAGTTGGAAAGGCCCCTGAGGGTCATCTAGTCCAACCCCATGCAATGATGTAGAGTCCAGCAGCTCCTGAGGGAGTCCATTGCATTCATTAAAGTGAAGACTGGCATGACTTACATGTTCATCAACATAGTAAACTGAGCAAGTGCATTTCCTGGAAGTGCTAATTCCTTGATTTACATAAGATAGTACTGTATGCAGAAGTTGGAAAGATTGTAGTAACATAATACTGTTCTTTTGGTTCAATAGCCTTGCTAATAAAAATATTTGTTGATGCAGGGTCTCCCCTGTGATCCCTGGTGCCTCCGCATAAGAGGATCCAAAGGCTCTAAGCCATACATATTTCAAGGATTTAGGCACTAATAATGGCAAATGCAAATAGCCTCATAGATGGTTAAGGGGTGTGAACTCTGATGTAGTAATCCTATAATTTTTCCATGCTTTAAGCTCAAACTAAGTTCACAATTCTGTTTAATTTACTCCCAGATCAGGACAAGTGGAGATAAAGAGGTTCTTGGTTGCACTACAGGAAATGATATGCACAGGAGAGGGTTGCACTTAAGATGTTTTCAGAAATTGTACTTTTGTGGAGATATGATGCACTGCACTGTCCCCAAATCTGCTCCAGAGACTTGAGTGTGCTGGCTGGGGTGATGAGTTGGAGTTCAAAACATCTGAGGGGGTGGGGGACATGAGGTTGGGCCAAAGGAACATTTATAAACAACTGTAGTGTGCAAACTGTGTAATCATAAATATACCCATGACTATGATAAAAAATTATTAACTGCCCTTTGCCCTAAGGGTCCCAGGTGGGTTGCAACAATTAAAACACAACATTAATGTTAAGACTCAATATTACACAATAAAAAAACAGTTTAAAACAACATATTACAAAAATAAGGTGTGCCCTAAAAACATACTTCTCAAGGGTCAAAAGCCAGGGTGAACAGATGTGTCTTCAGCATTTGCCAAAGGCTGTGTGATGAAGGTGCCAGGTGCGCTTCTGCGGAGAGGCAGTTCCACAACTTATGAAAACCCTCCTGTTCAGCTGCACTATGGTCAGCTGCTTTGGCTCTGAAGCTGTTTGGGACCTCCAACCTGCTATAGATAGGATGCTTCGCACTGGCACCAGCTCTAGGGGGCGCTGCGTGCCAGGACACTCACACCGCAGGGCTCCACACGACTTCTGCTTTCTACCGAAAGTTGTACTGGAGGCCTGATGCAACCTCTGAGGCAATGTCCAAGGCCTGCGAAGTGACTTCAGGTACAAACTTGCGAGGCCTCGGACGAGCCTCCAAGGCCCTGGAAGCACTGCCGATGTAACTTGACTTTACGTTACATCATGGGTACCATTGGGCACCCATAATCTGGGACCCAAGTCAGCACCCCTGATGCTCCCTAACTGGTCAATATGAATCCTAATGCTGCTTCTTTCTAGTTTGCAGTGGAGAGACAGAGTTTACATTATGGACTAGGGCCTGGGTAAGAAAGGACAGGAAGGATGCACTGAAGCAAGTGGAGAAGCCTACCACCTGGAGACACTGTAGTGCCGTGGTTCCCAATTTGGGGTCCAGGGACCCCTGGGGGTCCGCAGAATATGCGCAGAGGGTCCGCAGCACCATCCCTTGCTGGGGGACTCACTTATCTTGTTAATTGCACAGTGAACGCCTTCCACAGATCATCCAGTCTCTGCTTGCGACCAGCGGCTGCGAAAGAGTTGCTGGATGGCGAGTGAGCTGGGATTGGGCACAAACCTCTGACACAGTTTCTTAGGTCTCTTATGATTGAAGGGGAGGGAGAGAGACAGAGACAGAGCACAAACTGTTTGCTCCACATGCTTATCATTTATTTATTTTTAAAATGTAAGGGATTCCTTCCCCTTATTCTCTGCTTTTTAGCTGAAAATAACTTCTACAGTAATTGCTTTCAGTGACTGTCAAGTTTAGAGGACTCTCCCACAGCTTGTAGGGAGGGTTTTAAGTGAATCTTGCCTTATGAGTTTAGGATTCATGTCTCATTTCCAGCAGGGAAAATAGCTAAGCAAATAGCCACTATGATTAACAGTTCACCCTCTGATTATTTAATTTAGCGCAAAAGGCAGCCTGTGTGGATTTTGTTTTATTGTTTTCCATGGGAAGTTACCGGTATGTGGCTACACATGGGGGTGGGAGGAAACAGAAACCTAATAAATTAAGTGCCTTCCATAGTTCCAGTTACAGCTGGTTGTTCCTATTGGGTAATCAGCAAGAATAAAAACCTCACTCCAAATAAGTACTGTATTTAACTAATTAATATATTTAAGCCAGGGATGAAACTTTGGCACAGAACGACTAAATTAATAATAATAATAATAATAATAATAATAGAAATAATAGAAATAAATACATTCCTAATTCCTAAATACATTTATTAAAATACATTACTACTACTACTACTACTAAAACTTGGAGACAGAAGTGCATTGGCTGTCAAGCAATTCTTTGAGTTACATGATGAAGTACAACTTTTTCTGACAGATTCAAAATTTCCATGTGATGAGTTGAACAACTTTGCGTGGTTGTGTATAGTAGCCTACTTAGCAGACATTTTCACATACACAAGCCTTCAAGGTAGTGATGTGAGTATTTTTTACGTTGAAGATAAGATTGAGGCAGTGATTAAAAAATTATGGGCAAGCTGCGTAGAAAGTGGTTGCCTCACTAACATCACAACACTGGAGATATTTCTGGAGGCCACTGACGTAAAATTGATACCAGAAGTAAAACATTACATCACTGAGCACCTGTGTGATTTAGCGACTAGCTTCAGAGATTACTTCCCTGAACCAAATCCTGTAAACTCATGGATAAGGAATCCTTTTGAGTCTATCTGCGGAAGAGCAAGATGCACTTCTTGACGTGACTTGTGATGAATCACTGAAATCATTTTTCAAAGAATGTAGACTGAACCAATTCTGGGTGAAGGTTTTTGCTGATTATAAGAAGTTAGGTGAAAAAGCTTTCAAACATCTAGTTCCCTTTTGTTCCACGTATCTTTGTGAACAAACATTTTCAACATTTTGTTATATGAAGAACTAGCATAGAAATCAGCTTGATGAACCAGTTTTGAGAATAAATGTAGGAAATATTGAACCAGATGTGTAAGAGATTATTCAGGTCAAAAAGAGGCAAGATTTCTCCCATCACATTTAGGTTTCATGTGTTTTTAACATTTTGTTGGGAGCCACCCAGAGTGGCTGGGGCAACCTAGCCAGAAGGGTGGCATATAGAAATAAATTGTTGTTGTGGTTGTGGTTTAGGAGCTGCTAGACATGTCATAATTTGTTCACTTGTACAATATGCATTAATAAAATTAAATTTGTCTTCCCTCAAACTAAATATTTGTCATTTTCTGCATGGTAATATCACAATTTTTGGGGCTTTTTTTTAGTATACCTAAAATCATTTGCTTATTAGGGGTTACTTCATATTTTCTTCAAAAAATTGCTTTGCACTGGTAGCTACCATAGAGCTATCAAAATTTTCAAAAGTTCTGGCTTGGCTTTTGAGAAATAGGTGGTCCTCAGTAATTAGCTAATTGGGAGCCACTGCTGTAATGGATTCTTTTCTCTGGAAAGAGGAAGCTACCAGGGATTCATTGCCTGGGGCCCCAGAAAACCTTGGAGATGTCTTCCATCTGCACTGTCCTGAGAATTGCAGCCAGCCAGCCATCTCCATGGACACTTAGAATCATAGAACCAAAGAACTGTAGGATTTGGGTCCCCAAAGGTCATCTTGCCTTCTGCAATGCAGGAATCTCGACATGTGGTTCTACACAATATATTTGTCCACATGAATGTGTGCATGAGGATATCTGGGGCTATGCTTGCATGAATAAAGTATCTTCTGCGAACTGTTCCCCGTGAGCTAGTCCTGAAGCTGATGAGAGACTTCCATCTGCACATATGTACTGTACCTTGTTGTGTATGTTGAAAAGATGCAATCCTATTCACTCCAGTTTTTGTTTAAAGTGCATGACTGCACATCTGTGCCTCCTGCAGATGCCAGGTGGATTATTCACCTCAAAGTCCCACCATAATAAAGGCAAATACCTGACAAGTCAGCAGTTTGAACACACCCAGGTAGCAGCCCTTGCAGCCTAAAGTTGCCTTTCCTGTTCAGTAATCCCGAGTTG
This sequence comes from Darevskia mixta, assembly GCA_034641385.1. Taxonomy (NCBI): domain Eukaryota; kingdom Metazoa; phylum Chordata; class Lepidosauria; order Squamata; family Lacertidae; genus Darevskia; species Darevskia mixta. The sequence continues at coordinate 2,702,227 of JAWWNH010000130.1, forward strand.
TAGAAAACACCAGTTTATTAATAGTCTGCTAGACAAAACAGAGGATTGCATGATTCTGCAGGTGGGTTGGATTCTCATAAGGTACAAGGGGGAGGGGAGTGGTATCACTCAGCTGCAGGCGGAACTGATGGAAATGTGCTGTAATTGTTACTTCAGATTAAGTGCGAGAGATCGCACCACTCAGCTTTCCCTGCCACCTCCAGTTTGTCGTGCCGCACTCAAATTTGCATTTTGGATGCAAGTCCTCCCACACATTTTCCAAAGAGCTCCCTTTTATGATGCTGACTTCTGAAGTTCTCTCTGCATCTATTAAGGACAAGGCAGGTACGTCTCCTTAATGCTTGAGAGAGAAAACACATTCTAATTAATCAAACCACAAAACCCAGGCTGAATTCCAAACAAAGTCCATTTTTTGATATAAAAAGCCCAGACCTTCCCACCTCCAAACTGCAGTGGTGACTAGAGGAGGAGGATGCAGACAGCAGATCATTAAGAAGAGGAGAGCCCTACCAGAGGTCCATTTAGTCCAACATCCTGTTCGCACAGTGGCTCACCACATGCCTGCAGGAAGCACATAAGTAGGACCTGGGTGCAACAGCACTCCTGCCACTTGTGATTCCCAGCGACTGGTATTCAGAGGCACCGCTCTCCTGACACTGTGTCGTGAACTGGCTGGATGCAGAGAAGTGGTGGGAGGCACCATCCGGGGACCCCCAGGAGAAGAAGGCTCAGAGCCAGGGGAATGGTGGTAGGACAACAATGAGTGGTCAGAGGAAGAAGTGTCTGCATATACCCCGCCTGGGGCAGTTTGTGAGACTGCCCCAAAGCCAGAGCACAGCCGTGTGCACACATCCCCGGCTACAGAGAGTCCGGTGGCGCAGTAATATGTGATTGTTCCCAGAACGAAGAACAACACACACAAGCCATAAATAAGGCTAAAACTATTTATTGTAGGAATAGTGCAGAGAAATTCCCTGCTGCCAGCTCATTAGGCAGAGCTGCCATAAAGACATATTTCCAGCTCGAGGTCTAGCCAGAAGAGTAGAGCCCAAAGGCTAGAATTACTATATTTAGTAATTCGTTTACTATATTTATTATTCGTTTACTATATTTAGTTGGAGATTTCTAGGGTTGATCGCTCTTCACAGCAAAGGGAGGAGAGCAAAAGGCTAGTGAATATCTTGGCTTCATAAGCCACTATATAGTTTGAACTGGACCTTTGAGTCTGCAGTGGAGATAACACTTTGTTGCACTGTTTTTTGCCTATCCTGTCCTGGCCAAGATGTTAAATTGCACTTTGCACCAGGGTTTTTCCAGTTGTACCTTTGCATCGAAATATTTTAACTGCTCTGTGATATTTTATGTCCTGTGCTAGGGCCCTTGCACATGAGTTAGGACTACCAGAGGATCTTCGCTTTCTTGCAACTGATTCTATTATCATTCTCTTTATTTAAATGCAAAGAATGAATAGAGCAGGATTGCACATAAGACAAAGGGTGAGAACAAAATGGTGGCTGTCTGCCTTTCAAGATTAGAATCCTCTCTTGATCTCCCCCCCACATAACATGGAGGTGGGTGATGCTGAGATGAGAGGACACCATTCGATTAACAATTGGAGACACAGTGATGATTTCCCAGATTGCTTAGTCATTTATAAATGCTTATGCATAATGTGAGGTATATGTTTTGAATGAGTCATCCATGGATGCTGCTGATATGGTAGAAAAAAAGCACCAGGGTTTCTAACAAAACGTAGATTCATCCCCTGAGTACCTAAATTAATTTGGCACATAGAAGAAGCTGGCAGTACTTAATAATTACACTATCTTTTAAAAGAGGTGGTGCAGCAGTGAAAATAGATGACTGTTAAGTATTAAAAGGTCAGCAAATGCTGGCTCTGGCTCCTTTCCTGCCTGATTAATGGCTTCCTCATTTGTGTTACATTCCAAAGCAATCAGTGGGCCAGCCGTGTTACACGGGTATCTTTTCAGTCAGAGACGGGGTCAAGTGGGACCTGCGCTTTTGCTGAAGAGCACCCTCTGAAGTTCAAATGCTGTCCTCTGAAGCAAACACACAGTAGATTTGCATACAGAAAACTATTGGCAGAACAACAAGCATTTGGGTCAGCTATGGTTAAGGGACCACTAAGAGCTAACAATAATTTTCATTTCCGCATCAGCTACCTACCTTCAGGGTCAGAGTTGCCAGGCTAGAAGTATCCAGCCTGGAAGTATCATTGACGAATGTCAGGCTGGTCTGGAGTAAGTCATCACTTATCCATTATTGGAGCTTCAATAACTACAAAACCCAAATCTGGGATCCCATCGAAACTGATGTCAAAGTTTGGCAAACGTTTTGCAGTAAAAACCCTGCATTTTAAGAAGCCCCCAAAATGGCTTCTTTTCTATTATTTTTGAAACCACCAGAAACTAAAAACCTTCACCTGAAAAGAAGCAAAATCACCAGAAAGGCAAAAACCAATTGAAACGAATATAAAGGAAGCAAAACCACTAGCAACACAAAAAAGCACACATACACACTGAAATGAAGCAAAACCACCAGAAACACAAAAACCAAAACTAACATATAAGAAGTAAAACTGATAGAAACCCCAAAAATATGAAAGTTCCCCCCAAGAAGAGGTGCTGCTTGTTTCCTTTGATGGTGCATCGTGGGATAGTAAAGTCTTCACCTCTCCATCGCCATTGGACCATTTTTCATGCTTATCAAGCAATTGACAAATCCCCCTTTAGAGATTACTGCTGATTCCTTGCATGGGGCAGCAGCCTCAGTGGCGTGTAAGGGAGGTTTTCCAATAACAGATGTTTGTAGGGCTGCTACATGGGCCTCTCCCATTACAAAATTGCAAAACTGAGCCCATCACTTCTTCTGATGCAGCCTTTGGTTGCAAGGTGCTGCAGAGAGTAGTTCCACAGTGATGTGGAGGCAGAGGAAGGCCTCCCCAATGCTGGGATACTGCTCTGGTATTTCCCTATCAGGAATGGCATCCCGATTCATCTGGTAAAAACAGAAGTTTTTCTTACTGTGAATATCAGTTTACAGATTGGTGACATTCCACCCTCTTCTATCTTCCTCTGGTTCAATGCATTGCAGCATTTGTCGCCTCTAGTGGCGGCTCTTGGTTTATAGACTGATAAGGGAATGAATTTATCGGTCATTACCATTGGCGTTGTTGTCTAACCATATGCTTTGTGTATGAGTGTCCTTCCTTTCTAGGTATCTGAAGAAGTGTGCATGCACACGAAAGCTCATACCAAGAACAAACTTAGTTGGTCTCTAAGGTGCTACTGGAAGGAATTTTTTTATTTTATTTTGTTTTGACTATGACAGACCAACACGGCTATCTACCTTTAACTTCCTTTCTAGGACTGTGCTCCAGTGATTTGGCTGGTGTACATGCACCTGTTTAAGGGTTGAGGAGTTTTCCACTCTGTTACTCGGTCTGGAGTGACAGGATGACTCCTCCCCTCTGGAGAAGACATTGCAAGTTGAAGACCCTGCCTGTCTCCAGTAGGGGGAGTCATCCCTATCAGTAATATCACCCCCCACCCCCACCCCAAATCTGGAAACTGAAATTCACGGTAAGAAAAAGTCCCATTTTTTTGTGTTCATATATCACAATATTCACTAGGTGGTGCTAAAGTCACATTTGATTTCTCCTGAAAACATGCTCCCCCATCTTTGAAATATCACAAAGAATCCTGAGAATTGTAGCATCAGTTTTCACTCCTCACAAGCAGTAAATGGTCCTTTAAATTATGCCATTAAGTAAATGACGCCATCAAGCAAAGGACACTTGACTGAAGGCGTCTTCAAACAGAGACTTTGTACCGATGATCATATTAATTCTCTTTTAATCAAAATGGCAAATTAGACCGCTTTCCCAAATTGTTGTAAGAAGTGTGAAACACTATTAACTGTACATGTGTTATGTGATTATTAATCAACTGTTCATCATTATGGCAGGTATGTCTGTCCTTGTACTGTGGGCAGAAGTGGATTTAGGGCAGCACTACACAGGGTGCTGAGTCGAGGGGGGGCATCACAGGGCGTCACGACTATGACATAGTGCATGCACAAAGTGGAAGGCAAGGGGGGGGGGAGCACCAAAATTGGGCCTCGCACAAGGCACTGCTGAAATGTGAAAGACCAAAGTCTGCCCCTGCTTGTGGGACCAATAATAAGCATGGAAGGAGACCTCCACACTGCAACCTGTTGTCAATTCAAAGGATCCAGGAATATTATATATTTTATTTAACACAATTTGTATACTGTTTAATTGTACAAACCTCAATGCAGTTTAAATAATTTGAATGTATCAATAAAAGCCAGAAGTTAAAAACAAGTTGGTCTGATTCCCTCCCATATAAATAAAACCAGCAGTTAAATATATATATTTAAAATGAAATAAAAGTACATACTAAAATACTGTATATGCCCATGCTACATACCTGGACAAGCTTGCCTAAAGTAGCAAGTTTTTATCAGGAGCTGAAAACAATACAGTGAAGGTTCCTGCCTCATATCAAGGGGCAGGGAGTTCCGCAGTGCAGGTGCTGTCATGCTGAAAGATCAATTCCACACAAGTATGGAATGACATTATCAGGGTAGAGGCTAAAACTGTTCCCATCCACTAATGACAAACCATTCTGAATTGCCTCCTCTTCCAGCTGGCACTGACCAGCACTGGGTCTGATCCAGGCCTAACTGCTGCCCCAGCCTGAAGCTCAAGCTGCGTGCCCCACCTGCTGCTGCTGCTGCTGCTGCTGCCATGAGCGGCCAGACTGGGGACGCAGTGTTAACGCTTCCATGCTCTAGGCGGCAGTGGCATCAAACAGTTTAGATTGCGGTGCCTGTCTGCAATTTTATGCACATTTACTCAGAGTGGTTCTTCCTTCTGAGTAAACATTTTTATTACTCCAAAACTTCAATTAACTTAGACTTTGAAAACGCTCTGATTTCAACTTTTACAGGTTATTGTACAAATTTTGTTATTAAAAGTATGGAATTTTGTGTATTTCACATGGGAGGCAGTAGAGGGGAAAGGGGGAAGATGGAAGGCAGGAAAGGCAGGGACATGGACAGCCTTTCTTTTCTTTTCTTTTCTTTTCTTTTTAAAAATCCATTTATGGGCCATATCCTTTGATACATCTTGGTTTAACTACAAGAGCTTCATTCATCTGTTCTATTTTCTCAGAATGCAATGGAGGAGGAGTGTGCCTTTGGATGTGAGGTCAAACCTTTGGAGCAGAGCTTTCTAAACTGTGTGTTGCGACAGCATTGTGCATGTGTGTCACACAAACGCTCCCTGCGCTCTTCCTGGGGCTGAAAAGGGGTAACTTTTAACTTTGCTTGTTAAATTGAATTACTGTGTTGTGAAATGATGCATGTCTAAAAAGTGTGTCATCAACATGAAAAGTTTGGAAAGTCCTGCTTTGGAGAGTTACAGTACAGTGGTACCTCCGGTTGTGGACGGGATCCATTCCGAAGCTCTGGTTGGATCCCGAGGTTTCCGCAACCGGAGGTGCCTGTTCTGTGCATGCGTGCGGCGTGATACAGCGTTACTGTGTATGCGGCGAAACCAGGAAATATACTTCCAGGTTTGCCGCATGCTTATCCTGAAGGATAGTAACAAGAGGGGCACATAAGTAGAGGTATCACTGTACCTGCTGTGGCCGCAGAGGTGAAAAGGGGAGAGATATGTTTTGTTGTAGCTGGGGCAGATGAAGGTGTCTGGCTGTACTGCTGCAGATGCACTATGGCGCTTCTTCTTTCTGTGCTTCTCCCAGCTGTGATTTCCCCTCTGGTCACTGCTGTGGATGTCTCACCTGACGGTCTGTCTCCATGGTCAATCCTGGGTACCATGGGAGGGATTTCCAGTGCCGGGAGGCAGACAGATCTTCACCACTCCCACCCCATGTTCCTGCCGGCAAGTAGGGAAGCCCACTCTAGGATTTTTGAACATAGTTTCCAGTTTATGTTTGATCTTCAAATTACAAGTCCAGTAGAAAAATTTAGTTGAAAAGCGTCATCTTTAATAGAGCAGGAATTGCTTGCCTAGGAATTAACTCTCTTCTATCTGCATCTCTAACAACATTACTATGATTCCTCAAAGCCAAAAGAGCTTCTCTCCTTCAGTGCTATTCTGTACCTTGGAAGTTCAAGGTGTTTTAATGCAATCTGAATCACATTTGTTCAGGATTAAGTAGCACTGAGTTTAATGAACTCAGTTTAATGGGGGGGGGGAGTATCAGTGCACGGCTTAGCAAGGTGAGAACCCAAGATGTGAGGCGGCTGAAATACAAATACATAAACTGAAAGAGTTGCTGAAACAGCAAAGCCATGGGTGCAGAGCAAGACTGTTTAATGCCAAATTAGATCTTTTTTCTGGTATTCCTTGATTTCCTCTTTGTCTCCAGGTGGAGGTAAAGGAGTTGACTATAGTAGAGATCATTCCCCCTGTGCAGCTTGGCGGGAATTAAGAGCATCCCAAGTGCTGGTGCCAACTGTTCTAAAATGTCATTGCTGGGAAGCCTGAGGCAGGCAGAGCATTCTGCGCTTAGGAGTTCCGTCTTGGGGAACTTGCATGCTTTAATCAGCCTTGAGTTGGCGATCTTTAGGAATGCATGGAAGATGCAACAGTTCAGGCTTGCTTCTGCTGGTCTAGTGGGAGTTTAACTGCAATGGCTTTTAATAACTTTGTGGTTTTAACCTTTTAAAAAATGCTCATATGAATTATTTACATATGCGTGCACAGAGAGCATTGGGACTCTGTGTGTATTTTTAGATATCTCTATTAATAACTTTAAATGGTTTCCCATGCTCTGGCAGTGCACCCCCTGCTCATTTTAATACACCTCCCTCTGTGTTGTCCTTGACTTTCTTGACAAGAGGATCCTGCACACCTTTTCTTGACATGAGGCATTAGCAGGATTTTTCTTTTTCTGTAGTGTGGCTCAAGTAGGTCAACAAGATGGTTTCCTTGCTGAATTCTCCATCATACGCCTAAGCCTTCCCAATGCATCTCTGAGAGACTCCCTCGGTGGCATTAATGGAGGTTTCAGTCACATTAAGTAGCGCACTACCTTTGCTCTTGCTTAGAGTACTTGGTGTTTTGCCACCTAGTTTGGCTTTAGAGCACAGCTAAATACACACAGTGTGGCTTTAAGCACTTGGGGGCTTATTCTGGAATTTTGCCTCGCTTTAGTTAATGTGCATTATACGGTACCAAGGTCAGACCTTTCATACTTTAAATGCCATCAGATTACTGTAAAAAAAAGGACACTTCCCCATTTGCCCAGCCCAGATCTTGACCCAAAAAGCTAAGCGTAGATATACTTCCAACACATTGAATTTAAAGGGTGCCTAATGGAGCAGTTTCTTCTTTAAAAAATGTTTATTGAGGTTTTCAATTAACTATTGACCAAACAGAGGGATTCCTTTTTAAACATTACTTGCACCTTCCTCCCCCCCCCCCCCTACTCAGTCCCATTCTTCTGGTCTGGGATACAGGAGAAAGATTTGGCAAAAGTTTTTCAATTAAGTTTTCCATTTCACCACTGGCAGTTTCTGTTCTATGAACTCTGTCAAGGCCTATCTGGAGTATCTCAGGGGAAAGCAGGAGACTTCCCTTCTCACAGACAATTGTGCACCGTGAGCATGGGAAACCACCCCAAAGAGACCATACAGCTTATCCTTTGTTAGGGACTGGCAGGATGAGGAAGACTGGTGGGTGCTGCCCGCCCAAGAACCACCCCACTCAGAGGAAGAAGACTTAGAAGACTGGTGATGGGATACAGGAGACAGGTTGAAAGAGGAAACAAGCTGGGAGGTGGTAGGAGCAGGAAGTGAACATGGGGATCCAGAAGAAAGCCATTGCGAGCCCAGGCGCAGTGCCCCTCCCCCAGGAGTCAGACCTCGGGATCAAATGGGAGACACAACAACATCTTTGGGATTAAAATGGCCGCAACTTTATTGAATTTCAGATGTAGAAAAACCTTGCCATAGGCATTGGGTGTGTATCCCTCTCAGCCCCCTGCTGGGGGTCTGAGGCAAGTCAGGGTCGAACAGGAAGATGGGACCACTGCAAAACGTGTGTTTACGCAACTGGCTCCCTCCCATGTCACTGGGGTGAGTTTTATGGCCCACTTGTTGTGCTCTTGTGGACAGAGACTCCCCTCAAGACCCTTCTAATGGGCTACCCTGATATCGCCACTCCATGAATGTGCTAAAGGTCTCAAAAGTGGCACAAGCTATGGAGCATCCTATGGGCATGGCTTTATCGATGTACCAATGATCCTGGAACTTGAAACCCACCAACCAGAAGTCATCCAGGTGATCCGGAAGTAGGCAGAATGCAGATTCAATGTCACACTTTCCCAAGAGGACACCAGGGCCACACTCCTTAATCATTTTAATTGCATTTAAATGATCAGCTATTCCAGGACAGGGCTGGGTGCTAAGGGTGCTAAGTTTGAGCACAGAATCTGAAAGAGAGGACAGGGAGAGCTGGACGCTGCTTCAGTTTCACAGCAGCGGGCTGGTTCCTTAGAGCAGTGATGGCTAACCTTGACACTCCAGATGTTTTGGAACTACAACTCCCATCATCCCTAGCTAACAGGACCAGTGGTCAGGGATGATGGGAGTTGTAGTCCCAAAACATCTGGAGTTTCAAGGTTAGCCATCACTGCTCTAGAGTGAGCTCTACTGCCCTCCTCACACCAAGATCACAAAGATCCTTGCACATTGCTGAGCAATGGGCCAGACAGTCCCAGAGAGGGTGTTGTTCCTTCTCGCCGTAACTTACATCTGCTTGGGAAGAGTCCAGAGGAATAGGGCTAGGCAGGGAGGGGCCAGATGCAAGTCCTAGCAACATCTTCACCCAGGACAGTTTAGCCTAGATGAACTCTAGGCTGATTGTACTTTTGAGTCTTGAGTCTTCCTTTTGACCTGTGGATGAACCTGACTTCCTGACAGCCCCCTGACATCCTCTCCCATTGCAAGCCATGGGAACCTTAGCATCTTGGAAGTGGATTTTCCTTCTCTCAGCACCTGGTGCCAAGAAGCAGAGTGGCCACTGTTTTTTTTTAAAAAAGCTATACATTTATCATCAGTTCACAAAGAAGATGTTACACATTGAATGAACAGCACACGGGGGGGGGGGAACCTACTGAAACACATTTTGAATTGAATATATTAATGGTGCTGGCAATCATCCAATGTGTAAATCTAGCATTTATTTGTTCCTCTTCTGTTTCCCCCAGATATTTTCTCAGCCTTGTCAACTACATTCCGTCGTCATTTTGAGAGTTTTGTTGGAGACTTACTTTGTATGCTGTTAAACAAGACATTCTTGTTTATGAAAGCTAGATGCTATCTTGTGTAAGCTGCTACATGCATTACCTATATCAATTAGGTAAAGTGGGTGTGCTTGTTTCCAGTCATTTGCAAAGTGTTGTTTTTCTTCTGATTCATGTTACGCTGAAGCAGTCTTGTTTATGCAGGTATGTTAATAAACAGGTATGTTATGTTACTGTATATATACAGGCATGCTAAGTCAGATATGGCCACCTGGTACACCATGTTCTAAAGTGGTTGGTCTGGGCCTCAGAACCTCATCCTCATCACAGGATCCCTTGCCCTGCCAACATGGATCCCTTCTTGTGCCTGAAGACTTCTTAATAAACAACATAGTTACATATAGTGATATTTTGCGGGGGAGGACAGTGACGGAACTTTTTCATTTGATTTTCTAGCAACTCACTAGAAGGTCATAAAAACTAGGCAAGCTCCCCCCCCCCATAGGCAGCAAGTCTAATGGGGCTGTTTTGGGGCTCCCCACAGGCACTTGATTGGGCACTGTGGGAAACAGGGTTATGGTCTTTGTTTTCACTTGTGAGCAATTGTGTCTAGGATCCTAGGAGATCAGTGATTTAACAACGCCATCAGCTAGTTTCTCTGTTAAAAAGGGAGTGAACAAAAATGGCATTCTAGAGAAAAGGGTGAGTTTAGTGTGCAATCAAAACTTCTATAAGACCACCAAGCTATAAACTCTGAACCTGTAAGGAATAATGGCAACTTATGAAATCACATTTCTAATTTTGCTTCCTGGAAGCCCAGTTTAAGGAATGAGAGAGAAATTGGCTACAGGCACAGACATCTTCTTAATGGGTGAGTCCAAGACATGACTATGGCAAAGTTCCCAGGAGCTTCTGTGCTACTCAAATGTCTCAGCCCTGTATCTGAGCAGAAGTAACATCAAAAGAGGCTCTGAGTTTTGGCTTCATTCCATTCAAATCCCTGGATCACTTCCTTTTGTCATGAACGGGCCACAGACTAATTGGGAGAGGCTGAGGGCTCTACCTCTATATAAAAATACTACCCAGAAATACAGATTTGTATTTAGCACGGGTTAAAGAAAAAGATATCCCTTGACAGTGCCCATTTATTATGAAGAGACACTGCGCCAATAATGGGAAACCATTACAGAATATGTCAAGAACAGATAAACCCTTCACCTGTGTGAAAGCAAGTTGCACATGGCTGTTTCCTGAACCTGAATAAGGCCTTGAAACCTACATAGTTCATGGTATCTCACTAAGCTAAGTCTTGCCTTCATGTTTTGCTCCCTGACAACCTCAGTGCTGTTTGTGCTTTAGGATCCTAGTGCTCTAAATGTTGTTATATCTGGAGAGATGTTAATATCGGACAATTGTGTCAGTGCAGCCACTATTTTTGTTGTTCTTGTTGTAAGGCAGGAGCAAAATGCAGGACGGATTAATTTTCCAGGTCGTTACATTATATCAGTTCATTAGGAATAGGAATATAATGGATCACATGGGCCTAGCATGGCAGCGCTACTCACTATACTATCAGCTCAAAGAAAAGGATGCATAGAGAGGTTACTGTTGCCGTCGTATTGGGCACATTCATACTGTAGATCAACACAACTGTAACGTTCAGGAGGGTGGCTATTGTGGTCCATGTGGCATAAACTGTGATTCCATAATAATAAAATAAACCTTTATTGTCACTACACCACCTGTGTGCAGTGAAATTAAACGAGCCCCCCTCCCCCACATACACTCAGTCTTGTCCGCACTTTGTGTGCTTGTCAAAAGTCAATTGCACCACTATTTTTTTCCCATTCAGCAGCCCAACAGCCCACGGATAAAAACTGTTCTTTAACCTGTTGGTGCGGCTGACTATACTTCTATATCTCCTGCCCGAAGGTAGGAGATTAAAGAGGTGCTGGCCGGGGTGTGAGTCATCCCTGAGAATTTTCCTCGCTCTCCTGAGGCAGCGGTTTCCTGCGATGTCATCTAGTGAACTCAGAGGACAGCCCATGATATCATGTGCTGTATTTACCACCCTCTGTAGGGACTTCCTGTCCATGGCTGTCAAACCAGCGTACCACACTGTAATACAGTATGAAAGGACACTTTCTATTGTGGACCGGTAGAAGGTAAAGGTAAAGGGACCCCTGACCATTAGGTCCAGTCGCGGACGACTCTGGGGTTGCGGTGCTCATCTCGCTTTATTGGCCGAGGGAGCTGGCATACAGCTTCCGGGTCATGTGGCCAGCATGTCTAAGCCGCTTCTGGCAAACCAGAGCAGCACAGGGAAATGCCATTTACCTTCCCTCTGGACCGGTACCTATTTATCTACTTGCACTTTGACGTGTTTTCGGACTGCTAGGTTGGCAGGAGCAGGGACCGAGCAACGGGAGCTCACCCCGTCGCGGAGATTTGAACCGCCGACCCTCTGATCGGCAAGTCTTAGGCTCTGTGGTTTAACCCACAGTGCCACCCGCGTCCGGTAGAAAGAGATCATCAATTTTTGCTTGACATTATTCTTACACAAGACCCTAAGGAAATGGAGTCTCTGTTGGGCCTTCCTAACCACCTGGGTTGTATTGATTTTCCAAGTGAGGTCTTCACTAAGGTAAACTCCCAGGAATTTGAAGGAAGAGACTCTCCACACAGCCCCCCCCCCGATATGCAACGGGGCCAGTTCTGCTCTCTTCCTCCGAAAGTCCAACACCATCTCCTTTGTCTTACTGATATTTAGGTGCAGGTTGTTCTCTAGGCACTATGTTGAGACTTTTTGAACCACCTCCCTATACGCTGATTCATCTCCACCTGTAATTAGACCCATTATGGTGGTATCATCTGCAAACTTAATAATTACAGTGGATGGATCAGATGAAATACAGTCATATGTATACAACGAGTACAGGTAGGGACTTAGCACACATCCCTGTGGGGTGCCAGTGCTAAGCTTCAGAGAGGTAGATGTAACAGGCCCAATCCTCACTATTTGTGTGCGATCCCTCAGAAAGTCTTTAATCCAGTCACAGATGGTAGAAGAAAGGTCTAGATCCCTTAACTTTCCAATGAGAATGTCCGGAAGGATGGTATTAAAGGCCGAGCTATAATCAATAAACAGCATTCTGACATAATTCCCCGGTCTCTCCAGATGACTCGCTGGAGGTGATAAGCTGTGGCTATGGCATCATTCCATTTTGCACCTGCCATACATAGAAGTTAATGTGGAAAATGAAAGAGAAGAGAAGCAACCATAGCACATTGATTAAAGCCCAATTCAAGCATTTTCTTCTTAAGGAAAATTAGTTGAAGTCCACTGACTGCCCAGGCAACTGAAAATCTGCCCAAATGTAGAAGTGAACTAAATGTCAATTATGACTTAATAACTTTGTTCATTATTGGGCATGCCATATTACACCTCACTTCTGTCTGTGGCAATTCTTGTTTTGCTTCAGGTGGCGAAACAGGACATGCTGCCGCTGGAGCCAACACAGATAAAATGTTACAGAAAGAAACTTCCAAGTCTTCTGGAAGGCATCAGGGCCAAACTAGACCTGGTGCTGTAGATCCATGAACAGAGTTGCCCATGAGGCAAAACACAGAGGTGCCCAACTTCTTCTGTAATCATGTAAGTAGAGCACTGTGGATCAGACCAAAGACCAATCTAGTTCCAACATTCTGTTCCACAAAGTGACCAGCTATGAATGCAATAGCTGTTTCCTTTTGTTGGTCCCCCGTAGCTGGCAATTATCTAATCCACTTTTAAAACCATCTACTGCAAATGGTGACAGCAGTCACAGAATTAAAAGACGCCTGCTTCTTGGGAGAAAAGCAATGACAAACCTAGACAGCATCTTAAAAAGCAGAGACACCACCTTGCCGACAAAGGTCCGTATAGTTAAAGCTATGGTTTTCCCAGTAGCGATGTACGGAAGTGAGAGCTGGACCATAAAGAAGGCTGATCGCCGAAGAATTGATGCTTTTGAATTATGGTGCTGGAGGAGACTCTTGAGAGTCCCATGGACTGCAAGAAGATTAAACCTATCCATTCTTAAGGAAATCAGCCCTGAGTGCTCACTGGAAAGACAGATCCTGAAGCTGAGGCTCCAATACTTTGGCCACCTCATGAGAAGAGAAGACTCCCTGGAAAAGATCCTGATGTTGGGAAAGATTGAGGGCACTGGGAGAAGGGGACAACAGAGGATGAGATGGTTGAACAGTGTTCTTGAAGCTACCAACATGAGTCTGATCAAACTGTATATTTGGGATACCCAAAAATTTCATTCAGTTTACATTATTCGGCCACTTGACCTGATTCATATTAATTTGTGGATTTCCCATTTTTGCACTTATCTCAATTTTTTTATAAGGTGTCACTGGAACAATGAATATTTCAGAACAAAATGTATACAAAAATCGTGAATTTTCATGCTTTTTTTGGTTTTCAGATTGATTCAGAAATGAGATGGAACAAATTTATGAATGAATAACATGTAAATAAACACACACAAACATCTTGTAGACTCTCCTGTAGAAAAGTGAGATATTTGGATGAAATAAATTAAATTGTTCCAGAAATTCTTATATAAAGAACTTAAATTTCCTCAGAAAATCCTTTAAAAAAAAAAGAATACTGAACAAAGCTTAATTTATCTGCATCAAATTGATGGGGCCGTTTGTGAACTGATCTGGCCTGAAAGAATGAATGCCTGTTGTTTACACATCGATGAATGGTGTCTCTGTGCTTTGTTCCTGGATTTAACAACATAGGAAAATGGAGAGGAGGGCTGGTTTTCCGGCTCAATGCAACAACAGTGTGGTTTTGTTAAATCGTTCCTTAATGTGAAATGCCCTTTCATGTTCAGTCCCCTTCACTCCAAGTCAAAGACTCGCATCTCTGTACCGGTATTAAAAAGCATGTGAATTCTGATGAACTGGATTATACTTACCCAAATTTGCTGTCATTCATGTTACTCCAGCAAAGGTATTCTGCATGAATCTCCAACAGTGAATCTGGGATGGGGATCCCTGACCTGCCCAAACTTGGCTGTAGCATATCTGAAAGGGTTTGTTGTTGTTTTTCACAAAAACACACTGAGGAAGTCAGTAAATGTGGAAAATGAAAGTAAATATGATTTCCTATCACAAATGAAACTTCATTGCACAATCTCCTCTCTCCTGTCCTATGAATTTTTTTCTACCAAAAAACATATATTCCAACATTTTTGAAGATCATATCCAGTACATTTACCAGAGCTTTAAATGTTACTTACTGTTCCTTTAACGCCTAATATCTTTCAGAAATATATTTCTGCGTTGATTGAATTATTTTCCAGACTGACTTTGCATTTGAGCTCTAGATGTGCTTCTTAGAATTTTGCACATAGAAGAATGTATGCAGTGCTGGAAACCCATTCCTTAGTTATTTGTTATTAAATAGCTCGTTCAGCACACTGTATTTATTGGAGCCTCTGATTGGCTAGTGCAACTGGGAAGCAACAGCTTATTCAGCCCACAGCTTCTGAAATCCTGTTGCAAGCAGGGATAGTAGCCAGGAACACACAGTGTGCAGAATGTCTCTTCTTTTATGGTTGTCATAGCTGTTGTGAAAGGAACTAGGATCCAATCACTTTTGACCAGCTGACTTTTATAGGAAAAGATAAAAAAGGACGGCCTGAATTATTGTCAACATCTGTGTTTTTCTGTTCGATTCCAAAATCCAGTTTTTAAGCATTATATTTGTCATTTTCCCAGTGGCATTCTGCATTTTTGTTCCTATAATAATATTGAAAGGAACATTCTGTTCTTGCTGCAGATAGGTTTTGCCAGAGCCCATTCCTATTTTCCCCCCTTCCTTTTTGTGCAGCCGATTGTATCTTTTATAGGGTAGTCACACACCCACATACCCACACCAGCAAATCCCATTTGGGAAAAACAATTTCTGATTTTTGTAGAATCATAAAACTGCTCCATCATCGATTTTCCATGCTTGTCTGTGATTCATCCAACCAAATGAACTTAAATTCTAACTGCATGGAGACAGCTGTTTGTGGGTATCACTTACCATACTGGATTTTCTGCTAAAGAGAGCAAACCACCTCAGTGGTGGCCCACAAACTGTGGAACTCCAACCCTTGGCATGTTCTGCTGGCACCTTGTTTACTGTCTGTGAGACACCAGGTTAACTAAATCCTTTTCTTGTGTGTTTAATGGCATTTGATTGCTCCTTATATGATTATCCTTATTATAGATATCATATATCTAGCCACAGTTTTCTTTAGTTACCTGCTACACCTGTTACTGTTAATCTGTGGGGTGCAGAGGGCTGCAGTGGAGAGGAAGGGGTGGCATTGCCTCTTCTTCTGCTAACTTCCTTAATTTATTTTAGGGCCCAAGACTGACTTTGGGTGGTTCTTCACTCCCTCAGCAACCCCCTGGGCCCAATCCCACACTGTTCAGTCAGCTGCCGCAATACTCTAAATGGACTTCTCAAGGGAAGCAAGTCCTTGAAGCGGACAGGAAAGGATGATAAACTTTCCTTGCATGAACCTTCTTAAGTTATTTTAGGACTGAAGCACTTGTGAAAACCATGGTCTACCCACATAAGGAATCTGCGCTTCAGCATGTCTCCTTGATGACTCAGCCTTGCTCCATATTCTTTAAGCCTTATTGTCCAGGTTTTTCTTTTGCCCTCATGGGATAAACTGCCTAATCTGAGTCTTTCATTCTTTCTACTTGACATTGATTTCTGATCCTGGATTTTGGCTGGGATTCCAGGCCTGTAAGCCTTTGCTGTTCTCTTCAGTTTCCTGATTGAGATCATGAACTACTGTGAATTCCACTTGATCTGATGTTTAAGTGATTGATTTTCAAGCAAACTCACTTACCGGTAATACAGATTCAAATTGATCTGATTTTTTAAAAATTGTTTTTATTAGAGGTTTTATTGGGTTACAGAAGTACATACGTCGTCTCCACATTCAGATTACAAAGTCCTTTTTACAGATCAGCTATATTTGATGTGAGATTTCAGTGTTGTACACTTTAAAGGTTGGGGGAGAATACAGGTGGGGGGGGAGAGTGGGAAAGTCGATCTGGCTTTTAAGTGAATGACTTAATTATCCTTTGGATTTCACAGTTCTCAAAATGTTCAATACAGTTCTTGGTTAAAACAACAAAAACATAGTGCACTGAAATACATATTTTAGAATAAGATGTATTTAAAAATGTGTTGAGGCAAAATATGTATTCAGATGTGTATTTTGTGATTCCCCCCCCCCCCCATACAGACATCTTTTTGTAAATCACAGAAACAGGATGGAAAGAAATATGACAATGACATGGCATGGAAATGTACTGAGCCATCCATCTGCACCTGTTATTATTTTCAGCTTTGAATATCTTAGATCAGCTCCTATCATGGACCTTGATGCTTCCAGAGCTCCCTGCTGCCGAATCATCCTCAGACAACCAAGCATGCCCTGCCACCCCCACCCCCCGCCGAGGAAAAATAATAAATGAATAGAAAGAAAACCTACCCAAGGGACGCTGACACACAAACCCCACACATACACTAAGTAAAATAATGTAAGTTTTACCAACCCAACCCCCTCTCCCCCGTACCTTATACTGTATACAGTCAAACCCCGGTTCCCAAACATCTCCGTTTTGGAACATTTTGGCTCCCGAACCCCAAAAGTAAGTGTTCCGATTTTCAAATGTTTTTCGGAAGCCAAACATCCGAAGTGGCTTCCACTTGAGTGCAGGAAGCTCCTGCAGCCAATCGGAAGCAGCGCTTCAGTTGTTGAACATTTCGGACGCCGCATGGGTTTCCGGAACAGATTATGTTCGACAACCGAGGTTTGACTGTCCAACATGAATGTCTCACATAGAATGTAACTGACCTGCAGAAGACTCTACGACCTGAAAAAGAGACAAAGCATGTTGTTTTGTAACCAAAGAAAATATTTAATAAAAAGTATTTTTTTTAAAAAAAAAAAGTTCAGTCACAGGGTTCCTGTTCCACAAGGACAATATTTTTATTACTATTTTTAAACATGAAGTTTGATTTTAAAATTTAACAACAATCAGGCATCAACAAGAAGAACATCTCACATATATTCGGTGTTAAAATTCCCTGGTTTTGTTATTTGACTGTCTAAAGATACAGAAATAAATAGTGACTGTAATAGTCTCTCTCAGAATCATTTTCCTTCCTGAGGAACTCAGTCTACATAGCCCATATTCCACAAGCTCTTCCTATGCATGGATGGTGCTTTTACTTTGTTAGTTTTAATAGGTCAGTTCCTCAGCACAAGCCAAGCATCCTGTTGAGATAAGACCTGTATGAGTTCTGAAACAGTCTTAAGGTAAAGGGACCCCTGACCGTTAGGTCCAGTCGCGGACGACCCTGGGATTGTGGCGCTCATCTCTCTTTACTGGCCGAGGGAGCCGGCGTACAGCTTCCGGGTCATGTGGCCAGCATGACTAAGCAAAACCAGAACTGCTAGGTTGGCAGGAGCAGGGACCAAGCAACGGGAGCTCACCCCGTCGCGGGGATTTGAACCGCCGACCTTCTGAATGGCAAGCCCTAGGCTCTGTGGTTTAGACCACAGCACCATCCGCATCCCTGGTCACATAAAACGCAGCACAACAGCATAAACTCAGCAAGGCAATCAGTTCCAGGGACTAACACATAATTTTAAAAGACCTGTGAGGATGAATAGGTTTGCTAATTGTTAAGTCATCTCACAAACATCAACAAAGGGTGATAAGTCCTCACTCCTCATGTTAAAAGTCAGTGATCTAGCCTCCAATAATTTTCACAGCAAGTTCAAAATTCCATGGCCTTAGCCTCTAAAAACAGCTCAGCATTAATCTTGCACTCAGTTAATCTGGGTGCTTTTAGTGACACAGATTAACATCTTTGTTGGCTGCATGAGATGAGATTTGAGTTGGCTTGCTGGCAAGGGCAGGATGCGGAGTTTAGTGAATCTAGGTTACCTAGATCCTGTTGGATTTAGTTTTGGTAGCATAAAACAGCAGCTGGTTTATAGTTATCATGGCTGGATGTGAATGCATTCTGTCTTCTGGGCACATGGAAAGAAATCTGAAGGAAAGAAAACACAATGCAACAAAATCCAGGGCCCACTTTCTAAAAGGATGCCTGATGAAAAACTCACTGGATTTGCTCTACCAAACCTTGTGTTCATACAGTATTCTGAATTGAGTGTGTTGACTAAAATGTAGCAATAAGACATAATTCTTCTTCCTGTTTTCCTGTGAAAAAAGCAGTGACATGTTGCCAGCTATATACTTTACAAGAGCAAGAAGAGACAGTAGGTTGTTTAAATTAGTTACTGCTTTTGGGCTGGGATAGGAGAGTGAAGGGTTTGTAATCCAGCCAGGAAGGAAATATTTTTGTTTTATACTTAATCTGCCAATAGAAGCAGAAACAGAATGAATGATCAAAATCTACAAATTATGTAATTTAGATTGTGCTATTTCAAATACTTTGCTATCCTTTCCTTTATATGTCCTCTATCATGACATGTTGACTTTTATTGCAAAGAAAAATGCAAGATAAAATAAAAACAAATGGAGACACTTTCCTGAGAGTGCAGTTAAGGAGCCTTGATAGTACACATTTTTGTGACCACTTTTGGAGACCCTGTACAATCCCCTTAGGACAACTGCAATTAGCACTTGTGATTTATAGATTTCCAGAATCCTATCTTCTCCTTTCAACCTTCAAATATGGAAAATATAATCTCTTCAAAACACTTCCAAACAATGAAAAAAGGATGTAAGAAAGGTGTGATAGTTTAGTGCATCCACACTGCAAAAGGAGGATTGAACATTTTTATTGATTTTATTGTCTTTCTATAACCACTGAACTTTTTTTACAATCAAGCAGTGCTCAAATTGTATGAAATAAAAAATAAATAAAAGCTTAATTTTGATATATCCTTGTACCATTTCACTACCAAAATTTATTTTTGAAGTAACAATTATTTGCTATTGGTGTTGTCTTTTGTGGTAATCTACTCTTTTTATATTTAATAATTTTTAAAGCAAAGGGTAAAATTCGACCTTCAGTAGAGTTAAGAACTTGTTATTACTTCCTTTTTTAACAAAGAGACATAAACAAAAGCCGTTTAGTTCCCTGTGGATAACAGCTGTCAAATCTGGATTGAATTATACAGATGTAAACTGGAAATTAAGTCTAGAAATCTCAGGAGTTCTGGAAGAACACTTTGTGAAGATCCTAAGTCAAGACAAATACTCTGAAATCAGTTATCATTTTCAAAAGGCAGACATACTTCTTTCATTTAAATTGGTAAGAAAGGATATACCTGTAGCTCTGAAAAATGTAGACTTTGGTGATATCCTACTAACCGTAAGTCATACTCTGAGTAGACATAGGACAAAAAATTATTTGGTCTGCATTTTAATGTGAGCCTAACAAATCTGAACCAACATATGAACCCCAAACATATGAACTTTGTGCTTCTCTGACTTTTGCAATGCAGTTCTGCAATACAAGAATGAATAAAAATGTGCATATTGGTATAAAGTGCATGCAAAAGGTGTACAAATTTTCACAAGGCCTTTTTATATAAAAATGCAAAACTATGCAGAAATGGGACAAATCAAATTTAAGATTTGGAAAATGAGAAACTAAAAACCCCCCAAAACTGATGGACGTCCAAGTGTGCCACACTGAAATCTACAAGGAGGCATTTTCACTTGATGGCAATATCTGCCAAAATGCAGTGCAACTGTACCTTTGTTGCCTAAGTCCTACTGTGTTCAGTGGCCTTGTGCCCAGGACTGCAGTTTTAAATATGATTCCCTGTGGCAAAGCAAACATGTATGGCTGACCACAGTGTTTGATGAATATTGATATCTCGTATGTGGTTTGTTTTCTCTCTCTCTCAGTGCATCACTTTACTAATATTGACTACAGAACATACCCTCAAGGTATGAGTTTCTATTTTTGAAATGGCAAACACTAAATGACAGACTTAGCTACGATGTCAAATCCATCTATTCCAATGACATTAGGGGGCATGCAGTTCATACTCAGCTCCATGTCATTTCACACTGGTCTGAACATGCTCAGTGCCACAAAGTGCTTACTGACTGTTAAGGTGGGGAACAGGCAGGCAATGGAATGGAGTTTTCTGAAAAAGCGTTCCATGCTGCAGCATTCTGTGGCAGGTCCACTATGTATCTTTGACTTGCCATATCATTGGCATGGGCAGTGTATGGCAAACATGCATAATCAGCAATGAGGCAAGAGGTTCTGCACAACATTATTGTGGTGTTAGATTATTACAAAATTGATTGATTGATTGAAATGCTTTCTTGGAGGGCAAACCATGACAACTGGATCAGCTTCATTTTGTAGTGTAGACATGGTTGCTCACAAACCAATTTAACTTTCACAACTTCTTAACTCACTGAGAAGATAGCTGGTTGCTTTATTATTTGCTTGCTTGCTTCATCATATTTATATGCTGTTTGATTAAGAAAAACCTCAACGCACGTTCCTTGAATGAGGTTCAACCACAACAATGGTCCTATATTGCAATTATAGCTTTTGACCCAGCCTCCTCCTTCATATTATTTTAATTTTGTTTTGGGCCCCAAGGGCAGTCATTATGATGGGTTCACCTCCACCCTGAAGCATGAGGTTGTTTATGCCTTTTTTCAAAGCACAGCCAGTAGGTGTCTTTTACTGGCACAGTCATTACCCTCAACCAGTGCTGTTTTTCTGGGGGTACTTAAGGATGCGCAGGACCAGCACCTCTTTTTCCTTGTTAAAAAGTCTGGCACAACTTCATGGTGAGTAACGGCACCTCTTTTTCTAGAAAAAAAGCAGTCCTCAACCATTGCTAAATTCTAGCTAAAGATACAGAATGGAATCTGCATTGCTCATTGCACAAGAATGTTTGCATTTTAAAAGAGAGGAACAGAATTAGCTGAAACATTTGCCCAACTTAGGAGTCCCTGAAAGTAGAAGAATAACCTTCAAACACATTTTTGTAAAGGCCAACACCCGGCAATATTTGAAAGGTCTCTTTACATTTTAATAGCATATTTAACATTTAAAAGCCTAAAGTTTTCAATAAAAAGAGAAGCAGGACTCTTCAGGTTCAATTATGTGGTTTCCACCAGTGTGGTGTAGTGGTTAAGAGCGGTAGACTCATACTCTGATGAACCGGGTTCACGTCTCCGCTCCTCCACATGCAGCTGCTGGGTGACCTTGGGCTAGTCCCACTTCTCTGAAGTCTCTCAGCCCCACTCACCTCACAGAGTGTTTGTTGTGGGGGAGGAAGGGAAAGGAGAATGTGAGCCGCTTTGAGACTCCTTCGGGTAGTGATAAAGAGGGATATCAAATAAAAAAAAAAACCTCAACTAACCTCATAGGGCAGTTTCTATCACACTGGCAATAAAATT
Source organism: Darevskia mixta (assembly GCA_034641385.1). Taxonomy (NCBI): domain Eukaryota; kingdom Metazoa; phylum Chordata; class Lepidosauria; order Squamata; family Lacertidae; genus Darevskia; species Darevskia mixta. The sequence goes on from JAWWNH010000130.1 coordinate 2,724,039, forward strand.
AGAATTTTTAATAAAAGACACGGTTCTCTAAAGATAGTCAATCCACCACCTGTACAATGCATAAAACAACAGCCACACATTATTTAATGCTATGCAGGTAGGACACAAAGGGTGGAAGATTTGTCTGCATAGTCACATACAGTACATGTACAAGGTTCCAGTTCATAGGGTTATATCCAATGCTGCGTATACAGAGTTCCACTTATGCAACAGAACTTCCCTTCTCCCCACACCAGTGCTGGATTAACGTATAATATAAACAAGCTGTAGTTTAGGGTCCCACTCTCTTGGGGCCCCACTCTCTTGGGGGCCCCCAAAAAATTTAAAGGGAAAAAAACCTGGATGTACATTTCCAAAATATAAGATAAAAAACAATTACTTTGATAAAATACATATTTTGTTATATGCAAATGGCTTTAGATACCTGTTAGGCCATATAGCATATATTCAACACAAAAAACAGTGACAATTTGTTGTTGACAAAGGTCAGCTGGACATATAAAGGGCCCCATTACGTCCAATAGTTTGGGCCTCATCAAACCTAAATCCGGCCCTGCCAGATTCCAAAATCTGACCTGGAAAGTCCCTGAACCCTCTGGAGTGAATTTGGAGGGTGTGGGATATGTGGGAAAGGAGAGATGAGGAGGGAGAAGTCTACTGTTCAAGCAGAATAATGGCATTGGATACAACCCATAGGATTTTTTGCTTTTCTTTGAAGACCCTTTTGTTCACCCAGACAGTTGTTACTGAAGTACCATGAAGGTTTTATGCTCTGTTGCTATGGCTTCAGTAAATTGTATTTTATTTAGATTTGTATTTTTAATAATTTTAAATAGTGGTTTGTTTCCAAAGTGGGTCATGCTTAGAGAAGCAGACTCCCTGAAATCATAACTATTGGCTCATTGTTTTCAATGGGTCCACCTTAAGCAGGATGAAGTCCGGATCCAGCTTGTTGTGAACCGCACTGGAAGTGTTTCCTGAAGAGCAGGATATTAAAACAAAACAAAACTAAACTGTACACACATAGCCTCTGTACATGCAATCAGCAACCTTGTCTCCAGCTGGTGTGTATTTGCACACCCATGATTTCTGTTTCCTCCCCTCCTACCACCACTGTCAACTAAATTTCTGGAGTGGAATCATGGTGGCAGCAAAGGGTCATCGGTCCCCTACCGTGCATCACTGTCCTGCGTTGCAACAGGGACCCAGCTGACTGCTACTTGCTTTTAAGAAAACATGTTGCATCTGTTTCGGGCCTTGCTCTAGATATTTAGAAAACCTTGCAAACTGTGAACCACTAAGAACTTCAGAAGTCCATGGTTGCTAGCAACAGACCTCTTAAATGAGCAGACTTGCATTTAATTCAGATGGGCTCCATTGCTAACAATAGTTTTAAAGGTAAAGTAAAGGTAAAGGACCCCTGACAGTTAAGTCCAGTTGCAGACGACTCTGGGGTTGCGGTGCTCATCTCGCTTTACTGGCCGAGGGAGCCGGCGTTTGTCCGCAGAGCAGGGAACGAGCAACGGAAGCTCACCCCTTCGCAGGGATCTGGACCGCTGACCTTCTGATCGGCAAGCCCAGGGCCAAGAGGCTCAGTGGTTTAGACCACAGTGCCACCAATAAGCCAGTGCTATCAATAGTTTTAATTAGGTATAAACGCAAGTTGGTTGTATTTGTGGATTGCAGTCTAGGTATTTCCCATGTATAAGAATCATTTGTTCAAGTTATTAACCTGCTAAAATGCATTTTTCCTCTGTCACACCCACAAAGGTAATGAGATGGCACAGGATCCTTTGGTTATAAGACAAGATTGTTGGATAGGAGTAAGTACCAATTAGAAACAGAAGAACATTACACAGGAGAATGAGCTTCAGCAGGGGTAAACAACCAGTTTCAGAAACATGTTATTATTCACTGTTATTAAGGTTAGTGCACTTATTAACTGAAATGCAACTATTAACTGAAATGCAACTATGATCAAGTTAGAAATGAACATCTTATTAAATGGAAACTGGACACACCCATTCAGTTTACATCACCAAAAGATAAAGGACACGTAATTGGTTCTGAGCATATCCTACTGGTAATTAGGTCAATTATTAATTGTACTTCTAAAATTCAAATATAGCTGTGAATAGGTAGGGATTCTGTATAAAGTGCAAGCTAAGTTGTTGACTACCTGTGAAGGAAGGATCCAATGCACTAGTAAAAACTTTTGGCATCTAGAAATTAGGAAGGAAATTAGGAGAATACAAAAGCCAAGCAATAGGTGCAAGCAAATCCCCAGCTGCCACTGCAAAATCCACAGTGGGCCATTGCTGTGCGTTAACCAGATGCCTTCTGGAGCTGCCTACTTTGGGATCTGCTCAAAATGGCTGTCATTACTTCAGCTGCATGTTTATATAAAAAATGGAGCCTGCCCTGTATACTATCCAAAAATGGGGCAATTGTTTGTGACTTTGTGGTTGACATAGTTTGTAAGGAGCAAATGCACACTATAAAAATGTAAATGAAGCCTTTTGTAATGACAGGAGATTTAAATACTTGTTGGTGGTGGTTGCAGACAGAGAAGTCATGACTCAAAGTCTTATGAGACTGAAAGCAAATAGGCTGGTTTTTAAATTTTGAGTAAATTGTCTATGAATGTGTCCAGATGTTAAAACATTTTAAAATGTTTTTCAGATGCTATAAAACTTGTTTATTTTATTGCTTTATTTCCCTGTTTTTATTGTCACTTTGAGCTCCTTTGGGAGGAAGGGTGGGAATGGAATTTATATATAAATAATGTACACATAAATAACATACCAAACTCCTTCAACTGTTCCTCATAAGGCTTGGTTTCCAGACTATGCTTGTTCATTTTTCTCATTGTTTATATTGATCTGTTTTCTGCTGCAGGTCTCTTTCAAGTCTGTAAACTGCACTGAAGTTTTGGAAAGTGGTTTCTTCCTTTTATCTTCTTGTATGTTTTGTAATAAATTTAATTTGGGCAAGGGGAAGAAAAGAAGGTAGGCTAAGTGTTTCTGGATCAAGAGAAATCAACAATGAGACAAACCTGTTTCAGAGCTTCACTGGGAGAGGCATTATTGAGATCACATCACAGTAGGGCCACACCTGTCCCTAGGTAAAGGTTTATATTTCCCTTCACAGAACTCCTGTCACATTGCACAGACATGTTAATTGCCTTCTTGCTTCAATTGTGCTGATGCTACGCCATGTGCACTATGATCAAGAGTGAGAGGGCGGTTGTTCAGTGGGTGTGTTTCTGTGAGCATGTCAGATGGTATGTGGTCCACAAGTTCAGGTGCCAACCCTCCTGGGCCAGACAACATATCCAGTTTCATATTTGTGATGAGCCATTGCTGTATCTCCTGTTATTATGGAACTTCATGAAACATCACCATTTGATTCTTCCTTGGCCTGTGCTAATTACCTTCCAGATCAGGAAGCCTTAGTAAGAGCATGATTTATTTGCTAAGCAGCCAGGCTGAGCTCTGCTTAACTTGAGAAAAAACAAATGTGGAAATTGCCAATGTTTTCTACACTTTCCTTACTTCTAAAGTTCTCCCTGCCATACTGTCATTAAGGGACCTGAGCTGGGAAGCTTAGTTGTGGCAGTTCTAAAAAAAACTGTTGAGATTTACAGTGTTTCTTTCATTGACTACCAGAGATTGACTAGTGCCTGGCCGTGGTCATAAGGGAGAAATGGCCATGGGCCCCTCCCGCACTTTCAGCATAACCAAAAGGACCTAGGCAATCCTTGACCTTATGTACTCACACAAGATTTTTAATTGGTTGTTCATCCTTAATTTGGCCCTGGTTTTCAGGTCCAACTATGGCACTGTTTGAATTATTAATTGCCATCAAAACAGGAATAGTGGGCGGTAATTCACTAAATGCCAGGAGATGCTTTTGTAAATGTTTATTTCTCTAGAATTTTCCATATTCAAGATACTTTGGCTTGGCACTTGTTTGTTCAGATGATTCAAACTCATGCCAGACTTTCTTCTTACTTGTTGCTCATCTTTTCCAGATTGCAGATCTTTCCACCCTGAAACTAAAGGGACTCATTGTGGAACCTGCAAACTGTCACATCATTACAACAAAAGACATGATAGGCAATGCAAATGAGTCTATAAGCATAGCACACAATATCAGACTGCTATGGTGTAATTCATCCAGTGTAATTATGCCACACCAAAATCCTGATCAGGCTACATTCCTTTTTGGTAAATGGCAGCCAGAAACTAAATAAAACTCTTGAAATGATCAAGGGGAATACTAGTATGGACAATCCATTTGCTGTCTAAGTTGGTCTTTGTGACATAGATAAAAGAATGTGAAAATACTTTTGATTTTTCTATGCAAAATGCTACTTATTAAAATGTTTTCTTTCTTTCTTTCTTTCTTTCTTTCTTTCTTTCTTTCTTTCTTTCTTTCTTTCTTTCTTTCTTTCTGTGACTGAGTATCTTACGAGAGTGGTCTTCACTCTGTGAGTAGCCAGTACTATTTCCCCCTTGTTCTGTTATAATGGCAATGGCACCCAATTGAGAGGTGTCGGAATTGAGTTCCGGTGAGTTCTGTCTGAAAAAAGCTCTATATACATAGCACAGGGGTACTCACAAAAATGCACTTCAACTTCTTTAGGCAGGAGTGAAACTGAGGCCCTTAATTTTGTCCCAGTGGTTGAGAGTGGAATCAAACAGTAGCTGAAATGAGTTCAAAACCACTGAATGCCCCCACTATTCCATCACGCAGCACAAAGCTCCCAAAGGCCTATACTGCCTGGTAGGCTTTGGTAAAAATAACAAACCCATATCGACACAAGAAATACGTACAAGACAAACTGGAGGACACCAAATACCCTTGCTAACACACCACCAACTACACGTCTTCTTAAACAATCCTGCAGTAAAATCAGCAGCCACTAGGCTCTTGACCACTTTCAAAAACCTTCTCCTGACAGCAGAAGGACATGGCAAGGGGATGGTATCCATAATATACAAAATACTGCTTCAGAATCCCACAAACCCCCAGACGCAAAAACAAAATAAAACAAAATGGGAGCACAACATAGGCTACAAAATAAACCTTACCCAATGGACTAGAATGTGATCTTAACCTCCCTTTAAATACATCTCAGCCATAAGAAGGGAACTCACTTTGAAACTTACCGACAGATGCTACCCAACATCAGGAAAACTGGCACTGATACACCCAGGAACCTCACCAAAATGCTGAAGATGCTGCACCTCTATAGACCCACATGTGGTGGGAATGCCCCCAAATCCAGCCTCTTTTGACGGCAGTCCTACAGGAAATATGCAAAATAACTAAAAAGGTATTGGAAGCCACCTCAGAACTCGCCTTATTGAATATATTTCCAAGACAGTAATGCTCACTCACACTACAAAGAGCTACTCTCAGCAGCCACAAGCATCATAGGTAGGCACTGTAGAGACCTGTCAGAAGTGAACATGGAACACTGGTACCAAAGCCTTACTAGAAAAGTTAACCAACAAACTGAAACTGACCCAGAGACAAATAAAAGAGGACGCCTTCACCTGATATGGCTCCCCTTTATTACACACACAGCCCAACAAGACAACCCACCGAGAGAATACAAATCAATATGGCTAACTTGACCCAACAATTCCTCCCTCCCCACCATGCAAACAAATCTCACTGCAGTCAACTAAAGGCAACCAACCATGCCCTGGGCCTCCCCCTCAACCTCTCTCACAGAAAAACAATAAATGAACAGAAAGAGAACCTACCCAAGTGATGCTGACACAAAAACATCACACATACTCTAAGTAAATTAATGTAAATTTACCACCACCTCTGCCCCCCTCTCCTCCCCCAACCTTATACTGTACAACTGATCAGTAGAAAAGACTGCGACTGGAAAATAGATAATGCATGTATTTTTTTAACCCAAAAAACTTCAATAGTTTTCTTTAAAACCACTGAATGCCCTTCTGTTTGTGAAGAATGTTAAGCACAATCTTCAAAGAATTTTGAAGTGTAATATCATATCATATCATATCATATCATATCATATCTGAAGAGTGGCTCCTCAATCATTGTGTGTTACTACTTGTAAAAAAAAGTGCTTTTCTCTAATAAATATAACCATGAATATTTATGTATCTCACCCCCCCCCCCAAGAAATCCCCACAGAAAGTCAAAGCAATGAGTATTGAACCCTAATTTCTGTTTTATACAACTGGGAGTTTCTTGCTGAAATTCCAGCCTTGGGGCAAATTGTTGGAAACCAATTTCCCAAGACCAAAAGAACAAGTGCCTACATTTATTCCAGTTTCTGTGACCAAGCTAAAACAAATATTATTATGACTGTTATCATAAATATATTCCTCCACCCTAACCCATAAGCTAATGGAAGCTTAAAAACCCATTGTTAAGAGAACCTCCCGCTTACACCTGACACAAGAACTACACCTGACTACAAGAACTGCTGAGGCTGCTACCACCCGGGAGGACTCCCCTGCCCAGCGCCTGAGGGCCCCAGTCCTGCCACTCACCATCTGGCCTAGGGCGGGGCCTGATGGGCTCTATAAAGGACTGCTGCCACCTCCGCTTGGCAGAGAGGCCTGTTTTGTTTTGTTTTTGATTTTTGTTTAAATTTCTATTTCTAATAAGAGTTCTAAGATGGCGGCGCGCATAGACGCAGCGGCTGCTCAGTGCTCTCCCTTATTTTTAAGTGTTTTGTATGGCTTTTACTGCTGTTAAATGAATTTTTTTAAAATTATTTTTTTATTATTATCATTATTATTATTATTATTTTAAATCCAATTTCGTTGTACTTGTACAATGACAATAAAGATATATACATATACATATATACATACAATGGCTGCCTGACAGTGTGCAGCGTCTTGCAATAGTTTTCTAAGCTTCTCCCATCCAACCTTTTAAAGACTTCCAGTGGAAGGGGGGTCTAAAGCTGGAGAAGAGCCACCAAAAATGCCTCTCTACATGCCTTTGCCAGTCATGCAGAGGATACCAGCTCTGGGAGGCTGCTGGGAGCACAAGGCCATCCTAAGGTATGCAGGTCCTAAAACATTTTTAAAAATTTTTTATTAAAATGCGCAGAAATTCAAGTGTTCCTTTACCATTTGTATCCAGGCCTTTGCAAGTTAGGCTAGATTGAGTGATGCTGGCCTAAGGTTCTCCAGTAAGCTTTATGATAATAATATATAGCTGCCTGAGATGAAGGACAAGATGGTGCCTCTCTCCTTCCTGCCCTCATTCCACAAACAGAAGCTGACTGGACTGTGAGTGGAATCTCACTTCATTATGGGCAATGGGACAGCATCCTCCCCCATTCCTGAGGGCAGCAGGCTAATTCTTGGGGTGCAGCACATGGAACATGCCCAAGGGGTTCAGGAGGATTTATTTATTTCATTAATTAACGAAATTTATATAACACTTGAGAGTTTGGAAAAAAAACACTCTCTAGGCAATATAAAATCCAACACTAAAATTATCAGGGGGAGGGGAACAGTTAAAAACAGGTATTTAATATATTTAAAATATTACTCAAATCAACTCTAAAAGGTAAAGGTAAAGGACCCCGACAGAAGTCCAGTCGCAAACGACTCTGGGGTTGCGGCACTCATCTCGCTTTACTGGCCGAGGGAGCTGGCGTCTGTCTGCAGACAGGTTCCGTGTCATGTGGCCAGCAGGACTAAGCCGCTTCTGGCGAAACCAGAGCAGCGCACAGAAACGCTGTTTACCTTCCCACCGGAGCGGTATCTATTTATCTACTTGCACTTTGACGTGCTTTCGAACTGCTAGGTGGGCAGGAGCAGGGACCAAGCAACGGGCGCTCACTCCGTCGTGTGGATTTGAACCGCCAACCTTCCGATCGGCAAGCCCTAGGCTCTGTGGTTTAGACCACAGCGCCACCTGCGTCCCGCAAATCAACTCTAGCTAAGGTAAAAAAAAGGTAAAGGACCCCTGGACGGTTAAGTCCAGTTGAATTCGACTATGGGGTGGGGTGCTCATCTCTGCTTTTCAGGCTGAGGGAGCCGGCGTTTGTCCGCAGACAGCTTTCCGGATCATGTGGCCAGTAGGACTAAATTGCTACTGGTGCAATGGGACTCTGTGATAAGTGCCAGAGCGCACGGAAACGCCATTCACCTTACCTTACCTTACCTACTTGTGCTGGTATGCTTTCAAACTGCTGGGTTGGCAGGAGCTGGAAGAAAGCAACAAGAGCAGACCCTGTCACACTGATTCGAACTGCTGGACTTATGATCAGTAAGCCCAAGAGACTCAGTGGTTTAAACCACAGTGCCACCTGCATCCCTACTCTAGTTTAGAACAAATAAAACACATTTGCATAGAACTGTCTAAATTTTAATAATAAAATTTATCCCTTCATCCAAAGATCACAGGGTAGTTTGCAATATAAAAACACAAAACACATAACATAATAAGCAAACATACCAACAACAACAACACCCCCCAAGACATTTAAAAGGCCATAAATGATTTAATCAGCCAACTTCCTGGAAGAAATGTTTTTGCCTGGTGCCTAAAATTATGGAATGAAGGCACCATGTTTTAAGTGGGCACTGAAAAACACCCGCCTGATGTCAGTATTTTGATGTATTTTAATATTTTGATGTATTTTAATATTTGTTGGAAGCCGCCCAGAGTGGCTGGGGAGACCCGGCCAGATGGGCGGGGTACAAATAAAAAATTATTATTATTATAGTAGGCAGGGAGTTCCAATGTATAGGTGCTTCCACACTAAAAGATTGATTTCTTACAAGTGCACAGTGAATATTATGTGGCAGAGCCAAGCTGTCAAGTGAGCTTATGTGGGGTAAAGCGACCCCACACCTGAGGCAGTAGTCTCATTCTCCCTAATGGCATGGCTCACCCAAGTCTGTAGGAACGCTTGCAGAGGCACAAGACAGTGATGTATGTTAATTGTTCACGGTGGGAAATCTTCAAGCCCCCTGGATTCTAGAGTGAAAATGATAACCATGACACAGAAAGCTGTTCCAAGGATGGAAAACTCAGACATTAGGCCCACTTCCTAAAATCTCCTAAGTGTATAAACAAACCTCATACAGAGGAACCACTGCTATCATTAATTTTTGGAAGCCTAACATAGGTTGCCTTTTATTTTTTAAAATGGGACAGAAATAAGATACTAGAAAGCACAATTTCTTGATTGTTTCTGGGTGCTGCACCAGCCACGGAATTAAAAAGGAACAAATAGAGGACAAACAAACGGGATATGTTACAGTCAGTCCGCAACTTACGCGCTTGCAACTTAGCTTTACAAGCTTGGTAAAAAAATTTTTTTTAATTTTTTTTTTAAGGCAGCGAGTATCCGAGGAAAAAAACCTTTGGCAATCCCACTCGCCGTTGCACGCTATGATTTTGACTGCATGCGATTTTGGCTATAAGGCGCGATCCCCGGCCCTTTGGCGAACCCCAGATGCAAAACACTCCCTGAAAACGAGGCGTCTCTTTCCATCCAGTAACCCTCCAGCCCCGCCACCCCCGGGCTGGGTATCCCGCTCGCCCCCCCCCCCGCCCCGCGTGTGCCAATTGTCTTCCGTCCGCTGGCAGAGCCTCCCCCGCTCCGCTCCCCTTCCTGCGTCAAAACAGCCCGGCGAGGCCAAGCGCGGTCGGGACCAGCCCGGGCGAGTCCCCACCCCACGCGGCTCCTCCCGGCCCCATGCCCTGCGCCGCCGGGCTCCCCGAAGGCCGAGGGCAGGGCTTGCGAGGCCGCCTCCCGCCTGGCACGGAGGAGCAGCCTCGCGTCGCCCGGCCACCTTCCTCCTCCTCCTCTTCCTCGGCGCTGCTGCAGCACCAGCTGTGCGCGCTGCGCGCAAAGCCGTCGAGCCTCGCCAAGGAGCTCCTCCCGGACGACCGGGCGCTTGGGACGGCCCCGGCTCCGCTCCGCCCCTCCTCCGCCGCCTCCTGCCGTCCCCAGTGCCAGGTCGGCTTCGGCGGCGCTTTGCCCCGCGCTCGGCAGGGCGAGTCTGAGGCGGCTGGCGCCCGAGCCAGGCTTCCCACAAGATGGCGGGATCGGTGGCAGAGAGGGACGCGGTGGTGAGTGGCACCTCGTCGGGTGCGGGGGAAGGGCTTGGAAGGGTGGCTTGCTTCTGGACCTGGGGGGCTCTCGCCGGGACCCCTCCTTCCCCACTCCCTGGTGACAGGTCGGCGCTTGAAAGTGGGGGTCGGAATACCTGTGGCGGGAGGATCCCGTGCCCAGAAAGCGCGTGAAAGCCTCCTCACGTTACAGGGGCTGAAGTGGGCGCTTGCTGGAAAGGGAACCGAGGTGAAGTCCGCGCCTTGGGTGGCTTTTGCCGTTCTTCCACTGCCAGCCTTCAGGTGCCATCCTGGTGCGCGGATGTCGATCTCTCCGTGTGTGTGATCTGGGTGATCTCGGCAGGCCTGCTCCATCTCCGGGGATAGACCATCATGGATTCCTATACTACCTGGAGCACTTGCTGGGAAATCGCGAGAAGCAAGCGACACCCTTTGTTTTGCAAAGGGGCTGGAGGGAAAATATGGATTCTCGCTCCGACTTGAAATGAAATTGGCGCTCTCTGTTGCTCCCAGGGTCCTCCCTTCTCTCCCCCCCCCCCACAACCGATCCCTAGTGCTGAATACAAAGGGGGCCTTCTGCTTCTTGAATGTGCACTTGTTTTTGTCTCCAGAAAATAGAAGACGGGCATTTGAACAACTCATTGGGATCTCCTGTACAAGCAGAAGTGTATTTTCCACGCCTGGTAATGTGTTCCCCCCCCCTTTTCCTTTTTTTGGGGTGCTTTCTCCTCCCTTCTTCCCTCTCCCTGTCTTGTGATGGGGCCTGATTTAGCCCTTTCTGCCCCCTTGGTATAAGAGGCTGTTCATTCTGAATCCTTGCAATCCTTTTCCAGATTGTCCCATTCTGTGGGCACATCAAAGGAGGAATGAGGCCCGGCAAGAAGATCTTGGTAATGGGCATTGTGGATCTCAACCCAGAGAGGTAATAAGGAAAGAGGGAAGGCTTTTGTTTTCCACCGGCCCAGTTTCTGCCTTAAGGTCCGCAAGAAAAGCTGTGTTTGCATAAAAATAAAAAGAATGTGCTTGCCAAACACCCATCATTTCTCAAGACAAGCTATTTCTATCTGCAATGTAAATATAGAATGCTGCTTTCTCCTTTGACCCATGGCAGGGGATGTATTTATAGAAGAGAAAGTCGTTGTTTCCCAAAATTTCATGTGGTCACTGTAAGGGCTGCTTCGCGCATGATATGTTTTCTAAGTGGAGATCATCTCCATGAGGGGTTTTTTGGGGGGGAGGGGGGCAGGAGACATAGGAGCCAACTCCTGGGGGGAGGGGTATTTGCCTCCCATAAAATATTTCAGGGGGCTAACCCCCGCAATGTTGATGGGCATTGCCATTCAAATAGTGTGCATGCACCATGTCATGTGATACGGGGTGGGGCTTACCTACTCCCCCACCCCATATTTTATTCAAGTCGGCACCCCTGGCAGGAGAAGCATATAATATACAAAGTGACTGTAAAAAAAGATTAGGGAGTCTAGCAGGAAAACTTGTCTACACACACACTTTACCTATGTGCCAGCTGTTGTCAGTACCAGTGAAATGTATTTGTTTGTAGAGGCTTAGAAGCCAAGTGTGCTACATCCTGGATTTTATTGCTTTATTTTGGGTGAATGAGTGGGCTACTCTTCCCATTACAGTTTTGACATCAGTCTCACATGTGGGGACTCAGAGGATCCTCCTGCTGACGTAGCTATTGAACTGAAAGCCATATTCTCGGACAGACAGTTTCTCAGGAATTCTTGTGTATCTGGTGAATGGGGAGAAGAACAATCATCTCTTCCTTACTTTCCATTTATTCCAGACCAGCCCTTTAGGGTGAGTACTTTATAAAATGTATAAAATAGTTGTGTGTAATTGATGGAAGTGCTTTTGGTGTTTATTTTTAAAAAGAACAATAATCTATTTGCATATTGAAAAGAACATTGAGCCACAAAAATCTCTGCCCATCTGAGTATCTTAGAAAGGCACAGATTCTAAGCTACTGATTTAATCTATGCATACGAATTTGATATTATGCTAGTTTGTGTGTCATGCATGGCAACTCATCTGAACAGTCAAGAAACCCCAGATGGTAATATTAAAGATGGTAATATTTAGTGGTATAGCAAACTTTCTGGGTTTGGTAATTACAACCATAAGTTAAAAGCACTCTAAAATTATGCCTCTATTTGAAATGGCTACTATATTATTCATGCTACTGCTTCCATGCCTCCTGGGGTGGGGTGTGTATGTGTATGCACGTGTGTGTGTGTGTGTGTGTGTGTGTGTGTGTGTGTGCGCACACACACACACGTATATAATTTGCTGATGAACGTTCATACAATCCAGCTGAGGTTCTCCCCTGGCTGACTGCTGCTTATTATATCCATAGCAGGCACAGGGATAATGAATAAACAAATGCAGTTCTTCATCTTTTTTCTGCCACATGCCACCTCCATTTTTACTATAAAAAAGAGAGTGGGTTTTTAGTAACAGTTGAGCTAAGACAACTTACAGGCAGAAGCAGACTTCCAAGTTTGGATGTTATGCATTGGGTTTGGAGCATCTGAGCACAGACATCTATTTGCAGTGCATCGCTTTCAAAGGACAGTGTCACAATACATCAGAAGCCACTTTGGCCTTGTGAGGGGTTGTCTTGGGTCCAGACACCAGCAAAGCAAATAATGCTCCAACAACATTGTGATCAGCGTGGGAGCTTGTTTTCTTTCCCCTTTGGCCTTCACAGAGGCTTCTAGAAGGCAGGAGGGAATGGGGCTAGACTTCTGAGGCCAGTTTGCAACCATCCTTTAAACTGTAAGAAGAGTCTTCTAGCAGTTTAAAGGATCATGTGGGGGATGGGGAGAATCTGGGCTTAGAAAATGAGTGTCTGAAGGTATTATCCAAGGCATCTAAACTTTAAAGGGGCTGTTCTTTGACCCCAGGTCCTCCCCGTAGAGGGAAAGCGATTTGCAGGCTACTTGCTTTACTTCAGCCAAATGGTCAAACAGCAAGTTGTGTGTTAAATGCATAATTGCAATGAATGTATTGCGTTTTTAAAAAACAAAAGAATTGTCCCAGGAGCCATTCAGGATCATGACTTCACTGTGTGGGGAGAAGTTTTTAACCTTTTCTCTTCATCCTCCAGTATACTTTCCCCCAAATCATCCACTAATAGCATCTTCTCTACTTGGTGCAAATAGGAATTAGAGATGGGACAACTTTCATTGGTTAAACAACCCTCCCTGTACACTCTAGTCCTGGTTCTACCTACCTGCCACCTTGCAGCTGCTACTTAAAAGAACAATAGCAACAGATGTGTTAAATGCAATCACAGATAATATTAATCTTGGCCCAAAATCTCTCTTCTAATCACCAGTGTGCTACTCTTTGTTTCCAGGCAACCAGAGGCCTGAACATCGGCACAGACCTAATATTTTTTTGTAATTTTTGAAGAGTGGCTGGTGTATGTGAGAAAAATATATTTGCCTTAAAAATGTTTATTAAATTTATATTCCACCTTTCCTGGAAGGAGCTCTGGGTGGCATACAGTTCTCCTTCTCGCCGTTTTATTATTTATTTTGTAAAAAAAAAACAACCCAAGATTTTTCTGCTCATTTGAGTGAGCCTTCCCTCTATGCAGGGTCCTATTCAGGCAATTACTTTATTGTTTTGGTGTCTAAAGTACCCACACATTGGACACCCACTTTGTGACTAGGCAGTAGTATCCTGTCCAGGACATGATGGAATCCAGGACAGGGCAGGGAAAAGCATTTATAGAATAGTGGTTATAAGTTTATGTTTACAATCTGCAGCTGGATTCCTTTGTCTTGACTAGCAGTAGGGAAAGTAAATTACGTGAATAGTGCAGCCTGGGATTATGGGATTTCTAGCTAGTTTGAGGAGGTAGCAGACAATTAGTTCTACTGTAGGCTACATTTATTACTTTTTCCTTAGGAATAGGTGAGTGTCCAGTCGAAAACTTGAGAGAGAGCCATATTTAAAGTGATGCTTCGCATTGTTGCTTATTGTTGTTATGCATCCTTACGAAGTGTGATTTAAATTGCAGGATAAATGGCAAAGTCAGCTTTTGAGGTCAAATCAGGATAAAGCTTATCTGAGTACATCTATCCAGGCCACAGGCACATCCGGCATGAGTTTTCTCTGCCGCTGTGGAGTTTGGAAGCAATGCTGTGCATATGCCAGGCATACAAACTGCTGTGTTTTGTGCACTTTGAGATATTAAGACTGGGAACGTTTGTCCTGCAGTATATTGTTTACTGGGCTTAAAGACAATCCAATTGCACCATGACCTTGTGTTAAATTAGTTTTAGCCACCATTCAATTTCTTGTTTTGTTTCTGTGGGATGGGTAGAATGCTGGATTTGTATGAGGGAGAATCAGGAATAAATCCCCACTCAGGCTCTTTGCAGATTGATAGATTGATTTGTTTGTTCAACATATTTAGTAGCCAGTCTTCAACCATGGCAGAAACATAGGGTGGAAAACATTAAAATACAATAAAGTAATAACAATCTAATCAACAACAATAAATGTAAAATACAGCAGGCAATTAAAATCTACGGTAATGTAAAAATGAATACAGTGTTGAAGCAGCCTGCCTCCAGTCCCCAGTGGTGTAATTTCAGTTGGCAGAAGAACAGGGCCTCTAAAGCTAATCTTGATGGCCAGACAAGTTCATGTGGGAAAAGATGGTCCATTAGATACCCTGGTTCCAAACCTTTTAGGACTTTCAGGTTAAAACTAGCACCTTGCACTGTGCTTGGAAAATCACTCATAGTCATTGTAGCTGCTCCACCTGGCTAGCCTCACCTAACATATCTGCAGTTTCTGAACAGTCTCCTAAGGCAGCCAACCGTTCACTGCAGTAAGTAGTCTAAACAAGATGCAATGAAAACATCTTATTTTCACTTGAGAAATTGTATTTTCTTTTTATTGGTTGCAGTGACCAAGCATATTTCCCAAAGCCTATTGGTCGTATTCAACTAACCTTTACACACAGTAGACCCATTGAAACGAATGGCCATTACTAACTTGGGTTCCTTAATTTTAATGGGTTTACTCTGAGTAACAGTCAGTTGAATGAAACCCAAAGTGCAGAATGGAGTTGCTGGAAAAATGCATCCCTGCCCCACAGCTGCACCTATTCTGTGGACTGGTAGCAAAAAGGAAGGTTTAGTGAGCCTTTAGTGAGCCACTTTACATGTTTGGTGGGCTGTGTTAGGTTTGATGGGTCACAAATTGTCCAACAAGTGCTTATAACATGATTTGCAACAAGTGATTGTACCCTGCAAGTTTTGAGATAGTTAAATATTCTGCCACTTAATCAACAGCAGGATGGCTGTGTGTGTGTGTGTGTGTGTGTGTGTGTGTAGAGTGGCAGTGGCGCTGTCCCAGCAGCAGCAACACTTCATTCTCGAGGATGCAGTGAGGCGGTGGTGAGGTCAAGGGAGCTCTGAGTTGGCAGCAAAGGCATCCACAGGTGTGCACAAACCTGTGGGATGCTGACAGCCCTGAGTTTCCCTGACCTTGCTGCTGCTTTGCTCTGCCACATCCCAGCAAATAGTACCACTGCCTCGCCACCCTGTTAACATGCTGGTTCATTTAATGTACCCTTTTTATTGCAGGTTGCAGGGTGTGTGTGTGTGAGTGTTCCCTTCAGAAAGAGTGTGTTCCTGATCTTTAATCTGTATACATCTGTATCAGTACCTTTTCAAAAGACCTGTCTTTTCTTCTGCATCAAGGGCTCTTCATGCCCCTTCTTAGATGTGAGGATGTAATTTACTGTACAGTACAGTATCTGAAAATGCCTTTATGGGGTAGAGCACAGGTGTTGCAATAATAATAATAATAATAATAATAATAATAATAATAATAATGGAATAAAAATAACCATGTTGTTGGTGGCATCTGTCTTTCTCGAGAGGCAATGGAGTGCACTGAAATGACCTCCCTGGAGCACAAGCCTGGGCAGTGCTTATGGAGGTCCTGGGCTGTGCAGATGACAAGACCCACCGCCTTGACCTTGCTGATGTGGTCCAAAGGAAAGCAGGGGAATACATTTGGCACCAGCTTGGCTGCAGGAGTTGCCGGAAGGAGGCGTACAAGGCGCCATCCAACCAACTTAGGGAGTGCACTCCGGATTTGTGTAAGGTTTACTCCTCAGCCTTTCCTTCTCCTGAAGACATCCCGAAAGGCAGCAGAGGTTTAGGATCAGAGTTTTCTTTCTCCCAGATGGGCTACCTTCTCAGGTTGACAAACCCCATCTGCCCCCCCCCTCCAGCACATGCAGAAACTGACTTTTTGATCATTGGACCCACTGTTGGTTCTGTCCACTCAATCCTCTAGAGCCTGACTTTGCATGCAGGGGAAGTCCCTAACTCACCGAGGAAGTCCCTAACTCACCTGGTTTAGCCAGCCAATCAAAACTGTTCCCAGGATGTGGCTGCTGTCACGTGCTGATAGCTTCTAGGAGCCACAGGTGAGAGCTGAGTGCAGGGTGGGGACCAAAGGTGAACAAACTACCCCAGAAGGAGCATGGCATGCCCCCACTAGAGGTACTACCCCTCACGCCATAACACCCCAACAGGACCGGTGCTGGCAATTTTGGCGCCCTAGGCGAGGGGGCGGGCCACGTGACGTCATTGCGTATGACGCACGTTGCGGAGCGGTGCCCTGCTCCCCAGCTGGCCGGGCACCCCCGGCCGCCGCGGTTTGCTTGCTCCGCTGCTGGTTGGGGTGGCACCGGGCGGGGGCGGGGGGCAGGCTGGCCAGCACCCCCTCCATTTTGGCGCCCTAGGCAATTGCCTAGTTCGCCTAAATGGACGCGCCGGCCCTGCACCCCAATTAGCATTTAACAGCACATTTCAATAATCCTCACAGCCGTTTTGTGATGTAGAGTACTTCAGGGGTGCAGAACGTTTGGCCCTCCAGATGTAGCTGGACATCAGCTCCCATCATCCTCACCAGGCATGGCCATGGCCACAGATGATGGGAGTTGTAGATCAGCAAGCAGCATCTGGAGGGTCACAAACTTCCCACAACTGACTAACTGGTGGGGGTAAAGCTAAGGTGGATAGATGCCAAGGAGGGCAGGGGTCCATCACCTCCAATTGTTTTCCAGAAGGGGGAATTTCGGCTGGTGTAGTTTGTCATCCAAGCTGCACCTGATGACATTCTCTCTGCTGTGTGACTGTTAAAGGTGCAGGATCCCATCCCTCTTTTGCATCTTGTTGCCGTAGGTGAAGGTGGAAGAGACAGTGGGTAGCTAGGCTTGAGATACGAGTCAGATGCTCATTGGGAAATTCTTTGGCCTCAGAAGCTGGGATATTGTGCTTCTGAGAATGTAGAGGTCATCAGTAGCCAATATATATATGTGATCTTATGTTTCATCACACCCAAAAGAAATCTGGAATGTGAATAAAACCGAGTTGGACTGTGGGCTTTTCATACTACAATCCACTTGAGATGCATTTTGCCTACTGAATTCAATATCACAATAAGCCAGTTCATGTCAAAGGTGCCAGAGAACTTGGGTGACTGGAATTTTAGACCTTTGAGCTTCTTCCCTTCCAAAATTCCTAGAAATACATTTCTTCAAAACATGGGTTGACTCTTTTTTAGAACACAATCTTAGGTTCAGATGGACTGGATCCGACCCCCCCCCCCCCCGGTTACATTGATGCTTGGGGACTGAACTATGTATTTTTGTTGGCAACTTGGCTCAGTTGGTTGGTGCTGATAATGCCAAGGTTGCAGGTTCATTCCCCATATGGGACAACAACAAATTTCTGAATTGCAGGATCACCTCGGGATCACCTCAGGGATCACCTCAGGGTCCCTTCCAACTCTAGAATGTTATGATTCTATGTATACTGTGATCCTGTACACCACGTACAGGTATTTACTCCCATCTAAGTGTGTAAGGGACGTGGGTGACGCTGTGGGTTAAACCACAGAGCCTAGGGCTTGCTGATCAGAAGGTCGGCGGTTCGAATCCCTGTGACGGGGTGAGCTCCTGTTGCTGGGTCCCTGCTCCTGCCAACCTAGCAGTTTGAAAGCACGTCAAAGTGCAAGTAGATAAATAGGAACTGCTCTGGCGGGAAGGTAAACGGCGTTTCCGTGTGCTGCTCTGGTTCGCCAGAAGCGGCTTTGTCATGCTGGCCACATGACCTGGAAGCTGTACGCCGGCTCTCG
The DNA here is from genome assembly GCA_034641385.1 of Darevskia mixta. Taxonomy (NCBI): domain Eukaryota; kingdom Metazoa; phylum Chordata; class Lepidosauria; order Squamata; family Lacertidae; genus Darevskia; species Darevskia mixta. Next base: position 2,742,339 of record JAWWNH010000130.1, read on the forward strand.
ACCAATAAAGCGAGATGAGCGTCGCAACCACAGAGTCAGACACGACTGGACCTAATGGTCAGGGGTCCCTTTACCTTTACCTATATTACATTTTATAGAGACGTGGGTGGCACTGTGGTCTAAACCACTGAGCCTAGGCCTTGCCGATCGGAAGGTTGGAGGTTCAAATCCCCGCGACGGGGTGAGCTCCCGTTGCGACGGGGTGAGCTCCCATTGCTCAGTCCCAGCTCCTGCCCACCTAGCAGTTCGAAAGCACATCAAAGTGCAAGTAGATAAATAGGTACCACTCCGGCGGGAAGGTAAAAAGCGTTTCCATGTGCTGCTCTGGTTCGCCAGAAGCGGCTTAGTCATGCTGGCCACATGACCCGGAAGCTGTACGCCGGCTCCCTCGGCCAATAAAGCGAGATGAGCACCGCAGCCCCAGTCGTCTGCAACTGGACCTAATGGTCAGGGGTCCCTTTACCTTTAAGTGTGTATAGGATTGCACTCTTAAGTGCCTTAGAAGAATACAGTGCTATAGTCCTGTAGTCCTATTTTAAGTGAAGAATTGTAGAACTTCTACTGTTGCCTTGAATAGAGTTGGCTCTCGGCCCCTGGGCTATTATGGGTAATGAAATTGTGTGTGTGTGTGTGTGTGTGTGTGTGTGTGTGTGTGTGTGTGTTCTATTCATTCACAAAGTAGAGAACTGTAGAATTCTTATTTTTCCGGTGTAGATTCAGCTCACTTTGGACAGGAAAGCCAATGTTTGTCCTTGCTAGGCAAGGACCAAAGTGGGGGATTAGCACTGTTTGTTTCGGTAATTCAGTGCAAGTCAACCAATATTGTTCAAAACTCCATACAATGTGTTGTTTCTTTTGTTGATGTGGTAGCAGTTGGTGTAGTGAGGCAGACCTGGAGGACAACCCCTTGGTCATTGGTGTCATTACAGCTTGCCTGCACAGGCCTGCTGTGAAGCTGGGCTCTGCAGACACTTATCCAGTCCAGCACTGCTGCTGTGCAACCTCAGCCAGGACCTGTCCAGAGAAGCTGTAGTGTTGTTGGATGCTGCTGTAGTGATCTACATTGGGCACAAGGGTGGGAGACCAGCTGCGTCTCCTATTGACCAAAAGGCCACTGCAGAGGTAGCGTGGTGGGGGCAGGTCCAGCTGCCGAGGCATGTACCACAGCAGCAGCAGAGGGTGATACTTTCCTTGGAGGCTGGATCTGCTGCCTCTGTGGACCTTCCGCCTGAGGCAGTCACCTTTCCTTGGCTTGTGAGTGGGCTGGCCCTGGATGCTGGTGTTGTGAACATAAATGATATGTGGACTCTGCACAACTGTAAAGTAACTTCAGATTCACAACCTCACACTGACTTTCATTATTTCTGTGCCATTATTTGCATTGTCATTGCGTCATGGAATTTTTGTGACCATACTATGCATTCAGCAATATCACTACGCCTGGCAGAGTAATGCTCCTAGGATTTGTGATAATTCATCCATTGTTTGTTTGAGTCAGTATTCATCATTCCGAATGTACTTTCAATACACAAATCATTTTGCTGTAGCCATTCTATCTAGTCATTTAGTACATTGTCACAGTAGCTTTATGAGGCTATGCTCATTCTAAAACTGTAGACCTGGGTCTGGAGCTGAGAAAATGTCTTGGTCAAGTGTCACCCAGTGATCCTCTGAGCAGTGTTCTCAGATCCACATTAAACACACTGGATTATAGTGATTTTGATCCATAACTGGGTGTTTATTGAATGGATTTCAACTATTCTGTAAAGAAGTGACCTAACCCCACAGATGCTCCAAGCAGTATAAAATTGACTATGGTTCCCATAATGGTGATATTTAAGTTCTGTGAAATGCTTCTCCCAGTTCCAACTGTGATCCTGGTTCATAACATTTCTTTCTTACAGGTTGAAATACTTTGTGAACACCCTCGTTTTAGAATATTCGTGGATGGACACCAGCTTTTTGATTTTTACCACCGCATTGAGAAGTTGTCAGCTATTGATACGATAAAGATAAATGGAGATCTCCAACTTACTAAACTTGGTTGACCTAGTTTTCATATTCAAAAGCAAAAACAATCAGATAAAGATAAAAACCAAAATTTTAGATTCCAAATTGGCTCAGATGCCGTCCACATCTGTCTGAAGGAGCAGAGACAAGCAACCCTTGAGCAACTTCCCTCTAGGGCAGGCACCGCCGTTTTGCTCCTATAAGCAGCAAAGAACATACTGACGGACTGAAGTATTGTTTATCCTAATGAAGAAAGCAATTGATGATTACTTGATACTGAGCCGTGCCCCATTTTCCTTTGGCACTAAATAGCCTACGCCTGCTGGATAATCAAATTATAGTGGATCCTGAAAGAGTTACTTCGTTGTCTATAAACTGCAGAAGCTATTGACAGGGCAGTTTTAAGTGCTAAATGTATTATTAAATGACAAGGGAAATGTTTTCTTTTGGAAATATTTCTCCTGCACTTAAGTGGGTTAATGTAAGTGTAACACAGATCACAAAGAGGGTTAAATATGGAAGTCATTATTCAGTGCCTAATGCTGGTCTCCTTAACACCAATGGCAAAAAGTCCTGTGGACTCTAATGGCATGTGATTAGACGCAATGGCTCTGGTCCTGTCTCAACACACACATCCCATTGAATCAAGTGGACTTGGGTGTGTTTAATTGTGCATTGGATTGCAGCCAGTTACCATTGTGGTTTCTACTTTGGGGAGTTAGTTGTCAAGGGAAGGGTCAAAACTGAGTAATGGCTTCTGGATTTGGCTTTCATATGATAGTCAGGGTATGTGCATAGAATGTAGGTCATTAAATGTTTTTGCACAATATAATATTAATACAGTTTTTTAAAGCTTCTAGTTTATTTATTGATACTCATTGTGTTAATGTTCTAACTGCAAAACTGAACAATATAACTGAGATTTAAGAGCGGCAAAGTATAAACTTTCTGAATGTACAAGTGTTCTTTGGGCAAATATTAACATATCATTTTGGAAATATGCCCTCTTTGTCTTTGGGCAGTTGGTGGTATCATTGTTCACAGAACCTTGGTTTGTACATGTCTTCACTAGAAACTACTTTCAATATGTTGTTAAATCTGCTGTAAATGATAAGGTCAAAGCTGATGGGATGTTTCGAGGGGACAGGACTCCCATGCACACACAGGAATAGAAGTTTCTAGGTTTATTGGTGTGCTTCAGTTGCAGTTTTGTACCCACTTAACTGGGTGGGAGTAAGCCCCACTGAACTCAGTGGGACTTATTTCTAAACTGACATGTATAGGATTGCATTGTTAGACCTTGAGAATACAACTGTCTTCTGCAGACTAGTAACTTCGTGGCTACTGTCGCGGGTGTGGGAGAGAATAGAATTCTCAGCACATCTAAGGACAAAAAATAGCCTTTTTAAATGGCTCAGTTAATAATGTATCAGATACCTTCACTTAGACCAGTGGTGGCCAAACCTGGCCCTCCAGCTGTTTTGGGACTACAGTTCCTATCATCCCTGACCACTGGTCCTGTTAGCTAGGGATGATGCGAATTGTAGTTCAAAAACAGCTGGAGGGCCAAGTTTGGCCACCACTGGCCTAGGCAATAGCTCTTAGTGATAGAGATGAGCGCCACACCCCATAGTCATCTTTGTCTGAACTTAACCATCCAGGGGTCCTTTACTTTTACCATATGTGATTACACGGCCCAATGATATGTACCCCTCTGTCAATGTTTCACAGTGGGCTTCTGAGGACTTGTTTGGGTGTTACAATCTGAGGAATGGACATGTCTTATTTTTCACATATGTATTATAGTGACTTTTAAAGATGTTTATTATGGAGACTTTTTGTAGCGTAACATTTTTTAAAAGGCAAAAAAGTAACAAAATGAACTTATGCTTAAATCAATCAATCAAAGCTGGGACCTTCTTGTTTAAGATAAGATTTTTTTAAAAATTAACCACTCTTCTGCATCACTCCATCGCCTTAGTAGGTGGAGTACAAGAAGTTCTAGGTTTAGTCAGTTCACATTGAATTCATTTTAGTGAGGAGACGGGGCCAAAATTTCTTTCATACAGAAACTCTGTAAAACTGGAGTGATGCTAAGAAGATTCTGCTAATTCACCTGTGTGTAGCCTCTGCTCAGGCCCTGCAAAAGTTTACAGTGCCATATTCTGAAGTTCTGCTCTATCACAAGTGACAGACTTGGCTAGTCTGAGGTTTAAAAAGCCATTACATTATCCCCAGATCTGCCTACTTCACCTACTAAGGTTGGCAGCATCACCCTCCCCTTCCTGGGCACTTTGCATTGCAGAGTAATGTGGGGCTTATAAGAAACAACAGTGGATAGCACGGAAGTTGTTTTCTGCTTGTGTTTTAAGGGACATAAGAAAGGGATGCAAAGGACCCCCTCAAGCGAGGATCACAGCAGAAAGGAGCCACTGAGTAATCAAGAACAGTAATAGGTCCCTCTGAATGTTATGAGAATAATTTCCGAGTCGGCATGATTAGAATTGTGTTTTAAGACTACAATCCTATGCAGATTTACTTTGGGTTCAGCCCTTCAGTGTTCAGTGGTATTTACTTCCAATATGAATAGGAGCAGGGTACAATATGCTATGCTGCAGTCTTATTGGGAGTAGACCCTGTTGCAGTAAATCAGAATTACTTCTGGGTAAACAAGGCTAGGATCAAGCTGCATATATTTAAATCATAATATCCACTGAATTTTATATATCTATCTCTTGTATGCAGTAAATACTGTGTTGATAATCAATATACCCCATCTGAGTTAATGTAAGAATATGCACAGAGTAGCTGTATTTGAGTTTGTGATTGCATACTCTTACAGCAATTCACAAGTGTTCTGCATCTTTAATTGAGTAGTATATGTTGTGATTATGATACAAACCTCCCAGTCCTTACAGAGTTTATGGATTAGACACTTTGTACACTAAAAACTTGGGGGAACTGAACCAGAATTCCTGGAACTGCATGAATGTGTGACTAGACTTTTAAGCATGCAAGTATTCACCTTGAAATCAATGTCAGGCCAATTACCTGACAGAATCTCACTTGCACTATGGAGATGAACAGAACAGAGCCTGCATGAAACACATCCCCAGATGTCTCGATCTTCTTCACCTTTATCATTGTGGGCATAGCTATATTTCTGTCTCTGCTGCATATGTTATTACCACTCCTCAGACATCAAGATAATTAATGTCCCCTGTGATTTTGCAATATTGTTCTGCTATGCTACTGTTGCAAACACCCATGAGAAGTAATTAGAATGAGGCAATTCAAAAATTTAAACGGGAACTTTACCTTTGACTGTTTCCTTGATTCCACCCCTCTTCCTTCTCAAGTTTGTATCAGGACGCAAAAGGTTGTTTTCAGGTGACCATTCTGCCTCCCCTCCCTTTCCTCTATGAGTAGCTTTATATGAGTATTGTACTCTTTGTACTGCAGTTTAGATTCAGTGTAGGAATCTGTCAGGATGAATTTACATGATGTATAAATTGTTGAGCTGATGGTGTCACTTCATAGTGTCTTAAGAAATCCTACAATATTTCTATACAGTACAAAAACAATATTCTTGAAAATAAACACAGAGAAAAAGGTTTTCTATAAAATGTTTGGATTATTGGTGTGACATACACAAACAGACAGGTAGGCTACTGATCTCTAGGATTTGGGACAGAGTTACATCTTTTGGGTCAGCGCCAGTCACCCCTGAAGTAGCCTCATTGGTTTCAGTAGGTCCTCATGAGTGTGACTTCATTGCATATCACCCTTCATTTATTTCAGAAAATTTTTTTTGATAAGAATACTTGTAAAAAAAAGTATTGGTTGTTTCCTCTACAGTCTTGTAAATGTCTCGTAGGACCATAGGTTTTCAGTTCATGGGTTTCAGGCTACAATAAGAGATGCCAGAACAAATGGTAGATTGACAAAGAATAAAATTATCAGCTGTAGGCTGCAATCCTAAACACATTTTATTGGGACATGAGTTCTGTTGAACGTACAGTAGTAGGACTTACTTCTAAGTAAACATACATAAAATTGTGTTATATGACTAATGTGCAGTGTGAACCTATGCAAGTTCACTCAGAAGTCTGTCTCGCCATGTCCAGGTAAGTGGGCATAAAATTGCACTGTAGGGCTGCAACCGACCTGGAAGTCAGTCCCACTGAAGTCAGTGGAACCACTTCCGAGTAGACATGAATGCTCAATGGTAGGAGGCTTTTGTTAATTCTCAGTGTCACAAGGCGAAGATTATTCCCCAGTCTGTTGAAGTTGTGATAAAAACCCATCAAGTAATATTTTAAGCTAACCCCAGAATCAGATTTGTTGGGACTTTTTGCATTTGGGGCACAAGTCTACGTGCATTCTTAAAAAGCATGGCTGTTCCTCGAGTTGGTTTTGTTTATTTAAATAAGTATTTTCATGGCAACAATGGAAACATAGCAAGGGCCTTGCTGGGTCACACCAAAGGCCCCTCATAAGCCATCATTTTGTTCTCTGGCCAACCAGATGGGAAGCCCACAAGCATTCCTGTGCATTTGCAGATGCAGTATTCCAATGTGGGATCTTGCAACACATGGAAAAACACAGATGTGGCTAATAGGTCCACTCCTCTGCCTGTAAAGGTACATACGGAAGAAGATACAGCTTAAGCTTCTAACAGCATATGGAGTTGCTCAGTTGTGATTGCTGTTGACAAATACAGATGCAAATACAAGAGACCTGGATACCAATGCAAATGCTGACAAATTCTCTGTAGACTTTAAAAAAAAAATTCTAAAAGTAATAATAATACAAGTAAAAATAAAAAATGTGCACCCCACTCCCAAGACTACAACCCATCGTAACTATCCAACCTCCCAAAATTTTAACACCTCTTGAGATGGTTTGAATTCTTTTGTGTTTTAACAGTACAAATTCTACAAATAAGTTCAATATCTCCTCAAAATCATTTCTCCTCCATATTCCCCTCTTACCTGAATTTATCATTAATAGCTATTTATCATTAATAGCTATATCCCCCACCTCTTTATACCATTCTTCCACCTTGCCCCTTCCACTTTCTAGCTATAACTCATGCCACTGTTAATAAATTTGTGAGCAAGTCCTTCATAGCCTATGTACATTCCACCCTGTCTTAAACTGATAACAATGAATGGACTTTCATTCAGCTTTAACCCTGTGATTTGTCTCATCTCCTTAAACACCCTTTGCCAATTTTTAAAAATGTATTTACAGTGGTACCTCGACTTATGACGATAATGCGTTCCGACGCGATTTTCGTAAGTCGAAAAATCCGGGTCAAAAATTCGTAAGTCGAAAAAATCCTATTAAAAGCGGCTGTGACGTCTTTTCGTAAGTCGAAAAAAATTCGGATGCGGCGGCCATTTTGTTTTACCGGAAGTCACTCGTAACTCGAAAAAAATGTAAGTCGAGGTACTCGTAAGTCGAGGTACCACTGTATACCCTTACTACATGTGAACATAAGTCTCTGTTTCCTGCCATCCCCTCCAACATAACACCGAATATTTCTTGTTTGATTAAATCTTGTTGGTGTTAAATTCCACCTCCATATTAACCCATTGTAATTTTCTTTTATCCTTATAGACATCATTTTCAGAAAGCATTTCTCCCATATTTCCCCCCAGCTGTGACGATTTATCTGACCTGTTATCTCCTTTTCCCACACCTCTTTTATTTGATCTTGTTAATCCTCCGATTCTACTAATACTTTATAAATTTTACGGGTTTCCCCTTTATGTCCCTTTTTAAATCATTTTTAAATTTTTTGTATGCTATCTGTATTTCTTGTTTTCCCTTAACCACTTCCTTGTCCATTGCTCCAGTTGTACACAGTTAAACCAAGTTATTTTACTTCATGTTAGAGCTCTTATTTGTTTTTTGCTTCTCATTTTCTCCAGCCATTTCTTTATTTTGAATATTTTCTTCTCTTTTGCTTCTTTTTCAATTTCCTTGTTTAAATTTACTAGGAAGTCTTCTATCATCACCACCGGAATTTGTGGGGAATTTACTGGTATCAGTTTTCCTTTATATTTCACCCATATCTCAATGATATTTCTTAATATGGGATTTTCAATATTCTGCCACTGTTGCCAATTTGGTTTGATAAAAAATATATTCTCAGCCAAATGAGCACCAAGTCAAATACTACTAGCAAATCACTTTCCTCAGGGCCACGACTTTGCTGTCATCTGTAGTTCTTGCTGTTGTTACTACTCAACTCTTGCTTACACTAAACAGCGATTATAGGGAGGAAATCTGAAACATTCTATGGAGGTATCTGTGCTGTTGTTGCCAAGGAAGAATCCAAAGATGTGAAAGGATGCAAGATTATCATCTTGTTTTTTCATACTCATACAACTTGTACGCATTATGGCTGAGACAAACGACACACACCCATTTTGTTCATTGTGGAGTAATATGTATATCGCCTTCCCAGCAGATTAATTCATTGTTATCGTTTCTTGTGTTTTGTTGTTTACACTGGAAATAATTATTTAACACACACTTAGGTATTATGTGTGTGAAAGTAGCCCATGTTTTTCATCACATGCACTAGATTCCCATCTTTTCATCCCATATGTCCCTGTCTCCCACACTGTAATAAATTTACATAAATTTGGTCCTTAGGTATCTTATTAGTCTAGCAAAAAAAAATCTTTCCAAGGAAGATGCTTCAGAATAATGTCATTCTAAAGCCCACATTCTTTGTACAGTGGTACCTCGAGTTACAAACGCCTCAGTTACAGACACTTCAGGTTACAAACTCCGCTAACCTGGAAGAGTTACCTCGAGTTGAGAACTTTGCCCCAGGATGAGAATGGAAATTGTGTGCCGGTGGCGCAGCGGCAGCAAGAGGCCCCATTAGCCAAAGCACACCTCTAGTTAAGAACAGTTTCAGGTTAAGAACGGACCTCCGGAACGAATTTAAGTTCGTAACTAGAGGTACCATTGTAAATTGAAATACATACATCTGGCTACAAATCCAAACTTGACTGCACAGCTGTGCAAAAAGTAGTCATTATAATATGGCATCTTGTTATTTAACCATCTGAGAACAAGGCTTTGAATTAACATTATGAAACCAGAGCAGCATGCTCTCAGTGGACGGGGTTTCCTGGATCTGCAAATCCAAGAACCGACTGCCCAAAAGGCAGAACAGCTGCTTTACTACAAAGGTGTGAGTGTATCCTCAGACAGAACAGGCAGCCTATGAGACCCAAACTAACCCCTGATCTGTCAGAGAAAGGTGCATTATTTTCAACCTTTGTGCATTAACAAGGTACTGTGTGAAGCATTAGTGCAATGACAGAAAACTAGCAGATGCCATTGCAACTGAACTTTTACACCTGCAACTGCGGCTGAAAACTACACATTATTTTGAAATATTGTGCTCGTAAACCCAAAATATATATTATCCTGAGTAAGCAGTGCATAAGAGGGGGTACCCACTATATCATATTGCACTTTGGGCAGATTATTATCAAACTGCTGAGTGAGCAGAGTTGCCAGAATATTTCAGTTACAGGTAGGTAGCCATGTTGGTCTGTCATAGTCAAAACAAAATAAAAAATTAAAAAATTCCTTCCAGTAGCACCTTAGAGACCAACTAAGTTTGTTCTAGGTATGAGCTTTCGTGTGCATGCACACTTCTTCAGATACACTGAAACAGAAGTCACCAGACCCTTATATATAGTGAGAGGGTGGGAGGGGTATTACTCAGAGGGGTGGTGGGAATGGGTGATAGGCTGATAGCCGTGGTAAACCTGTTGACTGTTAACGACTGCAATTTACAGGAAAAAGAATATTTCAGTTCAATTTGTAGGTTAAAAATGTTGTCATTTTGGCTAGGATTAAAACACCACACAAGCCCCAGGAAGAGACAGAGCTTTATGGGGAAGGCTGAGGACTAGAAAGAGACAGTTAAAACTAAGGGGTGGAGAGACCAGGGCAAGGTGGCCAGTGGAAGCATGCAGCAAGGCAATGGACGGAAAAAAGAGGAACCCGAGAGAACAGCTGGAAAGTGAGACTTGAGGAAAAGCATAGAACGGACAGAGAAACAGGGGAAGAAGGTTCCAGTGATAAATATTGCACCATACCACAGAAAACATTTCAAGTTGCAATCTCCAAGTTTCCAACATACATTTATTCTATGTGTGTGTGTGGAAGGGGACGGGGGGACGGGACCAGGATGCATAACAGAGTTCTGAAGAAACGATGACTGATGGAGCTGGAGGAGAAAGTGCAAATGGGACCAAACCTCACAGAATAGAAGGCTTTGCCTGTCTCATCAACAATGCAAGCAGATGCATGAAAGTAAAAGTTGTCATCTACTACATATTTTAAAAGAACACTGTTGGAAGAGGGTGGTTTAAGTAGAGAATGAGCAGGGAAAGCTCCCCTCTCTCCATACCCTGCTTTTCCACTGAAAGATTTCTTTCTCTCAAGCTATTTCCAGTTTGTTTCCACACCCCACCCTCACAAACATGGATTCAGCACCACACAGAGGGAGCAGCAGTTGGGGTAGATAGGAATGGAGAAGTGGCAGGCAGAGAAAGGCTAAAACAGCCCTCACACTGCTGCTTTTACCTAAACTGGGCCCCCTCAAGCTGCCCCCCCCCCATTTTAAAGAAGCAGTGAATGTATCCACATGCAATGGTAACTTGATTCTGACAAAACTACAACGAACAGTTATGCAGGAAAGGAAGTTTGCCTGTTGTGGCTTCTCCTGAAACTGCAGTACTCAGCAACCTAGAAGGGGCAATGCAGGCCAGCAGACAGTGGACGAAGGTGATGAGCTTAAATGTCAGGTACTGATTTGAACCAGCTAAAGGCAGGCTTCTAGGGAGAGTATTCTTGCTGTGCTAGAAGACCAGGTACACCAACAGGTAAAGCAATACCTTTTCTTGGCTCTGTGTTGCACCTCTGAGAACTTCCAAGCCTTTCAACTTTCCTTGGAGTCCAAAATACCCAAGAAAGGAAGAGCTCAGTCAAGACCAGAATCTTTCCTAAGATGCCCTGTGCAAGACCAAAACTTGGCACCCCCAAAATGGATCTTCTCAATTTTGCAACCCCTTTGCTTGACGCTCTGTGTGGGGCAACTGCCTGAACCACCCTAAATCCAGAGCTGCCCCCCCCCCACATACCAAGCTGCCTTATCCCGAGTCAAACCGGTACAGCTACACACACCGGAAGCGATGGCTCTCAGGGATGGAGACCGGGGCTTGGCCCACTCTAAATCCCAGGTGCTGAACCCGAGGCTCTCTGCATGGAAAGCAGCCACTCCATCCACAGAGCCTGGTCTACCTAGAAGTTGGCCACATTGGCACCCACCCACAGCGGAGGACAGGGGAGTGTGCAGAGCCCACCTGCCCATGGTGCGCGCGCACACCTGGGCAGTTTTAAGGTGGCCGGACCAGGGCAGGTGCCAGGGGAGTCCCAAATGTGTCTCCTCTGGGTGCCTCCGGGAAAGAATCCAGCCGCTGGTGGGGTGGGGGGCGTTACAGCAGCCGGGGGGGGGCGCAGCAGAACAGCCCCGACCCCTCTGGCCACGGGGGGGGATTCCCTGGCAGAGAGCCAAAGCAAACTTCTTGAGTTTCTTGCGCAGGGTCTCTCGGAGTGGGCGATGCTGACCCCCCTCCTTGCCAAGGGAGCCTCTGCCTGACAGCCCTCCCTCATGAAGCGCGGCGGCCACGGCGGGCGGGGGGAGCCAAGCCGGCCTCCTTCCGCGACTAGCTGCCGCCTCGAGAACCAGGAGCCGCCCCTACCCCGACCACGCATGCGCGTTGCAATGGAGGAGGCGGACGCGGCGGGGAGGGACGGCGCCAAAGGGATGCGGGGCGAAGGGTTTTCCAACAACACCACCGGCTCCCGAGCGCAGCTTCCGACAGGCGTGGAGGAGGAGCCGAAGTAGCCCGCGTTTGGCACTGCTTTGTTTTAAAGGCTTGGAGGTAATCTTGTTTAATACAAGATTAAAACACAAAATGCATAAGGAAAACAAAAGCGGAACAAAACAAGAACCGCCTCCCTCCCACCACACGTTCCAAAGGATATAGGATGTTGGTCAGCCAAAGGCCGGGTTGAAGAGAAATGTTTCCACCACCCGGTGCCTTCAGGTGCCTTATGAAGGTACCAGGTGAGCCTCTCAGGGGAGAGCAGTCCTGCTCTAACTATTTCCGTTGAAATACCTCGCAATGCAATGAATCCTAGAATGGTAGAGTTGGAAGGGACTCTGGGGCCATCTAGTCCAGCCCCCTTGTGGCCATTGGGGGGCTCAAACCCATGACCCGGAGATTAAGAGTCTCAGGCTCTACTGACTGAGCTGTGTCTAATTTTATATCTGGTTTTAAGAGCGTCGGGGAGTGGGATGAGTGACAAGCCCCACTTTGGGAGCCCCAAAATGCTGAAAGCAAAAACTCCATTAGTATTTTGTTGGTGGTAAAGGTTTTGCGCCTTCAAAGGCTGTTTAAACAGAACAGGCTATGCTGTCCCATTTGGGGATCAAACATGCCAATGTGGCAATTTATTTGTTAAGAGGATGGGAGAAAGGGAACAGTTCTTCATAAGGATCAGAATAAATGTGGCTGAAATTGCGTCCTTGAAAGCTATGGCCCCACGATCACACCATGGCCTGTTGGCCAATCGGGAGTGGTGGTGTGATCGGGGGGGGGGGGCCTTTAAAAGGTGGCGGCATGTCGTTGGGGGGTTTACCTGGCTTCGCGCCACCCAGCCGACATAGATTTAGGTGTGTGCTTTGGCCTTGCTCTGGACTTTGGTTGGTCGCCTGTTTTGGAACAGGGGCCGGGTAGGATTTTTTTCCTTTTGGCAAATTGGTACTGGCCTCTTGGTTTTCACGTACCTCTTAGCAATCGCCACAACTTTGTAAGGTTAGGCGGTTAGGCATTGACTTAGTGAAGTGTGGGGGAGGGGAGGGGAGGCCATCACCTGCCCCTCCAGGTACAAGGGTATTCCGGTAAAGGAATCTGCGGGCCTGGATCTCGTCCAAAGTCTGCTTGGCAGGCTAGGGCCATGCCAGGACCCAGCGGGAACCCCTCAGTGAGCTTCAGTGGGTCACCATCGACAGAGCTCCCTCTCTTGGTGGTTTACCCTTCCAGACTTCCTACAAGGCGGGCAGGAGTCAGATATAGTTATTGCCAATGCCTAAGCCAATACCACTCACATTGCTGTAACCAATAAAGTTGTGGCCTAAATTTTGCCCATTAACCTTTAAACTAAAATTCTGTCTCAATGTGTTTTTATTATTCTTGGGGGTTACGCCGGGGCCTTGATGCGCCACCGAATTCTCACATTTCTCACATTTTTCTCTTTCTTTTCTAGGCTTTCCAGGCTCAGAAGAGCGTTTTCCCGTCTGGGAAGAAAAAACAAAGTGTCCCCTCTCCTGGAATCCTCCCCCTCCCCCTCCCCCTCGTCCAGCGCCAAAGTGTCCCCTATCCCGGAGTCCTCCCCCTCGCCCACAGCCTCCCCCTCCACCTCTGCCTTGCCCTGCGGGCCGCTGTTTGAGAAAACAAAAAAGGTAAGACCCTTCAGCAGGGCTGCATTTAGATGAAGAGAGGCCCTCGGATGCTCCACTTGTGAGCCAACCCCCCACCCTCACGACTAGAAGAAAATGGAAGTGTTATAAACAAAATTGAGGGAAGCGAAGAATGATGATGGGGGTTTAAAATTCTGCAATTCTCAATTTCTCCTCTAAAGGACATCAGATGTTATTGTTAACTTAAATACCATGGTGGTTTTTAAATATGCATAGAATTAATACTGAAAAACTTTTGCAATTACTGAACTTTGAGAACAGATTTGCAAGAACCGGAGCCCACCAGTTTATATGCGATTTCAGTAATTCAGCGACAATGAAATCACTTCCTGGAGCTTTACCAGACTTCATTTGTAATATTAACGAAGAGACTTCAGATTCAGAAATTGGAGGCCACAGTGTAGAGTTGTCTACAGAGATAACAGGGGGCGCAGGATGCCAATGATCCCTAAACAATGCGCTATAGTGCTCTTCCCATACGTCTGCAGGAATTGTACATTGTGGGCTTTGGTTTGATTAGAGATAATCTTCCAAAAGTTAATTTTATCTTTTTCTTTGGTGGCTTTGATAAGGGCCTGCCATATAAGAGAATCCGCAGCTCTTTTTTTAGTTTTTAGTAGCTCTTTATATTTCTTTTTTTAAGTTGTAGTTCAAGTTTAGTGGTTGGATTAGGGTTTTGCTGGAAGGCCCTAAAACATTCTCTAAGGATAAGTTTTGCTTGGATGCATTCATGGTCAAACCATTTTTTATTAATAAGGCACCCATCATGATTGGGGCTTCTAGATCTCGAGAGCAGTGGTTGAAGCTTTAAGGTTAATAGATTATACTGATCGATTGGGGAAGTCCCTTTAACGTTGTTGGAAATCAGGTTGTCTAGAAGGAGCTGGCCATCTGCTGATTGTGTCCATAGGCTGAAATTATCCTTAACATGAGAGGACCATTTAATTCTAGATCTACCTCTTTGTTTTGGGTCATCAGGTTTGGCTGCTTGCGGGTTAAGCCGGCAGCTGGGGGATCTTGTTAGTTCAATCTTTTTAATGATTAGAGGCAAATGGTCACTTTCTGTTCTTATATCTACCATAAAATCAATATGTTCGTCAAATAGGTCTTGAGAAATAAGAATGTAATCAATGGTGGAGTGCTTTAGACCTGACCAAAAAGTATATTGGCCAGGGCAATCTCCCAATGAGAGGCCATTTAAGATGACGAGGTTTAACCTAAGTGCCAATTGAAAAAGGCATGCACAATTAGCAACTGGATCTAGTGACAGTCGCCTAAAAAGAGGCCAAGATTCATCGTTTACATTTAGGCCACCTATTCCACATTCATTGATTAGCTGTTTGTCAGAATGGCCTAATCTTGCATTAAAATCACCACCAATAATTAGGGAGGCTTAGGGGAACTTATCTATGGCAAAGTGAACACAATCTTCCAACTCATCCCAAACGTTTTTGAGATCAGACTGTTTCATGAGTGGATGAATATATACATTTATGCATATGTCATTGAAATGGGGGAGAAATGCCCTCGCATGAAGTCTTGGGTTTACAATTTTGGCAGAGGGGAGACTGCAGTGCTGGGGAGCGGGCAGGCTGGTGAGGCCCCATAGATCTAGGCCCTAGGCTTCAGCCTACTTAGCCTATACATAAATCCGGCCCTACCCTTCAGCATATAAATCTTGCTTCCAGAGTAAATTTTAGTCCCCTGCAACTGTCTGAAGCCTATTTCGAGGTTCAGGAAATAAACAATAGCCCATGTGCCTCTTTGTTTCCCTTGTAGGCTCTGCAGACCTTCTGCCATCCGGATCTGGAAGAAGATGGCAGGAGGAAGAAAGAAGAAAGCAAGCATGAAGGTGATGTCTATTTTATGGTTACCAGATTTTTTTCAATGAATCCGGTGACACTTTTTGGGGGGGGGGGATTTCATGTTTTACTATCCATAATTAAAGGTGGCACAAGGGGTTCACAATCCACATTAAGCTGAGCTATGGGCAGGCCCTTAGAAGTTTTCCCTGGTGTAATATTATATTCCTGTCATTTAGAAGCACCGCTTCCATCCAGGGCCTTCTGATGGTGGTATCAAGCTTGGTGGTATCATCAGCCAGGAGTGCCAGAACCCCCCCTCGCGACTCCCAAGCATATCTCGAGCCTAGGGGAAGGGGGGGTGAGCTCCGCTTTCCTGGCGGTGTTGGCAAAGCCCTGTGCAGCTCTCCCCTGCCTGCCTCCCTCCGCCAGCTGGGAGTGCGGGGACAATGGTGCGTACGCTGCGCACGGGCGGGCAGCATGGCGAGTGTCACCCTAGTCAGGATGGCACCCGGAGCACGCTGCACCCACCTTGCTCCGCCTCTGCTGCCGCTGCCACATTTCCCAGGGACATTTAATGAAATCCAGGGACATTCCAGGGATGGAAATTGTCTGGGGACAGAGTTGCAAATCTGGGGACTGTCCCTGGGAAACGGGGACATCTGGTAACCCTAGTCTATTTCCAAGGACATGTTCAGGGTGTAGGAACGTTTAAATAATTTCGTTTAGTTGCAGAGTTAAACGTTTCCTTATTTATGTCTGCACAGCAGCAAACGGCTTGCTGACTCGTTAGAGTCTTTCTTAGTTGTGAATCCCTTTTATCCCTCTTAAAAACAATACATATGAATCTGTGTGATAATAAAACAAATGAGTTTACTGTCAGATTCATACTTGGGTTACAAAATAAAAACTATAGGTTACATATTAGTGAGTCTTAACAACTCCATCAAAGCATCTATCAGCAGCAGCAGCAGCTTAACTGTCCAACGGACCAAACAAACTGACACAGAGGTGACAGTTAGTCCTTCTTGGAATGTTGGACTTGACTGACACATCCCACACAGGGTATATAAGAAAGTCCCCAAACAGTTCTAAGTGCTAGCCTTCTCTTCTTTTCCATTTAGATGACCTTGTAATAGAAGATTTGGAGGAGGGGGAGGACACCTTTTCCACCTGAGGTGAGGTAATGGATATGTTGCATAGCTATTATCATGCACGTGTCATTGTGAATATATATGTTACTGCATTCTTGAAAGTATCACCACACCAAAGACAAAGTGCCAGCCTCGGGTTCAGCACCTGGGATTTAGAGTGGGCCAAGCCCCCGTCTCCATCGCTGCCGGTGTGTGTAGCTGTAGCGATTTGACTTGGGATAAGGCAGCTTGGTATGTGGGGGGCAGCTCTGGATTTAGGGTGGTTCAGGCAATTGCCCCACACAGAGCACCAAGCAAAGGGGTTGCAAAATTGAGAAGCTCCATTTTGGGGGCGCCAAGTTTTGGCCTTGCAGTATCTTTGTATTTTGAAGAGCAATAGGAACACAGTGTTCCTTTGACTCAGACATTGATTCTGTCCCTACAGATTGGAAATTATTGTCAAAAGATTGGGGAAATGCCAAAGCACTTATGGATGCTATGGACTGGGCTGTTTGTGTGTGCTTGCCTTCATGTATGGTTTGTGTTCCATTTGAGTTGCAGACATTGAGCAACTCCTCTGTTTTTTAGTTGTTAGATTCATTGGTATGAAAGCTTATTGTATTAATGAGAAATAATAATAATATTAATAATAAATAAATAAATATTTATACCCCACCCATCTGGTTGGGTTTTCCCAGCCACATACATACTGGGGACTAACTTAATGATGAACCTGTATACTGTAAGACTCTCAGATCTTGCAATACATGGGCTCATAGAGGAAGTGTGTGGTGTATATATTGCTATGCTATGAGATGCTGAGGTCCTGGCATATTTTCTTCTCTAGGACTATAATTTGAAACAGGTGGCATTCCATTATGATGTAAAGCATCTGATAAACAGAAAGGATGCTGTTCTTAATTTCTTATCCTGATCTTGTGTTATTTTATACTGCTGAAGGGCAGCTGTACTGCAGAGGATGCTGCTTTTGGGTCTTAGGATAAAATGAACGGACAGCCTAAAATGAATGCAAGAGCCAATTGTTTAAATATCTCTTAAATGTTAAGGCTCTAATCCTTCATTTCTCTCACCGATTCAAAATAACAGATAGAGAAGGAGAAAATAAAAAACCAGCCAGAACTAACTATAAGTGGTTGTTTTTACAGATGGCTGTACTGATCAGTGTGGGATTCCTCAGCGCATGGACACCATATGCCGCAGTCAGCTTCTTCTTCTTTTTTGCAATATATTTTTATTCTGTTTTCATTGTATATTATAACAAAACACTCATATAACATTTCCAATAACATCATTACATATACATATACTCCGCCGAGTATTGTGACTTCCCTCCTTTCCCGTCCTGGTTTTCATTTTTCACCTCATTCTTACGCTTTCTTTATCTAAATTTGTTTTATGTAATTTTTCATATTTACTATATGTATATTTCCATTATTACATTGCAAGAATTGTGTTAAAACCTGTGAGTGTACTCATGTCTTTACAGTAATTTTTTAAATACTCAATAAACTTACTCAAGCTCGCAAAAAACTTTCTCAAGCTCGCAAAACAACATCAAACCTGGCGTTATGTGAAATACATTCAACAAACACACAAAACGTAACCAGCTGTGCATTCACATAAACAATGCTCTTCTGTATTTTTCACAATATCCAATATTTCTCTTGTACATGATCAACCCATAAAGTTCAACAAAGTAAACAGAAGTCCCAATAGATCAGTTCATTCATAGAGTCCAAATATTTGCTAGTTTCTGTTCCACGTGTGTCTTTGTATATTCATAAATTCCAAATGGGAGCTTGCTACAGTTCCACAGAATCTTGTCAAGGATTTCCGATCTTGTGAAATACCAACTATTGAAGAATGGAGAATAAAACTAATGGAATATTTAGAACTGACTAAATTAACAGGGAGAATTAGAGAACAAAAAGACCAAGTGTTTCAATCAGATTGGAGTAAATTTATTGCATATTTAGGAAAACATTGTAAAAACATGAATTTGGTATAATACTTTGGTATAATACTTGAAATATAATTTGGTATAATACTTTGGTATAATACCAATACTTTGGTATAATACTTGAAATATAACAATCAGAGTTTAAATAATGAAGAATTAAAGCATATAAAATTAGTTATAACAATTTATGTATAAGAAAGGTGTAAGAATGAAAGAGAAAAAGAAACCCAGAATGGGACGGGAAGGAAGTCACAATACTCGGCGGAGTATCTGTATATGTATTGGCTTTATTTAAATGAGTATTCAAGTGTTTTGTTATAATATATAAAAAATGATGAATAAAAATAGATTGCAAAAAAAAAAAAAATCTTGTCAAGGATTTCCGGAATAATGCCTTGTTTCGCCTTCATCAGTTGTACATGTTCTAAATAGTGTATATGAATACAATGTCGTATTTCAATCATATTTTGACAAATAAAAATAATATAAACAATACACCATAGGTGTACATACCATATGTAGTAAATCAAGATTATGGATCTTATGACATGGTGGTTGCTGCAGTAAACAACTGTTGCAATGTAAGTGACTCTCGAATGAGTTCTGTATTTTCAGTTTGAGCTAGCATCATGGCTGTGTCCTCATAATCAGCTTGCTGTTCCACATCCTGCTTCACTGTTTCTCTTTCAGGGAGGTTTTTGTCTGGTTGAATGCTTGTAGTTGGTTCAGACTGAATATCTTCACTGCTGACTTTTGTTGCTTCAATGTGTGGTTGATGCACGAAAGCAGTGATTGGTCTGAACTTCATTATCATAGCATTTTCGAGTCTCTGTCTCTTGCGCTTGCTAGCACCACTTTCAAATCTTTTACTCATGCTTAGATTAGAATCTAAAAATAAGAATAAAAATTGATCTTCAACTGGGTAAACCTGGGCTTCTGTCACTCTTCAGTAGCTGCCACCACTCACTGACTTCCCTATGCCTTTCTTGAGGGGCAGTGAGACCTCTCCCTTAGAGGATTATGGAGGAAGACAATGTCCAAGTCCGCCTTTCCTTTTGAAGCAAAATGTCATTGAAATGGGGGAGAAATGCCCTCGCATGAAGTCTTGGGTTTACAATTTTGGCAGAGGGGAGACTGCAGTGCTGGGGAGAGGCCATTTAAGATGACGAGGTTTAACCTAAGTGCCAATTGAAAAAGGCATGCACAATTAGCAACTGGATCTAGTGACAGTCGCCTAAAAAGAGGCCAAGATTCATCGTTTACATTTAGGCCACCTATTCCACATTCATTGATTAGCTGTTTGTCAGAATGGCCTAATCTTGCATTAAAATCACCACCAATAATTAGGGAGGCTTAGGGGAACTTATCTATGGCAAAGTGAACACAATCTTCCAACTCATCCCAAACGTTTTTGAGATCAGACTGTTTCATGAGTGGATGAATATATACATTAATGCATGTCATTGAAATGGGGGAGAAATGCCCTCGCATAAAGTCTTGGGTTTACAATTTTGGCAGAGGGGAGACTGCAGTGCTGGGGAGCGGGCAGGCTGGTGAGGCCCCCTAGATCTAGAGGCCCTAGGCTTCAGCCTACTTAGCCTATACATAAATCCGGCCCTACCCTTCAGCATATAAATCTTGCTTCCAGAGTAAATTTTAGTCCCCAAGGTCTCTCTGCAACTGTCTGAAGCCTATTTCGAGGTTCAGGAAATAAACAATAGCCCATGTGCCTCTTTGTTTCCCTTGTAGGCTCTGCAGACCTCCTGCCATCCGGATCTGGAAGAAGATGGCAGGAGGAAGAAAGAAGAAAGCAAGCATGAAGGTGATGTCTATTTTATGGTTACCAGATTTTTTTCAGTGAATCCGGTGACACTTTTTTGGGGGGGGGGATTTCATGCTTTATTATCCATAATTAAAGGTGGCACAAGGGGTTCACAATCCACATTAATCCGAGCTATGGACAGGCCCTTAGAAGTTTTCCCTGGTGTAATATTATATTCCTGTCATTTAGAAGCACCGCTTCCATCCAGGGGCGAAAGTAGACTTTATTTCCCCTCCGCGGCTTGCTCGCGGGGTTTGATGCTTAGGTACTTAGGTTACAAAATAAAAACTATAGGTTACACATTAGTGAGTCTTAACAACTCCATCAAAGCATCTATCAGCAGCAGCAGCAGCTTAACTGTCCAACGGACCAAACAAACTGACACAGAGGTGACAGTTAGTCCTTCTTGGAATGTTGGACTTGACTGACACATCCCACACAGGGTATATAAGAAAGTCCCCAAACAGTTCTAAGTGCTAGCCTTCTCTTCTTTTCCATTTAGATGACCTTGTCATAGAAGATTTGGAGTAGGGGGAGGACACCTTTTCCACCTGAGGTGAGGTAATGGATATGTTGCATAGCTATTATCATGTACGTGTCGTTGTGAATATATACGTTGGTGCTTGATTGGAAACTTTGTAGTTTGGTTTAGAAGAGAGAGACAAGAGAAAACCTTGCTCCACAAATGTCTCCTTCTTTGGTCTGGCTTGTGGTTGTAGCACTGAGCTTTTAGGGAAATAACTAAGCCTCACTTACTCTGGGAGCAACCACTTCTACCTTTCGGGAAAGAGCTGTCCCAGAGTAAACAAGAGCTGCCTGTTTCTCAGAAAACCTGCTATGTTTGCCACTCAACTGTATGAGTTCTGCATCACCTTCACCCTGAATTGGCTTCATGACCTTGTAGTGATGTCCTGAAACTCGGAATCCCATTACATTGCATTGCCAGCGGACCTTTGAAAAAGCCAAAACGACAGAGAAGCAGCTAAAAAAGCAGAATGCAGGCACGGAAATGCCAATCTTATATTATTGTTGTTGTTGCTGTCATTACTACAGAAGTGCTCTCTGGTTAATCTTAACCGCTGACTCACTTGAAGAGTCCTAAACACACACTTGTTTTTAGATCTCCTTGCATAGTGGTTGTGCTTCATTCCAATGGAATCCTTGGGAGTAGCAAGCAACTTCCATGAGCGTGGTGTAACTTCCCCTCCCCCTGCGCCTCTCCCAAATCTCCAGCCTGTGGGCCCTCCCAAACAGGTGTGCAGGTAGTGCAAAGGGAGAAGGTGCACAATGATCCAGCTGGATGCAACCCTGTATGTCTATGTGCTGCATCCGTGATTATGCTGCCCAAGTGAAGAATTCAGATTAGGCACAAAATTACCAGCTTTGCTTGTTTTCTCTTTTGGACTCTGTTTGGTTGTGGGGCTGTTTATTCACTTACATTTTTGCCCCACCTTTTCTCCAAGGATCTCACGGTAACATACATGATCCCCACCACAACCGTTTGTCCTCATAACAGCTTTCTGGGGTTGTTTGTGACGAGAGGAACAGGCTCAAGATCACCCAGGGAGCTTTTGTGGTTGAGTGGGGAGTTGAACCTGAGTCTTCCTGAAATAATCATCCAGCACTTTTAACTCTCAGCGTGAAGCCTGTGGATAAGGCCTGAAGCATTCACAAAGTACCTCATGGAATTTCAGAAGACAAAAAAGCTTTACAGAGAATAATTAAAATTGCCCAGAATGTTATTGGGCTCCAACTACCAACCCTGGATGAGATCTTCATGTCTCGCTGCTTGAAGAAGTCACACAATATCCTGAGAGATCCCACCCACCCTGCTCACAACCTCTTTGCACTGTTGCCTTCGGGCAGAAGATACAGGACGATGAAAACTCGAACCACACGCCTTCTGAATAGTTTCTATTCAAGAGCTTTGATTGCACTAAATAATGATCTCAGGGCCAGTAGTAAGAAATAGCAAGCAGTGAGTAGTAAGGAATGAGATTGGTTTTAGGTTATGTTATGCTTTTAATAGGTTATGTTACATTCTGGATTATGTTATGTTTTAATAGATTATGTCTTAATAGGATGAGAGTGTTGGAGATATGTGCAAATGTGTACGGTAAATCCGGTCTTTGGGTGTTTGATTTTCGTTGTTGTGTATACTGTGTATATACGGACAATGACAATAAATTTATCTTATCTTATGTTAAGGACTGCAATTTTAATTTATGCTTGACCTAATTTTTAATATGGATTGGGTATGGTAACAGGAAACAGAGCAGCGCGTAGGGATTGTGGTGGAGGAGAGGGCAAGTTCTGTTGCACCCACATAAGTCACTCTATGCATTGAGATATAGTCCATCAGCCCCATAGAACTCCTCTGCAAAGGGAGCTGCAATGGTTGCCAGGATGCTACCAGGTGCACCTCAAGGTTTTGCTTTTAGCATTAAAGCACTAGACAGCTTGGGACCAGGGTACCTAAAGGAGCACCTTAACCATCTATTGCTGCCCAGCAACTGTGCGCCTGAGATGGGGCCCTGCTGAGAATACTGCATGAGCCAGAGGTGTGCTTAGTTTGTACTAGAAATTGGCTTTTAGTAGTGTAGCTCCAGCCCTCTGGAATCCATTCCCAGCTGGAATCCCAGGTGCACCTCAAGGTTCTGCTTTTAGCATTAAAGCACTAGACAACTTGGGACCAGGGTACCTAAAGGAGCACCTTAACCATCTATTACCTGGGACCCAGGTGGCGCTGTGGGTTAAACCACAGAGCCTGGGCTTGCTGATCAGAAGGTCGGCGGTTCGAATCCCTGCAACGGGGTGAGCTCCTGTTGCTCAGTCCCAGCTCCTGCCCACCTAGCAGTTCGAAAGCACATCAAAGTGCAAGTAGATAAATAGGAACAGCTCCAGCGGGAAGGTAAACGGCATTTCCGTGCACTGCTCTGGTTCGCCAGAAGCGGCTTTGTCATGCTGGCTATACGCCGGCTCTCGGCCAATAAAGCGAGATGAGCTCCGCAACCCCAGAATCGGACACGACTGGACCTAATGGTCAGGGGTCCCTTTACCTTTACCCATCTATTGCTGCCCAGCAACTGTGCGCCTGAGATGGGGCCCTGCTGAGAATACTGCATGAGCCAGAGGTGTGCTTAGTTTGTACTAGAAATTGGCTTTTAGTAGTGTAGCTCCAGCCCTCTGGAATCCATTCCCAGCTGGAATTAGACAGGTGCCTAGCATCCTAATGCTTAGGTGTCTTCTTGAAGATGTTTTATTTAGGAAAGCTCTCCCTAATGTGCGACCCAGTAATTGATCTGTAGGAATGGTTTTATTTATTTTTTGAATATATTATTTTTGTATTATATTTTTGTACACAGCTTTGAGGGCCTCGGGGTTTTAAGCAATTTATAAATTTGCAAAATAAATTTTAAATAATTATGTGCACCTATTGTTTCAATTTCCTGTTCGCACCAAGGGTAACAATCAGAATATATTGCACTGGGGTGATTTTACAGATTCCTGAGTTGGAAAATGCAGTCGGTAGGTGGCTCTGTTCCTCTCTGTACGCCAGTAACAGCCTTCAGCAGTGCATGCTGGTGCCTAGTCTTTTGCTGTTGCTCTTATCTATGAAAAAAGAAGCGTGGGTCTGCATGCAGTGTTAACTTTTATGCATTCTCGTTTCCCATATTGTTTGACACTTCATTTGCTTTCTCTTCCTAGACACCCCGTGAAGTGGCCCAGCAGGCGGTAGATGCGGATGTGCATTGCGTGGCAGTGAGCACGTTGGCTGCTGGCCACAAAACGCTTGTTCCTGAACTCCTCCAAGAGCTGCATGCCCTTGGCCGCCCAGACGTCCTTTTTGTTTTGTGTTTTTAAATAAATCTTTAGTGGTTTTAAAATAAAAATACATATATCTACATACATCAGATCGAAAATAAGATAAGAATAAATATAAGAATAAAGAAAAGTCAAAATAGAAGAAGTAAAGAATAAAGAATTTTAGATGACAACGAAAGAAGATCAAGAACATTGTTTCACAAAAATCCATTTTTCAATGTTATACAATCATAAATAAAAGCAACTTCCAATTTTTCACATTGTATTTGTATTGTCTTTTTTGTTAAGTTTATCGCACATTCTTTTATTACTGCTTTTAATCCTTTTACATTCTTGTCTTAAACTTATTTTATATATTTCTTTTTTCTTTTGCAAGTATCTACCCAGTTCCGCTAAAAGGTTATTATTTGGATAATATATATTTACGTATTTTTTGAATATATTCCATTCTTTATATACGGTACCTTCTGGTTTGTAAGCCCTCTTATTTTCCCTGACATCTTCGCCAGTTCAAGGTACTCTATCCTCAGGGTTTGCCACTCAGTTATCGTTGGGGCTGTCTCACTTTTCCAGTTCCTGGGGGTGAGCACGTTGGCTGCTGGCCACAAAACGCTTGTTCCTGAACTCCTCCAAGAGCTGCATGCCCTTGGCCGCCCAGACGTTCTCGTCATGCGTGGAGGCATCATCCCTTCATTTCTCTCTCACCAATTCAAAATAACAGATAGAGAAGGAGAAAATAAAAAACCAGCCAGAACTAACTATAAGTGGTTGTTTTTACAGATGGCTGTACTGATCAGTGTGGGATTCCTCAGCGCATGGACACCATATGCCGCAGTCAGCTTCTGGTCAATATTTCACTCCAGTGAATCAATACCGCCCATCGTTACCTTGTTGCCATGTCTTTTTGCTAAATCCTCAACAGCCTACAACCCTTTCATTTACTATACTTTCAGCAAAACTTTCCGGCGTGAAATTAAGCGCCTCCAGTGCTGCTGTAGTCAGAAAGTTTACTTTAGCACCAAGCATACCACCAATAGCCATGTGTCAGTGATTTGGTCAGGAAGGGATAACGCACACATTTCTTCATTCAGAAAGACAGATAGTGGAGAAGTTCCAAATCCATCAGCTGCAGCTGCAGAAGTCTTATTTGAAAATGTTGCTCCAAAGTCCAGACCATAAAATCTCCCAGGGAAAAACTGCAAGGGCAGTAATTCCTATGAAGTTTATAATAAACTGCTTGCAGGATAATTCCGAGTTCAGGTGTCAATGATGGAGTCAAGAGGCACAGGCGTCTTGAAGAGTAAGAAAATACCTTTGCTTAATGGGATGCTAACACCCACCCCCCAATTACTTCTATTAAGGCTGTTGAGCAAGAACCTTACAAAAAATGGACTTTTCATAAAAGGGTCGCTCTACCCGTCTTGTGCATGTCGATCTCAGTAAAGGATTCACAGAACTGGAAACTGCCACCAACTTCAGACTCTACAGAGGCTATTGAGCAGGAAAAGAAAAGGTACCAGGGGTAGGAAATGGATATTTGTCAATCTGACAAGCAAACAAAGCTAGGGCAACAAGACTGGACCAAAAGGGCAAGAGGCAGGTGAACAAACAGTATGAAACAGCAGGACATAATTTCACCATCTCTCTGTTTAGATTCAGTAGCATTTATTTTCAATTCTAATTTGCATTTTAAAAGATTCGAAGTGTATTTCAGATATAATGCAGTCTTATTTACCTTCTTTCTATCTTAATAAAACTTAAATTTTTAATTGTAAATCAGTTCCCAATATTAACATTACAAAATATTTTAGCTCAGACCTACAAACATTTTCATATGTTTACAGTGCTCTTTTAACATTAATTCTTTTTATCAACAAATCACAATGCATCAACACAAACTACCTTTAACAAACTATAAGGTTCACCATGAGATATGAAGTTTGTTATGAGACACAGGTTTACAGAGATTGCTGCCTCATATCCAAGCATTTTTCAATATCATCAAGAACTTGGACAGCTGCCTTTGGGATTCGGGTTCCAGAGCCAAATATATTGAAAACTCCAGAGTCATGCAGGAAGTCACAATCCTGTGCAGGAGACATAGCTGTCAAGTTTCGGATTTGAAAATAAGGGATCAGCAGCTTCAGAGAAAAAAAAAAACAGTTTTCTTCTGCCACACATGCCCAGCTCCCCCCAAAACCGACTCCAGCTAAATACATAAAATAGCTAGTGGTAGACGGGGCGCGCGTGCGCGCAGGGAAGCCGGTTCTGGCTGACCATGAGGGGGAACTGCCCAGTGGCCAGAGCTGTGGGCCAGAGCTTGCCTCAGGGGCTCTCCTTGGTTACTGCCACTTCAGGAGGGGCTGCAGCAAGGGGCCGCCTCCCAGGGCTGCTGGCGATGCATCCTGCATGGAGGATGGTGCTCCCCTAAAAGCCCTTTTCACTAAGGACCCAAAGTCCTGGGTGTTGGGCCCTGAGTCCTCTCCCAGCCTTTGGAAGAGCCCGAGGAGGCCTGCAGGTGGATGAGGCAATCCCCGCCACCCCCAGTGCTCTGTTTCCAGCAGGGGACAAACAAGAAGCTCAGAAGCTGGCCATGGGAACCCTAGCGCTCCTCGGTGGTGGACTGCTCCTTTCCATGGGGGCTCCATCCGGCTCCCGTTGGAAGGGCGGCGCTGGCGGGGAGGCTCTCACCGGCCTTCCGTGGGGGCCTTTTCAGGCCGGTCCCCGTTTTAAAGGCGTGACAGCCGCGGACGCCTCTTCGTTCCACGGCAGCACCCTGACCAGGAGCGGGGGGTTCCTTGGCCTACGGTCTGCTGGACTTCGGTCCCATGGCCCGCCCGCCCGCCACCGTTGCATGCCAGCCGGGAACCCACGGACCTCGCCCTGCGCCGGCCCTGGTG
The DNA here is from genome assembly GCA_034641385.1 of Darevskia mixta. Lineage (NCBI taxonomy): Eukaryota > Metazoa > Chordata > Lepidosauria > Squamata > Lacertidae > Darevskia > Darevskia mixta. Next base: position 2,769,402 of record JAWWNH010000130.1, read on the forward strand.
ACCAAAGGCTCCGTCTCCAAGGCGCCCCGCTCGCTCTCTTCCTTCTGCGCTCGCGTCATTGTGGCCAAGTGGCGTCTCCCGGTGCAGCCGTCACTGCAGGGCTTTCTCGGGGGCGGGGGGCACCTTCCCAAGATGCTGTACGGCGGCGGCGGCGGCGCTGGAGCTGCGGGGACGCTCAGCTGAGTGTCGAGCAGACCGAGGCTATTAAGGAGCCCTGCCGGTTCTGAGGACCAAAGGCCCTGGGGAAGCCAGACCTGCCAGAGCAGGGTCCCCTCCTCCCCGGGAGACCTCGGTATGGCTGCCGGCCACCGTCCTAGCCAAGCGGTTTGGCGCAGCGGATGCGCGGGCCGCTCCGGCTCTGCGCTCGCTGCCTTCCATCCGCAGGTCGCTCGGAGCCTGAGTGGACGGGGACGCGCGAACTGCAGGCGACGAGCCGGCCCCTATGAGAGCACTGGCGGGGATGCGGAAGAGCCGGGCCCCGGGGCGCCCCTCCGCCGCCCGGACAGCCCGCGGGCCTGAGTCTCTGGGGCAGCAGCAGCGTCGCTCGGCAGCAGCAGCATGAAGCGGCCGCTGGCAGGGCCTCCCTCCCGGCCCCGGGGCGCCTTGGGCCTCTTCGGAGGGCAGTCCGCAGCGACGCCGGAGCCGGAGGATGCGCTGAGCCCGGCTGAGGAGGCGTCCGCGGGGGCCCCGTCCCCCGTCCATCCCAGCGCCGACTGCGGAGAACGAGGCGTCGGGGGGCTTGCGAGAGTGCCCTTTGTGCCTGCTGCTCTCGTCGTGCGCGAATCCGGGAATTTACTGGGATATACGTTTTGCGGGAGAGCAACGGGAAACGCCTTAGATTCTGGGTGTTTCCCGGCCAAAACGGGATACTTGACAGCTATGACATAAAACATGCATGCAAACTTTGTAAAGTAAAATTCTGCAGAACACATGCTAAAAGAGCAGGGTTTAGCAATTGCAGGTGAGGAGGTAGCGCACATGGAGAAGGGAAAATAACTTAGTACAGTCGTACTTCAGAAGTAAAACAGAATCCGTTCCAGAAGTCTGTTCAACTTCCAAAGCACGGCTTCTGATTGGCTGTAGGAAGCTTTTGCAGCTAATTGGAAGCCGTGGAAGCCCTGTTGGATGTTCAGCTTCGAAATGAACGTTCGAAAACCGGAACACCCACTTCTGGTTATCGGTCGTTTGGGAGCCAGAACGTTCAACTCATAAGGCGTTCAGGAGCCGAGGTATGACTGTATGCCAGCTATGGGGGAAAGCAGTCATGCTCTCACCTATGCAAACTCTGCCATGTGCAAAGTCCTAGTGACTACAGGTTCAAGCAATCTCTGCTCTAGGTGTTATCCTATCTAACATAAAGAATGAAATCATCAAAAGTGGTGAACATTTTCACCTCTGCTCCAAGACAATCAGAGATTTGTGGCTCTCTACGGATCTTTTGCCAGGTGCAACAATAATACAAAGGCCAAGAGATTCAAAACAGAAAAGCAAATTCTGGGGAAAAGAAATCTTACATATTTTCTAGTAAAGGAAACTTATTCCTTTTTTATTCATTTCTTAAAATGTGTATGAATATTTTTAAATTTAAAAAGTGATTTTTAAATTGTTTGATTATATTGGCAGTATTAGAAAGCTTTTTAGGGAAAGCTCCAAAAGTTTACAGAACCACCTAGCTATAAAACATGCTCTTGAGTCTTTTTTTAAAAAACGAATTTGGGAGGCTGCTTTTCAGCTGTGTTGGTCTATGAACCTTAAACCCATAAACTACAAGGCTTTCCAAAATTTGCTGAAGGATTTGCATATTTCAATAGAAAAAGTAGATGGAGACCCCACCTCACTGGGAACAATTAAATCATCTCACAACACACGATCTTGTGGTGGAGGTGGTGCACAGGACCTGGGGAGGGATGATGCCTCCACGCATGACGAGAACGTCTGGGCGGCCAAGGGCATGCAGTTCTTTGAGGAGTTCAGGAACAAGCGTTTTGTGGCCAGCAGCCAACGTGCTCACCGCCACGCAATGCACATCCGCATCTACCGCCTGCTGGGCCACTTCATGGGGTGTCTTGGAAGAGAAAGCAAATGAAGTGTCAAACAATATGGGAAAGGAGAATGCATAAAAGTTAACACTGCATGCAGACCCACGCTTCTTTTTTCATAGATAAGAGCAACAGCAAAAGACTAGGCACCAGCATGCACTGCTGAAGGCTGTTACTGGCGTACAGAGAGGAACAGAGCCACCTACCGACTGCATTTTCCAACTCGGGAATCTGTAAAATCACCCCAGTGCAATATATTCTGATTGTTACCCTTGGTGCGAACAGGAAATTGAAACAATAGGTGCACATAATTATTTAAAATTTATTTTGCAAATTTATAAATTGCTTAAAACCCCGAGGCCCTCAAAGCTGTGTAAAAAAATATAATACAAAAATAATATATTCAAAAAGTAAATAAAACCATTCCTACAGATGAATTACTGGGTTGCACATTAGGGAGAGCTTTCCTAAATAAAACATCTTCAAGAAGACACCTAAGCATTAGGATGCTAGGCACCTGTCTAATTCCAGCTGGGAATGGATTCCAGAGGGCTGGAGCTACACTACTAAAAGCCAATTTCTCGTACAAACTAAGCACACCTCTGGCTCATGCAGTATTCTCAGCAGGGCCCCATCTCAGGCGCACAGTTGCTGGGCAGCAATAGATGGTTAAAGGTAGATGGTTAAAGTTAAAGGTAAAGGGACCCCTGACCATTAGGTCCAGTCGTGTCCGATTCTGGGGTTGCGGCGCTCATCTCACTTTATTGGCCGAGAGCCGGCGTACAGCTTCCAGGTCATGTGGCCAGCATGACAAAGCCACTTCTGGCAAACCAGAGCAGTGCACAGAAACGCCATTTACCTTCCCGCTGGAGCAGTTCCTATTTATCTACTTGCACTTTGATGTGCTTTCGAACTGCTAGGTGGGCAGGAGCTGGGACCGAGCAACAGGAGCTCACCCCGTTGCAGGGATTCGAACCGCCGACCTTCTGATCAGCAAGCCCTAGGCTCTGTGGTTTAACCCACAGCGCCACCTGGGTCCCAGGTAATAGATGGTTAAGGTGCTACTTTAGGTACCCTGGTCCCAAGTTGTATAGTGCTTTAATGCTAAAAGCAAAACCTTGAGGTGCACCTGGTAGCATCCTGGCAACCATTGTAGCTCCCTTTGCAGAGGAGTTCTATGGGGCTGATGGACTATATCTCAATGCATAGAGTGACTTTTGTGGGTGCAACAGAACTTCCCCTCTCCTCCCCCACAATCCCTACCCTCTGCTCTGTTTCCTGTTACCATAAGGGCGGAGCCGAGTTATCTGTGACGCAATTGGTCAGTTAGTATTTTTATTGATTTACTTGATTTAGAGGGGGCAGCTCCCCCCCTCCCTGGCTACGCCCATGCCAGGAGCCTGGCACTTTGTCTTTGGTGTGGTGATACTTTCAAGAATGCAATCCCCAATATTCATTTTCTTTGGTTTTATGAACTTTTATGGACTTCCAATCTATATAATGTGTTAAAGAAAGCAATAATATTTTGCTATCATCATAATAGCTTCTACGGATAAATTTGATTCATAGTTACCTGTTCTGGCTCGCCTAATGAGAAAATTAAAAGGTCTATCAGCTTTGAAGACAGGAGCCTGGGATTGTTTTAGCAACACCATAGCTGTGTAGTAAAAAAAACAAGTAGGGATTGCCTACTTTTATTTTTCTCCCTTTCATTCAATTCCAGATGTATCACAAGAAGCCAAAATTACCATGCTAGCGTTGAAATAAATGTCTGCCCTGATCAGTCGTGTTTGGTGCCATGGGGCAGAGCTGCACTGCCAACACAGGTGCTGCTATAGCTTTCGTGGATGGGGCAGAGGTCAGATTGGGGCTGTGTGTGGACATGGGTGGAAGAGCTGGATTGGCTCCAGCTGGATTGGCACAGCCCCAACCTCACTCCCCCCCCCCCCTGCCCAGTTCAGGTGACTTGCAGGAATGTGGGTGTCATGGCTGATGAACACCATGCCTCTTCCTGGTTCACATATTTGCAGCCCTCATCGTCAAACACAGGGAATAGTCACAAGTTCGATTCCCTACTGGCTGGGCCCTTGCACCTATGCAGATCCATTGGCTCTTGCTGGTCTGGAAAGCTCTACCTTAGAGCATTGGGACATGATATTGAAGTGATGTGTTTAACATTTAACGTTTTATTGTGTTTTTGTACATGCTGGAAACTGCCCAGAGTGGCTGAGACAACCCAGTCAGAACCATCATCATCATCATCATGGAATAAGACATTCCTATTTGCATGGGAGAAATGTTGCATGGTATGGGACAGGTATAGGAGATAGCTAGTGCTCAGTTGGTGCAGGAACAATTGCAGCTGGAATCCAAAGGAATAGGCACATTTTGCATATTTATAAAAAGTGGAACATGGAAGAAAACCATATGAGATACCCAGGTTGCCGCATCGCGAGGTTCATTGTGACATCTCCCTCTGCTGGCTCTAGAAGGCCTGGGGATCTCCTATGCTTGGATCATTCCGTTATTGAGAGAGAAGCAGGCAGACATGTAAGTAGGATTTCTTTCAGCATATTGGATCCTCTTAATTGAGGGTCCGCATTGCGCACAGGCCATAGGTGCAGCCCCCCTTCCTTGGGAGGGGTGGGGGAGGAGCTGAGCCGTGCTATGGCCCCACGATCACACCATGGCCTGTTGGCCAATCGGGAGTGGTGGTGTGATCGGGGGGGGGGCCTTTAAAAGGTGGCGGCATGTCGTTGGGGGGTTTACCTGGCTTCGCGCCACCCAGCCGACATAGATTTAGGTGTGTGCTTTGGCCTTGCTCTGGACTTTGGTTGGTCGCCTGTTTTGGAACAGGGGCCGGGTAGGATTTTTTTCCTTTTGGCAAATTGGTACTGGCCTCTTGGTTTTCACGTACCTCTTAGCAATCGCCACAACTTTGTAAGGTTAGGCGGTTAGGCATTGACTTAGTGAAGTGTGGGGGAGGGGAGGGGAGGCCATCACCTGCCCCTCCAGGTACAAGGGTATTCCGGTAAAGGAATCTGCGGGCCTGGATCTCGTCCAAAGTCTGCTTGGCAGGCTAGGCCATGCCAGGACCCAGCGGGAACCCCTCAGTGAGCTTCAGTGGGTCACCATCGACAGAGCTCCCTCTCTTGGTGGTTTACCCTTCCAGACTTCCTACAAGGCGGGCAGGAGTCAGATATAGTTATTGCCAATGCCTAAGCCAATACCACTCACATTGCTGTAACCAATAAAGTTGTGGCCTAAATTTTGCCCATTAACCTTTAAACTAAAATTCTGTCTCAATGTGTTTTTATTATTCTTGGGGGTTACGCCGGGGCCTTGATGCGCCACCGAATTCTCACATTTCTCACATTTTTCTCTTTCTTTTCTAGGCTTTCCAGGCTCAGAAGAGCGTTTTCCCGTCTGGGAAGAAAAAACAAAGTGTCCCCTCTCCTGGAATCCTCCCCCTCCCCCTCCCCCTCGTCCAGCGCCAAAGTGTCCCCTATCCCGGAGTCCTCCCCCTCGCCCACAGCCTCCCCCTCCACCTCTGCCTTGCCCTGCGGGCCGCTGTTTGAGAAAACAAAAAAGGTAAGACCCTTCAGCAGGGCTGCATTTAGATGAAGAGAGGCCCTCGGATGCTCCACTTGTGAGCCAACCCCCCACCCTCACGACTAGAAGAAAATGGAAGTGTTATAAACAAAATTGAGGGAAGCGAAGAATGATGATGGGGGTTTAAAATTCTGCAATTCTCAATTTCTCCTCTAAAGGACATCAGATGTTATTGTTAACTTAAATACCATGGTGGTTTTTAAATATGCATAGAATTAATACTGAAAAACTTTTGCAATTACTGAACTTTGAGAACAGATTTGCAAGAACCGGAGCCCACCAGTTTATATGCGATTTCAGTAATTCAGCGACAATGAAATCACTTCCTGGAGCTTTACCAGACTTCATTTGTAATATTAACGAAGAGACTTCAGATTCAGAAATTGGAGGCCACAGTGTAGAGTTGTCTACAGAGATAACAGGGGGCGCAGGATGCCAATGATCCCTAAACAATGCGCTATAGTGCTCTTCCCATACGTCTGCAGGAATTGTACATTGTGGGCTTTGGTTTGATTAGAGATAATCTTCCAAAAGTTAATTTTATCTTTTTCTTTGGTGGCTTTGATAAGGGCCTGCCATATAAGAGAATCCGCAGCTCTTTTTTTAGTTTTTAGTAGCTCTTTATATTTCTTTTTTTAAGTTGTAGTTCAAGTTTAGTGGTTGGATTAGGGTTTTGCTGGAAGGCCCTAAAACATTCTCTAAGGATAAGTTTTGCTTGGATGCATTCATGGTCAAACCATTTTTTATTAATAAGGCACCCATCATGATTGGGGCTTCTAGATCTCGAGAGCAGTGGTTGAAGCTTTAAGGTTAATAGATTATACTGATCGATTGGGGAAGTCCCTTTAACGTTGTTGGAAATCAGGTTGTCTAGAAGGAGCTGGCCATCTGCTGATTGTGTCCATAGGCTGAAATTATCCTTAACATGAGAGGACCATTTAATTCTAGATCTACCTCTTTGTTTTGGGTCATCAGGTTTGGCTGCTTGCGGGTTAAGCCGGCAGCTGGGGGATCTTGTTAGTTCAATCTTTTTAATGATTAGAGGCAAATGGTCACTTTCTGTTCTTATATCTACCATAAAATCAATATGTTCGTCAAATAGGTCTTGAGAAATAAGAATGTAATCAATGGTGGAGTGCTTTAGACCTGACCAAAAAGTATATTGGCCAGGGCAATCTCCCAATGAGAGGCCATTTAAGATGACGAGGTTTAACCTAAGTGCCAATTGAAAAAGGCATGCACAATTAGCAACTGGATCTAGTGACAGTCGCCTAAAAAGAGGCCAAGATTCATCGTTTACATTTAGGCCACCTATTCCACATTCATTGATTAGCTGTTTGTCAGAATGGCCTAATCTTGCATTAAAATCACCACCAATAATTAGGGAGGCTTAGGGGAACTTATCTATGGCAAAGTGAACACAATCTTCCAACTCATCCCAAACGTTTTTGAGATCAGACTGTTTCATGAGTGGATGAATATATACATTTATGCATATGTCATTGAAATGGGGGAGAAATGCCCTCGCATGAAGTCTTGGGTTTACAATTTTGGCAGAGGGGAGACTGCAGTGCTGGGGAGCGGGCAGGCTGGTGAGGCCCCATAGATCTAGGCCCTAGGCTTCAGCCTACTTAGCCTATACATAAATCCGGCCCTACCCTTCAGCATATAGATCTTGCTTCCAGAGTAAATTTTAGTCCCCTGCAACTGTCTGAAGCCTATTTCGAGGTTCAGGAAATAAACAATAGCCCATGTGCCTCTTTGTTTCCCTTGTAGGCTCTGCAGACCTCCTGCCATCCGGATCTGGAAGAAGATGGCAGGAGGAAGAAAGAAGAAAGCAAGCATGAAGGTGATGTCTATTTTATGGTTACCAGATTTTTTTCAATGAATCCGGTGACACTTTTTTGGGGGGGGGATTTCATGCTTTATTATCCATAATTAAAGGTGGCACAAGGGGTTCACAATCCACATTAAGCTGAGCTATGGACAGGCCCTTAGAAGTTTTCCCTGGTGTAATATTATATTCCTGTCATTTAGAAGCACCGCTTCCATCCAGGGGCGAAAGTAGACTTTATTTCCCCTCCGCGGCTTGCTCGCAGGGTTTGTTGCTTAGGTACTTAGGTTACAAAATAAAAACTATAGGTTACATATTAGTGAGTCTTAATAACTCCATCAAAGCATCTATCAGCAGCAGCAGCAGCTTAACTGTCCAACGGACCAAACAAACTGACACAGAGGTGACAGTTAGTCCTTCTTGGAATGTTGGACTTGCCTGACACATCCCACACAGGGTATATAAGAAAGTCCCCAAACAGTTCTAAGTGCTAGCCTTCTCTTCTTTTCCATTTAGATGACCTTGTAATAGAAGATTTGGAGGAGGGGGAGGACACCTTTTCCACCTGAGGTGAGGTAATGGATATGTTGCATAGCTATTATCATGCACGTGTCATTGTGAATATATATGTTGATGCTTGATTGGAAACTTTGTAGTTTGGTTTAAAAGAGAGAGACAAGAGAAACCCTTGCTCCACAAATTTCTCCTTTTTTGGTCTGGCTTGTGGTTGTAGCACTGAGCTTTTAGGGAAATAACTAAGCCTCACTTACTCTGGGAGCAACCACTTCTACCTTTCAGGAAAGAGCTGTCCCAGAGTAAACAAGAGGCAATAAGCGGTTCTTGCCCAGGTCATGTTAAGGACTGCAATTTTAATTTATGCTTGACCTCATTTTTAATATGGATTTGGTATGGTAACAGGAAACAGAGCAGCGCGTAGGGATTGTGGTGGAGGAGAGGGCAGTTCTGTTGCACCCACATAAGTCACTCTATGCATTGATATAGTCCATCAACGTTCTGGCTCCCAAACGACCGAAAACCAGAAGTGGGTGTTCCGGTTTTCGAACGTTCATTTGGAAGCTGAACATCCGCCGGGGCTACCACAGCTTCCAATTGGCTGCAAAAGCTTCCTGCAGCCAATCAGAAGCCGTGCTTTGGAAGTTGAACAGACTTCCGGAACGGATTCTGTTTTACTTCCGAAGTACGACTGTACTGTTATTTTTCCTTCTCCATGTGCGCTACCTCCTCACCTGCCATTGCTAAACCCTGCTCTTTTAGCATGTGTTCTGCAGAATTTTACTTTACAAAGTTTGCATGCATGTGTTATGTCTGTTTTTCTCCTGCACAGGATTGTGACTTCCTGCATGACTCTGGAGTTTCCAATATATTTGGCCCTGGAACCCGAATCCCAAAGGCAGCTGTCCAAGTTCTTGATGATGTTGAGAAATGCTTGGATATGAGGCAGCAATCTCTGTAAACCTGTGTCTCATAACAAACTTCATATCTCATGGTGAACCTTATAGTTTGTGTTGATGCATTGTGTTTTGTTGATAAAAAGAATTAATGTTAAAACAGCACTGTAAACATATGAAAATATTTTTACGTTTGTGCTAAAATATTTTGTAATGTTAATATTGGGAACTGATTTACAATTAAAAATTTAAATTTTATTAAGATAGAAAGAAGGTAAATAGATTGTTATGGAAATGCTAAGATTTAAGTGAATATTTAGGAAAGCCAGAGAGTGGGAAGGGGGGAAGTCAAAGCTCAGTTTGAGCAATGTTTTTGGTGTTATATTAAATTAATGGATTGTGGTTATGGTAAAAATGTAAACTCAATAAATATTATTATGAAAAAAAGAATTCATGTTAAATCATCTACAATGTCTGGTGTTGCCTTTTGCTTTCTAAGAAAGTGGGAAATCATCTGCAATATCACATATGTATGTAAAACCTATCAAAGAATCTAAATGAAATGAGTAAAATTTAAAATAGATTTTGCATATAAGACTGCATTATATCTGAAATACACTTTGAATCTTTTAAAATGCAAATTAGAATTGAAAATAAATGCTACTCATACTAGACAGAGAGATGGTGAAATTATGTCCTGCTGTTTCATACTGTTTGTTCACCTGCCTCTTGCCCTTTTGGTCCAGGCTTTCCCCCCCTAGCTTTGTTTGCTTGTCAGATTGAAAAATATCCATTTCCTACCCCTGGTAGTCTACCTTTTCTTTTCCTGCTCAATAGCCTCTGTAGAGTCTGAAGTTGGTGGCCTTACGGGAGATATGGGCAGTTTCCAGTTCTGTGAATCCTTTACTGAGATGACATGCACAAGACGGGTAGAGCAACCCTTTTATGAAAAGTCCATTTTTTGTAAGGTTCTTGCTCAACAGCCTTAATAGAAGTAATTGGGGGGGCGTGTTAACAGCCCATTTAGCAAAGGTCTTTTTGTACTCTTCAAGACGCCTGTGCCTCTTGACTCCATCATTGACACCTGAGCTCAGCATCACATAACAGTCCAACAAAAGCACAAAAACAAATGCCAAGTTCACAAACATTACAATTTCTTTTAACTGCATAACTACCCCCTCTGCCGGCTATTAATATAGCAAACTCTAATTTAGTCCATGTGGTCAAAATTCCTTGAGATTCCTCATTTCTTGGTGGCATGTCTTTTTTTTAAAGAACAGAGACCTTGGAATTATCCTGCAAGCAGTTTATTATAAACTTCATAGGAATTACTGCCCTTGCAGTTTTTCCCTGGGAGATTTTATGATCTGGACTTTGGAGCAACATTTTCAAATAAGACTTCTGCAGCTGCAGCTGATGGATTTGGAACTTCTCCACTGTCTGTCTTTCTGAATGAAGAAATGTGTGCGTTATCCCTTCCTGACCAAATCACTGACACATGGCTATTGGTGGTATGCTTGGTGCTAAAGTAAACTTTCTGACTACAGCAGCACTGGAGGCGCTTAATTTCACGCCGGAAAGTTTTGCTGAAAGTATAGTAAATGAAAGGGTTGTAGGCTGTTGAGGATTTAGCAAAAAGACATGGCAACAAGGTAACGATGGGCGGTATTGATTCACTGGAGTGAAATATTGACCAGAAGCTGACTGCGGCATATGGTGTCCATGCGCTGAGGAATCCCACACTGATCAGTACAGCCATCTGTAAAAACAATCACTTATAGTTAGTTCTGGCTGGTTTTTTATTTTCTCCTTCTCTATCTGTTATTTTGAATCGGTGAGAGAGAAATGAAGGATTAGAGCCTTAACATTTAAGAGATATTTAAACAATTGGCTCTTGCATTCATTTTAGGCTGTCCGTTCATTTTATCCTAAGACCCAAAAGCAGCATCCTCTGCAGTACAGCTGCCCTTCAGCAGTATAAAATAACACAAGATCAGGATAAGAAATTAAGAACAGCATCCTTTCTGTTTATCAGATGCTTTACATCATAATGGAATGTCACCTGTTTCAAATTATAGTCCTATAGAAGAAAATATGCCAGTACCTCAGCATCTCATAGAATAGCAATGCATACACCACACACTTCCTCTATGAGCCCATGTATTGCAAGATCTGAGAGTCTTACAGTATACAGGTTCATCATTAAGTTAGTCCCCAGTATGTATGTGGCTGGGAAAACCCAACCAGATGGGTGGGGTATAAATATTTATTTATTATTAATATTATTATTATTTCTCATTAATACAATAAGCTTTCATACCAATGAATCTAACAACTGAAAAACAGAGGAGTTGCTCAATGTCTCCAACTCAAATGGAACACAAACCATACATGAAGGCAAGCACACACAAACAGCCCAGTCCATAGCATCCATAAGTGCTTTGGCATTTCCCCAATCTTTTGACAATAATTTCCAATCTGTAGGGACAGAATCAATGTCTGAGTCAAAGGAACACTGTGTTCCTATTGCTCTTCAAAATACAAAGATACTCTGCTCACAACAACACATACCCACCAATGTCAACTTCTTCTCCAGCTTTGCTGCATTTGAAGTCCTGTTGAAGTTCTGCATCTTTTGATAGGTTTTATGAACCTTCCAGGCTATACCCAAGTAACAGATGGTGATGGTAATTGCTGGCAGAATGGTACACAGAATGAACATGCTCAGAATAAAGGAAAGCCCATTAGATGAGTTGTGGAACTGGCTCCAGGCTATGGTGCAGGAAGTGCCAAATGGTTCTGGGCCGTAATGCCCCCAGCCTAGCAGAGGCAACATGGCCCAGAGGGCTGCATACAGCCAGATCAAGGCAATAGAAACATGGATGACTTTTCTGTTGATTGTATTACCTAAGAAAAGAAAAGAAAGGAGGCTACAGACACCAACACTATTTGAATAACATAGAAATCTGCCAGGCAATTCTCCCTGTAGCTCTGTTGTCCAGCTCTCTTGGGTTTTAGACTTCCCAGGTTCTATTTGGAGATGGCAATGACTGAGCATGGGATCTTCTGCATGCTCTGGAAGCCATGACCCTTCGCTTGGGCTTTGGAGACATTATGTACATGATCTCCATCAAAAATAACTTTGAGTTATGACTATATAGGTAAAGGGACCCGACCATTAGGTCCAGTCGTGTCCGACTCTGGGGTTGCGGCGCTCATCTCGCTTTATTGGCCGAGAGCCGGCGTACAGCTTCCAGGTTATGTGGCCAGCATGACAAAGCCGTTTCTTTAGAACACACTCGTCTAGTGTGATACCGTTGTGTATATTGCCTGACAACATTTATAGGCCTCCTTAAAGCATTCTCATTGGTCACCAGATGTGGTTAACTATCTTTGGCTAATAGCAGCCAATGTAAACAAGAATAGTCTTTTTCACACCAGCAACACAGTGCCAACTCCTACATGGTATTGTGTGTTTCAATTTACAGCCCAAAACATATTTACGGCCAGAATGTATATCCATCCTGATTGTTTACTGCAGTAATGCTGAATATATCTGATCTATAAGCACACAGAAACGGTCTGGTAGGCTCCCTTGCCACCCTTTTGTGCTTTGTTACTCACTATTGGACTTTGAAGAGTGGGTTACAAGAAAGCGGATTACAGCCATCACAGATAAGGTCATCATGCTGGCGACACCAAACAGGAAACCCATCAGTGCATAATAAATGCATGTTGCATCGCCCCCCAGCCAGGCATGGTTCCAGGCAGAAGCAATAGCCAGAGGATACATGCTGATGGCCATTCCAAGATCGGTTACGGCCAAATTAACCGTCAGGAGCTCAGGTGACCTGAGATGGGAGGAGCGCTTCACAGCTACTGCCAGGACAGCTGAATTCCCCAGAACTGTCAGGATGCCTAAAAGGAGGAGAGGGAAAGCAGTGTGGTTTACAGGCATTCATAATCAGTCAATAAACCAGTGTGGTTCATCACCCTGCAAGATGCAAACATCATGACCCACAGCCAGTGAATACTATATTACTCAAGGTTTAGAAGCCATAGCAGTCTTCCTTTTTTAAAGAGAAGTAGGTATTTTATTCACAGGCCTTTCTCCACAATAGGTAATGTGTTACCCAAAGTAAAATGAAACAGCTTGTGAATTTATATCAGTGGATTTGTGACTGAAGGACAGGTAAGGGTCAGAACAAAAGTGGATTCTATTTCAGCCACAAATCAGTCACTTTCTAGCATCTAGTCTTGATACCCGTGGTATGCTCTCTTCAACACTGTAGAGTTATTTTCCTGACATTGTAAAAGGTGAATTGAAATGTGCATACAAAAGAAAATGTTAGTGGGGTCACCAGACATTCCCAAGAATAGCAATCCCTAGAGTAGTAAGAAGTGGGGAGGGCGAGAAGGCAGTCCAGTCCAGACACCCTTGTTGGTGCAAACTCTGTGCTCAATAGCAGATTTTCAGACAAGACAAAACGGATGGAAGTGATTGTGAATATGGTTCTGGACACTCCCAAGCTTATGATTCCGTGGGTCTCAACATTCAAGCTCTTTCCCTCCTTCACCCCCAAACCTTGATAGCCATGGCTCAAGGTTTCATGGCCTCAGTGAAAACTATTAAGTAGCATCTGCACCCACCTGGCCAAATGCTTGATTTAGGCTGTAATCCTACACACAATTACCTGAAAGTAAGTCGCAATGAAGTCAACTAGCCTTACATTTCAGTTGACGTCTATAGGATTGTACTGCCAGTTTGTTGTCAGCTCTGGACACAAAGTTGTCCTGAGCACCTTGAAAGAAGGATTAAAAGAAAGGGTGGTGTCCAGAGAAGTAGTTCCACTAGCACAAGAACTTCTGTTTGTGTGCAGAACAGCCCTTGCTGCTTCTCTCCTTGTGCCTGCTCCACAGATCTACTCCGGAGGGTGAACAACAGAAAATAGGACAGAACCCTTTCTCTACCATTTACATGTGAAAAGAACATCTGGTTAAGGGCCACCCCAATCTCTGCCAAGTGGTGTGACGTTCCAGGTGTCTTCGCCCTCAACCAGGGTTCATGTTTCCTTTGGAAAAATGAGGCGCAGCGGAATCTTTAACATAATATGGTTTTACTTGAATGCTAACCTTGACGGAGGGAGTGCAGAATATCACACCCCAAGTGTGTGAATGGTTTTTTTTGCCAATCTTTCAGGGCAAAGTATTCCTATTATAGCTTTCAAAAACTAGCTTATGACTACAATATCTAGTGACGGCTTCGATAGGTGAGGGGACCATTGCAGCCACCGCAGATAAAAGCTTTCATATGACCTTTTCAGTCTGTGCACTCATTTCACACGTCCGGATGGCACTAATCCAACAGAGATTCAGAAACCAATAAGAGAATGTGTGAGGTGATCCATGTAGGATCCCTGTCCACAAACTTTGCTGCACATAGAAATCCTTCACACATTAGCTGTCACCATCACAAATAATACGTGTCTTAACATGCTTATGAGCTTCAGCGGACTTTCATCTGCAACCTCCTTCCAAACAGCATATTCTGCAAAGCTCCATTCATCTATAGGAGCCTTTGCCAGCATGGACCAACTTCCAGATATTTTGGACTACAGCAGCAGTGCTGGCTGCAACTGATGGGAGTTCAAAAGTATAGTCCAAAATTATTATTATTATTTATTAAATTTGCTAGTTGCTTTTTCTTGCCCAAAGCAAGCTACTAACTAACTAACGAACTAACTAACTAACAAAATAACCCCACATAGATACATTAAAACCAAGCAGGGAAAGAAAAACATTTTTGAGGGCAAGTGATTGGTGAAGGCTGATTTAAACTAAATTTTGAATGGCCTGCTAAATCATGTACTATATGTGTCTTTCTGTAATGCATGAAGCAGTCAAATATACAACTCAGAAATTATTCAGTTTCCAGAAAAAACCTAATAATAAAAAACTTTTAAAATCCTATATCCACACTCAAGCCACACATCCTCCAACCCCTCTGAAGACAAAATAACATTGCATCATAGTACCAAAATGAGAGAGAGGCCACTTTAATTTATAGCAATAAACAGTCAAACATGGAGACCTCACTGCTGTTTGCACTATAAGTCCTCTAAATATGCAGTCCTGATTGAGCAGAAAGGCAGGACTTACCTATAATCAAAAGAAACACCCCTGCTCCATAATCCCCTGTGGGGTGCAGTTTGGAGATGTAGTGCTCTTCCATGTCCCGGGGTTGCGGAGATGGAGAAAGTTCTGAAGCCAAAGAAAGCACAGGGTGGGGGTGGGGAGAAGAGGCAACTCCTTAGCTTGGCTGCTGGGCAGACAGGGACACTGAGGACAGTCCCTGAGAAGAGAAAAAGCCACCACTTTGGACGCTGGTCCCTCTCTCATGCGTTGTGGCGCATTTTCGGAGACAGGAGCTGGGGGCAATGTTCTCCACTTCTGAGAGGCACAGAATGAAAACCAGGCAGTGTCTGCTGCCGACTCACAGCTGGCTGGCTTATAAAGTTTTTCCCCAGCCTCTCTTTCCCCCCTCCTCCCTTTCCAGTACTTTGCTGTCAAACCTTTCCTTCTCAGTGCAAACTCCCTTGCTACATACTCAGTGGCAAAAACCTATTAGGTAAGGAGAAATGTGACTAACAAACAACTAAGCTGGTGTTGGGTTAGAGAGAGGCGGGTTCAAATCCCCACTCAACCACAGAGCTCACTGCGTGTCCCTTGGGCCGGTCTCTTTCTCTCAGCCATCTCTACTTCTCTGAGTTATTGTGAGGCTAAAGGGGTGGGGGAACTTTGTATGCTGCCCAATGCACCTTGGAGGAAAGGATATAAAGGTTGTAACTAGACTAAACACATAACTGGGTTTTAACTAAGAGTTTACTAGATCATGCCCCACTGCATGAAGCGGACTACTAGGGACAGCCTTACATGCAATTAGATTGGTTTGAAAAGCTGTTAAAATGCAAACGAGTGGGTTCATTTTAAACATTATTACCTATTAGGTAAGGAGAAAATGTGACTAACAAACAACTAAGTTAGTGTTGGGTTAGAGAGAGTCAGGTTCAAATCCCCGGGATTTCAGGCAGCAGTTTTCTCCCAGCCCTACTTGGAGATGGCAGGGATTGAACCTGGGAGCTTCTGCATGCAAAGTGATGCTCTGACACTCAGCTACGCCCCGTTCTCCCTGTACCCCTCGAAATCTGTCTGTTACAGTGATTCTTATGCTGTATTGAACTTGACATGCTTTTTTGTTTATCTAGCAGCTTAATGGATTTTGGAAAGCAAGCAATGTCTATAAACAGGCGGCAGGAAATAAGGTAGTTAGGAAGATGCAAAAGATTCTTTCCGAAACAGTTGCACAAGCATATTCACATGAACATTCACAAGACTTTGAATTCTTCACGAGGAATGTGATAAACAAGCAAGTATTATTCAGACTACCATTCATGCAGAATGAATTTTAGAAGGATGGCAAACACAATCAATGGGATTTTGTGTTTTACACATTCCATCTTGACCTCTTTACCCAACTCAAAGCTATTCCTACAGAAAGCCTCAGAGCAGCAGCCAAACTTAAGACGCAACACAACACAAGGTATCCTGGTTATACAGTATGGTGAACTGTCATTTTTAATGGAGTAATGAACCCATTTAAGGATCATTACAAAACACAGAAGGAAACCTGGCATGGAATAGAGAGAGATATTTGCCAGCTTACATTGAATTGTGTGCAATGAATGTCAAACTGCATCTCTTTATGATAGCCGTGTTGGTCTGTCATAGTCGGCTATCTACCTTTAACTGGAACTATGGAAGGCACCACATTGAGCCGCATGAAATGGAAGTCCATGTATCTGAAGAAGTGTGCATGCACACGAAAGCTCATACCAAGAACAAACTTAGTTGGTCTCTAAGGTGCTACTGGAAGGATTTTTTTTTATTTTTTTTTTGTTTTATCTCTTTATGAGTTAGCTCCATTCAGGCAGCATTCATTTTTTAGCAAGGATGTTGTGGCAGTTTTTCAATAAGATGCTGAGCAGAACCTTTGATTGCTTTTGTGAGGGATTCTCCCGCTTTCCCCTCCCAAGACCAGCCCTAAGAGACAGTGGTACTTAAGTGCTCTCCTCATACTACTGGGGAACTTTCCTGGGAGCAGCAAATTGCAAATACAGTGGTACCTTGGTTTGTAACTGTTTTGGATTACAACCACGTCAAACCCTGAAGTGTGTGTCCCTTTTTTTGGATTACAACCAGGGAAGAAGGGGGCCAGGGAAGATTTACATCAGGAACAAGGGAGGGGAAGAGGAAAGAATGACATTGGGATCTGCTGCCCTGGGTGGACCCTGCCACCTGAGACAGTTTCCTCACCTCGTCTCATGGGCAGACCAGCCCCGCCCATAAGTGGGATTCAGGGGCAGAGGAAGCCTCCTCGCCACCCGGGGTGGCGAACGGAGGCTTCCCCTGGGGGCGGGGCGTCGTGATGTTGCGCCGTGACATCATGACGCAACGTCCCAAAGGAGTGCGCATGCGCGAAATGCCACACATGTGCACTCATCGCCGGGGCGCTGCTGCTCCCGTGGCACCCTTAGGAAGCGCCGTGCCAAAAGTAGCAGCGGCGGCACCCCCCGAGCCGCCGCACGCGATCGGCGGCTGGGGGGGTTTGCTGCCGCTGCTGCTTTTGGCGCAGCGCTTCCTAAGGGCGCCACAGAAGCAGCGGTTCTGGTTTGGATGGAGTGCACACACGCGAAGTCGCGTGTGCGCACTCCATCCAAACTGGCATGCGATCGGCGGCTCGGGGGGGGTGCCCCGCCGCTGCTGCTTTTGGCACGGCGGCTTGCAAGGGTGCCGCAGGAGCAGTGGCGCCGGCGGGCGGGCCCCGCGCAGGGCAGCCCAACTGTCACCCCCTCCCCACGTGGAACCCGGGGCGTTCCGCCCCCTCCGTCCCCCTTGCGACACCAGTGGTGGGATTTGAGCACAAGAGCCCTCGCCCCTCCTGTCTCCGACTGTGAAGGCAGAGCAGAGCCACCATGGTTAGTAGTCTACTCCATGAATTTTAAAACCACCCATATGAACTGACCTAGAGTCTCATCATCTGAGATTCTTCTTCGTGTGCCTCCTCCGTGAGAGGTGCGGAGGGTGGCAACAGGAGAGCGGGTCTTTTCTGCAGTGGCTCCCTGCTTGTGAGATGCTCTCCCCAGGGAGGCTCATCTGGTGCCTTCCTTACATACCTTTAGGTGTCAGATGAAAACATTCCTCTTCTCCCAGGCCTGTATAGGGACGTTCAAGTGGCGTTCAACCACCCGAGATTGAGGAATAACAGGTCTGTGATGCCCTTAGATGTCTGGGGTTGCACGCACGCTACGCTGACTGGCTCAGCGTGTGTCTATCCTACGTAAATGATCTATAGTCTTTTAAACTGTGTTTGTGTCGACCACAGAAAACTATGGCAAGTTCTTAAAAAAATGGGAGTGCCTGACCACCTTATCTGTCTCCTGAGAAATCTCTATGTGGGACAAGAACTGGATATGTTCAGTTAGAACTGGATATGGAACTGATTGGTTCAAAATTGGGAAAGGAGTATGACAAGGCTGTATATTGTCTTCCTGCTTATTTAACTTATATGCAGAATTCATCATGCGAAAGGCTCGACTGGATGAATCCCAAACCGGAATTAAGATTGCCGGAAGAAATATCAACAACTTCAGATATGCTGATGACACAACCTTGATGGCAGAAAGTGAGGAGGAATTAAAGAACCTTTTAAGGAGGGTGAAAGAGGAGAGCGCAAAATATGGTCTGAAGCTCAACATCAAAAAAACTAAGACCATGGCCACTGGTCCCATCACCTCCTAGCAAATAGAAGGGGAAGAAATGGAGGCAGTGAGAGATTTTACTTTCTTGGGTTCCATGATCACTGCAGATGGTGACAGCAGTCACGAAATTAAAATATGCCTGCTTCTTGGAGAAAAGCAATGACAAACCTAGACAGCATCTTAAAAAGCAGAGACATCACCTTGCCGACAAAGGTCCATATAGTTAAAGCTATGGTTTTCCCAGTAGTGATGTATGGAAGTGAGAGCTGGACCATAAAGAAGGCTGACCGCCAAAGAATTGATGCTTTTGAATTATGGTGCTGGAGGAGACTCTTGAGAGTCCCAGGGACTGCAAGAAGATCAAACCTATCCATTCTGAAGGAAATCAGCCCTGAGTGCTCACTGGAAGGACAGATCCTGAAGCTGAGGCTCCAATACTTTGGCCACCTCATGAGAAGAGAAGACTCCCTGGAAAAGACCCTGATGTTGGGAAAGATGGAGGGCACAAGGAGAAGGGGACGACAGAGGACGAGATGGTTGGACAGTGTTCTCGAAGCTACTAACATGAGCCTGACCAAACTGTGGGAGGCAGTGGAAGACAGGAGTGCCTGGCGTGCTCTGGTCCATGGGGTCACAAAGAGTCGGACATGACTAAACAACTAAACAACAACAACAACAACAAGGGCTTTGTTTTGTTACAATGTTTTGCATTTTTGTGTTTTTATATTACAAACCACCCTGTGATCCTCAGATAAAGGGTGGTATAAAAAATTAATTCATTAATTACAATAAGGTTGGTGGCTATTGCTGCCTCCTGTGGGAACAAGTTCCATAGTTTTATCTATGCACTATGTGAAGGACTTTCTTTTATCTATCCTCAATCTTTCAACATTCAGCTTCATTGTATAGCCACAAGTTCTAATATTATGGGGGGGGGGGCTTTTCTCTATTCACTCCATGCTATGCATAATTTTATGAACTTCTGTCATGGCACCTCTTACCCGCTTTTTCTCTGAAGTAAAAAGTCTCAAACACATAGAGGAGTCTCTCCATCCCCACAATCATTTCGGTTGTCCTTTTCTGGACCTTTTCCAACTCTACAATATGCTTTTTGAGTGAACCGACCAGAACTGTACACAGTGCTCCAAATGTGGTTGTATCACAGATTTGCACAATGCATTACGACGCTGGCAGATCTTTTGACTGTTGCTGTTTTGGCACTTTAATCCATCTTCTAGACTTGTGTCACCACACAGAGACTTGCCCGGCATCAAACAGGGGCTGGATGTGTCCTGAACAAGCATGCCTTCCTTGCTGCATCACCAGGACTCTTGTTCCCTAAGCAGATGAACACATTAGGTACCCACAGTTCCAGCCTGAAGAGAGCCAGTTGACACCCCAACCTGAAGTCATACACCCCCTGTGTAAAAATAAAACCTTGCAAACTGCAAACAGGACAATTTATCAATTCAAACGTGTGTACGTGCTCAAACTCTTCTGCTTCCTTTGCCTGTCATCCGGAATGTGGCATCAAAGGCCCCTTCCACTTTTGCAACAGGACTTCCCCTTCCTCTTCCTCTTCCTCCTCCTCCTCCAACCCCCTGCACTCTGGAGCAGTTATTGAGGGTGTGTGGAGGGCTACACTGATGGGGAGAGGATGGAGAAGTCCTGTTCTGCAAGCAGACATCTCTTCTGCTTGTGCTGAGAGAACTGGATGCAACCCTAGATGCACACTTGAAAAATGTAAAAAGGTAAAAGATCCCTGACAGTTAAGTCCAGTCGCAGACTCTGGGGTTGCAGTGCTCATCTCGCTTTACAGGCCGAGGGAGCCGGCAGACCCCCGTGGCCGACCTTCTGATTGGCAAGCCCAAGAGGCTCAGTGGTTTAGACCACAGCGCCACCCGCGTTCCCAGATGTACACTTATACACACAGAAACCAATGTAGCCCTTATTTTGTTAGGGAAGATGAGGGGAAAAACCCACTTTTATTTTATTTCAAAAAGGTCAGATATTCAGTGTATTTTGATACTTTTAAAGTATCAAACTTTTAAAATACAAGAACTGGTTACAGTCTATAAACTAGTATATACCAGAAAACAGTGGTGGAATTTCTGCCTTATGTGTTTTGAAAGCAGCCCTGGAAAACTGCAATTATCTACAGCATTTTCTTTCTATTTTGGAAGAACAAAATCAAACATTGTTCAATGCTTTCATCAGCAACAAGGATTTTGGTGTCCCCGCCCTCCTTTGAGAAGCATTTCAAATGTGGCAGTAGGAACGATCCATGTTGGCATATTGTACTTTCCAGTCCTATTAAACTGACTGCACACATATTTTAATGTGAAGGAGATATGAATCTGTACCAAGGGGTACTGGCTGTGAATAGTTAGTGGTTACCACATGTGGATTGAGACCTGCCTGTTCAGAATAACTAGAGGACCAGATGGTTTATTGGAGTCTTATAGACTTAAATTGCTTGCTAGGCATCCAGTATGAACTGGAGGGCCATAACTAAATAATAATAATAATAATAATAATAATAATAATAATAATAATAATTTTATTATTTGTACCCTGCCCATCTGGCTGGGTTTCCCCTTGAGGCAGAACATCAGTAACTTGTGTGTGAGTCAGCAACCGGGTAGAAGAAGCTGCAGCTGCCTCATTTGTGGATATAGCAGCAGATTTAAAAGAAGGGGTGGTCTTGGGGTTGCAGCCTGGTAAGCCTACCCTGATGAGAAACAATATGCTGCTCTTCCCTAAGAGCACGTCCAGATAAGTAACACCAGAAAATGGACAAAACAAAATAAAAAAATTCCTTCCAGTAGCACCTTAGAGACCAACTAAGAGGAAACTCGGCCAGATGGGCGGGGTAGAAATAGTAAATTATTATTATTATTATTATTATTATTGTTCTTGGTATGAGCTTTCGTGTGCATGCACACTTCTTCAGATACGATACCAGAAAATGGAAGCAGCACACAAGGAGGTAAAAGAAAATGAAGCAAGGGACAGAGGAAATAACCTAAAGTGTTGGAGAGACGGCCACCCTCTATACCTGATGAGCTTGCATGAAGCCTCAGAAGTAGCTTGTTCTACACGCCTTTGGCTATTGGCTTTCTCTGGATCAGAAGAGAAGATACCCTTCCTTGCATTGCATGAGCACATACTGGTTGGCCTCCTGCGCTGTGGAGTGGTTGGAACAAGGTTCCTATTGGGGCCAAACTACTTTGTGTTTGGAAGACAGGCCTGAATGTTTGGGGAGAGATGCCAGATCTCCTGACAAAATTTAGAGCCTCAGTCACAAGACAAATTTCCTCACCAGTGTCACACTACAAATACTGTGGTTCTAAAAATACCAAAAGAATGTTCCTATAGTTGCTAATGCTTTCTGTAACACTAGGGACCCTCCTGGAAAAGGCCAGAATAAATAAGTGTCTGTCACATAAGGAGAAAGTGTTGTTCCCACCCTCAGAGATTAGTAACTTCTCATAGCTGTATTTGTGTTGTGTCTGGGGAGACGGAAGGAAGGAAAGAGAAGGCCAAGCTGAAAGGAAAACAAGAAAGTGGTGTCAAAAAACAGAGGCAACCCCATTTACACTAAGAGTCCTGCACCAGTTGAGTAATACCCAAAGCTAAAGGCACCAGGGGATTTTTTTACACAGTTTGAAGGCTGATATGAGTTGCATCTCAGCATAAGGCTGGAATAAATTTCAATCCTTTGCATTGTTCTGGCGTGTCAAAATTAATTCACTGCTAATACAAACAAATCTTATTTCTATCAAATAACAGTCACAACTTGGTTTAGAGTTACAAGATGCCTGCCTCAACTAAAGGCACGATCCATTTTGTGACCTGCACCTTCATCCCTTTGTTGTGAAATACAAGTAGGAAACATTGTGGTAGAAGACAAAACCCACCTGGAGAGGCTTCGGATAGAATTTCCTGCAAAGAGTCAGCAACCTGCATTCAGATATGTAAAATGCACAGAGATTTCCATTTCCAACAGAATATTTTTATGAGGACTCCTTCAGAGACATTCTTACCTCATGTTGCAGACCCTTCATTTTAGGTTCTTCATTCTAGACTTATTATATGCACTGTAGTTGAGCTGGCATGCCTACTGTTTTTATAAAAAATGTTCGTGTGTAACTTACATTTCAGTGAAAGCTCTCTCAGGAAAATCTCAGAGCAAATAAGGCTGTTACTCACACTGGACAGCTATAAAAATGGATGGTGTTGGGACTTCCAGAAAGCAGGTTACAGAACTGAATTTCTTTTTTAAAAAATAATTTTGCTTGAATTTTACATTTCCCCCCATCAAAATATCATGACATATAAGAAGAATGAAAAAAGAATTCCATTCCCCAATCCCCCCTCCCCCGACTTCCCTCACCTTCCTCATCTGTTTTTGGCAAATAAGCTTCTCCTGCTTGTTTTTATTATTTCTTAATTTTTAAAATCTTTAAAATAAATATTATGATTCTCTTAACATTTTGACATCATTATATTTCTTATATTCATATTGTTAATTGCAAGCGAGTCCATATATTTACATTGATTCTGTAAATATAACATACAGTAAATGGTTCCCAATCTTTCTTAAAGTATCTATTGTCTTTGTCTCGAAGTCTTTCAGTTAGCTTTGCCATTTCAGCGTATTCCATTAATTTTGCTTGCCATTCTTCTTTAGTTGGTACTTCAGCACTTTTCCATCTCCTAGCCACAGTTGTAGCATACATAAAAAGTTTTTTCTTCTCTTTTGGCAGGTCTTGACCTGAAATGCCTAACAGAAAAGCTTCTGGATTTCTGTACCTAGATCTGCTTTTCTCCTATGGCTGCTGGTCTGATCTACTTGGCTCATTCCCCCCCCCCCCCCATTTCACTTTCAATTTGTATACCGCCTTTCTATATTACTATACACAATTGCATATTATAACAATCTGATCCAATACAAAAATGTCACAATAAAGACATAACTTTAAAATATAACTTTATATCAAATAATATTCAATAATCCATTAGAATATAATAGTACACAATAAAATTAAATATCAGCAAATAATAATTGAACAGCAATTCACTCTTAACAATTACAATAAAAAAATTATAAGTATAAAATATCCCGGAACTACTCTCTTTCTAGCTGCTTCTGCTGTTCCTAAAGTTATGTTCTGGGAAAGGCTCCTAGGGCTGGAGGGTGGGGCAAGGCAAGTGGGAAAAGCCATTGCCTCATGGACAGCAGAAAGTCTCTTGCCCCTCAGTGTCCAAAATTATTTGAGGTGGCAGTACTGTATGAGAGGCACTGTAACAGGCTGATGGCTTGACATGAAAGTTGCACCAGCACTCTGCAGTCACTGCAGCATGCTGGTTTCACGTTCTTTTAAACTTGATTAATCTTAGATTAATTTTCGGTGGAAACTGAGGCATGGGGTGCTACGTTGAGAGACAGGTAGGTAGCCGTGTTGGTCTGCCGTAGTCAAAACAAAATAAAAAAATTCCTTCCAGTAGCACCTTAGAGACCAACTAAGTTTGTTCTTGGTATGAGCTTTCGTGCACCAGACAGGTTATAGCAAGTAAGTGGAAAAATGCAGAAAAATTAGAGGTGAACCAATGGAGGGAAAAATTGAATAATATTATAATAATATTATAATTTTAGAATATTTAACGGTGAAGATACGCAGAATGAAAGGCTTTAAGGTCAGTGAGAAAGAGGAGGACTGGCTGGAGAAATTATTGAATTATTTGGGTATGTTTGAACAATTTGGGGTAATTAAAACGTTAAAAGCTAAATAAACCTTGCGGATTGTGAATATATATAGAATTGTACATATGATAGATGTAATTAAGTTTTATTGTTGATGTACAGTATATCCGATGTATCAGCAGCCTGGGGGGTTTCACTGTTTTTTGTCTGGGTTGTTGGTGCTTGGTTTTATAATATGAAAAATAATATATATTATTTTTTTAAAAATAAGGTGCTACTGGAAGGATTTTTTTTTTTATTTTTTACGTTGAGAGAGGTAGTCTCTCACTTGCAATGTTAATGGTAGACTGCTCTAGCCAAGGGGCTAAACATGAGCAGGATGAGATTGGAAGCAGGGCTGCACATGGCTCCGTGTTCAAGATAGGGGAAGCTGAGAAGGGTCCCAGTTTGACACGCATTCATTCATCGTAATAGTCACTTTACCCACAAAAAGCAGCTCAAATTGACCCACAACATTAAATGCTTAGCCCTGCACCAGCTCCCCTAAGCATTCATTAAACTTGGGAAACTGACACACATCTTAATCCCCCCACCCATACGAAATAAGGGTGCCAACTTGAATAAAAGCCCCACGCCGCATAATTGAGCACACACACTCTTTGAATAGCAATGACAACAACAACAAACAACAACAATTTTATTATTTGTACCCCGCCCATCTGACCGGGTTTCCCATATATAAAAATATAATAAAGTATCACACGTTAAAAGGCTGCCTAAAAGTTGTGTAGTTGTTCCTCTCCTTGGCACCTGACGGGAGGGCGTTCCACAGGGAGGGCGCCCCCCTCAAATATGGGGAGGGGGCGAAGGGGCCTCACCCCCAAGGAATCTGCTCCTATGGCCCCTGGATAGGAAGATCCTAAACATAACCCAAACCTGAAATTCCGGAAGTCACTCTATAATTATCTATGGGCAACTCTCACTTCCGCTTTGGGAAAAGGTTTCAAGGAACTCGGAAGCTTCCTGCCTCTAGAGCTGAGCGGCTTCAAAGGCGCATGCGCTATCCCCTCCCCCCCCCGCCGTGAAGAAACGCCCCGCCGCAAGCGCCGACGGAAACACAAGGGAGTACCGCCTCCTTCCTCCTCCTCCTCCTCCAACCAGAAGCGGGAGTTCGATTCCGCTCGCAGAAGGCGTCCCGCTAGTAAAAGTCTGCGCCTGCGCAGTGCCCTCCTGCAACCGCCTCGCGCAGAGGGGCTGGGACCTGACGCGCGTCTTCCTCACCGCCGTTTGCCGTTTCTCCTCCCGCCGCCAAGATGCCGCGGATCATGATCAAGGGGGGCGTGTGGCGAAACACAGAGGTAGGTGGCACAGCTCTCCTCGCTTCGCCCCTCCTCACCCCCCGGCCCCGTTTGCCGCCGGTCTCTTTCGCTCTCTGGAGGCCCCTCTGAGGCGAGCGGGTGGAGAGCATTGCGCCTGCGCCAACGGCCACGGCGCCTGCGCACCAGCAGCGCGCTCTGTGTGTCCGTCCGTCTGTCTCTGTGTAGTAGGCAATGGCGCCTAATAAACGTTAAAATAATATTTAAAAAAAGAAGAAGGAAGCAATGCAAAGGTTGCAAGAGCCACAGTCTTATCCGATCAATAAATAATAATAAATGTTAGTGCCTGTAGCAGCCTCCCACCTACTTTTTCTGCTATTGCGGTGAAAGCTCCAGGGGAGTAGGAGCTGGCACACTCTCTCCTCCATAGCTGTCAACCTTTCCCTTTTCTTGCGAGGAATCCTATTCGGAATAAGGGAATTTCCCGCAAAAAAAGGGAAAAGTTGACAGCTATGCCCTCCTCCCGTTGGAACAATTTTTCCACCAGGGAAGAACTTAGCGCCCCAGAATGCAAAGTTTCTATATGGGCTTTGCGGGAAAGACTTTTCCTTTGTTGGATGTTGCTTTCCATTGTTTCGTTTGGATGCCTGCCCTTCACCCTGAGGTCCTGGAGTGTCTGGCAGCAATTTACAATGTCTTTGTCAAAAGGTAGAAAGAACTGGGTGGGGATGGCTGGAGATCAGCTTTTAAGGCATGTGTCAGGTATTGTGAACGTTTGGCATTTCAGATGTTGCTGAACTGCAACTCCCACCATCCCTGGCTGGTGATCATGCTTGTTGCAGCTGACGGGAGTTGCAGTTCAACATCTGGGGGGCCAAAGGTTTCCATACCGGATATACAGGATGGCACTATTGTCTTTTAAACTTCTTCATACGCAGAATAAGAAGCTGTTACATGAAGTCCTCTAGCAGGGGAGAAATAGTGTGTGTACATCCTAAACATGGAGAAGGAACTGGCAAGCCACTCCAGTATTTTGCCAAGAAAACTCCATGGACATAAAAAAGGAGAAGCTTTGAGAAGAAAGTGAGAGTTTCCAATGCATGCTCTGGTTCATGGGGTCACGGAGAGTCGAACACGACCAAGACGACTAAACAACAACATCCTAAGCAAGCCCCATATTTGTAGGCACAGATAAGTGCATGAACCTTCTGCTTGTGGTTGTAGTCATAGTAAGCAGGCTATGGCACTCACGGGACATTTAAAACACAACTTTCCATTCTTCCTATACTTTAGTCAGTTTTGCAAACTTTGACATACTAAAACCATGTGTGCAGTTCCTGGACACACTGTCATTAGTCTTCAATAAAAAAACCCAAATACTGGAATTTATCTTATCTTTAGCTGTTTGTGCAGGAACTGTATTCTCTTACACAACCTGAGGGAGGTGTGTCTACTCTAGTAGCAGCAGTAAACGTTTTTCTCCTGGGATGCATTCTTTTAACATCATTGTTGGGATGAAAAAAGCTTGCCTTGCCTTTTTTTGCATAGGGTATTGTTGTAATGACTAATACTTTTTTATCCTCTTTTTGTTTAAAGGATGAAATTCTTAAAGCAGCTGTAATGAAATATGGCAAAAACCAATGGTCTCGTATTGCCTCTTTATTACACAGAAAATCAGCAAAGCAGTGCAAAGCCAGATGGTAGGTACCAGAAAATAACCTATGGGGGAATTTTGATACGTTGTTATTGGGAAACTTCATCAGGGTTTATCAAGTCAAAGCAGGTGCAGTGGGGACTACATATTGTCTGTGTCAGAAATTCCTGCACAGTACTCCACAGACATCCTAATTCTGCGATTAAAATAAGTAAATTTGTGTACAGTGCAGAGAAGGACAAATATATCCAGAGTCTAAGTGAAATCCAAGTGAGATAAAATTTTCTGCATTAATACTGATTCATGCTTTACATTTAGCTGCTTACATTCTTTTATATCCTTCTTACAAGAGTGGCTTTTTATTTAAGTTGTGTATTTTGTAAGATGGAGCTTACAGAGTTCAGCTGCATCGCAAAACAATTTTCAAGTGGACCTTTCCAGCTCATATTATCGTTTGGGGGAGAGTAAGCATAAGTATGTAAATTGTTGTCAGGTGTATCCTAATTTTGTCATATCAACTGATATATGACTGCTTAGGTCAGTGGTTTTCAGCCAGTGTGCCATGCCACCCTGGGGTGCCTTGGATGATGGTCAGGGGTCCTGTGGGCAACAGTGGCCTCTGTCCCTCTTTCCGTCCCTCCCTCCTCTGATGCCCTGTGCTTCTCTGCCTCCCAAAGGCTTTCACAGCTGTTTATTGTAGCATCCCTGGCTATAAGCTATGCAGGCGACTTGTGCCTCTGGGAGGCACCTCTCTTTCGGGTGGTGGGGCAGCAACTCAGAGACCAGGGACAGCAGCAGCAGCTGCCCCCCAGAGGACTCTCAAGGAGAGGGGAGAGGAGAGGAGGCTGAGGGAACACTCCACAAGGGAGGGTGTTCGAAAAAGTGTGAGAGGCTGCCAGGTCTGCAGGCAAGGGGTGACATAACTGGACTCCTGAGCCCCACGGGTGCCGCAGAAAGAATGTAGTTGGTCAAGGGAACCGTGGACTCAAAAAGGTTGAAAACCTCTGGCTTAGAGTATTTTTTAATTGGCCTGGGCCATGTTTGTTTTTCAGTGTAGATTACAGTTCATATTTTGAAAGTAGCCTGTATACTACCTTTATAGTTGCAGTAATTATAAGAAATAAAATTGGCAAAATTGGGACTATTCCATTTTCTTTATGTATCTATATACTATAGCAGATTCAAGAAAGGCTATCTGAAATCCTCTGTGGAGCTAATTTATAGGTGTTTAATCGTGTTAACAGTATCTTGAAAAAATTCTCATTTTTATTTTGAACAAGGTATGAGTGGCTGGACCCAAGTATCAAGAAGACAGAATGGTCACGAGAAGAAGAGGAGAAATTGTTGCATTTGGCCAAACTTATGCCAACCCAGTGGAGGACAATCGCACCAATTATTGGGAGAACAGCTGCCCAGTGCTTGGAACACTATGAATTTCTCCTGTGAGTAATTCTGCTCTGTAATGAAATTAGTTTTTGATATTGGGAGACCTAGTTACAGAACTAACTCAGGATTTCAGAAGAAAGCTTTTAGGTGTTTAAGAGTTGTTGCCTGCATCCAGAGACAATTGAGGAGTGTCCCTTTGTGGGTGA
The DNA here is from genome assembly GCA_034641385.1 of Darevskia mixta. Classification (NCBI taxonomy): domain Eukaryota; kingdom Metazoa; phylum Chordata; class Lepidosauria; order Squamata; family Lacertidae; genus Darevskia; species Darevskia mixta. Next base: position 2,798,383 of record JAWWNH010000130.1, read on the forward strand.
AGTCAAACCGTTGGAGGGTTACAGGAGAGACATGTATTGTTGCAGCTGGGGCAGATGAAGGTGTCCTATTGTGCTGCTGCAGATGCACCATAGTGTGTGTGCACTCTGCACTTCTCCAGCAGTCATTCCTCATCTGGTCACTGCTGTAGATGCATGACTTGACTTTCTGTCTCCAGGCACTCTGATAATCTGCAAGGGATTCCCATATGATGGGGTTAATGTAGCCAGCCTTCATGTCATGTTTGCAGACATCTTTGGTCTGTCAGCGGGCCTGGTACTGGAAGCCAGCTCCCCGTGGAGCATGTCCTTGGGGATCCTGCCATCTTCCATTCTGTGTACAGCAGAAAACACACGGGCAGCAAACACAAACATGGGCAGCAAAAAAAAAAAAAAAAAAAAAAAAAGACAGCTGTGGGGCATGACCTATTGCTGCCATCTCTAAAAAAGCAGAAAAAGATAGGGCATCACAAAATGCCTTTCCCATCAATGAAGTAAGAAAGTGCCTGTATCAGTCACCTGCACACTCACAAACACTTTGCACCTCTCTTCTGTTCAGAACAGATGGAAAGATGGGTGTTCAGTCCTGGCATCCATGAAATGTGAACATGTTTAAGGAGGTCGTGCTCAGTGTCAATGTAGGAGTGGGTGAGCAAACAGGAACAGAGCAGGAACTGTATTCTGGATTTTTGAGGGGATGTTTACTGAGGCTTTTTGGTTGTGCCATAGGAAGTACTGGTGGGCACCATGTTGACAGCTCCTGATTTTCTTTGGGTTGGTTGTATTGTTTTTGGTTTGTATCCAACTAAGTCATACTGAGAGGAGAACCACTGATATGGATAACTCAAGTCCATTCAATGTCTTATATCGGTATATATTTGCTTTATATTTTTGCACTTGTTCTACATGTTATCTTTTCAGGGATAAGGCTGCTCAAAGAGACAATGAGGAAGAAACTGCTGATGATCCTCGAAAACTTAAACCCGGAGAAATTGACCCAAACCCAGAAACGAAGCCAGCCAGGCCAGACCCTATTGATATGGATGAGGGTATGCTTGAAATAGGTTTTATGAATTTGTCCCCACTCCATCCCTTGACACGTTCATTATATAGCACAATTCTTTCCTTTTGTGACTTTCCTTCGTTAGCCCATCAATTGTTTTATGGTTTCAGTCAGCTATTGCAAGGCTGAAGAATCTTCCCCCAAGCACAGAATTCTGTTAGCATACAACACATTATTTATCTTTCAAAAACACAGACACACCATTTACACATGAATAGAGCTTGGCTTGTGTTTCATCTTTGCAAAGAAAAAGAGCGCCCCTTTTCTAGCTCACAGACTAAAACTCTGCACAGAGATATAAAACATCATTCCTGCATGGCCAGATCACTCTTGTGTGCTGAGAAAGCATTCCTTTTCAGAGATTAAATGTAGCAAGCCAACCATTTGTTTCATTTCCGCTTCTTAGGGAATGAAGTAAACTGGCCTTACAGGAAGAGATATTTGACTGCATGGCTAGTTCACTGCAGAGTGGAACTTGGAAAAAGGGCATGGCCGAGGGATAAAGGGCAAGTCTTAGAGAGTGATGAGGGGCATGTAAAGAGATATTGCAGACTGGATTAGGTCTGCAGGCTGGAGGTTTTTCCAAAGGATCCCCCTTAAAGTTCTGCCTGGAAATTAATATGATTAACTTTGAAGTGACTCCAGTTTGATGGGAAGAAATTTTTTTTTATTGGTATGTTAAAGAAAAAGTCATAATATACAAACTATTGGTGGACATGGTCCATCATTTTAACAATATGTGTGCATAGGATTGAAACCTCAGTAACATAGGAAGAAACTTGTTGATTACACTTTTTAAAAATCCGTAGAAATAGAATACTTTTTTTCTTGAAATATTGTTGTAATGTTATCACTGTATTCATACAAGAGATAACAATAGAGACTCCTGTTGGCCTAAAGCATGTTTTGAACACATTCAGAGAAGGCAGAAGTGACCTGGGATCTGTTAACATACAGATTTTCCCACTTCTGAGAAGCATTTCATTCTTATCTATTTCATAGAGCAAGGTGTAAATGAGATTGTGTGAACTTTGTACATTCCTTTTGCAGATGAACTTGAGATGCTTTCTGAAGCTAGAGCTCGGTTGGCTAACACTCAGGGAAAGAAAGCCAAAAGGAAAGCAAGAGAGAAGCAGCTGGAAGAAGCTAGGTATTTCTTGACTCAGCTAAAACGGTTTCTTGGCAGAGCTCCAGTCGAGGCAGGACGCTTGTCCAAGGGATGGAATAGCTACCTTGTCATAAGATGGCAGTAGAATGGTTAATTCTACTCCTTGCAACCCCTAATTACTTGCACAAACACTGTCAGATTCTGCATCTCTCCCTAAGATGATAACAGTCATGCCTGGCACATAGTTTGTTTTCTATCTGTTGGAGTCTAATGTTGGGAAAATAAATAAATATTGGGCTAAGATTAAGATGATCTTGAATCTCAATGCAGTACTCCTGTGTTTCCCACCTATTTTCCTCTTCCCTTTTATTAATGACGCAAGTCACCAGGTTTTATTGATGCTGCTAGTTACCTGTTCTAAGTATTAAAATGACTATAAATAATAAACTTTAAGCAGCTCAGATACTGAGCTTTGATGTGTGAAATCCAGGTTCAAGTCAGCATTGGGGATGAAGCTCAAGGTCTGGTTTGGTGCAAGTAAATATTTCTCAATCTGACCAGTTTCGCAGAGTTGCAAGGATAAAAGCCTGAAGTGCACTATAAGATTTGGATTCAGATGTAAGAAATAAACAAGAAGCTGTTTTAATTGCTTGCAAACCATGCACCTTTCTTAATAATTTCTGAGTTTTCAGGCATTCTTTATGAGAATTCCAGAAACTCAGGATGATTTGTTAAATTGACAGATTTAGAGTTCAAGAAAGATTCTTCTCTTCCTCCGCCCCTGCTCTGCAATCTGGTTTTATGGCAGCAGCAGAAGTAAAATCAAGCAGATCCTTGAAACTTTGTGTTAAAACCTTTTGAGACTTTGAGCTCATGACTCAAAACTGATGTCTTGTGCTGTATGTAGCATAAAGGAATACTCGCGTGGAACTAATTTTCAGTATGGACTGCAAACATTTTACACAGTAAACCACAGTTAATGTTTCCTCTGGAAGTGGCCTATTTTGCAAAGCTAATAACAGCTGTTCAGATTTGTGTTAATCTATCACACCTTTGCAGGCGCCTTGCTGCCCTCCAGAAGAGGAGAGAACTTCGAGCTGCAGGGATTGAGATCCAGAAGAAAAGAAAGAAGAAAAGGGGAGTAGACTACAATGCAGAAATCCCATTTGAGAAGAAACCTGCTGCAGGTTTTTATGACACATCAGAAGAAAACTACCAGGCCCTGGATGCAGATTTTAGGAAGTTAAGGCAACAAGACTTGGATGGGGAGCTGAGATCGTAAGTTGGTTCTTGACTGAAAAGTTACGTTTAAATGAGGCAAAAAGGGTACAGAGCAAAGTTTTGTATAATGTTGCCAACAGTATGTGCTATGACACATTCCATCCATTTGTGTACTGTTGCTTATCTTTACTTTTTGTGAATTCTTACAAGACTTAGCATTTGAATGTCTTAGCTTTTTTAATAGGTAACCCGAGTTTCTAACTACTGTTTTTGTGGAATGAAAATCATTAAAATATGTAGTTATTCTCTGTTGGCTGTTTGAAAAGTTGGAACTGGTCAAGGAAGACGCTTTGGTGGCTTGGACAGTAATATTGTTCTGTTCCAAATTTTTTGATCGCTCTGCTCCCATTTTCCCTTTAGTTAAGGAATTGTTGTCATGCAACAAAATCCAAATCTTGCAACGAGAATATTTTATATGTAGCACAGAATTATTGGAGCTAAACAGAGGCATTAGTGCATAATTCATACAAATCTGTTCCTTATCTCTGAGAGTGGTACAGCAAAAAGTCATGTTTCTTTAACTGATGGGCATATGTCATCTCCTTTTTACCATCTAAAGATTCCTAGAGGTCCTCTATCTGCAGTCCTATTTGTGAAGGCTGTGGAACCATTAACTATATTGATTTGAGACAATATTGGTGTTACTGGAGTCTCTGTTGGTTAAAAGAAGAAGTAAGATTTAATTTTTAATAAGTAAGGTGACATAGCCTTGACACCTAACCCTAAAACCTCAAAGAAAGAATCTGATTAACATCATAACTATTTTTAAGGCTTACAAGAATGACATGATAGAGGTCTCTAGGTTAAATGGTAAGGATAATTAGGAAAGACCAGATTTAATCAATAAATTAAGCATTCTTGGACAGATGCACCAATGATTTTTTTTTTGTCATGGCTGATATCCTGCTGAGTTAAACTTGGGATTAGACAGTAGAGCCATTGAAATCCATGCACTTCTGTAACTTCAGTCAATGGAATTCAATGTGTCTACCCTGAGTATAGCTAACTGGATATTACCCTTTATTAGACACCTTATGAAATAATTTATTTAGGTGCTGTACAATAGAAAGGAATAAAAACGTAATAAAAGCATACTACAATAAGCTTCAGAGACAATAAAATGCTACAAGCAGCACAGTACTGGTTGTTTTCTGTGCTTCAGAGGCCCAACTGGCCTCAGCCACAAGTCTGGCATGTAATGTTATTGGTTGCATCCTGTGGATCACTTTCAGCAGACATCCTTACCTTGGCTTTTAGGTGTCTTGAAGGCTTTTTATGTCAACAAGCTTTTCAAGTTGTTTAAAATCTTCTTGAGAAACCAGCCATTTTAATGATAGATCTTTATTGATTCTAAAAGTTTTTATTTTGTTATACACCACCCTGATGCCATTTTTCTCTTCAAATTAATACTGTTGTCTTACAAATAACAACAAAACTTTATTCGTCTGTCAATATGATGTGACTTTAAAAAACCCCACTTGTGCTGTTGCAATAGATAAAGCACCCCATGCCTTTCTGAACTACTTATTGAATTATCAATCATTGGTACTTAATTGAGGCACTTCTGTTTTAACAGGGAAAAGGAAGGAAGAGAGCGAAAGAAAGATAGGCAACAGCTGAAACGGAAGAAAGAGTCTGATTTACCTTCAGCAATTCTTCAGACTAGTGGTGTGTCAGAATTCACGAAAAAAAGAAGCAAGCTGGTGCTTCCAGCTCCTCAGGTAAGTTGCTTGTTCCTATCACCGCCTTGTGATTTGTTTAAGTCACTGCAGATGCATGTGATGTGCCCAAATTATGAGGCTCTTCAGAAATTAAGGCTCAAATGTGCACGTATAATCTGTACCCCCCCCAGATGCATGTTGCCCATGGACTCCTACTTTTTAGCCCCCTTTTCATATCCCAGATTTGCAATGTGAGAGTCTTTCAGGGTAGCTTTATATCCATTCATTTGCATATTCTTCTTGGAAGCACCAACCTTTTTCGCACTATTTCATTGTGCCAGACACATTGTATTGCAGGAAATGCTTTTAGCACTGCAAAACTAGCAAAGGTTGTACCACTTTCCCCAGTTAAATTGGAGGAAAAATGATGTTGGCTTGACCAGTTGAAGCAACTGCCCTTTTCCTGTTGGTATATTGACTAAGGGCAGTCCCTTAACAGCTAGTGTTTCTGATGTTAAGACAACTTTTCATTGTTGGGTGTTTCTCAGTTTATTAGGAATACTGTCATATTCATTTCAATGTATGGATTTCTCTCCTCTTCTTAAGATTTCAGATACAGAACTTGAAGAAGTAGTTAAAGTTGGCCAAGCAAGTGAGATTGCACGTCAAACAGCAGAGGAATCTGGGATCACAAATTCTGCATCCAGCACACTCCTGTCAGAATACAATGTTACCAACAATAGCATTGCTCTTAGAACGCCTAAAACACCAGCAGCACAGGACAGGATCCTACAGGTAAAGCCTAAATACAGTTTCATTTTAATATTGCACTGGTATCCTTTGCATCTTCGTATTTTATTTGTAGTTAAGTGAAGTAAGTAATCAGTCTTCCACCTCTGCTCCATTGTGTTGCATGGCTTGCTGGGAATGGGCAGTAGCACCTTAGAGACCAACTAAGTTTGTTCTTGGTATGCATGACAAGTGTGCATGCACACTTCTTCAGATACACAGGATGTCCAGATTTCCCAGGATGTCAGTGGAAGACATTTTTATCAGTCAATTATACTAGATATTCAGTATGAATAAATGGAATTGGTATTCTTGACTTGAAAGAAGCAAAAAACCAACTTTTCATCCAATTTTGTTAGTTGATATTTGAGCAACATTTGGTCCCTTTTTGAAAATTGCACCTTGACTCGTTGGATTGGTATTGGTGGTTTGCAGGTAGTTGCAGAAGGAAAAAAGTGGTTTATTTTTCCTCCTACCCATCAATAGGTAGTATCTTTTGACATTGGAATATCTTTCTATATACATAAAAATGTAATGCTGTCATTGCACATTTAGAGCATTTGCAATGCCTCATCACCATCCTGTGTTTGCATGAAGTCATGGGGGAGGGGAGCAAAATAGAAGGCAGGTTGCACAACATGGGTGTCTATGGCATGAGAGTGAGAAGGGAGAAACGGGGGAAAGGGGCAGTTTAAAACAACAGCAGAAGATTGAACAAAGCAGGTATGAAGTATTTGAGGGCTCTGCCTTGTTTATTGCTCTTGTCAGGCAGCTGAGGAATGGGAGAAATTTTAAGTATAGTGAGAACGAAGGAGAGAAGTGGCTCTTTTAAACAACAGCAGAGATTTCAGTAATGTGAGGATGAAGGAAAACGTATTGGAAGAGGAAGATTCAGGAGGTTACCACGGGAGTGGTTTGTTTATAAGAGTGCTGTGCAAAAGGATGCAGGGAGGCATGGACATGGGAGCAAAGGTGAAAATGGGTGCAAAGCATGGCTGTAGAATAGAAGAGAGAAATAACTTTGGAAATGGGTTGGGAAGGTGAAAAGTGAGCTTAGTAGTTTCATGGAGTGGGAAAGGGGAAGCTCTAGGGCAGTGATGGGCAACCTTTTGAGCTTTGTGTGTCAAAATTCGCCAAAAAACTGAGCATAACTCGGGTGGTGTGTCACTTCGAGAAAAAAACCATAATTTCGCGATATTTATAGTTTAAATAACAAAAATGTATAATTGTAATATATAACTGTATTTAATAAACCCAAAACTCCTCGTGGCCCTCTTCAGCCCACCTCTCCCCTCACTCGTGGCAGCAGCGAGGTCGGGGTTCTTCTCCCTCCTCCAAGAGCCCCCTCCTCTCCCTTGAGGCGGGTGTCTGGATTCTTCCTAGTTTAAAAGGTCCTTCTTCCACTCTTTCCCCCTTTTTCTTCTCCTGGGGGGGGGGTTAGCGGCGGTGGGGACGGTGGTAGCTAGGTCAGGGCTAGGAGGGCCGGCGCATTACGGAGCAGGCTGCCCTAGGCCTCCGAGCCTTGGGGTTCTGCCTGGCCGCTGGCTGGGTGCCCTCCCTTCCTTGCCCCTCTCTTTCTTTCTTTCTTTCTTTCTTTCTTTCTTTCTTTCTTTCTTTCTTTCTTTCTCTTCTTCTCTTCTTCCCTCTCTCTTCTTCCCTCTTTCCCCCTTGGCGTCCGGTGAGGTTGCTTGATGCACTAGACGCCCCCGGCACTCCCCCCCCCCCGGAGCAACAGCAGTGGCGTCAACAGTGGTGGTATCGGCAGCGGCGATGTCGGGGCCTTCCTTCTCGTCCCTCTCCGTGGTGCCGGAGCACTTCGAGATAGGTCTCAGGCCTCGGGACCCCTTAGCTTTGGCCTGGTGGGGGGCATTGAGGGGGGTTTGGCGGCTCCCTGGCCACTGCTCTGGGCTCCCTGGCCGCTGCTCTGGGCTCCCTCGGTGTTCGCGCGGCAGCAGCGGCGATCCTGGCGGCTCGGAAGCCGGTCAGGGAGCGCAGGCACACTGGCCGTTTTCAAGAGATCTGCGGCAGTGTGCCTCGCCCGCCGGAAGTCCTTCTTGGCATGCAGCCGCGTGTCACCGAAATGGCTACGCGTTTCAGTGCTGACACACATGTCATAGGTTGCCCATCACTGCTCTAGGGAGTTAATGTAGGGGGTATGGCAGGGGGCAGCAAGTGGAGCAAGCAGGAGTGCAGCCCCTAGTTCATATATATATATTTGTAGAATTTTAGTTTGGAAAATGATTATTGTCTGTCTATCTCTCTTATTATGCAGGAAGCCCAGAATTTGATGGCTCTTACAAATGTTGATACCCCCTTGAAAGGTGGTCTGAATACCCCTCTCCATGAGAGTGACTTTACTGGAGTAACACCTCAGAGGCAAGTTGTTCAGACGCCAAATACAGTGCTTTCCACACCCTTCAGGTAAGTCATCTACTTGAGCTGTTGGGGAAGGGCAAAGATACACTTGAGCTTTCTTTTACTTTAATAAGGGTGTGTGTGTGTGTATGTGTGGGCACCAGATTCCCCAGGTACCTCTCCATGAGGAATTGCTGACTATAAATTCCAAATCCAAAACAGGGACTTGTTGGCAGGTAATCTTTAAACAGTTAAAGATGAGCACAAAAATTGTGCTACCGCACTCATATTGGGGCAAATAATTATTTACTAGGACACCTTCCCATGGAGCTGAAGGGCTGACTCCTCATAGTGGAATGACTCCAAAGCCGGTAGTAGGTGTGACTCCAGGGAGAACTCCACTGCGTGATAAACTAAATATTAATCCTGAGGAGGGAATGGCAGATTACAGTGATCCATCCTATACAAAACATATGGTAAGTAAGTAGGAATTTTTTTTCATCTCCATAATTTTATCCATTGCATTTCACAGGTGGGGGCTCTCAGAAATGATGAAGGATCCATCCATCACCATTATGTCTTCTAAAAACAAATAGGAATTTGTTTGAATCTTTGCAAACATAATTACAGGCACAAAATTGTAGGCGGTCTCTGACTAGATTTCCTGTTTTTTTTTAAAAAAAATTTTTTAAAGCATGGGTGCTCTAGTTTTGATTAGAGTAGTGACGAGCGAAGGGGATATATTTTAACTGTTTCTTTTTCCTTGCACCCATTTTCCTAATCTTAAATCCCCACCACCACCGAGCTGCTTTTTGGAGTTGACAACATTGCCCGGGGGTGTGGGGTGGAGGTGGGAGAACAAATTCCTCAGCTCAGTTTTACAGAGTAGATTATATCGGTATTCTCTAATTTAAGGAAGTGCATTTGGAGTTAAGAATAAGCACTTGATCACATCAAGGCAAGCAGTTGTGGCTTTTTGTGGGTGCACACTTTTGTAGACATCATTTGGGCAGCAGCTCAAGTTCTGTGATTGGAGCCACTGTGATCACAGAAATAGACTGGAGCAATCACAGTGATCACCCTCAAATCCCAAAGTGACTTGTTGACTATTGCCTGTCAAGACCTTTCATTGCTTTTGAGAATTGAGTCATTTTATAACTCTGAGCCCAGTGTGAAAGGAAGGACACAAAGCTGGTCCGCAAGTAATTGAAATCACCAGGCAGGCTTAAAAGTAAAATGACTGCTTGCTTTATTGCTGTTTTTAGGAAAGTGAACATTTAATGTATTAAATTGCTTTAACATTCAACAGGAAAGAGAATCCCGTGAAAATTTGCGTCTAGGACTTATGGGTCTTCCTGCTCCAAAGAACGACTTTGAGATTGTCCTACCTGAAAATGCGGAAAAGGAACTTGAAGATCATAATGCAGATGATACATATATAGAAGATGCAGCTGACGCAGATGCTCGCAAGCAGGTAGAATGAATTATTAGATTTATAAAGCAGTGTAACATACTGTGTCCTTCTCCCATGAACTTGACCTAATTCATGTCTTAAATATCTTTCTAGAGTATTCGAGAAATGGAGCGTATAAAGGCACTAAAGCGAATGCACAAAGCAGTTCAGAAAGATCTGCCAAGACCCTCTGAAGTAAGTTGTTCCTAATTCTGAAGAAGATGAAAATAAGTTTAAAGCTGGGGGGAGGGAATGTTATCAGTAAAATGGTGAATAATAAATATTTGTAAGTTGCAGTATCAGTATCAGCAACTGGAGGCCTGGAGCCAGGTCTGTCCCCTAAGAAGTGGGGAAAATGCCATTTAAGACACGTGGATTTGCTGGCCCGTAGGTAGTGTAGGTCAGGGCACTGGTCCACCACCCCTCACTTCCTTCTCAGAATAGCCATTCTGGAAAGCCGGTTGCTGGCCAAGCTGTTATATTGCTAAATGAAATTAATGAAGACAATACAACATTATTTTCTGATTTTGTCAAATTCTGTAGATTTAATGTGTGTCTTGGCACTCTAGAGCACATCTTGATGTAATGCAACAGTTCATCAAATATATAGTGTTAGATGACTAGCAGCAGTGACTGCTCTTAACAGGCTGGTTTTTTGTTTTTGGGGATTAGGTCAATGAAACAATCCTGAGACCCTTAAATGTAGAGCCACCTCTAACAGATTTACAGAAGAGTGAAGAGCTGATTAAGAAAGAGATGATTACCATGCTTCATTTTGACCTTGTGCATCACCCTTATGGAGAACTCCCAGGAGGCAAAAAGGGGAAAGTCCCAGGGTTTGGACCCGGTAGCACAGAACACCTATCTTATCTTGAACACAATCCTTATGAGAAATACTCAAAGGAAGACATCAAAAAGGTATATCTCCTATTTCTCTGCATTGTTTATGCTCTCTGCCTACCATAGTACTACATTTTGCAAGGTATACACTTTCAAACTCTATTCTTTCTTAAGCTGATTGGAAAATTTCTAAAACGTTCTTTTGGGAATGCTTTGGGAGTACTGATGGTGTTTCAGTAAGCTTCTCTCAGCTTAACACCCACATTTACGATAGAACGTCACTGAATGGCAATTAGAATCTTTTTAGATGAAATTTGTGAATTATATTCTGGTGGTTTACAGCAGTCATTACCAGTCTTTTTAAACCCAGGACCCACTATAATTCCAACTTGAAATATGGGATCACATTTTAGTTTTTTTTTTTAGCATATATGTGCCTCTTCCTCCCTCCCTCTCTGCCTTTTTGGGGGAAAGTCCATGCTTCAGATGTTTTTTTCTAAGGAACCTTGAGAATAGTAGTTGTGTGTCTGGGGGTAGAGATCTCTAACAGAGAATTCTTAAAACAAAATAAACAATAAAAAAATTCCTTCCAGTAGCACCTTAGAAACCAACTAAGTTTGTTCTTGGTATGCGCTTTCGTGTGCATGCACACTTCTTCAGATACAGTGTATTTGAAGAAGTGTGCATGCACACGAAAGCTCATACCAAGAACAAACTTAGTTGGTCTCTAAGGTGCTACTGGAAGGAATTTTTTTATTTTTTATTTTGTTTTGACTATGACAGACCAACACGGCTACCTACCTGTAAAGAGAATTCTTAGCACAGGCACAAAGCTACAATTCCCAGAAGTTTAGGGGATAAGCAGTTACAGTTCAAATGATATAGAACCAATATAAATTTGTGGTGTGTATGTGTGTGTTGATCATACTTGCATCGCACTCTTCCTCCAAGCAGTGTACATGGTTCTTTTCATCTCTCATTTTAGTTAGGCAAAGAGCAAGTGATTGGTCCAAGGTCACTCAGTGAGCTTCATTGTCAAGACTCCTCAATCCTAGTCCAACATTTTAGCCACTGTGCTATGTTGACTCTGTCTAAACATATTCTCACTTTCCCTCCAATCTCTCTATTTCTCTTTATTAAAAAAAAGGAACTAAAAAACTACGTGGTGTGGTGCATCTGATGTTACACCTCTCTGCCCAAGACCCAGTAGATCAGAAGCACCTGATATTTAACCTGATAGTTACAGTTTGAGTTCTCCATAATTAATTCACATTTACATTTAACACAGTTAAAAGTGGGGGAGAAGATTGGTAGTGACAGACAAGCTGCCCAAAATGTAGCTGTATCCATCATTACTGATCTTTCCCTGCAATATGCAGTGACAAGACCATGTTTGCTGCGTACGAGGGACTGAGTGCATTCCTACTTTACTGGGGTGAGGCTTTACAGAAATAACTGGCACCCTAAATGAATAGTGCGTATTTTAAAATATGTTCCCAGGATATCTACACATAAAATTCCACAACCTGAATTTAAGGTGGCTTTATGTAATTGCCCTGTAGTGTAGATCCACATGGATTATGAACTCTTTACTCCCTACTCGTGACTATAAGATAATGTAAGTTCTACAGAACAAATGCTTGAAGTTGAACAGAGTTCAACAGAACATTTTTTCATCTTCCTCACGTTGGCCCATGATTCCAAAATGTTTTGAATTGGTTTGGACTAGATGACCCTTGAGGTCCCTTCCAACTTTACAATTCTGTGAACCAGTTCTAAGACCAGAATCACATAGGTTGGTGCTGTTATGTGGGAAGTGTCTTTAGGAATACACACAGGGACTGCTTACTTAAAACAACAACAAAATGAATTACAAGGGGTGTTGTGTGTATATTCATTTTGTATACTGTGCAGTGGTACCTTGGTTCTCAAACTTAATCTGTTCTGGAAGTCTGTTCCAAAACCAAAGCGTTCCAAAACAAAGGTGTGCTTTCCCATAGAAAGTAATGCAAAACGAATTAATCCGTTCCACAATTTTAAAAACAACCCCTAAAACAGCAATTTAACATGAATTTTACTATCTAACGAGACCATCGATCCATAAAACGAAAGCAATAATCAAATAAGACAGTATTGTAGACGATAAAAATAAAAATATTTTTTTCTTACCTGCACTGATGCAGGTTTGGAGTCATTGTTTGGATGGGGGGCTTTTATCCATTTCCACAGTTACATAATCAAGCAGTAGCTGAACTGGGTTCCACACAGTCACAAAAACAACTGAAAAAGCCTCAAAAACAAAAGCGCCAAACTTAATCCATTCCGGAAGTCCATTTGACTTCCGAAATGTTAAAAAAGCAAGTCACAGCTTCTGATTGGTGCAGGTGCCCCGGAAACAATAGCCGACAGCTGCATTGGATGTTCGGCTTCCGAAAAACGTTCGAAAACCGGAACACTTCCAGGTTTTTGGCGTTTGAGTACCAAGGCGTTTGAGAACCAAGGTACCACTGAATTCTGTACAGCAAAACTGTGAAAACTGGTAAAAGTGCCACTGATGATTTACAGTATGTTTTTTATGTGACTGTGTAAGGTGTGTTGACACAAACAATAGAAAATGCTGCACTTCAAATGGAGAAGTTTGCTCGGTATTTATAGTTCATGAACAGCAAGAAAGGGGAAGTTGTAACTAATCCCTCATTTCAAACAGGCTGAAGAACTCTTGGCCCAAGAAATGGAAGTGGTGAAGCAAGGAATGGGGCATGGAGAGCTTTCAAGTGAAGCTTATAATCAAGTGTGGGAAGAATGTTACAGCCAGGTGTTGTTCCTTCCTGGGCAGAATCGCTACACACGAGCTAACTTGGCCAGTAAAAAAGACAGAATTGAATCCCTAGAGAAGAGACTTGAGGTCAGTTTACAATTCCTTTTGAGAAACAGGCTTAATCTGACATTATACTGTGTGTCCTGTCTTGTGTTTTATCCCTAATTTGGAAGCATGGGCTTTGCTATTTCAGTGGAATTCCATAGAACTGAAAAAATAAATATTTTTTTAAAGAAAAACATCTAGTGACACATGGCCTTAATTGGCATCATTCATATACTGGATAAATCAAGTTGAATCCAAAAATAGGAAGTGGTGCTTCCTGGCCATGCTAGTGTATCCTGATACTCTCCAACATGATGCTCATCCTGTGGTTACTCAGCTCAGTTTTGTGACTAGAGGTGGGCCTCATCTCGCCCTCCTGAAAGCTGGAAGAAAGTAGTAGTTGTTCTTTCTGCCTAAGCTTAATGGTTAGGGGATGCATTGAATGGATTCCAGTGTTTCATATCTGTTTTGGCAAATCTGGCTTCTATGTTTGTGTGCTGAGGAGCTGGATGTTGAATGTAAATTGACAGCATACACGTTAAAAATATTTTGTCAGTTTAAAGTTGGGCAGAGCAACACAATGTTATATAATAATAATAATAATTTATTATTTATACCCCGCCCATCTGGCTGGGTTTCCCCAGCCACTCTGGGCGGCTTTCAACAGAGCATTAAAATACAATAATCTATAAAACATTAAAAGCCTCCCTAAACAGGGCTGCCTTCAGATGTCTTCTAAAGGTCTGGTAATTGTTGTTCTCTTTGACATCTGAAGGGAGGGCGTTCCACAGGGCGGGTGCCACTACCGAGAAGGCCCTCTGTCTGGTTCCCTGTAACTTGGCTTCACGCAGCGAGGGAACCGTAAAATATATATTTGAGTATGCAGTACAAGAAGGGGATTCCTACAAGCCCTGTGCAATACACTATGTCACACAAGCTTACTATCTGCAGTAGTGCCATCTCAAAGTTACTTCACACTTTATATGGTGATCATCTTTGCTACATCAATTTCATCCCCAAAAGCAAGGAAACTGTTGGGCAGATATGTGGAGCTGAATGTTGGGGAAGGTACAGGATGCCCTGATTGACCCATGCCTGGGTATGAGTGCTGTGTGTAGAATAGAAAAGAAAGGCAACTCCTACACAAGAGCTGGCCCATTTTCCTGGCTAAGGAGCCTACCGGTAGTTCTGTCTTAGAATGAACTTGTGCTCCATGTTGGCCAGCAGAGGGCACCATTGCTCTGTGGAATACTTCAGGTGACAGGGAAAGATGAACTGTCAATCGCTTTCCTATTTACTCTTCAGCTCAATATTTTTACTGTAAGTGGAAATGATATGGTACCTTAAATACTCTTGTTGTGCAGCCCCACAAATTAAAAGACTGATTAAAATGGTGGTATTTTCTGTTTTAAAAAGAAAAAAAACCTGTTCTGTTTATATGCCTATTATATGGATTTGGGGAGGAAATTCCATAACCTTAGCTGGCTTCACTAGTCAGTGTCACAAAAGACCCATCAAAAAAAGGTTGTGTGTGTGTATGAAATTGCTAGAATAAATACTCCATTTCATGCTGAAGTCCAGAGAAGGCTACCTATTAAAGTTTAAATGTAAGCTGTGAGAGATCATTCTTGGAGTGATGAGAAATGCACAATATACAATTTTACTTATTTTTTTTCATTTCCGAAGACTTGAGTTCAGCTCGGGGTGCTTGTTTGTGTGTAAAGGTAAAGGGACCCCTGACCATTAGGTCCAGTCGTGACCGACTCTGGGGTTGCGGCGCTCATCTCGCATTATTGGCTGAGGGAGCTGGTGTACAGCTTCCAGGTCATGTGGCCAGCATGACTAAGCCGCTTCTGGCGAACCAGAGCAGCGCACGGAAATGCCGTTTACCTTCCCGCTGCAGCGGTACCTATTTATCTACTTGCACTTTGATGTGCTTTCGAACTGCTAGGTTGGCAGGAGCAGGGACCAAGCAACGGGAGCTCACCCCGTTGTGGGGATTCGAACTGCCGACCTTCTGATCAGCAAGCCCTAGGCTCTGTGGTTTAACCCACAGCGCCACCCGCGTCCCTTTGTTTGTGTGTACATGCCTTTAAAGAAAAAATAAATTGCTTGGAGACCTTAAATGTAATTAATAGTAGTAGCTTCATACTTCTCCCTGCAGCCCTAGCACCATTTCTCTCACTGTTTAGGAGAATTTGGATGCAATGTTGGATGCAGTGCTGGGGAAGCCTGGATTCTCCACCGTGGGAGCAGGGCCGGGGTGAGATCACACTGTGGACTCATGTGGCGCTTGTGGTCTGCTAAGACCCCTAGATCCTTTTCACATGTACTACTGGCAAGCCAGGTGCCCCCCTTCTTATATTGGAGCAGTTGATGCAGCTCATCTGGCCCTGGAAGTCTGAATTCATTTAAAGTACAGTCATACCTCGGGTTGCGCTCGCTGCGGGTTGCGCGTTTTTGGGATACGGACGCGCCGAACCCGGAAGTACTGGAACGGGTTACTTCTGGGTTTCGGTGCTCGCGCATGCACAGAAAAACTAAATCATGCTTTGTGCATGCGCAGAAGCACCGGATTGCATCACATGCATGTGCAGGCGCAGCAGCGCGGGTTGTGAACGCTGCGGGTTGTGAACGCGCCTCCCGCATGGATCACGCTTGCAACCCAAGCATCCACTGTAGCTAGACGTTGCCTTGCCACCTCTTTTTCTATACTGAACTGCATTTCCCTCCTTACACCATTTATTCTGTTATCACCAGGTTGGGCATCACTTTGCTTTTGTGTGAAGACTTCTCTCTGGGCAGTGAAGAGAAGACTGGCAGAAAAATCTGTCTGGGCCTCTTTAAATACAAACAGATTAGGGAAGACTGTGGAGAGCAGGGAAGTGGGTGGGTTTGAGATTTGGGGGAAACCTATCTATCCTATCTATCTATCTATCTATCTATCTATCTATCTATCTATCTATCTATCATCTATCTATCTATCACTTGACATTCCGCTTGGGAGCCGCCCAGAGTGGCTGGGGAAACCCAGCCAGATGGGCGGGGAATGAATGAATGAATAAATGAATGAATGAATGAATGAATAAATATTAAATTACCTATTTATTATTCTGCCCTTATTTCAGATGTAAGTTATTCAGGACATTTGGTTGTATCCAACAAAGTTGTCCCTTGCATGCAACGACTTCCACTTGCACAATGGAACTTTCCTTCCCTCTCCTCCCCTTGTGAGCCCCCCTCAATCTCTGGAGGTTCTTTCAGCTCTCTGAAGCAGAGGGGGAAGCGGGTGGGGGAAGGCCCTCTTGCGCGCAAGGGATGATTTTGTTGGATAGTGTAACATTTCTTCTGTTCCTGAATTACAGCTCCACAGCTCATGACAGAATACATTTCAGAAATGTAACTGTTAGCACAGTTTTGCTCCGTGAATAATATGCAGGCTGTATTTCTTCAATAGATTAACAGAGGTCACATGACTACAGAAGCTAAGAGGGCTGCCAAGATGGAGAAAAAACTGAAGATATTGCTTGGTGGTTATCAGTCTCGAGCGATGGGGCTCATAAAGCAATTAAATGACTTGTGGGATCAAATTGAACAAGCACATCTTGAATTGCGCACATTCGAGGAATTAAAGAAACATGAAGATGCGGCTATTCCTAGGAGATTAGAGGTAAAGTCATGAAATTCTGTTGGCCATCTAGAAAGAAGGAAGATTGCAAAAGTTGTGTTAAGTAATGCAACTTTATTAGAGGTTGCTGCATCCATTAATTTTAAAAAAGTAGAGTAGAAAATCAGCATTTAAAAAAAATAGTATATTACTTTAGTCCATTTTATTTAGATGATTTTGTGTTGCTTTTCACCATGTCATCAGGAGTCTTCTTTTTTCTTTTTCTTTTTCTTTAAACAGTTGATCCTATCCACAGAGTTGCATGAGCTTCTCTAACATAAATGTGCAGTTACATCATGGGAAAAGGCTCCTATGTGTATGTTATGGGATGTGTGCTTGTGTTGCATAATCTGAGACTCCCTGCTCGTATAAATAAATTGCATTATGCTACTTCTGGTGCCTTTTTATCAGCTGACCATTTTTATTGTTGCAGTGTCTAAAGGAAGATGTTCAGCGGCAACAGGAACGAGAGAAAGAACTTCAGCAGAGATTTGCAGAGTCCATGCTGGACAAGGAAGCTTTTCAGTCAAAATATTAAGTCACACATCTTGCTTAAGCCATGTTTTGTAACATTTCTCAAATGCAATAGATAGGTTTTGCCTCCTGTGTTTCAAATCAAACATAAGCAAATTGGGTCGCGAATCCATTTTGTGTTTTACGTAAACTGAAGGCCATGCATCTTATGAGGGAGAGGTGAATTGAAAAGTATACAGAGAGTTGACACACACTAAGGGGTGCTGTCCAGGGTAGAAATTCCAGCACCTAGGATTGATTATGTGATGATCCTTGCTGATCACACCCACATTTTTGACCCTTAACAAACTGATATTCTGATACTAAAAGGAAAAATTAGCGGATTCTTTTAAATCACATCATTTGCTAAATTGTTATTTTACCATTGCTATGATCCACAAGAACCATACACTTTCGTCTGTGTGCTATGTACTGTGAATTTGGGGTGTAAAGCAATGTATTAAACTGTGTTTGTGTCCAGTAGCTTGAATGGAATCTGAAATTATTTGCCTGTAACACAATATTTATGTATGTAAAGAATGTGCCCTGAAGACCAAAAAGACTGGCAAGGTGAAAAATAGTCCGTTCCAAAGGTGGCAAAGGGAAGAATTCACTGGGAAGCTTTCCTGCACAAGCCCTTTGTGCTATGAAAGGAAAGTGTGCAGCACAAAAGTATCACATTGCTTAGCTCCCATCCATTCCAAGGAGCCTTGCTCCCCGTGGTGAGTGGACTGGGGGATTAGGCTAGTCCCCTAAATCTTCCTCTGGTGCCTCCTTCCCAAAGCCTGGGAAGTTTCTGCCTGGCTTAGGGAGGAAGGCTCCATGCTTACACGCGTGACCGCAACATCACACGTGCAACGTCCCCCACGGAAACAAATCACCCTTTCAAACTGGTGCCTCTGGTCCCCTACAAAAAATTTCACCGCACTCCACTGCTTGCTCAGGAAAACTTCCAGAAAGATTCTGCCAATAAACAGTTGGGTTCTTATCTCACATTTTATGTGAGTCATGCCACAAGTATCCTCCTTTTAATTTGGGTCAGTAATTATATTTAGAGATTCAGGAAAAATGTTTGAGTGTGGTTAGAGGAGAACTAACCAATAGGGAAGTCAACCCTCCTTGGGGCACCAGAGAAATACAAGAGGCTTTGCTTCTGCTGGAGACCCAGTGAGGGTGCTACCAACTTTTCTCCATTTACATGATCATGAAATACATGAATAGATGAGAGTAGCATCTTGGCAGTTAAGGGAACATCGTTATGTGTTTGTAAAGTGGCCTTAACAATATTAATGAACAATAATATTTGGAACAATTTGGAATGCTACAGTGGGACTGGGGTTTTTTATGGTTAAATTTGCAGATAGCTGAAATTAGGTGGCTCATAATGCATTCCAGCAGGTTTCTCAGTTAGCAGTGAACAATAGCTGATGGAAGAGGATCACCTGCATCTGATTTATCCAAACATTGAGTACAAGGATATTCCTTTCTCTTCTCTCCCCCCCCCCCCAAGCCTTTGGTTTTTAAAGCATACAGCTTTGCCAGGCTTGGGCTCTGGTAGAAATCTCCGGTTTAAGTCACAAGGTTTTCAATATATCAGCTTAGATAGGACCTGCCTCATTAGATCACTTTAATGTCTGCAGGTTAAAACAGAAATTCTGATGTATTCAAATTACTAAAGAATTCCTCAAAGGAAGCAGCAATATTTAAATTCATGGTGTCCATCACTAGCATTTATGAATTGTGATGCTTGGAAATGCAGACTATATTTCTTATTTATTCAGTTCATATGCTGTTAGGAATCTTTGCCAAATATGTGCGTCAGGTAGATGACTCTTGGGATTCCACAGAGCATTTTTTCTATTCTGCATCTCCTTCAACTCTTCAACATCTCCCCCCACCTTCCAGTCAACACACATGTGGGGTGCATTTTGCATTTTTGATGTTCTGGTAATACTTAAAATCATTTAATACATGATCATATCTGCTGAGTCTGTCTAGCAGTAGAGAATAACTTGCCTAATAAGTGCCATTGTCAGTCAATGCTAATAGTTGGCTTTGCCACAGTCATGGGAGATAATTCAGTGGCCTAAAGCACTCAAGGTGGCATCATCCAGGATGTTATTTCTATATAGAAATAATATCTATGTTGGGGAAAGTGTACACACAGGTCTCATGTGCCTCAAATACACTGGTCAGGCAGCGGATGTGCACAGCAGCTACCCCATCTACATACATGCTTTTTGTAATTTGTGTGTAACTGCTTATGCTGTTTCTGAGAAATTATTTCTGCGTAGAAAAAGGTAATGTATACAAACTACATTTATCTCACTACAGTTCAGCCTGTAGCACTGCCAGCCACAAAAAAAAGTTATAAATTGATGCAGGAGTTCTACAAGGATTCAGATTTCATGGCTCCCTATCATATTTTTTAATTCAATGAAGTACATTCATACCCATCAAGCAAAACCTTGCCGTCACATGTGTGATAAATTCTATCATGTTCAAGGTGATGTGATTAGTCTGGCCACCCCACATGCAGTGTGAAGGCCTCAGGTACAGCCCTCATTTCAAAGCTCCACAGTGATGCAGTGTAGGTGCTTGGGATCATACCTTATCAGGGATTCAAGGCTACCTCTATCTACATCTCTTAAGGCAGGCGTGCAGAGCCGTTGACCCTCCAGATGTTGCTGAGCTGCAAATCCCATCAGCTCCACCAAGCATGGCCAATCGCCAAGGAATATGACAGTTGCAGTTCCTCAACATCTGGATGGCCAAAGACCCTCCAGCTTGGGGGCAGGATCATGGCATCTTCAGCTTTTTAACATGGAAGCTGACACCTAAGGCAAATCTAGCCGGTCTTCCCTTCTCTAGGGGCAGGGGCAGTCATGACGCACAAGCCCAAGCATATGCCAGTAAGCACTGCCATTCCAAGGGGTGCTGCTATCCTCTTGGACAATCTAGATGGAGGTCTTGCCTCTACAGGGTGTCAGGCAGTTTTATTTCTGTTGCAGTTCTGGGGGAAGGAGAGATGACATCCTCAGCAGAGAGAGAGTTCAGTCTTGCCTACTTCAAAGTTCTCTCAAGACTGGTAGCACCAGAAGAAGAAGTTCCGCTGGTGTGGTTTCGTCCTCTGCTACCCCTCTAAATCCTCTTCTGAAAGATTTGACACCCCCCTTTTCCTTGAGGGATTTTTGAGGCTGAAAGTATCAGGAACAAGCCAGGCCAGGGTAGATTGTTCATTCCGGACTGCTGTCTGAAACTTGGCCAGGGCTGCAGAAGCACATTAGGAATGTACAGATGAAGAGCAACTTGCTTCTATAACGTCAAACTTGCTGGCAACACTTAAGCATTTTCTGTAGCCCTCCCTGTTGCTTCTTTGCTGTCAACTTCCAGCTTGCTTTGGCAATGTTCTCCAAAACAAATGGCTGCACATACTTAAGGAGGATTTTTGTTTGTATTTAATTTATCAGGCTTGACAAACCTTGTTTTGGTACTTTGCTGTCAATATCAGGACTATGAAATATTGCAGTTAATGCAAAGGGACCTGCTTTCCTGTCTTTGCGCTTGCTCATTCTTCTTTACACAAATGGCATCATATATTTGTATCTTGGTGGGGTTCCTCCCCCCCCCCCACGAGGTCAAAGTTATATACATTACCCTCTCCTCTCCCTTTTCATCTTTGTAACAACCCTGTGAGGTAGGCTAGGCTAAGTCAATATTTGTACTTTAGCAGCAGTTCTTGCCCAATGGATTGTTGGGTGGGGTCAGGTGCAGGGGCCCCAATCCACATACAGTGTACTGCACCCAGGAAATCCTGTTGGCATCCCACACATAGATACAGGCCCCATCTACACGATCTATCATACCACTTTAAACAGTCATGGCTTCTCCCAAAGCATCCTGGTAATTGTAGTTTGCTAAGAGTTCCGAGAATTGATAGGAGACCCCCATTTCCTTCACTAAGCTACAATTCCCATAAATTGTAACAATCACCAAACTCTCTTTCAAAGGAACTCTAGGAATAGTATATCTTTGAGTGGAATAGAGGTCCCCTAACATTACTGCATCCAGAATTATTGACTGTTTAAACATGACTGTTGAAAGTGACATAAATGAATAGGGGGGGCTTATTGGGTTGTTTTTGTTTTGATTATGTATTTTGTGTTTTTATATTGTGATTTTATCCTGTGAATCACCCTGTGGATATAGGGTGGTATACAAATAAAATAAAATAATAATATAGCCCCTATTATACAACATTGAAGGGAAGGTTTAAAGGGAAAACCGCCCCTATTTTCCAGCTTTCCCTTGCCTCTCATTTTTGTGCTGTGGGTCCAGGAATGTAACTTGCCATTATTTCTATATATCCTATGACCCATTTCCAAATGCTGGTGTTCTTACTGAGTGTTCCATATTATTATTATTATTATTATTATTATTATTATTATTATTATTATTATTATTTATTAAACTTCCACTCTGGGAAGTAACTTTTTTGGGGGACACTGAAACCATGGCCACATGGCTTATCCTCATGACATATTGTTGGCATTCTTGTGTCTCTCTGGGGGTGAAGTCAAATCACTGTGTTAGCAGCACTGAAATGACCCTCCTGGAACGCAAGCCTGGGCAGTGTGTCTGGAGGGGCTGGCCTGCCCAGACTGATGTGGTCCAAAGGAAGGCAGAGCAATACATTTGGCACCAGCTGGGCTGCCGGAAGGAAGTGTATGAAGTGCCACCCAAGCTTGCCTTAGGACTCCACTATGGATTTGTGTAGCCTTTTCTTCTCCTGAAGATCTCCCGCACAGCAGTGGAAGTTTAGGTTTAGGAGACTGTGTTGTTATTCAATTTATATGCCGTCCTTCCGAAGATCACAGGGACCACAATATAAAAACACAAAATAGATCTTATCATAATAACAAAAAAATAAAAATGAAATAAAAATAAAAAATACCTCTCCCCCACAGACACCTTATAATATATAATTAATATAATATAAAATATGGTTTTTCCAATATAATACCATTGCAGTGATTAAGTGAAAGTTCTTAGCTGTGCAGCTGTGGAAAATCCCTGCTCTGCTCAAATTTGAGGTACTTTCAGATATGCCCGAATGGACTTCAGGACCTCATTGCGTTAAAAAAGAGAGTGCCCCCTGCTGAGTTGATTTGTATATGATGTCCTAATCTGGTTTCCTTTCAGTCCTCCCATCAAAGCATTGGTTGCACCAGGTCAGGCTCTGCGAGATCCCCCAGAGATCCCAGCGGAAGATGGTCTGCCCACAGGGCAGATCCTGTGATGTAGGAGGTCATGATTAATTCATGATCAACTCATCTCCTCTCATAAAAGATGGCCTTTTACTGCAGTTCGATGCTTCGAGTGACCGGACCACAGCACTACAGTGATTTATTTTTATAACATGGTTTGAATCAGTTTCAAACATTTTGAGTTTGCATTTTAAAATATCCATTTCCTTGCCAATGGTATAGCTACATGTTTGCTCAGCATACTCTCTACCTGAGACTTTGATTGATGACTCTCCCCCCAAAAACCACGTTCAGAAAATGATCCAGGACTTAGAGTTGCTTAAGCAAAAATCTCTACCGGGATTGTGGGGAGTAGTTCTCTTGTTCACACAACATTGGCTTCTTCTTAGTCCAATATTTGTTGAGTCTTCGTGGGAGGCCGAATGAGAAGCATATTGGCCATTTATAGAACTATCAACATATAGAAGATCTGACATGAAAAAGGAGAAACTACAAGGCATTTCTCACCTTAGGAAGTTGCACATGTATGCTTGCTTTTTATTTCCACTTATATTTAGAACCTACTATTGCATTTCCTTTCTCCCAAAAGTGTGCTGCCACATCTATTGAGCAAATGAGTTCTAACACATCCAGGACCTCCCTGGTGTTGCCGGTAGAGAAAATGCTTCTACACAACTCGGGGAAAATAAAACGGAATGGAATGTGGACTGTGGGATTTCTCATGTCTACAGAGGAAAACATTTTAAAACCCTGATCAGGAGAGCACTGGGACAATGCAGAGAGAGAGAGAGATTTTGATGTGGGAATTCTGTATACAAAACACAGAGTTGGTTGATGGTATATCACCTCTTCACATTTTGTCCTTCATTGCAATATGTACACTAAATTGGATTAAATTCTAGGAGTGTTGTGAACTTTGCTGAACTAGTTACATTTCCATTTCCTAACAGCAGCAATGTGATGGCAGCACGGCCAATCTCAGATTAAATGTGGGTGGTATAGAGTACAGTTCACATTAATTCAGCAGTGGTCCAATTCTTACCTATGAGTCTGACGCCATATTGTCTATTTTCACCCAGTGATGCATTTGGCAACTGAGCAAGCTATCACAAGTCAAAGAATGAGGAAAGTTGTGGATTCTTTTTTATTTGATTTTTAAAAATGCTATGCAGAAATCTCCAGGATACCTTCAGAAGAAAACCCTTCTTTTCTCCAGAGAAAGTTCTGGCACGTGGGATATTATTGATGTTTCATCGTTAATGGTGGTTCTACTGTTTGTATAGATTTTCATGAGCTGCAATGGAAGAAAGTTTTTTGTTTTAAAGCTGAGGTGAAGATCTAGAAAATAAATAGAATAAAAACAAATCCAAAGGCAACACTGCAGTAGCAGAAAGGACAGACACAGCCTTGGTGAGAAAGAATAACCCCCTGTATTATCTCGTTATTTACCGGTATTTTTATTTTACAATATTTATATGCATCTTAATCATTGAAACCTCTTAGCAGTTTACATAAAATGCATATCAGTTTCAGACCAGTGTATCTGTCATGGCTTTCCCTCTGGTGAGGGCGCTTAAAATTCTGTATCGGTGTGCGCTAACCTGGGTCTCCTCAAAGAACTTCAGTTCTCTGGAAAAAGTGAATGGCTAGTAAACCATATTAAGTATGTGATGCCAATTTGCCCATCTACATGCAGATGCTTCCTCCTTTCCTCCTATGCATATGTACACACACACACACACACACACACACACACACACACACACACACGTGTACGTGTTAATGTGACTGACACCTAGGGAAGTGGGGGGGGGGAGTTCAATTCAGTTTGCATTTTAAGCAAATTTATCAAATTCACACATCCCAAAACAACACAAGGAAATACAGCTGTCCTTTGAAAACTGCACTTACCTAAAATTTGTGATGCAGTTCTCCAACCAAAGAATGTTTACAAAAATGCATTTATTAGGGGAAACTTTGCACAAAAATGAGTACATAGTATGTATTATATTGGGAGAAATTGCTTCTGAAAAAGTGTTCATTAGTCAAAAAACTGCATACAAAAGTGTGTTTATGGGGAAAAATCCACACGCTGAATAATTCCCATGAGAATTTTTAAACAGAAAATCTGCAAATTGCTGCAGAAATGAGGCAAACCCAAATTTAAGTTTAGAAACATGAGAGACTGAGAGAAACTGAAATTGCCAGAGGGGCCCCCCCAATGCTATAAATCTTCACTTTTCAAAATACTGGTATATCACTCACTGTACACCTTCATTTAAAAAAAAAAACCCTCCACCTTTACTGCACAATTGCAAGTAACATTGCTATGTATTCACATTGCTGATGTTCCATATGCTCAGGTCTCCCGGAAATGATTTGGATCTATGAAGTTGGACTGAATTTTAATTAGACAGTCTTACTTTATAAAAATATTATTTTACAAGACAAGGATCTCTGATCTTACAGCAATTTTCAGTGCTCATGTCTGGAGTTACATCTGGCCAAATCAAAGAGAATACTGTAATTTATTCCTTTTACTGGTATGAGGTGAGCTGGTATGAGGCTATTTTGTCCCATTCAAAAGTTTGACAGTATAAATAACACACTATAGTCATAGCTAGTAGAGCTAAGCTTAGCCTTTTATATATATAAAAGACAAGATTAAACATGTGCATGGGTAGTGGAAGACTTGACTTGGCATTAGTATAGAGATGGAAAGTAAAGCCCTTTAATAGTCTGACCTATATACAACATGCTCCATTCCCCCCCCCCCAGAAGATGTTTGTCAAAACATTTTTTAAAGTTAAGGAAGATTTTACATATTACTACCAAGATTCAAATAACTGCATAACTGGTTCTGCACACCAAACAGGGAAGCTTTTCATTTTTGATCCCCTCTACCCCCTGAAATAGCTGCCTTTTGTGCCAGATGGCAAACTGCTTTGGAAACAATAGCAATTTTGGACATGTCGGGGTGTGTGTGCTTTTTACAGGGAGGAAAGTCAAAAGTCGGTCCTAGCCATGAGCTGTTTCTAACCAAAGATTAACACTTACTGGGGTGGGCGGGTGGTTTCTGAGGGACTTTAAAGTTTACGAATGGCCTTGGGATCAAATGACCTCCTGATGGTGTGACTTAGAGGGATGAAAACTGTGACATGGAATTTGTAACAAGCAAAGATAAATCTGGCAACCAAATGGAAACATGCTACAACTTACAGAAGTTTATTATTGTCTTACTAGAATTTGACAAGCTGCAGGAATTACTAAACTTACAAAATATATTCAAGCCAGTGAAGGATACCAACCTACAGATAAATCTACAGAGAACTACACACTGTTTGTTATTTGAACAATAAGTACAGTGAGCACTCATTTGTTTTCACTATTATAATAATGTTATCTTTGGATTGCAAGTTTCTGTATGCACTCAATCTTTTCTTTTAAAAGTGAATAAATTAAGGACAGAGGCATAACATGAGAGAGCAACAAAATCTTGATGCACCTCATAAGCATACGTCATGGTACATCAGTAAAGACCACCTGGAAATAGCCAAACAATTGATACTTAAAGATGCTGTACATAAATGTTATGCCTCCTCTGCTAATCCCCACAAAAAGGAACACATGAAAAAGGTGCCACAAAATAAGTCTTGTGGTATCTTTAAGAGTAACAAATTTATTAGGACATAAGTTTCTGTGGACTGCAAAGAATAGTCTCGGTATGTGCAGTTTCACAAAGCTTAACAAAAGAGTTTTGCTAATATTGATAACAAAGAGAAAAGACTCTGAGCTTGTGCAGTTTCACATTAGAAACTCAGTTAACTCATTCATCATTGTTTTTCCTCACTTCCTGCTTTGGGCCTTTGGGCCAGTCAGTCACCAGCTCTCAGCCAAACCTGCCTCACACAGCTGTTGAGAAGATGCAGAAGAAGATGCAAACCGGCTGCACCGAGGGGAATAAGGCATCAGCTTGAGGCCAGGTTCATATGTCTCCCCCCTGCAGATTAGTGAAGTTCCAAGTCTTCAGCCTTAACCCAGACTGAGTATGTATATATATGTATATATGTATATGTATGTATGTATTTGTTTTGCATTAATACCAAATTCCTTGCCACAAACCCTTCTGCCCCTTCCACACAAGAAAGCAAAGCCACAATCCTGTACCCGTTTTGGAGCAGAGGAGGAATGCAGCTGCTCATGGGGATGGGAGTCAGTCTGCTAAGCACAAAGAGACTTCCTTTGTAGAAATGTAGACTGTGAGTTGACTGGATAGTGAAAGAAAAGAAGCTACAGAAATCCCAAGGGCTGGGACAGGACTCACCAACATTTTTGGACCAGCAGGCACGTTTCAAGTTTGGAGCAAGTGCTGGGGGTGCAACTCGCATCAACATGGCTGCCATCAGATTCATGGCACAACACTAAATTAGAAGACTCATTGTTTCTTCCCTGCCCCTAGGAAAGCCTTCATCTAAGTCTTACTCATAGTAGACCCATTGAAATTAACAAACAGGACGAAGTTGGGTGCATTAATTTCAATAGGGCAGCATAGTTTAATACTACCCCATTTTCTCTCTGATTTCTCTTTGATAGAAATGGTTAGCAGGCTACCTATGTCAGTTCTGAACACATTTCAGCTTGTGTCATGTATTCCTTCCAGCACAGCTACTGTATCTGCTAACTCAATAGAGTAGTGTATGCATGTCTGTGTATGTAAACTATATCTGACCTTATGGAAAGTAGGTTTTGCCTCATAGGGCAAATGGAAAACGTTAAACAGTTCTTGGTTTATTTTTCCCTGGGTAATGTTTTCAAGCAGCATGTGCCAAATGCGCATGTGCGCACACACCCACACCCTATTGTATATTTTGCTTGCATTATATTTCAATAGATGCCCCCCATCAAATCTTCTGATTTTTAAATCTAAGACAAAAATGTTCTAATTTATTTTAGTCACAGGAATGATTGATAGGTACTACACTGCTTTGTTTAGTGCTAAGAGATGATTCAAAGTCATCTGATTGCTATGGACTTGCCAGACTCTCCTTAACTGGAAATGATGGAAGAAATGCCAGCCAGGAAGCATGAGGTTAGAGTTCGCTGCCTTCTGGTTCAAATTCATGAGACAGAGGTCCCCAAGCAGGATATCTTCCCAGCATGGTCAACTGCTGAACTGCCCAGTGAAGACTCTTCTTGACTGACTTTGTTCACCTAGGTCACGGTGGAGGACCTTTATCAGCCTGAGGGCCATGTGGACAACCTTTTCTGGGCTCTATGCTGGTGATGGGTGAGGCAAGGGGCAAATGGGGGCAGAGAATTGGATCGGACTCCTACTTTTGTACAGTAGCCATTCAAAACACATGCCTCTACCCCTCTCCACTCAGGGGCAGACTTCGGTCTTTCAAAGTTCAGTGGCACCCTGCGCAAGCCCAACATTTGGCACCCCCACCTCTTACCTTCTGCTCAATTCAGCATGTCATCTTTGCGGTGCCCCCCAGGCTCAGCATCCAGTGCGAGGGAAATGGTTGTGCTGCCCTAATGCACCTCTGCTCCCCCCCCCCCAGGCCAAGCAAGAAGCGCTATCATAGTTCAAGGACCTATTTTAGCCAGGCAATGAGGGTACAGAGTACGACCTATGAGGGGCTATAACCTGGTGAGAGTCTGAAGGGCCAAACAGAGGAGTCTCAAGGGCCACATTCAGCACCTGAGCCTGATATTCCCCAGTCCTGACCTAAGTTAATCATTGGAACATTCTGTGCAGGAAGGAGACTCCTGTTCCCAATGAGCAACCTCCTTGTGCGTGTGCCACCTCTTCCTTCCCTTGGTCCCTTATTCATTTTACTGTCACCCTGGGAATCTCCCAACCTTACATTCTCTCTCTCTCTCTCTCTCTCTCTCTCTCTCTCTCTCTCTCTCTCTCTCTCACACACACACACACACACACACACACAGTACATGGTTATTGTTACTGAAAGAGAGCATAGCCATGAAGTTTTTTAAAAAATAATGCTTACCACATCCAAGCAATCAAACACAAAGCGGTTAGGTACATTAATAACAGCATTTCTCAGCAATGGAAAGTGCAGTTCACATCAGCATTTGGCTGCCTTAATGGGGTTTTGTAGCTACCTTATGACTGAACATTCATTATACTGCATCTCATAGTTTATAATGAGAAAATTATTCTAAATTGCCCAGGGGATGGTTGTGATTAAACTATTTGCCATTGCTTCCTCTACTAAATTACACACACGCACGCGCACACACACACACACACACATCCTGCTCCTCCGACCCCCCTGGAATGTGGTTGTAATGAACTGTTACATTTGCCAAATGAACACAATAGGGAGGGGGCAGAGGGCACAGTGAACATTTTTGAATGTTATTATTAAACCTGTTGATTGGACAGAATTTTATACTTCATTGTAAAGCCAAGTTAAGGCAGCCAGAAGGAAGCTTTCCATGGGGTTGTGTGCAATTAGAAAAGCCAGCTCTGAGCCAATTCCAATGCCTGATCTGCTTTAATTGTCTACGTACTGGCGGAGGCATTAAAATCCTTCCCTTCTCATTGATGAGCTTATATGAGGCGTCGGCTGTCTGTCTCCTCTAGTGAAATGCATTTCACAGGCAAAAGCACAGCAGCCTCCTTTCGAATGTTCTCCAACACTCTTAATCCTTTTGAATTTTGCAGGCACAAATGAGGCCAAGTCATTGAAATACAGTCTGTCCTCTTGGTTGAAATGTTTTCATGTCTTTTTCCAAAGACATGTCATTCACGTCTATTTTGGAGCAAGTTTATCACAACCCTATTAACAAAACACACACAGAGAAAAGTTTTGCAGACAATTTCTGTGTGTTCCTGCAGCACAGAGGCTGCTATGTGTACATGATTATCTCTGTGTGAGAAACCTCAGATGAGGCATGAATCCGAGGCAAATAGTCCCACTCCTGACATATTCAGACAGCTTCCAAATCCAAGGTGATTCAGGTCTGAAGTGGTCCAAGGTGAAGCAGGCTAGTTCTGAGGCCCCACCTTATCTCAACTGGATACTTTTTTTCACCTCCCACAAATATCTCCAAACTCTCCATAAACAGAAAACACTGGGCAGAAGGGTGGGTGAGTGTAGTTCTGTGACGGACAGCTGTAACTTTCAAGAAGAGAATGACTTTACCAGGGCTCCCCTTTTGCTCCCAATCACAGTGCTTTGGGGATGGATGTTGAAGGAACTTATTAAAGGCTGTCTCGGTGTTTTTACTGCTTTTTGTGATTATGTCTGTCTGGGGGCAGAAACAGCAGCCAAGGCTTCCCAGAATGCTTTGAGAGTCACCATTTAATAGATCATATCCAATGCTGTCTGTTTAATGGGATGGCTGGCATCAAGTCTCCACAACCTTTATCAGCCTTATCCAATACTTTCCTCCTTGTTGTCTGGAAAAGTGGAGGGCAGGGGGCAGACGCTAAAGGTGGCACACATTGCATAACTGCAGCTTACTATAGGGCATCATGAGCTTCACCCTAGAGCCAGGTTTTGTGTGTGTGTGTGTGTGTGTGTGCGCGCACTTTTACTGCATCCTCTGCCCCTACCCCTAACAGAGGTGTGGGTATTGAAGTAATGCCACAGTAATCAGATGGGCTTCTTGGCTCTTTTATTTTTGTATATTTATATAAAAAGCAAAGCAATCAATCTATATATTTAAGTGACCCCAGATATTGGAAAATATGCATATGTGTCAACTATTTTCATAGGATTTATATTACTGCAAAATGTGGAGTCTCATCTTAGTTCCTTAGTTTTAACTATTTTAAAATAAATATGGAAAACCACCCAAGAAGTGATTTTTTAAAATAACCCATAGCACACACAAATGAGTTTTAGAAGGCATAAGCATGGGCTACCACTTCAGCATTCATCAGCAAACCAAGAACTAGGCCACAGAAAATGAAGTATTTCCCACAGATGCCACAGGTTGGAGTTACAAGAAAGGAGATTCCGGCTAAACATCAGGAAGAACTTTCTGGCAGTAAGAGCTGCTTGACAGTGGAATGGACTCCCCCGTGAGGCTGTGGACTCTCCCTCTGTGGAGGTTTCTAGGGAGAGGTTGGATTGCCATCTGTCATGGATGATCTAGTTGAGATTCCTGCATTGAAGGGGGTTGGACCACATGACCTTGGGGGTCCCTTCCAACTCTACCGTTCCATGGCTATATGATTCTACATCAGCAGAATGTCTGCCACATATTGTGGGCACCAGATATGGGCATGTAAAAGCACAGAGAACGAAACATTATTATGTGCACAAGCCCTGTAAAGGTATTCCTCAATCATTTGGTCCTCCAGAAGAACTGTTCTGACCTTCATGACAGGAATACAATTTAAAGTGACCCCACATTTAAACCCTCAGCACATGTTGCTCCTTTCACAGGTTATGTGATTCTTAGCTACTGGTGGTGTCTGCCAAAAAGCTTTCAGGGAATTTCCTCACCATGTTACAGATTTTATGAGTCATATGAAAAACTGGGAAATGATTCAACCAGCTGCCTCGAGTTGACTTGAAGATTTTTACAACACCTTTGTGCCGCATGGGAGTCAGTCAGCAGAATGTGTTATTGTAACATCAGATGGTTGTGCTACAAGGATGCTGTTTGCTATAAAATGCTGTAAAACATTTGCAAACAGCCATTCTATAAAGACACAATGCAAAAAGCTACCATACGTTTTCTTTCTGGATTATTGGATGTAGATGGAAATTGAGAATTTAAAAGAAGATTAGAAAAACTCATGGAGAATGAAGCTCTCAGTGGCTTTGAACCATGGTGGTTATGTTCTGCCTCCAGGGTTGGAGGCAATAATGCTTCTGAATACCAGGTGCTGGAAACTGCAGGATGGGAATGTGCTGTTGTGCTCAGGTGCTGCTTGCAGACTTCCCATGGGCATCTGGCTGGCTACTGTCAGAACAGGATGCTGGACAAGCTGTGGGATTAGCCTGATCCAACAAACTGTTCTGATGCTCTTAACTCACTAAATAGCAGTTCAGTAATGGCAGCAGTGGCAGCAGCAACAAATCTGTTCATCTAATCAGGTCTCACCTACTCTCATCTGAATGATCAGGAAGAATGTGTGGCACATACATAGTACTACAAGACCTAAGAAAAGAAATACTGAATGCCAAACGAGAATGTCACCTGGGAATTGATCTATGTAAAAGAACAGCTCACAAAGCAGTTTATTGGTCAGGCAGGCATGCTTAAATTAACAGTTTTCTACAGTAATATACCAGATGTCAAACCCAAAAAGAACTTATGCTGTCTTTCCAAAAAGATCCTGGCAGAAGCTAAGAATGGAGATTTGAATTTAAAGTGAAATACTATCTTGTCCTGGTTGATTACTCTTCTATATGTTTTCAGGAAAGCATCACAAGTAAATCAGTAATCAAATTCTGCAAGTCTGTGTTTACATGACATGGTGTATGAGATGAAATTGTGAATGGCAACCAGGACTGCTGGCAGGGGAGTGTGGCGGGCACAGATATCACCACCACCACCATCTTTATCACCATCGTTTATTTATACCCTGCCCATCTGGCTGGGTTTCCCCAGCCACTCTGTGTGGCTCCCAACAGAATACTAAAAACACGATAAAAGATCAAACATTAAAAACTTCCCTAAACAGGGCTGCTGTTAGATAGTTGTTTATTTCCTTGACATCTGATTGGATGGTGTTGCACAGGGTGGGCGCCACTACCGAGAAGGCCCTTTGCCAGGCACCATAGGCAGCAGGGCCCCCCAGACTCTTGGCTATTTTTTGTTTTTGTGTTTAAGTTAGTTAACCCCTCCCCAGCTCAATAGTTACAAAGCAAAATAGGTAGGCAAATAATTGCACTTGCGAAGAATGTAATGTGTCCTTAACTTTCCAGTACACAGAGAGAGTAGATATGTATACAATAGTTTAGGGCTTACTCTCAGGTAAGTGGGTACAAAATTGCAGCCTAAGCTTTTTTGTGAAGAAGGGGCAGAGAAGACCTCAAGGGTTGAGGGACCAACCTAGGAGTAAGCTCTATTGAATACAGTTGAGACTTTTGCATCTGAACATACAATAATCAGGTTGAAGCCTTGGAGGTGTGCTGATTTGGGGCATGGGGGAGATCATATGAATCAGTATTTGCCCTTTGTGAATTTCAGTGAAGCTGCCTTTGCTTTATACTTGCAACTCAGATTATATTTACCCAACATTTGCAGTCTTTTCTAACCAGTATTTGAATGTAGGGGTGTGTGTTTCTCTTGGGACAAAAGGCAATGGGAAGGACCAGTTCCTTTTATTCCACTTGACACAAGTTGAACCCAAAGGTATCTGCTGTCCTTATTTTTTGGGGGGGGTGGTGGTGGTGGTAGTGGAGGTTGGAATCTGGACTCAGTGTTTTCAGGCCTCCTCCATCTTTTCCCACTATTGATTGCCTAGTAGAGTGGCTAAATACAGTGACTGAAAGCAGGGGGCGCAGGGATTGATTGAAATGATAACTCTCCAGTCTTCACCTCTGACATATTCTAGCGCAAGTTCCCATCTCAGCCTAAATGGCTTCAGACCTGGAGGAGTGCCTCTTTCCAGAATACCACTCTTGATGAAGGAAAGCACTTTGCTGTGGTGGCACCTGACTTAATAGCCTCCCAAGAGGGACTCAAGTAGTGTGTGCTTCTTAAAAATAATCTCTTATTAATTTTCAAAAAAGGTTATACAAAATTCTGCAGAAAACAGTGTTATCAAACAGGATCTGATTACAATATACATAGTCCATCATAATTCTAGATCACAGTTGAACAAATACAGACATGAAATAAAAGCAAAATAAATAAACCACAGGCATGAGAATGTGGGGGAGGTAGCAACTAAAACCATATATACCATGGATATAATGAGACAAGGTTACAAAACAAGGACCCTATTATACCAGGGGAGAGCAATCTGAGTATTCTAATGCCCTAGATCACTGCATCAACCATAGTCGTTCGTGAGCCAAGGGAAGCCCTGGCTCAGCTGGCATTGACATCACAACCTTTTAAGGATTTCTTCTTTGCCTTGGTATTTTAAAGGGGCTACGTTTTTAACTGTTGCCTTTCATTTTTAGCCATTGTCTTTTGGTCACTGTAGCTTATGTTTGGGCATTTATGGTGGTTTATGTTTTGATTTGGGGGAAGATTTTATTATTTCATATTACTGCATACCAGCATGGGATCCATTTGGATGAAGGGCAGTTCAGAAAGTGCTATAAATAAATTAAATAAATAAATCCACTAACTCCCACGTGACTGGATAATGAAACTGTCTGCTGTACAAAACTGCCATTTTGCAGGTCAATCCTCACCCTCAAACACACATTATGAATTAAAACAGTTCAGAATTAGTTCACAAATATTGATACCAGATGTGATCATGACAACCTTCCTGAATGCCAGCCTACATAAACCATGACAAGAAAAAGGGATTGTGTATATATTTGCCATCACTGTACTGGGGTCATTTTGAACCAAAGCACCTGCCCAATTATTCCATTCATTAGCTTACAGGAAATTAACAATTGCCTGCTAATGAAGATGGATGTTTATAATTTCTTTTGACAGAATATAAGATTCTTCTATTGGACAGAAAAATGGGATTCAGATTGTATTTGTGTGTGTATTTTGAGAATCACCAAGCCTGATGCAATGTCCTCAAACTTACCCTGATCTCTGCTCTTGATATTTGAGCTGATCAGTTTTCCTAGGTGTTTGATGTTGACTGATGCATCTGCACCTGTGTGATAATAGTTTTCTGGATGAATATTTTGTGATCCGAGTGAAACGTGGGAAGACCCCCACACCACTAAAACTCTTCCCCCCTCCCTTCCCAGCCGTCCTTTATTACCTCAGCATGAATCACTTTTCTAAAAGCTACTAGTATGTCCTAGATTTATCAAGGGATATGTGGATATTTTATCATGCCAGCTGTTTAAAGTCTCCTGCAACTCAACAAAGTGATCTGTGTCCTTGCTTTTATCACTGCTCAATCTTCCCAGTGTTCTGTAGAACAAAAGAAGGGGCAGCTGTTATAAAACAAAAACGGTTTGAAACAGCACCCAGGTTTGAACAACCATTTTAAGAATAACCGTTTTCAGACAAGGGTTTCATTGCACCCTGTGTTATTGCACACCACCCCTGACTCCGAGGGGTGCGAGATTCCAGGGGTTCCGGGCGCTTGCCCAGGGTTCGCTTGTCTTGGAATGAGGGGCAGTAGGGACTGTGGTGTCTTTAGGATATAAGGTCTATTTACACACATAGTATATATAACCAGAGCCTACGTTGGAGGGGCTTCCAGCATTAACACCCCAAGAGGGTCTTGCTTCTCTCATAGCCACGGCCTTGGATTCCAGCAGAAATCAGGCAAGGCCCTGACTCTCTGCCTTCCCACCCTACTGCCTTGCTTCCAGCTTCTACCAGCAAGTTGAGGGAGAGGGACTCACCTATTTTTCATTTGGTGCAAAGACACTTCCTTTGATACCTTAGTGGTCCATACTTAGAGGGCCATTACCTCTTAGAGGGTCATCGTCTTGGCCCTCACAAAGCCTGCCAGTACATTACTCAAGCTTCTATGGCAACTTTGGCCTGGGAGGAGTTATTCACACCCCTCCAGCAGCACCTTTGCAGCATCTTTGCAGCCACACCAACCATCCCAAGGCCAATTCCCACCAGGCTATTAAGGTTGGCCTTCTCTGTTCTGCTCGCTCCGTGTTGAGGCCTTTTTAGGCACACAGACTGTTCTTTTTATAATTTTATTTATAGTTTTAATTTATATACATTTCAATAGCTTAACAATCATTGAAACATTTCAAACCTCAACTTCCTCCTCTTTCTGCGCTTCCTTAAATTTCTTTTTATCATTTCCTGCATATTCTAAATTAATTTATTCCTTTATTCATCTATTTTGATTCTATATTCTTTTGAAACTTTTGAAACACTAATCTTGCCAATGTCTTTATCTGTTTACTATTTGTTAGTAAATAGTCAACAAACCATTTCCATTCTTTTGTAAAAAAAAAAGTTATCTTGATTTTTCATTCTTCTGGTAAGTTTCGCCATTTCTGCATAGTCCATGAGTTTTTGTATCCATTCTTCTCTCATCGGGACTTTTTCTTCTGACTGTTCTTGCCCAGTTGTTCCACCAGCAGGTCCAGGGCTCCACGCCATTGGGCTCATCACCCTCAGCCATAACTCCTGGCCCTCCTGGCGATTCAGCCCAGCAGTGTGTCGATAGCGACATTCAATTGGATGAATGCCATCTTTTGTCCTGAGGAACAAAGTAAACATGAGAAACAGCTAGGCATGCCTGTGGGGGCAAATATAACCTTTGTATGCTCGAGAACACCATTGTCCCACCTCCATGATTTGCTGTTCCTGCATACAGCATTCAGCCACAGACATGGCGGCCCTGAAGGAGTGAGGGCCCAAATCCTTAGGTGCCAGACCCTTCCTTTCCAGGCACCACTGCAGTGCAGCCTCAAACTGATGTCCAGTAAGGGGTGAGGTTAAAAAGAAGAAGAAGAAGAAAGTAGGGAGAAGAGACCTTTAGATACAATTGTCATGCTGTCCACATGCTCCATGTGATTTTGGCTGGACTCTGGATTATACATGCCAACACATTGTGTGAAAGCTACAACATTTCTGACTCAACAAGATCAGGAAGTACTAAAACTCTCAAAGCACCACCTCTTCCAAGGGACTGTCCAGTGCACTTTTGCAGACTGAAAGAGCTTGGAAGAGCACCTGTGCTTATTTATGGATCTATATCTGATGTATCTACTCATCTGTTCTTTCAATCCACCAACACAAAGAGTGATTTTGAAAGTGAGCACAGGTCACACTGGAGAAATAATGTTTAGTGGTGGAAAAAGAAAATTCCATTTATGAATGAGGATTCTGATGGTATTAATGGTGTGGAGATATTGCTACAGTGGAAGCCACTAGATGATGCAAGAAGGCACACAACCATTCATTTACAGTGATAAACATGTTCCTGTTGAAACAAACTTTGGTTGACAGCCAGTTTTTCCACGATGAGAAAAGAGCAAGTCAACTTCCCTGTCTGTATCCCTTGTGGTCAGTTCAATGACACGAAGTGGTAGTGTCAGTTTTGCATTTTTTGGTACAGAAAGCATTGGTTTAAAGTGCAGAGATCTTTTCTATTCTAACTAATTCAAGAGGCTTCTGGAAGCTTCTCTGGGTGATACAAGCTGGTGCAAGCAGGAAGTTTCTAGCTAACAAGCAAGCTTCTATTCTGCCTAGAAAGAAGCAGAAGGATCCTGATGTTTTGGTTATTCCTTCAGAGAAGCTGAACAGCTGGTTCAAGCTGGTTCTGTTATCTCTTTCTGTCAAGGTCATACTGACTATAGGAACAGGCCAGAAGCAACCTGAGTTTCACTGTCTGTCTCCCTTTCCTTCTGGTGTGGTGTTCTGTACATAGTGTGTTTAAGTGTTAAGTAAATTTAAGTTACGTCTGCTGCAACGCAGAAGGCTGCAACTGCAATCCCAGTCACCTCCTCCCAAAAAGTTCTCAGGTTTTAGGAATGGAAAATACTCGCCCCTGAGACCTTGGAGAGCCACTGACAATCAGAGGAGATAGCGCAGGGCAAGGTGGACCAGTGACCTGATACGGCACAAGGCAGTTTTATCTGTTCATACTACACCTCTGTATGTCATCAACCCACATTGGCCAAAGGATGTAATCACACGGAGAAAAGTAAAAAACCTAGTCCGACATGGATCAGAACAGAGATGCTTTCTGATCACTGTGAAAGTGTCCAGATCACGACTGCCCCATGGGTTGAGCAACGGGAGAGAGCAGTTTGCTTTAGACCTACTCAGTCCATTTATTTTTCCTACTGATCTGCATCGTGTTTACATGTTACTGCATGGTTTGATGCAGTGTGATTGCAGAATATTTGAGAATAATAAGGAAAGATTAATTCACTGTTTAAACCGTGATAATCCATTACAATGTATTTAAAGCAAGTGAGTAGAAGATTCCCATATTCCCTCCCTTCCCTCCCTTTCTATTTATGGAAAAGGAAATGAGGTGCAACCCCAGTTAGGTCTCACCTCACCTTCCCCACCCTTCCCATTCTCTGCAAAGCAGGTACGATGCCAAGATCATCATCGCAGGTATGCTTGCCAAGTATCTGCTGCAGCACAGATGATTACATCTTACAGATACGATTGTAAGTTGACAAGCACATTCCCCCTGGAGACAGGATAACTGAATATGCAAGCTAATGCGCTTATGATTCTTTCATGTGCAGAGCTGAAACAGATGTTCAGAGATCATCCTCTGGCACCAGGAAAGTGTCTGTGAAACCCTGGATGTGAGCTTTCTTGGCACATTCTTTTCAGATGGACTAGAGGGCTCTGTAAGCGATTAGTTGCTGTCAGTTTGCAAACACTTAATGACGTGTGCCCATGGCTTGCATACCAGGAAACTAATCAGGAAGCATAGACTGCTTCTTTGTGCTTAGGAGACAAGCATTTCCTTTTTATGGCCTAACTGGAATTTATTCCTCCTTGGACTTTGCAGGTTTTGCACTTTAGAAAGCCCATTAATAATAATTTGAACATCAATGCCACCTCAAGGAGAGTATTTTAAATGCATTGTGCAGTATGCTCAAGCACACTGGTGAGGGATGGGTGAAATCCACAGGGAGAATTTTCATTGGCAATTCCATTTCCCCCATGCCAAGCAAGGCATTTGCGTGGAAAAGACCCACTGGAAATTCAACACTCACCTGAGTCTGCATATACTCCAGTTGCCCACTGCTTTCCAAATTAAGCCCAGTTCAGGAGTCAGCAGCACCCATACTACTAGGACGGGCAGTTCCCTGATGGGGATGTCAATGCCTCCCCCTCCTTGGCCATTGGATCAGTCATGCGAGCAGAGAGCAGTCAATAATCCTGAGCATGGATCATCTGGGGCGGGGGGCTGTGTATCTGTCCTGTGGGTGCCTTTCTCTGTGTGGGCTGCACAAGTATTGTCTCAGTAGTCACACTGCCCCATCATGTTGGCCTCTGAATGTATTCATTTATTAGTGGACTTATATCATTTTTAAATAGAAAAACGCTTTCTTATGTCATTGCACAGTAATATATAAGCTAAGGAAATTTATAACAATACATAAAACATCATAACTGAAAAAATGGGCAACAATAAAACAGTTCAGCAGTGGCTAGTGATAATACTGAAACAGCACTCGCCCCAGTAAAATAGTAAAATCATAGTATAAACAAGGGTAAAACAACACCAAAACTACCAAGGCCTAAGTGCAATCCTGAAATTTCAGGAAAGCAACAGCAGAGAGTTTTCAAGAACATCTTAAAACTTGCAGTGATGCAGCCTTTCAAATCAAAATGGGGAAGGGTTCCACAAATATTTGTAGATATTGGAGGTGGCATCAATGGAGAAGGGCAGTGCAGGATGAGGGAACTGGAAAAGTACTTGTGCAGAAGCCCCTTCTCTCAATATCACTCGTTTGCTACTCTTATTATCTAATTTATTTATTTATATCCTAGCTTTTTCTCCAAGGAACTCAAGGTGTTGTCCTTCCTTCCCCATTTATTCTCACAATGACCCTGTGAGGGCAG
This sequence comes from Darevskia mixta, assembly GCA_034641385.1. Taxonomy (NCBI): domain Eukaryota; kingdom Metazoa; phylum Chordata; class Lepidosauria; order Squamata; family Lacertidae; genus Darevskia; species Darevskia mixta. The sequence goes on from JAWWNH010000130.1 coordinate 2,837,899, forward strand.
CTGGGCTGGGAGATAGTGACTGGCCCAAGGCTACCAAGTGAGCTTTGTGGACGAGGGGAGTTTCAAACCAGGGCCTCCCATGTCCTGGCTCTGGTCTCAAACCATTGCACCACTCTGGCTCTCATGGGTGACTCTTGCAGTTGTGGAATTTCACTCCTCACTGTGCCAATGTCTTCCATGTCTCTTTCTGAAAAGGACTTTCCAGAATGTCTTCCCACGTGGATCTCCAGGAGGTACCGGTACTTAGGCAAGGATGTCCCTGTTGGGCACATGCATGGAAGCAAAACAGAAAGACTACCAGTTTCCAGTGTGAATCCAGCTGTTTTTGTTTAGCACTGACACCTTTCTGCTCAGAGTTCCCGAACTTTTGTAAGTTGCTTGGCAATATGAAGAACTATGGAGATTTCTGAAACATTAAGCAGTTTATAGATGCTTATAAATAGATAGATAGATAGATAGATAGATAGATAGATAGATAGATAGCATGGCCAACTGTGGAAAGTTGCATTTGTTACTCTGTTGTTTCCTATGCATCTTTCAGAGACATCTTTCTGACTCAGTGTCAAGCAGTTTCTTGGATCTGTTTCTGATGTGTTTACTGAATGCAAGTAACATCCTCCTGTGGACTGAATGGCCAATATAGGGCAAATTTAGCTATCTGAATGAAAGATAAAATCTTTGACAGGACAACAACAGAATATGACACTGTGACTATCAAAGCAAGCCCAAGGAACTGCACCTGCCATGGTAAAAAGGTAATATATTACGGTACATAGCTGCCCATGTGTGCTACCCTTTCATAGCACCCTGATCTATTGTGGCACCCAGTTGCTGCCTGAGGGAACCACTTCATGTTGTCTGTGAACACTTGGACACTGTCAGTGCCCAGAGCTGCAGTATCAGCTGAGTTTTAATATAACTTCCTTTTTGTGTAAATAGGTTTAAGATGTGTGCCTGAAACTAGCCATGATACAGAGACATAATAAGCTTGAGGGAGCCACACATATTGAACTGTGGAACTTATCATTATCACAACATTAGTCCCTTATTAATTGCCCCCTGCTGTTGTGCTTGGATGGAGATCAGGTCCACTTAGAGACGGGCAGCCAGACAGCGCTGAGGGGAAAGTGTTTGTGGCCGTGCACCACATATGTGAATCATGACATTAAACAGATGGCCCATTCACTCCTCAGTGAAAGTCCCCTGGGGGCTATAAGAGAGAAAGGAGATTTCCTATGCAACATAACAATTTGGACATCATAGGGTATAGAGTTACAAGATTTTCTTTATTCCCCACCTGAAACTCTTAAAGGGCAACACCAGGGAATTCCATCTGATCTTTGGATACTAATCTTGTTTTATGCCATTTTGATCAGTCTGTTAAGAACTGGCAGTCCGCACAGGGGAGTATACATATAAGTGCACACTTAGCGACAGATGGACAGTCCCTTTTAGGTGACCTGAATACACTTGGAGCCCACAAATCTTCCTTGTCTGGAGAAATCCTTGCACAGGAAGATCTCAGGAAGCAGGAATACTTCAGCTCCACACAACGCATGTTGCCAGTCAGACACAGCCTGGTGTGGAGCTGGCAAAGGGAGCCACAGAGGGGAAATCAAAGTAATATTGTTTTGAATCTGTTGAATATCTCTCTTTCTGCTTCAAGGCTACTCATTGGCCTTTAAAATCTGTGGACACAATCCATTCCCCTGTGCAAGCCACAGTTGAGGTAAATAAGAGCTTCATGAGCTCTTAAGCATCTCCTCATAGCAAGGGCGCTTACATAGGTGAGTCTCTCAGTGTGTTGCGCTTGTTGGAGCTGAATATAGGAGTTCCACGACTCAAAATGAAGTCTATCACTAAGATGGTGCATTCTTTTCTCCATTCTTTCTCTGGAGTGAAACTGCTGTGTTAGCAGAACCAAAGTGGCTTCCCCGGGGGGCAAACCTGGGCATTATGTGTGGAGGTCCTGGGCTGCCCAGACAACAATAAGCAATGCCAGAGAAATTCACACATTGGTCAGTGAGGAGAACTTGGTTGGCTTTCATTTTCATAGAAAAGTTTCAAAAATCACTTAGTGGGTGCTCAGTCAGAGTCTTCCACCCTATGAAAGCCATAGAATAAGGAGACATCAAGTGATGTGCTTGCAAATCAGTCCATAGGACCATCCTTTCTGGACCCAGGAAGGGGGTTCTGTTCTGTGGGTGGAATTATCTTCCTCAATGGCTTTGACTGCAAACAGAGTGTGCCCCCTCCCAACCTATAGAGAGGTCTGAAAGGCATTTCTCACTTTTTTCATGGCAACAATAATGATGTGGGGATAAATGCTGGGGATTAACCACCATCTGGAGGGACGGCTAATGGCTCACAATGCAGCTGAGAATCATTAACTCCAACTACTCATTAATCGCCAGAAAATATCCTGTGCCAATGCCCTTATTATTGGCACATGCTAAAAGCAGGGGAAAGGAGGGAAAGAAAGATTGTGAAGTAAATATATGTATCTGATTCATAAAAGGGGTATCCTCTCCCTCACAGTGTCGCCTGCGGAGGAAGTCACTGTTGTTGAGGGAGTGGGAAAGTGACCGTTTTCCTGGCCTCAATTGTGGGAATTGGAATTTGGGCCCCACAAGACACCAGGTGAGAGGTGGGGAAACAGATCTCTGTAACGTCTTTCCCCACCAATCCTTTGGAGCAGGGGTGTCAAACTCAAATTCATCGGGGGCCGCATCAGCAGTTTGGTCACCCTCAAAGGGCCGGTTGTAGGACTATGTGTCCACTCTTTATTATCATAAATTATTGTCACTGCATTCAATTATTACTGTTTTTTGTAATAATGTAAGTACCGGTAATAACTAGCTCTGAAAGCAGAAACATAGTCAGAATAATGGCAAGTAGATATTCAAATGTACAATTATTGTACAATTTATTGAAAAATGATTTTTGGTAACAGACAGTAATTTTTTTTTAAACATACAAATATTGCCGAACACTGTTTATTACACATATGGCAAACACAAGGCATTAACTTTTTTATTTGGTGCATACATCAGGGAATCAAGACGGGCTCTTGTGTGTCCTCTTGTCCAAATGTCTACACAGCAGCAAAAACAAGCGTCAAACCAATGCGCAAAGTGACCCTACTACAAAGGGGAGCAAAGTGTGGGGCACCCCTACAACTGGGTGGGGGCAAATAAATCATCCCAGTATTGGGGGGGGAGGTACGTTGTAGTTCTGCAACAGCATCCTGAAATAGCCATTTGGCCTGCCTGTGGGCATCCCCACAAGACGACACCTTGCCCGACCTCTGGGGCAGGTCAGCAAGGCAGAGATTTTGCCAAGGGCAATGCCCGCTCCGACGCCGGGAGGTCTCTAGGGCCACCTTTCCCATCTCCCTGCCCCTAAAGTGAGGAGACAGGACGCGACTGCACTCAGCTGTGGGGGAGAGAGAGGTGCACTGGCACCCTATTAGTATTCTGATCCCCCCCCAAAAATAAAATGCAACTGGGGTGGGTTGCGAAAGTGGGGAGAGGGCGGGGGGGAGCAAGGCGCAGACGTCTCGTCTGGACGTGCAAATCGGTGGGGTGGCGCACGGAGGCTGCCTGGGTCTGGCGCAGGCTGGTCCCGGGGGCGGGTTCCCGGTGATGGCGATGGGCAAGAGCCACGCTGCCCGTGGGTCTGCCCCATAGGGGAGGCTTCCCTCATCCCCGCAACCCAACGGAGAGCATGGCGTGAACGGACCCTGCCTGGAGCCGCCGCAGCCGCCGGGGCGAAATGGGATTCTGGCTGCCCGGGGTCACCGCTCTCGCGCACCTGCCATGGGGCTCGGTCTGCCTGCCCGCCCGCTTCGCCTCCCTGCCTGCCTGCCTGTGCGCCTACCCGAGTCCCGAGGAGAGGGGCCTGCGCCAGCGAAGAGCCCGCGGCTGCGCTAAGCCAGGCGCCGAGGGAGGCGCCCCTTACCAGGCCCGGCCACCAGCGCCCCGACCCGCTCGCCCCGCTGGCACTTACCGACCCCATCAGCTCCGCGGTGGGCTCTGCACAGGCCTCACCCAGCGCCGGGCAGCGGCTGCCTCAACATGGTGGCGGAGGGCGCGGGAGGGGCTGAGCACGGGGCGGGGTCTCGGCGGACGGGCCCACTCGCGCGCCGGAAACTGACGGGCAGTGCACGAGCTGTCTGCTCCTGGGGCGCCGGGCGCCCCAGGCGCTCTGCACCGCCGCCATTTCTGCCTCTGGTTGGGGCGGCGGCGAGCGGGGGGCAGGCTGGCCAGCGCCGCCTCAATGGATGCTCCGGCCCTGGCTACACGGGCCGCATGACAAGGTCTGGCGGGCCGGATTTGGCCCCCGGGCCTTGTGTTTGACACCTGTGCTTTGGAGGAATGAGACACGGTGGAGACTGTCATAGCTTTAAGAAATGTGGTTTATTCACCTATTTACACCTTTAGCCTGCATTGGCGGCGGGGGGGGGGGTCCAGATCTTACAGTATTTCAAGGTCATTTCAAGATGGGCTTGTACCCCATAGCAGTGCAGCCCTGGAGTCCAAGGCATCTCTGCCTGCCTGCCCATGATGGATACCAGTCTTTTTTCCTCTCCCTCCTTCTTTCCAGCAACCCTTGCTAAAGATTCACTTTTTCTGTCACCTGACACCCAGTTACCCTGACAACTTGCCAAACCCCCTTATTCTAAAGCTACTTGTGTTTTAACATATTTGCAATATTTCCTAAAATTACCTTCATGCGTAAGTAACACAGCTATCTGTCTAGAATTGAAGATCCACTCAATAGAGTCATTGCTGTGGAGGCGGGTCTTCAATTACTGGTTATCTCTTTGGCACGGACTATCTGACCATTACCTCGCCCAATGTCTACTGAGAGACAGTTTTGCAAATCAGTGGATTAGCAAAATCCACGGAAAAATTCTGTCTTATAGGACCTTACCATCTGATCTCCTCAAGTTAGAGTTGGACGTGGCGAAAAGACTCATTAGACAGAGATAGGAAGAAGTAGAACTATATCAAAATCTATTGACGGGTGGGGGAGTCTGTTCGCCGATGAATATTGGCATCACTCCTATCTATCAGGTTCCAGCTTACTTAACCTCCCTTTCTGTGGCATCACACAGATTTGCCTTCATTAAAGCAAGGTTCAATGTCTTCCCATCAAATGTGCTGAGACACAGATTTACAAAGGGCCAGGTCTCGGTCTTCTGTGTTTGTGACAATAAATCAACTGAATCCCTCCAACACATAATGTTCAGCTGTACCATGTACAGGTCAGCTCGGGCCAGTATATTAAACTCAATATTACAGGAACTAGTCGACAAGCCTGTCGAGGCTCATCTAGCCTATATGCTGCAAGATACGGACCCTCATAGAACCCTTCAGGTCGCAAGGTTCCTAACTGCAGTCCTTTCGCTTAAGAGATGCGCTGGAATGCTGTTTGAGTATTGAAAGCTATATTACTATCCTACTCAAATCTGAGCCCTCTGTTTTGTCCTTGCTAAGGTTGCTAGGGTAGCATTGAGTTACTACCATGAGTTGATTGCCTAACGTTGTGACGGTTTTCTTCTGTACCGGTTGTTGTTGTTCTATTTTGCATTGTTAGTTGGTTATTTTGCTTTGTTTTGTCTCTTTTGCCTTGTTTGGCTGGTTGTTTTGTTTATATATGGGCAAATAGCCGAAATAAATAAATTGTAATTGCAATATTTCTTTTAAATAATCTACAAACATTTTCCAATCCTCCTTAAACTCTTCCTCATCTTGATCTCTAATTTTAAGTTAAACTTGCAAATTTGGCATATTTCATCTGTTTCAGCTGCCACTTCTCTTTTGTAGGTACAAAGTAATGGGCTGATCTTCAGTGTCTGCTTCCTACCTCCCTTTGCATGAGTTGGATTTATTTATTTATTTATTAACACAAATTTCATACTGCTTAACTGTAAATAAAACTTCTAAGCGGTTCACAAAGACTATAAACCATACATTAAGAATTGTATAAAATATGTTCTAATGTGCCCTCACAACAATTCAGTTGTGCTTCAGGCTTTCAATGATTTAAATTCAAATCATGAAAGCTCTGAGCAGGTATACAACATCATAAAACTAAGCAGGTATAAAAGACACAGTTGCCACCTAAATTGGAAGGAATTATATACGTAAGGCAACGAGGGAAGCTGTGAGTGTATCTCTGCATGCCTGTTGTAAGGGCCGAAATGGCCTATCTTCTGAGTTACGCCAATAAAGCTCAGAGACAACAGGAGCTAGGAGTCCATTGTTATTTATTGCAAAGCAATAAGGTTACAGTGGAATCTTTTCACAAAACTGTAACCCGGCCCAAAGGTCCAGGCAGGGGTATTTATAACATTTTGAAACAAAGGATTTCAATTTAACCAATCAAGTTCATTGTTTAGTACGCATGTACAACTATTACCTCATCCTAGTTTAATACACATGCGCAATAAGCATTGCTAACTAAACCTTGATTCTCAATCTGTTACATTTTGTTAGTACGCATATATGGGAACCTGTGTTAAAGGTAAAGGTAAAGGGACCCCTGACCATTAGGTCCAGTTGTGACCGACTCTGGGGTTGCGGCGCTCATTTCGCTTTATTGGCCGAGAGCCGGCGTACAGCTTCCAGGTCATGTGGCCAGCATGACTAAGCCGCTTCTGGCAAACCAGAGCAGCGCACAGAAACGCCGTTTACCTTCCCACCGGAACGGTACCTATTTATCTACTTGCACTTTGACGTGCTTTTGAACTGCTAGGTGGGCAGGAGCAGGGACCGAGCAACGGAAGCTCACCCCGTTGTGGGGATTTGAACTGCTGACCTTCTGATCAGCAAGCCCTAGGCTCTGTGGTTTAACCCACAGCGCCACCCGTGTCCTTGATTCTCAATAATCTGTTACATTTTGTTAGTACGCATATATGGGAACCTGTGTTACGTGTAGCCATTTTCACCATGTATCAATTTATGTTCTAGCTTATGAACTGCATCTTTGTGATTGACATATTCGCTGTATTCCTTTCCCAGTGGGGAAGGCCCTTTGCCAAATCATCAGTTTCTTAAAGCAACAGGTTACCATAACTTCTCTATAGAAGCATATTCAAGGATTTATAGGGGTTCACATTATCACATTCATTATGGTTCTTTGGGCTTAACGGTCAGAGCAGCAGGTACATGTTATGCTGTGCTGCTGTCTGCCTCAGAGTTAATTAGTCTGTAACAGTTTAATCTATGTAAGACGTTATAGCAGCTTAAGTATCACCTACCTGCATTGCATATTTAATCTGCAACTGCAAGCACACAAGCAAAAATTATATGTTGCTTTAAACTTTAAAAGTGAGTGTGAACTAATCAAAGGGTCAAACAACCCAGGGCTGTCTCCCACATACTCTGCAAATGGAAACTAGAGCCTCATTCCCACAGATCCAAATCTTGGTTTTCACCAGAAAGGCCCCTGATTGGTGCCACCAACTGAAAATCCAATGCCATTGCCGGGGTAACTGATGAAACATGTACAAAGCGAAGCCCGTTTACCATCTTTGGGGGTTGACAGTGTTAAGATTTATCTGTCAATTATTTACACAGTAGGTAAGACCAATACAAGCCTGGAAGCTGAGAATTCAGAAATAGTAGTTCAGAGCCGGGTCCTACAATTAGAGCAGCAGCCTAACCCAGAGTGTCCTGGGAATGCTGGAGCTCAGGCACCATAGCTGAATTTGCAAATGAAAAGAGTAAATGTGCAAGTCATAAAGCCAAATAGAGAAGCTCTGCAAGCTATTAGACCACTAAGTGGAGTAAAAAACCAGCGTGCCTGGTTGCTGCTTCCAAGCCCAGGCTGGGCTCGCTTTGCTTTGAAAGCCTGATTGGATAAAGTATTTTTATTAACTTCACATTTTGCTGCTCATTTTCTTCCCCCTTCTTTTCATATTGCTGGCTCAGAACGACTCTGCTCCTGAAATGGATGGTTATTGGCTATGGCAGGTTGCAACACCCCTGCAGGCATCCCACAGACAAATCCCAGAGTGTAGACCACAAAACCAGAGGAGCTTCATCTGCTGCTCGTGTTGGGAAATTGCTCAAGCAATTCTTTGTCTTTATCCTCTGCCATATGCATCTTGTCCTTTCCGCAACTGGTATATGGACCCATAAGCAGAAAGCAAAACTGAGTTCCTTACAACCACTTCACCCACAATGCTTTTCAGGTTGCATAGCAAAGATGACTTAAGGGCTACTCTGAATGATTTGCTTACTGAGCATCCATCCTGATTTGCCTGCAGAAAACTTACACAGCTTCAAGAAAAATGCAGAGAGCAAAACCAGCCCCTGTATATGGCGTTCATTGACCTGACTAAGGCTTTCGACACTGTAAATCGAAATGCTCTGTGGACTGTCCTTCTGAAAATTGGCTGCCCAGATAAATTTGTGAACATCATTCGGCTCCTCCATGATAATATGACAGCAACAATTGCAGATAACAATGGTTCTCAAATGGGATTCACAGTGGGATCAGGTGTTAAACAGCCCCAACTCTATTCCTTATTTTCATTGCCATGATCCTACACTTTGTCAAAGGGAAACTCCCCACCGGAGTAGAAATTATATATCGAACAGATGGAAAGCTCTTTAATCTGACCAGGCTGAAAGCAAAGAGTAAGGTCACCGTAACTTCCGCCATAGAGCTTCAGTATGCTGATGATAACGTAGTGCGTGCACACTCAGAGGATGACCTCCAAACCATCCTAAATATCTTCGCAGAAGCTTTCGGAAAGCTTGACCTATTGCTCAACATCCAAAAACCCAAAGTGCTGCACCAACAAGTACAAAATAACCCCTCTGCAGTGCCACAGATCCAACTCAATGGTGTAACATTGGAAAATGTTGATCACTTCTCCTACCTGGGCAGTTATCTTTCCACAAGGGCTGACATTGATGCCGAAATCCAGCATTGCCTGAGCTCTGCAAGTGTGACTTTCTCCCGACTGAAGTGCAGAATGTTTGAGGACCGGGACATTTGCAGGGAAACCAAAATGCTTGTTTACAAAGCTATTGTACTACCAACCTTAGTGTATACTTGAGAAACTTATAAACGCCATCTTCAACTCCTTGAAAGATTCCATCAACGGTGTCTCTGAAAAATTTTACACATCACTTGGGAAGACAGGTGAACTAATATCAGTGTACTGGAAGAAGCAAAGATCACCAGTGTCAAAGCAATGATTCTTCAACATCAACTTCGTTGGACCGGTCATGTTGTGCGGATGCCTGATTATCGTCTTCCAAAGCAAATACTCTATTCCGAACTTAAAAATGGAAAGCGTAATGCTGGCGGTCAACAAAAGAGGTTTAAAGACAAAAGGCAAATTTTTAAAAATGTAGTATAAACACCAAGAATTGGGAAAAACTTGCCTGCAAGCGCTCCAATTGGAGAACAGCCTTTACCAAAGGTGTCATTGGCTTTGAAGACACTCAAACTCAGGACACAAGGGGAAAATGTGCTAAGAGGACGGCACGCTTGGCAAATCCACACCGTGACCAACCCCTGCCTGGAAACCAATGTCCCCACTGTGGAAGGACATGAGGATCCAGAATTGGCCTCCACAGTCACTTACGGACTCATTGTTAAAACCATGTTTATGGAAGGCAATCTATGAGTGATTGCCAAAGAGAAATGGCCTCTTGGTCCAGCTATCTTGCTGGCTGAGCTGACAGATCTGGTCTCAGAGGCATTGTTGAGAACTCCCAGAATGCTGGTTTTGGTAGACTTCAACCTCGATGCCCTGGCAACCGACTCCAAGGTTCCTTCATGGGTGCCATGATGACCATGGGGCTCTCCCAACATGTCACCGGACCAATGCATGTGGCAGGCCACACTCAGCTGGCAGGAGGAGGGTGATCTGAAAGTGGGGAATACTGACATCAGTCCCTTGGTTAGATTACTGCAATGCATTATATGGAGGGCTGCCTCTGAAGATGGTTTGTAAACTTCAGTTGCTGCAGGATTCAGCAGCCAGGTTGCTCACTGGGGCAAGACGGTTTGAGCATGTTGCACTGATCCTGGCCTGACTGCGCTAGCTACCAATTAGTTTCCGGGCCCAATTCAAAATGCTGTTTTTTATCCATTTCTAACCTGGGATCTTTGGATGAAGGATGGGCTATAAATGTGAGAAATAAATGCATGTGGAATAATTCAATCTTTCTTTTTCATTCTCTTCCATCCTGATGAAATAATAATTGACGATATTTAAATACCATGACCACAGGTATTTCTGGATAACAGTTTGTCAAGAAATAAGGAAAATACTAAAAAATTCCATTCCAACCTCACCACAGATTTGTTTGATTTTGTAATTGTTTTAAAAATGTTTTATATTTAATTGTGCATATATATATATATTATTCTTTCTTTTTTGTAGAATGTTTTATTGGTTTTATAATAAAATTACACTGATCAATTACAACAAAACCTGTAGTTTGTTTGCATACATCAGTCACATGTGCCATTAACTGGCTGCATGCAGGAGTGTTGGGAGGCACCAGCCGGGGAGGTGAGAAATGACAGCACAAGAGGGGCTGTTGTTATTTGTTACCTTTCTACCCCACCCTTCCTCCCAAAGGATCCTAGGGCAGCAAACCTACAAACAATACAACAATCAAAATATATTTAAAACAATTCCAACATAGATGCAGACTGGGAAAGAGCTCAGGTTCGCAGGAAGATGTAGGTCTTCAGTAGGCACTGAAAAGGCAATGAATGTCAAATTTGGCTGTCAAGAAACGGGATTCTAGGATTGGAGGAAGATAACTTTTTACCACTTATCGACAACACTTTGCTGAAGGGGGAATATGCTCCCCCAAACCCAAATAATACTACTTAGTTGGACTTCTGTTGACTCGTGCGAATGGTTGCGATGGAATTCCAGCCTCCTCCATGGCCCCAAACCGGTATTGTATTTGATGCAACCTGAAATCTGTTCTGCATAGTTAACTTTGCACAACACCATCTTAAGACTGTTAGAAATGGCAGGCTGTATGGGTTTCACTTTATTTGTAAGAAATCAATCTTTTAGTGTTGCAGCACCCACATTTTGGGATGCCTGCCTATTGATGCCACTATAATCAATAAAAGTATACTCCCTATTCAAGTATTTTTCTTTGAAGTTAAATCAATGAATGAGAGGAGCGAGCAAGGAAGAGAATGCTGTCTTTGCTCTGCCAGCATCCCTGCCATCTTCTATGAATTGGAAGGACAACGTCTGCAGCAGAGATCCTGCTCTTCCCACAAAGGCTCCCCATGCTACTCAGACCCTGGGAAATCAGGATTCTGCAGCGTGTCGTGGAACGTATGGTGACAGGGCCAGAGCTAATACACTCATCCCCACCTCCCCGCCCAAATGTTTTAATAGGGTCAGCTGTAACCAACTCCACTCCTTCAAACATGGATTGGTTCTGTTTACCAATCTGAGCCACCTGGGTTTTATGTGCTTCTCTCTAGCAGGGGAAGAAATGGAAGCCATCTGTGCAATGGTGGACTACAGAAATATTCTGTACCTGTTTTCAATTACTGTGCTATCAGCCATTTGTTATAATAGAGAAAAGGGGTTTTGCTTTACGAAGCTTCCTGCATAGAAGCCTGACTGAGGAAACCCAGCTTTCCTTGTCAAAGCTAAATTACTGTTCAAGATGACAGCAAGAAAAGCAAGACGAAAAAAGATTTAAAGTAGCTCTGTAGTATATGGGATATTGGCAGGTGTTAGGTTATTAAATACCAACTACGAATCCTGTAAGATCTTGTGGAATTCTAATGGGGGCCAAGCAGAGTTTCCCCTTTTGGCCAAAGTGGAGATTTTTCTTTCTATTTTACATACATAAAAAAATACACACCCCCGCCTCCTGTTTTTATACTGGGCTTCCTTTTCTTCACCCCACTGATGCCACTGTCTGGGTTTGCATCTGTTTTTCCTTTGCCTCTTTCTCGCTTCCTTCACTATTTACTTTCGTAAGCCAACTGATGTTTTCATTCAATTCCCCTGGGATTCCACCCTGCGTTTTACTGTTTTCAAAATCTCTCAAACTGTCCCAATCTTTGAGTTACCTTCCATCCCATAGCACTATCTGGGACCTGTTTCCAATTAGGTATGTTTTGTCTTGTTTACTGATTTTTTCTTCTCCTATAGGCAGCTACAGTTGCTTTTTCAGCTGGGGTGGAGCTGACAGAAGCCAGAGAAGGACACACTTTCCTTTCCATTGATATTTTCTCAGGCCAACTGCTTATTTGTCTTTGCCCATGCAATAATGTCAGCAGCCACTTATGATAATGGAATGTTTACTCTTGAATGCCTACAATTTTGGGGGTACATTGCACTTTTAATACTACTTCCCCAATCAAGTCACATTATATACATTACAGGGAAGAAAATACAAGTTCTTCATTTAGCCCTCACTTGCGGAATGTTTGGGACGGCTAGCGATGCAAGGATCTGTCAACTTCTCTCTGTTCTCTCAGTTTCTCATTTTTTCAATTAAGTTCTCCACATTTCTGCAGCAATCTATGATCTTAAAAAACCCCCTAATGAAACGTTTTTAGCATTTTAGTTCAAATTTATCTGAATAAACAAAATTTTGCATGCAGCTTTGGCTAATACCTGAAGGAGCATCTCCACCCCATCACCCAGGCCACACATTGAGGTCCAGCTCTGAGGGCCTTCTGGCAGTTCCCTCATTGCAAGATGTGCAACCAGGCAGAGGGTTCAGTAGAGGTGCCCATCGCATCAGATGCCAAGGAGATAAACAACTATCTGACTTTTAGAAGACATATGAAGGCAGACCTCTATAGGGAAGTTTTTAATGTTTGATGCTGTGTTGTGTTTTTACTATTTTTTGTTGGGAGCTGCCCAACACAGAGTAGTGATGGCCATGAACCTAGATGGATTTTAAAGAGGGCCAGGCAACTTTGTGGAGGCGGGGGCTGTCAGGGGGCAGCTACCTATGGAAACTGCCTGATACCTTCCAACATGGGAGGGGGTGTGCTTCTGAAAGCCAGCTGCTGGGAATCAAAAGTGGTAATCATGCTTGGGAAGCTTGTGGGCTTCCCATTGGCCCCAGGCTGGTCACTGTGAGAACAGGAGGCTGGACTGGATGGGGCCACTGGCCTGACTCAGCAGGGCTCTTCTTCCATTATTATTTGCACATCGGTGGATATACCCAGTATATATTTTTAACTGCAAAATGCTGAAAAATGTGGAGGACTGAATTTAAGATCCTACCTTTCCAGCAAAGAAACTCAGTGCAATGTATCAGCAGGGACCTCCATTCACACAACACATTTGAATAACGTAGTCCAATGGAGGGCACAAGTCTTAAGCCTTTGTTTAGCGGAGTTAGGGCTTTGGCAAAGTTATCCGCTTGGCAGATCTGGTGTTTGCAATCACACAAGACCACTCTGTCACCCTCCTCAATTTCTCCCTTCAGTCAAGCCATTCTGAAACAATGGCAGCAAAACATTGAGAACTCAAGGTACTCCGAACTTACGCTAGGGAGCGTTGGGGGTTCCAAAGACTTGTGAGTTTATTTAGTCCCCGTATCTACTGCTCTGTCCCTCTCCCCTCTCCTCTCTCCCTCATGCTTGAGTATTAGGACAGAATTAAAAGCAAACATGTTTTGGGGTGCCAGAGCAGTGAACATAGCAATGCTCAGGAGCTCCCGTTGAAGGCTGCCTCAGCAAAAGAGGAGAGCATATTTACATAGATGCCCCATCCCCGTAATCTCCCTCCCACTTTAAATTCAGGTTGTTGGAGGCACCTCTCCAGCCCAATACATTTTGGCATCTGAGGTGAACCACAAAATGGCACCCCCCTCTCTACCAGGGAAGAAAGGCTAAGTGAAGATCTACATCAGGTACAAGGGAGAAATAAAGCTCCACATTGGTCTCTGCTGCCCCTGTGGATCCTGTGGCCCGAGGCTGTTGCCTCACCTTGTCTCATGGGTGGGCCACCCTGTGTACACACACACCTTTTCTGGAAATACTCTTGTCATTGCATGTGGCTCAGATCAAGTTTCCCTGCTCTATACAGCAGCTGCTGCAGCGTTTCATGTCTGAATGCAAGGAAATAGTTAATGCAGAGTTTGGGCAGGCAGTAGCACCTTTTCACTAGGGGGATGAACTCCAAAAGGCATTTCAAAATCATGCAAAAAGGCATTTCTAATCTTCATTTTCAATAATTAAACACACATTTATTTACATAAAGTAATGTCATGAAACATGTATTTTGAAAGTAAATGATTGCAGTTTAAAGGAACTTGGCATTTAAAATGTAACTAAATACAAAATCCCGCTGAGCATAAATCTCTGGAACAGGCTGACATTGTCTCCCGTCTCTGGTTGAAATAAAGTGGACAACAGCAGACCATGGAACGTAATAGGCTGTATCAATCCCATTCAGAGCTCTGTTTACCCAGGCATTAACTGCGTTTGATTGAGGCAATTCTTTTTCAATGAACTTTTCCACCAGCCCTCACACCTCTTACAGTACCATTCTTGGATTCCTTCTTTGTGCTTCCTCTGTATATTTTCAACACAGTCTACTAGTAACATGCACACATCTTCCCATTCTTAGCAGCCTCAAATGATTCTAATTCTCAAAATCATTTTACAAGCTTTATTCTTTGATTGTGCTCCCTTTTCAGTGGTTGTTGGTTCTTTCCTACTCTGCTGGTCTGGCTTATATCTTTCTTCTGGCAGTGTAATTCTAAGTCTTGTTAGGGGATGGAACTGTCATCTAAGGCAACAGTGGTCACAACAGCAAGGAGTGAAGACTGCTTGGAAAATGCGCTTGTCGACTTAAAGCCTTTTGCAGAAGCTTGTTGAAATTCTTTGTTTTTTTCTATTTTGCATGTCTTTCAGCATTTGGGTTTTTGGCATCTCACCTAAACACCACCTTCTGAATAACTTAAACAGCAGCAGGCCCTGCACTGAGCTGTCTCCAGAGTCCCAACCGGAACTTCCCCTGCCAGTCAGTAGTGGCTGGTGAACTGCGGGTTGGGAGGATGATTTACTTTTAAGTTGAAAAAACAAAGCTTTTCCTCATCTGCAAGAGAGTCCCCTGATCAGGCACACGTCATACAGCAGACAGTAAAACACCGGGTAAAGGTAAAGGAACCCTTGACCATTAGGTCCAGTCGTGACCGACTCTGGGGTTGTGGCACTCATCTCGCATTATTGGCAGAGGGAGCTTCCAGGTCATGTGGCCAGCATCACTAAGCCGCTTCTGGCGAACCAGAGCAGCACACGGAAACGCCGTTTACCTTCCTGCTGCAGCGGTACCTATTTATCTACTTGCACTTTGACGTGCTTTCGAACTGCTAGGTTGGCAGGAGCTGAGACTGAACAATGGGAGCTCACCCCGTTGCTCAGAGAGTATTTCAGATAAGAAGATGTTGAGTCCTGATTTGAAGCATTTTCACGTGAAGCTTAACCACTTCTGATTTTAAGGAATGTAAGACAAGGATCAGCTGCTGCTAACTTTGATTGCTTGCACATGGCACTGCTTACACAGCGACAAAACATTTTTCAAAAAATCCCTGCCCTGTGGAGTTTACAGTCAAAATATGAAAGGGATGTCACAGGCGAGGCAAGAGGCAAATAGCTGAGAAACAGTAATCATTGGTGGGACTTCATTTCAAGGGGCAGTGAGTTAAGCTAAAATCTTTGACGGAAAGGTGGATTTTCAGGAGAGATTAGAAAGCAGAGAATGTAGAATCATAGAATCATAGAATCATAGAGTTGGAAGAGACCACAAGGGCCATCCAGTCCAACCCCCTGCCAAGCAGGAAACACCATCAAAGCATTCCTGACAGGTGGCTGTCAAGCCTCTGCTTAAAGACCTCCAAAGAAGGAGACTCCACCACACTCCTTGGCAGCAAATTCCACTGTCGAACAGCTCTTACTGTCAGGAAGTTCTTCCTAATGTTTAGGTGGAATCTTCTTTCTTGTAGTTTGAATCCATTGCTCCGTGTCCGCTTCTCTGGAGCAGCAGAAAACAACCTTTCTCCCTCCTCTATATGACATCCTTTTATATATTTGAACATGGCTATCATATCACCCCTTAACCTTCTCTTCTCCAGGCTAAACATACCCAGCTCCCTAAGCCGTTCCTCATAAGGCATCGTTTCCAGGCCTTTGACCATTTTGGTTGCCCTCCTCTGGACACGTTCCAGCTTGTCAATATCCTTCTTGAACTGTGGTGCCCAGAACTGGACACAGTATTCCAGGTGAGGTCTGACCAGAGCGGAATACAGTGGTACTATTACTTCCCTTGATCTAGATGCTATACTCCTATTGATGCAGCCCAGAATTGCATTGGCTTTTTTAGCTGCTGCATTACACTGTTGACTCATGTCAAGTTTGTGGTCTACCAAGACTCCTAGATCCTTTTCACTTGTACTGCTCTCAAGCCAGGTATCACCCATCCTGTATCTGTGCCTTTCATTTTTTTTGCCCAAGTGTAGTACTTTACATTTCTCCCTGTTAAAATTCATCCTGTTTGCCTTGGCCCAGTTCTCTAATCTGTTAAGGTCATTTTGAAGTGTGATCCTGTCCTCTAGGGTATTAGCCACCCCTCCCAATTTGGTGTCATCTGCAAACTTGATCAGGATGCCCTCAAGCCCATCATCCAAGTCATTGATAAAGATGTTGAATAAGACTGGGCCCAAGACAGAACCCTGTGGCACCCCACTAGTCACTTCTCTCCAGGATGAAGAGGAGCCATTGATGAGCACCCTTTGGGTTCGGTCAGTCAGCCAGTTACAAATCCACTGAATGGTAGCATTGTCTAGCCCGCATTTTACCAGCTTCTTTACAAGAATATCATGGGGCACCTTGTCAAAGGCCTTGCTGAAATCAAGATAGGCTACATCCACAGTGTTCCCTTCGTCTACCAGGCTTGTAATTCTGTCAAAAAATGAGATCAGATTAGTCTGACATGACTTATTTTTCAGAAACCCATGCTGACTTTTAGTGATCACAGCATTCCTTTCTAGGTGCTCACAGACCGTTTGCTTAATGATCTGCTCTAGAATCTTTCCTGGTATTGATGTCAGGCTGACTGGGCGGTAATTGTTTGGGTCCTCTCTTTTCCCCTTTTTGAAAATAGGGACAACATTTGCCCTCCTCCAGTCTGCTGGGACTTCACCTGTTTTCCAAGAATTCTCAAAGATTACTGCCAGTGGTTCTGAAATCACCTCTGCCAGTTCTTTTAATACTCTGGGATGTAGTTCATCTGGCCCTGGAGACTTGAATACATCTAAACTAGCCAAGTGTGCTTGTACTACCTCCTTACTTATTCTGGGCTGTGTTTCCCCTGCTGAATCATCTGCTCCATATTCTTCAGGTCGGGCATTGTTTTCTTTTTTGGAGAAGACTGAGGCAAAGAAGGTATTGAGGAGTTCTGCCCTTTCTGCGTCCCCTGTTCGCATTTCACCTTCTTCTCCTCTAAGTGACCCCACTGTTTCCTTGTTCTTCCTTTTGCTACGGACATACCCATAAAAACTCTTTTTATTGCTTTTAACCTCTCTAGCAAGCCTGAGTTCATTCTGTGCTTTAGCTTTTCTGACTTTGTCTCTACATGTGCTGGCTATTTGTTTGAATTCCTCTCTGGTGGTTTCCCCCTTTTTCCATTTCTTGTACATATCCCTTTTAAATCTTAACTCAGTTAAAAGTTCATTAGATAGCCACCCTGGCTTCTTTAGGCACCTTCCATGTTTTCGTCTCATTGGTACTGCTTGAAGTTGTGCTTTTAATATCTCCCTTTTAACAAACTCCCATCCATCATGAACTCCCTTCCCTTTTAGTATTACTGACCATGGGATCACACCCAGCATTTCCCTAAGTTTTCTGAAGTCGGCTTTCTTAAAGTCTAGAATTTGAGTCTTAGTATGCTTGGTTGCTCCTTTCTGATGTATAATAAACTCCAGAAGAGCATGATCACTCCCACCTAATGATCCTACCACTTCTACCCCACTAACCAGGTCATCACTATTGGTTAGAACCAGATCTAAAATGGCTGATCCTCTTGTTGCTTCTCCCACTTTCTGGACAATGAAATTGTCTGCAAGGCCCGTGAGGAATCTGTTCGACCTTATGCTCTTGGCTGAGTTTGACATCCAACAAATATCAGGATAGTTGAAATCCCCCATTACTACTATCTCATTTCCTTTTGAATGCTTGGTCATCTGTTCCAGGAAGGCATCATCTATGTCCTCAGTTTGGCTTGGGGATCTATAGTAAACTCCCACCATGAGATCACTGTTATTTTTCTCTCCCTTAATTTTGACCCAGATACTCTCAATTTGGCTTTGGAGTTTTAAATCATGGATCTCTTCACAGGTATACACATCCCTGACATATAACGCCACTCCTCCTCCTTTCCTGTTTGGTCTATTTCTCTTAAATAGATTGTATCCCTCTATTACTACATTCCAATCATGAGACTCATCCCACCAGGTTTCAGTGATGCCTATTATGTCGTATTTAGTTTGCTGTACCAAGAGCTCAAGTTCATCTTGTTTATTTCCCATGCTCTGTGCATTTGTATACAGACATTGAAAACCATTGATCATTCCCCCTAGTCTCCTACTTAAGGATTTTTTCCTCCCACCACTAGGTCTGTGCGCTGTTTGCTCCATTTGGTCCTTGACTTTTGGATGATCATCTTCAGCCTTTGATAGACTCCTACCTTCAGGACCACTGTCTCCCTCCCCCACATAAGTCAGTTTAAAGCCCTCCTGATGAGGTTTTTGAGATTGTTGGCAAAAACATTCCTCCCAACCCTTGTGAGGTGCAGCCCATCACTTGCCAGAAGTCCATCTTCAAGAAACTGCAGACCATGATCTAAGAAACCAAACCGTTCCTGCCGGCACCATTTGCGAAGCCAGTTGTTCACTTCTCCTATTTTCCCCTCTCTTCCTGGGCCACGGCGTTCAACTGGGAGGACAGATGAGATGACAATTTGTGCATTTAATTGCTTCAGCTTCCTGCCCAGAGCCTCATAATCACTTTTGATCTTCTGGAGGCTATGGCTTGCGGTGTCATTGGTTCCCACATGGACTAAAAGGAAGGGGTTTTTATCCGTGGGTTTAATTATTCCTTGCAGCCGTTCTGTAACATCATGGATCTTGGCCCCGGGGAGACAGCATACCTCTCGAGACATCTTGTCAGGCCCACAGATCACTGCTTCCGTACCCCTCAATAGGGAATCCCCTATCACCACTACACGCCTCCTCTTAGGCTTGGTCGGGATTCTTACATGTGCTGTCCCTTCCAAGGTCGCCTGCACATTCCCAGAGGACTGACTATGTTGCTCGTCTTCATATACCTCATCAACTGTGATGAGGGAGAGATCTTCCAATGGAGTCTGTTCTTCATCTTCTAGATTTGAGAGCACTTCAAATCGATTTTGTAGTTCTAAACACTCAGAGCGATCCCTGGGCATTCTACTTCTGTGAGTCACGTTCCTCCATACATCTGGCTCCTGAGTTGGGGAACTGATCTCCTCCTCAGAGATGTGCCCTGTCTCCTGCTTGGTGGAGACAGTGTGCTCTGCTGCATCCAAGAAAAGCTCCAGCTCTTTAATTTTCTGGAGCGTAGATACACGGGCCTGAAGTTGCTGGACCTTGTCTTCGAGTAGGGCAACCAACTTGCAGTTGCTGCAGGTGTAGCTGTCTACAACCTTTGGCAAGAAGGCAAACATTGCGCAGGAATTGCAGGCGACTACAGTTGTTCCCTCCCCGTTCTGAAGTTGCCGGACCTTGTCTTCTAGTAGGGCAACCAACTTGCACTTGCTGCAGGTGTAGTTGCCTACATCCTTTGGCAAGAAGGCAAACATTGCGCAGGAATTGCAGGCGACTACAGTTGTTCCCTCACCCTCCATCTTGAAGCTTGTAGTGGGGACTGAAGCCCCTTGGGACTGGTGGGGCGGAGAGAGGCAGGGAGCCCCATAGTAGGTAGTGCCAGATCCACGGACAGGCAGAGCCATCTAGTTATAGTTTTTGTCTTCATCCTCCTCTGTGCTAAGGTCTACAAAGGAAACATTGAGACCTGGGAAGAGGAAGCTGGCAAGCTTGCAATGATTGGTTGTAAGCAGGAAAGCAGGCACACAGAGGCTGGCTGAGGGCACACCAAGGTGGGTGGGGCAGCACCCCATTTGCCCAATGGCCCAGCCTCCTCATAGGTGTCCAAGAGGACAGGTATAAGGGGACATGAGAGAAAGGATGGGGGGAGACACTTAAAGGAAGCATGAGACATGGCCACAGTTGAGAGTCATGGCACACTGGACGAGAAACGTTTATGAGCATATTGGAATAAGGCCAGATAACATGGTGAAGGGATTGTCTAGCATACTTACTCAAGAATGCATCTAATGAAACAGAACTAGATTTACTCAGAAATAAATATGCCTAGGACTCAGTCTACACAACACGGAGGTTTTTTGTTTGCTAGTCTTTAAACAGCACAGTTCTGATGTTTCCTTGTGTTGTTTATGCAACTTGATGAGGAACTCAATCTAACCTCATTTCCAAGGTTAGAATAGAAAACCCATCATATCCTCCATATATATATATATATATATATATATATATATATATATATATATATATATATATATATATATATATAAGCCCTCACATAGTTACAGTTGCTATCAACAGCATTCTGGAACGATTAAAGTCAAGCACAAGTATATTTAAGCATAATTGCCTCAAAAACCAAAGAGGCAGTAATATTATCTGTGTTTTTGTTAGAAATGAAACTTTCCAGAATGCTGGCTCCAGCAGAAGGACTGCAAAAGATGTCTCATTTCAAGTAGCATGTGGGCATGATCCAGCAAAGGTGAATTGCTTTTTAAATAGTTCATGCCAAGAACCCTTTGTCAGGTGTGGTTTAAAACTTAATGGCTGCCATAATAACCACTCAATTATTCCAGAATGTTCTGGGCCCTGCAAATGTGACTTGTGACCTGCCTGTGTCCCCCAGCTGGGAACAGGTGTGCACAGCCAAAGCACAGTGAGGGGCTGCTTAAAAGCCCTCTTGCAAACAGCATTGTGCTGCGCTGCTTCTTGCAGAGGCTGTGCCTGCCTTTCCTTCTTCCTGCCCCACACTCTGCAGGATGGGCAGGCCAGACCCAGGGCAATTTTCAGCTGTCTGTCTTAAATCATTTTTATTAG
Organism: Darevskia mixta; assembly: GCA_034641385.1. NCBI lineage: Eukaryota > Metazoa > Chordata > Lepidosauria > Squamata > Lacertidae > Darevskia > Darevskia mixta. The sequence continues at coordinate 2,859,117 of JAWWNH010000130.1, forward strand.
TTTTCCAATAAAAACGTAATAACCCAAATTGGCAATAGCCAGGAGCCACCTGAATCGGCTTTCAGGATTCATGCTTTGGCCAAATCCAATTCACAGCCTTAACATTTAGGACAGATCAGGAAAGGAATCATTGGGGCCAAGGAAATGCCTGTGTGATTAAACGAGCAGAGCGAAAAAAGCTGTTAGAGGCAAGAAGGATCCCTTCAGAAAATGGAAGTCTTGTCCAAATGAGAATAAAAAGGAACACAAATGTGGGCAAAATAAATGCTAGAAATGAATTTAAAGAGCTGATGCTAAAACCATAAAGACCAACAACTAAAAAAATTCTTTAAATGCGAGGGAGGCAGCTGGATTGTTGGATGACAAGGGAGTAAAAGGTGTGCTAATGGAGGAATTTTTTGAATCTGTCTTCATGCGGAAATATATGCTGATCTCTGTGCCTGAAATCACTTTCACAGGAAGGGAATCTGAAGAACTGAGGCAAATAGAGGCAACAAGAAACAAAGTTCTAGACCTAACTGACAAAACACAAACTGCCACATCATCAGATCTGAATGGTATCAACCATATGTGAAAGAACTGGCTCTCTCCAAACTGAGTGAAGGGACAGTAAAATGGCAAATGGGTGACACAATAACTTCTGGCTAAAGCCCTAGAAGTATTCATACGTATGGACTTATGAGGAGATCTAAAGAGAGTGCACAAGATTAAAAATATAATAGGCTAATAAACACTCATTGTAATAAGACGATTGCAATTGAAATGGGCAGGAATTAAATAGATCAGATTCTGGAACTGACCATCAACGAAGGCTGGGTACATAAATAAGTTTGAAGGCGACACTACAGTAGTATCAGTGAAGGTCCAGTGGGTAGGTGGCTCTATATAAGGGGCATCTCAACAGATAAGTCTGTGCCCTTTGGTCACATGAATTGTACTGAACACCAGTAGCTTGTCCTGTGTCCATATGTACCATAGTGGTCAGCTAGATGAGACTTTGTAGTTTTCCAACAAAAAAAAAAGACTTGTCCATTTTCTTGCTGCAACTACCAGCAACTGGGCCTGTACCAAGTCATTGATTTGATTTGGGTGTAGCTATCTGATCAGAAAGGTTGCATGGCCCTCAGAGGAGCAGTTTTACAGAAGCAGCCCAGCTTTGCTCACAAGACTCCTTTAATTGTACTTTGCCACAGCTGAGGCTGAGCAAAGCCATATGGAACAATTAGTCTACACTAATTTCTTAGCTATGCTTATTGTTAAGGTTTAGTAGCTTCAGTTAGGAATATGTTACGCTTCATGCCAAATAAAGACAAATCACCGTTCTTGACAACATATGGTATCTCTTGTCCTCCCTTGATCATTTGAATGTCATGATTTATTAATTTTCTATGGAAATACCAAACAGTCCACATTTTTATATCTTGGTGCCAACTCATTGCCATGTAGGATACAAGTGAGTATGGCGGAAGCTCCCTTTCTCTATTTCTCCAGAGCCATGATGACATTGCAGCTGGAATGGAATGCAGACCAAACATATGTACTTCAAACTGAGTTGTATCTTACAGCCCATTAAAAATATGGAAAATACCACATTTGCTCTAATATTGGACTACTAACAGGGGAAGGTTTCAGCTAGTACAGTATACTGATGCTGCACTTCAGCAAATAAAAAAGCACAGAATGATGGTTTCCACTATGTTTTTTTAAAGTGTGTGTACATTTTTAGTTCCAGATAGACCTCACTGCAGACCACACGATAATCTATGTATTCACAGATTGGACACAGAAGGGGAAGTGGAGGATCCCTTTCACTGCTGGTTGCTGAGTCCCATTCACATTTTTAGCAGGCAGCTTGAAACCACAGTTTGTTCCATCTCTCATCTCTCCAGCAGCCTGGTTTTAAAAGTTCAGTGACAGAGATGGTGGCGAAGTTCACCAGACACAGGTCTGGAAACAAGCTTGCAGGGGCTTGGTGACGCTTGCCTCAAAGAAGAGGCCAACATTAGAAGGCCCCACATTATTTTGTACCTTGGATTTAAATCTAAGATTGAGAAGCTGTCCCAGTTTACCTCTTCTTTGAAGAGCTGACCTTGGAAAAATGGATCTGAGGAGCAAAAGCCCGTTCCTCATCGAGTAGCCTCTTAGCCTAAAGATCCTCAGTAGAGTTGGGATCATTTCTCTGCCCAAGTTTCCCCAAGGTTGTCAACTGTCTAGCTCTAGCAAAGCAATTTCAGTACACCTTTGCCTGGGAGTGGAGAGTAGGAAAAAGAGCCTACAGGGAAATGTATTGAATTCAGAATGGCTGGGTGGTACCTCATAGGGTGTCAGAACTGACCCAGAGTCCTCCTGTGGCTGACCTTTAGCTTAAAGTTAAAGCTGAGATTCTGAAAGGGGAACCTGGGCATCAATGTCATGTGATGAAGGGCAACATTCAGAAATGCAATGTTCCCTCAGCATTACACCTGCGTGCTTGCATTTTGGAGAAAGAAGATGTTTTCTTCAACTGCTTGGTTAAATTAGCAATATATAACAGAGGTGGACAAAGTAAGTTCTGTTGGACTATTGACCACTTCCTGGAGACCACCAAGTCCCTGCTGGAAGCTGGTGCCCTTGCAAAGAATGCTGACAGGCCCAGAGGAGCTTGTAATTGAGAGGCAGCAGCAGGTGTAACGGACCCAGGTGGCGCTGTGGGTTAAACCACAGAGCCTAGGGCTTGCTGATCAGAAGGTCGGTGGTTCGAATCCCTGCGGCAGGGTGAGCTCCCGTTGCTCAGTCCCTGCTCCTGCCAACCTAGCAGTTCGAAAGCATGTCAAAGTGCAAGTAGATAAATAGGTACCGCTGCAGCGGGAAGGTAAACGGCGTTTCCGTGCACCGCTCTGGTTCGCCAGAAGCGGCTTTGTCATGCTGGCCACATGACCTGGAAGCTGCACGCCTGCTCCCTCGGCCAATAATGCAAGATGAGCACGCAACCCCAGAGTCGGACACGACTGGACCTAATGGTCAGGGGTCCCTTTACCTTTTAGCAGGCATAACAGCCTGCAGATTCCAAACAAATGCAGATAGGAAAGAAAATAGAGTGAAAGGGGACTCTGGACTAGAGGTGGTGAAAGAAGAGGAAAGAATTCTGCAAAACACATGTGCCTGGCTGTGACTCCTGCTTCAGTTTTGGAAGAGATCACACTTCGGTAAGATGATTGTCATCATTTTAGGCATTGCTTAACTTCAGTGATTCATAACTCTTAAAAGCAGTGTGCATAAAGATTACAAAAAAGTGTTCAGTGGATAAAACCAATTAAAATTCATCAGAAAAACACAAATCTTCCTTAAAATGTGTATTTCAAGGTCTCTGACAAGCACCTGAGATTCAAAAGGGTGAGGCCTTGTCTGATCTCAGTCAGCAATAGGGAGGTTGGTGAAATTTGCATGAATTTCCCCCTTTCCTCCCATTCTTGCGATATCAGGACTAGATGAGACATAAAAACCAGAAATATAGTGGAATATAGTACAACCCATTTCTGTGTCATTTGCTTCCAGGAAAAAAAACTGTTTGCAAACAGCATGGAAATAAGTTTATCATCTTGCACTCTATTCTGCTATATTTCTGGAAGTGGCTCTTACATCATTTTGAATGGTCAAATATAATGCAGAATTTAAGAGTCTGTGTTCCCCACTCTGGTACCTTTGGGTTATACGTATCAACAGTATAACAGATAAATACACAATAACAGCAGGAAGAACAAGGGACTTGGCAGACCTGTCTAGGGGCATCAATAAATTGGGAAAGGGCTATAGAAAAGGCCCTGCCCATGATATGTACCAGTCTGATCTTTACTAGAGATGGGCCAGAGAACAGGACCTTTGCTGCCAGTTTTAGGACAAAAGGCATTTGTGGTCATCAAATGTCACCTGAGCATTCACAGATACAGTAATGGATCTATAGTCCAGGAGGAGCCCCCAAACTGCAAACCTCATTCTTCAGGAATCAGCCAAAATGCAGACTCTGTCTCCATTGGCAGAACTCTTAAGCAGCAGCACCTCAATCTTATCTGCGTGGAGTTTCTGCCTTTATCCACAGCAGACCAGCCTATCCACAGTGATTCAAGACTTCTAGCACCTTGATGGAAACAAAACATGTGTGACACTTGAACGGCATTTTAGCCACCTTGAAATTAGCTGCGTCAAATGGGGTTGTGACTGAGACAGCAAGACCCTTTCCATCAATTTCCATCGGAGGAAAAGAATTATTCTGGGAATTCTGAAAGTTATGCCATACACCTTTATGCATCCATAGAAAACGGTTGTTTTTCTCTTGGGTGCTGTCTTCTTCCTTGATGGCTTTTGGGGAACTCTGGAAGTTTGTAGTTTCAAAATTAAATAATAGCATTGCAAGCTTTTATTTTTATTTAAGTATAACGATAATTTGGAATTCTAAATATTTAATATTGGCCACAAATCTATTGTAGAGACAGGTGGCTTGGCTTCATTTCCTTTAGAGCCTCAATCAGTCCAGCTGACATCTCTACAATTCATATTCCTCTTCTGCCAGGCCTTTGGCTGATTAAGCTGCCTTTCAAACTGTGTATGTGGTGGTGGGCTTATTGTTTTGTTTGTTGCTATGGTATGTATTTTTGTCTTTTTATGTTGAAAACCACCCTGTGAGCCTCAGATGAAGGGCAGTACAGAAATTTAATAAATAACAATAACTGCTTAGAACCAGGCAGTTATTATGAACATGCCCCAATGTGTGTGAAGACTGGAAAGCTAATACTCGATGAAGATTAATGAAAGGTTGGGCTATGGCATTTTATTTGGTAGCAAGGGAAACACTGCGCAGATAATGCACTGCAAGAAATGTGACTACCAAGCTGAACACAGGCGTCCTGTTTTTCTGTAGGCCTAGAACGTCAACCAAAAGAGAAATGCTTAATATACATGGCAGTTAGATTGTGTTCAGCTTGGTGGGTCGCAGGTTAGGTGGTGGGCTGGCCACATTTCTGAAGACAATAGGTCACTCCCTCTACCCACAGAGCTCCACGGATGCATTGGCGCTTCATGGTATGATGTGGCCCTTAGTATTTCCCATGTAACTTTTGACCCACCTTCCTGGTGGCATGTGATGTGACACGTAATGGTAGCTGTCCCTATAACCATATAAGCTTTTGAAAATATCTCCCTGAACTCCCTGTGTTCTTTACCTCAATTACTTCCTGTGGGAAGGAACTCCTCAGGTTGATTATATGCTTCAAACACAAGTATTTCCTCACATTCATTTAAAATTTGCTGCATGTCAAACTGACTTGAGCTTTGCCTTTTTAGTTCCTGACTGATGGGACTGACTAAAAAGGAGTATCTGGATGTCCCCGCCCCCCGCCCCCAGCAAACCAATCATTATTGGGTACAGTGGTACCTTGGGTTAAGAACTTAATTCGTTCTGGAGGTCCGTTCTTAACCTGAAACTGTTCTTAACCTGAGGTATCACTTTAGCTAGTGGGGCCTCCCGCTGCCACCGCGTGATTTCTGTTCTCATCCTGAAGCAAAGTTCTTAACCCGAGGTACTATTTCTGGGTTAGCGGACTCTGTAACCTGAAGCGTCTGTAACCCGAGGTACCACTGTATTCCAGCCTTAGAAGGGGGAAGAGCTCCATTTATATAAAACCAGGAAAGATTCTAGAGCAGATCATTAAGCAAACGGTCTGTGAGCACCTAGAAAGGAACGCTGTGATCACTAAAAGTCAGCATGGGTTTCTGAAAAATAAGTCATGCCAGACTAATCTGATCTCATTTTTTGACAGAATTACAAGCCTGGTAGACGAAGGGAACACTGTGGATGTAGCCTATCTTGATTTCAGCAAGGCCTTTGACAAGGTGCCCCATGATATTCTTGTAAAGAAGCTGGTAAAATGTGGGCTAGACAATGCTACCATTCAGTGGATTTGTAACTGGCTGACTGACCGAACCCAAAGGGTGCTCATCAATGGCTCCTCTTCATCCTGGAGAGAAGTGACTAGTGGGGTGCCACAGGGTTCTGTCTTGGGCCCAGTCTTATTCAACATCTTTATCAATGACTTGGATGATGGGCTTGAGGGCATCCTGATCAAGTTTGCAGATGACACCAAATTGGGAGGGGTGGCTAATACCCCAGAGGACAGGATCACACTTCAAAATGACCTTAACAGATTAGAGAACTGGGCCAAGGCAAACAGGATGAATTTTAACAGGGAGAAATGTAAAGTACTACATTTGGGCAAAAAAAATGAAAGGCACAAATACAGGATGGGTGATACCTGGCTTGAGAGCAGTACAAGTGAAAAGGATCTAGGAGTCTTGGTAGACCACAAACTTGACATGAGTCAACAGTGTGATGCAGCAGCTAAAAAAGCCAATGCAATTCTGGGCTGCATCAATAGGAGTATAGCATCTAGATCAAGGGAAGTAATAGTACCACTGTATTCCGCTCTGGTCAGACCCCACCTGGAATACTGTGTCCAGTTCTGGGCACCACAGTTCAAGAAGGATATTGACAAGGTGGAACGTGTCCAGAGGAGGGCAACCAAAATGGTCAAAGGCCTGGAAACGATGCCTTATGAGGAACGGCTTAGGGAGCTGGGTATGTTTAGCCTGGAGAAGAGACGGTTAAGGGGTGATATGATAGCCATGTTCAAATATATAAAAGGATGTCATATAGAGGAGGGAGAAAGGTTGTTTTCTGCTGCTCCAGAGAAGCGGACACGGAGCAATGGATTCAAACTACAAGAAAGAAGATTCCACCTAAACATTAGGAAGAATTTCTTGACAGTAAGATCTGTTCGACAATGGAATTTGCTGCCAAGGAGTGTGGTGGAGTCTCCTTCTTTGGAGGTCTTTAAGCAGAGGCTTGACAGCCACCTGTCAGGAATGCTTTGATGGTGTTTCCTGCTTGGCAGGGGGTTGGACTGGATGGCCCTTGTGGTCTCTTCCAACTCTATGATTCTGTGATTCTGTGATTCTATGTCTGAGAAGACATCCAGGATCCTGGTTTCTTATTTGTAACAAAGAAAATGTCAGCTGACTTCAACATGGCTGCAGTTTTCTGTGAAGCTAACAAATGGAGAAAACCATAAAATAGCCATATTCTCTTTTTATGTCCTCAAAATAAATATAGGAGTTCATATCACAAACCTTTCCCAACTGGAAAGAGAAACTTTTGCTCCCTACACTATTCTAAATTGAAAGAAATACTCTGTTCATCCCCTGGCTTTGGGGGAAATAAGTCTGAGGCTAATCTTGATATTTGCCAACAAAGTCTCCCTTGCACACACCCGCCCCCCAAAAAACCCTTCTGTTGGCCAGAAAGAAGAATATCCTAATAAAACTTTCAGGAATCCTTCCAGGAACCAAAATGCATTCTAAAGTCCAGTTTATTTGTAGTGAAAAGACTTTCCCCCCTTTGCCACATGTGAAAAATGCAATATTGGTATATGCATCCATGGTTTTTTAACTAGATAAAGTGAGGACAAGACTATAGGATACCCTGAGGGTTTGTCTTTGGGTGCTAGAATCACATCCACCCAAGAAGGAAAGTCTGCTGGGATGTTGAAGGAAGGGGCAGTGAAGGGACAGGGCAGTTCGAGGTCTCCTGAAGTGAGGCAGACGACTCACTGGTTACCAGGCGATGAAGTCCAACCAGGAGGCAAACGCTGCATGCTGGATAGGCCTATTACCCTGATGGTAGGATGAAATCTGCAAAAGGTATTGTTTGAAATTTAAATAGACCAGTTTTGAGGCAGGTGTGTGTGTGTGTGAAGGAAATAAGCTGAAACCCTGGAGAACACTTTGTTGCTAACACAAACAAGTATTTAGAAATTTATCTGTCCAGATAGCCCATTTGGATAATAGATTAAAGTATTCTCCACATAAAATTGATCTGGGGTACTGAATTCCAATAGCACAGATATCCAGGTAGCTGAGTTTCAGGTAATATGGTTCTGTAGTAAAGGTAAAGGGACCTTTGACCACTAAGTCCAGTTGCGGACAACTCTGGGGTTGCACCACTCATCTCGCTTTACTGGCTTCCGGGTCAGCTTCCGGGTCAGCTTCCGGGTCATGTGGCCAGCATGACTAAGCCACTTCTGGCGAACCAGAGCAAATGGAAACGCCGTTTACCTTCCCACCAGAGAGGTGCCTATTTATCTACTTGCACTTTGACATGCTTTCAAACTGCTAGGTGGGCAGGAGCAGGGACCAAGCAACGGGAGCTCACCCCGTTGCGGGGATTCGAACCGCCAACCTTCCGATTGGCAAGCCCTAGGCTCTGTGGTTTAGACCACAGCGCCACCCACGTCCCATGGTTCTGTAGTACCTTGGTCTAAAAATATACCATAAATGCTATTTATTTTAAGTTTAGAAATATAACTCATAGAATCTTAATTCAAGCTTGCTCCTCAGCTCTCCTGAATGTATATTATTTTTATAAGCCAGTATTCAATCTTGCCTAGTCCCATAATGGGTATCAAATACACATGATCATGTCCTCCCTAACTCACTTAAGGTACCCATGCTAATTAAGAGAAAGTGAGAGAAACAGGAGAAATAATTTAGCCCCATGCAGACAACCTGTAGAGGTGAGAAGCAGGGACAAGATCGCTTGATAGTTGGACCCCTGGCATATGCACATGGATTGGGCCTTCTGAACAAAACCCTTGCTTGCACAAGTTCTGCAGCAAGAGTCCATACATGTGCCTGCAAAAATGAGCTTGGATGTGTAAAGTTTGAAAAGATCAATGAACACAAGTCAGAGGCCAGAATCTGTTCCTCACTGCATGTGTTTAAACTTTTTAATAGGAGCACGGAGGGTTGTGGTTTTCTTTTTTCTTTTCTTTTTTAAAAAACCCTTTACTAATGCAAGTATATCAGAGCAGATAAATTTCACTGGGCACAAACTGAACCTAAAGGGAAAGACAGGAAGCAAGAGTTTTACGTCCAACTCATCAAATTGCAATTTTACAATACAAGATTTGAAACACCTTTTAGGAAAGAAAACAGTTACAAACTGAAACTAGAGGCTTCACATTTTTTATTGCACTAGGAAGTCAGTAGTACCAAGCTTCTAATCCAGGGTTTTTAGTCAGTGTGTATAAAGTCCATACCCTTTTAGCGGGTGAAAGAATTTCATATTTTTAGTCTCAGTTGGGGTCTGATTCAAACAAAAATTCCTCAGTTCTCCTAAGATCTGGCTGAAGGATCGACACTGTGTCATGCGCCCCTCGAGACACGAAAGCTCGTGGTTGGCCACCATACCTTTTGATATTTGCCATCATCAAGATATATGTGTTTAATCAGGCTCTTGACAGGTAAAGACTGTGAAAAGAGGACAGTTTGTTCTCCCAAGCTGTTCCGTCTCTAAGCCCCCTGTTTATTTTGGAAGTGAATGAATAACATTGTGCTGAGAACGGAAATTAAAAAAGCAGGGTTGTAATTTACAGTAGAGAGGAGAACAGATTTAGGGGCCCCCCCTTCTTGTCCCCACCTCTTTTCACTACTCCGATTCCAAACTTCCAAAACTGCTACAGCTGAGAGTTCAAACGTTCCTTTGCTCCTGGCAACAATGAAGGAGGGATTCACAATTGCCAGCCTCTGTATGCCTGCCAAAGGAATGAACTGCTTCAAGGCATATATATATATATATATATATATATATATATATATATATGGCTTTATCAAAACCAAATGCCACTGGAAATCAGAATGCTATAAAATCCAGTTCAAGATGTACGTTGAAACGTATCCCCAGTGATGCAAGGAAAGAGGGAGAAATAGATTCTTTAATATCATATTTAAAATAAAACAATTGCTCGGCAGTGAGGAATTCTTGTCTTTCTGGTTTTTATAAAACACTCTAATTTTTTTCATCGATAAGAAAACTCTGAGCAGTTTTCTTTGAAAACAGACACCAGGCAGGCGCCTCCATTCCAAAGGGCTCCACGTTGCTTTAATGAGATGTGAAAGGTGGTTTGGACTAGGAGCTGATCCAAGCAAATGCACTTTATTGTGTATTTGTTTTTCTTTTGCAGTGGCATTTCTTTCTTTCTTTCTCTTTCTTTCTTTCTTTCTTTCTTTCTTTCTTTCTTTCTTTCTTTCTTTCTTTTTCTTCCTTCCTTCCTTCCTTCCTTCCTTCCTTCCTTCCTTCCTTCCTTCCTTCCTTCTTTAAAAAAACAACAACCCTTCAACAGAGTACAATATTGCATACACTGGAAATGCTCACTGGGAACGTTCAAATACTGTAGATGTTCAGGGGAGAAACGGTTGTTTGGATATTAAGACTACATTTGAATCCTGACCGGCCATACCTGTCTAAAACATCCTAGCTCAGGTCAGTAATTCTTCTTAAGGCAGAGATAATTATATTGTTAAAGTTGTTTCCACTGCCCTTGAAGAAGATGGCATATTTAACAAAGTCCCACCTGTTTTCCAAGGGCTGAGAAGTTTATGAAGTAGACTGAGGCTGGCGTCTGCTAAATTCCTAAGATACAGATCACCACCATTTACTTATTTACTTGTTTCTGAACCACCTTTTGGGGAACAGCCTTCATGAGGTGGCTAGATGACCCTTGGGATCCCTTCCAACTCTATGATTCTGTCATCCTACGGACATGCAGGGTTGGGGGAGCAGATGCGAGTCCTGACCAAGGCTCATCTAGTATTTTTGTTGTTGCTAGTTGCTAAAGTTATATTCTGCCCTTCCTCCCAACGGAGTCTAGGGTAGTAAGCACATCAGTGATGAAACAATCTCGTTTAAAAAAACACAATATAGTAAAAACAAGAAACCCAACAATTTAAAACAACTAAAAATATTTTTTTTAAATTTAAAAAAACATGAAGAACAATTATTGCAAATGATATAAACACAGACACACAGATATACATGTATGTTTATCAGCACAGAGACCCTGCTTTTGTGGAGGGTGGGGTTTCAGACTGTGCGCACTGAGCATACAGCATGCATGCAGCTGGCATATCCAGTCTGTTCCGACAGGATTCTGAATCCTATTTCTGCCCCCCCCGCCCCCCGCTGTGTGTGTTCAGTATCTCTAGCAGGGCAGACCCTACCATTAAGCTGGGTTCATGAACCCTGGGTTCATGAAAGGGAGGTAAATTGTTAGTTATTTAATTTATTATTGTTGTGTTTTTACTGCCACGGGGAGGGGAAGGATTTCCTGTGTCAGGTGCCACAATAACTTGTCCAGCCTTCAGGGACTATTCATCTTGACTTTGTGCATAGGGCAGCATGGCCATCCTTCAACTCTTTCCTAATTCCTGCAGAATAATAAAGATAACAATTTGTTACCTCAAAATTTCCCTGATCTGCTATTTCAGTAAAGGTGTGATCACTTGTTCTTGGCCAGACAGCAGTGATTTAACGCTACGTGCTTCCTCCATTGCTCCTGTGCTGCATTCAAAGGGGGTGGGGGGTGGGCCTGCCACTTCCCCCTCTCTGCACTGTGCGTGTCACAAACTGGCTGAAAGCCACCTTGCAAACAGACCCTCCTGGAGCCTGGAGAGAGCACAAGCTTGCTTAGCATTGTCAGGAATGGAAATGGAGGACACACAACAAGGCTGCCCAGTTTTCTGTTTTATTGTCATTTAAGCTGGCTCTCTCAGCTTGAAGAGCTGGCAGTAGAGCCTCCTCCCACCACACCCATCCGCCCAAGTTTGGGTAATAATAGCCTTTCCATAATCCATGCCTCTGAGACGCACCGTGGAGGAGAAGCAGCTGGCCAGTGCAACAGGGTCAGGACGTTTTGCTCTGGCTGTTCCCCGTCTCATTTCCTTACCCGTCTGGTGATTCACAGGGCATTGAATGACAAGCAGATCCACCTATCAGCATCCCCCTTCAGACCTTCCAGATTGGCACCCCAGGAAGCTTGGTGTGGATGTTATTCCAGAGCCCTGGTAGCTGGAAGGTGGCAAGAGAACTCATTCATCCTGGAAATTCTTACGGTACTGTCACAGAAAAAAAATGGGGGGGGGGGCGGGACCTATTTCATGGTTTTGTACTGGTACTTTCTTCTGGCTCATTATAGGACTGAATTCCAAAAATGTTCTATGAACCATTTCCCTGGGATTTCATTAAACACTTTCAGTGGCAGAAGAAACTGAACCCATGTTATAATTTGGACAGGTGTGAAAAGTGTCATATTGGTTAGGAAGGGTATTTTCACAAGTGACACAAAAAACACCTTTGTCCTGTGGAACGTTCAGATATTATTTAATATAAGAGAGAAAGTGGAAGTAAGACCTTATTAAATCAAATGTTTATTCTAGCTACTATAGGTTTTACTCTCAAAATGCTGGGTCAGATTTAAGTAGCTTTTATGTAATGTAGAGCTAGACAAGGGAAAATAAATTTACCTACTCCTGCAGTTGTCTTGTCTAGATATTTTGTTGTCTTGTCTAGATACTGCTTACCCTTGAGGAAAACCGCTCTTTAGCGCTGGATTGGAGCAAAGTGTGATTGCAGGTTACTCAGCACTGAAGAGCGGGTTTTCCCTGGGAAAGGAGCAGGGCAAGGGGAAAACCACTTTCTAGGCCTGGGACAAGAGGAGGTCTGGATGAGCCCGTGTGGGAGTGGCTAGGACTCATTTATGTAGAAAAATGAATAAGAAGCTTGGACTCTGCAGTTAGTAGGGAGCACAAACCCTTTTGACATGGGTGCTACATCTTAAGGGAACATTTTGTATTTGTCAACAGGTGGTGCTATGACTCCAGTTTGTGTGCAAGAACACGGATATTTGCTGATTATTGGTGCACAATAAGGTTTCTTACTTCCCTGCACAACACGCAAACAGCAAACTGGTCTCTGATTGATCCAATCCAAGAGGTAGATTTGTTCCTTCAGAGTCCAAACATCAATAATATTCTTCGCCTAAGGGATGATATCATTTGAACATAAGCCTGTTTTAAAGATTCATAGGGTTACTATTCTGGTTTAGTGAAACTTTCATTTTGAAACAGAGAAATGCTAGGCTCAAACGTATTTGAACCTCACTCCTGCCAACCTAATTTAAGAGCACAATAGGGTTGCCGGATGCTGAGGACAGCACTTTTGTCTGTTGGCTTTTCTTTACTATGGGAGCATTGAGTTATTAGCGTCGGAAGCAGAACTGTGCGCTTTAGCAGGATGGAACTCAGAAGGTCTTATGGCTGAAGACTGGATGTATGGTGACATGTGAAGTTGGGAGAGGTTCAAGCAAGTTCTCTCTTGGAAATGCTTCATGAACAACATTACTGCTTATTTATTGAATTATTGATGGGAAAAGAATTCCCCCCTTGGTTACATTGGCATTGGAAGGCAAAAGTGAGTTCTGGCTCACTGGCTTGAGCTGTCTAGGGTTGTTCTGTTAAACTGTTTCCATCAGCTGCCGGTTGAAAATAACTTATTATAACATTGGCTTTTATTTTGGATCTGATTAAGTGAGGTCTGCTTCATGAAAGCTGAAGCCACAACAAACCTGTTGCCTTTGTCTACTCTACTCCTTTAGAAAGTAGTGGGTGGCGCTGTGGTTTCAACTGCTGAGCCTCTTGGGCTTCCCGATTGGAAGGTCAGCGGTTTGAATCCCCACGACGGGGTGAGCTCCCATTGCTCTGTCCCAGATCCTGCCAACCTAGCAGTTCGAAAGCACACCAGTGCAAGTAGGTAAATAGGTACCGCTCCGGCGGAAAGGTAAACGGCGTTTCCGTGCGCTCTGGCTTCCGTCACGGTGTTCCATTGCGCTAGAAGCGGTTTAATCATGATGGCCACATGATCCGGAAAACTGTCTGTGGACAAACGCCTGCTCCTTGGCCTGAAAGTGAGATAAGTGCCACACCCCATAGTCGCTTTTGACTGGACTTAACCATCCAGGGGTCCTTTACCTTTATCTACTCCTTTAGAAGTTGGAAGCTCAATCAATAATGCAGAAGAATCAAAGTGCAGCTGGTTGCCAGGAGTATTTTGTGGGGTTACTGGTGTTGGCCACAAATCAATGTCTGAGGAGAATATTATGAGCAGCACCCCCCAGAAAAATGCACCCGCGGCCATTGCCCTGGCAGCCCCCCACCCCCACTACGCCTCCTGAGTGGTCCAGAGGGTGGCAGTGTGGAAATTAACCATATGGGAAACATTGTGGAAATGGAATGTGAATTCTGCCTACAACTGAATCCTGCTAAGACAGGGGCTCCCAAGTCAAGCTGTGCTCCCTCTGAAGGCACATCGTTTGGGGCTGCTCCTAAATGCACCTTTGTCATTGGAGGCTCACGTGGCCTCTATGGTGAGGAGCACCTGCTACCAGCAAAGATTGGTGTGCTAACTATGCCCTTTCCTGGGCAGGGATAGCTTAACCTATTCCCATAGCTTATTCACATGTTGGTAACCTTGCAATTGGACTATTGTAATGTGTTCTATGTGGGATTTCCTTTGGGAGTAGAAGCTATGGCTGACACAGAATGCCTCAGCCAGGTTGCAGAATGGAGCGCATGGACACACACATATTACACCCGTGCCGAGGGAACTGTACTGCCTGCCAACTGGGTCCTAAGCCATGTTCAAGGTCGAGTTGTTAACCTATGAAGCTCTGCACAACTCAGGACCAGGTTATCACGCTACCTGGAGAAATTCTACTTTTTAGATTGTAAAACACTGATTAGAGATTTTTGAAACGTTAATGCTTTTAGATAAAAATGAATAAATGGAATGGAATGTATCCAGGGGGAGGGGAGTCATCAGGCAGTTCAAAGGGTAAAGCAAGTCATCTGCCCACCCCCCGCTCCTTGCAGGTGCCCCAATGGCATCCCGAGGGGAATGGAGGTGAGCTTGGACCTGAGAACTCTGGTATTCCAACTGAAGCCCTGGACTTGGACCAACTGGACAACACTCACCCACCATGGACTATAAATAGGGAATTACATCATTATTGTTCAGAGCTATAAGTGTAGGTATTTTGCAAAGCAACTTTTGGGATGTTGAACAACATCCTCCATGTTACTTTGCTGCATTGTGCTTGTTACTCTAACGGGATCAAGCCCCACCACGCAAGTTTTCTTGGCACAAAGGAGAGGACACGTTTCATGACAGCCTGGGAGAAAGAGCCGTTTGGCAGGCACATGCCATGTTAGGGCACAGTAAAGGAGGGATTTTCATATAAGAAATCACCACTACCCCATTTAAGCCGGGGCTCTTGGGAAGCATTTTTAAGGAATGATTTAAATGGAAATTGCAAGCTGAGCAGTAGAGAATATGGGCTGAGCTGCTGAGAATATAGGGAGCCAGATGTTGGGGTCAGATGCACAGGTCTGCCCAGTGAGGCAGCCGAAAGTATGAAGCTTATGTAGGCAGAAGCAGCTGTTCCACATTCACCCTCCTGAAGTAGGCTTTGTTCAGGTAAAAAGACTATCAACAGTGGGAGCTGAATCATCTGCTGTATATCAGCCAAGAGCTCAGGGGCTTTGTTTTCATGAAGTTCAAGAAAAATAGGCGACACAGATTTACTGGAGTTTAAAACAAAGACCCAGAATTTCAGGAAATGGCACAATTCTGCACTAATCCTTAAGAGTATTCTACAGCAGAGCTCTATTTATCCAAAGCTTGTGCAAGGATTCTGTTGTGCATAATGATTCTGGGCATTTTGGGAAAGCAAAAAGTGTACAAAATGCCAAGTTGTAAATTCATTTATGCAGAAGTGAGTTCTTCCACCAAGTTGAGCGAGCCTCATTGCCTACCAAGTATTACTAGAATTTTGGTTTTCCACCCCTATAACTTAGTGGTTCTCAAAGCGTGTGGCAGGAGAGGATGGCAAATGTGGTCGGACATTTCAAGGACAGCCAAAGAAACATTTAAACATTTCAGTGTAGTATAGTATAACATCAAATTATTTGCAGAATATGAATAGATGTTTTTTCAAACTCAAGCCCTACTAGTTTTATTCTTGTTGTCTTCCAATGCATTTCTTATCAATTAAAAAATTGGTGTGGCATTCATTTAGTCCTCCTGAACCTGAGTAAAATCATTCCTTGAAGGTGGCAGGTATCAGAAGCAGGAGCTGAAGTTCCACCATCATGGCAACATTGCCTGTGATAACGATCTTCAGATCGTGTTTACCTCCAACTATATCTGCATTCCTGGCACTGCGCAGTCACATGGGTGGAGGGGGGGGGGACAAAAGGGACACTGACTGGACTTTTGCTTAGCCTACTCCCAGGGATTCTTGAGAACCAGGTGACAAACCGCTCATGCTCCTGACTCTCAAGGCTTGGAATTCCCCTGTGAGACCAGCTCAGGAACCTTGAAAACGACCCTTTGGAGCTTCATATAGGGCTGTTCATGTCTCTGTAAGGCAATGCTTTTGTCCAGGTCTTGAATGAAAAATAGCCAGACATTCCCCACCCCAAGCAGTCAGTGATTATGAATAATGTCTGTAGTTCTCAGTTTACTCAGGAATGCTAGATATGAAACCATAATCAACCTCCAATCTCCGCAACATAGCATGTTCCACATGCCATGCCACATGTTTGTTGAAAAAATGATTCTGGCAAAACAGGCTTCTGTTTGCTGTTGTTTCTAATCTTACAATGGTGCTTAAATGTGATGCCATGCTTTCCATCTTGTTTCAATCATTCACTTTGCCTTTTATATCATCTTCATATCTAAGTATCGCCTGGCTTTCCAATCCACATAGTCTGCAAATAACCAAACAAATTATGGGTGTTGACAACAGCCACCACATTCCGTGAGTACAGGGTGCTAATCCCAGCAGTGAGCATCTACGTCTCACCAGGATTCTCTTCCCACCCTTATAACTGGAGGGAAAAGTGAAGAAAAGGTCAGGGCTGGAAGGGTTAGGCAAGTTCATGAAGAATAGGTCTATAAACAGCTACTAGCCAAATTTAGTTCAGTTCAGTTGTATAACACCCCACCCCTTGACTCCCAGTCTTGAGAAGGGCACCCAAATGCAGCTCTGTGTACCAAAGCTGCTTCTAGGCAAGCGATTCCCACTGTTAATAAATCATTGCTCTTCTGCTGTAAGCTAGAGGTGGAATTGGCATTGGCTTTACATACTGTTGGGGACATTGCACTTTTAATGTATATTTGCCTGGCTGTGTTCCATCCACATCCACTAGGTATGGCATGGCTACAGTGCATATGCTCTCATTCACCTGAGCAGCCATTTGGGAGGGTGGATGTCCAAATTATCCTTATGTACATTTGTTTAATGCTATCATGCTAAGCCCCCCATCCAAACAATGACCATCATCAGTGCAGGTAAGAATTTTTTTTTTCATTTTCATTTTTATCATCTACAATACTTTTATTTATTTTATAGTACAGTACATTGATAATTGCTTTCATTTTATGGATCAATGGCCTCGTTAGATAGTAACATGCATGTGAAATTGCTGTTTTAGGGGTCGCTTTTCATTGTCTGGAACGGTTTAATCTGTTTTCTATTACTTTCTATGGGAAAGCACGCCTTGGTTTAAGTGTGCTTTGGTTTAAGAATGGACTTCTGGAATGCATTAAGTTTGTAAACCAAGGTACCACTGTACATTGGAAAGAGGAAAACTATCGCTGATAGAGTATTTTTGGAAATCCCAGGCTGAGCCACTCCTTGAGGCATGGTCCAACAATATCTGGGACGTGGCTATTTCAGAGCGACTAACTGAGCTTAGAAGGGTTGCAAAAGGTGTTATAAAGAGAGACACCTTTGATGAAACCTGGTCGCCTTCTTTTCATATGCAAGGGAATTGGTGGGAATTTCTCCCACCAAACACTGGGGATAAGCGTGTATTGCAGTTGAAATAGTGCTGCTCCCTGCCTCCCTTCCCATCTTGAACATCCAGGAAGTGGGTGCCATGTGTTTTTCCATCAAGAAAATGATGAAATGCATTGTCCTAATTAAAGAGTGAACGTCTTTTCTGAATTCTTAAAAGGGAGAGAGACTGTAACACCAATCAAGATTTTAATTCTAGTACATTAGGGAAAACAAAAACAGCTGTGAAAACAGGCACATTGACTAAATATCTAGAGTTCTTAAACTGAAAGTGCAAAATTGAGAAGAATGGGCTGTTCTCAGGATTTAGAAGGCACATTTTTTCCAGCTTTAGATTTTGCTGCTTTCGTTTCGTAGAAATTATTGTTTGGTCTCCTGAAACCAAAACTGCTTTCTTCAGCCATTGGAGGTGCTTCTGCAGGTGACAGGGATGCTGGTGTCTGGCAGCCCAAGGTGTCTGTGGAAATCCATGTGCTGATTGCTGCCAGTCCAGATTTGCTCACAGGATCTGTACTAGGAGAGAAAGAGGCATCGTGATCACAGGTACCACTTCAATGAGACACTTCTTTTGGTATGATTGTTAGAAAAGCTGACATGTGGAAGTGCCTACCAAGTCAATTTCTGTTACAAAGCATGTTTTTAAAAATGCAAAGATGCACTAATGCTGTCAGGAAACATATTAGATATGTAAAAGAAAACTAAGAAGTTTCAGCTTAGCTCCATTTAAAACCAAGGAAACAAAGGAAAAATTACCTCCCACCCTCTTGGAGATTAATGTGCAATTGAACCCTTGGTGGAGTTCTTTTTTGGGGGGGGGGGAAACTGATGTGTAGGTGTAATCAATACATGAATTCAAAAACTTATGCCGTGTGGTATGGCTTAATTTCTAAATATGGGGTATAGAGTCAATCTTGTTTGAAATTCATCAGTGTTTTAGTTTGAAGAGCTCCTAATAGATATGTTGTTGTTGTTTTTATTATTTATCCACCCTTCACTGTAAGGTCCCAGGGCGGTTTACAACATTAAAATACATATAAAAACACAATTTAAAAGCAGTTTAAAAGAATGCAAACAGAAAGCTGTGCTCCTGCCGCCACCGTTTGCTGCGGTCCCCGCCAGTGAAGCTGAAGGCCCGTCTGAGCATGCTGCCCAAAGTTATGCTGCGCAGGCCGCCTGGGCTTTTGAGGTGTCCTGCTTCCCGGGCAGAGGCCCCAGCCCCTGTATAGGCTCCGCTGTTATGTTGCGGCTGCTGCGGCGAGCCATGGCTCAGGCAAGGTGCCGGGCAGCACTCTGGCAGGACCCCGAAACTTGGATGGGAGCCGCGTGTTTGCAGAGCCCGTAACGGCGGGTTGTGCGCCAGGCAGGTTCCCGGGCATGGCACAGCCCCGCTCTCTGGCTCATCACCAGTAAAGATGGCACACAGTGGTCAGTGGCGCTTCCTGACTCAGCCTGGCAGCTGCTCCTGCGATGCTTGGGAAGCCACCCTAGGAGCACTCGGCTGGCGGAGGAGCTGCCGCGCCGGTGGAAAACAGCGGCGGAGGGGGCAGGGCGAGCAGCTCTTCCTCAGCCGCTGCCTCCACCGCCTCCACTCCAACAAGCAATGGCGCTGATGGGTCAATGGCGCCCAGAGAGGGACCTGCGTGCCCACTCTGGCACACATACCATAGGTTTGCCACCACTGATCTAGAGCATGCTCTGTCTGGGCCCCTGATGCCACACTGGGCCTGCTATTGCAGGACCCTTTGCAACAGCTTCTTGGCACCCCTGCTGACTGCACATCTGGAAATGCTGCAGCTAGTGCTTTCATCATATAAACTGTCCTGTATGAAACATTTTATAACTTTTCTTGAAAAAACCCAATAGTCTGAAGGTCTGAAAACTGGGACTCGGCTACTGTATACAGCTGCAAATAAAACGTTTTGAATATGTTGTAAACTGCAGTATACAATTGTGACACTAGATGGTGACTGCGATATAGCTCACAGTCGCAATTTCAATGCATTTTTCAAACTGTTTTTTTAAAAAGTATTTTCACAACGTTTTTAGCATGTGTGTAGATTCCACCCCAATTCTTAGCTAGGGAGCAATTTTCCCTGAAGAAAATCAAATCTAGCCATTGTAAAAGTTACATAACAATAAAAACAGTGGGCACAATTCAGCCAAAGCTAAGTACTTTTAAGCGTCATTTATTTCAATATGTGCTTTACAGGGCAATATTTACTCAGAAGTAAATCCTATTGGCTTCAATGTAACATACTCCCAGGTAAGATTTGTAGCCTGACACTCCCACTGAAATCAGCAGTTCTTAAGAGTGCTTAGCTTTGCTTTGAACTGTACTCTGGTTGCTGTGGAGAAGATACCTTTCTGATATATGTTTTTATCACTTTTATGTTTGTCCAAGTTCCATAGTGGCCTGCCTCAAAACTGACTGACTCTCCAGTGCAATACCTACACTCAAAAGGTAAGCTGCTTTGAATTCCAAGGCATCCTTGAGTCTTCCTGCCCAGTGAAAATATGATACACTGAACTCACCCATGAAGTTCACTAAGTGGCAACCGAGAAGTTGCTATCAGGCATTAAGAAGGACTGTTTCATGGCCTTCACTTTCCTGATGCAATGCTCTGCTCTCTAAAAATGTTGAGAGATTATCAATGTGTCTCTATATTGTAATAACATAGTTGTATTCAGTACTGCCTTGGTTTTGCTCTGGCTATCTCAACACCAGAGCCAGTTTCCCATTTCCTCGTCCACATTTGAAAATGAAGTCAGGTAATGACTGAAAGATCTGTATCCTCCTCACCCCTTTTCAAGGCTCAGATCACACATATGCAGAACATAAGCTCTTGAAGATCCCGCTGACTTTACAAGATGCACTTCTCATAGCTTTGACAGATATATTTATCATTACATAAGATGTGCATTCCCTATATGCATTTTTAAAATGCAAACAGGAAAACATTACATTTGAAGGCAATCTTGGGATGCTTTAAATGGTAGATCCAATATAAAGCATTGCTCTTTGAAGACAGATCATAAGCAACTCTTTTATTTATTTATTTCATAAAATTTATACACTGCTTGATTGTAAAAAGAAAACCAAAGCAGTTTACAAAAGGCAGAACAGTAACATTAATAAAAATTTACAACTCTACTTTAAAACATACAAAAGTTAAAATACTAAAACGGGTTAAAATTGCCTAAACTTTCTAAGCATCTGCGTAGACTTGCCTAAACAAGCGTGTTTTAGTACCGGTAGGTGCAAGAAAGAGTCCAGTGAAGGCACCTGCTTGATCTCAATAGGCAGGGAGTTCCAAAGTGCAGGTGCTGCCACACTAAATGACCGAGTTCCGACAGACGCAGGGCAGGTCTCATGGGGCACCTGCAGTCGTGCCAATTCTGCTGATTGAAGCAGTCAGGGGGCACATTTGGGGTAAGACCATCTTGTAGGTAAACTGTTCCCAAGCTGTTAAGGATTTTCTATATTAATACCGGTAGTAACTAATAGTAATAGCCACACTGAATGCTTGCCCTAATGCCAGATCATCATTTATAAACACCCCTGACATATAGCAAATGGCCGATGGTCTTAATTCTACATTTGAGTTGTTGTCAAAGAGAAATACACCTCTGATAGGTTACATGAGATAGTTACTTATTAATACAAATGTAGAAGTGTATGAAAAGTCCAAAATGGTGTGTTTACTCAGAAGTAAGTCCCACTGCATTAAATGGGACTTACTCTGAAGTAAGTCTCGTTACAGTCTCAATAGCAGGAATGCTATTTAAACACTTACTAGTTTCCTTAGAAATATAGAATATTTCTGTTTTCTGTTTGGGATTAATACACTCAGCTTCCTCTTGCTCCAGAATGTTCTCTTTCCCCCTTATTGCTGGGAGGTGGTGGTGGGGATTGTACTAGAAGTGCTAATTGGGAGTATGTGCAAAAAGGGAAGGCTTTTCACTTGGGTTTAGCGAATATCCAAATAAATAAGCCAATTCATATTTAAGATTTTGAATATTGTATTCAATTTCAAAATTTTTTATTCTGTAAAATCATTTTAGACTGTGATGGGAAGTGTCAATGCATCCTATATAATAAAGAGCCTGTGTCCCTCCGTACCACTTTCCGTCCGTCAGAGGAAATCGGAAGTGCGCCTGCGCGGAGGACACAGACCAATAGGAGCGCGGGCAGAGGCGCGAAGCGCCTCTGCCCGCAGCCTCCTCCTGTCGGCCATCTTAGCGCGCTGCCGGGGTGCCCCTGTCCGCCTGCGCTCACCCGCTGCCGCCACCTCCAAGGCTGCCCCCGCTCGGCAGGCTCTGGCTGCGGCTCCGGTGGGATGCGCGGCAGCCCTCTGGCCGCCCGATACTCCCGCAAGCCGCGGGGCAAGCCGCTGTGGCGGCGGGGGCGCGTAGCGCCCCTGCCCGCAGCCCTCTGGCCGCCCGATACTCGGGAAGGGGCGGTTGACCGGCGCTGTGTGTGTAGGAGGGAGAGGGAGGGAGACAGAGCCAAACTTTCTTTATTATATAGGATAGGCCCCTGAGGCGGGGGCGCGTAGCGCCCCTGCCCGCAGCCCTGTGGCCGCCCGCCCGATGCTCCCGCAAGCCGCGGGGCAAGCCGCTGTGGCGGCGGGGGCGCGTAGCGCCCCTGCCCGCCAAGCCACGGGGCAAGCCGCTGTGGCGGCGGGGGCGCGTAGCGCCCCTGGCCGCAGCCCTCTGGCCGCCCAATACGCAGGGCGGGAGGAGCGGATCCAGGCGGCGGCCGGCGAGGGAGGGAGAGCGCCTGAGTGCGGGGAGCTGAGCGCTGCGTCCCGGAAAGGGGGCTCCGTCTCTGTCTCCGTCTCTCTCCTTTTCCCCCTCAGGGACGCAGGGCTCCTGAGAGAGCTTTCTAGCGCCTGTTTTGCGTAACAGGCTTAATTTACTAGTCCAATATAAAAAGCATTGCTAAACACTAGTGGAGCTAAATAATCTCCTTTCTATGTGACCCATTACCTAGTACTCTGCAGCCTGCGATTAATCACAGTGTATGCCCCTGATTCATTCAAAGGAGGTGTCTTCCCTCTATGCTTTCCAGGCACGCATATGTAATAGCATGTATCAGTTAACTGTCTTCTAGATTGCTGAATACATTTGTGAAACCCAAGGAGATTACTCTCAACATGTCATTCTTTTGTTGATTTTTTTTATGTCCTCAGAAATTTCCATCAGATTTGTCAAACAAGAGTTTTCTTTCCAGAAAGCTTGCTTGCTACTTTATATCAGCTCATATTTTTCCAGATGTTTTGTGATCTCATCCCTTACTAATGACTCCAAGACCTTGCCTACTGTCAAAAGCAAATTTTACTGCAAATCTGCTAGTCCTTGACATCATCTCAGTCCTAGTCTTGTGGCATGGATTGCATTTACTTCATTCCAGTCCCTTGGCACCTCTTTTCTTTCAAATAAACTATTAAGTCTTCTCTACTGTATTGATATGGATTCCATCTTCTCGTTGTGAGACCTGGAGCTTTGAAAGTAACTAGCCAAGTTCAAAAGCTTGCTCTCAATCTTTCTAGAAATTATAAGGCTGATTGTTCATATATAAAGCAAGACACTGCAAAAGAGAGAGAAATTATCCTCCTGCAAGGCAGAGACTTAGGTGTGTTAAAAATTCACTTGCTCCTAGAAATTGCATTCTAGAGAATCCCTCTTCTCATGCTGGTTCCTATATCCAAAAGGCTCATCAGTACTACAAAATGACTTTACAATAAAACTCTCAAGGAAACTCGGAGGCTTGTTACAGTTCAAGACTATGGTAGGCCATGGTGGCAATGGTTTCTGAAATCTATTTCAGCAACACCAGGGCAGAACAGCATGTAACACTACCTGTGCTATGATATCATAACCGTGTGCATTTTCCTGCCCGCACTTCTTGTCAGTGGCCTGCTGCTGGCAGGAGCAGTAAACACCCCTTCGGCTGTTTTGCTGGTGAAGGCAATAATATTTACAAATTAAATGACCTGCAGGCCTTGACGCTCAGTTCACTCCACCTTTCTCATTATGACAAATTGCCCTTGTGATTTGCTCCCTCTAATGATATGTTGGGACTTCAGGGCCAGGAGATGTGTTTTCAATGGGCACCAAAACCACACAGGCGCCTGTCGTATTGCACAGGGGAGTTCATTCCAGAAGTACCGGTAGGCTCACTGTGGAGAAGGTCCATCTCCCTGTTACTGCTAGATGAAGTTCTGCAGGCTGTGATATGGGCAGCCAGACCTCCTCCAAAGACTAGTGATCTAAAGGGATCTATACATGCGGAGGTGTTCTTTCAGGTAATGGCATCCAAAGTTGTTTAGGGCTTTATCTGTTATATGTTAGGCCACAGTTGTTGTCTGTATGAAAGCAATATGTAATTAACAAGCAAAAATGGGACCTATGCTAAAGAATGCCATGAAGAAACATGCTTTTAACAGTGTTACAGCTCCATGTGTGTCAAATCCTCATGTCACAGAATCACACTATTATAGAATCTTATTGCTAGAGATTCATTTAGTAGAAGGAAAGACAGAAGCACTCCAGCTCTCATTGTCACCAGCCTAGTATTCCCAATTTGACCAGAAACACATTGACCCTCTTCATTTGAGACAAGGTAAACCTCACGTAAAATTGTGATGTAATGGCATGTTCTAAAAGGGCACTGGGCGATGATGTTCCTGTGCAACATCAGTGAGCAGCTCACAAGCAGTAATGCAAATAGCCATTCACAGTTATAATTTTTGCTTCTTGCTGAGTTCTTCACAAACATTTCAAGACATTTTTGGTTTTACCACAAAAGAAGCTATGCAGAGGTTAAATGAGGACAAGTAATTATTAGCCCCTATCAGGCCTCCAGAAACCAGACTAAAAACATATGAGAAATAAATTCCTGTGGCAACAAGAAAGAGGCAGACACCATGGAAGGCATATTGTTTCAACCTTTATAATATACAGAAAGATTAATTGGGGTCAGCTCAAATAGGGAAAGGGGGTTCCCCACACTACCTGCATCTGAAGAACTTGCCACAAGTATCCTTGAGGAGGACTTGGTGCTGTTTGCTTTGCCATTTCCCAATTCACACTTCTTGAACCACAATAAAGACAAAACACAATTATTATCTGAATTTTGCTCTTTTCTGAATTCATAATGCCATGCAACTAACGTGCACAAAAATGCACATACTAGGAGAAGGTGTGCATAAACATGCATATATCTGGCTTTCAAAAACTGCATACAAAATTTGGGAGAAATTCACACTAAAATGCTGGCAATTTTCGTAATTAAAAACATTGCAAACTGCTGTGGAAATATGGAGAACTGAACACAGGGTTAGCAAAATGAGAAACTGAAACTGGCAGGCTTGTCCATCCTCAGTGCCTTGGGACTTGACTTTGGTTTGGGCAGGTCACAACTCCAGCGGCTGCCCAGGCTCCAACCCTGTCTGGCAGTCACTCTGACTCAGTTCACCACCCTCTGTTGTCAAGTTCAGGTTCTCTTCAATTCTCCCCTTGTTCACTTCCTTTTGTATTTTAGATCTGATATGCTCCTTTCTATGCACTGTCTTGGTGGTGTCAAGACTACCTCTTATCATGGAGGATGTATAGAAGCTCTTTGGAGCCTAAGATGTGTGCTCTAGAGCCTTGTGTTGAGTTGTCTTCCTTCTAGGGCATTTCCTGTTTTCAGTAGGTGAACTCTGTAGGTAAAAATAACTACAACTCTGAATGAAATTATTAGGTCAATCCATTAAGGCTTTTGTGGTTAGAATGAAGGATAATTAAGGATGATTGTGGTAAAACCAATCAGTATGCAAGCATTATTAAACAATTCATCACAGCACTAGGTGGTTATTCATTAACCATTTACAGCAAATCCTTTTCTCTGAACAGACCAGTCTCTTTGAAGAGCTTGGTAATAATGGAAAGTCCGGAACAACAGGCTGTGTGCAATGCTGCTTCTAATCTCTAGCTTTCCAGTCCTTTTTGGCCTTGAAAGTATGGTGTAACCATTTTGAGGGAACTGCCTCAGACACCATATTTCATTATGAAGGGTGAGGGTGAGCAATGAGGCATAATGACTTTCTGGGAAAGGTAGCATAAACGCTGGGGCTGCTCGGCCACATTCCCTTACAAAAATATATCAAAATCAAATGGAATTCTTCCAAAGTTCATCCAGTTAAGTTTGTGTCAGTGCTACACTATGTTTAGTCAGTGCAAATATTAGCTACGTTTCAAGGGAAAGGTGCCCTACAGCAGGGATGGCAGATCTGTGGCCCTCCAGATATTGGGGGACTGTACCTCTCTGCAGCCTTCACCTTTGGCCACTCTGGCTTGGGCTGACTGCAGTTGGAGGGCCACAAGTTTACTATTCCCTTTGTTGCTATCAAAAGTGTAAGAACATAAAATTGCTTTGTTGGATCCACCTAGTCTAGTATTATGTTTCCAACAATACCACAAGCAAGGCACGGTGGAGGCCGCCATCCCCTGCTGTTTGCCTGGGCATCTAATAATCAGATGGCTACCGCCTCTGGAAGTGGAGGCCCCAGGTATAGATATGGCAAGAACCTACTGATATGCTGATCCTTCATGGATTTGCCTAGCGCCTTCATTACTGTATAAATTTTTAGGGGCCAGGTGAAAACACTCCTCTTCAACCAGGCCTTTGGCCGATTAATACTCTACAGCATTTTCAATGTTTCTGTGGGAAGGGTTTCCTCTCCCTGTTTTGTTTTACTTATTTACTTGCGTTTATCCTGTATTTTATTCTGTGAACCACCCTGAGATCTTATGATGAAGGGCAATATACATATTAAATGAATGAATGCCTCAGTTATTTTAAGTGCAACCTGAGGGGTTGCACACCTGCAATATCAAGTGATGACTTGCTTGTGCAAATTGCCTTCAAATGTCTGCTAAAAATTGTATCTTTTTTTTGTCTCCTTGACATCTGACGGGAGGGCGTCCCACAGGGTAGGCACCACCACCAAGAAGGCCCTGTGCCTGGTTCCCTGTAACCTCACTTCTCGCAGTGAGGGAACCGCCAGAAGGCCCTCGGAGCTGGACCTCAGTGGGGTGGATGATGGGAGTGGAGACGCTCCTTCAGGTATACGGGGCCGAGGCTGTTTAGGGCACATATAGCAGAGGGGTTGTGCTGATTGTTTTAATAAGTGTTACGAATTATTTTGGCTTCTATTGTTGCATTTTTATTTTGCCCAGTAAGTTACTTATTTTCTACAGAAAAGTGAGATATGAATAGTAATACATTAAACAAAACTAATGTCCAAGGGGAAAGTCCTTTTTAGGGTGGGGTGGGATGAGCCCACTAGTAGTCAAGTGCACACATTCTCCAAACCTTTTGACCACTTAGTCGGTCAAGCATATTTCAGCTGGGGTGCGTGTGGAGCTTCTAGGGACTCACCTATAATTGCTATTTAGCCTAAAACTTTGAGTCAGAACAAACGGCTGTTGCTTGTATAAACAGCTTGTCTGTCTCTTTCCCTCCAGTATTTATAAAACACCTATCTCCTTGGTATCTGAATGCTGATGTTGGCTTTATGGACAGTGCAGTATTCATTGCATCCAGCTTCCATGGCTGTATATTTTCTTAGTTTCAATCCAGGGCATAAAGATCGTACATTCCACCTGGAATATTTTTAAACACTTTTTAAAAAGCTGTGCTGCTTATCAAACAGCTAGTGAGGATGTTGGGGGAAGGAATCACACGGGCATTTTCACCAAGCCCCTCCATGCCTAGAAAGTCCAGTAAGGGCCAGGGCGGTGGTATAAATGCCCTGCTTTCAGGCCAATGTTGTTTTATTCTTCCCTCTGAATTCCCTCTGAATTCTCCCATCAATAAAATGGCTCACTCAGTAGACCATGAGAATCTTACTCTCAGGATTGTGGGATTGAGCCCTGCGTTGGGCAAAAGAGTCCTGCATTGCAGGGGTTTGGACTAGATCAATGTTTCCCAACCTTGGGTCACCAGCTGTTTTTGGACAGCTGCATCATCCCTAGCTAGCAAGACCAGTGGTCAGGGATGATGGGAATTGTAGTCCAAAAACAGCTGGAGACCCAAGGTTGGGAAACCCTGGTCTAGATGACCCCCGTGGTCTCTTCCAACTCTATGATTCTATTATTTAAACTTTCGCCTCATGCCTAGTGAGAAGAGGGGGTACTATGATCACAAGAGCAGGAGATAATGTGGCATGAAGGCTGCCAACGTCAACCCTGCAGTGTGGGTACCCCTTGCAGGCGACTGCAGTGCCTGGACACAGACAGTCAGGTCTTGCATCCACAGCAGTGACCAGAGGAGAAATGACCACTAGGAGGAGCACAGAGAGAAGAAACACCATGGTGCATCTGCAGCAATACAACCGGACGCCTTCATTTGCCCCAGCTGCAAGAAAACATGTCTCTCCACAGCAGGCTCTTCCCACAGTTTGACTTCACCCCCCAAAGGCGCGCCCCTCCATTGTCTCCCAAGACAGATGGATGCCAGCAACACAAATTTCTGGAAGATAATGGTATGCCCCGTGTAGGACCTTAAGGTCCTCAAATAATAACATCTTAGAGGTCCCGAGCCATAAGGATGCTAGGCTGGCAGCAACTAGGGCCAGGGCCTTCTCAGTACTGGCCCCGACTTGGTGGAACGGTCTGTCACAAGAGACCAGGGCCCTGTGGGATTTGGCATCTTTCCGCAGGGCCTGCAAGACAGAGCTGTTCCACCTGGCCTTTGGGTTGGTTTTAGTTTAACCCTGATGTTTTATTCCTTTATGGTTTTATTGGTGGGCTACTTAAAAATGAGGCTGCATTTTAAATTTTAAATTGTATTTTAACTTGCATTTTAATTGATTGTTTTGTATGTTTTGTTGTGGTTTTTATGGTTGTTAGCCACTCTGAGCCCGGTCTTGGCTGGGAAGGGCGGGGTATAAATAAAATTTTATTATTATTATTATTATTAATGCTACCAGTGGGTACTAGTTATGATGGATATATACTACATCAAGGGGCCAAATGTGACCAGTCACCTCATAAGCTGAACTTGCTGACTAAGTGAGTAGGAACATTTCAAAAAACAAAAATCAGGACTATCAAACTGACATAATTTTTAAGGTCACTTCATTTTATGACTATTGATCCATCACAAATAGCTGGTATAAACAATTAAATTTGTGTTCCTAAACCATTTTGAAATATTTGAAGATTTTTTTAATGGGATGGGGGATAAATGACAGTTGAATATTGAAGTTGAGTGCTTCCTTTTCCTCATCCCATGTAAAACAATTTCATTCGGGAGATATAAGAACTCTATTAAACAGAAACCTGCCTTTGTGCTGGGAAGGAAGGAATGGTCTTTAGCTATGTTTGTTGGCTTAAACTTAGAAGCTTCACAGAACCAAATGAAAAAATAAATCTTCTTATTGTACATTTATCCCAAGCAGGCTTCACAGTTCCCTCCTTTTTTTTTTAAGATTGCTATTTTGATTTAAAAATAAATAAATAGTGGAATATGCCGTTATTTTAACATTTTGAATTTATGTCCTCCCTGACAACAGGTAGTCACAGTTGCATTCTTGGGTGGGTGGGTGGAATTAAAAGTATAGATGCAGGAAATAAAATTAATTTTAAAATATATGAAAACATTCATTCTGTTCATCAGCCGAAAGGAACAGACGAGCCTCTGACTGATACCCACCACAGACTGTAGTTTCTTGAATTGATTGATTAATAGGACAGAAATGAGGAGGTGTGAATTTATTTTGGACTTCGACAGGGTTGAAAAAGGTTTGGCAGGGCTCAGCTGGGCTTAATCTGCATTTTGAAGCCTCTGAACTGTGACCACCTACTGGCACTTTCTCCTGTGTTTGGTCCCACAGAAAGGAAACATTCTGCTCTAGACCTCATTTTGGCTCTGGCTCCTGGTTTCTGAAGGTACTTAAAAGGCAACAGCAAGCCCATTTCAAACGAACAAACTACCTTTCCCCCCTGGTGGGGCTGACGGGATGTTTACAGGGCAACATAGAAAATAGCGAAGGGAAGAGGAAGGGAGCAAAAACAATTCCCCATTGCTGACGCTGAAAGTCCTGTGATGATCTTTCACGCTTTTAAAATAAAAAATATAAAATGGAATTCCGTTGGGTTCTGTTTGAAATGAAATGTGGCCAGTCATTTAACTGCATAAAAGGTAGCAAAGGGACAATAAATAACACTTCAGATGAGGGGGGGGGAACTAGGTGGGAGGCAGAAGAAAATGCTGATATGCAGTGAATTTTATCTGCATGGAGTTTGGGGGGGGGAATGCAAACACCAAAAGGATTTTCTGCAGTAGGAATAATTAAAAACAAAGCCTTCTTGTCAAAAAGGCCCAATGGTCCTCATCAAACCTTTTTCTTGGCATAAGTAGGAAACACCCTCAAATTTAAAACTACTGTAAGTAAAAAAAGATACTGTAGTGATTTTTTTAACTTATCGTTTAATTTTTTTATAAACTTTTTAACAGAACAATGTTCAACAGCCAGACAAGTCAGGAATGTGCTTTCCGGATGTCCGTTTATGCTTCTGATTATTTTCACAACATCAGCAATTAAATGCAGATTTTTCTACCACGATTGTCAGTGGATGGCAGACATTTTGTGTACACCTGGGGACAGTGTACACACAAAACTCTCCCATCAAGTCACTGTGCACATGTATTACACAGATACTCTTTCACAATAAGAAAGCATCACCATTCAGAACAGTTCTCCCTTATTTCAGTTTCTTATGATGATTGGCATTTTCCTTGCAGAAAAGTGTGCAATTTTTGTTTTTAGGGTTTCATTTCAGAAATTTAAAGAAAAGGAAAGGTAAGGTGCTAAGAATTTGGAAAGTTTAATGAACTATTGTAGAGGCTGTGAAGACAAGGAGGTGCCTTTCTTTTCTTTTTTCTTTTTTCTTTTTTTCGCTTTGCTTTGCTTTTGCAACGGCATCACATAAAATGATCTGTTCCTGCCTTTGGGTCAGAGCAACTTGGCAAAGAGATTAGAAACTGTGATGATTTTTTAAAAATGTCTACATAATTATATTCCACTGCTACAAGTGCAGTATGAGTTTTAATTCCAGTCTCATTTAAACACGTTTAAAATCAAGAGCTATCCATGTTGTAGTACTGAACTGAAATTCATGTTTCAAATGCCAAGTAAATTATGTACTGTAGTCCCCTATTCATTCCTTTAAAATTGAGCATTGCCCTGTTTTGCTTTCTTGTTGGCGTTTCGTGACTCCAAACTGAATTGCCACAAAAAGCCCTCACATTCCAGAAATGAAGGAGACCGTCTTTCTAGGCAGCACGAGAAACTTCCAACAAAGCGTGAGCCATGGCTCTTCTCTTTTTAGAAACCAAGCACCAATTAGCAACATCACACCTTGCTCCAGTGAAGAAACTCCAGAAGTGAGGCTATGGGGATTGGAGATGTACAGAGATTACACATATTTTAGAAATGCTGGTTGTAATCAGTTGGGGATAGAAAAGCAGGACAATCTCAGTGGCAGCACCCTGGCTATGGAAAACCAGGCAGTCCTCACCCTTACCTTCATTTAGGAAGGATAGAAATACTTTTTAGCTATCCATCCTTTAGCTGGCAATTTTATGAATATTTTACACTGCTAGTTTTGCTTGGCCTTTGCAAGTTGCTATAACATCATATAAAAATGTTTTTTATATATTTTTGTGAGTCACCCTGGGCATCCCTTTAGAGAGAAACTGTGGGTTATAAATTAGAAATAATAGGTAATGTCCGAGAGTTCCACACAAAAGTGTGGCATTTTGGAAGCACCCCAGAGACTGAACAGGTGTAAGTTTAGTTCCCCCCCCCCAAATTGGCAGCCAAGGCAACTCTCCTCAGGAGACATTGCCAGGAAGGTGGGGTGGAGTGGGATACTTGAGCATAACTTGGGTGCACTAGTAGGTGCTGGAGGAAGGGGAGGAAGCCTGGTGAAGGTGCAGGCATGCTGGCTGAGAAGGAGTGTTCCTCACAGCTCATGGAGACCAGACCCTGAGGCTGCCTCTCAGCATTGGTCAGTAAGACACGGGGCTCCCTTCTGTGATGACCTGGGAGTCAGACTCAGATGCCGAACCTGAGGGATCCCAGCCTGCACAGGATTCCCCACCTCCAGAACCAGCAGAGCCAGGGCTGGGGCCTGAGTCTCAAGGGGACTCACCTGTGCTGGATCCTCAGGTGCAGGCATCGGCTGAGGTTGATCTGGCTTCTAATGGGATGGAGGACTTATTGCCTGCAGGTGCTCCACTCCCCACCCAGTCAGGGGAAGCTGAGGTTGCCTCTGGGTCCGGTAACCCTCCAGCTTCTCCTGAGCTGCAAAGGCTAAGGGCAGAGAGGCGAAGGGAACTAAGTTCCCGCAGGAGGAGTGCTCGCCTCCAAGCCAGGAGAGGCGAGGCACCTGAGGATCGGAGCCGCCCTTTGCCTCGGGGCAGATAAAAGCCAGCCAGTCCCAGACCCAAGTTGCAGGAGCAACATCGGTGCTGCCTAGTTCCTGTTCCTGGTTCCTGCGTTCCTGACCTCGGCTTCCTGACCTCGGCTTCCTGACCTCGGCTTCCTGACCTCAGCTTCCTGACCTCGGCTTCCTGACCTCAGCTTTGTTACTTCGGCTTCCTGACCTCGGCTTCCTGACCTCGGCTTCGTGACTTCGGCTTCGTGACTTCTGGCTTGGACTGACCTTGGACTGGACTAGACCTCGCCTATCGGATAGCCCTTGGGACCAGCACAGTTTGCTCCTGCCACACCCGCACTCCCCCTTCGTTGGGGTGCGTTCGGGAGGAACCTGTCGTCATGACTGACCAGGCGGCTGCGCTGGTGGCATTGGCCCAGGAGAACCAGGTCTTGACCCACACAGTGCAGCAGCTAAGCAATGCGGTTACGGCGCTTCAGCAGCGTTTGGACGCCTTACCGGCTCCTGGTGCCGGCGCCCCAGCTCCAGGCAAGTACCCAATGGCCCTGGATTCTCACCCACGCTCTGGTGGATTCAGGGGCAACCCGCTCCTATATGGACTCTGCCTTCGCCGCTCAGCATCGGGTGCCGCTCCAGAACAAGCCAGAACCGGTGCAGGTGGAGGCAATCGACGGACGGCTCTTGCGGTCAGGCGCCGTTACTCGGGAGACCCAGCCCTTGGTCCTGTGCCACCAGCAGCACCGGGAGGTGCGTACCCTGGACATTGCCACCATGCCCCGGTTTCCCCTGGTGCTGGGGATGGACTGGCTGGAGTCTCACAATGTTCAGATCGATTGGGTCAATCGAACTGTACGCTTCCCAGACTCGGGTTCGATTGCTCAGTCCGAGATGCTTTCGGCCGCCTCCATGGGGGAGTCTGCGTCAACGCTCCCCGCCGTGTACCGGGACTACGTAGACGTGTTCGAGGAACAGGGGGCAGACCGGCTGCCTCCTCATCGGTCTTTTGACTGCGGCATAGACCTCCAGCCTGGGGCGCCCCTGCCTGTGAGTCGCCTATACTCTCTTTCGGAGCCAGAGCGTGAAGCCTTACAGGACTTCCTTCACAAGAACCTGGAGCGGGGGTTCATTAGGCCCTCTACCTCTCCCACCGCCGCTCCAGTACTCTTCGTTAAGAAGAAGTGTGGGGAGCTTCGCCTCTGCCATGATTACCGAGCCCTGAATAAGATCACCATCCCAGACCGGTATCCCTTGCCCCTAATTGCAGAGTTGCTGGAGCGGGTGCAAGGGGCGCAGATGTTCACCAAACTGGACCTCCGGGGGGCTTACAACTTGATTCGGATCCGTGCCGGGGATGAGTGGAAGACCGCATTCGGGACCCGTTATGGGCAGTTCGAGTACCTGGTCATGCCGTTCGGACTATGCAACGCGCCCGCCGTGTTCCAACGGTACATCAACCACGTGTTCCAGGACTTGCTTGACAAGTATGTGGTGGTGTACCTCGATGACATTCTGATTTATTCCCGTGACCCAGCTCGCCACGAGAGTCATGTCCGGACCGTGTTGCAGCGCTTGCGGGAGCACCGCCTGTACGCTAAGCTCAGCAAGTGCGAGTTCCACCAGCGGTCAGTGGACTTCCTCGGACACCGACTCTCCCCTGACGGTGTACAGATGGACCCCGGGAAGGTGTCTGCGGTTCGAGAGTGGGCGGCGCCGCGGAACCGCAAGGACCTACAGCGGTTTTTGGGGTTCGCCAACTATTACCGGACATTCATTGTGGACTATGCTCATCGCACCACCCCGTTGACCCGACTGCTGCGCCCCAAGACGCCCTTCGCCTGGGATGAGGAGGCTGAGGTGGCATTCCAGGGATTGAAAGCCTGTTTCCAGAAGGCGCCAATTTTGCAGCATCCTGATCCCTCTCGTCCCTTCGTGGTGGAGACTGATGCCTCCAGTACGGCTCTCGGTGCCGTCTTGTCCCAGCAACACGGACCTGATGCGCCACTGTTACCCTGCGCCTACTACTCCCGGCAGCTCCTTCCGGCGGAGCGTAACTATACTGTGTGGGAGCGGGAACTACTGGCCATCAAGGTGGCCTTTGAAGTCTGGCGCCATCATCTTGAGGGGGCACGACACCCAGTGGAAGTGAGAACCGACCACCGGAATCTGGAGTACCTCCAGACCACCCGCAGGCTGAACCAGCGGCAGATCCGGTGGGCACTGTTCTTCGCCCGGTTCCAGTTCCGGATCCGCTACATCCCCAGCTCCCAAAACCAGAAGGCGGATGCACTGTCCCGGAAACCGGAGGACATTGCAGAGACGGTGCAGCAGGCGGCCCCCACAACGATCATCCCACCAGCGGCCTTCCTGGCTGTTCATGAGACTGAGTCGCTGCGGGACCGAGTGCGGAGGCAGCAACGGGTCGACGCGTGGGCTCAGGAACGGATCCAGGAATTGGCCAGTGGATCGTGCCCTCGATACCCAGAACTGGTTGTGCACCAGGGTCTGCTGATGCACCGTGGTCGGTTGTACATCCCACCAGGGCCTTTGCGGGCCGAGGTACTCCGAATGTCACACGACGCCCCGGCAGCTGGCCACTTCGGGAGGTATCGGACCACCCACCTGGTCAGCCGGGAGTTCTGGTGGCCCCGCTTGAAGGCCGACGTGGCACGGTACATTGGGGGGTGCGAGGTCTGCCGGCGAGCCAAGGGATCGACCGGGAGACCTGCGGGACTGCTACAGCCACTGCCAGTTCCCCCTCGTCCGTGGCACACGGTTTCATTGGATTTCGTGGTAGACCTACCCCCATCCCGTCAGTGTACCTGCCTCCTGGTATTCACAGACCACTTCACTAAAATGGTGCACTGCGCCCCGTGCCCGTCTGTACCCTCAGCCAAGGAGACGGCGCAACTGTACCTACAAAACGTCTTCCGCTTACATGGCCTATCGGAACGTTTGATCTCCGATCGTGGTGCCCAGTTCACCTCCCGGTTCTGGCGCGCTCTACATCAGGCTCTCGGGACGGAGGTCTGCCTATCTTCGGCCTACCATCCACAGACGGATGGACAGACCGAACGGGCAAACGCGGTGTTGGAACAGTACCTCCGGTGCTACTGCAGCTTCCACCAAGACGATTGGGTCGACCACCTGGCGTTGGCCGAGTTCGCATATAACAACGCAGTGCACGCTTCCACCCAACAGACCCCGTTCCAGGCAAACTATGGGTACCACCCGCGGTTGTTTCCAAGCGTACTGCCGGCATCCGCAGTTCCCGCAGTGACAGACTGGCTACAAGAGCTCCAGTCACAGCAGCAGCTTCTGACGGAGCAACTGAGCCAGGCCAAGGACACGTATAAGGCCCAGGCCGACCGTCACCGTCAGGAGGGGCCGGAACTCCATGTCGGAGACCTGGTATGGCTCTCCACCCGCCACCTGCACCCCTCTCGGCCTTCACGGAAGCTGGATGCCCGCTTCACCGGCCCATTTCCGATCGTGGACCGGGTCTCACCTGTGGCATTCCGTCTCCGGTTACCCGCGACCCTGAAGGTCCACCCGGTATTCCACCGGTCCCTACTCAGTCCGGTCGCCCCGGCCGACGAGTTCCACCCAGACCATCCACGACCGCAGCCAGTTTTGGTTCAGGGGGAGCCCGAGTATGAGGTGGAGCACATTCTTGACTCCCGATACCGCAGGGGAAAGCTCCAATACCTCATCGACTGGAAGGGGTATGGGCCCGAGGATCGGTCGTGGGAACCAGCGGAGAACGTCCACGCGCCTGTCTGCCTCCGTGATTTCCATGCGACTTACCCCAGCAAGCCTGGTCCGGCCCCTCGGTTGAGGGGGGGGCCTGGGAGGGGGGATGGTGTGATGACCTGGGAGTCAGACTCAGATGCCGAACCTGAGGGATCCCAGCCTGCACAGGATTCCCCACCTCCAGAACCAGCAGAGCCAGGGCTGGGGCCTGAGTCTCAAGGGGACTCACCTGTGCTGGATCCTCAGGTGCAGGCATCGGCTGAGGTTGATCTGGCTTCTAATGGGATGGAGGACTTATTGCCTGCAGGTGCTCCACTCCCCACCCAGTCAGGGGAAGCTGAGGTTGCCTCTGGGTCCGGTAACCCTCCAGCTTCTCCTGAGCTGCAAAGGCTAAGGGCAGAGAGGCGAAGGGAACTAAGTTCCCGCAGGAGGAGTGCTCGCCTCCAAGCCAGGAGAGGCGAGGCACCTGAGGATCGGAGCCGCCCTTTGCCTCGGGGCAGATAAAAGCCAGCCAGTCCCAGACCCAAGTTGCAGGAGCAACATCGGTGCTGCCTAGTTCCTGTTCCTGGTTCCTGCGTTCCTGACCTCAGCTTGGTTACCTCGGCTTCCTGACCTCGGCTTCCTGACCTCAGCTTCCTGACCTCGGCTTCCTGACCTCAGCTTTGTTACTTCGGCTTCCTGACCTCGGCTTCCTGACCTCGGCTTCGTGACTTCGGCTTCGTGACTTCTGGCTTGGACTGACCTTGGACTGGACTAGACCTCGCCTATCGGATAGCCCTTGGGACCAGCACACCTTCCCCCTTAGAGGCTGCCAAGTACTACCCTCTCCCTGCCTCACTGGAGTCAAAATTATTCCTCACGTTGATGGCTCCCACAGCTAAGATGATCATTTATCAACTAAATAACATTTGATAACAGAGTACGTAAGCTTTTGAGATACATAGAACCCCACACAGAAGCTTATGGGGCTCTGCTGCCACCTGGAATAGCTGTTTCTTACTTCAGATTCTTACAAAAGATTAACACAGTTCACTGAAACGTGCTAAGGAGGCAGATGAAACTAGATGTATGCACAAACACACGTACAGGCATAAATACAGCCTCATCAGCCTAGTCCACAAGGTGGCAACAGAGCTTTAGAACTTGCAGCATGCTGCAAGGAATCTGGCTACTTTGCGGAGAACTTGATATCCCTGTGGCATGCCATCTTTGCAATAAAAGCCATTCTCCCTTTCACCTTGCTATGCTATGTTTTCATATATATATATATATATATATATATATATATATACACACACACACACACACAGTACTCTGCATATTTCAGTGTTGCTGGGTAAAAAGCACTTTAAGGTATGAGAGTTTTTAAACAGCTATTTTACTTGCTTATATTGACAAAAATAGAGGCATTGTCAGTAAAATTAGACCCAGACCAAAATGCAGCATGTGATGCTGAGTCTTCAATCTCTTGAAATGGGTTCTGGATTGTGGCTCAGGCTCAGCCCGGCTATCAAGTAATGTTATCCAAGTCAAATTGCATCCTTCATTTACAGAGCCTTTTAGGACAGTTTGCTTTTGAAGTTGTTGGTCCTAGGGGAGGGTCACTCTGTGCGACTCCTGCACCATTATCTCTGCTCTCAGGGTCTGAGAGGCTGGCCAAGCACCTTGGGTTGCAACAGGCCCTTGTTGCCCGTCCTGCTTTACCAAAGCCACATTGCCTGTTTTGGGAGGAGGCAGATTGCAGGGACAGAGGCTACACACCAGAGCTGGGACAGCAGTTACAATTCTGGACTTCCGTGTGTCCTTAAACTCCACATACCCTGCAGCCTATATAGGGCTTCTGTCTTCATTCTTTGCCTTTATTTATAGTTATTATTTTATATTTATACCTAATATTTCCATCTTGAAAAGATGTCCAGTTGCAGGAAATAGTCCGGTTTAAATAGACAATAATCATAGAAGCACCTTTTTTAAAAAAAGGAAAGGGGGAAAAATCTGAGAATCAGTAGCAATAAAGTTTGCTCACTGACTAGAAGAGGTGGCTAATCATGATTCAGGGGAGGATCCCAATGTAAAAGATTTGATGACTGTCTCTCCCAATACAGAGACCTTTTCTCAAGGAACGGGCAGAATCATTGCAGTGATGTTCCTGGCTCTCCGACCTGTGGTTTCCAGGGATAAATTCAACTCTGAGCAATTTACTCTGTGCAAATTTATCACATAGTATGCTAATGAGCTTGTCCTAGCCGCCAGCAGGAATACAGGTCTAACAATATGATGAAATTTAAGATTCCACATTTGGCATTTATGTCCCCCCGCAAAAAAAAAAAAAAAACCTCCAACAGTAACAGTTCTCATTTTTCAAGTTAACTAACATTGACAAATTGGAACAGTCCTACAGCCCTTGAAAGGAAGGAAACACTGCTATCTTAAGTTTTCAAGTGAATAACCAAAAACTGTGAAGTTCAGAAGTTTGGTACTTAATGATTGCCCAAGGCCACTAACACTGGTAGGAAAGTATGAATGTGCCTCAATCCATTAGGACATTTATTCCCCTTTTTTTCGTATTTTCCATTTTGCTGCAATTGGCTTATTTTGCACAAGTCTTTTCTATATC
Organism: Darevskia mixta; assembly: GCA_034641385.1. Taxonomy (NCBI): domain Eukaryota; kingdom Metazoa; phylum Chordata; class Lepidosauria; order Squamata; family Lacertidae; genus Darevskia; species Darevskia mixta. The sequence continues at coordinate 2,897,718 of JAWWNH010000130.1, forward strand.
TTTGTCAACTGATGTGTAATTATTTATTGTGGCGCATGGCAGTCATGCATATGTCAAGCCATCAACAGAGATTTACAAATTGAGTTAGTGAATTACCAGAGAATTACCCTTGTTAGCAAGAAACAACACTTCAGGAAAAAAGGAAAGCTACGGAGCCCCTTTTGGGGCAGCAGCAGTCATACAGTACATTGATAAATATGTAAACTGGAAAGCAAATTATGCATCTATTTACAAATCATATGCATGTGTTAAAATCAAAACAAAAAACCTTTTTGTTGTAAAGAAGGAAAGCAAAAAGCATTCATAGCAAAATTCCTTGTTGTGATGGGAGGACAAACAGGCAGATTAAAAAAACAGTACCAAAGCACACACTCAGCACTAGCAAAATACTCACATTTTCTTCATAAGTAAAAAGACTTGGCATCTTTTATGGCATTGGTTTGTGTGATAATTTTGCACAGTTACTCAGACTTCTGAGCAATAAGCATGTGAGTGATGCCGTAGGATATGGTGATATGGTAGCCTAGGAAATGGTTGGATTTCATAAATTGTTTGGATTTGAGAAGCAAATGTTTCAAACTCCTGAAAATCAACTCCCACTAATCCATGCATCAGCTTTCAGTAATTCAAGATCTGCTGGCTTAATCAAAAATGAGATAAGAATATTGTAACCTGTTCTGAACCTATGTGAAAAAATGTAACAGGAGTCTTAAAATTAAATTATTATTAATTATTACTATTTATTCAGTTTATATACCGCCCTTGATCTGAAGATCCCACAATTTACATAATTTACATAGCATAATAATGCAAAGACAATAAAACAATCACAGAAAAAAATCACAAGACAGTCCCTCCACATTTAACAGGCCATAGATGGTTTAATGGCCAAAGGAGGAATGCTTTTGCCTGGTGTCACTGTTACATATTTTTAGGCACCAGGCGAGCCTCTCTGGGGAGACCATTCCGCAAATGGGAAGCCATCACAGAAAAGGCCAGTTCTCACATTGTCAGCCTCTGAACCTCTGAGGGAGGGGGGACACAGAGAAGGGTGCTGGATGACAAGCACAGGGTATGGGGCGGTTCGTATGGGGAGAGGCAGTCCTTAAGGTATGGAGGTCATGAACTATGTAAGGCTTAGAGGTCAAAACTTCATAGGGCAAAACTATTTCAACAATTTGAATCCTTGCTTAGATTATAGTCCTTGCTGGATCCAGGAATTGGCACGGTCTCGGGCATACAGCCTCCCCTGCCCCCCAACTCATAACAATAATGTATTTGATGGTATCACATATTTGGCCATGGACACATACCTAACCCTCCTTATTTTAAGCAATGAAATTACTTTCATCAGCCCACTAGTACTGTATACACATAACCTATAGCTGCCTGGATTAAACATTGATCCCACTTATATGGATATGAAGTTTGAAAACTCACAAAAATGTTGTCAATTTTTTAATGAGAAATAAAGTAAGACTTGGGTCATAATCTCTTCAGGTTCCTAACAAGCAGACACTGTCATCTTTTATTTCTGCAGGAGTCAATACATGTCTCCATCAATCTACTATGAATTTGGATCAACAATGTTTTAAAAATAAATAGGCAGACTGGGCTGCCGTTTGCACTGGAAACATAAGTAGGAACTGCCCAAATTCTCTTCTCGGCTGATGTGCTGATGAAGAGCTGAACGGCATTTGTAAAAAGAATGACTTATTACTATTATAATAATAAACACCTTCCTTTTGTGCTTCAGATCAAAACACAATGTGGTCTGTTGGGAGCACAGTCTTCTCTCTCCCCACCCCACCGCCTGGCTTCAAAAACACAAGATCCAGATGCAAGCTATTTTTATTTGTCTGAAGGATAGGGCTTCATAGCACATCTTCTAGCTCCCTCTAGGTTTGCATGTGGTTAGAGTCTGTCTAGGCTGCTTTGAATGTCTGTGCACCATTTTCAATTTCAGCAGAATTAAGGAATGATTGTCTGTGCATCACAGGACTGTGTCAGGCTGTTCTTCATTTCCAAGGTTCCACGTGGGTTACTAGGATCTCTTGAAACTTTGGATAAAACTATGAACATGGTAACACAATGACCTACCTTTCAGAGCTGATGTAAAAGTTACTAAGAACGTGTATAAAGCATGTTCAACACATCAAATTGCAGTATAAATGCTATTGCTATTACTATTACAGAGTCCTTTTGGAAACGTTTGGTGCAGGCAGCTGTCAAGGGCAATTAGGGAGAACCCTGGGATCCAGGGAACAGGAGGTGCCTGGAGTCAATGAGTTTACTTGGGGCTTATTTTGATTCTGTAAGAAATGTCCAAAAGAACAGTAAAGGGTGGGGGAAATGGAGCAAGCTTATTAACCAAAATTATTTATTTTACTTCTTTTTACATGTAATACTGAAAAACAGGACAATTCAAGTTATTTAAAGATATATCAAATGTTTTCAGCTTAGAAAAGAAAGCTTTCTTCTATTCTTCTTATTTCATTTTAAAAAGCCTAAGAAAAGAATATGAAAACATCAAACTTCACCCCACCCCCCACCCCATAGTTCCCTTTTATATCATCATAGGCTGAATGGATTTTTTAAAAAAGTTCTGAAAACACATACATAGACTTAATTTTCCCTGCTGACATTCAGATGCCAACTTTCAGCCTAGGGCTTTTTTTTTAACAGCTGAGTTATACACCCTGAAAAATAAGAGGCTTATATTATTATAAAAACATTGAGAGTCCTTCTACTATCGAGGTATGAATGGAAACGGACATATAATAATAGTGTCCATAGTGTGGAAAGCAGCAGCAGCAGTAGCAAAAAGTGAAGGAGCCCTTACTCAGCATGAGAAATTCTATATATCTTGGAAGGCTTTCCCCAACCTAAACATTATTGCTAAGAAAGGAATAAACAGTTTAAACTGCTATTGCTATTCATCGAGGGCTCACACATCAAGCGATACACAAAGCTGCTCTCTGAAAGCTGAAGTGAAATATTCCAGACATAACTCTTTCTTACTTGGAGCTGGACAGACTTTTGAAGAGCTATTTGAAGAGCAGCTAGAGAAATCCCAGCCCCACTCCCTTGTTGGGAGAAGCTTTCTAAAGGGATGGGATCAGCGACATTCACATCCACACCGTTCAGTTTGCTTCTACAGCAGTACTGTACATTCCAGTCAGATACATTTTAGTTTTTAAATATGCTTTATTCTTTTTTAAACAAACACACACATATCAGGACATAGCAAGCAAAAGCATTCAATACGGAATGAGCAATGATCAAATGCAAATTTACAGCAGATACAAACAAGCAGAAAACAGAAAAAAGCTTCCCTCTGAAATCCAACACTGGTCAGCAGTAGGTGCACAAATCTTGAGAAAATGTGAAAGGCTGAGTTATATGTAATTTACAAAAGTTATAAAATAGATGGAATGAAGATTAATGTCTAATAATATCAGTGCAAAATGATAGTCGAGAGTATTGAGGATGCTGGATGTGCTCTGCAACATTCAGAAAAGTCCAAAGAGGTCATCACATGCCTGCAAATGTGTCTGATTTGAGCCAAACTCTGCTGAATTTATTCTGCTGGATTAATTTTTCTAGACGCATCAGATACCAAACTTGATTCCACTAACCCTCAAATGTAAAATGGGTGTCCTGTGTCCAGTGCTGTGCCATTTCTAATTCAGCCGCAGCCAACAAGAACAATAATAGCTGCTTCCGTGTTAACCTTTGCATGTTTTCTGGAAAGGTGGATGATAACACCAGTTGAGGGGAAAGTGGGATAAAACATGAGATAATAACTGTGATCTCTTGAAATACATGGCTCCAGAACCCTGCACCACCATCACATACCATATTGGCCTGAACATAAGCCTCACTCCCCCCCCCCCCATTCCGACCATGAAAAGTTAAAGTGCGGTTTAAATTCGCGACCTTACAAAATTGGCTTTTACGATATTGCCGCTGAAGCAGACATACAGTAAAACAGAACGGGTGTGACTGCCTGCCGAATGTTAAGAGTGCGGCTTATATTTGGGTATTGTCTTTTTCCATTCCCCCCCTTGAATTTTAAAGGTGTGGCTTATTTGCGGGTGCGGCTTATATTCGGGCCAATACGGTATGTGCCCTGCAGATGGCACCCCTCCAACATTCAGAAGAGAGGGTTGGGTTGCTATGTCCCTGCTTGATAGGTGCAAAGTACCAATTCTAACAATAGTGTTAACATGTTTTAGGGTTTGCCATATTGCAAAAACTAAAAACCAGGACACTCCAAAATTGTTGTTTTAGCACATTTGCCTGATTTGCGAAAAATAATCCAGGACACTATTTTCAGAGGTGAAAATGGGGACTTCCAATTGATTATTCCATTCTAGTATTTAAATAATCCATTTATTTATTTATTTAGATTTCATAAAGGCTTTTCATAATACAATAAAAAACAAACTGATCTAAACACCCTTTTGAAGCCTGATGGTCCCCTTTTCAGTTCAAGGACTGCTTCCAGAGGAGTGAGGAGGGTCAAGACTACCTGATCCCAATAACTTCCCACATGGAACCTGGTTTCCAAGCTGGGCTGGGGGTAAAATTTCTCCCATCAGATTTTGATAAAAATTGTGAGATGGCTGCTGTAATCAATAACTTTCTACTTTGTCAGTTTTAGTTTTGTCTTTCCTTTAATTCCAGAAAGTTCTAAAAAGGGAAAAGTAAAAGGCAAAAGTAAAATAACATTTTAACTTTCCTTGGGGGGGGGGAAGCTGCATTTCCTTTTAAAGAAATTAGTAACAAAAATACCAGGTGTTTTAAAACCCTCTACATTTGTCCAAAAAATGTCCAAACCCCCCTCTACATTTGAGGTCTAATTTCCTCAGACTATTCCTTTCCATTTTTGGAACTCCTAAAATGCCTACACATCCATTCTACTACATAGGTATATTGTAGCTTCCACAGTTCCATTTAGCACAATTGCAGGCTATAATATGAATTGTGTGCCAATAATCTGTAAATAGATACAGACATCTTTATGTAAATCTAAGATCTTAGAATATGCCCCTAAAGCCCCCAAAATTACCAGGATGAGAATAAAGCAGAAAATGTCACTCCCACTTCCTGAATTCAACAAGCTGATATATGAGCAGAGATCAAAGATATGGAATACATGATTGGATATAGGACTGTAATAATTATAGGATTTTCAGTTCCAGGAGTATGATATCATACAAAATTAGAACAGGCTTGAAGGGGAGAAAGATATATCTTGCCTGCAATTCATTTTTAAAAGCCTATATTCTGTTTAGGGATGGATGAATCTATCAATTTTGGTTTCTTTCAGTTTCTCATTCTTCCAATCTTAAGTTCACACCATTTCATTATTAATATATATATTAATAATATATATTAATAATATATATATATTTAAAACCAGCATGCAAAGCTATATACATTTTTTGTGTGTATTTTTCTTAAGATACGTATTTCTGCAGACAAGTTTTCATATTATAATGCACTTTAAACATTATTTTCATTAATAAATACATTTTTCGGTGCACAACTTCCCCACATTTTGGTATGCATTTTTAGGCTGGAGAACTGCATGGAAAATTTAGGGAAGGTAGAAACTTGAGATAGCTGCATTTCAGTTTCATCTATTGGTTCAGGAAGTGCAAAATTGGTATGTTTGCATTTAAAAGTCAACTGAATAAATTTCTCTCTGTTGTCTAAATCTATTGGCCTTTCCAGTCTGTTTTAAAGTGTACTTGTTTCTCCCAACGGGTAGCATAATCTCCTAATCTATTTATGAATACGGATGCAAATGTTATGCCACACCACTAAAAGGTGAGCAGCATCTCCTTGAAACAGGTGAGAGACCAGGTGAGCTACTCCCTAGTGGGGAATGACATGCCCCCATCAAACCCCCAATTCTTATTTACCCATCTGTGGGGAGCCGTCTGTGCACCTGGGATACTTACAATCCTTCCAGATGTGTCTCGAGCATTTCAGACAAGACTATACATATTCTAGGGAGCCTCGTCTTAATTAATTTATAATATTGCTTTGCTTGTTCACTAAGAAATTTACCCACTCTTCTTAACATACAAGTCATTGTCACCCAGGTGAATCAAAAATACTTGAGCCAATGAAACGAGTTGAACCAGAAAATATGTAGGATCTGGTTCTACAGCTTAGCTCTGACAACCATGCTGATGAATACTGGTGCTGAGCTGGTCCTCAGCAAACTTCCCATATTCCCAGTCTTGCCCAGAAAATGATGCTGTGGCCCAGAATAAGTGCGCCAGTGTCCCCTATGCCCCCACCTGCAAAACAAACATCACAATCAGCCTTGACTAAAAATGACTCCCTTGTGAAACTCAAAGCTCCACTCAAGCTCCCATAGCCCAAAATAGAGAAAGGATAGAACAAATCCATTCAAATAAATAATTAACTATCCAAATCCATTATAGCCCAAAATGAGCAGGAAAGAAGAAAAGTCAGGAAATGAGAGATCTGGCAACTGCCCAAGGCACTATTTGTTTTTAAAATCTTTTGAAAACTTATCCTTTTGAAAACCTAAAGGCCATGGAACTCCCCCTGCCCTACTCTCTGAGTAAAGATGTGCCCTAAAGCTGCAGAAGGGACCCGAGAGGCTGCCCCAAGGGGTGAAAGGAGGAGCTCTAAGGAGCCCCCAGTCCTTTCAAGCCCATGGGGAAATTTAAGATACTGTCAAGAAGCTCATGGCCTGATGGGAAAGGAAGAGAAGAGAGTGTGCTCCTGCCTGCTCTTCCCTCCCGTTTGAGGTTTTACCTCTATCTATCACTCTTCTATTTACTATTTAAAAAAATACTTATTAAACAAAATAAACCAAGGATAAAGAGCATAAAGTAATGCTTTGACAACAGGTTGAAAGAAGCACATGGTTGGACATTATTATTGAACTTGACCTAAAACATTACAAAAAATACCAATTTTTAGGCTGCTTTATATGTAAATGTAAAGGTAAAGGGACCCCTGACCATTAGGTCCAGTCGCGGACAACTCTGGGGTTGCGGCGCTCATCTCGCTTTATTGGCCGAGAGCCGGCGTACAGCTTCCGGGTCATGTGGCCAGCATGACTAAGCCGCTTCTGGCGAACCAGAGCAGCGCACGGAAACGCAGTTTACCTTCCCACCGGAGCGGTACCTATTTATCTACTTGCACTTTGACGTGCTTTCAAACTGCTAGGTTGGCAGGAGCAGGGACCAAATAATGGGAGCTCACCCCGTCGCGGGGAATTGAACCACCGACCTTCCGATAGGCAAGCCCTAGGCTCTGTGGTTTAGACCACAGCGCCACCTGCACTTTATATGTATTCTTTTATAAATATGTTAGCTCAATCACATTTACTATGGACCAAAATTTATCAGCCCATTCAGATATATCTGTCACTCTTTCTGAAGTTTTGACAAGGTTTTTGATGTTTATTTTTTTTAAAAGTTCAGCAGGTGAAGTAGCACTGTGAGGAGTTTTCTGGAGAGTCCTTCCAACCCCCTGAACACAAAGCCCACCTTTTTATCGTAAACAATTTAGTTCTTTTCCAACTGGCAACTGATTATTCTGTGGCCCAGGAAGGGTGCATTGGAGAGCACCCCACAACTAGGCAGGCACTCCTCATGCAATCTTTGAATGAAGAGCCAGCAGCTTCACATCAGGATTGAGACTTTGGAGAAAGCAAAAGAGCAAGCTCTGGGGTCTAAGGGGAAGCAAGCAAGAAGGTCATGTCCCCAAGGAAACTAAAGATCACCTGTGATGTTGTGGGCCCTGGAGGAGCACGATGAAGTTCTGATCTGTAAATCATTCTGAACGTTTGGAGCTGCCAATTCCAGGGCGGAATCTGGCTGAAGCGGATTCTTTTACCACCCCTAGTTTATTTACTTCTTTCCCAAAGTAACAGATGCCAGTGCAGCTACAGGTTTAGAATCTCATCCATCAGCGTTTGATGTGGAAATCTCCTAGAAACAGGCTTTTCCTCCAGGCCTTCAGAGGAATCTGAAGGGGGAGGGGGAAGCTTCCAGCTTTTTGGTTTTGCCATATCCGTTTGAAACCAAGAAGCACAGTGAAGGTGTGGGTGTGGGTGGCCCTGACCTCACTTTTCACAGTTCAGCAATAAATTAAGACTCACTTTAAATTTTAGGTTCCTTATTATTCTCTCTCCCTGCTCCTACATACACCATGAGAGAAACCTGTTGCCTCAGCCTCTGAGAGCGAACTTTAAGGAGCTCCTCTTTGGACTGCATGCAAGGCTATAGCTTTATATTTTGTTAACTTTAGGAAAAAACAGATTCTGACCAAGTGTGAATACTGCAGTGGGCTGCAGATTACAGTTAGGAAACTTTCCTGCCTTGTTATTCCTCATTCTCTTTCTTGCCCTGCATGTGTGAACTATTTTGTTGATTTAACCATTCACACTTCTTGCACATTTCTCAAGTGTGCTATAGTGGAGTGAGGGGATGACGCATTAAACCATCTCATGCATTAAAGTGAGTTCCACTGCGATTTAAAAACTGTTTCCCTAAGACTACATGTTTGTTATTTTATATGATGCTCTTGAAAACCAGCACATAGTTTGGCCTTGGAAAACACATCGTGCAGGCAGAAAGGGACCCACAGCATGGAGACTGTGTTATCCGAGGGCTAGGCCATTCCATCGAGAACTACTGATTGCTCTTGGAAGCTTTCTAATTGTGAGACGCTTCTTAATTCATGTTGGCTTGAGCAAACTAGTTGCAGATGTAAATTCTGCAAAGCAAAGCCCTTTCTTGAAGACATTTTTAAATTCCTTTTTGTGTGTGTAGGGGGCTTTCCCCCTTGCCCACTGAAATGCTCTTCAGTCTTGCAAGGCACCTGCTTTTAAAGGAACAGTGCTAGCATTTTATTATATTTTTCTTTGTATGATTGCAGTGCAGGAGACTGGTGGTCATCGGATGGGGAAGCAGAAAAGGGTTATTATTTGTACAGAAGGGGGTCTGGTTCTTGTTGGCACAAGAGACACCCAGGTGTTTTCAGAGCAGTCCCAATGCTGGGCCCTTTTGGAGCTGATCTCAATTTCTGTTTCCAAACTACACTTTCAAGAGGTGTCAGGTATCGAGAACCCTTTCCAAATGCCAAAGCAAGCACTGGAGGAAAGTTTTTTTTTTTTTAAGGGGGGGGGGAGGAAGAGTGGGGGGGGAGTTCCTTCTTGAAGAAAAAGGCAGTTGTTCCAACTTGGCTGTTTCTTTTTAAAATAATTAGTTAAACAGTGTATAAAAACAGGTACGTCTGTTCTGCATTGCTCAGGGACTTGGCAGTCGCCCCTCCCTTCCTTCCTCGTGTTAGTAAAATTTTTGTGAACCACCAGTTCACAGGACAAGGGGAAGGAATTGTATCACCATGACCTAAGGCAACCCAGCTTGTAAGGGTAAACCATAATTTTTTAAACCAACATGACCTCTCTGTTAACCCTTTCACTCTAACATTAAAAAGGGGGAGAGAAAGTGAGAGAGGCAAGTTTACAAAACCACTGTGAAGAAAAACGAAGAAAATTTACCTGGCAATTTCTCCTCCATCTCTTTCCTTCCTCTTTGTTTTTCTCTTCAGCTATACGGGCACAGCATTCACTGGGTGTCAGTGCTCTTGGTTGATGATTTGAGTCATGAAATGATAAAGCTATTCTAAGACAGCAGGGCAAGACTTGCTGAGTGTATGCATTTGTGGTTTAGCAGGTATTATAGGAGAAACATCCTAGAGTAACCGAATACCTGCTCTTCTGAACAATATTGCTTGATATCCATCTTTACTAGGCAGGTCTCAAACTTTCCCACAGCACCATCACTAGGTCATCACCTTTGGGAGGAAGGAGGGGATATGCATTTAATCAGGGGTAGGCAACCTAAGGCCCGGGGAGCTCACTAAAATTAAAATCTGTGGAACTCTCTGCCAGTAAAGGTTCAGCAGGAATCGGTTCTGCCTTCGTTTAGAAGTCTCCTTAAAATGGCATTATTCAGATGGACTTTTGCAATGTGAATTTCTTTTTACCTACCAGTAATTATTAATGTTTTTATGGCTCTTATTCTAATTTCATAGGATGTCTGCTGCCTTGATGCATTTTTTATGGAAGTGCAGCGGAACTGGAAAAGGTTAAAAAAAGGGCAACCAAAATGACCAAGGGGTTGGAGGCTGGAAGACTTCTCAAGGACAGCTCAGTCAGTGGAGCATAAGACTACTAATCTCAGGGTTGTGCGTTTGAGCCCCATGTTGAACCCCTGCATTGCAGGGGTTGGAATTAAAGACTCTTGGGGTCCCTTCTACCTCTCCAATTCTTTGCTTCTTCGAAGGCCTGATGGAGAGGCTTGCATTCGGCTGCCAGGCCTGAGTTTTCCTTGCCCTAACCAAACCCTGTTCCTCCAAATCCCATGAACACATATCAATCTCTCCTCTGCTCAATATGTCCAAAGCCCTTATCAATAACATTCTCCTGTCCTGTTGCCTCTTTCTTATATTCAGTTCCAGTTTGTTGAGAATTATCCAGCTCAAGCAGAGATTTAGAATGGCTACCCTGTTTCCCCTTTTTTAATACGTAGTCATAAAGTAAGCCATGGCAGGTTTTTTTTTACCTTTGTGAGAAGTAAGACGTACCCCAAAAGTAAGCCATGGTGCCGCCATTGTTCCCATCGCCTCCTCAGCCCCTCCTGCGTGCGCAGGGAGCCAGCGAACCAGTGAGAGGCACGGGGGCGGACGCGCCTCTTGCGGAGTTCTGCCCCGCCTGCTCAGCGTGCAGGGGGAGGCTGTACCGTACCATACTGACGTAATAAAAATAAGACATCCCCCAAAAATAAGCCACCCTGTGTTTTTTTGAGGAAAAAAAATTATAAGACGGTGTCTTAAAAAGGGGGAACGACGGTACTGTCTCACCTGGGTTCAACAAAAAAGAGACGTAGCTCTAGTTGAGAGCTATCAGCATATTTATGACATCTCAGGCTACATCCCTGGATATCCTGTCCTAGCAGTTCAATGGAGGTGGAGATTAGAATGGGAGATGAAATAGAACCCTGTGGAACCCCACAGCATACCTGCCACAGAACAGAGCAGAAAAATAAAATAAAATAAAATAAAAACGCAGCATAACCCATAACATGTATATAAATATTTTGGGGTTGATGGCATGTCACTTGCAATTTACTGTAGTGAGGAAGGAAGGAATAAAAAGGCAGCTCTGTTATCTATCAGCCTACCATTCAAATGTCATGGACCTTTATAGCACTAAGAAAGGATTCCACTGACTGCTTACAGTAGCTCACAGTCAAGCTGCATTGTTTCTAAAATATATTTCAGATAGACCTCATTTTGCTTTCTGGAACATGTGCTTCTGACAGGACAAGTCTGCTTCCCAAAACAGAAATCCAAGACTTGCTTCTCTAATTAGACCATGAGGAACAGAAACTGCTGCTGGTGAGACATAATGGTCAACGTGGCAGTTTATTTCCACTAATCACATACCACTAGTACGTGTGTTTCTGTGACCACTGCATTTTCCAGGCGCTTAGCTGCAATGAGAAAACACCCAACTAAAATGGTCACCATGGCTCCCAGAGAGAGAATGAGTAAGTTACCCACTCAGTAGAAATTGTTGGGTAACCTGAGGATTTCACAAAGAAATGAAATTTTCCCCTGCGCCACCCTTGATGAACTTCTGCATCATTAAGATGGTTCTTAGAGTCAGACCCCACAATAGCAGTTAAGAGCCTCCTTTATTCCATTTCAGTATTACCTCAGAGGTGAAGGGGAGGGAGCCATCAGAAGAAAGACTTTGCAGTCTGCACTCTGTTTCTTCCTTCATCTATCCTTCTACAGTTTAGAGCCAACATTTCAAAGGATTCAATCAAAGCACTGAATTTTAGGCTATACTTCTCACACCCATCATACAGATTATAAAACACAAAAAGTAAAACAACAACGAGATGAGTTCCAAAACTTGTTCAAAGCCTTCCAGAATGTTAACTCAAAACATAGGTGCCAACTCTATGGTGCCAACCCCCAATGAAGCTGGGACGGGGGTGAGCCCCCCCCCCAGTCTTGAGGGGCCCAGCCTCATTGGTCCGCCTCACACTGCCACTGGGCCTCACCGGCCTTGTGGCCTCCTCCCGATGCACATGACATCACACATGCATGTGCAACGGGCCACCCACAATGTTGGGTGGAAATCAGTGTGCCTTACTCAAAAGTAACATCTTCTGAGTTCAGTGGGAGTTACTTCCTATTGTATGTGTCCATAATAATGCAGTCTTGTTAAAAGGCCTCTTCACACATCCTAGCTCTTACCATCGGAGAGTTCTTCCCCACCCACATACTCATTGGGTGCCTTGGGTTGCACCCCCAATTTACAAAGGAATAGAGGAGACTCAAGTTTAAAGATGCCGGCCTGTCCCCAACACCAGACGAGCCACGTTTGCACTACGATATGGAGGTTCACTCAGTGGGTAATCCAAGTTTGCCCCTTTGTAATGTGTGGAATGGCCCTGTGCATAATACATTGCCACACTTTTAAAAGAGCTCTTTGACTGTAAAATATAATTTTTAAATCCTGTGAAATAAAAGGGAAATGGGAATTACTTTTTAACTGACACATAAAATCTGCAGATATAAATTCTGAAAACTTTGAAATAGTTTTCTAGATCAGCAGCAGAAAGTGTCTTTCACAGGCAGCAGAAAGTGAATCTTACAGAGCTATTTTTAATAGCTGCACCAAAAAGGTAGTTCTTTTTTGTATCTGAAAGCTGCCCTTCTGCAAGATGATTAAATCTATCATAATAAATCAGATTGCATGACAGTTCCAACCTTGAAAATAATCCAAAGCAAACCCACTGCCTGGAGTGTGAGGAGCAGGAGGAAGAACCCCCCCCCCTTGCATGTACTACAGACACACCATCTAGCACAATAGCATCCATGTCTTGGCCGGGTTTGCAAAGCTGCTGCTGCACAGCAGACGCTCATTGCTAATCATAGTTCCATAGAGACTGATAGAAAGTTTGCTTCTAATTTCCAAAACAGGCCTGAACATTAATAAAAGAAATCGGCTGCTGTTTGAGAAAGCAGTATACGCTCACCCTGGAAGCCTCACACAGAAGCAGCATCTAGCAAAACCTTAGCAGCCTCTGCTCTGCTGAGGTATAGGAATCCGCACAGCAGCCAAAGAGATTTCTCTGAATGAACTCAAGCCCAACAGTAGCATAGAGTTGAAAGCCCAAGAACAAAAATAGATTCCTGTTGGAATCCACTGCTCATCTGGACAGGATTAGAGAAACCCCCACTTTAGAACTGGTGGTGAATGGCAGGATGGAAAAGGAAGGATGGAAAAGACGAAAGCCAGTTCAGAGCAGCAGAGGAAGCTCTCACAATGGAATTGTCTGCTGCATTGGAAAAATAAGTGTTAGAGCAGCGATACAGGAAGCAGGAGGGGCTGAGGCTACACGGTATGTAGCTACCGATCAAAAACTAGTTCTAATCCTGAGCAGGGATATAGCAAAGGGCAACTTTAAAACCAAAGGAGATTGTATTCCATTTCCAGGGAGCATTTCAACTATGCACAGTGCTGGATTAATCACAAGGTTCCATGGCTACCATAGGGTGGGTCCAACCCCACTGCTGAGGTCCGGCCCCATCACTAGGTCAGGATACAGTGAACAAATTTATGACATTTTTTAGTCACTTTACACAAAACAAAATGTCTCAAAGTGACTTAAGAAAATAAAAGACAAACAGATAAAATCAATTAAAAGCCAAATTTAAAATGAAGTACAGTACAAAATTCCTAGAATGCTCATCCAGCAGTACAAAAAGAAGGGCAAGGACTGCAGCTGTTATATTTTTATGAAAAAGTTGTACTTCTTCTTTAATATTATTGTCACATAATTGTTTATTCATTGCAAGCTGTTTCTGTATTTTGAGGTGGAAAAGTGGGGTATACAGGTATATAATCCAATAAATAAAACATCATCCACTTGATAGATGTCTTTCTCCTGTGTAGCTGATTCCAACTTTGTGGTTTATGGGTTACCATTGTGGGTTTGTGGAGGTCAAGCATATTTTAAGTGGTATTCAAACAGTATATTTGTCTAAGTGGCGTGTGCTCGTCATCCGGTACTTAGCCTCATTTAACATGCTTTCCCCTTTGTGTGAAAGATCAAAACACACACACAACACAATCATGAAGCAGAGCTTCAGAATGATACTCAAAGTAAAGTCCTCCGTTTTTAGTTGTGTGATTTGTACTCATACTGTATGGTGATGGCCAATGGCCTACAATAAAATCTACTGAACATACTCAAAGTGAAGAAATGTTTGGGAATATACAATATACCCACTTTCTTTGGGGTCCACACTGAACTCAGGGCCAAGTAGTGTGATGATTTAGTGTCTCAAAAAAAGAGATGTTTTGTTCTGGAAACTTTGAGCTACAGCTGGGACAAAATGCCTCCCATGGTGGGACCATTTCATTTTGGCAGGGAGAGTGAGAAAGGGGAACATTCACTCTCTTCTTTTCCTTTATATTTTGCCACCTTCTCTGGCGACTGGCAGCAGAGCTTCATGGGGGGGGGGGGCTGCGATCTGGCGGTCACCATCCCCCACCCCACCCCACCCCGAAACAAAACATTATAGCACTGCATAGTTTTTAGGAGCATTCAAGGTGTGTGTTGGGGGGGGGGGGAGGAAGTGGCAGGCTGCAGAAGCCTCCTCGAGGCTGGGTCACCCATGGGGCAAGATGAGGCAGCAGGATCGACAGGGGCAGCAGATCCCCATGAAGATCTTTATTCCCCACTTGTTCCTGATGCGCCCCCACTTCTTCCCTGGCCCTGTACATCATGATGCAGCATTGCTTCAGGGGCATTTGGAGTACAGAAAAATTGTGGCTGCCAGGCTAGGGCAAAGTTACTGTTTTTTTAAAAAGAGGGAGAGGGAGAGGGAGAGGGGCTCCCAAATGCTAAGTGCCTCTCCAAAAGTGTTTTAAAAATGTCATGTATGAAACAGATAAATAAGAGTCCTGTGAGCTGCCATTTCAAGAGATCTCTGCCCCTTGAGGCAGATGCCAAGATGCTAATCACCACCACCAGTGGCATGATTCAGAGCTTGCAGTTCCCGCTCTCAGTTATTGCTGGCTTGCAGGCAGGCTTTACATCAGCCGTAATTCAAAATTGTGAACAGATGACTGGATTACTTACTTGAACTGCAGTCAATCATGACATCACTCTTGTACTGAAATCCCAAAGCTTGGCTCTGTCTCTGCTTTTGAATCTACTTTAAGGTTTGGCTCAAGTGCTACCGGACTTACTCACTTGCTCCATCTTACCTAAAATGAGCTTCTCTTACCAAGATCCTCATACTTGGAGATCACCCAGGGCCAATTTATTGATCATTCCAATGCACTGACTAAAAAATAGCAGGCGCAAATGAGCTTTGGCTCCCTTATTCTGGTTTTGCAGAATTTTCTGCAACCTTCATCCAAATGAAGAAAGGGAAAATATTGCTGCTTTCCCTCCAGCCAGGCACAGAAAGCATTTTCTTTATGGCAGTCTGGACTGGGAAAAGGGGGACTCCCACTTCCACTTTTTCTCAACTTTTTATGCAGCTTTTTCTATGTAGTGGGCCTGGCCCACAGACAGATAAATCAGAGGCTGCAACAGATGCTATTTCTTTACTGCGTTTACTAACCCAAAAGTCCACTTGCGGAAGACACCAAAGGCAGCTTAAAAAATATACTAAAAACACCTGAAGTTACATATGAAAATGAAACTCGGATAAAATATATAAAATATATAAAAACAGCATTAAGAAAGCAAAACCAAACAACTTCTGAAGCCTTGGTATCTCTTAATGGTTGTGTTTAATACCAGGTGTTCACTGCTCAACAGAAGGCAAGCAATGGGTGGGCCAGGCAGGCTCCCTTCAGGGGGATATTCTATACACTTGAAGACATATCTCGAAGAGCAGAAAAGTGGACAGCCTGAGCTGCGTCCAGCCCAAGCCAGGGAAAGAGGCACATGGGCATGGGCACACACAACCCCCCCCCCCAGGCGCTGGTGGAAGGGATGCTGTGCCAGGGCTGGTGCTTTGAATATTTAATAAAATATCAAAGTTGTTTTGTGTGATTGTTAAAATATTGATTTCTTAATTTGGGGTTCAAAACAGTAGGGGCTGCCTTATACATGGAAAAATATGGTATTTCTGAAGACCTGGGCCATTCCCACTCTCATCGAATCGTAACCCAGAGCTTAAGAGCTAAGGCCAGTAGCCCAAACCCTTGCAATACTATGTAATTTGATATCTTGTATCAAACCAAAGGGTGGCGCTGTGGTCTAAACCACAGAGCCTAGGGCTTGGCGATCAGAAGGTTGGCGGTTCGAATCCCCGCGACGGGGTGAGCTCCCGTTGTTCAGTCCCAGCTCCTGCCCACCTAGCATTTACAAGAGCTAGTAACAATTTAAAAGAACATCACCTCCCCCCTTTAATATTCAGCACAAACAGAAAAAGAACTAGTTCTCTGCATGACAGCAGTGGAATAGGGATAGGAGACCTCCCCCTGTATATCTGTATGATGCACAACATTTCAAATGTCTTAGCAAGGAAATCCCCAAAGACACTATATTGGAATCTGCAAATAATGTGGTTTCAAACTTTGTATACCTGCATACACCAATGCTGAAGGCAAATTGGCTGAACCATGATAAAACATTACAGAAAAGTCTACCCAACAATTAACATAATGTGAACCTAAGCCATTTTTTTTCTTCCTACCTTGCAGATGGCTAGATTTCTCTTTGCCATGTGTAATGATGGCATAATGTTATCCCAAATTACTCACTGCTTTTAAGCAAAGCAGCCATGAATCCATTTCACTCTCAGGATAATCACACCACAAAAATATGGCCACCAGGCTCCAAGGGACCTCATTAAAATTTATAGAGCAGGAGATAATACAGAATGCTTAACTGCATAGTTATGGAATCATGCGCTCGTGTTATATAGTGAAGAGGTTCAATTTACTTCTCACTGCAGTGATCCTTTTAGAAAGCTTTGCTCATCAAAAGGATGACCTGATTTGGTTCATGCGCTGGGGTTGGGAAGGGGGATGAGGTTGTGTTATAGACGCCCTCTTGGTCTCCATCAACTGACCATCCAGCAAAAACATCCTTTTGGCCTTTTGTTTCCTTTGCTGCACATATCATACACATTCCAGGTTTTTTTGTTTTTTTTTAAGTACAGATTTTAGAAATGATTTGATGTGGCTTGGAACAGAAACATACTTACACATTTATAAGAAATCCATTTAAAGAGGAGGAAGGGAAAAAACAAAAATCCACACACAACCCCCCCCCCCCACTTTTCTCTCTCTTCATTTCCAGCACATGAAATCACTTACTGGTCATTTTGGAACCCACAATGTCAAATTGTGGTTGTCCCAGAGGGAGGAAAAAAGACAGTTCAGCTTTGCATTTTCTTAGTCAAGTACTCTGAAGCTGTCTTGGCTAAGCTGAATAAAAATAATAATAAATGATGAGCTTTGAGCTTCATTCAAGTAATGGTAGAAAAATGTGTTAAGAGCTCCAGTCAATGTTCCTGAAACACCTCTTTCGCTAGCCAAGAATTCTGCAAAAATCAGAATGAAGAAATGATGCCATTACAACTCTTTTATTCCAATCAAGCAAAGTTGTGGCTCTTTCTCTCTTTTTGGACCCTGCAATTAGTTCATTCTCCCGGCCCAGTCATTCCTGAGTGTCTTTGGCAAGAATACTAGCAAGCATGCCAGGAATTGCACCAAGACCCCTAATTTATTTCACATGAACTACTGTCAGGAATTGCTGGGGCTGGAACCAGGAACCTCTGGATATGTGCTTGTCTATCTTTGCAGCAAATACTCTCTAAACTACTGACAGAGAGACTCCTTGGTCTCTCACATCCTATAAGTAGGGCTACAAAAGCTTCTGTGTAAAGGGGTTTAGATTTTGCCTGGGCAACAGTCAGCCTTGATGGTTCTTGCCTGGCTTGTGAGCACTGGTTTTCAGACCTAAGGCTCTGTTGCCTCCTTGCTGGATTCCCTTATTCATTCTTCTCAGGATGACCTCTCTAGACCTGGGGGTTGCAAACATGGTACCAGAGCTTCCAAGTGACCCTATTTTCCAGGGACAGTTCCAGAATTACAGAAGGTACCTGTATTCCAGTTTCTGATTTGATCCTGAAATGTCCTGCTTTTCCTTAAGACATCCCTATTTTCATCAGAGAAATGTTGAAGGGTATGCAGTACCCTCCAGATCTTAATGAACTTCAGGCTCCCTTCATCCCTGGCATGACCATGCTAATGGGAGTTGTAGCCAGGCAGAAGGGCACCACATTGGCTACCCCTGCTTTAGCCCATCATCATAACAAGAACCACACAGGAGATGATAATGAGTGGCCATTTGGGATAGGTTTCTAGGAATGTGTGATAAGGCCTTCAATATCTTTGTCCCAAGTTGGTTGCTGTAATATTGCTACAGTAGAATAAAAGAAGGAACACTGGCTATTCACCTCTTTCAAGCCACCAGTGAGAAGTATTTTTGCATCTACTTAGAGGTAAACACAGGACTGATGTTGTACTCCTGGCAAAACAACTGAAGAAAGTAAAGGTATTGAGTGTACAAACCTAGAACTAGTGTCTTGATCAAGGGAAGTAAGAGTACTGCTCTTTTATCTTTTTTTGTATATAATTTTTATTAAGTTTTCTGTTTTACAATTTAAAATACTCTTTTTACATCCTTAAGATATCAATGACTTCCCTTTTTCTCTTTCCATGGTTCATTTTACATATCATATATCCCTGCATATTTTACAAAAAACTATACCATTCAGTATCCCATTATTGCATCCATCAAAACTTGTTTACACTGTTGAATTTATCTTAATTCTGCCAGTGTTTTATACTGCTCTTTTCTGCCTTGGTCGGGTTGGACCACACCTGGAATTGTGTGTCCAGTCCTGGATGCCACAATTTAAGAAGGATATTGACAAGCTGGAATGTATGCAGAGGAGGGTGACCTCTTGGTCTGGAAACAGAGTCTTATGAGGAACAGTTGAGGGATTTGGGTATGTTTAGCTTGGAAAAGAAGAGATTGAGAGGAGATGTGATGGTCATCTTCTAAGGACTGTCCCATGAAAGATGGAACAAGTTTGTTTTCTCCTGCACCAGAGGGTAGGACTCGAACCGATGGAGTCAAGTTACAAGAAACGAGATTCCGACTAAACATCAGGAATAACTTTCCGGCAGCAAAAGCTGTTTGACAGTGGAACAGGCTCCCATGAGAGGTGGTGGACCTCCGTCCTTGGAGGTTTTTAAGCCTTGGAGGTTGAGATTCCTGCATTCCAAATATTATTCAGTCCCATTGTCAGGCTAGAAGTCAGATTTGGATTATATGTCATGTGTGGCGGAATGATGCCTGCTGATGGTTCAGGCTCAGTATGGGTTAATTTATCACTCCCCAGTTGGGCAGGTGTGCTCTGGGAGGCGGAGCTTGTGGGCATTCTAAAAGGAGGAATAGATCGGTTGAAAGGCAGTTGGGGGGTTGGCAGTTGGGTTGGAGGTTTAGAGAGGGAAACTGGGAGGTTTGGCTTTGGAAAGGGACTAAAGAAACATAGGAAATGTTATAACAAAGCGGAAGCCTATGAAAGGAAGAGTTGTAACTGTAACTGCCCAAGACATCCATGTTCTCGTGTTACCATAATAAAGTTAAACGTGCTTAAACGTTTGTTGACTCTGGCAGAGTGTCAGTGCCTGAGAGGTGTGACAAAGAGGAGAGAGCAAAGTTTCCTGAGAGAAGAGGAAACTGGTTGCTTAGTCTTACGTCATACAGAGGGCTGGACAGTGAAGCCAAGTGAGCCACTACTGTGCCTAAAGGGAAGGCAAATTGCAGTAGGTGGGAACCCAGGAAGGGAGGTCCCACGGGTGGCAAGAGGGTTGCAAACGCAGAGTCCTGAGGTACCCCGGTGAGGGGAAGGAATGAAGAAAAAGGGGGGGTTAGTATAACCCTCACATCATGCGCCAGATTTTCAAGGACCTTCCATACAAGCTCCTCAATGGGTGCTCAAAATAGCATTCAGTGGGGGTTTTGTGGGGTGGGGGCTGATGTGGACACATCTGTGTCTAATCCTCACTGCAATTAAATATTGGATTTCTTCACTGGCTTCTATGGGTAGCTTTCAACTGTCCCCGGAGGCATTAAAAATAGTTTCTGTGTGAACTAGGAAACTACCAATTCACCCTATTTATAGATGCCTCTCTTTCTCTATTCTCCTTTTCTAGACTCTCAGTTCTATCGTACCTCCCATCTAGGTTCTTTTTGGCGGTGGGGGTGGGGTGCTCCTGCCAACTGTCAGTCAACATTCCACAGCCACTGAATGTGCTTCGTCCTCAGGGCTTGGGTTTGAGTCTTCTCCGCTCATGCCTCTTCTGTGTGATTGCTGCTCTCCTGCTTACACAGGTGCAGGCACTCTCCCCTCAAGATTGGTGGTGTGAATCCTACTAGGTGAAATAAATGAACCCTGCCTATTTCAGTTTTTAATTTCTAGCAAACCCATTATTTCTCATCTGGGGAACCTTTTTCGAAATAATGTGGAGAAAGATAAGCCACATAGTTCCTCATTTGCTTTTTTTTAAATGACATGTCAGTTTTGCCACAACTATACATGGTGGGAAGTTTCTCTGTGTAGGGAAAATATCATGTCTGAATCGTCTCTTAAACAGAAAGGGATCTGAATGCATCAAGTGCTCATCATGAGGTTCGCAGCAGCCACAATTTCTTTCAGTTAAAAGAACTGATTGATCACTGAACGACTGACTGGAAAAAAACACTGCTGGAGTTTTTATAGCCCCAAACAAGTTTTGTGGGGAAGGGAAATGGGTACATGTTACAAAACTAACAGAGTGTTTATGTCCCTACAATTTCATCATGTAGTACAGTAGTCAAATACTAACCATATACGGAAAAGCATATTGTCCCCTCCCCAACCAATGATATTTTTAAGCACCATACAGCTAGGTCAGCTAGGATGCAAAGAAGTTCACAATCCTTCAGCTCTTATTAAATCAGCTTGGTATACCACAAAAGCCATGTACATTATAAAGAAAATAATAAAGCAGAAAGAAATAGAGTTGGGTCAAGGATCTACAGATACTGCAGACCAGACTCTCGTAACCAGCATGCTTGATTCTAATTAATGCATTGTTTTAATGTCAAGAAGGTGTGAGGTGATCTAAGCAAGGGTGGATCTAAACACAGGAAAACACTGATATAAATATGTCAGAAATTAGATCATTTTAACAATAGGGGGAAAATTCCAATGGAAAATCTCGCTTTTAAACTATTCCTGCTCTCAGGATCCATCTGGTGTTGCATGTTTAAAATGCATTCAATTCGCTATGCTATTTTTTTTTACTAATGTAGCTAGCTGAGTCCCAAGGCTCGCCAGGATAGAGTCAGTGCATGGTTAGGGAAAATGGGGTTAATATAAAAGCTGGGGAACACCTTGTGGCACATTCTAGAACATGAATGGGACCACCCAGGACCTATCCATCAATGTCTCCACACTGGGAGTTGGGGGTAGGAGTTCACCTTGGAGAAGGGCCAGTTCACACATTCCATGTCTCCAGGTTAGAGAGGAGGGCAAGCTGGACAGAATGGCCTCAGCACTGTTAATGTGCTGGCAAGGAAGGGCTGGGAGCTGGGAGCTTATTACTGTGGGGCCTTGAGGCAGCTCACTCAGCAATCTGAAGAGTTGTTTTAATATTCATGGCACTCAGATTTATAGGACCCTGCACTGATCATAAACAAATAAGCATCTACCCTCCGCAGATCTTTAATTATATTTAATAAAAATGTACGCCCATTTTAAACTCAAACTGCTGCATCTGTCTCAGCTTTGCATTGGGGTCAGGGCAGCAAGTGTGTGCTGCTGTATCCTTACCACCTTATATGTTCCAGACAGCCATGGATACTCAATGCCAGTCCATTTTCCGTCTTTCTTTTCCAACTGAGAGCCAACACGCCATAGTTATGAAGCATGCTCAGTCTCCATAGGAGTAGGGTGGAATCTACACACATATAAAAACCGTTCTTTTGTACTTTTTTTAAAGCCTTTTGTACTTTTGTAAACCAGTGCGGGGGGTGGGGGGTGGGCTGGGCTGGCTGAAACCTCCCTCTTGCTTTTCAGTTTTAGCGCCAAGGTTGTTGGCACTCATCACCTGAGTTTGCTAACACAGGGAGTGGGGATGTAGCCAAACAGAGCACAGAGCTTGTGTAAATCAACCATTTTTAACTCGTTTTAACTGTGCTCACTGAAACTAGGCCAGCTTAGCTTCTGCCCCTCCATTCTTTTACTCAGTAGTGTAGTTCTTTTCCATGTACCTTTTCACTGACTG
Organism: Darevskia mixta; assembly: GCA_034641385.1. Lineage (NCBI taxonomy): Eukaryota > Metazoa > Chordata > Lepidosauria > Squamata > Lacertidae > Darevskia > Darevskia mixta. The sequence goes on from JAWWNH010000130.1 coordinate 2,920,174, forward strand.
AGACCTAAACAAACACTGGAAATTATTCGGATTTGAGGCAACCAGGAGCTTGATGTGTATTCAGCATGATAAAAAAATGCCATGTGTCTCTGAAACTAGTGGAGTAGGAATAATGATTGTTCCCACCCCAGAATGTACTTTCGTTCTCAGAGGCTTTGCACAGCATGATATCATGTCACACAGCAGAAGAGGTGAATTAAATTGATTGATGCCATTTGTCCTCTGTTGATGTGGCTAGTTTAATATATTTCAGCAGTGGAAGGAAAACAGAGAGGGGAAACAGCATGTGAGAATACAGAATGTTGTGCATGATCTGTGAGACTATTTTATTGCTGCCTGCGAGGAAGTCGCATCATAACTCACAGTCATCATTTGTACTTGCAACTTCAGCTGCTGTCTGAAAGAAACAGCCTCCTGCATATTTCTCAGTTTAATAGTTGCAATCTTATTTACACCAAAACTTTACTTTCTCCATGGGCCACAATTTAGGAATGGGTAATATGCACTCACTGTTGTATTAAAACACTTGAGGAATTAGCATGATCACATTGTTCTACTAGCCCAAAGGGACAGTTTGAAAAGAAACGCACATAGGCATTATACTGATAAATATTTCAAGTTGGCTTACTGTTTCCTTTTGGGGTCTCCTGAGATTCCCTTCTTTGTCTACTCCTTAAGTCAAAATGTAATTATAATTTCAATAAAGGCCAGCAGAGGCTGATGGTAGTGGATTAAGTATCTAGGCTTTAGAGTTCCATTTTAGCTTTATAAATATTGATAGCTCTTTATGACACTCATATGTGGCTCTAACCCAGGAATGCTCAGGAGGTATCCCACAGAAGACATTTACAGTAGTAAAGCTACACTCCTGTACCAACCTAGCTGGAAATAAGTCTCAATGAACACATTAGGAGGTATTTCCCAGTCAGCATGCGTAGGATTCTTCTGTAAATCATTTGCTCTGTGGGCCTAACAAGGCCACCAATACTTGGTGCTGTTTTGTTTTGTTTTGTTTTACAAAGCAGTGAGTAACTTGCTGCCAGACATCCTTATTTTAACAATATGGTCATGGCTTGGGGAGCGGATTTTCCATAGTCTTGGAAGTGGGTGTATAATTGTACTACGATTGCTTTGAAGCACATGGGAGAGCAGGGACCTAGACTGAACAACACGTCTGTCAAAATAGCAGCAGCGGATGAGAAGGCAGAACTCAAAAACTAGACACTCATTAGAGACGCAGCCAAAGAAATCAAACACAGAAGAAGCCTTGATTGAAAAGGCCTGTCTTCTTGGCTAGGAATGAAGAGGCAGGCGTGGCTCAAATGGGAGATAAAACTACATTCCCATCCAGGCTTTGCCCCACACTAGAAACTACACTGTGTCATTAGCAGCAAATGGCAGTGTGAGGTTGCATTCATACATACACTTTCCCTACTAGGGGTTAACTCACAGCAGCTATCCACCTTTTGGTTCACCACAAATTCCTGTCAGTCATATCAGCTTCAAACGTCACCCCCTGTCCCCGGCACACACAGCCATCTGTGCAGGACTAGACTCTAAAAATGTACTGAAACAGTCACAAGACCTGGAAGTGTGTGGAAAGGTTGGTGAAACATTATCTGTGTGTCCCTAAAGCACTAGGTGTGCAGCCTGGGGGTCATTTTGGACTCCCTGCTGTCCATGGAGGTGCAGGTCAATTCTTTGCCCAGGGCGGCTGTCTACCAGCGCCATCTGAGACCCTCCCTGCCTGCTCCCTGTCTTGCCAGAGTGTTCCATGCTCTGGTTATCTCCCACTTGGACTACTGCAATGCGCTCTGCATGGGGTTACATTTGAAAGTGACTCGGAAACTACAACTAATCCAGAATATGACAGCTAGATTGGTGACTGGGAGAGGCCACTGGGACCATATAACACTGATCCTTCCAGCACAATTCCAAGTATTGATACTGACTTTTAAAGCCCTAAATGGCCTTAGCCCTGTATACCTAAAGGAGCGCCTCCACCTCCATCGTCCAGCCCAAACACTGAGGTCCATCTCTGAGGTCCACCTTCTGGTGGTTTCCTCACTGTGAGAAGCGAAGCTACAGGGTACCAGGCAGAGGGCCTTCCCAGTAATGGAACCTGCCTTGTGGAATGGCCTCCCATCAGATGCCAAACAGATAAATAACTATACAATTTTTAGAAGATATCTGAAGGCAGCCCTGCATAGGGAAGTTTTTAAATGTTTTATTATGTTTTTTATATTTGTTGAAAGCTGCCCAGAGTGGCTGGGGCAACCCAGTCAGATGGACGGTGTACAAATAAATTCATCATCATCATCTACATCCATTTCAATGTGGCTTCTGGTGTGACTTTGGGACTGAGCCAGCTTTGGTTCTCTGAGTAGATTATGTATTGGAATCTTGAAGGCAGTGTATGTCCTTGTGCCACGACACAGACTCCTCATCCTCAGGGAAAGAGGCCATGGGGACAGCTTGGGGGGTGCCCTCCAAAACAGCTTGTGTCATCTCTGCACTAGAGAAGCTTACAATGTCAGTACTTCTCTGGCACGAAGAAGACACATGCCGCTCCTCAGATTCAGAGGACTCCAGCTCAATGGCTACAGCAGATCCTCCTCTGCACTGCTGGAGTTCATGGCTCCTAAAACAGGCTAGGCTCCTTCAGCAGCACAGGCTAGTGATTCAAAGAAGCCGCCAGCCTATTTAAGGCTCAGTCTGAGTGAGCAGGTGGTTGGAAGCAGTAATTAGTCTTGCTGTCTAGCCTAGGCTCTACATGGAGCTCTCCTAGGTGCTGCCCAGTTTGTCCTTTGTTTACTTCACCCCTATTTACCTTCTGCGGTATTTGATCTTGCATCACTGGAAACTGACCTATGCTTGACCCTACCTGCCTTGGTCTGATTGTTGCGCTGTGTGACAAAGTTATTCCTTTTGTTTGTCCTGTGTCTTCCAGTGTTCAGTCTCATTGGATGACCCTGGGCTCTAGTATTATGAGAGAGGGAGACAAACTTCTCTGACGTTGTATAGAACTGCAGGTCCTGCTTCTTATATTGTATGAGTGGGTTTGGAGCGATCAGACCGTGATTTGCAGTGTGACTGATTCTTTCAGACATGGGTGAGGCTTAGAGTACCTCTCCTCTATACAGCACCGCTCAAACAAGAAGATAAAACCTGGTCTTCTGCCGCCAAGGTGCTGGGATGGGATAATGTCAATCTCTCACCACAAGGACACAAGAGCCATTGGGGCCTCATGTTCCTGCTTGAAACCTTGATATCAGTCAGCTGTTCTGCTTTCCGGCATCTTTATAGTAAGATGAATTTCACAAAGAGCATAATTGCAGACACATTTATCCCACCAGTGTATTTGATCTTGAACTTGTTTTTATCCATTTCCCCCCCTGGCTTTATTGGTTGGAATGAGTTATGTCTCTTGTATCTTGCCCAAAGCTCTTTAGCTGTCCGTCTCATCATGGAAAGTTCCTGAGAAAACTCCCAAGATGAAAAGCAATGACACTGCAACTTAACGCTCACTGCCATGTGCAGTAATTTATCAACAGCACTTCTACTGTAGAAGCCCGTGAGCAGATCAGTTACACAAGCAAAGGGCCAGTAATACGACCTGCCAGCCAGATAGATGGAGATCCCCATGGAGAATAACCAGACTACTCAAGAGAGAGTACAAACTCCTATAGTGTTACAGTGGAAGCGGAAAGACCCTGCCATTTTTGCTTTGTTTTTTAGCTTCAATCCAGACTAAGTTTAACGAACACTTGCTTCCTTCCATCTGAAATATAATGAAAGTCACCCCTTTAAAAAATAGTTGCCCTTCCTCAAACAACGATTGCAATGACATTCAAATATAACAGTGGCACCCTTGTCCTCTGCTTTGTCTGCTTGGTCAGTTCGTAGGTGGCCGTATGCTGACAACATCCTTTATGAGACAATATAATAGAACAAAAAGAATTTGCCAAAGAAAGGTCTGGTGTGTGCATGCATACTTAGATACAAAACATGTGCTCAGGGAGCTCTTGAAAACAAGAAGCTGAGGTCCACCCTCGATAATGGTCCTTGTGAAACACAGCCAGCCGGTTGAGGCAATGCACCTGTTGAGCGGGTGGGGCCAATATTTATTGTGTGTCATCACTCTTCAAAGGCCAATTTTGCTCAAGAATGAAACACATTCTTTGCCACTGGCAGAACTATTTTTTAAACTGTGTTTGTGTGATGGCAAATCCCTGAGTCTCCAACCCCCTGGCATTGTAATTCTTGTAAGGCAAGATTCTTGTAAGGCATGACTCACAATAAAATCATGTTAGGCCAAGGAATAGCTCATTGGGACCTACAAGTGAGATTTCAGTCTCAATTTATTACGCAAACCAATACTTACAATACTGGTTTGAGTTTATCTTCAGTATTTTAAAACTGATTTACACATTTATGTCTGTGTTTAAGTGCAAGGGAACTACGTCATTCTTTTGAAGTATTTTTAGAACACAAGTGCCAAGCCCCTGCCTGACATACATTGTCCAGACTCCACTGTGGACTCATCCTTGACCAGGACTGCAACTGCCTGGTAGATTTTTGATAATGGCTATGATGGTTAGCTCTATATGAGAGACACAACACAATCTGGAGTGCTGCAGGTATTTCTCACAAGGTTGCAATTTTGAGGAGAACGAGTTTCCCTAGGATGACCCTGACTTGCAAAACGTTCCACAGGCCTGAAAACCTCCTTCCCACAACTGCAGACCCTCCAACTGTCCCTAGTTTCCAGGGACACCCCTGATTTAGGGAAGCCATCACAGTTTCTGATTTGATCTGGAATGTCCTGCTTTTCCATAGGATGTCCCTATTTTCATTGGAGAAATGTTAGAGGGTATGGAGTTATCCGACCCCTGAGCCGTGTGAAAGCAATCCTGTATAGGGAAGTATAGGGAAGTTTTAAGATGTTTAATGTTTTATTATTTTTATATATATGTTGGAAGCTGCTCAGAGTGGCTGGGGCAACCCAGTAAGATGTGTGGGGTATAAACAGGGTCATTCCACGCCAAATCACCTGATTTTAATACTCGATCGTGCTCTCACGACTCAGATTTTCTTCCAAAAAAAAATTATGTGTAGATACCTATGAGTTAACCTCAAATTATTTTTTAAATTAATTAACAGTAAAATTATCATTATGAAATGGGACGTCCCTGTTTTCATCAAAGAAATGTTGGAGGGTATGCAACAGCATGGAAGACAATATGTGCCATCAATCCAGCAATGTGCCCACATTCACGGTCTAGTTCTCTCAAGACCCATGGGAAATTCTGAATATGGCAAAAAATTGACTTGATAGCTAAGTGAGACAATTTTCCTATGAAGTACAGTTCAAAATGTCTCTGCAGCCACCACCAGTCATTTCTGGCCCTCTTCCCAGCTACCTCCTTGGTGGGCCTCAGCTCCAGTACTTAGTCCTTGCCGGAATACAAGGCTTGGCTTCAAAAGAGCAAGTAGCTGTTGCATACCCAACTTGGGTATCTGGAAAGTGGCATTTGCGTGCCCACCGACTTGCCCAACCAAATCATACATCACCAAGGCCACAGTGCAACTATGCAGGAGTGAAAAGAAGAATACCATGCTTTTCCAACATGAGAAGATAATCTCAGGGAAGTCAGATCACAAAATGATGGTAATATTGCTGGAATGAAAAACAACTACAACTACAAAGAAGCAGCAACATTAATAGCACACTGACATGCCTGAATATTCCTTTGCATTAAAAAACCCTATCCACATAGAAAACTAAATGCCAAGGAGAAGTGTTTATAGCCCAGACGTCTCCGGGGCCAGCCCACCAATGAGGTGGGGTGGTGGCAGAAGCACAAGAGGCAGTGCTCTACCCGCCCCACCGTTGCCTCTGCTGTCCTGGGGAAGACAAGAGGGGTGGCGACGCCTTGCAGAATGCCTTGGCTCAGGGGCATTCCAGTGGCAGCAGAAGTGTGGGGTGTGTTTGTGCGGAGTGGCACGTGCCCGTTTCACCTCAGGTGGGGAAATGGGATGGGCTGCCCCTGCAAGCACATTTTGGTATGGAGGACCTTTGAACCCAGAGGTCCAGTTCAGACCAGGGACTCAAGAGTACTTCCCCTCCACAAAGAGACCCCCACCTCTCCAGCACCTGCAGCCTCCTTCATTTTAGCAGACTAGTTCGCAAAGTAACTGTACTTTTTAATTTTTCTATAGAAACAAAACAAAAATGGGGAGATATTGATTCAGTTGAGATTTAAAGGTGACCCTACCTTTAAATGGGTCCTGAAAACAGTATGGGTACTGAAACAGAGCTATCATTCAAAATTTGCACTCCTCTGAGTTTTGCAACACAGTTCTCCAGCCACATAATGTAGCTGGGTAAAGCATTATTAAAAGGTATATACTAGTGAAAATAGCATACAAAAATGCTTAATATTCGGGGAAATTACTTGGCAAAGGTAGAATCATAGAATCATAGAGTTGGAAGGGACTCATCTGGTCCAACCCCCAGCAATAAAATGCTGACGAATTCTCTTGAGAACTTATCCTCTTTTCTTTTTAAATGGCAAGAGCTATGATTCCATCAAGCTCTGTTGCTTTCTTGTGATATTACTCTGTTATTTGACTAATGTGTTTTTTTACTAAAGATTTTAGGTTCCCATCCCATCTAATCCTGTACAGTGCTACCTCGGGTTACGAACTTAATCCGTTCCGGAAGTCCGTTCTTAAGCCAAAACAGTTCTTAAACCAAGGCATGCTTTCCCTGATGAGGCCTCCCACCGCCGGTGCCCTTCCACCGTTCGGATTCCGTTCTTAGACCGAGGTAAAGTTCGCAAACCAGGACACTACTTCCAGTTTTGCGGAGTTCATAAACTGAATAGTTCGTAAACAGGGCTATTCTTAAACTGAGGTACCTCTGTATTCATATGGATTTAAGTCCCACTGGTTACACTGGGACATGGTGCCAAATAAGTGTGTAGAGCCTTGCATCCTTAATACATAAGGAATTATGTGGGCCCTTTTGAGCCCGAAAGGCACAGCATAAATTGAATAAATAAGTAGCCAAGCCAGACTTGGCTCCAACTCAGTTGCAAGTCAGTGTGATAGGAATGCCTATCTCCAAAATGCCCTCTGAAAAACCCAGCCTCCTTGCTCTTCTCAGCCCTGCCAGTCAACTGAAACTGAGGTTTTGGAGATATACAAACACGAGGTATCGGCTAAGCTGCGTAAGACAGCTCTGCTCTTTCTGGTATTGATTTTTGCCTGTTTTGAAGTTAAGCATACCCATAAAAGCACTCCATTTCGCCTTGAGGTAAATCTCATAAGGTATATTAAAAAAGAAAACAAAAGATTCTTTGGCAGCAATTACCTTCTCAAATAACCTGCCTAGGGTTGAGAAAGCATGCCAATGGCCTCTGCAGAAATAGCTTTCCTTTGGCCTGTTTATTTTCGTATGCATTGTTCGACACTGTACTGCTGTGGCAGGGTATTTAGCTGTCAGCTTCCATTAAGCACTGCCAGCTGTTCCTACGCGAGGTAAGAGCAACACCCCCCAAACAATTCATCTCCTTATTTTAATTTATGCTATTCCCACTGTCAGGAAGTAAAGATAACCAAGGGCATATTCCATAATTCGCATAATGAACATCAATTGAGCTGCTTCAACTCATCGAGCTCTGTGAAAATCAGCTTCTTGAATCTGCCATACTGCATATTACAGGATGACTAGGTTGCTTCCAGCAAGCCCAAATGTCTGAACAGACCTGAGGAAAATATGCTTACTTCGAGACAAATTAAGCCAAACCATCATTTCCACTAACCATAGTTCAGAATCAGAACCCAAGCAATGTTTTGAGCTGTCAAATGTGCACATCATTTAGTACGGCATGCTGCATTTCATTTTCCACCTGTGCTAATTCCAGTTGCTAATTGCAGCCTCTGGAGAGAGAATTTGTTCATAACTGTGGTTTGGCTATTCAAAATACCACTTCAATTCAACCATCATTTATACAAGCAGTATCAATATGCATGGTGCTTTATATAATATAATAGCAGCACTCTGCCCTCAGGAGCTTGCTATCTAAAATTCACAGAGGGGGAAACTACATGCAAAGTGGAGGAAACAAGAGGGAGAGATAAGCAGGGAAAGAAAGTATGACTAGTTCGGCTGCATGCATTCAGTTGCAAGCTTGGCTGCAGTAGAGCAAGGGGTGGCGGCCAAAGGCTTCCTGGGAAATGTGAGAGATTTGAATGTGACATCACACAGGTGTTCTGGAAGGCGATTCCAAACATAAGGGATAGGAAAGGTGAAAGGCAGAAGGTGGTGGAGACAAGGAACAAACGTCACAGGCAGGGATGCATTGGGATGCAAAAGTGAAGGTGCTGGTGGGGAGGGTGCAAGACCACGCGGTGCTTTGGAAGCAAGGACAAGTTGCTCATACTGGATTTGGGCACCGGACAGGCAGCAAAGACAGGAACTGGAAGGATGTGCATCACAGAGACAAGAGAGGTTGATGGCTCCTCCCCAGAAGAGTGCTGGCTGGGGAGGGGCCCCCAGTTTTCATGAGCAGCAAAGCAGTCAAGCATACCATTGCACTCATGGGTAAGGTTACCAGATTTTTTCCAAAGAATCCAGGAACACTTTTTTTTAAAAAAAGAGGGGGGGAAAAGTTATTAATTTTTATTTTAAATTAAGAAGTAATATCTTCTCTTCTGTGGTCTCCTCTGTCACACGGCCTTCCTCTGAACCCCAGCCTGCTCTCTTGGAGCGCTAGCCGCCGTGGAGTAGGCTTGGGTCGGGCCTAGGCTCGGCCACATGTCCTTGCCCTCCCAGTGCTCTCCTACCTCTCTTTTTCAGCAGCAGCGGCAACAGTGGGGGCGCAGCAAGGTTGGGACTCCCCTCTTTTTTCTACTTCTTCTTTCTCTCTCTTCCTTCTCCTTTTCCTCTCCTCCTTCTCCCGGGGTTTTTACTGGCCCCAGAGCACCACTGGGCAGTCGGCTGAGTGCTCTCACTCCCAGCTTGATTTGGGTTGCAGGGTGGGGGGTCAGCCGTTCCCCCAGTTGATGCACCGGGTGTCCCCAGTTCCTCCTTGGCAGTGGCAGCAGCAGTGGCAGTCTCAGCAGCCCGGAGCCAGCCTGCTATTGTAGTTGGCTCTGGCTGGCTTCAGGAGCTGCTCGCTGCCATGGCACCCACCATTTTGCCTCGCCAGAAGTCCCCATATGATGTGTCTTGTGCAGTTGAACCAATCATGCAACATTCATTCCCTACTAATAAATCTACAACACTTAAAATATAAATCTGGGGACATTAAATGAAATCCAGGGACATTCTGGGGACAGATTTTGTCCGGGGACAGATTTGTAAATCTGGGGACTGTCCCCGGGAAATGGGGACATCTGGTAACCATACTCATGGGGCCACGTTGGCAACCCCTAGTTTAAGCTAACCACAGTTTGTGCTAGTTTAGATTAGTTGACAATCACAATCTGATTGCCTCGTGGCTGCACGAGATGGGAGAGGGGGGTGCACACAATAGTTCAGTGTTACATGGGCCAGAATTATCTACAATTCAATAAAAGATCCTGACAAAATGTGACTTTTCCTCTCCCCCCTGCCTGATAGCCTGCATATTTCCCCATACAATCCTACCAATATGCTGCTTTTAAAATACAGAGGACTACAGTCCAGACTCCCCAGATTTATAATAATTTTCAGCAACTGCAATGAAATCCTTTTGGGAGAAAGTAAAGAGCAAGCCTGCTGTGTAACAAGATCTATTGCTCTATCACTTCACTGTTTTCTTTTCTTTTCATTTTTAAAAAAATCCACAGCCTTTCTATATTTGCACTCATTCACTGAATATGATGTTTTTCGTTTGATTCAGGTTCACTCTCACTCACTCAGATTTTGGGAAGTGGAATGATTAACTGATCTCCATCATCATTCTGCCTATTCGTCTCAGCCTGAGATGCTATTTCAAGTTCTCATCAACAAAGATTTCATTATACAAGGCCATAATTTTTAACCAGAGTTTTAGCAAAAGGGTTTAGTCTCCAGCTTGAATGAGGCCCATATGTTTTAGTAACACAGAGAAAACGCACACTGGGGAAGGGAGTAGGAGAGGGTAACAGGTCTATTTCAGTGGCTGAATAAACTTCCACCCACATCAGAGCACAAAGACACTCTGAATCAGTCTCCTTAACCCCTTATGTAAACAGAATAAATCAGAAATACAATTTTTTGATTGATGCTGAAGGATTTGCTTTCTTAGCCCAAAAGCAATTTAAAACTCACACCAGGTGAGAGTTGTCCTAAGGGCAGAGCTCTTTTTACAGTTTTCAACTTCCAAGGTAGCTTGACTTACTACCCAGGCTACAATGCTGGTGTTGTCGTTGCCAAAGCCTGTAGAGACATCACCTGCAGCATCGTGCAAATAAAACAAAACACACAAACAAGATGGAGAATGGATAAGGCTAAATGAGCCACAGAGAAGGTTGCTGTGCCCTTTTTATAAATGATAAACACAGGCTCTGAGATTAAAGGACTTGGGATGGCCAATGGCAAGTCTTATGTAGGGAAGCATTCTGATTTTTTTTAAAACAATTAAATATGCTGAATTTCAATTCTTTCTTTTTCCTTCTCTGTTGTCTGCTCTACTTTCAAAATTTGGATTGTAATCCCTATAGGGCAAGCTCTTCTCAACTGCTAAGGACTTTGAATATTTTGAATATACACAATTGGCAGAGAATCAGAAGACATTCTTTTTCTTTTCTTTTGTTTCTCTTCTTATCTTTCGATGATCTTTAATTCTTGTCTTCTCTCTGTTAATTCGATCTATATTTATGCTTTGCCTTTTGAAGTTCCCTGTTTTGGATGAATGAAGATACATACAGGAAGGTGATGGATGGCCGATGGGGGGGGGCTATGTGAGGGGCAGGTTAGAGAGGATCACCCAGGGAGGGAGGCTGGGGAAAGTTCCCAGGGGAGAGCTGGGAGGGTTCACTCTTCTGTGTGTGGAATTGTGATAGAGGGCCTTATATTCACTTTCTCTTCTTTTCTTCCCTTTCTTATTCTTGCCTTTTTCTTATATCTTTTCAGTAGATTCGTTTGGTTTTTATTGTATTTTATGTGGAAAACTTTTAATAAAAATTGATTCAAAAAGATCAATTGCTATAGACATTGACTGAGCCATATAATTCAAGATTTTAATAATCTCCTGCATTAATAGGACTCATGTAAAAACATAAATCTCAAGAGAAATGTCAAACTTTTCCAAATGTCTGCAAGACTTAAATAGCTATCTTCACATGCCAGACCTTTTCTTAAGATTTGCCTGTGCTGCAGGTACCTGACGGGTGACATTGCTTCTCAGCACACTCAGCTCTGGTCCTGTTTTGCCCCAAATGTCTGTGACATTGGCAAGGTTTGTACAGTCCCCTCACATGGCCTGCAGAGGAAATAGCTCTACACAAGAAGAGACTATGGTCGAGTCAGGGCCCTTCCTCACATGAAGGAACTCTAAATGTGTACATCATTGTATTAACCAGGACACCTTGAAAGTTGTTGAGCTTTTTCTAGACAAACCCCAAAGTTGTTTTACAAAAACGGCAAAGATCCAGGACATTTTGGAAATTTGGGGAATTTCCCCCAGACGTCAATTCTGCCATTGAAATCCTGGTAACGCCCAGGAAAATCCAGACGCGTGGCAGCCCTAGGCTTGCCCCATAGCCTCCATGCTATCTGTCAACATGGGCATACATCAGTCTGCCTAGGGATAATGTGAACACTGGATTGGTCACAGTAGTTCAGCTCGCAAATGTGGGGTGCCTTATGCATCTGTAGTTGCAATTTGTAAACCAGGAACGGGAGGATGCAAATCAAGTGGGAATGAGACCCACCTGATTATTCCTAACATGTTACTGACCTTTTATGCTACTTACACATCACATTGCCAGTCTCTGGTTCCTCTGCTCCCAGTTTTAGAACAGAGCGAGAGTCCACCAGGCAGGGACTGTGTCAATTCTGCAGTCTGTATAGCAGGACCCCCCCCCCATGCACACACCCTACCAGATTTCTCTCCATACTAGTTTAATTTTCAACATTTGAGCCTGCATCATGTGTACTGGGTAAGATTGGTCCCTCTAGACTAGGAATGGGGGAAAAATTTTATTCAGTTCTCATTTCTATCAAATTGCAGTTTCTGAAACAATATGTGAAGTGAAACACAGCTATTCTTTAAAATGCACATTTATCTGAATTTTGCTATGCTGTTTGTCACCCAGTCATTGTTTTTTAAAATGCATATACAGTGATACCTTGGTTTAAGAACAGTCCGGTTTAAGAATGATTCGGTTTACAAACTCCGCAAAACCGGATATAGTGTCCCGGATTGAGAACTTTACCTCTATCTAAGAACGGAATCCAAACGGTGGAAGGGCACCAGTGGCGGGAGGCCTCATTAGGGAAAGCGCGCCTTGGTTTAAGAACGGTTTCAGTTTAAGAGCAGACTTCCGGAACGGATTAAGTTCGTAAACCAATGTACCACTGTATTAGGAGGAAGTGCACATAAAATGAATATAGTGGTGAAAATAACACACCAAAATGTGCTATTGCTTGCAAAAATGTGCAAGTTAGTGAAAAACAGTGCATATCAAAATGTGCTTATTAAGATGTGCCAATTGGCATGTCATGGACTGAGCCTGGGATTTTCTTCCAGAGTTGCAGAGCCTTCCCTTCCATTCCCAGTGTGTTGATATCATGTACCACTCTCAACACAGATTTTCAGGTGCCTTCTGAGCACACGGTGTAGGTCAGATATATATTACATGATATCCAAATCCTAATGGCCTGTCAATAGGAAACTTGTCCAAACAAGGCCATGGTTATTGCTTTCCCAGGAAATTGCATTAAAAGTCTCAAGGGAAAGAAGCACCTCAGATTCTGTCACACACACAGTTTCCTTGCCTGAGACACTCTGTCGTCTATGCTTTCATTCTCAGTTTAGTCAGAGAAGCTGCATTTCAAATTATTAGTATTGGATTGCAACATGAAATGATGAAAATGTAAAACATGGGAATACATATTGCAAATCACTTATTGGCAGGTCAGTTACCTCATTCTAAAGCAGATATATGCTCAGGCTTTTTGGAATTCTCAAATTAGAGCCCAGAAGACCTCACCGAAGGCAGACATTTCTGCTGGCACAGGAACATGCAAGTTAAACATCGGATGTAATGTTTATGCTGATATGTTGCAGGCTCTAAATCCAAAAAGTAATTCAGCTCCCTGTTGAATCAATTTTATAAATGCATGCCATTTCCCCCCTTTGCTTTTTGGAAAAGCAGTATGTGTGTGGGAACTGATCCTTTCACTTTTAGTTTAAATCACTGATACATTTATAATGGAACGATCAAGATTTTCATGAACCTAAACAGAATAACCACATCCTGAGCCGTTATTAGCCAAGACTTTCATTCAGCTGTTTAACAGGATCCCTCTCACTTTCATTATGAACAGACAATTGCAAAGAACAGTGTACAAAAGAAGGAGACATTGTCAACATTAAAGTTCTAGAAGGGCATCCAAGAGATATGTTTCAGTTATCTGTTTTGACACAGTATAATAATAATAATAATAATTTATTATTTGTACCCCGCCCATCTGGCCGGGTCTCCCCAGCCACCCTGGGCGGCTTCCAGCAAATATTAAAAAACAAAACATTAAAATATCACAGATTAAAAGCTTCCCTGAACAGGGCTGCCTTCAGGTGTTTTCTAAAGGTCATGTGGTTGTTTATTGCTTTGACCTCTGATGGGAGGGCGTTCCACAGGGCGGGCGCCACCACCGAAAAGGCCCTCTGCCTGGTTCCCTGTAGCTTCGTTTCTCGGAGTGAGGGAACCGCCAGAAACACAGGTTTCCTAGTCAGCATTTAGTCAATTCACAGACAGTCCTAGCAAGGCTAGTGTTCAAATTCATACCGATTCAGTCCTTATCTGAATCTGGAGATAAACTATTCTCAACTGGACTTTTATTTCCTTGGTGCCTCACATATATAGTTGTAAAATTTAGGACACAATCTTATACCTGCTTAAAGGTAAAGGTAAAGGGACCCCTGACCGTTAGGTCCAGTCGCGGACAACTCTCGCTTTACTGGCCGAGGGAGCCGGCGTACAGCTTCCGGGTCATGTGGCCAGCATGACTAAGGAAGAAGAGGCCACCTTTTAAGCAACATTTTTTTCTTTCTCATTCAGAAAATATATAATATTTAAATATTATAAATATATAATATAATATTTTGCTGAACAGACCGATTTGCAGAACTAATCAAGAAAGGAGATGGCTTTTTCTTTGCTTTATCAGAAAGATGACAAATGAGCAAACAGAACCAGAGGTTATCTTCTCAACAGCAGCAGGAACTACAGAACTGAGAGGTCATTTTATTCATGTGTCTAAAGCAGGTTGGGAATTCTTATTCCGGAGATAATACTCAGAATAATATAAAGACAAAGCAACACCCACCCTTCAAACTGTCCCTGAATATTTCCAAACTTGGTTGGTTGACTGCCTCATCAGTGCATTAGCCTTGCTAGTATTTTCAGGAAAAGCAAGCTCAATCTCTCCTACCACTGACTAGGTAGAGGTCTGAAACCACATGTTTATTTTCTCCAGCTATAAAAAGTTTATAAGGGTAGCTGGCATTCTTATGGGCCACTGTACAGCGATTTGCTACTGCATTCCACTCTAATACAGAAAAGTCTCTGTGTTTCCTACCAAAGGGAAATCCTTGTGATATGGCTGTGCAGCAGCCAACAAGAGCACAGACACCTCCTAAAATATACCACTGCCTTTGCTTTTAAGCAAATGGATATATGGAATGGGAGAAGCTTTTGCATAAGTGAGGAACAAATCTAAGCGGCCCAAGAAGGCTGAAGAACATTTGTAGGTGTAACATATTATCCTAAGAAGCATAATTCCCCCCCCTCTTAAAAATTATGTAATAATAGAAACACTACAGTGTGTGAGAGAAAACCTTACTCCAATGCTCCTTGCGTCTCACTGTCAATTACTTGCTATTATAAACCAGCTGTTTCCATTCCTTTCAATGGTAGCATGTTTATTCAATCCTGCAGAAGATCTGGTTCTTTCCGTCTTCAAACACCAGCAGGTGTCAGAACACAGCAGGGATATTGGAGATCCGTAAGGTGCCTGCGGAGCAAGTAGCTCCAAAGGCCTCAAGCAAGTGAACCAAAATGAACAAATGAGATAAAGGAAGGGGCAGAGCCACTAGCCAATCTAATCTTCTGTAAACACACCATGGCAAAATGATGCCAGGGTTCACCCAGTTGGTAGAACGAGTGCAAACAGCTTTCCTCTTCAAGATTTTTACTGTCTCAGTGCTGCAACCCCAGAGTCGTCTGCGACTGGACCTAATGGTCAGGGGTCCCTTTACCTTTACCTAACTAATTGCTGCGTGTATGCAACTATTCACTAACCTTTTTGTCTATGTTGTTTAACATCACAACTGGAAACAGCAGTGTGAAGGATGTGCTAAAGACCAAAGATGCCCTGTACGCCTCACCCTTAAGACCAGAGTCTTCCTGAGCAGGCTCAATGCACATGGGTACTTTCTCTAGGCCTGATTCACTGAACAGGGAGCCACAGAACTACAGCAACCATACATAAATCCACTAGAGTGGATTTCCTGAACCTGCAACTGGGTCTGCTTCCCTCTCCTGTTTTCAGTGAGCCCTCTGCTTAGCAAGTCTTCCCGTCTCCTTCATGGTGTATCCCAGTGTTGGTCCAACTTCCTTTGGTTTGGCTCCAGGGGCCCAACTACCCAAGAGTATCCTCTCGAATGTATGGGGGTTTGCTCTCGAATGTATGGTTTACTTTTGCAGAAATGGCCAGTGTGGGGGCCCAATCCAGATCTGAATGCTGAGGGAGGGAGAATTTAGCCCTTGCTAAATCCAGATCAAGAGCTCCATGCCGGCAATATGCCGATGGGAACTCCTCAGTCCCCTTGTCTTGCTGGGATTCACACTCTGTTTATTCTCCCTCATCCCACCCACCACCATGCCCAGGACTCGCACAGCCCCCCCCCTTCAGATGTTATGGAGAAAGAGAGCTGAGTATCATCAACATACTGGTGGCACCTCACCCCAAAACGCCTCATGACACCATATAGAGTGTCCAATGGCACCATATAGTGTCCAATGGCACCATATAGTGCCCAATGGCACCATATAGAGGTTTTACTAAAATCAAGTTGTATATTAAATAAATAAATAAATAAATAAATAAGCAAGCAAACAAGCAAGCAAGCTAAAATGGATGCTAAATAGCATTGGAAATAAAATAGTTTCCTTCAGAGCACCCTATATCCTAATTGCCAGAAAGGGACTGAACATCATTTTGCCAGTGCTGCAGCCTGTACATAACCACCTCAATAGGATCGGAGCTACTGTAATATGGAGCCCCCAGTCCAATGATACTGAAAGCTGTAGAGAGGTTCAGAAGCAGGTTGCACTGCCCTTGCCCCACTCCCACTCAAGGTCATCCATCAGGGTGACCAAGGCTGGCTCAGTCCCATGGCAGTGTCCTTCAAGAATGCCTGCAGCTGCCCTGCCACCATCCCCTCCACCACCTTCCCTAGAAAGACCTGGAAATGAAACATACAACACATGAGCCAGTGTTCTGGTGAAGCTGAGATTCCCTCTGTCCTGCAGCATGAGCATTCAAAAATAATCATCAGCACGTGGAACCCTTATCAGCACATCTACATTGGCTTTGTTTTGTTTTGTGTGGACATGGGCTTAAACACATGCCATCTAAAAGGTTGCATCTGCCGAACACAACATGCATGGACTGTGGTGTAGGCTGTAGCCCTATGTTAGTATATGTGCAAAAAATACCCCCATCAGATTGTTTGACTTGAAGCATAAACATGTGCTTAAGGAAGACAAGTTTGACAGCTCAGGGACCTAATCTTTTCATTAACAGCCTTCCATGTCTATTAGCCTGTCTCCCTGGATTTCCTTTTGTGCCACAACTAGAAACAACTTTTGCAACAGAACAAACAGGCATGTGCAGAAATTTGCATTCTTTACATTAAAAATGTTTCAAGATGTAGCTAGCCTAGGGATTGCTTTCCCATACAGCAAGAATCCCATCTCTAACCATTTCCTGCTCACAACCAATTGCTAAGTGACTTGTTCCACTCTCACTTACACTGTGCTCAGTTCATAGGACAATCCCCATCACTAGGGCAGCTTCACATATTGTGCTCTTTCAGAAAAAAGCAGAGCTGTCATTTTACATAGAAGCAGGGGAGGAATTATTTGGGATTTTATTTCTTTTCTACTCCTTGGGACTGAAATATGGAAATTGAAATGATTTATGCAATCCACATTCTCTGCATATGTGGTGCATATTTCTCTGCATATCTGCACATTCTCTGCATATGTGGTGCATATGTGGTGCATAGAGTTCTGTGGTGATCAAGAGAGTATCACCAATTCTTCCAGTCTTCATTTTCTGTAGCAAATGTTCTTCACTAAAGGCACGTTCCCATGTGTTTAACTGGGCCACATTCCCATGCAGATGCCGGATTGTACTCTATGGGAGGACACCAAAGTCTTGGCACTCACCCCCAGGTGCCCAGCCGTGAGTTTACAAGCAGTGACTACACCACAAACGGTCATCTAACCTGCCTACTGTGTGATGGGGTTGAGCAGAGTGGGAGCAGTTTGGTGCTGAAACTGAGTAAAGCTATTGACATCAGCTCATCTTGTCTAGGGGAGAGGAGAGCTGAAATGAGTTGGACTACTCATATATTATTACAGATCTGTTTCCCATCTCTCAAAAAATGATGTCTCTGCTAGCTCTTTAACTTAAAGAACCCTACTCAAATGTGACTCACAGGACATCCGCATTAGATTTTCTATAGCATTTAATTTTCCACAGAGGCAGTTGCTGCTAAAGCTATATTAAATATAGGCTTGGTAATACTTCTGACATTCGTAGGCTGCCGTGAAATATTAATGGGAGGGGAGAACACATGAGTGGAGCAGCTGACTTTCTGAAATGGGGCTGTAAAAGGGCTTGTGGCTTCTGTCCCATGGGGTTTGAAAGAGCATTTTAAAGTCACATAGGTATTGTAAGTTTGGGGGTACAGGGTTGTCCTAGAGATCCAGTTCTACTCACTTTCTTGCAACACACAAATAATTCTGTGTGTCTTGTAGCCATTGAACCTCCCCCCCCCCGCCTTAAAAGCAATATATTTTTTTACCTTACTGTTCTTCTTACTGTCAGGTATGAATTGTTGAAGAGTAAAACTTATGCACCTTTAAGTTCCAATGGCTTCTATGAAACAGTCAAGTACATGCTTAAAATCCATGGGCTTTAAAAGTGCTTAATTTTGTCTGCATCAAAACCAAAACATTTTACCTTATAATTATTTTAAATGTTATTTCCATTCTTTTCACCCCAAACAATTTTAGTTTATGATGATCTTTCAAGATGCCCTCTAGCCCATAATCTCTCCTGCAATTGTCGCTGTATGTTAGTTCACAGACCACAGCAGGTCTGGTGCCTAATGGCTCTTATGAATAATTTTATATTACACTTCATTTAAGTTTGAGGTCAGTGTAGCAGAAGTTCTTGCACAGCTTATTATTTCTTCCAGAAGACATGCTTTCATCTTCCAGATAGAGTTTCTATATCAGTCATAGTAGCTTCTGAGAAAAGCTCCACTTCTAAATATTAAAATACAGCCTGTCATAACCCAGTTTCAGCTGCCCTGAGATTGAGCTGCCTTTTGGGCTCCTAAAGGAGTTGATCTTAAAGGTAAAGGGACCCCTGACTGTAAGGTCCAGTCGCGGACGACTCTGGGGTTGCGGCGCTCATCTCGCTCTATAGGCTGAGGGAGCCGACGTTTGTCCGCAGACAGCTTCCGGGTCATGTGGCCAGCATGACTAAGCTGCTTCTGGTGAACCAGAGCAGCGCACGGAAACACCGTTTACCTTCAAAATATTCAAAGTGTTCACTCCAGGATGGTATCCAGCTGTTCCTCAATCTGCTAGGCAGTGTTTTCCTAATCTTCAACCCCAGACACCTCAAGTTCATTCATTTTCCTTTCCACACAAAAAGTCCAAAGGGGGCTCTTCAACTGTTATTATTACTAAATGTCAAGAATAGTCTTCCAGAAGAATCACCAGAGGCTTGGTGGCTTTTTCCTCTGAATTCACTCCAACTTGTACACAGGATCCTTTCCCTCTCAGCTCTATCTCTGTCATCTCACTATGTTTCTCTTAATGTTTATGTCAATGATTTCATTCTATTCCTCCAGCATCACAACTCCATCATTTGTCTGTTTCACACCTCCAGGCACCTGTGTGGAGGTCCTCTCCATTTCACCATCTGCTGCCTCCGCTCTAACATTGCACTCTCATGTTCAGGCAGATCTTTATCAGTACAGTGGTACCCCGCAAGACGAATGCCTCTCAAGACGAAAAACTCGCTAGACGAAAGAGTTTTTCGTTTTTGAAGTCGCTTCGCATGACGAATTTCCCTATGGGCTTGCTTCGCAAGACGAAAACGTCTTGCGAGTTCCCAATGCATTCCTATGGGAAACCGCGCTTCAATGCATTTCTATGGGAAACAGCGCCATCTAGCGGTTCGCAGGACCGTGCTTCGCAAGACGACAAAACTCGCAAGACGACAAAACTCGCAGAACGAATTAATTTCGTCTTGCGAGGCACCACTGTATTCCCTACCCCCAAAAAAGGTCTTGTGTATTATTTGGTCTGATCTTTCTCTGATCTATTTTTGTTTACCATTTTATATATCTTAGCTCTGAGCTCTTTCAATTGCTCATCCAATAATTGTCACATGATACCAACAGTCAGTGGAGTGTTCAACAGTATCTTTGTCATATTGTTAGTCTCCATCTTAACAGTCTCTGCCTTGAGTAAGTTTGTCTCTTTAAGAAAAAAGTGCATTCCTTTCCCACACTAAGGAATTTAGTTTCACTTTTGGAGCCAGCAGTTCACAAAAAGGATAGAATTTAAAAATAATGTAAAATGAAGATTCTTAACAACCAGAGCATTCTTATCCGTTTATAATCTTTGTTAATCACAAATAGGATACACCTTTTGTTTCATTTATTTAGCCTGTTAGTTTTTCCGCCTGCCAGAATGACTAACCAGCTGAAACCCAGGAAATGTTTACAACTGTTGGGATAGCTCAATCAGACGAGCATGAGATTCTTAATCTCAGGGTTGTGGATTTGAGCTCCACATTGATTCCTGCCATTGCAGGGGATTGGACTAGATGAACCTCGTGGGCTCTTCCAACTTAACAATTCTATGATTCTGTGAAAGTAATAGACCTGTAATGATGGTGTTGGGAAGGCTAAAACTGAGCTGAGGCTTGCAAAAGATATTAAAAACAAGAGGCACATTTTTGGCTACGTTTGGAGCAAGAAGTAGAACAAGGAAGGGATTGATCTGGTGACTTGGGATGTGTTAGCAGGGGATGCCCAATTTATTATCCCCTGCTCTTCTTCGGCAAGGGACATTGGGTTAACCTGAGGGGAATAGAACAAATGATGTAAGAAAGGACTTGCAGTCCAGGTAAGGAAATGATTAGAGAACACTTATCTACTTTGAATGGGTTTGTCTCCAGGGCCCAGATGAATTACATTCTGTGGGGTTGCAGGAGTTTGAGGATGTTATTTTAGAGACACCAGCCATAATCTCAAAGAATTCTTGGAGAACGGCTGTATGCCCGAAGACAAGATGGGCAATTTTCCTCCTTATCATAAAAAAGAAAAAATATGTTCAGCAATTGGTCTGTCGGCACCTATCTACTTATAGAGGTATACAGCCCACCCTTCATCAGGAGGTCCCAGGGCAGGTCAGTGCAATTAAACCATGTAATACATAAACATTAAATGGAAGGGATTTCCAGTTATTTGCAGTATCTGTGAAATGAGCTGGTTTGTAGTTGTCCCCACCTTACAGAATTTTAGCCGACAAGTGAAGTCAGAGCTAGGACTGGCAAGTGGCCATTTTGCACATTACTAGGCAGAGCTGTAATTGACCCAGGTGGCGCTGTGGGTTAAACCAGAGCCTAGGGCTTGCTGATCAGAAGGTCGGTGGTTCGAATCCCCGCGACGGAGTGAGCTCCCGTTGCTCGGTCCCAGCTCCTGACCTCCTAGCAGTTCAAAAGCACGTCAAAGTGCAAGTAGATAAATAGGAACCGCTCTGGCGGGAAGGTAAACGGCGTTTCCGTGCGCTGCTCTGGTTTGCCAGAAGCGGCTTTGTCATGCTGGCCACATGACCTGGAAGGTGTATGCCGGCTCTCGGCCAATAAAGTGAGATGATCGCCGCAACCCCAGAGTCGGACACGACTGGACCTAATGGTCAGGGGTCCCTTTACCTTTACCTTTAGGCAGAGCTAGGAATTTGGAATACCTTTTCCTGCTTCTGTCTTATTGCTCCCCAGATATGGCATATAGTGGTGTGTGTGTGTTTGCACATCCTATGGATTTCAGCAGCAGCAGAGGAGAAAGGACTGCTAGGAGGAGTGCAAAACTGGACATCTTCATCTGCCCCTGCTGTATCCAGTATGTCTCTCCCATATCAGTTTCTACAGCCACAGCAGGTGCTGTAACTCTCCAACACTCCTCCATTGTCTGCCAAGACAGACAGATGTCAACCAGCCAACATGCAATTTATGCTATTAAAATATGCTGGTGTTTATTTTCTAAATATAAAAAATATAGAATTGTGCTGTAAATCAATGGGATTTACTTTTGAGTAAATACAGGATTATGTTATTATTCTCTCTCTCTCCCTCCCATTCCAATCCTATTTTTAAAGCAATTAGGCAGGGGTTATTTAAGTATCACTGCTATTTGGCAGGAAACCATTTTGGCTTAATTTTTTTTTTTTTGCAATGACCAACCAGTTTTGACAATAAACTGTTACATGTGGTGTATGCATTTTTACATCTCCAGTGTTGGCAAGCTTTTTGTTTTGTTATTTTGCTGTAAATTACTGGGCAGGATGCTCTCCTGGCTTTGTGTACGTTTATTTTTCTTTACAGGAATGGCATTCTATATTTGTATTTTTCCTTCCATTAGCTCAAGGCTGTGTCCCTTACCTCCCCATTCCTCTTTTTATCTTTGTAACAGCCCAGGGAGGAGGGAGGATAGGCAAAATTATTATATGCACATATATATGCAGCAGATTCTACCAATAGATTGCAGGGTGACAGTGTGCTTCCACTCCCATCCATCAGGTCCAGGAAATCCTGTTGGGATCCCTGCCACTATGTTCAAGGCTTAGGGCTTGTCCACACTTCCCCTTGTCCCGTGATTAGGAAGCACGGATCCAGTCAGTTTCCCCACTTTCCCCCTGCTTTCTAGGCATGGGTCCTGGTCATGCTTGCATCAATCCCTAGAAAACCCTGTTGGCGTTTGCTCTGATTCATATACAGCCATTCAACGAAGTCCTGTGAGCAGTTCACAAAACATGCAAGGGGCTGAGGGGCTATGAGGGAGAGTTGACAGTTGTTTTGCCGCCACTTCAAGCGAAGGCTTTGGCTGCCCACAGCAGGCATGGCATTGCGATGCTCTTCTCATAGGGCACGGTGTCCCAATTTACGAAGGGGACATCTCACAATCTAGTCAAATTGCCCATACCTACGCTTATCAAGCTATTCCACTGAAATCAGTGAACTTAAAACTTCATACATTTTGTTGGGTCATCTCCTGTTTCAAACTGATTCATCTACGGTATAACTTGCAAGCAAACTCTGAGACGCATCTCTGGCTTTTCAAGATCAATTTAATATCAAAAATCCCAAGTGTCTATACAATTTTGGGTGTTGCTTGGTAATATTGTGTTGCATAGTAAAACCTGGAGCAGGGGCATGGAGGAGAGGGGAGGAATAGCCTATCCATTTGGAAAGAATAATCATGTAATATTTATTGTCTGGGATTGAAATGTTTCTAATATTCAAAGTAATAAAATGTCAGGAAAACCTAGACTTCCTGATGTAAAGAAGGCTATAAATTTCTTTGTTCATCAAGCCCAAAGTAGAAAAAAGTAGCAATATTTTATGATAAGCAAAAAAATAATAAATGAAATTGAGTTCTAAGTTGAAGCAGTAGAGAACCCCCAGAGGGCACAATAGACTTACCTTTGGGAGTCTGGAGGAAGCAAATGGCAGCCAAGTGCACAATCCATGTATAATAAAATTCAAGGAAGTTTCAAATATAATTTCAGCAAGCAGTGAGGTATTTATTCAGCATCCAGCTCTGACAACTTCCCCCTCCCTCCGCTCAATATACAAGTATCATAAAAACACTAACTATTGCCCTCCCTGCACAAACCAGGAACTTATTTCAAGTTGATACTTTGCTTTTCAAATAATTAGAATGTGTTTTAAAATACATTTTTGTAAGCTCATTTAATACCTTTTCACCCCTAACCATCTAATTCTACAGCATATAATTCTCAACTTCTTTCAAACTGCATATGTATTATTTGGGTCCATAAGCTTAGGACACAATTAAAAATACTGCCTGCGTAAAAGGAAACTCATGATAAGTTTGCCAAAACTGCACCATATTTGTATGTCTTGGCTCTGGTTCTACTGGAATATAAAGTATGTTCTCTATTCTGTAGGCATCCCCAGTAACTGGAAGAAATTTGCTTTGAGATGTTATCTACCCAGGTGTTCTCCTCTCAAAAAATTATTTGCACTCCTGTAGGAAAGGCTAGGAAAACTCCCTGCCAGAATCAGCAACAACAGCTTGGCCAGAATTTAAATACCGGTACAGACAATTGCCAGCATTTGAGGAGTGGTGGGTGGTGGGGTGAGACAGAAAGTTCTGAGTTGGTGAGCAGGTCTCCAGAGTTCAAATAATGGATTTCCTCAGTATTTGACACCCATAGGTGTTACAAACTTAGAACACTTATGTCATTATAAGGCTATAAGCCTTTGTAATAAACCAAGATGTTTGGTCTCTTCACTATGAAAGTTAGCACAGAAGATTTACCAGGTAAGGGAATACAATCTGGCTATATCTCAGAAAACTCCAGTGAGGAAAGTCTGAACTACAGGTTTTTAAAAAAAAATAAAATAAAATGCCCACTATTCAAATTCTCCTTTTGCCACACATGATATTACAAATTCTAGAATATTGCAGGAGTGCTCCCTTCAGTTTCTTAAAATGAAAGTTCAAATTATAATTAATAATTTCACTAGGACAAGCTATGAGAGCATCCTATTTAACAAATTGAGTCTCCTGGATGGAAACTGCTTTCTCCTGCCTTTCTCCCAATGGCCAGTGCCAGATTGAGAAGGCTGCCACAGTAAATAGGAAAAGAAAGGCAGAAGAGGAAAAAATGTGTGCTGCTGCTGTTCTCGCTCTCTCTCTGTGTGTGTCTGTTTTGTGGGAGATTTCCCCCCCCCCCTCCAAAATATCACTGAGATGTCAGAGAGAGGTGACCATCGTATTCCCCTTGGCCATAAGCAATGTGAAATGTGGGGGAGGAAAAATTGAATCCCTGTTACCCACCTGTGGGAGGTAAATAATAAAAGAACTGGCTGGGTGCCAGGATTCAAAATGCTGGGCTAAATTCACTCTCCAGCAGGAGAGAGCCCCCGGTAGCAGAGTTTAAAGACACAAAAGTCAAGCAGGAGTATAGGGTTAGAAATATAAGTTGTTATACTCTTTTATCCCATTTAGTCAGCTTGCAATGAACAGCCCAGAGACTGTTAAGTAAGTTTAAAATGCTTTACTTACACAATGTTCCAAAGGTCCAATATCCTAGCAGCAGCAAGATACCTCTTGGGTAGAAAAAAAAAAATAGCTTCAAGCACATGCTCTAAGCTTGGAGCTTGCTTAGATACATCTTCCACGGTCAGTTACATGGCACAGAGAAAATGAGAACAGGAAGCGAAGGCTTCACTTCCTCTCTCATCAGTTTATTATTGGGTAATACAGTAGTTCTGGTGTTGAACCAGATTGCCTTGCCTGGTAGCTTGGCATTCTTCCCTGGTGCGTTGACTTGGGAATATTTCCTAATAAGATTATTGTACTACTTTTTCATTAAGAGGTGGCTGATTTGGTTCCATCTCAAAAGTTGGCCTATCTCTTTTCAATAGATTATAACTGGTACTGCTTGGGCATCTTGAGGAATCTCCATTAAGCACAGACCCACTTCAAGTGACTCTCTTAAACCAAAGGTTATGTTGTTTTTCCTCTGATGTGTTTTGTAAATCGGCAGTGTTAACAGAAAATGTTTGGAGTCAGTGTTTGCACATGTACAGCATTACAGTTTAAGATAGTTTCCCCCATGACCATTGTAAGATATTATATATGGCAAAGACAAAGCACCTGTATAGTTTATAGCTATATTTTTCCTCTATATTTCTAGTTTTGGTTATCCTATATCTCTTATTGCTAGCAACATAGATAAATATTTGTATTTTTCTCCCAGTTATAGAGAAAAGACAACTGATGCTCCCCTGTAATTAATATCATTCCTGGGAATAAGATATGAAGATTTCAACGTAATACATGGTACTCTGTCTTTTAAAGGGTTGTTTCTATTGCTTCCATCAATGATTTATGGAAGTTCAAGTATCTGATTCTTGTCTTTCCATGATATATGGGATTTTTTAAAGTGTCATTATCTTAAGGGACCATAAAAGTAATATTAGAATATCTACCCTTTTACTGGTTTTAAAGCCATCTGGCCTTACTTAAGCCACCAAATGTACGTTCAATTCCTCCAGGGATGGTTTTGTTGCATAATGTTGGCTTGTTGCCCTCTGAAAAAGTCAAGGATTTAATGCATGCCACCAAGTTTCCCCAACTGAACTGCTGCTCTGTACAGATGTACAGTTGGCACTTTAAAAGCCTAACCTGGTCCCTAGACTAAAACCAAAACCAAAGAAGATTCACTCAGCCAAAGAACTGTAATAGAATAGTCTTCAACTTGGGGCTAGACCTGTGACAAATGTCACTATCTATTTATCCTTAAATTATCTGTGGAAGTGTTTATGTACTATGAAACATTCCACATGAGCTAGACAGGAAACGATAAAATATTTTATGAGAACAGCACATGGCTGACGGCAGTTTTAATGCAAATTTGGTCCCATTCTGAAAAATGCCAGAAAAGAATTTTTTCCACAATCCCGCTTTGACCCCCAAGGCACACTCTACCGCTTCCAAACCATGTAAGCCTGAGAGCCTCCTAGGAAGTAACATAAACTGGCTGGCTGACCAAAATGAAGGCAATAGGAAGAAAACTAGCAAGCTACACTTCACACCATTAAAGGGAAGATCTGTTTAGAACCCGGAGTAGCTTCTCTTCTAATAAAACTGTTTTAAGTTACCTGAAGTCCTGACACACTAATGAATAACAGCTTCACCTAAGCATGTTTGGATCCCACTTGCTTCAAATATGCAGCTTCCATGCCTTATGCAGCAAATCATTTGGAAGCTTTTAATGATACTCACATTTCTTCACATCCCACCTTATGTCTAGGCTCATTCTGAAGGGTGAGGGTGCAGGCTTCCTAACAAGCAAGTCCCACTCTGTGCATTCTCTGATAGTACACTGATGTAGGGGGTTATACATTCAATCACTGAACCACATTTATTGTACCTGGGTGCAGATCCCATTGAATTCAACAGGCTTAACTTCTGAGTTGAGATGAATAAGGTTGCACTGAGTCACAATGCCTCTCCATACTACTATATGTATCTACAATAAGGAATCAATGTTATCTACAAACCAAGTATATAAACACAAGCCAATAATATAGGTTACTTGATCCTCAGTGATTTATTTTGCATTCCCTTTTTTTCCAACACAACGTCCTTCTTGAAGACTTGGTTCTGCTGTTTATCCCTTCTGAACAGATTCCAACACAGCCTTTGGCATATTCCATTGGCTGAGCTCAGTGGGCTGGACTGCACCTAAATAGGCTGGAATGTGGCTGATTATTATAGAGCAGGGTGAACAACATCACCTCAAAGGTTATCTCATAATTTTGAATGGCACCCTCACCCTAGATGAAGCTTACGATGGAAGCTAAAAGGGATGTGATCAAAAGAATAGGAATATCAGCAAGTATAGGAAAAGGAAAAACTTAAAAGAATGCTGTATTCACCCATTATGTGAATATATACAGGCTGGTCCAAGAAAGTGAGACAAAGTGTAGCTTGTTTTCCTTATAATTCTTGCTTCTTGGCTTCCTTATAATTTTTGCTTCTTGGAGAAGAGAAAGGTTATTATATGGGTTTCTTGAACAAACCTAGATTTTATAAATAATTGCCTGTCAGACTGT
Organism: Darevskia mixta; assembly: GCA_034641385.1. Taxonomy (NCBI): domain Eukaryota; kingdom Metazoa; phylum Chordata; class Lepidosauria; order Squamata; family Lacertidae; genus Darevskia; species Darevskia mixta. The sequence continues at coordinate 2,947,559 of JAWWNH010000130.1, forward strand.
TCAAGACAGACAAATATACAGCAGACCAACAAAAACATGATCTGTCATATTTCTAAGAGAAATATATGTTGATTTTTCATTCTCTGGGGTTGTAAGTGTACCAGTAAGAAAGACATGCCAGTGCTTTTTCTGCTTATGCGTTTTTTTAAAAAACAAATGTAAAATCTGGGAAAGATACAGCTACAGAAGGAATTTTTATTCCAGTATTCTTGGCCCAAAATGTTTTCATTTGCTTATATGCCTGCAGATCGAAACCAAATACAATAAATGCTGGTGTCCTTTTAAATAGTCTGGATGTTTACAGCAAGCATATAATTTTCCATCATTATGGACGCCAAGAAAAATAAGAAATCATGATAAAAAGAAAAGTTTAATCATACATTTCAGCAAGCATAGACGGAACATCAGAAATGTTTCTTCTTCTTTATTGTACATATTATTTTTAGTTCTTTAACATGCAGATTAGTTCCAGGAAAATGACATGAATTTTTTTAAAATTACAACTCTGCCAGTTCGTACAGTAGAATACTGTATCAACTGCAACAATTCACAAGAATATCCAGTTTTGAAAACTGTCCAGTGATAATTTTGGTATATATAATAAATCATTCTGTTAGTTGATTGTGAATGTCCTCTGTTTGCAACCTTTCTTGGTCCTTTGATTAGGTTTGCTGCAGCACTTGCCAATGGGTTGATATTGGAGAGTTTAAGTGAAACATTCAATGCGCTTCCCATCCAAAATGATAACCAGAACAGTTTCCATGTTCAGACACCACCCCAGAATTTGTACTATGTACTGCTATAGTCTTCATGAAGACCACAGATATACTGTATGAATGTACAGACAAATTAACAGATAGTAACTCATGAATTCCATTTAGTTTGCTCTAACACACTTGCTGCTCAATATGCATAGAGCTTAATACATTTCACTCAAAAAAAATACTGAAAACACGAATGGGACATTTGAGGGAAAGTAAGCCTAGTAAGTTTGTTTGCTTTCAGCAATGTCATTAGGAAACCTTAAATCTTAATATTGATTTTTGAAGGTCACTGTGACTTGGCCTTGTTTACCTCAAATGGAAAAGCCTACTATTTGACCCTTACCATGGTCCTAGGCACTGCTTTTTTTCTGAGGGGACGCACGGGTACGTATTAAAACTGTATGCACATTTCACTCTTGCAACTGAAAATGTGTTCTAAAAGTGTGACAGAGCAATTAGCTGCCTTCCAAGGAGTCCACTCCCTGTGTCTATGCATGACTCCCTATTCTGAGTGTGTGCCCTGATTGAAGGAGCCTCACCTTAGAGACACAATGAGCTGCCTTCTCTGATGGTGGAAAACTAGGCAGCATTTCCGCACCAGGAATGATGATAAATGCTTCAATTACGCCTGATACAGTGCTGCACCATAATTACCATACTTTCACCTAAGGACATCCATAGTGGGTGTGTGGTTTGGCCCCACAGGAGGCTTTATTTATTTAATAATAATGTTGTCATGCTACAATAGCAGTTCTCTCACAGTTTGGAAATGACTGTTTTTTTCAAAAAACAAACAAGGTAAACCAGTATTATTATACTGATCACAGATGGAAGCTGAGATTGGTGAGTTCTTAGCTCAGCTTAAATTTCACAGTAAGGACTTCCTGGCTCACAGCTCATGGACAACTGCTACAGTACCCCAGTTTTCAACGGACATTGAATGCTTAATTACTAGGGGTTCCCCCCCCCCAAATACTTCAACTGACATCCCTAAAAAAAACCTTTTCCTGGCAAGAAGGAAAGAAAAGAGAAAAGAAAGATCAGTTGCCATTTAATGGACAAAAAATAAACCATATGCTGGCTTCTTTTTGCCCTGCTATGTAAAAGGATATATAGTGATGAACTAAAATTAACAAAAGGGATACTGCATTCTCATCCACCTACACAATAGCCCAAACATCCTGCCATTAATTGCCTAAATGTTCCATTTAGAAAAGAAGAGTAACAATTGGCGGGGGCTGAAAAAAGAGACAGTCAGCCAGTTGATAGTCACAACAAACCAGCCCACTCACCAGTAGACACATGCTTGCTGGAGCTTTTATTTATTTACACCCCCCCCTCCACGAAGGGTGCCATGCGGGGAGGGGGAATCACCTTAATATAACATGGTCTTTCCTGTTGCTGTAGCCACATCCATATTAGCAAGCAAGAAAAGTCATCCCATTTCTGCGGTAGGCGCTCTGTCAAAGAAAGAAAATCTGTAATGAATTATCACATCAATTTAAACAAGGAAAAGAAGCAGAGAGCAGAGCAAGGCTTTCTTCCTGTTTTGTAGACCATTCTGGCTGCAATCTAACAGCAAGCATTAGAATGCTTCCACAATATTTCTGGTGAGGAAGCATTAAGCAACCACTTTTTCTATTAAAAGCTCAGTGTGGTTCACAAGTGGTTAGTGATACTATTTCAGGACATGTGCAAAAATATGACATCCTGTTTTGATAATTACCCAATACATGGGGGTCAAAACGACTATTATTGTATTTTTTCTGTCCTTTATAAATCCATGCAATCTCTTCACTCCAGGAGACTCTCCTTGACAGAGACTTCATGGGAACTAATCCTAGTCTCCTAGATCCAAATCCATCTACCTTGGTTTTCATATTTTTTTATATTGTTCACACTCATAATAGATAAGATGTATGCTGAAGACAGGTATATTTAAAGATTTCTATACCAACTTTCAACAAGGGCCTCTAAGGCAGCTTACAAAACCAATTAAAAGCATAAAAAAGCATCAACAATGGTTAAAAAAGGTTGGATAAAAATAAAATGAGCAGGATCTACAGATCAAAAAGTCATTTGATGTTAAAAGGTTGGGGAAAGGTGCAGACTACCTGCTTAAAGGTAGCAAAAGAGTCGACTGGATTTACTAGAGGAAGGGGCTACACAATTTAAGCATCATCTCAAATACATTTGTGGCTACCCTTTCTGCAGTCGCTAGCTCTAAAGGCAACACAAACAGAGATGATCATTTTAGTTGACAGACTGGCTCATTTGGTTCCTGACCTTTTGGAGGCTTAAAGCCATCACTTTGAATTGTGCTCAGAAACCATCTGGAAGGCAGTGAAGTTCTTTGAGCACAGGTGAAATGTGTTCCCCACTGTGAGTCCCAGTTTACAACATTTTGGACCAAGTGAAGTTTCAAAGCACTTTTTAGAGACAGTCCCAACCAAAGACAGCCATCACTACTGAGCCATTGATCTCTAAGGGCAGTGCAACACCAGCCAATACTGGTTGACTACCACTTCCATGTCAAACAGCCTGCCAACCAACAGTAGGACTTAGCTTCCATTTATGAGCCTCCATTCAATTCTTTACTGACTCTGCACACTGATTTAAAACATTCACTGATTCACCTGAACGGAATGAATGGGGCATATTGATGAATCTTTACCCCAGTGGCACATCTGCACAGCTTTTCGTAGACGTTGAATAACAAGGGACAAAACAGAGCTCTACAGAGTTCTTTAGCATAAATGCTGCTGGGTTCTCCCTCTCTGAGAAGCATCTGCCTCTTCCAAGACAACCAGTCCATACACTTGAACACATTATCAGCCAAGGGTCGACCACTCTGGAAGTAGGTGGTATTTCTGCATTTCTCTGTTCTCATCTCCAGACTGAAACAACTGGCCTGAGTCACTAATGATGAAGGGATGGAAGGCTCAGGGTTTGTTTGTTTTTTAAAATGTATTTATTTATTTATTTAGTGGATTTGTATATCACCCTTCAAAAATGTTTTCAGGGCATTTACTGAAATATAACAATGTAACAATATATAAAAGCACACAATCATAATCCAATAACAAAATAGCTAAGCAAAGCAGCTGGGAGAATAAAATAAAGGTTTTGGCTGGTGCAAACTCAACATTGTGGGCACTAGGAAAGTCTCCTTGGGGTGAGAGAGCCAAAGGGCTTTGAATGTTGACTGTAAGTCCTGGAATACTTGCTGCCTGCCTTGCTGGTTTTTTTCTACCTGGCCTGGGATGACAGTGCCTGGACTGACTCCAGCTACAAAAGCTGAGGCTGCTGAACAGAATCTTGGGCTGGGATATTGTTTAGGAGGGACTGTTGGGGTTATTGGTATCTACAGTCACAGCAGGCACTGTAACTCTCCAACCCCTGAAGGCACACTCTTCCATTGACTCCTGAGACAGACGGATGCCAACCAATGGTTTTGTTGTTGTTGCTGTTGTTGATATTCATTTTTTAAAATCTTTTTAAATCTTATTTTATGTGCAGGGCACTTTTCCCCTTATTTTCCAAGGATGGGTAGAGAATGCATGTGTGAAGCTTCAGTATTCACTTTTTAAAACTGAAATTCTATGCACACTTACCTGGGAATAAACCCTACAGAATTATGTTATAAGTGTATTAATTAATCACTACATGGCAAATAATATAAGCTTGAACATAAGAGCATTTTTTTTAAGTAAATAGCAAGACAATGTCATAAAAATTAAGAGCCGAGAATGAAATAGTCAAGCATAGGCCAGACCTTAAATGACTAAAAGAGATCCAATATACCACAAGAACCACAAGTCCAAAGATGTCATAGCTTTGTAGCCTGCCCAAGCTATTGGAGTTCACATTACGAATTTCATGCAAAATAACGTATTTTCCTTCTTGACCTTGAAATTTAAACAGTTTTATAACCACAGCAACAACCTTTAACACACAAATAAAACATTTAAAGCTACTGTGCGGCCTATATTGAGATAAATGAACCTGAGAATAAACTTGGATTCAGATTAAAGTTAAGCAGTTGAATTCTCCACAGTTTGGGGGATGAGATTTTGGCAGCCACAGAAACACAAGTTGGATTCAGGTCATAAACAATCCAGTCTACCCTATGCCCCCTTTAAAATCATACACACAGCTTTATTGTGGTCCATAGACCCAAAATACACAGTACAACAATAGCATATATTAAGGTGTAACATCGGCCTTGCTAGTAGCCTGTACCTATGAAGAAGAAGAAGAAGAGGAGGAGGAGGAGGAAGAAGAAGAAGAAGAAGAAGGAGAATAAGAAGAAGAAGAAGAAGAAGAAGAAGAAGAAGAAGAAGAAGAAGAAGAAGCAGCAGCAGCAGCACCCAACACTTCCTGCTCTGGCAAGCAAATACTTAACATGCTTGAAAGACGGCCTCAAAGCCATTCTGCTTTACTGTGCATCTCAGTCAGTTACAGCTTCAGTAGTTGCGAATCACACATTTACTCAGCAACAATCAACTTTAGTACAAATGGAATGACCTGGGTAGTGTGCAACCACCACTGCACAAACAGATCACTTCTGGACTTTAAACATGAGCAGGTGTGACAGAGAACACACAAGTGAGAAGAGGAGGAGGTCAAAGTCAACATTTGCTGGGATCTATTTCCTGCCTTCTCTCCTAATCAATGAGGTTTTATCAAGTAGTATATAAATTATATGAAATAAAATTTTATTAAATAAATAATATCACCTTATTCATGAGCCTATGCTGGGTTACAGTGGGAAGGGGCAGGCTTGCAAACCCCCACCCCCAATAATTCTGCCCATGCAGGTCCTCTTCATTCATAAGGTAGGAAACACCTTCATCGCAGTAAAAGGAGGCTGGGCTTAACGTAGCTGGCTAGCAATAGCTGGTAGCACACGTCAGCTCTGTACAACTTGTGCCCCAGGTTGAGCCATGGCTGATGGCCCACCGGAGAACTCAAAAGCCACCGGGTTGCTTCTGCCTTTGTCCTCATGGTCGGTGTGCTACGTTCACCCTGATGGGTCACAAATTGTTCAGATTTCATATTTGCTTTCAATGCACATGGAAGCAGATCAAGTGCAAGTGAGCATAGATTTGGGGGTCATCTCAAAGTGGATCTAACCTATTATATTCTGATTGCAAACATACCACTAGGATTGGGAATTAATACCAGAAGAGTCAACACAAGGGGACATGTTACCTAATCTTCTTCTTCTTCTTTGGCGATCACTTGTAGCTGAGCAAGATTGTCTTCCATAAACACTGTTTTAACAATGAGTCCGTGACTGTGGAGGTCAATTCTGGATCCACACGTCCTTCCACACTGGGGACACTGGTTTCCAGGCAGGGGTTGATCACGGTTTGGATTTGCCAAGTGTGCCTTCCTCTTAGCACTTTTCTCCCTTGCGTCCTGAGTTCAAGTGTCTTCAAAGCCCAGGACACCTTTGGTCAAGGCTGTTCTCCAACTGGAGCACTCGCAGGCCAGTGTTTCCCAGTTGTCAGTGTTTATACTACATTTTTTAAGATTTGCCTTGAGATAGTCTTTAAACCTCTTTTGTTGACCACCAGCATTACACTTTCCATTTTTAAGTTCGGAATTTTAAGTTACCTAATAGGAATATGCACAATCACAGAATACCTTCATCATACTCACATTCATTTCTCTGTAACAATTAATGACATGCTCATTATTTGTTTATCCAAATGATCTACGTCACCCCACTGATATTGTATTGACTCTAAGGCAAGCATAACATAATTTTGCTTCCCAGTCGGTCTTCAATTCCCTTTTCTGACACTGCATCAAAAAGCCTTTAAGAAATTGCTGTTCCCACTTCCTGGGATTTGTCTGATATCATCATGAAGAAGAAAGAAAAGAAGGTGAAAGAATGATGGCATCTGCTCCAGTAAAAACTTGAGGTGTGGGAATAGTCTGTAAATGTTTGCCAAAAGGAGAAAGAAGAAAATTGGTATGGAGTGGACTATCATTGTAAGTTTCTCAGAGGCTACTGTAAACAATGGTGAGGGAAGCTTAAAAAAATGAAACTAAAACAATACTTGGCAGTCACTTTTGCAAAACAAACATACTTATGCAAAGTTCTTCCCATCACTGCCACAAACTTTAATAGACTTATTTTTTCAGAGTAAGAGAAGTTCTGGAAATAAAGTTAGGCTGGAAGCCTTAAGGGAGAGAAGCAGAGACAGAACGCAAACTGTAAAGTTGGATTTTGTTTAAGGATCAGGGCAGAGCATAAAAACATGTACCCTACTAACATTAAGACCTCCCACAGAGTATTATTGAAGATTATTAGTACAGTATGTAGTGGCCCGATTAGACCCTGCACTAAATAGGGCTGCATACAACAAGTTTCATTTAGCTTACAAACATTTATTTGGAGTTTTCTGCTCTGGCCAGGGCCAGACAAATGAGTCTGTGTCCTAGATATTGTTATTCCTGACAGACTCTGTTGAGTATTTTAAGGCAAATTGCTTGGAAGAGAAACAGTGTGGTTCAGAAAGCTGAGCTGGGTGGGAGGGGGTGGGTTGAAAGAGCCAGAAGATGATGGGATTTAATATTAACTACACTGCGTTACTTGCTGTGTGGCCTCCAAAAGACCATTCACCCTTTATGGCGTTTCAGTTTCCCTGTCTTTAAAATAGGAATACTATTACTTCCCAAGAGTGTTTCAATGGATTACCAGGCGAATGTTTGTTTAATGCTTTCAAAATATAGCATGTCGTATAATTATTATTTGCATTAGGCCATTTCTCCCCATTGTTTCTTATGGCTAGATACCAGGATTACTGAAGTGGATGTTGAAATAGGCAGCTACTGGACTACAGACAGGAGTGGAATTTTCATGTAAGCAACTGAAAAAAGTTTGGAGAAAAATAGGTATTTTCCATTAGATGCTGCAGCTACTGGCTACTCAGGCAAAGATTCCTCTTTTTAATATTATGACAGGATAAACACCTACCGGTATATATTGAAGCAAACACATATAATTGCCTATCTCACATTTGCTCTATGAAAGGTGTGTCCACATTATTGCATCTACTTCTGCATTTTTCCCTTCACATTTGATAAACCTTGTTTGTTGGAAAAATAACTCATCCAGTACTAAGATTTTCTCGGGCTCCATGGCCCTTTGGTGGCAGAGTCTTTGGGTGTGTCTCGTTCTTTTACGGCTCAGGGCTCATTAATGCCCCATGTGCTCAGTTTCCACTGAAGCTCTTGTTCACCAGAGCAGTGGGAGGTAAGAGGAGTTAAGGTAATGCACCAGAGGTTGACAGTGGCGGAGATGGGAAGAAATAAAAACCAAAAGAAATATACTATTTCAATCAAAGTCTAAAATTTGTAGAAGTGGTTTTGGTCTCAATATAGAAAAAATATTTATCCAAGAAACTCCTACTCGGGTGCGAACATCCTACTTCTAGTGGGATTTTGTTTGGCAAAGCCCTGGGCAAGAGTGGAAGCTAATACAGAACATGTCTATAAACAAATATATTTATTTAGCACAGATTGACACATTTGCTGGAGTATTTCAGTGATTATGAAGTGTAAACTATTTCCTAGAGTGGTTTCCTTTTGTGATTCTGCTAATTTATTCAATCCACTCCATTCTTTATGCAGTGAGCGTTAGGAGCTATTTTAGCCACCCTCATTGAAATGTGTGTTGGAGGCACATATGTGCCTACATTCAAAATGGTCCTGTCATTTTTACTCCCAGAATAGAGGAAAGAGACTTGTACCTCACTCCTCACCTCTGCAAGGTGTGCATGTGCTGAAATGTGATGAGCTGGGATAGGATGCAAGAATGGGTTAAAACAACAAACTCAGTAAGCATGTGCTTTTTGCACACTTGATACTAGGAAGCAAAATAAAGCAAAAACCATCAAGACAGTGCAGTCAACATACTTTCAAATACATTACATTCCAAAATGAGCACTTCTGTTAATATAATAACAGAATGTGATGAATCCCAAGAACAAGGATTTAAAGTAGCATATTTCCGAAGTAAATGAAAATCACATATTCCATGTACGTTTTGTAACATACGTCACTCTCAACCCTTCTATGAATCCTGCTGTCATGAGCTGAAATGTGAGGTCTTGGTGTGTTCAGGACCACAGAACAAAGCATCGCCACTACAGCAGCACTGATCTCGGCCAAACTGCAGCTCCCTTTTTGCTGGTTGGCTTTTGATTGCAAAGCAGTTTGTGGTAACTCTTGAATGTCAAGCTCATATTTTTAGCCCTACAGTAGCTCTGAATTACCTTGGGTTTGTGGGTTTTAAAACAGACTTTTAACATTACTGATGTGGCATTTTGTTTTCAGTAATTGATATTAATTTTCAGGTTGCACTTCTGGTTTCAATCTGAGAAGCTCTCAGAGGACTGCAGCTGAAAGGTTCACAATAAAATGGTAAGGGATTGTTTTGTTTCCTTTTAGCTTTGGAAAAGTTTTAACTGCCATAGACTCCCAGTTTTGCTTGCATTAAATTTTGCCCCTGCACAGTACAAAGCATTAAAGTCTGTCTGGCTGAAACAATTATTTTGGCATTTCTTTGAGTAGCCCATGTCTAGAATCTGGTGATAATCAACATTTCTGCAAGCTCAAGTTGATACATTGGACCTGTATTACACACTTTAAAGTGACTACGAAAACAGCAGTCATTTATTTATGAGGAGATCCTATGCCAACAGCATATGCTTTCCATATGCAGAGCACAACACCATTCTGCCACTCTCCATTGTTCTTACATGGTAGACTGTATCCAGAGATAGCATAACTGGTCACGACAGCAGCCTCTGCTAATATTGCGCAGCTTAGGACTCACCAATTCTCCATAGCTTAGCAAGGAAGAAAATGCTCAGCATAGCCTTTTCCTTAGAGCCAAATCTTAAAAAATAAAAATAATGTATAAAAATCACAAGCTGTGCTCCTAAACAAACTGAAATGGCAAAAAAAAAAAATATAAAAATTGGGATCTTTTTTTTGAGAATGTGTATGTAGACTTGGATTTTGAACCAGAACATGTTATATTTAAGGTGTTCTTTTAGAACCAGGGTGAGCTCAAGAGCCAGAAGAAAAACACTTTTTCAGATCATTTACAAGACCCTGGGAGAAAGTTGCTAAAAACATTATCTGAATGTTAAAAGACATGATGAGTTCTACTACGGACAGCTTAGAATTCCTATTTCACTCAACTTCACATGGTTATTAATATGATTAAGACAAGGAGTTCCTAGGACTGAGATAAATTCCAGAATGTATATGGGGTCAGAAAGAGTGTATAATACTAGCAGACGTTATTAAAATGTTTTTAGACAAAACACAACACACTTGTTTTTGCTGCATACAACAGTCTTCCACACAGCACTAGGCATGCTGATGTCAGACACACGTGCCCCACAATTCCCACTGCCAAATTTTGTGGGTGCCCAGCCCCCTCATTGGGAATTTTGTGGGTGCTTGAGCACCCAGGGCCCGGCACCTATGATGAGCATTGGGTTCTTCAGTTTTCCCTCCCTTCGCCTCCTCTATGATTCCTTCTTTACTCTTTTGGTATTAGAGTCCTACAAGGTTAGTGCACTAAGTGAGAAGACCACCCAAACAGCTACAGCCATTGCTAGAGCATTGAACCTCAGGGGCTCAATCCACCAGGACACTGCCTGCATGACCATTCCAATGGCACAGCTACACACACACACACACACACACATTTCCCACAAAATATACAATCCAGTTTTTTTGAAATAAAACATTTCAAAAAACATAAACACTCCTGCCTGAAAAAAAGTTACAATGGGAAATTGCAAAAGCTAAAGGAAATGGAAAATCTGCAACTTATAAATCAAATACCTGTGCTTGAGAACTACAGTGGAATATTGAAATATTACATTAATGTAAATATTACATTCACAGATCAATATCATATTTAAGATTACCAAATTTCACATTTTCTAACTCAGATTTTATCTTCTCTTAGGAACTACACAAATTATGAAGGACATCATCATCTTCAGCTTCTTAGAAAAATTATACTATATTCCGCATGAAACACATTTGAAAGCTACAGTTGTACAATGTTCCACCCTAAAACCACTTCCTTACAATTTAGACTATGTAAAAACTGACTGTTTTCAGGGAAGAATTTGGGGTTCCCTTATTATTGCTGCTGCTGCTGTGGTGGTGAGTAGTATTATGTTGTGGTCTTGTTGTCTGGGCAGCCCAGGATCCTGCCCCCCACTGCCCAGGCTTCCACCCTGGACAGTGCAATTTGGTGCTGCCAACACGACTAAAACAATGCGAGTTACCAGCCTCTGCAGCCACAGCGGGTGCTGTGATTCTCCAGCAGTTTGACCTCACCCCTGGAAACACACCCCATTGTCTCTCAAGATTCCAACAATGATATTTATTAATTGCTTTACTTATAAAAATATTCAAAGTGGCTTACAAATACAATAGAAATGCTAAAACCAATTACAATAAATATACTCACAAAACACATCTATACAAATAAGAGAGAGTTCTAGAAGATCCTGACCCACTAAAAGAGGCCATGAATACTTAAAAGCCTTCCAAACTAAGGGCCAAAAGGAATGTTTTTGCCTGGTTCCTAACATTGGACCAAGATTGCATCAGGTGCCTCTCTAGGGAGAGCATTCAACAAGTGGGAGTCACCACTGAAAAGGCCTGTTCTTGGGTTGCGACCCTCCTGACCTCCTGTGGACGGGACATGTGGAGAAGGGTCACAGATTGCAGTGCCTGAGTTGATTCATGCGGGAGAAGCAATTATTGAGGTACTATGGTCCCGAGCTGTTTAAGGCTTTATTGGTCAAAACCAGCACTTTTAATTGAACCCAGAAACTAATTGGTAGCCAGTGAAATTGAGCCAGGAATAGTGTTATATAGTCCATCATGCCATAGCGCTTACAGAATCAGAAAGGATTTGATCATTCCAAGGTACTGCTGGGAAGCAAGGCTTGGTGATAACCATGCCGGTGCTAAATGAATTATATCTTCTGACACGGCAGTGGCTTGATTCTTTTTACTTCCCCACTAGTCTTCATCAAGAGTACATATGACTTCCCAAAAGAAGGATAGCACTTCCGCCAAATTTATTTTCCTCTAGTAACAAAAGACTGAAACATACAACTTTGTTAGCCATCACCTTTCTAGATTATTGTCTTTTAATAGCTATAGCAAAAGGCATGCAAGTAAATTGTTCCACGTTTTTTTCTCTCTCGGGAAGAGTATGGACAGTCCCCTATGAAAGTGAGTCTTGGATGTATCTGCTACTTTATGACTCATGTAGAACCTTTTTATTATACTTTGTATTTCTGAACAGCTACAAGTTCAGATGAAGCTATATTATTAATCTCAAGAAACCAAGATCTTTTTGCCCTGGTTTTCTGAATGAGAAAGGAAGAAAACTGTTAGTACTCAGTCGTTCTTTGGCTCTGTGAAAGCCACAGAAACAGAAAGAGAATAAAGATGAATGTGAAAAAGGATTAAGTATTAAAAAAACAAAAACAAAATCACAATGTAAAGCAACCAATAAGTGAAAAAAGGATGCTTTTCTTGCTCTCTGGCTTTTAAATAGAATCGCAATATTCCAGCAGGCAAGACTAACCACTGTATCTTTAAGACAGATAGTCTCCTCTCAGGAAGACGACAAGCTAATTATAGTGTTCCTGCCAGAGGGAACTCACACATGCAAACCATTATGTAAAATATAAGGGGTTTTTTCTTCAAGAATGCTCAAGATCATTAGACATGGTTTTCTCAATGCTAGAAAATCAAGCCAAATATGAAAATAAACAGTTTCAAGTATATGCAACATAATTCCCTCAGTATTTATGGAAATATAGTAAAAAGAGTCCTGCAAAAATGTGGCTTGACATTTCATGATGTTCTGTTTTTTTCACCTCTGTTTTCAACATCTAACTTCTTGTACTATATCATTTCAAATTTAATTGTATTTCAGAGACAGAGAGAGGGTGGCTTTAGCTCTGGCCATTCAATGGAGAACATGTCAGCCTAATTTCAGCTAACAAGCAGCAAGAAAGCAACAAACACTGATGAAAATGAAAGTCATTATAAATTACATTTAGAAAATAACGGCTCTGAGTGGGGGTGGGTAATGCTGGAGGTATGGTACAGTGAAATAAACCTTTGCTAGGACTATCAGTGCATAGCACTGCTTTCCTTAATTTTTGCTGTGGTTATTTAAAGACCAAAGTGATGACCTAGTTAGTTAATTTAACAGCTAAGTATGCAAACTGATAAATTCCGCTATAAGATAAGGGCGATCGACCAGCAAATTTTTCATATTAATAGCTGTAGGAAAAAGGGATTTCAGTTCAAGACATATGTTAAAGCTACGGAAAAATATTTTAATTGCAACTATCCTTTTCCTCAATTGCACCAGGATGCAAATCTGCAAAGGTCTGTTTTGTTTGCTTTTGTGCAAGGCACCTAATCCTTCTCGACATTCAATCATCTTCCTCTGCTGTTGAACACGGGTGTTCTACCCACAAGGATAGTGCTGTAACCAGCAAGCAAACCCCTAAGTAGCACTGCCAAACCATTATTCATCCAAGCGCAGTAATAGTATGCTTGATGCTCAGGATGCCTTTGGTGAGAGGATCTAATCCAAAAGGAAATAACAGTCATCTTATTGAATTTATTTTCAGCTTCAGTTGGGAAAGGATTCAATATAATGTTTCATCTGATGTTGAATTTGCTACTTTAATCCCAAAGTGGGGGGAAATTGCAATCAATCTAAAATGCAAGGAATGTTATATAGAAGATTAAACTTTCTCATTATGAGAATATTGGTGGCATTTTTATTTGACATGTGAAAAGCAACACTGAATGATGCTGTTAATATTAGTTCTTATGTTCTAGAGCAGTGATGTAGCTAGGAAATGTTAAACCTCGTACTTAATGGTCTTATTGGGGGTTTCCTTTAGATGGCGCACAATTAACACCTCTTTTCTCTCCCTAAAGGTAAAGGGACTCCTGGCCATTAGGTCCAGTCGCGGACGATTCTGGGGTTGCGGTGCTCATCTCGCTTTACTGGCCTAGGGAGCCGGCGTACAGCTTCCGGGTCATGTGGCCAGCATGACTAAGCCGCTTCTGGTGGAACCCGAGCAGTGCACGGAAACGCCGTTTACTTTCCCGCCTATTATCTACTTGCACTGTGATGTGCTTTCGAACTGCTAGGTTGGCAGGAGCAGGGACCGAGCAACGGGAGCTCACCCCGTCGTGGGGATTCGAACCGCCAACCTTTTGATCGGCAAGCCCTAGGCTCTGTGGTTTAGACCACAGCGCCACCCACTTCCTTTTCTCTCCCTACCCAACCCCTAAATGCTTTACAACTGTTTCTACATTCCTGATAAGTTGAAGCAAAAAACAAAAACAAAACTGTTCCCCAATCCTGATTTATTCTCATTCTCTCTCTCTCTCTCTCTCTCTCTCTCTCTCTGCAGTTCTGCATCTTAGTCACTTAAATCATACCACCATCTTGAATATAGGATACAGAATAAAATAAAAGGAGGGTCTATGAGAGGCCCGGAGAGTGGCAACATGAGAATGGGCCTTTTCTGCAATAGCTCCCCATTTGTGGAATGCTCCCCCCAGGGAGGCTTGCCTGGCACCATCAGGTGGCAGGTTGCACCAGACTTCCTGCACTGTCCTTACACAAGTAAGCTTGTCTGGGCAAACAACTTTTTGGAGGTTTGCTGACAAAGCCTACATGTGAGAGTAGACAGTCTAGTGAACTCACATACGTCAGAAGGCAGGGCCGGTTGCTCTGATCACACGCATCCTGCTCAAGCACATTCACACACATGTTCTGAACACCTGAAAAGGGCTCATGCAGTATCACAACCAGGAAATATTTACAAACCTTCAAACAAAAGAGAATTTTCTCAACTAAACCAGGAGGCAGGAATAGTTGGAAATGTTACAATCAAGTTTTTTTGGGTTTTAACCTCCATGTGATGACATAAAGCTAAGGTGGAAAAAATAGTCTGGAGTTGAAAATGATTTAAATTTGCCAACTCCTAACTTTTCTGGGAGTTTGCCAGGCTTAATTTGGATGTTGGCATTTCAAAGTTTGCACAGCTCTAACTTTAACCTGCTGCAGCCTTAAAAAAAAGGACCTGGTAATAGATGTGAAAATATTCCACATTACTTTAGCACAACTGGCAGTCTGTTTCCAAGAGAGCAAACCACAGAATCAGGATTTTTTTTTAATTGTTTCACACCAAAAATGGGTGATGGTGATACTGTGACCCTCTGAGGAAAAATATCCATGAAATATTGGACAGGAAAGATATCCTACACCACAGAACAATAATGATTGCAATAAGAAATAGGGCAGGTTTTTCAGAGTAGCACTTTTAATTATTTGCACATCTCCACATTCAATAGGTTCCCCACACACCCTGTCTCTATAAATGTTCAGATGGAAAGGTCAAGCAATTGGAATAAATTATGTCCAAACTTCATCTGCGTTGTAGGGGTTTTTCAGTCAGAAGACTTACTGTTTACTATATATCCTGCCTACTGAAATATGCAGCAACTCTTTGTAGTGTAGCCATTACACTCTTGAATGGTAAAAATGTGTAGTTAAGTAGTTAGTGCCTAAGAGACCCATAGAAGGACCTTGAAATAAATGAACATATTCTGATAAATGTGTTGATCAGGAATGCCAACAGGCCTCTCAGGACTCAGGGCAGAAAATCAGTTTTATTCAGTAAAAATGGTCTTTTTGTCCTAAATGAAAAGCAAGCAGAAATGTAGAGCATTTATCATCATAACTACTTTTAAGCTCCATGCCAACTGAAAAGGTGCTCTTATTAAGGCATGGCTCTGTACAGAAAAGTGCAATAACTTGCCTTCTCCCTGTCTCCCCAGCCCACACAATTGTGCCATTACAATGAACTGAGTGTTTGATGGCATTCATTCTCTATTTGAGGTGACTAGTCAAACAACAGAACATGACTTTATTCAGGCTTCCCCTCCCCCCAACGTGCGTTCTTCTCACGCGCATAATCCTCCAGCCTCCATCCGGTCCCAGAGCTCTAGTTGAAGAGAGAGTTGTATGGAGAGACAGTAGGAGAGAGAGAACTTGAGAGCAGGAAAAAAGGGGGCCTTTAGAGGTTTTGAGAAGGTGCTCCCCACTTTCCATGATTTCACTTATACATGCAGGGGTCTGGAGCAGAACCCTTGTGCAAATGGGGAAGGGACACGCCTGTATATGCATCAGTAGAGTTAGAGTTTAGATTTTACATGAAGCTTTACTTTTAGGCTTCTGAATGGACACCAATATGCTTTATTTCTATGCTGTTTAAAATACAAATACACACAAGGTGCACACACACACAGCCCAATATCTCATATTTATTGAAGGTTCTGAATTCTTAGTGACCTCTTAGAAAGGAATCACACCAGCATTTTCTACACAGAGAGAAGCCCACACACAGTAAACTCAGTATTTTCATGCTCCTCCAAAGTTACCTGACTCCTGTGGTTGTTGCACCATAACACTCATCTCATGGCCAGAGAATACACAACAGCCTCTTCATTTAGTCAGAGCTGCCACTTTGTAAACTTTTAAGTTACCTCCACACAAGCAAGCAGTCATGTGATTACATTCCAACACTTCAGTACTGCTAGACCACGAACAATGTCTACTCACCCAACAACGCAAAAACATTGCAAAGGGACTGAATACTTTCCAACAATGTATCAGACCAGTTATTGGAAGACTGCAAAGATCATAAAATGGGTAAAAATGTCACACTAATCCAGGACAAATAGTTGCTGCTGCTGCTGCTGCTGCTGCTGCTGCTGCTGCTGCTGCTGCTGCTGCTGCTGCTGCTGCTGCTGCTGCTACTACTACTACTTGATTATGATTCCCACTCTTCCACTTAAAATACCAAGAGCAGCATACTTAATCATTATTCCATACAATATGATCAGTAAAAAGTTAGAAATACTTAAAATTTCGTATGGGGTATCCAGGGCAATGTCTTTCCTAGCAACATGCTCGTTGTGACACCAGGAGGGGTGAGGTCACTGGTTCCTCCCCTCAGGGCACCATCCATTAAGGACCAAACTTGTTTCTATCTGCATAGCCCCATCCCTTGGTCATAGTAATGACATAATGTTGGTAGGATAAAACATGTGGGACCAAAAATTTTAAAAGCCAGAACTAAGCTAAAATTTAATGAGGTGAGCATTCTGACTTCTGCCTTCATCAGTAAAAAGCTGAAGCTTGAACCAAGTATTGGGAGCCAGGGTGGCAGTTTCAACACTATAAAGGATGGATGGAGAGAGTTCCTACATGCTGTAAGAAGTTTACCTAAAAGTTTAAATATTATCCTCCAAATTAAGGCCAAAATAAGTAAATCCAATTGTGCATGGGTGAGAGGGAATACATGTTTGGGCTAGAGAGAAGCAGAAAGAGGAAAATATTATGAAACAGCATTCCAAATTATTCATCATGAGAATATATCTAGAAAGTAACCTTGAAGTTGACGGTATGTGGGTGACTATTTACCACGTTCCTCTGCGTAAATGTTTGTTATGAACATTCTATCTCAAAAGTTATTTTAAGAAATCAGCCTCAACAAGGAATGAGTCATAAGATACCTTATCACAGGATAAAGGAGCAACAGAACTTATGAGCACCAGTGTAGGATCTATGAAACCTCTCCAGGGAAAAACACTTCATAACCTTTCAAAATATTTTTGCGCAAAACTGTCCTTTCCCAGATACACAAACATTTACAAGATTGATTTTTGGTTTTTTTAAACCTCACTAGTAGCCCTTGATCATCAAGGTCTTGAAACTGTTTTATGTGCAAAGAATGATAATATAATATGGCACATGACATTTTAGAACAAACACAACTCCTGATTTGTATGTTATCTCTGGGATGTATGAGTTGTTAGGGGAGGGATAGTACTTCTGGTGGGGGACATGTTGTGCTCCTTCTGGGGTAGTTTGTTCACCTTTGGTCCCCACCCTGCACTCAGCTCTCACTTGTGGCTCCTAGAAGCTGTCAGCATGAGACAGTGGCCACACCCTGGAAAATGGCTTTGATTGCCTGGCTAAACCAGATGTGGGTAGCTGATGGGTCTCAAACTCTCAGTGAGTTAGGGACTTCCCCTCCATGTGAAGACAGGTCCCAGCAGATTGAGTGGATGAGACCAATAGTGGATCCAATGGTCAAGGTGGTGGTTCTGCAGGTGTTGTAGAGAGGAATGAGAGGGAGATGGGGGTCATCAACCTGGGAAGGTAGCCCATCTAGGAGAAGGAAGACAATGATCCCAAACCTCTGCTGCCTTATGGCTATACTCATTTGTGAGAAACACTTTGGGAGTAAACCCTGAGGAACAATACGCACCCACTGCCTTGAAGGACATCTTTGGGAGAAGAAAAGGCTAAGGAGTAAACCCTACACAAATCTGGTGTGGAGTCCCTAAAATGGTTGGATGGCGCCTTGTATGCCTCCTTTTGGCAACTCCTGCAGCCAAGCTGGTGCCAAACATCTTGCTCTGCTTTCCTTTGGCCCCCTGCAGTGAGGCCGAGAGGGGGGTCTGGTTGTATGGGCAGCCCAGGACAGCCATACACACTGTCCAGGCTTGCGTCCTGGGGAGGTCCCTTAGGTGCTGCTAACGCAGTAAAAACGTACCAGTCTTTGCAACCACAGCAGGCTCTGTGATTCTCCAGTGATTTGACTTCACCCTCAGAGGCACATATATTTGTGTTTTTATATTGTAAACTGGCTTGTGATCTTCAAATGAAGGGCAGTATAGAAAATTAACAAACAAACAAACAAACAACTACATACATGGATAATGTTTATCTTTATATGTGCCTGTGGGAATATGTGGATGGATAATGAGACATGAACAAATTTGATACTGCAAATGCTTCCATTATATTGGACCCAGACATCTCCACAGCTGCATATTTAATACACATAATTCCATAGCTGCTTAATAATAAAATATATTGGTTTTCCAAATTACCCATTTATGACCTGATTTTGAAGAATATTATGTATTTATTACTTTTAACATAGCCATGGGGGGGAATAAATATATAGAAAACAAGGAAGGAGCATAGGAAGCTCTGTTGGTGTATTATTATTATTATTATTATTATTATTATTATTAAGAGGTAATAAAAGAACATGTTTTGTAACATTTTATAACAAAGTAAAGTTAAAATTTATATTAAGTTTCCTCGGCTCTTTTTATTTTAGTTTTCCATTGTGCCAAGATTTGGTAATTATTGGGCAATTACAACTCAGTTGTAATATTTGGAAATGGGACAATAACATTCAAAACTTGATTTTTCCTTCTCCTCATTTAAACTAACTCAATTTGTTTTGTTCACAACATACAACCAGCAGGATACAAACTGTGCACTGTGCCCACAGTGGCTTTTCAGTGGGTATGATTACAGCACACATACAACAAACTCACAATGGATGCAGGCACTATAATTATAAGGGTGTAAATCTTCAAACCCAGTTTATTTTTTCCATAAATATTATCTATTTTTCTTCAATTCTCTGCATTTTAATATAGGCAACCACTGCAGCTATTTATACTCCAAATATTTTCAGTATATTTAATAGTCATCTCAAGCAAATATTTTCACAGCTGTACAGCAATATAAAAGAGGAAAAGCCACAAAAATGTGCATCAGCACTTCTCTGAGCTGAAGGATGGGGTTAAAAACTGTGACAACTGCTTATATAACACAGAAACCAACACAAATGCATTTTTTTTCCAGGTAAGATAGCAGAACTAAAGAATCACAGCAACTATCAAGCACTGTGAAAAATGCCGGTTGTCCCCATGCTGAGACCAGATGTGAATGATTGCCACAAATGTGTGGAATAAACGTGGTTCTTAAATCCTCTTATAATCCTGCAGCCACCATGAAACTTTACTAAGTTTTAACTCTTTAACATCAATATGAACAGCGGGTGATAAGATGGAGAATTATTGAAAGTTAAAACAAATATATTTATAATATAATTATATATTATATTATATTATATTATTATATTATATTATATTATATTATATTATATTATATTATATTATATTATTATATTATCGTTCAACAACTGGCCTACCAAGACTGGACTTTTTGAATCCTCCTTGGCAGCCAGTTAGATAGTTGACAGATCAAACTGAACTACTAAGGCTTATTTGTAGCAACTGATAGTTAAAGGCCTGTCCACATCAAACTTACACATTAGCAGTTATTTTTAAAGTGGGGCTTATTTTTATATTAAAATAACATTTTTTAAAATATTGTGCCTCGCACTTTAGTGCTCCACAGGCATAAATATATATAATGCAACAACATTTAAGGAGACAGCTGGGAGAGAGTAGAAGTAAGCTTTCAAGGGTTAACAAGAACACTTGGGAACATGCTTTGCCGCTGCTTGAGGCTCAGGTGGCCTCGGTGGTGCAGAATGCTTTCCATCAGTTTTGGCTAGTGGCCCAGTTGTGCCCCAATCTGGACAGGGACAGCCTAACTTCTGTCATCTATGCTCTGGTAACCTCTAGGTTGGATTACTGCAATGCATTATACGTATTATACGTATGCCTCTCAAGACGGTTTGGAAACTTCAGCTGGTGCAGAATTCAGCGGCCAGGTTGCTCACTGGGGCAAGATGGTTTGAGCATATTGCACCGATCCTGGCCTGACTGCACTGGCTGCCAATTAGCTTCTGGGTCCAATTCAAAGGGCTGATTTTGACCTATAAAGCCTTAAAAGGCTTAGGACTCCAGTACCTCAAGGACTGCCTCTTTCCATATAAAGCAACCTGAACTCTGCAATCATCATCTGAGGCCCTCCTTCGTGTGCCTCCTCCATGAGAGGTCCAGAGGGTGGCAACATGAGAAAGGGCCGTTGTGGTGCTTTCCTCAGGGAGGTTCGTCCCAGCGCCTTTATTATACATCCTTACATGCCAAGCAAAAGTGTTCCTCTTCAACCAGGTTTCCTTCCTTGAACCCTGCGTTGATGTATAATCCTGATAGCCACCGTGGAGCGTATTAATCGCTGATCTGTCCAGCAGTCATTGGCACTCGTCATAGCTCTGGTAAGGAGCACATCACAGCAATCTTCAGCTCAATTACACAGTCTAAGTGGTGCCAGTGGTCAGTGGTGGAGAGCAGGCGGGGGTGGGGCTGGCACACATACTGGGGGCATGGTGCGCCACCCGCAGGGGCATGACACGTGTCCTGGGGGCGTGCCACGACGCCTGTGGGGGTGTGGTGCCCAGCATGGGGGGGGGGCAGCCGTGACGGCACCCCACCGGGATGGTGCTGCCAGGGGCAGTGCGCTCCCCCCGCACTCTTCCTCCGCCAGTGCCAGTGGTTTGACCGAGGGTGCCTCCAAGATGTTTTAAATTAATTTTTCTATCGAAAGAGTGTGTTCGTAATAAAAAGGTTGTGCGCTGCACATATCGTCAAGAAAGTGGGCACCACAGTTCAGGAAGGATACTGACAAGCTGGAACGTGTCCAGAGGAGGGCAACCAAAATGGTCAAAGGCCTGGAAACGATGCCTTATGAGGAACGGCTTAGGGAGCTGGGTATGTTTAGCCTGGAGAAGAGAAGGTTAAGGGGTGATATGATAGCCATGTTCAAATATATAAAAGGATGTCATATAGAGGAGGGAGAAAGGTTGTTTTCTGCTGCTCCAGAGAAGCGGACACGGAGCAATGGATTCAAACTACAAGAAAGAAGATTCCACCTAAACATTAGAAAGAACTTCCTGACAGTAAGAGCTGTTCGACAGTGGAATTTGCTGCCAAGGAGTGTGGTGGAGTCTCCTTCTTTGGAGGTCTTTAAGCAGAGGCTTGACAGCCACCTGTCAGGAATGCTTTGATGGTGTTTCCTGCTTGGCAGGGGGTTGGACTGGATGGCCCTTGTGGTCTCTTCCAACTCTTATGATTCTATGAAAGTAAGATTCCATTCTGGTTGCTATTGCCAATTCCTTCTTTCCCAATAGTCCCAGGCCACAGATTGAAATTTCACCCAACTCTTGCATTAAAATCACCCAGGAGGGTAATTTTATCCTCCTTAGGTGTCTCTGATAGGATGGTATCCAGCTGAGAGTAAAAAGTTTATTTAATGTCTTCATCGGCATTCAGTGTTGGTACATAAGCACTTAGAATAAGTAGCCTGTTGGTTTTTGCTGAGTTATTTGAAGGGTTGAAAGCCAATCATTAATGCTGGTAGGGACTTCTGACAAGAGCTTCACAAGATCGTTTTTGATAGCGAAGCCTATCCCGTGTATTTGACGTTCTTGTTCAGGTAAACCTTTCCAGAAGAACGTGTAGCCTCCTTTTTCTTCCTTCAGTAGACCCTCTCCTGCTCTTCGAGTTTCTTGAAGCGCTGCAATATCGATGTTAAAATGTCGCAGCTCTCTTGCAATGATGGCAGTTCTGCGTTCAGGACACTCATTATCAGTGTTATCCAACATAGTCCATATATTCCATGTTCCAAAGTTCAATTGTCTTTTATGACCGCTGGGTGGTGGCCCCACTGGGCGCGGTAATCCAGTCAGGGAAAAGGGGAGGCAGACTATGTTTAGGGCACCATTTCTAGCCCCTCTCCCTATTTGGGGTCAGCAGAGTGGATCCTAAAAAGGGCTGCTCAGTCATGGATACAGCTGCCGAGCTGCTCAACTGCCTCGTTCCTTGAGTCAGAACGACTGAATCTGTATCCACTGCCCATGTGCCGCTTCATGACTAGGGGCTTTCATATTTCATGGTCCTGCCTCCGTTACCATTTGCCAATCGCCATTGGACTTTTGGGGTTTGGGTTTGGGGTGGGTTATTGGAAGACGCCGGTGCGTGAATTTGTTTTATGTGTGTAGATCAGTGCACGCTGACCAACACACAGTCTTGGCTCTATTCCAATGGCATGAGTATCACAACGACCGGTAGATTCTTATCTGCTGCAGTCTTCCTCTGCCTTCACAGCCATTGTAACATACCGCTTGTTATTATCCGCCTGTAACTACAAGCATTTTAAATGAATTCTGATTTTATAGTTTTAACTTAGTTTTATTTCCATTGTATTGACTTATACTACTACTTGGAAACAACTGTAATTAAGCAGTATATAAAATATTGAAGTGAAGGCTATTTAATAAAACCAGGGCTTCCTTTGTGGCAGGAAGCAATCAAGAGCCAGTTTTCAATTCTAATGCTCAATTCTAGAATCTGCATTTTTGAGAATATGCAGAGTGCCCTTGTGGAATTACAACCAGTCAAAATGATGGTAAGAAAAAGATTATGAAGTGAAGGCAGACATGAGCCCAGACACTTGGGAGTCAAACTCCAAATATTGTTTAGTCAGCTCTTTGAATCAGAACATTCATTTTAACACACGAGAGACTAACCTCCAGCCCCCCAGATGTTGTTGAACAACAGCTTCCATCATCTTTGACCATAGGCCATGCTGCTCAATAGGGCTTACTTCCCTCAACTTACGAGTGACCCGACTTCCGTATTTTTCGAGTTACAAGGGATCAAAGTGGCTGCGCGGCTATGAATTTTTTCGACTTCCAAAAGGAAGTCGCGGCCGTTTTAGATAGGGTTTCCTCGATGTCAGGCCCCACAGGGCCCCTTTTCAGCTAGGCATTCAAAAAGGCTCCGAGCCATTAAGCTATCAAGCTTTAATAGCTAACTAATTGGTTTACAACTCCAAGCACATTGTAAATGCGTCAATCCTCCTCGCTTTTGGTTTCTCTGAATACCGGAACCCTGCTTTCCCGCCACCCTCCAAAGCATCTCGGGAGACGGAAACACTTGGTGCACTTTTTCTTTCTTTCCCCTGGTACGCTGTGATGGCTCTGTGAGGCTGACGAAAGCCCCCTCACTGCCTTCCTTTCCTCGGAGCTTCCTCCAGACGTCCCGCTGGAAACTGTCTCCAAAATAGGTGGCGGTTCACGGTACTCACTCAAAGCTGGAGAGGCAGGAGGGGTTTGCAGTCCCCTGACACTCGACTTCTGAAGTTTAGATGGGTTTTTTTTTGACCTACAAATTTTTTTGCGCCTAATGCATTCCTATGGGGACTCGACTTACGATTTTTTCGACATCCAACGGTCCCGTCGGAACGGATTACCTTCGTAAGTCGAGGGTCCACTGTATATGATGGTGCTGTAAATCTATTTTAAATTTACTGGTAGTTCTTCACATCAGTCTTAATTCACTTGCACTGATTTTCAGCATATACCGCTAATTCTGTAGCTCAACATCTTTTAAAAGTAATGAGCTCCTTTAAGAAATGAATACTCTACTACTGAAGAAAAATTAAAATGCCTATAAATTCCAAACTAGTATCTTAAAGCCATTTCTCAACACCCATTTCTGCATATTTTTGTTCTTGGATTCAGTATTGTGTTTGAAATAAAGCAGCAAATATCTTGATTCTTTTCATTCAATAGTACAGCTTCCTAAGTGGTTCAGCACTACGCTGGTGAGGACCAACAGTAGGAATGTATCTTTATCCACAGGCAGCCAAAAAAGTACCATCTCCATCTTGGAGTAATTTATCCAATAAGATGATTTAGGGGACAGTTCAATGGCACCAGTTTTGGAACGCAAAAGCAGAGGGGAAGGAATATAAATCAAAGGTGACTGGCAGGTAAAGGATATATTCAGCAATCAGCCAAGCCATGTGCGCACTGGCACAAATTCAACAAGATCATTTATAAAAAATTTAAGTCAGGAATACACAAAAGGGGGTCTGGTGCTAACTAAATCCACAGATAGATTACACGCCACTGAAATAAACACTTCCAGATGCTGGTGTACAAAAACCTTTCACAGAAAGAAATGTTTTCTTTCATAAATTTGAAGGGAGGAACCTTGGGTAAAGCAGAGAGGAAAACAAGGGCTCCATACTGTGACCTGACTTCCTACTGCTTTTGCGGAACTGTTCATTTTTTCCAATACAAAATGTAACATACAAGAAAACAATATCCTGAAACACAGCATTAACTATGTCAATGTTTTGGTATCAAAAAAGAGTACCTTGGAGTATTTTATAAAGTACTTAAAACTGATGTGGTCTCACTGACTTGAAACCCAGATCTCGCTAATGTTCTCCATGGCAGGAATTTTGTATTTAAAGAAAACAGAATTTCCTGAGGACTTTTCTCCATCTATAAATTATGTAAATTACATATGAATTCATTTCCAGCATTCGAACAAAAAAATACTGAACAGCAAAGACTGTTAAGACAGGCTGTGTTACATTGCTTTGTTTGATCCAGTTTTAACAAATACAAAGCATCCAAGTTTGTGTCAGGCTTATCATATGTCTGTGTAAAGTAAGCCTTACACACTTTAATATGCATGATAATATTTAATCAGAAACAATTAGTTAATATTATTTTATTCATACTCAACCATGTTCTTTAGGAATTGATTCACTTGCTTTGTTGGGAATGTTCTTCTTACTCAAAGAAGTCATCCAACTGTGAAATGCAACAGTTCACAGAACTCAGATGCAACAAGCGGTGTTGCTCCATTATCCAGCGTCTGTCTCCTCAGCTCTTTCCTGCCTGAAGTAGCTTCCAACATCCAGACAATAATCCAGCTGGATTCTACCTTTCCCTTGCAATGGTCTAGATCTACTTCAACTAGACATGCACAGAAAACCAACGTGCACAGTTCAATACATGGAAATACAGCATACCTTAACAGAAAACACTGAGCCATTTTTGGATCACAAGGGAAGGATCTGAACACTCTCTTGGGTTTGTTTGGTTTTGGCTGCTTATAGAGTGTACAGTATCATTTCAGTGCTGAACCAAGTCTTTGCAACTATGGTAAGCATATTAATATTGCACCTGTCACTGCCTACCAAGATCAGTGTTGCAATATTGGCCATTGATAAAGGAGACATGACCTAAAAATGAATCATTGCTCCAGCCTCCAAAGGAGTGTTCCACATAAGCAGAATGCCTCATCTGGCGGCCTAAGAGAGCAGTGGGAAGCAAAGGCCACTTGAGCTTTTCCAATTCCCTTATATGGATTATATAAGCATATTGATATGGCTGCCAAGAAATTATGAGAGACAGAAGAAATAAAAGAAGGAAGTGGCACCCAGCCAGAAGGAAATCCAGCCTTAGCTAGCAGCAAGCCGAGACTGCAACTTGTGGGTAAGGAAGTGTTCAAGAAACAAGGGCTAAAAAATTGGCCACAGGTAGAGTAAGTGGACAGCGACATCTCCAGTGGCTTAACAATATGTGCAGCACTGGGTTATTCACCACAAGTGGAGTAAAGGTGGGCAGGGGAAAGAAAAAGGAGAAAAATCTTAATATGTTCCTTAATATCCATGAGGGAAATAGAACTTCTGTTTTCATGGTTCTACTGGAAACATTTAAATCAGTGTTTGGGATAAAATAATGGCCATGTCAAATTATATTAGTGTCTTACCATAGCAATTTGCACTCTACATTTAAATGAAAAAACTTTGAAGTATCAAAAAAAATGCACTAGGGAACTTCTGGTTTACAATATTTATGATTTTTAGTACTTAAATGTAATCAGAATTGTTTATGTTCTTATTTATATGCCAGGGTCTATAAATGATAAAACCATAGTCACCATCTTCCAAGAATGAAAGTCCTTCGTAAAACAAATACTATGGCAACATCTTATTCACAATATCAGTTCTCTTGACCTAAGCCTTCAGACACTGTTGAACGTACTCTAGGAAAAACAGAAAAAACTGTCCAGTAGAATGTCCATTAGCAAAAGCATAGGCACCAAATTGGAACAGGAAGCAACAATGAAGGACTGCATGCTATCTCCTTGTGTGAGCATTGAACTGGGCCTCTAACTCCCAGCTGCTACAAACTTTATGTACATCACCCACTACTTAATATGGGCATGTGCAAATCCCCACATATACAAATCAATAATGTTTTAAAATTATCTGTGACAATCATGATCATATTTCTGATTTGAAACCATGATATATTAAGAAGAGCAGTTACATTGAATTCAAGGGCACACTGCTGGAGAGAATATTACACTGTGCCAGTGACATATTTTCTAATTTATGCTGTTATTGACAATTTCCATCAAGAGCAGATGAAGCCAAAAGCTGGACTAGGCAGTTACTGTTAGCAAAATTAAGCAGCAGAGGGTAGGCAATGAAGTATTAAGTGATTAAATCAATGCAGAAAAAGTTTCAACGCTATTTAATTACAAAATATTAACAGTGGAGGGGCTTGGACTAATTCTAATGTTTTGAAATGGGTGAAGTGGCATTTGTCTATCTGATTATTATTGGTTTATGGTAACACAAAGGTGGGCTGCCTGCTGAATTATGGGAGATCCAATCGATATTGGCATTCTGCTAGCTCTTGAAGACACACTTGTTTAGACAACCATTGCCTTGATCTCCAGACTTGAATCACCTGCTTTGATCGTTGCTTTAACTGTTTCAACTGTTTTCAGCTATCATGAAGTTGTAATGGGCTTGTTCGTTGTATATTTTAATTAGCAATGTTTTAATGTAGTTGCTATGTATTTTAATTATGGGTAACTGTATTTTTATAAATGGGTTTATTCTT
This sequence comes from Darevskia mixta, assembly GCA_034641385.1. Classification (NCBI taxonomy): domain Eukaryota; kingdom Metazoa; phylum Chordata; class Lepidosauria; order Squamata; family Lacertidae; genus Darevskia; species Darevskia mixta. The sequence goes on from JAWWNH010000130.1 coordinate 2,974,992, forward strand.
GTTATTGTGTTGTTTTATTTGTTTGTGGACTGGACAGCCTTGATGTTTCTTCTTGAAATGAAAGGCAGTATATGCATTGTGTTGCTGTCGTTGTTAATGATGCTGCAATGGAGAAATTCACACAATGTCCTTCAGGAAAACAAATAACACTAAGTATGATTAAATCCCAGCCTCTATTTAAATTATTTTTCATGTCCTTTTGCTTTGTGGGGGATACAACTATTTCGGGATCTAAAACATGTTGTTTCAAGGCAAATTGCAGCTGGTACACACAAATAAATCACATTCAATTAATTAGAATTAAATTTTAGAATTTATATGGAGCAGTATATGAATGCCACTGATGCACACACTATATTCCTCCCTAATTGCAGCCAACAAATGCAGCGAACCACCAACTACTTTTTAAATTTCACAGCTTGTTATAGCTGCACCTACTCACCAAAGCTATTGAGGTGCTATTTAAAACTTTCTAAACTCTGCAGCTGTAGTCTAAACCACAGAGCCTAGGGCTTGCCGATCAGAAGGTCAGTGGTTCGAATCCCTGCGACGGGGTGAGGTCCCATTGCTCGGTCCCTGCTCCTGCCAACCTAGAAGTTCGAAAGCACGTCAAAGTGCAAGTAGATAAATAGGTATCGCTGCAGTGGGAAGGTAAACGGTGTTTCCGTGTGCAGCTCTGGTTCGCCAGAAGCGGCTTAGTCATGCTGGCCACATGACCTGGAAGCTGTACGCCGGCTCCCTCGGCCAATAAAGCGAGATGAGCGCTGCAACCCCCGAGTCGTCCGCGCCTGGACCTAACGGTCAGGGGTCCCTTTACCTTTAAACTCTGCAATGCACATTTGCTGGCATCCGAGCAACTTACCTTGCTAAATTGCTATATTGGACATTTGTTTTAAACAGAAATGGAATTGAATATATACCGTAGTGAAGGTAGAATATTTAACACACAATTTTTGTTTTGGTTTTTGCTAACTCTCAGGATAGTTGGGACCTTACCCCATGAGCCTATATTTGCCACAAAAAAAGAAATCTATGCTGAACTTATATAAAGTTACCTGAACATGAGTATGGCCAAGTGAAGGCTGCTATAAACTGCTTTGCACATGACATTTGCAAGCACTTGTATCCACCATGTGTAGTTACTCTCCTTTATTTTGATGTCCATGGAGTAAATAACCTGAAGTGGATAGGCAATGCTCATGACCAGCTCCACTTGGAGGCAGCCAACATAGAGAACAACTCAATGCCCTTGCCAAGTGGTGGTCATCCAGGGTGCAATGTCCCTTTGCTTTCCTATTCTGTGTTACATCCACATGAAAGTGATAGGAAATTTTAACTTGGGCAAATAGCCAAAGAAGAAAATTGTTACAACTGCGTAAGACTACATATTTCTTTTAAAAGAGTTTCCATCCCATAGCATCAAGTTATCCCCAGTAGAGAATGCCACCTTATTTTTCATTTAGAAGATTATTTTCATGTAGTTAGGGACACTTTTTGGCATGCTGCCATGGCAACCTCAGTTGAGGTGCTCAGTAATCTCTCAGAAACTCACAGCCTGTCATATTTTAATGCTTCAGCATAAAACAACACTGTCTTTTGAATGACCATATTGTCAACACAAGCAGATTAATTTTAAATCAGCAACATACATGAGGGGAAATGGGACAAATACTTTTTTTTTTTTTTAGATAATATTTTTATTTTATAACACAAAATAAACCAACATACAATCAAACAATAAAACACATACACATACACCTGAACTATACTAAAACTAAAACTAAAACACTACATTACACTACACTACACTACACCACACTACACATTTATCATCATATATTCTTATCCTATTTCCTTAACATTTCTCCTGACTTCCTCCATCCTGTCCCTCTGTGTCGATTCTCCTTATCTGTTATCTACCAGCAATTTCTTAATATTTCTCTCTTTTCATTTCTATAACATTTTATCTTATTTTAATTACATTCTTTTACTCTAACATAGCTTCCAAAATCTTTTTCAACAACCTTATATTTCCTAACAGCTATTAATATAAAAAAAACTTAAATTCAATAATATTTGACACTTATTCATACTATATATCTACCATACTATTTACTATTCCAATCTTTATAAACTAATTTTTATACATTGACATTTCTATTTATATTTAATTCTGTACTTTGTAATATTTTTTAAGATAATCTTTGAACTTTCTCCACTCTTTTTCCACTGCATCGTCCCTCTGGTCGCGGATTCGCCCGGTCAGTTCAGCAGTTTCCATATAGTCCATCATTTTCATCTGCCATTCTTCCAATGTCGGTAATTCCTTAGTCTTCCAGTATTTTGCAACGAGAATTCTTGCTGCCGTAGTGGCATACATAAACAGCGTGTGGTCTTCTTTTGGTAGTACTTGGTGAACCATTCCAAGGAGGAAGGCCTCTGGTTTCTTCAAAAAAGTGCTTTTAAACACCTTCTTCAATTCATTATATATCATCTCCCAGAAGGTCTTCAACCTTGGACAGGTCCACCACATATGATAGAAAGTTCCTTCCGTGTTGCCACATTTCCAACATTTATTGTCCTGCAAATGATAGATTTTTGCTAGCTTCACTGGGGTTAAGTACCATCTATAAATCATTTTCATTATATTCTCTCTTAACAAAGTACATGCTGTAAATTTTATGTTCGTTCTCCATAGTCTTTCCCAGTCCGCCATCATGATATTATGTCCCACGTCCTTTGCCCAATCTATCATTGCAGATTTTACTAACTCATCTTGCGTATGCCATTCCAGCAACAGATCATACATTCTTGATAAGGTCTTATTCTTTGGTTCTAGCAGTTCTGTTTCCAATTTTGACTTTTCCACTTGAAAGCCAATCTTTTTATCCAATTTAAAAAGTTCATTAATCTGATGGTATTGTAACCAGTCTCGAATCCTTCCTCTCAATTGCTCGTAGGGTTTCAACCTGACTTGATCTCCTTCATATATTAACATCTCGGAGTATTTTAACCAGTTTTCTTCCGCATTAACTCTTTTGTAGGCCTTTGCTTCTACTGGTGACAGCCATCTGGGTGTTTTCCTTTCAAGGAGATCCTTATATTTCATCCAGACTCTAAAAAGAGCCTTTCTTATTATATGATTTTTAAATCCTTGATGGGCCTTTATCTTATCATACCATAAATATGCATGCCATCCAAATCTATTGTTGTGTCCTTCCAGGTCAAGTATATCAGTATTTTCTAGTAGGAACCAGTCTTTCAGCCAGCAGAAAGCTGCTGCTTCAAAATAGATGCTTAATTCCGGCAGGGAGAAGCCCCCTCTTTTCTTATCATCTGTTAATATCTTAAATTTGATTCTGGGTTTTTTCCCCTGCCAGACAAATCTTGATATAATCTTCTGCCACTTCTTGAAAGGTTCCATCTTATCTAGTATTGGGATTGCCTGGAAGAGAAATATTAATTTAGGCAGCACATTCATCTTTATAACCGCAATTCGGCCCATCAAGGACAGTTTCAGGTTATTCCAGATCTCCAAATCCTTCTTTATTTCATTCCAAACCTTTTCATAATTGTCCTTAAACAAATTTTGATTTCTCGTTGTCATATTGATGCCCAGATATTTTACTTTTTTTGTAAATTGCAGGCCTGTTTCTTTCTCCAGATTTTCTTTTTCACCTTGTGTCAGGTTTTTCCCTAGAACTTTGGTTTTGGCTTTATTTAATTTAAATCCTGCTACTTCCCCGAAGTCTTGTATCACCTCCAGTGCCGCTGGTGCACTGGAGTCTGGTTTTTGTAATGTCAAAACTAAGTCGTCAGCATAGGCTTTTAGCTTATATTCTTTGGCCCCCACCGCCACCCCTTTAATATCTTGGTTATTTCTGATCACATTCAGCAGTACCTCCAGGACTGTGATAAACAATAACGGGGATAAGGGGCAACCTTGTCTTGTTCCTTTCTGAATTCTGATGTTGTCTGATACCACATTATTAATGATAATCTTGGCCTTTTGGTCAGTGTAGATCGCTTCGATGCCATTCATAAAACCATTCCCCACCTCCATATGCTTCAGGTTCTTTTTCATAAAAGTCCAGGATACATTATCAAATGCTTTTTCGGCGTCCACAAACATCAGGATTGCTTTGTTGTTCTTATCTTGTTCAAGTTTTTCCAGGATATCCACCACATTCCTTATATTGGTATTTAAATGCCTTTCCGGTAAAAAACCGGCTTGATCTTGGTGGATAACCTCCTTTAGAACCTTCCTGAGTCTGCTAGCCATAATATTTGCAAAGATTTTATAATCCACATTTAGGAGGGAGATAGGTCTGTAGTTCTTCATCAATGTCCGATCCACATCTGGCTTTGGTATCAGGGTTATATATGCATCCTTCCATGACTCCGGTGCCCCTCTTCCCTTCAATATCTCATTACAGACATCCATTAATGGTTGGATTATCCAATCTTTCAATGTTTTGTAATATTTTGCAGAAAGTCCATCAGGTCCTGGGGCCTTGTCCAGTTTCATGTTGCTGATTGCCATTTCCACTTCATTTGGTGTTATTGGGTGGTTTAGGGGGCCTTTCATACTTTCCGGGATTTTCTGTAGGCCATTTTCTGCTATATATTGCTCTAATTTCTCTTTTTCTTTGGGTTCTTCTTTGTACAACTGTTTGTAGAACTTTTCGAAATTTTTCCTTATCTCCGATGGGTTCACCACTTTATTTCCATTAATGCTGATGATGTTTCTGCCTCTTTCGCAATTGCCACGCTAGCAATTTTCCACACTTGTTTGCTGATTCAAAAGTCTTTTGCTTCAACATTTTAATTTTCCATTCAATTTCGCAGTTGATCATTTTAGAGAATTCAACTTGTAACTGCTTTATTTCTTTTTGTAATTTGATATCTTTAGGTTTTATCCTTAGTTGTTTTTCTTTTTCTTTCAATTGTTGCAGGATTAGATCCTTTTTTTCTCTTTGCAACTTCGCTTTGATTGCCTTTTGTTGTATTAAGAATCCTCTCATCACCGCTTTGCTAGCGTCCCAAATTATTCTTTTTTCCATTGTCGTATTTAAATTTATTTCAAAATAATCCTTTATTGCTTTTTGGGCCTTTTCGCAGATAGTTTGGTTTCTAAGCAATGAATCGTCCATTCTCCATCTGAAGGAACCCTTCGGGGTTAGTCTTAAGTCCAGTTGTACCGGATTGTGATCTGAGCATGTCCTTGGATGTATTTCCGACTGGAGCATCCTGGGCGTTAATTCCCTGGATGTCCATATTTGATCGATCCTACTCCAGGCTTTGGTTGACTCACTGTAAAAAGTTGCTTCTAAGTCCGTTGGGTTCAATGTTCTCCATGCATCTATCAAGTCTAGGTTGTCAGTCATATCAAAAAAGGTTTTCGGTAGCCTTCCCTCATTTGTAAATTTTACTCTTTGCGATCTGTCCATAAGCGTGGAGGCTACCGCGTTGAAGTCTCCTAGAATTATGGAAATGGGACAAATACACACACAGACACACACCCCAGAACTGCAAACTTTGAAATCACAAACCCCTTTAAAGAGATAGGTTGAAATAGTAATTCAGAATCAGGACTGCAAATTAATTAATGAATTGTTTACAGAACATCTTTTTATCTTTTGAAATAAATATCTATAGTCCAAAACATCAATGAAGATGCCTTTCCCCCCAAAATCCTCAGGAATGGGGATAACTTATTTTAAGCATTAGCTAACTTAGATTAACGGACCCAGGTGGCGCTGTGGGTTAAACCACAGAACCTAGGGCTTGCTGATCAGAAGGTCGGCGGTTCGAATCCCTGTGACAGGGTGAGCTCCCGTTGCTCGGTCCCTGCTCCTGCCAACCTAGCAGTTCGAAAGCACATCACAGTGCAAGTAGATAAATAGGCACCACTCCGGCGGGAAAGTAAACGGCGTTTCCGTGCACTGCTCGGGTTCCACCAGAAGCGGCTTAGTCATGCTGGCCACATGACCCGGAAGCTGTACGTCAGCTCTCGGCCAATAAAGCGAGATGAGCGCCACAACCCCAGAGTCGGACACGACTGGACCTAATTGTGAGGGGGATGTGTGTCCTCCTCAAGAGTAAGCGACTCGACAGTCTGTTTAACTTATGTACAAGTTTATTTCACCGACAAGCTTTACAGTTCATCCTCCTCCTCCGACGAACCAGATTCTCCAAGTAAGGGTTTCCGCTTTTCCCCCCAGCATAAAAGCCTCTTAAAACTCCAACGCCTCCTCTCACTCCTCCTTTTCCGCTTCTTGACTCTGCCGGCCCCTGCGTTGCCCTCATCCCTTTCACTTTCATCCTCCCTGGAGGTTGTTGCAGAGGCTCTGGCAACATCCTCGACCCCTTGCTCTCCCTCCGTCTCCATGTTCTCCTCTCCTCCCATAGCCTCCCACGCCACCCGCTCTTCCTCCATCAGCACAGGTGGCGACACCTCTTCACTCCCACTTCTCCACACCTCCTTCCCTGTCTCTGGCGACAGCCTAGGCGCTGCCTCTTCCTGCTCCCATGCTCGCAATACCTCCTCTGGCGTCCATGGGTGACCTCCGGATGCCTCTGTCCCTTGCGCCACCCCTCCTGGCTCGGGCCAGTCCCTGACATCCATCCCCCCTCCCAAGCCCCCCTTCCCCTCCTGAGGCGGCTCGGTGGGTGTTACCCCAGGGTAGCCAAGATCCCCGGCTGGATCCCATTCCCCTCCTTCACTCTCTCCTGCCGTTCCCGGTGAAGAGGGGAATCCCAAGAAGATGGTGGTGTCTGCACTGGATGATGACGACGAGGACTGGAACACCTCCTCCCAATCCTTCCTGCCCCAGGGAGGAGGGAGACATCGCGACCACCATTCTTCTGCTGCCGCGATATCCCCTTCCACCTCCATTCCTTCCGTTGGTGAATGAGGGCTACTCTGCAACTCGTTGCCACCCCCACCACTGTCTGCACCCGAGGATGGGAACCCCCAGAAGTCCCCCTCCTCTGAATCTGTGGGTTGAAACACCTCTCTCATTTGCCATCTGTATGGCTTCGGTTTGTCGGGATACAGCTCATGGAATTCCAACACTAAATACTCCTTGGTGACATCTTCCGCCGGAACCCACGTGTTCTCCGACTCTGGCTCCCCCTCCCATGCTACTAAGTACTGCAATTCATCCCCTCTCCACCTGGAATCCAGGATGGCCGTGGCTTCATTGAAGTGCTCCATGTCTACCAACGGCAATTCCTGCAACCCCCTCTGGTTCCCTTGTTGATACCTGTGCGGGTCTCTGAACTTGGATAGGAGCGACCTGTGGAAGACCGGGTGAATTCTCATGGTCTCCGGCAATTGCAACCTGAACGCCACTGGGTTGATCTGCTCCACCACTTCGAAAGGCCCAATTTTACATTGCCTCAGCTTTTTGCCCCTGCCTGGCATGGGCAATCCCTGGGTGGACAACCAAACTTTGTCTCCCACTTTGATGCTCTCCCCTTCCCTTCGGTGCTGGTCTGCTGCTCTTATGTAAGCACTTTTTGCCCTTTCTAGATTGTCTCTGAGCAATTGGTGCAAAGCCTGTAGCTCCTCAGCAAATTGCTCCGCAGCTGGCACGTCTCCCGCCTTCCCTTCACCTCCCCCCGTTGGAAAGGCTCTCGGGTGATTGCCGTAGACTGCCTGGAAAGGAGACATGCCTGCGGACACCTGTTGAGCGTTATTGTACGCAAACTCCGCAAGCGAGAGCCTGTCACTCCAATCACTGTGTTGCTGAGATGCGTAGCAGCGCAAATACTGCTGCAAAATCGAATTTACCCGCTCCGATTGCCCGTTGGACTGAGGATGGCGAGCAGAGGACAAGTTCACCTGCACCTGCAAGATTTGCATGAGCTTACGCCAGAACCGTGAGGTGAACTGAACTCCGCGATCTGAAATTACTCTTTCTGGCATGCCATGGTGCTTGAAAACATGCTGTACAAACAGCTTGGCCGTTTCCTCAGCTGAGACTACCTTAGGGCATGCAATGAAGTGTGCCATCTTGCTCAAAAGGTCAACTACCACCAACACTGCAGTTTTGCCTTTGGATGGGGGTAGGTCGGTGATGAAATCTAAGGAAACCGCCTCCCACGGTTTACTGGGGATGGGGAGAGGTTCCAGCAACCCAGCCGGCTTTTCTCGCTCCCCTTTGGCTCTTTGGCACACCTCACACCCCCTGACGTATTCCTTGACTTCCTGCCTGACTCTGGGCCACCAAAACTCTCTCGTGACCAACACCGTGGTTTTGAACTGCCCAAAATGCCCTGCTGTGGGGTTGTCATGGAGCTGTCTGAGAACTCTAGCACGCATCTCCTCCCCAGGAACATACAGTGCCCCTTTGAACAACAGCAGCCCCTCCTTTTCCTCAAACCCTTTCGCCTTGGGATCCCCCTCCCTCAGTTCCTTCAGTTTGCGCCGTGCAAAGTCATCGGCTTGGGTGAGGCGCACCAGTTCTTCCCGCCCCCCTAGAGTTGCGCCACACCTCCATTGTTCAGGTTGGAAGATCGCTCTTGCCACTGGAGGCCCTTGCTCCTCCAGGTACTCAGGCTTTCTGGATAGGGCGTCCGCTCTGACGTTCTGGTCACCTGGAACATACTGGATATGAAAATTAAAGTTAGCAAAGAACTCTGCCCATCTCATTTGTCTCTGGTTGAGAATTCTGGCCGTGCGCCAGTACTCCAGGTTCTTGTGGTCCGTGTACACCTGGATTTGATGCTGCACCCCCACCAAAAAATGGCGCCAATGCTTGAAAGCCGCTACCACTGCTAACAACTCCTTGTCCCAAATTGCGTAGTTGGCCTCCGACTTGTTCAGCTTTCTGGAATAAAACGCACATGGCCTCCATTCCTGCGTCGGATCTTGTTGTAGTAGAACCGCTGCGATTGCTCTATCTGAGGCATCTGTCTCTATCCTGATGGGCTTGGTGGAGTCGACATGCAGCAATTGCGCCTCTGAAGTAAAGGCCCCTTTGAGGGCTTCAAAAGCCTTCTGCGCCTCCTCCGTCCATCGGAATTTCTTCTTGCCTTTCAAACAGTCCGTGATTGGCGCTGTCATGTCTGCAAATGCCGGTAGGAACTTGCGATAGAAATTTGCGAAACCGACGAAACGCTGCACGTCTTTCTTGGTTTTGGGGCTCTTCCATTGCAGGATTGCCTCTACTTTATCAGTGTCCATGGCAATCCCCTTGTCAGAAAGACGATAGCCCAAAAAGTCCACTTCCGTCGCGTGAAACTGACATTTCTCCAGCTTGACACATAGCTGATTTTCCTGGAGTCGTCTTAACACCTCCTTGACGTGTGTCACGTGTTCTTCCGGGTTTTGGGAGTATACTAAGATGTCATCAAGATACACGACTGCATGCTTGAACAACAGAGGACCCAGGACATGATGCATGAACGCCTGGAAGCATTGGCTGCCTGCCTGTAACCCGAAAGGCATTACCAAATATTCATAAGCTCCTAGAGGCGTGTACATGGTTGTTTTCCATTCATCACCCTCCCTGATTCTTATGAGATTGTATGCTCCCCTTAAATCCAGCTTGGTGAACATCTTGCCCTTGCGTACTGCCGCCAGCAGGTCGTCAATTCTGGGCATGGGATAAGAGATTGGTTGGGTGATGGAATTTAGGATCCTGAAATCACAAATCAAGCGTTTCTCTGTCGTATTCTTTTTGTCCACCCAGAACACTGGGCTGCCCCCTACTGCCTTGCTTTCCCGAATGAAACCCCTGGCCAGGTTCTTGGCAATAAAGTCCTTCAAGTTTGCCAACTCCTGCTCTGACATCGTGTAGAGCTTGCCTGGTGGCAACTGCGCTCCTGGCAACAGGTTAATCTGACAGTCATAGGGGCGGTGGGGTGGCAGTTTGTCCGCCTCTCTCTTGCTGAACACTTGCTGGAACTCTGCATACTCCTCTGGAAGCGTCACTTCCCCCGCTTGCAGTACTGCTGCTGCCATCTGGCTTTGGGGGTATAACTGCTGCAAACAGTTCTCCATGCAATGTGCCGATCCAAACGTTAGAGAGCGCTGGCTCCAGCTGATGACAGGGTCGTGCTGAGTGAGCCATCCCATTCCCAAGATGATGGGGGGACCTGCCAAAGAGGTGACATGAAACGCCAGCACCTCTAAATGCCTGCCTATTTGCATCTTCATGGGGGGTGTACTGTGCGTGACCGCCCCCCCTTTTAGCTCTCTGCCATCTATGGTGGTAACTTGGAGCGGAAAATCCACCTCCAGTAGATGGATCTGATGCTGCAGGGCAAAGTCTCTATCAAAAAAATCCGTACTGGCTCCTGAATCGACCAGCGCCGGGATTTGCAGTGTGCAGCCATTGGGCAGCTGCAACGCTATCTCTAACACAATCCCTGGCTTCGGAGCGTTGGGTGGGCGGGCTTGGGAAGGCTGAGCGGGTGGGGGCTGTGGGGGTGTGCTGCTTTGAAGCTGAGCGGGTGAGGGCTGTGGGGGTGTGCTGCTTTGAGGACTCTTTACTATAACTGCGCCTGGCTGCTGGTCCCCTCGTCTTGCCGCCAGGCATTTCCGTTTCCCGCCACCGCCGTTTCTTCCACCCCCTCCTTTACAGCCATTCCTGCCATTCCCTGCCACATTTTCCTTTGATCACAGTGCTTTGCTAGGTGGCCACTCCTTAAACATACGTAACATTTCTTGGGGACTTTCCCGCCCTGCGCATCACTGCCCTTGCCCACGGTTTGATTTGAAAAAGGGCGCGCGCGGGCTCCTCCCAACTCCATGGGCACTTCCTGCCGGGTTTGGGGCTGCGCGCCGAAGGTTTTCTCTCCCGGGGGAGGGGCCCGGATGTTGAACCACCTCCCAGGCTTCCCCTCCCGTCTCACCTTGTCTCGGCACTCCAAACGCACTCCAATCGCTAAAGCGGCTTGCATGAGGCTGTCGAGATCCTCCAACGGTCCTGATTTCGCTAACGCATCCTGGACCTCTTCTGACAGCCCCATTTTAAACATGGCCAGCATAGGTGGTGATTTCAAATCCCAATTTAGACGGTGTGCCAGAAGAGAGAATTTGGATTGGTACTGTCTGACCGTCATGCTGCCTTGCCTCAGTGACAAGAGCTCTCTTGCTTCCACGTCCTGCGCGCTCCGGCTAGAATAAACAATATCCATGCCCTCAGAGAAATCCTTAATTTTCTTTAACGCAGGGTTCCCGGCTATAATCAAAGGACGCACCCAATCTCTCGCAGCGCCATCAAAATGCGCAATCACGAAACCGACTTGCTCCGCTTCGTCTCGGAACTCCTCTTTGTGCAGCCCCAGAATGTAAAGCATGTCCGTTTTGAAACCCAAATAATTTTCCGGCTTCCCATCGAATCTGCTGCCGTGGGAAGGCATCCTCCTTCCTCCCATTGCCCTTCTTCCTGCATCGGCATGCCGCCTCACCTCCTCGAGCTGAGCTTGAGCTACTTCGTACCTTATCGTTAGGTCCCTAGCTCGCTCTTCCCAGTCGACGTACAGCCCTGTGCCATCCGCTTCTTCCTTGCGGCCAGTCATCCCGGCAGCCTTTTACTCCTTGAGGAGGTTGCGATGACTTGGAGAATGCTGTGAGGGGGATGTGTGTCCTCCTCAAGAGTAAGCGACTCGACAGTCTGTTTAACTTATGTACAAGTTTATTTCACCGACAAGCTTTACAGTTCATCATCCTCCTCCGACGAACCAGATTCTCCAAGTAAGGGTTTCCGCTTTTCCCCCCAGCATAAAAGCCTCTTAAAACTCCAACGCCTCCTCTCACTCCTCCTTTTCCGCTTCTTGACTCTGCCGGCCCCTGCGTTGCCCTCATCCCTTTCACTTTCATCCTCCCTGGAGGTTGTTGCAGAGGCTCCGGCAACATCCTCGACCCCTTGCTCTCCCTCCGTCTCCATGTTCTCCTCTCCTCCCATAGCCTCCCACGCCACCCGCTCTTCCTCCATCAGCACAGGTGGCGACACCTCTTCACTCCCACTTCTCCACACCTCCTTCCCTGTCTCTGGCGACAGCCTAGGCGCTGCCTCTTCCTGCTCCCATGCTTGCAATACCTCCTCTGGCGTCCATGGGTGACCTCTGGATGCCTCTGTCCCTTGCGCCACCCCTCCTGGCTCGGGCCAATCCCTGACACTAATGGTCAGGGGTCCCTTTACCTTTTTAACTTAGATTACCCTATTACTTTTTTCAGAGGGTGCGGCTGGTGATTCAGTGGGTGGGTGGGGGACTTCTCTCAGGGCCAGATCCAGAAACCCCAAACGTAGGGGAAGTACTTCCACAAGAAGAGCCTGTGGAGCCGAGGATGCCGTCTTGCCCTCCTCAGCCTCAGAGGACTCCATCTTCCTAAACCCAATAAAGAGGACTAGCAGTTAATACAAAGTTGCAGCTCCTATACAAGGCCTCCTGCTGCCGCTGCGCCACCAGAGCACAATTTCTGTTCTTATCCTGAAGCAAAGTTCTTAACCTGAAGCATTATTTCTGGGTTAGCGGAGTTCTTAACCTGAAGCATATGTAACCTGAAGTGTATGTAACCTGAGGTACCACTGTACTATGAAACTTTGATAGAATCCAAACTATTGATAAAGGTAAAGGGACCCCTGACCATTAGGTCCAGTCGTGGACGACTCTGGGGTTGCGGCGCTATAGGCCGAGAGCCGGCGTACAGCTTCCGGGTCATGTGGCCAGCATGACTAAGCCGCTTCTGGTGAACCAGAGCAGCACACGGAAACGCCGTTTACCTTCCCGCCAGAGCGGTTCCTATTTATCTACTTGCACTTTGACGTGCTTTCGAACTGCTAGGTGGGCAGGTGCTGGGACCGAGCAACGGGAGCTCACCCCGTCGCAGGGATTCGAACCGCCGACCTTCTGATCAGCAAGCCCTAGGATCTGTGGTTTAACCCACAGCGCCACCTGTGTCCCTAAACTATTGATAAAATCTATTAAAATAACACCAAAAAACTATAATCAAAACTGCACAGCACCTTTCCACCTTTAATGGAAAGCAGTCAGTTCACCAAAGCCTGTTGTAGCAAGAAGCTCTTTACCTGCCAGCGAAAGGACAGCAAGTCTGGCTTCCCTAGGCAGGGAGTTCCAAAGTTGCCTGGGAGTAGCTACCATCAAGAAGACCCTATCTCACCTTTCCACCAAGTGTGCCTGTGAGGGTGGTGGGACTGAGAAAATGGCCTCCCCCAAAGATCTCAGGACCTGGGCAGGTATGTATGAGGGAATATGGTCTTTCCAACAGCTAAGATCTAAGCCATGTAGGGCTTTATATGTAATAAGCAGCACTTTGAACTGTGCCCAGAAACAGACTGGCAGCCAGTGGAGCTGTTCTAGCAAGGGAGTCGTCTGCTCCATATAACCAGCTCCAGTCAACAATCTGGCTGCAGCTATTTGAGCCAGCTGAAGTTTCTGAGCACTTTCCAAAGGCAGCCCCACGTAAAGCGTTGCAGTAATCCAAATGGGATGTAAATAAGGTGTGTGTCTCTATGCCCAAATCAGTCATCTCAAGGAACGGGAGCAGCTGGTATACTAGCTTTAACTGTGCAAATGCACTCCTGGCCACCAGAAACTGGGCATCAATGTCCAGGGCTAACCAGCAACTGGAAGAACCTTAAAGTACCTTGGCTAATGACCAACCTGGCTAACAAGCAATTTGAAGTAAAATGCCTATCGGCCTTTTTCACTCCTCTCACAATAAGTTCCCTTTTTGCCCCAACCTCGCAATCCCTTCTGGCCACAGGTCAGTGCTGTACCCTCTACTGAAATGAATGCAGATATCCACAGGTGCAAGAGTCCCGAGTGTGCATCTGGAGCAGTACAATGACAGTACCATTGTTTTGGTGAACTTCATTTATGCTTTGAATAGCCTAATCAGTTCACATCCCACACCAAACTTGAGATTTCAGTACAATGAGATTTCAGGTCTCAGACCCAGCTATTCCTCTTCACACACACCCTCCCAATGGGATCTGCTTAGGCAGCCATAACCTCTATAAATGGTGAGCAGCTTGGGGGATTGAGCATATGGCACCACAGCCCACTGTGGGTTTTTCTTAGGTTAGACTTTAACAGAAGGTGAAGGCTCCATAAAAGCCAGTCTCTCTGAATATGTCACATCAGAGATGAATTCTCTGTTAGAGACAAAATCTGGCACTCAACTTTCTTTGGAGTATTCAGTCTTCACAATACTGCAGTACCTATAATTTAAAATAACTATACACTCAAACTTTGTAGCAACTCTGAACATTCAAACAAACAAAAAGAATAATTTATAATTAAAAGGGAATAATATTTAAAAGGAAAAAAACTTTGTTGTCTTTCCAAAAACAGACAGAAAATACTGTTTTATTTCCCCAAAGAATTATGCCATTTTATAAAGAAAAATTATGGTTGCCACAAATTGCTCTCAACAATTCCAAAGCTTCTTCAGCTGACCACTTGAAAATCAAAGTGCTTTAACATTATAAATATAGCTTCTTATGACTCTGTGATTACATACTGTGTATGGGGAAAGGGGTCCAATCTTGTGGCCATAGCGCCGAATGGCCTCTCTGATGTGGGAAGGCTGGATGGCATCACTCTGAGCCTCTGCACCACAAGCGGCAGAACTCTGTAAGAGAAAAACACATTCAGCGAGGCTAAATCAAAAACATATAACAAGCACACACAGTCCATTAATTAAGATAATAAACCTTTACAAAAGGGGCTGCTCTCTCTTTCCTCTCTGTCCCCCACCCCACTTTTTGAGTATGGTTGCCACATACATTGTATGAAAATACAACCAAAACACCTATTCACAAATCAAAGGGGACTTTTAAATGATCGTTTCCTATAAGATAAAGGAAAAACTGTATGAGTTCTTCTACCAAGTGCTTTAGTGCCTAAGAGCATCAGGGAACTACGGCTTGCTGCAAACTTCCAGCAGGTTGTCTCGGCTGGTGCAAGACACTGTAAAAATGCTTAGAAGAGCTACTAGGGGCCAAACAGCAACCTCCAACCCTGTCTTCCTTCTTTACTCCATTGTCAACAGAATCAGCTGATTCAATTCTCCATGCCAAAGAAGAATGATGCAGGAGTCCTTATTCCAGTAGGTTTAGTCCCAGCATATGAGCTCTGCTGCCTCCTGCGATAACTAAGACCAGAATTCTTTATGACAGGAAATCAGAAATGGATTCCTTATGTACCATCACCAGTCCTAGATAAATTATTTTAACTTTCCTTGAGATCTTTTTTGGCCTTAGTAAGACCTCCCCGCATCTGTCTAATTCCCCCCTCCCCCAAATGAAGTTCTGTGATAACTCTGGGGATTTTAACTCCAGTATTAGTTAGCTTCTAAAAATAATCAGTAAGTGTAGTTTTGCCTGAGTGCTTAAAACTATATTTGCCAAACTAAAAATGGCCAGCTCCAATTTACCACGTTAGTCACATATATTGACCTATGACAGATCCTGGGTCCTGCCAGTTGATGGGTCACATGTTTTGTGATAACCACTTTCCACTGCGAAACTAAAAAATAAATAAATTTACCCAATGTTCTGGCAGTGGTCAATGACTAATTGAGATCTAATTTGCACTCTCTGTGGTCAGGTATGTTTGTTCACAAATGTGCACACTGCCAAAGAAAGTAATAGCTTATATTATGTACCTGTTGCTGTTGTGCCAAGGTTGTGTGTGTGTGTGCGCACATATCCAGCTCAAAGGCTGGTAAAATTCCGCCAGAGGAGATTCCTAATGTTTGTTCAGCAATGTTGACACAAGTCACTTATCTTTAATTCTGTAACTTATATACCGTTTCATTTTAAAGCAGAATTTCTCACCATATTTGAAAGTCTAACAAATCTTTTCTAACAATTCATGATTATTAAGATCCCCAACACTGTTATCACAAATGATAAAGAACATTTGGAGGGGTGGTTAATGATATGAAAGGTAGGTTTATGAAACATCAGTGTTTGTAGCTCAGATTTCAGCGGAGGTATCTCTGTTTCTTATAAGATGTATCTGAATTTGGACATAAGAAGCAGACATGTTTCGGAAGAGGGAGAAATATAACCTGCGAAATGAATCTCCCACTGAGTGCCAAGGCTTTGAACTGGAGAGGACTCTCATCATTGCAATTGGAATAATATGTAAGTGAAGGAAGGCCCTGTTTTTTCATTACATTATTTTCTGCTGTGTTACCTATTGGCAAACCTTCACTGAAAAAGAATCAATTATTAATGGAGTGGGATTATTAATGGATTACAGCTATATATGGAATTCAGGGGAACTTAATAAGAACTCATGGTTTTATCTATGGAATACCGGAAATAAGAGACTTTGTGGAATTTTGTGATGATTTGTACATTGCCAATTAAAGAGAGTGCGATTGGATCTATTACGATTTTGATAAGACACCAGCTCATTAAAAGCAAGGAGAGAAAAGCAGCTGGAAGCTGGATAGCTTTTGGTTTCAAAGCAAGATGGAGGAGCTGTGGCGTACTTTCAAATCACCTCTCGAAGAATTGGCAAGGGTGAAGAAAGATGACTGATTCCAACATGAAGAAAAGAAGGAAAATAAATATTTCACACAGCTAAAGGGCCTAAAATCCCTTTGCAAACTAATGGATTTGGATTTATAAAAATATGATTGAGTCATTACATCAGTGGCTGCCAGAACAAAGGATTAGGATTGGAATGGTGGAACTTGGACTAATTAAAAGAATTGGCGCAGGATCAAGAGAATAACATCAACTCCTGATAGCCGGAACACGGGAAGTCAGACAAAACTGTTTAATTTCATTAATTGTTATTAATGAAAAATTAATTTAAAAAATAGTTCAATTGTCTCCAAGGGAAAAAACACACCTAGTACCAGGTCAACCTCTTTGGGAATATCCTCTCTTAAAAATTGCACCACATATGAAAGTCTTTTTTTAGTCACCACCCACCATACCTCTGACAGTGTAGAAACCTGGAGAAAGGCTTTTGAGGATCCTCAGAGCAGGTTCAAGTGGGAGGAGGCAGTCCTTTGGGTACCTGGGTACTCTGCATAGGGCTCTGATCTTTTAGGTAGCTGTTTTAAAAGTCATGGGAGGTGACTAAGTTCCAGTTAGTAATCTAGTTGCTATATTTTGAGCTATCTACAAAGCATTTCCCATAGGCAGCCTCAAAGATAGCAGTAATTCAAATGGGAAAGTGCAAGATCTATAATTGTATTCTCCAAAGAATACTGAATTGTCATTTGAAACCACACATTTGACAGCATGAAGTGGGACATGTGTTGAGAAAGCTCTGGTCATGAATTTGCTGCTCTGGACTAGATGACTCTATGATTCTATGCTCCTAAACCATCACCTGGTGTCTAATCCTCAGGAACCACTTGAAGGCCTGGTCAATCCATACATGCTGCAGAGAAAGATGGTAGCATCCTGAGGTATTAGAACGGGCTGTAACACTTCAGATTATAGGTACAGAATACCTAGAGGTGTACCTAAGCTCCTTTGTGCCCTTGGCAAGGAACTGTCTCGCCCCCCCCCCGGGACCCTTGTGCCCTTGCCAGAAGTGTGCAGAGGTATGATTTTTGCACCACCACCACCTCTGGGCCTGTTCCCTTGGTGGGGGCCAACCTAGGCAACCCCTAGGTACACCCGAGAATACCGTTTTGAACAGATAACTAACATTATAAGTCTACATTAAAAGACAACAGCAACATTTCTAAATGTCTCTAATATACAATATGTTATACTTATAATTGCAATATTCATTCCTCCGTTAGTAGTAACAAAACACTTGTCACTGTAAACCCACTTTTTTCCTCTTTCGCTGTTTGACTTTTGAGGAATCTTGCCCAATGCTGCCATTGCCCATGGATCCAGATGGAGCCTTCCCAAGGTGCTGTGGGCCTGCAGCTGGAGGGGTGGGCGTTGGTGGAGGGGTGCTTTCAGGAGAGTCTGGACTGGTCTTCAGACTTGTTGCTTGCCCCAAAACATGCATCTAAATAGACCAACAGCAGTTAAAACTGAGTTAATTGACTATTACTATTGTTCTCTGAATATAGTCACCAGGCAGCGGAAACACAAACCCAGAACATTTCCAGAGCTCTAGGGGCACACCAGATAAGTGAATGATATTTATTTGTATTATTAAACAAAATTTCTAGATGGCTTAATCAAATATTAAAAAACTCTAAACTGTTTGCATAAAATAGTGTAATTATTTATGGAAAAAGTACTGATAAATCAACAAGTAAAAATATTTAAAATATACGTAATATATTCCTCCTCTTGATCTGTTGCAAGGGCTGGAGCCAATCTCTCTCCATGGACCCTCTTACGAGCAAGCATGCCAGCATGATTCTTTTTGGACATCACACATACAAGAAGCAGCACAATAACCCACTAGGACACAGAGGAGCACACGCAAGCGAAATTGTACTCATTCTCCTAGAAGGGAGAGGATTGGATAGACAGACCCACAAGCACCACTGAAAGAATGGGCCTGTGCTGATATACCAAGTTCATATTTACCTCAGCAGAACTATGATACTGAATGAAAGTAGCAGATATTGCATGGCTGAAAGGGTCCCCAGCTTTGGGAGTCATATCCTGCTTGACGAGAAGGGCCAGGTCCACCAGCTGAGGAAAGAATGGAAGAGCCAGTCTTATTTACTTGTTTGGCTACTTTATTAACAAAGATATGCACTGTAAAGTTTAAGTTTCAATTTAATTCTGGAAAATATTGCAGCCATTATGTAGCATGTGCTTGGACAGGTCTGGATCTTTGCCTTTCACATGTGGAGTTTCCCAACCTATCTTGCACATTGTGTTGCATTAGTCTATAGCATCATTTTACACTCCACAGCGTGTGTGTGTGTGTGTGTGTATATATGTATGATATGTATGTATGTATATATGTATGTATATATATATGAATGAAAAGGGAAGGACATTCCCCACTGCAAATTCTCTGATCCATGTAGTGCACTCATTTACCTGTGCGACAGTCTCATAAGCTAAATAAGCCAAAATTTCCATGGCAACAGCATTGGGTTTTATTTCCATGCTGCTACAGTCCAGCCAGTCCCGGAACTTGGAAGCCTTCTTGGCTGTGCAGATAAAACACAAAAGAGGTGCAATGTTAATGTTGACTCCTCTTCTACATTTCACTATTAATAAACGGCAAAAGATGATAACCCTTTGGCATAAGGAGCAGAAGTTGCCATTCTGGATCCTGAACACAATGGCTGTGATCTAGGAGAACCAGAATGTAATTACACATTAATTACCAATGAACATGTCTGCTTCTTCCAGGAAGCCCATAGCTGGTATGCTGACTGAAGCTGGTTAATATTAAGGCCACATAAACATCCAGATGTAGCAGCAACTCCAGCAGCACCCAGGAGCACTGAACACACACAGATTGAGAGCTGCCTGTATGTAATGACATTAAGGAGTGTTCCGTGTTGTGTTATGATGTCAGACACAAAGTCCTCTGTGTGTTAATAATAATACAATACTGTGTCCCACCTCCTCAATGCTTTTCAATGCTACTATTTTGCATATTGAAGATTCATATTGGTGTGGTCTTGAAAATATAATTATTTGGTGCAAACTGTGAGTGCATCACAACCTTCTCAGATGTTGACATTACTTTAATATAAAAAAATTGTCAGCACAAATATTTACAGATGTCATGCAATGGTCTGAAAACTGAGCTCACAAAAAGGCACTGAAATACGGTAGTAAATACACTACTTCTAAGACCAGCTTCTCCACTGTTTTGACATTTACAGAGGGCGCAATCTTGGATGTGTCATTTATTTTCCACATTGCGATCCATAAGCAAAATCAGTCATTTCTATGGAAAACAAGGTAAGCGCCTTTTATTCAAAGATACCATTGTGCTTTCATAATGCAATGCCATGTGCTCTTCTGTCATGCTTTTCAGTGCAGGCTCTTTATCTCCAACTTGAAACTCGTAAGTATCATCTGCTTCTACAGTGCTCTCTTTTTGTATAATGAAGCCGACTGTAATTGTGTCCCACAAATCTTTGTAATGGGTTGTTTCTTAGGTTTGTTAAAGTTCTAATGCTTTCATTATGTTATTTTGCACAACAGCAGTATGCACTGATGATTTTTGTAATTTAAAACAAGCTGCACAGAAAGAAGCTTACAAATATTAATTTAGAAAACATGTTGAGTAGAAATGGAAATTAAGTTAATTTAGTTAACATTAGCTAACTTCAAATAACTACTAACTAATGATCAAGTACTTTTCTCATCACCTGCAGCTGAACTTGCTTACCTTGTGTGACAGACCTCACTAATGAGGTGCAGACCATTACTCTGAATAATATAAAGTTCTTAATGTTTTCCTCAAATAGGTTTCATCCAGGTCGGGGGTCAAGCAGGCAGTTGACATGTCTTGCACTATCATTGCCTCTCACAGAAACATTGTACAAGTAAGTTTTTAGAGTGAACCTTAAGCTACACCACAATCTCATTAGAACTATCCTCCATTGCTAATGATCCTACTGAACTGCGATCCAGCTTTCCCTTTCCCTGCTTGAAATTCTAGTGTGACAGCAATTGTACCCAATAGATGGAATGTTTTCTATTTTATTTTTATTTATTAAATTTGTATTCCGCCCTTTAATCGAAGATCTCAAGACACTTCACAGAATAAAAATACAATATAAAAACACAAAATACATAATAAAACAAGAACACAAATAAAACAAAGCAATGTCCATGTATTATCATTTATTTTTAATGCTTTTTAGAGGAGGAAACCTGCTCCAAGGTGGTGGTGGTTTCTTGATAATGTAGTGAGGTTTAGTCAGTCAATAACATGTGACGCCAGCTTCCATGTGAAATGTTCAGAACAATTTTTCCCAGAGCTCAACTCTATAGCGAACCAAGTACCGGTACATTTATAATGAATGTAGGGGGAAAGGCCTCCAAAGTGGCTTCACTGCTCAGAAAATATGATATGTTTATTCATCCTTAATTTGCACAGAATGATGCTGAGAGCCAATGGGCATGACCAGTCCTCTGAAATCAGCAGAGCCCTCTGCAACACCCTGGGTTTCCAGGACAGACGTTTGGGGTGCTTCAACAGAGAAACAGATTTAGAAAGGAAGATAAAAAGTTTAGAAAATGCTAAGGCGGATAATCTCTTTCTATAATAGAAAAGAATACTGTTTAGACATCTCATTTTCTGTACTCAAAGCTCTCTCATGTTCCAGAATGGTTCGAGACCATTCTGTTTGTAGTTTTGAAAACATTTCAGAGACAGTGGAGAACAACAACCAAGTCTATGCTACCTAGTCCAACATTCCATTCCCAGAGTTGTCTGTCAGATGACTATGGGAAGCTCACAGGCGTGACATGAGCACTGTATCACTCTCCTACTCCTGTTCCAAAGCAGCTGGTATTCACAGCCATGTTGTCCTTAACCCTCTTATCTCATGGCTACTAGCTTCTCTTATCTGTTTGTTCTTGGTGAGGGATTGAATCAAAAGCTTTTTAGAAATCCAAGTAAACAATAACTGCCAACCCACATGAATAGTTGCATGCTTATTGACACTCTCAAAGAACTCTAAAAGGTTAGTGGGACAAGGCTTAACTGTTTAATGCAACAAAGCTACAACCAAGTTATCCAGAACAGTTGTTAAACTAGGAGAACTATGGGCCTCCAGAGCCTCAACACGGTTCCTAATTTGGCCACGAAGCTGGTTTCCCAAACCACAGCCACCTGCCTTATACCTGACATCACATAGGGTAGCAGATGTGTGGCAGGTGAAGGGACGGCTCCCTGCCAGTAGAAGGGTTTGCAAACACCTCCTAGCAGCTGATAGGCAGTACCTCCCAAACTGTCTTTGCCCATGTGGTTTGATATCAAACTGTGCAGGCAAAGGAAGTGGGGTTTGCAGGCACCACTTTATCGGGGGTGGTAGCAAACCCCTTCAAACCACCCAGGCAAAGGGAATCACTTCACCTGATGTCATGGTGATGCCATGTTCTCTGATCCCAATTCTTAGCTCCTGGATCAAATGCAACAGCTGCCTACATCTCAGATCTAACTAGGCCTGGGTCTAGTTATCAAGACATCAAGATATCCAGACATTGTCCAGGACCAGTTTGATGGCCAGAGCATGAAGGTGCCTTCACCCAGCAGTGGGTGGGGCTTGCCTGCGCCTTACCTTCCTTCTGCGCTGCCTCCTTCCTCCCTGCATCGAGTGCTGGCAGCAGCCGGAGCAGTGGCAGTTTCACCCTGGCGCCACCCGAGGCCAGGGCTGGTGCTGCTTGTTCCTCCCCTCTGCGCGCCGGGTGCTGTCAGTGGAGGGAGCGGCAGTGCTTTCACCCCAGTGCCTTGCAGGGCTGGGGCTGAAGGATGCTCCTTCCTTTTCAACATCACGATGTACCACTATATTGTGATGTCTAGCTGGTGCTACACCACAATGTTGGAAAGCTGCTATCGCCCAGCCCTGGATCTAACACACATACTCCCATGCATCAATGAGACCACATTGCCACAAGCACAGGAAAGCAAAACCTCCTGCAGAGGATCCATGCCATGAGAAGGACGTTTGGAGCACATTCTCCCTCTTGCAACTCAGAAATAAAATTAAGGGGATCTTTCATACTTTATCTGTCTGGTTACAATATATTATGCTGCCAGGTTATCTAAAATTACAGTCTGACACAGCATAATTATTATGGTATAACACTTACAAAAGCTTAGTTGACGACTTTCACAGAATTCTGCATATTGCGCAGAGTCCATCATTCGTGCTTGTCTTTCTGCCCTCTGCAAAACAATATAAACAACTCTTGTTATTTATAGATCCAAATGCATAGCATCACAAAACCCTTCCAACTGTAGGCCTGAAAGCAACTCTCAACACTAAATTAGTACTACTAATTTCTCAATGTTTCTTAATGTTTGATGTTTTACTGTGGTTGCTGTGGCCGCCCAGAGTAGCTGGGTCAATCTAGACAGATGGGTGGCTGGTAAACAAACAAACAAACAAACAAACAAACAAACAAACAAACAATTACAAGTTGATGATATTGAACATTCTGACAATTCATCAAAGCTTCTGAGTCCATGCTCATCACTGCATACTGCATTGCAGTGAAATTATTACATATGTACATATGACATATATCCCCTGACTTTGCTCTTTATCCTTTACTGCATCAACTGCACAGCAGATATTATAATACTGTTTTTAAAATATCTGAAATTAGAGACCTCTTCATTGGGCCAGCTCGTAATCCAGGTTGTTCTCTTATTTAAAAAAATAGTTTTTATTGAAAAAAAATAAATCAATACAAATTATCAAGCAATACAATCATACATTTCCCCCTTTCTCTCTCCCTCCCCTTCCCCTCCCCCTCCCCCCTCCCGGACTTCCCCCAGCACCCCCAACTGTTTTCTTTGATTCATTATTGTTTCTGCATATTGTACAATTTAAAACGTTATTTTCTTGTTATTCAAACTCCTAATTGTTAATAAAGTTTGTGTGTGTTTATTCAAATCCTGCCAGTGAATCAAGTTCCGTCTGTTGTTTTTTCAAATAATTTATAAAAAGTTCCCAATCTTCTTTAAAGTCCCAATTGCCCTTTCCCCAATCCAGATTTACATTACTCATTTATTTGCTGCCTGTGCAAATTGACAAGACAAAACTGGCCAAACTGCTAAACCCATCTTCTGATCTGCTTGAAGGCAGAGGGCCTTCTCGGTAGTGGCGCCCACCCTGTGCCCACCCTCTCATCAGAAGTCAAGAAAATAAACTATCTGACTTTTACAAGACATCTGAAGGCAGCCCTGTTTAGGGAAGTTGTTAATGTCTGATGTTTTACAATTTTTTATATGTACTGTAAGCCGCCCAGAGTGGCTGGGGTATAAACATTATTATTATTATTTGCTTAGGTTCTTCACCTGCTCTATTCTCATTATTCAACATTAAAGGCAATGCTCCTTGCCTAAATAATGTGCAACTGACCCTGAAATTCTGAACACATTTACACTGAAGGAAATGCTGGTGATTTAAAGTGGACCTTACTGATATGTTTCCTTAGCATAACTACCGGTATATGGGAACTTTGCCTGTAAGTGGGCAACATTTTTTTGTTCTCATTTTCCTCAGCATCATTAGCTCTTATTGCTGATTAACGCAACTGGCTATCAGAGCTAATGAATCAGTTGGTTGGCAGAACACTGACCACTGGATTAATTGCCTATATCTGCATGAATTTTGTCAAGGACAGTGATGAAAGGAGGAGAAAATCATGCTGAGAACAGCATCAAACACTCCAAGAAATTGCCACATGCAGTTTTTGAATACGAAAGCAAGTAACTTCAGTGGAGCCAAAACTGGAACACACTTGACTCATAGCAACACAAATAGATAATTAACACTTATGAACCTGACAGAACATGCATAAATCCAGAAAGGAGAAAGTAGTAATTATTAATTTTGCTTAATTTAGTTTGTAAGCATAGAAGCAACAGTTTATATTTAGTCCTCTAGTTTATAGAACTCTGGTATGTTTGGAAGAAATCTTGATGTCGTATCATCTACCACTCACATACTCAAGCAACTCAAGATTAACCTAAATTAAAAGTGGATTTATCCTCCTCCTCCATGGCTTGCAACACAAATGCCTAACAAAGAAATACTGCATGCCAGAATAGCAGTGAAAATCTAACTTGTGATGTGAAGATTTATCCCAGAAGAAAACAGAATACTTTTTTGTGGTACCTGGTCTAACCAATGGGATCACATATGAAGATACAAAAGAACCACAAGCAATAACAGATCCTTTTCACCACTGTAGATTCTACTGCATATATTTGAATTAATTAATTCTGAAACTGAGCAGGAAAGCACAAGCTCCACTCATGACTTATGTGCGGGGTGAGAAAAGGTGCAAGCCAGGACAATCGGTAGAAACTTCCTCTCAAAGCTCCAAAACTTTATGAGACTTCGCAGAGACCACAAAGAATATATTTTACACATACCAGCTCCTAGTTAAGTAAACAAGATCTGCTTTCAATGAAAAGAAAAAATGAAAATGGTACCATATAGCAGTTAAATATCACAGAGTTGAAAATTCTGTTCCAAATCCTAGCTGTCTTAAAATTTATCTCAGGACTTTCATTATAAAATTTAACCAACTTGCTCTTCTTAAATCCACTTTTTGCTTAAGTGGAAACCAAAGAAAAAGAGGGCAGCAGGGCATGAACCATTTTAAAGATTAGACACATTTTGGGTCTTGTGCTGAAGCTAACAAAACCTTTTTATGACAGATTGATGGATGTTGTGCTAAAACTGCAGATTTGACAATAAAGAGCAGATATACAGAGAATTCTTTGTTATCTTACTTATCCCTGCATTATGAAGCAGACTGTTCTTTCTGTCCTATCCATTAGTTTGAATGAGTATGTAAGACATAGAAGCCTTTGAAGTCATGCAGCTGTTTTATGCATGTACGTTGTCCAGAATCTTCTAAGGTAACGAGAAGGCAGGGCAAGATCTCAACCTAAAAGGGCGTCAGGAGGAAGGTGGAGCACAAAAGCATCTCTTCTCTCCCCTTCTACCTGAAGTATCTTTTTCCTCTGTGGAAGTTCTCTTAGGGTACCCTGGGAAGAACTCAGCCAGGTGAAACACAAACTGCTGAAGCTCCTTTCCCTTCATCCTTCCACTCACTCCACGGCTCAGTGTCCTCGTTAACAGGAATGGGGAACCTGGCTGAAATGTGCCCTTGGTGTGGTGATGCTTCTTGCTTGCCTGGACGGAGAATAGAGACGGTTGAATGACTATGCATAAAAAGAAGCCTCCTGTGCAAAGGTGACATTTGCATTGATTGCTTTGATCACTTTTGCTTCTGGTCCCACCTACCACTGTCATCCGGCCCCCAGGTTACCCATGACCCTCAGGCTGAAGAATGCACCGCAGCTCAGCTCCTCAAGGTCTCATTGAACCTTAGAGAGAGATGACTCACCCCACCTGATGTGGATTTGTTCTTCTTTAGAACAATTTCCCACAAATAATTTCCTCACTTTTCACAGAACAGAAATGATTATGCCGTTAGGCAGTTAGCAAGCATACTTTCATCATTAAACACCAGTTTACACCCCGGCTTACTCAGGGCTGCCAGAGGTGCACATGCAAGCTTTTACAAATGTTTGTGTTCACCTGCAATTTGCATATTTGCTGTTGAAAACACCAGCATAACACTGGCGCTTCTGGTACAACTGTATCTGCCATATCATCTGAAGGACGGGTGAAAAAATGAGCTTTCCATTCTGAGGATTTTCCACTCCAGTTCCTGATACAATACTCCCACCACCCCTAAATCCTGGAGCAATTCTCAACTTCTTTTTAAAATATTTGCAGACCTCATTTGGGAAGAAGAAAGTTCCCTACATGTGGTTTTAGAAAACAGTTGGAGATGCCCTGTTCTATTTCTCTTTCCAACATTGGGATAGTAAGCGCTTGAGAATTTTTGTGCACACATTTGTGGAAGGGATTACTGTAAAGACAGAGTGAATTCAAATGGACTTGGGGGTAAGTTGGAAAAGTTTGAGAGCAACATCTTAGCATTAATATTGTTGATAGCAAAAGCTGCTTCCAATCTGGTCTGCTCAATTTAATCTCTCTATTCATTACTAGAGGGCCGAGGATGTGGTTTCTCCTATTTGGACAGAAATAACAATTTTGGATCCTACCTCCCACCTAGAAGAGCAGAGATTAAGGCTGGCTAGTGAAGGAGGTGGTGGAGCCTGCTACACTCCTATTCCAATGTCTGATTAAATATTAGGACCAACCTAATATTATTGTGGTTTTTGCTTCATCAATATAATTTCAAACCAACAAATTTTGTTCAAGCTGAGTTTCACTGAAAGTTCTAAATATTAACTTTACTGAAAACATTTTCCAAAGTTTTTAAGTGTTTAGGTAAAACTAGCCCAATTCACATCACAGAATATATACCGGTAATAACCTCATTCAAATTAGGGAAGGTGAGGTTGGAGAGCACTAATTGTTACAGTTTATTACAACCTGGTATGCAAAGTAAAACCCACCAAAAAGAAAAGCCAAAATCAAGGAGAAAGCTATAAAGCTGTTTTCATCCCACTGTGTTCATAATTATCCCACCCCATTCTCAAGTAACAACTTTGAAACTACCTACCATGCACAGAGAAGTTTTGAATCTGAATCTGAAAGACTAAAATGGCAAGCAAATGTTTGCATGGCCCACATGCTAAATCCATTGTTTGATAATGTTCCAAATATATGAGAAAGTAATATTCCAGCACTGGTATAACAAATGCAATTGTTCTGATTAATGCTTTTTTCTGGGATGCAGGGGTGATTCCAAAGGGGTTGGAAGGCAAAAAAAGGCATGCAAAGAAAATCAACTTTACATCGATTCATTAGCATGAGCTTTACTGATAATTTATCCTGTTTCCTAATGAAAGCAAAAAAACACCCCACCATGTCTCTATTAAAAAGCAATCAGATTTGGTATGTTGGTGACACTTTAAAGAGCACATTATGTGGGAAAACAAAATAAACATTTACCCTGGCAAACGAAAGTAGGCTTGGGGTTTTGACATACTTGGCAGGCAGGCAGAATTATATTCACATCAAGCATACAGAAAACCTAATTTAATATTTAAATATTTGCTTAAGTAATATACTATTTTAAAACAACACATTAAAATATACATTTTTGACAAGATGTTTTAAAGATTCTATGAAGAACACTCCATAGAAGCCATACATTTAGGTGAGATCCCATCCGCTTTCAAAAGGTAAAATCATCTCAGTACAGAATCTTCCAGAATATTTCCAGCAATGGCAACCTTTAATCTCACTCCCCACCCCGCCCCCTGCCACTCATACATATCACTTTTTATAATGAGGACAGCAATTGTCAGTGCATTGTGCACTCAGCAAGGAATTACTGCCTCTTCCATTCAAAAGGCCAGGTCAGGCCAGCTGTTTTAATCAGCCAGGTAGAAGATCTTTAAGGATTCCCTTTACATCCTCAGGCTGCACAGCCTGAGAATATCCACAAAAGGTCAAGTTCTTGCAAAGGGTATACAGTACCCACAGATTCTGTAATCAATGCAGCGTCAGGTTCAGAAATGGATACAGCTGACTTTATCTGCAACTTGTCTTGCAAACCAATCACAGTGGGAAACGTCTCTTGAGAGCCAGAATGCAAAAAAGGCTTCTCCTAATCTGGAACAGCTCCACTCCGTGCAGAGGTAGTGATCGATGGCAGGAATGTAAGATTTCTTTGGCACCACCGCAGAAGAAGTTCTAAATGAGGTTCTAGTCATCCTTCAGTAGGATTCTTTGTGAGTTTTCCTCCATCATCATTCTAAAGGTCATCCCTGTTGTGCCATCTCTCCATCTGCACAGACAGCCAATGAACTGACTGACCAAAAAAACCCCACCTTGGTCCCTCTCAAACACAATATAAAATACTTCGTGTAGCTGCTGCCCCTCATTTCAGGCTTTTGGAATCCTTGGGCAAGATGCCTTCAATATGAGTCCCTTCCTGAGTAATTCCACATCTCCCTCATGACCAGCACTGGCATCAGGGCTCGGCACCACTCCAGGCAACTGCTGAGGCCCATACACCAATAGCAAGTCCACTGCCAACCCTCCGAGCCCCCTGGGTCTGCTATTGTTCCTCCTGCTCCTTGATGTCGCTGCCTCCTCACTTGTCTTACAAAAATAGTGATGAGAGCAAGAAGGGCAGCAGCAACTCCAATTGTTTTGCCTTCTCCCTCTGGGCCAGCCTTTCTCAACCTTGATAAAATTGGACCCAGCTGTCAACTCCCATCATCCCTGACCAATGGCCCCACCAGCTAGGAAGGAAGGAAGTTGCAGTCCAACAACCTCTAGGGACCCAAGGTTGAGAAAGGCTGCTCTAAGACAGTGGTGTGGGTCATCCCAATACATCTGAAGCCGGCACTCTCCCTGCTGCCCACTGCAGCCACAAGGAGCAGGCAGCTCTGGGCTGTGCCCTTCAACAGGTGCCCAACGGAGCTGACTCCTGATGCCAACTCCCCTGTCCACCCATCTATATTTTACCAAGAAACATATCTTATTTACCTTGACTGTTCCAACTTTCAAGGAGATAAATCCACCAGCTGTGGGATGCAGACTGTGACCATGTTCCATTGCTAGTGACTGGCCCTTTAATTTTGAGGTATTAAAACATCCGGAAATCTAACTACAGTCAATCTGAAGACAGCATTACAATATAATATATCATTAGCATCTGATACAAACTGACATGGCTGGCATATATAAATATTTTTAATTATTTCAAAGCGGATGTAATGTGTGCATCCTTCCCAAAAAATTGTTTGATTTGGTTTTCATAAGGATTTCCATCACCAGATGCTGTGAGTAGCACAATGCTTTTCCTACAGATGTCTGCAGCCTGTGACAATCAGCAGTGCTTTGAATAACACCCCCAGTATAACAGCCCTCTTGTCATCGGTGCTGTATATTATAGCATATGAATCCCACACAAGTGGATGAACAGACTTTAAATAATGCCATCTGACAATGATGGCGGGTGAGGGGAGAGTCTTGCAAAGCCTTGGAAATGGTTGTTAGCATTAGGAAATAAAATCCAGGCCACTGGGAGAAAAGAAGACTCATCCTTCTTTCCTTTGATCAGACCAAAACCCTATTTTTAATTACAATTCACAGGAAAAGATTTTGCCAGCATTTAAATACTACTTAGGATACATTGTATTTCCTTTTATAAATGTAATTCAAAAATCCTTTTTTGTTGGAAGAACAGCATCTCAATCCATTGGGGGGTTCTTTCACACATTATAGTAGTGGTTACACTAAAACCAGAATATGAGAGGAAGCTAAAAATCACATTAAAGAAATGTACCGGTACATATGTGAGTGAATACAGGGGGTTCTGCTTGGGTAGGCCACACTGGCACAATGTAGATTTCTCCAGCAATGTGAAAAATGGCCCTTGCATAGGAGCATGCTTAGGAGCCTAGTGTGAAACACAGCATGTTTCTGAACATTCAACATTTATAAAATCTTGCATTTTACATTTTCTTCGCTACCCTACCTTGTTCAGCATTTTAATAGGATATATATAGGATTGCACTACACAAGAATAGATTTCAGGGGCTACACTTCTACCCATAAAGACTACACTAGCAACAAACATCAACAAACAAATACATTTTGACATAACCTTATACAGTATGGGCAGGTCTATGCCTCAATGCCTGTACACTTCTATGCATGTCTCCTCTGGATAAGGGAAGAAGAAATACCTCATAATACCAGACTCCAGCTTCTCATAACCCCCCGGAATCCAATAGGACCATTATAGGCAGCATTTTTTGTATTTAATCATTGTGTCTTGGTTGGGGTCAGCAGGTTTTAATTCTGACCCTTCTCCTCCCTGCTTCCCCATGTTTGCAAAATTATTTTATGCAATAACAATTTCCCAGTTGTATCACTTTGCAGCTGCCTGCCATTGTTCAGATGTGCCTCACTTTCTCAGTACAGTGGTACCTTCGGTTGTGGACAGCATCCGTTCCGGAGGTCCGGCCGGATCCTGAGGTTTTCGCAACCGGAGAGACAGCTTCTGCGCATGCGCGCCCGGCAAAAACCTGGAAATATACTTCCGGGTTTGCCGCTTACGTATCCCGAAGTTTACGTAACTGGAGGGATACGTAAGCGGAGATATGACTGTAGTATCACAGAATTATAGAGTTAGAAGGTACCCTGAGGGGAGGTCAATAGAAAATATCCTTGGGTTTCTTTCATACCCTTGTGGATTTTAGTTCTAGAAAGTTCTAAATGTTCTTCCTCAGAGCAGGTGCAGAACGCATTTATGAGCCTTCACAGACCCTATAAAGAACTAGTTGTAGTCATGTGCGGGTGTGCAACAAAAATACACAAAGAAAGTCAAACAGCCATGAAGTCCCACCTCTGAACAGTGAAACCTTTAGACACCACCTGCACCTTTTCAATCATATTTGCAAAACCATGTCGTCGAAAAGCATGCTTTTAAAACAAAGGGTGTCTAGATTTTGCTTGTTAAAAAGACATGCATTGGATGCAATCTACATGCTCCCAGATTCTGCAAACGTTTAATGAGCAGAACCAGAGAAAAAACAGCCTAGCACATGATCTCAGGAGCAATGGTTACTATTGTTAGATCAACGCATTTAGAAGTCTAGCTACCACACAACCATCAAAGTAGACATAGTAATCCTTCTGTTAGTATCAATAGCTTCCTTGTCTAACTAACAGGCAAGTGACACATTAATGAAAGTTGTTTGTTTTCACTGGAAGACTGTGTTTTAGGAAAGGTGGTGATCAAAATGCATTTTTTAGTTCTCTTATTTGTGAACTTTGCAGTATCTTTTAAAAATTCACACACTTCCTCATCTATCTGACTCCAAAAGGAATCTAGCATCAATCTTGGTTGGCAAGAAGCCTATTTTTGAGGCACTATTTTCTTCTATTCATGTTATTGGCTTTCCACTGTTTATTCAAACATGAAATGTACTATGAAAGCAGCATGGTGCCTCTGCTGCTGAATTATTGCTATGTAACACCCAAGAGTTGGAAATATATCCCTAAACTAGAAGGCAGAGTGACAGATGAATAGTGTTCCTTTTAATCCTCTGGGAATAACAACTGAAACGCAGCATTCAGAGTGCAATATTGTTTGCATTCCAGTTCAGATTTCTGATCGTAAGGGGTTTCTCTCCCCCCCCCCCCGGTGTGTGTGTGTGTGTGTGTGTGTGTGTGAGAGAGAGAGAGAGAGAGAGAGAGAGAGAGAGAGAGGAAGAGAGATTCCCATTATAAAACAAATGATGGCAACTGATTTTATTTAAAAGAAAAAAGACTTTACTTTGTGAATCATATGTTTAAATTTTTTAAAATACTTCAACTGAAAAAGAATACAGATTTTAAGATCTTTTTTTCTATATTTTATCACGACATGTGAAGCACATATTAGACAAAGAATCTTTTATATGGAAAAGCTAGGAAATGCTGTATTAGAACTGTATACTGGAAGCTCTCAAGAGAACACAAATTACACTGACTTTCAGTTGGATTTGGGCTGCATTCAGAGGTCATGTTCCTGATCCTCCAAACCACGGTTGAGGCTGGGAATGAGGTCTCTGCTCCTGGGCTGCCTCCTCCAGTTGTGGCTGCTACCCAGGGAGCAAACAGCAAGTGGCGCCCCCAACTGTGGAGGTAGAATGCAGCCATCATGAAAAGTAGCCATTGATAGCCTTTTCCTCCATGAATTTGTCTAAACCTCAAGCCATCCAATCATTCTTCTCTGGCACCCCACTTTCACTCCCCATGAGCATCCCAGCTAGTTCCTTTGCATTCCTACCTTTTCACTTGCTCTGCTTTCTGTTCATATAAGCCTTGGAAAGCAGATACAGCTTAAAGAGAAAGTGGGAAAGGAGTCACTCTTCCATCTTCCTCTGTCAGCTCTATGTACGTACTTTCCAAGGAGAAAAGGTAATCACTGTCACCACCTCATTAGGCTTCATGGGCTCCAGGGCTAGCCCTCAAGGGCACCCATGGAGGCACAGGTCAATTCTGCATCCAGGGCATCTGTCTATCAGCCCCATCTGAGACCCTAACTGCCTGCACACTGTCTCATCAGAGTGGTACAGGGTCTGGTTATCTCCCGCTTGGACTACTGCAATGTGCTCTATGTGGGGCTACCTCTGAAGGTGACTTAGAAACTACAACTATTTCAGAATGTGGCAGCTAGACTGGTGACTGGGAGTGGCCGCTGGGACCATATAACACCAGTCCTGAAAGACCTATTGGCTCTTAGTACGTTTCCAAGCAGAAGTCAAAGTGTTTGGTGCTGACCTTTAAAGCCCTAAACGGCCTCGACCCAGTATATCTGAAGGAGAGTCTCCACCCCCATCGTTCAGCCCAGACACTGAGGTCCAGCTTTGAGGGCCTTCTGGTGGTTCCCTCACAGTGAGAAGCAAGATTACAGGCAGTGTTAGAAACTGAGATATGAAAGCTAGGAGCTAAATGGCACCTTAAACCTAGGTTATACGTAACGCAAATGAGTGTCTAGGCATGCTTTTTTTATAACAAGAATACAAAGCTGAAAATGAATGAACTGCAGCTAAAATCTTATGTTCATTTTTCACATGGTCTAGTCCTCATTTGAAGAGTGCAAAAAACAAAGCCATACTTCCCCTGCCCTCCCCCCTAATATTCTTATGAGGGTCCCTTTTCCAATCTTCAGAGAGCGGCTAGAAGTGAGGAGGCAGAAAAAGGTCCTCCTTTCCTGGGTTCAAAATTAGCAGGCGCCAGACGCATTTTGCACCTAAAGATTCTCCATTTGCAAACACCTAAAAGTCTGGGTGTCATTAAACATGGAAAAATACAAACCCCAACTGAACAATTTTCATATAAATCACAATGAAATGTAAAAGAAGGATACAATTCCCCCAACACCCCCAAACAATGCCCCAGCCTCCATTATTCTGACATGACACAGATGGCCTTGCTTTGGGACATCTTACAAACAGAAGACATGTTGGAATTTGGATTGGGGTAACACAATGCACCATAAAATTGCCTACATCAGTTTCTTAGTTTCTGTTTTAAGAATTAACATATTGGGGTAAAAAAATATCCCAAGAGTTATTTTCAAGAAATAACTGATTGACGGAAGCAGAATAAAGTGCTCTTCTGATACAAGACATGTGGCTTTGTTTGGGATGTTCTACAATACTAGGATTGAGCTTGGAGTAGCAAAATAACCCATGAAATTGCTTATGTCAGTTTCTTAGGTTCTGTTTATGAAGGTTAAACAGAAGCATGTGACGTCAGAACTGTACTGTCTTTTGCCCACAATCAAGAGGTATCTGGAATATGATATTGCTAATATATTTTGGTTAGTAGCTGAGACCCATATTATAGATATTTTATATCTTAGGTTTGGGACAATACAAAGTTTGTGAAGGAGCTAAGCCAGCTTTTGTTGCTATACATCTTTCAATACCACTGAATGTTAGTATTTAAAATCAGTGGTACCGGTATTTAACATCAAGTAAAACACTATGTTTCAAATCAACAAAGAGACTTTTGTTTTTTGTTGCGTTAACAGCTCATTATCTGACTTTTGTTTATTCCCATAGTGATTCTCATCGCTGTGTCGGCAAACCTCCTTAATCTTAAAATGAAAGCTAACAGAAAGATACTCTCCTTGTATAGTCAAAGGGTTAAGCTGATATTTTTCAGTAAAAAATGATTACATTCTGTTAATATTTTTAAATCACCACAGTGTTTTTCTTCATATCAGTTATGCAAGTATATGATACGCACCCCTGGAAACAAAGGCACAGCATTCCGTTTAAACAGTAATTTTATAAATATATATATATATAATTATTTCAAAAATACAGTTTTAAAGAAATACAACATAAACAATATTTGCTTTCTGTATAATTCATCATAAGTGAAACCATACCACTGAACAATCATATCCTGTTTGGGCCGTAATGACATCAGAAATACATGTTTATCATCTGCTTTGGACAACTTAGCATGTTTTTGGCCCAGGGCAAAGTGGAACCGAAACCATTTGCAGTTGGCCAAACCAAGATAACCACACATTTCTGAAGTAATTGATACCTAAAAGGAACATAGCCTTTAGATCACAGCTCATGATTTAAGTACACTAATTCTTTAAAGGAGGTTGTAAAGATTTTAAAGAGCGCACTGGACTTCCTCCAAAACTTAGCTTGCAGAAACCATAGTCTACTAAACATGGCAAATAAGATATTCTATACTACGGTACTTTATATGCTAACTACCATCTTCTTTTCAGGAACAGAACATGTTTCCTGCATTTTTAAAGCCCGCAGTATTTTTTAAAGAGACCCAGACCAAGTTCTTGTTTCAGAAAAGCGTCCACAATAACAAAAACTCTTATTGACCAACTAACATTTGAGAAAGCAGAATGCAGTTTTCTAGTTGATTTTAAGTTTACAAATACAACAAAGCAAGATCATTCTCCTGAATCTTTCCTTCAAAACTGTGCACGCCAACACCCCCCCCCCTCTTCTTCTCTTCCTTCTTGGTTTTTAACCAATGCAGATATATGACTGAAATGGATTTGCACACCCAAATTAATAAGAACTTTGTCACTGCTTAGAGATTTTTGAAATACAAAGCAGTGTATAAATGCTTTCAAATAAAATAGATAGAGAAATAAATATTACCCATGGTTTAAAATTTAATGTTAAACCATGTGTGATGTGTTGAGAAGTTAGGGGTAAAATTGTAGAAATTGTGTAAGGTTGATCTTTTGCTACATTTGGTCCAGTGCCCAATCGTCCTTCTTTGGGAGACATGTGGAAATTGAGGGAGACCTTTGTTTTACCCTGCCTAATAACCTGCAGTAAACTGTGCTGATTTCACAGTTAAGGTCTTAGAAGCAGGGAGTAACTCCCTTCACCCATGAATAAACATAACATGTGGAAAGGAAACATTGCTGGCCTCCCACCCCTGCTCCCAAATCCATGAGTTAGATGAAGTCTACAGGTGTGGTGTTCGCCATGGGGAAAGACTATATGCTAGGCTTTCCCTTGCAGAGGTCCAGCACTGGGGGCTGGGATTATGAATGATGCGGCATTCGGGACTGAGGCAGAAGTGGCCCTGCAATCTGTTTTACATGTTTGCTAGTCTTTCACTTAAGGAATTATCTGGTTTCCAGGCTCCAGTTAGAGCCATGTTCCCTGAAGTCTGTGCTGTTCCTCTGCCAGGATAGAACAACAACTTTTATGTGACTCAATAATTGCTTGTTGTACTTGGCAACGGTATTCAGAAGCTCACTGCCTAGAACACAGCCACCATGGCTGGTCACACGATGGTTATAGTGAACAAGGTAGGAGAGTTGGGAATTCACATTAAAGAGTGGAAAGAGAGAATGGGCAAGTCCACAGCTGCTCCTGATTTTGCAACTCTGGTTAATAAACTGTTGGTGTTGAAAGCCCCCATGAGAAGTACAGTGGTACCTCGGTTTTTGAACAGCTTAGTTCTTGAACTACTTGGAACCCAAACACATCAAACCTGGAAATTAAGTTTGAGAACCAAGGTACCACTGTACATGGGAAGCAGTCTGTACCATAACACTTCAGTCTTGGAGGTAGCAGCGGCCAGAGTCCATCAGTGGAGGAGGCGAGCTGTTCATCTGGTACACCTTCATATCTACTGGAATTCCTTCTCCTCTTGAGGAAGCCAGTGTTTTTGCACCTTTGGCCAGCAAAGTGTGTGTGTGGGGGGCGCCCCTTAAGGGAGGAGCAAGGGCAAGGGCTGATTAATCAATCAATAGTGTTTGTGGGAGGGGGGGCTATTGGTTTGATTTTGTTTTTTTTTGGTATGTATTTTGTGTTCTCATTTTGTATTTTTTTGTTGTGAGCTGCCCTGTGATCTTTGGACTAAGGGTGGTATACAAATTTAATAAATAATAACAACATTATACTTGAAATGCTACATGTCAGCATGTCAGAAGTTTCTTGCTGACAAGAGAATCAGGAACACCTGAAATTCTTCTACAGGGTCGGGGCCACAATGAAGCCATGTAGACAGGGGAGTGTATTGCTATAAACAAAAACATAGTTTTTATCCTCAAGTAGTTAAAAACCTATTAAGTAAATGTTATAGTTGACATAAGAATAGAAGAAGATGAGACTACAGGCAGTAGGACACCAGCACGGCAGCACCACCCCCCCCCCCGGGATCCACAGCAACTGGCATTCAGAAGCAGACTGCCTTTGATTCTGGAGTTAATATAGTGCCATCGCAACATCAGTGCTACTGCTATAGGGTAAGGTTACCAGACATCTCCGTTTCCCGGGGACAGTCCCCAGATTTACAAATCAGTCCCCTGACAAAATCCATCTATTTAGTAGGAAGTTGAAAACTGTCCCTGGATTCATTGAAAAAAATCTGGTAACCTTACTATAGGGTGTCTCGGAAGCAATGCTCTAATGAGGAGGAGGAGGAGGAGGAGGAGGAGGAAGAGGAGGAAGAAGAAGAAGAAGAAGACGACGACGACTAGAATGATATAAGCGAACATGTTAATCCTTTTGTACTATGCTAAAGTGCTTAAGTAAAAGACCAAGGAGGAAAATATTCAGAATGTGAAAACGTTCAATAGAACAAAACTACCCCTCCATGGCAACAAGAATGAACCAATATGTCTGCATTGTGGCGCTTGAGGTTGCATAGGAAAAGAACGGAGAGGAAATGTTACGCTATGAAGATCTTAACTAGTACTTCCCAAAGTGGAGAGAGATTGGCACATGCACAAATTAGCCTAGGGGCCAGGAAAGCAGTACAAATTCAGATAGCATTTTGTTAAACATATGGCTAGCTTGCTAGATGGTTTTATTTCCCAGTTACAGCATTCAGCTTCATCAGTGAGGAAAATGCCACATACAGCAGCATATATTGGAATATAGGAATTGGTTCCATACCATGAATTATATGTAAAATATATATATTTAAACATAAGACAAAACATAGAATCAGAGTTGGAAGGAACCCCAAGGGTCATCTAGTCCAACCCCCTGCAATGCAGGTAACTCAGCTAAAGCATCCACGACAGATGGCCCTATCCCAAATTCTCTGACAATTTTGGTTAATAGACAAACAAATATGGTATCACATCTTTCATAAGGCAGGTGAAATCCCTGCCTATTTTTACACAACAAGCGGACAGCCAACATACACAGTGGTCAACATTTACATGTCTAATATTTATTTTACATTTAACACTGAAAACTCGGTGAGTGTAACACTCTGCACGTTTCTGGGAACATAAACTGCTGCTTCTAAAACAAGTGGTATGCATATCAAGCTTTTAAGACATATTTACTTATTTGCAAAGTTACATTTGGTATTGGGATCCCAAGAAAATTGTCTCTGGGTAGAAAGCTTTGATTAGATGGTATTTACACTTTTTAGGATTATGCTAAGTGCTATTTTTGAATTGGGAACAAATCTGGGTTTGTTTGCTTTTTTGCCTTTTCCTGCAACTTGCCAGGAACATCTGCTTAATTAAAATATTAATTTCTGGCCAAGGCACCTTCCATATGGAATGCACTCCCCATTCTCTGAACACTAATGTGAATCCATTAGTTACTGTGCAAATGGGGGCTGTAGGTGAAGGATCCTGCTACACATCAAGGAGCTAGGCTATGTAAAACTTAACCTTCTACATACAGGAAAAAGGTCCAGAATTTACCTCCATTCTCTCTAGTTTTACATCATCAATCTCATCATCTTCCAACAAGCCCAACAGCTCTCCAGTCTGATCAATAGAGATAAGAAAATCTTGAGCAATTTTCTGACGTTTATTGGTGCTGCTGCTACTGAGTCTGTCTGAAAGAAATTGAAGGGGGAAACCAACAATTTGATTTGATCTTGGTATTATCATTGATGAAGTACATAAAGATAACACCCAGGCACTGAAGAAATGTGAAGTTCTAAGCCTCATTGTTTCTAATATGGTCTCCAATTCCTCAGAAATCACTCATCTTGCTTATGGCTGATTCAAATTTGGTGCAATGTTGTTCACTATATCATGCTCAAAATCATAATATGGCTTACCATAATGGCTAATGACATGACAGTCTCTTCACCCCTTTCTGGGCAGTCGCTTTCTGGCATAGATCCATGTCAGACTTACTTTGAGGTATGTCCTTCATGTAATCTACCACAATATCCCAACAAGCCTCAGTTTTAAGGAGGACGCAGGAAACATAATACAGTCATACCTTGGAAGTTGAAAGGAATTCACTCCCGAAGTCTGTTTGACTTCCAAAACGTTCGGAAACCAAAGCGCGGCTTCCGATTGGTTGCAGGAAGCGCCTGCACTCAATCAGAAGCCGCGGAAGCCGTGTTGGACGTTCGGCTTCCAAAAGAACATTCGCAAACCGGAACAATCACTTTGGGGTGTTCAGTAGCCAAAACCCAAAACCAATCACATGAATCATATAGATCTCAACTGTGAAATGGGTGTGGTAGAATCACTTTCACCTGACAGGATGGCAGTGTGTAGGACTACTTTATTGACAAAAATTAATATTATTAGGCTGGAACCCAATACATGGTATTATGCCCAGGCATTCATAGTTATTTGTGTGTAAATTCCATTAAACTTGTACGAGTGTCCTTAGCGCAGTGCAGGCTCCTCTCACAGTTCATGGGTTTCAAGGGCATGTCTGCCATTTCCAGCAGCAACCTCTCCCGTGGCTCTCTTTTCTCACATCTCGCTACTCCTCCACCATCATCGCTCTGCTGCTGTCCTTCCTCATGCTTATCTGCATCAGTCCTGGTCTCCTTCCATCTGCACTACCTGTCTTCCAACATCCCCATTTTTTATTTTTTTAAGGAGGTTCCTGATTTCCAGTCAGGCTGGGATTCACATTTATGAAATTTCATCTCTAATCTCAGATAAAGTGTTGCTGATTATGGTTACTTAGTGGTAAAAGAATGCATTCCATACATTCCCAGAAACACCTTAGCTATTTTCACATTTTCAAAACATAGTATTTAAGCAAGAAGATGAGTAATGCTGCTTCTGCCAAAACACAACTATTTATGGGTTAGAAAGCCTCTATAGCTTTACCTCAGACAACCACAGACATTGTCTGGCCTTGGTCAAATCTCTTTCTGTCAGCCTCAGTTCTAAGTCTGTACATGGGAATTATAAGTAACATGCATGCTGTCTTTAAAGATTTTCTGCCATGGCCTGATTATCTAGCCGCAAACAAGTCATTCCTCTCATCCCTGTTAAGGGGGGGGGTGGAACAAAGAGATTGGGGTGGGGTGGAGAGGGTGTGTGAGACAAGTGTGAAGAGCTGAGTTGTGCCTCAAGCATCACCACTTTGGGGAAGACACCAGCTGCCGCTGCCCATAGAGAAGGGAGAGGAGAAAGTTTTTTCAGCACACTGCCGGACCGGTGTACAATTTAAAACACCTCCAAGCTATATATCAGAATTAAGTGATTTTAGATTATGGTTGCTTCATAAAATATGTCAGATTCTTTGATAATAAATTAACAAAATGCCTATTCAAATTAATTTTGAAGCCAACCACCTTCCCCCTTCCACTTGGAGGCTACCACACGTAAATTACACATGCTGAAATCAATTAAGCCTTTTAATCAGCACCAGTTCCTTAGCTCAACACAGCTCTTGACATTAAACAGATCTACTTATCATTTGGTTGCTGGACTGCCATACTGCACTTTTATAAGTAATTTGAAAGGAAAAACACAAGGTTAAATGCAGTTCCCAAGTAAGTAAATATTTTTGGATGTCTAAAGTTATCTGCATGAGGAATATATTTTCCATTTGGTATATAGAGTTTTTATGCTGAATACTCCCCAAAGAAATACCATTATTTATTTATTTATTTAAAACATATTTTTATTAAAGATTTCTTGGTTTACAAAAGTATGTGCAATGTCTCTTTTTTCAAGTTGTGTTTTCTGCAGATCAGTTTCATTTGTTGAGACATTAGTGTTACATTAGGAAGAAAAGGGGGAAAGAGGTGGAGGGGGGAATGGTGAGTGGGGTGGTAATGCTTCTATTCTACTTAGTGCATGTGCGGGGTTTTGTGTCAGCGTCACTTGTGTGGGTTCTCTTTACTATTTGCTTGTATTCCTTTGGTGGTGAGAGAGGTTGGAGTTGGCCTAGGGTGTGGTTGTTTGTGATTGGCTGTGGTGAACTTTGTTTTTGTGTGTGAGTGGGGTGTGCATGTGTGTGTGTGTGTTTGGATCAGGTTAGCCAGATTGATTTGAATGCTGTTTGCGGGTTCTTATTGTTGTCTTGTTGGGCTGTGTATGTGATGAAGGGTAACCATATTGGGGTGAAGGCATCTTCATCTATTTGTCCCCGTGTCAGTTTCAGTTTGTTGGTTAGTTTTTCTAATAAGGCTGTTTCCCAACTATTTGATACCATTGGTCTATGCTTACTCCTGACAGGTCTCTCCAGTATCTGGTTATGATGTTTCTGACTACTGAGAGTCGGTGGGTTATGAGCTCTTTGTGTTGTGAGTGGGCATTATTGTCTTGGAAGATGTTTAGTAGGGCCAGTTCTGGGGTGACTTTTAATACTTGCTTAGTTATTTTGCATATTTATTGTATGATTGATGTCCAGAAGAGTTGGATTTTAGGACATTCCCACCACATGTGGAGGTATGTGCCTGTGGAGGTGCATCCTCTCCATCATTTTCATGAGGTTCCTGGGCGTATTAGCATTATTTCCTGAGGTGTTAGGTACCACCTGTAAGTGAGTTTTAGAGTGAGTTCTTTTCTTTTCGTTGATATGGATTTAAAGGGAGGTTTAGACCAGAAATACAATTTAACTACAAGTTTACTTACCTTCAAGAAGATCATCTTCTTCAATGCCTTTGACAACTTTAGATTTGTAGTCTCGGAAAAACATATATTTAAGTAGCCTTCTAAGCTTTTTCTAGGGAGAGAAAAAATAAGAGTGCTAATTACAATGGATACAAACACTGGCTGCCAGAGTAAGAAACATAGCTCGAACTAAGAGACACAGCTGCTACCTTAGAACACATACACAAAATTACAAACACATTCATTCATATAATCAAAGTTGCAGGGTGGACAGAATGGAAAGGCGTCATTAGGCTGCCAGTGCAGAAGTCTGTTGGCTTCAGTGTTCCTTGGTATACTTCAAAAGTGGAAGATCTATTAATAAGGCAGGATTTAGAGAATAGTGTGCTTTTGAAAAGAAAAAAAATACATGGACTTGCACTAGTCCTCTGTTTAACTTAAGTACATTCACCTAGTATTTTCACATGGCAAAGTCTGCCAATCAGTTCATTGACAAACTATAAGTGACAATGATCATGTCATTAAAAAGCACACTGTGGTCATTCATTTAAGAGTAGGCATGGGGAGGGATTTTCATTGGGACTGTAGCACATGGGAGAAAGCTTAACCCTTCGTTCTCCAGCCACATTCCATATTAAAATGGCAATTTGTGTTTGTGTGTGTCAACAGGGTTCTCCAGAAAGCTCAAACTCCCACCACCACCATGTGCTGCTATATTGATTAAAATCAGGACCTCTACTTCTACTATAGCACATTTGTAAATTAACTGATATACTCCCAAATTTGTTTTCATGTGCTGTTTGCCCCAGGTCTTACTCAAGGCACCAAGCAATTGTGTCTCATAACTTTGATTAAAATAGGCTCCAGAATTGCATAAATGAACACACCTGAGCACCTTTTATGCACGGGAGGTGGGGGAGATATAATCTTCCAACTGGGATAGCTCAGTTGGTAGAGTATAAGGCTCTTAATCTCAGGGTCATGGGTTCCAACCCCATGTTGGGCAAAAGATTCCTGGATTACAGGGGGTTGGACTAGATCAGTGTTCCCCAACCTTGTGCCTCCAGCTGTTTTCGGACTACAATTCCCATCATCCCTGACCACTGGTCTTATTGCAAGGGATGATGGGAGTTGTAGTCCAAAAACAGCTGGAGGCCCAAGGTTGGGGAACACTGGACTAGATGACCCTCAAGGTCCCTTTCAAAGCTAACGTTCTCTGATCTGTTTTGCATGCTTAAAGCAAGATCTGGATTATTTAGGAACTGTAAGTGGGAAAGTATTGATGACAAGAACCTGAGGAATCTAGGATGCTTTAAACTCTTGGCAGATCAGAAAGGAATAACTGGGCTATGCAACTAGGTGCTTTCCCACAAAGAAATAATTTATCTTGATGGAATTACATTTCATTTGTACAATCTGAAACAAATATACAATATGAAGTGATATGCAGAATAATTAGTTATTATAAAATTCTATCTATAAATACTTTATTTAAAACATGGTTAAACATCTTTTAACAGAATATTTTTCCCCAACAATTATTTTAATAATTGCATTTAATAACTGTACCTTATCTTTGCGCATCAAAAAAATAAGATCTTCTGCAGAGATTACTCTTGCTCCTCTCATTTGAGAAACGTCAGAGGCTTGTTGTAACTGTAAACAAACATGCAGGGCGAGAAGAGTGATAGCACTACATATACAAAAATCATGGCTTGGGAAGACCTCAAAATTCCAGGCCAAAGAATGATTCCTCAGTAACAAAATAAAACACCAGCAAAATTAAAAACTCCTTCTTCATTATCTGTTTGGGATTTTCTGATTTGCCAGCTGCTATTGCAACATTTCATTTTGGGTCTTTACCTCGAGGAAAATTCATGGTATCCTACAAGCAATCATAGTATGTGAAACATCCTGTAACATTG
This sequence comes from Darevskia mixta, assembly GCA_034641385.1. Classification (NCBI taxonomy): domain Eukaryota; kingdom Metazoa; phylum Chordata; class Lepidosauria; order Squamata; family Lacertidae; genus Darevskia; species Darevskia mixta. Next base: position 3,018,364 of record JAWWNH010000130.1, read on the forward strand.
AAGGGAACAATCTAGCTTTTACATCAATAGAGCAAAAAAAGAAATGTAATGTTTATAGAATACCCACAAATACACTACTGCAACCCAATGCTAACTTTCCTTCCTCCCTCCCCCCCTCTCACACACACATTTTTAAAAAATTTCAAAGGATACCCTCTTTGAGTGTTGGTGCTAAGAACCTCTCCATTGTGGCACAAGGTTATTGTTGGCATCCATCTTTCTCAAGAGACAACCCTTTCTGAGGGTTATGTCAAACCACTGTGTTAGCAGCACCAGTGAATTCCCCGAGGCTCAAGCCTGGGCAGTGTGTATGGAGGTACTGGGCTGCCTGGACAACAAGGCTCTTGACCTCTCTGATGTGGTCCAAAGGAAAGCAGAGCAGTACGTTTGCCACCAGCTTGGCTGCAGGAGTTGTCACATCTAAAACACTTCTATATGCCAAGATTCAGGCATATATTTGTCCAGCCAATGCTCATTCCCCAATGACTTCTTTCCTGTAAGGACTCTCTCTCTCTCTCTCTCTCTCTCTCTCTCTCTCTCTCTCTCTCTGTGTGTGTGTGTGTGTGTGTATGGATGGATGGATTTAGGAAGATGAAAGATGCAAAATGAACTATGGGTGCTGGTGCAGATTTAATTTTTGGAAAGCCTAAGCTATGTTAAAATTTACTTTCATATCTGTAAGATGAAACAATACACACACACACACACATTTTCTTACTCACCTTTCACAAAATGCACCTGAAAACAATTTTGAAGAAATTCTAACCTTCATATGCCAATGGTTTTACTCTAGTATTGGCTGAATAAGTATATTATTAATCTAAGATCTCATGCTGGTATGACTTGAAATAGGCCTATTCAGAAGTTAAAAAGATCAACAAAAACAGTAGCTGTTTCTAATATGGAAGTGGGGTTGGGGCAAGCTTTCAGTTTTGGCAAGTTTTCAGCAGGAAATAGATTCAGTCAATAAATCATAATACTGGACTGCATTATTTTTTCCAAGTCTAATCACATGCACACAAAATGCGGACTGTATCTGGTATGCACAACATAAAACATACTGCACACAAAAAATTCACATTATTTCCTTTGAAATGCTCAGGAGGGCCTTTGCAGCTACAAAGACAAGAGAACTTTCAGGAATTCAGAAGTCACAGTAACATAATCTTCCTTGAAACTGAACTGGAAAGTATAAGAATGTGAAAAATGATAGTTCTCTTTCTTTGGCACAGAAAAGTGGCTTCTTATTCTGATTAGTTTAAGGATACACAAGGTACTTAAATTTCCAGCATAAAGTATAGAAAAGCTGGGTAAAATTATAATACAAAGAACAGGATGAATACCTCATTGGTGTAATTTGGATGAACCCAGAGGACTTACATCCAGCATGCATTTACTCAATAAGCGCTTAGAAAATTGATGTTAGTATGCTGATAATACAACACATCTTTTTCAAATTTTGCACAGATCTACAGAAGCCTTCAAACTAAACAGATAATATAAAGCTCTGTTGGATAGAAGGTAACAAAATTTTAATATACTGCAGCCACAAAACAATACACAGTAGGGTGTGCTTATGCCCACTATTTTAGTACACCTGTGTGTATTTGTGGCCACAGGGTGCCAAGCAACACTACTATGATTTAGCCACTTAATTCCATTAGACAAGGGCTGCAGGCAGACCTACATGCATTCAATGTTTTATGTGTAATATCCAGCTTCCTACAGATGCACACACAGATGAACACACAGAAGGGGTTTCTCAGTGTGTGTGATATCAGGGTGGGGCCATTTGTTGGCCTACATGGGAACTAGAATGCTTGAAGAGGACCTGTATGGTACTGTCTTTATTTTAAAAAATTGTATCACCAGTTTCTTGAAAACATGAATTAAAGGGGCCTAATTATGGTGAAAGTGAAATTATTGGTGAAAACAGTGTGTTACAGTAGTTAGAAAATGGAATACCTGTGTTTTGGGGCCCATGGGCCAATTTGGAAACAGCTGGTTAATACCATGGCCAACTAGATGCCTGTGGGAAACCAGCAAGCAGGTTTCCGACCTCCTATTTCCCACCACTTTAGAGCACGTGTGGGAAACATATGGCCCTCCAGATGTTCTTCAGCTCCCATCAGTCCCAATGATGGGAGTTGTAGCCCAACACCTGGTAGATCCGGACCCACTCAGAGGTCCAGAGTGGCCCATGCAGCTTCCAATTTATGAGGCCCCTTGCCATAATAAAATAATTGCCAACATATGCCAGTATCTATATCAGTTAACAAATCAATTATGTATTTTAACAATCACACTTCTTAATTGCTTACTGTTGCAGCTCCAGTCTGAGAGATTGGACCAAAATGTGCAGAATGCTCATAAAAAGAAGAATTTGTGAAACTTATCAAATTCCAAAGTCACCCCCCTCCCTCAACTGGTCATGGGGTGGGACACAGATTCCCCAGCCTTGACCTAGAACAAGGAGAAAGGATTGTGAAAGGATGGTGAGAAAAAACAAAGGAACTTGCTGAACGGTGTTTCCTCTTTACTGCAACCGCAAAAAAATATGTAATGAAATCTATTATGCAATTGCACTGGATCAAACAACAGGAAAGGAAAGGAATACTGAAGTCAAAGCAACTCCATAAGAATAAATTATTGTGCTACTTTTTTGTTCAGGTTCTAACATATGAAATAAAATTGTCCAAGCAACTTAAGATCAAACTATTAAGAAGCTAGTTGAGATGTCTTTTTCAATAAGCAGGATGCATACAACTTTCATTTTAAAAGTTCATCAAGCTAATTCCCAAGAGTGAAATATACCGTATATACTCGAGTATAAGCCGACCCGAATATAAGCCAATTTTACCACAAAAAACCCGGGAATGCTTCATAGGAGCCACTGCCTGCCTCACTCGAGTATAAGCCGAGGGCGGCTCTTTCAGCACAAAAAATGTGCTGAAAAACTAGGCTTATACTCGAGTATATAGGGTAAGACACATCACTACCTTAAGGCTCTTCATTATTTTAAGACAGAACCACAAAAAACAACCCTGTGCCTCAGTGTCGTTACACAGGAGCTTTTAAATTCATTTCTCCTGTTCAGCTTCCACAGAGAAGTCTGTGTGTTTTTAGCCTATGAAACCTAGTCCCATCCCAACATGTGGATGTCTGCAAAGGAACCCCAGCATGGGAGCAACTTCTTTTGCCTATGTATGGACTCCATGTGTTCCGTAGCACCATGCAACTGTGTGTCCTCTTGCATGTGCACTTGCATGTTGGAGTTCCTTGGCAGAGGCTTCCTTGTCAGAACTAAGCCGAGGAAACAGTGCTAGAGGCAGCGCTAGCAGTTCAGCCCTACTCCAGTCTCATCACATGAGCACACTACATGTGAATTAATGCAAGAACACAATTTAATGAGCTCCTGATGGGCCACAATACATGTGGGTTTCCCTTGCCAGGATGGGAGGGATTGTAAGTTTTTCACATCTGCCATTCACCAAAAATATGATTGGCTTAACAGTATTGTAATGGTCAGTGTCAGCAATCATGGAAGTTACAGTTGAACAACAACTAGAAGGCCTCAGGTTCCCCATCTCTGCCCTAAAATCTCCTCCTTAAGCTTGGAGAGGGGGATGCACTATTTTGTGCCTCTAGCTTTTACAAGGAATCAGAAGTTTTTCAGGAAATGCTAGCATCTCCTTCTTTGGAGGTCTTTAAGCAGAGGCTTGACAGCCACCTGTCAGGAATGCTTTGATGGTGTTTCCTGCTTGGCAAGGGGTTGGACTGGATGGCCCTTGTGGTCTCTTCCAACTCTATGATTCTATGATTCTAGCATCTTTGATTGATGTAATAACCTGCTCAGGTGTTATGTGTTCTAATTTGCTTAAGAACATTGCCTGGTGTGTGAAAATCAGCACTTTGGAAAATGGGCTACCTTTGATGATATATTATAGCCTTATTTTGGCCTGGCATGAGACAGCATGACCACAATGAAATAATAGGGTAGGCTCTTGGTCAACAGGCTTCCCCAAAACATTCACTCTCTTCAGGGACTTCTAAAGGGTACACTTGTGAAGAACTATAAATGAGTGATCAGTAAAATCATGCTGGCTATAATGGAGCGGGTGGACTGAAGGTAAGGTATTGTACCTTGATCAGGATTTTTAAATAAATGAATCAGAAGCCTTTGTCTTTGCCACTCCCAGAACAGAACATGATGTTAAGGCCTTAATGGAATTTACAGACCAAATATAATGATTCATTCCTTTTGTCCACTTTTCTTCTCTCTCTTTCTCTCTGCTCTTTGGTTTTCTCTCTCCTTAGGTCTTTCTCTTTTCTCTTCTCCTTTCTGTCCTTGTTCTTTTTATATTAAATAGCTGTTTTATTTCAGTATATTATAAATATATACTTTATTGATTTATTTAATCAATAATTAATTAATTATAAGAGGGGGAAAGCTGTTTGGTAGGTGAGGGATCCCTAGCAGGCCTCAGCACTGCAGCCTACTCAAAGGTCCTACTGTAGCTTTTGGTTGAACAGACCCCATCAGCAACAGCTCCAAATGGAGGAGTAGTAGTAGTAAACAACAAACAACAACAACAACAGAGAAGAAAGCTGTTATGGGAGGAGGGGAGGAGGAAGTGAATGTAAAAGGAGCAGGAAGGTTGGATGGGGGAAAATGGCAGTTGGGGGATGGGCATGGGAATGCAACTTAAGTGTGAAATGAAAGGAGGAGGAGAAATAATAGGAGACGAGTAAAAATACTTTGAGAGGCACATGGGAAAGTCAGCAAATTCTGCCTAAAATGTCCTGGTGCCTCCAGAGCCAACATCTGTATGTAGGTTAATTTTCCAAAGAGGAATTATATATCAACAGAAAATTATGTCAGTAAATGCTAGCTGCTAGGGAGGTGTTTGAGTGAGTTCCGGCACCTCTTTTTCTAGAAAAATTGCATTGCATGTCATTCTGGTGAGAGAATGCAACACTCCTTCTTGTTCTCTTAGGATTTCTACTGAGACATGAAAAGAAACAAGGCAGTGTTGAGGGAAATGGAACAGCAGAAGCAATAGGGCAACCCAGGGCCTTTAAAGGTAAAACAAAGAACAAAGCCAGCACTTAGAATTAATCACAATTGAAAAAACAATGATTACAAAAGTCTCTGGTATTGGTGTTCTCTGTTCAGTCTGCCTGCTCCACTTAATACCCACCTAGTCATATTCTGGGAACAAGCGCAACTTCCAAGCTGTGTTCAGTTCTGCCCCACAGAAAATGCATCATAATAATCTAACCTCAAAGTAATTAGGAAATGAGTGCCTGAGGAGATGATTATCATCTCATTTCTTGAAGAAAGGGAGAAGATGGCACCCCAGCAGAAGGTGTTCAAAGGTCCTCCTGGCTACCATCTGTTTCTGGCCCACCCAGAAGGAAGGTGAGATCCAGGAGTCTCCCAAATCCGTAAGCCTGATATGGGGGGGGGGAGTGCACTGTGCATTGTATGCTGGGTAATTTTACAGAAGGCAACTACTGTGCACTGGAGTCAATCGCTCCCATTCAGAAGTTCTGGCACTGCCTGCTTGCCTACCATACTGATCTGTTGGATCCAGGGCGACAGGCCATAGCAGTAGAAGCAAGGATAGGAGCAGAGCAGATTTGCCTTTGAAAGTTTAGAAATCATTGTTTTTATAGTATTCACTTCTTTTTAAAGCTGCTTCTTTGATATTTTAAAGTTTGTTAAATGTTTATTTTGAAATGTAAAATTGAAAATTTAATAAAAATTATTATTAAAAAAAATAAAGCTTGGAATTGATGGTGGTGGCTCAAGTGGTTTGAAATGGTGACAAAAAGGTTGTTGTTGTTGTGTGTGTGTGTGTGTGTGTGTGTGTGTGAGAGAGAGAGAGAGAGAGAGAGAGGGAAAAACAACACAGGAAAAGATAATTGCTAACTGCTCTTAGAAAGTAAGTGTTTAGGTTTTCTACCACCATTCTTTTTGGGTGTGTTTTGTTTTAGAAATCAGCTTAGCAAATTGGCATGAATGCTGCATTGTTGTTATCTTTGTTCTGTATGCTTTTGTTTTGTTTTGTTTTGTTTCTATTCCAAATTGAGAAGAAAGAGTCACAACAGCCCCTACCTAAACTGTTTTAAAGGGAGATATTGCATGACTTAATGATCTGTTTTTTAAAAAAAGCAACAAACAATACACACCAGTTAGGGACATCAAAAGCGAGCAATGATTTGGGTTTGGCTGTCTCCCCCACCCCCAATGATAGATGAAAGAGAACATATTAAAAGATAATTCTCTGCAATGTTGTATTTTATTTTTTCTCCCTCCTCCCCTATACTTTGCTTAGTGAGGTTACTTTCTAGAAGTTTTGATAATTACCTTCTGCTGGTTTCAAGAACATATTTATTGTAATAATAATAATAATAATAATAATAATAATAATAATAATAATATAATTGCTTTCACAGGCTTGCTGAGCAGGTTGATTTCCTCTGGTGAAGATCCAATATATTTAAAGATTTTTGGTTTGAATGTTTGATAATTTGTAGATATGTAGGTACTAGTCCACTTCACTTAATTCAAATGGGATTGAAAGGCAGGGAAACCAAACAGTTGCTCCACAAACCAATTTAGTTGCTTTGCTTGTATTTTACAGCAGCACCCTTACTATGTCTACTCAGAAGTAAGCCCTATTGAGATCAGTGGGGCTTACTTCCAGGTAAGAGGGGATAGGGTTGCATCCTTAGCCTACTGTGAGTGATGCCTAGCCCAGAATGATTCCACTGGAGGTCCAAGGGACTACTCAATTAATTACTTTTTTACTCTCAACCATGTAACAATAGGATCAACAAAACGACGCTCCCTCTGGTCCAAAATTATACTTCTGAAATGAAGAAAGCTTTGGCTAACAAGGTCTGGGTTTTTGTGTGGAAGGGCTCTGAGAGCTATTCAGTACCAGTACTCAAAATAAATTTCTGAGGTCAGAATTATTTAATTCCAAGTAGAAACATCAGAATGCTGTGGCGAATTAAAGACTGACAAATTTATTAAGTTTGCAAGAGCATAAATGAGAACTTATAAGGTCAGAGTTGAATGGCAATGAGATTTTAAAAATGCAGGCAGTGATAACGAGCGTTTACTTGTACTTTCAATAGGCACCCCTTTTACAGTAGCTGACCGGTGATAATTGGTGGGGTCAAGAGGAAGGGGCATGGTTTGAGGAAATGGAGTTGCCAAGGTGCCCACGGATGACTTGTGCCCAAAGAAACCTGAAGCAGGCCCTGCTCACACTCCTTTCTCTATCCTCCCTCCAGACAAGCGAAAAGCATGATCAGAGTTGATACCAGAGGATTGGCCTGGGGGAGAGAAGCTCCTGGGGCTGAGGTGCCTTTGGCAGTATTTTGAGCCTTTGAGTTGTATCCATGAAAATTATGCCTGATGTGGAAAAAGCTTCTCTCTCGTGAGATTATAACACAGGGTCATCCAACTATAGAAGATGTAGAGGTTTTTATAAAGAGTGATAAACAAATGAAACATAGGTAGCCACCAACTTCAATGGCTTTCAAATAGGACTGGACAATTTAACAGAGAAGAAAGCAGTCAATGGCTCCTATTCACCAGAGGCACGACACCTCTGAATATGCCTTGCTGGTAGTCGTATGCGGCTGTACGCCTCTGAAGGCCTGTGCTGACCATGCTCTTGGGCTCTTGCTCTGCTTGTGGGCAGAAAGAGCTGGCTGCCCCTGGGAGAACAGAATGCTGGACTTGGCAGGATTGTGGTCTGATCCAGCAGGGCTCTTCTTACACAAAGGGCAAGATTAGACAGGACAAGCACAACCGCAACACATCATCTGCCAGGAGTCATAAGCCTTTGTACTGAAATGAACATCAACTCTTGTAAATCTCACTTACATGGCACAACATGTCTTCTTAACTCTCGGGTGATAGAACAGCACATTGCCTTATGAACACGCGCAAGAGATAACACTATCTGTCTGGGAAAGATCACCTGCTAATTGGTGAAATAAAAAAGCCTTACTGTTCCAGTGTTTTTTGACATTTGCTTTTGTACCACAGCATGAATGTTCAAATTGTGTGCACATACCAGGCCTTTTATTTTAAATTAGTTGGTACAGCAGAACATGCTGGGAGAAAAACCCAGCAAGATGAAATAGAACTGGCTGGAGATAAAGCTGAAGTGTGCATATTAAAGTTGAGAAATGCCCTCAGCTATTTCCTTGGTGTGGTATTTATGAGCAAGACTTGGCTTTCCTGAGAGAAAGTTTACAACAAGCAGCAAGGTTAATCGTTCTCAAAGCATTTTCAGAATTTCCAAATATTTACCTCAGAGAACCATATTTGTCACTTTCTGTTCCAACAGATTTGAGCAATGACAGACTTTTTGTGGGCTTTGATTTATACTACTTACTGTTTTCAAACTGAAATGGGAAATCTTGAATGTTTACTATCGTGAAATAACATTAGCACTGCATAAATACGTGTCCTAGAGTATAAATTTAAGTCAGCGTGACAACAAAGTCTCCTAAGGATAATTCTATACTTGCTCAATTAACATCAAATGGAGGAATCATATACAGGCACACATTTTAGTCCCTTACATTTCGATTCCCCTCCATCTGTTCCAACTACCTGATCCCACCTCCTGAAACATTCACTCTAACCCCCACAATGAGACAGAAGAAAAAGCGTGAGGGGGAGAGAGAGGGACAGACAGAAGAGGAACAGGACAAATGAGTGAATTTGGTAGTGGGAAAAGTGCACCTTTCCCTTTGAAAAATCAGCAGAGCAAAGGGATTCAGCTCAGAAGCAGATCACACCAGATAGCAGGGCTGGGAAAACTCTTGGAGAGCTGTTCCTGGTCAGAGTAGACAATACTGGACAAAGTGAGAATAAAGTAGTTTAATATGTTCATTTATAATGTCCCAATCACGCAAAAAAAAAAAAAAAATAGAATTGGCAATTGGAGGTGTACTAAGAGCCTCCAAATGAACCATAAACAAATATTTAAACAGGAATTGCCCTAATTATATTACAGTTCCCTATAATATTCCCTATATTTCTCACACTACATTTTAGTCAATAACACTGTACATTTCTCTGGCAAGTCTTCATTGCTGAATTTAATAAATGCTGCATGTAAAATTCTTAATATGCTTTTATTATAATGTTTACATTTTAGTCTGCACCTAAAAATGTGCTTATTGCAGCACACTGCATGAATAAATGGACAATTATTTCTCAGAAGCATGTAAAAATATGTAGTGATGTCAGCAGTATTAAATTCTAGTGCCAAGTTAGGAAACAGCTACATTTAGTTCAACTTTAAAAAATCAATATTATACTAATTTTAATAAGAGGGGAAAGATTTACTTTATTTTTAGTTCAGACATGCAGTCATGTGCAAGGTAACTCAATACCCACTGTAAAAAAGAGGAACTATGAAAATGTTTTACAGCTGGTTTTAATCAGCTTCCTTTGTTTAACATTAGAAACTAACCTCCAGAAGACATATACAAGCTGCACATCCTACAGGTAATAGCATCCAGATGGGATGCTCTTATTGAACATCATGCTCAATATCATAAAGAATATACTGTGAAACAAGCACATTGGCGTAGACCTTGAAGTTGACCTACTCCTGGTAATGCTGCAGCTCTTTTCTTCATATACAGAAAGTATGCTGAACTCCTCACATGTAGAGCAAAGGGGCATTTGACTCACACCACGTCCAAGCAGTTTTTCTGCAGTGGCACCTTTTAACTTCCCAATGATGTCCTTATTTCTCTAGTGAAACTATTGCCAATATTTGTGTGTCCCCACTACCCACAAACCAAAGTGCTGTTGATGCACATTTCAGCATGTTATCTTGCTCCTTTTCTGGATCCATTCCCAGCTGACTTTTAAACATACCTTTGCTCCTGATGGTGGATTATCTTCATCTGAAGTGATCCTGTTAGGCATTGCTAGGCAGCTCACCAGTTTCTGACACTCTGGGCACCTCAGCTCTTCTGCCTCGTAGGGGCTCAGGTCTGACCTTACCAGGCGATCCAAGTGTCTACTATTGCCAATTGTTCTATGGGAACTGTGCTGTGGGATTCCTCAGAGCTCCATCTTTCACCTTGTATTATTTAAAACCTATTAAACTTAAATGGAGGAGAGGCCGTTGCCTTCCTCATGTTGGAGAAGGAAGATCTGAAGCAGGGAGCCTGCTCCTCACATATAAAGGTTCCTTGTGCGGTTTAGAAGCCTGGTCACGAATGATTATATATCACACCGGAAGCCTACACATGGAGACCAGACTTCTTACTTTAATCTAATCTGTCCCTCTCAAATATATGAACTGCAGGGGGACTGGGGGACAGAGATGCAGCAGAGGTGGCAGGCCTGCAAGCATTGTCCTCCTCTCCCCCCTCACACAACCATAGTTGCATGGGGATGAAGTAGCTCAAGTAGGAGTCTATGATTCTTCATTCTGATACCCCAGATGTATAGGTCCCGGCTATGCGGCAGTGCCTAGAAATTATGACAGGCTGGATAACTACTAACTTAAGTCCATTTATTTCAGTGGGTCTACTCTGTTTACAACTTAGTCAGATATTACCTAGAACTGTGAGAAAAAGACCAACACTTGAGAATAGATTAATAAAAGCAGGCAATGAGGAGTGTAAACAAAGTTTATTTGTAGCTTGGAAATTTGGAGATTCTGATTATGAGTTTTTATTACACTGGTCATCTGGAGGAGGGTGGGGGCTGTTGGGAATAAGAATTTAGCAGGAAATCTCAGAAACCTTTTAAAGTTTGAGCAATCAAAGATTGAGAATGGAAGGGGTAAAAAAAAGACGATGGAGATGTTTTGAAGCTTTTAAAATGGGGTTTCACCTCATGTACATATTTTTGCAGATACATTACATTAATTAGATATAGTGTACCTTGTCTTGAGTTTCATGATGGAAGAAAAGTCAAATATAATTGTGCTAAAATATTCTTTTAATAGGACCCAGGTGGCACTGTGGGTTAAACCACAGAGCCTAGGGCTTGCCAATCAGAAGGTCGGCGGTTCGAATCCCTGCGACGGGGTGAGCTCCCGTTGCTCGGTCCCAGCTCCTGCCCACCTACCAGTTCAAAAGCACGTCAAAGTGCAAGTAGATAAATAGGAAGGTAAACGGCGTTTCCGTGTGCTGCTATGGTTCGCCAGAACAGCTTAGTCATGCTGGCCACATGATCTGGAAGGTGTACGCCGGCTCTCGGCCAATAAAACGAGATGAGCGCCTCAACCCCAGAGTCGGACACGACTGGACCTAATGGTCAGGGGTCCCTTTACCTTTACCTATTGTTTTAATGAACAACTTCTGACTACAATTTCTCTGGGTTCCTTTGCTGCAAATTCAGTAACTAAGCACAAGGGACACACAGTTTCCTCTTGTGGCACCACCAAGGTTATGGAACTTCCTCTCAAGGAAGGCCCACTTGGCTCCATCTCTGCTCACTTTCTAGTGAGCTATAAACACACAACTCTTTCAGGGGGAATTGGGGGTTATTGTGCTATATTTCTCAAGTTTTTTAAAAAATAAAATTGGTAGGTTTATATTAAAGAGTTAAAAGCTTGGCAGCTTGATCTAGCCAGTCCCAACCCCCAAACCTGTTATGCCTCATTCACATGTCACTAGCATTGCTCTGAAAGGTAAGTAAATAAAAAAATACAGAGCTCCCATCGAAAAAGGAAAAAAATGTGTGTGTTTTTTACAGCTTCTTATTAATTAACAAGGAGGGATTCTGAGCTTTCGTGGTGGAAGCTTGCTTTATGGCTGCATTGTGCAGGGAAAGGAACGAAAAGAGAGAGCAATAGGAAGGGGTGGAACTTGGGAGTTTGATGGGAAATTGCAAAGTGCTTTCCCCCTATCTCTTACTCTCAGCCCTGCCCTGTGCTCACTAAATACTGTATATTCCTGCGTATAAGACTACTTTTTAACCCAGGAAAATCTTCTCAAAAGTCGGGGGTCATCTTATACGCCGGGTCGTATTTCTTATACAGCGAGTATATCCCAAACTCTATATTTTAACTGGAAAAGTTGGGGGTCGTCTTATACGTCCAGTCGTCTTATATGCCGGAATATACGGTACATGCAAAGTTGTTTATATCCAACAGGACTAAGAGTGCTAAATTTTGACTGACTTTTTTTTTAGCTGTCCATGTTTATTATTCATATATGTAATTCTTACAATGTGAATTTTCATTTTATTGGCTGCTCTGAGTATTTCCCTGGCTCAGAAAAGTTGGATAAAAATATTTTGCTTGTGTTAGCATTCTAGTAGTAGTGGTACAACAAAAAAAGGAAAGAAGGGAGGAGGATGTTTCACTCTAGCAATGAACCATGCTAAGCTATTTTATACTAAATCTGTGTCTCAGCCAATGATAGCACTGACTGAATGTATACTTTATTTATTTTTTAAATACTGAAAGGAATAAAAATATCCAGGTTAATAAACAGAGGCCCTTCCAGGATATACCTCGGTGTATATTCTGCTCCCAAATATATGCTAGTTTAATTGTGTCCCTTTTAATTTCCTCAGCTGATTTGGCTGAATTGTCAAGTAATTGTCCTACTGAAAGAAGAAAGAGGGATAATATTTCAAATAACTTTGTTAATCTCCTTAGTCTCTTAAGAAAGAACCCTTTTCAGTATCAAATTTTATTGCATTCTTAGAATTTACAAATTGATTGGCTGCTAAGTTTAGCCTAGTTGTCTTTTCCAGTTAGAAACCTTCACACAACAGAAGAAAGGCATCATATTTAACTTGACATGCAACAAATGAATGAAAGTTCGTTTTGCTGATGTGGTTTTTCCCCTTCCCCTTCATGCTCCAGGTGCAAGAGCTTGCTAAAATTGCTGCGCCAGGCAGTTATTTTAAAGCAATTTTTGGTTCAGTGTTTTATCAAGCCCAGGAGTAAAATATTCTGGTACTACTGCAGTTTCACAAATCTCCTTTTAAAGTTAGAGCTCTGAATAATTATAAATATAATTATAATAAAAGGGCCCAACGTAACCATAAGACATTTAATAAAATCAAGCAGAATGTTTTGGAGCAATCTAAATAGGTTTGATTTCTACATTACGCTTCGTTGTGCTGTTGTTCTGCAGCAGGGATGGCCAGCTCGTCCCTGACCCTTGGCCAGGCTGGCTGGGGCTGAAGGGCAGGCAGAGGCCTGACAACTGGAGAGCCAGAAGTTAGCAAGCTCTGCTCCACAGCACGCAGAATGCAGAACGCAGAAGATAGCAGGAAAGAGAGAAGAGAGAAAGCTGTATTCATTTACTGCCTAGTGGACTAATTCAAGGAAAACGCTAATAATGGAAATGATATGTCTCTTCCTGTGCAGTTGCTCACATGGGAGAGGGATCTGCATTGGGCTTTAATTCCCCTTTAACTAGTACTGGGTACACACATACCAGCATGCCCAACCATTACCCAGAACGAGGCACCCGGGCCGGGCCTGCCTCCCAGGGAGCCATCAATGTGCAGCCACTGGATTCCTCTGCATGGCTTTCCCATGGGATTTCCCACTCCAGGGCCTGCCAGTCCAAGTAAAGGCCAGGCATGCCTTGCCCAACACCGGTGGATTCCTTTCCACAGGAACAGCCAAATATTACTACATATAATACAGACATTTATTTACTCACTTAGTGTTATCAGAGGCAGATATTCAACCTTGGTGACAAAATAAAAGTATCGCTCTTAAGTGGCCCATAGTAATAGTATAACTGCTTCTCTCCCCACACCTTCAACACTCCATTATGTAACTTGGCTTCCTTCTGCACCATTTTTATTTTTTCCCTTTTGAGGAAATTCAGATGAATCTGTACCAGCAAAACATAGGACTTTAATTTTTTTTACACTCATGAACATTATTTTTTTGGGAAATAATGGAGTTTTTCTTTCAGTGTAGGCAAGCAAATCAGTAAGCAATGTAATTATGGTGCACTTTTAAAGTGTGAGATGGCGCATTGTTTTGAGTTCGGTATTACCCTAACCATGCCAGCAACTCATTAGCAAGAAACTCAGAAATAGTGAACACTAGGTGTCAGTGTAAGAAATGGAAAAATACCAAAAACCTGTTGTTTCCAATCAGGTGGATAAGCTAAAAAACCAGAACCAGCTGTGACCACATTTGCTTGTAACTGCATAATACTGTTAACAAGCCAATCTTCCTTAGAAAAACTGATTCCCAAACCATCAGGTTCACTTGAAATCAGATAAGTTGAGTATTAGAAGCTACAATGATTTCTCTCCATTAAATGCCACTGAAGTGGTTGTTAAAAATACATCCAAGTATTAATTTAATCCATCAATACTTGTCAAGGTTGCATGCAGATGGCAGCGGATCCTACCAACTATAGCACTAAACAGGAACTGAGGGGAAAACTACCTTGAGGGAGAACAATGCCACAGTTGTCTCAGTACTCTAGCTGGTAATGTGGAATATGCTACCCTATCACCCCTGCTGACCTAGGTCCAAGTTTGGTCTGGTGAACCTAACTTTGCAAAACTGTCCATCTGAAAAACTACCAAAATTGAAATAACATTAGCTATAGTGAGTGCAAGATCTCTATTTGGGCACAAGTACACACCAGATGGAAGATGAGGGTAGGTCCAAAAATGGTAGCACTGGGCAGAGTTGCCCCTTCTGCATCTGTAGCACAACTTCTGCCATGTCCTGATGAAATCCCATGTGTACTTCCCTGCTACACCCCCTTGGCTGCAGCTGGCGCAGGCAGGGAAATAGTGAAGTCATGAGGCAAGGAACTGGACCAAGAAGGGATGGGGGCAACTTGGGATGGGGCTGACATTGTCAACAGCAACCCCACATTTCTTATAATGTGCAGCTCTTACAGGTTTAGGAACAGAAGACTACCTCTCCCTCCCTCCCCTCCCCTCCTAAGATACCTTCTCCTGTTTTTGATATTTGGGACTGGGAAAGAAGAGCTAGATTACATTTCCATTATATCATAGAAAATAAGTTTAACCTATCCTGAAGTGTATTGTTGCAATAGGTAATAAGCATTATCCAAACAATTAGTAACTTTGGCTGAGAACCTATTAGTCATTTTGATGCCATCTAGAGATTTAAAGCACACACACAACCCCAACAATATGTGCTTTACAGTTTAGCCATAGTACAAATATAAACAACACAACAAGACTTAATTTTGACCTTTAGATATGAAGTCATCAATTATTTCATTTATTTTGAATTAGTATGTTTCTCAAAAACATACTAAATATGATAAATAAAACATATAGCACAAACCAAGTGAAAATATAACCCTGAATGCTACAACCTCCTGACAAATGAAAATATTTATTTTTGTAAGGTTTCTGAACCTGCTGGGTTGATTCTGCACCATTGACAGGTGCAGCATAGGTCTGTATTACTGCAGTTATATTGTTAAACTGTACGGTAGGAACAGAATGAATACTCCAAGGGTTTTGCCCAGATGGTTTTTGTGACCTCCTTCATCCATTCATGTAAACACACCATATTTTCCGGTTTGCTGAGTTGTATATACACTCTACGACTTTGTACTAAGCCTGAATGTTTAGTTAGCCAGAAGATTGTTTCCATCCTGTGATTCATTAGATCCCTATGGGATCTCTACTTCCTTTATTTTATACAATCACAAATTATATTAGTTTGTCCTATTTTGATAACCCCTTTAATTAATGTCCTGCACAGGAAGCTTTATTACTTCTTCAAACAATCTCATAAAACAAGGACTTTTCCTGGTCCTGGGTTGGCAAGAACTGACAGCTGCAAATAACTTTCTTACAACAGTTGAGCAGGATTTCTCATGTTTTGCTTAATGCTAGTTAATTTCTGGTGATGAATTTAACACATTGAAAAAAGATCTAGATGAAACATAAAAAAGATCTAGATGAAACATAAAAACCTAATAGATATTTAACAAGAACAGAAAAGCCACTCATATTTTAAAGTATTAAAAGATATCCTCTAAAGCTGAATCAGACAAAAATTGAATTTTTTTTCTAACTGTAAACGCCCCATTCTGGGAAGAATAAATTGGATTTCCCTCCAACCACCAGTAGGAGGCAGCACAGCCTCTAGACGTCACTCCTCTGTTGGGGAGCCACCCCTTAACTCTCAGACTGAATTGCAAAGAGCAGGAAATGTCTCCAAACAAAAAACCCAGTATAGCAGATGCCAACATGGCTAACCCTGGGAACTTTCCAGAGAAAATATCTGGAAAACTGACATTTCATATTGGTTGCTGCACATTTGGTTATTAACCAGAACTAGAAGGATTACCCAGAATGTGACTTTAGAGGTATGGTAGAAAAAGCTATTATTTATAGCAGTATCATAAAAATTAACACATCATTAAAATAGGTAAAGCTACTCTTGAGAATTTTGAGGCTGCTTGGAGGCCATTTCTTATTATTTGCAAGAGGTTTCGAGATGCATGCGGAACTACCTGTATTAAGTGTCGCTTAAAGTAAGAGGAACTTATTAGATACTCCAAAAGCAGGAACTGAAAATAAATGCTTGTTAGTCTGATGTCTTTGATGAAATACCTTCCTTTGACCTGCATTTTCAGAAGGGTAGATGTGTATTCTCATTTCCCGAAGGCCAGTGTTGTTAATGTTAATTTCTCAGAGAACATATGTGACTACGCATGTGAGAGTTGAATGGGGTTTGCGTGCAGGAGACACAGAAAGAGAGAGAGAGCCAGCCTGAGTTTTGCATCTTTTGAATGTAGCAACTGGAGTTTTCCCCACTTTGACCTGTCTGTAACAGCATGGGCATAGCCAAGGGGCCAGGGGGGCAGCTGCCCCCCCAACAATAAAAACCAACAAAAACACTTAACCAATTGAGGTTCTGCCCACCCCCAACAAAAGCTTGTGCCCCCTAACCAAAGCCCTGGCTAATTCTCATTGTGTCTTCCTCGTCTTGACTCCTGCTGGTATTTGAATGAAATAGATAGACAACTGGCAGTGTTACATGCGCCACATAGCCCTCCTGCATTTGTAAGAAATCAGTCTTTTAGTGTGGTGGAACCTACACTTTGGAACTCCCTGTTTCAGGCAGGTATGTTCCTGTGCTCTTTTCAGAGTCAGCTAAAAAGATTTCTGTTTAGACAAGCCTACTCAGATAGTGTTTTTAGTAATGTGTTTTTAGTTTACTGCTGTTTTTAAATTGTTTTAATGTACTAATTGCTGTTATTGATAATCTTGTTTCATTCTTTTTGTAAACAGCTTTGAGGTTCTCTACAACCAAGAGGTATATGCATTTTATGAAATTAGTAAAATCAATTTTATTTTTAAAAAAACAAAGAAAAAGAACAATTTTCTTACCAAATTAATCAGCTGAGTGTGGACAATGTCTTCCACCAATACTGCCGACTCGTGGAGAGGCCTGCGAGCATCTCCTAATGAAAACCTGAAAGGCAATTATTTTGAAAGTTACTTAAGTGTTACCAAAAAGTTTTTTAAAAGGTATTAAATCACCATGCTCTAAAAGAGTAGCAAAGAGGAGGTAGGGCACACAATGCAAGTGGACTGTAAGATTATATCACATTACAAATTAAATATCACAACTAACAGAAGAGCTTAATGTGACCTTATTGCACAAATGAACTCCCAAGTACAAGTCAGGCCATTTTTTCACAGTCATAGACTGAACTGTAATTAAGTTTGGGCATTTATATATACTGTATATATTTTTTATTTTTATATATATATATTTTTCAAATATCTTAAACACAATACAGCTTAACAATATTATTCTCCTTAAAATCTATATCTTATCCGAATTAACTTCTCCACCCCTCTTCTGGCTTCTCTATATTGCTCTTACTTAAGTGTATTTACTATATATACATTCTATAAATGTCTATAATTCCTTAATAAGTTTTTGTATTATACTTTAAACATACAATCCTTATTATATTAAAAAAATCAATAAAAATCATTGAAGAAAAAAAAAGTTTGGGATTTATATCCCACTCTACTCTTCAACAGGTTCTCAGGGCAGGGTTACATAATCAAAATACACAACCAAAAAAGCAGAAAAAATGACTTGAAGACGAGGTAGAAGGTGCATCAAATTAAAATGGTTTGGCCTGAGAAGATAAAAAAGGATGCAAACCACTTAGAAAAGCTCCACTGCGAGTACAAAATGGTGGCAGAAAACTGTTTGCTTTCTGCCATCACGGTCAATAACAAACTCATCTGTGCTTGTTCAGACTCTCAGAGAGCTTCCAGCTGTCTGCCAACTTGCTTCATTGGCCTTAACTCAGATCTACACCAAGGAGCTCAGCAGATTCTACTCTGTGGGAAAGGGCACTGAGGAGCTTCTATATCAACCACCAGAGTAATCTCTCCACTCCAGGGCCATGCCAACCACAAGCTCCCTGGGGCTCATTGGGATTTTCACTGGACGTCATCAGCCACTAGGGGGAACTATTCTAATAGGCATCCTAACTCTTCAGACAGGAAGGGCTGCCATTTGTCAACAGGAAATTGATCATGACAAACCATGAGGAAATCACCCAGCCACCTTCCATTCAGCTGAGAAAACCATGAGTATGTCCTGTTAAATGCATTCTGCTAATGGGACAATTTAGGGTTGTAGTGGTGGCCATCAAGACCTGAGTTAACCCAGAAAAAGGTAAATGTGGCACAGATGTTGAGGTCTCCCAGGAGAACAACTTGTCTTATGGGTCCGCAGCATTGAATCTGAGATAACTTAGATCTGTCCAGGGCAGGATACTGCTGGGAAGTAAGGTGGGTGGTTCACCAGCAGAATCTCAAAGTGTCCCAATTACCCAACACAAGATAGGGATGCTCAAAACTGGCACCAACTCAGAGAGGAGCCTGGGGAAAGAATCCCTATAGATCTGGACTACAGAACCTTTTTACTGCAATCCCTTGGGAGAAATCTTTCAGGAGCCACATAAACAAAATAAGTGTTACCGGTAATTAAGAAATGTTAAATAAAAAATAAAAACCACCTTCTACATACTGAGCTATCTTTCATAATTGAATTAAGTGAAAAACAACAACTAATGTCCTTATGTAAGGCAGAATTGCTGACAAAGTAAAGACTGATTTTAGTAAAGACTGACAAAGTAAAGACTGACAATTCTGGGCTGCATCAATAGGAGTATAGCATCTAGATCAAGGGAAGTAATAGTACCACTGTATTCCGCTCTGGTCAGACCCCACCTGGAATACTGTGTCCAGTTCTGGGCACCACAGTTCAAGAAGGATATTGACAAGCTGGAACGTGTCCAGAGGAGGGCAACCAAAATGGTCAAAGGCCTGGAAACGATGCCTTATGAGGAACGGCTTAGGGAGCTGGGTATGTTTAGCCTGGAGAAGAGACGGTTAAGGGGTGATATGATAGCCATGTTCAAATATATAAAAGGATGTCATATAGAGGAGGGAGAAAGGTTGTTTTCTGCTGCTCCAGAGAAGCGGACACGGAGCAATGGATTCAAACTACAAGAAAGAAGATTCCACCTAAACATTAGGAAGAATTTCTTGACAGTAAGAGCTGTTCGACAATGGAATTTGCTGCCAAGGAGTGTGGTGGAGTCTCCTTCTTTGGAGGTCTTTAAGCAGAGGCTTGACAGCCACCTGTCAGGAATGCTTTGATGGTGTTTCCTGCTTGGCAGGGGGTTGGACTGGATGGCCCTTGTGGTCTCTTCCAACTCTATGATTCTGTGATTCTGTGATTCTGTGATTCTGCATGCCTCATCATTTCCTGTAGGGCAGGGGTAGCCAATGTGGTACCCTAAAGATACTGCAGGACTTCAATTCCCTTCATTCCCGACCAATGGCCATCCCGGCTGGAGCTGATGGGAGTTGGAGTCCCATCAGATATATAGGAAGGAGAAGGGACTGGACTGGACTGGAGCAGAACACCAAAGTTGTAACATTTTTGTCAAGGAGAAAATTGTGGAACAAGGTTCTGTGGGGGAGGGGAGGGGCCACCACCGGGGGAAGGCATAGTGGACAAGAGATGTCTAGATTAGCAAGCAAATAGCAGCACATGGAGTTGGAAGCTGCTGGAATGGGGAGGGAAGTGGCTATAGATGGGGGACAGGATGTGGAAGGAGGTTGATCAGCCGTCTCCAAGGAAAGTGGGGGTTTCATTAAATTTAATCAGAGGTCCTACCACTGGCGTCTTCCACATCAATACTGTGTTCCCCCCTGCAATGAAATCTTCAAGTGTAGCCCTAGCCACCCACAAGGTGGCCCAGGCACATCTGAGTCTGATGTACCTGATGCACTCTGAATGAGCAACATCTCCATCAAGGTCCAAACATGTAAATATGCATTCAGAAAAAGAAGACGTGGTTTAATAAACTAACTGACTTGTCTAACACTCCACATCTGAAACTTTTCTTTTCCTATTTTGAAAAGATGAATGGCCTAATCGCCCAATTTGCTTCTAATGGTCTGACCAGTACTACTAATCAGTAGCAGATCCTCCAAGTGTCCCTATTTTCTAGGGACAGTCCCAGATTTACAGAAGCCATCCCGGTTTCTGATTTGACCCTGTAATGTTCCGCTTTTCCTTAGGGCGTCCCTATTTCCATGGGAGAAATGTTGGAGGGTATGCAGTAGTACTACTGGACAGAACAAAGTCACAACATTGCTTTAAAATGTTGGCAATATAAAATGGAATAAGATCTGTCCTAAGAAGATTGAACTGACAGCAATACATTCTCAGAAGCTCCCTCAAGGGAAAGTGTGTTAACACAGATAAACACTGGTTGGAGAATACCAGTTATTCCAGCTGAGCCTCACTGACAGCAACAAACATCAGAGAAAAGAGCATTTCAGGACAGAGTCCCCATTAGGAAACAGTTTTAGTAGTTAAAATGGAATAAACAACCTCACCCCATTGTGATTGTTGTTAGCTACTTCCACACTCTCATCAAGGTAGTTTGTGGAGTTCTTGCTTTTCTATTCTGTATACAATGGATCTAGAAGCATTTCAGTTTTCTTATATTTAATCATAATGTTTGTGTTACTGTCTTTTGGTTCTAAAAATGCTTCCAGATGGAATTATTGTAAATGGAAAGAAAACACTTCCTATGCCTCTGTAATATAAAATATGTTACCTTTTAATACCTTCTTTTGATCTGTCACATAAAAGTACCAATCCAATGAGAAAATAAAATGTTTTACTAAGTGTGTCAAGAGAAAGTTATTGACACATTTGGTAAATATATGAATATGAACAATGCTTTTTTTCTTTAAAAATGTTTAGGGGTACTCTCATTTTCCTACTCATATTGAAATACTGTCCCCCTGCACAGGAAAAATGCACTGTGTGTGTGTGTGTGTGTGTGTGTGTGTGTGTGTGTGTGTGTAAAGAGAGAGAAAGAGAGTGAGGGGGGGGAATCTTGCTGTGAAACAAGAAAGAAAAATTAAAAGATAAAAAGCGAAAACATAATTTGATATTAGGAATTGGGAACTGGAACCCGTTCTCCCAACGAAGCCCTTGATCTCAAGAGATCACATTATTATTAGGTACCTCAGCCATTTACTCCAAAGGTTTTACCTATAAAATAATGATAATGATAATGATAATAATAATAATAATAGCAGCATTATAGTATTCAGGATGGTACAATACTATAATGCTATAAATAACACTTTTCTGATTATGTTTTCTGTGGTTCTGCCCAGGGACTTTTCTTTCCACATTATACATCATCTCTTTCAGCTGTTTGTTTTTTTTAAAAATCTTCAGTACCATGACAAAGCTGATTACTATTGCTCTTTGCTTGAGATTACTCCTTCTTAAGATTTCTGATATGCTCCCTCCTAATTCCCCCTGGTCACCTTCTCATCTCTTGAATATCAATTTTGATAAAACTGAACTTCACCTTCTCCCTTTCTCTCCCTGCCCCTGCACAATTAAGTTTGCTTCTACTAGGTAATCCCTTTTTCTCTATTCCTCTAGCCAATAGTATTAGCATTGCATTTAATTTAGTGAAATCTGTTTTTTATCATTAATTATCTAGGAAATTTGTACCAGTCTCTCTTTCAAAGCTACTCAAACTAATTTGTTCATTTAGACTGACCACTGTGCCTCTCCTACTAGTCTTCGCTGCCTCTTCTATCAATTGTCCTTCCTCTGTCTTGAATTATTCAACTTGGATAATTAGTTTCTTTTGCTGTGATAATTTCACACCTTTTTTTCTGTTTACTTTCTTCAGTCATATTTTATTTAATTTTTTTCTACGAACATTTACATGTCTTTACTATCTTCTCATATGAAAGATAAACCCAGTGCCACAATGCAGCTCAATGATGTATTTAGGCAATATTTTTTTTCCTAAAATTTAATTTCTATCTCAGTTCCCAGAAAGTCTGTGTTGTCTCCATCTCCTACAGCACCCAACCTCTTTGGGTAAATAAACCTACTATTAGGTAGTTTTAAGTAGTTTTCCTGTAACCAAAGGTAACAACTTTATGATGAAATAACAGGCTTGCTTGCGGGGTAGGGGTAGGAATTCAGGTTTATTACACACAACTATAAGCTCAACTAGATAAAAGTTGTTATAAGAAGTCTTCTCTGCATTTAACACACTTGTTTTAACATGTCGATTTTTCAACAAGAAAGCACAATTAACATGGAAAAACTATTTCTCTTCAAGTCACTATATGAACTAGTAATGTATCAATTGAATCTAACTTGATTAATTACCTCGCACATTCAGGGATGTAGCCAATGCTAGTCCGATTCAGAGTAGATTCACTGAAATTAATGGACTTGGCTAACTTAGATCCATCATTTTCACTGGGTCTACTCTGAGAAGGCCTAATCCCCCAGTTTTCTACCTCTTCATCACACCCAGTATAAGTTATTTGCTTGCATGCTGCAATCTTCAGATGAAGGGTGGTATATATATATATAAATGAATGAATGAATGAATGAATGATGATGATGATAATAATAATAATAATATCTGGTGTAGTTACTCTTCAGCCACACTTGCTCCTATAAAACAGAAGTAGTAATCTCGTATTGTCTACCATATGGTGAAAATATGCACAGAATTGTCAAAAGGCACATCTCAGTTTTGCGCTTGTGGTTAGTTTCTGCAATTGCCTTGTTCATACGTAAGTCAAATCTTGACTTCGCAGGAGCATGCGAAAGTGCTGGCTCCCAAGGAGCTTATCTCAGCTGCTCAACCCCCCCCCCCCCTAGGCTTTTTCGTTCATTGTGGCAATAGGACAAACCTTGGCAGCAAACCTAAGCAGGCCAGATGTTAACTACGATCCCAGGTTCAGACAACATGCTAAGCCAAACCTTGGTTTAGCTGCCTGGTTGCAATGAACTGAAAAGACTGCAATTGAAAGTATCATTAAAACAAGTACTAATTAGTTCAGAAAAAACGATAAACGCTAGAAAGCTATTCAGTTGTTGTTAGGCTGAGAAATCTACTCCATGTATTCCCAGCAGTTCTAGCATACTGGAATCTGGAGCAGTTCTGCTGCAGGTTTTCCTTCTGAGTTGAGCTCCGTTAGCAGAAGCTTCTGGTCAGGCAGCCGTGAAAGGTTCTAGGAGGCCTCCATTCTGGGTACTTGTTTCATTCTGATACAGACGAAGCAAAGCCATTCTCTGCTTAAACCACTTCTCCACATTTGTCTGCAGAAAACTTTATACTAGCCGTCCCCATCACACTGAATGGTGTTCTGTACCTATGTTCTGTACATAAACAGTAACACACTTGCTTTGTTTGATTTATACCAACCTAAAACAGGAGCAAGCAGTACCTCAGTCACCCCTAAAAATGGTTGCATTTCAATTTAAGCACTTTCAGTGTAAATTAACTGTATAAATCCACTGACTGACAAAAAACATATAACATAATTCAATCCAGTTGTGGGATCTAATACGTTCCATTTGGCACAGAGAGCTTCAGTCTGGATCAAGAAAGAAACGAGACAATAGACTTTCTAGAGTATGCAAGCTGGATTGTGATCAATCATTTCTGTAAAACAAGGAATACGTCTGACTCAGTCTCAACAATACCATTCACTGATAAAGGAATTTAGCAAGCCCAGAAAAAATGAATGTTCAAATGTTTCTCTCAAGGGAATAGGATGAAAAAGAGATAAAGAAAAGCGGAAGTCAAAACGTAATCCCAGTGTATACATGGTAAGTGTTAACTAAATGTGGAACTCCTAAATTATTTTTCAATCTAAAATACAACTGCAAGAGTATTTTAATAGAAACCTAAATGCTACAAAATGCAAACAAATGAACAGGCATTGCAAATCTTTAGCTATTTTGACGCCACTTTCAAACTTTCTGTTCAAATTTCTGACAATAAATTAACCAATGCTGTACTTTAAAGCACTAGAACTTTACAAAAGACACAGAGGAGCTTAAGTTAAATGTTGTTTTCGAAGACCACATCCTTAATTGGACACTAAAGAACAAACCCCCGTTTCCAGCCATGTAAATGTTCAGTAGAAAACACAGGAAGATATGAACACTTCTGGAAGTAAATGATGTAAAATGTCTTTCATTTAGGTGCTATCATTCTGAAGATAAAACGTTCAGGAAGCTTTCTACACATACTGAAGGCCACACACTAAGGCACTCACATAATTAAGTTTTGTTGTTTTGCTTAACTCTCTCTCATATACACAAAACTAGCTGGAGGTCTCATCTACGAGTGCCGGAGTGCCTCCTTTTCTCTCCAGGCTGCTTTACCATTGCCAAGTGAGTTCCTAAAGCCACAACTGCTTCAGTTTGCTTGGCCCTTTGCCCTCGGATGGCTCAGTGGATCTTTATTATTCTTGCAAGTGTGGTCAGCTGCGCCAAGTGTCACGCCATGTGGTGTCCACTCAGCTGATTTATCTCACAAGGCTGTTATGATGTGTGCAGATTGCACACAAGCCTGTTGTTCTTACAGGCAACCCAGTCACTCCTTTTTGTATCCTTTGACTTTGAGACCAGGATATTCTGACACTGGCATTTTTAAGAGAATCTGAGAATACCACTAAGGGGCATTCAAGCAATTTGTTACAGTAAGTTGGAATTAGCATATTCATTTAAAAAGATGTTAAACAGAGTCAATGGACACAGATTTTCAAAGCATACTAACAACAGGTTTCACTACTTAAAACTAGCCTAACCACCCAAGCTACTCATTCTAAAAGCATGAATGAAAACACACAGAACTCTGAGACTGTAGTGACGCTGGTCAAGAAAAGGGGGAGATTTTGTCTGAAGAAGTGGAGGTGATATCAGAACAGAAATGGAAGTTGCTGATTAGAGCCAACTAGTCAAAGCAGGAGAGGTTATCAGTGGAAGGAGGTGGGTTCTGTTGGGATTTGGAAAAGGTTTTGGCCAAGAATAAGTCTTAAAGAGGATGGGCTAAGAGTAAAGTAAGTAGAGGAAGCAAAACACAGGAGGGAGCGGTTGGCCAGCTGGTGGGCTTTCTCGTGGGTGGGTGGGTGGTTGTGCATTATAGCACCTGCCTTTATTTCTGTGTGGAGATTTCTTGACATGATGGAGGTGAGGGCAACAGAAAGTGCTAGAGGGTGGGGAAGAACGCAACGTTACATAAAAGTTCCTGTGCTGGAAAATGATGTCTCTTTGGGATCCAAAAGTATTTCTAGATGCTAAAGCAAGAAAGCAGCTGTTTTTATGCCCCAGGATGGGGGCTTAATGATTAAAATGAAAGCAAAGATTAACAATCCCATTTTCCTGTCTGTCGGTCAGGGTGGGTACACCTGGATTAAGAGGTTACAGACTTGGTTAAAGGTCTTGCCTCTTTCTGGGTTAACATAAGGAACTGGGACCATATATGTTGCTTACCTCTAACATGGGGGCCTTATTTTTTATTTTAACAAGCAATTCTGAGAATAGGCAGAGGAAGCAAGAAGGATCAAGGTTCCCACCTTAATTTCCACAGGTGTGCTGACATAGGCAACATTTCAGAGTACATGTTCTGCCTGGCATTTGGTTATGGCTCAGACTACTCCTTTGCCTTTATGTGACTGGAATTTCAGCCTCCATAACTTTACCTGCAAAAGTTATCTGGATCTCATAACATTATGTTGCCACAAAGAGCTCTGTAAAGTTTTGCCTATATAGCAAACTATTGCGTTGTTGTTTTTATTTTGATTATGTATTTTGTGGTTTTATATTTTACTTTTATTCTGTGAACTGCCTTGAGACCTCCGGGTACAGGGCGGTATAATAATAATAATAATAATAATAATAATAATAATAATAATAATATTTATTTATACACACACACACACACACACACCCATCTGGCTGGGTTTCCCCAGCCACTCTGGGCGGCTTCCAACAGAACATTAAAATGCAGTAATCTATTACACATTAAAAGCCTCCCTAAACAGGGCTGCCTTCAAATGTCTTCTAAAATAATAATGCTTTTGCACAATAGGAAATATTGGATTCAATAGTTTGATGTCTATGGCCAATTTGAACCTGTATTGTAGAGAACTATGCTGAATTTATGCCAAGACTTTTCACCAAGCACTTTGCTGGTGCAGATTACTGAATAGTCTTGGAGTTTTTAGCTGGGATAGACAGCCAATCCTCATAAGTTTATAAAATAGGTTGACTTCTAAAGAGAACAAAAATTACTAATATTTCTTTCCCATCTTCAATAGCAGCAGCCAGCAACAAGAACTCTTTGAATCCCTTGGAATAGTAATCTTAGTTTTTATAACTAGGATAATCTACACCAGCAGCCTGCAGTATACTAATGGGTGGAATATGTCCTACTCTGCTTTAACCATAATTTGTCAAAGAAGCCACAGCTGCTCTACTGACATGCTTTGCAGAAGCAAAGGGCTGGCAAGGTGTCATTGCATCACCAATGCCTTTGGCAGCTGCAGAAAGAGGGCAGAAGACACTAATACGCTTCTCCTCAAAGACCTTTGGTTGCTCTTGGCTGAACTAAAAACAGTCCTGCAGCTTCTCTTTGTTTCCAAACAGAAGCCCCATCTGCTGTGGGCATTAATTCAATAAATATCATGGTTGATCAATAGAAATGGGTCATTAGAACTATAATATTTAAGTTAAGGTATTTAAGGAGTTAAATAACTTCTGCAACAAAGTTCTCCACTGTAATATAATAAAATGATTCTCAGAGGTTTGTAACTATCTTAATATAGTTTTAACTACTGTAATTAAAACCATTTCCTAGTGAAAATAACTGAAATATTACATGATAAAATTGTCAAGGGGAACAGCTTATTTTTACATTAATACTCTACAATACTTTATTTAGCTTTCAAACAGAATACTTTTGTGTGTGTGTGTGTGTGTGCGTGTGTGCCTGGAAGATGTCGCCTGGAAGTACTTTGGCAAACATTATAAAGATAACAGAACAGAGAAGGTCTAGTTCAATCCATTATAAATACAGTACTTCATTCTTCCTAAAAGCACAAAAACACATTTAAAGTTAAGAATTCAAACATGCTTCTTCATTTAACTGCAATTTGGCAGAAATTTTGGAACAAGAAAAGATGATTTTGAAAAAAATGCTTTAAAGTCACTTGAGTTTTGATCAATTTGCTACAAAAACAAAGACAGAAAGTTTGGAAGATGACTGCATCTATTAATTACACTTTGGTTACTGAGCAAGTCCCTCAAAGCTCAAGAGCTATGTCATTTGCCTTGAAACATGGTTTGAGGGGGGGGCGGGGGGGAAATAAATCACTATGAAACAAGCAAAGTTGCTGTGAATCTAGTAATAACCTGTCGTTGTTACCTTAAGAGAATAGGGAGAAGTTATATAGAAAACATTATCTTTTAAAATCCAGATGCAGTGTCGCACAGTAAACCTGCCCCTGCCCTGTATAATCACTTTTTGGCACAGCATCATATGGAGAAAATAATTGCCTATCAACCCTCCCGTCTCGGAAATCCGCTGCATGGGAATTGCTGTGGACCAAGGTTGGCTTCTGGCTATGACTTCCGGTTGGATGCCGGAGCTGCCGGTCGGGGGGAGTCTCGCTCCGAGATCCCCGGCTTGGCGAGGGGGAGGGGGAATCGCACCAGTGCTGCGATTCCCCGTTTAAAACCCCGGGAAGCGCATCCCGGGGGCAAGGCGACCCGGCGGGGGCTCCAGACGTCTCCCCAGCTCCCAAGACGGCTCTAATAAGAGCCGTCAAGAGAGAGCCGGGTAGAGACGGAGCCCTGTGGGTCTAATGTCATTCCTCGCCGAATGAAGCTGGAAGAACCGGCAGCCCTGAGCATTCAATCCCTGCGTGAAAAAAGGATTAGACCTGCAGAATTGTGAGTAAAAGAATAATTTGGACATAATTTGAAGGAGGAAGGGGTTCTAAAAATGGAGGTCGGCCCCTTCCTATTGGAACAAAGGAAACAGTAGAACTATGTAACCAAAGGCAATTGCAAAAGTGAAAGTTAAAAGAAAGAGAAACTTCTGTTGCAGTTTATGCAGAAACAATTGTTACAAGATCAATTGGAATATAAAAGCTACCTTTTTTTCCCCGAGGTTGGTGGAATTTTGGCAAGGACTGTACAATTTGGACTTTGGATTATGACTTGCTGGACCAGGGAATGTTGTGAGTACAAAGTTGTTTTTTAACCTTGAACATGGCAGAAGGAAGCTCTGACTTTGTGAGAAAAGCACTAGCCATATTGACTGATATTAGACAGTTTCTCAGAGCAACAAACAAAGCTATGGACAACTTTGAGGACAAGGGAAACAACACAGAGGGAATATTGGGGATGGAAGGACTGGAAGGACTGGAAGAAATCAACCCCACCAAAGATGTTGAGGATTTACAACAACCAAAAAAGAGTGCCCTGAAATTTGGATTAAAAGAATTGACATGCAGAGAGGTGCCCACAAAGAAGAAAAACAGGAAAAAGAAGAGTTGACCTGTCAACAAGAAGGGAAAGGCGGTCGGAAAAATGAGAAAAAAGAGGAAAGTGATGACAACAAATGGACAACATTTAAACAAGATTGAACTAAGGATGGGCACCGAGATGCAGAGAAAGAGAAAAGAAGACCTCAAGGTTTTAGAAGATTTTTGGGAATGGACTGCAGAGAAAAAGGGGGTGGGTTGAAAAAAGGTTTAATTTAACAGGATTTTTGTCTTTCTGATTTATTGAACCAAAAGGAATGGATATGGTTAACGGCTTAAAGAATTACATGTTTTATGTAGGGGTATGAAAGGGATAATAAGCTAAAAATCCCGAGACCAGAGGGAGAAAAGGATCTAAGAAATTTAGATTAAAGCTGGGAATTAGGTTAAAATAAGGATAAGAGGATAAGAATGTAGGGAAAAAACAGAAGTAGTAAATAATAAGATGCCGAGGTCGGAAAAAGATATGTTTTAAACAAATGGATTTGGGAAATATTAGGATGTTTTTAAAAAAAATTATTATGTATGTAACTGTCAGAAAAGAATGACAATGAATCCAATAGAGGGGGGTTTGAGGAAGTCAATCGAAAGATGAAATAGAGGAAGGTATGATTGCCTGGCACACGATTGCCAGGCCCAAGCAATGATGTTAAAAATGTATGTAAGGTTAAACGTACTATGATTTGCCATCCCTGTGAGAGAGGGGTAGGATTATTGCTTTTCCTGGTGAGAGGGGGGAAGCATGAAAGTTTAACCGATATGTTATATGCTTTAAAAATTGTAAAAACCAATAAAATTTTTGTAAAAAAAAGAAAAGAAAAAAGGTTGGCTTCTGTCTATGGGGTCAGGAAGGTATTTTTCACTGAGATCTCTCATTGTCCTTGAAACCCTCAGTTTTTCATCTTCTCGTCATGTTCTGATGCAACTTGGGCAGAGATGGAGTAAGAAGGATGGCCAAGAAGATGCCTTGTGCCTATCCTACAGTTGAGAAGCATTAAGAGCCACATAGCACAGGGGGAGCAATTGTCACTGTGCCCTGATCTCTGTCTCAATCCTATTCTCCTCTACCAAGCAGACAACAGTCTAACGTCCTTCTTTCTCACTGCCAAATTAAACTAGATGTGTGAGAAGGAGAAAGTGTGCATGTTAGAATAAAGCAGGAACCTATTTACACACTGTGAGCAAGCCCTCATTTTTTCTTCCCTACAAGCGCATAGGCAATTTCTTTTATTAACATCAGAAAGTGACCTTGAACCATTGTTTGAAATTCACTAGCTGCCAGGCGCATTTTGCACATGGCTATCAGCCACTTGCAACCAAGTGAAGATGCCTGGGCACCAAGATGCCACCTGATGTCTTGACCATCTGGAGATGCATTTCTGGGCATCCTTGGATCTTGACTGTTTTCACACACTAGCAACACAACCTGTATAATTCTAGTTGTTATATTTATCTGCACAATCAGAATGAATTTCAGGGTCCAAAAAGTCATATTGAAAAATATGACTTTCAAGCCATCTGGCCCAAAATGGCAACTAGGCAATCTGTTTGGTGCCTAGCTTATACTGTATATCTGAGTTTCTAACACTGCCTTGGACACACAGCATCAACACTTCTTAGAATAACCAGTATAAGAAAATGCCAGGCATAGGGTATTTTTTTCAGTGTTTATACTGTGTACCTTAAGGAAGCTTACCACAAGCTTACCACAGGAACTAAGTGGGCCAGATCTGCTTATTATGCAAGCTATTTGCTAATTATGCAAAACAAGTGGTGTGTTACGCAATCCTAACCCTCTCATTTCCCACTCAAAACCATTCCTTTGAAAGTTGCTCTATAGGAAGAAAACCTATAGAAGTATTCTGAAATACTTTTACATGTAACCCTCAAAGGTTACATAAAAATGTAGACAATTATATATTGCAGGAAATGTAAGGCTGCAATGTTATACAGTACACTCTTCTCTGAGAATAAGCCCCAAGAGTCTGCCGTAAGTCCAACAAAGTAGCCCTTGACCTGCTGTTGCTCAACTATAGCTACACTAACCCTGGATTTCTTTTTAAGTATTTTTTATTAAAGATTTCTTGATTTACAAAAGTTTGTGCAATCTCTCTCTCTCTCATATTTTTTACATGTATCATTTTTACAAATCATTTTCATTTCTTGAGACTTCTATGCAGCTGCAATGTCTCTTCCTCTAAGGAGCAGCAAACAAAGGCTGCAAAATGAACTAAGGTGGTTCTTCTCCAGACAATGTGTGCCACTCCAGACTTTTTTTTGGGGGGGGGGTATGTGTGGATATCACTTTCCCTAAATGTCAACAATAGCTATGGCAACACTCATTGGCTGAAAACACCAAAAAGTGGGAGCAGACAAATTTCTCATAAAATGAATGTGCAGGGTGCCTTCTACTGTACACACTTTGCCTGAGATCTGGGGATCTACAGTACAAGAGTCATGACTTGCATTTTTATATGAAAGCTGGGAATCTGGGCCATCCAGTGTTGCAACCTGCCATGGAGTGACATAGCTAGAATCCAGGTAAAACCTGGTCTCCCGGGTGGAACAGTATAGCAATCCCACCCTTAAGAATTTCACTCAGGAAATCCCCATTACTTTTCCTACTGAAAAAACAGTAAAAAGATTTGCTGTAAAACACTGCAAGTCATGAAATAGTACCTTATAAAATGTAGCCACTAAACAGTAAACCTCTTGGAACTGAAAACATTGACACTTTCTATTAAAAGATTCTTAGCCACAGGTCACTAAATATTTACGAATAATCACTTCTATAATATCTCTCATTGTCTGGCTCATGTGTGAAGTTTTTATGTACCTAACACAGCTTGCAAAATGAAATGTGCATTAACAGGGGTTGGGGGGGGGGAGAGATGTTTCTAGGCATAAACCATCCCTTCTTCCAAATAAAACCCAAAATGCCCTGGATAAAGGACTAAGACTAAATAAAAATCCTGTTAATTATTCAGAAGACAACTTTTATATGTATACACATTCATTTTCTATTTTTTTAAACTGAACCATTTTTAAACAAAGTATGAAACTAGAACTCTTGAAGGCAGAGACACGAACACATTGCTTCCCTCACAGCACCTAACCTTCGTGCGGGGGGGGGGGGGGCAATGCACAGACCTGTGATTGGAATGCAACTGGTTTTGGTAGGCCAAGAGCACACGGTGGATTCTCATATAAAAGTGTGCACTAAAATAGGCTCACCATGTTTTATAAATGTACTTTTAGTTGTTTAGGTCAATTTTGAGAAACAGTCCCAGCTAATGTGATTTTGTACAATATAGTATAATACAACAATATAGATGGGTGTGGGTGTGCACAGAAATGTGGGTGTGCTTCTTATGTATTTGTAGAGGAGAGGCAGTGATCCCAGTGCATCGGATTACATCATGTAATGTTTCTTCTAACTGCAAACTCAGCTGATGAGTGCCAACAGAATTGTAGCCCAAATGGGGTCACTGAGAAGCAAGGGAGAGGTACCAGGATGCTCAGGTGAACCCTAAGAAGTGCAAAAATACATAAACGAAACAAAAAAAAAACCCAGGATAAAAAAGTTGAGGGGGGGAAACCTCAAATCAGTCTAATGTAGTATGAAATAGTGGGTGTCTTGAATACAGTGTCTTTTGCACTCTATAGCTGTTTTCTATGTTGTCAGCAACAAGCAAGTCAACAACTCATAGGTAAAGGTAAAGGGACCCCTGACCATTAGGTCCAGTCGCGGACGACTCTGGGGTTGTGGCGCTCATCTCGCTTTACTGGCCGAGGGAGCCGGTGTACAGCTTCCGGGTCATGTGGCCAGCATGACTAAGCCGCTTCTGGTGAAGCAGAGCAGCGCACGGAAACGCCGTTTACCTTCCCGCCAGAGCGGTACCTATTTATCTACTTGCACTTTGATGTGCTTTTGAACTGCTAGGTGGGCAGGAGCTGGGACTAAACAACGGGAGCTCACCCCAATCACTGAATATTGACCACTAAGAGCCAGAAAAATAATAAATAGGAAAACACAGTGGGGAAATGTTCTCAGATTTGACTGATCACTCCTCCCTTCCTCCTTTCTTCAACCAATGAACAGAAGGCAAACAAGGAAGTAAAAAATGCCCTCTGTTCAGATACCTGTCTCTGTGGTGTGTGTAGTGAGGATAGGGCACAAATTCCTCGTATTCTTATATTCTATTCTATTCGGATAAGTGAATTTTTGGGACGTGTGTGTATATATTTCCCCTCTGTGGGGACAATTGCATTTCAGCAGTAAGCAAGGATAGGGGATTACTTTTCGATTGATATGATTGAACCTGTGCAGAAAGTGAAGGAAGTAAAAGCAGCCTGAATTCAAAAGCCAATGTGGTGAAGTTGTTAGAGTGTTGGACTAGGAGGGCACAGACCAACGGTCAACTCCCCCCTTGGCTATAGAGCTTGCTGGGTGATCTTGGGTGATCTCTCTCAGCCCAATCAACTTCACATGGTAATTCTGATAATGAACAGAGAGGGGGAAGAACCATGCATGCTGCCTTAAGCTCCTTGGAGAAAATGTGGCAAGTAAAAAAATAAATTACAAAACATTTCCATTTTAGTTCAAGCCAAGGTATTCCTGTCACAACTGTTGCACCCCCTCCCCCATATGCAAAGCCTGGACAATCCATTATTTATTGTTGCAGATACATGTATTTCACTCTCTGAGTCCAGAGATTTCTTAAAGGCTTTCAATTCAGGAGTGAGTTACCTCCGGCCTGTGGGCCAAAATCATCCGAACTTTATGTGTGGTAAAAATTTCCTTTGCAGGCTTTCCCTGAAACAGCCTGGTTATTTGTATAGAGCCACACCCTTCCAGCATATGTATGATTTCTCGCTTTACAGGTTAGAGGGAGCAGAAACTGAGGACCTGGCTACGGAAGCTCCCATCTCCTTTCCCCTTTCACTGCAGCAAAAGCAGCTTCTTAAGCACTAGATAAGCATTCTGCATGTGACAAAATGATACAGAGCTTATCTAACACATCCTGAAGCCCATGCACTCACACAAAGGCATTATACTATCTATGAAAACGTTGGGAGGAAATTTGAGCTCTCCTATCATGAAAAGGGAAGAGACAGACAACACTAGTATGTCACATGCCTAGAACACCCATTAGGGCGTGAATACAGGGAAATTTAGGAATATTGCTACATTTGCCTATTCCACTTGCTTCCCAGCATCTGGACAAGCCATGCCTGAAGAAACCCACATCCTGAGCCACAAGGTGCAGACACCTGGCCATGCTCTTCATACAGGATATCAGCTTTTAAATTTGATAATGTCCAGTAGACATCCTCAACATTTGTATAGTGTTTTTTAACTATCAAAACTGAAACATCCTTCCAGAGCCCTATTGCCCTCAGCTGCCAAATGCAAAAATCCCATGGCTCTTTTGACAGCCTGGTTCTATCACACTGCCTTTTGACAGCCTTTCCCCCCTTTACTTCTCTTGTGTAGCCACTAATACATTTCCTAGTATTCCATTGCCATTCCAGTTGTCAGGATCTTTTCTTTAAAATTTAATTTCCAATCTGGAAAAACAAACAAACAAACAAACAAATAAGATGAGGATGAAGATGAAGAATAGGAAAACATAAATGAGCCAGAGTGGCATAGTGGATGGAATGTCAGACTTAGACCTGGGACACTGGGTTCAAATCTCTGCTCATCTGTCACGCTCACAGGATGGCCTCACAAGGTCGCTGAGAGGATTAAATGAAGAAATTGCAGTGATGGTGACCTGGGAGCCTTGGCAGAAGGGTGGTTACAAGTGTAACGCTCAATCATTTTTTTCAGATTTTTTTGCAACTATCATCATAGAATGATTGGGACTGAAAAATAGTGTGCCTGGATCCACTTAATAAATATGCCTGAAAGATTTTTAAATTTCTAATTTCGTTTGCAACTGGAAAGTATCAAAACTTGCTAACCTGGGTAAACTGACCCAAGAATGTGTTTTGTTTTCTAGAGCACAAATGAAGCCCAGAAGAACTACAGATAACACTACATAAATTGGATAATTTTAAAGTCTCTAATTAAACAGGACATGGCATCCTACTTCCAAAATCTAGGAAACAACTTTATATTCTTGCCCTCTTGTTATTTTAACCTGCCAGGGAGCAAGATGACCCATGCTTTAGTAATGTCTAGACTCTTAATATGTTTAATGTTATCAGCTGTTTGCACAGGACCACAGACTGAAGTGTTGCAGATGGGGCTCTGAGCAATACAGTAATTGGCATTTCAACATCTTTTGAAAAGTTACCCAGAAAACAAGCACATTGTGATAAAATACTAGAACCACAATTTTGTGCTATGAAAACTACAACATTCCAGAATACTGCATAATACTCATGCAGCTTCACTGCCAAAATAACATTTGATGTGGAAGGTTAGAGCAACTGACTGCAGGAGGGGACTCAGGTGACTGAAAGCTCCTCTGTGCATATGGAAAGCTACTGTGTTAGTGTCAAGACTAGGTTACAGTCTTGCAACCACCAATCTGTGGCCTGAAGTGATACAGTTTGGAAACAGAGTTTTACCACTTCAATGAGCACTAGGCCTCAGTCATCATACAAAATCAAGCATTTCCTGATGTCTATGAAGAGAACTGCCACTACTGCTTGACTGTATTTGAACATTTTCCTGCTCCTTTTCCCTTATGGGGTATCCAAGAGCCCATATAGAGTCCTTAAGTAGGTTCCCTATCGGTGGGAGAAAATAACAGAGGCCAACCAGAGAATGTTGAGAAGCAGAGCAGCTAGTAAGCCTGATCTTTATTAAACTGTTGCAGCAGGGTACTCACTTACCCATGCAGGAGGGAGGAGAGAATCCAGAACAATGGTGCGCAAGCCATTACATAGACCTTTGAAGTTGCCTACTCTGTAGCTCGAGACCACTCCCAAAACATCATGCATGCATCACTGAAGGGGGCAGACTACAACAGAAATCCTGCCTGCCAGGATACCTGATAATGGTCACTGATTACTTTACCTGGGCAGCCTGGTCATTTCCTTCGAGATGCTAAATACTTACTGTAGTTCCTGAATCCAGGTCACAGGCTCACCCTATTCATACACAGATATGCCCTTAACACAGGATTTGTGAGCAAATTTTCCTTCCTCACTGCAGAGGAGTATTTAAGGTCATGGAAGAGTCAAGATGGCTTCAGGATTGCTCTCCTGTACTATTTCAGACACGTCATTTATATACTTATGTATGTGTTTGCCTTGTAAATTTATGAGCATATGATTTATAAATACGAGACCTTAGAATTCCTATAACAATACACACATGAATGTCCAGCAATGCAAAATAGCAGCATGAAAATGTGATTTGCATGTATGAATTGGCCAAAGTACCATATTACGTCCCATTACCCAAATACAGAAAGTTGAAGGTAAAGAGGTGACACACAACAGTGCCGGTTCAGAGCTGAGGGACCTTCAAGCCAGACTTCCTTAGTGAGCCCCCTGCCTCTTAATCTGGAAGGGCAATCTGCAAATGGCTAATTTCCCCATGCTGCCTCTTATCTAGCTAAATATTCTGTGCAAACTGACAATGGCAGTGCTGTTGGTACAATGGTTCCTTTGCTGGGGTTCTGGTAAATGCCCCCACCTTGCTGCCCTATGGAGCCTGCCCTAAGAATTTCAAAGCACTATTTGAAATGAGAACTACATTTTTATGTACATGAACCAGGAAAGTGTGAACAGAGCAGCAGACTAGAAATCTCTGAAACAACAAAAAATATAAAACATAAAAATAGTGTATAGAAAAAAGTTTAGCTGAAGTTTGTTTTTTTAATGAAGAAGAAGACATCTACCGTACACTATTTTTTTTACAGTACACTAAAAATAGGTTCTTTGCATTAACACAAATAATATCTAAAATATGAAAATCTAGATGCAAAGTTTTCCGTTAAGATGAACAACATAGATAGTTTTTGCAAGTATAAGCAAAACTAGAATCTAAAAATATTGGTTTAGCTTGTGAAAACAGCTGTTTTTTGCACATGTAAGTGAATTATGGTGGGTTTTCCTGCTGCCCACAATTTTGATTTTGAAAATAATTAGACTTTTTTCTGGGGGGACGCAGGGGGACGCATACCCCTAAACATTTTTTTTATAAAAAAGCACTGGTTTTCCCAGTAGTGATGTATGGAAGTGAGAGCTGAACCATAAAGAAGGCTGATCACCAAAGAATTGATGCTTTTGAATTATGGTGCTGGAGGAGACTCTTGAGAGTCCCATGGACTGCAAGAAGATCAAACATATCCATTCTGAAGGAAATCAGCCCTGAGTGCTCACTGGAAGGACAGATCCTGAAGCTGAGGCTCAAATACTTTGGCCACCTCATGAGAAGAGAAGACTCCCTGGAAAAGACCCTGATGTTGGGAAAGATGGAGGGCACAAGGAGAAGGGGACGACAGAGGATGAGATGGTTGGACAATGTTCTCGAAGCTACCAATATGAGTCTGACCAAACTGCGGGAGGCAGTGGAAGACAGGAGTGCCTGGCGTGCTCTGGTCCATGGGGTCACGAAGACTCGGACACGACCAAACGACTAAACAACAACAATGTTTCTCAAAGGAGGTGGAGGCTGAGAAGGAAAATTGTTCTTGCTGCTATTATGAAATGGATCTGAAAATTAAGCAGAAACACCAGCAGTTGAAAAGAACCTGGGGTGGGTGATAATTGTAATATTTACTAGCTGCTGCAGAAACGGAAGCAATTGTACTCTCTAAGAGGGCTCACCATCTCTGCCAGGCTTGCACAGCAAAGTCCACACCCTGATGCTCCCTGTTTCTGCAGTTCCAGGCAGGCAGCTGAAATAAGTTATCGAGTCCCTGGGGTCACAATACATGATGGGTGGAGCTGTGTTCACCTTGGTGGGTGTCGTGCAGGTCCAAATCACACTGTAACTTTCTCTCAGATGATGGGAATTTGGTTTTCACTAAATTAAAATGCTCAGTGAAGTACCATCATGCATTATTCTCATGCATCTCCTTTTCTGGTATTCAACAACAAAACAAGCAGGCATTTTCTGGAGGGTAGCTGTGATGTTCTGTTGCAGCAAAACACAACAAAGAGCCATGTGGCACCTTAAATACTAAGCAATGCTATTACAATATTTTTTGTGTGTGCATTAGCATCCATTTTATCAGGTGCATGAAGCATTTGTTCTAATTTGGATAAATATCCTAATTTGCACATGGCATTTTTTTTAAAAGTAAGCTCGAGGTCAGAGGGAAATTAAATGTAAAAAAATACGGACTAAGACAAATATATTACAGTGGTACCTTGGTTTGCAACCGCTTTGGGTTACAACAGTTTTGGATTACCACCACGTCAAACCCAGAAGTGTGTGTCCCTTTTTTGGATTACAACCAATTTTGGGGGGAGGCCCCATTGGGTTACAACCTGTTTTGGTTTACAACCGGACCTCCAGAACGGATTATGGTTGTAAACCAAAGATACCACTGTATCTTAAATGTAGGTAAAATATTTACCGTGATAATTCACAAAGCAGTGCTGATGACAAACCAAAATGCCCTCTGTGTATGATACAGTAGTAAAATATTTGATTTTTTAAAAAACATAATTCCTTTGATATGAACATAAAGTAATAATGATATTGGAATGTAAATTATTTCTTGCCTCTAACCTACAAAAATGCTGATTAAAAGAAAAAATGAAACTGAAACTCTCTACAAACAATAATAAAATAATGAAATTCAACTTATTCAGAGCAGTTTATCCTGATATTGATGGACTGTATGCTTTGAATGTTGTCCTAGAGTGAGACGTTATGAAAGTGCCCATTTATTCAGACATCATTTGAAATTTTTACCTTGCTATAAAATAGCACTTTATTTATGAGGTCCTGGGGATATCTATGTAGAAGTTTAACAAGGATACCGACCTTCTGAAAATTTATAACTTAGTCATAATGAGTACACCCCATGTTTTACCAAACATCCTGGCCTCAGCTTTTGCCACCTCTCAAATATGTGTAATAAGCAGCCTTGCTACTGTAAATACTGTGGGCGTCACCTGGCCAGAACTGAGCACCTTTCTATCCCATGGATGTCAATGGAAGAATAAAGCATGCACTTTAATAACTTCCACCAAAGCCAACAGAATTTCTAAGTCCTTAAACATTTTTTAGACTGAGGGTTATAGGCGATGTAGATCTAAGAATGTTCTGTGGGCGCATGAATTTACCTACCCTTCCCCCTCTCCTCTCCCTCCACGCTTCCCAAATCTATTCTGAGGATTTCCCCCAACCCTCCAGAGCTGATTTTCTTTTCCCCATTGCGGGGGGCACACGCAGGAGAGGAGAGGGGAAATGTCACTGTGCTCTCGCTAGCACAAATATTTAGTTGCATACCGCTCTCTACTACAGAAGGGTGCACAAATCCAGAAAACCTATGGTAGATCACAGCAAACTTCCTCACAATGTGTACTTCCTCAGAGGAACAGCATTTAGTTTTGTCTGCATTTTTAAGGGAACTGACCTAATTTGTACCTCTCAAAGTGCAGTGCTAGCTACCCATGGAGCCAACTATGTTGGTTTTTACTCACAGGTGAACTCCCTCATCCCTCCCAAAGGGACTGTGCACTTCAGAGAAAACAGCAAGGAGAAGCTTTCCCCCCATTGCATCCCCTGGAAGAAACACGGACGGAATCCGATGGCAACTGGTTCCCTACAGAAATGCAACCTGATTGTACTGCTTTACTGTGGCTGCCACCATACCACAGCCTCAGTCTCTGCCCTTGATCTCTCTCCCCTTCCCTTTCTGCTCTGAGGGTGTTTATGCATTACCCTTCCCCTCTAATAAAAAACATTTTTCATTCCCTCTAAATCAACAGGAAATCCAATACTTCATTTCCCACAATACCACCACTGTCATGTATCAAGCGTCTCTCTTTCCTCTTCCCTTCTCTGGGGCCCTCCTCCGGGCGCATCTTCTACCACTGCAGGAATAAACAGTTGCTGCCCCCACAAACCCAAGTCCTCCATGTCACACTTAGGCTGTAGCTCGACACTCATTTCACTTAAAGCCAATGATACTTGCTTCTGAGTAGTGGCTTCTGCCATAGTGCTGCAACAGGATGAACCCCATCCCACGGATTAAGAGTTAGAATAGCACAGTTGGTCCACACTGTAAAAACTAGCAAAGCAAAGGTGCAATAAATTGGGGGTGTGTGTGTGTGATGAGACAAGTATGAAAAATACTGGGATAAAGGGGCATAAATGGCAGGAGTGCTACAGGTTGCTGTTGCATTGTGAAGACTGCGAGTGAGCATGACATTCCAGTGCAGGGGGGGGAGGCTAGTGTTAATGGGACTTTTAATCACAACTGCAATTTATCTAGGGCTAGTTTTAACATTTAACAAGTTTTAAACAAGAAGCAAAATGCTTAGGAAGCTCACAGTGGTCAGCTACATCTCAACCCTTCACAAAAATATATGGCTAATTGCTCCTGTTTCTGCTGGACTACAGCGATGGATTATATGCTGTCTGCTGCTTTCTATTTTTCCTGTTTTATTGAATTTGACACAGGCCAATATATAAATAGCAGACACCCCCTGAAGATCCAAGAAGCAAAGGATGCCCAAACCACATGAGAAAGTGTCATTTAATTTCAAAAAACCTAGGTATATCAGTTGTGCTTCTCCTTTGGACTACAAGCAGAGCCTTTTCATCTCACACTGGATTTTTCAAGTTCTTTTTAATAAGGATTTCCCAAACTTGTCATTCCCATTTTTATCCTTATTGATTCTGACTGCCTTCAGCCACAGGGGCTTAAGGTACAGAGTTTTGTGTTCTAAATTTGCACCAGCTGTTTCAGAGCCGCTCCCAAGGCTGCAGCATGGAACACGCATGTAAGCACACAGTAGATTAGTGTAGTATCAGGGATAATTTTAAGAAAATGTTTAGGTATTTTATTATAAGAGACTGGCAAAGGGATATGCATAAAAAAGAGAAGTAGTGGTACAATAACTGCAGCAAATATTATGCAAAGAGCTAGTAGATTAAACTGGCTCACAGCCATACACAGTGTAAGCACGATGCTGTTCAAACAAATTATATATATATTACACACACACCACATTAATTTTCAAGATCTTATTTAATTTAACAGAAGTCACATGCCATGGGAACATCATTTTCTACTGAGTTTCGCTTCAAAAGGAATAAAATGGGAACAACGCAATCATATTACGAATCTCTGATATTTCAAGACCTAGATCCCTTCTAAATAGTATTTTGGAAGAATCTCTACAAAATTTCAATATGGCAATCACTTTCTATCATCTAAAAAATGTGAAACTTTCCTCTTTAAGAGGGTTTCTGCAGCATAGATTACTCTATTATGCTTTACAGTGCATATCTAATTCCTTATTTTCTCCCACCTTTTAATCTACTGAGAATCAAACTGTAAAAGAAGAACTGAAAATAACAAACAACAATTGCTCTGGAGCCATATTGAATTATGCAAATCTTGCAAAACCAATAAAGGGCTGTCCCATGGAAGGTGGAGCAAGGTTGTTTTCTGCTGTCCCTCAGGGTAGGACCTGAACCAATGGATTTAAGTTACAAGAAAGAAGATTCTGACTCAACATTATTACAAATTTTTGACAGTAAGAGCTGTTTAACATTGGAATGGTCTCCCTTGGAAGGCGGTGGACTCTCCTTCGTTGAAGGTTTTTAAGCAGAGGTTAGATGGCCATCTCTCAGGGGTGCTTTAGTTGAGATTCCTGCATTGCAGGGGGTTGGACTAGATGACCCTGCAATTATATGATTCTCTGCAATTATATGATTCTAGATGTAGTTAATTCTGAATCTGAAATAGTTGCAATGTGAATTGAAGATATTACGTAGTTGTATCCATATTCTAAATAGAGTACCTATTTAAAAAATTTCAAAATATGTCATACTCACAGTACAGTATTTTATGTATACTGGAATGGTTAGAAAATATTAATAATTTTAGTAAAGAAATCTATTATTTATTTCAAATTACTATTTTCACTATTTCAATCGGTGTTTTGGGAAAACACTTGAAGGGTGAAACATGGTTGTTGTTGTTTTTTTAATGTCCACATATTATTCTAATAAAGAAGAGGATGGTAAAAAGCAAAGATGACATCTTATGACTATTTTGGGTGGAACAACATTTTTAAAAGTGGATATTTAAGTGTACAAACCAAGCTTTTGGTTAAATTTTAGAAGGAATGGTGTTTTCTTTTCTTTTCTAAAAGGGATTTTTTAAAAGGAAGCCTGGTGTTGCTGTTTCTCAGGGAAAAAATCGTAAGGATGAGGTCCCCTTTTCAAGCCCTCAAGCAGCAGACCACACAAAGAAATTTTAACTGGTCAAAGCTCAGAAATTCCAAGAGGAAGTCCTGTGGACCAAAGAAAACACAACTTTTTCCAGGAGCAGCTATTTGTGGGACAAACTTAACTAAGGTTCTTAGAGCTCAAACCCTCCTAAGAGAGGTCTATTGAAACTGATTATTCACGTGCATAACCCCTTCACATGAAATGAATATTACCTTTTAAAAAATAGCGATAAGACATATCACAGAATCACAGAATCATAGAGTTGGAAGAGACCACAAGGGCCATCCAGTCCAACCCCCTGCCAAGCAGGAAACACCATCAAAGCATTCCTGACAGGTGGCTGTCAAGCCTCTGCTTAAAGACCTCCAAAGAAGGAGACTCCACCACACTCCTTGGCAGCAAATTCCATTGTCGAACAGCTCTTACGGTCAAGAAATTCTTCCTAATGTTTAGGTGGAATCTTCTTTCTTGTAGTTTGAATCCATTGCTCCGTGTCCGCTTCTCTGGAGCAGCAGAAAACAACCTTTCTCCCTCCTCTATATGACATCCTTTTATATATTTGAACATGGCTATCATATCACCCCTTAACCTTCTCTTCTCCAGGCTAAACATACCCAGCTCCCTAAGCCGTTCCTCATAAGGCATCGTTTCCAGGCCTTTGACCATTTTGGTTGCCCTCCTCTGGACACGTTCCAGCTTGTCAATATCCTTCTTGAACTGTGGTGCCCAGAACTGGACACAGTATTCCAGGTGGGGTCTGACCAGAGCGGAATACAGTGGTACTATTACTTCCCTTGATCTAGATGCTATACTCCTATTGATGCAGCCCAGAATTGCATTGGCTTTTTTAGCTGCTGCATCACACTGTTGACTCATGTCAAGTTTGTGGTCTACCAAGACTCCTAGATCCTTTTCACTTGTACTGCTCTCAAGCCAGGTGTCACCCATCCTGTATTTGTGCCTTTCATTTTTTTTGCCCAAGTGTAGTACTTTACATTTCTCCCTGTTAAAATTCATCCTGTTTGCCTTGGCCCAGTTCTCTAATCTGTTAAGGTCATTTTGAAGTGTGATCCTGTCCTCTGGGGTATTAGCCACCCCTCCCAATTTGGTGTCATCTGCAAACTTGATCAGGATGCCCTCAAGCCCATCATCCAAGTCATTGATAAAGATGTTGAATAAGACTGGGCCCAAGACAGAACCCTGTGGCACCCCACTAGTCACTTCTCTCCAGGATGAAGAGGAGCCATTGATGAGCACCCTTTGGGTTCGGTCAGTCAGCCAGTTACAAATCCACTGAATGGTAGCATTGTCTAGCCCGCATTTTACCAGCTTCTTTACAAGAATATCATGGGGCACCTTGTCAAAGGCCTTGCTGAAATCAAGATAGGCTACATCCACAGTGTTCCCTTCGTCTACCAGGCTTGTAATTCTGTCAAAAAATGAGATCAGATTAGTCTGACATGACTTATTTTTCAGAAACCCATGCTGACTTTTAGTGATCACAGCGTTCCTTTCTAGGTGCTCACAGACCGTTTGCTTAATGATCTGCTCTAGAATCTTTCCTGGTATTGATGTCAGGCTGACTGGGCGGTAATTGTTTGGGTCCTCTCTTTTCCCCTTTTTGAAAATAGGGACAACATTTGCCCTCCTCCAGTCTGCTGGGACTTCACCTGTTTTCCAGGAATTCTCAAAGATTACTGCCAGTGGTTCTGAAATCACCTCTGCCAGTTCTTTTAATACTCTGGGATGTAGTTCATCTGGCCCTGGAGACTTGAATACATCTAAACTAGCCAAGTGTTCTTGTACTACCTCCTTACTTATTCTGGGCTGTGTTTCCCCTGCTGAATCATCTGCTCCATATTCTTCAGGTCGGGCATTGTTTTCTTTTTTGGAGAAGACTGAGGCAAAGAAGGTATTGAGGAGTTCTGCCCTTTCTGCGTCCCCTGTTCGCATTTCACCATCTTCTCCTCTAAGTGACCCCACTGTTTCCTTGTTCTTCCTTTTGCTACGGACATACCCATAAAAACTCTTTTTATTGCTTTTAACCTCTCTAGCAAGCCTGAGTTCATTCTGTGCTTTAGCTTTTCTGACTTTGTCTCTACATGTGCTGGCTATTTGTTTGAATTCCTCTCTGGTGGTTTCCCCCTTTTTCCATTTCTTGTACATATCCCTTTTAAATCTTAACTCAGTTAAAAGTTCTTTAGATAGCCACCCTGGCTTCTTTAGGCACCTTCCATGTTTTCGTCGCATTGGTACTGCTTGAAGTTGTGCTTTTAATATCTCCCTTTTAACAAACTCCCATCCATCATGAACTCCC
Organism: Darevskia mixta; assembly: GCA_034641385.1. Classification (NCBI taxonomy): domain Eukaryota; kingdom Metazoa; phylum Chordata; class Lepidosauria; order Squamata; family Lacertidae; genus Darevskia; species Darevskia mixta. The sequence goes on from JAWWNH010000130.1 coordinate 3,063,010, forward strand.
ATCCCTTTTAGTATTACTGACCATGGGATCACATCCAGCATTTCCCTAAGTTTTCTGAAGTCGGCTTTCTTAAAGTCTAGAATTTGAGTCTTAGTATGCTTGGTTGCTCCTTTCTGATGTATAATAAACTCCAGAAGGGCATGATCACTCCCACCTAATGATCCTGCCACTTCTACCCCACTAACCAGGTCATCACTATTGGTTAGGACCAGATCTAAAATGGCTGATCCTCTTGTTGCTTCTACCACTTTCTGGACAATGAAGTTGTCTGCAAGGCCAGTGAGGAATCTGTTCGACCTTATGCTCTTGGCTGAGTTTGACATCCAACAAATATCAGGATAGTTGAAATCCCCCATTACTACTATCTCATTTCCTTTTGAATGCTTGGTCATCTGTTCCAGGAAGGCATCATCTATGTCCTCAGTTTGGCTCGGGGATCTATAGTAAACTCCCACAATGAGATCACTGTTATTTTTCTCTCCCTTAATTTTGACCCAGATACTCTCAATTTGGCTTTGAAGTTTTAAATCATGGATCTCTTCACAGGTATACACATCCCTGACATATAATGCCACTCCTCCTCCTTTCCTGTTTGGTCTATTTCTCTGAAATAGATTGTATCCCTCTATTACTACATTCCAATCATGAGACTCATCCCACCAGGTTTCAGTGATGCCTATTATGTCGTATTTAGTTTGCTGTATCAAGAGCTCAAGTTCATCTTGTTTATTTCCCATGCTCTGTGCATTTGTATACAGACATTGAAAACCATTGATCATTCCCCCTAGTCTCCTACTTAAGGATTTTTTCCTCCCACCACTAGGTCTGTGTGCTGTTTGCTCCATTTGGTCCTTGACTTTTGGATGATCATCTTCAGCATTTGATAGACTCCTACCTTCAGGACCACTGTCCTGAAGGCACCTTCAGGACCTTCAGGACCACTGTCCTGTTCAGGACCACTCCTACCTTCAGGACCACTGTCCTGACATCTGTTTATCTTTCATGAGCAGCTACTCTGTAGTAAAATAAAGAGATAGACAATGTAATCCCCTTTAATAATCCAGCAATTATACTTAACTGACCATCAAATCACCACCCATACACCTTGGCCAAGTTAAATAAACCAAACAACTCTAGCTTTTGATATATAAAGAAAAAATATATAAACCCTAGGCATAGAAGCAAATAAAATCTTTCTTTCTAGAATGATTTATAGAACTTGCTTAGATTCAATGCTCAGATCTTCATAAGAAGTAACCAACCAAAAGCCTTAGCATAAGGAATATGAAAAATATTGAAAATTTTCCTTGTTGTAAATGTCAGTTTACAGATGGGGGGACAATGACATTCCTCATCAGGATGACTGGAGACAGGCAGGGGCATCAGAACTTTTCACATCCCCCACCCCACTCCCAGAGTAAAATTTCTATTTTTACCAAATGGAGGGGGGGGATGACATTCCTCACAGAGATATAGCAGAGTAGAGCTTCATCTGCCCCTTTCCCCCTAAAGTGGCAAAACTCTCTGAAGCACTTTCCTGCCAAACATTGCATCAGCTGATGGCAGAAAGTCAATTTTATAATGCTTGATGTAATTGTGAGGGAATGCCCAACTGGTCACTTTACAAATATCAGCTATGGGGAAACCCCTTCTTGTAAATAGGAAAGGCTGGAGCAAAAGGAGGGTGACACCACATCTTGGGACCCACGAAACAGAATTCACTTTAGGCATAACACCACTTTACCCTGGTGGAACACACAGAGCTAGGAATCAGAAGATGACACCCACTGGACAAAGTGAGGCCCACAAAGACACAGTCTTAAAGGTTAGGAGAATCTATGGGAGCACAGAGGGAGGCCAAAGGGACCCAATTTGGATTCCAAGTACGAAACCAGTGGACCACTCTAGGAGAAACCAAGGCAACCCCTCTTCATAAATCACTTCACCATCGCAAGGGAAGGTAGGAGCCCCCAGGTTGGACAGCATGCTACTAAGAGCCACTGCCTGGCACTTAATGGGGGCAGCACTCAACCTCCGTGGATGGGAGTCACTTAGTACAGGCTCCCTAATAATGAAAACCTAAACACCCCGGACTCAGCTATACAGCTGCAAATAAAACGTTTTAAATGTGTTGTCAGGTGCAATGTACAAATGTGAAACTAGATGGTGACAGTGAGCTATGCAAAATTCAATGTGTTTTTCAAAACGTTTTTAAAAAGCATTTTCACAGCGTTTTTTATATGCGTTTTCCACCCCTGTCTCAGAAGATACAAGTAGCCAAATATATATGATAGAAAATTATTTTGCAATTAGATGAGGTTCTTGTATGTTTCAGTGGAAGCTTCAATGGAATCTTAGACATCAAGACAAAGTCAAATTATACATGTACCTTCAATGCCCCAAAATGGAAACTGATCTGTAAATTGCTCATCTTGCACCATCTATGATTATTTATAAATTGTAATATTACATTATATCAGGCATAGGCAAACTCGGCCCTCCAGATGTTTTGGGACTACAACAGGACCAGTGGTCAGGGATTATGGGAATTGTAGTCTCAAACCATCTGGAGGGCCAAGTTTGCCTATGCCTGCATTATATTGCAATATAATGCATTGTTACAGTATTGTACTAGAATGGTTTTTGTGATTTTTTTAAAAAAGTCTTTACACATTTTCTTAATTGTAGCTTTTTAAATAGCTGGAGTGAGTGTAAAAGTGCATAATTATATGAAAAGGTTCCATGCAACTTTCATTTGCACTGTGCAATTTTTAAAAATTATCCTTAGTGCATAATCTGACATTTCTTGCAGGAGGGGGGAAAGTTGAACCAGAACACAACAAGCTCTTGACAAAACAGCATTCATGTCACTTTCATCTCCAAAAATATTGCTCTCCATTGGTCAAAATTTATTCAAATAATCTGAATGTAAGTTTGAAGATAATGAAATTCTAGCTTTGAGTCTTCCTGGGTAACACTGCTGCACGTATAGCAATGCTTGCCACTCTGTCTTAATAGGGACTCCTACCATTCTAAAAATACTGTCCCACAGCTGTTTAAAATTTATTTTTTTAGACCATAGCACCACTGTTTGGTTGTTTCCAATTTCTAAAACCACAAATAGTAAAAGTGTACTCAGTCTACTGCAAACATAAATAGCAAATGCACGCTTCAGCACTTTTAGAAGGATATGGAAATTGGCAACAAAAATGCAGTTCATGTTGAAAATTTACGACGATCTTGCCATATTTCTTCAGAAATACAATCAGGTAAAATTAGGAAGATCTCTACTAGCTGGGTGGCATTTTTGCATTTATATGTTTCTCTTTTTTAAAAAAAATGAAAGGCATTCATTATGCAATTTCTGGCACTTGATAAAATACAGCAGTGGTACCTTTACTAAAACCACTCTCCACACTTATGTTTAGCATTACACAAACATCTTTCACCTTAGATATCCCCTGGCATTAATACACTCAATGGGAGAGTGCAGACTTTGCATGCAGGAAGGTCAATCCCTGATATCGCCAAGCAGGGCTGTGAAAGACTCCGGTCTGAAATCCTGGAGCACTCCTGCTACTCAGCACAGACAATACACAGTCAAAGGACTGTGTCATAAAACACCCCCCATAGGAATGCCAAGCTCCAAACAGGGTTTCAAACTATAAGGTCTAAAAAAAGAGGGGGGAATGCAACTTCTTTCTAATTAGCTAATATGCCATTTTATTCTATAACCCATTTTATACATTACAGTAAATGATAACATGCTACCATTCAGTGGATTTGTAACTGGCTGGCTGACCGAACCCAAGGGGTGCTCATCAATGGCTCCTCTTCATCCTGGAGAGAAGTGACTAGTGGGGTGCCACAGGGTTCTGTCTTGGGCCCAGTCTTATTCAACATCTTTATCAATGACTTGGATGATGGGCTTGAGGGCATCCTGATCAAGTTTGCAGATGACACCTAATTGGGAGGGGTGGCTAATACCCCAGAGGACAGGATCACACTTCAAAATGACCTTAACAGATTAGCGAATTGGGCCAAAGCAAACAAGATGGATTTTAACAGGGAGAAATGTAAAGTACTACACTTGGGCAAAAAAAAAAAAATGAAAGGCACAAATACAGGATGGGTGACACCTGGCTTGAGAGCAGTACATGTGAAAAGGATCTAGGAGTCTTGGTAGACCACAAATGTGACATGAGTCAACAGTGTGATGCAGCAGCTAAAAAAGCCAATGCAATTCTGGGCTGCATCAATAGGAGTATAGCATCTAGATCAAGGGAAGTAATAGTACCACTGTATTCCGCTCTGGTCAGACCTCATCTGGAATACCGTGTCCAGTTCTGGGCACCACAGTTCAAGAAGGATACTGACAAGCTGGAACGTGTCCAGAGGAGGGCAACCAAAATGGTCAAAGGCCTGGAAACGATGCCTTATGAAGAACAGCTTAGGGAGCTGGATATGTTTAGCCTGGAGAAGAGAAGGTTAAGGGTTGATATGATAGCCATGTTCAAATATATAAAAGGATGTCATATAGAGGAGGGAGAAAGGTTGTTTTCTGCTGCTCCTGAGAAGCGGACACGGAACAATGGATTCAAACTACAAGAAAGACAATTCCACCTAAACATTAGAAAGAACTTCCTGACAGTAAGAGCTGTTCGACAGTGGAATGATCAAGGGTCTGGAAACCAAGCCTTATGAGGAATGGTTGAGGGAGCTGGGTATGTTTAGCCTGCAAAAGAGGAGACTGAGAAGGGATATGATAGCCATCTTCCAATATCTGAAGGGCTGTCCCATGGAGGAGGGAGCATGCTTGTTTTCTTCTGCTCTGGATGGTAGGACTCAAACCAATGGATCCAAGGTACAAGAAAGGAGATTCTGACTAGGCATCTGAAAGACTAGATGACCCTTCGCCAACACTATTCTTCCTAGTTCAAGGGTAGCTTTTAGCATCTACTGTTGGGGAGCTTTCCGGCAGCATGAAGGAAGCTCATATGCCCAACTATTTTTCATGGGTTTTGGCTATTCCCCATTTTTATTTATAGGCTCTTTCTAGCAACAGTAGAGAAACCTGCCCTGCATGCTCCCATCACATCCAATGTCAAACTGCTGAATTTGTTTTAAAAAATGATTCTATAATCTGTGGTCTGAATCGAGATAATATGTTTGCTTGCCATCTGCTATTGGACCAGGTTCAGGTTTCTTGTACTAGTGTATGAATCCCTGAACAACTTACGGTCAGGGTGCTTTAAGGAGCACCATACCCCATTAAGTCCCAAACTGATCACCAAAATCATCAGAGGCAACACTATTAGTAGCCTGGGCCAGAAGTACAACTCATGCCAACCAGAAGCCTTCCGTGCACTGGGCCTAATTGCCTCCCACTAGAAATAAGACATATGCCTTGCTACACTTATGTTTTTTAATCTCTGATGCTTAATTAATGTTTTCATTTTTGTATATTGTGTGTTTTTATCTCCCAAGCCTTTTAGGGACCCTAGTGGAGAAAAGCAGGGAATAAATTTCCAAAATGAATAAATAAATGCTTCATCAGGACACTGATAAATGAAAAGTGGGAATGGGGAGCAAAGGCTACAACTACTGCTGCTTACCTGTCTGGGGTCGCCTGCATTTTTGTAAGTCACTTTGGGACCCAGGTAGTGAAAAGCAGGGCATACATTTTTAGAATAATAATGGTGATGTTGCAGTAATAATAATGTAGACGTCTCACTTTATCTGTTTAACTTAGTGCTCGTTGATTTCTTTCAGAAAGTGAAAATTCTGAATACTTGCTTTCCCTTTTTCTTTAGCCGGTTTGACACCAAAATGTTATTTCCGCCAAACACTCGGTGGGATTTTGAGGGTGGGGCGGGAGAGTTCGCTCCTTTTTAAGGACTACTGCCAGTTTTTACAGTACATAAACTTTTCTACTTTACTCACTGCAAAGCAGGCAAAATAAAACTTAAGACACGTGTTCCCATTTGAATAACTGAAGTAATCATGCTCTAGTCTGATGAGTTTGTTCATTTAATTTAAAAATAATTGTAGCTCAGCAACCTTAAATCTCTTAGCTAGTTTGTGAGCTCATTGCATTAATCATATACTTAGATGGGCTGCCTGCCTCTGACATTATGCTTTGTTATGGAAAACTAATGCCAAAATCTCATTAGAAGAAAAATATTGGTTTAAAATTTAATGCTGTTTGCAAAGGATAATTTTAAGTAGGAAAAATCATGTTGTAAATATGTGAGCTTTAATATGTGGTTTACACTTGTTAGCTAACATGAACTACTGCATAATTTGTATCTGAGGACAAGACTTGGCATCACTATGGATCTCATTCACTAGACTGAGCTAGTAAAGAAGACAGCTTTGAGAAGAACGTCATCTCTATGGAACATGAATTAACAATTGTGTTGATATGATGGTTTATGTCCTCTAAGTATCACATTTCCCCCACCCTGCTATATGAAAGTGTGAAACTGTCCCATTCCCCCCCCATTGCATAATTGTACTTAAACAGATGTTTATTGAAATACAGAGGATAGCCCCTCATAAAGAATTAAAGCATTTTATTATCCCATCATCATCCATGTTTTTTGTGATGGTGGGGAAAAGGTTTATATAAGGCAACTTCCCTTTAGCATTAAAACACACTTTGCTTCCTTAAGTTGTCCCAGCTATTCCAAGAGAAAAACAAAATAAAAAGTTTTTAAAAATCAAACCACAACCTAACTGCTACCATTGGGAGCCTGACATCTTGAATTAGCCAACCAAATTAGACTCATATCTGTAAAATTATAGTGGTACAAGCTTTAATGTATTGCATGAAACCTCCCTATTTTGTACGCCCACCAGGCAGGTTTTTCTCTTTTGAAGTTTCAGCTTTTTTGTCAACACTTTCCTGCACAAGAAAACAAGCTGCATGGAATTACACTTGCTTTCAGTGATGGGCAGAAACTTAGGAAACATAGAAGCTTCCATTTCTTCTCATTGGATGCTCAGCTGGATTTTTTGCAAGACTGGGATTGAATCCTCAATGCTAGTACCTATTATTTACCAGCCAATTTGAAAAGAGAGCAGTGCTTTCAGCTGTCACCTGCATTTATGTTTTGAAGATTCACAAAAAGCTGTGACAGAAAAAGAAAAAAAGAAGACACTGGCCATTTCTAGGTTTATGTAGAAATATCCAGTTTCCAGTGTCCAGTTAATCTCCCACAGTTAACACTGGATTGGCCAGAAAATAAGCCAATAGCCCCATCAAATGTGCCCCCCAACTTCCCCCCTTGCCCAAAACAGTTATTTGCAGCTGGGTATCATGGAGATTGAAATGACTGCCCCACAGCTGACTAGAAGTACCAAGATAGAGGAGCTTCTGTTTTGCCAGGCCAGGCTGCCAAATGCTTCACAGATTCCCTGGCTCCCTTTGCGAAAATCGCAGGCTTTTGCAAACTTCCCATCCCTGGCTACTTCTGACAGCTTCTCACAGCCAGAAAAAGCCCTGCTGGAGCTGCGTAGGTCAAGGGTACAGACGAGTGATGCAGGATGGATCTTCATTCAAGCTTCTGACCCTTGCCTCTCCTTGAGGCGACTGTTACAAATCCCCAAAGCTAACCTAAGATATGACAAGTTTCACCAATATTTATTCTTCCAATTGATTTTAAGCATCAGCATTAAGGCTAAGATACTTTAATAGATAAATCCACATAGGATTTTATATTCACTTTATAGGATTTAGATACATAGATAGGGTGGTATGCAACTAAGTCATACTCAGACTCATTGAAATTGATTGGAATTACTTAGTACACTAATTTCAATAAGTCTACTCTGAGTACAGCTTTGTCAAATACCACCTACATACCCAAGAATAGTTTTTTGTGAATCAAGTAAATGTAACAGGTAATTTTATATGAGAACAGATTTTTCAACTAGAGTATATTAAACTATTTAAAAAAGAAACAAGCTCTGATTTAAATGCTTCAGCGTCACTATTTATTCATTTATTTTAAAGCATTTATAAATCACTTAATATTTTTAAATGTCTAAGATGTGTACATTTTTTACAAGAATTAGCTGAAGATGCTGCTTTAACTGTACAAATTTCTTCCAAGAATTTATAAGCTTTAGGTTCATACATGGAAATAGCTAAATACAAATTAGAACAGTCAAAGCAAAAATCTACTTCAGTTGCCTGGTAGCATGCTCAGGAAAAACAAATATTTCCCATTTTCAAGGTTTTCTATTAAATTAAATGCAGGAAGCACCAAAGATGAAACATGGTTGTCTTTAGCTTGTAACTACAGATTAATTCTAGCCTCATCAGTCATACATTTTTCATGAATTTCTTTACATACAACTAACTAAAACAGAAGGGAATACGTCACCATTGTAATTTTATACCATACATTATAATTTTTCACAGAATTTCTTATTCTGCAGTATGGAGTGGATTATAGGACATATAATTCTCACATGCTGTTTCTAATTCAGAGGCAACAGCAGACTAGGATGTGGAACAGTTCTAGCCAAATCTTCATCCAGACCCAAAGATCATGGACGCCACTGTAATTGAGAAACATTCACAACCAGATAGCTGTAGACTTTTTTTGTTTAAAATAATACCTCTTCTACACCAGTTCCAACTAAAACATTAATGTTCTCAAAGCTTTTTACCAAATGCCTAGAGCTGAATTTCCAGAAGATTACAGCTTCTTGTTTTAATTTACAGGCTTTCCTTTTATAAAAAGGGTACTGCTCAAATCTTAAATATGTAGTTATTTTCACATTTAACAAAATCTGAAATGTTTTTCCCCCTTCCTTTCAAAGTTGTATAACATTGTGCATAACTAATTACACTCTGCCATCAGAACTCAACTTGTCTTTTGAATTATCTGGCATTTCATAGTGGAAAACTAATTATACATCCTTTCACAGTGGTATTTGCAATTTACCATATAAGAAATTTGAGTTTATTATGGCACAGCCTTACCACTCTTCTGATACGCATTCATGAAGTCCAAGAACTTAGATAAGTAAAATGGCATAAAAATCTGACTATAAAGCCATCTAATGCTTTTGAGTGAATGTGACAATACATATTATTATGGCTTTATTATTTATTTTATTTATTTATATCCTGCCTTTTTCCCAGGTGGCTTACAAATATAATAGAACAAGCTAAAAATGTAGAAAGGATAAGTCATTTAAAAGCAACTGAACACCAACTAAACTGAACTATATAAAAAGATCTATTACAAATACATATAATTTGAAGACAAAACATCACAACACTAGCCCTTTCCAATCAGTTCTTATTGGAATAAGACGGGTGCAATATTGGCAGTTTCTACAACATTGCACAAGCATCACCAAATGATGACTAGAATCTCTAGCAGCAGCATAATACAGCTGCATCTAAAATGGCAGAATTCCAGAAGTCCTCAAACTAATCCCAACATATCAGGCCTTAGATAGAATTAGTTTGCTTGTATATCATAACAGGCTGGTGGCGCTGTGGTCTAAACCACTGAGCCTCTTGGGCTTGCTGATCGGAAGGTCGGTGGTTGGAATCCCCGCGACGGAGTGAGCTCCCGTTGCTCGGTCCCTGCTCCTGCCAACCTAGCAGTTTGAAAGCACATCAAAGTGCAAGTAGATAAATAGGTACTGCTCCGGCGGGAAGGTAAACGGTGTTTCCGTGTGCTGCTCTGGTTCGCCAGGAGTGGCTTAGTCATGCTGGCCACATGACCCGGAAGCTGTACACCGGCTCCCTCGGCCAATAATGGGAGATGAGCGCTGCAACCCCAGAGTCGTCTGTGACTGGACCTAACTGTCAGGGGTCCCTTTACCTTTAGCTTTATATCATAACAGTAAAAAGGTAAAGGGACCCATGACCATTAGGTCCAGTTGTGACCGACCCTGGGGTTGTGGCGCTCATCTCGCTTTATTGGCCAAGGGAGCAGGCGTACAGCTTCCAGGTCATGTGGCCAGCATGACTAAGCTGCTTCTGGCGAACCAGAGCAGCACACGGAAACACCATTTACCTTCCCGCCGGAGCGGTACCTATTTATCTACTTGCACTTTGACGTGCTTTCGAACTGCTAGTTAGTATAATAATAGTTATACTATTATTATACTTTTCAAAATTAATAGCAACTGCCTAAATTAAAGCCCAGTCCTTTTTAAATGTTCTTTTTCTTTAGGTGCTCTTTAGTATGTGGGTTCAGATAATGCAGACACACTTCTGCATTTAAAAAACCCCCAAATACAAATACAAATACAAATGGTGTACTAAATTACAAAATGTGATTATAGCTTTATTAAAGATCTGAGTATTTTGAAAGAAAGTAAAAAAGTAAATATTCCCTAATGTGTGTGTGTGTGTGTGTGTGTGTGTGTGTAATGTCGCAGAGAAAAAGATGGCTACATCGAAGGGAAGCATAGTGGAATTTTTTTTATGGTATCCTATTTTCATTGATTGATTTTATTTTCAAGTTTAATATTTTGGCATGGTAATATTTGCTGTATAATATGCCTAAGTTAAATATATTGAAATAAAGGAGGTCTCATTTGATCCAATATAATAGTTACATCTTAAATGTTTTGGCAATGAAAACTTCCTAAGTGCCTTAGCACCTATATTTCACAGAGCAACTATAATAACCTTTAGGATTAAGATTTCAGTTATTTTTCAGATACTTAAAGTAGTCAGTGACAACTTATTTCCACCAGATTATACTGAAAGATTGTAAAATTACAGAGACATGACAATGTCTATGATAATGCAGCTGGTAGACCCAGTGCTCTGGAGTGGCTGGTGCTACAAGTCTGGGAAAACAAGCAGCCTCATGGCTTCCACAAAACATATCCGTCTTTAAGACAAGGCCATGTGCCTCAGAACAACGGCCAAACAGAAATCATAAGCATGCGATGGCTGCGCTTCACAGCTCATGAAGCAGGAAGGGTCTTTCTCTTACAAGAGGCCATGGCAAAGGCCACCACCACCACCACCATGGCTTCTTCTGACAAAGGTGTATTAGAGCCCCCCCCCCCCCCGGCAATCAATTCTGCTGTAATCACCGTACAATTATTAGTCAGGTGCATCATTTACAGAAGCCTCCTACCAGTCTGGTAATTTTGAATCCAGTGTAGATTTAGAATGGTAGAATACTCATGTTGGCATTTCATTTTTCTGCCAATTGGGATGGAAGGTTCACCCTCCTTTAACTGGAAGGAAGGGAACAAATCCGGGAAGGAAATTTATTCCAGCCACTTCACTTTGTACATAGCAGTGCAGGGACCAGCATCCAATAAGTCAGCACCATCAAGTCAACAGTGGACAAGATATCTTCCACTCAGGATTATTCACCAAGATCAGCATAGCTGCTAACTTGAAGTATTTGAAATCTAAAACCCACTTCGAAGGAATTCTAAAACACCTGGACAAAGAGAAAGAAACTGGCAATATAATGAATTCCCTTGCCTCTTTAACCCATTACTAGGCGCTCTCCACTGAAAGCAGTGCCAAGATTACTCTGATCTACTATTCCAGTGGTTCCCAAACTCCCCCCTCCCCAGACCAGTTGAAAATTGCCACGTTTAGTTTTTTTAAAAAGCAGATCAAAGAATCGGAAGGGACTCTGAGGGTCATCTAGCCCAACCCCCTACAATGCAAGAATCTCAACTAAAGCATTGCTGACATGGCCACCTAACCTCTATTTAAAAACCTCCAAGGAAGGAGAGTTCACAGGGAGTCCATTCCAGTACTGAACAGCTCTCACCATCATAAAGTTATTCCTAATGTTTAGTCAGAATCTCCTTTCCTGTAACTTGAATTCACTGGTTTGTGACCTAACCATGTAACATGCAACATAATAACTGATAGGTTTGTGAACTATGAATGCTTCTAGTTTCCAGTTCCTGCTTCAAACCAAACTCCCAATACAGTATCTAAAAGGCTGCTTTTAGGGTTACATAGCACCAACTGTTAAATAGTACCAACTGTATTTGTGCTGCCCTGAGAACAAAACACATTTTAGGTAGAGCTTACCCCCAGGTTTTCCTCAAAACTATCGGCCCTGCCCACAACTCTCGTGCAGGAAGGCAATTAATTCCCTTCCGCTTACCTTGCCAGAGTCCTGGGGAGGTACATTTTGTAAAGTTTCTTTTATGGTTGTTTGGAAAATACTTTCTACAGCAAAACTAAGAGATTGCCTCCTATGGTAAAGGGGCATTGCTTACTCATGAAGCTCCTCTCCTTCCTGAAGGAAGTCTTGTTTCTTGAATATCAGATTTACCATCCTTCAGAACAGAAGTTCTAGGGGTTTTCAAATGGATGAATAAAGCTTCATGGAGTCCAGACTGCAATCAATCAATATATTTGAAGCTCACGTGCCGATACAAGAGAGGAAGAGATGACAACCACATTAGACATTCTACATAAAGAAAAAACAATTTACAATGACCTGACAACTTTTGAAATTGGTCAAATTGTACAAAAGCTGGAAGATGAAGTTCACGATTCTGTTTATTCAAAAAACACCAGGAGTTTTCTTAATACATTGCTAGAATTTATTGAGAGAGCAACATTTAAATCAGCAGACTGTTGACATTATGCATTCAAAAAGCTCCAGAATCCTGAAAACTAAACTGTATAAAACTTTAAAAAAATGACTATATAATGAGAGCAATTAACTTCAGGAAGAAATTTGAAAGAATAAAGCTACATAGAAATGAATGAGTGGGGCTCACACTTACAGAACGAAGTGAGTGACCACCCATGCATAGAAAAAATAAGAAGTAATATGCTTCATTTAACATTTTTTAAAATAAAAATATGGCCACACACATGCACACACCATGTGGCAAGAGAAATTTAAATATTTTCTAAAATGGTGTACTTGCCTCCTGATTACGTTTATAAATATTATATCCAACTATCCAAAGAGCATTCCAGGTATAATAAAACAGTAGAAACTGTTTGGAAAAAAGCATTTCAAACTTTCTGTCATGAAAACCAAGTTGAAAATTGCAAAGTCTTTAAATATAAAGGTTTGAAATACTGAATATTACAGAGTTGAAAACACTAACTCCAAAATCACACTACTCTGAATTATCCTCTCACTACTTGAAATATCAGATATGTAAGACAATCTATGGACACTGCAGTGCACACATTCAGATCCTAGTATCGAAGCAAGTAGGCAACCTACTCTCTTGAAGTAAGGTAGGACCAGGCCCCAGAGTGGCTACAGGAGGAATCTCCAAATCTAGAGCATTTCCAATGTTTCAAGATGGCACCACTTACCAATAACAGCATTTTTAAAAGGCGCAACTGCATAAGCATTTCTATGGAATGATATATAATAGCTTAGGATGATAGATATAATACATTGTATATACAAAAAAAAAGAAAGAAAAAAAAAACAGGTGCGGGGAGCCAATGGGTCTCAAACCCTCAGTGAGATAGGGACTTCCCCTGCAGGCAAAGACAGGCTCTGGCGGATTGAGCAGATGAGACCAAAGGGGGTTCAACGGTCAAGAAGGCAGTTTCTGCACATGCCGCAGAGGGAAATGAGGGGCAGATGGGGCATGTCAACCTTGGAATATAGCCCATAGAGGAGGAAAACTCTGACCTTAAACCTCCTCTGCCTTGTGGGATATCTTACACAGGGCTTCCGCTGATGGGACTCAGTTCAAGTATGCCCCAAGAGCTTCAGACCTGAGATGTTTGTACCTTGCCATTCTAGTTCAAGGTGGCTTTTTTTCACCCAAATTTCTTTATCCACCATCTGTCAGGAATTGCTGCAACCCTTTACCCCTTATATTTTAAAAATATAATCCTGTACTTGATCTTGTCTGCTTGTTGAGATGATATACTGTCCATTATACTATGTGTAACAGCTGTCTAGTTTAATGCCTGTTTACTTGGAAGCAGTCTCATAGAGTTCCACGGGGCTTAATTCACAATAAATGTGCCTAAAATGACCACTAGGGATGTGGAAAGGATTTGGGCAAATTCCCAAATTAAGAACCGAAGCAAGGCAACATTGGGCAAATTCAAGGCTGATTTGTACTGAAGCAAGGGACCCAGGTGGCGCTGTGGGTTAAACCACAGAACCTAGGGCTTGCTGATCAGAAGGTCGGCGGTTCGAATCCCTGCGACGGGGTGAGCTCCCGTTGCTCGGTCCCAGCTCCTGCCCACCTAGCAGTTTGAAAGCACGTCAAAGTGCAAGTAGATAAATAGGTACCGCTCCAGCGGGAAGGTAAACGGTGTTTCCGTGCGCTGCTCTGGTTTGCCAGAAGCGGCTTTGTCATGCTGGCCACATGACCCGGAAGCTTTACGCCGGCTCTCGGCCAATAAAGTGAGATGAGCGCCGCAAGCCCAGAGTCGGACACGACTGGACCTAATGGTCAGGGGTTCCTTTACCTTTACCTTTAAGGTCTCTCTAAAGTGCCCTGAACTGAAGCAGGAACCACTAGCAGAGATTCAGATTTTTTTTAAAAAAAGTGCTGCAGACACTATGTCTGCAAAATTGAAGCATTTATCCCCAAACTTGCTGTATAAGGAGAATAAACAAAAGGAAGAACAGGCTCACTGATCCAAAACTCTTTACTGAAGCTCAACCCATTTCAGAGTAAGAAAACTCCTTCGGGAACTTGAAAAGCTTGCAAGTTCTTAACAGTCAAAAATACCTCATTATTAAAGTTTCAGAGGGTCAATACTTAAAGCACATAGCTTTACTCACCAAATTCAGGAACTGTAGTTTACCCTTCACTGAGCTACAATTCCCAGCACCCTTAAAAACTACCATTCCCAGGATTATTTGGGGGAGGCATCTACTTTAAATGCATGGTGTGAGTGTGGCCAGGCAGGGAGAGGGAGGTGAGTGCGCTACTACTTTTTCAAGGCGGTTCTTGCGTTGGTCAGACCCCCCAAATCAAGGTGCTTCAATGAAGAGTTCTGCATAGTGGGTGTCAGGAGGTGGAGTCGGGCAGAGGTCAGCAATAAAACAATAAAGCACCCGATGTCAGTGAAATTACCTCTATCCAAAGAAACCCAAACAGTGCAGGTCTAGTGAGCCTTGTCCCGGTGAGGCAGTTGCAAATACTGAAGGTCCCTGCCTTCCCACTGCTCTCTAAAACTCCTCCTCCCCCAGGTTCCAGGGAAGAACCTGGGAAACACTGGTAAATAAACAGATATCAGCATAAAGTGACAACAGTATTATTATTATTATTATTATTATTATTATTATTATTATTATTATATTTCTCACTACAAAAAAATTCTCAGCGACTTACAATTTCAATTGCCTTTTAAAGAAATCTTAACAGAACTGAATAGATTTAAGTTTCTCAACTCTTTATTCCACAAAGTTAACAGTTGTGCATCATCTGTTTTGTTGAAATCACTTGAACACAGACAATGCAGCAACCACACCTTACTTTGCAGCCTATTGAGCTTTTTGTGATTTTTATTTTTAATCCAAGGATAAAAAAGCCAATTAAAATCATCACAATTACAGCTTCTTTACAGGACAGTAGAAAGAGCTGACAAGTCTTGCCCAATCTCGTATAGTCCCAGCGTTGATTTACAGGGCTGGCATCAACATCAGACTGGTTGGGCAACTCTCAAGGGCCTATTTCCCATTCCAAGATGCTAGGCTAAAGTCCCATTTCTGGATGGGAAAACTGTTTGGCACTGTTGAGGCTAAAAGAAGAATGAGGCAGTTGTGAGGTCACTGGGTGCCCCTTCCAGCAAGAAATGGGAGATCGCCTCAGAGGCCCCTGAAAAGAGGAAGGAGTGGAGAAATGACTTTTCCCATGCCCATTTAGTTTCCCCTCCTACACACACACACACACACACACACACACACACACACACCAAAAGCATTGCTAGAAAGTCACACTTTTCTGCCTCTAATGGAACCCAAACTAAGTGAAATGGAGCCAAAATTTCCATGTGATTCTGCAGCTGACTTTGCAGATGTAACACAAGTTTCAGGGTCAAGAATATGTGATATTTGACGATGGCTCTGACATATTGATCAGAGGTCGGCGGTTCGAATCCCCGTGACAGGGTGAGCTCCCGTTGCTCGGTCCCAGCTCCTGCCCACCTAGCAGTTCGAAAGCACATCAAAGTGCAAGTAGATAAATAGGTACCGCTCCGGCGGGAAGGTAAACGGCGTTTCCGTGCGCTGCTCTGGTTCGCCAGAAGCAGCTTAGTCATGCTGGCCACATGACCTGGAAGCTGTACGCAAGATGAGCGCCGCAACCCCAGAGTCGGTCACAACTGGACCTAATGGTCAGGGGTCCCTTTACCTTTACCTCAGACATACCAACTCATTTAACTGTTCCTCATAATAAGGCTTGGGGAATGGGGGAAAATTTGTCAAAAGGCAAATGGCAATGGAATTTTTAAAAATAAAGTTTATGATAACTAAATAAGAGTTTTCAAAAGAAGCAGAGTGACCCATCCCAACAGCGACAACTGGTGATAAAACAGTAATCTCAGCATTGCTGTGTGGGGCAAGAAACCATTCTCTCTATTCAGACCCCAATGGAGCACCAAACCATGGTCTCTATTACACCCTGTTCATGCTGGAGTCTTTCTCTGAAGTCCATTTATTTAAGAATGACTGCCTTAAGTTCAGTAACAAAGTGTAACATTTGGGGATCCATTTTGCCTCCTCCAAATCTCATGCTGACCTTTTCTAGAGGTCAGACAGAGCCAAAGAGAATGATACACTGTCTTCTACAAAATTCCAACCCTAAGAAAGATGCAGAACTTGTCCCGGATTCTCTGGCACATGACGTAAAGGCATGTGGGGGGGTGTCTTTCCACAGAAGGCTTTAGATAACAGGAAGAGCAAAAAACATGCAAGATTTTACTACTTCTCCCTTCCTTAATGGAGGAAAATTCCATTACACATAGATTATCTATTAAAAGGTAAAGGTAAAGGTACCCCTGACCATTAGGTCCAGTTGCGGACAACTCTGGGGTTGCACGCTCATCTTGCTCTGTAGGCCGAGGGAGCCGGCGTTTGTCTGCAGACAGCTTCCGGGTCATGTGGGCAGCATGACTAAGCCGCTTCTGGCGAAAGTAGTGCAAGGAAACGCCATTTACCTTCCCGCCGGAGCAGTACCTATTTATCTACTTGCACTTTGACATACTTTTGAACTGCTAACTGGGCAGGAGCTGGGACTGAACAACAGGAGCTCATGCCGTCGCGGAGATTTGAACCGCCGACCTTCTGATCGGCAAGCCCTAGGCTCTGTGGTTTAGACCACAGCGCCACCCACTTCCCAGATTATCTATTACACATAGATAATAGAATATAAACCATAGAATCCGGTGAGCCACATGACCCGGAAAAACTGTCTGCGGACAAACGTCGGCTCCCTTGGCCAGTAAAGCGAGATGAGCGCCGCAACCCCAGAGTCGTCCGCGACTGGACTTAACCGTCAGGGGTCCCTTTACCTTTTTAGACCCAGTTCTGCTGGTCCTTTCCACCCAGTTCTAGGGAGGATGTCAATATTCCATGCCTTGTCTGGCATCAGCAAGGAACCAGATATGAACTAACAAACTGAAGTTCAATCCAGAGATGGCGGGAAATATGTTGGTCGGCAGAATGACGGATCCAATTACAGTGACCTGCCTTTTCTTGAGGTGACTGCCCTCAGACGCCCCTTCCTTTTCTTGTGCTATGTTGGGGCCAGAAAACTGACACAGGCCTAGAAAGAGGTTAGCTCAACACCTGTAAACGACAAACTCCTTCTCAGATTGCCCCCCACATTAAACCTTCAAAGCTTGCCTTGAGAATACTAAATTTCAGCTCCCATCTAATTCCACTCCTCACAGGACAAGTCTCCCCTACCCACTTACTAGAGTTCACATCAACTAGTCTTTTTTTATACCAAAAAGTGTGGACTATCTAATAATATCACCAGATTACAATTGTACTTTTAAAAATATCAAAAAATATCAAATATTAAAAAAAATATGTGAGATGAGTACAGACTTTGAACTGATCTGGTTAAGCCCTCCTTGACTGGGCTGTGCGTAACACTTGTCTATAAGGAAATAAACTGCAGCATAATTTCCTTTGATCTGAACAAAAGCTTTTTAATCACAATTATTTCCAAGGGAGATGCAGCACACAGTGCTTGCATTCTCTAGAAAGGAATTAACATTTCTAGACAGGGTGGGAAACAGGTATATTAACAATGAAGTTGTGTAACACTTTCACATGTTCTTACAGTAACCAGCAAAATATACCGGTATATGTTTTATCTTAAAGGATTTGCTATCAATTAAGCTTCACTACTGCACACACTTATAAAAATGGAAAGCACACTTGCTTAGAGACAATGCCTTGAAGGTATTTTAGCAACATCTTCACATTTTGATGTTTTGTTTTAGTTCTAACTGTGCCACATCCAGGTAACTAGACAGTACCTGACCACAAGGCAGCCAAGTGGTGCAATTATTCATACTATTGGTAATAATCACGTCTGCATAGCTGCTGCATAAACCTCTAATTACAGAGTCAGGATATCCCTAAGGCTTGGGAAATAACATTAACTTCATAATATGAATTTAACAAGCTGAAACTCATACAAAGCTAAGAAATCTTTTAAGGAAGCATGGATCGTGCCAAATCTAGAATGGAAAAAAAATCCACCCTTAAAATAAAGAGTTCTAAAATAATTTAAAATTATATTTAGGGAAAAGAACAATGCATAATATATGAGCAGCAAGAAGTGAAAATGTCAATTTTTACAATTTTAATATGGAAATGATCTATTTTCTGGACCTGAATAAATGTTAAATGCAAACTAATAAATGTAATTAATTGTCATATCATGGTGGGGGTCATCAAGTGCCACTAAAATGGGCATGTATGTATTTTAACTCTCCAGTTGTCTTCAGTGTAAAAATACAACTATAGCTGCAGGCAAACATATCAACTATGCACCACATTTACAGGGGCCTTCTGGCGGTTCCCTCACTACGAGAGGCCAAGTTACAGGGAACCAGGCAGAGGACCTTCTCGGTAGTGGCACCCACCCTGTGGAACGCCCTCCCTTCAGATGTCAAAGAGAACAACAACTACCAGACCTTTAGAAGACATCTGAAGGCAGCCCTCTTTAGGGAGGCTTTTAATGTTTAATAGATTATTGCATTTTAATACTCTGTTGGAAGCCGCCCAGAGTGGCTGGGGAAACCCAGCCAGATGGGCGGGGTATAAATAATAAATTATTATTATTATTATTATTATTATTATTATTATTATTATTATTATGTTATAACTCGGGGTTCATCATCTAGTGATGGCTTAATAACAGCATTGTGCTTGGGTGTTCCACATACCCTGGGTGCAAAAGATCCTCCAGAACATTCTGCACTTGCTCTATTCATGATAAATACAGATAGCATTTCTATAGCTGGCAAGTCTGAAGATATCTGAAGGACTGTCACATGGATGCTTGTATTCAACCTTGTTTTCTGCTGGTCCAGAGGGTAGGACATGAACCAATGGATTCAAATTACAAGAAATGAGATTCCAACTAAGCATGATTAAGAACATTCTGATGACAAGAGCTGTTTTGACAAATACCTTCCCTTAGAAGGTAGTGGACTCTCCTTCATTGGAGGCTTTTAGCCAAAGGTTAGATAGCCATCTTTCATAGATACTTTATCTGTGATTCCTGCATTGCAGGGGGTTGGACTAGATGACCCTCGGGTCCCTTCCCACTCCTTGGTGGGCAGGTATGAAACAGTGTGACAAAATGTCCTAAAGCTACATTAAGGTAAGAGTTTGCACTTTAGAAAATCTGCATTGTTTCAGACTTCCAGGGATGGAAGATGGCAGACTAGACAGCTTCTGTTGAAAGTTCATCGACAAGATAATTATGTGGTGATAGCCAAGCCATAAATCTTGGTTATCAGAATTTGCTTTGGAAAAACAGAAAGAACAAAGGGATCAAACTCTGATGCTATAAAAAAGCCGCATTCCAGGTCTGAAGACCGAGCAGTTTCAGGGAATCTGGACATGGGTCAGTGACTAATAATAATAATAATAATTTATTATTTGTACCCCGCCCATCTGGCTGAGTTTCCCCAGCCACTCTGGGCGGCTCCCAATCGAATGTTAAAACAATACAGCATTAAATATTAAAAACTTCCCTAAACAGGGCTGCCTTCAGCTGTCTCTTAAAAATAGGATAGCCGCTTATTTCCTTGACATCTGATGGAAGGGTGTTCCACAGGGTGGGCGCCACTACCGAGAAGGCCCTGTGCCTGGTTCCCTGTAACCTCACTTCTCGCAATGAGGGAAGTGCCAGAAGGCCCTCGGTGCTGGATCTCAGTGTCCAGGTTGAACGATGGGGGTGGAGACACTCCTTCAGGTATACAGGACCGAGGCCATTTAGGGCTTTAAAGGTCAGCACCAACACTTTGAATTGTGCTCGGAAACGTACTGGGAGCCAATGTAGATCTCTCAGGACCGGTGTTATGTGGTCCTGGCGGCCACTCCCAGACTTAGATCAGAGGGACATTTGTCTTGTCCAAATACCACATAATAGCCCTCAGGGTCAGCCCATGGAACATAAGGTCAGCAAAACCTCCCTTTCTTAATTACTCTTGAGATTGATATAAATTACAAATGAGGTGAGCTGTCTGCCAGTTAAAATTTACATCTGGAGTGTGAGCTAACTGCTGGCTTAAGAAGAGACGATCACTAAAAGACTGTAATCAAAACAAAAGGTATGTTTTAATTGTTTGCAACCAAGGGAGTTTATAAACAGCTAAGGAGTGTTCTGTTAGAAATCTTCATTTTATTTCATTTTTAACTTTCGATCTCCTTTTTGAAAGTGCTGTCTTCAAATTGAAACTAATTTTTCCATGTCCCTGCAGTTGGTGGGGATGCGGTTTGATAAGAAATGCTGTGAAGACCTTACGGTAGATTGAGCATTAATAAGACCAAGAACATTCAGTATGGCAAAAATAGTGTTGGATACTCCATTGACTGTTGGCATCTTACAGCAATCACTGGATGCACAACTAAGAGATCAAGAGGATAAAATGGTGAATGAAAATGGACCAGAGAGGGAAGACACAGAAACTGTGGAGAACAATATCAAGGATTTCCAGTTAAAGGTAGATAGTCGTGTTGGTCTGTCATAGTCAAAACAAAATAAAATAAAAAAAATTCCTTCCAGTAGCACCTTAGAGACCAACTAAGTTTGTTCTTGGTATGAGCTTTCGTGTGCATGCACACTTCTTCAGATACACTGAAACAGAAGTCACCAGACCCTGATATATAGTGAGAGGGTGGGGAGGGGTATTACTCAGAGGGGTGGTGGAAATGGGTGAAAGGTTGATAGCTGTGGTAAACCTGTTGACGACTGTTAACGGCTGCAATTAGTCTTACAGGAAAAAGCAAGGGGTGAGAAGGTTAAAAAAGCTTTGTCATGTATAATGAGATAAGAATCCAAGGATTTCCAGAACAGGAATGCAGGAAGCAGATGATGATGAAATAGAGAGGACCTTCACACAGGTGCCTAGTGGCAGATGATATCGGAGGAGTGGAATGAAACTATCAACAGAGAGATAAGAGAGATAAAGAGACATCCTTATCTGGATTCTGTGTACAATTTGAAGTAAATTAAGATTAAAAAGCTACTAAGCCAATATTTTATTATAATTATCTCCCTTTTTCTCTTTCTTCTTTTACTTCTTTTTTCACAGAATCACAGAATCACAGAATCATAGAGTTGGAAGAGACCACAAGGGCCATCCAGTCCAACCCCCTGCCAAGCAGGAAACACCATCAAAGCATTCCTGACAGGTGGCTGTCAAGCCTCTGCTTAAAGACCTCCAAAGAAGGAGACTCCACCACACTCCTTGGCAGCAAATTCCATTGTCGAACAGCTCTTACTGTCAAGAAATTCTTCCTAATGTTTAGGTGGAATCTTCTTTCTTGTAGTTTGAATCCATTGCTCCGTGTCCGCTTCTCTGGAGCAGCAGAAAACAACCTTTCTCCCTCCTCTATATGACATCCTTTTATATATTTGAACATGGCTATCATATCACCCCTTAACCGTCTCTTCTCCAGGCTAAACATACCCAGCTCCCTAAGCCGTTCCTCATAAGGCATCGTTTCCAGGCCTTTGACCATTTTGGTTGCCCTCCTCTGGACTCCTTTTCCTTTCTTTACTTTTTTTTTGGAGGGGTGTGTGTCCTCTATTCGGGGTCAATATTGGGCCAACAGGAAGCTGATGGATGGCTGGTGAAGGACTCTGTGTGAGAGGCAGGGAAAGGAAGAACTCTGAGGATAGGAGGATGGGAGAAGGGAAGATCTCAGGTGAGAGCTGGGAGGGACCACCCCTTTTTCAGTGTGAGACAAGGGTTAAGATCTACCTTTGAGAGGGCTTTGCATTTTCCTTTCAGTTTCTTCCATTTTGTTTTCATTTAGATTAGTTTTTTATTGTATTGTACAGTATTGTGAAAAAGCTTCAATAAAAAAAATTCTGAGAAAAGAAAATCTGCATTGGTGCGTAACTGATAGATATGTAAAATTGGGACAGAAGTCTGATCACCACAATAATTACACAAGGATCTTTTCATCTCTCTTAAAACATGTATACAAACATTCTCTGTTCTTGTTCAAAGTACTAATTGATGAGACATGAAACATCTGCTTGAAGTACACAACTTTAATTAGCTCTTTGTTGGGAGTTGGAAAATTAGTACTTCAAATTTGGAAGATGTGCACCAATCTAGTGTTCCAAATGTTTGTTGTCCTCAAACATGCAATTTTAGACACCATTATATTAAAAGAACAAGCAAACACACACACACAAATATTTCCGCAAATAACCAGTCACTCATTTCCAAAAACAGTCCTTCTATGGAGGCCCCCCCCCAACCCCCAGAGCCAATTTTCACGGCACACAGGTGGCTGCAGGGGAGAGCAGAGCAAGGGCTAGTTCCATTTTGCTAGTGCAAGTCTTCTGTGCTAGCAGAATGCAAGAGTTAGATACTAACCTCCGCTTACCAAAATTTTAAACTTTCAATTCTTTTCATTTTTAATGTCTCTTATGGGTGAAAAGATGCAATTGATAGTGTGTGGCAGATGCAAAATATAGTCATGCCTCTGTAGCCAGGGAATTGTCAAATGAAATTTCCAGTGGCCAGTGTCATTTCTTGCCACCCCACTAGCAGAAGAGAGAATACAAAATTGCTTGATGTGTGTATAATACGTCATAGTATTCAGCTTTTCTTTTTACATATTTTTTTAGAATAGATTATGTTTGCTCATCACGAGAGGAACAAAATAGTCCAGAAACCTCTTGAGTGCTTTTCTTGAGAGCCGTTTCCGTTTTCTGTTCAATTTCCCAAAGCTTCAGATGTCTGTGTATGATGCAAGGAGATGCAGGCGGCAGAATGGAGATTGAGGCTTTGACAGCCGGCCCCCTACCCAACAAAGCCCTAAAGCAAGTCCAAAGCTTTAGAGCCAGGCTAGCACCAAATAGCCCTGGCCAAAGCTCACCAATATTGCAGTCATAGGAATGAATTTATATGAACTGAAGACTTATGCAAAAATACGGAAGCAGAAGGAGCCGAACGAAGTGTAACTCACATTAAAGTTTAGAGGAGCTGAAAGAGCGCTCAGTAATTGCCCGTGATATATTAATATGAAAGAGTCTTTGTTTGAAATACTGCACAGTTCACCAAAGCGAAGAAAACATAGGAATACTCTGCGTTTATCCCACAGTAAAGCTTTCAAGTGTGCCTTTTACATTTAAACTTTATCTTCCCAGATGAATGTTTGTGATAGAAAACGTAGCAAGTATCTGCAGCTTATGAAAAGAATTGATTGTCAGCATGACCCAGCCAAAGCTAAACATTTTCAGTCTCCTCTGTTCCTATAAGATAAATTTAAAAGATGATTTCTCCATTTGAAATCAGTGAGAGAGCTATAGTGACTGGATTGTAATATATGTCAACTTATTTAGA
Organism: Darevskia mixta; assembly: GCA_034641385.1. NCBI lineage: Eukaryota > Metazoa > Chordata > Lepidosauria > Squamata > Lacertidae > Darevskia > Darevskia mixta. Next base: position 3,087,035 of record JAWWNH010000130.1, read on the forward strand.
CTAATTCCTAATTATTTTTTAAGCACAAGGAGCAATGCAACCAACAACACACATAAAAGGTAAAGTTAAGTCCAGTTGCGAACGACTGGGGTTGCGGCGCTCATCTCGCTTTACTGGCCGAGGGAGCCGGCGTTTTTCCACAGACAGTTTTTCCGGGTCATGTGGCCAGCATGGCTAAGCCGTTTCTGGCGAACCAGAGCAGCACATGGAAACACCGTTTACCTTCCTGCCGGAGCGGTACCTATTTATCTACTTGCACTTTGGGGCGTGCTTTCGAACTGCTAGGTTGGCAGGAAACAACACACATAAACTACATTAAAAAACTCACCCTTAGCTTAGTTAGTTAGTGCTTCACAAACACATGTAGTGTGATCCAAAGAGCCACAGAAGACTTCCACGTCCACGCTGGGGTTGTGTGTGGCTCTTCTCAGCAGGCTCTTCTCAGTCATCTTTTTGCAGATCCTCTCCCCCATCTGCCTCCCCCACCCCTCACTGCAAATAAGAGAGGTGCTGCTTGGCGTTTGGGAATCTTCAGAAGCAGATGGCAGTGCAAATCAAAGAGTTACAGGGAAAGTGGAACTGAGAAATCTGCAATGTACAAACAAAAAGGACTGGGCATGCACAACAATCCTAGGAACCCTGCCTTGCCGATTACAACACCTAAACATCTTTAAAAGGTTTTTAGTGAATAAATATAGAATGCTTTAAACGGCTGCGTAAAGATTGACTACTCCTTATACCTATGATACAGGGGTTTTATGGGCTTGGGCACTGCCCAATTCAATAAAAGCCTAGAAATAGTGGTTTACTAGACATAAAGCCTCTCTTATTAAAGATGGAAATACTCAAATAGACTCGGCGTCTTGCAAAGCTATGCCTTCAAGTCCACAAAGTGAAAATCCCTCTCCTGGGATTTTTTTTTAAAGATATGGAACTTTAAAAAAATAAAAAATAAAAAAACCTTATAGAAAAAACCTTTTGAAAGGAGGAAAGAAAAAACTTAGGTTAACCTAAGTGTTTTTTTAAAAGCACACACATCTTAAGATAAACATTTAATAAGTTACTGGTCGACATATTTTAAAATAAGCAGAATAGATGATGGATTTACCTGTTGAAAAGGAAAAGGAAATTTAAAATTAAAGTAGATTTTGGAAGACCTAAAAATATTAAGCATTTTATCAGGCCACCATGCTTTATCTTTAGGTAGCACGTGTGAGAGAAGGAAAGCAATGGAAATTAAATGGATTTAAGCTACCATTTAAATAATTGGTGGCAATTTTCAAGGTCTAAAAAGTTGGGGTTGCAGACACAGGAGTGGGAGGTCAACTCAGGGATTGGAGCCATTATTAAGGACAGTATAATACACCAACTTTCTTAAAGGAACAACTCTACCACACAAGCTCTCTAATAGAGTTTTCAAGCCACATTTCCTCTAATAGAAAGCTGTTTAAATATGGAAATGGAAAGCTTCAATAACCTATTACCTTCACTTAGAAATACATGACTGAAATAAAAGCTGTGACTGTGTTTGGAATTAAAGGCAAATACAAATATATTCACCCATGGAATATGAAATTTCTTTAAGAAAACACCATCACACACATCCACAGAAAAGTAATCTTTTACGTTGTTAAATATTCATATTAACACTGCTGCCTTTATTACTTTAATTTTTATTAATTTAACATTTATATACCACTTTTCATTTTAAAAGTTGCCTAGATAAAACAAGCAATAGTAACCTGACTCAACAACCTACACACACACACACCCCCCCCCGCACAAACAAGCCATACTGCAATCAACTGAATGCAACCAACCAAGTTTGGGACGCCCCTAATTTCTCACATTATCAATAAAAATAAATGAATACATAAACAAAGGACCTACCCACGTGATGCTGACACAAAGCCCTACACTAATAATAGGCAATAGAACAAAAGAACAATACCCCTCCCCCCTTTTTGTGCACAACTGCAAAATTTCTATGACGAAAGTGTCTCTCACTATATGTAAACTGTGAATCTGTGAAAAATACTATAAATTGAAAGTGGAGACAATAAATATACCTTTCCCTGTTTATCTGATTTATAACACAATTTTTTTTTAAAAAAAAAACCTAATTAAAAACAAGCAATATTAAATAATAACCACCATGTACCAAAATTAATTTGACCGTTTTGTTTCATTCCTGCACATTGATCCCGTTAGCAGAGATGAAATGTGAATATTTAACTAATCAGGAGTTGGAAATGCAAGCACTCAACTAATTGTGACATTGCTAGATGATCCTCAGGGACCCTTCCAACTCTACAATTCTATGATTCCATTGTATGATTCCAGTTCCGGACTCTGGGGATACCTTTCCTGATCCGCTGTATACATTCTAGCTGATTCTCAAAAATTGTGTTTTTAAACAACTCCCATGTATTTTGGTAAGATTTGACTCCTGACTTTGTGTTTTCTTTTAATCAATCCCCTCATTTTTTAAAAGTTTTATCTTTTGAACCCAAATGTGACAGTGTTGGGTTTTCTTAGAGACTGGCCATTTACATATATATTTAATTTGATAACACTATGGTCACAGTTCCTGATTCATTCAGCACTTCCATCTTGCACCATCCTGGGCACCGCTGAAGTCCAGGGCCACCACACTCCTCTAGTTGGTTCCATGACCAGCTGTTCAAGAGCACAATCCTTTACAGTGGGAAAGATTTTGGCATGATAATTCAGGAACAAAAATGAACTATAATAGCTTGCTCAGTCTGTAGGTGCAAGAGGTACATTATAACTTAGTATTTTGATGGTATCTGATTCCTGAAAGGTTCAATAAGATGATTTGCCATCTCTCCATGTAAAATGTATTCTACCAAATTTAAAATGTCCAACCTCCTGCAATGCAGGAATATGCAGCTGTCCCATACGGGGATTGAACCTGTAACCTTGGCATTATCAGCACCACGTTCTAACCAGCTGAGGAAGCTAGTGTGGTAAACAAGGAGAGTCAAAGATTTAACAGGCAAAGAAGCCTCAGTCTGGTTTCCAACAGTAAACTGACCAAAGCTGTGGCCACATCAAAATTATCACCAAACAGTATCTCAGACTACAACATAAAAAGCGAAGTTGGGAATGCAAATCACTAAGACAACAAAAATGTTGCTTTGCCAAAAGGTCTTTGATTGCTGAATTGTCTAATTGTCAAAAGCAACCAAAAATATTGGGTGACTGATGATGAATATAAAAACTGAAATGTTGAAAACAGAATTATTCCTGTTAGGTTTGGAACTTACAATGCTTTCTACATTAGCCAACTAGCTCCCAAAACCACAGTAAGTAATTTAATTCAGAGTGCAATGACTATACTGCTTGACAGGACAGAGCTGCCTCCTCAAGGGTATCAAAGTTAAAAGCTTGGCAAGGATGTTGGGCATGCAAAAGAGAAAAGGCTTCAACCTGCTTGTTATGCTATTCAAACTGTTTTCGCACAGAGACACCTGCCAAAGTGGGGAAAGATTAACAAGTGTACAGCATATAAACTAAAAAGATGACAAAATTCAAAGGCAATTAGTAATAATAGCAGCTTAAGATTTTTAGTTTACGGTAGTTTAGTTTTGCTATGTTTGTAGCTGATGTTGTACTATCCTTTGAAACAGCATTGTGTGATAACATAGCTGAACACAAATTCATTTGTATTTGGCTAGAAATTGGGGGTGGGGGACAAAAAATATTTTCCCCAATGTCTTCATAATGGTCAAACAATACAAATTAAACTGGTCTGAATAAAAAACAAATCAATATGTATACCAAAGAATGCCCTCTCTTCCAGATTAAAGAACCAAGAAGAAATGCCAGAAAAGCCTTTATCCAATGATTTTTTTTTTTAAGTAGAAGAACATATATAGAAGAACATACATCTGAAGGCAGCCCTGTTTAGGGAAATTTTTAATGTTTGAAGTTTTATTCTGTTTAATATTTTGTTGAGAGCCGCCCAGAGTGGCAGTGGCTGGGAAAACCCAGCCAGATGGGTGGGCTATTTTTATTGTTGTTGTTGTTTCATACACACACACTTTATTGTACCATCTGCCTCGTACCATCTCTAAAACAGGATATAAAATACAATTCTTCAGTGCAGTTAAGTTCCATGGCAAATTAGCTGCCAGTTGTAATTATATATAGGAATAAAAAGAAACACAGTGATTTATTAGGTTTTTAGCAGAACATGCAAAGTATAATCTGCAAGAAATTATGCCACACTATTCCTGTCTATAAAGGCAGGTAGTCAGATTGTCTCAAGCCATTAATCAATGCAACTGTGATCAAAATAGCAAGTTCTATAGAATTTCTAAAGATTTTAAGCTTCATTTAGCAATGAAAGTTGTGAAATTGAACCAATTCCTTGCTTTCCTTCCTTCCTTGCTCTCCATATTTGCACCCTGGTTTATTTACATGTGAACAATCATGATCCTGAGTAGAGCCATTCTGACCCCAGAATGCAGCAGTGTGCCTGAGAACAGAGAATTAATTTGTTTTGACTCATGCTAATAGTTCGATCACGTGGTCCTCTTTATCCAGCTTAGAAATACAGGATGTTCAAAAGCAAAAGCAGCAAGTCCTCTGGCCTTAACAGAATTTATAGAGAAAAAATACTGAGACCTCCCAATTTCCTATCACCTTTCACCATTTTGCTAACCACACACTAAGCCTGCCAAGGAAAGGTACCAGGAATGTTATACTTAATGATGTGCTATAAATTCTGCAACAACTTGGAGCATTTCAGTAAGTGATAGGGTTATGAACACATACAAACGATTTTGGATTTCCAGAAGATTAATACATCCAAACACTACAAGACCTGGTAACCTCTTATTATGCTATCAAAACTAGAGAGTTTGACTGCAGGGAAATACATTGAAGTATGGCAAGAATATCTGAATAGGAATGACAATAATATGCAATGTTGCCTGTATTCTGTGATATCATGTTAGAGATGGGGAACGTGAATCCTAGAGTATTAATGCACTGAAATACTGAACATGTACTCCATAGCATGCATTGTTAGGGAAAATAGCATGAAATATGTTGCATGAAATATAATAAAATAATTCATTTTTAGCTTGAAATATGATTGTTTTTGCTGTAGATTTTTTGGGGATTGGGGTGGCACAAAATAATGCTTGCCTTGACCATAACACGATGTGAACATATACACTTGAATGGGCTCAGGGCTGAAGCCAAATTGGGGGGGGGGATAACCTACCTTCTTGGGCACATATGCAAACTAGAGAAACTGCCCTAATCCCCAGCAATTAGGATTGTTGTTGTTTAGTCGTCTTAGTCGTGTTCGACTCTCCGTGACCCCATGAACCAGAGCATGCATTGGAAACTCTCACTTTCTTCTCAAAGCTTCTCCTTTTTTATGTCCATGGAGTTTTCTTGGCAAAATACTGGAGTGGTTTGCCAGTTCCTTCTCCAGGTGGATCACATTTAGTCTAAACTCTTGGCTATGACCTGTCCATCTTGGGTGACCCTGCACGGCATAGCTCATAGCTTCTTGGAGTTATTCAAGCCCCTTCGCCACGACAAGGCAGTGATCCATGAAGGGGCAATTAGGATTAGGATCCTTCTATTGGCATAATGGGCAAGAGTCATCCACCCCTTGATTCAGACCAATTTTTTTCCTCATTACTTATACTCCTCCCTTCTGACTGGGTTGCCTGAGCCACTCTGGACGGCTTTCAACATAATAAAAGCACAGCAAAACATCAAATACTAAAATCCTCCCAATACAGGGCTGCCTTCAGATGTCTTCGTAAAGTTGTACAGTTGTTTATTTACTCCACCCTCCAGATGAAAATTCTGCAGAAAAATTATAGAAAGCCCCAGGATTACTGGGCAGAATGACTAATATAAAGATTAACCACAATAAGAATGATCTACTTCTATTCATGCAGTATACTGCTACTTAAAAAACAATGAAGCTATATGACAAATATGTTTGTAGTGTTTCGCAGCATTATAGCCCCAATAAGTATTTATGGTGAGAGGGAAGAAAGTCAAATCTCTGCTATTGGGTGGAAAGAAATTATAGAATCCTTACATTTGAATAACAGCATCATCAGTTTAGTACTGTGTACTATGTGTGTCTATAGGGACCCAGGTGGCGCTGTGGGTAAACCACAGAACCTAGGGCTTGCTGATCAGAAGGTCGGCAGTTTGAATCCCTGCGACGGGGTGAGCTCCCGTTGCTCGGTCCCTGCTCCTGCCCACCTAGCAGTTCGAAAGCACGTCAAAGTGCAAGTAGATAAATAGGAACCGCTCTGGCACGAAGGTAAACGGCGTTTCCGTGCACTGCTCTGGTTCGCCAGAAGCGGCTTTGTCATGCTGGCCACATGACCCGGAAGCTGTACGCCGGCTCTCGGCCAATAAAGCGAGATGAGCACCGCAACCCCAGAGTCGGACACGACTGGACCTAATGGTCAGGGGTCCCTTTACCTTCTACCTTTACTATGTGTCTAGAAATACTGCAATCCTGGCAAAATCCATTATACAATTTATGTTGATTAGAATTCTAATTCTGGGTATTTTTTACATGAGAACTGTCACTTCAAGGAGCTGTTCACAAAATATCCTTAATATACTCCATAGGAGATGTCCATGTCCCTCACTCTGGTCTCCTACTCCATTGCCAGAGTCGTCCTTCTTTCTCCCTCTCCATGTCTTCAAAAACCTTATTCTAAAACTTCTCAGACTTTTGCTGTTGCTCATATTGTTAGAGGTCTAATTTTTTGCTATTCTGTTTCATTTGGTTTTGCCATAGAGCAAGAAAAATGTAAGTTTGTTAAAAAATAAAATAAAACTTTGCAATTTTGTAATTTATCTATCTTTCTCACGTCCCATAGAATCACACCAGAGAATCCCAGGTTAATGTACAGACATTGTCAATACATTAAAACATTTAAAACAATCATAGCATCAGTTCTGCGGCAGTATGCATTACAGAAGTTGGAAGCCACCCTGGAGAGACAGCATATTTTGAACAGCAGTGTATACATGTATTAAATAACTAAGTTGTGCATATAAACGTCTTACAAATACACAGCACAAACAGAGAGAGCAACGTTTCACTAACAGTGCAATTGTGCAACTTGCTCCTCCCAATCAATGTCCTGGGAAAGCTCAGCCATGAGACTCTTAATCTCAAGGTTAATGAGACTTTTAATCTCAAGGTCATGGGTTCAAGCCCCATGTTGGGTGAAAGATTCCTGCATTGCAGGGGGTTGGACTGGATGACCCTTGTGGCCCCTTCCAACTCTACAATTCTATGATTATAACACCTGTTCCTGGGCAAACTGGGCCAATTGCTCAAAAGTTTTTCTTATGGACTGTTCAGTAAATGGACAGTGGCCTGAAGAGGGGCTTCATTTCAATATAATGAAGCAAAAGTGTCGGGTTTAAGAATGAAGCCTCTATTTATCAAGTTTTCTGCTCTCTTGGTGAATTAATATGCATCGGGAAAACTGGCTTTTTCTTTAATTTGACATTTCATTAGTCTCTCCACAAAGGCCCTAAAAGATTGTCCAAAGTTAGCTTTAACTTCACGAAGATATTTAACCAATCGAATCAGAGAGTAACGAGTATCAGCTTGCTTTACTTGGATAGCTAAATAGGTACTTAAAATTCAGGCCTTCATTTGCTATTGCATTAAAGCTCAACTCTTCTCTTGACTTTCTAGCCTATCACCCATAGCCATGTCCCAGTATAGCAAACATTTATAAGTTTTCACAATATAAGCAGCTGTCTACAAAAAGCATATGAAATACCATAGAGGACATTATGTGACACTAGTGAATTTAGCCCGTTAAAAACGGGCGCTAAGCGCCGGCCGCAGCGGCCGTCATAGGCGGCGGGAGCGGCGCGGCGGCAGGAGCCTCCATCGGCGGGCGGCGGCGGCAGCGGGAGCCTCCATAGACGGGCGGCGGCGGGCTTCCCCCCGGCAATGGCGGCGGTGCAGTTTCGCCCGGGCAGAAGTGTCTGTGTGTCGTCCCGCCCCCCTCTCCGCCCCCTCCTAAGCGGCATCGCCTATTGCTCTCCTTTGCTGTCTATTGCTGTCCACGCTCCAATCCCTGCGTCCCCGTGTGACATGCGCACAACGCACTTCCGTGACACACGGAAAAGCAGGGACACTTGCTCTTTATTATATAGGATTATATAATTCCAACAGTTGTTCAGTTGCACCTTATTAGTCTGTTAAGTTAAACACACCCCTGGGGAAAAATATTTTGTCTTCACATTTCACTGCTTCTCATCTTAAATTTAATTTTTTTATAAAATCCTGCAAGCTAGAGACTAGTTGTATTCTTAGATTCTGATTAGAAAGGAACAGAAAATAATTTACCTAATACCCAAACTTATTTGGGGGGTACAGAAATCAAACACCAAAATCCAACAGTAGGATAACTATAATCAGTAACTGCTTTTACACAAAATTATCTTGTAATTAAGATGTTGATCATTTGGAACTGTCTAAAACCATCTTCAACATTTTTAAAATGCTAAGCAAAGTTTTTTTTAAAAAAAAAATCAAACATATGTGCTTTTCTGTTTATGTCTTCGGAAAGAACATTCCGTATAATGAAAAACATGACCAAATTTTTCACAGTACATCACTATAAAACCCTGTAATTGACTTCTGGGGTTGGTTTACTCTGTGTCTATTTTCGTCTGCATAGAAAACAAAAATGATGTGGTAAAAAGAGCAAAATGTAGGTCCCATTGCAGGATAAGGCTCCATCCTGATTAGTAAAGTAGTATCATATTTTCTCTGGGAAACCTGCCCATTTTGAAGAAGGGAATTCAGGCCACATGAAGCGCCATTGAAAAGAAAAGAAAAAATGAAGCCCATGGATTCAGATGGTAAAGTCAAGCTTGCAGACTCCTGTGAGTAGTATTCTCCAGTTCGGCTGGATGAGAAGGGATCTGCTGGGCCCTTCCACTGATTTTTATTAGAGATTAAACTAATACTGTATATGAATTTCAAACTATTCACAGTTTTTTTCAACATACAGTCTAGCATTAAGCTGCCATTCATTATTATTTATTTAGTTTAACCTGGAATGACCCAGTATTTAAATATGATTTTTCTACAGTTTGCTTTAAAAAATTGAATGGAATGCCCTTTAGGAATTTACGACTTACTGTTTCAGATTTATACCAAACACTGTGCCTATTGTGCTGTTCATTCATATATAATTTTTTTATCTCCCACTGCTGATACTGTTAAAGTAATACACCTCTGTACAGAAAACCACCGTGCCTTAATGGGAGGGGACAGGAGAGCATCTTTCAAGCATACGGACACCCCTGTCTTTGGGCCACCCAAAGCAAAATGCTTATGTTGTGCTCAGGTGAGAAGGCAACATGAGCAGCAGTGTGGTGACAGAGAACACCCAGACAAAAGTCACTTCACACATGACAAAAGTCCCACTACCCCCCCCCCAAAAAAAGCATGAAGGAGCAGCCACATCAGCAGTGACTGTGGACAATAACATCTTATTTTTTCTAATTAGATTATCTGCAGAATGGGAAAATCCATATTGAAGTGTGTGGGGGGGAGTATGGACTGGCAATTGGATGGAAAAAATGCAAACACAAGATGCATCCAATCCACTTTAAACTGCCTTTATTCCCCCCAACTGGAATAAAGGAATAGCGATAAAGTTTGGAGAAAAGAAATTGTGGAGGACAAGACTGAAAGGCAGGCTGGACAAAGGAAAGGTGACGATCTCAGAAGAGGCAGATGCCAGCCTCCAAGCCCAGTTCAACAGAATGAAAATCTTAATCTTATTGACTATATTTGTATTTTAATCTTTTAAATTTATAAGTGGCTTAGAGGGTAATGCTAGTTGGGTAGCATATAAATGCAAAAAAATCAATGAAATCCCTGCACATACTTTTTCTGTACCACTGGCCTGCAAGGTTGTTTTTACACTGTTACTGCCTGTGTACTGCCAGTGTAACACGGTATTGTCCAGCTAAAATCATTTGAACCAAGAGGCCTTTTCTTTCCCTTGCCTGATATTTTTAGAGCAACAGGCTCCTTGGAAGACCTGTAATCCATTTCATCCTCAGATGCATTCCCTCCAACCTTTCACAGATGGCAACGCTTCAGCCTCAGAGTCTGAACTGCACTCTGCCACAGCCTCTTCTTGCTCACTAAACCCTGTTGCCTCTTCAGCTTCTGACACCTCCCCCTCCCCCCAGTTTGCTCCTTCTCCCTCTGACCACTCAGCATCGTCCCACCACCAATCCCCTGGCTCTGAGCCTTCTTCCCATGGGGGTTCCCAGCTGCTGCCTCCCACCATTCCTTTGCATCCAGCCAGTCCATGACATCCGAGCTGTATCACTGGGGAATTCTATAAAACAATTTAAAGGAACATTCCCCATGGTTGACTAAACTATGCAATTCTATACTAGAAAGATGCTCTGTGCCCCAAACTCGGCATACATCTATGCTCGTTCTACCACTGAAACCAAGTAAAGACCCAACAAGAGTAGTCCTACAGACTGACTGTGCTCATTAATGTCAATGCAAAGTTATTCTTAGCAATAATGTTGAACAGTAATAATAGTAATGTTGAACAACAACAATAATAATCCCGAATTCTCTTCCCAACTATCTAGCTATCTAAGTTATCTAAATAGTTGATTTGTCTAAAGAGCACTCTTGTATTGTTCAGTTGCAGCAAATACGTAATGCAAGCTGCAATACTGGACACAAGTAATGTTTATGGTTTGGTTTTGTGAAAGATGAATAAAATAAGTTTGAAGGGGGGAATTACCTGCAGATGACTCTGTCCTTTCAACAAATAGGGATGGAAACATCTTTAAATTTCCATTTCTCTCCACTTCTCATTTTTGCCTGTGTTTGTGATTTTTTTTTTTAAAAAAAATGTTTTTTTTTGAGAATTTCTTGTATATTTTGTGCACATTTTCCCCAATATACTCATTTTTATATGCAATTTTGCCTCATAAATGCATTTTTCAAGAAAATTTTCCCTAATAAAATGCATTCTTGTGCATCATTTTCACAATATACACAATTTTGTATGCACGTTTCTCTAACATATGCATTTTCTGTGCATCCTTGGTTGGAGAACCATGTCACAGAATTCAGCCTGAGAGGTGTGTTTCATTTCATATATTAGTTCAATAAGTGCAAATTTGGTGTGTCCAGATAAAAATGCAAGCAAAACAAATTTTTCTCCCAACCCTATTCATAAATTATGATGGGGCAGATGACAAGCACTAATTTTGGCAAATGAGCTCAGTGTGCCAGCTAGCTTACAAATTAGCTTCTAGAAACCACTAACAGTAGCTTACAGAATCACAGCTGTTAACAACGAAATGTTGATCTCAGTCAAAATGTCTTGCATTCAAAAAGACTTCTAAGCACTTTTCAAAGCGGTGCTTTTTATAGGGCAATAAACAGGAATGAATGCACAGCACAAAATTAGATCTGTGACTACACTTTGAAAGGGTCTAGAGGCAAAGTTTTGTAAACAGAATTAAAGTGACACTCCATACCATACAAGACATCTGCTTACAAGCTTACGGAGTAGGAGAGACCTAGTGGGGGGGGGGATGAAATCTAGAATGTGAAGAAACTTGTTAAGCACAGACAAAGGACTGGAGCAGAGAAGACTTCATCAACTGGGAAAGATGAAGAAATGTCAAAGCGTTTTTGGAAGCCCGCAGCAGAAAGGAGGGAATGACTTCACTTCTGGATTACAAAGATCAAAGAACAAAAAAAAAAAAATCTTTAACATTCAGACAATGCCAATTTATGAAAGAGCCCCAAGAGAGGGCCAAACTAGCTGCTGGTGACCTCTCTCAGCCAAGGATAACTTAGCCACCTGCATTATCCTTTCAAGTAATAGGAAGCATTTAAGAAAGATATACATCATGTGCAAAACGTATGGCAAAATAAGAGCTAAACATATCATCTGCATGAGTTTAAATCTTCTAGTTTGTCCATTATCACCTGTTTCATTGAGGTTAAATTTGCTGGATTGAACAGACGTGTATATAAAGTACAAGAGCTAGAATGAAGGAAATCAGATGTGACAGAATGACATGGGCACAGTCCTCTTACTCAGTTTACATAAATCAGCAGAATCAAGAGGTAAAGCTTTTCCTAGACTGTGCTCCTGAGCCTGCAGGTGTGAGCTGGAATATTCCCACATTAGTAAAATGTCCCTGAGCAGGAGAGGGGAACCTGAGACCCTCCAGATGCTGTGGGACTACAACTCTCATCACCTTTGACCTTTGACCATGCAAGCTGTGGATGATAAGGAGTTGTAAGTCCAACATCTGGGGTTAGTCTCCCATCCTTGATACAGAGAAACAACATGTTAGAAGAAGACTAGGCAGAGGCCTTCCCTTAATAATAAAGTGGAGGTTGTTATTGCCGGAAAACATTCAAATATTTGTTTCTACCCCTTCTAAAGTGATGTAGTCCAATAAAGCCAATTCTGCTTATTGTTTGAAATGCAAAAATACAGCCCACGTTCAGGACAGCATTGGAGTGCTATAAAGTATTTTATGAAACCAAAATTATAATACTTGAACATAATCATTTCTATTTATGCAACAGAATTAATACTGACATCTCAGGTACAAAGAATATTCCAAACACAATTAAGAAAACAAACCATTGCATTCATATATACAAGCAAGCAGAATATCATCTTCCACCAATGCCAGAAAAAGTATAACTTGTAAACAGAAGTCATTTGCCTAAGCTCTTTAGACGGAACAGGGGGTGGGGGATAAAACTGAATGCTAAACTGCCAGCCTTTCTCTTCCTGCCCACAATCCAAAACCCTCAGTGATTTCTTTGTGATTTGTCTGAAGTATATCCAAATTAGGTATTCTTCATAGTGCTTTCATCAATATATGTTTAACTTGTAGAGATGCCACAAATTTTTACAAGTGTTTCATTTTTCAAAAGCCTGGTATCATTTTTCTTGAAACGAATATATAAACAATTCTGCTCCAGGGCAGCAGCAAACCCACCCTAAACAAAATTTGGTACCGCAAAGTAACAAAATGATATTTAGCCTATTTTAATAAGTAAAAGATCATGTAAATCAACAAAGAAACAACAAATAACCTAAAATGCCTGAGAATGCTTAAGACAACATAAAAAGGCAAAATGACTTTTTTACACTTATTGAAGTAAAAAGAGAAAGAATGACACATGTCTTAGATGCATCTAGCTTGAATTATTGTATCATGGGTATGTCTGTGAAAAACTTATGGAAACTTAATTTGCTCAAAAAAGCAAGGGTGTTGATAGGTATGTGGTAGCAGGAGTGTTTTGCCCCCATGTTAACAATGGTTGCACTGGTTGCTAATTTGTTTCCAGGCACAATTCAAGGTTCTGGTGATTACCTTTAAAGCTCTAGATTCCTAGGCCATAGCTACCTAAAAGATCGTGCCCTCCTGCAATCCGTACTGACTCACTGTGCTGACGATGGCTGAGTGGAACCTGCAAGCGTGCCTTCTCTTTGGCCCCACCTGAGCTGCGAAACTCTCTTCCTCAGGAAGGAGGGCCACCTCCTGCCTTCCACTACCTAGCCAATACTTTGAAAACGGATCAGAGAGGCTTTCTACTTGCTTGCTTGAGTTTATTGTCATTTTAATAATTTTTATCTACTGCAACTGCCTCAGTTCTATTATTGCAATTTATTAAATTGTTTTGTTGAACACGGTCCTTTCTTCTTCAATATTTTGCATACTTTAAGTTTTGCTTGCAGTATCATATGGAGAAGTAGAACCCCGCTGTTATTTGAAAGGCGTGGTTCAAAATGTGTTAAAAAGCATACTTTAGGATCTCAAATATCACCCTTCCCAGTCAAAGTCCTTTTGCTGGGAGTTTGACAACTGCTGGTGGATCACTGCTCTATTGATTACTCTTCTGACATTAATCTCAACTACTCCTATAAATCTCTGACAATCTATGAAGCATGAGATATGGTTGTGTCAAGATTTCTTTTGACAATTCTCTCAATTTATGAACTGTATAAGTATTGGATACTTCTCCAAATGCCCAGAGACATTATTGATCTGAAGCAGTGCCTTTTTTCTAAAACAAACAAACAAACAAACCAACCAGAAAGTGCCAGTGGGACCACCCCCCAAAATGTCTGCTGCCCGCCACGTCCTGTCCTCTCACAGTGGCCATGCCGCACTGCACCCGCACTACCTCTCAGCCACGCAGCACAGGCTCAGAGAGGCCACATCCACCCCCTCCACCCCTTGGTCTTTCCCCCCCTCTCCTTCCACGCCCACCGAAACCTCTGGGCCCCGCTTGCCGCCACCACCAGCGAAAGGGTGGGAAGACAGTGCACATACACAACAGCCAGGCACCTGCACAAGGGCACCTCCAAAGCCTTGCCCTGTTGCAGACATCGCATGATTTGAGGGGGGGGAAGGTGCCAATACTGTGTACCATTGAGTACCACCCCAAAAAAATAAAGCACTCATTTCCCAGTTACCATATTTTTCGCTCCATAATGCGCACCGGACCATAATGCGCACCTCGTTTTTAGAGGAGGAAAACCAGAAAAATATTTTTTTCTGGTTTTCCTCCTCTAAAAGGCTGGGAGGGAGGGAAGAGAGAGAGAAGGAAGGAAGGAAGAGAGAGAGAGAGAGAGAGAGAGAGAGAGAGAGAGAGAGAGGAGGAAGAGAGGGAGGGAAGAGAGAGAGAGAGAAGGAAGGACGGAAGGATGGAAGGAGGGGGGGGAAGCATGTTCCTCCCTCCCTCCTTGTGCTCTCTTCCCCCCCCCCGCCAGGACAACGCGAAAGGGGGCGGGCGCATAGGGGTGGGGGGAAAGGAACAGACACCCCAAAAGCACTGCTTTTGGGATGTCCGTTCGTTTCCCCTCCACTCCTCCACGCCCGCCAGGACAACGCAAAAGGGGACGGGCGCGGAGGGGGGGGGGAACGAACAGACATCCCAAAAGCGCTGCTTTTTGGCTGTCTGTTTGTTTCCCCCTCCGCGCCCGCCCCCTTTCGCTCTGTCAAGGCGGGCGCGGAGGAGTGGAGGGGAAAGGAACAGACAGCCCAAAAGCTTTTGGGCTGTCTGTTCGTTTCCCCCCCCCCCACACACCCCTCCACACCCGCCAGGACAGCGCAAAAGGGGGAGGGTGCGGAAAGGAATGGACATCCCGAAAGCGCTGCTTTTGGGCTGTCCGTTCCTCTCCCGCCCGGCTGGGAGCCATGGCTCCGGTGGCAGAGGCATCCCTCTGCTTACGACTGCAGTGGCAGCCGAGGGATCCCGCTGCCGGCCAGTGCCTTCGCTTCGTTATAGAGCGAAAAATACGGATACATGTGGCTTGAAGGCTTGTCTAAATGTAATAGTATCTGTTATACTTGAGATAGCCTCTTCTTTTAAAATTGCTAATCTTTAGTATTCATTAATTTCACAAAGAGTGGTCCTCTGCCACCTCAGCTGATCATTTAATAAATTTGTTAAGTGTAGAAAGTAAAATAACTGAGGTCCAAAACTGCCTGTTCTCTAGGTAGTAGTCGTTGTTTTAAGGTTGGCTTTCTTAGAGCAAAGGGTTCAGTTTTTAGACCAAGATTATATTTGTTCTGAAAAAGGTGAGGAAACTACTTCACCCCAATCCTTTGATTATGATATTATTCTATTTGAACATTGCTGGCAGAAAGAACTAGTGATTCACTAAATATTCTATTCACATTTTTAGCACTGAATGGGAGGAGTGCACATCTATCAATTTATGCATGGCGTTTAGTGCAACGTGGAAAATGACATTCTGCTGCTGCTCCTCCTTAGTTGATCACAGGGCATTGGCAGCCATCTTTAGATAGATAGATAGATAGATAGATAGATAGATAGATAGACAGATTGTTACGGTCCTCGACCAGCACACACATATATACATAAAAACAATCCAAAATACAATCTAAAATATATACTTCACTGGCTATTTGCATTCCTGGTTTCCTATTTACATTGTCTTGGAGACCTCAAAACTAAGCCATATTGCTAACATGGAACTGCTTGTCTCAGGTCCCCTTTTAGATACAAAGATATTAAGTTCATTCTTCTTCTGTCTCATTCCACATTTTTTTGATTCTCTGAGGCTGCAATCATAGACATACTTGCCTGGCCAAGAGTAAGCCCCATTTAACCCAGTGGGACTTACACAGATACTTTTTTTCCTGGAGTGAATGTTAGAATTCTCTCCTTTGTTATTTGCTTCTCTTTCTCACAGCTTCCCTGTCTTGCCTTCATTTTTTATTCTGTTGCTTCCAGGTGGTCCCACCATCAAGAAATGGGGGCTTGCAGAGGTCTCTGGAATTTTGCATCTAGCAGACAGAAAGCTTAGGGGTGAGGAAATTGCTAAAAATTTATGGCAGTCCAGGGCAATTAATACTTTACTTGAGAAATAAAATGCACCTTGCATCTTTAAACATGGCTATTGGCAACTGGCTGCACTTTGATCTAAGGCAGCAGCAGAACTGCATGGTGGATCTCTACCTCCCAAAAGGTTGCTGCCTGCCTTCGATTAAAGGGGCGGATCCTTCAACCCATCCTGCTGACCTAGAACTGGGAATGGGAAAACAGAACTGTTTGGGGCAGATAAGAGCATAAGACAAGCATACTGGATCAGATCAATGGCCCATCTTGTCCAGTATCCTGTTCTGGCAGTGACTGACCAGATGCCTGTGGGAAGCCTGCAAGCAGGAAATGAGAGAGACATTTTGTCCACATGCGATTCCCAGCAACTAGGATACTAAATGGTGCTTCTTCAGTGACAGCATCTAGCCCTTTGAAATGAGTTGCTCCAATCACCCAGACAGATAATTCCCAAACTGAGAACTTTCTTCAAGAGTCTGCTATTGACCACAAACCCCTTTCAGAAAGGGCTGACCGATTCCTCTGTGGAGGAGGGCCAGAAGACGCCTTGAGCAAACTTAACTGCTGATTGAATGTGAAACTCAAGTGTAGCCTTGCTTAATGAAACAGACGAGGAATATCAAACCAGTGCGCCTACTGCCTTGTAACAATTAGCAGAACTAGTGATAGCATAAGGCAAAACATATAATTACTTGTTTTGCTAAAATTTAAAATCTTTTAGACATCTGCCTTTCAAGATTAATGAGTGAAACTGTCCAAGCAGAAAACTGAAATTAATCTCTTCCTCTCCCAACAACCGTTTTCATTATAGTCAAATGATTTTGTGCCGCCATCTCCTTTTTCTACTAGTTAAATAATTCACATTGATACATTATTCACAAAGCACCCCCAACATTTATACTTCTTTGAAAAAAACGAGTGTTTGACTGGTAAGTAACCACTTGCTGATTATTCAGATGCCATAATCATTTCAGAACTATAAGTGAAGGAAAAAATTCAGTTACGTATTCACAATTGTTAATTGACAGTTATGGATAGTGGTTTCTGCTAACCACATCTCAAAATCTTATTGAATGTCCCTGGAACATTTAAATCATTGTATTATGGGGTGTTTTTGGGGGGCGGGTAGAATAAGTTCCGTCTGCCAATACATCTACCAGGTAGAACAAGTATCAGCTGTCAAGTATAGTCTCAATATGCCATAGACAATTCAAAAGCAGTTTCTTGTGATACTACAGTATCTACCATTAGAACACTTAAAAATGATTTCTATTAATTCTATTGAACAGATTTCATGTCTGTATCCTAACTATGCATCTTTTACAATATACTTGAAGCATCTGGAACAAGTATAAATCTGAAGCCAGGAACAAATGTTTATTGCTTAACTACACCTCTGCAAGGAAGGGCTTCAATGTTAAATCCCTGACAGAAAACTATGGGTAACATGAACGTTCAGCTATAATATTTCAACCTGAATCTCTATCAAGGCTTTAAAGGAATTAGCTTGTATTTTTCCCCTGTGCAAATGCTGTGAGGTAGATTTACAAATGCAGATTGAAATCTGCAATTGCAATTACTAAAATAAATGAAAAAAAAATCTATAAGCAGCAGTGAAACTGGCATGCAACTTAAAGAACTGTCAAGAACCATATTGCCTAAAAATAAGCTTACAATGACTATTTTAAAGACTGTGTGTGGTCTTACCCATATATTTTGGCATGATGCACTTTCTCCAACCACAGCTAGAGTCATCCAAAAGCAGTGGCACTGGAGAGTCTCTGTCTCACCTGTCAAAGCTGAAGAACGTTGTGCAGCAGACCACCATGAGTCCATGGGTGTGATCCACAGAACGGCAGCAGCTGTTCTTGATAAGACCTCTTAACTATAGAAGAAACACTTCAAAATTCTTCCTTAAGAGAATCACCCTTAACTTGCACACAGACTTATGCAGAAAAACCATGCCAGTTCTATAATTATCATCTTTGTGACTTCACATTTATTCGCAGAGATTAGACTGGAACATTACTTTTGGAGGCATCACTAACAGACATGAAGACACTTCTTGCATCAGCTATCTTATTAAAAAATATCTGCTTGTAGAATCAGATGATGACAGGGTTAGAGAGGATTATTGGGGCAGGGGGTGAAAAAAGAAAAGTGGATCTTCCTTCTGAACACAAACACAAAACACAAAAAAATTCCATGTCAGAACACAAACTGGCCAAAATGTTCAAACATTAACCTGTTAAGGACTGAAGATGTTGGGGAACTGACTATGGCAAAAGAAAATAAATTCAAAGTACCAAATCAAAAAACAATGCAAACAGATTCAAAAAGCAAATTCAAATTATATGTAAATATCCATAAGCTATCACATACCTCCTTCTCCACCCAGCAATTAGTACAATGTTCATAGAGAAAGTTAAGAGGGTTGACCAATTTTCTAGGGACACGGCTATCTAAAAATAGTTCAGTCTGCCAGTTTTTGAGAAAACTCCTGTACTTTAATTATTGGCAGTAGTCTATCCACTGAGCTAAAAGGCTCCAGAGATTACTTTCACTTTTCCCAAGATATATTTAGAGTAGTAACTAGCATAGTTTGGATATTATTTTTCTTTGGTTTTGTCAGTAGCATGTTTGAAATAAATTTTATTAAGTGGTAGTGTAAGTAACATTGCATTGTGGGTAGCAGTTTCCTGCTTTAACCTAGCCACATCCTCAACGGTTATGAGAGAAAAGTTTCCCATATTTTGTGCAAAGTTGACTTTATTTTCTGTCTAAAAGAAAAATAAGACTCGAGGATAAAGCAAAAAAGATAGTGGCTTGAACCAACTAACAGCTTCCAGTAGGACTGTATTTGAATAAAAATCTATGTTAACACAGTCTACAAATCCTGAAAAATAATCGCACAGAAAAATGCATTAATTTGTAAGAACAATGACAAGAAAATGTGGAATTTCTGCCACTATTTCTAGTGCACATTTACCATGCAGAGTGATTTTCACAGTGAACCTGTGAGATGAGAAAATGGCTCAGCACAAACCACACAGTAAGCTGAACCACATGCAGCAGGTCTCGCCATAAGGGTTAAAATGTTTGCCATCTAATAACAAACTGTCCCAGAAATGTCAGGTTAACAGAAAAGAAGTGCTCATTGCAAATTAAGGTTACAATCCTCACATGTATCACTTGTGCTTTTCAGAAGCCAAACTGCTGCTCTCTCTTCCAGTAGCTGGAAAGTTCATAAGGATGGCTCCTTTCCTTTGGGAAATGATGTGAGGGTGAATGCCCCACTTATGCTCCAGCCAAGTAAAACACAGGAGAAGCTGGACATTTTCCCCAGCCTCAACTCCTGAGTTTCAGCTGGAGGAGCCAAGAGTCTTGAGGAAGCAGATGTCAGAGTTGCTGACCACAGCCTAGTAGGACACAGGAACTTGGAGGCTTCCTCAGAAGTCCCTCTCTCCAGAGGATTCAGCAGATTACACAAGCTGTCTCCCAATCACACCCCCAATATAACAGGAGGCAGAGACAGTTTTCTTTCTCACGTCCCCATGCATGTGCCCATTCAACACATGCAGGCAAGGAGAAACACAGCCCCTGGCGCTGCATCTGACTGGCACGAGTTGGGCAGCACGTCTTAATGGCCTCTATGTATCTGCAGCTGGATGAGCTAAGAGTCCATTCTCACATCCTGTCCTTCTGATGTAGGAACAAAAAACATGATTCCATTTCCCCTCTGTGCACCAATTGAACCCAAGGATAGAAAATTTGTGTCTTGCAGATTTGAAGCTTTATGGAGGCATTCCTCCTCCCAGTCTCAGCTATACTTCAGAAGCTTTGCATGTCAAAAGGGGGAGAAAAGATGTCAGGCCTTCCTCCAATGAGGTGACAAAAATTACCCCATACTATCCCCAATTTCCCCCAAAGAACAGTCAAGTTGGAGGGGAAAGAATAGACTGGGCTCTCTCTGTTCTCTGTCTGAGAAGCCATTCTGCCCTTGCAAATGGATGAAGTATGGCCTGGGAGAAGAGGAGCCGTGGAAGGGCCCAGGCTCAGCGGCAGAGCATCTGCTTTGCATACAGAAGGCCCCGGGTTTAACCCCACCATCTCCAGGTAGAGCTGGGAGAAGCTCCTGCCTGAATCCCTTGAAAGCTGCTGCCTGTCAGAGTAGACAATACTGAGCTAAATAGACCAGTGGTCTGACTAGGCTATGAGGTGACTTCCTGTCTTCTAAATAAAACACATTTTTTTTCAATAATTTTCAAAAAAATTACTGCTTGGATGAGACCTTGATCAATTTTAGGGATGCCCATTTTAACTAATCTTTAATGCCAAATTGTTAATGTGATGCAGTGAGAATGTCATTGTAATGGTGTTCAAAAAATATTGTACACTGACCAGAGACAGACAGGTTCAAATCCCTTGGGCAGCCATGAAACTCAATGGGTGATATTGGGCCAGTCAATAACTCTCACCATAACATCCCACAGTGTAGTTGCAATGATAAAATCATTGAAATATTCAGTTTATGCCACCTTAAGTTTCTTGGAAGGATACAAATGTGATAAAAATAACAAGAAAAGAATGCACAGAAAAGAAAAGAAAAACCCATCAATATATTTACTTACACTATAAATGTAAATTTACATTTCATCCAGCTTCTGAAATTAACTTTTTAGTGGTGCTAGGCTATTCAATATGTAAGCAGAAAGGGAAATAAAAAAGTAAGGGGGATGAAAGAGCACTCTCAGGGGAGAAAATGCCCCAAGATTCCTTGAATGCATAGAACACCTTCAAAGGCAGAGGGAGCTCTTACCAGCCACCACTGTTTTAGGCAATCAATCATAACAGAAGTACTCCAGTTAGTTGTCTTGTATTTGGGGTGAAAGTATTATTTGCCCTATGACAAACACACCGTTGGCAATATCTAATCTATTCCACAATTGTCAGTTCAAGTCCCGGCAGAAACATGTTGATGCAAAATGCTGAAATACTATAATTATACATTACAACTTGAAGCAGTATGCTAAATAAATTAAGAAGAGACAATTATAAGATAAAAAGTTTCATTTGCTGAGAATGCTAGAGTACAAAGAAAAGCGATAAAGTCATTTTATGCCTTTAAACAGTCAACTCTGATGGAGTCTGAACTTAAACAGTCATGTCTGCTAGTTTGTGTCTCTGTTACTTATTGTGGCAAAATTTGAATCATCGTCGACTCTATATGATATTAAAACAAGGATAAGTAGCCAAAAAAACTGTCTAAACTTGTTATAAAAACAAACTTCTTTGGGACAAATAAACTTTTTAAACATACCATTTACAACACACACACTGTTTAAAGTGAACACACGAGAATGTTTAAACATCATGCAAAAAGTGAAGATTACAGGTTTTCCAAATTTTGAACATTTTGTGGTTCAAGTGGCTATATAAGTGGCAAACAGTCAACTTGTTCATGATTTCATAGCAAAACAGCAAATCCAGTTGCACAGATCACTTTTCTGCATTTGCTTTTAGCACCAGGTGGCAGATGATCTCCCAGACTCCTCTACCTGCTGGAATGCAGGTTATACAGGATGAACATTATTCCCATTCCGCCCGCCCGCCACATGCCTCAGTTTATGGTCAAACACACCAACAGGTCAATTCAATTAATAAAAATGAATATTTAATTTTAAAGAAAAAATAGAGATACCAAAAAGCCTACTTTTGCAGTTGCTGCTACTAAGTTGCATCAGAAATTTCTGGAATTTCTCTAAGTTCTCAGAGAGATAATCATTCATGATGATTTCTGAATGAAACAATGAAACTATCACTGATGATGGTTCACAAGTATTTGTACTTAGGAAATAAAATTATATATTTATCACTGAAAAGCTCCTTTAAAAATAAACATGAGCTGAATGATGAAGATTTTTTTCTTCAAACTATCACTGATGATGGTTCACAAGTATTTGTACTTAGGAAATAAAATTATATATTTATCACTGAAAAGCTCCTTTAAAAATAAACATGAGCTGAATTATGAAGATTTTTTTCTACATACTGATGTCTCTCATTCCTTCTTTCCAAGAAGCACAAGACGTTTTTGATGAGACAAATCATAAAGTAGTAGTAGTAGTAATAATAATAATAATAATAATAATAATAATAATAATAATAATATTTATTATTTGTATCCCGCCCAGCTGGCTGGGTTTCCCCAGCCACTCTGGGCGGCTTCCAACAAAAATAAAAAATACATTAAAATGTCACATATTAAAAGCTTCCTTAAACAGGGCTGCCTTCAGATGCCTTCAGAACAAGTAAAGTAGTGCTTATATCTAAGTGCAACAAATAATTTGCCATTGCTCTTATAAAATTTTATTCAGCATAGTTATTGATTTGATGGGCGCAAATAAGGAATCCAATACAACAAATGAATGAAAAATACAACTGCGAAAAGTATACTGAAATACCAGTACATATTTCAATTACACAGTAGCACAAAGGTGATTTTTTGTTACGTTTACACCCATCTTGCCTCCCTCAGCAAAGACTATGGAGAAAGTCAACTCAATAGGGCAATATCATCAGCGAGGGGGGGAAGCACTAGATTTTCAAAGCCATAACATTAGGCAAAGTATATAGAAGGAAATATGAAGAAATACACTGAAGTGACATAAACAGCAGCACTCAAATTGATGTGCAATTATATAATGCAAGTTATTTAAAATTATATAGTCAGGTTGTTGTGAGAACTGTGGATTTCGTTAATAAGTCAGGATATAGCTTAGCTACAACTTTATTTATCAAAAATTTCAATCAAAGCAACACTCACAATTTATGCTCACAAATAAAATCTGCTTAGTATGTCTGCAATCCTATACACACTTACCTAGGAATAAACACCATTGAATTCAATGGGCCCTGCTTCTGAACAGACATGTTTAGGATTGCAGGGTAAAGAATGAAATCCTGGGCACATTTAGTGCGGCTTACTTCCAAGTAACCAAGCATAGGATTGAGCAGTAACAAGTACTTTTACATCGTTTATATCATTTTTTTATTACTTCATTTGATTGTGTCACAATTCAAATGATTTGACTTTCTTTGTGCAAGCTAATTCAGGCATTAGATGGTGGTCTTAAGAGGGGAGGTAAGCACGCAGGCAATTCAAGAACAATTCCATGTACTTCATTCTAAAAACAGAGAGGAAAAGTAATGATGTGCATAAATAAACGTAATAAATTGTAGTCAATGTAAGGTGTTTACAATTTTATGTACATTTCCTCCCTCCAATGTGTCCTGCTTTTGCCCCATGCCCCCTTCGCTCTCCCTGATCCATTATCACCCCCACCCCATGTACTTTACAAGCCCACATCACCCCCAGCATCACTTTCCTGCCTGGCATTTCCAGTTGCTCTCCTGTTTAGAGAGCAAGTAGAACAGAAAGGACGCCAAATATTATGCATCTGAGAAATGTCACAGGCAAATGTTAGAAAACACTTAGAAAGTGGACACCACTCAGTATTTTGCCACAATTAGCTCAATCCTCCAATGATGCTGCTAAATCTATGGAAATAAACTACCAATACCCTGTGACCATTTTAACAAAATAAGCTATAAAAACAAATGAACAAGGCCAGGGAACATACAGTTTCTCAAAGATGTTTCCAATTTTGTTCTTAACACAAATGAGCAAATCAAAACACTACCATGCTAGTGTCTCTGCATGTTATTCTGTAGTGTGCACAGCATCCTGCAATTTTTTTTGAAGCCCAAATTATACACAGAACACCACATTCATTTTAACTATGTGCACTAGCATAGCTGAAGTTTCTGGCCGGCGACTGTATTTTGACACATCTAAAGAGACCATATTAGAGGTGCGTTCCTAAGTGCCCACCCTGAGCATATGTACCAGATCTGTGCTCACTTTCAAAGCAAGCCTTCCCATTGACTGCCGAAATCTGTAAAGAGAAATTCCTTTTGGAAAAGCAAGCACTGTTCCTTTTCTCTCAAAAGCATTAAGTACATATCGCTTTAACTACTATCACAAGTTGTATCAAGTATCTCGTATATTGCATCCTCCCTGTCTCTGCTTTAAAATGTGTAAGTCACAATATGCAGATGACAGGATCTCTACGAAACAGTAAAGGCTGACATATAATTGCACTTAATGTTCATTACATAAAGCTGCCAACTAGCCTTGGGAGCACGTAACCTAGACAGACATGATTTAAGGTTTGCAAAGGAATCCCCAGACTAACACTTCAGTGACAGCCAATTATAGCCCCAAAAACACAGCCCCCAGTAAGCAGTCTGCTGGTAGAACTTGAGGAAAGGTAAAGTTTCTTACAATGAGTTACAGATTCACAAGCAGAGGAAGACAAGAAGAAAAAGAAAAACAGAAGGGAATCCAGCGAACCAGCAAATATGAAGCAGACCCAAAGATCGTGATACAATCCAAAGATGTAAATTATTGTAAATCATCACTGTTGTTCAGAATTTCACACAGACATTTGTGCCAATTCTGGTATACTTCTCCACAGACACAATAAGGAAGGGGGGGAGAGGGAGAGAGGGAGGGAGGGAGGGGGGGGAGAGAGAGAGAGAGAGAGAGAGAGAGAGAGAGAGAGAGAGAAACTTGGAGAGTATAAATGAAGTTCTGCTGTCCATATGCTTTAAACGGCACAGAAGTTTATGCTCTTTCAGCATTCTGTATGCTCTCCAAATCCTCATGAGTCACAAAAATTAAAAAGCTATATCCTTCTGGATGCCAGGAAGGGCCTTACCACGGGGCTTTTGTCAAACTTTAAAAGGGGGGAGGAAAGGAAAAGCCACAGTGTTGGGCAGTCCCACTTTACTTGACTACTATGATGTCACAAACCACATGATTCTGTCTCTCCAGTAACAGTGCTTGCAAAAAAAAGGAGTTTTAAAAGCTTTTGCTTTTTTGGATTGTGTGAATGCTTCATTCGCCTCACAAACAACCACAGAACCACAAGTGCGGTGCAAACTTTCTCCAGAAGGACGCAGCAAGAAGCCTTTGGTTTTTAAATGGTTAATCTCAACAGGTCACCAGCAGCCACCGAGACCAACAGAGTCAGTAAGTGCTCTCAAACCACAGTCTATTCAGTAATAGTAGATCTGTCAAATATTTGCTTATTTTCTTTCTCTTTTCTTTTCTTTTTTTTATTCCTTGCTTTGCTTTTCACATCATACCAGCTTTTCAGAATTTTTTGATAAGAGGAGAAAAGTATAGAACCTATGTACTCCAGGCATGCTATAAAACTGAAACAAAGTTTGGCTATGGTTTGTGATTTCAGTATAAGGCTTCAAGCAGTATTTGCACCAGAAGATAACACACACTGTGTGACGGGAGGGGAAAACAATGGCATCGAACAGTCTCTTCAGCTCAGTGACACCTTGTCAGCAAAACTTCTTCTGGGGTAAGTGCTGGTTTTTTCACATATTACAAAATATTACTGATTGTCACAAATGGTTTGCTGTTTACATTTTGCCTTGTTCTTTAAAACCACTATTTGAATGAAGTGGAAATAAACATGATGGCAACATACTTAATTTTTTTTTTTAAATGGGAAGCACAGTTGGGAGTTAATATACTTTACTGTACCCACTATTACTCAGATAGCAGGTGTGCTCACCTTTCTGTGATTCACTACGCATTGTGCATAGATATATGGACCAAGCAGTAAAATCAGATTTCAGAATTTAGAGCAAATATGCTAACCATGGGAACTAGAAGAAAGGCGCCAGCTCTCTGAGAGTTCTAATGTCACAAAAGTCATTGCAGCAGGATATTGGGGTTGATTTCCACACTACTCAATATCATATGAAAATTATTAAGGCAAGGAAAATAGTCATATAATTTTTAATTCACACACATACCAGCTGGCACCTCAATTTTATGCTTTAAGTGCATGTAAATCTTATTGTTTTCAAATGAAACTTACTTCCAAGGTCATAGTCTTTTCCAACTGTGTATATAGAACCGAATATATTTAGTATTTGTTTCTGTAGAGTTGTGTGTTTTTCCCCTACATAAGAAAACAATTTTACAAATGCATCAGGTTACAGGGACTCAATTATGCTGTTCTAAATAAGCATGCATACAAGCTAATAAACCCCTTGGCATCAAAACTAGGAAGTAGCAAAACAGAACAAAGATGCAGCACATGAGTCTGATTCTACAACAGTAGTAATATGTTTAAAGAAGCTCTGCAAAGCATGCCTGT
Organism: Darevskia mixta; assembly: GCA_034641385.1. NCBI lineage: Eukaryota > Metazoa > Chordata > Lepidosauria > Squamata > Lacertidae > Darevskia > Darevskia mixta. The sequence continues at coordinate 3,113,732 of JAWWNH010000130.1, forward strand.
TAAAGTAGGCATCTTAAAATACCATCTTGGGATAATAAGTTTAATCGGCAGATATAGTCCACCTATGTGAATGTCAAAACATGAAGAAAGTTCTCAAGCTGTAAAACAGCACCTCTAACAGCCCTTTGAACTTTCCTGTCTAAGATCTGTTTTTGAAATTATGTCAGTACATATATAAATACCACATGAAATTAAAATGGCCAATTTTATTTATATATTTGTTTTTTAAAAATACATAATATAGCTGGGAAGCTGGGAAACTACTGAGTTTATAGTGCAGCTGAGATTTAGCTTCCAAAGATGCAGTAAAACACTGCCCAATCTCAAAGGCCATTCATAGTCCTTTGACCAGTGATCAGAGATGTTTTGCCTCCTTTGAAATGCTACAAAACTACCTGTTCAAAAGTATCTAAACAACAGCAATAACATACATAAGGTGGGAAATGCAAATCACTTACAGTAGTTTCTTAACGTTGTCCATTTTAGTTCAAAACTATGTTGGGTTGTAAGCAAATGAATTTTCTTGCTCCTTCTAAGAAGAAAAAAAAGCACCACCCTGATTCCTACTGGAAATGCACGTTGAGCTGCATTGTATCTGCTGGCTGGTGGTTGGAGTTCCCTTTCCCCCTCCTACTTCGCACGTTATTCCAAGCGGCTCTTGTTGAAGCCTATGAATCTACTGCAATCTGTGAGCACAATCAGACATGAAGCAAGGCTTCTTCTACCCATGGAACAGAGGGACCTATTTCATTTCTGAATACAAACACATCTGATGCATTACATAGTCCTATGCTTCAGAACCCTACTTTCTGGAAGTTCGTCACACTGAGTTACACTGTAATTAGATAGCCAGCATGCTAAAATATAGCAACAGAAAAACCTGAGGCTTTTAAAAGCGGCAAGGTTTTTTTCTTCTCACCCAAACCTCTGCCTTAATGAAGCACAGCGCAAGTGTAGCCAGACCACATTATCCCAGTGTTTACAACAGGAAACACATATATGTGAACTTTCTTCTGCTTTTAATATCCCAAATGAGATTACAAGAAATATAGTTGGCTAAAGTTTTCATAACATGTAGTGCTGGCTACTTAATTCACCTAATTTGGGTGGATCTTTAAACTACCTGGAAGGTCTGGGGACACGAGCAAAACATCCTTCCAAACGCACCGCATTTAAATAAGGCTGGCCAAGCACACACAGAAACAAGAAATAACAATTCTATTTAGGGGAAAAGATATTAACTCCTCCGGGTGATTTGATAGGCACAATGCTTAGACAGGGGAACACTATTTGTTTCTGTTTAACTTGCTGTCTTTTAAAAGAGAAATATAGGTAGCAGATATGCGTTCCATAATTACTCTGATTCACACCTCCGGGAATCTGTATCATCATCTGGTGGCCCCGCATTATTCTTGCTGCATTCAGTTCCACAATATTTCCTTCTGGGCTGTTACAATCAGCCACCATTTCCTCATCAGCCTAATTATCAGCTATCAGTTATAGAATTAACAAAAAATGATATGGCGGATAGAAAGGAAGCATCCGATTTCCTCTGTTTGCAACTGATGGCAGTTCCATGCAACCATTAAAACATGTTGTCAGGTGTCATGTCTGAATATGCCAGTAACTGCATCCTATGCTCGAAATATTCCACATAATAATCTTATGTAAAGGCAATGTTTTGGCCTTGGGTTATATTATCTGAAATTAAGAGCTTGTTAATTTATTGTACATGTAGCAGCAGTAGTAAATATATCCTACATTTGTGGCAGACTATACCCTGGGAATCATTCAAATGAATGGAGCACACTCATGCTCTTTAGCAGCTCCCATTCCTTTCAATGGGGCTTGTGCTGCAGAAATTTCCTGCCAGAGTATGCTCACAATTTACAACTCATCTGTCAGCATGCACAACATGCTGCTTATATGTAAATAAAATAAATCACCAGTTTATTTACTTTTCAAGTGTTATATAATGATTCCTTCAAAAGTTACATATTCCCTGAAATACGAAAACAGATGAGTTACCACTGATTACTATTCATGCTTTCCCAACAGACAGCAGGCACCTGAATGTGTTGCTATACTTGCAATAAAACAGTACTTTCAGATGCAAACTTCAGGCAATTTAAGGAAAATATAGCCGTTTTAATATTTTAAAAGCCCCTACCTCATTACTATGAAACAAAGTATGCATATGGCATATACCGTAGTATACCCAAGAGATCTGGGTGGGGGAAGGTGCGGGAGACATTTAACAAGGAAGCCTCATCTCCTTCTGCATCCATACAGGCCATCATTTTTTTTCATGTACAGAGATTTGAAATACGGTATAAGCAACAAAATGAATTGATTTAATGATTCCATGAGCATTGGTAGTTTCCTTATAGCACAATCTGATGTAAAATTCGTAAAGAAGAGAAATGGTCCAGTTAGTTTATAAAAAAAAAACAACCACCAAAATATTTGACAGTTAAACAAACAAGTGAAAAAAGCTAATTCACAGGAGAGACTAAGATTTTATCAGGCATACAGGATTAATCTTTATTGAATAGAACCATTCACAAATCAAAACTTACTCTACCCCAGTACTTTCATACAGCGCTAATCAATTACAAACCTTTTCTAGTGATTCAAAATCCATGTGCTTTTAATTTTATACACTGGTGGTCTAAAATATAGAAATGAGGCTGAGCTAAGTCAGTCTGTATAGAAACATTTGCTCCCCCCTCCCAATAAATATTCATCTGGAGGTTTTCTTAGAGAGAGCTGCTCATATGAAGACTGTGGTAATATTTTTATACTGTACCTCCTTGTTGAAGTAAAGGTTAGGGGTTATCAAAATACCTCAACTGTATATACAAAAAAGGGGGGAAAGGGAAAAGGTAAGTATTCACATGAAAAATCCAAGGGAACTATATTATTTATTTTTGCATTTCCTATGATTAATGATGCACCAGTGCATACTTGAAAACTGAAGTCAAAGGAGGGGTAACACCTCAAATTCCTTTATAAAATGGATAAACGTCAAAGCTGGTAGGCTGTGTTAGCTAGCCGACCAGAAATATTTAAAAGACTCTGCCAGCCCTACAGTACCACTGAAAATCCTGATATGCACTGTAATTTCATAGGGGGTGGTCTAATAATGTTGTTACAGCATGCATTTAGCAGAATATTTCAGTTTTGTTTCTTCAGTGGAATGGACTATTTTATTCACATTTTTAACAGCACAACCCTATGCATGTTAACCCAAGTCCCACTGTGTTCCCTGGAGCATACCCACTAGAAAGTGTGTTTCAGTTTGCAGCATAAAAGGCTCGATTTCATTTTAAAATTTGCAGGCTACATGTGTCAAATTACCTTAACTGCATAAATAATTCCTAATGCATTGTCAGCATGGGGATTTTTTTTTAAGGCAATGAAAAGCATCCTGAAGGAACTGTTGAGGACAAGTTTTTATAGGCACTAGACATACTGTATTATAACCTCTCCCTTTCCAAGCTTCACTGAGGACATTCAAGGTAACAGCAAAATTGGAAAGGTACCGGTAAACCTGTCACGTTTTAAGCTTCTGGAGATCCAACTTTCCCAGGGCAGTTATTTTTAATGTAAAAAAAAAAAATCAATGCCAAGTATTCTTCTTACACTTTCAAACATGCATATTCTTCTCAGGATTTTTGTTTTAATGCTCTCAATTAGACTTTTTGAAAAGTATGTATCAGGGTGTAATCCTATGCAGACTTACTTGGGTGTTTAATTAGACAAGCTATGACTTACTTTCATGTGTATGGTGACTGAGGTCCTGGTCATAAGGACAAATCAGGAAACACATTTCCATCAGTAAGATTTTTCCTTCAAAATTTTCAGGCTTTTCTGTAACCACAGGCTTTTGTCCACAGATAAAAGATAGCCACATAATTTTGAGACTCTCTCGCTCTCAGTCTCTGGTTACAAAGCTGTACCAGTTCCATTTGAATTATACTACTGACCAGGGCTGCAATTCTCCACAAGTCCGTGGGAGTTCAATGGATGACTTGTTCTTTGACTGCAGCCCCCAAGTTGCATCTCCATCCTTTCCCTCCATCTGAAGCTACTCCCAAGTGCAGGGCTCATTATTTACTGTCTCTCAGGTGTTTTTGTTTTTAGACTAATGCCATTTCCTTTCATGAACAAGCCGTTAGTAATAGTGGTCACAACTTAATTTATTTAATGGATTTTTACCCCATCATAAGCAACACTCAAGGTAGTTTATAACATCAAACATAAACAGAAAATTATAATAATACCCTAATAATATAATAAAATAAAAGAACAACATAGTGTGTGAGAGTTCTGTTGTTAAGCCCACAGAAGCTACTGAGCTAACACTCACTTAACATTGTGCTGGATTCTAGCAGTGAGCTCTCACACATGCATACTAAGAGTAACACTTTAAAGATTAGCATCAGTAAAAATATGTTTTTACATAATAGTTACTGCAGCATAAAGCTCCTTTAACACCATCACTAAAAGAAGTATCAATTATTCATGCATGTTTCCTACACACACATCAAACACCCCCCAAAGAGAAAACTACTTGTCATCCTTCAACTGGCTGCTCTGGGCTTCAACCTGTAGCTATTAGCTTCCTATTTCGTTACAAACTTGCCCTAGAGATTTGGAGAAGCGGGGTGGGAAAGAGCAGCTTTGTACGGACTTCTGACGATTAACTTACTGTGAGAGAGTAATTTCCAATTCATGGGGAAATGGTAGGATTTATTTAGGTTAAATGATATGTTTAAAATAGTTATACTACAAAATCTAGTTTTCCAATTTGATCTGTGTATGAGAAATGTACCAAAGATATTTTCAATTTTATCTAAGCTCACTCTTTCTAAAGCTAAGAATTACTTGTCCATTGTGTCAGATGAAGAATCTCAGTCCTCTCTCAACATAAATTTATCCACACTGCACTTTTAAATTAAGTTTTATGTATTTTCAAGTTTGTCAAAAATATTTTTATCATAATTAAAAAATTAATCTTAATTATTTTAAGTGAGGCTTAAAACTATTATTTCCTCTGCTGTCTGTTTTTTAGAGGTGATACAGTCATGAAAGTCAGACACTTTTAGAATTAAAAATAGCTTTTAACTTTCAACGTGTTAAAGTAAACAACAACAACAACAACCACCTGTGGCAAATATGTTTTGGCAGACATTCAAACATAATGAATTTGTTACTGTGTATTTTTTATATAGACATGGGCTGCATCGTGGGCCATAATCATAAATGCACACTTCCAAGCACTTTCCCATTGAAATCAATGGGATTTACCATCCCCCAACTCATAGGTTTAGGGGCATTGCTAAACATGCCAAGCTAAAATGCATTCCTTGGAAGGAAGCCCAACTGATTAGGAACAGTAACCTGAAAGCAATTTCATATAACCAATGATACTGGTTTCTAAATAAAATGTATTGAGGATCCCTGAGCAAGTGGCTTTTTGTACACACAATATAATTAATTATTTTTCCTCCTAAAATTATTTGGAAAGCATATTGCAAAAAGGCTATTGCCTGCAAGAGTGGAAATGTACACGGTCATTTATCCCATAATTATTCAAACCATGAAGTAATATTATTTATTTATCTCCTTATGATCAGACATTCGGTATTTAAATCACTTCATGAAAGCCACGCACACAAATACTAAGCGTGCACTTAGGAACACACTACAGAAAAAGGACAGGTTAGACTATCAGTAATACTAACACCAGTTATTTTGAAGCCTTTGTGTGCCAAATAAAATGAACAGCCATGCTTTACACGTAAGCCGACGGGATAGTTATATGAAATATATACATATGCAATGTTATGGAACCAACCCTAGGTCCATCCAGGCACTAGGAAAGGAAAAAGGCTCTCAATAAGTAAATTTGGCATATTTTACTAGAACAATAATCTTTATTATGGGATCCATATTCAACATTTATTTTTGCACCTACAAACACACAGCAATGTCGCTAAATACATTTCTTTCATTTCACTCTGTTTCTATACTACCTTTTTTCATGGAATTTGAGGCAGTGTATGTTGAGTTCCTGAGTGGTCAGCAAGTCTGGCACCAACAAAGCCCAAGCCCAAGGTTGCTGCATCAGGTGCCTTCTGGCCTAAAGTACCTACATCATCATAATCCTGTTCTAGTAGTTCACATGGAGGTTATAGCAAACTACCCTGATACTTTCAGTAAAAATAAACAAATCACTAAAGGATCCTTAATCTTAGGGTTGCTTGCATTCACTCTGTGTGTGACTTAGGAAGCTACTATTCCCCAAGTTGTTGTTTTTTTAAAGTTCTATACACAAAAAAGTGTATGAATAAAATTGCACTTCATTTTGTTTTTCCAGGAAATTGTTAATAATTGCAATGCTGTGCTACCTGGTTAGGATTTATTTTCTTGAGAATACGTTATAGGAATCTTCTAAAGTAATAATTAAACTCAATGGTAACTAAAGAGTTTACACAAAATGCTACATAACTCATTTATTTTTATTCAAAATACAATAGGTTATTACACTTCTGTTTCTTCACCTATAAAGGGAATGTCCTTGTGTGAAGAACTGTATGACTGCACTAAACCTTTAATGATGTTATCATGGTTGCAATTATCTCAGTTGGTGTAGAAACCAGAGATGCAAACATAGCCAAAGTTGAATATTAGGCAGCAATTCTGCACTTACTTACCTGGGAATAATAATAATAATAATAATAATAATAATAATAATAATAATAATAATATTTGTACCCCGCCCATCTGGCTGGGTCTCCCCAGCCCCATTAAGCCCCATTAAATTCAATTGAACCTACCGCTGAGTACCCAGGTCCTGGATTGCACCATGAAATACTTGCAGTTGGGCTGATGTTTAGAAACAACCATTTCGGAGAGGACAGGCTTTTCAGTATCTAACTGGGAAATGGTAAGAAAAGCATTCCGCTACCTTCTAGTGCACAACAATGAAATGATCTATAAATATGCTGCACCAAACAATAATTTATTCATTTAGAATACATGTTTCAGCGAAAAGTTCTCAAAGTGTCCTTTCTTCTGAGAAATGCCTTTTCATGATACACAGAATAGTCAGAGAACCACTACAAGACTGCTTCTTTAGGATATCAAAGGTGCTTCCTAGGGCAGCACTGTGGAGCATTGGAGAAACAGAAGTTCAACAATGTACAATATGGACTATAAAAGCAGCCTTGTGAGACACACAGGTAGCAAGTGTTGGCCCGGTATTTATTTCCCAAACTAATCAGTGCTATTTGCTTCCCTGAAGTAAAATTTCACTAAATTATATTTACTAAAGGATCCTATAGCTTCCCAGCTTTGCTGCAAGCAATATTAGGATTCAATTCAAACGACCTTTTGACTCAAGAACTGCAGCCATTACAACAGTGAACGCCTTCTTCAAAATGACCAGGGCTCACTCAGGGAGCCTTATTTCCATGCCTTAGCAGAACTTCCCTCCTCCTCCTCCTCATCCCTAAGGAGTTTTCACTCAGTTCATTTCGCTTCTTTCTAATTCACTCCTATACAGTGCCTGAGTTCTGGATGGCATACAGAATTTGTTGTTACTGTTGTTGTTGATCATGTTACAGTGACCCTGTAACCTTTTCCTATCTAACCCTAAACTGCAAAATTAGAAACATAAAAAACCCAAGACAAGCAGGGATGTTTATTGACATTTTATTATTTAAAACATGCTTCATACAGTTATTTAGCAAAGAAGGGAATACTAAACCAAAAAAAGCTCAGTTTTCAGACTCCAAAAATCCATAAGGAATTGTAAATTAAAGTGACTGATTAATCCAGTCAAAGAAGTGCTTATTTTAGAAAGTTACTTAAATTGTTCACAAAACCTGAACATATGAATCATTGCAAGAATAATTTCCTGTAAAAAGTGTCGCTGTGTCTGTTATAAAAATACATGAAACAGATTTTCTAATGATGTTCTGCATAATGAGAAGAATATCTTAAGTTTGTGTACTGTATATAAAACATTTTTCATTCATTCATTTCTAATGGTACAAACAAAGAAGTATTAAATATATTTTTGGTAAACGTTAGACCGAGCCTGCAATCCTACAGATCCTTCCCCTTTAGTTCAGTGGGTCTTACTTCTGAGTAAACATACATAAGGTTGGTCTGTGATAGCATTAATTCCCTGTTTATTTTAAGGCAAATTTGCAGTGCACACACAGACACTGATAGTTCTCTGTGCTTACACAGATGAAACATTCCAATTCTGAATAAAGTTATCCGTTTTTCTTTTTAGAAACAGATATTTTAGTGGCTTATTCAAAGCTTGCAAAGTACTATTTTCTCTTTTACCTTTCTTTTCCATATGCATCTAAAAAGCAACTCCCATTAATTTTTCTCCACCTCCTTCAACTTTAGCACACTTACTTTTAAAATATGCGAGCCTAAAATGTAGAAGGATTTTAAAAGAGATGGAAGGGGGAAAGAGAGTATCAGTTGTAAAACACTACCGTAGTACAACAGAGGCAGTAATCAATGAATTATGATCTGGCTATAACACAATATATAGTGGTATGATCTGAATAAATGTACGTAACTCTATGACAGCAGACAAATGCTGCAGCCACTCAATACAACACAAAGGAAATGTATCAATACTGCCTTAATACTGCCTGCATATTACTGAAAAACAAGTCAGTAAAAATGTAAACACCATTTACAGAGCTCACAAGACATACTAGACAAACTGCTGATGGATGGCAGTTATATTTACTCAGGCAAAAGATGAAAAATAATTGAATCGATTAATAGCTTTCTGGCTCTGATAAAAAGCAACAAAATCTGTTTCCAGGATTCTCACCATCTCTAAAAAAAAATTTTTATTCTTTTTTTGCTTCTCCTCCTGCCCCCATCCCCTTTCTCTCCTTCACATACCTGGTTCTTATCAACTACTGAAGCATCTTCATCCTCCTGGATGCTAAAATTCCTATTCAACTTATAGCAAGCACAGTACAATTTACATACATCTATGCAAGGTTTGAAGATAATGTTGTTAGTTGCCTGTGTGATCCGATATTTTCAGTCTTATGATACCTTCCAGAAGAAATACAGGATTTCTGCATACAGTAGCACGCCTTGAGCAAACCCTTTCTGCTGCACCATAATGATGCGATCCAAAAACTCAAGGGTACCTTAAACAACAGGCTACCTGTTCTAGCCATGCTCAGGAATGTGGCGAAATCATTTTTATTGATTTAACCTTTACAGGAATGCTACATATCCTCAGAGTAAAACATTTCTAATGTATTTATAATATGATACACCTTTGAGAAGTCTAAATTAAAAAAGAAAAGAAAAAAGATCTAACAGCATAAGGCAGCCCCCCCCCTTGCACTTCAAGATTATGTTCACTTTTCCAATAAGTTGATAAAACAAGTTTTCACAATTTTTAAACCTACATTTAGCTGCATTGGAGGGACACAGGAAAGTAATCCACCAAATGCTATTTCTACACAAGTACCACTTAACTAAAAGCTAGAGTAGGGGCAGTGATTGGTAGATTAAGCACATAGGTAGAAATCAAAATGCATTCACAACTTGTGACCAACTTGGCCAAGGAGGTCTTTAAGCAGAGGCTTGACAGCCACCTTTCAGGAATGCTTTGATGGTGTTTCCTGCTTGGCAGGGGGTTGGACTGGATGGCCCTTGTGGTCTCTTCCAACTCTATGATTCTGTGATTCTGTGATTCTGTGATTCTGTGGCCAAGTCCTTAAGAACCTTGCAAGTGAAGCAAGGGGAGATGCTATCCTTCGGAAGAGTTGTCATGCATGGCATCATACATGCCCCCACAGCAGAAAGAGGGCTTTCCCCCCTCTCTCCTCTCCCCATGAGGCCCCTGCACCCCCGGAATTGTATCAGAAATGAGGTCCATTTCTGAACGCCTCAAATTGTATGACGTTTGAAAGACAGGCTAAACAAGGCAAGGGTGGTAATAAGCCAAGTATTCAGTTAATCAGTTTGTCAGTGAGCATGTATCTAAATTTCCTAAATTGTAATGATAAGAAGAGACAATAAAAACATGACTGAGGGCCAAACTAGGCACAGCGACATTCAGCAACTGCATGAATCGTTTTTAAAAAGTGAACTACAGGTGTAGGGAGAGTGATCTGGAGAAAGGAGCCTTTATGCTTTTGTCCCTTAAAGGAGTCCGTATTTACCTGATCAGGCCTGATGCATCTGCAATTTGCACTGCTGCAGGAGCTCCCATTTCCTCCAGTGGGAACCGTTTCCAATGCAAACAGCACATTGTGGATCAATATCACAGTAGGAGAGGAAGGGTTATGCCAGCCCTCCAGGTGTTAGAGCACAACTGCCACCATCCATCCAGACCACTGGTGATGCTGGCTGTGGCTAATAGGGCAATATCTGGAGGGCCACCGGTTCTCCAACTGTGCTCTGTATAGCACTTCCACTCCCATGCACAACAGATGGCAGACAGGTCACCATCGCTGTCAACCTTTCCTTTTTTTGCGGGAAATTCCCATTCAGAATAATGGGAATTTCCCGCAAAAAAGGGAAAGGTTGACAGCTATGCAGGTCACTGATACACTTTTAGTTGGCACATCTAAAATGAGGCTCCATGTTGTCTTGCACAAGAAGTGGGAGTTCTCTTGCTCCCACTTATTGAAGCAGGGCAGCAAAAAATTCCCTGAAAATATACCCTAGAGAAAGAAGTCTAATCTTTGGAAACAAGTCCACTGAAATTAATGGACTTACCCTCTAGGCCAGGGGTTGTCAACCTGGTCCCTACCGCCCACTAGTGGGCATTTCAGGATTATAGGTGGGCAGTAAGGGGTTCTACGGCACAAGCTGAATCCTCCTTCCATCTAGCACTGGTGGGTGGTAAGGAAATTTTACCATCAAGAAAGATTAGTGGGTGGTAGGTATAAAAAGGTTGACTACCCCTGCTCTAGGCAATTCTAAAATTGAGTTGCTTATACTAGCACATCTTTCTCTGAAATATATCCTGGAGTGGATATGACACACCTTAGTAGTTAAGATCAACATTTATCTGCATGTACAAGTGGGGCAGGAGCAGTCAGTTAGATAAGAGGGAGTGCTTTCCTCAATCCTAATAAATTATACCCCAAGAAACATGAGATTCACAAAGGCCAGAACCCTTGCAAGCACATAGAAGCCTAGCCTGGGAGTGGGATTTGTGTTGAGGGCATGGGTCTCCTAGCATGAATTCTCCATTCCTTGTTATTGAAGCTACCAACATGCGTCTGACCAAACTGCGGGAGGCAGTGGAAGACAGGAGTGCCTGGCATGCTCTGGTCCATGGGGTCACGAAGAGTCGGACACAACTAAATGACTAAACAACAACAAACAACAATTCCTGCCCCATGGATCTTCCACCAGTTTCCCTTCTCTCCCCATCAGGGCCCCTCAACATTTCATGCCTTCTGGAGGGCAATGACCTTAAAGGCTTTAAGGCTTATTTTGGGTTCCCCTTTTCATTCTGTTCTATGAGGCCTCATCTGCATCTGAAAAAAGTATAGTCCAGTTTGGCACCTTAATAAGAACTACCTATTGGTCTCTTAGCAGACTATGAGTATCTTGGATAGAAGTGTGGAGTGCCCATCTCCCCCAGCAACTGCCTATCTCGTAAAAGGGAATCTGCCTTAATCTTGGCTGTGGGTCTTTACACTGACGTTGGAAGGAGAAGTATTATCTTACTGCCAGTAATTAACAGATCACAAAGTTACCCCAGCACTGCTGAATTATCAACTTTGTAGCATTTTTTTTGTTTTGCTGATTTAGCCACCCTATGTATGAGAAGGTTAGCAAAGCTGGATTTTAAATCAACAGGTATTCCTGTATTCGTGTTCTTGCTCCAAGTAGTCAATGTACAGCAAATCTGTTTACCAAGAGACAGTAAAATTTACATATTGAAAGTTACTAGGTAGATATGGTACAGGAAGAAGGCTTATTCTCGTGCTGGCTGTGGTGGTGCTACCAAAACACATTTCAGGGAGGTGGGACTGCCCTCGACAATGGAAATATCTGCCAACGATGTGAAAGTTAATGATGTGCCTGTGCTAGCAAGGATGGTGCAGTGCTGACCAAGGATATGCCAAACTTGCTCACTTAACAATGCAGTTGTAAGGTTGCAGTTAATGCTTTGGCTACCCAGGGATCTGTGTGTTTGACATCAGCTGTGTTGCAATGGAACTGTGTAAATCAAACCCATGTGGACCCAGGTTTGTAATCCAGGACAGACATGTGGGCAGTTTGAAAAAGTTTCTTGAATCTTTAATTTGTGGTCTTGCCACTGTCATGTTGTTTGATTCACTGGGATATTATGGGAAAGAACTGTGTGCGTGTTGCTGTTGTTGCTATTACATTTATTACCCACTCTTCACCAGCAGGTCCCAGGTCAGGTTAGAACAGCAGTTCTCAAACTTCTTGAGTCTCAGAGCACTTTTCAGGAGAGAAATTCATCACGGAGTACTATCGCTGCCCTTATGCCAAAGGCACCTATTCCTTTTTCTTTTCCAGTCTCGTAGTGGAGCACATGGAGATGCTCTGCGGAGAACAGTTTGGGAACCGCTGGGTTAGAACATTTTGAAATTCAGTATTAAAAACAAAGCATTGCCACAGTAACAGGGTCACTGAATACCACTTTGCATCCTAAAAGCTCTATGTAAATGATCAGTGGTACAGATTTACTGTTACGTTAGAGTAATTGTCAAATTGCAAAGCTCTCCAGTGGAATGGGACCACCCCCAGGCATGATTATCATTTCTGTTTAATGGATCCTCAAGGCATGCATATTTCCTTTTTATAGTGTGGGGGGGGGGAGTAAATACAGTTCTCCATTTTTTTCTCCGCATAGAAAACTAGTATATCAGGAAGAAAGCGTAGATTTCTGGCTAGCAGGGTAGTTTTCTATGAGCCAGTGCAAACATGCTCTCAACCCATTGTTAAGAGATGATGAGCACTGCAGGCCATCAGGCCCCATGCTGTCCTCCTCCCCTCCTCTTAAGACAGTAAGGAAATAACCGATATATTATGAATGCCAAATAAATAAAACTGTTGCAGAGATTAGCCATATTGTACTGTAAAAAGATACCAAGTGTTCTTGATACCTGTCTGTTTGCATTTTTATAAAACATCACAGTTGCATAGGAAAATAGGAAAATGCCAGGTGCAATTGAGAGTTTTATGTAAAGTCCTCATCCCCACACTGAGAATATTCTTGACAGCACTGCATCAAAGAGTCATATTACAAGAATTAAGAGAAAGAAAAACAGAAAAGGGCAGCTTACAATAGCAATATGAAAGGCCACTACTCTTACAAAAACACTTGAGAGTTATAGCTCAAAATTTCATTTTTTTTAAATATTTCTACAATTTAAGATGTTCCCGGTCATGGGGACATGGGGATTGAAAAGTGCAGGGTTTTGAAGATAAACAAGGAAAGAAGACAAACCTCAAACTTATCTTAATTCAGCATATAAACCATAGCTGCGATGCAGAGATGCCCTTGCACCAACCATCAATTTCTGCTTCAGGCAGGACTTTTCATGCAATGCTCCTCTAACGTGGCAGATTCTTGGAGGACTGAGCTCGGGCCTTTGGATCCCAGACTTCTAGCTATGGCCTTGATGGAGAGGTACAAGTGTACCACATTTGTGCATCTGAAGTGTTTCTGCGATATTTGTTTGTTTCCAGCTGCCCAATTCTTACAACCCCCTCAGCTCCAGGTGTTGATGTTGTTTTTAAGAGCCTCAAAGTTGAATACAGACATTTTATTTTTATTTCTATAACAATGTAAAAGTCACCCTTCTAACCCTCAGCCTGTGACTCTTGAATGAATCTTGGTCCATAAAGCCATTTCCCCCAAACCATGGCAATCCACCCATCAACTGTGATGTCAGGTTTAATCTTAAAGTTGCTGTGTGATCCTGTTCCTAGAGGCAACAGGATTTCACAGTTAAGGCAGCAGGATTTAACCCCCACTCATCAGCTGATCCCTCCCAGAGCCTTCCCTGCCATGAGCTCATTTGGTTCTCCCTAAAACTACAGAAATTAAATTTATATTCCATTTCAACTCCTATAACTTTTGAATTTTGAGACAAGAGAATACTTACAAATGTTTCATTGTATAAAAAAAAGTATTTTCATAAAATTAGATTTAAAAAACAAAAACCAATTAACAAAACCTGCCTCTAGGAGCTTGGAGGTCCTCCTTACCAATAGTGACCCAAGTGGCTTCAGTGGCCCTGCAGCACTTTTTTTGGTTGGCTGGGGAGCTGTGGCCTTTCCTGGATAGAAATAACCTAGCTAGAGTGATCTATGCTTTTGCAACCTTTTGGTTTAATTACTGCAATGCATTTTATGTGAGCCAGCCACTGAGAAGAAGCTCAAACTATAGCAAAATTCATCTGCTAGAATTTTGGATGGTTTACAGAGATGGAGCCCCATTACATCAGTTCTGAAATAACTACACTAAATCCCTATTCACTACTGAGGCTACTCCAAGGTTCTGGCGCTTACCTTTAGAGCTCTAAATAGCTTGGGCCCCAAATATCTGAAGGAGCACATCCTTTTGTATCAACTTGCCCTTGTTTTAAGATCACCAGAGGCCCTGCTCCATGTTCTGTACAGGCATCTCCCCATTTATGCACATTTGAAACACTGCTGTAGAAATGGCATGAAAAGAGGAAAAAAGGCCCTAAAAGTGTGTGTGAAAATGGCAAAAATGGTGCCTAGCAATCCCATGGGCCTTTGCAAGAGTAATCCCAGGAGTCTTTGCACCGACCTTTGAGACCCGTGGAGAGTTGGAATTTGAGCAAGGAGGTTTGGAGGGAGTAATGTGGTAGAATTTGGTGAAATTTTTGTTTTTTAAAGGATTTTCAATGGTTTCTACAGCTTTAGAGGATGTTTGCAGGCTTTTTCAATGGCGTTCACAATATACACAATTTCACTTAAACGTGTGGCGCCTCGGAACATAACCCTCACATAAATGGGTTGTTGCCTGTATTTAGGTGAGCTACTTAGTTAAACTGAGATCCCAATGAAAAGTCATGAGTTAGTTCCTATTTATTTTAGTGGGAACTAATTACAACTAACTTAGTCTGGGTTCAATGCCGTATGCTTTCCAATGGAACATAAATGAGCATGTTAATTGAAACTTTATAGAGCTAAAGTATTTCAAAAATCCTATCTGGAATGTATTGGAAAATTCATAAACAAACACAATATGTTACCCAATCATTCAGGTGATTATGCCTATAGATGAGCAGCAAGGCAGGAGACCAAGGCCAGAAAAAACCATGGTGCAATCACAGTAGTGCACTCTGTCTCTTGTCTCCATTAAAGGCATGCAGCAATTAGCAAGCTAGAATCTATCTCAAAGCACTGCTGCAGCAATCACATGGAACTGAGGACTGGCATTCAAGAAAGGAGGTCAGGTCAGAATTAAACATATTAGGAGCATTAGGAGCATACAACTGAGAGCCCTTCAATAGACACCCTGGTCAACCAGCAGAAGGATAATGAAAAACACTCTCAACAAATGCCTTGTCTCCTCTTATAATCTTCACTCATGTCACAGGATTCCTGGTCAACTTGTTGCAATGCTCAGCTTTCTTTACAGTTTAAATCTGTTGCCAACATTTTCTGATAAAACTGCTGTGCTGCAAGTTCTCACCATTCAACTGTCCTATAAACCGCTCTTTGCCTTCTTCATGGCCCATTCCACTCTACTAAACCTCTTTTTGAAGCTCAATGGGCAGGAGTCATTTAGTCAAGAAAAACTTTCTAACCTTCATGGCTGCCCCCCCCCAAAAAAAAATTAAAAACAAAATGGCGGCAATACTACAGAATTGAGAACCTGGAGATGAGGCCCAAATTCATTGCATTTTTCAGTGCCAACAGTTGAGTGAAGTTATTTATGTTGAACAATGAGCTTTTTCTGAATACTGCTGAAAGGGTGCAAGCTATTAAATATAGATTATTGTACTTATCATGGATGGCAGCAAGAAAGTTATGTTAATCAACAGCAGCACTACAATATACTTCTACTTAGTAGTACCCTTCCAAGATAAACACTTCCAGAATGTTCCAAAATGTTTCATCTTTCTCCATATTTCATGTATTAGAAACCCTTTAGCATTTTAATTTGCCTCCCCATGAGCTTTTCCAATTTGATGTCATAATTATGGAAATCTGGACACATTCTTGTTGCAACTTCCACCTCTTGCATGCAGTGCTTCCAAAATACAGAGTAGCACCTGGCATTGAGAAAAATCTCAGTGGCTCAAGTTAAGACATCACACCTGAGGAAAGGGATCACAACTCAGTGGTAAAGCACATGTGTTGCACACACAAGGTCCCACACACAATGCAATACTTCAATTCAGTAACTCCGACTACAGTTTAACAAAAAATAAGCAGCACCAGTGTTTCTTCTGACCCAGATTCTGCTCACGATACGGTTGTGGGAGAAATTCAATTCAGTTCACATTTAAAGGCGAATTACCATATTTTTCCGTCTATAAGATGTCACAGGGACACCAGGGAGCAGCATAGAGCAGAGAGGGGAGGCGCAAGGGCTCTCAGATGTGGGATAGGGACTCTCCGATGCTGGGGAATCTGAGCAACACCAGAGCAGTCAGGAAACGTCATTCAGGGGAGACAGGCAGGAGGGAAGCTCGGAGGTGGGGGGGCTTTCTGACACTAGGGAGCCTAGGCAACACTTGAGCAGATCTGGTACGGAGGGGGAGGTAGCAGCCCCTTCACCGCAGCTGCGCAGAAGTCTCAAACGCCAGGAAGAGAGGCGGAGACTCACGGTATCCAGGCTACTTTGCTGGAAACGGTCCCACAAGCAACCACTTCCGGGATCTGAAAGCGATTGAGCAGACGTGCGGACTATGGACTCTGTTGTGTTCTTTTGTACATAATAAATTCCTGTATATATGTACCCACAGGTGCCACAGCGTTTTCTTGCGGAAAGCTCATAAGATATACTCACATAAGACACCCCCATGTATAAGACGCCCCCTATTTTGGGGGAATCAGATTTAAGAAAATGGGGGAGGTGGCCCAGAGTATAAGACGCCCCCAAATTTTTGACATTATTTTTTAGGAAAAAAACTTAGTCTTATATACGGAAAAATGCGGTAATTAACTTTGCCCTTTCCAAAACAATATGAGAATCAAAACACAGCCATCCTGGAAAATTCACACTTATCCAAATTTTGTGATGTAATGCACCAACTAACTGTGTACAAAAATGCATAGGTTAAGGGAAAATATGAGCAAAAATGAATATATTAGTGAAAATAACATACAAAAATACATTATGTCAGGAGAAGTTGCTTCCAAAAACTACAAACAAAAATCTGTTCATTAGGAAAAATTCACAATAAAATGCTGAAGAACTTTCATGAGGATTTTTATTATTATTGCCAATTGCTACAGAAACATGTGCATGTGCATGTATGCTTAGTGCCCATCCAATTTCTTTTAAGACAAGCTGCTAATGTCCTCTTAATACTTCCACCATCAAACAAAGGCACCTAGAGAAACACATTTATTGCCTGCCCACAATGCACTTTGTTAGGGACTGGCCAGAGCCTCTTTCAGAAGAGTTTTTATATCAGCTGGCTTGTGGGGTTCAGACTAAGCATTCAGTTGTGAAGGAGATGTTAGTGCATACTTTATTTGGTTTTATGTCTAGTTTGTTTCATAGGCATGGTAGAGCCATAAATCCTCATTACAGCAGATCACGTGACTTACAGCCTCACTGCAGTAGCTTATAGAGCCCTATCATTAAGATACCAATGTGATTATTTAAGTACAAATAGTTCAGACTAACAAGGATATCAGCCTTTTTAACACATTTTCACGACAGAATAGCAATGCCTCATAACACCAACAAAAATATCAGTGTGCATAAGTGTGCTTGCCTTGACCTGGCAACTTACTCAAAGGGTGACTTCATAAAATTGTTATGCCTCAGGTTCAGTTCCCATCTGCAAAACAGGAAACTAAATTATCTGCCTCATGGAGCTGTGATTAAATATATTAGATAAGATGTAAAGCACTCTGGGCACCAGAAGAGTTATAGAAGGTTGGCATTTGGTATAATCGTTAACTTGTGCATTGAGCTATTTAAAGCCAAAGAAGTACATTGTACTCTGAAACCAAAGCCAGCCTGTTACTCACAAGTGCAAAGTTGCATGATTCTATTACGCACACTTCTGACTGTGCATTCAACTCAATGTAACAAATACAAATTGATTCATAACTAATTATGTTACAAGAATATTTAGTTCTCAAGTTTTGTTCCGTACAGCACTTCAAAGTATTTTTTACCAAGGACTCTGAATCATGATCAGAGGGAGACAATGGAACATCTGTTAACAATGCAGGATTGACTCCACAAAAGAATGATTATTTAAGGGTCCCCTTCCATGAACGACCCTTGAAGACTATTCAAGGGTCAGCACTATTTTCCCTTACTGAAACCTATTTTTAGAACTAGAAAGCCAGTGACTCTCCCCACACTCTGTCTAAGAGGGGGTGGCAGAATGACTGAAAATGATAACTATACAAGTTTTTTTTAAAAAAAAAATAATCACATGATCTGGAAGAAAAGCAGACTGCACCAAAAGAAGTTAAAGATAAACACTATCACTCAGAAGAGAGCACTTCCAGGCCTATCAGTAGGCAAAGTGAGGTAGCTAGCCCAGCAGGTGGCATTGAGTGCTATGAATGGGCAATAAATTGCATGATATTCTATTTGTTATTTCACTTTGAATGCCAGTGGAAGAGATGCACTTGTGGGATTTGCTGCCTCAGATGCCAAATAACTTGACTGGCCTGGGATACTATGTGCCATGGCTGGTGAGGGGGGTGTCAACTGCTGCTCCCCCCTTATACAACAAAAGGGAGAGAACAGTAGGCAGAAGCATATGCCAGTATGCAATGTCATGGTTTGATGTCAACTTTTACTTAAAAAAAAATAAAAAACACCAAGAGGGAGAAAAATTACTGCAACAACATGAGTGAAAATAACCGCACACCAGTCCCATTGGTGGGCAAAGTTTGCAGCCCAGCGCATGCCCACCGCCTTTCTCCGGCAGCCACACCGCTCCGCCAGGCATTGCTGCCCTGCTGCCAATGATCGCAGAGGCTCCTTTGTCTGGGTTTAAATTAGCCTATCCATGGCAGTCTCAGGGACAGGGCAAAGGAGAGCAGACCCGGAGTCAGGGCCGGCGCAGAGGCCAGCAGTGCAGTTGGCCCCATTTTTAACATTAATCATAATTTTTATTTTAATATTATCCTTCATTATCTGTTACTATGATTGATTTTAATAAATAATGTTATAATTTCAAGCTTCAAGGTGTCTTATTTACTGTGTTGTAGTACGTAGGTAATAATATAGAGACATGAGAGAACGCACATTTTCACTGTATCTTTCCGTTTGTTCACTTAAAGAAGGTAGATTTCTCGGGGGCAATGAGAATTTTTTCCTGAAAAGGGGGTGGTAGGCCAAATAAGTTTGGGAGCCTCTGGTTTAGGGGGTTCTATTGGGTAGAGGTTGTTGCTGTTAACTTTTGGTATCTTCATTTTGGATTTTATGATTTGTGTGGAAATTGTTCAGTTTGGTTGTATACTTTTGGTGTTTATCGTTTATTGACCATTTTTGTTATGCTTGTAGTTATATATATATTTATGCTGTGGGCCGCCTTGAGCATGGTTTTAATTTGGGAAAGCTGGTAAGCAACTACAGGCAATCCTCAATTTGCGCTGGGGTTGTGTTCCAGGTCATTGTGTGTGTTGGCCAAGTGCCCCTTAAGCCCTCTTCTGGGTCTGAAAATGGCTGATGTACACAGGCAAAATGGGTTGTCTGCAATATGGGGCTAATATTGACACAGACTTTTACATATTACTAAAATTATAAAAAGGAAGCACTCCGAATATCTAAAATGCAACATATAACTACTAAGTATGCATGTTTTTAAATAATGAATTCCAGTAGGAGCATCTGAGGGAAGGCTGAGGGAACCCTCTGAACCACCATTTTGATTTCATTTCTCTTTGAAGAAACTCTAGCCAGTCAGGAGTCTCTCAGAATTACATTGAAAGTTGCACAGAATTGGGGCAGGACTGTGAAGAGCCTCAACAAGAGTGGAGGCAAACCAAGCATGTTTGGTTGGCTTGGGAGTTGGGGGGGGGGGGCTGAGTCTGGTTTTGCGGGCTGGACTGAGAGGTTTTTATAGTCAGAGGAAGAAAGGAGACTCTTGGTGGCAAGCTGCCTCCATAAATGTTTCGCTGGCATCATAAAAGAGCAGGGAGGAATCTGGTGTCTTCCTGGCTTGGACTGCCCTGTTTTATTTATTTATTTTTATTTGTTTGTTTTATTTATTTTTTTAATTAACGTATATTAAATTTTGATAAGGGCTTATGCAAATTAATTAACTGCCATTAGGGATATTCACTATTTTTAAGGAAACAAACAACTTAGCAGTAGTTTGAAGGGAACCAGAAGTTAATTTTCTTTCTGAGTCCAGAACTGTGTATTTCATAAGGGGGCAGGGAGCAGGAGAGTAGTTGATAACAGAGGGACCCTGGCACTGGTAATCTGAAAAGCAGGGGTTGTGTGGGGTTGTTGCACACTTCCAGACACAGCTTTGAGTGGGTAGATGCAGTTGATCAAAAGGTGAAGGAATTTTGAGTTAAGCAAACACCTTCTTTTATTAAATTCAAGAAACTTGGACAACTTAAAGAATTCAGCATCACACTATTACCACTGTTCTGTCTGCAAAAGCAAATCAGCTTAGGAAATGGAATGATCCCCTCTTTCCTGTGCTTTGGAGTGTCTATGCCCCCCTCAAAGCTCATCTGGAGGGGTGCAGGGGGGGGGGAGAAGCCTCCCTGTGCACACAGCAGTCCTTACTTCCTCCGAAGGGATTTGTTAGGTGAATCCTTCCCTTTGTGTGACAGTCTGAGTGCCTGCACCAGTGGAGTACTGGGGGAACTTGCTTCCAAAGTATATTGAACTGATCATAAGGTGTGAAAAGTTTGGGTTTTTTAGATTCTGACTTCCTGTTTTTCCCCACCAGTCGTATCTTTTTCTCTGAGCAAAAGGAGCTTAAAGTTTACAGGATGGGGGTGGGGAATAAATTCTGGAGATCTTAGGCAATGATTATTACCCATGGTTGCCAATCAAGGAGGTTCTTTTTGCATACCAGGGAATAAGTCAAGTGTAGCTGAAATAAAAGGGAATATTACTGAATCTAATATTTGCTGTTTTCTCCATAGGAGTGATATCGTTTCACACATGTAATAGTCAACTATACAGAGGAGTAGGCATCATTTAGCTGTGGTTACTAACATAATCTTACTCATTTTACTGAGAAGTAAGCCACACTGTGTTCATTTAAGTGGGTATAGAATTGAACCCTAGTCTTCCAGGCCCAGGCCCAACACTCAAATTATTACATTTCTACGATTATAGATGCTCATCTTCAATATTTTTACATTTAAAAATACATTATCAAGTTGCCCAAATGTGTTTTCTTTTCTTTTTACTCTTAATCGGTGTCCTTTGCTTGGATTAGGGAGAGAAGCACTTTTGTGCCTTTAACAGGTATGTGTCAGGGAAATATTATTAAGTACAAAAAAGTGCATTTGGGTGAGCTTGAACAGGACTATTTTGTTCCTTTTTGAGATAAACTTTCCTAGCACTGGTGGTTACTAACACAATCCTATTCAGTGGGCGCTCGGGTTGCGAATGCGATCCGTACGGGAGGCGCGTTCGCAACCCGCAGCGTCCATAACCCACAGCACCATGTCTGCACACGCGCGGGTTGCGCTTCTGCGCATGCGCAAAGCACGATTCAGTGTTTCTGCGCATGCGCAAGTGCCAAAACCCGGAAGTAACCCGTTCTGGTACTTCCGGGTTTGGCGCGGTACGCAACCCGAAAACGCGCAACCTGAAGCAGCCGTAACCCGAGGTATGACTGTATTCAGAAGTAAGCATTGTCTTCTGTGAGGCTTGTTCCTGAGAGCAAGCACAGGGCTAAAGCCTTTTGTGGTGCCTAAAAAATGTTAGGTTTTTCACACCTCATTTACTGTTTGTGTGTATGTGGTTTTTTAAAAACAGAACTGAGAGCGCATTTGTGAATGAGCAGAGATTGGGTTTCTATTCATTGCTGAGGAGGTATGACTTACCTATGTGTACACTCATGACAGCAAGCATTGGACTAAAGCTCTGTTAGGGGCTATATATTAATAAAATTGCAATTTTGAAGTGTCCACTGTTTCTGTGAAACAAAGGAGGCTAGAAAAAGAACCAGAACAAGTGGAGGCCACACAACTTTCATTCTACCAGAGAAGCAACTCTAAACCAAAGTACCGGTAAGCCACATCTCAGTTGAGTTAGCTGCTACCGTATCTGTAAAAAGTTCAACGTCCACAGTATGCTTGCAAAAAAAGGAGGATGGAGAGAAAAACAAAATTTGCCAACACCCCAACAGGGCTGGTGAACTTGCATGAATGTGCATGTAAAATTGTTTGCCTGTTTTGATAGACCCTAGTTGATGTTATGGGGAATTCCAAGCAAATTTGCTCCCTGACCCCATGTCTCTTATAAGCACAAGAAAAAGGTCGTAAACAACTCATTCAGACTTTAAGTTATTTTTGCACAATGCAGTCTCAGCAAAGCTTCTGGGTTCAAACATGGTAAACAAGGACTGAATGGAATGGAGAAATCCTGTACAACCTCAAATTACAGTCTGGTTAACCAACACTCTCATGGGCAAGATCATTACTGCCATTTCCTTCCAACGTTATCCAAAATTAACTCAAGAGAGAGAGGGAGATGATGTTACTGATGGACATAACAAAAATGACATGCAGATTTCAACGGTTTCAATTTTAGGAAGCATAATGAGGAAATAGCAAAGCTAAAGCACAGAAGGTCACATCCAAGCTAGAAGATGGGTTGTCAGTGGTCTGGGGTTGGCAACCTATGCGTTTTCATAGTTGAAGTATATTTTGCTCCGCAACCAAGCTATTTTCTGGGTAATCTGCACAATAAAGTCACAACCTAGTCATAAATGCTCCACAACAGGCATGGAAAATATGCATTGATATGACTGAGGCACTGCATACCAATTTTGGAAGAAATCTCTCTGAATTTCACAAGGTTTCTTTCCTCTCTATGAGTAAAACTTAACCCAAACCTATCTCAGCTTAACTAAAATTCTATCTGGTAACCATGTGGGTCAGAACTGGTTCCACATCCAATCCATTGGCTACCCCTACTTTAGAAAGTTAAAAGGATCAAGCTATTCCTGAAGATGCTGAGAAATCACCCACCACAAAGAGAAAGTCGGCAAATTGATGACTGACTCCAGAATCTTCATTCAATTTTGGTTAGATTTCTTTTTTCACACTGGATGGGGGACTTGAACATTTTACTTTACCAAAATGTTTAATGCACAAAAATCAATCAAACCAATAATTTAAACTCTTATTTAAAACAGCAGGTAGTATTAGGGAAGAATAAAAAGCCTGCAAGAGAAAAAGGCAGAAGTTGCTATAAGCAAATACTTAGTACTACACAATATTTTTTGAAAGGCACAAGTAATATTTGCTGTGAGCTTGTGCTGTTCTTATTTGGTGTAATCTACCCTTGTTCCTTTCCTTCAGTTATTGTGACGTCTTGGATGTGTTAGTATAATGTTTGCTCCCATGTTTGTGCATTCCTTGGCATCAAAAACTGTTCTAGCAGTTGATAATGTTTCTTCTGTTTTGGATGTTATTGCCTCTTCTGGCTTAATCCCCCAGTAGAAATTACTGAAATCCAAGCCCCTCGTTTTGGAAGTTCTTTTATTCCTTTTGACAAAACACTGAGATTCTTAGGTTAGAGATCTCAGCATATGTAAATACTTTAAGGGAAAAAACTGTTTTAATCATCACAAGCACATGAAGAACTAACATTTTAAAACATATTAATCCTATGTTAAATTGACTATATTAGCCTCTGTCCATCTCCAATTGCTTTTAATGCACAATATATATTTTATAGTGGCAACAAAATGTAGTACATTACATCTGGATTTCAACTTTTTATAACGCAAAATGCAGTTGACACAAATATGGTAACTATAATAGTTCCCCAACTATAGTAACAGTTTCCCATTCTCTTTCTCTTGTCATTAAGCAACTTCAGTCTAACCCAGCCTTTCTCAGCCTCAGGTTCCCAAGGTGTTCACATCATCCCTGACCACTGTCCATGCTGCCTAGGGAAGATGCAGTCCAACAACATCTGGGGACCCACGGTTGAGAAAGGCAGGTCTGACCCATGGGTGGGGAACGTCAGACCAACTGCAGTCTGACTCCAGGTCTTTCTCTAGCCTTTTAACTCACCCCAGGCCATAACCCTCACATCCTCCTCAGGGGCTTCTGCCTGGCTGGAATGTGTCAGTCCACATACCGGTACATCAAGGTGGGAGTGACTGATGTGTGTGCCCACATGTGTATAGAAACCTCTGACTGGGTTGTTGCCTACAGGTGAGAGTTGGTCTACCCACTTTTTCCTCTGTCCTTGCCCACCATTGCCATGAGCCCCATGGAAAATGCCCTCTGCCTGGGGAAAAAAACCCCACCCTGGCCATGACTTAACAGCCACATGCCCTTGTTCAGCTGTTCCTTCCAGGTGCAGAAAAAATAATGTGCACATAGATGTTTGCTACTTAGAATGATTTTCCTATTCACTTCAATGAATGGGCGGCACCACAGGAGCAAAAGGGTGCCTGCAGCAAAGGACATACACACCCTAGCACCTCCATGTCTACAAAGGGCTCTGTACTGTGGGAACAATTTTACAAGTTGTAGGAATATTAGCATAGTAGGATGAAGATATGTTGTGGCTTCATCCTGATGATTATAATATAATCATATAATCAGCTTGGTGAAAACACAAAATACTCATTATATTTGCCATTTACTTAATGTGATACTTCAACACAGAAATACTAAATGAAATAAGACTAAAAACCTGGAGCCTCTTAACACAGTAGAATCAAATATGGCTTGAGTTTTAATTTACTAATATCCACACATTTTGCCTGTAGTACACAGTGTTTTGACAATGACAATTGAAGACTAATCATTAAACTGTAATTCTAGAAGATGACTGCCAAAATTATACTGCAAAACAAGAGGGAGAGAATCAGAAAAGTCACTTGAACTTCTTTATTTGGTTTCATCACTCAATGATCATTTTATCCCACAGGACAAATAGTAATGGGAGAAGGGGAGATTTTCATCATCAAACCAGCACAAGGGAAGAGTTAAAGTACATCTTCCAAACTGTTGCAGTCCAAAATGGATGACCCCCAGTTGCTATTAAAACTTATTAAAAAGCATGAAATCCTGACACAGATATTTTGCTGCCTTTTGTCCTTGATTGGTTACTGCAGCCATGGAGCCAAATATTTAGCTCACAGAATCATAGAACTGTATAGTTGGAAGGGACCCCAGGGTCATCTAGTCCAACCCCCTGCAATGCAGGAATCTCAGCTAAAGAATCCATGACATACAACCTCTGCTCAAAAACCTCCAATGAAAGTTTTTAAGGTCCACCACCTTTCGAGGGAGTCTGTTCCACTGTTGAACAGCTCCTGCTGTCAGAAAGTTCTTCCTGGTGTTCAGTTGGAATCTCCTTTCTTGTAATATTTCATGTGTATTACTGGCAAGCCAGGTGTCCCTCATATCAAGAAGCCAAGAACAAACCTTGGCTTCCCAGCTGTGATTTGTTTGGAGAAACAAGCCCCGAGTGCTGGTTCAGACATGACGCTAGCTAAGCCAGCTGCTCTGTGGTTTGGGTCCCTCTTCAACTAAGAGAGAATTGAAGTAGCAGAGTTTGACCTGCATTCACCAGTTTGAAGCTTGTGCACAATATGGTTAATCAAACCCTACTTTTATGTCCAAACCCGGCCTGTAAGTAATTAAGTAACGGGGTAGTTAGCAGGTCTGGCAAGCAACAGGCCTAAAATGAACTAATGGTCAATTGTATGTGAACAAGATCAAAATTAGTTCTATACAGAACAATATTGCTCCCTAATGATGCAAAGATGGAGGAAGGTTTCAGTGAAATCAATATACCTCAAATAAATGCATTTTAGAAGTAGCCTGTAAATTACATGGTGGGTTGTTGTTTTTTAAGTTCCTGAATGATTCTAGA
Source organism: Darevskia mixta (assembly GCA_034641385.1). Lineage (NCBI taxonomy): Eukaryota > Metazoa > Chordata > Lepidosauria > Squamata > Lacertidae > Darevskia > Darevskia mixta. Next base: position 3,140,019 of record JAWWNH010000130.1, read on the forward strand.
TAAGTTCTTGTGACAACCTATTATAGAGCAGAAGCCAAAGGAAACAATTTTAATATTTATGTCCACAGTCTATTCCTGACATGTAATTATTTTTTGCTAATAATATTTTTTTTCAAGAAAAATGCACACAAATAAACCTACTGGAAGAATTCCACCAGCTCCAATGAAGTCAACAGAAGAGTTGGTGAAATGTATCTCAGAATCAAAGTCTACTTGTTTGGATTGCTTTTAAAAGTAGAAACGGCACTAGGTCCAAAACAGTATGAAGATGTCTAGGTCTTCACTTACATAGCCAATAATAACTTCTGCATTGACAGGAATTGTGTGTATACTGGCGGGGAGGGGAGTTAAGAAAGTGCTTAATCAGGAAGTCAGCAATTATATAAAAATAAAAGCTTCTCTGCTACATGACCAAAGAATCAAGTTGGCCTACAATAGCTCACTAGACTCATGTCCTTCCTTTGATTTCCAAGCCCAAGTAATGTTCTGTTATATTTCCTCCCAGTCTGAATATCAAAATGTGAATTATTCAATTTAGATAAACACTTTTAGGGAAACAAACTTTAAAAAGTCCAAGAATTGCCAAGGGAAAGGAAACCTAAGATAAAAAATGTATTTGAAATGAAACGTAATTGTATAATTTCCAAGCAAGGCGTCAGAGCCTCACTTAGTCACAGAAATGTTATGAGTGAATCCTAGAGTTTCCCATTGACATATTTTGCTGTGGCATATTTTTTCCAACATGGCACTGATTAAGTGCTACTATGCTAATAGTGTTTGGGTTTCCCATATAATTGGATATTTATGTGCAGGCCACTGAATACCTGGGGCAATGGGTGTTTGGATCACAGTCCTTGACATACAGGTCAGTCACACAAAGGTTTTTTTTAAAACTTGGAACTTCTAACTTATGGAACCCCATTATGAGCTTTTCTCTGTGCTACTACTATACATGAAGTGCTTTCGATGCACTTTGAAACCCTGTACTGCAGGGGTGGCCAACTTCCAAGAGACTGTGATCTACTCACAGAATTAAAAACTGGCAGTGATCTACCCCCCTTTTTCAGGGGTTCAGATCAAAGTTGTTGAACTTTTTTAGGGGAAGGGAAGGCATACGTAGCTTAGCTTTGGGACCTGTTGGACATCCCTGCTCTACTGCTTAGTATTTTAGAAATTGTCATGCAGATACGCCCTATAGTAAACAGCCAAGAATAAGCCAGTGTGCAAGCATTCTAATGCACAAAGAGGATCCTCTTTCGTGTGATTTTTGGGAATAATTCCACAACTGCTTCGGTACTGCATGGGTATTGCCACTGCACACAGGGTGGTGTAAACCCCCAGTTGCAGCAAATAGTAATATCTATACGTGCCACGTGTTCAAGGTCGGTATAATTTCTGTCTACTGAGATAGAAACATTGACCTCTCAAGACTAAGAAATATGTAACAAGGAATAAAGATATGGATAGCAATACAATCCCACCACCCAAAAAAGAAGATCCACTGGACAAGAGCCAAGTACAGTTCACTTTTAAAGGCTTCTAAGTAATTAGTCAGGGAGGAAGCAATCACCCATTCACTGTTCTGTGCAATACCACTGGCCTTTGCCCCCACAGAAACCAAACTATTGCTGAGAGAGCAGCAGCAACCTATTTTTCCAAAGCTTGATACTAGCAGCAGTGGTTTAAATTCACCATCTTCTGCCTTCTAGCACTAAAAAGGCAGAAAGCTAAGAGCAGCCAGAACATTGCACCCTGTTCTTTCTTCCAAAAGTAAATCCAAAATGGCTATCTATACCAAAAAAGGTGTGTGTTGAATAACTACAGACTCAGTCACACCCAGACACATTTGGGTGATATCTCCAGGTGCCTGTTCTCAGTCCCTAAATATGACAATGTGTCAGTTGGCATTATATCTATTTATAACACCACCTAATGTAGTTCTGAGACTAACAAATTAGCAGTCCAAGTGGTCCGAACTGTATTTACATGAGTAATTCTGACATAACCGAACTTTTTACTGAAAAAGAATAGGCTTTGAATGGTTATAATTATTATCTGCTTCTTTGAAGACAGATGCTGTTTTTTAGAGTGACAAGAAGACATTTGTCCCAGCTTTAAAAGTGTATACAATTCTTTTCCTGCAGATGGGTGTAAAAATTCTTTAAGCATATCACCTCATTGCTATACAAAATCAAACACCATAACTGGTGTACAGCACTCCTAAGAGCAGCAAATTATGTAGGTGCATGGCCAATTACTATCACTAAAGAGTTAGGGGGGTACATTCATAATAAAACTAAACAAATGCAATACAAAAATGTACCTGTCCATCTGCAGTTCTGAGAGAAGAGTAAAATCTTAAGTCTTATGCTGAACATTCTCTTTTAGCTCCTTGATAAATCAGAAATAATGATCCATAGAGAAAGAACTCATTAGCTTGAGTTCTCTCCACTTTCTGCAGACCAATACATCTTGGATTTATATAAAAGAAAATATGGCATGTGCTGGCAGGTCAGCCTCCCTGATTAATAGGTTGCCTTCCACCAAATCAAGATTTGTAGCCTGGCCCATTGTAGAAGGCAACTAATCAAGCTTTAAGTATGGAATCCTCCCAATTATGGAATTTTAAAAATATGAAGCCAATGACTTTATGAAAATCTAGGTATTCTGAGATAAAACAACAGTGTTCCAGTCTTGTCACAAATTAGAACTGCATCACTATGTCATTTTACAGTAAATTTCTGTTCTTTGTAAGAAATTATTCTTGTTGTCAAGAGCAAAGACTAATCAGTTCCAAATGGTCCACATGTTAATTCTTTCACAAACAACATTATTTCATCGCAACATACCACTGTGCATCATGAAAAAGCAACACTTTTTAAAAGAAAGAAAAGTAATTTAACGAACAGAAAATATTCCTTCCAATCCTAGGATCAAGCACCCTATAATATACAGTGAAAAATATGCAGCACACCCTATATTTCCTATATGTAAGTTTATTTTAGCTACATGCGTTTTCAAATCCAACAACAAGAGTACCTGCTAAGTTACTTAATAAATCTTAAAAACCATTTCCAAGCTTAGCAAAATTAATTAATGAGCATATATGGGACAAATCTGCCCTGCCCTCTATTAATTCTGCTTCCTAGTTATGTGGAATTGTGAATGTAATAAGATATGGAAACAAAAGGGATACTTACATCATACTTTGCAGTTCAGGAGTAAAGTTTGTTGATTTCCCAGTCCCTCTTCCGCTGCCTGATGGAGCAATAGTCGACATTGGACTAGATCCAGTACCACTCATCTGAGTAAACAAAGAAAACCACAATGTTTGCAGGTATACAAGAGCAAACACCACATAATGAAAAATAGCAAATCAAAACCCATGAACAATGTGTGCATGCTTTAAAATACCAAGTTAGTGCTATTTCATTCAGACATTAACAATGCCTTATTCAGCATAACTAAAAATTACTATTTTTTCCCTTCCCCAGGCAACTGAAGCAACATAGCTGACTAAAGTACGCAAGCACCATTAGTAATAGTAGTAATTAAAGTGAATGACAGAATTCAACTAAAATGTTAAATGTTATTGCTTATTTTGAAAGTACTGCTAATTTGTTTATTTAAACACCACCTAACTGTAATAGTCTCTAAGCTGTTTACAAAGATACAATACAAAAATAATAATAATCAGTTAAAACTATAAAATCAAACTTCACTTAAAATGCCTGCTGCTATAAAAAAAGCCTTCTGTATGCAGCTGAAGTTCAATAGAGAGGGGACCAGCCTGCCCTCAACTGGAAGGAAGTTCCATAAAACTATAAAGTTCCAAAAAGTTCCTGGGGGATACGAGCTATGGGGGACCACTAACTGTGACTCCCCCCCCCCACGGGCCCTGGTGATTGGGCAGGGATATAAAGGATTAAGTAGTCCTTAAAGTATGTTGGGCCCAAATAATTCTGAATATTCCAGGGTCATTATGGAAATCCCATGGAAGTGCCACCCCACACTCTGTGGTTTAAACATCACATTTTAGGGTTTTGGTCCAGTTTCCTCTTTGACTTACAGAGGGTGAAACAGTCTGTCCCTTGTTTGGTAGCCTTTCTAGAAGAAGCAGAAGAGGTAGGAATCAACTGTGCAGGTCTATTGTATTCATCATCCATGCACGTTGTGCCACAGAATATTTTTAAAGGATCACATGCCAGTAGATGTAGTCCAGTTAACTTCCATAGCCTAGATAAAGCTACACAACTCACGCTTGCCTTGAAAAGCGTTTCTGGGTTAAAAGAATGTCCCTGAGACTTATGAATGGTAAACCATATAATGTTACGGGAGGAAACTGTTTCCTCACAACATGTGTGTCCCTTATTAATGGAAACTCAACTCCAGTTATGGAGCAACTTTCTAGTTCAGAAGCCCTATCAAATTTGACTATTATCTGTTTCACCTGCTTTTAGAATATGCCATATTTCAAACCCACAATATATCCCATAGGACCATAAACTAATCCTCTTTCATATGTAGATTTCTCCTGAGCATAACATGAGCATTTATGCTCACTTTCAGAACAGCCTCTAAATCTGCAGTTAACTGAAACATCATGTTTCAATTTACATGTTTTCTTATTACGCTTTTCATACATATCCTGCATTGTGTGACATTAGGACTATATTCTACAGCATCTATTACCTCTTTTTCATTCATGCCCTCCTTTACTTAACATCACTTGATGGAGTTGACTACATTTCTTCAAAGCTGCCATAACCACACAGCAAAATAAACTTTATATATTGAGAAGAAAGTATCTTGCTCTCCTCACACTTCACTTCAATCTCTGCTCTGAGTTTCTTTTATTTTCTCGTCAAACCCAGCAACTTCTTTCTGCTCAAACAGAGCACCGTAAACTTTATTTACAATTCCTTGCAATCATATGCATGCTACTGTAAACCATGCAAATCTCATTTATGATTATTAGCAATGAAGGCTTGGTTTGCATAGAAGTGAGCCTTTTTCATCCTGAAACCTGAGTGGTAGTCATACCATAGAGCAATTAAGCACCAATTCTCCAAAACAGGAGAACCTGAGGGATAATATATGTCACTCATGTTTCATTGGATAATGTCAATAGTATCTGATCCATTTCTGCTAGCTTTTTTCATTCTTACTTGAACTTCAAAACTGTTTCCCTATTTTGTCCGATAGACAGAGAGAAGTATTGAATTCCCTCAGATTTTCTATTCTATTCTATGTGTTCGTTTTCAATCCAGTTTGGTGCAGTGATTAGAGCACTGGACTAGGACCTGGGAGACCAGGGTTCAACTCCCCCCCCCCCAGAGCTTTCCCCACAAAAACTGACTCTTTTGTGCTAAATCAGAACAAACATCAATTCAGGTTTTCCATGGATTGCCATTTGCTCTGACTGAGCTTTAAAGAGCGGGTTTTCGCAGGGAAAGCTCTGGAGCAGAAAAAATCAAGGGCGTTTGGACAAGAACCTCTAAAAGCCTGGAAAGAACTGCCCCACACTTTCCAAATCTGCCTCAATCACAGGGTCTGGATTAGATTGTTTCTGCAGTAATTCCTCAAAACCTGCCTACAAGATTTAAACACATAAGTGATGCAGGAGGACCAAGCACTCAGCTCATTCTCTCAAAAGATATGGAAAAGGTTTTGTGGTTTCTACAGAATCCTGACACTGAAGCTTTTTCCTCCTGTTTCCTCAGACCTGATGCCATGCATACCTCTTGAACCAAAGGGAAATAAGTCCTGAAACCACTTTGCTTCTAAAGTCCCCCCCAAAAAAACTGAGTAGAGAATCATCAGTAGTTGACATCTGATACAATTTGATATTATCACCTGCAGGATCTTTTGTGTGTAGATACATATCCTGTTCAGAAAGGTCAATTATTTTTAAGATTATTACATTCACTAACCTATCTAACACTAGATCACTGTGAATACTTATCTCTGCATATAGTGAATTATCCTTAAATAAGGCAAAGCAGAATAAACCTTCTGCATGTTCACCAAGCTGCTGCCAAATTACTTTGTAGCCACCAGTAACCAAAATGAACGCATTCTCACTCAAATATGGCTCTTAGGCTGTCTAAATTATTTTGGAAAGTTACAGAAAGATCGTTTCCCTTGTACGCCTCTCCCTAATACAAAGCAGTTTCCTAATTTTAGTGTTTAAGCAAGTAACAGTCTGAAATAGTTTGATGAGCTCTATTTTTTTAAAAAATCAAACAAGTCCAGACTGCTTAATTGCTTGGAACTTCTTCGAAATTCATCCCACTCAAAAATATATCCACCTGGTAAAAACACCTCAGGTTACAAACACCTCGGGTTACAGACTCTGCTAACCCAGAAGTAGTACCTCGGGTTAAGAAATTTACCTCAGGATTAGAACAGAAATTGCGCGGCGGCAGCGGAAGGCCCCATTAGCTAAAGTGGTACCTCAGGTTAAGAACGGTTTCAGGTTAAGAACGGACCTCCAGAACGAATTAAGTTCGTAAGCAGAGGTACCACTGTAGATGCGATTATCTCAACCCTCAAGTTTACCTCAAAGTTTCCTGCCCCCCCCCCTCCCCTGTTGTTAACAATACTGAGGGGAGAACTCCAGCGGACCTGCTTGGCCTATGAGATAAGAAGATCCCATTGGATTAAAGGAACCACACGGCTTAACACCTAATTTAAAAACAACAACAATAACACTGAGCTCATCAATTAAATTTAGCCCAATTTATCCAACCATTCCCAGCTCTCTAACACCTGTCCCCGTTTATAATGCGAGAAGCCCTGAGCCAGGAGAGTTATCCTGACAATTTCAAATACTGTCAAAGAAGGAAGCAGCAAGTCCGCAGGAGCAGTTCACTGCCTCTCTGCCGATGTACACATATTCTGTTTTCCCCACCTTCTCTACCAGGCATGCTCAAAGTAAAAATTATGAACAACTAACTATATGCAGACAAAAGTCCCAAGTATCTCACATGATTCTCCATTACCTGGTTTATCTCTGCAACTTCCCTGAGGCTGGAAGCCCAAGGTAAGCCAGTGAGCTTCACAGCTGAGCAGGGATCTGAATCCCCTTCTCACTGTTCCAACACTCTCTTCTCAAGCACACTATACTGGGTCTCTCTTATGGCGGATTGTTTGGTCTTTTCCAGCTGATTACAAAACCATATCTTTGCAGCGATATCCTCCAATTCTCCCCAGTCTTTTTCAGTTTACCTTAACTAATTGTCCTCTACAAGCTACAGTCCACAATGACAGACTTTTACTGGTTTTTTGAAAGTTTTTTTTTACTTCCTAGTCCCTTTTGACTTTATTTGTTATAACAACAACAACAACAACAACAACTTATTTCTTGTACCCCAGCCACTCTGGGAGACTTCCAACAAAATATAAAAGAACACACCAAAACATCAAACATTAAAAACTTCCCTAAGCAGGGCGGCTTCAGATGTCTTCTAAAAGTCAGCTATTTGTTTATTTCCTTGACATCTGATGGAAGGGCGTTCCACAGAGCAGGCGCCACTACCAAGAAGGCCCTCTGCCTGGTTCCCTGTAACCTCACTTCTCACAGTGAGGGAACTGCCAGAAGGCCCTCGGAGGAAGACCTCAGTGTCCAGGCTGAATGGTGGGGGTGGAGACGCTCCTTCAGGTATACTGGGCTGAGGCCGTTTAGGGCTTTAAAGGTCAGCACCAACATATAATTGACTAAAGTATCTGCATTCTAATAGTGCAATCCCAACCACGTCTGCTCAGAATTAAGAACTACTGATTGGGGCTTTCTCCCATATCACAGAAATGCAGAGTTGGAAAGGACCCTGAGGATCATCTAGTCCAGGCATCCCCAAATTCGGCCCTCCAGCTGTTTTGGGACTACAATTCCCATCATCCCTGACCACTGGTCCTGTTAGCTAGGGATGATGGGAGCTGTAGTCCCAAAACAGCTGGAGGGCCGAGTTTGGGGGTGCCTGATCTAGTCCAACCCCCTGCAATGCAGGAATATGCAACTGTCCCATACGGAGATCGAACCTGCAACCTTGGTGTTATCAGTGCCACACTCTATCCAACTGAGCTATGGGGTTTGTTGTTGTTGTTCAGTCGTTCAGTCGTGTCCGACTCTTCGTGACCCCATGGACCAGAGCATGCCAGGCACGCCTATCCTTCACTGCCTCTCGCAGTTTGGCCAAATACATGTTAGTAGCTTCGAGAACACTGTCCAACCATCTCATCCTCTGCCGTCCCCTTCTCCTTGTGCCCTCAACCTTTCCCATCATCAGGGTCTTTTCTAGGGAGTCTTCTCTTCTCATGAGGTGGCCAAAGTACTGGAGCCTCAACTTCAGGATCTGTCCTTCTAGGGAGCACGCAGGGCTGATTTCTTTAAGGATGGATAGGTTTGATCTTCTTGCAGTCCATGGGACTCTCAAGAGTCTCCTCCAGCACCATAATTCAAAAGCATCAATTCTTCGGCGATCAGCCTTCTTTATGGTCCAGCTCTCACTTCCGTACATTACTACTGGGAAGACCATAGCTTTAACTATACGGACCTTTGTCAGCAAGGTGATGTCTTTGCTTTTTAAGATGCTGTCTAGGTTTATCATTGCTTTTCCCCCAAGAAGCAGGCGTCTTCTAATTTCGTGACTGCTGTCACCATCTGAAGTGATCATGGAACCCAAGAAAGTGAAATCTCTCACTGACTCAATTTCTTTCCCTTCTATTTGCCAGGAGGTGATGGGACCAGTGGCCATGATCTTAGTTTTTTTGATGTTGAGCTTCAGACCATATTTTGCGCTCTCCTCTTTCACCCTCAGTAAAAGGTTCTTTAATTCCTCCTCACTATTAATAAGAAAACATGCTACTGACATCATATACTCATTGTTATGCTTTGTCAACAAAGGAAAAACACAGTCATCTACAAAGATCCTTAATGAAACAAAAGTCTAGAAAAAAGGAGTCAATGTGAAGTGGTTCTTGGCATCAACTGGCATAATCTAAAATGAAAGGTCAAAGCTAGTCTTTTACATTTCTACTAGATTATAATGGCTACTGTCACATAAGACTTACTTTTGGTGACATATTTGGGTAATGTGCTCTAAGCTTTACAGGTGGCAGGGAAGGCCACAATCATGGAATCATAGAACTGTAGAGTTGGAAGGGACCCTGAGAGTCATCTAGTCTCAACTAGATACAGGAATCTCAACTAGATCATCCGTGACAGATGGCCATCTAACATCTGCTCAAAAACCTCCAAGGAAGGAGAGGGAGCCCATTCCACGGTGGAACAGCTCTTGCTGTCAGAAAGAACCATAGATGTTACACAGGTAATATTCATATGCTGCCAACAAACACTATAAGCATTATGAGCAACACACCATATTCTGAACAAAACTAATTATTAGACTGAAAAACCAAATTATTTTTAATATAACATACTTCTAATGGGAATTGTCAGAATTTTCAGCTAATGTACCACCAACTCATGCAAATGCTTTGGTCTTTGATTCCTGTCATCAGATAACATTTTAAAATGATAGTACCCACAGAATTGTTGCTGGTTCCCCTCCACTAATCTCTCTGACTTGCAAAAATCTGGTAAGCCTTCATTTATCCATGGTCTACTCATTTCTTACATTATTATTAGCAACAGTGGCTTTAAAGAATGAAAAGCAGATGTTAGCATCATTTGCCCTCAGTCAGCACTCTTAGATTTGCCTATTATAGTTTTACCTTTCACCTATACACATTTCCTAAAGCACAAAATTTATACAAGTTTTTTGTTACTATGGTTAACTAGTGCTGTCTTTCACGCCATAATTATCCACAAGTCTTATTTTAAATGTATTGCTCTGAATACTGGACAAGTCAACTTTTCTCCTTGATCACACAGGAGGTTTTATATTAAAATAGATTTCCTTTGTCCAAAAGCAAAGATGAACAGGAAGTGACAGACCAGGTCTTGAGGTGAAACTATATTCCACAACGTATCAGTGGGAAATGTGTTGTAAAATATTGTCATTTCTCAGCTGACCTTTTGAAATTACATTTCAGTTTTCCATGTAAGTCCAGTTTCCAGCAAAGTTCCAAACTCTCAGGCACATGCAAGCACCTTAAGCAAGCAAGCAAGCCTGAGTCTTCATCCACTAGGCCCCATCCTTCCTCTAAAGGCCTTCTAGGAAACTTGGACGGATTGGACTGACTTGAAGCAGCAGTGAGGGCTGGGCCAGTACGGCCACAGCAGGCTCCCTCGGCACCCCACGTCCATCCTGGGTGGCAGTAGCATACGCTCCGCCACTGGTACGCAGGCCCATGCAGTGGAGGGCAGCTGGGTACACTTGCCCCAGGCCTCGGAGCGCTAAGCCATGCTGGGGGGCCTGCCAAGGACCAGCTGCTTTGGGGTTAGAGTTTACTATTTTATTCTAACAAGACTCCCGCCATTGGCATTGGACAAGCTCTGCACGGACCTGCATACGTGTGCATCACATGTAGCATTCAACATGCGTACAGTCTACCTACAGTGTACACTGGTTGCTAATCTGTACATAGGTACGATTATTCATATGCAGTGGTGTGTACATGTGTGGTCCCAGGGATTTCTGGGCAATATTCTAGTGTCCTTTAGCCCACAGAAGGGAATTCCTTCATCACACGATCCTACTCTTCTCTCATTGCCCGGCTGTACAGAACAAGTGATTCCCGATCTGTGATTTTTCAATATGCTGAAGGCAGTTTGGGTTTGAATAAAGTCATTTTCTGTAATTTTGAATAGCAATTCTGTAGTTTGAGTTCCCAGAAACTGGAGAGCATAGATGGATTGCCGTGTTCTTAGACGCTGTCCCATATTTCTGTCAACAGTGTATTAGAAATAGCATGACATTTTAGTATGTGTTGTTGTTTTTTAACCTATGGCAGATGAGGCTAAAAGGCAGGGGTTATAGTATTTGTATGCTAATCCAAACTGTCTTATTAATATTTCATTTTTAAGGAGAATACAATTTAAAGATGACAAGACAAAGAGAGGGGAACCAAAATGCAATTAATTTTCAGACTAGGCAACTAGCAAAAGCAATTATTAAAAGAATAACCAGAATTTGAGTGACAGCAATTTGTTCATGGTGTGGTGTAATACTTGTCTCTTCCTCCAGATAATTTTAATGGTCTTTTATTGACTCTCATCCTCTCAATTCACATCCCTACATCCACATCTCTCATAAATCAATTCTTTGTGCTGAACTTCAGAAGTCTAAACAGCAATAAGAGCAGACGTGGCCGGTGGGGACTCACAGGTTTCCTGCTCATGGGAAAAGTTTGGCTGCTGTGCTATGCAGGCTCATCTGAGACTGAACCCACTGAAACATAGTATTTCTGAGTACACATGCATAGGATTGAGCTACACAATTCATAGATGAGATTGAGCTTTAGGCCCTGTGATGTTATTATCAGTATGTTTAGAATACTTTTCAAACAACAAAGGGAATGGGAAGCATCCTGTTCCCACAATGGCCAACCAGATGACTGTGGCAAACCCAGAGCTAGAACCTGGGCACCACTTGTGACAGGCAGTGGAGGTAGAACGTGGCCATTTACCCACAGTGCCCTCATTTAACTCTGGGAGGGCAAAATTATTCATAGAAATTGGTGAAAACAATTGTACCCTGTGACTCAAATAAACTTTGAAGAAGAAACCAAATAAATTAAAAGCAATTTTAAAAAATCAATGGCAGCAGCAACCAAAGGACACAGGGCATGTCAACAGAAACGGGCTTCTCGGAAGAGGTAGGTTTTGCATCCTCTCCAAAAGTCAGCAGAACAGTGGGGGGCAGATCCTTCCACAGCCTCAGACCAACTGCAGCAAAGACACTGCTTTTAGTCTAAAACCTGAGCAATCAAAACCCTATTTGCTTTGGCTGCTGCCTGCCCTCTGTTCTGTCCCTTTTACAGAAATCCTCAAAAGTTAAGCAAGAGGGAAAGAAACTGCGAGTTCCAATAGACTGGAAAGAATGGGAACCATGGAGAAGGGATTTCTCTACAGCAGAGACTTCCCTCAGTCACAAGCTCAAGTTTGCTAGACACACACAGGCGAAAGCAACTGACCCATTCTCCCCAAGTCTCCCTCTGCCCCATGCTGGCAAGCTGCCCTGGCCTGAGTGGGCAACCTTTTGGTGCTCACTCCCTCTAGCCTCTTAACTTCAGGTCATGTAAATACTTTTAAGCAGGGACGTGAAACCCAGCGAGTCACCTCTCTATACATGTGCACATAATGATGATGAACAGAAAGAAAGAAAGAAAGAACACTGAATGCTCCAACTGTTACCAGCTAGCAACAGTTTTTCTATGGCCACGTTATTACACTTATAAGCTAAGTAGGTGTAGAGCATTTTATTTAGATGAACCCTGCACCTCATTAGACCACCCTGTACTGTTTAAAATAATTACTTCCCCAGCTAAGATCTGTTAGATGGCTTAGATAATTAACTTCTTTACACATCAAAGTCTGATCATATGCATGTCCTATTTCCTTTCTTCCGGACATTAAAAAAAATCTCAGCCAAAAGCAGAAGCACTCAAATCAATTTTCTCCAATAAATCCAACTAACATGAAATTCAAAACCTACTGTAATATTCAGTAGGTCAATGTACTGCAGTTGTTTTTGCTTTGAATTTAAATGCAGCTGCATGCCATATTCTACAAAATGAATTCAGATGTTCAGATGGAGATGCAGATTATTTCAACATGCTGTAGTTTATACATGAACCCCCATAAGAAGATGATAATATTTGATTAACACTATTTAAAACTAGTAATTATGAGGTTCTAGCTAAATCTACGTGATATTTGCCAAATTCCTTTCTTCTGAAGGAAAGTCTGGTATGCATAAAAATAATTTAAAACGAAATGAAAAACATAACATTTAATTTAAAAAAAGCTTTTATTTATAGTCATCTGTATGAAAGCTATCATACTTTATCTGTAATCTGTTATTTTGCACACTGAATGCTGAGCAGTTTCCACTCCAGCCCAGATCAGGATATATCAGGGTGACTGGTACTGAATCTTATTTAGCATTACTTAAGAAAGTGAGCTTCCTTAGCACCACACAGCAAAGGCAGCGGGCCCATTCTAGTGGTTAACCACTTCCACACTATATCTGCATCCATGGTGGCATTACAGATGGAAAATAATCTCCTTAAGTGATCATGTGAATGCATATATATTAGGAGATGTAATGTAAGTATTACCAATGCCAACCATTTTCAAAGATGTGAAAGGATCAGTGTTTAAGATAGAAGAAACCTTGGCAGAAACCCTCTGGGTTATTTACCCGCTTGTAAGCAGGCAATAGTGCAGAGGATAGCAGAGGATAGCTTCAATTTATATGCGCTCTCTCCAATTAATCTGGAAGTAATGTGAAGCAAAACATAGGATAGTAATAAAGCACATCCTAGGAAAGAATGATTCCTTACTAAATTCCTTGATGTTCAGCACTTACACTAATTATTCCAAACTGCGTATTCCACCTTTTCCAAAATACAAATAGTAGTAGTAGTAGTAATTCATTATTTATACCCCGCACATCTGGCTGGGTTTCCCCAGCCACTCTGGGTGGCTCCTAACAGAATATTAAAAACACGATAAAACACCAAACATTACAAAATGTAAGACATACCTATTGTGGCAAGTGTTAGTGGCAAGGATCAATGGGGCAATGGCATTTTATGGACTTCTTTTTCTCCCTTTAAATTCCCCCCCTAAATTTCTCATCTAGAAAGTGAAATGGATAACACTTGCATGAAAATGAATCTGTGCGGCATTTTTAAAAGCCCAGTAAATTAATTACCCAAAATGACCAAACAAACGTTCCTTGAATTCCACGATATCAGCTGTATAAAATAGCTCATTAGCAGCTATATGTGTTTACATATCTACCTTTTGCACTCAACCTCAAATCTACTCAGAAACTTCAGTTGAATAGGATTAGTACACTACTATTTGTGAAATGGCAAGGAAGTGGGTAGGTGAGAAAATCCATAGCAATGATCATTTCTTATACAGCTATAACCAGTGCTTTTTTAAAAAGAAAAAAGGTGCAGATACTCACCATAAAATTGTTACAGTAAGTGCCACACTTTTGACATTTTGGGGGGGGGGAGGTGCCGGTACTGCACACCATTGAATACCCCCAGGAAAAAAAGCACTGGCTATAACCCTTCTTCCTCCCTCTTTTTGCCAGAATAATTTAGGTAAAGGTCTGACCCTGCTGATTATCTGCCTCCCTCAGCAACACACTTCTTGAGTTGTATCCAACCAAGCTGTTCTGTTAGCACAAGGACTTTTCCCTCTACAGCAGATCTTTATTCCCACAACCCCAATCCTCTCCAGATAGGTGGGGGAAACCGCATAACAGATTTTGGGGGTGTGGGCAAGGGGTGCATGAGAAGAGAGGAAGTCCTGATGCACAAGTGGGAAGTCCTTGCACTAGCCAGATGACTTCACTGGATAGAAACCCCTTGTGTCTGGCATAGGCAAATTTTAGCAATGCCATTTCCCAGATCGAAATGAGCATGTTTTGGCTTCAGCTGCCCCAACGCTCTTCACAGGCATTCTGGAACAATAAAGACAGCAGCTAAAGCTGTTTTCCACAGAGGTGCAAAAAACCTATAGGCAGACATGAGCTCCAACCAAAGGTTGCACTCCTGGTCAGTGCTTCACAGACATGATCTTGACCAACGTGCCTTGGAGTTTCATAACCCATGAAGAGACCTGGGATATGAAAACAACAACAAATTCAAAAACAGAAGTAATCTGCTCTGTACCTGCTTCAAGTTTGATTGTGAAAGAGTAGCTAGAGGACTGAGATGCATTTGGAGACTGAGAAAACAAGGCTACAGGCTAAATGAAATAGATAAAAGTTTTCAGACAGAGATTAGGTTTTTTAATTACTGCCATTGTAACCTCTGTGGGCAGACTCCAGTGGTGAGGAAGGGGCGCTTAGGGAACTACCAGGGAGAGAACTGCTTTGGGCTTCCATCTACTCAGCACTGCTCTCTAGGGACTATCACCATAGCTCATCAAACTAGCTTGTGCAAACCATAGTTTCAAAAATATGCTTCAACCCATGTTCTCTTATTTTAGTTGGCTAGACAGTCAGAAGTCATGCTTTGTCAACGTGGATATTATGATAGTTAAGTGTTCAAAACATGGCTTGATGCCATATCTGAATGAAATCAATATGTGACATAGATGTATGTGTGAATCAACCCAAGTTCCCTTACAAACCATCACAACAGGAAATGTGTACAGGGACCACAGGAAATACTGTTATTTTCTCATTACAATAAAATAGAATGTTGTAGACAGAGATTCCTATTTTGCTGCTCCTTGTGTTTCTATTCTTCAAGACTTGCAAGGGAGGGAGATTAATATTCTACTATTATATAAGCAAAACCAACAAATCTTGCTTGCTTTTCTATTTAAGAAGTGCCATAAGGAATTCATGACCATGGATACATTGCAGAGCCTTTAAGTTCACAAATTCTGATGCTCATCCTTCTTTACAACCTATTGCCACTCACTCATTATAAGGAGGAAGCAGGATTTTCTCCATTTAGAAAACATTGCAAAACATGTCATTCTCACTGATGTCCACTACAGAATGTCTATCTATGGCAGGAAGTTTTGTACACATGAGGTCTCCTCCCAAATGTAGCCCCTCCAGAATAGTATGAGATGTGATGCAGGTTGGGCTACGGAGGGAGGGGGGAGAGGCAAAACTTATATTCCACATGTAGAAGAGCAGGTCTGGATCCAAGCCATTATATTTGATATTGTTATTTTGGCAGGAACAGCATAATTAATGGCCAGCGCTTAAGGTGTAAGAATTCATGTGAGGTGACCAGCTCAATTTGCAGATTGGGACAGACAGCCCTCTGAGCCATTTTCTCGCACAAAGGTCCCATTGAAATGAATGGGAGCTTAGCAAAGCATCAGGCTCTTCCACAGCTCCCATGTCTTCCAAGAAGCCTAATACAAGAATAGCCTAATACACTGTGCCTCACACCAACAAGGAAACTGCAGAAATTTCATGCCTCCAGTAGTCCAAACCCACGCCTCAAGAAACAACAACATCCTGCCACTGTAATATTTGCATCGGTAGCCTCATGGCCGGATTAGAGCCATGTGCTCTATGTCCTTGGGGCTGGCAGGCGCAAGCTCCAGCTGCTGCAGGATGGCTGGCAGCATGTGACACCTCTGCTCAGAAATCTGCTCCAGCTGCCCATGTGCTATAGGGACAAGTTCAAGGCTCTTGCGTTGACACACAAAGCCCGGAACAACTTGGGTCCAGGTTACTTTAAAGACCCCCTGAGCCCTCAGAGCAGGTATCAGAGGAGTGCTGCTGTGAGCTGTCCCCTGCACTACAGAAGTTCAACTGGCCTCCATTGGAAGTCGGGCATTTAGTGTCAAGGTCCCAAGCTGAGGCAGACTATTCCAGCAGAGATTGGGCAAGGCATTCTTGCTTTTTTATTTTCAGCGGCATCTCTGGAAGAGTGGGATTTTTTAAATGCCAGCAGGCCTTTGCAGTTGTTGAAATTGATTAGCCGGTCACTTTAATGATTATCTGCATTGTTTTAATAGTGTTTTATTGTTGTATACCACCCTTATATTTTATGTTATAGGAGTATAGAAATAATTTTATACGTAAATAGAATATGGGGGGGGTAAATAAAACATATATACACAGGCTTCTGCAGAAAGCCACCTACAAATCATTTCTGGCACTGCGCATTATATCTTGGTTCCATAGATTGCAAGCTACTGCCCTGATGTTGCAGCCAACATTAGGAAAGCTGTGCTGGGGGTAGAGATGTAATATTGTAATAACTTTACAGAAAAAATAGAGGTAAATAAGGGCATTCTGATTTAGGGTGAATTATGCTTTGTATGTAGAAATTCTGAGGCAGCTCATTGTGACACAAATCGCTTAAAAAGGAGCAGCAGAAGGAGAAGAATATTTGTGGCTGGCTGGGGTACGGATAAGTAGTGAAAGCCTAGCAGTGAAAAATGGCAATATGTCAAATTATGTCATTTCTTATGCTTGCCCAAGAATCTTATGGGCTTTTTAAACTTTATTGGATACTTCACTAAAACAGCAGAATCAGCATAATTTGACTGCAGAAGCAATCAAAATCACATCAACATCTACTTGAACTTCTGAAAGCATGTTGACACATTTGTGAACATACTGAATTGTATCAGCATAGCTAATCTGGAGTCTCATGGTGAAGCTCTCTAAGGAATATAAGATTCTCTATCATTATAGCAAGAGGCGGTTCTGTTTTCTGTACTCACAACACAAACCAGATCTCACTAACAGTAACTCCAGGAAAAGTATTCTACATTCCTAGATGCCCTTGGAAACCTAAGTTGATAGTCCAATACAGGGTTGAATAAATATTCCCAGTTCTCAGGTACCAGTAATACCTACATCTTCCAAGTACTTGAGAGTTTCTCAGCCATGGCCAAAGTGAACCATTTCAGGTTGTCCAATGAATTCCATCCTCGGACTGCCTAACAAAATTAATTCTACTGATCAGAACCTGTGCCATTCAGCACCTATCTAAACATAACTGCACTCCAAATCAAATCATCTTTGCAAACCACACAAATTGCACTTGTGGCTCAATATGGAGAAGCATTATATTACAAGGTCAGTAGATATGAGGGCATTCATAGTAAGTTAACAACATGCCTGAAAAACTAAATAATGTTGTTTGGGCTTGTAAATTGACTAAATTGAATTCACAGAAGAAGAACAGCAATTACTGAGAAAGTAGGAGCAGCACACAAGGTTGTGATTTGCAGATGTTTTAACAGCCACAGCTATCATACGAGTGGAAGTAAGTGAAAGGCACTCTGGCACTCCTAGACTCCGAGACAACTTGGGCCCCCAGTGACAAATCTGGAAATCTATGAAACTGAACATGGAAGAGCATTTGTGTAAAAATAATCCCTGTGTGGTGGTGTGCTAGAGTGCCAAGCCAGGCAGAAGACCTGGGTAATTCCTTACTAGATCATGTGACCAAACTTTCCAAGGGGAGAGATATACCGGTAGTAGTCATGAGAGACTTCAGTAACCTTGATATTAGAATTACCGTATTTTTCCGTGTATTGGACAAGGTTTTTTGACACAAAAATCATGTCAAAAAACTGGGGTCGTCCAATACATGGATAGTGGCATGGGGGGGGGAGATGCCGCTGCGTGCATCTGGGGGCGCTGGCTAGTGGTGTGCAGCTTCTCCCAATGCTGCAGCGAGCGGGGAGTGATCTGGGGCGCTGGCTGGCGGTGCGCAGCTTCCCCCGATGCAGCTGCGAGAAGGAAACACTCCCTACCTGCGTGCGCGAAATGATCTAGGGAGTTTTTCCTGCCTGCAGCTGCGTGGAGGGAGAGGCTCAACAACTTTGGGCCATCTCCCCTCATTTTCTTAAAATTGAGCCCCCCAAAATAGGGGTGGGTCTTATACATGGGGGCGTCTAATAGACGGAAAAGTACAATAGTTTAGAATTCTTAGAATTCTGCTAAGAATGGAAGGTCAAATAAATCCCTGGTTTGCCTTGCTGATAATTTCATCTAGGAGGTGGAAATAGAAACAAAAGGATCTGGTATCCCAGACATGATCCTCACCAACAGTGAAGAGGCAGTAAGGCAGGGGCTATGAAGTATATGCAACCAAGGAGTAGAGGACAGAATAATCCCTTGCTTAAACTGAAGGCAATTATTTAGGCTTGGAAAGCGAGTCAAATATTGTCAACTGTCATTTGACCCCAGTCAAACATACAATGCATACTTCTGTGTGTCATTATGGTGTCATTACCTTAGTGCTAGTTATCTCCTAGCTCTGCAGCGATTGGGGCAAAACAAGCAGTGAAGCAAAGTACTATAATTTTAGACATCTCCAAACAGAGGCAAAAGTCTAGCAGGCAGCAGGCCAGACTAGGACCAGGAAGACAGGCGTAGGTTCGAATCCTCACCTGGCCATAAAGCTCAATGGCAACATTGGGCCAGTCGCATACTGTCAGCCTCAGAACAACTCCATGAGTAGATTAATATAAAATGTTGCGGGACTACAATTCCCATCATCCCCAACCACTAGTCCTGCTAGCTAGGGATGATGGGAGTTGTAGTCAAACAATATATGGGGACCCCAAGGTGGAGAAAGGCTGATGTGCATTATGCTAAGTTCCTTGGGGGTTAGGAAGCAAAATAATTTACTGTCATAAGAAACACAAGCATCAATTATGTTGATAATATTCTGTTGCTCTCAAAAGGTTATTGCTTTTAAAATACTTGACCATTTTGTGACAATATTTGGCCCAAATCTTTTTTGACGAGTCCAATTCTCAACCTAGAATTATGCTGTTATGAACATAACCAAATGAACTGTGGTGTTTTCATGATCATTTGGTGGAATATGTCACTCCAAAACAATTAAGCTTCTGAGGAACAGTTGAGGGAGTTGGGTATATTTCGCCCGTATCCTGAGACTGAGGGGGAATACAACATGCATCTTCAAATATCTTAATTTGGGCTGCCAGATGGAAGATGGAGCAAGCTTGTTTTTGCCTGCTCTGGAAGGAAGGACTTGAACCAATGGCTTCAGGTTACAAGAAAGGAGATTCAGACTAAACATTAGGAACAGCTTTCTGACTGTAAGAGCTGTTGGACAGTGGGACAGACTCCCTTGGGAGGTGGGCTCTCCTTTTTTTGGAAGTTTTTAAGCAGAGGCTGGATGGTCATCTGTCATGGATGCTTTAGCTGAGATTCCTGCATTGTAGGGGGTTGGAATAGATGACCCTGGGGGTCCCTTCCAACTCTACAATTCTGTAATTCACACTGAACAGATTGCTGCCTGAGGCAATCACCCTCTCGTCAGCAGAAGAGAGCACAAGTGGAAGCAGAGGTCTAACTAGTTTCCTCCCCACCCCTCTGTGTGCATTACATTTCTCAATAGCCTCCAACATTCCACTCAATTAATTTCTGGGGGATTATCACACTTCTTGGGTTTGGCCTTGTGCCTTAATGTTGCCCTTGGGGTGCATATAATCACAGGGAATGCAGTGTCTAGCATGTCTTATTGCTTTAGGAGCTCATGCAGAAATGTCATTAGCTCCTAACTTTCAACCGTGCCTAAGATTATTATGCAAATATAATTGCTAAAACATATACATTTATTAAATTGCACACTGCTACATGTTAACATGTAGTTAATTGACTAATCACATTTCAGACACTTCCTCTGTGTTTAATAAGCCCACAAAAGTCATTCTTCAAGCTTCTGACACTGATCTGAAACAAGGTTGGCAACTCTTACAAAAATCTTTTGAGCAACAGAAGAAAAAAAAGTAAGAGAATCTTAAAATCTGGAAAATAAATCACCCAGTCAAAAAACAAGTGCAGCAAATGCAAAGATTGATTATGTGAATCGGGACCATGGTTGAAAAAAGTATGCAATAAATTCCAAGGGGAGATTTATAAATGTTTTGTAAAAGTATATTATTATGACTTATGGTGTTAAGAAGAATGCTCAAAACCGGAAGCAAGACAACCTCTTAAGGGTGGGGTTGGGGTTGGGGGGAGTTCCAAACAAGGTATTCCATAAAACACCTCATCAACTACATTCACTGACCAGTTCCATTTAACTTTAAGTTGCAAACCATCTAGTAAGTTCAGTCTTGGAAACATTCCGAAATTAACAATGCACCATTAATATTTCAACGTTTTGCCTTAACACATTCTCAAATGTTTCCTTCTGGAACGCCAAATGCTTTACACATATGTGGTGTGATTTTTTTAAAGAATGTGTAGATTTTATGTATTGAATATAGTCCCAGATATACACAAACTACTGGGTGAAATCGAAGGAACTGGGGTAAGGGTATGTAATTTCTAAATCCCTCCCAAATGTTCCCCATTTCACACACAATGGCGGTAACAACAAAGCCTTATGAATTTAGCTTTTGCAGCCTATGCATATGCATGAAGTGATATAATCAGTTGGCAAATACCCACACATGGTATGTACTAGGGACTGCTAATCGTGAAGTCAGTGGGAAATGAAATGCAAAGAAGTACTGATGTCATTAATTGGTTGTTAATAAACAATGGTGCTGGTAACACTGGCATCCTGGCAGGATAAGCCAATTAACACATATAGTGCGATAATAATCCATGAACCCAGAACAGATAGCACTGAACGCCTCTTCATGTAAGCCTCCCTTTGAAATTATTCCATTCCAATATGGCCACCTTAAGATCAGTTACAGTGCCCTGTAAGGTTAAAATGTCTCTCATTGTTTTTTCAGTATTGCCAGTTCTGATATCAGATCTCTGTCCGTTTTTTATTCTGCACAGAGACTGCCTGTTTGTCCTATGTAGAATGCAGAAAGGTATTGCTGGTAGATTATGGCTTATGTCATGCTGGAAGATGAGCAGGTGCAATATCCTCTAATGTTGTTGGGAAATTATTAGGTCCTGTCATAAGGGCAGAGTCTGCATCTGGGTCTGCCACAGAGTCTGTAGAAGCAGAGGAACTGCTACTACAGATACATCAAGAGATTTGACCCTACTCTTTGTGGACTGAATCATCACTGTGGATGTTTATAACTTTACATGTATTAATTTGGTGGCCCTGCAGACTGGCGGGGGGTTTGCACAGGTATTCTGCAACATGTCACTGCCTGAATGACGTAGAATGGTGGCACTAGAAGGGACCCCAAGGTCCAGTTCAATCCCCTGCAATGCAGGAATCTCAGCTAAAGCATCCACAACAGATGGCCATCCAACCTCTGCTTAAAATCCTCCAAGGAAGGAAAATCCACAATCTCCCACTGTCAAACAGCTCTTACTGTCAGAAAGTTCTCTTTGGTGTTTAGTAGGAATCTCCTTTCTTGTAACTTGAATTGGTTTGAGTCCTACCCTCCAGAGGAGAAAACAAGCTTGCTCCAACTTCCATGGGACAGCCCTTGAGATATTTGAAGGTGGCTCTCATATCTCCTCTTCGTCTTGTTATTCATGCTTCTCCATGTGCATTAGTGGTGGATTTATACAGGATCACCCAAACATCATTTTGCTTTATTAGCTGGTCTACAATGCTTCCCAAATGCTTCCAGCATGATGGCTGTCCAGAGAGGCCCTATTGCCTTATCTCATGAGAGCCAGTGTGCTGCAGTGGCTAGCTAGAGGGCTGGACAGGGATGAAGGAGGCCAGGCTTCAAATCTTTCGGCCTAGTCTAGTCTACCCCACTGGGTTGTTGAGAGGATAGAAAGAGGGGGGAGGGAAACCATGAATGCCACTTTAAGTGTCTTTCATAAAAGGTGGGGTTTAAATGTAATAATTGCATATAGGGCAACAAAAGCAGGTCAAATGCCCCTGCTCCAGAACATTTGTGAAATTTGCAGAATTTCAGCAGGAAGCAAGAAGACATGCACCAATTAGAAATGAAACAGTATACTCACCCCAAACCTTTTGTAGGCACAAGCCATATTAAAAGTGGGGTGCATATAACCACCTCAATACCATTAGCATCAATAATCAGGAATGCAAATTTAAAAAGAGCAACTGGGGGGCTCTTGGCTTACCATGAGAGGATATCTCTGTTACCAGCACAACCGTCTGTAATGACCACAGATAATTATGTAATTATCAGGTCTGTACTTTTTCTTCATCTCGTTTCCCTGACCTCAATGTCTGCGGTTAACTCACAATTGTCTATATATGTACTTTGACTGAGGATCACACTTCATGCATCTGTTGAAGTAGACCGTAGCCCACAAAAGCCTATGTCATAATACTGACAAACAAATGCAACATACCCAAACAAAACATCTACAATTTATATACTACACATGAAAAAATATAGTCACATTTGAAGTTTATCATATAAGACACAGTAAGAGCCTTGCAAGATCAACCCAATGGCCCATCTAGTCCAGCATCCTGTTCTCACAGGGACCCAACATATGCCTATGGGGAGCTTGGAAGCGGGACCTGAGCAAAAGTGGGTGGCAATGTTTTTCTCTCTCTTTTAACATGACAACTCGTGGATACTGAATGAAGCAGAAGTTGAAAAATTCAGGACAGATAAAAGAAAGTTCTTCTTCACACAACATACAGTTAAACTATGGAACATGCTCCCATGGGAGGCAGTGATGGCATTGGGAGGCCTCTTTTAACATTCAGATGTTATGGAGAAATAGAACTGAGTGTCCTCAGCATACTGATGGCACATCGCCCTGAAACCCCAACTGGCCACCCCCAACGGCCTCATATAGTAAATAGCTGCCAGGGGGCCAAGAGGCACTCTCCCAATGCTACTCTCTGGACCTGAAGGTAGGATTGGAACCGCTGTAATACATTGTCCCCAGTCCCATGGGTCCAGGATGGTTGATGGTCTTACTTAAGTGCTGATGAGGGACCCAGAAGCAGGAGCAAGGTCACACTCCCTGTGTGCTGCTCTCTGCAGAGGTCATCCATCAGGGCAACCAAGGGCGACTCAGGTCTGTGGCCCGGACTGAACCCAGGCTGGAATGGCTCTAAATAATCTGTGCCCTCCAATAATGCCTGTAGCTGCCCCACCATGGCTCTCTCCACCACCCTCCCCCAAAGGGGATACTGCCAACTGGTCAATAGTAGTTCCAAGGCAAAGGGCCCAGAGCCAGTTTTAGAAGTGGTTTTATCACGGCCTCTTTCAATGCAGCACGGATCACCCTCACGCAGCAAAGCATTAAGGACCCTCTGGACCCAACCAGTCAGCCCCACTCTGTTAGCTTTGATAAGCCAGGAGGGTCGGGGGTCAAGCACCTTGTTCACATCTGCTGACTGCTTAAGGTGGTGCAGCAACAAAACTGCTAGCACATCTGCAAAGCTAAGCAGGATCTGGGATGGTTTCAAACTGGACGGGGAAATTTCATGTTGAGATTCCTGCATTGCAGGGGGTTGGACTAGATGGCCCTCGGGGTCCCTTCCAACTTTACAATTCCATAGTTCTGTGATTCCGTGTGGAAACTTATCCCACAAAACATCCTCCAGAGTGGCACTGAGCACTTCCACCGTAACTGCAACTGGTTACGGAGTGAGGATGGAAACTGACCGGAAGCTGAAATACGCTACGGAGGAATACAGTAATTCCGAGGAGCAGCTGCTCCGGCTCCGACAGAGACCCGGCCGCCCGCCCGCCTTCCTTCCTCTCTCGGCAGCCAATGGAAGCCCTCGCCGGGGGAAGGGGCCTCGCTCGCGGCGCTCCTGGGCCGCCGCCGCCGCCGCCTCGCCTCTCCCTCCCCGCTGACCTCGCTGCCGCGTCAGGGGCGCCCGCTCCGCCTCCTCGCCGCCGCCGCTGCTCCTCCTCCCGCCCCGGACTCGCGGCTGCCGCTGCCGCTGCTGCTGCTGCTGCCGCCGGGCCGGCCTGCTCCGCGGGGGCCGCGCCGACGACGAGGGGCGGGCCGGGCGCCCCGGCCGCTTCCTCTGCGCCTGCCCGGCGCCCGGCGGGAGGAGGCGCCGCTGGGCCGAGGGCGGGACGCGGCAGAGCAGCAGCAGCCATCTTCGTCCCAGGTGCCGGGCCAGCTCCTCTGGCGGCGGGGCTGGCCAGGCGAGGCCTCCTCCTGCAGAAGCCTCGCGCTGGGCCAGGGAGGAGGAGGAGGAACACAGAGGAGAAGAACCAAACCCAAGTTGCACCCGAGACTCCGCTGCTGCCTCTTAAAGCTTCCACCGCAGTTTGTCACTGGAGGGCATGAGCCCCACTGCAAAAGTTTGTTGTGCATCATATTCATGCACTCGGACACCTCTTGTGGCGAAATTCCTCCTCCCCAGGGGTCAGCAGGGGCAGACTTGGGTAGTCTTACAAAATATGGACACACATTTTTGGTGTGGCACCCCAAAATGAATTTTCTATGTTGTGCATCATCTCGATTCTGTGCCCGCTTGGTTCAGTGCCAGCCCCACCCTAAATCCAGCGCTGTGGTCAGTCAGGGGCTACATGCAGAACCAGAACCAAAGTAGGCAGGATACACACACACTTGGTCTCTCTTTCTTTCTCCCACCCACATAAAATTAGGCTGAGGGTCTCCAGTTGCTTCCCAGTGTGTCATGAATGTGTGTAAAATAAATGGAACTCTGCTTATAAACAAGACCCTTATTTGTGGGTAGGGGTGCAATAGACCACTGCATCCAGTCTGCACAGTACATGGGCAGCCATTACCGTATATTAGCTGATGGCCAGGTCTTCACATGACTGACAAGACAGTTATAGCAGCGTAAACTATGTGCAGGTGGCTTCTATTTTTTGGAGTAATAGTGACTATTTGGAACTTTAAAATACTGCTAGTACCATCCTGAATTGAACTCAGAAATCATGAAATTCAGCTCTCTTGAATTTGGCCTCTTTGTGGCCTGTTCCACTCAATAATCAGGTGGTGACATTTTGAAGCAGCTGTAGCTTCTGAGAATTTTTCAAGGGCACAAAGCTTTGGTGACTAAATAAAACCTGGACTGTGACCGTCAACCCTGGCAGTATCTGGGAACAATCCATGGGGGATGCCCATTGCCATGCTGCCCATCATGTGAACATCCAGAATCCAGAGGTTGAACGAAAACACAATACGGGATTAGATTAATTTTACAGCCCAAGCCTATGTAAGTAAGTCCCAGTATGTTCAAAGGGGGCTTCAGTCTCATTCGGTAAGGTAATTCTTGCTTTCTTATTAGTTGAGGGCTTCTGTAGCAAAATAATGCTGTGTCTGCTGACCAAGCCTTCTTAGGGTTTTCTAAACTTTACAGCATGTTTTTCTTCTTTCAATAATGTCAGCACCAAAAAAAGGCCATAAAAAACCTTTCTCTCTTTGTAGGTCACCTTTAAGATACTTAGGTCATTATGAGCGGTCTCAGAATTTCCACATATTAGAGGGGGCCCAAACCATAATGTGCACCAAACTTCACATTAGAATAGGCCTGATTTACTCTGTCACTTGTTTTAACTTTTATGGCTCTTCAAAACGTAGAAAATGGGAAAAGATATACTTTTTCTTCTTGCAGCACAGCATGTAATTTGCATCATTCACTAACATTTTAGTACTGCTGGACATTACTTGAACTCAGAAACTAGATAGTAACAGTTCCTGTCTAAACAGAGGACTGGGAGAGTTTCTAAAGCATATAACGAAAACAATGGGAGGCTCCATAAATTCATCACACAAATCTCTAGCCTGTCAATACGGTCATTAAATGAACATGAAGCATAGCTACTTGAGATGGTTGTAGTCTGTTTGCACAAAAGGAAAACACTCCTATCAAGTGAGTTTGTATCATTTTAGTCTCTTGCAGCAAATGGCACCTTATAACTAACATTGTTTATGTGGTATCTGAAGAAGTACGCATGCATGCGAAAGCTCATACCAAGAACAAACTTAGTTGGTCTCTAAGGTGCTACTGGAAGGAATTTTTTTATTTTTTATTTTGTTTTGACTATGGCAGACCAACACGGCTACCTACCTGTAATTGTTTATGTGGCAAACTTTCCTGGAGTTTGCACTTTTATGGGTGAGTTACTACTAATTTTGAAAAGAAAGGATTCCAACTGTATAACACATGAAATTCTCCATGCTTGGGGAATGTGCCTGTGTAAAAGCCACAACCAATATGGAGCCATTTGGAAAGGAACAATGATTTGTTTCCTCCTGCAAGGAGGTCAAAGCAAATGCCAACATGGAAAATCCACTTTCTCTGTTCAAGAAATTATGCCCTACTTAAATCCAAATAGTTATCGTTGTTGATGGTTTGCAATAGAGGCAAATTCTTTTATGCTTAATATTGTTCTGCTCTTGGTAGCTTTCTTTGCTGTTACTAATACTTTGCTGTCACCATAGAAACAATCTAGGAGGAATGTTGGAATTACAGAGTTTTTCTGCATTCAATTTTATTTCATTTTCTGTCCAACTGTATAAATTATAGAAAAATGTTGCACATGTGAAATTGCAGACTATATCAGTTACAAATGCTGTTTTATTTTGTGGTATAGATTTTCTCTCCTACAGGAATTCAGCTTTAACACATTTTTTGCTTAAAATGTAGCCCCACAGAAGTGCATTGCATAGAAAACCTGCAATGAAAAAAATCATATGGGCACCCTACAAAATTAGCATTTATGTAGCCACTGGTTTAGATTGTGGTAAAACTTATTTTTGCAGGGGGGGGGGATATATTTCAACCTGACAGTGAAACAGAGAGAAGGCATCTGTACCAACAATGGTGTCTCAAAGAGGCACTAAAAACAGATTTAATGGTCCAACACATTTCAAAGAAAGTCTTCCTCAGGAATAAATTACCTTTGGCTGCATTCACATGTAATGCTAAGTCATCATTTGCTTAGCTGACCTGTGTTTTTAATGTGTTAGCCTGTCAGAGCTAACGCACAGGAGTTGGGACGGATGGTAAGCAGCGAAGAAGCACCGACAGGATTGGTTTCTCTGCTCCTCCGGCAGTGGCGTAGGAAGGAGGGCGGAGGGGGCGGAGCGCCCCAGGTGCCACTCTGGGAGGGGCGACAAGATGGCCCCTGCCTCCCCCCAGGTGTAGAGCAGCCAAGGGTGCGGCGTCCGTACGGGCTGCCATGCAAGCGGACTGCGCATGTGCGGTATTCCGTATGGAGTGTGCAAACATGGGTCTGTACGGGGTACTGCACAGGCGCCGCCCCCGGTTCCGGGGGGGGTGACAAAAAAAATTTCGCACCGGGTACCAACTGGGCTTGCTACACCAGTGTCCTCAGCTTCCATCCTGCTCTCTGCAGAACTCTCAGCAGGATTTAACCTGTCATACATCAGCTGATGAGTGAGGGTGCTTTGTTTTTAGAGCCAAGTCTTGCTGCTTTGACTTGGCTCACCAGTTCTCTGTGGGTGCAGACCAACACCGAACCCCTCCTCCTCCTCCTGCCAGCTGACATCACCACCATTGGGTGATGACAGCTGATTGACAGGTGGGCGAGGTTTTGGCCTCATGGGTTGGACCCCCTTTGGGACCCAGGTTGACCAGCAAGCTGGAGGTTCCCCACTCCTGGTTTAAATAAGCTTAATACCAGTAAGCTATGGACCAAAGATTTACTGCACGGTCATCTCAATCAAGATATAATCCCAGATGCATTGAAACAAACAGACCTAATAAAATTATCAAAATATGGATAAAATCATCAGTTTTAAAATCAGATATATATAATTAAACTGGGTAGACATGTAATTATTTCAGAACGTCATTCACCACGGTCTTCACATGTGGGTGGTTGCAGCTGCAGAGGCTAGCAAGAGTCCAAAGTGCCTGTAGCTTGGGCATCATCTTAGAAGCTGGAGAAGATGGTGGCCCAGTCCCAAGAGGGGGAATCTGAAAGAGGAGGTGACCTTCCTGGAACCCATGGAGGAGGAGATATCCCTGGAAAGGAAGGCTGAGTGGAGGAGAGAGTCTGCCTTGTGCAGTTGCCATGCTCTGGAGCTGGTGTGATGGTAGTAGGAGTGTCTCCACCTGAAAGAACATCTCCAGCCCCATCCACCCCCATCGTTCAGCCCGGACACTGAGGTCCAGCGCCGAGGGCCTTCTGGCGGTTCCCCCACTGCGAGAAGCGAAGTTACAGGGAACCAGGCAGAGGGCCTTCTCGGTAGTGGCACCTGCCCTGTGGAACGCCCTCCCATCAGATGTCAAAGAAATTAACAACTATCTGACATAGAAGACATCTGAAGGCAGCCCTGTTTAGGGAAGTTTTTAATGACTGATATTTTAATGTATTTTTAATCTTTTGTTGGAAGCTGCCCAGAGTGGCTGGGGAAACCCAGCCAAATGGGCGGGGTATATATTATTGTAGTAGTAGTAGTAGTAGTAGTAGTAGTAGTAGGCCTGGCTCCTGGAGACTCTTCCAAATGTTGCAGGATCTGAGTCTTCATCCTCTGTCCCAAAGAGAAGACAGCAGAGCTCAGGAAGGTCCTGACAGAATTGACATGGTGGCAGTAGCCAGAATCAAACCCTTGGCTGCCATTTCTAACAGCATGGTGTTTTAGACAGTCCTCTGTATAAATGTAATGGAGTCCAATAAATTCTAAATATTTTTTGTTGTGTAAGTCATAGTTTAAGATCCATAGACACCTTTGCTACAGAAGCTGAAACACTTCCCACTGACTAGGTAATATAGGAACCTCAAATTCTTTGTTCCACTCATTTCTTGAAATCTGCATATCAAATTGATTTATTGAAAGCAAATTATCTATAAAAAGTAATCACGGGCTTTTTCATTTCAAAGGATTTGACCAATATTTCTAATATCTCTGGTATCTCAAAAGCCATAAAAGCCACCCCTTCTCTCCTTGGGCTGCTGTGCGTTCCAGAACTTCCTGACAAGGGAGCTGAACAAGGGCAGCCACAGGATGAGGAGAATGGGCCTCTTGCTTTGTCATACATCCCCCCCGACCTCTCTTTTTTATTTTAAAATAATTTTTATTCATTTTAAAGAAGAAAAAACATAAAATAAAAAAGATCACAAAATACAAAAAAAAATACAAAAACAAAATTATAAGACAAAATAGAAAAACAAAAATTCTTCTTACCATAACATAACTTTCACTGTACACCGTAACTGACTTCCCCCTGCCCCCCCCCTTTCTGAATTTCAAATCCCCAATCTTTATTGGCGGTTTCTAGGAAAATACAATCTAAACCAAAATTTCTTTCAATCCAATTTTAAATTTTAACCTAATTCCAAAATAAATTCTGAAAAACCTATAATTTATTCCCTAAGCTTTAATAAATGTTACATTATTTTTTTCCAAGTATAATTTAAATTTCTTCCAATCTTTTTCCACCGTCTCTTCTCCCTGGTGCTTTGTCATACATTTTTGTAGACGTGTGGAACGTAAAAGTTAGAACATGAAGTCTGGCAATCCCATGTTTCTGTGACTAAAACTGCTTAATGAAAGTCATTACTGTTGCCAGTTGTGCTTCTGTTCTTTGGATGACTAAGTGCCGTCCTAGGAAGTATCACAAACACAAACTTGCACTTACTGTACTGCTCCCACCCACTCGCAACTAATGCAAGCAAGTGTTGCTGACCTAAGTGTGGGACCAATAAAGAGAGATGCTGGTACATTAACCAGCAGATCCTGGCATTCATCCCA
The DNA here is from genome assembly GCA_034641385.1 of Darevskia mixta. Lineage (NCBI taxonomy): Eukaryota > Metazoa > Chordata > Lepidosauria > Squamata > Lacertidae > Darevskia > Darevskia mixta. Next base: position 3,170,216 of record JAWWNH010000130.1, read on the forward strand.
ATGACAATGGGGCTGCCTGGCTGGTTCTTGAAGGAGAGGCTGGGCAACATGTACTCCTGTTAGGCAGGGGGATGGCAACGTTTAAAGGCCAGTGGGCACGTTTGAAATTTTGATAAAACGCTGTGGGCGTCTTTCACAAAATGGTATAACATAAAACTGCTGCCTCATCTAAAAGAGCAGTAAAAGAGACAGGACCCCCACCCACCCAAAAAGTTGCAGGCATGCCCCCACCTTGGTGAGGAAAGCGCACCTACACCAGCAGCCAAGATGGAAGGAGGGGCAGCCAACGAAATGTGGGCATGGCTGAGGTGGCATGTTCAGTGGAGGAGAGGTTGACCAGAGCAGGGAGAACAGACCTTTGTGCACTGTGGATTTGTGAGAGACTACACACACACTGAGATCTTTTGTGGATACAGTAGGAGATACTGGTGGGCACTACATGGGCAACCCCATACATCAGAGAGTTACCAGAATGAGGCCATTGGTTTATGTGCCAGTCACGCTGAAAGGCTCTCTCCTTGCTCTTTGCAGTTGTGTGATGGTGCTGTTTCACTCAGCTCAGTTCCCACATACTGTGTGGAATTCACTGTCACACTAATACGATTATTCCACCAGCACCAGCATTTCTGCTTGTTATAGGACAATATCCCCTTTTCCTCCCCCCCCCCTTATGTTGTTCTGAGGGTTATCTGAATCCTCCAGAGTGGATTGGGAGGGTCGTGTAGGGATGTGTATAGATGCTAGGAGAGGATATATTTACTAGATATTGTCCTTCTTTCCTCATGTTTGTGAGTTCAGCAGAGTGCATCTCTTTGCAGCTTAAAAGGGAAGCTCAGGTGGACGAGTTTTAGCCTTCTAGTTTAAGTAATCCAGGATGCTTTAAGGCAGAAAGTTCACCTGGCACCTTCATTACATATTTTAGGCACCAGGTGAAAACCAGGCCTTTGGCTGGTTAATATTCTACAGCCTTTTAAATGTGTCTGTTGGGGGGGGGCATTGTTTTGCTGTTTTGCTTTACTTATTTGTTTTTATCCTGTGCTTTATTATGTGAACCACCCTGAGATCTTATGACGAAGGACAGTATATAAATAAAATAAAATAGTAACTTTCATACATGTTGCAACAAGATGCAGGGAAGACGGTATCCAAGACTCTTGGTCTCTTTTCCAAGTTCTGGGGGAGAAGGTTCTGTCGTCATTAGAAACCTTTCTGCCATTGCTTCTTTGTGGTACCTGTTTACCCTGCTATCCACTGATTTTCTTTGTTTTCTTGTTCCTGCCCATCTGCCCAGACATTGAAAGGGGAGCGGGGATGTGATGCCAGATCCTTTTCTTTTTGCTTTGTAAAGGGAATTTGAGGGACAGGGAGTTTTATCTGTTTGGGGCTCCAAAGGATCTTGTGCAATGCTAGAAATTCTCTAGCCTAGCTCAGAAGCAGAGGAAACAAGAGAAGTCCAGCTCTGCAATGTTTTGAAAGCCATGAATTGTAGCCAACTAAGTTCAACTCCTGCTAACCTAGCAGTTTGAAAGCACGTCAAAGTGCAAGTAGATAAATAGGTACCACTCTGGCGGGAAGGTAAACGGCATTTCCGTGCGCTGCTCTGGTTTCGCCAGAAGCGGCTTAGTCATGCTGGCCACATGACCTGGAAGCTGTCTGCAGACAAACGCCAGCTCCCTCGGCCAGTAAAGTGAGATGAGCGCACAACCCCAGAGTCGTCCGCAGCTGGACCTTACAGTCAGGGGTGCCTTTACCTCTAAGTTCAACTCAGAGTAGACCCGTTCTTAATTGATAATGTTAATATTTTTTTTGTAAACAGCCTAGAGGTTATATTCCAATCAAGTAGTATATATATTTTGTTAAATAGATAAATTTAAACCAATGGGCATGAATATCTTAAATTCATGACTTTCAGTGGGCTTGCTCCGAGTATAACCGAGTTGGACACAATCCCTATCAATTTCTTATTATTTTGTTGCGGTATTTTTTTGAGAGCACTTCGTTCCCATTTTTTTCTCACTAAAGTAACCTGGTCCTCTTGTCCCACAATGCCAGGCAGCCACTTGTGCAAGTGTAAAGTATGTGTAGCACAGTTGCTATTGCATCCATTCCTTGCATCAAAGGGACACCACAGTTGACAATGGGTGCCAAAGTGAAACAGACAGAAAACATTCACACTGTTCATTGCAACGCTGCCAACATCCATGACTCCTGGGGCTGTGTGTTGCCTGCACAGTAGAAATGGATGAGCACTTCCGTCTCACCACACATAACTCCCACAACCTTGCACCACAATTGTGCAGACAATGACACATTGCAGGGAGCCTGGATCATTTTAAACCATGAAGCCTCATTGCCTGGGAACAACCAGGAGTGCTGAATGCTAGGGGGGGAGTGTTCCCTTAACTTTGCTGAAGCTTAACTAGCTATCTGAAAGAAAAACCGCAAACCCTAAACAGGAGGAGGCGGCGGTGCTGTTGGTTGGGTTTCCACCTGCTGGTTATGGCGCTGTCACTCACAGGGGCTCAGGGGCCAATCAGCGTCCACTTCTGAGGCTGAGCAAGGGATGACCTCCAGGCCATCTGATCTGAGAATCCTGATTCCTCCTCATCCTCAGATCCAGTCAGGTCTTGGGCTTCGCTCAGTAACAGGGAGGGTGGTCCAGATTATCCTCTGACAAATAATCCTCTGGCTGAGGCATGGCACTCTCCTTGCTCAACAGATGTAACACCAGTATAGAACCACACCCATAAAAGGAAGTTACTGAATAAAAGGGGTGTGATAACTACCTTTGACAGTTCTACTTTATTAATCCAGTTATGTGAGATTAAATATATAAATTGCTGCACCCCTTCTTCACTGCTATGGAAAATGACTGGAAGACAATGTGAACTTGGGGCAAGGATAGAGTGCAGACGGGCAGGACTTGGGAAAGGGGGCAATCACACTAGAGATGCCACTATAGCCCCTAAACATGGTAGAGGGCAGAGTCCCCAGTGCAATGACTTTCTGGAATACTGAACAAAACATAGCCCCCAAAAGGAGGGGGAGGGCTGGGTTGTCATACATGGTGGGTGGGGCTGCTTTGAACCTAGTGGATCACAAGTTTGCGCATATTGTTCTTTTTGAAACTTTCGCTCCATTTGGACCTATGTACACATGCAATACTCAAGAAGATCTCCTCAGCTGATCATAATCATCCATCCAGACGGGCTACACATGTGGAGCATTTATATCTTTATAGGGAGAAAAACTCAGCAATTGCGATCACTGAGATCGGGTGTCCCAGTGCATCCCCCCGCCCCTGTGGAACTTGCCCCAGCCATTCTGTTGGCTGGGGCCCACTCCCAGGCAGCCCTGACCCTCTCCCCTTCAGAACAGAACACAAACCATACAACAAACCAATAGAACAATAGAAACAACCCCCCCCCCAACAATAATAATTTACAATCATGCTAAAATTAAACTAATCCCCAGCCCCAACCAAACGTCCATCCCACCCACCCCACAAAAAAAACAAAATTCAAAACATCACAGATTAAAAACTATTTAAAACACCTAAAAACATTTAAATTACTTAATAACATTAACACCGGGGGGGGGGGCTGGCCCTTGTCCTTGTCTCACCCCCTTAGACAGGCAGGCTTTATAATGCTGCCTCAGCTGCTGTTCCCACTTTGCCTGCCTGCCTGCCCAGGGACCTGGTCCCTGCATTGGTCCTTGCAGTTCTCTTTGCTTCTGTAGCAGCAGCAGCAGCAGCAGCAGCAGCAGCAGCAGCAGCAGCAGCAGCAGTCCTCCAAGTGGGAGATCCAAGTGGGAGAGACAGCAGTCGTCGTCCCCAGCAGCAGCAGCAGCAGCAGCAGCAGCAGTCTCTGGGTGGGGGGAGATGGCAGTCCTCACCAAGGGGATATTCCTAGGGCATTAATTTTAAGAGAAGGGTCATCCCTGGAAGTTATTTTCAGTGCTAAGCCTTCACCCAAGTCCATGTGAAGTGAGTATGTCTGTGCATGCACAGCATTTCCCCCTCACTGCTAGGTCTCCGCCCCTATACCTTTGTGGTTTCTGGAAAAGGCAACCTCAACGCTATCACCTCAAGGGTAGGCTTCCAAGAAGCTGTAGGCACTGGTGGTTGTCAACTGTTCTCCTCAGAATAATCCTGACATGTAAATTAGAATGAGTGGTGGTGGTACGTGGTCATTCAATGAACTTCAAGGCGGAGTGTGGATTTGGACCGTGATCTTTCTGCTCTAAATCCAACACTCTTTTGTGAACCACTGATCCATCCCATTGTTTGACTGGAAAATCTGTGAGAGAACGTTGTTGACATTCATAAGAACGTAAGTAGCGCCTGACTGGATCAGATCAAGAGCCTGTCCAGTCCCTCAGTGTCCCAGCCATATGCCTATGGGAAGTCCACAAGCAGGACATGCACTCCTTCCCCCATCCCTGTTTCCCTGTGGCTTGAGTTCAGAGGCAGGAACAGCTGTCAGGACTAGTATCCACTGGTAGCCATCTCCGCCATGTTTTTGTCTGATTCCCTTTAAGGCCAGACTTGGTGGACATCACTACCTCTTGTAGGAGGGAATGGCATAGTTTAACTATGCAGTCTGTGAAGAGGTACTTTCTTTTTGTCTTAATCTCCCACCATTCCACTTAATTAGGAAAGGTAAAGGGGCCCCTGACCATTAGGTCCAGTTGTGACCGACTCTGGGGTTGCGGCGCTCATCTCGCTTTATTGGCCAAGGGAGCCAGCGTACAGCTTCTGGGTCATGTGGCCAGCATGACTAAGCCACTTCTGGTGAACCAGAGCAGCGCACGGAAACGCCATTTACCTTCCCGCTGGAGCGGTACCTATTTATCTACTTGCACTTTGACACAGGGACGGGGGGCAGGCCGCCCTGGGCAGCACCCATGGGGTGACACTCGGGTCAGGGCCCCGCCCCCACGATCGGCGCCTCCAAAGCCAATCGCGCGGCGGCGGCTGACTTGCTTGGCCCGGGCGGAGGCGAGGGGCGGGCCAGTGAGGAGGGGTGACAGGCTGGCATGACACCCCTCCTCGCTGGCCCGCCCCTTGCCTCCGCGCCGTGGCTCCGCCCACCCAGGGCCAGCCCCAGCCTTTTTTTAAAGGGCTTTTTTCAGCGCTCGGCTGGGGCTGGCCCGCCCCTCACCTCCGCGGCTCTGCCCGGGCCAGTGCATGTCCATGCGGGGCGTTGCTCCGTGCTCATGCGTCACAGAGCGACGTCCCACCCCCGGGGGTGACGCTTGGCTTGCCGCCCCCGGCAGCCAAGCGGCTCGCTACGCCCCTGCTTTGACGTGCTTTCAAACTGCTAGGTGGGCAGGAGCAGGGACCATGCAATGGGAGCTCACCCCCGTTGCGGGGATTCAAACCACCAACCTTCTGATTGGCAAGCCCTAGGCTCTGTGGTTTAACCCACAGTGCCACCCGTGTCCCTCCACTTAATTAGGTCCTAGTGCATAATCCTATACATTTCTATCATGTCCCTCACATTTACCTTCATTCTAAACAATAAAACCCACCCCCAAACCCCTTTCCTTATGATGGAGTTGCTCCAGCTCCCTGATAATTTTGGTTGTCCTTTGCTGTGCTGAAATGTCATTCGAACATTTTATATCTTTCTCCATTATCAAAACCCATTGTTTGATGTTAGGTAATTATGGGTATCATTCATTCAACCAAAGCAACAACAAAAAAAAGTTTTGTTGATTTCAATGACCAAGTTAAACATACACTTAATTCACCTACAGTTGATATAAGTTGGACTTTAAAAGTGCTTAGTTTTGGATGGATCATGCTATATATTATTGTTTCACATTTTAGGATAGTGATCAATGAATCTCTTGTTGCCCCAGATCATAAATCAGTGGGGCAGGATCAAAAACCAGACTCTCACAGTGTTTGTAGCCTATTGTGCCTGATAATCCAAATGATTATATAGTTCAAGTGATTCCACACCATTTTCATCAAATACATAATTCTTTAACTTCTGAATCATACTCTATATTTGAGAAATGTCAAGATCTGGACAGGTAACCAATTCAACTTGGCAACTCATGACTTAATTAAAATTGTTGATATGTGTGTTTGGTATGGGGAAAATGAAACTGTATCATTTGATTATACCAGTAATTTATGAAATTGCTAGGAATACAATCAAACAAAAACATGCTCATAAAATCAAACATATTTCCCATTTACACTTTGCTCATTTTTTTGTGGAGAATCAGATATATTTAACATTCATAATTTGTGCTTGGCACCCATTCAACCAGCACATGGTTGTTACAACATGTTATACGTGTGAAATTTGGAATAAAAGTGGTATTGGTTCTAGATAATTGCACACAAATAAATATGGTGAGAATCCCTTTCCCTTGCTGAGATAAAAGTTTTGCCTTTGCCACTACACTGACCACTACAGAAACACCCAAAATAGAACACCACTCTGACAGTAGGTTTAGAGATGCTTACTTTTATATTTAAACAAAGTTTGTCAGTTTAAAGAAATAGCATTCATGTTACACAGTTACAGTATCTATTTACAGTTATCATTTTATTTAATATCGTGTTAAACTTGGCTTATTTTATTTTATAAACTGAAGCTAATCTATCCTGGGTACAATCTAGTACCTTGTTAACCACATGCTTCTTTCCCTTGAAATCAGTGAGATTTAGAAGTGCTTCAGCTTTGCCTGGATTCTAACCAGGGATAATGCTAGGTAATTTTAGACCCCTGAATAGTCTTACAGCCCCACCCATTTAGAGACATTCCTGGTATGTTAGATAAAAAACTAAAACAGATTGCCAAACCTGATTTAAAAAATGAACTCTGAGCATGTGCAGTTCACATTTTAACTCACTTAATTCACTATCCTGTGCAGAATCACATTTACTTAAAGAATGTTTTGTTGTAGAAAAGGGGGAATTAAATTAATAACAAATTATAAAATAATTATAAAATAATAAAATGAGCAGCTGCAACTATGCCTAGAGCCCTAGATAGCCAACCCCTGGCATTTTTTGTGGCTCTAGGGCCCCAGACTTCACTCTTCAGAATCAGCACAACCACCACCTGCACCCAGGATCATTGTTAGTTTCCTGCTGTACACTTTCCTATGATTTTTACATCTTTGGTGCAGTTAATTTGTGAAGAAACAGTTGAAAGAAGCTTAAGGATCTACACAGCCATGTCTGTGGCTCTGATGATGTAAACTATAGCATACAGTATCTGTAAAAGCCATGCAGCCTTTATTTGTTTCCATAAATTGCAGCTACAGTCCTATGCATTCTTAACATTGGAGCAAATCCCATTGGAATCCAAGTAAAAATAGTTAGGCTCAAACCTACAGCTACTTTTTAGTCAAGATAATCATAATACCAATGCTTAAGAGTTGTATCCCCTTCTGGGATCCCACAAGTTACTATTAACTGGGAAAAGTGATCAGCAGAGGCTTTTATAAAAAAGGAAGAGAGAAGATCAGTTTTGCCAAAAGCCTAACTTTGTGGAAGCATTGGGTGGAATTTTTTTATTTCCACATTAAAATGGAGTGTTGTCTATTTTAAGTAGCTCTGCGCTGGTCATTTCCAATAGCTTCTTTAAACATCTAAACATTATTTTTTACTTGGCAGATAATGTTTAGAGTACAAGGTGGTTTGCTAAGAGATAACCTATCTCCCTGTCATTAAGAAATTTATATTGTTAGTTGTGTGTGCAGTTTCACTATTTATTTATTTTTGCCTTCGGTTGGGATGTCCTAAATCATAAACTAGCAAGAGCCACAACCCAGTTACTCACAGTATAAGAAATCAACAACAGGCGTTACTGCCTACTCAGTCTTTTACGTTAGAGGTGGAAAACGCCACCAGCTCAATAACTACTCCTACCTGGGCTGTTTTTTGTTGGTTTAAAGAACTCTGAGTAGAGTTTTCGTTTGTTGCTTTTTGTTTAAATGCAGTTCCGCCACCATATAGCCCCTTGGCCGGCAGGGCGATGTCCTCTAGCTTCCCCAAGTGACTTCCAGAAGACCGGACAGCCGAAAGAGATACCGGGGGAATTGGCTTACTAAACTATCCGCCCCCCCCCAATGGACACAAGCTTTGTCTGCTTAAAATGCCACCGGGAGATAGGGAGGTGTTGTGGTTCCTGCCCAACATAACCACGGCGGGGGGAGAGAACAGGTATATTTGAAGACGAAAGAAGAAACAAAAGAAAAGCGAAAACAATGTTCTGTTCAATGACACTTCCAAAAAAGACGACGACCTCAGGAGAATGACCAGAGGTCTGCTCCGAAGAAGGAGCCGCTTGTCGTGATCGGGGCGCGGGGCTCCCTTGGGTGATGGAAGACCGGGCGCCGGCTGGGTGGGGAAGGCTCAGGGCTGCTCCGCGCCAGCTTCCTCTGCGCCCGAGGATGAAGCGGGCTCGCCGGGCGCGCCCTCCAAGCGGGTCCAGAGCCCGCGGAGAGGCGGGCGCCCTTTCCTCTCGCCGGCCCGGGCAACTGGGCTGGGACACGAAGACCTGGTGGCGGCAGCAAGCTATCAGAAGGGCCGAGCTGATAGGTGGTTATCTGCCCTGGGAGACCGCCTTCCGGCCCTATTTTTACCCCTGGGTACGTCGGGCGTTTTAATAAAAACGAAATTTGCTGCCACTTGTGTGCAAAAGACAGCAAGCAAAACCAGGGACCTCTTCTGCAAGGTTGTTGTTGTTGTTTTTTTTAAGACATGGCATCATTAACTCATTCGAGGGCGCAGGAGGAGGCGCTCGACGGCCAGATCCGCTGTGTGTCTGGGGGGTCCTTAGCAAGGGATTTTTGGGTCTGCAGTTTTTTGAATAGCAAAGTAGTTGCGCAGAAATGTCTATAATGTAAAGTATTCACTAGCACAGCTCTTGTTTTTACCCCCACCCCTTGTCGGGGGGGGGGACACGGACTTTGCCTCTTCCGAAGCAGCCGTCGCCGCAGCCCGAGGACCCGCCCCCCCCCCTCTGCGGCGGCGGCCAAGACGCACGTTGTGGGGTTTGTTTTGAAGGCGGCTGGAGACGGAGGACGCGCCGGGACGCCACGTGCTGCCGCCTCTCGTCAGCTTCAGGGCTGCTCGGCCCGACGGCTCGCTCTCCCTTTCCCTCTCCGCGTGTATGGATAAATGTCGCAAAAACCGGATCATTTGAAACCCCCTTTTGCCGCGCGCCCCTCCCCACAATTGCAGGACCCCAAAAACAACCACCCACACCGGCTTCCCCCTGTTGTTCCCAAACTGTTCCCAATGCGATTCTCCCTAGAACGCCCCCGCGGAGTTGTTTCTTAAGAAACAAAAACTGACAAACTCTGAAGTTTCATCTGTTCCCCGCTCCGCCACTTGTTTGTTAAGGCGCACGGGGGGGGGGGACTTTAAAATAAGCCACTACTCGAGCCCTTCCTGCGCCCAGGACAGCCGCCCTGCCCCGCCGCTGCCTCCTGCCAGCCTGGCGCTCCCTTGCGCGCGTCCGAGACATCCCCCCCCCCCGCCGCTTCGCCGGGCTGCCGGCTCATCCTGCTCCGTTTACTTCCCCGGGAGTCGGAAGTTGGAACTTGAGCAAGGCTCGCTCCTTCCCGGCCGCTGTCTGCAGTTGCTGCCCTCCGTGTTATTGTTTTGACTGCTGCTTCTCCCTTCTCCCCACCCCGGAGAGCGCGCGGCTTCTGCGGAAGGAGGGGAAGGGGAAGGCGGCCGAGTTGTGGGCCAAGCGAAGACGCTTTTCGCCACAGAGCCGTGTCCCCCCCCCTCCGCCGCCTCCCCCCGTTCCAGAAGCGACAAAACTACTAGTAACCGGAAAACGCGAGAAGCTCTGGCATCTTGAGTTTGATCCGGCCGGGAGGGGGGGCCGGCGGTGGAAGACCTCCCGGGAGGGGAGCGAGCCTTTCCCCGCGGAGGTTTCCCCCCCCCGGGCGCGCTGGGCGATCCACTCGCCGCCCGACAGAAGGAAATCTCTGGAAGCTCCTTCACCTCCTCGCGGAGAGACCCCCTTATAACACACCCCTGCCCACCCCCACCCCGCGAAAGAAGAAAATAAAGAGGCAGCGGGCGGCGGGGGGGGGGGGGACGGGACAAACGTGTAGCAATCGCAGGCAGAAGCGTCGCTGCAAGAGGCGGGTGGAGGTGCCCGAGCGAGCAGAGAGACTTTGAGCGCCAAGGCGCCGAGAGGAAGCGACAGACTCGCCGCTTCGCCGCCGGGAGACTTGGCGGAGCGCAGCCTCGGGAAGCCCCCGCCCCAGCCGCGCCAGGGTCTCCCCCAGCAGCGACCAGCAGCCCTTCTCTGTCCTTGCTGTCTCCCTCTCCCCCTCTCCCCCTCCCGCTTTCCTGGCCCTTGGGTCGGCTCTCGTCCTCTCCGCATCCTCCTGCTCTACTCTGTCCCGAGTCCCGCTCCGACGCCGCCTCGACGGACAAGCGCCCCCTCCCCGAGCCCCCTGCGAAACGCGCTAACTTGTGGCTGTTGTGATGCGTATTCCCGTAGATCCCAGCACCAGCCGGAGGTTCAGCCCGCCTTCCAGCAGCCTGCAGCCCGGCAAGATGAGCGACGTGAGCCCCGTGGTGGTGGCGGCGGCCGCCCAGCAGCAGCAGCAGCACCCGCAGCACCCGCAGCACCCGCAGCAGCACCAGGAGGCGGCGGCGGCGGTGCCCCGGCTGCGCCCGCACGACAACCGCACCATGGTGGAGATCATCGCCGACCACCCGGCCGAGCTGGTGCGCACCGACAGCCCCAACTTCCTGTGCTCCGTGCTGCCCTCGCACTGGCGCTGCAACAAGACGCTCCCGGTGGCGTTCAAGGTAAGAGCAGCCGGCGAGACGCCCTCGCGAGCCCCGGGGCCCCGGCAGCGCTGCCCTGCCCTGCCCTGCCCTGCCCTGCCCGGCCTCGCCTCGCTTCCCGGCTGGACCTTCTCCTCAGGTGCTTCTTTTACCTCGCGGAGCTGCTCCTCTCGGTCGCCGCAGACGCGCCTCTTCTCCCGGTCCATAGGTAGCGACGCAGCAGCCCCTTTGCCGCCGGCAGCAGCCGCTTCCCCTCGGATCGAGAGCAGCCGCGTGGCCCTCCGTGAGCGCCCAGGGAAGCCCTCCTGGCCCCGCGTGGCCAAACACGCCGCCCTTCGCGGGATAGAAAGGCCTCCTCCGCTTTACCTAAACCTCGACGGGGCGAGCGCTCTCAGGCAGCCCTTTGCCGCGGAGGTAGGCCCTTCAGAGGTGGGGTAGCTTGGTCTCTCTACCTGGTGCGCGCACCCCGCTCTGGTTATCTCACATATACATAAGCCCCACTTTACTCTGATATGGAGCACAAATGTGCCCTTTAGCTCAATGGAAAGGCACCATCTAATCTAGTCCCATGTCCCGTTTCCTTGAGAGATTATTCCTCACAGGCAGCAGCCTTCCCCTTCCTCAACTTTCCTACCTCTTTCGCTGCTCCGGCGACCTTTATCACAAACAGCTTCATTTAACTACAAGCCACACAGACTTTGCCTCTCCACAAACCTGGAACTTTGCAAAGAGCAGCCTACTCACAACTGCCATATATCCATATGAATATGGGTACTTAGTATAGATCCATACATATCCCACAAAAAGGAGCCCTCTATTGCCTATGCTTAACCCTCAAGGGGATTTTGTAGGGGTGTTGGATAACTCTAACAATAATGGCTCTGTCCCAAACTTATTTGTTTATGAATAAACCTTACTGAAGTCAGTGGACACTCACTTTTTCACCAAATTTAGAATCCCTGTTGATATTTTTGTCAGTTCTCCATTAACAATCAACCCCCTCTGGTGATCTCACTCTTAGCAATAGCGGTCCACTGCTGCTTGCAGGAGCGTTCCCCAATAACATACACTCTCCTTATTGCATGACACCTTAAAACCCATTGATGACAAAGCATCTCAGACTGTAAGAGACAATACAGCAATTCCCCACTTCAGTAAAATATCCCTAGCCCATACAAAGTTATCTTCCAAATCTCTCAGCTAATAACCAGCTTAACCACAAGCGTTTGTTGCATCTAATTGACAATTGGGGTCAATTATACCCTCAAAAACATCAGGCAGGGTCTTTGGGGGGGACATTTGAGCTACCCTTTTCAGAATGAAAGAAAGTGGTGGTTTAGCTCCCTACTCCCAAATGTTTCCTTTAATATGTTTCAAACTTCAAGTACTAGACATCTTTCCCTTACTTACAGCCTCTAAAGCTATTTCAACTGATAGAAATTGGGTGTTTGCGTTATGCTTTTACTTTTGATGCTCTAGAATTTAACAGAACTTCTAGGACTGTTGTGGGAAGTTTCTTTTTGCAGTCGAGTGTGTCTGTCCAAAGTAGAAGATTTAAAGTTCTGTTTGGAAATTGTCAAAACGTACATTCTTCACATAGGGAGTGATTTTGATTCACTGAGTAACAAGGATGAAAGGGCCTTGAAAGAGTGACAGAAAGGATGGGCTATGGGTTAGCATCTAAGATGGAAAAGTGGGGGAGCCGGGCACTTCCTTTTTCCTGTGGGAGATTGTGCTGGACTCCTGCTGGATGAATTAGGAAGTGTTTGCCCAGAAGATGCTTGATTTGCCAGGAGAAACAGAGGCTGTATTATTAGAAGGTTCACACATCAGTTAAGTACCACCCAGATATAAATCAGGAATGTTTTTAATTTTCTGCTAACATGCTCACACCCTTCTAACTTTAGGAAAGGTAGAGTGCTTTTCCCTTCCACTTTGATTTCTTGTGCATACTTTACAGTACTCGGTTATATTTGTAAAAATTTTACTCATTTTTTCCCACAGTGGGACATCCCAAGGTATTTATTGTCCCAGCAGTGGATAACTTTAAAAATCTAAAAGTGGCACATAGGGATCAGGTATATGTACAGGGAATGTAAATTGAATCAATCCAACCATTTCCTTAGGACCAAGCCCTTTCCCTTAGCGTTTGTCAATAGCTATGACCAAAGGTACACTTAATGCTCAGTTGAAAATCGTGCACAGACAGAAGGATGCATAAATCCAGAATGCGGCAGCTAGACTGGTGACTGGGAGTGGCCGCCGAGACCACATAACACCGGTCCTGAAAGACCAACATTGGCTCCCAGTACGTTTCCGAGCACAATTCAAAGTGTTGGTGCTGACCTTTAAAGCCCTAAACGGCCTCGGCCCAGTGTCTCCACCCCCATTGTTCAGCCTGGACACTGAGGTCCAGCTCCAAGGGCCTTCTGGCGATTCCCTCACTGCAAGAAGTGAGGTTGCAGGGAACCAGGCAGAGGGCCTTCTCAGTAGTGGCGCCCGCCCTGTGGAACGCCCTCCCATCAGCTGTCAAGGAAATAAGCAACTATCTGACTTTTAGAAGACATCTGAAGGCAGCCCTGTTTAGGGAAGTTTTTTATGCTTAATGTTTTATCACATTTTTAATGTTCTGTTGGGAGCCGTCCAGAGTGGGCAGGGTATAAATAAATAAATGATGATGATGATGATGATTCTCCAGAGAATGGACTGTAAATTTCACACAGTGCAGGAAATGATGCTGTGTTTGTAAATGGAAAACAAGACATTAATAAAGCTGTGGAGAAATTTGACAAAGTAAATTCAGTCTGCTGGATTCCCCTCCTCCAACAAACAATGACTTTTCAGCTGTAGGTTTCTTGGAAATCCAGTAGTTTCAATTTTGATGATGGCTGTAATAATATGCCATGCTGTTGTTGAATACCTTTAGTGTTTAGTAAAGTTCTGTACTTTGTTCAAAATTCAGTGGACAAACAAACAGTCCATGGAATTTTGGATTCCTCCAGGTAACCTGTTTTTACTGGACACTTGTTACAAGGCGATTGAAAAAGTTATTGAAGGTTGCTTCCCCACCCCTTTTTGGAGGGTAGCAGAATCCGGTTATTTGAACTCTCCAGCAGCCTGCTATGCAGTCTGCAATCTTCCTTCATAAACTGCAAGAGATCTGTGCCTCAGATCAGATTATTATTGTTCTCTGTCTTGGCTCTACATGATACAGCTTGCAGATAGCAAGTTGAGATAGACCCTTGGAAAACTAGACACTCTCTTAGGGAGTGCTTTCCCCCCTCTTGTACATCTGCCAACATTCTCAAGAACCGTGTCAGTTCTTCTTAATACTTTTCATTCGCAGAGAGCGCTGATAGGAAAGGGTGAAGTTTTTATTGTACTTTTGATCAATGTTAAATTACACTGATGTTGGCTTTGTAATGCTCAGAGGCAAGCATTATATTCCATTGCAATTAATATATGCTTGTCTGCTCAGTTCTGAAGTGTTTTGAAGGTAGCCTCTAAAAGAAATCTTGAAATGCATGGGCACAGGCAATATGTATGAAGAATATATCCATTAGACAAATAGGACAGTTCTTTTTTAAAAAAAACAACAACAATAAATTACATGTCTGCCCATGGTCAGGTATTCATACTTGCACCAGTTAACTTGGGTGACTCAATTCAGTGCTGTGTATGCAATAGACACCTTCCTGTTGCAACATCCAGATGCCCTCCCCTCCATATATTTTGGGCTGCAGTTCCCATCACCTCCTGCCAGCATAGCCAATGATCAGGGATGATGGGAGTTGTAGACCAAAAGGCCTGGAGGGCACCATGGGGGGGGGAAGGCTGATATACACAGCCACAACTGAGGTGTCAAATATGCTGACTTGTGCATTTCTTTGAGGGCAACACATTGGCATATTCAAAGCAAATAATAATAATTTCTTTCCTGCATTGCTGACTTGTGCCCTGAACATTTTCCTGATTTTTGTATAGCATGCAGATAGAGCTTTCACTTGTATAATGTGACAGAGCAGCGACCTTTGTTTATAGCATGGTGTTGCCCAAGAGGTAAATGGTGTTGGTTGAGGTGGACTTTGGTAATAGGGCGTCCTAAATAAGAACAAAATTTGGCCTCAGAATTACATTGACCAGATCAAAGTGTTTATATGTAGCATTTGCTTTGAAGGGGCTTAAACTTGCTGCTGAAATTTGGAGCAGTATCTTATCACAGCTCAGGTGAAGTAGATGAAGGCCACCTCTTTCGATCAGATTCCTGACACGACTCATTCTGCATGGTGGGACTGGACTAAGAACCCAGCATTTAACCCACTGGTAATGTTTTATTGTATCTTGTATGGTCACTAACTGAGCATCCACAAATAAGAGAGAGAGAGAGAGAGAGAGAGAGAGAGAGAGAGAGAGAGAGAGAGAGGCCTACCAAGTCAGTGGGACTGTATGAAAGTAAGTGGTTGAAGGATTTGTAGTCAGAATTATTAGGAAATCGTGTCTCTAAACTTTTTGCTGACTCTGAAAACAGTAATGCTAGCAAAATGTTTTTAAGATAGCAACAGCAGCAAAAAAATACATTTAGACGGGTATAGATATTCAGTAGCACTGCAGTAGTTAAAGGCCAGCATTTCCACCTAAACCCCAGTTTTCAGAGTTTATAACTCAGCTGGTTTAAATAGCTTCAAGCTGAAATTTGGTGTACAAATTGTAGGCACAGATCCATTTCTAAATCGAACAAAGCATAGTGTAGGCATGTTGCTCTTTTTAAAGCTACAGGGAGGTGCTACACTTTAAAGAAAAATATTAAATGTACTTTTGGCAATAGCTAGGTAAGAAGTTGTTTTTAATACAGAAGATTTTAGGGTAATTAAATTGGATTATGGATTGATGCTATTTTTTATAGAAATGTATTGCAGTATTACAAATAGTAATAGCCTTAAAAGATATTTTGAAGCATTTATTCTTCTTCTTGTCCAAACAATCTTTTTGTGATATTTTTTATTTATATGGTATTGCTGTTCAATGACATGACATGCTACTCTCAGTTCACATCTGTAGCTCTTCAGGGTAAACACTTTGGTCATTTCAAGCCATGTTGGCCTGAATTTAATCAAATTGGTTACCAGGCTAGCTGGATGAAATTAGCTTTTTTAAACAATAATTTGAAAGTTTTAAGAAGCTTCCTCATTTTGTCATAGACTTTCTCCTGAGCCATTAAAGTTTTGCATGGAAAAATCACAACTACTTATGGCATGGCACCTTTGGAAATTAGATACCGGTAATTAGAAAAAATGAATTTCAATGGTGAAAATTGAGAAACGTGCCTCAGAAGCCGTTCGACTTCCGAGGTGCATTCGAAAACAGAAGCAATTACTTCCGGGTTTTGGGCGTTCGGGTTCCGAAACGTTCGGTTCCCGAGATGCTTGAAAACCGAGGTTCCACTGTATTGTGAGTCACTCAGAAAATATACTTCATTGGGCGGCCATACAAATATAGTTAACAGTAATAGTAAATCCAGTTTTTCATCCTGGTTCATTCTACCCTGTTTTATAAGACCAAATCATGTTTGAGGTAGGCAGTGCATAACTGGGCAGTATAGCTTTGGGAAAGGGAGCCTCAGAAAAGAGCAAAGTAGCAGCAATCGTCACTGAAGAAAGCACCACACTCCAAGAGTTCAGAGATGTCAGTGGAGGCATGCTTGTGTCTCAGCTAAGGACAAAGTCTAGCTGTCCAGTGGCCTTGTCTTGTGGGGAACAGTGTGGGGGGGAACTCAGTCCAGATTCAATTGTGTCCCAAGTAGAAAGTGAACTAAAAGTGCATGCAGATGGGTAGCGCTAACTGACAAAAGCACAAGCTACACAACAATTCAAGTAGATATAATACACATATGTGCACATTTCAACATCTATAGAACATTGGTCCCATTTTATAGTTGAGGAATGCCAAGGCGCAACAGTAAATTGCTAGCCCAAGTTCAGTTGGTGAATCCATGGCATGGAATTCTCAAGCTTTAATAAGAAGATGCCTTTGTGCATACACAGGATGTTTGCCCTTTCACCATTGTGCTATTGCATGTCTTCCTTAAAATTCAGAAGTCGTGTGATCTGGGCCGTCTTAAGCATATGCGGTGCTGGGGTGCAAAGATCTGCTTGGCACCCCCCCAGGTTCCCCAGAGTTGACAACCTTTTTTTAGGGAGCTGACACCTCGCTCAGGAAAAGAAAACAAGAAACATAAGGAGCCCAGCGCAGCAAACCAGCCCGAGTCGTCGGCGACTGAGCGAAGCCAGGCGCCTCGTGGCGTAAGCAGCGTGCGCTGGGTGGGCCTCTCCATGGCCCTACGCCAATCCCAGGTGCGTGGGAGGGCAGAGCCGGCCAGCTGCCTGAGCACCTCACTGGCTTGTTCACCCCCAAACTCACGGTGCAGAGCCGGTTGCAGCAGAAGAGCCCCCCCTGGCACTCCGACCAACGGGCGGGCTTTTGCCCAGACTCCAACTCTCGGGCCCCAGACTCTGGGCCTGGCACCCCTGAGAGCCCGGCACCCAGGTGCCTCGCACCCCTGGCGCCTGCGGTTAAGACGGCCCTGCATGTGATTTTCCACATAGATTAAAGCCCCAGCACTTCCCATGGAGGTTAAGGCTAACCATGGCTGCTGTACTAATCAGGATGGCTGTGCCCTACCCTTAGTATCTGCAGTGATATGCTGGGTTTAGCAAGTAGGAGAGTTCATGTCCCACTTGTTGGTTCCTGTAGACACCCAGATGGCTACTGTGAGAACAGAATGCTGGCCAATAATGCTTCGTTTGATCCAGTAGGCTCTTCTTATGTTCTTTAGAAATTCATCATGGCATTTACTTGCATTGCTAGCAAACTACAACCAGAGAACAGACAATTCTGTTCCTTCCATGCAAGAATCACTCCTCTTCCTTCCTTCAACAAATCTTCACACAATCAAGGTCCTTTTTATGACTTTCTTGTTCCAGGCAATCTCTTTTTGCCTGTTTTCATAATGGCTTAATTTGTGCCATAAACTCAGCCAAGGAATTTGTTTTCAGTACAAGAACTGAGTCCAGAAATATCAGAAGAAAAGTACCTGTGGACATATGGACAATGCCTCCTCTCCCTTGCCACTGACTGACTGCCGTCTCCTCCTTTCAAACACACTTCAAATTTAGGAAGTGATTGCCTTTGAACAGATGCTTAGGCGTGATTTTCATTATGCAGAGCTGAGCCTATGACACTTTCCCTCCACATTCTTGGCTTGCCTTTTCGTTCTCTCTCGTGTGTGTGTGTCTGTAAGACACACACATAATACATGCACACATAAAGCTTTATAGGACCAAAACAGGACTTTGAATTGAGCCTGGAAACTGATTAGTAACCAGTGCAGTGAGGCCAGAATCTGTATCGCATGCACAGAACCTCTGGTCCCAGTCAATAACCTGGCTGCTGAATTCTGCACTTGCTGTAGTTTCCGAACTGTCTTCAGACGCAGCCCCATGTATAATGCATTGCAGTAATCTCACCTACAGGTTACCGGAGAATAGAAAACTGAAGCTCGATTCTCACTGTTCAGATGGGGTTGCAGCTGGGCCACCAGCCAAAGCTGATGCAAAGCAGTCTGTGCTACTGAGTCTACTTATGGCTCCAGTGACAGAAATGGATCCAAAAGTACCCCAAGCTGTGCACCTGCTCCTTTAAGGGGAGTGCAGCCCCTTCCAGAACACGTTATAAGGCGTAGGAGATGGTGAATTTCCTTGCTTAAGGCTTCCTTCTGTTCATGCTAGCACTGGGTGCATCTCTCAAATTTCCTGTAACAATATAAAATGATAAAAGAACAAGAAAAAACAGAAATAAGTTCCATAATATATATTACAAAAACTTCTGTAATTTATTACATAAAAGCAAGGCAACAATTAAAATTAAAATCTGGAAATAATTTTAATTACCGGTACATAAAATAATCTGAACAATTACATAAATTACATAACAACAATTACATAAACAATCAAATGTGCACAATCAAGACCTGTGACAAAACGTTGTGGTATGGAAGACTCTCGTTCAGCCAGACCCTTTTCCAGGATGTGCCATTCCATCTATCCCATTTTTCAGCCCTCCCTCCCAAGAGTCAGTTGGCATTCCCTGCCCACTGAGCAGGCTCAGACCCCATTAGCCTGTTTGGGCGGGTCCCTCCTTAGGATTTTTCCTCCCAAATCTTTTTTTGTAATGCAGCAAACCTATGTCAGCAGGCTCCTTCTTCTTGTTCATACCGGTAGATGCTGCCATTTGGAGCATTCTCCTCTGAAGTTCTGAAACAGACTATAAGAGTTTAATGCTGATGATAACTCAACAAGCACACTGGGCCACAGTTAGAAAATTGCTGTCCTGGACTCCTTTGGGAGGAAGGCAATATATAAATTTAATAAATAAATAAATGCAGTCAGTTTGCTCCTGTTGCTGTTCTGGCACAGCTTGGCTAAGCATTACGTGCAAAGCTAGGCTGCAAACAAACTACGATGTAACCAGGGGTTGTTCTTTGCTTCCTGCTTGTGGTTTGAATGGGGGAGACAAACCATGCATGCAGCACTAAGCCAAGCTATGGCTTAGCTCCAGGTCGCACGACTGCAACTTCGTAGCTGTGCACTAGCATGCTTGCTCGGCCATTGCATCTGTACCAGGTCATGGTGGTTTGCAAGATGACACCTTTAACACATGTGCTGCTTTGGCTTTAAAAACACTGAGCCTTGTTTGCACCCTTGCAAGTCCATTCACCACTTAGATTCAGGCTGCCTGACTGTGATTATTTCTTATTTCAATAATGGGCACAATCCTTCTGGAACTTTCCTGTATACAAGTATAAAGAGAAGTTGTAAGCGGATTGTGTCTTCAATTTCTATGCTGGCAAATAAACATTCAGACTAATAACTGATTCGACATATTGGTTGATATAGGGGCACTGATTCCCTCTATGTCTAATGTGGATTTCTTTCATGTTACCGGTAATAATTTTTGGCCACAACTGAGTTGATTCTAGGATATTTAATGTTGAATCCATTTATGCCTATGCGAGTTTTGCCTTGGAATCATGGATTCTCAGAGGTATGTGGTGTGGCTGAAACACAGACACAGGCATGAATAAATTGTACTCAAAGCAGAATTGAAAACAAATTCACCTCCAGATACATTTATAGGTTAATATTCACTACTGGAGTCATCTGGGTTTTTGCTTCTCAGCTCACTTTGCAATGATATTGTAGTCTGCTTTTAATCAGCTACTAGGGATGGGGGAATCTACATATTTCTAGAGTGTTAAAAAGTATTCATTGGAGATCAAAATTATTTAATCATGTGATAAGAGTATTGTCATGGACTTGTGGGTGGTGGGATGTTGAGTGGTCAGAGGTGGAAGAGGGAGAAGATTGATAGGAGGTGTTGGAAGCTGTAGAAGTAACGGGTTTAGTGAGCTGGGAGAGTCTGTGGCAGAGAGAAGTCCAGAATCAGAGACTGAAGCTGAAGCTGAAGCAGGTGGGTTGGAGGAGGGAGCCAAGAGGCAGAGATGAATCAGGCCAGATGAAGAGTTGCAGATGACTCCTCTTGCTGCTGCAACCAGCTCCCCTCCCCTCTTGTCTCCCAGAACTAGAAGAGGGCTGAAATGGGTGGAGGAGAGGTAGGCTGCACACAGACATAGTTTCTGATTGCTTGGAAAAGGCCCTGCAGAGGAGGGGACTTAGACAGTTGTGGGGAGGCGGGGACTTTCAGTCTCAGCAACTGATTCATGGGGTCAGACCTGCTGGGGACGAGCTGCTATGCTCATTAGGCCTAACACTCAGCCAAGTCTGTGAAGATCGTGCTTTTGCTACTAAACAGTGTGATTTACTGCTGGCCCGCTCTTTGATGTGTATCTAAAATTGAATATATTGTAATAGATCAATAGTGCTAAATGTTTAGGTTTAGTAAAAATTAGGATTTAATTAGAACTTGTATGTTATAACTGGGCTATGTTGTAAGACAGGGGCCCCCAGACTCACCGCGCGGCGGGCCAGTTCCTCTGGCGGCGATAGCGCGGTGGGCCGGAGGGCGGGGAACCACGCGCCCATACGTGCGCGCACTTGCTTTTTCCAGCATGGCGCGGCACCAGAAATAGCTTGTGCGTGCAGGGCGTCCGCGGACCTGGAAATGACGTTTTGCTCTTGCACAAACACTATTTCCGGTGCCGCTTGGCCCCGGGGATAGGCAGCCACGCCGCTCCGCGCCGGTAAGAGCGGACGGCAGGGTTGCCGGTGGTCTCCGGGGGCCGGATAAACTGCCCCCGGGCCTTAGTTTGGGGACGCCTGTTGTAAGACAATCTCAATGTGTATTAGAAGGGGATTATGTAACGGGTTTGAGTTGTTTGATTAGTGTTTATGTGTACAAACTGTGTGCCAGGCTCTTGAGAATGTAATCAAGATCCATGTGTATTGGAATGTGTGAACCTCCTTCTGAGCATCAGCAGTTACTGGTAGAATGTGAAGAGTTAATTAACCTAGATAAATGTTCCAAGTGTGTACCAGCCTTCAATCTTCCAAGCCTTCAATCTTCCAGCCTTCAATCTTCCAATCTTCCAAGTGTGTACCAGCCTTTGTTAGGGTATTAACCATTGCTACTTCAAAGCATCAAAAGAACTGACCATTAGAAGGCAAATGAATAAAAGAGGCTTAATTTATAGGAACAGCAGGGCTAGGAGAGATGCCTTGGGAAAGACCCTCATTAGATGACCATGTTGCAAGATCTGGACTCCATGTAAACTCAAGTGTAAATAAGTAAATAAATCATGTTTCTTAGAGCTACAACAGTCCCAACCACATCGTTTGAACCTGTTAATTGGTCCTTGTCTTATGATCACTGGAAATTAAATGTGGCTCATTGTCTAAGCGCTAGTGTTTCAGATATTTGAATATGGCTATTTCTCCAGACTAAAGATACCAAACTTCTTAAACCTTTCCTCATAGGACTCATTTTCTAGGGTCCTTGCCACCTTGGTTGCCTTACTTGGGGCACATTCCAGTCTGTCAATGTCCTTTCTTAAACTGAGGTATTTAGTACTGGACACAGCGTTCTTGTTGAAGTCTGACCAAAGGAGAATAAAGTAGCATCCTCCTCGCTTTTTCCCATTTGTACACTGTGTCCCTGTTGATGCAGCTTAGAAGTGCATTGTATCTTTTTTGCTGCTGCACTGCTGACTCCTGTTTAGCTTGTGGTCTACTAAAAGCCCCAGATCTTTTTCACATGCACTGCTTTTGAGCTAGGAGTCACCCATTCTATTTTTGGATCTGAATCTTCCTGCCTAAATGCAGAGCTTTTCATTTATATCTGTTGATATTCATTTTGTTCTGGCCCAATTCAAAATCATGTCAAAATCATTTTGGGTCCTGTTTCTTCTTTCTTCTGATTTCGCTATCCTGCGCATTGTGTCATCTGCAAATTTGATTAGCATCCCCTCCATTCCATCATCCAAATTATTTATAAAGATGCTTGCTTACCATTACCAGGTCTGGGACAGAACCCTGTGGCACCTCACTTGTTACTTCTCTCCTGGTTGATGTGAACCGGTGGTTAACACACCTGGAATACTTTGCCAACCAGCTAAGAATCCACTTATGAATGGTCCATATTTTACCAGCTTGTCATCAAGACTACCATTGTGGACCTTGCTGAAAGCCTTACTGAAGTCAAAATATACTATGTCTACAGCATTTCCCTGAATGCTATTAACTCTGTCAAAGGAAGGCAAACAGGTCAATCTGGCATGACATGCTCGTTCTTAGTGATCCCTGCACATGGATGGACTGGTTAATTATCTGTTCTAGAACTTTTCCAGGTTGCCCGTGCTTCCACCAGTGCAACTCTATTGGCCCTGTTTCTGACCCCCCATGCATTGGAGGGATCTGTAATTGGGAGTGCAGGACGCATATGGGCTTCTTCCACCTTGATGTGGATGCCAGATTCCACATATTGAAGGCAGTCTACATGTATAGAGCTTGCTTCCCACTATAGTCATTGACCCTCAACACAAGGAAGGGGGGCTCACACACCACAGTGAGAGATAACGCTGCTGTTTGTGATTACTGTTTGCAATATTTTAATGTCCCGATTCATCTCAAAATTCATAGGTGGGTTTGTGATTGAAGCCACATAACTCCATTGTGTCTTTATTGCCATAGGTGGTGGCTTTAGGAGAAGTCCCTGATGGCACAGTGGTCACAGTCATGGCTGGGAATGATGAAAATTATTCTGCAGAGCTGAGGAATGCCTCTGCTGTAATGAAGAATCAAGTGGCACGGTTTAATGACCTGAGATTCGTTGGCAGAAGCGGAAGAGGTACATCATTTTATTATTATGCATTTATTCAATCAACAATTATAAAGTCCCAATTTGAAAATGATTCCACACTAAAATAATGATTATTTTGTAAACAAATCATGCTCAGCCTTCCATTTGTAAGATAAATACTGGTTTGCCAAAGTCTGTATTTATTCAGACTAAGTTGCCATTCTATGGTACAAAGCACACATGCCCCACCCAAACTACTTGTTTTTATGATATCTGAATTTTGGGAAGAAATATTTCAAAATAATTCTAATTTTGTTGGTACCAACAAATGGGTGGTGGTACAGAAGCATGAAGAAATTTCTGTTGTGGAATAGAGGCAAATGAAGTTCACTCTAAAGTTATGGTATTGAGAAAAAGAATACGTTTAATCTTAGCTATGCAGCAAAGTCCTCAGCATATTTACCTGAGTTCTCTCAAGTAAGCACGCAAAGGATTCTGAGATTCTAGTCTTTATAGTGAAGCAGCTGCTCAGGCTCTTGCAGGAAGAATTTTAATATGATGTTGCCTAGTTTCAGGATTAGGTTGGATGTTTGTAAATGAAGCCCCCTAGTTAAAAAACTAGGGACGCGGGTGGCGCTGTGGGTTAAACCACAGAGCCTAGGGCTTGCCGATCAGAAGGTCGGCAGTTCGAATCCCCGCGACGGGGTGAGCTCCCATTGCTCGGTCCCAGCTCCTGCCAACCTAGCAGTTCGAAAGCATGTCAAAAGTGCAAGTAGATAAATAGGTACCGCTCCGGCAGGAAGGTAAACGGCGTTTCCGTGCGCTGCTCTGGTTCGCCAGAAGTGGCTTAGTCATGTTGGCCACATGACCTGGAAGCTGTACGCCGGCTCCCTCGGCCAATAATGCAAGATGAGCGCCGCAACCCTGGAGTCGGTCAGGAGTCCCTTTACCTTTACCTAGTTAAAAAACAACAATGCTTTAGCAATCCAAACCAAAATCCCCTTGAATTTTAATTTCACCTGTAAATAAGCTTGGGCCATTCCCACCCTTTCTTATTTCTCCACAATATATCTTCCAGCAGCAGTGATGGGGAGGCCTGCTCCAAACCCTTGCCAGCAAAAGGTTCCCAGCATAAAGAGACTTGGGAAACACAATTTGCTGTGACTTTGAGGTCCTTTGCTAAAGGTCCAGAAGCACAGATAAACTTCAATTCCCAGGGAACCTCCTGCTGGTAATGCTTTTATGCCTAATAAAGAGCCAGGTAATAGCTCTCCTCGCTACCTCTCTCTACTCCATTGCTACCATAGTAATGGAAGTTTTAGGCCAAAGGAAGGGAGAAGGGGTACATATAAGAGAGGGAGAGCACCTGTATGGAAAGCTGGGCATACCGATGGGGTGGCAGAGTAGTATTGGAATACTAAACAGCATCCTACAGACAAAAATAGGGACACAATTGTTCTCATTCCAGAGACATCACCTGTCACCATGACATGATGCTGTGTGCTGTGTGTTGTTGTATTCAAGAGTGTGCATTGTCTCGCATGTGTGCCCAAAAGCAAGATGCATCTCTCCCTTCTGAGAGATTTCATTGCTAGGGACCTGGGAAGGGGCTGAACTTTGAATAGCAACTATACTTATTAACAAAAAAAATGAAAAACAAGGCAACTCCAAAAGCTAAAAATAGAGATAGTGATTTTCCAAGACCAGGAAATGGGGGATGTTCAGCTACAAAAGGACAGTTGAAGACAAGGGTGCCAACTTGAATAAAATATTGGGGAGGCCCAGGTACGCCCTGCCCCACACACCCCATTTAAATGGCAATGTCTATCAACTTTGGGGGCTTCCTGCCTCCTCAAATATTGTATTGGGGGGACCTTGGCCCCTAGGAGTTGGTTCCTATGGTCGAAGAGTGGAAAGGCCCAAATTTTCTGAATTTTTAAGTCACCTCTAGAAAAATGCATGAGTTTCCTCCAAGCCCATTCCAAACTGAGGTGGGGAGATTTTGCTTATCTCTAAAATTATGTTATTTTTATTCAGCATTGGGTCTGTCTGATCCAGTGCTTACTGAGACTGAAAAGCTGTTGTAGGTTTCAGTAAACTTTGGATCAGGTTCCATACATAGTACAGTTGCTAAATTAGTGCGAATCAAGTATTGTTTACTTTAGAATGGAAATGAATATGACTTTCTAGTTCCCAGCAGATTCAGCTCTGAAGTTTCCTCTGCCCTTTAAAGATCTTTCTATAATATGAAATTTAGCCTCCAATCATAATAACTTTTTATAGCAATAGAAAGACTGAAAAGAATTTCCACTGAAAATCCCTGTAACTGCTTCAAAATTGAAATTAGTGACTAAATAGATGTTTGAAACAATGATGATTTACATTTTTTAAAAATACAGAAATCCCCAAAGCAAAATGAGTTTGCTAGCTATATGAGGTTTAAGTAAGTCAAAATATATTAATTTGTTCAATATTTTGTCAGTTGTAGCTCAAGCAACAACTTACGCCACAATAAATCCTTGGCATCCTGATGTGATGCTAGCCGGGCAGAGCTGGATTGCTCCATCCCATTTCTCTCTCAGGCAGGAAAAACCAAAAAATCTTTTGCCAGACTTGGATTCTTGCTTGTTCTGCTGTTAGGAGTTGTGGACCTACCCAAGAAATCTTAGCATGGGAAAGAAGGGTTTGACAGCAGACTCACTCTGATTTTTACTCTGGCAGATGGCACCATGTGCTATTCTTGTGCTTTCCTTAAAGCAGCAGTGAAGGGTGATTTTTAAAAAAGCAAATGAGCTTCATTTGCACCTCCCAAATTAATACACAGATCAGAACATGGAATCATAGAATTATAGAACATATGTAGTATTCTTTGGATTGTGCATTCCTCC
The DNA here is from genome assembly GCA_034641385.1 of Darevskia mixta. NCBI lineage: Eukaryota > Metazoa > Chordata > Lepidosauria > Squamata > Lacertidae > Darevskia > Darevskia mixta. Next base: position 3,196,205 of record JAWWNH010000130.1, read on the forward strand.
TAATTTTGTGATATAGTTCTTGGCTCAAAGGTATACCAAAATGCCTAAAGAATGAATATTTTAGGATAAACTGTGTGTAGAAATGCATTCATTGAGATGGAATAAGCATTAAAATATTTCAATACCTAAGTATTGAAATATTTTAATGCTTATTCCATCTCAATGAATGCATTTCTACACACAGTTTAAGTGGAGAAGTCCACATATACTGGTGCTGAAACAGGGTGGAACTGACTTGCAGATGAGTGCATGCAAAACTGACCAGGCAAGGCTGCTGCTTCAGCACAAGGGTTGGGGTCCTTTGGAACAGAGGAGGAGCCTCTTAACTTACCTCCTCATTTAAAAACAAAACAAGTTATGCAAAAATAGGAACCAGACTTTTCTGAGGCATGTAATTGACATAAATGCAAATCTGAGAACAGAAGGTACTGCCATTGAATTGTGAGAGAGCAGTTCTGGCAACTGCTTCAATTGTTTCAACCAGAGGGGTCATTGTTACTATCTTAACCATTTGTGAACCGCCCTGAGGGTTTAGGGCGGTATATAAATTCCAATAAATATTTTTTTAAAAAAATAAATTGGTAAAAGTTATTTAGCAAGGGCTGTTCCCAGTGAATGGTTTTTATTTTAGGAATGCGGCCAATCATGTAATCTTTTAAATCTATTTTTTCTATGTAATCTTTTAAATCTATTTCAATGCAATATAATAAAGAACACTTCTATTGCAAAATAATTTGATAAATTCCCCCCCTTTCTTATTTTAATGTATTGTTTTAAAATTCTGTTTTTGTCTTTATGTTGGTTGATTGAGCTTGAAGGGTTTTTTTGGCATCTATTTCAAGATAGCCTACAACAGAAGTACAGTGGTACCCCGCTAGACGAATGCCTCTCAAGACGAAAAACTCGCTAGACGAACGAGTTTTTCGTTTTTGAAGGCGCTTCGTAGGACGATTTCCCCTATGGGCTTGCTTCGCAAGACAAAAACGTCTTGCGAGCGCCCAATGCATTTCAATGGGAAACCGCGCTTCAATGCATTCCTATGGGGAACCGCGCTTCGTAGGTCCGTGCTTCGCAAGACGACAAACCTCGCAAGACGACAGAACTCGCAGAATGAATTAATTTCGTCTTGCGAGGTACCACTGTACAGTAGTTACAGCACAAGACTGGTGCTGGAAAAGAACAGAAATCTGATGTAGCACTTGTCTGCTCTAAAACTCATTTGAAACCTATGATATACATTTATTAAACAGTAGGAAATGAAGTGAGTATATTAAAAAAATCACAGTGAGTCTCCCTACTCTTACCTCCCATGGATAAGAAGCTTTCTGTGATCAATGAGTAGAATCTACGAAAAGTGATAGTGTATTTTACAAACTCTCAACATATTTATTTAAGAAACTTCAAAGGATAACAAAGGGTATGTGCAAAGTTTTACTATATTGGCTTTCCAAGTTTTGGCCACTTTCCCAAATAGCAATTTTTATATTAAAAAAAAGAAAGAAAGAAAGAAAGGGGGAGGGAGACAGACTTAACTGCTTGCAGACTTTTCACGCATGGAAGATGAAGAAAGCTTCTTTTGATGAAGTGTAATTATGTCCAAACAGAGCTGACCCCCTCCTCCTATATTTCTTGTGATCTTAACGGAAGAAAGTGGGGTTTTTCCTTTGAAGCAGCCGGGATTTGGTAGAGGATCTGAAATGCTAGCTCCATTCTGCTGCCAGAGGCATGATGGAGAAATTGGTCCAGACTTGTCTCTCAGACACAGAGCAGAGAGCACGAAAGAAAAAGTTATCATTAATGATGGATTTTTATAGCACTGCTTAAAATAGAAGGAAAGGAAACAGTAGTAGTAAACAGGAGCTCATGTGCTATAAACATAGCAAGAATGTTCTGGGCTAAGTAGACATTTCTATTTATTGGAGCAGGGCAGGTAACAATATGAAACACATGTATAATATGAAAATGAAAATAAGGCAAAATAAAACATGAGCTAGAACTTCACACAGAGTTGAAAACATTGCCCTGGCTACCAAAGATCAGACTAACTTGAAAGCTTTGCAGTACTTCCAGAAAAGGACCAGGCATATGCATAGGATCCGAGGGTAGTGCATTCTACAGCCTTTGGGCAGCTTCATTATCTAATCTAGTTAGGGAGGTCTGCCCAGCTGTTCCCTACTCCACGTTCCTGTTGCCACGACAGCTTTGTCTCAGCCTCTTGATGTGGCCCTCTGAATGCGAAAGAAAGTAGGTAGGGATGGGGAGAAGCAGATTCCATGTGCCACTCATCTTTTTACCAGGGGACTCAGTCCAGGAGCAGTGGTGAGTTGCAAATTGCCACTTCGATCGAACCACGCCTTATAAGGAACGGTTGAAGGAGCTGGGTCTGTTTAGCCTGGAAAAGAGGCGACTGAGAGGATATATGACAGGGCTCTTCAAATATCTCAAGGGCTGTCACATGGAAGAGGGAGCAAGCTTGTTTTCTCCTGCTCTGGAGTGTAGGACTCGAACCCATGGCTTCAAGTTGCAAGAAAGTTCCTGACTAAACATCAGGAAGAACTTTCTGACAGTAAGAGCTGTTTGACAGTGGAATGAACTGGACTCTCCTTCTTTGGAGGTTTTTAAGCAGAGGTTGGATGGCCATCTGTCATGGATGCTTTAGCTGAGATTCCTGCATTGCAGGGGGTTGGGCTAGATGGCCCTTGGGTCCCTTTCAACTCTATGATTCATTTCAAATGCTGCTTGCTGTAGTCAGGAAGGTCTATACAATGGTCTCCCAGCCTTACTACCCACAGACACTTTACCTTCTATGGTGTTTTATAAGACAGCAGGCCATTAATTAGAAGATATCCCAATATTGTTCAGAGCCAAGAAGGAGATCCTCCTTGATTTCCTGTGGAGCAGGGGTGGGGAAACTGTGGTCCTTCAGGTGTTGTGGGATGCCACCTCCTAGTCAACCCCAAAGAGCATGGCCAATGGTCTGTGCTGTTGGCAGCTGGAGTCCAAAGACAGCTAAGGGGCCATGGGTCCCCCAGCCCTGCTTTATGGCATATAATATATGTTAGCTTTGTAGTAATTTCCTCCCCTCAGGAAACTGTAGCACTCTCAGAGGGGTAAGGAACCTTTAACAGAGAGTTCTCAGCTTTATCAACTTCAGTGTCCAGGAGTCTTTGTGGAGGGGGAATTGTGATACGGTAGTTAAACAGAGATAATTTGTATGCCCCTAGTTTTGGCTCAGTGGATGTAATTACTTAACTTCCTTTTACTGCACTGGTAGATAAGTGGTTAAGATTGGAGTATTTACTGCTGCAACCAGCAAAACATTCTACCATCTTTGTAGAGTTACTGCCTGACTTGTGGGTATACATATCGGTGCAAATACTTATGATTAAGATATTTGGTCTGTAAATTAATTGCAACAGCATCTGACTGCAGAATCTGCCCTGTGCTCTTCTAGGGTAGGTTCTCTCTTCAGCGTAGAGTTTCAACTACACCCAGATGTGTTAATGACAAAGAATGCCCAGTATGGGATACACTAAAGCAGTGGTACCAGATGACTTCTGAGCCAGCGAGGTTCATAAAAAGAACACTAAAATTAGTAATTAGCTACCAGAAGTATATTTCAAGGGCACAGAGGAACCAGTAAAAAGAATGTGGAAAGGAGCTGATGGGGAGAGAATCTGGTCAGGATCTAGCAAAAGTCAGGCATTTTTAAAGTCACAGTGATTTTACTGTGAGAGATTGAAGCAAATGCTTTATACTGCAATTTAAGTCTATTCAGAGGTAAGTCCCATTGAAGTCAATGGAGCTTACTTCTAAGTAAGTGGGGTTAGGATTGTGCCTTTAGTGACTCCAGTGGGACTAAAAGGTGCTCAGCTTTGGGCTGGATCATGACTTTTATCTTCTGCATGACTAAAGATCTTCGTAAAACACAGTGTTTTCTCTGATATAATGAGAAATACAGTTGACAAATGTCTATACTAATATTTCTTTTGATTTTGCAGAATGTATCAAAACACATCAAGCATCTTAATATTTTATATTTAAGGCTTTGCTAGAGGTATTTTTGCATTTTAGATCCATCACTGCTCTTTTTTTTTAACCCCAACACTTTCATTTATGTGAGCAAAGCCAGGTTCCTGAATTCCAAGCCAAATTTATTAGCAATCTTTTAAAAAAGATGTCCAGCTAAAGTATATTTCCACTTTTCATTGTGTGTCTTTTGAGTACAATATCGGAATAAGAAGACCAACATTTAAGATGGTGCAGGGAGCTTTCAGTTACACTAGGATACAGAGAACGCAGCATTGTTTTAAAAATGTTTTGGGCAGGATCAGTCCCTTCAACCCCCACCCCCACCCCAGTTAAATGAACTCCTCAGAGGCGTAGCAAGCCCAGGTGGTACCCGGGGCGGAATTTTTTTTGTCACCCCCCCTTTAATTTTAAAAAGTGTAACCCCCCTCTGGGGTGGAACCCGGGGTGGACCACCCCCCGCCCCCCTCTTGCTACGCCCCTGGAACTCCTGTCTTTTTCCAAGCATTGTACAGCAATTTGTGACAAAAATATTGTTTGTTTTAAATCAGTTCTGGCTAGCCAGGATGGAAAAAGTGGTTGGAGCAGATGGGAGCTTCCCTTTTCTCTTCTTGGGCAGAAGGAGGCTTAGGTGGAGGCAGCACACTCAAGGAAGGAATTTAAAAATGGCATCCTTGATTCTCCTGTAAAAAAAATAGTAGAAGGATGGGGGATAATGGCAGGGCTGATGGCAAGGAAAAGAACTTGGCAGGAGAGGCTGATCTGATAGCTTAGTTTACTGGTAAATAGAGGAAACCCCTCTCCTAAAAATCCACTGAAGGTTTTGCTGGCATCCTAATTTAGTGGTAGCAATGAAACCTACCTCTGGCTTGCTTGCCTCTGGCGTGTTGAAGAGTGGTGGTGTTGGAAGATGAAAATTTAAAATAAGGAATTAAATAAAACACCACAAATAACATCAATCACAAACCAGCGGTCAACAATAAGGTTAGCCATGCCCAAAGGCTGATCCGTTGAAAAACGGAATAGTTAAGATAGATAGATATACTTTATTCGGCTATAAGCCCACAAGGTAAAACAAAGCAAAAACAAAACAATAAATAAACGACTATTTGTACATTTCGGAATGATATCTGAGTAATTCGTCATATATTACGGAATAGTTAAGATTAAAACAATAACTGTTTCTCCTCCAGCTTCATACTTCTCAGAGGATGTAGCTTGGTGATAGGTCACTTCTGCTTAAGTGTTCCATTTCTGTCTACCACCATGATGTAATGAGTGAGGTAAACGTTATTCGTGTTCTAAATCACAGTTTTTCCTGCAAATGCTGTGTCCTAGTACTGGGATAGAAATGTTTTATTCCCTTGAAAGATTTATAGTCATATTCATTCTCTTTCTCCTTTCTATGTATATATGTCCAAGATGTTCTGAAGCACATGTCTGTTAACGAAAGCTGTAGGTCTGAAGCAAGTTTAGAGAGGTGGATTGTAAAGGAAAGCTTGCTTACTAGAGCTGACAGCAACAGACCTGGTCTGTTTTATTTATGTACCCTAATACGAAATGAAAGGGACACGGGTGGCGCTGTGGGTTAAACCACAGAGCCTAGGGCTTGCCGATCAGAAGGTCGGCGGTTCGAATCCCCGCGACGGGGTGAGCTCCCGTTGCTCGGTCCCTGCTCCTGCCAACCTAGCAGTTCAAAAGCACGTCAAAGTGCAAGTAGATAAATAGGTCCTGTTCCGGCGGGAAGGTAAACGGCGTTTCCGTGCGCTGCTCTGGTTCACCAGAAGCAACTTAGTCATGCTGGCCACATGACCTGGAAAAACTGTCTGTGGACAAATGCTGGCTCCCTCGCCCAGTAAAGCGAGATGAGCGCCGCAACCCCAGAGTCGTCCGCGACTGGACTTAACTGTCAGGGGTCCTTTACCTTAATACAAAATGAACACACAGACACGCATATGCGCGCTTGCTTTGTATTAGACTTTGAAAAGACTTATTAAGTTTTGTGCTGCTACATATTGTTTAAGAGTTGGGTTTTGATTTAATACTGACAAGGCAGAGACAAGGCAGAGCTCAACAAGGCAGAATGGGAGGGGGAGGAAAAGAATGACCGTTTAAAGAGAAAAAGACCTTTTTAAGATTCTGGTAAAAAGACAGCCTAAATGAGCCATAGGCATGAGATTGCTGACTGCTTTATTGAGTCACTGTTGCACGCCCACCTTTTCCTGTCTTGAAACAGTTTGCAGTTTTGACTATCTGAAATGATTAACAGTTGCATATCTAAGTGATTAGAGCAGTAAGTGACTCTGCAGAACAGACAGAGACCACAGTCTTGCATGACTGAAAGTGTATTCAGATCCTGTCCCCTTTTCTTTCTCCCTTTCTAAATAGTTTTGTCTTTTTAACAGTTGCAAGGTTGCATTGCATTGCATGCTACCCTGCAGTTGTGAAATAGATCACATTTTATACATGCAAAGCAACTTCACACTGGATAGATATTAAGGAAAGGAAGGAAGGAAGGAAGGAAGGAAGGAAGGAAGGAAGAAGAATTCTATAGATTGTTCCAGTAATGATGATATCATATTATGACTACAGGCATATTAAAAGCAGGAGACACTAGTTCCCCGTTTGATGGCTCCCGGGAGCGATATTTATTCTTTTCACATATTGTAATGGACAAATTAAATAATGAAACAATGTGATGTAAAATAACATAAAATTCATTTCAGCTGCACAGTGCAATGAACAGTAATTCTACTCAAGAGAATAGTTTTACACTGGTGTAAATGCTGGAGTGGAACTTGGCATTCTGCTCAGAGTAAGTTATTGCAGTTCAATCAGCGCTGGCCATGACCTTACTACACTGAATCACATGCCTTGTTCCATGTTCAGAAAGACGTAAGGCAGGACTTGTGGGAATAAATATGCTAATGTTTAGTGTTACTCAGCCCCTCTGCATAAGAACCCCAAGCAATGCTTGTTCCTCTTAAAAGCAGAGCCACTGGTGGAAAGAGAGCCTTGGCTGCCCAACTGTTGAGCAGCTTCCTTGCCTGCAGCCCCCCTCCCTCCCTCCCTCCCTCCTGCTTGCTGTCTGCTTGCTCTACCCCCACACTTGGATTGAATTATAAAAATGAGGAGGGGCTGCCTTTGGTGTTCCTTGAGTCTGTCAACTGCCTTCCATACTGAGAAAAAAGCTCTTTCTTGCCTTGTGGTTTGCAATTTTAGTGCCATGATCAGGCAGCACCAAACATCATATTACACCTTTCTGCTTCATTAGGAGACATCTCTTTTCTATTTCTTTTCCCACTGGGATTTCTCCCATGGAGCTCCTCTTCCTGGTCTTGTTCAGGCTGGGACAAACCTCTTCTCTATTGTTAGCTTCCTGGGGCAGTGGCCCGCTAGCTGCTTATGTTATTTTGCAGAACAGCGTGGAGCGCACCTTGTATACCATGCTCTATGTAAAAGAAATGACGTTTGCCCCATATCTGAAGTGTTCCTGTTTATATTCCTGGCTTATCTTTGTAAGAGGCCCCGTTGCGTGAGCCAAAACATTCCTGTCACACTAAGGAAACACCCAGAGGACTCTACTTTCAGCAGTCCTCTCCTCTGAGAGGTAAGAGGGCTATAGCATGCCCTCCAACATTTCTCAGATGAAAATAGGGACGTCCTAAGGAAAAGCGGGACAGCTTCTGTAAATCTGGGACTGTCCCTGGAAAATAGGGACACTTGGAGGGTGTGGGGTAGTGCTCGCCTACCTTGGGTACCATAGTTGGCAGAGCCACTGCTGGACTGGTAGGTGACTTCTTAGTGTGTCTCCCAGGCGTGTGTCTCAGGGGATACCCAAACCTGCCTTTCTCTGCTCAGCTCCTCTTGTGCTAGTTGTGTATTATGTTGCTGAATGCTGCTGTCTGGACATTATTGCCTCAAAGCAGTAAAGGGCATAAAGCCTGCTGATTGACATTCATTGCAAAAAAGAAGAAGAAGCCTGTAATGATTTCTCACTATTATTTCACCATCTGATATTTAAATTTTAAAAAAAGAGAGAGTTCCAAACGTTAGAGTGAAACTACAGCAGCATAATGTTTCCTTGTTCCACTGGGGCTTTGAGTTTGATAATAATTGGGTTCAGTAGCAGCCAGCATGATGGGACAGAGGCACCTACTTGACCTCCTGGCAAGAGCATCACTGCTGCTTAGTGGGAGGCAGAGGGGCAAGGGGGTGCAAATGCACCAAAAGGAGTGCGCAATTGGCTTCGTTGGTGCTTTCCCACTGCCTCAACTTCTGTACTCCTAGCACCGCTGTGGGACCCACCTGCCAGAAGGTCAGGTAAGTGCCTCAATCCCACCAGGCCATCTTCTGCTGATTGGGATTCTGAGTGGTGTTAGATGGTTTCTCAAGCAACCATATTTTTATACTCATTCTTTTCCTTCCCCTTGTTTTCACTGTTCCTTACAGGGAAGAGTTTTACCTTGACAATAACAGTCCTTACAAATCCCCCCCAAGTGGCTACGTACCACAGAGCTATCAAGGTGACAGTGGATGGACCCAGAGAACCAAGGAGTAAGTACGCTGTTCTCTGCTTGTGATCTGGAGTCTGGTGCTCTTCATTTGTGGAATTAAATGGCTGCCATCACCTTCAGTGTATGATGCTATTTCTTCATCTTGTATTCCAAGCCCGGTTGTCTCTCTTGCGGAGACCTCGCTGTGATTTAGGCGAATTGTTCCAAGTTTAGAGCATAGGTGGCCAATCCAGTAATGGGACTTCAGAGGCCTTCATTGGAAGCTCATGGTGCTCAGACTGAATTCATGCATCATCCAAGCAATGTGTTTTCCTCCTGGAATCCAGGCTGTGTCCTCACTAGTTTGCTGTTTGGGTGAAGTGACATCCATGTGGTTCTGGCCAATTTTATCCATGCCCAGTTTCCCTTTGTTAGGGTTTTTCCTAGCTTGGTTAAAATGTGCCCATACTGCGTGGACACTGCTTTGCAAAATGCTGAGGGTGTGTGTGTGTGTGTGTGTGAACTAGGTTCCCATAGTCTGTTTTAAGGCAAGTGAAGAGGGCATTCAATAAACAGTCCAATATTTTGAGAACCCAAGACATCAGTTGCCTGGGCCCTTTTGTGATAATGTCCCTGTGGCCTAGAAGGACTGGCACTGAAGGTCAGGCAGATCTCATCCCCTGCTTAATTCAGTAAGACCAGGAAGCAAGGGTTTTTACTTTATATCTCATTAATGAGGTGTGAATTGTTTGAGATTAAGTCTTTATAGGGTTGTGTTAATGTGATTATAATTACTTAGTTGCATCTTCAGATGCCACTTTCCAGAACCTGAGCAAATATGCTCACTGTTTTGTAAAGGGAAAAACATTCAGATATGTGGAATGTGGCACGAACATCATTGTATGCTTCTGAATACAATTTTCCCTATTTAAGGCAATTATTTTTACTCTTCTACTAGTTAAATATGTCATATATAATTAGATTTTCTTAGTACAGAATCCAGCTTTAACTGTGGAATCATGATAGAGCCCTTGGGAATAAAGAACATGGCAATATACTGTAATAGGACTGAACTAGCAACCTTTAATTTATGCTTAGGAATTGTCTGCACTCAGATTATCTTTCCTGCCTTTATACAGCTGAGGTTTATGACACCAAGAATGAGTGTTAGGAACCAAGGACTCCTAATTTGCTCCCCACCAACCACTGCCTGCTGTCATGAGCTGGCTTTGTCAGAGTGTATTAAGCCAGAATCTCTCATTACATCTGAATTTGGGAATGATAGCTTAAATCCCAGCTGAAGAAAGAAAACAATGAGGCAGGCTCCTATGTGTAAAATGAAGTCATTTGCATTGTGACCAGCCCTGGTCCAGCTGCCAAAGAATGAGACAGTGGGAATGAGGAACAGGACAGTATCCTTCAGGCATCCAGGTGAATCTCAGTTAACTAACCAGAATGTGAAGCCAGGCTTATTATTCTGGTTGCTAACTGTCATTAAGGCAGACTTCCTTGGTTCAGATATAATGGGGAGCTCTGGTTTAACATAATCGGGGACTGAAGTGCCAAGCCAATGCAGAAAGGGAAAGGAGGACTGCTGTGGAGCGGGGTGGGGCGGGGCAAGGCAGGGCAGGGCAGGGCAGGGCTGTTTGGCCCTAATATTTGTCCCGGATTGGGATTATTGAAGGATACTGACAGTTAATCGTATTAATGATTATTTGAAGAGTAATCACATTAATATCAGATAAATGCTTCTGATGGAAGCATCTTAGTCATTTATTTGCCTTTGATGAGTAATTGCTGAGAAACCTTGTCAGGAGTGCAAATTCAGTTGTTTCAGTGTTATGCCAACTGCTGCCTTCTTCATGTTTCCCTCTGATTAACAATGGAGAAATATTGGGATCTCTTCTGTTCTGGAATTTGCCTGCGTGTGTTGAAGACTGTTTTCACCTTGTATCAGAGAAGCTTCCTGTCTTTTTCATTCATCTCTGCTAAATTTGCTGTTCTTGAAAAAGGCCCTTTTCTCATTTGCAACTGCTAGCACTTAGTGAGTTTGAAAGCATTTTGTCCTTTGTGAAACACTGACAAGTTTCTACATCTGGATTTAATTTGGTTCTTCCCATTTGGAAGTCTGCAGCACTGTGCTGATATACCTTTGAAACAGGAAATTTCCAAACAGGCAGACAATATTTAAGCGCAGCAAAAGGAACAGATTTGTGCCTAAATTTGCCCATCAGCACAACATATTAATGCTTAGCAAGCAGCAAACATTTCAGTAGCAAGAACATTCATGTATGAAATTTTGTTAGTGCACGTAGGTCCCATAATCCAATTCACTTATCCAAACACAAGGAATTAGTACCCAAGCCTCGCTATACACACCACAGATTCAGATATCCAAACAGCTGGATCAAATAAATAAGCAAATAAATAAATAAGCAAACAAATAAATAAACACATAAGCAGGCTTAAACAAACCTTACTTTTTGTGTTCTGTGGTTTGAGGGAGTTGTTTGGCCAGAAACCAGGGGCGAGGAAGGAGGTGAGATCAGACAATTAAGATAACATTTTCCTTCCTTGTTACCCTTTTGCAAGGTTTCAGAGGGTTTCCCTGGGTTTCGCTTTTGTCTGTCATCTGGAGGTCAGAATTCTGTGGTCGGGAACACACTAGAAATATTCTCATAGGAATCAATGGAAATAATTTACTTAATATGCAAACACTTGCTTAACAAACAATTTTCTGAGAACAAATTGTGTTCTGATAGCAAGACCTGCATGTAATAATACATGGCAAGTAGCACCTGTCCTGTTCCCATAGGGTTAGAATGAAAATAAAACATGGCTGCCATATGGGGGCATGGGGACAAACAGTCAAAGAGAATACAGTCATGGTGAAGCTTTCTCCATAACTGTATTACTGCATGTGAAGACAGGCTCTGGCAGATTGAGCAGATGAGACCAATAGCGGGTGCAATGGCCAAGTGAGGGGCAAATGGGGGTTGTCAGTCTGGGAATGTAACCCATGCGAGAGAAGGAAAACTCTGATCCTAAACCTCTGCTGCCTTGCAGGATGTTTTGGGGAGAAGAAAAGGCTAAGGAGTAAACCCTATCCAAATCTGCAGTACAGTCCCTAAGGCAGTTGCATGGTGCCTTGTACACCTCTTTCCAGCAACTCTGGCAGTGAAGCTGGACCCAAATGTATTGCTCTGCTCTCCTGTGGACAACATCAGTGAGTCAGAGGGGGGGGGGATTTTATCATCTGGACAGCCCAGGACCTCCAGACTCACTGCCCAGGCTTGTGCCCCTAGGGAGGTCACTTTAGTGCTGCTTATGCAACGGTTTTGCTTCACCACTGGAGATGCACTCCATTGTCTCTCAAGACAGACGGATGCCAACAACATCAAAATACCTAAGACACTTTGCAAAGTTTGCCTTTTGAGGGGAGGGGGAATTCTTTAACATCCGCTCACACTAATTGTTCGGTACTTTTTGCAAAAGAATAACTTCTAAAGACTACTTGGTCTCAGATGAACCTACCATAGGAAAGATGCATCCTGGTTGCTAGGGGAAAAGGGAGATGCCAGCCAAGGACTAGAAAATAACACAGAAGTGGTGAAAGGGCACTAAATGGAAGGCGGGAAACACCAGCTCTTTAGGACCTCAAGTATTTCTGTTGGCTACAAAGATTGACAGGCAGCAGCAGCCAGACTAGCCTATTTCACATAAATTTCTTAGAAGGGACCCTGCACATTTTCCTGAATAACTTTCTTTCTAGGAGGGCTAGCTCAGGCCCTGGGGACTCTGTTCAGGTGTGCCAGTAAAGGCTTCCACAGGTGTCACGGTGCCCTCAGGTGCAAAGTTAGTGAACCTTGATCTACAGCTATTGGTGAAACACAATATGACTTGATGGAAGACAGCTTCCTGTTTATGGTATTATTTGCTCTGGCTGATGGCTGCTCTCAAAATGTTCCCCTGTGATGTGGTGGCGATTCTGCAGAACTGTTTCCCTGTCTTATCACTGAGAAGAGGAAACAGTCCTGGGCATTAGCGGATCTTTCTTTCCCATGACAACATATAGCAGACATTAGCATGGTACTATTGAGAAGAGCTTTATTGTGCTGTTTCATTTTAATCTTCGTACCCCACTGTGGGAATGCTTGTGGCAAAGAACAATTATTTTAAACTATAAATAAATAAAATGAATGGACGATGTGGACAAAATCAGCACTAAATGGAAGGGACTAACCTGTGGCCCTCCAGATGTTGGTGAGCTACACCTCCCATAATCTCTGACCCAGATTGGGCCATGGTGGCTGTGGCTGATGAGAACTGAGGTTCTTCTTGTTCAGAAGATAAAAAACTGGTTTAAACATAGCTAAATGGCAAAGGCAGTGGGAGATGGGTTCTGCAGGTAGGAGGGCATTTCCCTTTTGCCATGGGTGTAGCCAGGATTTTTGTTGGGGGGCAGACTTTCGTTAGGGGAAGGCAGAACCTCAGATTTGTATTGATTTGTACTAATTTGGGGGCCCATGCCTTTTGTTCATCATTTTTGGATTTTTAAACTGAAAAAGAGGCGGGGCAAGTTAGTAAATTCAGAGTTTTGACTGGGCATTGCAATTTTTGGAGTGGCTTATACAGGGCTGGGAGGATTGACACTGAATGTTGTGAAGTTTCTGGGGCAGAGGAAATGGTTGAACATGTTCTGTGGGCTTGTTTATGGTATACAGACCCTTCATAGGCTTCATTGCACATGGGTTCGCGTCCCACATTGGGCAACAGATTCCTGCATTGCAGGGTGTTGGACCAGATGATCCTTGTGGTCCCTTCCAGCTGTACAATTCTATGAGTCAATGATTTGTCTGTGGGGACTGCCCTCCGGGATAACACTCTTTGGGGTTCAGTGTTGGAGAGTTTATGACAGTTTGTGAAGACTACTGGCTCTATGAATTGTTGTGAGTGAAATGTGATTGTACTATTGCTAGTAGGTGATGGTAAGAGAGCCTTTCTTTGGTCTTGATCCAAGTCCAGAATAAGTGGTGGTGCTAGCACATTTGTAAAGTTAAACAGTGTTTAGTTTGGTTTCAAATTGGATGGGGGACTGTGTGTTGAGGCACTTGCATTGCAGGGGGTTGGACAAGATGGCCCTTGGGGTCCCTTCAAACTCTACAATTCTATGGTTTTATGGTTCTACATGTGGGTATCCTGGCTAGTATTAGCTGCTTTAGGATGGGGCCAAAAAGTGCTTGAAGTAAGTCCCATTGAGTATAAAGGAATCACTCCAAGGTAAATGTGAGGCCTTAGAATACAATATGGGAACAGGGCTATGACTACTTGGCTCAGTGAATTGGCAGTATTGTTTTGTTTATATTATGATTAAACCAACTAAGGACATTCTTTAATTTGATTAACTTACATTAAAGAAATGCCCTGTTCTTGCCACTCTCAATAATCAAAGCAGAAATTTTGGATCCTCAGTGAAAATGATTTTTTTAGTGGCATTAAAAATCAAGTAGTCAAAACTACTTGATTAGGTTAGTTTATTATAATTTCTGGATTTGTTCAAAAAATAAAGCCAGTAGAAGCTGGTTTGGCCAGAAAGATCCCACTGAATTTTGTCTTTGTGTCTCAATAATTGTTTGGTTTGATTGAGCTTGCATAGACGGATTTTTGGGGCTCCACCTTGAGATTATAACAGTATATAGGAATTTGAATAGGCGTTCAGTGTGCCCTAATATTTTAGGGAAAATTACAGCAACAGTTCTGAAGTACCATTAGTCTTGGTGGAGGATGTCTTGAAATTGTGGTTCCCATTTCATTACCTGTGAGCATTTGTACAAAAAGGTGGGCAAATGCAGCTTTCCACAAAAGGTTTTTACCTTCTGCAAATCATTTACCTGTATGCAGAAGTGTGTTAAAATTTCATTTCCTCCTGAGAATTCCAGGACCAATGTAGACTAGTAAATCGGCAATTAGTTACTGCAATAAATTAGTTCAGCTGGCCCTGGCGTAGCACAAAGCAGGTGAGGCATCTGAGGGTAATCTATGGAGCCTCTCCAATGAGGAGTTCTGATAATACATGTATATTTTTTCTTAGTAAGTTGATACATCAACAGACAGTTCCCTTTTCTGCTGGGACCTGTATTTATTTCCCTAGGACGTCTGAAGCCCGTTGCCATGTTCCTCATTCTTGCTCTCCCTTTCTCTGGCAATTGAACCAGAGCCTGTCACATCACAAACAACTTCTTAATATACACATCTGGCATTGGCAGTTGGACCAACTTCATAAGAGCACATGATCATCATTCATTACAAGATTAAAAAATACCCCATGGCATCATTGATGTTTTTAAACTTTGATCTTTTGCTGCTGTGATTCATCTCGGTTATAAAACTCCTCTTTAAAGGAACACAGACGATGACTTATTAGAACCTTCATCGTAAGTAACATAAACATAACATTGTGTGCATCTTTATAGAATGTCAGTTACTCGGGCTGCCAGCTTATCGTTTTAAGACATGACATCATGCTGGAGATCTTGAATTTGTAAGGCTTCCTTATAGGAAAGGCACTTTGACCTTCTCTTGGCAAGTAGAGCTGACAGAACAAATGCTGCATGATTTTCATTGGTAAATTGGACCTGCAGTCCTTGTCCTGGATGCTCATGGATGGATAAGCTAAGCTTTTTATAAGGGAAGACCTCCAGTTCACCTTGTTTGAAGTTTTGACTACTTGATTTTTTTTTATGATCTTTATAAATTTCCATTTCACACCTTTTATCTGTGTGGGATTAGGGCCATTTGAACCACTGCGCACACACATTTTTTATGTGAACACTTAAAATGCAATGTGTTAATGCAGCAAAAATGTACCAGCACTTACATTCATGGAGCTCTGATTAACCAACAGCCCCTATTTGAGCCTTTATTTGGTGGCATAGGAGTATCTTCTGTGGCTTATTACCTGAAACATTTTTGCACCTGTGAAAGCTGCTGTACCTCCACATCCCTCACTTCTCTTTGATTCATCGTGCTCTATTCAAGCTCTCTACACAGGGTGTTATTGCTGGACATGATAAAACTTTGAAATAATTATCCCTGTTACAATCTGCACTGAACAAGACTTGAAATTTAAGGAGGAAGAAGATTTTTAAAATAAAATCCAAAGGTTGTATTTAGTGATACATTTTAAAGTCATCAGATATTGCCCTTATTCCTTGCCCCTTGGTTCTTGAGCCTCTTGTCTTGTTTCCAAACCTTTGAATGCAACAGCAAGTCTCAGAAAATTTTATTTTTAAAGAGAGATATTTTTTTTTGCATGGTATTTTTATTTTAGTTCTAGGCTTTTAGGGATCCTAAAATTCTTGCTTTCCCCCAAGAATTTAATGAAAATGTAGGAAGGCTGGACTTTGAAAAGCTATCTCTTTCCTGACATTGGACGGTGTCTGTGTGCCTATCTTTCTATTGTTGTAGTTACAGGTAGGTAGCCGTGTTGGTCTGTCATAGTCAAAACAATTTTCTATTGTTGTGTTAAGATTATTAATTCTGTGGCTGTTTTACCCATGATGTTTCCTGACTGTACATGCTTTTTTCATGAGACCACACATATCTGCTTCCCGATGTTTGTACACACCATATGTAAAGGGATGAAAGACTGGATAAAGGTATGTTTATCACACATGGAAGTTTACCCCCAGTTTTCCATAGTGATGTGCGAGTTCTGAATGCAAAGGGTGGCAAGGGGGCCAGCTGGATGTGAAACGCAGGCTGTGGGCAGGGCTGGCGCTTGTGCAGTCTCATTCTTCCACCTCCACACGGTCACTGTAGGGAAAGCAGTTCAGTTCATCCCAAACTCACATCCAGATAACAGTTCTGCTGACAGCTCAAAACAAAGTGACCTCAAGCAGCGTCTCAGCATTTCATTGTGGATGCTGTGAGAATTTGAGCAGGGGTGTTCACACAAGCACCTGTTGAGAGAGGAATTAAGCCCAGTGCAACTGGCTGTGAGCAGCCGGTGCCTCCCTTGATTTTGTTTGAACCCTTCCGAACAGCACCCAGCTCTTCCTGTCCCTCCCCAAAGGACTGGGTCTTGGATTCCCTGTCACAGAATCACTGACAGGGAACCAATGTTCTGCCTCTCTGCTGAGGAGAAGGCCAACCTTTCCAGATTCTGAGACACACAGTCCCAGTCTTTGGTGGGGAAACACACTATGCTGGGTCACCTTCCCCAAGGGTAGGTTTGGGGCACTGGGAAGTGGGGGGAAGCCTTATTAGATGTTCCAGTCAGACACAACAATTCCCTCCCCCCATCACCAAGCAAATTGGGGGGGGTTGCCCTTTCCTAGTTCCAGCTGCTTTGGGTTGGGAGTATTTATTGTCCTCCAAAAAATATGAGGTATACAGTCAAGGGTATGAGCAGACACTCCCCATTTACTAGTGCTATGAATAGCAAGCAGGATGCCCCAATGTGCATAATGATTGGGATTATTCAAATTCTTTGCTGTGGTACCATTGTAGCGGTTTTGAGGAAGTTCCTTCTCTCCATGCTGCCCCTTCTCCTTTATGATTTCCTCCAAACTGCAGGGAGGGGCTCTGTCTGATGGCTTGTGGAATGTGCTTATGAATACACAAGCTTTAAATCTCTTCTTTAATTTTTTTTATGCTTGCCTGTCAGGAACTGGGCTGGGGGCCAAGCAGGAAATGACACATCAAGAAGCATTTGTGTTGTGCAATGTTTTGTGGGACTGATGCAAGGCGATACACTAAACATCCAATGCCTAACAGACTGCATGGCAGTAATTTAACTCACAGACACTTGGGATGTTTTGCCAAAGAGCTCAACCTTCACATCTCTTATGCAGAAATTATCACAGCAGTTGGAAATAGGCTGCATTCCCCTTGTTTTGCCCTCAAATGCCCTCTCTTCTAATAGATGCTTATTTAAACATCCATTTCCCCAATATGTGTGCCTGGACTATATAGCTGAGAGACAATATATTCTCTTGTATTCTAATTTTGACTCCGTTCATTGAGGGTTGTGCTTTTGTAGCCTAAATGGCAACAGTTCCACACAGGAGGGGAGGTATCAGCAGGCTTGGGGAACCCCTGCAGAATGTGTCTATACAAATCTTTAGAAAAAATGCTACCAGGGATCCCAGAAGGACTGAGCGTGCTCAGTAGACACAGAATGCCAACTCTGGCAGGCTGAGTGATCCTTATGCCACAGTTGCAATTAAAATTGTTCCTCCAAAGTGACTATTCAGTCCAGGGGGGAAACTACCATGGACATTAAATTGTATGCTATTTCTATGATTAAATAACCCACTGCATATTACATGCAGGTGCATACATCTTTCCTTTTGATGTTTTGGTATTTTTTTCTTATATGTTAAAGTGGCTTTCAATAATGGTGGTTTCAGCAGGGTGACTTCAGGGCAGCTTTTTGGGGAGTGAGGCACTTTGACAAGATGGCCCTTGGGGTCCCTTCAAACTCTACAGTTCTATGGTTTTATGGTTCTACATGTGGGTATCTGATACTCTTTTGTTTTGAAATAGTGTTTTGTGAAAACAGTGGGCACAACTTGTCCATACCTTTTTAATACAGTGGTACCTCGGGTTAAGAACTTAATTCGTTCTGGAGGTCCCTTCTTAACCTGAAACTGTTCTTAACCTGAGGTACCACTTTAGCTAATGGGGCCTCCCACTGCCACCGTGTGATTTCTGTTCTCATCCTGAAGCAAAGTTCTTAACCCGAGGTACTATTTCTGGGTTAGCGGAGTCTGTAACCTGAACCATCTGTAACCTGAAGCGTCTGTAACCCGAGGTACCACTGTAGTTCAGTTCTATTAATGGGACTTAACATGTTCTTGGTGCTTACATTGCAAACAAATCCCACCTCTATAGGCGAGAGATTGGCTTATAAACAAAGTAGAACAGTTGAGCATCTTCAGAGTCAGATGCCCACTTGTAAGAGATGCACATTCCTACTCTGAGTCTATGATTAGTAGCACCTGCTACTAAGGCTTTTCAGGCTGTTATACCAGGACAAACTCATGCAGCTGGTTCAGCAGCCATAGCTGCTGCTGGCAAGTGGTGCTGAGGGACCTGCTCTAGCAGCCCACCAAACCAATTTTAAGGTCCTGCTACTTACATATAAACCCCAACACAACTCTGGACCAGGTTACCTGAAAGCTGTGTTCCCTTCTATTAAGGGCAGCAAATGGAACCTGGTCGGTTTTGGCCCCGTCTGATGATTATCATCTTGTGGTATCATGGAGGCTGGCTTTTTCCAGTGGTGGCACCAGAGTTGTGGAATGCCCTCCCTGATGAAATATGAAAGGGCTCTTCAAGACGCGCACATTTAAGGAAGCAGTCCCCTGAACTTGGACCTCCTTGATCCGATTGTTTTAATTGTTCTTTTAACTCTTTTAATTGTGGTTTCTTAACCTGCTTGTTTTATTGTCAATTCTAATTATGGATGTTTTCAATGTTGTGATGGTTTTATTATGCATACTAGTTATGTATGGATTTTATGACTGTAAACCACTTAGAAGTTATTTTGGCATGTTATCAGTATATAAATTAAGTAATAATAGCACCTTCATGTCTATCAAATGATTATGTGCTTGCTGCTGCTAGCTTGTATTGTATTTCTGATCACATGCACCTAGATGTTGCTTTCTTTCAAATGGTTTAATTTGCGATCTTGAAAAAATGCACCTTAAATTCAGTAAAGTTGTGTGATAATCCAGTGATAGTTCTTTTCATTCATCTAATGATGGGGGAAAGTAGCTTTCTTTTGTTTTTAGTAATTTAGTTAATGATGGAGAAACCAGTAGCAAACAATTGGACATCATTTTTCTGCGAGATTAGATTTAGTTATTGGAAATATAGTTGCTTATGATTTTGTAAGTGGTCTGTAGGAAGTCAAATGACAGAAAGCTATAACATGCTTTGTTTTTTCCTTTCCCCTTACTTTCATTCTAGAAAGAATATTTCTTAAGTATTTTTAATCAGAGTATTCTTTGCCCACAGTCTTGTTTTCACCAGATATTAAGATGTAGAAACTGATTGTTATTTAAAAATTGCATTGAGAGATTAAATTTAATTAAAATATTGCTTCAAAGTCATCCATTTAATTTTGCCTGAATTTTGACCCACCACCACCAGTTGTGAGTGAAATGAGTCAAATCTGGATGTGTCTATTTGGTACATAGAAAGAATTTTAGAGAAAATTCAACAAAGCCTGAGGATGGTGAGCTCCACACTTAACAACATGCTTAAGATCTTCAGTAAGCAGGAGCTGCTTCACAATGAACTCCTCAAGTGACTTCTGGCATAATCCTGTGCATTGTTACTCGGTTTGTGGGCGTTGTCTTTGGTGTTACGAGGGCATTGCAATGCATGTGCTTTCCTGCGCAGGGTGAGAGCCTGTGCAGTGCATTGTGTGATGGGGGGGGGGAGCTGCCCTCCTAAGGAGGGCCTGGAATTGGTGGAATGATGGCCCTCGCTGGGTGGGAGTAGATGTTGTCATGTGGGGTAGGGCTGGGTGAGTCAGGTGTTTTTAATAAAACTGCTTTGTCAGTTGGAAATAAATTATGGGTTGTAGATCTTACTAGAACACATTAGTGGACTATTATTGTGTGTATAATTTGTGCAGTGGGTTGGATGGTTCTATTGTGTACACCATGTGTTTGGGGGAAGTCTGCGAAGGGAGCTATATGGCTGATGTCAGTTTCAATGACCATGGGTAGGTGGAGACAAGGGGTTGTGTCCAATGTAGTGCTAAGTAACTCATTTCGTTAATGCAAGGATTTCCATGTGCACAAGGGAACTCTCCTCCACCCCCTAAATCTGTTTTGAGGAGAGGGAGGACAGTTCCATTGCACAAGCATAAATCCTTGCGCTAACAGAACCAGGTGCACCCATCGCACATAGTCATGGGGAGGTAATAAGTCATCATAGAAGGTAAAGGTGTGAGACTATTTAAATACTGTTCTTTGCTCCCACCCCCCATTGCCAGGTCCCTGATTGCTTGTATGTTGTGTGCTGTTGTTTAATGCATAATAAAGGTGTTGATCTGGCATGTGTGAGCTGGGAGGAATTGATCTGACTTGGTACAGCATCAGTGCAGGCTGCAGGGATGGGTTTGGAGGGAGGGAAGAGTTGCTGTGCTCCATAGAGCTTCCATCTCCCTTACCAGGAAAACCCTTTGTCCTGGAGCTGGTTGTGAGGGCCTGCACCTGGTGTTGGGCAAAGGAGACAGTGAGCTGTGCTTACTGCTGGTCTACTCCATCTTGTTGCCCAGCAGCTTCTCTAACGGAGGCAGCCTTGGGTGTGGTGTTGGAAACATCAGTAGTTCAATAGTTCTTGTTGTTGCCATCTGTCTGTCTCGAGAGACACTGGAGTGTAGCTCCAGTGATGAAGTCAAACTGCTGTGTTAGCAGCAACAAAGTGACCTCCCTGGGGCACAAGCCTGGGGAGTGTGTCTGGAGGTCCTGGGCTGCCCAAACTACAAGACCCATGTCTCAGCCTTGCTTATGTGGTCCAAAGGAAGCAGAGCAAGATGTTTGGCACCACCTTTGCTGCAGGAGTTGCTGGAAGTAGACGTACAAGGCACCATCCAACTGTCTTAGGGATTCCACTCTGGATTTGTGTAGGCTTTACTCCTCTTCTCCCAAAGATTTCCCACAGGGCAGAGGAGGTTTGGAATCAGAGTTTTCATTCTCCTAGATGGGCTGCCTTCCCATGTTGATGTGCCCCATCTGTCCCTCACTTCCCTCCACAGCATGTGCAGAAACTGCTTTAGTGACCTTTGGATCCACAATTGACCTCATCCACAGGGCCGCGCTTCCATTTAGGCGAACTAGGCAGTTGCCTAGGGCGCCAAAATGGAGGGGGCGCTGGCCAGCCTGCCGCCCGCCGCCACCCGATGCCGCCCCAACCAGCGGCGGAGCAAGCAGCTTGGGGCGAAAACCACGGCGGCGGGGGCACCAAAATGGAGGGGGTGCTGGCCAGCTTGCCCCTCGCCCCCCGCCACCACCCGGTGCCGCCCCAACCAGCGGCGAAAATCGCGGCGGGGCGCCCGGCGGGCAGGGGGCAGGGCACCGTACGTCATGCGCAATGACGTCACGTGCCCCGCCCCCTTGCCTAGGGCACCAAAACCCCTAGCACCGGTCCTGCTCATCCACTCAATTTGCCAGAGCCAGTCTTTGCATGCAGGGAAAGTCCCTAACTCACCAAAGGTTTGAGACCCACCAGCTACCCTCAGCTGGTTTAGCTGGCCAGTTGAAGCTATTTCCCAGGGTGTGGCCACTGTCTCATACTGACAGCTTCTGGGAGCCAGAGGTGAGAACTGAGTGCAGGATAGGGACCAAAGGTGTATCAACTACCCCAGAAGGATCATGATGGTTCCCCCACCAGAGGTATTATTTCCTTATCCATATTGAGGCTGCCTCTAGTTCCAGCTCAGGACCTATACCACATCATCACTAGGCATCCAGTAGAGCTTTATTGTATTGTCTGTATCTGCTGCATGGAACAGAGTTCTATGCCCTTTGGAAGCCCACTGTGATTTATTTGCAAGGCACTTGGAGAAAAAAGTCGCTCATTTCTATTGGCACCACATTTGTTACAGTTACCAGTGAAATGCCCAGCACCATGTCTGCTTGTGACATCATGAGATCAGTTTCAGTTGATGTGGTCTGATGATGTGGACCATCTTATCAGGAAGCCCATCCATGCAATATTGAAAAGGTGGCCTTTAGCGAGGTGCCACCTGCCATCTGAAGCTCCCTCCCATTACATATCGGACAGGCATGATATTTACTGTTTACTATTGAAAAATCTTCCTTTTCAAACAAGCCTTTTAAGAGATTTTTTTAAAAAAATTCCAGTCTTTATACTGGATTTGGAATTGTTTGATATGGGTTTTTATTGCTAAATTGCTTCATTGCTTCAGATTGTATCATGGGAAGCAATTCATTAATCTAATTAATTAAATAAGAATAAATCAATATAACATAAACAATGACAATTCAGTTGTCCAGGGACAGAAATTCCTTGATTTTTTAAATCTCCTGGAAAAATAATGAGGACTGTCATAGAAGATAATGGGAAACTCTGGATTTTTTCCAGTATACCTGTGATTGGGAAACAGATTTTCCCCTCACCAAATGAAAGGTAGCGCCAAAGACAGAAATCTATGTTCTTTTAAACTTGGCTCTTATTTTGTTAGGTCTTTAAACAAGTTAATTTATTTTGGAAAACATGAACAATTGCTGCAACAATAACCTGCTGGCAGCAGGATCACTTCCTTATATGCATAGAGAGAAGAGGAAAGCCGTGGTGAGGGCAGCATAGCACAGGCACACCAGCACAACCAGTCTGCTGCTTCCACTGCTGCATCCACACAGCCCCCAACCAGAATATCGTACTGGGCATGTTCAGCTGTACCAGCAGTAGTGCTACATCTAAGAAACCCTTTGCTGTAGATTACTTCTTTTTCCTGCTGCTAAAACGCAACAGTTCCCTGGGATCTGTTTCCTGCAGTGTGTATACCACACATGGAAGAGTTCAGTCATGAAAAGCTTGCTGTGATGAGATGAAGTGCTAGTTTCATGACGGCTCCCCAAATAGCCATATATGTGTACCCTGTACATGAGATTAAACTCCAAGCTTTCCCTCATAAATTCCTGTTAACCTAAACTCAGAAGTCCATTCCAAATGTGTCTGTTTTCTATTGTACCATTTGCATTCTTAGCTTTTGCTCTCTGCTAGCTCAGGGGAATTAGCGGCACCAGTTAAAGGCAAGCCTTATACAATGTGACAAGTGCTAATCTTGCAGGAAATTCATCCAATATCCCTCACATTAAGTGAACTTTATGTAACAATGCCCTAAATGTCTCTATAAAGGTGTCTTCGAGCATGAAAAGACCACACAGATTGGGTTCCACTGAAAGGAATAGTGAAATTGTTTGCATAATTATTTTGGTTGGATTGAGAAGTCTTCTCTTGCTTCAGGAAAGAAAATGCTGTTTAAACATGTGGCATTATTCTCCGAAGAAAAGTAGTTACAGATCAACTTCCTTTTCTTTTCTCTAGGCAGAAAGTAGTCACTTTCACCTTTGTACATCTACAATGGAATATATTGCTTCTTTTGTATTTTACAATAGTTAAATGGATGAAAACTCAATTGCAGAAGTTAACTCATAAAGCAAATGTGTTGCCATGTGTAGGTGAAGTAACGATGTAATTGAAGAGTTCTATTAATTGAATAAATAAGGAAAACCTTTAAAGTCTCAGTTAAGATTGGGCTGGCTTCTGCATCAGTGAGTGCTGTGTGGATGAGCCATAGTGAGCTCAAGCAAACTATGGCAATGGAAATTAATGTATTGAGTACAGCTATACTGTACCTTCCAGAAAGAAAGAAAGCATGGAAGGCGGAGGACAACAGAAAGCATCCCAGGAGGCCCTGAAGTGAAACCCTAAGGCAGCCTTTTTCAACCTTGGGTCTCCAGATGTTGTTGGACTACAACTCCCATCATCCCTAGGTAGCAGGACCAGTGGTCAGGGATGATGGGAGTTGTAGTCCAACAACATCTGGGGACCCAAGGTTGAGAAAGGCTGCCCTAAAGTTTAAAGGCTGCCTTCTAGGAGGAGTTGCAGTGAATTCACTGTAAGAAATTTTCCATTGTCTCCTTATGAACCAGGTTTGTGCACATAAAAAGTTGTCCAGCAATGACAGCACTGACTGTTCTTAGGGAGAGGCGCTTCTCCTTTCTCAGTGCTCCTCTTCCTTTCCAAGACAGTTGCTGTCAGAATGGACGACTATATTACTATGGTTCAGCAGGGAAGATCAGAGTCCTGGGCTCCATTCAATAGGAGTAGGCCTGTCCCCAATTAGAGTGAAAGGCTCAGGTAATGTAGCCGTGTTGGTCTGTCGTAATAAATAACAATGATGAAAGATTTTTTAAAAATTATCGAAAGATGTTCCAGTAGCACCTTAAAGACCAACTACGGTAAGTATGTTGTAGTGAAAGGTGTTCCTCTGTACAGTGGTACCTCGGGTTAATAACTTAATTTGGTCCGGAGGTCTGTTCTTAACCTGAAACTGTTCTTAACCTGAGGTACCACTTTAGCTAATGGGGCCTCCTGCTGCCGCCACGTGATTTCTGTTCTCATCCTGAGGTAAAGTTCTTAACCTGAGGTACTATTTCTGGGTTAGCGGAGTTTGTAACCTGAAGCGTCTGTAACCCGAGGTACCACTGTATTTAAGAGCAAGAATGGGGTCCTCAAGTAGGGATGCAAGGAGGCATCTGTTTCTGTTCTGAATTCTGACCCATGGTGGTTTCATGCAGCACCATTTTTATTCCACAGCATTTCAGCTTCTGACAAAAATGATGTTATTTCTCTCCCTGTCTGCTGTGGGGATTTTTTTTTCATAATTATGTAATTAACTTCAGTATAATTATGTTATTCCACCCCATTCATTTGAATGCAAACGAAACACAATGCAAATGGGGAGGGGCCCCTGTGAGTTCTATATTGTTGCAGTCTGAAAGCAACAACAGTGAATACTGATTTCATTTGGTGGATTGATTTCTGTTTCAGACATGGGGCAAATAAGTGAAAGCTGGCAATTTCCACTCCTGCTTCCATCAGAATTCTCCAACATTCCTACCCTCATGCTAGTCCTGCCAGTCCAATATTTGTTTTACATGTGAATCAAAATAGGACCTCATGTCAAAGAAAAGAAAAACATAATCTTGTTTTGAGTTGTTGCTTTTTGTAGTGGCAGCAGCACAAATGCAACATTTCAGTAATTTTAAAGGTAAAGGTACCCCTGACCTTTAGGTCCAGTTGCGGACGACTCTGGGGTTGCGCACTCATCTCGCTTTATTGGCTGAGGGAGCTGGCGTTTGTCCGCAGACAGCTTCCAGGTCATGTGGCCAGCATGACTAAGCCGCTTCTGGCGAACCAGAGCAGCACACAGAAACGCCGTTTACCTTTCCACCAGACCTATTTATCTACTTGCACTTTGACGTGCTTTCGAACTGCTAGGTTGGCAGGAGCAGGGACTGAGCAACGGGAGCTCACCCCGTCACGGGGATTCGAACCGCCGACCTTCTGATCGGCAAGCCCTGCGTCAGTAATTTAGGTTGCAATAAATACTAAAGTTATTTACTAATGAGTAAGCCTTTATTAATACCGGTACAGTGGGATTTTCTTTGGAATAAGCATAAACTGCAAGGCTTATTTCTGTGCAAATGTGCATAGGATTGGTCTGCAAGTGAGTTACTGCTGTTTCTGCCTGTTTCAGTGGTTACAAAGCAACCTTTTGGGACACATGGGTACATTGGCAAATCAGAGACTGTTGTGAGCACCATGCATGTACCAAAGCCACGTACCTACTACAGCCATTCAGCCACGTACCTACTACAGCCATTCACACACACACACACACACACACACACACACACACACACACACGGCTTGCCACACAACACACACACATTCATTTGCCTCCTAAAAAATAGGCTTGAAGCGCTATTGAAGGCTTGAGATGCAGAGGTGCTTATTCCTGGGAACACACTGGCTTTAGTTTATGTGCATGTTCAAGTGGGTTATGTTGGAAAGCTTATGAGTAATAAATTGGTAGTTTCATAATGAACTGTGAATGTTTCACTTAGTACACCAATGCTGAAATGTATCGAGATCAGAGCCTAGGGTAGGATCAACTAAATTTCCAGCAAACAAAACTGATTAAATCAGAATGCAGAACAGAACTTGTGAAAGCCATGATAATCTGCATTCTTTTTTTGCTCTATTTATTAAAGCAGGAAATGTAGAGGTAAAATAGAATAAAGCAGCTGCATTTGTTTATATTTGCAAATGCATTTTGGCTATCTGAGAGACACATACCTTTTCGGTGAAGAGGGAAAGTTCTCAATCAGATTAACAGATTAGAGAACTGGGCCAAGGCAAACAGGATGAATTTTAACAGGGAGAAATGTAAAGTACTACACTTGGGCAAAAAAAATGAAAGGCACAGATACAGGATGGGTGATACCTGGCTTGAGAGCAGTACAAGTGAAAAGGATCTAGGAGTCTTGGTAGACCACAAACTTGACATGAGTCAACAGTGTGATGCAGCAGCTAAAAAAGCCAATGCAATTCTGGGCTGCATCAATAGGAGTATAGCATCTAGATCAAGGGAAGTAATAGTACCACTGTATTCCGCTCTGGTCAGACCTCACCTGGAATACTGTGTCCAGTTCTGGGCACCACAGTTCAAGAAGGATATTGACAAGCTGGAACGTGTCCAGAGGAGGGCAACCAAAATGGTCAAAGGCCTGGAAACGATGCCTTATGAGGAACGGCTTAGGGAGCTGGGTATGTTTAGCCTGGAGAAGAGAAGGTTAAGGGGTGATATGATAGCCATGTTCAAATATATAAAAGGATGTCATATAGAGGAGGGAGAAAGGTTGTTTTCTGCTGCTCCAGAGAAGCGGACACGGAGCAATGGATTCAAACTACAAGAAAGAAGATTCCACCTAAACATTAGGAAGAACTTCCTGACAGTAAGAGCTGTTCGACAGTGGAATTTGCTGCCAAGGAGTGTGGTGGAGTCTCCTTCTTTGGAGGTCTTTAAGCAGAGGCTTGACAGCCACCTGTCAGGAATGCTTTGATGGTGTTTCCTGCTTGGCAGGGGGTTGGACTGGATGGCCCTTGTGGTCTCTTCCAACTCTATGATTCTATGATTCTATGATTCTATGATTCAATCGTGTCTTGCAATGGCCTTGTATCATTTTATAGCTCTCTGTGTCAGCTGAGTTAGACAAACACACACACACACACACACTACAGAGAGAGCACGAGAGAGAGCATCTCTCTGCTTTTGCTGGATCCTTCCCTCTTCTGCAGATTCTTCAGAGTGTGTTACCTACTGGTAGCCAAGCGCATAGCCATCTCTGAAGGGGAGAAAATCTGTTTCCATGTAGTTTTTAAGTTCATAGGAAGCTCCCTTTTACTAAACAAACTTCACAACTAGTCAGCAAAAAGCGTCAAGCCTGATGCCAAGAGCAGCATCCTGCTAAAGCCCAAAGTTTATTAACTGCTTAGCAGTTGCTTATCCCCAATTTTCAAATAGTTAGTTTTGGACCTTACCCTCTATGAGCAAATTCCATAAGAGGTAAAAGAAAAAAAGTTGTGGTGGCAGGAAGGCAAGGGTAGAGGGGAGGGGGCAGGGGAGGGACAGACACTAACCAGCTGATGGGAAAGGATGAGGGAGCAAATGAGCCCCCCTTTATGCTTCTTTTGTTGGGGGATATTATGTGGCTTGCTGTCACTGATTTCTTCCTAAAGTTTCTCGGCAGCTTGTGTTTTCCATGGTATTTCTTTCTTGTTGTGTGTGTGTGTATTCTTTTGAGGCGATTTATGTTTTTTTTTTACAATTGGCTTTGATTAATTCAATTTAAGTTATGTGCCTGGCACAGAAGACAGAACCTTCAATGCTGCCATTTAGGCATTTTCTGAGTGGTTCACCAGCGTCAACACGTGACATAGAATCTCAGGTTCACAAGAGCTATGGCATCTTGTTCAGAGGAGCTAAACACTGTGTGTATGTGGCTGCTATTTTGTGAACTGCCCTGAGACCTGTGAGTATAAGGTGGTATACAAATTTAATAAATTGCAACCACAACAGCCAAGAGGGAGGTGGGGTGGTGGCAGCTCACAACCTGACTAGGGTATTCTGAGGCAGGGCTGCACCATAGAAGCGTAGAGTCATAGAACCATACAGTTGGAAGAGACTGTGAGGGTCATCTCCTGCTGTTGTAGGGAAGCTGCCTTGGGGGTCACTTGTGATGGAAAGCAGTATACAAAAGTATTAAATTAATAAAACAAACACGCAACTGCAGGTAAGGATGTGTCACCCTCCCTTAGTCACCACTTAATGGCAGCCACATATTGCATGCATCCCCGCCCCCTGAACAAGGCAACACTTTTATCAGCTTCAGCAGATAGGCCTGTGGTCTTCCTTGGGAGGTGGTGGACTCTCCTTACTTGGAGGTTTTTCAGCAGAGGTTGGATGTCAGGGATCCATCTGTCAGGGATGCTTCAGCTGAGATTCCTGTGCTGCAGAACATTGGACTAGATGACCCTTGGGAGTCCCTTCCAGCTCTACAGTTCTATCATTCTATGAAATCCACTTTAAAAAACCAAAACCCTGGACAAACAACAACAATGAAAAGTGCTGGATAACAGCCACTTGACAGTGATATTGTATAAGCTCTGTACAAATGTTGGGAACATAAAACAGGATGATTGCTTAGTTTATGCTCATCTGGAAATGACCTAAATATAGTTCTATTTTTCTCATATTAGGTTGAATGTTATGTTTGGATAAGATGTAATTTTGGTCATATGATTTTGGTTGTAAGAGTCTACCTTGTACCTGGGTTCTCAATGCACAGATGTTGTTTAGCCTAGTTTACTCAATCATAATTCACCCCCAGTAAAGATTTATTAACCTTATTTAGCAAGCTTCTTGGGAGAAAAGCAATGACAAACCTAGACAGCATCTTAAAAAGCAAAGACATCACCTTGCCAACAAAGGTCCGTATAGTTAAAGCTATGGTTTTCCCAGTAGTGAGAAGTGAGAGCTGGACCATAAAGAAGGCTGATCGCCGAAGAATTGATGCTTTTGAATTATGGTGCTGGAGGAGACTCTTGAGAGTCCCATGGACTGCAAGAAGATCAAACCTATCCATTCTTAAAGAAATCAGCCCTGAGTGCTCATTAGAAGGACAGATCCTGAGGTTAAGGCTCCAGTACTTTGGCCACCTCATGAGAAGAGAAGACTCCCTAGAAAAGACCCTGATGTTGGGAAAGATTGAGGGCACAAGGAGAAGGGGACGGCAGAGGATGAGATGGTTGGACAGTGTTCTCGAAGCTACTAACATGAGTTTGGCCAAAGTGAGGGATAGGCAGTGAAGGATAGGCGTGCCTGGCGTGCTCTGGTCCGTGGGGTCACGAAGAGTCGGACACGACTGAACGACTGAACAACAACAAAAGCAAGCCATAGTGTGTGCAATAGGATGGACTGGGTTCATGAATGAAGCAGCAGCAGCAGCTCTTCACTAAGCAAATGGAAAATTGATTTGCCTGTATGCTTCCATTACTGTAATTTGATTAAGGAAATATACCCAGAATAAGATAAACTATGGTTCAATGTTATTTATGTCTGAGCAGAGCAGAGGCTTAGAAATACCTTCTGATCTTGAAGATGCACCTTAATAAGTCAACAGAGTCCCTGGCCAGGATAGAATGAGAATAGAAGTTGCCTAAATGGAAGATCAGAATAAACAATGTGTCTCGCTTGGGGAGGTTTTGCTTTAGATTGGAAGATCTGAAGGCTAGTGACATCACTAGAGAAAGGTCCTGCGTTTGTTGCCATAAGTGGATTTTCCCCAGGGCGAATTTTATCCAGAGCAACTTATGAGTGGAATCTATGACATACCTGCTGCCCTGTTAAGCTCATATATTACCAGGAACACCAGGCTTTCATCATATTCTAGCCTTTTAATCAGACTATGGGAAGTGTAAAAGCAAGAAGTGTGTTAAGCATAATTTTACTGAGGAAACCAGCAATTCTTTATACCTTTCGAAAGGAAGAAAGAGAGACATCCATCAACCTGTCATTGCAGATTAGATGTCACAAACCTCACCCTGTGGAGCTGCCAGGAATCTGTAAACCTTTTAAAAGCTATGCCTGGTCTTGACTCTTTTTTTCTTTCTTTTTAAGGGTTTTATAGATTTTTGTAGAAAACCCTAATAGGCAATGGCTAAAAGGTGTTTTATTCTTCTAGCTTGCTAGAGGTCCTTTCTTAAAGCTCAAATTAATTAGTTTCTGCCTTATAACTGAGAACAAATAATAGTCTGTCTGGTCTATGGAACTGATCCTAAAACAAGCTTTGCTTGATTTTCTTTTCTTTTAAACACTGTGGCTGCCCTTCTGTCTGCTACCCAAACTCTGGCTGCAACCCCCCCCCCCACTTTCTGGGGAGGAAGACCCACTAATCTCATGTGCTGTTGGTCTAATACTAGGTAAAGGTAAAGGGACCCCTGACCATTAGGTCCAGTCATGACTGACTCTGGGGTTGCGCGCTCATCTCTCTTTATTGGCCGAGGGAGCCAGCGTACAGCTTCCGGGTCATGTGGCCAGCATGACTAAGCCACTTCTGGCGAACCAGAGCAGCACACGGAAACGCCGTTTGCCTTCCCGCCAGAGCGGTTCCTATTTATCTACTTGCACTTTGACATGCTTTCGAACTGCTCAGTGGGCAGGAGCTGGGACCGAGCAACGGCAGCTCACCCCGTCATGGGGATTCGAACCGCCGACCTTCTGATCGGCAAGCTCTAGGCTCTGTGGTTTAACCCACAGCGCCACCCACGTCCCCTAATACTAGTACTCTTTACTAATACTTTACTAATACTAAAAACAAAATAAAATAAAAAAATTCCTTCCAGTAGCACCTTAGAGACCAACTAAGTTTGTTCTTGGTATGAGCTTTTGACTATGACAGACCAACACGGCTATCTACCTTTAACTTTACTAATACTAATACTAATACTCTTTATATAACAAGAACACAATTCTGTTCACATTAGTTGGGACTCATCTCTGGGCTGGATTGCAGTTGCTATCTATTAGCTTTGCAGGTTTGAGTGTGAGTAACTTAATTCCTCCTTGGAATGAAAGGGAAGGGTTCTTTAGGTCTGGTATTTACAAACAATAAGAATACAAAGATTAACATGGTAGACTCCATTTATTACTCATGGGTGGATACAGCAATTATCCTTCTATAAAGCCTATAGTAAATTGTGCAGCAGCTTTAAACTGTGGGATTATGTGGGTAAACTGCTGTTCTGCTGCAGAGGTACTGATGCCTGAGCTGAACCTTCAGATTCTTCAGATAACCACTTTATTTTCTGTATTGTTTCCAAGCACATCAAAACTGAAGGAAATTGCATTTTTTCTTCTCTTTTCTATTTCCAGCTTTCTTTACTGCCTGAATATTTTTAGTGATTATGAATGTTTTAGAACAGTGTTTTTCAACCACTGTTCCGTGGCACACTAGTGTGCCGCGAGATGTTGCCTGGTGTGCCGTGGGAAAAATTGAAAAATACTGAATAAAGTATTTTATAATTTTTCATATTTCTGTTTACTTACTATTTCATAATAAAGTAATTATAAAATACTTTCTTTGTGTTTATTTGATTCCTATTCAAGAGAATTACTTTATATATAATCAATATAGGCACAGAGTTAAATTTTTTAACATTTTCTAATGGTGGTGTGCCTCGTGATTTTTTTCATGAAACAAGTGTGCCTTTGCCCAAAAAAGGTTGAAAAACACTGTTTTAGAACCATAGCTTGCTTAAGAGTTTAAAACTGGAAAAATGTACCTGTGCTGCTGATACACGTGGTAATATAGTATAATGTATGCAACACGTTGGCGGCGCACAATAATCTCCAAGTCAATTATACATTCTTTATCGTATATTAATTATCAAAGTTCTGAGAGGAATATATAAAGTCTTATACAAAAGGTTATAAATCCTTGTGGCTTTTGCATAAGACTTTATGTATTCCTCTCAGAACTTTGATAATTAATATACGATAAAGAATGTATATAAGAGTTTAAAACGGCTGAAAATCTATCTCATGGTTAGGAGCACATTCAAGAAAGCTGCCCGCTGAAATAGGCAGTGCAGATGCACATATCCATCCATTCCTTATTCTGTTTAACTGTTGTTTCTTCAGTGCCTCCAGTTTAACCACAGTGATTTTGGAAAGAAATTAAAATGCACCTTATTGATGTTTGACAATAAAATGATTCCAAAGCAATATACAATTGGAAGGGTCTCAGACTGGATTAAAAATAAGTATCTCAAATCTGTTATAATGGTTGTGTTTACATTTCTCGCTCTCTCTTCATTCCTTCAAAGTTATCATGTTTCGCAAGCGTTAAGAGAACTGTCTCATTCTGCCAGGAATTGGAGGTATTCCAGTTTAAGCAAGAGATTTTCTTCACTTGCCTCTTCCAGTCATCCCCCTCCCCATCCTCTGAAAAGTATTGCAACACAGTGTAGCAAGACTAGGCTAAAGAGATTGGTGTGGTCACTGCAGGTTTTTCTTTTTTTAAAGGACAGCCATTTTTTAGATCGATTGCATGATGATAATAAATTGATGAAGCCATAATGAAAACCTTATGTGCCTTTGCAATTGTTCTATAACCTCACTTCCCTAAACATTGAGAGGCAAGAGGAAGGGGCTTAAGGAAGGGAGTTGCTTAGATACTACAATATATCAAAGGAATTAAGCTAGAGACTGGGAATTGCATGATGTTGTATAAATTGTTTCTTCAGCTTTTTAACAATAGTAAATAATTGTCTTGATTGGGCTTTTTTGCAAACTCACAGTGGTGCTTTCATTTATAGGGAAAAAGAGAGAGATCAAGGTAAATAAAAATAGTAACTGTGTACGCAAGAGAGAAAATGCAAGCATTCTTGTGAGAATAATGTTGTTCTATTAAATAGATAGGCCTATTGAAGTGGAAAGAAATAACTTCCCAAAAGTCTTCCCTCTGGCTTTGAAGTTCAGGTTGACCGCCTTCTCCTGTAAATTATACATTTAAAATATTTCTTACCTGCTCTTATACAAAGACAAGGAAAAGCTTCTTACCATATTTGCAGAGAGGCTTGGAACATAGCCTCTTGGAATAATGGCGTTTTCCCAAGTGAATCTCCACCCGCTCCGTTTCTCCCACTTCCTCATGAGTCAACCCTACGGGTGCTGACAAGTGCCCTCTGCCTTTGAGCTCTTTGCTCTCCTACTTTCAAGGCTTTCCAGGTTCTGAAAGGGGGTTGGGGGGTTGGAATGCTTTCTAACAGGGTGGATTTAATTTAAATCAAATTGATTTAAATCACAATTTAAATCACTAGTCAGTAAGACTTGATTTAAATCTTTTTTTTTACAGAAAGACTCATAATCTTAATATTTACAACCAGATGAAGGTTTCATTTTTGGAATAATAAATTTTCAGAGTAGTTTTCAGAGTAGTTTTTTAAATTACTGATTTGGTTATACCGTACTATTAGAAATACATTGACAGATAGTTATGAAATTATTGTGAGGTTTAATAAGTTAAGTGTTTATATTTGGACAAGTTTTCTGCTGTACTTTATTGGAAGGAGAAAAATAATCATTTCCTTAATAACAATTTATTTAACTAAAACAATAACATTATAGCATATGTATCCATGTTTGTTAACTGATGTGGTTAAATGGTTTTAAAAGAAAACACCTTAGACTGAGTTTTAGCACACATGAAAAACTTAAAACAAATCCTTATTTCCTGATGAATAGCCTTTGGACTATAATGTAACTTAAATAGAAAACTATCTTTAGAAAGATTTTTCCTCCAAAAGCATTTTTTTTTTAAAAAAAAAAAATCCAATTTGAATTTAAAAAATCTGGGGTTTTTTGTTTTTTTTTTAAAAAATCTGATTAAAAAAACCAAACCGATTTATTTTATTTATTTTTTAAAAAATCAATGATTTTTATCCACCCTGCTTTCTAAAGACACTGTGTCCGTCAGCTGTCACCCCCCCCCCGGTGCTTCCTCTTCCTCCTCCTTTCTCCCATTATTTCCCAGCTTTTCCCCTCATCTGCCTCTGAGCTGTGACCTCCCTCAAACCCCTGTTGTAATTCTGAACTGTCTTCCTCTTCTCTGGAAGGGTCAGGCTGGGGAGGCAGTCTCCACCATTCCTCCTCTGCCCAGTCCCTGACAATAAGTGATGCGATGGGGCGCTTGGTCCTGAAACTGCAACCCATCAGAGCTCTTGATTTCTCGTTGGCGAGGATCAAGTTTACAGGATGAACTGAGGATGTTTGGGAAGTGCATTGAAAACTTTCACCAGACAATTGTAGTCCTGAGGAAAGAGGCAAGTGGTGCAAAAATGGGTGGTTTTTTAAATATATAAAAAAGGGCAATTTATTTAGTTCCCCACACCAGTTTTGGGTTGGTTGCTGCTGGTTCACCTCCCTCTCCTCCCCTACCCCAATTATATAGGGAAATGTTCTTACCTCTCCTACTAGAATGATACCATCTGTAGCAGAAACTCTGCCCTGGGCTATTTAAAAACCAACATATTTCCCCTTATTTCAATAAGTGAGTAAAAGTTATGAGGACTATGCAGCGCCTTGTTTGGAGAATTGTAAGAACTTTTTTTACATAGAGCCTAGGGCTTAATTATGTAATTATGTCTCTTGGGTAGATTATATATTTCTTCTCATAATTATGTCTACCCAATAGACTGGAAGGACTCCAAGATTTCTGTTTTCTGTGATAAAAATGGTTTGGCTATGTTTTGTTGACTTTAAAATAAAAACAGCAACCTTGAATAGTCTGGCTCACCAAGAGGGTTCCATAGGGAAACTAACAAGGAGAGTAACAGTTTATCATAAATAAACATTTATATTAGTATTGGGTTTAATAAACAGTAGCTCTTTTTTCTGCCTTGTTTCTGGAACCCTGTTAGGGAGGGACTAACTTACTCTTTGTTGACTGCAGTTGATTTATGACACACTTATTTTTCCCTTCGAAATTAAGCTCGGTGGTTGATTTGGAGCAGAATCCTTCTGATATGATGTATTGCATGAAATTCAAGAGTGAAAGATGAATTGCCTGGCCCTGGTGCAGTGGCAATAACATCACTTACTGGCATCACAACTGCCACTCCAAATACCTTAGGTGTAGTTCTCCAAAGACTTCCTTTGAAAAGGAGGAGACGAGGGAGGAAAAATGGATAATAAGGCAATCCTTTTAGGAAAGGGAAGGGTTAAAGTGATACAGCTTATTACTAGAAGGGAAAGACAGACCATAGAGAAGAAAATGGCTAGAGCAGGAATGGGGGAAATCTGTAGCTCTCAGGATGTTGCTGGGCTCCAACTGCCATCAGCCCCAGCCAGTATGGCCAGTGGCCAAGGGTTATGGGAGTTGTGGTCCGGCAACATATGGAGGGCCAAGGGTTCCCCACCCTTGAGCCAGAGCAATCTATGCAGGCCCATAACTCATGAGAATAGTAGCATCTCAGACCATTTACAACCAGGGAAATGGTGCAACTCTTCCACTGAGTTTTAAAAGTTGGATTTTCTAATGTAGGGATGGGGTGGGGGAAGACTATTTTGTTTACAATGTCATACAGATGTCATGTAAAATGTGAGTGAATAAAGCATGGCTGTTATACTCAGTGTGGAAGCAGCCAAAGAGAAACAAAAAGTGAAAACCAGTGTGCAGAGTTCTTGTTGGCAGTGGAGATTTCAAGCATGAACATGTCAACAAGAACTATGCACACTGGTTTTTACTTTTTGTTTCTCTTTGCCCTTCATTGCACTAAGTCTAGAACTTAGGGAAAACCACAGTTTTTGCAAATCCTCAAAAGTGTGGGAGCATGGCTAGCTGGAGGGAAAACAGGCAGTTCTGCATTACAGATTGCACTGTGTGCTGCCCCTGTGTGACTGGGAGCAGGTGAGCTATGAGCCACTGTTGAGACAGCACTTCTGCAACAGGCACACCACAGTCCCCCCCCCTTCCCGGAGCTACTTATGCCAATAGGGAAAGGATGCACTGATAACATAGATGAAAGACGGGCAAAGGAGAAATGCAAGCAAATTATAAGTTCTGGTCTGGGCTCTAGAGCCACCATTTGCTGTGCAGTAGAAACTAAGATATCTCTCAGTTGCAGCTTTCATTTACCCACCCCTTTCTGGGTGTAGATTCTTATTTTAGTTTTGGCATATAGGTGAATTGCGGATGGCATTGAGCAGACCTAGCTCACCCCATCTGCTGATAGTCTGTCCTGAGCAGCTTAGGCAGTTGCTTTCAGCTCAGGGTTGCAGGGGGTGGAGTGGGGCAGGGCAGAGGTGCAGATCCTTTGTGCAAAGTGACCATAGAGTCCAGCTGTAAAACAGAATAGTTTTCAGGGAAAGAAGAGAAGCCCATTCAGGCATCAGAGACAATAGGCTGTTTCCAATAGATGCCTTCCTCAAATCTTTGGCCAAAATTGTTGTACTCCAGTGCTTTCTGAAAATAAGCAAGGGGGGAGGGAATTGTTGGTGAAAGAGGCCAGATAATTCACACACCTCCTTCAAGGGCTAACTGAGGCATCTGCCATTTAATGTGGAAGATCTATTGATACTGGAGTCCAATGTTCCCACACCAGTCGGAGATTTTGTTTGCAGCAGTCCTGTTGTCTGATGTTTTATTGATACAGTCCTCCTGGGAGCATGTATTGTGATCTTCAGTGGAACTGCAAAGAGGAATTGGCTGAGAACCAAACTCTTTGGAGTTCCTTTGCAGGCTGCACTTCTTGAGTCAAAGGCAAAGAGGTTCAAATCCAAAGATGTTTCAAATTTAGTTGCATTTTGCACCTTTAAGAAGTGGACCTTTTACTTTTGTACAGTACATCACAAATGAGTGACTGAGTGAACCACCCTCACGAGACCTGAAAGGGAAAGCGGTTTTAGTCACTGCGAATTCTTGCTATCAAGAGGCCCACAGTTAGTAGTTTGGCTGGTCAGGGCCGTAGTAATATGTGGGCAACGCACACAGGAATATGCCTCACTCCCCCTGCTCCTCTCCATACTTAATAATTTTCTCTGCAACTTCTTGGCAAGGTTGGCCTTCAGTGTCATGTTGTTATAGTAGGGCAGGACAAATTGCTTTGAGGGTCATTTTTTTAAATCTGCAACATAGAAGCTACCCAGAAGATAAAAGCTCATCAGACAGAGAATGGTCACCTATATTTCCCATTTGTACTTGATAACAATTCTTTATGGTTATTTTTGTAACCTAAGAAAAGCCCTGGGGAGTAGCTCTCTTTAATCCAGCATCCCACTTCCCAGAAGGGCCAGCCAGAGAAAGATGGGAAGCCCACAAGAAGATGGAGCACATGGGGCACTCGGCTGCCTGTTGTTCCCCAGTGTGGTGCACCTTGGATCCTGGAGAGAGAATGCAGGGATCATGACTAGGAGCCTTCTCCTCTGTGTCCTTGCAGAATTAGGAAAACCTGAAAGTTGCTTAGCTTTCCCCCTCAAAAAAAATGCCAAAAAATTAGATTTTTTTGTTTACTTGCCAAAAATCCAGGACCAACCACCGCCTTCTGGAAGTTTCCCCCAGATGTCACTTTCACCTGGTAATGTCTGGGAAAATCAGGACATATGGCATATAGTTTAACTATGTGCTGTGTAAAGAAGTTCTTGCTCTTGTATGACCCAAATCTTTTACCATTTAGCTTCATTGGATGATGCTGGATTCTTGTATTGTGAGAAAAAAAGGTTTTTTCTAGTGAAAGAAATGCTTCTCTCTAACCACTTTCTCTGCAGATTGTAAAAGTGCGCTAGATTAGGTACTTAAAATACACCTATACCTTTTACATAAGCTAGGATGAGATTTCTTCAGATAAAGCATTTTATTTCCACTCCCCACCCCGATGTATGCTATATTTGCTTATGAATCTATCACCTGCAATAATTTCCTGATAAAAATATAACCTAGGGCTTGTCTTCACTGCAGCCTATAGCTTTTTAGACTTGTGCAATGGTAGCTTTGCAGGCTGGCTCTACCATTGCATCTTACTGTCTGCTCCTTTAACTGCTGCCAAATTATATTTGAACCATGTGTTTTGCATGTGTATTACACAGCAGTGCAACATTCCTTGCCAAAAACCCAAAAGCTGCCTTCAGGCTTTTTTGGTGTGGGTTTCATCCCTATTCTAATGATTTTTTCCTCTGCCTGCCACCCTCACCGGTCATCTTTTTAAAAACTATTTTTATTTCTCAATCCTGGAGAAAAGTTTGCAACTGCACATTCTCACTAATGCTGCAGCTTTGTGCTGTTGTGCAAGCAAGCAAGAAAACATGAACACATATGTTAACCCTGTAAAAAAAATGTGCTACTGGTACTTTGGTTGCCTGGTAAAATGGAAAGGAGAGGGGCTTAGGCAATACACATGAAGCCGAAGTGAATTAGATTCCGTGTCTAACCTATGGCCCACCAGATGATGTTGGACTCCAGATCCTGTTAGCCCCAACAAGCTTGGCCAATGGCCATGGATAATGGGAGTTGTAGTCCAGCAACATCTGGAGGACTACAGGTTCCCCATCCCCATCATAAAGAAAGCAGAAGTAAAAATGGGTTCCACGCCTATTTTTAACACTGCCAGCTGACCCTGCAAAAGGAGAAGTCGTGCATTTCCAGTCTGGCAAGATGTATGAGGTGTGCCTGCATTTGTGCCAAGACTTGTCACTGTAAGGCAAATGTGTGACTTCGCTTTTTGGAAATTGAATTAGAAACATGAAAAGCAGGCAAAATGATTGTGACCGCATAATTACCTTGATTTTATTGAGTGCTTTTGTATCGTGAAGTTTCAATATAAACATCGCTCCTCTTCCAAGTAGTGAAAATTGATCAAAACCCAATGGTTCCTACATCACTTCAAGATATTACTTGATTCCGGACAGCTGTGGACTAAGGGTGAAATCCTAAACATGCTTAATAGAGAACAGTTCCCATTGAACTTAGAGGGACATGCATCTACGTAAAAATGGTTAGGATTGTGATGTAAATCAGATTCAACTCCGCACTTGATTACCCATCGTGAATTTTGGTGTAGACAATTCCTTTATTAGGACGGCATGCTGCATTCATTACCCTCCTATATATGGCTATCCTTCCCAAAGTTCTCTGCTCTTTCCCCTTGTGTCCAGATGAATCCTGGCATCATAGCCCTTTGCTCTCAAGCTTCCTCAGAAGTGACTGAACTCCATGTGCACAGAATCCGCCTTATTTGTACACTCTTTGCAAAGAGTTTTCACTCAGTCAAACTGACTTCCCATTTCCTACACACATCATGTCATTATGGCAACAATTTTTCGTAGGGAGAGGCACCAAAGCAAGAAGAGTTAATGTGTGAAGTCCAAGCCTTCTTCTCCAGTGGATTTACAGCAGTTTCTACAACTCATCCCTGTTTTGTACCACCAGGAGATGGAGTGTTGTGTCTTTCTTAGCACAGCCGGACCTCAAATTCTCTCTATTCCCCCCATTTGCACAGGAGGCGGATTTCTCCTTTCACACATACGGTACATAGAGGTATCTGTAACTTCTGACCTCTGGACTGTTATTTTAAGAGGCTTGTGCCAAGACAGAGGGTATTAGGAGGCTGGCAGTTGGGGAGGAATGAACCATCTCAGTTTGGGAAGATCTTCCAATGATACCCTGTCTACAGGTAGTGAAAGTGAGCATTTTCATGACGTGTGGGCACATTTTTATATAATCATTAATGGTGGAAAAAAACAGTTGTCTAACCTCATCTGTTTGAATACCTGTGGACATTCTGTAACATCCCAGTAGCTAATCCAATGGCAACTGGCAAACAGTTTTTATCCTATTATATAATGATGAAACTGGGCTGCTGGTCCTCCTATGAATACTGGGCTGCTGGTCCTCCTATGAATACTAAGAATTGCTGGGCACCACTGTTGCCCCTCTGAGACCTCTTGTTTATCTCCCTCCCTCTCTCAAGTTTTATACCCAGTTCTTTAGTGCAGGAGAATTTTGGAAGCAGCATGGTAATTTTGAGAGTTATGGATTCAATATAGTAATGGCAACATATCATTAAACAATTTAATGCCAAGGTTTGGTGTAAAGGTGTAGAGAAAGAGGGAAGGGCAGTGGCAGCGTAGCCTGGTTTGCTTCATGTTTTGTGAAGAGTTTAGGGATTCTGAAGGAAGGTGGGCGCAGCAGGATTTGGGAACATTAACTTCATATTTAAGCATGGCTTTCATATCAATGAGGTGCAATACTTATATAGATCTCTATGCTGAAGAGAGTTCCACTGTAAATAGACGCCAGTATAAAAAGTGGGAAGGAGAAATATCTAACTTAGGTGCTTACACAGAGAAAGAATATTGAATAGAATTAATTGAGAACTTACAGTATTAATGAAACCACTATTACAATCTCATTAAAAGCCAATTGAGAAATAATTTTATTGTATCTTTGTGTGTACAGCTTCTCACCACTTAACTACACTTATAGGACATCCACTTGGGTTTGGTTTTTATGCATTTCTTCACCAGTCCCCCTTTCCAAGAAGAAGAAAATAAAGTTTTCATTAAAAATTCTACTGAGGAAGGAAAGTAGTTTAAATTCCTAAGGTAGAATGCTCAATAAATCAACTACCAGAATTTATTTGAATGACCTCACTTTACATCAAACTACTTGTTCTCTGCCTATACAAGGAGCATTTCCCCTACATACCTTTTGAGCATTGACAAGTTTGGTGCTAGCAGGGCCTGTGAGGCAAGGTGAGGTGATTACCTCAGGCAGCAGGATCCCCTGGGGCAGCCGATCCTGAAGTCAAACTTTCTTCCCCTCCTTGTTTCTGATGTAGAGCTTCCATCACCCCTTCTTCCCTGTCAGGGAGGGGTTGTACCATTTTGGGGTTTGCCTCAAGAGATGCCAGCTTGGCAGGTGGTGGACTCTTCTTCCTTGGAGGTTTTTAAGCAGGGGTTGGATGGCCATCTGTCATGGATGTTTAGCTGAGATTCCTGCATTACAGGTAGTTGGACTTCCAACTCTACAATCCTGTGATTCTACATGCATCTCTCATATATTGTGCTTCTGTAGAGAAGAAGTGGCAACATTTATGAGTTTTCAGAATTTTGACCAGCATGTGAGATTTGTTAAGTAGCCTAACAATTCAGTAATGTTACAGGTAGGTAGCAGTGTTGGTCTGCCGTAGTCGAAACAAAATAAAAAATTTCCTTCCAGTAGCACCTTAGAGACCAGCTAAGTTTGTTCTTGGTATGAGCTTTCGTGCGCATGCACACTTCTTCAGATACACTGAAAAAGAAGGGTAATACCCCTCCCCACCCTCTCACTATATATAAGGGTCTGGTGACTTCTGTTTCAGTGTATCTGAAGAAGTGTGCATGCACACGAAAGCTCATACCAAGAACAAACTTAGTTGGTCTCTAAGGTGCCACTGGAAGGAATTTTTTTATTTTGTTTCAACTCAGTAATGGTTTTGGTTCTATGTTTATAAGCAGTGATAAAAACCTTTTCTTGTTGTACTGTGAAATCCCCTTGCCCTGCCACTTTCCCCAAGGGAAAACACGGTCTTTACCGTTGAATCAGAGCAAACGTCAATCAGGTTTTCTTTGGATTGACGTTTACTCTGATTCAGTGCTAAAGAGTGGGTTTTCTGGGGGGAAGTGGTGGAGCAAAGGCACAACTGCTCAGACCTGCACTTAGAAAGCATGAAACAAGTGGAAAAATGGGTGAGCCCTCTGTGAGAGTCAGGATCTGTTGACCTGTTGTACCTGTGCAGAGCAGGGGATGCGGGTGGCGCTGTGGTCTAAACCACTGAGCCTTGGGTTTGCCAATCGGAAGGTCGGCAGTTTGAATCTACGCAACAGGGTGAGCTCCCATTGCTCAGTCCCAGCTCCTGCCAACCTAGCAGTTCGAAAGCACGTCAAAGTGCAAGTAGATAAATAGGTACCGCTCCGGCGGGAAGGTAAACGGCGTTTCCATGCGCTGCTCTGGTTTCGCCAGAAGCGGCTTAGTCATGCTGGCCAAATGACCCGGAAAAACTGTCTGCGGACAAACGTCGGCTCCCTCGGCCTGTAAAGCGAGATGAGCGCCGCAACCCCAGATTCATACGCGACTGGACTTAACTGTCAGGGGTCCTTTACCTGTACCTTTTTTTTTAACCTGTGCAGAGCCTCTGCATGGTACAGCTCAGGATCTTGCCTGCCCATTAAGCCAGGGTGGGTTTCAGCCTGGTAAGCTGTTACACACACTAGCCTGGATATGGAGAAGGCTTCTCCTTCCTTCCTTCCTTCTTCCTGCATGCAGCATCTTGAGCAGAGAGAAGGGAGAAAGGGATCAATGCAAGATCTCAACTAGATCATACATGACAAATCACCATCCAGCCTCTGCTTAAAAACCTCCATGGATGGCGGAGTGAGGAGGAGTCTCGTGGGAGTCTGTTCCACTGTCAGAGAGCTCTTACAGTCAGAAAGTTCTCTCTGATGTTTAGTTGGAATCTCCTTTCTTGTAACTTGAAGCCATTGGTTTGAATCCTACCCTGCAGAGCAGGAACAAATCATCTCTAGGGATGAGGGTGAAAATGTTTGTGCTTGTTCAAATGGGGGATAGGTAGAACTGGACAGTGAGAGTGCAGGGGGACATGATATCAGTTCAGGAAGGCTGAAGCACCGTAGGGTGAAGCACATACATCAAAGACATTTGGAGAGAGACACCATATATAAATGTTTATAAACTGATCCTAGAAGCCTCTGATCCAAGATGGGTGAACTGGAGTGCTTGCCTTTAAAAGATGGAATAGATATAGAGGGCATATAGTGGAATGGAGAGAACCAGTGAGACATGGTTATCTCTAGATAAAAGCTCCCTATGTGCTGGTCCCAAGGGATAACCGATAGGCAAGGTCTAGTCCAGTCCAAGGTCAGTCCAAGCCAGAAGTCACGAAGCCGAAGTCACGAAGCCGAGGTCAGGAAGCCGAGGTCAGGAAGCCGAGGTCAGGAAGCCGAGGTCAGGAAGCCGAGGTCAGGAAGCCGAAGTAACAAAGCTGAGGTCAGGAAGCCGAGGTCAGGAAGCCGAGGTCAGGAAGCCGAAGTAACCAAGCTGAGGTCAGGAACGCAGGAACCAGGAACAGGAACTAGGCAGCACCGATGTTGCTCCTGCAACTTGGGTCTGGGACTGGCTGGCTTTTATCTGCCCCGAGGCAAAGGGCGGCTCCGATCCTCAGGTGCCTCGCCTCTCCTGGCTTGGAGGCGAGCACTCCTCCTGCGGGAACTTAGTTCCCTTCGCCTCTCTGCCCTTAGCCTTTGCAGCTCAGGAGAAGCTGGAGGGTTACCGGACCCAGAGGCAACCTCAGCTTCCCCTGACTGGGTGGGGAGTGGAGCACCTGCAGGC
Source organism: Darevskia mixta (assembly GCA_034641385.1). Classification (NCBI taxonomy): domain Eukaryota; kingdom Metazoa; phylum Chordata; class Lepidosauria; order Squamata; family Lacertidae; genus Darevskia; species Darevskia mixta. Next base: position 3,239,793 of record JAWWNH010000130.1, read on the forward strand.
AATAAGTCCTCCATCCCATTAGAAGCCAGATCAACCTCAGCCGATGCCTGCACCTGAGGATCCAGCACAGGTGAGTCCCCTTGAGACTCAGGCCCCAGCCCTGGCTCTGCTGGTTCTGGAGGCAGTGAATCCTGTGCAGGCTGGGATCCCTCAGGTTCAGCGTCTGAGTCTGACTCCCAGGTCATCACACCTAGGAAGGGCAGGGAAGGGCCCACTGGAGGATATAGAATCCAGAAGGATTCTTTCTCATCCGCAGACTTGATGTGGGTGGTGATAGTGGCCCACAAAGTAGTTTAGTGTGGACTACATACTGTGTCATCCTCCTGACAAAAATGTCCAGGGTGAAATGGGGAATGAAATCAAGGAGACTTCCAAAAGATGAAGTGGTGCAATACTGAGTGACTTCAATGGCTGTCCCATATACTGGTGTGTTTCAGTCTCAACAAAGCAAAATGTCTAAATACCCTGTGTGACTGTGCTCTGGAACGATTGGATTTAATCTCAAGTGTCACCCAGGACCTTGTGCAAGATGTAAATACTGAACTGATTGAGAACAATGAACATAATGCTATGAAATCCGAGATATATGTAAGAGGACAATAGCCAAGAAAATGCAACACAGTCATATTTGACTTCAAAAGAGGAAAGTGAAGAGGGTCATATCTCTTTATAGAGATTGTCCAAAACCACAATAAAAGAAGTTCAGCTAGTATGTATATCGCAGATCAAGAAAGGTGCTGTCAGGACCAAGAGGATGCCAGCTTGATTAATGAGTACAGTCAAAGGAGCTGTTGGAGTCAAGAAGTCTTCTTTGATAATATGGAAGTCTTGTCCAAAAAAGAACACAAATTTTGGCAAAAGAAACACAAGCAGCAATAAGGGGTTTGAAAACCAACCAACCAACCAAAACCAAGCAAGAGAGGTGGCTGGATCTTTGGATGATAAAGGGAGTCAAAGGTGTGCTAAAGGAGGAAAGCCAGATGAGCGCCGCAACCCCAGAGTCGTCCGTGACTGGACTTAAGTGTCAGGGGTCCTTTACCTTTTTAGAGAAGGAAAAGGAGGTTGCAAAGGAGTTGATTGAATTTTTTACATCCATCTTCACAATAGAAGACGTAGAGCAGGTCCCTGCACCTGAGGAACTGAGGCAAGTAGTGGTGATAAGAGATGAAGTTAGTGGCCTTATGGACTTATTGCAAACTGACAATCACTGGGTCCAGATGGCACCCACTAAAGAAAGCTATGTTAAATTGCTGATCTTCTAACAAAAAAGTAACTTATCCATAAGATCAGCCTATATATATGAGTACTAAAAAGTAACCAATGTAAGGCTTTTTTATTTTTTATTTTTTTAAGGACTTCAGATGGGATCTAGGAAATTACAGTCTGGTTAGCTCAATGTCTGTTCCAGGAAAACCAGTGAGAAGCATTATTAAAGATTTAGTCTTTCAAAAAGCTTTTGACAAAATACCTCACCAAAGACTTAGAGTAAGCTTAGCAGTCATGGCATAAGACGAGATGTTCTGGTTAACTAGTTAAGGAACAGGAAGCAGCAAGTAGGAATAAAAGTGCAGTTCTTCCAATGGAAGGATGTAGAAAATGAAGTCCCCTAAGGATCAGTATTGAGACATGTGCTTTTTAACTTGTTCATTAATTGTCTACAGTTAGGGGTGAAAAGTGAGGTGTCCAAGCTTGCTGAGGACACCAAATTGCTAAAGGTGGTTAAAGAAAAGCACTTATTAGAACAGGGGTCAGCAACCTTTTTCAGTTGTGGGCCGGTCCACCGTCCCTCAGACGGTATTTGAAAAAAAATAATGAACAAATTCCTATGCCCCACAAATAACCCACAGATGCATTTTAAATAAAAGCACACATTCTACTCATGTAAAAACACACTGATACCCGGACCGTCGGTGGGGGGCCGGATTTAGAAGGTGATTGGGCCGCATCTGGCCCATGGCCTTAGGTTGCCTACCCCTGTATTAGATGGTCTAAAAGGATCTCCCCAAACTGGGTGTGTGGGCTTTAAAATGGAAAATGCAAACCCATGTAAGCAAGTGTAAAGTGATCCTAATTTCACTTATACCCTCCTGGGGTCTCAACTGGCAGTGACTGACCAGGAACAAGAACTTTAGGTTGTAGTGGATATAGCTTGATGAAGCTGTTGATCCTGCTGCAGAAATGGAGAATTCCATGTTAGGGATTATTACGAAAGAGACTGAAAATTAAACTGCCAATCTCATGATGTCATTATACTAATCTGTGGCGGGACCACACTTGGAATACTGTGTGCAGTGCTGCTTGCCTCCCCTCAAACATTTGGGTCTTTCTAGTTTGGAAAAAAAGTGAGTAAAATGAGGGACAAGCTCAAGGTCTATAAAAGTATGCATTGTTGTCTATGGAGAAAGCCGACAGGGACCATTTCTCTCTCTCTCTGTCTCTGTCTGTCTGTCTGTCTGTCTGTCTGTCTGTCTGTCTCTCTCTCTCTCTCTCTCTCTCTCTCTCTCTCTCTCTCTCTCTCTCTCTCTCTCATAATACTACAACCCAGGGCCATCCAATGAAGCTGAAAGTTGGAAGATTCAGGATTAGAGAAAGTACACAGCGCATAAAGTGCATAAATAATGAAATTATGAAATTTCCTCCTGCAACCAACCTGACCACCAGCCTGCATGACTTTAGAAGAGGATTAAAGAAGTTCCTGGAGGATAAGGCTATGGATGACTTCTAGTCATGATGCTTATGTTCTACCTCAACTGTCAGAGGCAGCATTGCTTTGAACATCAGTTGTTGGGCCTCACCAGCAAGGAGAGTGCCTTCTCACCCTGTTCCTGCTTGTGGATTTCCCATAGGAATCTAGTTGGCCACTGTAAAAACAGGATCCTGGATTAGACGGGCCTTTGGCTTGATCCAGCAGAGTTCTTACGTTCACATGCAACATTCTTGTACTCATGTAAGCGATTTACTTATGTATAAGGAAAATGACACAAGTATCTTCCATGTAGGGTTATTGTGATGGGTGGAAGAGTCTGTAGTTCACTCCTTGCACCAGTTCCAGGTTAAAGCTAAAAGTTCTTTGGTCCTTGCAATAAAATAAAATAAAATAAAATTAATACTACATTGTTCAGTCATGCTAACAACACTTTTATTTTATGATTTGCTGTTTCCAGGGCACAGACAGAAGCTTGATGACTCTAAACCTAGTTTGTTCTCTGAGCGCCTCAGTGATTTAGGGCGCATTCCTCATCCCAGTATGAGAGTAGGGGTCCCGACTCAGAGCCCACGGCCCTCTCTGAACTCTGCACCAAGCCCTTTTAATCCACAAGGACAGAGTCAGATTACAGGTAAGAGACAGAACCATGGGCTTGTATGGGCCATGGTAATGATTAATTATAGTAGGCCTTTTATTGTTTCAAAATGTAGAAAAATAACTGTTGCAAAGTGAAAGGTATAAGCAAATGTAAGCTTGGGAATAGATTTTTTCTGTAGCATTCATGACAAAATCATTTAGTCTTCTTTCTTGTTTGCACTCAAAATTGGGGGTGGGAGGAAATTCTCATCAGGTCTCATTCATGGAATTGGTCTACATGCATTGATAAAAAAATTGTAAATTTTCCAGCTATACATGTTTATTTAGGGTTGCTCTTTAGGATAGTTTGCACAGCATTGTCATTCTGCGTTCTTCCCCCCAACCTTACCACATTTATTATGTGATATTGTGGCTTCTCTCTAGCATCCATAGCTATCCATCACTGTTTCAGTGAACTATGAACCAGGCCACATTGCGAGATGCGTACATTTTATTTTCAAGCCAAGAGAGGGCTTTCACTATTCAAAACAGAATGTGTGTAGGGAAAGCAGAGAAAAGCTAAAGCGCTGAGGTCCATATAAAAAGAAGCAGCAGCAAACCTAGGCCAATTGTTACCACACCCACCCACTTGGGTGAACTTCTCTTTGTTTATATACAATTTTATTCTAAAGATCCCAATAAAAAGCGGAAAGCCATTTTGTGGGTTGGGGAGGGGAGCGGGAAATGTTAATGAAATGCAGCCCTTTTTCAGTGCAAGCCCCAATTTTGTTTTATCCTTTAAAAAAAGAAGGCTGAGTCTATACAGGCCTGTCTTTAGTTCAGGCCCATTTACACATACTACCAGTGGCATGAGTTTTTAACGGCTTCAAGCCACATTGAATGATGCACATACACTGGAAGTGCAGCGAGGCAGGCAGGCAATAGGGAGATAAGTTTTTTAAATTAGTAAATAAAGTGATGTGATCCTAAATTGTTGTGGTACATGTCTGAAGATCTGAATTCTGTGGTTGGAGTTCATCCTCTGGCTTCTTCCCACTTAGTTGTTGCCCAGCAGGGAGGTTAATGACTGAGCAGACCGGCCCCATCTCCTTGGATTCTGCTGTTCATATCACAGAAATGTGGGGTTTCGCCATGAGGAGCTGGCCCTCATTCTGCACTGACTCTTTGTTTGATTGTTATATAATACTAGACCAGTGACTGAGAACAGGTTTTCTTCCTGATTCCATATGGTGATCATTTTATGTTGTCACGCGGATGGATCCTAGATTCTCCGGTAACTTTTGAAATGTCACATGCTGCTGTTGTTCACATAAATGTTTTCCATAGAACAATCTGCTGCTGGCTTATGATTAAAAACATACCACTTTTTGTTTTGAGTCAAGAGCAGCACATTAAAATCCTATAAATGGTAGATGGTGTTCAAATTAATGAGGGTATTGAATACTATAGAGAATGTTAGGAGTTCACCATTCACTCTATGTAGCTAAAGAGCCGGCAGTGGAAATATTACAATATCTCTTCTAAATAAGTGTAAGTCTGCAGATGAAAAGAGGTAGCACTGCTTGGCAGACACAGCAATCTGTATTTAGAAGAACATACATTCCCTGCCAAACATTTGAAATGTGCTTTGGCGTTTTTTGATAGAGATTATTTCTGCCATGCTTGAAAGTTTGCATTGAGCTACACAACTGCATATTTCTGATGCTGCAATTTGTGCCCAAACCCAGTGTACTTTTGCCACCTACTATAATCCAAAGCCTTCTGTGCTGAAATATCACTGGAAGAGGTATTCAGGAAGAAAGGCACACTAGCACAAAGAGGTCTGTAAATCAGAAATCAAGTACTGCACCAAACATCCAGTACAACTTGCATAAAATAGTATGTAATGCTTTGATTTATAGTAAAATTGTGGGCAGGTTTCATCTAATGAGCCCTGTCAGTGGAAGCCCCTCCACTTTACGGTTGCCATATTTCAAAAAGTAAAAACCAGGACACCTTGAAAGTTGTTGAGCCTGCAGGGAGAGGAGGAGTGAGAAAGGCCCATGCACACCGTTTCTGCTAATGGGATTCTTTGAGTGAATCTCGTCCTTTGTCCCCATTGGGAGTGGGGGTGAACATGCAGAGGTCTTCAGCTATAGAGTTCTACCAGCTCTAATCTTCAAAATATGCAATCAGTCAAGCATTTAGTTTACTATGGCAGTAAAAATACCGGTACTTTCTTCTGAGTGACAGAGGTAGCTCTGCACAGGGAGTAGTAGTACCGGTAGTACTCCACAATATCATGCCCAGATAGTATTCTGGCATACCACAAAAAACATGCTGTGCTGAGAAATTACTCCAGAATCAGAGTACTGTAATCAGAACTTTGATATTAGTTATGTTTATTGATTTTGCATTATGTATTTATTATATAGCACTTCTCAACAGGTTCCTCCTCCTGGGGGCTTCCTTGCTAAAATAGACACAAGGAAACAACACAAGGAGAGAGAAATTGAGGCAGGGGGTAAATCAGGAGAAGAATATTTGATTACTTCAACTGCAGGTACTTTGGCTTCATTACAGTAGGGTATTTGGAATAATTAAGACAAGAAATGCATCAGTTTCTACAAAGCAAACATAAACACAATTGCTTCATTTCTGATTGTTCAGTTAAATTGCTTACTTTATTCCAGGCATGCTCTTCCACAAGTAATGCATGATTTACTATAGATAGCCTTTAGTATCCCTATCAAATCCCTTCTGAATAATGATGATGTTGACCCAAGTATTACATTTCATTTTCTTCCCATGTTCCATATTTTAGTCCCTATTGAATCCTTTTCAGCATGCATTGGTACTGTATTTAGATGTGTACACAAATCTAGTGTATACACATTTAGTTCTCGTCATTTTTATTTGGCAGGGCGTTTTAACTAGTGCACTGCAGAAGCAACACTAAAGGCCATTAAATACAAACCCCCCAATAAGGTTTGATGTTTCCTGAGAAAGTACAGACCCAAATGAAAGCCAGTACATTGATCATCAATAAAAACCCTTCTCAAGTCCAAATGTTATGCTGGTATGTTTGCTACTCCACCAGCCCCACCCTCACAAAACATGTCTGCATATATGACACCTCTGTCATATATTTTAGATCCCCCCCCCTCTAAAATACAGCTGGCCAGGATTATTCTATATGAGACAGGAAAAGCCAAAGGCATGGTGGTAAGAATGTGGTCAGTGTGCCTGGTGGAATTTCAGTGGAGGAGTTGTAGTAGGAAGTATAAGTGGGAGTTAAGTGAGGTTTCATGCTCCATCGCCACTATGCCAACATATGATCTATAGGCAATCTGTGACTTCAGTAACCGAAATAACAGCATGCAAAGTCAAGTGGTCTGAACCATGAGAAACAGTTTTTTAAACCTCAGCAGCACACAGTTTTCATTTCTCAGGCTTGGGGAAATATCCTATTAATTCATTATGCTTGGGTTTAAAAGATGTTTGGCTGGCGTATTTAGGACCAGATCTATATTTTGCTCTCTGCCAAGTCTGCTGCTGTGCCATGCTTCTTGATGTGGAGTGTGTGCTATTGTCAGTTCAAGTTCTTTTGACAGTGTTATGAGCGAAACCATGAAATCACATAAATTCTGCGACGGCAGCAGGGGAAATTAACAAATGGGAGAAACATTATTTCCAAAGACTTTGGCGTGTTTAATGCAAGTATTCTAATTTGCATTAACACACTAAGACTAGAGCGGCTGTTGGTCATGTTGGCTGGAGCTAAAGAGGTTTTTATGAGTTGCTGGGCTCTTCTTGTTGGTATTTAGATTGTTTTGTTTTGAAGATGTTGGTATTTTGTGATGGTTGTTTAATGGGTTTTATTGTATGTATATATTATTGTTGTAAGATGGTTTGAATATACATTCTGAAGAAAATGACGGAAATTCATATTTGTCCATTTATGAGATTAGGTGTTGCCATCTGTCCACCTGTCACTGGAGTACTCTATGCAACTGTGAAATTTTATACTGGTGTGTTTGCTACTCCACCAGCCCTGTGAAACACCACAGTTTGGAGAATATTAACATACTATGTTAATGCTGTCTAGCCAACATTGAGTTTCATGGGAATCTATAGAGTGCTTTATGGATTCCTGTAGTTGCCTTTTCTCTCTGACACCGTAACCCTTTGGGAACAAAGGTTCTGGTGGCTTGTCACTAAAATTGTTCCCATTCTTTGTTTTGTTCTTAAGGCTAGCAGTCAATTATTTCTTTTCACAAGCTTGGAAAATATTGATTCTGTAGTTTTCATTATACATGAGAGCAGTCCATATGGAGGACCCTTGCTTTTAGCCCTGGGGCAACTAACCTGTTGGTCTGCAGATGTTGTTGGGCTACAATGCCCATCATTGCTGGCTGTTGGCAAAACTGGCTTTGGCTGAGAGGAGTTGAAGTTCAGCAGCATCTGGAGGGCCACCCCTGTCTTGGCCTGTCAACCTGACTTGCATACTGCTATAACCACTTGTTAGATTTTCAAATGGTTCCTGTTAACATGCTCATGGTTTTGCTGGTGAGGTTCAGGTAGAGAAAAGGTACACAGGAGAAAGCAAAGGGAGGCTGCAAGGGTTGGGGTAAGCTTGCACTCTGCTTGTCAACTGGAGGAGCCAACTTGCTTTGTGTCACACACCTCTGCTGATCTTTGTGGGAGAAAGAGCAACACAACTGTAATCATGTCCCAAGTATGGTTAAACTCCCCATGGAGACTTGACTAGTACCTACCCTGATTTTGCTTCAAGGTCAGGCAAACGCTCTTAATCTATTATTTGAAGATGCACCTGTTTATACAGGCATTCCCTAATTACTGCTTTAATTTTATCACCTATTTTAATAATGGTTGTTTACTTTTTAATATTTTAATGGGGTTCTTTTGTTGCATATACAGTGGTACCTCGGTTTAAGAATAGCCCTGTTTATGAACTATTGGGTATAAGAACTCAGCAAAACCGGAAGTACGGTAGTGTCCCGGTTTGCAAACTTTACCTCAGTCTACGAACAGAAGCCAAATGGTGGAAGGGCACTGGCGGCGAGAGACCTCATTAGGGAAAGCGCGCCTCGGTTTAAGAACGGTTTCAGTTTAAGAACGGACTTTTGGAATGGATAATTCATAAACCGAGGTACCACTGTGTACCGGTATATATATTTATGTACTTTAATTATAGTGCATTTTGCATTGATCTTGGTGTTTTTAGTACATGCATGTTTATTTTAAATGGTTTTTATTGTGTTTTCTGATTATGAGTTTTTGTAAGTAGCCCAGGAAACTGACTGCAGGATGGGGCAGAAAACCTCCAAGTCTGGCAAGAGGGATTGCATAAGATCAGATTCTTATGTCTGCTATCTTTTTACTGAAGCTTTTGCTTCCTCTACATGGTCTCCCTTGGGAGGCTTTCTCCTTCCTTGGAGATTTTTAAGCAGAGGTTGGATGACCATCTGTCATGGATGCTTTAGCTGAGATTCCTGCATTGCAGGGGTTTGGACTAGATGACTCCTGGGGTCCCTTCCAACTCTATGATTCTGTATATAATCATTCTTCCAGTTGCTGGTTCAAAGTACACAGCATACTCTGTCCTCTTTCTTTCATCCACTCTGCACAGATTCCCCCGGGACATCTCATCCTTCTTACCTGCTCACCTGTCTCCTTTATGCCTTTGTATGGACCTGTGTGGCAGAGTGGTCAGGTGTCTGTTTTTACTTTACAGAGGACTGTCCTCTGTTTTAAAGGGCTCTCAGAGGGGTGCTCTGCTTGAGGGCTGTCTGGTCCAAGTCTGGTTTAAAGGTAAAGGTAAAGGGACCCCTGACCATTAGGTGCAGTCATGACCGACTCTGGGGTTGCGGCGCTCATCTCGCCTATTTATCTACTTGCACTTTGACGTGCTTTCGAACTGCTAGGTTGGCAGGAGCAGGGACCGAGCAATGGGAGCTCACCCCATTGCGGGGATTCGAACCGCCGACCTTCTGATTGGCAAGCCCTAGGCTCTGTGGTTTAACCCACAGCGCCACCCGTGTCCCGTGGTTTAAAGATAAACAAAAATAAAAAGGGAGACCAGGAGCCCTCAAGTTGCCCATCAACAGTTAGCAGTGCTTGGTTAGCAGACTGAGCAGGCATACCAGTCAGCTGGTGCTTTCCCAACTATGATGAGATGTATTGCATTTCTATTTAAATTATATAGAAAATATTTCTAAATTTGCACTCACACTTTTCCTCATGGAAACTGCTGTTTTGAAATATTCCATTGTGTCACCTCTCAGAAGTTAGTATGTTGGTGACCATTTCATGGCATCTCAGCAGCTTGACCACACCTGTGAAAGTGCTGCAGGGAGGCAGAGGCAACAAGCGGTTTAAAAATTAGTTGAAGGGACACTAGAAAGATGAGTGCAACTTGAATTTGTGTCTGCTTATGTGAAAAGCATAAAGTGGAAAAGCATGCTGTGCTTGTCAGAACTCATGATGATTTGTGAGTGAGCTTGGAGCTTCTGGCCCACAGAGACCCACACGCGACTGGGTCTCATGGACACACCACTTGAAATAGCAAGAGAATAAGGACAGGAAAAGCCACCTGAGCAATTCCTCAGTGGCCATTACTCTCTTTATATTACACAGCTAAACAAATGCATGTCTTTGGCAAAGTAGACATGCATGCAAAATGCAGGGCCTGCAAAACCTGCTGTACAATGCTATTCTTTTAGAACCATTTCACACAGTACATTTATATCAGTTAATCAGCAGATATCTAGAGACGTAAGTTACATGGATCTCTCAGTCTATCTATAAACCTTGAGTGGTTCTGTTTGGTTCGATTCTAAACAGCTATATTGAACTATACATCACCAGGGGCCTGGCCACACAGCCGTCCCATCTTCAATGTTGCCATATGGCAACACTTCCATTCTTCAGGCACAACCCAGTACCATATTTATGCCCTAGAATTAATCCATAGGGAACACACGGCTCCCAGATCATTTGGAGGGCCACAGGTTCCCATGCCCCGCAACAATGGTTTGAGGGATAGGGTAAAGAGCCTTGTTTGCTATTCACGCACATATTTAAATTTTTTAGATAGATGTGTGCTCCAGATATCCACTTAATATTGAGGGGGAGTGGGTGGAACAAGTCTCGGTGTTTCGCTTTCTGGGAATGGAGTTGAGAGATGATCTAATGTGGGGAGCAAATAGCAAAGATCTGATGAAGAGAGCACAGCAGAGGCTATACTTTCTGAGAGTCCTCCAGAAAAATAATCTATTAAAGGACCTGTTGAGGGCATTTTACCACTGTACTGTAGAAAGTGTACTAACCTATGGTCTGTGTGTGTGGTTTGGGAGCTGCTCGGTTGGGGAAAGAACAGCGCTGTCCTGGGTTGTAAAGACAGCGGAGAGGATAATTGGGTGCTCTCTTCCCACTTTGGACCAAATCTATGTCTCCAGGTGCTATAAGAAAGCAACAGACATTGCGCAGGATAGTGTGCACCCCGGAAATGATCTTTTTCAGCTTCTGCCTTCTGGAAGGAGGTATAAGGTCATAAAGACCAGGACCAGCTGCCTGAGAAATAGCTTCTACCCAAGAGCGATTTCTGTTCTGAATGCAACGAAAGGCAGTCTGTGAGGGAGGGTCTGTACTCAGATAGGGGGTATCAGAGTTTTAGGGGTAAATTAGGGGAGGTATCAGAGTTTTTGGGGGGTTATTATGCAGAGGTGGGATGGGTGGGGATAGCAGGTCGATGGTTGTTGTAAGTTTGATGTAGTTGTCCAATTTCGTTGTTCTGCATTGGACAATGACAGTAAAGATTATCCTATCCTATCCTATCCTATCCAGATGGGAGAGAGCACAAATTCTAAAGAATACAAAGCAATTAAAAATGAAGATTTAACAAAATAGTTGAATAGGGTGGTGCTGACTTTTCTTTATGACTTTAAAAAATAGGGTGGGGATGAAGACTCCATTGCAGGAGGTCAGAAGTGGCCAGGGTTAGGAATTTGTGTGCTAATAAGAGACCATGCTATAAATCAAGACGTCCACAGTTCACATTTTGGATCTGCCATGATTTCGTTTAGAGGCCTTAGGCAAGTTGCTCTCTGTCAGCTTCAGCCCCCAACACAGTCACCAACCTGCACTATGGTGTGTGTGTGTGTGTGTGTGTGTGTGTGTGTGTGTGTGTGTAAGAATACTGACTTGCCTTACAACAGGGCCAGGGAACCTATGAGTCTTGCACTCCCCTCAGCCCCAATAGTCAGGGGTGCTGGAGCTGCAGTCCAACAATGTCTGGTGGGTCAGAGGTTCCTCTTTCCTGCCTAACAGGAGATAAGGCATAGATAAGGCAGCTAGATAAGGCATATGAAGCACTTTGTATGTTTGAAAATCTGAAATAAATAATAAGTATGGAAGCTAGAAAAACAGCTATATACCAACAGTAGTGTAGTAGGGAAAAAATGTAATAATGAACAATAACAAATCAAAGCAGAATCACCACAAAGTCTAAACCAGTTTAGTTTCGCCTCCCTTTGGCATGTTGGCCCTGCTCAGCCCTGCCATTCCTGTATCACAGTTGCTGAGCAACAACCATTGACCTGCCTCTGGTTCAGGCTGGGAGGCTGAGGAGAAGCAGCTCCCTTCCTTTGGAATGAGCTTCTTACTGCTTCCCAGCTAGTTGGAAATTTTGGTTGCCCCCCCCCCCAACCTGTCACATGGAGCACATGCCCCCTTTTGCCCCTCCCCCGATCCATTCCTGGTGTACAGATGACACATATCATACTGAAAACAGATTTGACCTGTAATTTATGCTGGATGTCCCAATAAAGAATGAATGAAGAAGTCCACTATCTGAAGCCTCACACTGGAAATCATCAGATATTTCCCTTGTCTATGAAGAATCAAATGTGCAGCAAGATACCAGTCAGGAGACAGTAGCATCCATCTGTTGTCAGAAGGGCTATGATGGCTGTCTGTTAACTGCCATGACTGCAGCCGTCAAGGGACAGGTGATTGCACAGAAGCCATGTCTCCGTTCTTGGACACATTGCAGGGCTTATGCACACACTGGGCTGACATTCTGCTTGCGGTGAGGTCGGCTCCACTTTGTCATTCTCTCATTCACACTCGTTCTTCATGAATAAACTTGTGCCTGCTGTGCCTTTCTCTCTTTCCAGTGCTTGCACTCAGCCTTCAGTACACGCCCCAGCCTTCTGAGAGGAAATGCTTCCCCCCTAGAAAAATAGGTGTCCGTACTCACCATGAAGCGGTTACAGTGAGTGCCACACTTTTTAACAACAACAAAAAGAGGGGCCAGTACTGCATACGCTTGAGTACCCCTTGGGGGGGGGGCTTCTCTTTCCTGCTTCTTTGGGAGAACATCAACTTCTGTACTTCTTTCTGCCACATGCATTCACACAGAAACATCAGCACTCCTCTCTGTTGCAATGAGAGAGAGAGTTATCCAACGCTGTCTCTTCTTTAGTGTTCATGGAAACGCAGCCAATACAGTCCAGTCACTCACACAGAAAACAAAGTGGAAAATGTAGTAAGATGTAGTAAGATGCCTCCCAAGTGACCAGAGTTAACTAATCACACGAGAGTTACTGGGGTACATTCCAGAATTAAATGCACAGCAATGCATTTAAGCATTCCCAATTTCAGTAAAATAAATCACTATACTTAACATCCTGCGGTGCAATTTAAATTCCTATATGCTCTTTATTTGGCTTGAAGTCATAATGAGAATACACAGTTTGGACCTCAGTGTCTTGTGGGTCCCTAAAATCCCTTTAAATGCTTGTTGCGGCCCATTGCTAATTTGTCAGCTTGCTTTCGTTACACAGAATAATTCTCTGCCAAATCAGAGGAACATCTGTTAAAAAATAATAATGTAAAATTATTTACATTTCTCTAAATAGTTTGTTGTGTTATTCTTGTGCTGTAAAATAATATGCAGTTGGAGTAAATGTAATGCCAGTCCCCACACGCTTGAAGAAGTTCACCCTTTTGACTTTGGAGTGGTGCATTTATATGAGAGAGCCCTACTGTAAATTAAATCCTTACAAAATTAAAATGAAAGGCTTCCCTGCCTCCTTCATATATCTGATATACAGTTATTTTTTGCTTTGGGAAGTATCAGAGTTCCAGACATCTCTTCAAACAAATCATGTCTGAAGGTGGGGGGGGGGGGATGGCCGAAACTTCAAGGTTTTTCTATACAGAAGGGGAGAAAGAGGATTTTGTTATAGAATCATAGAATCATAGAATCATAGAGTTGGAAGAGACCACAAGGGCCATCCAGTCCAACCCCCTGCCAAGCAGGAAACATTATATAATTATTATATAACATTATAATTATATGAATTTCCTGACAAGGGTTTGTTTCTTCTGCCATCTAGTTCTCATATTACTATTTTACAAAACAGAGGCTGGAAACTGTGCAAAGATACAGTTAAGACTTGAATAAAAGCCAGAATTGGTTTGCTGCTTTAAAGGTAAAGGTAAAGGGACCCCTGACCATTAGGTCCAGTCGTGACTGACTCTGGGGTTGCGGTGCTCATCTCGCTTTACTGGCCGAGGGAGCCGGCATACAGCTTCCGGGTCATGTGGCCAGCATGACTAAGCCGCTTCTGGCGAACCAGAGCAGTGCACGGAAACGCCGTTTACCTTCCCGCCGGAGCGGTTCCTATTTATCTACTTGCACTTTGATGTGCTTTCGAACTGCTAGGTGGGCAGGAGCTGGGACCAAGCAACGGGAGCTCACCCCATCGCAGGGATTCGAACCGCCGACTTTCTGATCAGCAAGCCCTAGGTTCTGTGGTTTAACCCACAGCGCCACCTGGGTCCCCAGTTTGCTGCTTTACAAAGCGTAAAAAGTACAAGTATCTAGACTGATACATGTTTACTATGCCCATAAGACTCCAGAGGCACAGATATCAGAAAGTAATTTCTCTTAAAGTAGGATATATTTTTGATTTATAAGCAATATAAAGAAAACATAAATGTTGAAGAGGAAATCCTGTTTTCATCAGTAAATCACTAGATAACATTGAAAAAGAACATGTTTGCCAACTTCATTGTATTCTTCCTTTTCTTACCCACTGCAACCCAGATAAATATGTATCTATGTGGAAAATACATATTAAGAATCATTCAGGTCAAAGCAGGGTATTCAGTGGGTGGCGCTGTGGTCTAAACCACTGAGCATCTTGGGCTTGCCAATCAGAAGGTCAGCGGTTCAAATCCCCACGACGGGGTGAGCTCCCATTGCTCTGCCCCTGCTCCTGCCAACCTAGCAATTTGAAAGCACACCAGTGCAAGTAGATAAATAGGTACTGCTGCGGCGGGAAGGTAAATGGTGTTTCCGTGCACTCTGGTTTCTGTCATGGTGTCCTGTTGCACCAGAAGCGGTTTAGTCATGATGGCCACATGACCTGGAAAGCTGTCTGTGAACAAACACCAGCTCCCTCAGCCTGAAAGCAAGATGAGCGCCACAACCCCATAGTTGCCTTTGACTGGACTTAACCATCCAGGGGTCCTTTACCTTTACCTTTATTCAGTGGGTATTACCAGGGGGAATCCCCTTTGGAGTTCTTAGTGGAAACCAGGGTGGTGTATATCAGACTTATGCTGAGTTATAGGTAATGGAGCTTACGTCCAGAAATGATCCCCCCCCCGTCAAATAACGAAAGGAATTAATGGCACATTCTTATCTGAATCACTTTTGTGGGGAAAGGTATACCTCAGTGGCAGATCACCTGCTTTGCTTGCAGAAGGTCCCAGACTCAATTCCCAGTATCTCCAGGGAGGGCTGCACAGACCCTGGTCTGAATCCCTGGAGATGTGCCACTAGTCAGCCTTTATAGGCAAGACTGAGTGAGAGGACTCTGTTGAAACACTTCCTGCCACACAGGAAGGCCTTTTGTATTATGTTGATAACTTCCCCACCATCTTCCACCCTCAAAGGAAATAACACAAGATAATACTGATACTAACAGAGCTTTCAGCTAGCAGTCGAAGAGCAAAATAAAATGTGGATGGTTAAATTGTAATAGTGCCCGCAGTCTTACCATACTGTATATATGCATAATGGAGAACTTGCTTAGCCTCGTATTTTGCTTAATTTTTCACAGTTCCTTAAACTGCTTGAAGAGGCAAGCCACATTTTTAGTGGAAAGGCAATTTGCCATGGTAGAAACTTCAAATCTGTTTATGTTTGGGCATATTATTATATGCTTTTTAAAGGAAAATATTTGATTAATAACAATATGTAGCAAAAACATTATACAGTCGTACCTCTGGTTACGCTTGCTTCAGGTTGCGTTTGTCACGGGATACGAACGCGCCAAACCCAGAAGAACCGGAATGGGTTATTTCCAGGTTCGGCAATTCACGCATGCGCAGAAGCGCAAAAATGACGTCACGCGCATGTGCAGAAGCGCTGAATCGCGCCGCGCACATGCAAAGATGCCACGCTTCAGGTTGTGCTCTGCTCATGTTGCGAACGGGGCTCTGGAACGGATTCTGTTCGCAACCAGAGGTACCACTGTACAGTTTGAATTAGGAGCAATATAAATTAAAGTATGCTTTTGCATGATCTAGAATGTTTTTTGCTTTTATCTTATTTTGCCACATGATCCAGCTTTTGGATGGAGCATTCATTTCCAAAACATTGCTACTAGTTTGATTTTGCATTGTAGCTTTCCCCAGGAATCCTGGCTAAAGACAGGTTTCCAAGAAGTTAGATATTTTCCCCAGAGGGTTGGCTTAAGTGGGAGGGGGAAGCCTAGACTTTTGCCTCTCTTAACTCCACACCTGTAGTTCTTCTAATATAAATTATTCTGCCGAGATACGAGTTAGTTCTTTCAGATAAAAGTGTTATTCCATTTGGAGATCTACAGTATCCATGTTGTGAGTTGCAAAGTCTATCAGAAGATTCAAGATATCAAACACTTCTGGAACAGTGACTGAACCTAACTCTGAAATCTCTTCTCTCAGCTTCCCTGTGGTCCTGAAGACGTTCACATCAGTTTCCCCAACTCTCCACAATCACTTGCACTTTCCATCATCTCCTTGCACATCCTTTCTCAATGAATATTTAATTGAAATCTTGGCTAAATGAACAACCCTATGGAACATCCTAATTCTCTCACCCAGATCTGATCTAGGAGAGGTTAGCACCCCTGCTGGAGCCATTGCTTTGACAATCCAATCCCAATGTCTTCCGTTGCAATTGTATACATACTCACCTGGGAGTACGTTTAATTGACCTCAGGGTAGGATCACACTGTTGCTTTCATTCCTTGGAAGACTCACTAATTCTGCTACTTCCAAACAGCATTAGATAGGCCATGGAGACGTTAAGAAAACACAAGCCAAATGTTTGGATTTTTTACTTGCTCATTCTCATTCTTTGTGAGAAAACAGTGCTTAGGCTTCCTAATTTCACCAGCTGCTCCTCTTTACAAGTCTTTCATTTTAAATTATTTTCTCTTTTGTTTTGTTTTTAGACCCCAGACAAGCACAGTCATCCCCTCCATGGTCCTACGACCAGTCTTACCCTTCCTACTTGAGCCAGATGACTTCACCCTCCATTCATTCCACAACTCCCCTGTCCTCCACAAGAGGCACGGGGCTTCCAGCCATCACCGATGTGCCCAGGCGGCTCTCAGGTAAAGACCATGTTTGAACTCCACTAGTTATCTCAGGTGGAAGCAGGGAAGGCTAGGGCTGCTTAAAAGGTACATACCTATTGCAGGGTTTTTGCTCTCATTTGTAGGTTAGCAAAAACTGTTGGGGTTGCTGTATGAGCTCTCCCCATTAAAAAAAACAACCTGTCTTCCTTTGGCCTTGTGGTTTGAATGTCTGATGAACCCTTGAAGGCACAATATCTCATGGCTCTGCTTCACACTATATTCAGCAGGGGATTCTTTGCCCTGTGTGGGTTACGTAAACAGCTTTACATTTTCTTTCTTTTTGATGAAAACCTTGCTTCACTCTCATAAATTAGTTCGTTCATTACAGCCAAAAGTCTCCGTAACTGGAATAGCTTGGTCTAAGGCTCATATTCGTTCCTCTAAAGGCAATAGTTTGAGAAAGCTTCTTAGCTTAGTTATTGTGTACTTCAGATCCATATCAGCATCTGCATTATTTAGGGGTAGAATGCAGTTATAGAATGGATTAGACAAATTGTCTCATGAAAAAGGAAGCAAAATATTTGTGGAAATAAACAACACAGTCCTGTACATGCTTCCTGAGAAGTAAATCACATTGAGTTCAGTGGGGCTTACTCCCAGGTAAGTCAGTATCGAATTGCAATGTAAATACAATTGACCTGCGAGGAGTGAAGTTACAGGAAACGAGGCAGAGGGCCGTCTCGGTGGTGGTGTCCGCCCTGTGGAAAGCCCTCCCATCAGATGTCAAGGAGATAACAGCTATACAACTTTACAAAGACATCTGAAGGCAGCCTTGCATTGGGAAGTTTTTAGTGTTGGGTGTTTTGCTGTGCGTTTATTATGTTGGAACCCGCCCAGAGTAACTGGGGTGGAGTACTATTATTATTATGAGTAGTAGTAGTAGTAGTAGTAGTAGTTTATGCACTCTGTGATCCATCTCTAGGTAAAACAATCTTCATGCTGTATTGTAATGCAACATACCATGGCATATTGTCATTACTGTATTTTATCATATGTGGTGAACCTAAACATAGGGTGGCAATCCTGCTCCCTGCTCCCCTGAAGCTCTGAAGAGACAGTTGTGGAAACACAGTTGTAGCCCGTCTGCCTGAACTATGTGTAACATAAGGGGAACACTATGATTCATTATTAAAGTGTGCAGAATGTAGACTCTCCTTATCCCTACATCAAGTTTGCAAGGCTCAGTGATTGTCTCCCACACTCTCGTCTCATACACCTGTTTGACTCCCAGCCAGCTAAGTGAACACCTAGCTTGTTTTCCCCTTCTCTAAAAAGCTCAGTGCTATAAAAAATGTTAACTTCACTTCACTGAATCTCTGACAGGCTGAACGCCAGCCAAGATGCCTATACAATTTGATTAGCTTGGTTTCTTTCATTTCTTTTATCTTAGGGGTAGATAATTCTCTCCCCCCCCCCACGCAATAACAGCCCATCCCTTTCATCTTAGCTATTTAGTGTTCCATCAAACATTAGGATATATGTCCAAATTAGACAGATTTGAATTCATGACTTCTGGAAACACCAGCCAGCCATTTCTGTCTTCTAATTGTGAAACTTGTTTTTGTTTGAACTGAACCCCAAATGATTGGTTTTCGCTTTCAACCATATTCATTTAGTTCATGTCTCCTGGTAGCCTGTATAGGGTTGGGCTGTCAAATCAGTTATTTTTGCAGCGTCGCCACTGGCAATACCTGCGGGGTCTGGCTTGGCTGGGACTGCAGCAGCTGTGGGAGCTTCTTGCCCTGCAGCCCTTGCTTGTCAGGATGCATTCAGACCTGAGTGCCTAACATGCGGAAGAGCCAGAGTGCTTAGAAGTCCTACCATCAAAGCAGAGCAAGCAAGAAGCAAGCAAGCAAGCTCTCTCATGAATGCACAGCTCAGGAAGCAGGGTTGTGAGTTTCGTGGAGCAGGGGGCATCACAGAACTACACCAAAAGCAAGTCAGGATTGATTTTTACCATGGAAACACTTGTGTCATTTGTGGTTTGTACTGCTAACATCGGCGCCATCGTGGGGGGGGGGGGAGTCCTATGTGCTGAGGCACCACTAAAGGTTCACTGTTGGTGCCCGGCCGGGCGACTCAACATGTCACATGCTGCTCCCCCAGGTGACGTCACATGTGCAATGCGCATGTCGTCACACATGCTCACTGGGCAGCCCCAATGTGGGATGGAACCCGTCGCGCCTGGCTGCTAATGTCATCTTCTGACATTAACACTGTGGTGAGGGGAAAGCACCAGGACTAGCAAATCCTGTTCCACTATGGCAGTATTAGAAGAGGCTCTAAGACTTGTTCAGATTTACTCCTATTCCTGATAGTGATTACAATATTTATTGAAAAACTTAGGTATATTCATATCAATATTGGGTTGCTGTTTTTAAATTCGTTTCAAATAAAACAAGAGCTTGGGCTATTCTCCGTATTAGATATCATGATACCCTCCCACCAGAGCTCACATGCCTCCTCTTTCACTTCAGATGCCTGGGGACATGCCAAGAAGCTTCCAATGTGCGAAGCAGCTCTTCTTGGGGTCTCCTTGGGGTCTTTCCCATTCCTGCTACTGTGTTGGCCACCTGCCTTGGTGCTCAGCAACTTCATATTCAGTCCCAATTGTTGAACTAACCTGCTAAGTAGCTCGTGTTATTTGCTTGATCCCTGTCCTTCATTCTCTCCCTGTCATTTTCCATCAGTAGAAGCACTGATGGGAAAAGAAACTCTCTTATACGCAGACTCTTGCACAATCCTGGCCTGCGTTGTTTCTGTTAGCATGGTCCCTCTCAGGTGGGTTGCCATTCTAAGAGAAACAGAGGGGGGCTCATGGTGAGTTCCAGCACCTCTTTTTCTAGAAAAATATGCATAACATAAAACAATGTGCTGCTGGTTTAGTGAAAACTAAAAGGTTCATTCAGAGCTATAGTAACCTGGAAAGCCATAGTGTTGCAACATAAGATAGATCAATTTTATTTTGTTGAACTGTGAAGCTCCAGAATAAAGCAAGAATCTTTAAAATGATACATCTGGCAACCACAGTGTGTGTATATATAGTTTGGAAAAATGTTATGGTGTTTGTGTGCTCGTATGTGAACAAACTATGAACTTACAGATGCATGTGAACAATTAGATTCCTTGTACATTTGTCAGGGAGGAAGTATAGGAAAGCTAATGGAATCCAGTCCAGTAAAAACTAAAGTAAAGGGGATAATTTATGGCCCCAGTGAAATAAAGAAAAGTTCTGCAGTTGATTTCAGTGGAGCCAGAATGTCACCCAAAGTTTGCCCTTAAAGGTAAAGGGACCCCTGACCATTAGGTCCAGTCGTGACGGACTCTGGGGTTACGCGCTCATCTCGCTTTATTGGCCGAGGGACCCGGCGTACAGCTTCCGGGTCATGTGGCCAGCATGACTATGCCGCATCTAGTGAACCAGAGCAGCGCATGGAAACGCCGTTTACCTTCCCGCTGGAGCGGTACCTATTTATCTACTAGCACTTTGACATGCTTTCGAACTGCTAGGTGGGCAGGAGCTGGGACCGAGCAACGGGAGCTCACCCCGTCGCGGGGATTCGAACCGCCGACCTTCTGATCAGCAAGCCCTAGGCTCTGTGGTTTAACCCACAGCGCCACCTGGGTCCCTTAGTTTGCCCTTAGTAGTCAGTAATGTACAAGTTAGCCACAGTTTGGCTGTTAAATGGCTGTTAAATTGTTTAATCCTTCCTATTATGGACCAATTAAAACCAGTGTTAAACTGCACATGTTTGAAGAGATTTTTTAATAAAAAAGATAGGTGATGAGAATACACCTTTGCTTGTCACGTTTTAACATTAACTTACCAAACTTCAAGGATTTTTATTAATATTTCAATTGACCTTTTATCTGGGGATTTTCAACCATATTTATGTTATGATTACACAATACACTTTTCAAAAAGAAAATAGGCTTCCTTAGTCTTTTATCTCTCATGACATCACTAAAGGGACCCCTGACCATTACGTCCAATCGTGCACAACTCTGGGGTTGCCGCGCTCATCTCGCATTATTGGCAGCTTCCAGGTCATGTGGCTTCCAGGTCATGTGGCCAGCATGACTATGCCGCATCTGGCGAACCAGAGCATCACACGGAAACACCGTTTACCTTCCCGCTGCAGCGGTACCTATTTATCTACTTGCACTTCGTGACATCACTAGTGCATTGTAATTTAGTGGACTGGCAAATCAATATAGGATGGCTGTGAAAGCAAATGCAATGAAGACTATAAAGCACTTTGGAAAGTTAATATGCTAGGAAGAAACTTGTTGAAAACCAATGGGACTCGTCAGCAGGATTTTATCGGATTGCTGCTTGAATCATATCATTTGGCTGGTTAGAATGCATATTTAAAATGAGTCTAGTTTATACAATTCAGAAGTATAAAAAGGAGGCTTATCCACACTTAATTTTTGCTCTGCTCTTTCCAGGCACAAGTCTGTGCTTAAAAGCTGTGTGTCCAGGATCCCCCCCAAAACTTTTCCCACAAAACCCCCACTCTTTAGTGCTCAAATGGCAATTTGGGTTTCCCGCAGATTGATGTTTGCTCCAGTGAGCTTTAAAGAGCAGGTTTTCGTGGGGAAAGTCCCCAAGATAAAAAAAGGTTGCTTGAATATGGAGTTTTAAATTGTGAACTGTGCCTGGAAGGAGTGGAGGAAAAGTAAGTGCGGCCAAGAATGGCTCTGGACATGTTTCCACTTGCTTTGCATTTGGATGGCCATCTGTCATGGATGCTTTAGTTGAGTTTCCTGCATTGCAGGGGGTTGGACTAGATGATCCCCGGGGTCCCTTCCAGTTCTACAATTCTATGATTCTAAGATTGCTCTCTAGCAATTGTGGTCATGGTTTTTGGATAGATTTAGCCTCTAACAAGCTACCAACATGAGTTTGACCAAACTGCATGAGGCAGTGGAAGACAGGACTGCCTGGCGTGTTCTGGTCCACGGGGTCACGAAGAGTCGGACACGACTAAATGACTAAACAACAACAACAACAACAATTCTCTAACAACCAGATTCAAGCACCAAAATAGATAACATGAATATGTTGTTGTTGTTGACAACTATTTTAATATTATGTTATAATCACTTCCATCTGTAAAAAGCATTTTTGACAAAGAGGGGGGAAACCAGAAAAAATCTGTGACAGAAAAAGACGAGAGAACTCATATGATTAGCGGAAGAAAATAAACTGCTGGAACTTTCTTAAATGGAATATATTTGTTGCTAGTACAGGAAATAGCACACTACAATCAATGTGTGAGTGCATAGATATATGTTTTATCTGAGCTTTTTTGTGCAATGTGTTTTATATTTAGGGCACATATCAGGATTTGCATCTGTTTTCAGAACTTGCTGCTAACAGTTAGTAATGATGCCAAAATATACTTGAGTTCCAGCTTGAGACCAAATGATACTGCCTTTTTTGTTATTCCTAATTTAAGGTCTGATATTAATTAGGGACATTTTCCATAAGCACCATATCCCTTTTCTGAAGTGCTCATTAAAATTATATTAACTTAAACTGGAATAATGCCTTGCAGCCTGAGCTGCTTTTGTAATGATTTATTTCTAACTGGCCTTTTTGGCTTTTGTGTAAACAATATGCTAATTCTTAATGGGGGACAACAAAATGTTTTATTCCAGACATCGAAAAGGAACACATCATACCACCCTAGTTTCAAAAACTAAATTCAACCGGTTGTTCAACATGGGAGGTGACAATGTTGGGGCTCTGAACATGGTAGATATGTTCCATTTTTGTATCTAGGAGGAACAGTAAAGTGGACAGAATATTTGAGAAGCCTTTTTATATACAGTGGTACCTTGGTTCTCAAACACCTTGGTTCTCAAACAACTTGGAACCCAAACACTGCAAACCTGGAAGTAAGTGTTCCGGTTTGTGAACTTTTTTTGGAAGTCGAACGTGCTCCGTTTTGAGTGTTACGCTTCCGATTTTGAGTGCCCCACTTTCGTGTTACACAGAGTGTTACACTGAGGTCTGTCTGTTTTTGCTATTTATTTTGCATTTTTGTAGCTCTTTTTTTTTGGTGTGTGACTGTGTGGAACCCAGTTCTGCTACTGGCTGATTGTGTAACTGCAGTACATTGTTTATTGCTTTCATTTTATGGATTAATGGTCTCGTTAGATAAGAAAATCCATGTTAAATTGCTGTTTTGGGGGTTGTTTTTAAAAGTCTGGAATGGATTAATCCATTTTGCATTACTTGCTATGGGAAAGCGTACCTTGGTTTTGGAACGCTTTGGTTTTGGAATGGACTTCTGGAACGGATTAAGTTTGAGAACCAAACTACCACTGTATTTAAAAAGTCTGATAAAGTAATGAAATAAAAAAGTAATAAAGTAGAACTGAGCAGCTCTCTTTTTCAGCTAGAGTTCTTTAGTCAAATAAAATTCAGATCGGGATTAAACCTAACAAAAAGTTAATTGTAATTACAGTGGTACCTCGGGTTAAGTACTTTATTCGTTCCGGAGGTCCGTTCTTAACCTGAAGACCACTTTAGCTAATGGGACCTCCCGCTGCCGCTACGCCGCCAGAGCACGATTTCTGTTCTTAGCGGAGTTCTTAACCTGAAGTGTACTTAACCTGAAGCGTACTTAACCCGAGGTACCACTGTATCAGGTTTTAAAGGGCCATCTCACCTTCTGCAGACAGACTGAGACTTGCACCCTTATTCATTTATTTATTACTCCACATTTTTGGCATATGAAATAATTTGTTCATCAATAAACACAAGTCACTTGAAAAATTCTGTACAAAATTTAGAGATGAGATGAATTTGATTCTTAAAGTTCACCTCTGAATTTTGATGGCAAATATTCTTAGACTATTCTCTTGAGTGCACAATTATTTGCCGTGAGGTAGTTTGCAGTGTGGCATCTCTTGCCTACCTCCCCTCCGGCTCCCGCCTCCCCCACTAACACCCCCCCACACACAACAGGCCCCAGAGATGGAGAAGAGAGAGAAAAAACAATTATGAGGAATGATTCTTCCTCCTTTTGTGAAGTTCCTCCTTTTGTGAAGAAAAAGAAGCAGAGAGCCAAGCAATGCAAGAGAAACGATTTCTGGGCTTGCTAGAGCACAGTCTCCTCCTGCTGCCTTTCTCTTCATTCTCCATCCCTTTTCTCCATCCTCTGGTTGCCTTCCATGTCCCCTGCTCCTTTTTCTCTCCCTCCTCTCCCCTTCTTTCCTCCCTCTCTTCCCTCGGCTCATTTCCTTTCTTCCTCCACCTCCTTCTCCTTACACCCATTCCCGTAATTGTCCCCTTCACTCCAACCTTCCTTTTTATCTTTACACTACTGTATTCCTTTTCTGCCTACATCATTTGCCCCTTTCTCATTTCTTCTTCATCGTTCACTTTCCCCGTCTTACATCCATCTAAGCTTTCCATCCATCCTCCCCTTCTTCTCCTTTGTGTTCACACTCTTCCTCTCCTCCTCCAGCCGGTGATACTGTAATAGTGTTTTCTCCTCCCCCCTATGTCTGTCTGTCTGTCTGTCTGTGAAAATGCTTTTTTTTTAAAAAAACGTTTTGAAAAATACATTGAATATTGCATAGCTCACTGTTGCCATCTAGTGCCACATTTGTATATTGCACTTTATAACACTTTGAAAGTGTTTTAATTGCAGCTGTATAGTTGAGTCCTCTCTCTCTCTCTCTCTCTCTCTCTCTCTCTCTCTCTCTCTCTCTGTGTGTGTGTGTGTGTGTGTTTCCGTGTTTTCCTTTGTTTTTGTCTTTCTCTGTCTTCTTCCTCCTTCACATGCAGGAAGACAGCATCAGTGTGATAATCTTTCCACACACACAACCCTCCCCATAATACGAAAAGAAAAGGGGCATGGTTTGGAGGGGATAACTTGTCATTTTTCTGCAGCATGTGCAAACTGAAAAGGGGGGGAGTTCACAAGATTTTTTTGGTATGTGAAATGTATTTCCTCTGATGTATATGGAAGAGATGCTTGTTTTCTTTCCTTGTCTGTTTGTCCTTTTTATTCAGATTGTATTTTCTTCAAGCATCAGGCATGTGTTGGGTTTAAACTCCTCCTCTGGCTGTTTTGCAAAGTCCTTGCTTCTAATTGTCTCAGCAAGCAGCTACAAGGAAAAGGAAACAGAGGGAAACAGGGTTGAAGAAAAGCCTGGCAAAACCAGCTTCCCAGAGCCTGTTCCCTTTTGGCCTCTTCACATGGTCCAGCAGTGCTGTGTTCATTCAGTATCACAGTAATGGTTCTGCACACACACACACACACACACACACACACACTTTTGCACATCTGTAATGTGGCTACATGCACATGCTTGTACAGGCATAGGGACGAGAAGGAATCCTGCCTTTGCATCCTACTGTGAACATATATTACAGACATGCAGTGCAGATGTTCTGTGCGGGGCCAGAATATGATTAACAGTATCCTACCTTTGGGAGGAAGGGCTGCATATAAATTTAATAAAAAATAAATAAATATGCACTGTGGCTTGGGATCTCCTGTCTATAAATGGAAATAATAAACAAATAAGTGAAGTCTATTTTATTTCATTGCATGAAAAACAGTCATTGCCATTTCTGTACTGGTTTCCAGCATTATAAATTATACTGTGGTATTTGCCAGTGAAATCAAATACCATCCAATCCCCACAAACGGGAATACAGTTTCCACTCCATCCACTTCCTTTTTTTTTTTTGTATGTGGAAAATAAAGAAATTTCCTTGCTGCTTAGAAACTCGATCAAAACATTTTTTAAAAGCTAAGGAAGATAGTCTCTGAAACTGTATCTACTGCAGGGTTGCCAACATGCAGAGAGTGCTGCATTCTTTAGAAAACTAATCTTTTGTAGGATTTCTGATTGCCTGGACTAGAACCGTCCACATCTGTAGGCACAAGGCAGACATGCCAAAGCCCAGGTGTACAGCAGGGTCAGAACTGTATGCAGCAGCGGAACATATGAAAAGGGCTTATGAGAAGGCAGGTGTACTTTGTTTATATGAACCCTTATTATCTTTGGCTGCTGGGTATTTTTTTGTTTCACAAGTGTATTCTCCATTTCACCCTTGTTTCCCAGTAATACCTCCTTTCCCACCTGTGCCCTTGTATATTCATAGGTTCGTAGGCATGGGAGTCGAGTAGCACTTTGGGGTGTGTGAATTGAGTTCTGCTGAAGTTTATATATGCTCAGTGCTTTGCCATGATTGGTTGCTGTGCTAGATTGATTTCTATCCAATATGGCTGGCTAACGTTGGGAGAGCTATTGTCATGGGCTGACATTTTAAAAATATATTTTCTGTGCATGTTGTCCAGCTGCTGTCCGGCTGCTGTTCTTCAATATTTGATAAAACCATGACTGACCTGACTGCGCCTCTGCTTCTTCCCTGACACAACCCATTTCCTGTCCATTTTAGCCCCTGGTTTCATAACTGTGTTGCATAAATGTACGGCTCTATGGCAGGACAATGTCTGGCTTGCTGTACAAGTACCGTACTGCACTGAGCTGCATTATTTCAGCACCTTCGACATGACACTGACCCACTGATGTCTGCTAGTAATGGCTCGGCTGTGGCTTTGCTCATTACAAATACTGTAGGGAGACGGAGAAAGTGCAAGTGATTTCTGCTTCCAGTCTGCTTGTGCTTCCTATATAACGTCCGAAGTACAAATCTTGTGTGAATGGTAATCTGTAGCTGCTAGAGGGAGGGAGAGCCCCTCCGATGTCAGATGACATTTACACAAACAGAACTAAAGAGGCTTTTGAACTGAGTAAAGAATAATAATAAGAGTCACAAAATAAATATTGGGCATGAAGAAGAGAAGTTTTGTATCTCATGTATCTGACACAGTTTCCACTCACAACCGCATTTTCACTGCACCAGAAACGAATGTGCAATTAAGGTGGGATGGTGGACTGCAGATGGAGATAACAACTGAATAACAGCTGTACCTGTATATTCATTGTTTCTGTATAGAACTCTGAGGAGGACAATACCTCTCTCCTCCCCATCCAAAATCACCTTTTATGTTAAAATCCGTAGTTGGCAGAACAGGAGCTACTATTTAAGCTTTGCAGTCTTCTGCTTAGCTCTTGTCTCCAAAAAGCATTTACTTTCATTTACCTTGATACAGAATGATATTTGCGAGACATCATAATATGCAGAAGAAAAAGTGGAATATTAAGGCATTGAAGGATGGATGGATGGATGGAGTGAAGACTGGGGCAGAAGTCTTTGCTAATGCACTCTGCCGTATTAGGAACTCAGGTGACTCCTTCACCTGCTGGATCAGGCCAAGGGCCCATCTAGTCCAGCATCCTGTTCTCACACTGGCCAACCAGATGCTTGTGGGAATCCTGGGAGCAGGACGTGGTCGTAACCCCCTTGTTCTAGCCCCTTCTTCTGCAGTTTCCAGCAAGTGGCATCCAGAGAGGCACACTGCCTCTCATAGTGGAGGCAGGTATGCATAAAGCTCAGCCCCATGGATGTTTTCCCCAAGGTTGCCTTTTGTTTCTCCCAAGACTGCAATCTGAAGTTGGAAGAGGCAACTTAACTCTTTCTTGTTGTTGTTTTTTAAAATAAATTATTGTTGAAACTTCCCCTTCTGGGGAAAATATTATAATCCCTGCTATGCCTCTGCTTCTGAAGTAGCATCTTGTTGATAGGAAGGAAGGAAGGAAGGAAGGAAGGAAGGAAGGAAGGAAGGAAGGAAGGAAGGGGGTTTGGGTTTGGGTTTGAACCTGAGGTCTCCTGGCCAAGGCAGGCTATGGCACTGAGAGCTGCCTTCCTGCCATCTCAAAGCAGTGTGCTGGATATTATTTGGTTTGCAATCTCTGGTTTTAATGTGTCACAACTGCAACAGACAGGCTGAAGGAAGGTGTACCATCTGAAGGGAGTTTTTGTGAGCTTCACATGACCATCAATTAATATTTTTATGTGCAATTTGGAAAATGATTCTGGCCACACATGTTGAATAAAGAGTTTTTTCCTGCCTCTTAACCTACACCCACGCAGCACATATTCCTTCTCCATAGATCTCTGAGCGGGGGTGGGTGAGGGGGGAGCTAATTAAAACACCGCAGGCAGCTGTTGTGACATTAATGGCTCTCCCTGATTTATGATAAGAATATTGAATATTTATGCTGCTTTTTTTAGAACAGAAAAGCAGTCTCTCATTTATTTATTTATTTGTTTATTTATTTATTTCTCCAGCCCCAAGTCGTGTGTGTGTGTGTGTGTGTGTGTGTGTGTGTGTGTGTGTGTGTGTGTTTAATGGAATTGAAATAAGTGCTGTGAGGGTGGATTTCTGTCTTTCCCCTGCCACCCTTTGGCTAATCTGAGGCACACCACCACATCTGAAGCTACTTGGCTCCTTATGGATTTCATGGAAACGGATTCTAGGAAAGTGTTTCCATATGTGTGTTCCCAATATATCCCGGCTCCTTCTAAATGGGAGTACAAACTCATGCGCAGGCTGGAAATGGCTTCAGGATGTGACAGAGAAGTCACATGGCCCCATGCGCTGTGGGTGGCCTTTTGTGTTGGCTTGTGTCCTACAGTAGATTCAGTTTCAAAGAGTATCTTCCTTCCCTTTACTTAAAAGTTTTTAATAAAGCCCTTAAACAGCGAGGAGGTTTCTTTCTTTTCCAAAAAAAGGGCAGTGGGTGGAGGGAGTAGAAGTGTATTATTTGAATGGTATTCTAAAGGAATAGTTTTTCTCCAGTTTGTGGGGACGGGATAGTATTTAATCAAAATATTACAAGTACAATTTATAACACTGGAAAGCAGGGCAGAAATTGGCAGGGCTGTGTGTGTTTTCTGCTAAAATAAAACAAAGTAGCCTTCCAGTCCCCAGGGCAGGACAGCCTTCCCGTTATTCTTCACATTTTGCATGAGTACAAGATGTCTGCAGTTCTGAGGAATAAGTTCATAGGCAAAATATGTTTCTAAACTGCCTTCTAAATCCTAATGTACTTCTGACAAAAATATTATTCAAGAAAATTCTTGCATGTTTTCCTTAGTATTCATATCTCCCAACAAAAAGTAAAAGAAAAAAACTTTGACAAAATTGAACTAAAATATATTTCCTATGGCCAGTGCACTGCAAGTAATTGTACTTTCCCCAGCAGAGTCTAAAGAGTAGAAATATAAAAGTCCCCCCACCCTGACCAATAGCTGTAAGCAGGAGGAGGAGGAGGAGGAGGAGGAGGAGGAGGAGGAGGAGGAGAGGGCCGAGGGGGAAGAAAGCGCTGTGAGTGGAGGGGGGCCCTTTCCCCATCCTCTGGACCCCCTGGGAAACTCAACCAACCTGCGGCACCTGGCGCTGGGTGTGAATGGGCTGCAGCTGGGGGAGGCCTCAGGAAGGACCATCCACCGTGGGTCTGTATATAAAAAGCCAGTCTAGAGGGAGAGGCAAGGAGGGCGCCTGCCTTTTCCAGGATCTCTTCTCGCTGTGAGACTTTTGTGGCTGAGCTGAGATGTTCTTTGGACCCTGGGAGGCTGAGAGGGAAGGTGTGTCAGAAGGAAAATGAATGGGCCTTGATTTATATATATTGGTAACTTTGTTTTAGTGTAACATTTCTATATGTGACTGTATTTTTGAAATATTTCTATAAGTTGTCTGTTGTGACTTCAGTTTTTTTCGTATACTGCTTAGATATATCTTTAATATAGTAAGCAGTATAGAAATTAAATTGGGCTTGCCGAATTTACTGTGGTGGGACTATTTCCTCCGCTTACTCACCCAAGGCAGGGTACATGTGCTTAGGGAGAGGTGGCGCTGTGGTCTAAACCACAGAGCCTAGGGCTTGCCAATCAGAAGGTTGGTGGTTCAAATCCCTGCGACGGGGTGAGCTCCCGTTGCTCAGTCCCAGCTCCTGCCAACCTAGCAGTTCGAAAGCACGTCAAAGGGCAAGTAGATAAATAGGTACCGCTGCTACAGGATGGCAAATGGCATTTCTGTGCGCTCTGGTTTCCGTCATGGTGTCTCCTTGCACCATAAGCGGTTTAGTCCTGCTGGCCACATGACCCAGAAAGCTGTCTGTGGACAAACACTGGCTCCCTCGGCCTGAAAGCGAGATGAGCGCCACAAGCCCATACTAGCCTTTGACTGGACTTAACCGTCTAGGGGTCCTTTACCATTTTACCTTTTTAGAAATTAAATAATCAAACACTTTTTCATTTTGCTTCCAGTGCCATATAAATTTACACACGTAAGTGGTGAATACCCAATAAGATAATGTATGTTGTTGGGTTCTAGTAAAATTAGGTTATCCTTCACTTCTTTTTTGTACCAAAAACATGTTATGCACCTAACGTTTCTGGGGTGGCCTCCATATTGAGATTAAAATAAAAATGGATCTTCAAGCTCATCAGAAGTCTGGAATCATATTACCGATGCTTATTATATTTCTTTTCCTAGTCCTGAAGTATTACATTGATGGGCATAAGCCGAACATGAACAGTTTGGTGATACAAGTTTAAAGTCCTACCAATTCAGAGGCTGGAATATTTTTTCCCCTTCTCCTGTCCTGTCCCAGAGTGTTTTGCTACTGGTTGAGGGTAAACGTGGCTCCACAGCCAGCTCTGGAGTAACCCATAGTAATTTCACAAAAGTGGGAACTGCAACAAAATATTGCAGCATGCCCTCGCGATCTAAAAGGTGTGCTGCTGTTCAGGGTGCCATGCACTCTCCTTTTCTAGGTTACTCCATTTTATTTTCTCACCCAGTTTTTTTAGCTTTTTCAAACTCATTAGACTGTTTTTGTGAGAATTTGCCCACATGTGTAACACACACAGTTCTGGGAAATTGCGTTTCTCATTTATCTAGGTTTTTTGAGTCCGCATCCTGCTTTTCTTTCCTCTTGTCTAGGTCTTAAAGGCTTATAGTGCACCTAAAACGAATCTGCTCCCTCCCCAACCAATTAATAATGCACAATTTTTTTCAGAATGTCAGAGAAACTGTAAAAGATTAACTTTTATCATTATTACGTGGGCAAAACTTGGTTTAAGAAACCATCAAGAAAAGGTGTGAGGGCTTATTTATCCCATTAACAAAAAATAAGACAAATCTTGGCTATAGTGGTTGAAAGTTTCAAGATTGTCTTGTGATCTCCTAACTTCTCAGGAGTTAATCTGTACATAGCATATTACTGTTGGGAATCAACTGAAAATTATGGGCCAGCATGGCAAAAATAAGTAAGTACTTGCGTAAACAAATGGTTTTACAAATGAAAGCAGACCATTCTGCTTTCTACAGCCTCCCACCCCTATTAAGTTCAGTGAGGCTTAGACACAGGTAGGTGTGCGTTGGATTGCAACCTCAGTTTTTTCTCACTAATTGCTCACCAGCTCAGTGATTAAATGCAGACTAGTACTGGCTGCTTGGTGGAAAATCGAGGTGGAGGGCATTGCAAATTACTGTATTTTCTCAGTAGAAAGGAAGCCCCATTTATTTCAAATGAGTTGCTTCCAAGTAAAATATATCTGCCGAGACGCAGGTGGCACTGTGGTCGAAACCACCAAGCCCCTTGGGCTTGCTGATTGCAAGCTCAGCATTTCGAATCCGTGCAACGAGGTGAGCTCCTGTTGCTTTGACCCAGCTCCTGTCAACTTATCAGTGCAAGTAGATAAATAGGTACCGCTGCGGCAGGAAGGTAAACGGGATTTCTGTGCACTCTTGCTTCTGTCATGGTGTTCCATTGCGCCAGAAGTGGTTTAGTCCTGCTACCACATGACCCGGAAAGCTGTTTGTGGACAAACGCCGGCTCCCTCAGCCTGAAGCGGAGATGAGCACCACACCCCATAGTCAGAATCGACTGGAATTAACAGTCCAGGAGTCCTTTACCTTTTTACCATACCAAAGCTAGCCAACTGTGTTTTATGCTATAAAGACAGCACACTTGGGGAGTAAATAAAATAATGTGATGGATAAAAGTACTTAAACAAATATACCCCAGTTCACAGGCAAACTGCACTCCTCCAACCAGCGTCAGGCTAACGTCAACCACAATTGAGCTGCTCCTGTTCTTTCCTGCTACTTTAGGAGACCCCTCCTCGGCCTTCTGAGTCCCAGGTGGGGGTGGTCAGCATTCCTCATCCTGATGGCTTAGCAACTTTGGTTAAGTGTCTTCTGCAACAGCAGCTTCTTCATGCCTTCCTCCAGTAAGCCTTATAATGCTGCCTCCGTGTTTTGCTTTCTAACTTTTATAGACTTACTTTTGCCTCCTTCATGCAAAGCATATGCTCTACCTATGAGCTATAGTTACTGTATAATTTCAACAGATGCAGAAAAGAGAAAATTGTGATTCTTGTTCTGCGTACCTTATTAATTTAACAGTAATGTAAGCAGAAAAGGATCACTATTAATCTTTTCACTATCTGTGGAATTTATACACTAACTTTAAATTTCCCAATAAATATTACTTCCTTTTCATAGTATGAAGGAGGAAGCAAAGTGCTTTGCTTTTAAAATAACAACTTTGTTTCTGGGTGGTATTGCCTCTGGCTGTTGCTCAGCAGGCAGGGGAAAGTCCCTTCTCAGAAGAGGGTTTTCCACAGAAGGGATAGAGGAGAGATTAGGGCCAGATACAAGGAGGGAAAACCTAGAATCTTACATCAATTTCAGAACACGTTGTTTCAAGTCATGGTCAGGCTCTGCATTTTCAGATTCAGACTGGATGGTGCCCATTTTCTTATGCCTAAATGCACTGTAGCTAAGGACATGACCACGTATATTTTTCCATTTTGCCTGTTGAAGTCCTACTTCTTGTCTGCTAAAAGGTTAAGTGCCTTAAAGCTTTTGCTGGGCCAAGCCAGAACCAAGCAGCAGCTTAGAAGTCAAAGGAGGGGGGGGGCACTTATCATGTGTGTCCTTTGAGACTCTCCTTTCCTGTCTCATGTGGATCCTGGTGATGGGAAAGAGAATATGGAGAGATATCCTTACACATTGAAAGCAGTGTAGGTTTTACATTTGGATTGGCATTTAAAGGAAGTCTGATGGCAAAGTTATTTCAGCAGGCATCAGAGTATTATTTATTTATTACTATTTATATTTAATTATTGTCCCACGATATAGTTCTCTATGTATCCTCTGCTGCCACTCTCAGGGCAGTATCTCTTGGTAACGATCTCATGCCACTGTCAAGCAAGGCCATTGGAAAGAACAGTCACAAAACCCGCAGATAGTCATGAGGTGAACTGGTTGCTGTTTTCTGCATGAAACAATACCTGTTTATGAAATAGGTGTTTCTCACACATTGCAAGGAGCCAGGTAGCAAAGATGGCTCAAATCTTCAAAACTGTGGCAGTACTCTGCTAAGCCGCTCTTACTTCCCTTTCCCTTGCCTCCACCCACCTAAAGCTCTTCCTTGCCTGTCCAACCATCCCTTCTCAACCCCTGCAGTCAGATTGGAACTTCCATCTTTCAGAGGATGTACCCTACTTCTGAACACCAGAATCTGCAAATGGACGTGGCTGTTGCCCTTTTGCTCTGCTTGTCCCTGTTGGCAGTAGGATGTTGAATTACATGGATACAGGTGCAAGAAAGAAGTGGAATCATAGCCACAAACACAAAAACCCTTATTTGACCACACATTTGCTGCCGCAACATGCATTTTAAAGAAAGAAAACTTGTGAGGCAGAATGACAAATGACCCACACAAGGCAACAAGCAAGTATGATGCAGAGCTGAGATTCAAGCCTCAAACCCTAATCCATTCCCCTTAAATTAATTTATCCTCAGATACTAGTTTTCCTCCCAGATATCAAACCAGTGTAATTTTCTATCCAGATTCTACCAAACTGATTCTCACTATATGGGTTCCATTTTCCCATCTGCATTCCTCACTTGAATTCCCCTGTAACTGATTAACCCATTTCCCCCTGTCCCCTGAAGAAAACCATTTCTATACGGTCTGATCCTCTGTGTTCCTGCCCCCAGGTTTAAGGCACAGGCAAGAACTTAGACTGCGCAGCCACTTGATTAGTCTTCACTACATAACTCCCTATGACAGCTCTACCTAACAAGCCATTCAAATGTCCCGGCTTCCACCACAGTGGCAGACAAGGAGGGAACCTTTCAAACGCTTTTCACTCGACGGCACTAGTTTTGGATACCCCAGATTCTGCTGAGTGAGAAACCTACCACAGTTGGGATAGCGGTCAGTTAACCGATAAAATGATTGACTGAATGACTGCTTCTTATTTGACCACAGTAAATTATTCCATGAAGCCAAGGATTACTGACATTCTTTGACTAATTGAAAGTTCAACCCTCCTAGCTGCAAAGTTGGACACTTGTGTCTGAGATGGTCGATCAGACATATTGCATTGCCTTTTTATTTTGATGGTGGGAAAATAACCCTGAAGTATCCTGAAAAATACTTTTTTTTTTTACCAAGTGTTTAAAGATAGCCTATTTGAGTTTCTTTTTCTCTTAATCTTCTTCTAGCTTCTTGATATTGGTACTAGCCAGTGATTTTCTACATAATTTACCTATATTGATAGTTTTTCATGAAACACTTGCCCTCTTGCCCTTTCGGCCTTGTTTTTTCCTATGGTGGGCTAGTACAGAAACAAAACTCTACCCCTCCACTGTGTGAGGGCCAATGGTCTTATGTTCCTTCTCCCTCTTGCTGGGTAACTTTCCAGCCTTCACCCTCTTAAGCACAGTTTATTATTAGGAAGTCTGCACATTGTTGACCATGACTAAACCAAGGTGCTCCTCACTTCATAAGGAGATTCAAACCTTGGTTTAAAATGCTAGATTGCCACAACCTGGTTGGTGTTAACCATAGTTAATGTTGATGACACACATAATAGCAAACTACAATAAAGGAGAAAATCTGCATGAACGTGGAGAGAGCACACAGCCTCGCGACTCTTTTCTGATCCTTTAACTATGGTTAAGGGATGAGAAGCATCACATCTGCATATTATTTCAGTACATTGTATCACATAAAATGACCCATGGTGGTTTTTCACTGAATGTATTTCCCTGTTAACAGACGCTTACAGTTTCCTAACTAGAATCCATATCCATTGCACTTAAACTTCCATTTCAAATGAGCCCCAAATTACTCAGATGCTCAGTTTCCATCACACAAACAAAACTGCATGTACCGTTTATAATAAATGCTGAGATATGAGGATAACATGGACATGCACATCACAGTCTGTTTATAAAATACTTTGGGGCAGTCCAGGTCTATAGCAGGGGAAGCTGGGAGTGTCACGGGCAGCGGTAGGTACCAACTCAGTATTTGCAAGATTTCTCATGGATAACTGTGTGGATTTTGACCAGAAGTGTAGTGGATTCATTTGGAAGGAAATTTACTACATTGATAAATATTAAAACTCTGTCCATGGAGAGCACCTCTATTGGGTCACAGTGGACTCTCATGCATGGCCACGGATTGGAAATAAAAGGCGCTAGTGTTCCTTGTAGTGTTTCTATAGAATGATTTGCTATTCTTGTGGGGAACAAGAATAGAAATGGGTTTCTTTCTTTCTTTCTTTCTTTTAAAAAAGTTATATCATCACTTTTCAGAGGAAAAAAAAAAAGAAATTGGATATTTACAGCCTTCTTTCCCCCATGTTTTGTTATAATTTTTTAGGTGCTTCAGAGCTGGGCCCATTTTCAGATCCCAGGCAGTTTGCCAGCCTTTCATCCCTCACTGAGAGCCGGTTCTCCAACCCGCGAATGCACTATCCAGGCACCTTCACTTATGCGCCGCCCGTCACCTCAGGCATGTCATTGGGTATGTCATCCACAACTCATTACCACACCTACTTACCGCCACCTTACCCAGGCTCCTCCCAAAATCAAAGTGGACCATTCCAGACCAGCAGCACTCCCTATCTCTACTACGGCACATCGTCAGGATCATACCAGTTCCCCATGGTGCCAGGAGGAGATCGCTCCCCCTCCAGAATGCTGCCTCCCTGTACCACCACCTCCAACGGCGGCAGCGCACTGTTAAACCCTAACTTGCCTAACCAGAATGAGGGTGTGGAGGCTGATGGAAGCCACAGCAGTTCCCCAACAGTCTTGAATTCTAGTGGCAGAATGGATGAATCCGTTTGGAGGCCATACTGAAAGTTTATTGCACGGCCTAAATCAGTGAGCCAAAAAGAAAGAAAGAAAGAAAGAAAGTCAGCTAATTATAAAGTGCCTGTTTTTTTCCTTTTCCTTTGAATAGATTCTCTTGATATGTACAACTGTGTAGCTGGGATGTTATAACAGCTAAGTACACGCGTACAACGTTAGAATGACCTTCCAGCACCATCGTTCCAATCAATGTAGATCAAAGCACATTTTACTGTCCTCTTGGAAACATTTGTCTGAGTTTTATATATTAAAAAATATTGACTCCAGTGCAGAAAGATGCCCATGTCTAGGCTCTTGTAAAACATATTTAAAAATAATAATTAGTGAGTTATTTTGCCAAGAGGGAAGAAATGGACTCCTGCCAATTTTCAAGACAAAGCCCGTGCTTTTTTCTTTTTTTGGAAAAAACAAAAACAATTCAGGTACAGTTGCAACCGTACAATATGCAGGGCCCCTATGCATGCACAGTGCTTATCACTACTTGTGTTTGTGCTCCTATTTATACCAAAATATCTTTTGATTACAGTAGCTCTTCAACCATATTATCAAAGCCTTGCAGCAGATGAAAGAACTTTTAAGATGCACGGCTTATTTTGTACTGAAAGAGCCGCCTGCAAGGTACTAGGGCAGCCTTGTTTACTTTGTGTTATTCATTTATGTGACTTTTTTTGGCCTTAGATCAGTTAACCAATATATATATATATATTGGGGGAGACCCCCTAAAATAAAATGAAATCTAATTTCTTATGCAAAAAGCAAAAGATAATGGCAATATATCTTACTCAAACCAAAATAGTTTAGGTAGTATGTGTGTCTGGCTATCTTGTTTTATTTTATTAAGTTATAAATATGTAAAAATTGAGGTTATTTGCAAAAAAAATGAATTGTCATATAATTTTAAAGAAATATTTATAATTATTTAATGATATTTGGTCCCTTTAAAGTTTTCTTAATGTAATGATATGATGACTTAGGTCTCTAAAAATGTTTGTTTTTAAAAAAAATACTGACAGACTTTTAGCGGTACAAAATCTCAAGGCTATGCCTGAACACTGAAAGGCAGTTCCAATATAAAACAGCTGCAATGTGATTTTTTTATATATAAAAAAATGCTTCCATCTCAAAGAAACTTTGATATAGGACATTGTTTTAATTTATGAAGGAAATACTGTTTTAAATGTTATTGGTTATTTGGTTGCCTTTTGCCTTTTTAATCTGTCAGAAATGAACTGGAAAGAGAAGCAGAATGAGTGAAAAGCATTTTGGATACATTTTTCTAATTGAAGTTTCTCAAAATTGAATGGGTGGGGACCAAATCCTATGCACCATGTGTGGTGCTCTCATGTGCAAGATCTTTGTCTCCACTCTCCCTGCTGCAGCCCCCTCCCCCAAGGCTGGGGCTTGTTTTGTGAGGGCTCCTGCCAGATGTCTTCCTCCTGTACTCCCTGCTTAGATCCCAGGCAACGCATTCTGGATAAAATCCCAAATGAGATGCCAGCAAAATTAATGACTAATCTTACAGGTCTTAAAGGTAAAGGTAAAGGGACCCCTGACCATTAGGTCCAGTCGTGACCGACTCTGGGGTTGCGGCGCTCATCTCGGATTATTGGCCGAGGGATCCTGTGGCCAGCAGGACTAAGTCGCTTCTCGCAAACCAGAGAAGCGTACAGAAACGCCGTTTACCTTCCCGCTGGAGCGGTACCTATTTATCTACTTGCACTTTGACGTGCTTTCGAACTGCTAGGTGGGCAGGAGCTGGGACCGAGCAATGGGAGCTCACCCCGTTGCGGGGATTTGAACTGCCGACCTTCTGTGGTTTAGACCACAGCGCCACCCGCGTCCTCTTATAGGTCTTATCTAGTATCAAATACTAGTTATGATGCATATACTGTATATCCCTGGCCTTTTTTCAATTGATATTTTAACCATCAGGTTACAAAAGAATAAGCACAAATGAACCACTGCAAAGCAGTTCTAAATTCAGCAGGACCAGCTTGCATCAATATTTGATTGTTCAAACGTGAATATGGATAATGAAAGTCCTCTTAAGGCCATGTTCCCATTTACACCTGGGACTCTTCATCTATCCATCCATCCATCCATCCATCCATCCACCACTTCCAAACTCCGTTTTTGCCAGAATGACAAGCAGGATTAGCCACTTGACAAGTGCCTGAGATCCAACACATTCTGAAGTGTTTGGAGAATTCTTCTTTAAACTTCAGAGGACAGTAAGCTCACTGGGCACCTTAGACTCGATTCCAGAAACCGATTTATGCACATGCTTAATTGAAGCAGGATGTGGGACTGTGGATGAAGTAGAGCCTTTTGCGGCTTGACTCCTTTAAAAGGAAGTGTCAGCTTTCCAGAATGCGTTGTCTTTCTAGCCCTTTCCATGTTCTCATTTGCACTGCTTTTAGCCTCAACTGCATTCAGCAAACATAATTTTCTTTGGACTGCAGTGCTGCTGAAACTAATGATAAGTATGGGCTACGTTTTGGCCAACCCAACAATAAGAAATGGTGAAAATAGGGATGCTAATATGCAAGGTCGTAATATAATTGGACAGTATCAGACTCATCATCTGCTGATTGCTAAGGCAGCCCATTAGAGAGACTCCACATTCCCCTGGATTATTCCTGAAAATTTGGTATGAATCATTTGCTCTTTAGAAAAAATAATAATACCTACCTTCTAAAGGTTATATATCAAGTACCCTTTTTGTCAGTTAGAGACACTTTCCTGATGTGTACTTTTCCTTCAAAGACGGGAGCTATTGTTGATCCTATTTATTATTTGTGGTAGCTTGAAGCATACCCTTGTCAATTTATTTTTATCTGTAAGATAAGTTTGTTCATTTCAGCAGCACTTAAAAGAGCCAGTGTCTGGTTACACATTTCAAGTTTTGTGGGTTTCTTGTTGTCGTTTATTAAGCCAGAAAAAGAAAAGAAAATGAACTTCCAGTGCAAAAGCTGTTGTATATTTAATAAAGGTACTATATTTGTACATTATTTTTATTGCTGAAAGGGGGCTTTTTAAAGATTTACTATATGCATCTTAAGTAATTTTGTAGGGATATTTTTGTGTGGTTACAGGGGCTGCAGGCAGCAACCCAAAGACATTTTGAAAGCAAGAAAGCAAGAAAGATGTTCTTGTACAATTAAAATACTGATTTATATTCCTGGATTTAATCCAGCATAGATCATTTTCCTGCTTTGTTCTGTACCTACAGTAATCTTTCTGTATCGTCATGTTTTAAAACTGGATCATTTGGGATTGAAACTCCAAGTCACTCAGGTGTGCAGTTATGTTTGCCCCAAAATATGCCCATTTCATGCCCTGTGATTATGACTGCACAGAAAAAAATGGTTCATTTTACAAGCCTGAATTAATTATAATTGAAGGGGTGGCAGCAGAGAATATTCACAAGCACCTTTGATAAGCACAAGGCCCTTTTCTGTGGTCTCTCACATTTTAATTTAGTATGCTTTTCTTTTTTTTAGACCTAAGCTCTCAGCAGGGAACTTCGTATTCAGTCTTGGATGGTACCTGATTCCTTGATGACACAATATAAATAAGAAAACAAATAAATGAGTTCAAAATGATCTTTGCTCCTAACTCTGCATTTGTTTTAAACTGGCAATTATTCGTGTATATCACACGGTTTAATATCTCACCCACCCACCCCAAAAGAAACCCCTCCTGCAAATTGCATTTTCTTGTGATTCAGGATGGGAATGTGTGACGATTCATAACATGGGATCCTATGGGCTGTGTTTAGTATCTCAAGGATGGGAGTTAGTTCTTTGAGAAGAAGGAATGCTGGTCCAGTTTGTGGAGTCCATTGTATTAAACTGTTTGTGCAAAGCTTTTTCAAAGAGTATACCAAAGATAAATAAAGAATTTAATTCCAAACTCCTTCCTTAGATGAGGCTGATCGAAGGATTGGGATTAGATCTCATAATCTCCATTGAGTGAAGTTGGATTTACTTCAATGTACAGTAAGTGTGTGTTGGATTGCAACCAAAGTTACTTGGGCACCAGCACCTTAGAGCCCTTAAAAATGGTGCAGGTGCCCCCTTTATTTCTGCACTGCCCAGAGGCAGCCCCCCTGAGCATTGTTTTACTGGTCCTCATCTCCCGCTCTGCCTCCCCACGCTTTGTTCCAGAGGGGAATCTTTTGCACTGTCTAGTTTACCGGAATACTGCTCCATCTTTTTGCTGGGGCCTGCCATTTGAGTCCTGGTGAAGTAATTGATCAGGAATCACAGAAAAGCCATGAACAAAAGCAATAATTTAAACCTATACAAGTAATGAGGAAAGATAAAAGAAAACCAAGTTTTCTAATATCTTAAAAGTCTGAGATACATTTCATTTCAGCATGTTCTACCTGACATTTTGCCTGTTTACATTTAATTACTTGCTTTATTTTTGTTGCAATTCTTTTAAACAGAACAGCCAGAGACCATATCTTTACAGTAATTTTTGTTTCATAGGTACACTGAGCAACATTCCACATTATTTTTACTTAAATATGTTTTACCAGTCTTGAATTTCTGCTGAAACAAAATGATATTTGTAGCATTTCCTGTAAATACAAGCTTTAATTTCTTTCATTTTTTTCTCCAATTGCTGTTGCCCAAGATTTGCTTTTTATGCACATATTGTACAAACACATTCTTCTTTGTGCTGAAGACAGCGATTGTGGAAGGGTTTACTTTATCTTCAAAGGGATTGTTTGTATTGTATGTTGCAACTGTAAATTGAATTTGTTTGGCATTCTCTCATGATTGTAATATTAATTTTGAGGTTGGAATCTCATTTTCAATAAAAATGGCTTTTTTGTTAATGTTGTTCCCTGCTTCTTTGTCTTCTGCCACATCTCCATAATTATCTAGTTTATATTTGTAAACAGACTGGAGCTGACTGGAGCCAGTGTACTCTGAAATGTCATGCCACGCTTTGGCTGAGAGTTCCTTCTGCTTTTGAAGGATAGAAGCTACTGTTTTAAAATAGGATTGCCAAAATGTTAACCATAGTTGCATGAAACCCCTACTAACCCTGATGCATGGTGCCCATGCTCATGTAGCTTCAAGGGCCCAAACTGCTGTCCAACTATTGGGTGCTTGCTTATGTAAAAGGAAGGAATTAGACTGGAGAGGCAATCCTTCTTAATCGTTCTGTGCTGAGAATGAATAAGGGGGAAGTAGTCAAAACAAAATAAAATAAAAAAATTTCCTTCCAGTAGCACCTTAGAGACCAACTAAGTTTGTTCTTGGTATGAGCTTTCATGTGCATGCACACTTCTTCAGATACACTGAAATAGAAGTCACCAGACCCAGGGGGAAGTAACAACCCTACAACTGAGGGTAGCAATCTTTATTTTTCCTTAAAGCAACATTCAGTTCCTTGGGTTACAATCGTAAAGGTAAAGGGACCCCTGACCATTAGGGGCGCTCATCTCGATTTATTGGCCGAGAGCCGGTGTACAGCTTCCAGGTCATGTGGCCAGCAGGACTAAGCCGCTTCTGGCGAACCAGAGCAGCGCACGGGAAAGGCCGTTTACCTTCCCGCCAGAGCGGTACCTATTTATCTACTTGCACTTTGACGTGCTTTTGAACTGCTAGGTGG
The DNA here is from genome assembly GCA_034641385.1 of Darevskia mixta. Taxonomy (NCBI): domain Eukaryota; kingdom Metazoa; phylum Chordata; class Lepidosauria; order Squamata; family Lacertidae; genus Darevskia; species Darevskia mixta. The sequence continues at coordinate 3,281,555 of JAWWNH010000130.1, forward strand.
GCAGGAGCTGGGACTGAGCAACGGGAGCTCACCCCGTCGCGGGGATTCAAACCGCCGACCTTCAGATCAGCAAGCCCTAGGCTCTGTGGTTTAACCCACAGCACCAGCCGCATCCCTTATCTTATGAACACTTATGAACACTTAAATTAGGAATATAGTTCAGCTGACGGACTTTTTTGTCTGTAAATGTGCATGGAACCAGGTTATAATACAAAGAGAAAGCTAATTTTGTCATTGTGAAAGTCCAAGGCAAAGCAAAAAATGATATTTTAAGGACATTTCCTTTAAAAGGTGGAAATGGTTTCAAAATCATGAGATTTTAATAAAAGCATAAACAAAGTTGTTGTTTTGACTACTTTTACTTTGATTCTATGAGGATGACAGGTCTTTAAGGTGAAAAGTGGCCACCACTTTTGCAGTGCAAGCTTACATATGTCTTCCCAGATGCATAGGAGCCAACCAGGTCCCTTTGGCCCCCCAATAAAATTGATGGGCCGTCAAATGGTATGCTGTGTCATGTGATCGATTCTGTGGGGCAGAGCTTAACTGCCCTCCCCCTATTCAAGCTGGCAACCCTGCACAGATGTAAGCGCCATAAAGTTCGGTGGGACTTGCAGCCTTTGCCTGCTGGTGTCATCATTCTTAATCTAGCCTTGGTTGTGGTGCTTGTTTTCAAAGAGAGGCCGGACGCTGAGGCAGGCAGGAGCTTTGTTTACTTTTTCATTTCCGCAGTGGTCAGAAACAAAAACAAAACAAACTTCTACTGTCCTTGGTTTGCTTGATTTCATCATACTGTAGCAAACGAATGTTAGCTACACATTTTCGCGGAGTTTATTCCATGATCCTTGTCTGAGATCTGAGTAAAGGGCATAACGCAAGTAAAAAAGAAATCCTGGTCAGTTAAGGCGAGAGTGGTGTGCCTCTTTGGTCTGCTGAGGGGAAGCCAGTGGTAGACCTAAATGCAGGCCAATCTTGGGAATCCTGGCGGCTGCAAAGGGTCTGTGTACTTTTGCTGCCAATGATGGTGTTCTCCCAACAGAGCAGGATGTTCTCTCTTTATAATAATAGCCAGACCAGATGCTAAACACTTCACTGCTAAACCCTGGATAAGTGAGAAAGGGGAACAGCTGACTTCAGTTAAGATGAACACCAAGAGAATAAGCCAGAAAGTATGAGAAATCTCCAGAGGCCTGCGCTTTATAAACCCCTGTTTGGCAGCAAGATCAGAGCATCAAGACGCCAAACCTCGCACACGGCATGGCTGCTCCTATCCCTGCTTGAACTAGTTGCTGAGTGTAGGACCTTGGCTTTCCAGGTGTCCCTGCCCCCATCCATCCCCCACATAGTCCACACAATTCTTAGCCTCATTATTTTCCTTTATGTTTTCTGCCCTTGACACGTAGGTTTTGTGAACCTGTATGATTTTTTTAAAGCATCACTTCACAAGTCACATGCTGACTGTACAAACATTAAAGGCCACAAAAGCCAAAGAACTCTGAGCAAAACATTAGCAGCCCTGGCACATTTCACAAATGCTTGCACAAGAGCTTCCAGAAGAATTCACAAAGCATTACACAACAGGTACATTATTGAGCAGCATTCATTTTTCCACTTGTGTGAGAGGTGATGGAATCGCTTGCACAAGTGGAAAAACATTAGGTTTCCTTTCACTCATCTTCAAACAAAGTTAGTGTTTGGCGTAAAACAACCTTTCATGAGCAGAAGACACCTTCTGCATGCGGAAAAGCCCTTTGGATCTGACCCAGCTCTTCTTAAAATAGCCACTTTTACTTTTTCTCTCCGCTTCTTTGGTTTGCCTTCTGTTTTGAGTGAAATCAAACTTCTAAAATTGGGGGGTTTTTTATTATGGAGGGTAGAATGTGTTGTTTTTTTCTTGGCTCTACTGCAGACTGGTGTAAATGCACTATTTGCACCAGAGTTCAAGTTACTGGCTGACAGTAACAATGTGAGATCAGGTTAGCTTAAAAATATACATTTTAATATACCATCCTTGAAAATAAGCAGCTATAAAAAATTTGAATGCAGATGTTTCTGTTTCTTTGGAACACTTTGAAACCTTCCAAGTCTTGAATGACTGCAGCTCTCAATATTTTTCTAAAAATGGTGAACATCTTCTACAAAAGTTGAGGTGTCCAGATCACCCCCAATTCCTCTCCATCTGGTTTGTTGTATTTCCCTTGACAAGGCCACCTCACCTCCCACTCCCTCACAACTGGATTCCTCCCCTGGGGAACCAATAGAGAAGCAGAAACCAACCACGTGTTAGAAGATATCATTGGCAGATAACAACAACAGTCTTTCCTGGCAATATGCAACTGACGGTCCGTGTTTCTAGCTCTTAGGTGTGAGAGAACATACCCAGCGATTAATCTTCACACAAATTCTGTAGCTGAGATTTATGGGTCCTTCAGTAGACAAATGGATGTGGAGATGATTCCTCAAAGAAGAAGGGAGGGAGGGAGGGGAACACAATTAGGGGAGTGGGCTCCCAATATTAGAGGTGGTGGGCTTCTTCATTCCCCCCCTTCCTTCATTATACAGTTTAGAAGTCACAGGCTCTGCTAGTGGCACTGGGAGGACCTGAGGCACCTGCCCTCCTACTTTCATGGAGACACTCTGAGAGTTTTGCTTGTGTCTCCATACTGGTGTCATTCTGCTATCTCTATGTGGGACAAGAAGCTACAGTTAGAACTGGATATGGAATAACTGATTGGTTCAAAATTGGGAAAGGAGTACGACAAGGTTGTATATTGTCTCCCTGCTTATTTAACTTATATGCAGAATTCATCATGCGAAAGGCGGGACTGGATGAATCCCAAACCGGAATTAAGATTGCCGGAAGAAATATCAACAACCTCAGATATGCTGATGATACAACCTTGATGGCAGAAAGTGAGGAGGAATTAAAGAACCTTTTAATGAGGGTGAAAGAGGAGAGCGCAAAATATGGTCTGAAGCTCAACATCAAAAAAACTAAGATCATGGCCACTGGTCCCATCACCTCCTGGCAAATAGAAGGGGAAGAAATGGAGGCAGTGAGAGATTTCACTTTCTTGGGTTCCATGATCACTGCAGATGGTGACAGCACTCACGAAATTAGAAGACGCCTGCTTCTTGGGAGAAAAGCAATGACAAATCTAGACAGCATCTTAAAAAGCAAAGACATCACCTTGCCAACAAAGGTCCGTATAGTTAAAGCTATGGTTTTCCCAGTAGTAATGTACGGAAGTGAGAGCTGGACCATAAAGAAGGCTGATCGCCGAAGAATTGATGCTTTTGAATTATGGTGCTGGAGGAGACTCTTGAGAGTCCCATGGACTGCAAGAAGATCAAACCTATCCATTCTTAAAGAAATCAGCCCTGAGTGCTCACTAGAAGGACAGATCCTGAGGTTAAGGCTCCAGTACTTTGGCCACCTCATGAGAAGAGAAGACTCCCTAGAAAAGACTCTGATGTTGGGAAAGATGGAGGGCACAAGGAGAAGGGGACGACAGAGGACGAGATGGTTGGACAGTGTTCTCGAAGCTACTAACATGAGTTTGGCCAAACTGCGAGAGGCAGTGAAGGATAGGCGTGCCTGGCGTGCTCTGGTCCATGGGGTCACGAAGAGTCGGACACGACTGAACGACTGAACAACAACAACAAAAATGCTATTCCCAGAGTAGCTCTGGCAAGGTAGGGTGGTGGCAGGAGCAGTAGGAAAGGTTGTGTTTCAGTTGCTAGGCCACAGAAGCTACTGGCAGAACTGAAGTTCAGTCCCTGGAGGTGCTGTTGGCGAGGTGCTCATCTGCTCAGATTAGAGGTGTTCATCTTGCTTTAGACTACATTGCACACACTCTGCAGGAACAAGTTTGCAGTGTCTGGCCAGGATGTTGGACAGAAAGGTGTTGCAGTTGCTGAGAAATACTTGTGCGTGGCATGAAACGGGGTGGGGGTGGGGTGGGAAATGCCCAAACCTCTCCTTAAATGGCATTCCTGGTGATAGGATGTTGGTTATTATGGCATTACATGCAATAACAATTCATTTTGTGGTGACTCAGTGGATAGATCTTGCTTGTGTGTCACATCTGACTGACACCCGAGCATTCCTACAAGTGACATTTGGCTTATTTTGCCTTGTTCTGAAGCACATGGCTTTTAAAAATGAGCCAGCTTGTTTCGTTAGCACATTTCTGTGGGGTGTGCACAAGAACTGCAGTCACCCTGGTCTTGCATGGTTCATGTCCACGTCCATGAGACAGGCACAACATGTCTTCTCAGGGGACTATGCCAGTGTGGTGTAGTGGTTAAGAGCGGTAGACTCATAATCTGGTGAACCGGGTTCACGTCTCCACTCCTCCACATGCAGCTGCTGGATGACCTTGGGCTAGTCACACTTCTTTGAAGTCTCTCAGCCCCACTCACCTCACAGAGTGTTTGTTGTGGGGGAGGAAGGGAAAGGAAAATGTGAGCCGCTTTGAGACTCCTTTGGGTAGTGATAAAGCGGGATATCAAATCCAAACTCTTCTTCTCTTCTTCTTCTCTGCTTTTAGCCTTAGAGCCAGTGTCAAAATCCCCATAGAAATTGCCTGTTTTTATTTGTATGTTTCCCTCAATAGGAGGTAGAAGTGCTGTCTAGGGAGGGCTGAGGGACTGAGCCCGCCAAAAAAAGTTTCAAGGCGGGGGTCAGGCCCCCTCAGAATTCTGCAGTCACTGTGCTTCACCTAACTTGCACATCCCATGCAGCGTGCATGCGACACGTCAGCACATTGTGTAGTGAACCCATCTGACGTCAGCACGTGACGTGGCTTCCTGACTTCCATCGCACACATCTGGCAGCAGGGGAAGCAGCTCACTTGACAGGAGGGAACTGCTTGGAGGTTTTATTACAATCAAGTGGTATATAAAGTTTGTTAAGCAAAAGAAAAGCGCTTCTTTGGTTTGTGTTTGAGAGAGAAAGAAGTGAGAGATATGGGTCAGGAAGATGCCATGAGGGGGAAAATCCAGTCCCCATGTGGGAGATCTTCTCATGGATCTCCCAATGCTTGGCCCTTCTTCCCCTTAGAGTAGGGGTCTTAGCTAAGGAGTATTTAAGAGACACTGAAGTGCAGGTGGGTTCCCACGAGGCAAGACGCAGTGATAACAGCAAGAACCTTGATTGAACTAACAGAACTGGACAACAGGGGCAAAGGAACTGCTTATATACATTTCTGAAGGCCTGGGCCACTCCCACTCCCAACGTGATTGGCTGTCTAAACTTCCAAGCTGCAAATCATGACTCAGACTTGAAGGGCCAATGGCAGAGGCCCAAATCCTGAAATGTTCTGTGATTGGATATCAGAACACAGGAGTCCGAATCTTTAGTCCAGACTCAAGCTCAGGCAAACACAGACCACTGAATACATAACAGGCACCATTTTAGAATCTTTGAGGTAGTTGCAGATGTAAACATTCTCCTGAATATAAATTACCATTAATGTTCACAAAACACAGTAGGTGTACTTATTTTTTTGCCAGGACATTTCTTAAGGTGCCTTTCAGTCAAAATTTGAACATCTACATATGTTTCCAATTATTAGCACATTTTACAAGATTAGTTAACAGGGTACATTCAGTTTTTAAGGCAATATATTTCTCTATGAAAGAGATTCTTTTTACAGGATATCCCAGTTAAGCCTTGCACTTTGCTGATTGTGGGCTCCTGGCCAGGGACAGATCACCAACTTATCACGTAACATAAAATACCAACTTCAAACACGGTGACAGGGTGCAAGAATCTGTCTCAATAGTTCAAACTGTGAAAAAGTACTAAACAGTCTGGCATCTCTGAACTGAAAATGTTCTCAACCACTGGAACTTTAAAGGGAAATTTTTTACCTTGAGGTAGCTGCCTTTTTCCGTGAGCTAAATCAGGGTGTCGTTTTATTTTTTACACCTTTCATATGTCATGGAACCCAATGCAGGCAGTTGCTTATCCCAACACGGACCCAACCCAGTCTGGCTGAGTATTGGCAAGTGGTGTCTTCCTGGTTCCTTCAGAACAATCTGGCATTTGCGCATGCAGAGCACATGGTCTCTTGAGGACACATTGCTCTATCCAATTCTGAGCATACACATGTGATGTTTTGACATAGCCTTATGCATAAAAAGGTAAACAAATGTGTTTGCAAATATATCCATCATGTAAGTACATGCATATCACGCAGCTATAAGACCTCATTGAGATATTGATAGTTGTTCATTGGTTTCACTCAGTATGTCCTCACAGTTCCAAGTCAGCTGTCCAAGACTGTAATCTAAGAATTGCATTTGGTTGTTAAATAGCAACTGACTGCACTACAGATTTTGATAACAAATCAGTCTTTCTTAGTGAAATATGTGACCTCCAGCTACTTTTCAGAGATAAGGGAAATGGGATGGAGTTCTGGGAATGAGACCCAGTGTTTTACAAAAATAAGATGGCATACTGGAAGCAAGCTCCTTTTAGGTGAAAACAGGTCAGCAACGATCATTGCAAAATGACAAAGCTAGCTGAACTGTCCGTAAATTTCAAACTTGTGTAAATGCAACAATGAGGGTGTTCCTGCTTGGCAGGGGGTTGGACTGGATGGCCCTTGTGGTCTCTTCCAACTCTATGATTCTATGATTCTATGATTTGATAACATGCCGTGAAATGCATTAATTGCTTCTTTAAGCATTTTTAAAGACATGAATGCACATAAGCTCTTACCTATCTACACACACCTGGAAAAAGGCTTTCCACACCTGGAAAAAAGCTCTTACCTATTTACATACCTCTGGAGAAAGCTCCTGGCCAACAGCTACTTTCCCCCAAGGACACTGTCACATGTATATTTCCCAGCATAGTTGCCTCTACAGTTGCTTCCATGCTGATACACACAAAGACTTATGCCAATGTGGTTCAGCTTCAGGGTTTGCTTACCATAAGCTAAGTGACACCTTATGAGAGGTCCTTACTTGAGACACTGTTATGTACTGAGTTGAATAGGATCCAAAATGCAGCAGTCTGATTGGTCCTAGAACAATAGGATGTAGAATGCAGCAGTCTGATTGGTCCGCAGGAGCCACCCAATCCAGCTCCAGGTGGAAGTGAATCCGCAACCTGATTGGCCTACAGGAGTATCCCGAAATTAGCCAATCACGTGGGGCCCATTGTGTAAATAATGTATATAAAGCAGACGTTCTGGGGGAACTTTCATTCCTCGCTACTATGAGCTGAATAAAGAGCATGAAATCCACACTCGACTCCAAGTATATTTCAGACACCCATCATTTTGCATGGTTTGCTAGCATACCAGCAGGAAGCCAAACTCAGCTTAAAGCTGAGTGGAGGCAGTTCCAACAATGCCAGGAAAGGTATATGTGAAGGGAGGGAGGGAGGGAGGGAGGGAGGGGGGGAGGGAGGAAGGAAGGAAGGAAGGGGTGTCCAAGTTTAGAGTGTCTGTAGTGACAGCACACCTCCCCCCCCCAAAAAAAAACCCACCTTGTGCAAATGAAAATGTCACTGGTTGCATTTGGTCTGGTTTTTCACTTCCCCACCTCTGCAATGATGTCTGTGCAAAGACATAAACTGAGAGAGCATCTTCTCATCTAATGCCATTGAATCATCCACCTGGGAGCATATTCTTACACTAGGGAATTACTCTCTTGGGAAAGGGTGGTGGACTTTTTATTCCAACAAGATAATTAGAGTTTATCATCAAAATTAGAGATGGTAAAGCCCCCCTTGTGGCTCCTACCCCTGCCACATATCTGTAAATCCTGGTCCTGCTTCCTACGAGTGTAAACATTAAACGGTGTGATGCAGTGCAAAGGCTTCCACAGGGAGCACACAGTAGAAAGCTTCTTTTTCTTACTTTCTTCTTTACATGAAAGCACATTAAACAGCATTTGCCATCAATAAAATCCAATTCAATCCATGTGAGAAGCATTACAGTCACAGTATGCTTATTGAGTGATGATACCTGAACAGCTGAGATTCAGTGGAAGGAAAGTGTACAAAGTGAGGCACCATAAATTACGCAAATTATTAAAAGCCAAGCTGTAGAGACAGGCTTATTGAATGCAGAGACTTCTTGTTCTAAAGAAGAAATAAGAGGAATAAAAACAGATCAATTATTTCAGATTAAACTGAAAGAGGATGTGAACTAATAGAATTTATATAGCCCTTTTCATAGAATCATAGAATCCTAGAGTTGGAAGAGACCCCAAGGGCCATCCAGTCCAACCCCCTGCCAAGCAGGAAACACCATCAAAGCATTCCTGACAGGTGGCTGTCAAGCCTCTGCTTAAAGACCTCCAAAGAAGGAGACTCCACCACACTCCTTGGCAGCAAATTCCACTGGCGAACAGCTCTTACTGTCAGGAAGTTCTTCCTAATGTTTAGGTGGAATCTTCTTTCTTGTAGTTTGAATCCATTGCTCCATGTCCGCTTCTCTGGAGCAGCAGAAAACAACCTTTCTCCCTCCTCTATAGGACATCCTTTTATATATTTGAACATGGCTATCATATCACCCCTTAACCTTCTCTTCTCCAGGCTAAACATACCCAGCTCCCTAAGCCGTTCCTCATAAGGCATCGTTTCCAGGCCTTTGACCATTTTGGTTGCCCTCTTCTGGACACGTTCTAGCTTGTCAGTATCCTTCTTGAACTGTGGTGCCCAGAACTGGACACAGTATTCCAGGTGAGGTCTGACCAGAGCGGAATACAGTGGTACTATTACTTCCCTTGATCTAGATGCTATACTCCTATTGATGCAGCCCAGAATTGCATTGGCTTTTTAGCTGCTGCATCACACTGTTGACTCATGTCAAGTTTGTGGTCTACCAAGACTCCTAGATCCTTTTCACATGTACTGCTCTCAAGCCAGGTGTCACCCATCCTGTATTTGTGCCTTTCATTTTTTTCGTGTGTTGCGAGGGCTTCACGTACAAGCTGTGTTCAGGCTCTGCTCTATTTGTAGGTGAAGGAGAGCAGGAATGCGCAAGAATGTGCCACCAAGCCCTGCTCCCTCAGGCACACCGCTAGCTTCCCCCCTGCCAGCCCTCCATGAGTTGGGCATGATCCCCGCACAACTTATAACCCTGGTTAGCTAGATGCACACATTTGCTCCCAATGCATGCAGGACTGGAAAGAAAGAACACTGTGAGCTGCCAGAGGGGGCTGAGCTCAGCAGTGACTTCTACCATGTGATTATTGTCACATATGCAAGCAGGGCTGCAGTTATCCCTGCTTCTCTACTCAGTATTTCAATATCCCTTACATAATTATCCTCCTTATTTCAGAGGGGTGTCCTGAGAGTGAGTGGCTCATCTGGGGCTACTTTGTAAGTTTGTGGGTTCCTGGCTCACAGATTTCATTCTTAACTGCTACTTTGTGGATTAATTACTGGTAAGTTTGAGACTCACTGAATAATTCTATAACAGAGAAAATGCCATTTTTCTAGTCTCATTTTGCTTAAGACCCATTCACCAGCTCTTGCGTTTTGCAATCTGAAAAGTATCACCATTGCTGAAAGCACTTCTTGAGAATGTCAAGGAAGTGTTCATCACCCGCAAGACATTATGCCCACAATCCAACACAGTAATAAGCATGTTTCGCCGCACTGCTTAACTGTGTTGGATAGAGACACACATCTGTGTTAGATTTTAGTTTCAGTCATCAACCAAGTGAACCAACCAAATGAGACATTAAATCAATGTATGAAAAAAGCACACCAGTGAATGAAACTGAAATTTTGCCAGGCTGCATCTTTGCATTTGCTTAAATAGGAATGGTGCTAGAGGGGACTCTTGAGAGTCCCATGTACTGCAAGAAGATCAAACCTATCCATTCTGAAGGAAATCAGCCTTGAGTGCTCACTGGAAGGACAGATCCTGAAGCTGAGGCTCCAATACTTTGGCCACCTCATGAGAAGAGAAGACTCCCTGGAAAAGACCCTGATGTTGGGAAAGATGGAGGGCACAAGGAGAAGGGGCCGACAGAGGACGAGATGGTTGGACAGTGTTCTCGAAGCTACTAACATGAGTTTGGCCAAACTGCGGGAGGCAGTGGAAGACAGGAATGCCTGGCGTGCTCTGGTCCATGGGGTCATGAAGAGTCGGACACAACTAAGCAACTACACACACACACACACACACACACACACACACACACACACACACACACACCTGTGGATTAAGTCCAATGCTATTGTGAACAGAGTTTTGCTTATGAAAAGAGTTTTCCACCAATGGTAAGAGGGGTTGGCATTTCCAGTGGTTTCCTTTTCCCCTGTGGCCTCTTGCACCTCTCTGCCCCCCCCCCCGATTTGCCCTGGGGGTTGGGGGACCATCTAGAACAGAGTGGTGCAGAGAACTGGGGGGGGGATCAGTGAATATTGCCTCCCCCTCTTTCACGAATGCTTGCTAAGTTAGCTATAATTTGGTAACTTATTTTATTCAGAGCCTACTGTAGAACACACAAGATGCACTTTTGAAAAGGGTCAGAAGAGGCGGAAAATTTTGCAAGGAGCAAAGGAAAAAGGAAATGGGTGCTTTAGTTGAGATTCCAGCATTGCAGGGGGTTGAACTACATGATTCTCCGGGTCGTTCCCCCCCAATTCTACAATTCTATCATTCTGTGAAACAGTGCGGAATATGGGCAGATGTAAAAGGATGGTACTGTAAAAGGAATGTGTTCACATAGAACAGACAAAAGGGAGGAAATAGTCTTCCAGGAGTACTTTGTGTTGACTGAAATCACAAGATGGAGTGTGAAAGTGGATCTCTAATTGACAGTGCCACCAACTTAATAAAAGAGATCTGACAATGACTATAGTTACTACTCCCTTTCACCTGCTTATGCAATAAAGATAGTGAATCCATCAAATGACCTCTTTACTTTCATACCATGTAAAGAATTCTTAAATTATGTAGCTTCCTCACAGACATGCCATCTGCTCTGCAAAAGAACCCCCTTGGCATTTATTCTAATTTTTTAAAAAACAAAACAAAACCCTGAACATCACTTACTGTATGCTGTTCTCATGCAACACATTGATTCTCCATTTGCTAGGAACTGAATTCGCCCCTACAACTGAACAGAATTTACTTGACATTTCACTTCTCTTTTACTAATCATAGTGTACAGAATTATTTACAAAAGGAATGCACTGATTTCAATGGAGTGTTGCACTATGAAACATAATGAAGCTGAATAAAAACAACCACACAGTTTCTATTAAAATCAACCCATAAGGCTGCAGAGAAGAATCTTCAAGACCACTCAAAACCTTGTGGGGACAAGGCTTGTCTAATCACATGTAGTATTGAATTCCACAAATGCAAAGAGGAAGTTTCCTAAAAGGAACTCTGGAGTCTTTTTAACAGAACTACAGTGGTACCTTGGTTCTCAAACGCCTTGGTACTCAAACAACATGGAGCCCAAACACTGCAAACCCAGAAGTAAGTGTTCCGGTTTGCAAACTTTTTTCAGAAGCCGAACATGCTCCGTTTTGAGTGCCACACTGAGGTCTGTCTGTTTTTGCTATTTATTTTGCGTTTTTGTTTTTGCAGCTTTTTTGTTTTGTTTTTGTGACTGTGTGGAACCCAGTTCAGCTACTGATTGATTGATTGATTGTGTGATTGCAGTACTTGTTTATTGCTTTCATTTTATAGATCAATGGTCTTGTTAGTAAAATTCATGTTAAATTGCTGTTTTAGGGGTTGTTTTTAAAAGTCTGGAACGGATTAATCCATTTTGCATTACTTTCTATGGGAAGGCACGCCTTGGTATTGGAACGCTTTGGTTTTGGAACAGACTTCTGGAACGGACTAAGTTTGAGAACCAAGATACCACTGTATTTCAAACTCACCTTGCTTTTGGATTTTAATTTTGCTTCAATGAAAAGCTGGCTGCAGCTTGAAATGCACATTTCTTACAATAAATCTGCCCTTGTACTCATATTGATGTTCTGTCCCAGTTAATCAGCATCGTGAACTTGTTTCACAGTTGCAACAATGGTGTATCATTCCGGAAGTATTTGGGACTGGGCATGGGAAATTGGTGTTATTCTGAGCTACATCCTGGAATGATTTATTGTACCTCACTGTACTGCTGAGGCTGCTACCACCAGGGAGGACTCCCCTGCCCAGCGCCTGAGGGCCCCAGTCCGGCCACTCACCATCTGGCCTAGGGCGGGGCCTGATGGGCTCTATAAAGGACCGCTGCCACCGCCGCTTGGCAGAGAGGCCTCAGTTTTGTTTTGTTTTTGATTTTTGTTTAAATTTCTGTTATTTCTAATAAGAGTTCTAAGATGGCGGCGCGCATAGACGCAGCGGCTGCTCAGTGCTCTCCCTTATTTTTAAGTGTTTCGTATGGCTTTTACTGCTGTTAAATGATTTTTTAAAAAAAATTATTTTATTATTATTATTATTATTATTAATCCAATTTCGTTGTACTTGTACAATGACAATAAAGATATATACATATACATATACATATACATACACCCACCGTCAATCAGGATGGTTTCAGGCTGTGCCTTTCCTTGCCTTTGTGCAGAACTCCTTCAACAATAGAATGTGTACAGTAGTGGTTGTTTTTATTTGCTTTTCCGCCCAAGCGCCCTGTATTGAAGTTTCCCCCTCTCTTCCATCAACTTTGCCATCTGCCACTTTGGCACATTCCCCATAGCACTTACGTAGTTAGGCTGACTTTGTAGAAGTTGCCTCTGGGTTTATCCGATGATTAATCCGTGAAAAGTCTTGTGTGGGTGGCAGTGTCCCACAGGACAACATCTTCGTTTTCTCTGAAGTGTACATTCTTCACGCCATTGTCGTTCTTTGAAACCATGTTGCTGCATGAATTCCGGATGGAATTGGAGAAGTTATTATGCATGAATGGAGGGATGTATTGTACTGTGTCTAATATAGACAAGGCATGCAGGTATTTGTGGATGTGTTCCAGGAAGCTTCCAGAATTTATACTTATGGTTTAATAGGAGTAGTGCTGAAGTTACTACATTCAAATCTGTTCATAGAAATTTCTTTCCAAAGAAAAGCTCTGCATTTTTCTAAATGCATGCATAGTTTTTTGTCAAAGTTTTCTGTTTTTGATCCACACTAGTCTTTGTTCTCAAGGGACGCGAGTGGCAAGCCTAGGGCTTGCGATCAGAAGGTCGGCGGTTCGAATCCCTGCGATGGGGTGAGCTCCTGTTGCTGGGTCCCAGCTCCTGCCAACTTAGCAGTTTGAAAGCACGTCAAAGTGCAAGTAGATAAACAGGTACCGCTGTGGCGGGAAGGTAAACGGCGTTTCCATGCGCTGCTCTGGTTCGCCAAAAGCGGCTTAGTCATGCTGGCCACATGACCTGGAAGTTGTATGCCAGCTCCCTCAGCCATTAAAGCAAGATGAGCACTGCAACCCCAGAGTCATCCACAACTGGACCTAATGGTCAGGGGTCCCTTTACCTTTAGTCTTTGTTCTCACCCAGGGTCTACTGAAATGCTTCAGTACCTGCCCTGGGTGCTGTCTGTGGTAGCCCTCTTATGTCTTATCTGGATTGCCTTTAAATGCCAAGGAGCAAAAAAAGAGCCCACCAGATTTCTCTCTTGGCCATTTCCCATCACCTCAGTGCTATCCTTTCACTCAAGCAGGTCCATAACGGGTGCAGTTCTCTATACACACTTCTCAGTGCACACAATTCTATTTACTCTCCTACTCAAGCAGGATGGGTACAAGAGGAATTCAGAAACATTTAACTCCCATTGGAGAGGAGAAATTATTTCAGAAGAGTGGGGAAATCCAAGACTTGACAGTACAAAAGGGTGCCCTTGTTTTTAGGTGAGCTTTTAGGTGGCTGTCTCAACGAAAAGTTCCTTTGCTGCTCACTGGGGCAGAGAGCAATGGTTTATCACATACAGTCATGAACATTTGGGTTGTTATTGCTGCTGCTGTTTTATTTGTATGGAATTTATGCTAGCTTGTTTCAATATTAGTGTTTAATTTTGGTTTTAATTTTATTAGTTTCCTTTGGACCTTCAGGTGACAGGCAGTCTCTAAATATTGCAAGTAAATAAATTAATCAAATGTTTAGTAAGAATGAGGCAGTGAGGGGGGAGTAGTTGCTTACTGTATAACTATAATTCTACTGAAAATTATAATCCTTTCCCCCCAATTTCTTTATTACCATTTTCTTTCAACTGTTGTTTGTAATGAGGGCATATATATTGCTGCTCAGTTGCCTCCTCACTTGAATAATTATTTTTAAAAGGAGAGAAGGGATGGTGGGATGGAGAGAACAGGAACAGTTGGCGATGGACTGAAGAGGCTTCTCTCATGAAAAATAAAAGATGGGCTGGAAAATGGAATATGGTGCACACCTGGACTGCAGCAAGCAAGCTGCATCTCTCCACCACACTGCCATAGAAAACCACACACAGCTGTCCATGGAGGCGCAGGTCAATTCCATGGCCAGGGCAGCTGTCTACCAGCTCCATCTGGTACTCCGGCTGAGACCCTCCCTGCCCACAGACTGTCTCGTCAGAGTGGTGCATGCTCTAGTTATTTCCCGCTTGGACTACTGCAATGCGCTCTACGTGGGGCTACCTTTGAAGGTGACCCGGAAACTGCAACTAATCCAGAATGCGGCAGCCAGACTGGTGACTGGGAGTGGCCGCTGAGACCATATTACACTGGTCCTTAAAGACCTACATTGGCTCCCAGTACGTTTCTGAGCACAATTCAAAGGGTTGGTGCTGACCTTGAAAGCCCTAAATGGCCTCAGCCTAGTATACCTGAAGGAGCAGCTCCACCCCCATCGTTCTGCCCGGACACTGAGGTCCAGTGCCGAGGGCCTTCTGGCGGTTCCCTCACTGCGAGAAGCGAAGTTACAGGGAACCAGGCAGAGGGCCTTCTCGGTAGTGGCTCCCGCCCTGTGGAACGCCCTCCCATCAGATGTCAAAGAAATAAACAACTATCTGACATTTAGAAGACATCTGAAGGCAGCCCTATTTAGGGAAGTTTTTTTAATGACTGATGTTTTAATGAATTTTTAATCTCCTGTTGGAAGCCTCCCAGAGTGGCTGGGGAAACCCAGCCAGATGAGCGGGGTATAAGTAATAAATTATTATTATTATTATTATTATTATTATTAGTATTATTATTATCATCATCATCATCATCATCATCTGCTACATACAGATGGACCAGACAAGCTTTGACCTCTGACTTCCACCATCAGATAAAAGTTAAAGGATAAAAGTCCTTTAACTGGGTTTGGGATAAGAGGGTTGTGTGTGCTTAATTGGACCAATTTGTTTTAGTCTAGCATAAAGGATCACCTTTCTAACTGGGTGAGTCTTTGGGACCAACACATGATGCCCCTATCATGTTCTTTGGGGAAATTAAGTGCAGCTTCCCACTGCATTGTGAAACATTGGTAAGAACTAACATTTTTCATGCTTAAGACTTCTTCAAATCTTTTCTACCCTGTCACACTTTGCATTGTATCATCCAAATGCTGCCAATCCTTAAAAACCCCTTTGCAGTTTTACAGGGGAGGGGAATACAAGCCCCCACATACTACTGGATCCAACCCGAAAAGAAAAGCTTAATGCCCTGTCAGGACTGGATTTTTTTGGAGGGGGTTTCGTTCTAAGTCTGATTAATGGTAGTAGCCAGCAAACCAGGATGGTGAAATATTTGCTGCTGCTTGCAGGAACCTGGAAAAATGAAGTGTGAAGTTCTGAAGAGAGCAGGCAACAGTTCTCCAGTCACTAAACACTTCCAAGGAGTTGGCAGCAGAACAGAGCTGTGGTCTGAAAGATGAACCTCAAAGGAATATGGGGGGGGGGAGTTCTATGCACAGTGTCAAAATACTGCTGCAGTTTAAAGCTTGCCATACATTCACTATTACATTGAGAAGGAAAAGATTTAGTTGTTGTTGTTCATTATTTACTTATTCTCTCCCCCCTCCTTTTCAGCTCCGTAATCTCTTCCCTGTAGAGATGTCACCCAAAAGCAGTGGAAAGAAATTAAAAGCAACAATGGAGGGAAGGAAGCTGGTTAAGCCCATCATTTAAAAAGCCCATCTGACCGGGGGGGGGGGGGAGCCTGCCTTTTTCTGACAAGGTTTTCTGCTTCCAGTTGGGAGAAGCCCCCACTTCTTCCAGGCTGCTGCTTTCCCACATCACCACAGCCTTGAAAGCGGCAGGCAGGGAAGGAAGACGGGTTGTTTCTTTTTCCCCTTTCCATTTAAAGGAAATTTCCTAGAGGTGAAAAGGGAGGCAAGGATTATTCAGAATGTTCTTGGAACAAGCCCCATGATTTCAGAAAGTTTGCCAGGTGAAACACGTGTCTGCTTCAGTTTTGTTTCTTTAAGGGAAATTAATATTCATCTCCAGTATGTGTGCAGCACATTAGCTATAATCTTTTTTCCCTTCCCAACTGAATATTGCTTCCCACACTAATTCATACGTTTAAAATATACCTGAGCAATTTATAATTTGTCAGTGAGCCCACATAGTCAATGTTTAACACATGTTAAAGATTAGCTGTGTGTGTTCACACAGACACAGAGAGAAGCACGACTCACTGACTGCTCAGGTACATTTTGCATTAGGAAAGAACATGCTGTGTTCCATGAGATGTGAATTCTAACTCTCTAGTGTGCCACCTCATTGACAAAGTGGGAGGCAGGGAAGAGTTGTAAGTCTGATTTATGGTACTAGTCAGCAAGTAAGGCTGGTGAATATCTCCTGCTGTTCACAGGCCCCTGGAAAATGTTGTAAAAATGTGAAACAAAGAAATAAAAAGAACAATGACATGATCTTTACATTCTTAATACTCTAATTCTAACCACATTTTCATGGAAGTTAGCCCCATCCTGACTCTTCCCCAAATGGTATCTGTCCATCTCTCTCTCTCTCTCTCTCTCTCTCTCTCTCTCTCTCTCTCTCTCTCTCTCTCTTGCTTCTCTTTTTAAATATTGCAGCTCTGGATTTGCTAGCTTCATCCTTAAGTACTTCATATTTCTGGTGTTTAACCAAATTTGATTTCTTTATTCCTGTCTTACCTGCTTGGTTTCCTCCAATGTGGTCATGTTAAGAAAGTGGTGGTAGCTTCTAGTGAATTTTCCCTTGCTGTGCCAATGAACATACTTTTAGGGTGCTTGACTTTCCCGCAAAGAATCCTGGAAATTGCAGTTTCACCCTTGCAGAGCTACAATCCCCAAGCACCCTTAACAAACTACAATTCCCAGGATTCTTTGGGGGATGTCATGCGCTTTAAATGTATGATTTGAGAAGTAGCATGAGCTACTGAATAACACTGAAAATAATCAAGCAACTTACGGTGTACAGCATACATGATACAGACAACCTTTGTTGGAGGATGCAAACATCTTCCTACAAGTTATGCCATGTTGTTTAACATTAAGCAATGTGAATATCAAGCAGCTTTTTCAGACAGGATAACATTCCACCTGTGGCCAAAGGAAGAGGTAAATGTTTAAAACATGCTCATTGTTAGGCAGATGAAGGTTCTGAGCAGTTCATTTTAAACACATCTTCAAAACAATGTATATTATTATTATTATTATTATTATTATTATTATTATTATTATTATCATCATCATCATCATCATCATCATATTGGAATATTTTAATGCACCATGTACTTTTCCCATTTATTTTGTTACAGTCACCATACAGTTACAATACCATCATCAGAGGCAATAACCCCAGATTCACTTTCCTTGGGTCACAAAACAAAATAACCACTGAAAGATGAGAAAAGTGAAATTGGCAACCATGGTTGCTCCATACCATTACAGTATTCCTAGATATGAAATCCTTTATACTGAGAGGATATCTATCAGATCCATGGGGTTTTTCTTTAATTCATGTTTGGCATTGTATTCCCTGTGGTCTGCTTTGGCATTTCATCCTTAGCAAAAGCAGGCTGTTGAGAATGTTCCAAAGGAAAGCCTCAGTTCTACCAGTAAGAACTTACCAGCATGCCCAGTAAAGAAAGCCAAACTCAGTTCCACAGAAGTTGCAGCACAGCCAAGTCCTCCCCGCTCCTCCGTTTTCCCTGCAGAGGCCTCTGGGACTCCCACAGAGCGATGGCTGCTGGTGTTCAGGGGCAGAGGTGTGCCGCTGCATCTTATAATATCCACCTTCCTCCCACCCATTTTGACATCTTCCTAAATTTCCCTCGTACATTGGATCACAGAATCATAAAATGGTAGAGTTGGAAGGGGTCCTAAGGGTCCTCTAGTCCAACCCCCTGCAAGGCAGGAATCACAGCTAAAGAATCCCTGCTTCTCAAGAGCTTCCTGGCAAACCAGCCTTGGGACATCTCATCTGCTCTAGTGTTTCAGTGATGGGACACCTCTGTTTGGACTGTCACCAGAAGAAACATGAGCAGCTTTTTGCACAGAAGGTGCCCCCCCAGGAATTACTCAGGGGCAACTTCTCTATTCCTCCAGCCCTAAGCAGCAAAGTTAGGATGTGTCTTTCCACAATGTTCCATTGATGTCTGTTTTTAACTTTTTTTACATGCATTTACCATATGGTTTAATGTATTTTTGTTGTAAACCGCTTTGTCATTGTTTATGAAATACTGGTCTATAAATATTTCTATAAATGTAAAGAAATATGTAAACAAACAAAAACAATGACAGAGAATGACAGAATTTACCTAGCCTTGATCTTTTGTAGAGTGTGGAAAGGATTAGGTAGCTTCTTCTGCAATATGTCAGAGAGCTTCAGTTACGCTGGCTAGTCCTTGTGATTTACAGAGCCAGCGCCAAGCGATGTGCTCATGTCATGTGCACAAACCACGCAGCATGCACACGTGACATGGGACATTGAGTGGGCCAGGCCCCCTCCTTGAAAATGTCCCTCAGCCCCCGCTAGCTGGCACCCCTGGTGAGCTTGACTTCTGATTATATGATTTATGTTCAGCCTTTCAGGCACACATTTAAAGATTCAATACTGGAGGTGTACCAAACATTCCCTAATTCTGACATTCACTTCAAAAGTCATTCTGAGGGAGGATAATTCCCACCTGATTCATGCATCTTGGACGGATCCTTTTATTCCCCTGGTTGCTGTTGCCTCCTTTGTTCCTTTTCCAGGTGTTTGCTTTAGGGGTCCTGCTACTTTGACCTTATTTAATTGCAAACGGCTCACGCTCTAATCATGCTTCTTGCAGAATAGCATACCGTGTGATCACGAGGGGAAACCAGTCTTGACAACTTACTGTGCCGACAAGAGGACTCCACAAGGAGGCGGTGCTGGTGGTAGTACAGACAAGAGCATTCACAATGCCAAGGCATGCTAATAAAGCAAACGGACCGCTCTAAATATTTCTTGAAACAGTTCTGCTATAGTGAGAGGAAAGATGAACCCAGTGATAATTAAAAGCGTACGGCCCCTTGAGCTGGTAACAGAATTGCTCTTGGCATGAAGTCCTGCTGCAGACTTGCCCCACTGAAATTGTTGTTGCATTTACATAGAATATTTTATTTTATTTCATGATGGCTAAAATTTTCAAGCAGTGTCAAGTTGCCTTAGAAACCTTGATTGACTTTGCATTCATGTATACTAACAATTCATGGTTTAAGTAAATCATTACAATGCAAGCAGCCCCAACAATAGATGCAATGGTCTTATACTGCTCCCTAAAGGTGTTTCTGTGTTGTTGTGCTGCTTTAGCTGCAGTGGCTTATGGGAAACTCTGGACTGGCAGTCCTTGAGGGTCATTGAGGCTGTGCATGCCCTTTGCCACATAATTAATGCTGGTCAGATTTATGCTGTGCCTTTAGGAGCTGAATAAGGGGGTGGGGATGCCGGAATGTATAGATTTTCCAACCCAAACCTCAGTATTTACACTCACCTTTTGATCCTGCACAGAGGGAATACGGTGGTACAAATATTAAGTAAGCCATCTTTTTTAAACAGGAACTGTGGTATCACATGAGTGGCACCCCCTTCAACATATAACTTGGCTGGCATTTTTGTTGGGGATTTGGGGGTGTATTTTGTTGTTCTTATTTTTATTCTGTTGCATAGCTACTCTTTCCTTGTGGCAACAGGCAGTCTGGACTCCTTGGGTCAATCTGCCTGAGAAGAATTCACACCAGGGAGATGGAGCTAGGTGACATTTTGGTTGCTTCCACCTCTGAGTCCATGATGGGTTGGATACAACAGCAGAGCTAAGTACTGTTTGGGAGTGTCTTGCCTCTCACCATCCACTGTTGTTCCTTGAAACGTGGCTACAGTGGCCCAAGAGGTCTGGAAGGGGGAAAGTGTTGGGCCCTTTAAGAATCAGCACACCTTTTCCTCTCTTCATGGCGGAGCAGCACTCAGTGAGAAGCAGAGTTGCAGCAACAGAGCTGCATGGTCCAGGAAGAGGACTTTGGCTGGCCTTCCATGAGCTACAGGGAAGTTGCCAGAGACAGGTGCAGACCACCTACAAACCCCAGAAGGTACAGAGCCGGAAGCAAGGCGGGGAGAGATTGAGGGAACTCACGGGCTTCCTTTCTTTATAATTCTCCCTCTCTTCTCTTTATTTCTTTGGATATCTTCTTGCCTCCCCAAGTTAATTAAAGCCTTCAGCTCATTTAACATGACTCCATGCGGAGCCCCAAAGAGGCGTTGCACTACAAAATGATATTATTTCATGATTTATTTGGGTGCATAATGTTTGTTTTTGCTCTGTAACACCCTTTGTTTGGGACCTCTCTTTTTATGTGAGAAAGGGATCTCATCTGGAAAGGTCACTACACCACACTGGCTAGGCCAGAGGAGCGGTCTGACACAATACAAGGGAGTTGCATTCTAATGGTACTCCATAATTTAACTGAGGTTTGTAAGTTGTTTTGCACTTGTGCAACTGTTCAGTTTTACTTGCATCATGCTATAGTGCCTTTCCATGCTCTAATTCCCACTAACATCCAAAATGATTTATTTGAGCAAGAATGTGACTAGAATTAGACAATACACCAGAATGCTATGTTTGACTTCATTAATGCTGCTCTTGCCTGCCTCATGCTTATTTTTTCTATTCTTTTTGCCCTTCCCTTTAATTTATGATTGAAATGACTGAACAACCACCAATTCATGAGACAAAAATAAATCTTGCTCATTGGTAGCTTCGCTGTGAGAATTTGCTGCTTTGGTTTACTTAGTGTAGTTGCTTATTTTCAGAGATTCCAGGGAGGAATATTGGTATGTAGTCAAGAAACATTTCAGAATGGACAATTTTGGTGTTCACAGTGAACTGGAATACTGCTCTGCTCTACCTTGTGAAATGATGCAGGACAAGAGAAAGAATATTGCTTAAGTGATATACAATATTAAGTTATGTACAATAGGCTGTTGGTAACATTATCGGTGGTAATATGTTAACTTTGAGTGTTATTAATAAAGCCCATCTGCTATTAGCAAATTAGACAGCAGAACAAAGTAGATATAATTAAGTACATACTGTCAGCAGCACATGATAGTTCCTGGTACATCCTGAATATAATTTGGATTATTAATTAATTAAATTTGTATACCGCCCTTCATCCGTAGATCTCAGGGCTTAGACTTGGAGGAGAAGAATGAATGGCGAAAGGGCCACCCAGTCAGAAAGCAACTCCAATTTTGACACTAGGCTGGATGTGGGTGGCTTCATGGGATGTTGTAATTTAAATATGGGGTGTTGTGAAAAATCAGAGGTGCTAAAAAAAATCAGACACCTTGACATCATTTCTGCAGTAGAATTGGGGTGGGCAGCAGAGGCTCACTCTCTCAACACCCTACCACTACCTTTCAGGCTTGCTAGTTTGAGAAAAGCTGTTCTCCATTATGGTTTTGGCCCATTTTGCACTTTTGTTAAAAACAATACACATAACAGCATTTGTGACTCTTTGCTTCTAAGGCAACGGTGCAGCTCACTGCCACCTTCCCCAGCCTGGGACCCTCCAGGTGCTGGACTACAACTCCCATCACCCCCTGACCTTTGGGCCCTGCTGGGTGGGGCTCATGGAAGTTGGAGTCCAACAACAACTGGAGGGCACCAGGCTGGGGAAGTGTGGATTAGTATGGATTTTGAAAAATCAGGTTTACTACTTTTTTGACAAATGCTGTTTTGCTATATTCATGTTTTGTTTTGTTTTTTAAAAAGTCAGCTGCCAGCTGCCACGAGTAATATCAAGAATGTTCCACAGGATATTCCCTTAAAAAGGAGACACAGGAAGCCACACACCTGACAAGGTCAGGGCTGCCAACTCTGGCTGGCTGCAGACACAGAACGTCCTCAGACCCGCTCCAGGATGCCAGAGATTGAACCAGCAACCTTCTGCATACATGTTTGGTGCTCTACTCCTGAGCTATGCCCCCCACTGCCCCCCACAAACGAGTGTGTGTGTGTGCTTGTGTGCTATTTATCTGGATGTCTGAGAGTGTGAAGCATAAAATGAACAAGTCCTCCCTTTTTTCTGTTGACATCAGAAGAGGAGTGGGCTGTAAAATGGAATGATAATGATAATGATAATTTTATTATTTATACCCTGCCCATCTGTCTGGGTTTCCCCAGCCACTCTGGGTGGCCTGCAGCATATATAAAACATCAAACATTAAAAACCTCCCGATACAGGGCTACCTTCAGATGTCTTCTAAAAGTTACGTAGTTTTTTATCTCCTTGACATCTGAAGGGCGGGCACCACTACCGAGAGGGCCCTCTGCCTGGTTCCCTGTAACTTCGCTTCTCACAGTGAGGGAACCACCAGAAGACCATTGGAGGAGGACCTCAGTGTCCTCGAGGGAACCACTCTAGTGAAATTTCCCAAGAAATAGTGAATCTTCATAACATCACATGTCAGTAGTATTGGGTGGAGATGGAATAATTAGGAAGGTTCAGTGTCAGAAGAACCTGAACCAAAGGCTAGCCAATTAACTAATCAAAAGCTAATTTCTTGGTTATTTCTACTATTGTAATCAAACCCATGTAAAATAACTATAGTAAGAACAGTGCTATTTTTCTAGACAAAGAGGTGTTGGAACTCACCATGAACCTGTTCTCTTAGAATGGCAGTGGTGTCCACCTGAGAGGGGCCAGAACTGAGTTCCAGCGAGTTCTGGCTGAAAAAAGCCCTGAGTAAGAATCATTAGATTAAATTTTGATTATTTTGATTTGAACCAAGCTCATCCAAACAAGACAGAAGAATAAATTATTGCAAAATGGTCTAAATTTATTCCAATTTGCCTTTGCTTTTAATGTGCTTCATAAGTGTTTTAAAATTTAAATAGTTCACAATACTGGTTTAAAATATATTTATATTAGTTTGGCTATGTTGTAAGCCACTTTGTGGAGGCTATTGGACTGAAAAAGCAGAATACAAAACTTAAGTAATGCCTTTGACATAATGCATGCTAACTAGCGTTGCCACCTGCCATCTGTACATACAGTATGAATGTGTGCAAGGAAAGAGACTTCATCGGTACATAGTACTGTGTACACCAAGGTTCCCTCCTTGTGGACATTTGTGCTGGATGCCAGGGATGGGACTACTTGGTGCCTGCATCATCCCAGTGAAACTAGTCAGAGCAGTCCACTCCCCATTCATGTACTGAAAGAAAGATTCAGCAGTTTTGCCTACATAGGTCTATATGTTGTCTAAACGGGATTTAATTATGCCTTGGTGGATTTGAATCACATTAAGTAGTGAATACAGCAGCCATAAAAAGACAGCATTTCCCAATATTTGTTGCACGTTAATGTAAAACAATGAGTCTAACCTGCACAAATTCTTCTCATGTCTTTTGTACCCAAATGCTGGAGAAACAAAGAGTGAACCCTGCTTTTTTTAACCCCACTTAAGAGATGGGGAAATGGGAATGCAGAGTGCAAAGGTAAGAGAATTACTTCCCTCGGGGTTGTTTTGTGCGACCAGGAGTCTTTGCAGAACGTAACTCACACGTTAGGCTACATTTTTACATTTTATTTGCGCCAGGAAATCTTTCTGCATAGGAAAACATTTTTACAGGAAACATACCCTGTAATAATAATTACTCTGCAAGTCCACTGCCTCGTGCCTTGAGCATTTACCCATAACCATCTCCAAGGCCATGGAAAACCCGACGAGTGAGTTTTCTGTAAGGAAAAAATGCAACATGCATACATATAATCAAGGTGGAAATTTTTATTCATAAAGAACTACATGATAAATTGACATTAAACTAATATTTGATTTACAGGGTGGAGTAGGCTGATGTGTTTGAATAAGGTGGTGGGGAGCAGAAAGACAACTGCATGAAGCTTCTCAATCAGTTCTAAAGTATACGTGGAATCCTCATAATGATTCTGATCTGGCTTTTACTTCTCCTGCTGAGACAGAGACATGGCTCCAGTTACACAAAAATAGTCAAGTCAGTCTCCATTTATCTTCTTGCACATCTCCCCACTACAGAGCTAGTTTAGAATACATGATGAGGTCGTCCTTTTGGTCCAAATGATTTAAATCTGGGGCTAAAACCATTCAAAGATTTGTTTGAACAAGAAACTCATGTTTTCTTTGGATTGGTTGGAAGGAGACATAATTATAGAGTTGCAAATGTGATGCTCTGCTTCACAAGCTGTCAGCATTTCCACAATAAACCTCTATTTTCGGGGGTTAAAAACATTGCCAAGAAAGCAGGGAATAGGGGAAAATGCAAACGTTATGGGCTAAAACTTGGCATTTATATTGAATCTGGTAGGAAGATTTTTCTTTTAAAAGCAAGATATTTATGAATGCATATAAAAAAAAACCTGAAGAAAAATGAGTTTGCAAATAGATACCTCTAATGTTGATCCAGTTGTTGTTGTTGTTGCTGTTTTAAGGTCAGAGGAAGGGGAAATCACACTTTACTTCAAAAGTTGATCAAATTCTGATGAAATGGTTCCAGTCCACTGTATTTTTAGGAGTGGCAGAATGGTTATTAGAGCCATGAGCCAGGAATATATGAGCTCCTATCATAGCTGCACACTCCCTGTGTGGCCAGGGGCAATGTGCTTCACTCGGTAGCCTCTCGACCTACACAGCAGTTGGCTTTGTTTCCTTCTGTGCTCTGCAGCATGTAAACAGTCTTCCTTGTCCATAATGGCTGTGCACCCTCTCCAGTTACGAGTTGAAATGCTTCCTTGTTAAGAGTAGATGAGACTGCTGTCATTCTAGTTGTGCCCAGAGCTCAGATTTAATGGCACATATTGCAAAAGTGTTCACTGGCAGAATTGTCTTTATAGCGACTGTTGTGCCATCTTAAGCCAATTCAGGAAAAAGCTGATTATCTCCTTTAGTAGCAAAATTAAATAAAACCTGGTGGTTCTACTTATGCTTCTCATCCAGCTCCACTTCTCTAACCCAGCTGGGGTGGGGATAGACAGGCCCATGTTTCTATCATGGCAACCCAAAAGTCTAGGAAGGTTTTTGGAGTCTCCAGGTTTACAGTGATATTTTTCTTTAAGTGAAATGTGGTGGCACATGGAGCTTTACTATCTGAAATCTCCCCTCTAAAGTCCTCTGGTGATCCTCCAATTCTTTCTTCAAAATTCCAAGCAAAAATCTCCAGACCACTGCAGGAAAAACATGGTGACAACTTTTGCCTATGCTTACTTTTAAACATATAGCCCTCACTCGCTGAACCACTGAAGAATGTGAGTGAAAACAACTTTTTAGAACTGCATCCCGGATTACTTTGTTTTACCCTTCACCCAAAAAGACAAAACAAAGAAAGATGCGCATTTAGCTTCCTGCTACCTCATCTGAGAAGCAAGTGGGACACATCAGTTATCCCCTCTCTCTGGGGAGTTTCGTGAGCAGGGATGCTGGTTCAGTTAAATTGCTGTACTTTATGCAACACTCAGCAGCACTCATGTGCTGGAAGCTGCAATCCTGCAAGACATCTTGAAAAGGGATTGCAGACAAATGATTATCGGCTTTGCACAATGAATGCTGTGGTCATCATGCCATTGAGTTTCACGCCATTATTTTTATCTTGTTGTAATGCTTTACTTCTACACCCATTTTACGTGGATGGGTTCTCAGCTGTTTCACAGGTTTAGTAGAAGTAACAAAGGACTTATTTAATATCCACAAACAGTTCAGGAACCTTATAAAGTGGGCATTATCTTCCTGCCAAGCTGAGTTTTAGAATTTAATCCATTATATTTGGCATTGCAGAACTCACCGAAACACCACTTTCTAAATAACTTAAACAGCAGCATGCCCCAAATTCCTGGACTTTGCCCTGTACTAGGTTTCTGCCAGTGTCCTGATCTGAACTTCTTGTGCCAATCAGTTGTGGGGGAATTGAGTGTGTGTGTGTGTGTGTGTGTGTGTGTGTGTGTGACTGGGAGCGGCTGCCGAGACCACATAACACCGGTCTTGAAAGACCTACAATGGCTCCTAGGACGTTTCCAAGCACAATTCAAAGTGTTGGTGCTGACCTTTAAAGCCCTAAATGGCCTCGGCCCAGTATACCTGAAGGAGCGTCTCCACCCCCACCGTTCAGCCCGGACACTGAGATCCAGCGCCGAGGGCCTTCTGGCGGTTCCCTCACTGCGAGAAGCCAAGCTACAGGGAACCAGGCAGAGAGGGCCTTCTCGGTAGTGGTGCCCACCCTGTAGAACACCCTCCCATCAGAGGTCAAAGCGATAAACAACTACCTGACATTTAGAAAATACCTGAAGGCAGCCCTGTTTAGGGAAGTTTTTGATCTGTGATATTTTAGTGTATTTTGATATTTGTTGGAAGCCACCCAGAGTGGCTGGGGGAACCCAGCCAGATGGGAAGGGTACAAATAATAATTTAATTTATTTATTTATTTATTTATTTATTTATTTATTTATTTATTTATTTATTTATTTATTTATTTATTATTAATTTAAAGCAGTTACATTTTCCCTCAGTTCCATCTGACACTAGTTTCCTTGTGGACAAGCAGGGGTTCCTTGGCAACTACCATCTTATGCCTGCTATGATCCTTAATCAGCTGTTACATTGCCAATTAAAGAGAGTAGCAAAACCTCCTATCTGACAACTGGGCCTCTGGGCACCTAAGTTGTAGTTTGCAAAAAGAAGCAAGCCCTACTTTCAAACTTCCTTCAATGAAGGCTTCTAAAGCTCCAACAGGCGAAGTCCCAAAGAGGAACAGACTTCCCTGAGCCAAAGCCTTGAGCTGCTATTCTCCCCCCCCCCCCAAGGCAGGATTGCTAGGAAAGCGGAATAGTCTCAGCAGGTAAGCCTGAAGGGAACTGGAGCTCCTGACTCACAAATTTATGCCAAGTATGCTCCATTTGAGAGTAAGTATGGATTTGAGAGGCCCATCCTGATAATAGCTGAGTTAAGGATAATAGCTCATCCTCCAGGGCTGGGTCTGTGCTGCTCTTTATTCCTCCTGTAGCTCTTTATCAATATGGCTTCAAACGCCGTGGAATCCTTCTCTTGGCACTGAAAGTCCCTTTCCCAGTCTGCATGCAAGCTTGAAAGCCTTGAATCTCCTCAAAGAAGCAGATCTAATTAAGCCGTACGTGGGTTACATAGCTACAGGTTTTGTTTTAAAGAGTATGATGAATCAGGACAACATGAGCAGCATATAAATCTGCATTTTAATTTCCCCACATCTAAACCCAGGCCAAGCAGAATTCAAAGGGCATTTCAGGTGGGGGAGTTTTGAGCTTCCCCACACTTTGTATATTTTTAAAACATCCTGTATGCCTGATGATGAACACCACGCCATAAAGACCACAATTCCACCATCTCTAAGTTGACATGAACTGTCTTCATGCAAACGATATGCAGATTAGGCCAGTTATTCCATGGTGGGGGTGAAGCAGTTCATTGGCAGGAATTGCTGATTGCCGCTAAAGGGCAACTCCAAGGGGTGGAGAAAACTTGCCTTGCCTGTCATCACCAGGAGACTAACATCAGATGCTTTTGCATGGTGCTGAGACACCTGTTGCCTCTACCACCACATCTTGACAGTTACTGATATAAGCAATATTGTTGTCACACACACCCAACGCCTCATAGCAGCCAGCAGCAGGGGTTGCTCCTGTTTATTGCATGGGTTCAAAATGGTCAGATTAGCTACAGCTCTTTGGCTTGTCCAATGTTTCCATTAGTCACACTTCTCTGAAGTCTCTCAGCCCCACTCACCTCACAGAGTGTTTGTTGTGGGGGAGGAAGGGAAAGGAGATTTTTAGCTGCTTTGAGACTCCTTAGGGTAGTGATAAAGCGGGATATCAAATCCAAACTCTTCTTCTTCTTCTTCTCTTCATTAGGGTATTCAGTCTTGCCTAAATATGGTATTAGACAATCACGGGATGGATCTACACTTGTCATTTATGACGTTAAAATGTGGTATTAAAATGGGACACCAGAAGGTGCTGCGAGCCACCAACAATGGGAAACTGCCATTGAAAATTATAGGACATTCAATAACATTCCATAACAATAATGTTTAGATTCCACCTAAACATTAGGAAGAACTTCCTGACAGTAAGAGCTGTTCGACAGTGGAATTTGCTGCCAAGGAGTGTGGTGGAGTCTCCTTCTTTGGAGGTCTTTAAGCAGAGGCTTGACAGCCATCTGTCAAGAATGCTTTGATGGTGTTCCTGCTTGGCAGGGGGTTGGACTGGATGGCCCTTGGGGTCTCTTCCAACTCTAGGATTCTATGATTCTAACATTTAGAAGATCAATGTAGATCCAGCCTCAGCCTTCCTAGGTATAATATGACACAGAATCAAACAAGGCAGCCTTGAAGTTGTAAGTCTGAAATTGAAAACAAATGCCACATTCCGGTCTGTTAGCAACTATGCAAAGTGGACATGGCCTATGCGTGGTTTATGAGATTTGTAAGGCCTTCTGTATGTAAAACTTTTTTTAAAAAATGACAAGGTTTTGGGATGGAAAGGCTTTTGTGAATCCTGGAACTTCTGACTTGATCTCAGTCAAGTTCTATTCATGGATAACTTTCTAATCTGATTTGACTGGGCAATGACAGAAAGAAAAGCCAGTTCTGATTGTTAAAGGTGGTGTTAAGAGAGCCCTTCCCCACAGGTTTCAGCTAGTTTTAGAAATAAAGTCATCAGAAGAGGAGACGCATTTTTACTGTGGACCTTTTTGTGGCTTTCTATGCTGGAAAATCCTGTGGAGCTGATGTGCAAAGACTTTAATTCAAAGGCAGCTCATTGAAATCAGTGGAAAAAATTTCTTCGGTTCCAGTGAGGGCTGAACCAGGCCACAGATGCATTCTATGATGCCAATGTTTCATCCCAGACTGGCCAGTTTAGAGACACGTTTTAGGGAATTAATGGCAATCAATGTTGCACTCAGCATACCGATTGCAGTTAAAATGCAAGAGCACAGGGCTTTAAAAATATCAGATTCCACTCAATATATCTATGCCTAACCCTTGCCCATAAGGCTAGACAGTAACTTTAATTAAGTTGTTTGGCATTATTGTGCTACTCTCCTGAATCAACATTTTCCTAATGCGAGTCCAATGACTTTTTGGGTTATCAGCCCAAAAGAAGCAGTGATTTGATGAAGCAGCCTCTTCTATTACCTGTTGCTGCAAAATACTAACTTTGCGAAATTTTGTACCCCGCTACTCTGAGGGATTGTGGGAACCAAAGACTGTTGGGTGACTGCATGGGTTCACTCCTTCATAGGGGCAATAGCTCATGTTTTGCATGGTGACGGGCTCATGTTACGTGCCTGGCATCTCTGGTTAAAAGAGACTCAGGCTGCAGACCATGGAGAGATGCTGCCGGTCAAAGTTGACCAAACTGGATTCTTGACTCAGTATAAGATGTTTTCAATTCACCTTGACAGCTGTGGTGTGTACTCTTGTTTTTAAATAACAGATGGTGGTCATGAAATGAAAATTGAGATGTATTTTCTTTTGATATTGGACTATGATGGGCATCAGTTATTTTGGGAAGAAGCCCAAAAATACTTGGGAGCTAAAACTGCAGATGAATCCACAGGTTTATTTTATTGGGTGATTTGAGTTCTGCCAAATATTTGTAGTGTAAAGAAATCATAAAAATTTGCTGGTGGTCCTAGCCTGGTGGGTATTCCTCACATATTTAAGAAAGTTGTAGGAACTGCGAGAAGAATGTTTAATCTATTAGCTTAAAAATAAATTAAATGTCTTCAAGAAAAACAAATGAAGTATAGATGATAGAAATATATTTTCTCTTATCTTACAGAGACTGGGCATTTTTGCTCTAGGCGTATTTGCCTTCAATTATCATAGTTTTGATTTCCTCTGTTAGGTGCATAGAAGTTTAGTCTGCCTCTCTGTATCATCTGTTTTGAAATAACATTGGTACCTGTGAATGATTATTATTGTCAGTTAAGTATTCTGGTCATATGTGCATTAAAAAAAAGTCAGTTTATTTTTTATTTTCAAAGGCAGCCTGATCTCCATTCACTTGAAATTTCTTTATAATCATTATGATCTACAAAAAAGTCTTACAAGCTATTTGGAAATATAAAGATTAAATGCCAAAGGACTTAAATATACAGTAGATGAACCAGAGCAGCCATTCTGTTTTAGTCAGGTTCTTCACGGTCTATCATGAGAAATGAAAGCTCTTCCAACTGTGCTCTCAGTAATGTGAGTGACATTCCCATGTATGACTCTTTTATTTCTGCATCTACTCCTCAGGGAGACGTGTGTCTGTGCACCACAGGACTGATTGAGCTGAAGCTATTGGTTTTGACATTTAGTGGAGGATTGTTTTGTTGGTTTGCTAGTTAGTTGCTGCTGAGTTTCTCTTACCAGCTATACATGCTTTGCACTTGAAGTAAAAGCTAGTGGTAATATTTCTAATGGGAATGTGTGGTGAGCGGACACCTCAGTGTTAGCAATTTCTGGAATATCTAACATGTTGTGCAGGATAGAATCACATTCTATTTTCCACAGATGTAGTAATCTGAGATTGCTGGTCTGTTACATCCTCCCCTAATATTAGTTGGGACTGAAAGAACATTTTGCAGTGCCTGTTGTGTGAGATCCCTTCTGTTCAGGAGCAGAAACTTCCTCAGTCAAGCAAGGAGTGTTGACTTAACACTTTTCAGTTCTTGTGAACATAACCTGAGATATGAGACAAAATGGGCAGGAACTTTTCTCCCCACTTGCTTTGTAAGAAACTAGCCTGCTGTCACTTTTCAGAGTTTTTACCCAACGAAGGAAGTCCTCTCCCTCCTGGCCTGGAGCACATCTGCCTCGTTTGGATTGAGCTTCAGTTTGCTTGCGTCCACCCAGCCCTTCAGGCACCAGTTCAGAATCCCAACAATTTCCTTGATATTAGATGAAAAAGAGAAATGGAGAATTCTTTATGTGGTCTTTCAGTAAAAAAGGAATCCCCCTTTCTGAACCTGTGGGCAGTAGTAGCCTTAATAAGGGATGGCTTTTACACATGGCCTTTTCATCTCAGGATATAAAAGCACTTTGCAAACATGGATCGGTCCGATTGATGTGTATCCACCTAACTGCAGCCACCTCTAAGGCATGTGGTTGTCATTGTGGCTGGAACAGCCCAGGTCAAATGTTTTTGCCCGCCTGGGATAAGCATGGAAGAGCAATACAAGCAAGGCATGTTTTATGCATCTCCCCCTTGCAGTTGAAAGCAGTTACCCTACCATATTTGGTTTTTTATTTAAATGGCACATAGGATAACATTTTAAAAAATCAAAGGATCTTGCAGACTCCATGTCAACAGGCTGAATGTACCTCAGGTCAACAGTGGTGAAGGGCCTTGGTTTATGGTGGCTCTTGAGTGGCCTGTTGAGGAAATGTGTTTGGAAACATCAGCCCCATGGGCAGGTGTCTGTACTTCTGTGGGACGGCACAAAGTAAGCAGGCTAGAGTAAATGAGATCCGTATCTCATTTACGGATGGCATTTACGGATTGCTGGCAGCGCAATCCGACAACAGCTCCACTTCCATGAGCTAGATAATAATCTATTCTTAGGCAGAGTTTCCTGAGGGTCCAAGATGTGGGATCTTTCTCTGTATCTCCTTCCTTTTTTACTGTGGAAATATGAATGTCATGGCAGAAGTGCCTGTGACGCTGCTCTCTTATGTTGGTGAAATATACTCGGAGTTGCGTAGTGATTTCATGCTCTTTACTGCAGCTTGTAAACAGTGAATTGAATTCCCCCACACAACCTCAGGCTTTATATACATTGCAAGCACACGTGCTGAACCCCATCCATGGAGCCTAACCCCACAAAGTACGAGACCAGAGACCGAAGTATGGGTTCAAATTGGCCACAACTTTATTTAACTTCAGAATGTGGGAAACTTGGCATAGGCCTTGGCAGGTAACCTTCTCAGCCCATCAGGGACTGAGGATGCGCAGGGCAATGAGGTGCAGTGGGAGGGAAGTGTAAAGCACAAACTTACACAGCGTGCCCTCCCACCTTACCTCGGCCGGGCTGGGGAATGACCACCCTGCTTCCCCATAACAGGCACCCCTTGTGGGCCGACAGCTCATGTCTGTGGGTTGTATAGGCTGTGAATTTTGGCCCGGGGTTGCTACTGGGCCATTCCCACCACACCCAGTCCAGGACTCGGGAGATGACCCTATCCTTCGTGGAGTGGCGCGCTACTTCTGGTGCCTGAATGGGGCGGTCAGGAAGCTGTTTCAGACTCATGACCTCTAGTGTGGGCACTGGGTCAGGGCCGGACTCTGGTAGTGGCACCTGGTGAGGTCATCCGCATGGCCCATCATCTTCCCAGGCTGGTGGACTAGTGTAACTGGCAGCCAGCGAGGAAAATTGACCACCTGAGGATGCGGCGTGACAGTACTTGAGGGATCTGCTGGTTGGGGGGGAACAGGCCAAGCAGTGGCTTGGGGTTGGTCACCACGGTAAAGGCCTGCCTGTACAAGAAATCGTGAAATTTCTTTACTCCCTTCACGATTGCCATGCCCTCTTTGTCTATTTGCGAGTAGTTCCTCTTGGCTGCGGAGATAGTCTGAGAAAAGTATGTCACTGGCACCTCTCTCCTGCCTGGGAGTTGCTGCCCCAGGACGTTGCCGATGCCGTAGGGCAAGGGGTCGCATGCCAACACCACCGGCCGCCTCTTGTCAAAGTGTGCCAGGACTGAGTTTGAGACGAGCAAGAATTTGACTGCTTGGAATGCGGCCTCATGGTGCTACCCCCACACCCATGGGGCCCACTTGTCTAACAGTCTGTGTAGGGGCTCCGCTACTGCCACCTTATGAGGTAAGAAGGCGTGGTAAAAGTTCAATAGTCCCAAGAAGGCCTGGAGTTCGGTCTTACCCTTGGGTGCCGGGGCGTCGCAAATAGCCCACACCTTGTCCCCAGTCGGGTGGACCCCGTCTGCACCCACCGTAAATCCCATAAAGTCCACCTGTTGCACTCCTAGCAAACACTTTTCCGGTTTCACCTTGAGGCTGGCCATCTGGAAACGGTGCAGGACAGTGCAGAGTTGGTCCCTGAACTCCTTTGGCGTGGCCCCAGTGATCAACACATCATCAAAGAAGGGGTTGACACCAGGAATACCTTTGAGTAGAGAGTCTATTAGAGTTTGGAATATGCCTGGCGCCACGCTGACCCCGAATTACAGCCACTTGACATGGAATGCCCCCCTGTGCATTACAATCGTCTGTGCCTCGGTGGTGGCTTCGTCAACTGGCAACTGCTGATAGGCCTGGGCCATGTCCAGCTTGCCAAAAAGTTTAGACCTTGCCAGGGTGGTGACGACATGGCTGACCACTGGCACTGGTACGCATGGGCTGTAAGGGCCTTGATTAGGGTACATTTGAAGTCTGCACAGATCTGGACTGAGCCGTTGGGCTTGACGGGCATGGCGATTGGGGTTTCCCAGGGGGCGTTGGGCACTGGTTCGAGCACTCCTTGCTCCACGAGCCGGTCCAATTCCTCGTCTATGCGGGGTTTCAGGGTGAATGGGACCCAGCGGGCTTTGAGCCAGATGGGTCGTACGGCGGGATCTAGTTGTAGGGCGGGGGGGGTGTATATCATCCCAACGCCCTGTCGAAAACCTCCGGAAATTCTCTGCATATGGCGTCCACATCCACGTGGGAGCTGGTGCAGTTCACCTTACGGTTCTGGAAGACCCGGAGAGTGAATGGGGTCGGCCTGAGCTTGGGGCCGCCGTTTGGGCACAACTTTCTTAATGTCCATGCCAAGATTATAGACAGGGTTGAGCCTGTGGTGAGCTCCATGTGGCACAGGGCCCTCTCTATCTGTACCTCAATGTATTTTTTTTCCGCATTGGAATGGGGCAACTGGTATACCTAACAGTCTGTGATTTCCGTTGAGTTGCCTTGGTGTGTCGTACCACAGGGCCTGGGACTCTTGGGTCAGCCATCTGATGTGGGGCGGTGAGCAGGCCGGGCACAGCACACCTGAACGATGTGTCCCGCCTTTCTTCATTGTTGGCATTCTGCATTGCAGAAATGGCAAGTCCTCCGCTCGTGGCTGTCCCTGCAGCTTGCGCAGTTCCCTCTTCTGGCCGAGACAGTTGTGGAGGGTGTGCGGCTTGTGTTCGCTGCTGCACCCAGTGCACGTCCTCCCTGTCGGATTCTGAGTCATCAGTGAGGTTCTCGTGGTGGACCCTCGGTTGGGACGGCGTATTCGGCCAGAACCCTTGCGTGGACCTCTTGGCGGCTTCGGAGCTTTTTTTACTCTCTTCATTTTTAAGTGCAGCCAGAAAATGTATCAGAACATCAGAAAAATCCGAAGAGATGTCACATGAACTCTAGAGAAGACCAAATAAATTTGCTTGATATGGGTTTCATGTTTCCCTCTGCTTCCATTATAAAGACTTGGAACATCAGCTATTTTTTGACCACTTTGCTTGCATGAATTTTTAAAGCACAAATAGGCAAATGTAACAAAAAAAGAGGGCTCATTGGGAAGGTCACAATATCTCCCACAATGTGAGGATCCTACTCATCTCAAAAAATCCTCGATTATGTTGTCTTGTGTTGCAGCTTTATGCTATATTTTTAAAAATAATTTTATTGTGGGTTTTTCCTTTGAGGTTTTTGTTTATTTTAATAGCAACAGAATACCCTCTGGCCTCCTTTAGAGCCATCATAATTAGGAGGATGGATCAGTAAATTTCCGGCAAAACTTTGTTTTTAAAACTTGGAAGACATTATTTCTTCTAAAAATAGTTCCATTGGGCAATAGCTTAAAAAAAGAAATCTGCACAAAGGGCTTGTTAGAAAAGGTTTTTGATAGAATAATCTAGGAGAGCATCTGACAGATTTGTGGATAGATATCAATCTATTTTATCAGTTTTCTCATATCATTTAAAAGAAACTTTTGTGTGGAAACCCCACAGTAAATATCAACAATTAAATGTGTGCCTCAAGTGTTAGTTAGCATGATATCCTTTTCCCAAGTCCATTGAGGCTGGGCTGTTAGTTCATTGCATTATTGCAAATAAGATTACAGGATCTTTTGACAATTGCTACAGCCTTTTGCAAACCCATTGAGCATGTGCAGGGACTACTGTGGGCTCAAAGCCAGGCAGCACTCACGGAGAAGTGGAACTTCCACCTGGGAATCTAGATGCAGGTAGGTAGCTGTGTTGGTCTGATGCAGTCGAAATACATTAAACAAACAAACAAACAAACTTAGTTGGTCTCTAAGGTGCTACTGGACAATTTATTATTATTATTTTATATATTCCACCTGGGACTTGGCAAAGGGTCCCCACAATTTCTGTGGGTGTAGCAGATCATTTTCTTAAGCTGCTACCATCACTGTACCTGCCAGGACGCTCCTGCAGCCAATCAGAAGCTGCTCTTTGGTTTTTGAACAGTTCCTTTGACTCCCGGAATGCAATCTGTTCGAAAACCAAGGTACGGCTGTATATATATAATCAGATACAGGGCAATGTCCATTATTTCTTGCCTTAGTAGACAATGTTTCCTTCTCTAAAACCCAATGCTGACCTCATCCATCTGTTGACTCATTTATGGAAATAGAAAGTTGCACTTCAGTTCTTCCCCATCGTCAGACTGTCTCTCCTCACATTCCTGGTGGTGTCCCGACTTCTTCTGACCTTGGGAGTTTGAAAGAGTGCCCAGCTGGCCAAGCTCCTGACTCCCAGGCCTTGTTAAAGGCAGAATGCTACCTTATTACAGCTGTTTCATTTCATAGATTTAATCAGGCAGCCATCCTTTTTCAAGAGAGGTGACTCTGAGGCCTCCCCCCCCCCATAGCAGTTAAATATCCCTCTCCAGCTGCCAAAGTGACTCTTCCCTGCTACTCTTCAGGCAGTGTGGTAAAGCAATGAAAATGGAGAAACGTCTCTTAGAGCCAGGCCTCGCAAGGTGTTTGCCTTTCTTTAATAAATATGAAATTCTTTTAGAGATGCATCCAAACCAGAAACCAGCCTGAATGTTGTGTGCAAACTCTGGGCACATATCTGGGCTTGTCATTTTTAAAATTTGATCTCATGTCTTATTTGTTTAGGCACAACATTGTAATGAAATGTGAATAGCCGGTTAGTTGGCTGATATGTGACTAAGAGTTCAAGTGGCAGAGGCAAGTAATTTGTTTGCAGCAAACCTAAAAGCAAACTCAAACCTAGACGGACTTGATGAGCAATCCTAGTCTCACCTCATGTTCCACATAACACATTTTAGGCCCTTCTGGGTGTTTTTTTTTAAAAAAAATCATTTTAAGTGGGACTCAAAAACATGTTCTGTACATTCTTATTTTAAATAAAAATAAAATAAAATCTGCCCAGCTTGACCTCAGCTCTATGGATCTCTCTTATCCATCACTTTATAAAATTTCTTTCATAGAATTAATTAGCAGAAAACATTTCCATGTTGAGTCAATGCTTTTTCTTTCAGATTTGAATCAGGGGTTTGACTGCTGCTTCAATAATGGTGGTCACTAAAAGGGAGTTGTCTTTTTCCTTCTCACTCCATAGGATACCTGAGCTCATATTCTGATTCTTATTTTAAGCAACTTGATTTTTACTCTCTCCTCCTAGAAATATTTCCTAAGATCATGCAGAAATTCTCTGTGGTGGCCTCATATATGCCTAAGGGTATAATTCAGACAGGATTGTTAGGTGGTATGTAGTCTTGAGCTGCAATACACTTTCCATAAAACAACAGCCGGTCACCTTGCTCAAGGTAATCTGAAAAAGATTGTGTTTTTAGTGGACTTGGGCATCTTCATTTAGAAGGAATCACCCTCAGCCAGACTAGACAGTGGTGAAGGAAATCAATCATATGGATAGAATAGATGTTCGACAGCAAGCAGCATTCTTGTGGATAACACTTAATCCTTGCACAATTTGGGAGACAGTTTGACCCCTAAAAGGGCAGCATGGGGTTCACAAGCTTATATTTTGCTTGTATCGATGCAGGGGGTAGAAGCACTTGCAGGCCAAACGCCTTGAGTGACAGGTGGGTTCATAAGTCCTCCCATCGACTGGTTCCTTTTATCTGTTAACTTCTCATTCTGGAATCTGAAATGGTGGCACTGACTGGAGTTTGCCATAACTATTGGCAGAATGATGGTGAGGAGGGGGGAATTTGTGCCAGCAGACCAAGAAAACACTCTCCTGGGTGCGCCAGATGGTTTTTTGATTCATCTTTTTGCATATGGAAGAAATCTCATCCCTTTCCCTTCCTGGCTACATATGTTGGTTTGTCTTCCCCAGCTGCGGTGCACCCAGGGTGTTTTGTGCACATCACTGCATGACGGGGTGGTGCCAACTGCCCTTAAAGAGGAGGTGGTGAAGCTACTCTTTAAAAAAGTCCCCCCCCCGGACCCAGTAACAGTGGCCATTTGCCAATACCCTTTTGGGGGCTAAGGCAGCAGACAGGGTGGCAGCACAGCAAATGCTACTGTTCCTGGATGACACTGATTTTTCAAAAGCCAAGCCATGGACCCCCACTTACGAAAATGTTGCTATCTCTATGGTAGTTTTTGTTATGTTCATGGTGCCATGGACACCCTGGGTGGGTTATGCAGACCCCCTGGGGTCTGTGGACCACCAATTGGGAACGACTGATCTAGATTCAATTCAGTATGGGTTTAGGCCCAGTTTTAAGCCTGAATTGGCCTTAGTCACCCTGATAGGTGACTTGTATCAGGAGACAGACAAGGGAAGTGCAACGCTGCGTCTCTTACTTGGCCTCTCAGCCACTTTTGATACCATTGGCCATGGTCTCCTTCTGGACTGAATTGGATGGGTATCAGAAACACTGCACTACAAGTCTGGAGAGTAACATTGGGGGAGTTCTCTTCAATTCCCAGCGCTTGTGCTATGGGACTCTGCAGGATAAGGACTTGAACCTTGATTTCCCAGGTCACAGTCCAACCCTCTAACCATTTCATCACAGTGGTGGTACTTAATATATCTATGGAGCTACTGGGAGCAGTCATTAGAAGTTTTGCAGCATGCTGCCATCAGTATGCCAATGACACGTAGCTCAGTATTTCCAGAACGATGGAATTGGGAGAGGCTGTGCAAGCCCTGGACCAGTGCCTTAATGCTGTGGTGGATTGGATGAGGGCCAATAAACCAAATTTGAACCCTGGGAAGATAGACATTCTGTGCGTACAGGATTGCCATATCCAGAAGAGAGGCTAGTTGCCTGTTCTGGATGCAGTTGCAGTTCCACTAATGGAGAAAGTGCATGACCTGGGGGTACTCCGAGACGCATCTTTGTCATCAGAGACCCAAGTGACCTTTATGATTAGAAATCACTTTTGCCAGCTTCATCTGGTACACTAGCTTTGGCTGAATCAGGATCACTTGTCCACCATAGCTGGGGGGCAGGGATGGGGGGGAATGTTGAGGAGTTTTTTTTGGTGGGTGGGGGGACTTACCTGGGCAAGTGGAGCAGCCACAGTGGCTTTTGGAGAAATCTTTTATTTTTATTTTTATTTAGTTTAACAACTGATGGCAGTCCTTCCACAAGGGCTCACTAGGAATAATGCTTCATCAAGACTCAGGGCTCATCTACAACTGCCACCCAGAAAGCACAGGTCCAAAAGATCTACTGACATTTGTTCTGATTCAGTGGTAAACAACAGGTTTCTCCAGGGGAAAGCGGCAGGATAATCTGAAGAGCCCCTAGCTGCAGGGCGATGTCTCTCACCCAATAGGGTGACAGTGTCATCGCGATGGGCTTCTACTGGACTTTACTGCTAGTAGCATAGAAAAAGAACATAACTTCTTATATGGCTTCTCTGCAGCAGTCACCGTCTACTATGTCTGCAGAACCTGCCCCTTTGTCTGGACATGACTTGGGGACCCTCTGCCTGGGCCTCTACGACCCCTTTTGCAGTCCACAGTGGTACCTACAGTTGCAGAGGGGTCTTCAGCAGTTAGAAAGGGGGCAGAAGGGTTACCGAAAATTGATGTTGTTGTTGTTTAGTCTTTTAGTCGTGTCCGACTCTTTGTGACCCCATGGACCAGAGCACACTAGAT
The DNA here is from genome assembly GCA_034641385.1 of Darevskia mixta. Classification (NCBI taxonomy): domain Eukaryota; kingdom Metazoa; phylum Chordata; class Lepidosauria; order Squamata; family Lacertidae; genus Darevskia; species Darevskia mixta. Next base: position 3,321,071 of record JAWWNH010000130.1, read on the forward strand.
GATACTCTTTGCTTATTTCTCTCGAGCCAACACAGTTTCCTAGTAGCTGTCATGACAGTTTTTATAACAGTGACATTGAGCTTTGAACATAAGAAGAAGCATAAAACATCTGTTTGTGAGCATCTCCTACTTGGTGTGCATTAAGCTTTGTAGCGTGAGCACAGTTACTCAGTTTAATGCTTGCAGGCACAAAAAGGTAACACCGCATTTGTTTGATGATTCTTACTAACCATACAGTAAGATATGCAAATTAATGTACGTATTTTTGTTTGTGTGTTCCAAAATTATTGCATTGTAATAGCAATGAGCAACAATAACAAAAAAACCTCTATTCCTGAATTTGTGCATTGCTACTGTCAATATGGCAAGTCCACAGTAAGTCCCAACTCCCAACATTTTATGCAAGGGCCTCTTTCTGCCAGAGCTCATTTGTGGCTATGCACAGACTACAGCTGTAGGTGATTTGACTTCAGGCTAGATAAAATTAATGATGCAATGAAAGCAGGCAGACCAAAACATTAACTCCCAACAGATCAAGAGTTAAAATTCAGGCAGAAGGCTGCTTTTAGTGATGGATGAACTAAATCCAATAGTGTGTGGTTCGCTATGCCTTTGTTGGAACTGGGATTCCTGCCTCTGTGCTGGTCTGGAGTGCAAAGGACCAGCTTTTCAACCTATCAGGATAAGTTGAGAACAGCACACAACAAATTAACCCTTTCAGGATAAGAGACTTGTTGCTGTTCCTATCATTCTTCAAACTACAGCTTTGTTAAATCAGTTATTATTTTTAAGTGGCTCGTCCTGCCCCTTCTTCTCAATTCTGCCCCTTGCTCTTTTTTTCTTTTGATTTCTACCCTTTACCCACCTTTTGCCAATTTGTACTGGGCACTTCTGCATATTCCCTGTGCCCAGAATGGTTGGACTGGTCAAAGGGAAGCTGATGGCCTGGCCTGGCCCAAGCAAGTCCAGCTTATCTCCTTCCTTGTGCGATGGATTAATGGTGTTCACAGCAATGCCAGGCCTTGAAAAAGAATATGCAAAGGAAGAGAAATAGTAAAATTTCTATATTTCAACCACCAGGTTCCAAACCATGGATGGGGCACAAAACAAGGAAAAGTCAGTGAACCTGAATCCTAAGCAAGCAGGGTTTTGCAAAGCTAGAAACTAGTGGGGTTATATTTGAAAATGTGAGGTAAGGATTCCTTGGGGCTATGTGCTTTCCTTATACAGTATTCGCTATACAGTAGAATAATGGCAAATTCAGAAGTGCAGGATTTCTTCATTATGGTCACACCACGTCCCCTCACAGGGGCACCCACTTCTTTTCGTTGCTCTCCACGTAAAGGTGCGATGTTCAAATTTCTAATCAGCATTTAATGAGGGCAAAGGTGAGGGAGAGCCTCCCACCTGCTGAATTTTGTCCTAGGGATAGGTACAATTTTTAAGTGAAGTGACTAAATCCACACCTTCCTATGGATCAGAACATAATTATCCTTTCAATTTTGTACACATTTTAGAATTTGGTTCTTGACTCTAAAAAGTGAAAACAACAACATAAAATACATAATTTATTTTAATAAATCTTACATTAATGCAGAAATGGGATAGAATGGAAACATGCAGAACTGAAACAGACCATATATAGACTCGCCCATCTATTCCTGGTTCTGATAAGCTGTTTCAGTCCTTTTTAGCAACAAGGAATTTAGCAAGGGGAGGGCATTTAAGGGAAGGGGAATGGAACTAGAAAGAGATAGGCTAGGATATTAGGCACATACACCTCAGATTTTCTATTTCCATCCAGCCAATGGCATCCCTCCCCACCTCTGTTTATACTGCATGGTCATTATTGTTTTTCTTGCATGGTTACTGTTGTTTCTCTTACAGACTCAGAACCTTGCACCCCTGACACCCCCTCTGCCACTGCCTCACCATCATCTTCTGGAGATCCTGCGACTCTCACAGCTCCTCCCTCACCATCCCCTCCCTATGGCTGCGAGGCCTCCATGTTTCCACCACCACTGTCCACCTGCACCATGGCCCTGAATCCTGAAATGCCACTGCGAACAACAGCTTCTGCCACACTGAACCCAACCTCTGCTTCCACCTCCTCCCCGAATCCTGGGCTTCCTTACACTGCACCACCAGCTGCCTCTGCTTCAGCTCTGCAACCGAGCCTTTGCTCCCCTGCCGTGGGTGTAGCCATTTCCCCTAGCCCTGCTCCTCACCTTATTGACTGGCTTCCATGCCTCGCTTCAGTGATGACCAGCACAAAGCGGGGGAAGGAGGAAGAGCAGCCACCCCCAGGGACGGAGCATGTGAAGAGGAGTGGAAGCACCTATCTGCCTGCCCTGAGCGAAGGAGGAAATGTCCAGGCAGGGTTCATCAAGCAGCAGCCTCCTGAATCCGTTTTCTCACCGCCACCGTCATTCCCGGCCATTCCCCCACCTTCTGAACAGGCACCTGCAACTCTAGGGGACATCCTGGCAGAGCTGAAGACCATGAACAACCACCTTTCTGTCATTGCAAGGGCTCTTAGCCAGCTTACCTCAGCCTTAGCATCCCAGCAGGAGTCTACCAATACGCCAGGCTTGTAAGGGAGGAACTCTTCCAGGCTGTTTCCTTGGACAGAGTCTGCCACATACTTTTATTGGGAAAGCAAATAATATACATATGAGAGAGTTTGAAAGAGATGCCATTAGAAATGTAATGGTCATGGTGATGTCCTTGCTTCCTCAACTTCTTTTCTTACTTCTGTTGGAATGCAGATGGGAAAACTGTATCAACATCTATAAAGTCTGTATCTGTAACTTGTAGTATTTCTCTTTCTTTCCATCTTTACAAAAGCAAAAACCCAAAGCATTCACTATGAAGAGTTTGTTCAGATCGAACATGCCCCACTGGCTTAATTGGACTCCTCTAGGGGTGGGTTTTTTTTGGGGGGGGGGTTGTTACTTATCCACAAGAAAAGGTGATGATGTAAATTCCATTCCAGTGAAGGAGACTCATGCATATAGAAGGTTTTCTCTGCAATCACAGTCAAGGGTGTTACAAGGTGGGACAACAAGGAGAACAGGAGGGTGGATTAATAAACTGATATGCAGCTTAGCTAGGACTACCAAGAATGCCATGGAAGGTTAGGTTGGGAAGTCGGTAGAGAAATTATGTTGGATGGTGAAATATGTTGTGTAAACAGGGAAATTGGAAAATGCATAATAAATAAATAAATCACAGTCAAGGGTGGCTCTGCTATTAAACAAATGAAGCTTAAGCTTCAGGGTCCCTCATCCTGGAGGGATCTCAGAACCAACTTTAGCTCAAACTGCTTAAAAACTTTGGGTCTAGGAGACCCAATTTGAGTCGCACGACTCAAACTGATTAATTTTGGGTTGTATATATTTCAACAATTCCCCAGTTTGTGAGTCAGTAGCATAGATGTTGCAAAGGTGTAGCGGTCTGTCATGAAACAACCCCATTGAAGAAGAGAACAGTGCTTCCCCAGACCCCATGGCGGGTTGCGAAGGGGCCCCTCTCACAGTCAAAGCTGCTTGCCCCACTGCTCACAGTGAAGGTACGGCACTTCAATGAGTTCATTTTTTATTATTTATCCGTAACTTGTGTAGTGCCATTAATATCCATATTACAACTCTTGATCACACTCTTCAGGGCTCACACAGAAATACAGGAAGAGTCCTTCTAATGGTCTTTGTGGAGTTAGCTGAGGGTCGTAAAAGATTCCCTGACCACGTTGACAAATGCCCCCTCAGTCATGCACAAAGAACCAGAAAAGGCTGAAGACCCAGACCCAAAGCTACTGGGATTGGCTACACTGAATGAGTGCACCCTATTTTTAAATAAACCCAATAAAAAGTGTATTTATATGTCTGTAGATACTGGCTGAAATTTATGGGCCACATTATGTAGTCACGTTGAAAGTATCTTTACAGTATCTTCTAATCCTAAATTATAACACAGCTCAGTTTGTCCAAATGGCTTGGTGGGCACCCAAAATAAACTGGAGTGCTTTTTCCATGGGGTTACATATTTGCTAAAAGTTACAGTGGCATGAGGCTAAAAGGGAGACAGCACCATGTCTAAGTTCACCAAGGTACACTTGATGTTCTGCCATATACGAACATAAACATACAGGAATCTTAACAGAGGAATTTATGAATGGGTAGTAAACCCAGTTTTGTGAAAAGCAGCTTTCCCCAGAGAATAAAACCTGGGAAAACATAATGGAGGCTAGCATTACAAACAACTAAGGATAGTCAAATCTGTCAACTTCAGTTTTTCTCTGTTTCTCAATTTTCTAGTCTCCACATTTCCACATTCGTTTGAGGGGTTTCTTAAGTCCCCATAAAAATCCATCAGCATTTGAGTGTATCCTAAGGAACACATGCTTGCATGCAATTTTGTCTAATATGCACATTTTTGCCAACCAGTTTCCCCTATTATAACTCGTGATGTTATTTTCACATAAATATGCATTTTAATGTACATTTCACCTCCAGGTGTACTTTTTTTTTGGTATACATTGCTTGGTTTGGGAATTGTGCTGTAAAATTCAGAAGTGGACACATTTCAAAGGATGGCTGTCTTTCAGTTCATGTCTGGCTTCAGAAAGTGTGGATCTGGTAGGTTTGCTTCTACTAGTGTACTTAACCATATTTCTCCCCCGCCCCTAGGTGTGTCTAGCATGAATTAACTCATAGCAGAGCCACAGAAATTAAGGCACATTACTAACTTAGGTTCATTAACTTTAATGGGTCTGCTGCGACGGAGTATAACTTTGTTGGGCACAACCCTTCGCTCCCCCCCCCCCAGTGGGGCCTTTGCGGTTTCAGCTGGTGGTGCAGCAGCAGTGAGCCCAAGGAGGTCTCAGAGGTTCAGTTCAGTGGGCTGCTTACCTTTGCTTGCCAAAAAGAGCAACTGGCATATTCCCTTCCCCAGCCCCATAACCACACACAACCGATCGTTGTCACTTTTACCAACCTCTCATGGCCAGCATAAAATGCGCAGGCCACGGCAGGCATGGCTTGTCCTATTTCACCGCTTGTCGTTTGGCAAGGAAGGGGCTGCTGAGACCCCCTCCAAAATGGTGGCAAGGCCTGTGGCAAGGCCTGTCAGAGTGCTGCCACTCTCAATGGGCACTTCATCGGGAGCCAACGGGCCTTGGCAGTGGCTTCGGCACCATTTTGGAGGGGGCCTCAGTGACCAGTTCACCCCCAAGCCTGAGCAGCATCTCCCAAGCTGCGTCTTCAGCAGCGGGTGCGGCGACTGGACATGTCACCTCTGGGCCCCAGCGGGATCATGGGAAGGCCGGTCCTGAACATGGGTGGCGTCCCCAGAAGCCCCTGTGTGAACAGGCTGGCAAATCAAATGCTGCTGTGCTTTGTTTTGTTTGTAATTGGGAAGCAGATCACATGAAGAGCCTCAAGCAGCAGAAGGATCTCAGAATGAATATTTCTTTTATTTTTAAAATGAAAAGGAATGATAAATGAACACACAAAGAGCCTGTTAAAATTAGTATGTAACATTTAAATTTTACAAATTTACATTTGTCAGGATTAGGGATGGATGAATCTGTCATTTGGTTTCTCATTTTTCCAGTATAAAGTTTACTTCTCCACATTTCCACATCAGTTTGTGCCGCCGCCCCCCGATCTAGTAGCAACACTGTATTGCAAGTGCCTAGTCTAAAATTAATAGTAATGGCCAAGAGGATTCTCTCCCCCCCCCCTTTACAATCCTGAGATTGTAGAAACAACCATGAACTGAGAGTGGGGCACAGTTACTGCTCCAGCCTCCTGTTCTTGCTCCCAGTGCACATGGCCAAAACCTGTTTGTTTTTTCAAAACAAGAACTCCATCTACCAGCATCATTCCATTTTTATTCCAACAGCCCATTGATGATGCCTTACTATTCCCATATTTTAAGAGTCAGAAGAACTCCTTAACCCTCCAGTGAGTAAGAAGGCAGAGTCAGAACCTACAAGGCACAGCGTGCAGTTTAACAGCAAAAAGTCATTTGTGTAAGAAAATAAGAGTTTGCATGGCATTTAAAAGAAAAGGGCAGAAAACCAATAACGACAAAAGCATAAAACTTGTAGAACTAAAGTTTAATTTGGCAAAGTTCCCGATCTCCCAGCGTGGCCTTAGATGGTTTATGGCTTGCAGGGTGCTATAGCCTTACGTGAAATCCAGCAGTCCTTTGATAACCATATTTCAAACTAGAGTCAGCCATATGTTCTCTCAGAACAAAGAAGCCACGAAGAAACAGGAAGTTCATTCCATAGTTACAAATGCCAGCTGGAAACTCTCTCCAGACGAAAAGGAAGTTTTCCCTCTATTTCAGCTCACATAGTCTATTTTGATCTTCCCACAGGAGTGAAAATTCCTTCAGTCATTGGTTAGCAGAGAGGTGTTTTGTGTGTGTGTGTGTGTGTGAGTATGGCAGGCTTGCCAATGAAAGAAAGAATAGAAACTTAGCAAATAAGGTTCCCCAATCCATGCAAATAAAGAAAGAGTATATCCCACTTGGCTCTCTGACCCGCAAGACACATCTGACCCAGGGGATGGTGGAGAGGGGGAAGAAGAGAACAGAGTGAAGCCACATCTCCTGGACTAATACCGGTACATAGGTTGGAACAGAATGAGTCTTCAGATTGCCCACTTCTCTGAATTTTGCAATACAGTTCTTGGCTCAAAAGAACTACCCAAAGGAGTAAGCTAATACACATTTTAGTTCAACCTACATTTATAAATATGTAGTAGTTAGGGTTGCCATATTTCAAAAGTGAATATCCAGACACAAAAGTTGTTGAGCTTTCCTAGTTTTGTCCACTTTCCCGGACATTTCAGCAATTTTCGCCTGGACACTGTTTACGACTGTCAAATTCCGGCTATGTCTGGGAAATTCTGAATGTGTGGCAGCCCTAGTAGTAGCCCAGTTCATATCTTGGGCTAAGATAGGTTTTGAAATAAGTATTTAACTATAAATGGAGATTACTAGCACATGAGTCTCAGTGGCCAAGTCCAGGAAAGGGGGCAAAGTTCTTTGCCATGAAAGCTCCCTGGGACCAAGATTGAGAGCCTGCTCCTTCAGAAGGAAAGCAAGGCCATCAAGAGCAGGCAAAGCCCCCAATTCTTCAACCTGGGAACCCTCAACCCCAGTCTCTCTATCTCAGCAATAGTCAAAAATTAGTCGGCATTCACATTGTTCTGAATTGTGAGGTAACCTGCTTTTGGTTGTTAGGTACGGACATTTCATCCTAATTTTGTACTGACAGGCTGTTAAGAGTTTCCACAATTTCTCCTGCACTTTAAGCTTTCTCCTTTATTGCATCCCCAAGTAAAGAAAAGCTGGAATTACTGATTTTCTGTCAAAGTCACACAGGTTTTTTGAGGACAAAAAAGGTGGTAGACCCACAATGGGAAACTGCATCATAAAGTGGGGGGGGGAGAATTTGAAGAAGGAATGATGTGAGCAGGTGGGTTAAGAAGAAATCAAACAAACAGGAAACTGCTATGTAAACCATTGTTTTCTCAAAAGGCTGTACATTGTGCAATTAATATGGGAAGATGCCTTTTTCCCAGGAATTTAAAGCATTAAAAAAATGACAACTGATCAGAAAAAGCAGCCTGACACCCTGTTCTGCCTTTATCTGCAGCTTAATTTGCTGAAGGATGGGGCATGTTCTCGGGAAAGGGAGCGACCAGTCCTCCCACAACTGCCCTCTGCAAAGAAAACAGAAGGAACGCTGCTTTGAGTTTCACATACCAGCTCAAGTCCCCATTGTCAGCAAAACCAAATGGCAGAAATGAAACCAAGCCATCAGGAGCACACATGTTGCTTCTGAGAGTGTAGTCCTGTACAGCAGACCGGAGAAATCTCTGCTGCACCATGTGGCTCAGACCTGAACCTCTATCTCCCAGGATGGGTGAAAATGGACAGCAACTTGGAGGATGGGAATACTAATATTATGCAGTAATTAGTGTAAACAGAAGCCCATGCCAGGCACAGGTGGACGTCAGAGACTGGAGGAGTTTCACAAGCGCATTTGAACTCTGAAATCAGCACTGAGAGGCTGTGCCCAAAGCCTGCAGTCCTAAGCATGCTGCCTTGGAAGAACATGCAAAGAATCATGTAAAACCACTAAAGACGGGCAGAGGTTATGGTTGTTCTGTGCCTTTCCTTTCTTGCTCAGCCTTAGTTTCTGAAAACATTAAAATTTACGATGCCTTTGCTTAATGTGCCACTCCACTACCCATAACAGCTTAGGTGGCAAGAGGCCTATATATGGTACTGTTGACTGCAACTCAAGAAGGTGACAAAAGAATCACAGGTTTACAATCAACAGATTCTGGAAGATGCCTGGGGACACTTTCCTCCAGCATTAGCATTGCTGGAAACTAGCAGCGCATGAAGCCAGGAAGCAGGTTCCTTACTTGGGCCAAGGGGCTCTGCAGTGTTTTCCTTTGTTAGCGCAGATAGAGTCTGCAGATGTGCCTGTCAAGTCTTCCCTCAGCCCACAAATGTCTTGCATGCCTTCATCAGAGCCCAGGTCAAAGTGTCTCTCAGGTTTCAGGGGTCTGACAAGTGGTTAGACCACCCACCCGAGAGTATTGCAGCCTCTGCATCCTCAGGGCCAAACTTCAACTCTTATCTTTACATACTGGAACAGAAGAGGCAAAGACTTCCTGAAGAGATTTGATCCAAGCAAAGGCAAGTAGATAATTTACCTGCCCCTCATCCTGATAAAATAAAATAAAATCCTTTTGCAAATCTGTGGTGTTCCAGATGAGTTGGTCTACATTGCATGCTGAGATTTAAAATCCCAATTCCTAGGGAATGGTGAACAGTGCTATTTTTCTAGAAAAAGAGGTGCTGGAACTCACCAAGAATGACAGTGGCACCCACCTGAGAGGTGCCAGTACTGAGTTCCAGTGAGTCCCCCCTAAAAAGTGCTGCTGGTGAATCTGCCCATTTCAGTTTCTCAATTTTCCACTCTTAAGTTCAGTTCTCCATATTTTCAAAGAGTTTGTGATTTTAATTTTTAAAAGTTCTTCATGAAAATTCCTCAGCATTTCAGTGCGAATCTCTCCTAATCTATACGTATGCATTTTTGCCCAATAGTCACATTTTTGTAAATCAGTTTTCCCAAACATAATCCATTTTTGTATATTCTTTTAATCAATAAATGCATTATTATGCACACCCTATACTAGTGTGTACATTTTGTGCACATTACTCTCCTAAAGGATTGCATTGCAAATTCAGAGATGTGAGAATTTCATAGAATCATCAATTCATACTGTTGGAAGGGAACCCTGAGGGTCATCTAGTCCAACCCCCTGCAATGCACGAAACTCAGTGAACTCAGTGACAGAGTGCAATCCAACCTTAAAGACACTTCAAGGAAGAGTCCACAACCTTCCAAGGGAGTTCCTGTGTGAATTAAATAGGTTCACCTTTAAATGTACTCCCCATCCCTACCAGTTTTGTTATTTTGTGTGAAACACAACACATAAGAAGCTGGTTCTTGTGGCCTTGCCTTTAACGTGATGGCGGCCAGGATTCGACCCTGGGAATGCAAACACAATGTACAAATGTAGACCCACTTTTGTCACTGTGCATAATGCTTCCTAATGGGAGTGGAAGGATCAAACATATGGCGTTGGTGTACGTATATTTGGCCGTAATCATCTATGGGGCTTACTTGCTGTGAGGTCCAGTGCCCACCTTGCAAGGGACTTTGTTACATGCCTGGTAATGGGGCTGGAAATGGCTGGGTGGAGGGATGCTTTGAAGGGCTATGTTTTGTTTTGTTTTCTCCCTACTGAAATTCATTTTGTTAGTTTGGGCCCAGTTCTTCAGTCTGTTAAAGTCATATTGATTCCTAATTCTGTCTTCTGCGGCATTAGCTACCCCTCTCAGTTTGGTGTCATCTGCAAATTGGATAAGCATCCCCTCAATTCTTTCATCCAAGTCGTTTATGAAGACATTGAGCAACAATGGGCCCAGGGAGCTGGATATCTTTAGCCTGGAGAAGAGAAGGTTAAGGGGTGATATGATAGCCATGTTCAAATATATAAAAGGATGTCATATAGAGGAGGGAGAAAGGTTGTTTTCTGCTGCTCCAGAGAAGCGGACACGGAGCAATGGATTCAAACTACAAGAAAGAAGATTCCACCTAAACATTAGGAAGAACTTCCTGACAGTAAGAGCTGTTTGACAGTGGAATTTGCTGCCAAGGAGTGTGGTGGAGTCTCCTTCTTTGGAGGTCTTTAAGCAGAGGCTTGACAGCCACCTGTCAGGAATGCTTTGATGGTGTTTCCTGCTTGGCAGGGGGTTGGACTGGATGGCCCTTGGGGTCTCTTCCAACTCTAGGATTCTATGATTCAACAGTTAAGACAAGAAATACACAAGCTTCCTGTATTATTGATTTGAATTTTTAGCAGAGGTATGTAATATTTGCATCTGCTCTTCCTGATAACATCTAAATTAGCTCTCGGATGTCATTTTTATATAGTACTTTCAACACCAAACAATCATTAATATAAAAACCTCCCTTATTATTCAAGCACACCTAATAATTCTTTACTGGTTAGAAACATTGCTTAGCCTGCATTTGTTCTGTGATTTGTGATGTGTTTGTGGGTTCAAAAACAATTACCTTTAACCTCTAATGAAGGCTCAAAACTAAGTATTTTTTTTCCCTTTTCTTTTTTTAGGAAATCTCTTGCTGCTATAAAAATTTACACAGTCAACAGGACTCATTTTTATCTGCAACTAGATACTGTACTCTGTACTCAGAAGGTTTCCTGTTTGTGTGTTAGAATATAATAGTCCACAGGTTTGACTAGAAGACAATGTAGCTAGGGAATGATGCACTTTTAATATAAAACCAACAACACTTTGATACAAACACTGTCTGGAAACAATACTTTTTCAGTTTTAATCTGGGGGAAAAACATTACTTGGCTGTAACTATTGTCTAGAAAAAAATACTTTCTTGTGCATCCTTTCTCACAGAAAATTAGGGATGTAAATTTTTAATTATTCATAATCAAGCTCAGATGTGCCAACAGGATTTCTTGGGCCTGGTACACTGTCTGATGGGGACCTCTGCACACACATGCAATCTAAATCAAGATGCTGAAGTACATATATTAACTTAGCCTAGCCTACCTCACAGGGTTGTTGCAAAGGTAAAAGGGGAGGAGGGGAGGATATTGCACACAAACTTGAGCTCCTGAGAGGAAAAGCAAGATACAAATATACCGGTATAATGCTTTTCACAAATTAACATGCACAAGGTATCCTGGCTCCCACCCTCAGATGAAAGATTTGAACTCAGCTCTGGAAATCCACAAAGGCAGCCAGTTATAAAAGGATCCAGTACACAATCTCTGTTTCAGCTTGGGGAAATAGAAGCATGGAATTTTTGAGACATTAGTTTAGTTAGTTAGTTAAAAGCAGTGCTTTTTTTCCTAAAAAAAAAAAGTTTAGGGGTACAGTGGTGCCTCAGTTTACGAACTTAATCTGTTCCAGAAGTCTGTTCTTAAACCGAAACCGTTCTTAAACCAAGGCGCGCTTCCCCTAATGAGGCCTCCTGCCGCCGGTGGCCTTCCACCGTTCGGCTTCCGTTCATAGACCGAGGTAAAGTTCGCAAACTGGGACACTCCGGTTTTGCGGAGTTTGTAAGCCGAATCATTCTTAAACCGGACTGTTCTTAAATGAGGTGCTACTGTACTCTCATTTTGACTCAAGAAAATCACCATTTTATAGTTCAAATTGGGAAAAATAAATAAAGTAAATGGACAAAAGTACAGTCATACCTCATGTTGCGTCTGCTTCTGGTTACGGGTTTTTCTGTTGCGTCTCGCGGCAACCCGGAAGTACCGGAACGGGTTACTTCCTGGTTTTGCCGCTCGCGCATGCGCAGAAGTGCTAAATCGCGCCGCGTGTGTGTGCAGACGCAGCACTTCCGCTTTCGTCAGTTCTGTGTTATGGATGGGCCTCCGGAACGGATCCCGTCCGTAACACGAGGTTCCACTGTACAAAGAACATGCATTACTCATACTGAAATACTGCCCCTCAATTAGGGCAAACTTTCATCATTAATACATCCACATTCCACACTGCTTCACACATTAAACGCTCGCTTCTGTCTGAGACTCAGGAAACACCATGACAGGAAATGAGGCTGCCATCAGGGGTAGCAACAGAACTGACGATTCACCATGCTAGAGAAGAAACTATTTAAAAAAAATAAAAATTAGTTTCTTCTCCCATTAGATTCACAAAATATCTGGGAATTTGGATCACCAATAACACAAACAATCTCCTAAAAGATAATTATATTAAAATTTGGAAAGAAATAAAGAAGGATTTGGATGTATGGAATAGGTTAAATTTGTCCCTGTTAGGAAGAATCGCTGCAGTCAAAATGAACGTGCTCCCCAAAATGCTTTTTTTATTTCAAATGATCCCAATATTAGGAACGGGAATGGGAATATTCAAACAGTGGAAGAAAGATATTGTAAAATTTATATGGAACAACAAGCCCGCAAGAATTAAGTATAAACTCCTGATAGACACCAAAAACAGAGGGGGTCTGGCACTCCCTGACCTGGAGCTTTACCACGATGCGGCAGCATTCACCTGGTTAAAGGAGTGGATGCTGCTTGAAAATTATGAAATCCTGGATTTGGAGGGGGCCGAGAACAAGTTTGGGTGGCATGCCTACTTGGAGGAAAACAAAGTCAAGATGCATAAGGGATTTAACAGCCATATAATTAAAAAATCCTTATTAAAAGTCTGGGAAAAGCATAGGAGACTCCTAGAACCTAAAACACCTAAATGGCTGTCCCCAACTGAAATTCTGACGGTGAAAAAAGTTAATTCAGAGGGGAAATGGGGAACATACAAGGACATAATGGAGGAAAAGGAGGGGAAGCTTAGAATAAAAGGACATAAACCAATATTTAACAGGGTGGCTCCAGTACCACCAAGTAAACAGTAAATTCAACAAAGATAAAGCATATAAAGGATTCCTCCCTGAACCCTCTCTATTGGACATACACCTTTTGCAAAAGGGAAAGAAAACAATCTTGAGCATGTATAACATCTTGCTAGAATGGGAGGTGAAAGATGAAATGGTGAAAGAAACGATGATTAAATGGGCAATGGATTTGGGTAAAGTAATCTATCTTGAAAACTGGGAAAAACTATGGGAAGAATCTTGGAGATTTACAGCCGCGGAAGGAATTAGAGAAAATATGGTCAAGATGTTTTTTAGATGGTACATGACCCCTAGTAAAATACACAAAATGTATAAGACAAGAGACAACCTATGGTGGAGATGCCGAAAGGAGGTGGGGACATTTATTCATATCTGGTGGCATTGTGATGAAATAAAAAATTTTTGGAATCAAATATTTGAAGAAATAAAAAAGATTTTAAAATATAACATCAAGAAGGAACCTGAAGCCGTGCTGTTGGGAATATTAGCAGAAGAAATTAATAAGCAAGATCAGAAACTATTCCTTTACCTGACAGCAGCGGCCAGAATTCTGATTGCTTCATATTGGAAAAAGCAAACCATACCAAGCATCAAGGAGTGGCAAGAAAAAGCATTCAGCTTTTTGGACTTAGCTAAATTAACTGATTCAATTAGAGGCTGTATTAAACAAAAATTTGAAAAAAGCTGGGAGAAATTTGGCGATTATTTAAAATCACAATGCCCCACTATGAAGTCGTGGATCCACTTCTAAAATATTCCGCATAGAAAGTTAAAGGAAATTGAGATAATGAGATGTAAGAAAGGATGAGGAATGAGAGAAATACTTAGCAACACAAGAGAATAGGAAGATAACTTTACTCTGAGTTGCCGATAAGTGGAAGTCAACAAACAGATATAAATACCGTATATTGTGAGAAAGATAAGGTATGAGAAGATGTGAGGATAGGAATGAATCCACTTATGTATGGACATGTTTTACTAATGGAAGAAGCTCTATTAGAAGCTATGGATATTTTTGGTTCTTTTTGGCCAAACTTTGTTATGTTTATATTCAAAGTGCGAGATTAATGATTTATTTACATTGATGTTTTGTTTTAATGATGACTTAAAATAAAGTATTTTTTTTTAAAAAAAAAAAATTCACAAAATGTTTAGGGGTATGGGTCCCCCTGCGTCCCCCCAGAAAAAAAGCACTGGTTAAAAGCATATATAAACTGCTTAATATTTAAAAATATGTTACCCTTTGTTGACTGAGATGGAATCTAGACACATATAAAAAAATATTGAATTTGCCATAGCTCACCATCGCCCTCTAGTGTCACTTTTGTATAATGCACTTTACAACACACTTAAAACATTTTATTTGCAGTTGTACCTGTATAGCTGTGTGTAAGCTACCTTCATTTTATTTTTATTTTTTTTGCTACCTTCATTTTAAAATACTAGATATTATTCTTTTGAGCCTCCAAAAATGTTTGGGGCAAAGTTTTCTAGGTTCAGTTCAGAATGGGCTTGCCTAAAGCCATTGAATTTGTTCTTGATTTGGACTGAGCTCAGATGAGCTTGTTTCAAATAGGCTCATTCCTAGATGCAGCTGTTGACTCCTCTCAGCACAAGGGTGTGAACAGAGGCTAGACAGCCGCCTATCAGGGATGCATTAGCAGGGCTAGGTCTAATGACCTGAGGGTTCCTTCCAACTTTTTACAGTGAAATCAGGTGATGTGTCCAGAGCACCATTGAGTCACGGCTTGCTGGGTGACTTTCAGCTATTGTTGTCTGAGGACATAGACTTAGGGACTTAGAGAAGTGTGACCTATGCTGTTTAAAATCTCAATGAAACTCCTGGGAGAAGTCCTTGAGGGATGTTGACATCCAGCTCTATTTCTCTGTCTCATTGGATTCATGTGAGGGGGTGGAAGGGCTGAAACAGTGCCTGGGAACAGTAATGAACTGGATGATGAACCATAAACTGAGCAATCACAGGAAGTTGGAATTTCTGTAGGGAGATTGTGTTTTTTCACCTATTTTTAGTGGGCTTGCCCTTCCTCTAAAGCAGGGTTAGGCAACCCAAGGCCTGTGGGCCGGATGCGGCCCAATCGCCTTCTCAATCCGGCCCATGGACCGCCCAGGAATCAGCGTGTTTTTAACATTAGTAGAATGTGTCCTTTTATTTAAAATGCATCTCTGGGTTATTTGTGGGGCATAGGAATTTGTTCATCCCCCCCCCCAAATAAAATAGTCCAGCCACCACATGGTCTGAGGGATGGTGGACCGGCCCACGGCTCAAAAAAGTTGCTGACCCCTGCTCTAAAGGCTCAAGGTCCTCCCAGAACCATCTTTGACACGAGACCCAGGTGGCCTTTGAAGCAAGGAGTGTACAGGTATTTGATCATCTTAGGTTGCTGTGCCAGCGGTGGCTTGTCTTTTGGCTTAGCCCAAGTTAGATGTTTCACTACTGTGCTGCTGTAATGATTTGTATGTGGGGCTGCCTTTGAAGACTGTTTAGAAACTTCAGTTAGTTCAAAATGCAGGCATCAAACTGCTGACTAGGACCAGCTGTTGAGAACATGCCTTGCTCACTACTGAAATAATTTCACTGGCTCCCAGTCCATCGCTGCCTGAAGACCTAGGCAGAAAATGGCTGGGAAAGCCCTTCTCTATGACGGGGGGCCTGCACTCACACTAACCTGCAGAATACATTTGTATTATGAAGTATAACACTTCTTTGTGAATTATTTTGTTGTTGTTGTTGTTTGTAAGAATCCCAGGTGGTCTTCTATAATTTAAGAAAAAAAGCTTTTTAAAAAAAAAATAAAGCCAGTGTGGTGTAGTGGTTAAGAGCGGTAGACTCGTAATCTGGGGAACCGGGTTCGTGTCTCCGCTCCTCCACATGCAGCTGCTGGGTGACCTTGGGCTAGTCCCACTTCTCTGAAGTCTCTCAGCCCCACTCACCTCACAGAGTGTTTGTTGTGGGGGAGGAAGGGAAAGGAGATTGTGAGCCGCTTTGAGACTCCTTCGGGTAGTGATAAAGCGGGATATCAAATCCAAACTCTTCTTCTGTCACAGACCACTGTGCATGAGAATGATGCTCATTATAGGAACTGAAGTGCAAGGCCCATTTCATTCTCTGCAAAAGGAAGCCAAACACATTGCCTCTGAAAGTGACCTTTTATGATTCTGTACTATAAACCTGAGATTTAAACAAATGGGCTAGCGGCTTTGCTGACCAAAACTGAAGGAAGTTTAGCAGAGGGTTTCAGTTGCAGGTTGAGGGGGAGGAGTGGAAGTTTTGAAGCAAGCATACATACTTGGGAGTTTTTATATCTGATGGGTTTTCTTGGGCTGACAAATTAATCTGTCTAAGCTGGGCAGTTTCATTTTTCATTTTTATTTTTAGAAACAAACTAATATTATGGTTAACTTAATCCACCTCCTATATTATTATTATTGTTCTACCTCATATTCATGTAGTGCTTCTGTAACCGAGAGGTGTCAGCTACAAGCAATGGGAAAGTGCTGTGGTTTGGCTCGTCCGTTCCTAGAGACACACCAGCACATCTGGACAGGAGATCATGTGACAGGCAGTTAAGCCAACAACATATCCTGAATACTGTAAAAATGGGTTCTGTTAAATTAAAAGTGCTTTAAATATTGGCTCAGCTGGTTTCTGTACAGCATGCTTTTTCATCATTTTGGAATGTGTTGCAAGATTTGTGATCACCAAGAACTTGATTAAATATTTTAAATCCATGGTGTTGTTCCTTTTGTTTGCCTTGTTGCTGGCAAGTCCTCCTGCAGTTTTGCAACTCAAAGGAAAGGAAAGGAAAACGGATTCTGATTCTAAGTGGGAACATTTTGTCCTAAAACAAAACACAAACTCGGGCTTTTACGTATTGGAGGCATCTTCTGTTGGCACAGAGTTTCAAGTGTTTTCTAGTAGTCCAGTGTATTCTTAGACTACCATAATTGCTACATTTCATCTTGAGACCCTTTGCAAACTAAATATATTTATGCTGAAAGCACAATAGTCTGTCTCTGCTTGCTACTCGCCTAAGTGGTCCTAAAAGTGCCAGTTACCACAAAATCCTGCTATTTTGTATGAAAGAGCAGTCTGTTTTCCTCTCTGTGTTTGGGAACAATACCGGTAGTTCCGGTGGAAGTGACAGGCAGTTTCTCTCAAGCAATACTGTAGGAAGAGTGTAATATACTACCACCGGAGCATCCCTCAGGAAGCCATCAGAACATAAAATCTCATATTCTTAGTGCTGTACTGAGAAACCAACTACCGGTAAATCCTTCAAAATTGTATTAGGCATTTTACGATGATATTGAGGGTGTTTTGGGGGAAAGCAAACAAAATCACCCATGGTGGAAAAGGGCCATAATATCTTCATAAAGTACGGTACATTCCATAAACTGTCCCACACTCCAAGCTACCTAGTCAAAAGACCTATCTTCTAAAACATAATTAAATAAATAAAATTTATTCATTAAAGCATCTGACTTTGTAAACAAAAGCTAGTTCTGCCTTGCCCTATTTTATGATAAATAGAAATGTGTTTAATGGCACCTTTTAATAAGCCTTTGTATTATAAGTGGTCATGAGCTTTCCTAGGCAACAGCCTACTTCAGATGCTGAGGTCAGGGGCCTAGCGCAGCTTGCCAGAGCCCAAGGCAAGTGTGTGCACATGCGCCCCAGCAGGGCAGGAGCACACTTGACCAGCCCTTGCCGCGGATGCCACCAGGCCGGCACTTGCTTCCCCCACTGCCAACGAGTGAGTGCTGGCGCGGCAGGCGGGGCGAGACACACGGACGGTGGCAATTGCCCTCCGCCCTCCGCAACCCCTGCTGCTGCTGCTGCTGCGTAACGGGGTTCCACATATCCCTAATGTGTCGACTGGGTAACTCATACAGTTCCCCCCACTTGCAGAATGGGTATCCATTCAGTGAAGAAGTAAAATTGTTAAATAAAAGCTTGTCAGTACTTTGAGGAAACATCGCACAAATATTATGGCTTCTTTTAGGAAGCATTTGGGAATCACAGGGCTCTCAGCATTAGTCACCAAAATGATTAATAAAGAGCTTAAAGGTTCACCCTGCAGATGCTTCCAGGCTAATGAAGTTCTCTTGCTTTCTGTGTGAAGCAGAACACAAAGCTCCGGAAATAGTTCTCCACAATGTTCTTTCCAACGCTCCTGTTTTTTAGGCTGCAGCAGACACTGATTTATTTGAAACCAGAATAAAATATGTACCAGCTCAGTAAGTCCCAGAGAGGCTCTCAGCCTTGTTTGAGTGTCCTCATCAGACAATAAATCACAGGAGCAATAAAGTGTGTTAAACAGCTTAACCAATCCCAATGTACTGGAAGGCCACCAAAGACTTGTTTAAATACTTACAGGACATCCCCCAAATATCAGGCCTTCTCCACTGATTCTCTCTTACAATTACAAATCCAAAGCAGCGTAAAGTAAAGGCAATAGCTAGCCAAAGCTCATTGTACAATATTTCAGACTATGCAGTTTGGGGAAATGTCTTATTTAACCATTCATATTAAAATACTGCTAGATATACTTAGATTGTTTAGTAGCCCACCTCCAACGAGTGCGAGAGCCAGGTGGATTCCCACGGGCCAAGGGAGAATGGCATGGAGCTGGGCCCAAGCAACCTCCGAGCATATTGCGCAAAAGTACAATACAGATTTCCAACAAAAATTCAATTGATTTTTGAAGATATTCTGCTAATTAAATTATTTAAAACAACAATATCCCACCTTTTCTGCCTGACAAACAGGCTTCTCAGGAAAGAAAAGAGAATTAACACAGACTAAGCAAAATAGTAAAATATATAATAATTGCCTATATTGCTCTTGCCTCTTTCTGATTGATGTTGAAACTGAAGAGCCCAATCTGAATTTGACTTCTGCTCATCTGTGTGCACTCAGAATTAATTATTATTTGTTGTGTTATTCTCTATCAAGAATTATGCGAATTCTTACTTTTCTATCATTTGTTATTTCAGTATATACACAATTTACATCCATGCACAAACTGTTAGTGAAAAAATATTTCTAACTTACTAGCATGACACGTGAGTTTCAAATTAAGCAAATTATTTTTTCAAGCTTTGCTAAGGCTGTTATTCAAGCATTAATCAAATCTGATTTTCAATGTGAATTCTAAAAATAAGATATGACAGAGGTATATAAAATTATGTATGTTGTGAAGAAGTTAGATAGAGGTAAGTTGTTTTCTGTGTGTCATAATACTAGAACTCAGGGTCATCCCAGTGATACTAGTGCAAGATTCAGGACTGGCGAGGGGAAGTTCGTTGCACCATGTGCAGCTGTTCAACTGTGGAGTTTGCCATTACAAGGTGGGCTGAAGGTCACCAGCACAGACAGCTTTAAGAGAAAATTGGAGTCATTCGTTGAAGTTAAAGCAGTCAATGGCTACTAGTCCTGATATCATAGAAGGCTATGTTCTACCGCTATTAGGGCTTCTTTGATTGGGGGAAGACTCAAACAGTAAAAGGTAGCAAAAGATTAAATAAAAACCTGCTGTCCCCAGAAAGGCTTGCCTGGCGCCTTCCCCACATATATTCAGGATCCAGGTGAAAATAATTCCTCTTCTCCCAGGCTGTTGGCAGATTAAACTGTCTATGGCCTTTTAAACTGTGTGTGTTGTTTCTCATTACGTTGTGCATTTTTGTGTTTTTATACTCTCAACTGCCCTGTGATCCTTGGATGAAAGGCAGTATAGAAATTAAATAAATAAATGTTATTGTCCAAGGCAGTCTGCCTCCGACAGCCCCTCGCAGGGGAGCCAAAGTGGAGGGAGGGCCGTTACTCTCAGGTCCTTGCCGGTTGGCCACTGTGAGACCAGGATGACAGCTGCGCTAGCAGGTTCTTACGTTCTTCTTATGTTCCAGTGTTCACCTGTCAGAATTACCCTCCATAATTCCCTAGTCATTTTTCATAGCACCACCCACTTTACACATAAATGAGTGAGTCACATGACAGAGAAAATGAATGTTACAGAATAAGTGCACTTTGCTGTTTATGCTGCAGCCACTCAGGTCGAGTGCATAGTCCATCCTTGATTCTGACCACATTTTGGTCATCTGATGTCCATTTTCACTAACATTATGTATACATAATAGCCAGTGCTTTTTTCTAAACAAATGTTTAGGGGTACTCCCATTTTGACTCAAGAAAATCACCGTTTTATAGTTCAAATTGGGAAAAATAAATACAGTAAATGGACAAAAGTACAAAGATTCACAAAATGTTTAGGGGTATGCGCCCCACTGTGTCCCTCCAGAAAAAGCACTGATAATAGCATAAATCAATATTTAACCCAAAAGGGGTATTAAAGGTAAAGGTAAAGGGACCCCTGACCGTAAAGGTAAAGGGACCCCTGACCGTTAGGTCCAGTCATGGACGACTCTGGGGTTGCGGCGCTCATCTCGCTTTACTGGCCGAGGGAGCCAGCATACAGCTTCCGGGTCATGTGGCCAGCATGACTAAGCCTCTTCTAGCGAACCAGAGCAGCGCACGGAAACGCCGTTTACCTTCCCGCCGGAGCGGTACCTATTTATCTACTTGCACTTTGACGTGCTTTTGAACTGCTAGGTTGGCAGGAGCAGGGACCGAGCAACGGGAGCTCACCCCTTCGCAGGGATTCGAACCGCCGACCTTCCGATCAGCAAGCCCTAGGCTCTGTGGCTTAGGCTCTGCATCCCAAGCAAAAGGGGTATTACCGGTAGCTAAAACAGCAACAGCAAAGGAACCATTACACTGAGAGCAACATGTGTGGACCAACAACAACACAGTTTGCTTCTTATAAAGGCTTCAAGAGGAATTCAACCACGATACTGTTTGAGTTACTGCTGCCTGGCCAGTTTCTAAAATACTGTGCCTCAGTCTATTGAAATGATATCTTTAAACTCCTTTCTTTCTATGAGTTCTGTTGTAGACAGAGCTGGAGTTCTGTTGTGGACAGAGCTGGAGTGGCAACAGAGATTTTCAAAGGGAGGTTCCCCCCCCCCTTTCCAACTTAAAAGATGTAACAAATGTAGGAAACGGGGGGGGGAGGAGGAGGCACTCTTCATAAATCACTGTGCAGAAGAAGGGATGGAGCATCTGCTTCTGCAGCCCTGAATGTTCAGCAAGATGTTTCTCGAACAAGTTTGGGGGGGATTTTGGTGGGCTCTGACCTGCAGTTTTCACTTCCAAAATAACTTGACTTTTCTAAAGTGGTAATTTCATTTTCATGATAATGCTAAACTCAAGCCACATGTGCTTTAATTTAAAGCAGGGCTTGGGCTGGAAGGCCTGCCAGGGAACAGTAGAGAAACAGGCTCATTCTACTAGTTTGCTTCAGGCACTCAGCATTTTTGACTGCTTGGGCAGAAATACAGTTTCAAAATGAGCCAAAGAAGGGCAAGAGGTGATTGGAAAGGAAAGTGAAAAAAATCTCCAAGGACAAAAAATACACACATTAACATTTGATAATATCCCTTTGAATTAGGGATTAATTGCGATTCGGTAAGTTGGCTTCTGGCAAAAAGCTTGTTGGCCTCTCTAATTATTACTTACAATTAAAGGTTGTGTCTCTTTCAGATTCAGTAACCCAGGTCAGTAGTTTTCATCATGCTGTGTTCAGTTTACACAATACAGAACGCCGGGTGGTTTATTGGGGGGGGGGGAGAGTTCTTACGTTTGAAGCATGGCAACTTGCTGCAGTGAGACTCCTTGTTGCATGGCCTGGAGAACACGAGGAGGCCTCTTGGCAGATCCCATGCAAGGGCACCTCTTGCAAAAATTGCCTTCTCTTCCATGGAGGATGTTGCTTGTGTTGGGAGGAGCTCTAGTGTGGCTCCGTCCATGTGACCAGAGCTTCGCACACTGCAGCTCAGCAAGTACAGTGTGTTGAGAGAACTCCAACCATTGCGAAGTGGCAACAATGAACCTATGAAAGGGGGCAGCATTGAGGAGTGTGATGGCTCTGCCTCCACATACCTCCCACCTCAGTCCAAAGCAGGCAGCCTTGGGCAGCCATGGAAGCTTTTTGTGCATGCTTTAACCCAGAGGGGGCAGAGCTACCATATGTGGCCATGCTGCTCCTTCATGCCTCTTTCCTGTGCCTGCTTAGTGCAGCTGCCTCTGCCCAGGGCTGCTGCTGGTGTCCTGGCCACACTCCCCTTCCCAGGTGCCATCACTGTTGTCCTCTCTGTGCCTACAGAAGACCATTTTTGGAGTGTCTGTAATTTGTCAGGTTATAAGATGGCAACCTGACAAATTACAGACACTCCAAAAACGGTTATAAGATGGCAAAGGGACGCGGGTGGCGCTGTGGGTTAAACCACAGAGCCTAGGGCTTGCCGATCAGAAGGTCAGTGGTTCGAATCCCTGTGACGGGGTGAGCTCCCGTTGCTTGGTCCCAGCTCCTGCCAATCTAGCAGTTCGAAAGCATGTCAAAGTGCAAGTAGATAAATAGGTACTGCTGCAGCGGGAGGGTAAACGGCGTTTCCATGCGCTGCTCCGGTTCGCCAGAAGCGGCTTTGTCATGACCTGGAAGCTGTACGCCGGCTCCCTCAGCCAATAATGCGAGATGAGCGCGCAACCCCTAAGTCAGTCATGACTGGACCTAATGGTCAGGGGTCCCTTTACCTTTTAAGATGGCAAACCTACATAACCGGCACCCTGGGCTGGCTCCAGGGCCAAGGGGACAATTGACATAAGGACCTGTGAATGACATGGCTACTCACCCAACCCACACGCCATCATGAAGTACTTCTGGGGAGTATGAGGAGGCCGTCATTTAATTGCTTGCTGCAGGGCACTGTGGGGAATTAAAATGCCAGCCGCTTATCAGAGCACTGAAAAAGGGTGGGGTGGGTGTGCAGGGCAGTAGCAATAAATTCTGGGCTACAGCCCAAAGTAGGCCAATTTCATTTTTGGTGTTATTATCAACCTAGAGTACACTTGCTGGCATAGCGTCTATCTGGCCTTATATGCTGCTTGCCCTGTGCCAATCTTACATATACTTGCAATGAATACAGAACTGCCTGTCATTATAGGGCCTGTGCAAGAGCCTACCAAGAACCTATGGGTTTTAATATTTTCAGGCTATTCCTGCAAACCTCTTGAATGATTTTTACAACCTATATCTGCTTAGCTGTGCTTTTACTGCTAGACTTCCATGTGCCTGACATTTTCCCGCTCTGTAATGAATATACATGTGAGAAGCATTAAACACTTTAATCTTTACTTCCTCACTGCTTGGCTGTGGCCTCATTTCCACCCAGCGCTGGTGGATCTTCCCTCAGCCTTCTGCTAAGGGTTCCAAGCCCCTCTGCGAGGCTCCCAGTTCCAGCCAGGAGCTATCATGGGATGCCAGCTGAAAGAGCGCAGCAATGAATTTTCTGTTTCCTCAAAGTCTGCCCATGTCTGAGGCTCCAAATGGGATCCGTGCGAGGGATTTGGCTTGGCACATGATTCAGCCTTGAATTCCATTCATTTAGTCACAAAAAAGTCCTGAGCCTTCTGCAACCAAGGTCATAGGGGAAAGCTTCTGCTGTGTTTGAGAAATTATGACTCAATTACCTGAACCACTGTGACCTTGAAAATAATAGGGGAAGAAAAATCTAAAGGCAGCCCAACTCTCATTTAAGGATTCAGTCAGCTAAAGCCCTTTTGCACTAGTCTGGCAACAGAAACTCTGGACCCTTTATGTTACTTCATATTTCTGTGAGTAGAGGTGCATTTTCAGGTGCATTTTAAAATGCCGTTGTGCCCCTACTTCTGCCCTGTGCTATCTGAAGAAAACCCTTGACTGTTTTTCCCTGCATGAACAGCATGAAGACAAGCTCCAGAGAGCCAGATCAGGTATAGGGTTTGAATCTGGATAAAATACTGCAGAGAGCCATGGCTGCTTCACTGCGGTTCCCCAGGGCAGCTACTTGCTTTGTCCATGCATCTTCTTCCATGCAGTGGCTACAAGCATAAAGTAAAGGTAAAGGGACCCCTAACCATTAGGTCCAGTCGTGTCCGACTCTGGGGTTGCGGCGCTCATCTCGGTTTATTGGCTGAGGGAGCCGGCGTACAGCTTCCGGGTCATGTGGCCAGCATGTGAACCAGAGCAGCGCACGGAAACGCCGTTTACCTTCCCGCCGGAGCGGTTCCTATTTATCTACTTGCACTTTGATGTGCTTTCAAACTGCTAGGTTGGCAGGAGCAGGGACTGAGCAACGGGAGCTCACCCCGTCGCGGGGATTCGAACCGCCGACCTTCTGATCAGCAAGCCCTAGGCTCTGTGGTTTAATCCACAGTGCCACCTGGGTCCCTTGCTACAAGCATATATGCCTGCTAATGTTATCACAATATAAAATCAGTATCATGTTTCAAGGAGAGAGGAGATCCAAAATAATCATTATTTATTACAGCTTCATTCTGCCGTTCCTCCGCAGAGCTCAATGGTGGCTTATGAACTTCTCCCCCCACCCCCATTTTATCCTCACAACAGCCCTGTGGTGTAGGATAGAAAGAGAAGTGAAGCCAGAGGGTTCCACTTACTTCCCTTTGACGGGGGCAGGGGGGCGGATACATTGCCACCACCTCAAGTGGGCAGCCACCTTCCCCACCCTCCAGCAGTTGTTGCGAGCAATGTTCTCCCATAGCACCATTCCCACTGTGCTGCCTTGAAGGAGGAGAGACTGCTGGGTTAAGAGGCTACTGGTTGCAGCTCTGGCGCTGCTCTCAGTTCATGAAAAGAAAGTAACTGGAACCCTTTGCTGCCTCCCCCCCCCCCCACCTCCAGGAAAATGAATAGTCCAGCCTTTGCTGCACTTCCAAAGCTTCTCTTGTCTCCCTGCTTGGGCAAGGAAGACCTGCTCCACCTCCACGCCTGAGTAGAAAGACTGCTTTGAAATTGCAGATTGCGCCAGCTGTCAGTGGATCTGGCCAGCCCCACCCAAATCTGCTCTGCCAGGAAGCTTGGAAGCCAGGCAACCTCCCCGCCACCCCAAAGTGACATCAACTTCAGGTGGGGGAGGAGGAAATCACCTGGTTTTCAGGTGCTCCACAGGTAGCCCCCCCCCCCGTGGAGTCATCCAGATCCCCAACATGACGAAGGGTGTGGGAATGATGCTAGAGATGCACACAGTGCCGCCTTTAGCATATGCGCCACCGGGGTGCAAAGATCTGCCCAGCGCTCCCAAATTTACTTTAGCCCCCAAATTAAATTTTATTATGCTTATGTCAGACACCACACTTATGCCTTATCACTTGTTTACAAAAGAAGGGAGAAAAAAGAAACAAACTTTTTTATTTGCTCATTTATTTACAATAAACTTATACTTAAGTATGCAACACCACCAGACTTAAACTTATAAGTAGTGTTTAGGCACCTACTTAGGAGAAACATCAGTCGTGTCAAAGGTGCCGCTGCCGCATAGCAGCTCAATACAATACGTAACATAATATTTTGATGTAAGAGTTAATTTCATGTGCACAGCGCCATTGTGAATTAAAAGCTTTGGTAAATTTATCTTTGGTAAATGAGCGCACAAAGTCGAAAGTCCTTTAGTGAAACGGTAGGTACCGTATACATTTCGGTAATACCTAGGTATGTATGTATTTTGTTTTTTTAGCTTGATCAAAATTATTTATTATTTCACAGCAGGTAGATAGTTAAGAGCTTAGGCGGCTTCAGTGGCGGGCGGCGGGTGCCCCCCAGAATTCAGCACCTGGGTGCCCTGCTCCCCTTGCACCCCAGGTAAAGATGGCCCTGGATGCACAGGAGGAAAAGATCCATTGGCTCCATTCCCTCTTCATATGGGGAGAAGAATGAATGAATGGATCTATTGGAAATGCATGACTGGACCGTAGAACATACAAGAATATAAGAGTAGCCTGCTGGATCAGGCCAGTGCCCCACCTAGTCCAGCATCATGTTTTCACCGGGAAACCAGGGAGCAGAACATGAGCCCAAGAGCAACTCTCCCCTCCTGTGGTTTCCAGCAACTGGGACTCAGAAGCATGGCTGCCTCCAGATGTGCAGGCAGAGCATAGCTATTGTGGCTGGTAGCCATGGGTGGCCCTCTCCTCCATCTCCTCCTCCATCTCCTCTTTTAAAGCCACCCAAGTTGGCCTTCCCTGCCTCCTGGGGGAGGGAGTTTGATTAGAACAGAAGAATAGAATATATTTTATTGTCATTGTCCCCTTCGGGACTGCATGAAGGACTTTCATTTTCTCTATCCACTTTCTCACCTTTTCTCTAAACTAAAAAGTTCTGAACACTGCCAGCTCTCATCACAGGAGCGTCACTCCACCCCCTTGATAAGTTTGGTGGCCCTTTTCCGAACCTTTTCCCACTCTAAAATATCCTTTTTGAGGTGAAGCGATGAAAACTGTTTACAAGTACTCCAAATGTGGTCACACTATAAGTTTGAATATTGGCAGTTTTATTTACAATTTCTTTCCTAATGATCCCTAGCAGGGAATTTACTTTCCCCCCTCACCACTGCTACACACTGGGTCAAGGTCTTCATCAAGCTATTGACTATGACCCCAAGGTCCATCACTTCCAGTTCAGACCTCATGAGCGTGTATGTGAAAGTAAGGTGTTTCTTTTTTTTGCTCCAACATGCATTACTTTACACTTGTTAACATTGGTGTGCTTTTGCCACTTAACTGCCCATTCATTCAGTTGGGAGAGGCCTTTCGGAGCTCTTTGTAATCACTTTTTGATTACAAAGGTCATGTGGCCAGCATGACTAAGCTGCTTCTGGCGAACCAGAGCAGCGCATGGAAACACCGTTTACCTTCCCGCCGGAGCGGTACCTATTTATCTACTTGCACTTTGACATGCTTTTGAACTGCTAGGTTGGCAGGAGCTGGGACCAAGCAACGGGAGCTCACCCCGTCGCGGGGATTAGAACCGCCGACCTTCTGATAGGCAAGCCCTAGGCTCTGTTGTTTAGCCCACAGTGCCACCTGCAAATAGTACTAGTTGTGCCCTAATTTGGATCAGAACGGTGGCCCTGTTGGAATCAATACTCTGGCATGGGTTTTTGAAGTTCCTCATCCAAAAAAAGAAAATAGCTTCAAAAGCTTGTTTAACCAATTTCTGATTATATTTTGCACCAGTTTAACTTATACTCGATCTTTTCCTTTTCACAGCCTTCCCATCTCCA
Source organism: Darevskia mixta (assembly GCA_034641385.1). Classification (NCBI taxonomy): domain Eukaryota; kingdom Metazoa; phylum Chordata; class Lepidosauria; order Squamata; family Lacertidae; genus Darevskia; species Darevskia mixta. Next base: position 3,348,297 of record JAWWNH010000130.1, read on the forward strand.
TAGATTTCTCCTCCTGCCCACTGCAGGGTAGTCCCTATTGCACAGTGTCCCATTTTGTTAGCTTTTGACGGTATCTGGTTTGCTTCCAACTGGGGCCAATTAAAAACTGATTCTCAAAAAAACATTTCAGACCATGATAGTCACATGCTTCAATCAAGCTATACTAAATTTTAGCTGGTTAAAAAAACAACTATTGGTGTGTCCTGTTTGAAAGGCCGTGATTTAGGATTTGGCTCAAATTGAATGTTAATGTTTGTATTAGCTTAGGGGGAAATAGTTTAAATCCTGATTATAAACACATTTACAGCCCAATCCTATGTGTGTTTACCCAGAGGTAAGTCCAACTGAATTTACTTACTCCAAAGTAAATATGCATAGGATTGGAGCCTTACTTGTAGTTCCCAATAAGCAGACAGTTATATGGCACTGAGGGACAAATGCAGCTATTGTGTTGCCAAAGCAAATCTTCTCTTTGGTGTGCATGAAAAGGTTATTATGCAAAGGAGCAGTGTATTATGATGCTTACCAGATAAGAAAATAATATCTCCATTGATGTATCTGGATGAATGAAAATGTCTGAACTGTACATGTAGACTAAAATGTTTTTGCTGGTAGTGGGTCTTTTCCTTTATTTTTCCCTTTTTTTTTTATAGAAAGGCACCTCTCTTGGAATTACCACTAGCTTTACCGAACATCCTATGTTCTTGAGAGGTGATCACATTTCTTAAAAACAGCTTCTTGAGCAAACAGTGAGGAATGTCATAAAAATATTATACCCTGAAAAGCTATGAAGAATGGCTGCAGGAAATGGAGTAAGTTCCAGATCTTTGTTCTGCAGAACCTCTGCCTAGATACTTTTCACACTGGATGCATTCAAAGTAGGATTATAGTTTTTGAAGTTAATTAGATCTGGCTCCCTAGGAATCATTGAAAGAAAGACAAAAGAACTGCATTTGGCTTCTCATTGTTTAGGCTGAATGCTTTCCTTAATAGAATGTCAATGGAAGCATTTTTAGTTTATCAAGGCAATCAGTCAAAACATGCCCCAGGTGCATTTTTGTCCTTTTCAGGAAGGTCCTGCAGATCCCAGTGCAAACATAAAAGAATGATAAGCCATCCGTGGTGCCAGTGCAGAGTGTGCAGCAGCTGGATCAATCTCACCTATCAGCTGACTGGTGGGGAAGAGGGAACAGGAACAAATCAATGCCCATGCCTCATCCTGAACAACTGATTGGCATGACTCCAGCTTTTCTGACCAGGACTGTGCATGCATAGCCCCATCAGCAGCTAGGACTCAACCACAATTCCGCTTGTCCCATGCATAGAAAGCACGGGTCTGAGCGGTTTTCCACTTGTCCTGCCACTTTCCCCTGGGAAAACCTGCTCTTTACTGCTGAATTGGAACAAACATCAATCTGCAGAAAACCCAGTTGACATTTGCTCTGCTCCAACAGTAAAGAACAGCTTTTCCCAGGGGAAGTGTGGGCAAGCCCCTAGTTTGGGAAAGGGGATTCTCGCCCAGCACTCATTTGTGTACAGTAAGTGCTTTTTATCCGTCAATGATTAATGAGCAGAAGCCTGTTCTTCAGCGGTATCACAATTGCAGTGACTGTTGTCTTGAGTGCCGGGAAAATGCCATCTCTCTAAATGAGAAATGCATATTTGAAAAAGATAGCTGGGTTCCAGAATGCTGTGCTGTGAATTTGTTGTACTTTTCTAGAAGGCCTTCTAGCAACTTATTTTAACTCTCAATGAGTCAAATGTGTATAGCTGTGCATAGAATTGCTGCTTAATAATGGAGTGATTTTGCCCTCAAAGGCTTCAGTTCTGAATGAGAAAACAAGACCTGTCCTGGGCCAAACTATTTATATTATTACAATTAACACTGACCTGCCAGCACTTAAGTGGACAGGTACCACTGTCAGGGGAAATGGTATGTTCAGCTTCAGCTCACAGACAGAAAATGTAATTAGAATCAATGTATGGATTTAATCAAAACAGACTAAAATTGGGATCTTCATTTGTTTTGTCTTGATTCATGCCCTGCCAGTCTCAGTCACTTTGATCACAAAATTCCTTTTCACTGCAATTTTGAGGAAATTGGGAGAAGACACATAAAATGGATTGGAAAATTTCGCTCGTACTTTTAAAGAATATTTTTCTGTAAGGATTCAGTGTTCTGTGACCAAACAGATTTATGGCATTTCAATTTCAACCAGTACTAAATCGGAAACCAAACTAACCTGTCACTAAAAAGTAACATGTTGACTCATGCTGACATACATGCCAAAACTTATAACAGGCCTTGGAAAGAACTCTAAAATCAAGATGCTTTACATCTGCTTCCTATTGGGTGCTGGAAGATACAATCATGTGGCTCTATTTTTGGTTAACAAAAGGAGTTAGCAAGAGTGGAAAGGGATAAGGCTTCTTAAAGCAGCAATGAGCACTTGATAACAAATCCTGCCCAATCGCTTCATGCAGGGCTCCTGGTTGTGGATCCTGCCCCCAGGACCAGAGGCTGAGTCCTCCTGCCCTGCCCATTCGCTTTCCATTGGGACGTGGTTGGCCAGTGGCTGCCCAGATGGGCCTTTGGTCTCATCCAGCTGCAGGGCAAATTAAAATCTACATTATGCTCATTTGCATGCAACAATTATATACTGACACTCATTCTTGTTTAAGGAAAGGACATGTGTTGATTACACAGCTTTACTGTTAAAAGGATAAGAGGCACCAAGTGGGGCTTTCAAAACAGTGTCAAATTTCTGAAAACAGCACCCTCTAATCTGGAACCCATTCTCCCACCCCCCTCGAGTTGCTGCTGTCAGAAGAAGAAGAGTTTGGATTTGATATCCCGCTTTATCACTACCCGAAGGAGTCTCAAAGCGGCTCACATTCTCCTTTCCCTTCCTCCCCCACAACAAACACTCTGTGAGGTGAGTGGGGCTGAGAGACTTCAGAGAAGTGGGACTAGCCCAAGGTCACCCAGCAGCTGCATGTGGAGGAGAGGAGACGCGAACCCGGTTCACCAGACTACGAGTCTACCACTCTTAACCACTACACCACACTGGCACCACACAGAGGCTAGTTGTGACTACTCAGTAGTAAGAAAATGGACGCTTTGCCTGCTCAGCGGAATTTTCACTCCTTCTGGCCTGACGTGGAGTGCTGGGCTGAGCCCAAGGGAGCTGGCACATGCCTAACCTTTTGGCCTGACATCACAACAACCTTCCAGTGACACAGAAGAGCAGCTAATAAAACAAGAGTTATGAAAATGGCCACTATTTTGTCAGGGAGGTGAAGTTCTCCCAACAGATTTTTCTCAGAAAACTTTTTTTCAGAAATGTCTGCCTGCTTAATGTCGAACAAAACTATTACACCCAAACTTCCCAGAAGTTGAAATTAGGAGCCACTGAAATTCTCTTTATAAAAAAGATATCCCCATCCTGCACCCTATGAAATTTGTCAGAAAAACATTTTCTGTGAAATTTGGCTCAGCTCTAATTAAGACACAAAACTGGTCTGGATGGAGCTACCTTTTTCATCTGACACAGTTTATTTCTCAAATTCAGGATGCACGAATGTGTGTAATGTCACGTGTGTGTGACACCCCCCCCCCCCAATGTTGGGCGCCAATTGGCACCTCTGACTGTGGTACTTCTGCCTGATTGCTGACCCCAAGGTTGACTTCCTGGGACCTTGGTGAACCTTTTGTCTGAATTATATCTCTCACAAAGTAGTCCCAATGGCTTGGCTACTTGATTGTTCTTCAGGACATGGTTAATATTAGGTCTGACGCTATACAGACCTAATGAATTAGATCAAGGTGGCCTTTTCACCTCACCAAAGAACACAATAATCAGACGTGAATATGATGCAGAGGAGATCAAGGCTGAATTATTCAAAGACAAAAGATCTCAACAAAGCTGTCATTCTAAGTTGCTTTCCCTCTACATTTGGTTACCTAAAGTCTGGCTTTCATCAACAGCTGCCACTGTTTCTAAACAACTTTGAAAAGCAAGCTTGGTACATTAAATTCAGGAGTTTTATGCCTTAAGCTTTTAGTTATAACTTGGTGTGCATTTAATCATCAGAATTCCATGTGCCTTACACTATCGTGAGCAGGTTCTCATGTCTAATTTTCTTTGGACTGATAAGAAAACTGTTGATATTTGAGTCAAGACTGGTTTTTTTTTATTCTGGCGTGAGTAAGGGAATAAATGAGGCCATAGCTTCCATTCTTTCTCGTTTCTCTTTCTCTTTTTTTGGGGGGGGCTGAGCTTGGAGAACTTGAGTAAACTTATCTTTCCATATATTCGGCATACAATGTACATTTTTTGTCAACTGGCTTTTCATACAGTAGCAGGAAACTCAACATCACCCCTCAGTCCTCTTGCAAACTTAATGTGATGGATTTGCTGCAATTTCGTCTTTCTGCTGTAAGTCTTTGGCCAAGAGCTCATGTCTAGATGATGATGGTATTGATGTTTACTATAGAACAGTGTTAAGATGTACAGTACAGGAGTGGCTAGAGCCCTGATCCACAACTAGTGTTCAACTTGTATTTGAGAGCAAGTCCACTTGAATAGAATGGGGCTTGTTTCTGTGTAAATATGGGCATGATAAGCAAAGGTCTGTTGCTACAGCTGCTTCTCTTTCCACATCCCTTTTAGATGATACCTTTTTGGGGGGCAGGTTTGGCTAAGAGGCTTCCAGCTGCTGACCCCTAGTTAGAGTACTTGGAGCTGGACCAAGACATCCCAATAAAGAGCACCTCCTTTAAAATGCAACTCTTTGTCTGTAAAATAGGGGTGAAAATGAGCTGGTCAGGGATTGGAGGTTTTTAAAAAGAAAGGATTTTGCAAGTTTAAAACAATAAAAGCCAGATTAGAATGTTCACATTATGTCAGCCCAGAGCAAAAGCAGGAAAAATCCACTCCAGCCATTCCTTCTCGACATGAGCGTTTGCCTGAAGTAGTTGATCTTGTGCCCCCAGTCAGTTGAAGGAAGAGAGCAGGACTTGCTGCTGGGCGTTTATGTCCAGAGTCTGGAGGCAGACTACGTATAAGGGCTCCAAGAAGATAAGGGTTATTAATGTGCAGACCCTCCAAGGGTCCCTATTTTCCATGGGCGTCCCTGATTTAGAGAAGCCGCCCCAGTTTCTGATTTGATCCCAGAATGTCCCGTTTTCCTTAGGATGTCCCTATTTTCATTGGAGAATTGTTGGAGGTTATGGAGTTATGCGACCCCCGAGCTGTCTGAAGGCAATTCTGTATAAGGAAGGGGTTTTATGTTTAATGTTTTATTATGTTTTTATATATGTTGGAAGCTGCCCAGAGTGGCTGGGGAAACCCAGTAAGATGTGTGGGGTATAAATAGTAAAATTCTCATTATGGAATGGGACGTCCCTATTTTCATTGGAGAAATGTTGGAGGGTCTGAATGTGCAAACCTGAAGGCTCCCTCTCAGCCTTCACTGAGCTTCCCCTTCCGTGCTGCAGGCGCTAAGGGAAGGGGCAACCTGTTGGGGAAGAAGATTGGTGTTATGCGCAAATATAGCTTCAGAAAAGCGAGACTTCACTGTGCACATGTCATTAGCCTGGCTAAGCTCTCTCAGCATTAGCACTTTAAGATTACTGTCTTGTAAAAGGTAATAACATTATAAATTTGCTATTGTTAGGGAAAGGTGTGGATAAAGAATGGCTAAGCTAATGTTATTTGTTTTTCAAAATCACCCTACACCAAACTTTTTACCACTTTCCAGTTCTTTTAAAAACAAGCCCCTGAAAAGACCCTTGTTTCTATTAATATCTGTGCAGTTTCAGCTAATTATGAACTCAATGGGTTTAGACAGAGCAACTCTCTTTCATTAATATATACCAGTTTAACAGCTCACACCCTGTTAATCTCTCCAACCCTCAACCTGGGTTGAAGAACTACAACTTGCTAGGATGGGATTTCTGAATGGCTCTAGGAACCCTCTAGTGGTTCGACATTGAAGGCTGGGAAATGAGATTTTTTTGTCTTGCTTATTGTGATTCTTAGCAGAAAGCATAGGCTACGGTCAAAAGAGGAAGCAAGCAGCACCGTCTTTTGCCAATGCTCCAATTTCCTAAGTGCCCCATATTTTAATGCCAGCAGAGTGTAATCATAGAATCCTAGAGTTGGAAGAGACCCCAAGGGCCATCCAGTCCAACCCCCTGCCAAGCAGGAAACACCATCAAAGCATTCCTGACAGGTGGCTGTCAAGCCTCTGCTTAAAGACCTCCAAAGAAGGAGACTCCACCACACTCCTTGGCAGCAAATTCCACTGTCGAACAGCTCTTACTGTCAAGAAATTCTTCCTAATGTTTAGGTGGAATCTTCTTTCTTGTAGTTTGAATCCATTGCTCCGTGTCCGCTTCTCTGGAGCAGCAGAAAACAACCTTTCTCCCTCCTCTATATGACATCCTTTTATATATTTGAACATGGCTATCATATCACCCCTTAACCTTCTCTTCTCCAGGCTAAACATACCCAGCTCCCTAAGCCGTTCCTCATAAGGCATCGTTTCCAGGCCTTTGACCATTTTGGTTGCCCTCCTCTGGACACGTTCCAGCTTGTCAATATCCTTCTTGAACTGTGGTGCCCAGAACTGGACACAGTATTCCAGGTGGGGTCTGACCAGAGCGGAATACAGTGGTACTATTACTTCCCTTGATCTAGATGCTATACTCCTATTGATGCAGCCCAGAATTGCATTGGCTTTTTTAGCTGCTGCATCACACTGTTGACTCATGTCAAGTTTGTGGTCTACCAAGACTCCTAGATCCTTTTCACTTGTACTGCTCTCAAGCCAGGTATCACCCATCCTGTATTTGTGCCTTTCATTTTTTTTGCCCAAGTGTAGTACTTTACATTTCTCCCTGTTAAAATTCATCCTGTTTGCCTTGGCCCAGTTCTCTAATCTGTTAAGGTCATTTTGAAGTGTGATCCTGTCCTCTGGGGTATTAGCCACCCCTCCCAATTTGGTGTCATCTGCAAACTTGATCAGGATGCCCTCAAGCCCATCATCCAAGTCATTGATAAAGATGTTGAATAAGACTGGGCCCAAGACAGAACCCTGTGGCACCCCACTAGTCACTTCTCTCCAGGATGAAGAGGAGCCATTGATGAGCACCCTTTGGGTTCGGTCAGTCAGCCAGTTACAAATCCAATGAATGGTAGCATTGTCTAGCCCGCATTTTACCAGCTTCTTTACAAGAATATCATGGGGCACCTTGTCAAAGGCCTTGCTGAAATCAAGATAGGCTACATCCACAGTGTTCCCTTCGTCTACCAGGCTTGTAATTCTGTCAAAAAATGAGATCAGATTAGTCTGACATGACTTATTTTTCAGAAACCCATGCTGACTTTTAGTGATCACAGCGTTCCTTTCTAGGTGCTCACAGACCGTTTGCTTAATGATCTGCTCTAGAATCTTTCCTGGTATTGATGTCAGGCTGACTGGGCGGTAAATGTTTGGGTCCTCTCTTTTCCCCTTTTTGAAAATAGGGACAACATTTGCCCTCCTCCAGTCTGCTGGGACTTCACCTGTTCTCCAGGAATTCTCAAATATTACTGCCAGTGGTTCTGAAATCACCTCTGCCAGTTCTTTTAATAATCATTCTTTTAATGATTAAGGGAGTGTCCGACTAGGACTAAGGAAACCTTTGTTCACCTCCTCAGTTCCCTCGCTAGGTGACTTCAGGCTGTTCATTATATCTCAGTCTATCTCACAGTGTTGCTGTGAGAATAACATGGTGGAGGGGGGTCCCAGCAACCCACACTACGCCACTGTCCACTACTGTGTTACATCCAAATCCAGGCTCAGGGTGGCTTGCCTCTTTCCAAATAAACCATGAGCTGTAACCAAGGCTTGTTCTTAGCTTACAACCAGTGCAGTGGCAGACCTTGGAGTCTCAAATTTCAGTGGTGTCCCGTGCTGACTGCTGCTTTGGGCATTTTTAGTACCCTATCCTGGACTGTTTAATCTGTTGCTGCTTTAGTGTTTAGTTTTCATTGTTAATAGCCTCTTGTTTTTATCTTTTGTTGTATTTATTTTATTATTGTAACCAACCTTGAAAAGTCTCTTGATGATATAGCCCAGGGGTTGTCAACCTGGTCCATGCAACCCACTAGTGGGCGTTTCAGGATTCTAGGTGGGCAGTAAGGGGTTCTACGGCACAAGCTGAATCCTCCTTCCATCTAGCACTGGTGGGTGGTAAGGAAATTTTACCATCAAGAAAGATGCATTAGTGGGCGGTAGGTATAAAAAGGTTGACTACCCCTGATATAGGGCATAAACATACTGAATAAATGAATGAATCAACTTGGCCAGGGATCCGTGGCTCAGAATGTGCCACTTCAGTGATGTCAGCAGCACACAAACAGGTGCTGGAAATCCAGTTTGAATGTGACCCTTAAAGAATTCAGTCTTTGAGAGAATCCTGATACAAAATGACCTAATCTGTGCTTCTTGCATTAATATGCACATTGGATTTTAGCTATCAGCCTTTCTCTCTTTCTTTCTCTCTCTCTCTCTCTCTCTCTCTCTCTCTCTCTCTCTTTCTTTCTCTTTCTTTCTTTCTTTCTTTCTTTCTTTCTTTTCTCTCTCTCTCTCTCTCTTCTCCAAACACTGAGATGCAATTTTTGACCGTTTAAAAATTACTAAGTTATGCATTTAAATATTATTTAGAGAGTAAATATCCATTTAAATAGGCATTTTGAGAAGAATGTTTGTTTTTAAAATACTTAACAGATCCATGTGGAAATGAAACAGAATGGAATTATGGATAAAAATACATGAAAGGGACACAGACTAAAAATAGGCAGAGTTGTCCATATCTGTACTAATGCCAAGTGCACAGATTAAATATGTGGGTAAGAGATTTTTGCACACCTGGCATCAGTTCTCAGTGGGGACCATTGAAAACTGAGCAAGCTATAATCTGCATGCCCCACCCGCCCTCTGCACATCCCACCATGGATTCCATTTCTTGGTAATTCTAGAGTGTGATGAAATCCAGGCAACTGGTGCTTTGCTTAGAGAAATGCAATATAGGTTCTTTCTTTCTTTCTTTCTTTCTTTCTTTCTTTCTTTCTTTCTTTCTTTTCTTAGCAGTCTTCAGCTCTTCACTTTATGAAACTTTAATCATAAAACAGGAAGAAAAGACTGCCATTTATGTTTATGTTCATTCTTCATATGTGCAGCTGGAAATGAGCAGCTCAAAAACTACTACCAGTCTCGGAGTTTTGTTAAAAATGAAAAGCAGAACCGAAATGCCAACGTCAGTCAAATTGTTGAGAGGAGCATCACGTTCCTAAGTAAAAGCTACAGACAGAGCAAGCCAGACGCCAAACTGATTTTATTATGCCTCCAGTTTAGCATAAATAGGCAACTGTCAAAATACAGAATCTTGTCATTTGACAAACTGAAATTCCACCAAACTGAATTAAGCAGAACAGAGAGTCGTTTGTAGTTTTGACAGGCCTTCCCTTCCCTTCCACAAATTTAGGCCTGTTTGGCAGAGGGCACAGGTTTCAAATGAATGAAACGTGTTGGAACAGAATGAAGGAAGGATCGGAGGAATCCGTAACATGTGCACTTTATTAATTAAAAGATACTGACAAGCCCAGAGTGTATACAGTTCACAGCTCCAGCTGGACTAGGGGGCATCTTTCCACAGATTCACCGTCCAGCTCCTGGACCCACAAGGCTAACAAATGTTAGGAGAAATTCTAGAAAAGTTTAGGCTGTTTAGTTCTGAGAAGGAGAATTGCTTGTTACAATTGATTAATGGTTGTAGAACTTCCTTTTATTCTGCCATTTACTTTCATATCTCACTATGAACACTTTCACATTAAGCACTGAGGTTTTTTAACTTTCCCTGTTTAGGGAAGTTTGATGTTTTATTGTGTTTTTAATATTCTGTTGGGAGCCACCCAGAGTGGCTGGGATAATAATAATAATAATAATAATAATAATAATAATAATAATAATAATAGTTATTACCAAATTTGTTAACCGTCCTGGGCATTTTGTTGAAGAGCAGGATACTAAATATCTAAGAAACAAGCGGATTAAAGCTGCAATACTCTGTGTGCACTTACTTGGAAATAACCCTTATTGAATATAGTGGGACTTGCTTCTAAATAAACATGCATAAGAACAGGCTGCAAAAATAGGAATTGCCTTGCTGGTTCAGGCTGTCCTTGCCTTCTGCTTTCAGAAGACAAATACCTTTGGGGAACTGAGAAGCAGAGCTAGCTTCCCTGCTCCATCTCCTGCTGCTGAACAGGGCTGGCCCACCCATGAGGTGGACTGAGGCAGCCGCCTCAGGTGGCAGAATGCCTGCTTACCCCGCTGCTGCCACCAGAGAAGGGAGAAGAAGTGGCGGCGGCAGCTTCTGCCGACATCCTGTGAGAGTGCCGCAAGATCCTGAATGAAGCCGCTGCGGTGCTTACCAGGGGGTAAGTGAGACTTTGGAGGTGGGGGGAGCTTGGTGAAACAGGACGGGTTTCCCTGGGTGTCATTCAGAGGCAAGCTACCTCTGAATCGGAGGCTTCCCTTAGTAGCTGTGCAGAATAGCCACTAAAATGCAGCTCTCCTCCAAGAAAGCATTCAGCACCCAGTTCCACTTTAAGGGTAGAATGTGTCTGTGAAACATTGATGTTTAATTGACATTTTTCTTAAGATTAAAGAGAGTTAAAGTAATGCCATATAACCACTGACTGATTGATATTTAGAAAGATTTATAGAACATTCTCACAAAACTCTCTAAACAGATTACACACTAAAATTATGACCATAAGATGATGATAATTATTCCATGGACTTCTTATGACATACTAGTTCATCCCATAAAGTTGCTAAAGAAACAGCCACCATCATCACTATTCATGAAATATTAGTTTTCATAGTAGTCATTGTGGAAAAACCTCAACACCCCCTAAGCCAGTTTGGGGAAAGCCCCATTGCACAAGTTGAAGTCCTTACATGGGCTTCTGCTGATGGGACTCATTGACTGAATCTCACCCCCAGTCCAGAAAAACTCTTCCTGAAGGCTCTAAGTTAACTGAGAATATAATCAAGTGGGCTGATTGACATTGCCATAGTTTACCATTTGACAATGGTTACTGTCAGATGACAGAGTGGCTGTGTGAGATCATCATAGTCATCATAGACACATTATTAAATATCTTTTATGAGAATTTATTGCCATAGTGAAGCTGCATTAATCAGTCTTAAGGGCACTGCTAGAGACTAAGAAAGGCTCAAAGCCTGTACCATGAGTAAATTGTTTTGAATGCAAAAATGATTTCAGAAGAGAAAAGGGTAAAGAACTGTTTTACTCCAGTTTTTAAAAGCTGGAAACTGAACTGATTAGGGGCATGCTTTTAAAAAGAAATTTGAGTAAAAAGTTTACATTTGAGACGTTTCCTAAGCAGCAGCTTTATTGATAATAAGTATAGTCTGAGTCTATAAAAAACCTGAGACAGCTAAAAATAATGATGAAAGCATTCTGGGGAAACATCTCTGTTTTGGAAAGGAAACAAAAACTTTAAGCATAAATGCTGAGAAACAAAATTACATTTAATCCCGTAAAAGTGTCCATGAAATGTGAAGGATTTTTAGAAATGTATTGATTCCTTATGGTCATCTGATTCATGTGATCTTCTACACATCAATTACTCATCGGGGTTACTGCATCAAGCATCCCAGATAAAAAGTTCTAACTGCAATAACCTCAGTATAAATATATGTTTGTACAGTTTATAAAAGTTTCAGTGTAACATCCAAATTACTTGCATCCTCAAATTGCTGACCCCTGCTAAATAATCCTCCATCTTTCCCCTTTTAATCTTTTTTATGTTTTCCATGTGGATCTTTTGGACCTTCATTGGGTTTTTTGTTTGTTTTTTTAAAAAAGATCTCCATTAGAACAAGTAATGCTACTATCATCTATCTATCTGTCTGTCTGTCTGTTTATCTATCTGTCTGTCTGTCTGTCTGTCTGTCTATCCATCCATGAAGCATTTTTTTCTCTAGCAACTGAGGGATAGGGAATGTGGGAACACTACAGAGGGGTGAGGGAATGAGTGAGGGAATGAGTGCACCCACAGATGGCTCTGCTATTCCTCTTACCAGTCCAGCAAAACATGAATCCTGGCAGCTACATTCTTTAGACAAGGATATTTTAAGAAGCAAAGAATTGTAAAGTTGGACAGGACCCCAAGGGTCATCTAGTCCAACCCCCTGCAGTAGGAAATTGGGAGTAGGAAAGAAGCATCATAAATTTTGAAGCAACAAAGTTCAAATTGCTGGTGAATCCCATGGCATGAATAGCCAGCCGCTTAACTTAGGAGAAACACAATGGGTTCCTAGAATCATAGCATTGTAGAGTTGGAAGGGACCATGAGGGTCATCTACTCCAACCTCAACTAAAGTGTCCATGACAGTTGGTCATCCAACCTCTGCTCAAAAACCTCCAAGGAAGGAGAGTCCACCACCTCCTGAGGAAGACCATTCACTGTTGAACAGCTCTTACAGTCAGAAAATTCTTCCTGATGTTGAGTTGGAATCTCCTTTCTTGTAACTTTCAGCCATTCATTCAAGTCCTACCCTCTGGAGCAGGAGAAAACATATAAGTTGATGTTCATTGGCAGAAAGCATTTGCCATTCCTTTATTTCTGGAGAAAAGCACAACATGTCAGAGAACCGGGAAATGTCCCTTAAAAGGTAGTGAACTTATCTAACCCAGACTTTGCGTGATGCAGAGGGTCCTGGAGCACATCTATCTAAATGTTTTTCTCCCACTATCCACATCTATAAACTATTTTGTAATGCTGATTGTGAGGAGTACAGTTAAGCCTGTCCTAGATAAGATAACTTTGTTGATTACAGAAATGTTTTTGTTCTACCCACATTCATAATATGTCCCTCAGCAGAGCCCTATTAACCTAAAAATACTATATATAGGGACAAAAGTCCTAGAGCTAGTGACAGATGAATAAGTCTATATATTACTAAGTCTGATGTTCCCATCTCCTAATTTGACCTTTAAATAGTGTGGGCTGCTTTCAGCTTGTTAAAGAAAAAGGAAAAAGTTTTTCGCTGCTCCTGTTAATCTAATCATACAATCTTCCACCAAAAGGGTTACATTCTTAGCTATTCCAGTTTAGTTTAGCTCATCTGGCCTGATAATTTGTCTCTATCAGCGGTTTGGATCACTTTAAATCAGTGCCATTCTCTAGGATGTTTTCTCATCCTATTAGTTCTTAAGGACTAATTCCTGAACCATTAGTTATTAAGGTCTATTCCTTTCCTTGTCATTCACTCGCTTTAGAATGATAGAATCATAGAGTTGGAAGAGACCACAAGGGCCATCCAGTCCAACCCCCTGCCAAGCAGGAAACACCATCAAAGCATTCCTGACAGGTGGCTGTCAAGCCTCTGCTTAAAGACCTCCAAAGAAGGAGACTCCACCACACTCCTTGGCAGCAAATTCCACTGTCGAACAGCTCTTACTGTCAGGAAGTTCTTTCTAAAGTTTAGGTGGAATCTTCTTTCTTGTAGTTTGAATCCATTGCTCCGTGTCCGCTTCTCTGGAGCAGCAGAAAACAACCTTTCTCCCTCCTCTATATGACATCCTTTTATATATTTGAACATGGCTATCATATCACCCCTTAACTTTCTCTTCTTCAGGCTAAACATACCCAGCTCCCTAAGCCATTCCTCATAAGGCATCGTTTCCAGGCCTTTGACCATTTTGGTTGCCCTCCTCTGGACACGTTCCAGCTTGTCAGTATCCTTCTTGAACTGTGGTGCCCAGAACTGGACACAGTATTCCAGGTGAGGTCTGACCAGAGTGGAATACAGTGGTACTATTACTTCCCTTGATCTAGATGCTATACTCCTATTGATGCAGCCCAGAATTGCATTGGCTTTTTTAGCTGCTGCATCACACTGTTGACTCATGTCAAGTTTGTTGTCTACCAAGACTCCTAGATCCTTTTCACTTGTACTGCTCTCAAGCCAGGTGTCACCCATCCTGTATTTGTGCCTTTCATTTTTTTTGCCCAAGTGTAGTACTTTACATTTCTCCCTGTTAAAATTCATCCTGTTTGCCTTGGCCCAATTCTCTAATCTGTTAAGGTCATTTTGAAGTGTGATCCTGTCCTCTGGGGTATTAGCCACCCCTCCCAAGTTGGTGTCATCTGCAAACTTGATCAGGATGCCCTCAAGCCCATCATCCAAGTCATTGATAAAGATGTTGAATAAGACTGGGCCCAAGACAGAACCCTGTGGCACCCCACTAGTCACTTCTCTCCAGGATGAAGAGGAGCCATTGATGAGCACCCTTTGGGTTTGGTGCTTTATTCTTCAAGTGCATCACAGACTCATAATCTAATCTATTTTTTTAAATAAAAAGTAATCTGAGATAACATCCTCCCAGTTACAGTCTCCTATAAACCAGCTTTGCAAACTGCCAGTTAGTAAGTGCATCTTCTCTCCTGATATTCTGGGTAAGAAAGTTCGTGAGCTGGAAAAACTGGAGCCACTGTGGAATGCCTCCCTCTACTAACCAATTAATTTCCCACAACTGCACTTATTCATTTGGGCATTGGTCTGCCTGCCAAAATGGTTCTTTGGCAATTCTCAAATGTAGAAAGATGACCATTCCTTCCAAATATTTAATTCCTCTTGAAAGACTCCAGAATTCCCTACTCTTCATAATCTGAAATGAACAATGGCTAACCAGCTGGCAGCCCATGAGTCTACCATAATAATCTGCATTTTAATTGGTGCTGTTGTTACAACAAAATTTTAAGCCAGGGATGATATACGTGTCTTAAGGACATTACAGCAAGAGAGGAATAGAAGTTGGGTGAAAAGGGCATTCCAATGGTAAGGTAAAGGTAAAGGGACCCCTGGCTGTTAGGTCCAGTTGCGGACAACTCAGGGGTTGCGGCGCTCATCTCGCTTTACTGGCTGAGGGAGCCGGCGTACAGCTTCCGTGTCATGTGACCAGCATGACTAAGCCGCTTCTGGGGAACCAGAGCAGCGCACGGAAACGCCGTTTCCCTTCCCACTGGAGCGGTACCTATTTATCTCCTTGCACTTTGACGTGCTTTCAAACTGCTAGGTTGGCAAGAGCAGGGACCGAGCAACGGGAGCTCACCCCGTCGCAGGGATTCGAACCGCTGTATGTGATTAGAGTATTGGTACCAGTAGAACGAAGGTTCTGGGGATGAGCATAAATACAGAGAAGCAAAACTAGGAAGACATTTAAGTCAATAACAACAACAACACACAATCCTGTTTTGATCCTGGATTGGGTCAACAAATTGGCTTGCATTACCAGGTCTTGGTAAACTGGGAAGAACATATCTGTCTCAGTGATGTCCATCTGGTTTCCCAATGTAGCAACATGGTCTTGCTGGTAGTGAATTGCTGTGGTCTTTAGGGTGCTCATCTCCCAGAGTTCCTACCTGGTTGAGCCACAGTTTTGAGCATCTGTGCCTGATGCTGAGTATTCAAAACCGATTAAGGATTCTGTGAATGTACAGACCACCCTGCTGACTAATGGTCTTCCTGCCTGAACTGGCAAGGTAGTGTTGCTGCCAGCCCTGTGGTTCTGGAGACCTGAATATCTATGCTGAAGCTGCTTTGTATGGGATTTTATGGCTATCATGACAACCCTGGGGCACTTCCTCTCAATGTATTATTGGCCCAACACATGCTGTGGACTTGGTTTTCCGTTCTCAAAAGAAATGTTGGCAACATTCATTGGGCTCTGGCCCAGAAGTAAGCTTTGGGAGTTGACTATTGCTCACCTCCTAAAGAGATGTGAGCAGTGGTGTTATGATAGCAGGACTTAGAGGGCAGAAATTCACTACCCCATTCAACAAAATGAGCAGAGCAGCCACTCCAAATATGAGAAGTAATATACATTGCTATATATTACATCTTAAGGTGAGGGGTATTCAGTTGATTCAGAAATTTCCTAACTCAAGGTAGGCATCTGATGTCCTCACATTCTTCTCCATCTTGATCCAAACGGAGGAAAAATTCCAGGCTGAAGCATTCTGCCCCACTTGGCAACTCCTACCCCAAGGAAAATGTGTTGGGGGCAAAGCTGGCCTCTGCAGAGGACTCTGTCTTGCTCTGCTAAGTGGCAACATGCTTGGTTGTTTCTTTATAGCTTTGGATAGGCTTGAAATATGAAGCAAATCATTACTGCTTTTTCAATGTAACTTGCTTCATTTTGGAGTCCGACTGAGGTGAGCAAAGGCAAGCTCACCAGCCAGGCAAGGGGACGGTGAGCTGAGATTTTGTAGCGAATCTGATTGAATCTAAAAGCTTACAAACTTGTTTGTGACAGTGGTGGCAAGGAAGAGGCAATTATGCAGAGGCAAAAACAACTTACATGTTATTGTGACTTTATTGGATTTCTTTGGCATATAGGAATTGATAGCACTTTTCAGTTGATTCAACAACACTTACATGTCACCTCAGATTCTAGGAACCACAAGTTTCAGTCCAGGGTTGCTCAAAAGGACTGCCCACTTGGTGTATGTTCCTGGATGCACATTTGTAGAAGCATCCAGAGCCTTCAAGCCAAACTACAGGCTGCATGGTGTAGATTGGCCTCTTCCATCTCATTGCTCGGAATCAGACAGTTGGAAACTGTTTTCTCAAGACACAGGTTGCTACCAGTAATTTCCTGGAAGTTCAAAAAGTTCCTGAGTTGCTCCTTAAAGCCAAGAGTTCTGCAGTGTTCTCCAGTGAATTGCCAACCAAAGTTGGAAACATTAACAACTATATAGGATGCCTGAGCAGAGCTGCCACTGAGCCTACAGAGCATTGAAGTTCTGCTTAAACCTTTATTTGAAGTTCTGCTTAGATCATCTGCTGGCTTTCTGTAATTGGATGAATTGTATCATAGGAGCAATTGTAAGCCATAAAAGCGCATAGCTACAAAATCTCTCAAGTCTCTTGCCATTTTCTTTGAACATAATATGAACGCTACTGAGAACCGCAAAGGTTAATCCATTACAACAAGGCAATTAGATTTAGTGACTGTTTGGAAGATAAAAGCAGTGAGTCATAATCAATCCAGAGAAACCCAGACATGATAAATGTCTACAATTTCCTCTTACTTCATCGAGTTGAGTATGACAAAGCATGTTAGGGTAGAATGATTATAGTTTTGTGTCAGAAATGTAGGAGAATTTTTACTTTTATTAAACAAGTTACTTGTGAAAAAGTAATCTGCCTCCAGATGGTTTCTGAATTTCACTCTCAAAATTTGACAGACACTATGTGGTAAGACACTTGGTTTTACCAAGGGGTTGTGATGCAAACACATTTTATCTATAGTCCAAGCTGTATGAAATGTTGTTCTGGAATTAAATTCTTGAACTATCAGGCACGTGAAAATGCTTCTCCATGGCTCTGCACTATGGGCCATACTTTAAAGTTACAATCCTATACATTTGTACATGGGAGTCAGTCCCATTGAACTCATTGGGGCTTACTTCTAAGTAGGCATGCATAGTATGAGCAAGTATGAGCTGTAAGTTGCATCACAACAGTTTTCTGTGCTAATGGTTTTCTCCTTGTGGATAAGTCTGCCGGAGCCCCCAACATGCAGACATGAAATGGTGGCATCTCTGCAGCCAAAGAGCAGTTGCCACAACAAAAATGAGACAGAGCAGTAGCCACAAGAGATCCCAGAAGTCTTGCAAGAGGCCTGGGGCATATGCAATTTCTTGTGCTGTATTTGAACTGGGCAGAGAAGCAGCCAGGGAAGATTACCTCAAATCCTACCACAAGGCCAGCGCAAGGCTTAGAGAAGAGGAGAAGGATTTCGATGTACTGTCACCCCTTCCCAAATATATTAGGGGCTTTAGCTTGGAAGTGTCTTGAGATGAAGAAGGTGAAAGCAAATTATGACAAAGCTTCGAAAGCACTGTTTGCTGATGTCATAAATGGCATATAATCTCATGCCGGTGCCCATATCTCATCTCGGGTCACAAATTCATTTCATGTGCTTCACTTATATCCCTCAATTTATGTATGTTTCTCATATAGAAAGATATAAACAGGGGTGACCCATCACATTTTGTCACCTGAGGCAAAACAGGAATGTGCTGCCCTCTGCCCCCTGCTTCCCCTGTGCGCAGCTGCTGGAACATACCCCATCTCACCTGGCCAAGCATAAACCTTTGGCGAAATGCCTTGCTTTGTGCCCTGCCTGCCACCATCAGAAGTGCAGCTGGCAAGGTCATGGGACGGGACCTGCCCAGCAGTGGCACGGAGGTGGTAGAAACCCCTCCCGTTGGAGCTTCATCCGGCCTCTCTGCTGTGGGCAGTTCATTGAGCCCTGCTTTATTTTATTAGGGCTTTGGACTTGACTGAATTACTCTCCTGGCTCCCTATTATATTTTGTATAGGGAACAGATTGTTGGTGTCCGTGTTTTTCTGCTGCTTTGGGTGGTTTTTATACTACTTCTGTGAGAGGGATGTATATCCTCCTCAAGAGTAAGCATCCGCAAACACCGTTTGCTAAACTAATGGCTTTATTTACAGCATCAAGCACATCGGGTATTACAATCCGTCATCCGACTCCTCTGTGTCAGATCC
The DNA here is from genome assembly GCA_034641385.1 of Darevskia mixta. NCBI lineage: Eukaryota > Metazoa > Chordata > Lepidosauria > Squamata > Lacertidae > Darevskia > Darevskia mixta. The sequence goes on from JAWWNH010000130.1 coordinate 3,366,966, forward strand.
CCTGAGTACCGCTTTTCGGCTCCGCCCCCAGCATAAGAGCTTTGCAAAACCCAGGCGCCGCCTCTCCTCTTTCCGCTTCCGTCTTCTGGACCTAAGAGGGGCGGCGCTTGCCCCTTCCCTTTCACTTTCCTCCTCCATGCTGGTTGTCTCCGATGCTCTAGCAGGATCTTCGAGCCTCACCTCCTCCCCGGTCTCCATTTCCTGATCCCCGCCCATTGGCTGCACTGGAGCCCCGGCCGGAGGCACCTCCCATTGTCTCATTACTGCTTCTGGCGTCAACGCGGGTGGTGCTCGTTCCTCGCCCTCACTTCGCCACACCTCCTCCCCCACTTCTGGTGTCAACAGGGGCGGTGCCTGTTCCTCGTCCCACATCTCCAACACCTCCTCAGGTGTAAGATGTGCCTTCCCTCGGCCACCTGTGTCCTCAGACACTGCCTCGGAACCCGACAAGCCCCTGACAACTTTACTGTCATGGCATTGTATTTCTTAATTATATTTTAACTTTGTGTTCTACTTTGAAGGCCCACAGACAGAGAAGAGGCCTAGAAATATTAATATAAATAAATATAATGTACATATGGTGTGATTCAACTTTCAACCATCTGGATAAGTTCAGTTGTTCATGTTAACCAGCCAGCTGATGACAGCTGAAACCACTAGATAGATAGACAGACAGACAGACAGACAGACAGACAGACAGATGATAGATAGATAGATAGATAGATAGATAGATAGATAGATAGATAGATACATAGATACATAGATATAGATGGATGCAGGATTGATGTATGGTGGAGAGACTGAAGTTAGAGGAGATGGCAGAGTGGAAATGAATGGGGTGAAACTTAATTAAAGAGGAAGTCTGGGGCAGACAGGTGTGTAATGAATCTGAAGGGGTGGATTTGGAGGCGTGCTTCATGTTTATTTGGTGGTATAAATTAATGTTAGAGAAATTTATATAGAGGTTATTTGAGGAAAACTGTTTTGCTTCTCTGCTGTGAAATCATTGTACTGCTGGAGAAGAAAATGGTGGGTTAAAAGGAGTATCTTTGTTTATTGGGACTCAAATCTCACTTTTGGCTTGTTCTCAGGTGAGTTTCTTGTCTCTAAGAGTCACTGGTTTGCCTTCTGTGAAATAGGTGCTTTGTTGCAGTATTAAATTTTCAAACGGGTCATACACCCATTTAGTGACAATGCTCAAGGAATTTCTCTAAATTCCCTGGGCTGGAAACATTTGAGAGCCCTGCTTTAGAGCAAGCGGAATGTCCTAGTGTAGTTGGAAATAAAACAGTCGACTGAGCCCATAGTGCCAGAAAGGGGGCTGATATGTTCAAAAGATATTCAAGCTGCCACCTGCTGTTGACATGGGAAAGGGAGAAGAGGCTCTCCACTATTGCGGAAAATAATTGAGGAGACTGAGCGGAAACTGGAAAGGGAAACAGAGATGGGAGAAAAAAGCAAAAAAGACTGAAGGGGGATTTGTAGGGTTCTGATAATCTACAGATTAAGTTAATGATATAAAAGTAAGATTACTGTAATAAATCATTATAACCATCAGTTTCTTATGGACAGCAGATCAGAAATAAGGCCAGAAATAAACCATACAGTATACCACAGTCTTTTAAAAGTACAAAATAGGGAGGAACCTTTAATAAAAGAAAAACAAACAATGGGGAATTGTCTTGGTGACATCTAAAAGAAACAATTGACAGGATAGCGTATTCTAAAAGCAATTTGATATTAAATGGATAAAGTGCCTCTTACACTGAAGTTAAGACTATAGTTCTAGGAGGACTGCAAACCTTCCTACATCTTTTATGGAAGGACAACACAACTGGCAAGCTCATCTGCATGAAAACTTTTGCCACAATAAAACTCTCTGTGTTTACTTATTGATTTTTTTTTTTAATGGAATCTGATAACATCAGAGGAAGACAGGCACACATATGAAGTTTTGCAAGAATATATATGAATAAGCTCCTGTGAATAAATTTGTAATTTCAATGTCTTTTCTGTAATCCCACTACATTAACCACCTAATTTCAAATTATGCATGTTGCAAGTTTCTGAGGAAAGGATTAAAAATTGAAACAGCAACATTATTAGTTCCTCTATGTTTCATTTGATACACATTTCACTGGAGCCAATTCCCTTCATTCCACAATTGTTAAATGTTTCCATACTTTCAAAAATATCTGAGGTATGCTAAGAGCAGTCTTTGTGTAATGCATGCAAACTCACTTTCTCCTTTAAAAGTTATTGGAAGTTCTCATTTGGGGAAAAAATACTATGCTGTTATATATTGTTTCTCAAATAAAAAGCAGCAGAGGAGGCAGGTGAGAAAATGTGCTGTGCTGCATATTGGGGGCGGGAGGGGCAGACCATTGCATGAAGTGTGTTTTTCTAGGGTTCATTGCCAAAGGCAAACTTTCACTTCTGAAGGACAAAGCTCTTGTGTTCCTTCCACACTGGGAGAGCCAGTGTGGTGTAGTGGTTAAGAGCAGTAGACTCGTAATCTGGGGAACTGGGTTCGCGTCTCCGCTACTCCATATGCAGCTGCTGGGTGACCTTGGGCTAGTCACACTTCTCTGAAGTCTCTCAGCCCCACTCACCTCACAGAGTGTTTGTTGTAGGGGAGGAAGGGAAGGGAGAATGTTAGCCGCTTTGAGACTCCTTCGGGTAGTGATAAAGCGGGATATCAAATCCAAATTCTTCTTCTTCTTCCTTTTTACCTCAGTAGAAGACTTCCTGGCATTTCAGCTTTCACATTGTGCTTGTATTGGACATGCCCCTTGTTGCCATCCACCGCCTCTAAGTCATGACTTGCTGGGAGCAATAACTATAATCTTCTCTTGACATTTTGATGTTTTTAAGCACCTCAAATATATTTAGAGCTGTGGAATTCATGCTTGGCCACATGTTTGGGTTGACAACGTGTTAAACCTTGCTAAGGCAATACTTCTCTATGCAGCTAGCTTTCATACCAAACAAAATTCTGCAGTAATTGGATGCCCCACTTGAACAAAACTGTTTACAAGGAATAAGTCATTCCTGGCACCAAGAAAGTGCAAGACCCACTTCAGCTCTTCATTTCTCATAAAAGTACCCCCAAACATGTGTCTTCTATTCTCATAAAACTATGACTTGTGCTTTCAGCCGTGGTTGCTTCATATCTGCATCCTGTCATTATCATGCTTACCAAAATACATAGTTGTGTTTGGCTGCAATACACATCTGCAGCCTGGAAGTCTAAAACTTTCACATAACTTTAAGATGCTTTGGCCTCAAACAAGCTGGGATCAGGATGAACACACGATGCCAAAACTAATTTTGATGACCTCACTACATGAATTTGAGGTCTTTGGAAGGGGAGGGGGAATAGCTCAGGAGAAGAGCATCTGCTCTGCATGCAGAACGTCCCAGGTTCAATCCCTGACATCTCTGGGGTAAGGAGGGAAAGACTTCTGTCAAAAACCCTGGAGATTCATGGCCAGCCAGCGTAGACCAGACAGAATGAGGAAGACCAATGCTCTCCCTGGGCGAGGAAGCTTCCTATGTTTCTATTGTGTGAGTAATTATCCATATTTCACTTGTTGAGGAAATTTCTGCTGTTGCAGGTACTAAGGAGAAAAGGGATCAGTTACAAATAATGGTGTAAGGAAAAAACCTTGAAGAAAGAAAGGTCTATTATGTGAACATGACAGACTGAAATATCATTGACTCTGCCACACATAAAGGTCTGGCCACAGTGTTATGCCCAGGGCAGCCATTCTTTGTAGAGTCGGAGACAATAAGCACAGGTAAGGGTGAAGACTATGGGTTTTATTGGTTGCACAACAAGTATTAGACAATAAACCTACCCAGAGCCTAATCAAGTGAAGCAAGGCAGACTACTGAGCACACACTGCATACTCTGCTCCAGACTACTTCATCTGTCAGGGAACCCTTAGATGAACTCATTCTACCTAGTTACAGGTAGGTAGCCGTGTTGGTCCACCGTAGTCGAAACAAAATAAAAAATAAAAAAATTCCTTCCAGTAGCACTTTAGAGACCAACTAAGTTTGTTATTGGTATGAGCGTTCATGTCATGCCTGCATGGATCACATGTCAGGGTCCCTAAAACTTTCTTATCATTGGGAGTACTCCTTGGTAAAAGGAAGGGCCACTTGTATGGAAGGAATCATGGCAGTTCCAAGGGCTTTTATTGGCTCTTTGTCAACAGAGATTGCAGCATAGTGTTTGATGATAGCCAAACATATGTTTTACTGTCAACTTTCACTTCAAAGAAGAAGTTGAAATGAAAGGATTAACCTCTTATTACGTTGAAAGTTGTTTCTTGTGGGGTTGAAGGATTGCCTTGTGAGTTGAAGCATCTAGACATCGAGGACATCATATTGCCCAAACTATGCTGCAGTCCTATTATGGACAGTAAGACTGCTAACACCTTCCTTTCATAATTAGTTTTGGAACAATAAAGTGGAGACAGGAGATTGAAGATTTTAAGGTGGAGTCGGTGAAGATATTAAGGTGGAGACTGAACAGTTAATAAGACCAAGAACATTCAATATGGCAAATACATTGTTGGACATTCCATTGACTGTTGGCATCTTACAGCAATTATTGGATGAGCAATTAAAAGAGATTAGAGCTCAAATTGATGAAATGATGATTGAAAACAGACCAAAGAGAAGGATGAAATGGAAAATGGAATTAAAGAGGCTTTGAATAACAATATCAATAAAGGATTGCCAGAACAGGAGAGTGAAATGGTAGAGCTGAATGAAACAGATGGTGAAATGGAATAATCCTTCACACAGGTGTTTGCAGGAATGAAACAGCCAAATGGTGGAGCTGTGATGCTGGAGGAGAGGAATGGATATAGAGTCATGGATAAAGAGATGGAGATACATCCCAATCTGGCACTGATAGAGAAAGAACTCTGTTTACAACTAGGTGTGAACTCACAGGGAAAAGCTATCAAATCTCTGGTGCTTTTCTTGGAAAAAGAATGACAGAAGGGATAAATTTTAAAAAGAAAAAAAGATGGAAAACTATGATAAATGCAACAGAAAATGGAAACGGAAGATACAGAATTGGGTGCAACTTAAGGAATACATAGCAAGAAAAGAACTATGGAATACTATTTCAATATATGATCACAGCATAGGGACTATTATATGGACAAAGGTAAGAAGACTTATTATTGTTTAATATGGAGGCATGGTTGTTGAAATTATTGGAGGCAAAATTGATATGTTTGATTGGAGAAAAACCATTACTGACTAATAATAATAATAATAATAATAATAATAATAATAATAGGAGAACCCGTTCTGGACTTTCTGTTCGAAAATAAAAATGAATGAATTTCAGACATTTGGATTTTAAGATTGGAAAAATGCTACTTCATGGAAAGCGGAATAGTATGTTATCCAGGAGTGAATGTTTTAAATAATTTCTTTTATGTAACATACAGACAGGGACGCGGGTGGCGCTGTGGTCTAAACCACAGTGTCTAGGGCTTGCCGATCAGAAGGTCGGCAGTTCGAATCCCCACGATGGAGTGAGCTCCCGTTGTTTGGTCCCTGCTCCTGCCCACCTAGCAGTTCGAAAGCACGTCAAAGTGCAAGTAGATAAATTGGTCCCGCTCCGGTGGGAAGGTAAACGGCGTTTCTGTGTGCTGCTCTGGTTCGCCAGAAGCAGCTTAGTCATGCTGGCCACATGACCCAGAAGCTGTCTGCGGACAAACGCTGGCTCCCTCGGCTTATAGAGCGAGTTGAGCGTGCAACCCCAGAGTCGTCTGTGACTGGACCTAATGGTCAGGGGTACCTTTACCCTTTACCTTTAACATACAGGCAAAAAAGTGTAAGTCCTTTTTATTTCTCTTTTTCTTTCCTCCTTTCCTTTCTTTTTTAAATTTTCTTTCTTCTCTCTCTCTCTCCCTCTCCCCTTTTCCCCCCTTCCGTTTTCCTTTGGTGTCCTCTGCTCTGAGCCCAAGGATTACACACACAAGAAGTTGGTGGATGGTAGGTGGAAGGACCCTGATAATTTGGAACCTGGCTACAATGATTTTATTTACTGTCAAGGCAGCAGATCAATCCTGAAGAGCAAATGTAGTATATTGGGCAGCTTCTCTAAATTACTCTGGACACATACAGGTATCTGTTTAAGAGCATGTGTGCAGTTCATGAACATTTATTCCATAATGAATTTGTCAGGGTGCTGACCAATGGTGTCAGTCCATTTGCACAATAGATTCCCCCTTGCTCTCCACCCCCTGCAGCCCTCTATGCACCCCAAAAATCTGCTATGAAGGATTGGGGACCCCTCTGGAAATTTATCGATTTCTCAGATATCATTGCTACAAGTACAAATAAAACTAGGCATAAGTTAGGTCCTCTTTGTCACCACCTGCTCTAACATACCTATATGTGTGCTACCTGTAGTTAGATATGTGGTGTTCTAAATACTAAATGTGTACCATCAAACCCAAAATGTAGTCATGAATAAAAATGACCCTGGCCACTTTTGCAGCTCCCATGAGATCTGCCCTGAGGGAATACAGCCCGTGATATAAAAACAGGGCCATCAAACCAGTGGCTTCATTCCATGTAAGACAGTTTCCCACATTATAATAACTTTACAGTGAACAAATAACCAGAAAATATTTAGAAAAAAATATATAATTTAAAAAAAGAACCATATTTTATTTACACCCACAAAAGGCCAGTATAAATATTGGCACATCCAATTTTGTGGCATGTCTCTTGCTAATCTCCCGGTGAGGAGGTTTATCTGTTGAGTCTCCAGACAGCCCAATGAGCAAATTTAGTAAGGCATAAGGAAGTGGGTATTATTATTTGTTAACAGGCATGCTAGTCTTCAGAGGAACTCACTATGCTAGTCTTTAGAGGAACTCACTATGTTTACCGCAGTCATGTCCATTTCTCCACAGAAATGTCTTCCTTCAAACTTCATGTGGTAATATGCTCTTTCTACAACCACAAAGATATATTTTTCAGTATTGTCTAAGACTGCACCATGTACTATGAGACTGACTGCCAATATCCAATTTTGAAATGTCTGTGAATCAGATTACTGTGGTGTAGCATTGTTGACAATTCAAGGCAACATTAGTACGTGAAAAACAAATCTAACCGAATACAGGTCATCTTATAAGGGGATGAGTCACCCATTCAACTTTTCTACACAGAAAAGGCATATTTGTACATATTAGAGAATTGGACCTCCGTTCAATTACCTTCTTCTTGACGTGCAGATTCATGTTGTTTATAATTGGCTATTATTATTATTATTATTATTATTATTATTATTATTATTATTATTATTATTAAATGGCATCTTATATTTGGGATAATGTTATAAATAGGGATGGGCAAATCTGTCAATTGGTTTTTCTCAGTTTCTCATTTTTCCTGTCTTCAGTTCTTCACATTTCTACAGCCGTTTGCAATTTTAAAAAAAACCATCAGCATTTTTATGCAGATTTCTTTTAATATGCACGTTTTAGTATATTCTCCTTAAGATACACATTTGCAAAACACTTTCCCACAATATGAGGCATTTTCACTAATATATACAGTTCTATATGCATTTTGCATACATTACTTGGCCGGAGAAGCACAATGCAAAATTTTGAAAGATGGCTGTGCTTTGGTTTGTATATGTTTCAGAAAGTGCAGATTATCTAAATTCACTTTTAAATGTGAACAGAATTGAATTTCCCCCCATTCCTAGCTGAAACCTCCCAGGGAAAATTCCTCTCAGCATCTTATGGATGTCTTTTTAGCATATGGGATGGGACTATTCTTAATTTTGTAACAGCTTGTTAAACAGTCTTTATATAGGGATTTAAATCTTCCATCTTCTTTACTAAGCCTTTTTTCCAAAATGAAAATGGAATCAGTACAATCTTCAATCCACCACAAGCTTGCTCACTCTTACCCCTCATGAAGTGGCTAAAATGGAGATTTTGGTTCCACCAAGAGTAGAGTGGCAGGTCTATTTATCGCAACAAGTCTGTTGCTGTGACATCATTGTTCACACAGTACTGCAATATAATTGAGTAGGTCAGTGGTTATTCCAAGTTTCACCCATTCTTGAAATCCACCCTTAACCTTCCAGAATGAGTCTTTTACAGTTATATGATTCACGTATTAGGTAAAATAAACACAAAAATAATGTCAAATTAAAGCAAAACAAAATAGTGTGGAGTTAAATTCAGACTGACACTGAGCAAACAGTTCTGGCTGGTATCGTTATACCCTTTTTGAAGTCAGCACGAATAGTGAAGTATGGCTCCAATTAGTTTGAGATTGGGGGATCTTAACAGGACTGGCTCACGGAAGCCTGTACCTCACAAAAGCTGACTACCAAACGTCTTCAGAATATTATAACCCACAGATGTACTGGAAACACTGCAACATGGATTCTGAAGCAAAGAAAAAAAATGTTTAAGAAACAAAAGTGTAAAAATTGTATTGCTGTGATGAATTGGAAATGTTCAACAACCTTTTTTTACTACTGATATACTTTTTGAAATGTATATGAAACTTTCAGTTGCCCAAAAGAGTGAATAACCCCCCCCCAATGAAACAGTTTAGTAAGACTTCATGTAAGTTTATCAGCACCCCACCTCCCACAGCAGTTTTATAACATTAAATGTCCAGGGGAGAAAATGCAGGCTGAAAACATCGAATATTCACTCTAAATTTAATAGCTTTGAGCTAATGTGCAAGTAGGAAGATGTAGCCAAACCAGGTTCGAGCTTGCCAACATCAGGGACTGGGTGCTCAGAGCCAAAGAACAATCTGAGTAATTGAAGCTGTCTCCATCCAAAATGAAAAGAAATTCTAGAACTAAAGAGCCCTACTTTAATAAAAGAGTTAAGGTGCTTACTAACTCATTCATGCACCAAAAAGCATGAAAATTGTTAAGTTAAGAAACCCACCTTACCTTTTGTGCCATGTAAATAGTAAATGTTCAAGAGCTTCACCTAAAATGTAGCCTCCATGCTCCCACACTTTCCCTTTGACTTTCAGAGTCAACCTTTTTTCTCTTCAGGTTGGGGAACTGCTGAAGCTCAGGATGCTATGAGCCATGGCCACTGTCAGAGAAAATGGCACCCATGATGGGCTTTATATGGTGGGAATAAGGTCGATAGAATTACTTCAGCTAGAGAAGAGCTGTTTCCCCTGGGCTCACCACAGGCCACTAAAGGGAGCAGCTGTGGCATCAGGAGAGCTATGGAGATGCTTTAATATCACATATTCCAGTAGGATAGACGATATAGTTCTGTCTGGCTAAGGTGGAGATGCAGTTAGCTGCTCTTGCTCTTGCCTCTCAAGAGGAAGAGCTCCAAGTATATCTGCTGTCATTGGGGAAGCATGGAGAAAGAGGAGGAAGAGGACATGGGTCAGCAACCCGAAAATTATCAGTCTAACCTGAAGGAAGATCAATATGTCAGCAGAAGAAAGACAGTCTAGGAAATGTGGAGGTTCCTCTCTCCACACACCCCCTCCTCATGCAGATACAGCAGCTGCAATGTGAGTTGTGTTGCACTCTGGCACTTCCAACATTATTTAGGTGTCTCAGATGACATATTGGTGTCTAGGACATTGTTTTGGCTGAATAGTTTGTGTTTGTTGAAGCAGCAGCAACGGGAGTCTTGATAGACCAGTTAGGAGAGAGGTAGAATGGGCCCTTCTGATTTCAAATTAGTTTTCTTCTTCTGACTCCCCGCGTTCATGCAAACCTCCTGCTTCGATCACCTCCCAGCTTGTATCTTCTGCAGACAAATCATCAGTGTCCCACCACCACTGTCCTGGGTCGAAGTCTTCTTCCTCTGTGTCATTCCTGGGGGATTCTTGGGTGGGCGTCTCCCCCCACTCTTAGTCATCCAGCCAGCCCCTGACACCCAAGCAGGCACTGGAAATCTAACTGTAGACAATTTCTTCCAAAAATTAAAACACACACACCCTAGAGACAGAGTTGAAAAGCCAGGGTATGTCCTCAGCCCCTCAGCATACCGCAGACAGATGAGTGTGCGTCTCCCTATTTTCCCCACCCCAGAGTGGTACCTCTACGTCCATAGGCATGCATTCCTTTTCTCTTTCCCTGAATCAGCAATAGAATGGAAACAATGGTCTGGAAGTCGACTGGAGAACGAGACATACAATTAGTTGGAAAATAAAAAACAGCTGGCGAAATATAATAGCTGTTATTCTGAGCACATGAACCTGAAAAGATACTGTTTATTTTATAAGACAAACAACATTTGCCTTCTGTTTGATCTCAAAGAGCATCTACCACTGGAAGTTGTCCATTCTCATTTAGTCACTTTGTTGCTGGAGCAGGCTGTGCAGAAGCTATAAACACAAAGCACAACATATCGCTTTCCATGTTAATTTGACAGTAAACAGTACTAATTTGACTTTGCAGCTGTTTATTGATACCTAACTAATACAATTCAGTGCAGAGAACAGTAGCCAGTGAATTGGGACTGAACAATTTGAAATCCAAAGGAGCCAGGTTAGCCACAACCTCTCCTAAAGAACTCTGCATGCGACACCATGGGTTTGTGGCTTCACTTCAGCAGTGCTACAAGAGGTTGTTAAATATTGTTTGACATCTGTAACCCGGATTTGCCTCCTATGCCTTTTAAGGATTGTTTGGCTTTTACCATGAAAGCAAAATTCTGCTTCTAGTGTTGATGACAAAAGGGCATCTTCCACTGAGTCAGCCTTAGACAATATAAAACTACTGGCGCGTCCCCCATATGGGCAGGGAGGATAGAGGGGTCGAAACCAGCTTGCGTTTGAGTGCTCCCTTCCTGTGGGAGCATCCTGCACTGCTCCAGTAATGTATGAAATGAAGAAATCATACAGAAGAGATGGAACAGAAGGAAAATCCTCACACCAAGCCTATTTAGAGGGTAGATGTTGTCACTTAAGCTCTTGGCTGACTTTTAAATCTACCCAAAATACTATTTAGGTCCAGCCCTACCATCATCAAAGGTGAAAGCATACCTGTGCCTCCTTCTGCCACCAATCAACATTGTGCCATAAGCAGAGAACAACTGAAGCAATTCAATGGAAAGCTCATTCAATGGACAGCAAGTGCCCCAGGGTATCCTCCCATCACCACCAGCCTTTCGCCAATCTGGCCTGGGGGAATTCCTACCTGATCCTAAACGCAGCAGCATCAGACTCTGAACATCTGCTGCATCTGCTTTAAGTGCAGTCTCTGAAGTCTAATCTCTGGAAAGCTGATGTACCATCACTGTAAATAACTTTTTCTATTTATTTTGTTGCTGATCGAAAACTAACACATTCTTTGTCCTAAACACCTGATCTCTGCTCACCTCCTCCTTCTCCAGCACTGAACTTAGTTCATAGCGGAAATGGGAGCAAAATCACGGCACAGCCAGGGCAGGTTATTGTGATTGTCTTTGTATAGGATCCCACTTGGTTTGTATTCAGTTTGGAATACAAACCAAAGGAGGTGGATTTGACACCCGCTGAAGATGTGGCTTTCTTCTCTAGTGAAACATACCTTCCAACTGGTATCTGAAGAAGTGTGCATGCACACGAAAGCTCATACCAATAACAAACTCAGTTGGTCTCTAAGGTGCTACTGGAAGGATTTTGTTTGTTTGTTTTGACTACGGCAGAGCAACACGGCTACCTACCTGTAACTATACCTTCCAACTGCTAGTCAAAGCTACCCAATTTTGGCTTCTCTTAACACACCACCATAAAATTATTTTCCACCTTTGCTATCACAAGAGACTACCAAGTTTCTCTATATTCCTTTTTTCTACCTGTCAGCGAATCTGCGTGTTTTGCCTAAGAATGGAGGCAGGCTTGGGTTATAGTCATCCCTTCTGTTTCCAGAGATTAGTAGTTAGCTAGTGTTATCCTTCTTGCTGTAATCCATGTTAATGTCTGTTGCCTCCTTCCAAATTCATTTCCCAAACACTCACCAGATGCAAAATCGTGGGTTTCAATTATTATTATTATTATTATTATTATTATTATTATTATATGCCAAGACTTTCCCTCTTGTTGAATTTTTATAGTAGTGGTCATTCAGTGTGTAGAACCTGTAGAATGACCAGAGAACCAGGTCTTCTACAAGGGGTCAGCCAGTGAAAGCAAGAAAGAAAGCAAACTATAATTTCTATACTTTCATTTTGCATTTGTTGTACCCTTCACAAGACATGAGTGTGAGTGATAAGGAGAATGGCTTCATTTGGATACATTTAGATTCCTGAATAATATCATTAGCAATGCATCTGGGATACAAGATAGATAATAAAAATTACAATGCTTCAATATTATGAACAGCACAGTAATTTCGGGGTGTTTCTCCTATTCAGTGAATTCAAAAGATGCATTAAAATTTGGATTTATCTAGATACTTAACATTGTTTTATCGGATATATTTTTAGGATATTATATCCCTAAGAACAAAAGAGGATGAAAGACATGTGTGGAAATCTCTTGCTGCAAATCGGTGCATAGTCCTGTATAAGACAAATAAGAACATAGCAAATGTGATCAAAGGCCATAGAGACAGCCAGACTATGTTTACGTTCCTCCCATATATACTGGTTACTGAAATTCATTATATTTTTATTTCTTTTCTTAATAGTTTAGACAAATGTGTCTAGCCCTAAGATAGAGAAATGTGATAGTAATCATGGATTTATCCCTTTGTGTAAGTGGTTGCCAAGTTGCATGAGCAGAGCTGTGGACATCCTGCCCCGTGGGCCCAGTGTCATTGCGCAGCATGCTGGAGCATTGGCCAAAGGCCCTGGACTGCAAGAGGCCCTGCCCCACGGAGAATGCCCTCTTGCTCTCATTGCTCTATGGACCTTAGCCCAGCACACACTGTTTGGCTGGCTCAGGTGTGGCTGGAGGGGCTCTAGGCTGGCATAGCGGAGGGCCCCCAGAATCAGGCCTTTCTGCTAACTAAATAAGAAGAGTCTGCTGGATCAGGCTCATCCAGCATCCTGTTCTCACAGTGGCCAACCAGATGCCAGCAGGAAGCCTGCAAGCAGGAAATGAGCACAACAGCACTTTGCCCACCCGCAATTCCCAGCAACTCCCTGTTCTGGGAGTGGCAGTGGAACATAGCTATTGTAGCTGTTATTGTTTAGTCGTTTAGTCGTGTCCGGCTCTTCAAGGCCCCCTGGACCAGAGCACACCAGGCACTCCTGTCTTCCACTGCCTCCCGCAGTTTGGTCAGACTCATGTTGGTAGCTTCGAGAACACGGTCCAACCATCTCGTCCTCTGTTGTCCTCTTCTCCTTGTGTCCTCCATCTTTCCCAACATCAGGGTCTTTTCCAGGGAGTCTTCTCTTCTCATGAGGTGGCCAAAGTATTGGAGCCTCAGCTTCAGGATCTGTCCTTCCAGTGAGCACTCAGGGCTGATTTCCTTCAGAATGGATAGGTTTGATCTTCTTGCAGTCCATGGGACTCTCAAGAGTCTCCTCCAGCACCTTAAAAGCATCAATTCTTCGGCAATCAGCCTTCTGCTATTGTAGCTACTAACCATCAATAGCCCTCTCCTCCTCCTCCTCCTTCTCCTCCACGAATTTGTCAAAAACACTTTCAAAGCCATCTAGATTAGTGGCCACCACTGCTTCCTGTGGGAGGGAGTGCCCTAGTTTAGTAATGAGCTGTGTGAAGCATAGCTGTCAACCCTCCCTTTTTTTACGGGAAACTCCCTTATTCCAATGCCGTTTCCCGCTGCTATCCCGGATTGTTGATATCCCTTAAATTTCCCGGATTTCAAAGGAAGCAGCTCCTCTCCCTCCCTGCCGGCCAGGGAGGCTCCTCAGCTGCATTGCTCGGCTGCCAATAAGGAGTCTGAGACCGACTGGGGGCGGAGCTTGCATGCCTTGTGCAGCCAGACCCTCACGCCCAACCAGACAGCCAGCCTGCCTGCCGTCTACGTGCTCGCTCTTTCGCTCACCCGTTCGCGCGCAGCCTCTGGAGCGCAGGGTGGCGAGGCTACTTGGTGCCATTGCACCGCCCTCGCGGCATCCCTTATTTTCAAATCCGAAAGTATGGAAAAAATCCCTTATTTTCAAATCCAAAAGTTGACAGCTATGGTGTGAAGAAATCATTTCTTTTATCTATCCTGAATCTTCCAACATTCAGCCTTATTTGACATCTACAAATTCTAGCATTAGGACAGAGGGAGAAAATTTTCCTCTATCAGCTTTTGCATAGCTATGAATCATTCCATGAATAATTCTATGAACTTCTTTTAAAACCTTGCTTAATGTTTTATATCTCTGCACAAATGTAAATTCTTATTAGAAAGTGATAAAATAGGAAGCTTGGTTGCCTCACTCGGAATGGCCGGCCCAGGAAGTGAAGTCATCCAGGAAGTGCTGCTTTCCCTTTGAAACTCTTGTCCATGGGTGCCATATTGCCTTGTTGATGCCTAACATCCTGGTAGATGCCTAACATTGGTGTTTATCGGATATTTCCACTCGTCTTCCTGGTGGAGATTTTAAGGTGGTAATTATGGCGCAGTTCATTTCTCCTTTTTTACAATGGCGTTGATATAATTCTGCTCGAGGTCCCTGAGCATATGCATGGAGTTCCCACCAGAAATCTAGCTGACGCCCAGGCCCCGCTGACAGCTTAATAATGTGACAAAGTTCAGTCTCGTTCCGTGTCATGGACAGGAATGCAGCTGGAGCTGCTCTGACCTGGAGCTTTCCAAACAGCACACAGTTGCCATGGAAGGCTTGACAAATAACCTTTTCTTTGCCTGCTCAAATCCATCAGCTCTAATCAGGTGCCATGTAGAGGCCACATGCCACTGTTAAAATGCTAAATTGAGTGGCATGTCCACTGAAAGCTCTGAGAGGGGGCATTTAGTTTTATTATTATTGTTATTAATAATGCAGAGATTGCCTTGCCTTGCATTCCTGGGTATTTTTGCAGCACTAAATCACCTGGGTGCACATCAGCAACCCTGGTAAATCACAAAAGAGACTCAAATTTAAGACAGCTGACTCTACACAAACGTACTGAAAAGCTTAAGGGGGGCAGTTAGAGGACAGAGGTCATCGAAGGAAAGGGAGGAGGGGAAAGGGGGGAATAGTCATATGAAAATGACATGTCAGGACAGAGATGGACACAGGCTGGGGTTCTCCACTGGGCTGCAGTTTGTATTTAAAGCAGCCTTCAGACTTGAATTTGGCTACTGTTGCCATTGTGTAGTTTAGTTTACCTCAAAGCTGACACACACAATGGCTGATACCCTCAAAGCCAAGGTGACAACAAAAAGGTGCCAAGTCTGGTATGTGTGAGAGTGTATTTGCATGTGTAAGAGTGTGTGTGTGTGTGTGTGTGTGTGTGTGTGTGTGTGTCACAGGCAGAAATCTTCTCAAAAGGTTCAAAGTCCTGCCCTTGATCCAAGATGAGCCATGGGTATTCCTGAAGAATAACTATATGTGTTTTGAAGTGGAGAAGGGGTTGTCAGTGTTATCCTAAATAACACACCAGTGACAACTCAGAGTTAAAAACAGTTGTGAATTTCTCTCTCTCTCTTTCTCTCCCTCATCAAAGAAGGAAAACCCTAAACCAAAGGCAGGACAAGCCTTGAATCTGAGCCAGATGAATGAGCCAAAAGGCTACATATGGAACTAGCAAATCATAGGCTATGAAGGATGTTAATGATTTAAAGTTATGTATGTTGGAAGTCTGAATCTTAAAATGTATCCATAATGGTAAAGGTAACTAACAGAAAGACCTAACTGACAGCAAGTGGTTGAAACAGCACTGTAACACTGTAATATTCCCACAAATCCTTCTCTTCCCATCCCAGCATCTCCTCCTCTACTCTTCCAGAATAATTCAGTGGTTGCAACTGACATTGTAGCTTCAACTTTGTTTGTAAAGATGTGAACCCAAAGGCGACAAATATGAAAGCTGTTCCAGACTGACATCACAGTTATTTGTGCCGCTGAAGAACGTTGTGGCTTCCAGCACCATTCATGGGGCAGATGGCGGATTAGCAACTGAGAATGGTTGTCCGAGGAAAGGTAATTGTTAGGAGGTGTCCTCCTGATTCCTCCTGGATATCTTTTTTGAGGGTTTTGAAGGAGGCAGAGCTTGGGGAAGATCACACACAGCAAAAGGCAGGGGACAGCTTTGTGTGTGTGGAAAAAAAAAGTAGTCTGCAATAGAGACAGAGACAGGCAGCACCTCCCTCTGATGATCTGATGTCTGTTTAACTCCTCCATGTGTTATCTGCTTGTGTATTTATAAATAAAGCACCAGGAGGCATGATTGGTCAGATGCTGGGAACTTAGCCCTGTGACCATGCTGCCACCTTCCTCCTCCACTGGTAGCACCACTGTCATGGGACAAATGGGTTGGAGATGAGAGAGAGGGCCTGGAGTCACCCATTGCCCATGGCATGGGGAGATGGCATGCCCAAAGACTCATGCAATCCTGGAGCCAGCCCCAACTTCCATGTTCTTTCATTCAGTGGGAGCTGACTCCCTTAGCACTCTCTCTAGGACTTCTTAACACTTGGAAAAGTGATGTACATGCAACTTTCCTTCTGAACTATGCTCCCCTTTGCAGGATGACAGCTCTGTACTCTCACATGCCAAAATTAACAATGTCTTAACTCAGATGAGGACCCCTCCTCCCCTGCAAACTGGACGAAATAAAAGCTAGATGTAGGCAGGGTGACAGTAGGTTCTGAAGTGTTCCATGAATGGAAGCAGTCCTGGAAGACATCCCCAGAAAATTAAAAGCCAAGGCTGCAGCCCTTTCAAACTCAGTTGCTGTAAGTATTGCACAGTGTTGAACTTGCCCACTGTGATCTCTGTCCATGAGGATGTAGGAGCAAATGTTATACAGTGCCAAAAGAGAAACTGAAAGCTTAAAAGCAGTGGGGGTGGAAACCAGGTAAAGCTACTACGAAAATTGCAATCTGAAGGAATTGCAGCAAACAGGACTGGAGTTTGGCAATATTGCAGTTGGATGGTGGTCTTTTCCTTAAAGAAAGGTCTTGGGCAAAAGCTGTCCTGGCTGAATCAGGGCTTTAAAGGGATTCGGCAGATTATCTATTTGTTGTATTTATATAATTTTAGACCCTGCTCCTTCATCTGTTAGGATTCTCAGAGCAGCCTACAGTATAAGTTTCAAACAAATATTAAAAAGAAGAGTAATAAAACATTGTGAGGACCAAGTGAAGTATGCAAAAGTCAGTATGGGAGAAAGGCTTGCAGAAAGTGTCGAAAAGCTTGGTGCTTGGCCAATGTCCTGGACAAGCCAGAAAGTCCCATTCTCCAGCCTCATCTCTGAAAGTGTTGGGTGGGCTTCAGAGAAGGGTCAGATTACTGGTTCACCTCAAGCAGCTCCTGCAGAATGGTGGCCTTGTGTGAAATGGGCAGCCACTTGATGGCCCAGCTTCTCCCTCTGCACATTTCTGGAGGGGCCCAAACATGCCTTACCCTCCATATCTATTAGGAACTCTGAGCAGCACCCTTGGGAGCTTTCAGTGCCAGTTGAAGGCACATATTTTTGCTGAGGAATTTACTGAACTTCAATGGCTCAGCCTGTCAGGGTTTTTTTGCTATGTTAGGTTATATACATTTTTACTTTCCTTGTGTTGTATTCTAATATTCATATGTACCCCACCCTGCTGCAGTGACAAATGGGTGGCACAAGTTTTAAAGAAACTTAATGAAACAAATAAATATTTGTGATTCCTTATAAAATAAGTTTTTCTATACAAAAAGAGAAAAAAGCAGCAGCTCAGGGGGTGTCTACTCTTTGGACCATCAGTTCCGCAGAAAGGCTTATGCCTTCCTGCAAGTCTACTTTTCCTACTCACATACTAATGTCATGCTGTTCTTGTGACAACGGAGTGCAGCTCTGTGGGTGAAGTCAAACCCTGACTGATGTGAATAGGCAGGACACATTCAGGAGTCTAGAAGTTGGAAAGTAGCGATAGAAGAAGTGGACTTTTATTATTTCATTAACACTAGGCATCAAGTGCAAAATGTAACTTTTGGGAAGAAGTGTAGGCTCAGCCTCTCACAACTTCCATGGGACCCTGGCAGAGCATCCATTTCTCTCTCTCAAGCATCTGCTTAAGATTTCTGTGCTTATCTAAAGGGAGGTAGGACTCTGTTCTTCCCAGAACTAAGTTCGCTGCCAAGAAGTGTCATAACAGTGCTGGGCCCCTTTGATTCATCGTATGCCAAAGGGACTCCAAAGTTCCCTGGCTACTTTTTTTTAAAAGCCTGCAGAAGTAGCTAGCAATTAAAGGCATCTGCTGGTAAAGGCATGCACAAAATATGAAGGATGGATTATGCCCAGAACTTTGGTTCCAATATACTTCTGATACTGAGTTGTCATATTTTGTCTTTAAGTCAGTATGAACTATACATTGTATGCCCCTTTCTATCCCATTTGCATTTCAAGGATGGATTCAGATGACTGAAAGCCACAAGGTAGCAGCGCATCATTTTACTTTGTAGTCAAATGGAACTGCACGGAAAGGTGGTCGTTATGGCCTCGGGCCACAATGAAGCCTCATGAAACCACCTCAAATTTCCAAGTGGCTGTAGAAGATTGGTAGAACTAGGATAACTCTTTCCCGGGAGCATACAGGACAAAGTCCACTAAGCAGATGATAACTCTGGTGCTGTAATGGCAGAATGGTCTGTTTTAATAGTCTGCATGATCTAACTCCTGACTTCTTCAGTTTAGTGTACCCCTTTTAAAGATTTGCTGATAAGAACTCCGAACTACAATCATTTATCTTAAAGCTAGGTCAAAGTTATCTGAAAAGCAACAGTAGTGGGCTGAGAAGAAAGAGATTTCAGGATAAAAATGAAATAGCTTTTCAGGGAATAAGTGACTTACTAGGAAAGTGTCTACAGTCCTGTCTTAAAAGTAACAAGGGAGAACGTCTTAAAAGTAACAAGGTGGGGTCTGACCAGAGCGGAGTACCACTGTATTTCGCTCTGGTCAGACCCCACCTGGAATACTGTGTCCAATTCTGGGCACCACAGTTCAAGAAGGATACTGACAAGCTGGAACGTGTCCAGAAGAGGGCAACCAAAATGGTCAAAGGCTTGGAAACGATGTCTTATGAGGAACGGCTTAGGGAGCTGGATATGTTTAGCCTGGAGAAGAGAAGGTTAAGGGGTGATATGATAGCCATGTTCAAATATATAAAAGCATGTCATATAGAGGAGGGTGAAAGGTTGTTTTCTGCTGCTCCAGAGAAGCGGACACGGAGCAATGGATTCAAACTACAAGAAAGAAGATTCCACCTAAACATTAGGAAGAACTTCCTGACAGTAAGAGCTGTTCGACAGTGGAATTTGCTGCCAAGGAGTGTGGTGGAGTCTCCTTCTTTGGAGGTCTTTAAGCAGAGACAGCCATCTGTCAAGAATGCTTTGATGGTGTTCCTGCTTGGCAGGGGGTTGGACTGGATGGCCCTTGTGGTCTCTTCCAACTCTATGATTCTATGATTCCTTTAAGACAATTGTTTTATTACTACTTTCTAATGATTAGCAGTCAATAGGCCACTATTTCTTCCTTTGGTTACAACAGACCCAGATGCTGCAAAATCAAAGATCCATTGCCAGTTATGGTGAATGGAGAAACTGAGTTAAGGAAAGGTGCTGTTTGTTTGTTTGTTTGTTTGTTTGTTTAAACCTCTGAAAAAAAAGTCTCCCACTTCATGGCCTATGAACGTTGTCACAAAAGCAGGACAACATTTTTACTCTGGTTTAATGAACAAGAAAGCTACATGTGACTTTAAAAAATAGCTTAAATAAGACAGACAGTTGTTTAGTTAATACGAGAAAATAAACCCCTTTTTATTAAAATCAGCAGGTGCTATTCAAGAACAAGAGAAAGTGTTATAAAATATCTCAACTTTGGAAAGCTCTATTGTGTCTTTCAAACGTATTTAAATATTAATACTTTAAAAATATTGCCTCCTTTTTAAAATTCAAAGCTCTTCAAAAGAACAGATTTACTTACAAAGTGACAAGTCTTAATATAAAAATCATAGTATTGTTTTATTATTGGACTATTTGCCATTGTCATACACTTACACTGAGTTCAAAAATACAAATATGTAGTATTAATTTTAAAGACTCTGCATCGCTTAAAGATCAAAGACTTTACTGTCCTGACAAGACAGAATTGCCTAATAGGAGCAAAACCCACATGGCATTAAATAATCTAGTTAGGCTTGTGGCTACTTGAATTTGTATTATATCATGGGCACACAAATAAAATAAATAAATTATTGTTTCCTTATTCATATGCGTTTCCCTGAAAAGCACAGCATTGACTGTAGGTTGCCATTTCAATGTTTCACTATTTGCATGTTCAGACCCAGAAACCTCCCCCCTAAATAAATTCACACTTGACTAAAATTTTAGTTTGGTTTTTGGCAGAATTTAGGCCACAACTTTATTGATTACAGAAAGTGAATGGTTGCATAGGCTCTGGTTTGACTAGCTCCCTGCCATGCTGACCCAGGGTTCCAGCATAGGTCAGCCAAGGGTGAACACCTGGATAAGCAGAAAGCCAGGAAAAGGCTATGTCCGCCACCCAAATATCCCCCTGGACTCAGGCACGGGCACAACCCCCTCTCAGGGGTTGGCCAAACCATTGAGTCCCTGGATTCCTTTAACAGAAAAGCCTTCACATAGGGATGGCGAGAGCGTTCTCCCATCCCTATCACCTGAACCAGAGCCTATCCGCAACCTTACAAGTTGTGACGATTTGCTACATGGCAGGCAAAACCCAAATGGCAACAGCCCAGCCAAGTGGGGGAAATTCCTGCCATGCTCCTGTCCCAATGACAGATGACACATGGC
Organism: Darevskia mixta; assembly: GCA_034641385.1. NCBI lineage: Eukaryota > Metazoa > Chordata > Lepidosauria > Squamata > Lacertidae > Darevskia > Darevskia mixta. The sequence continues at coordinate 3,387,881 of JAWWNH010000130.1, forward strand.
GGCATAGCAAGGTCAAGGGCACATGCCCTAAAAATAGGGAGAGGTGGGTGGGTGTTCCGAATGCACGCACCGAAAGAAGCTTTGGGTCACATGCATGGGTATATATAGGTCCCTCGATCCGTTTGGACTGCGCCCCATTGGCCAGATTGAACCCAACATTGAGGGACCTACCAATCGGGTGTTGTGGCTGACCAATCGAACCCACCCACAACACAGGGTGTGGGTTTTCTTGGTCTCACCGCAATCTTAAGGGAAGACCCATTTACAGGCTGCCCACTTTTGAGGCAAGTTTCAAAGCTGCACCATCCTCTTCCTGAAGGGATGTTATATTACCACCTGGTGAAGATAGAATATTGCACTACAGAGCTGGACTTTGGAGGTAGCAGCACAGTGACCATCCATGCAAGGAGATCCCTGCAGTGCAGGGTTATCCTGGTCAAATCAAAAGGTGCCCGTCTTATTTTATCTTTATGATGCAGCAATGAAATAAATACTGTCTTTTCAGACTGCATTTTGATTAATTCGAACTTCTCTTCCGAGTAGTTGAAATGTCAGCAAATTACCTTTTTGCTCAAATGTGTAGCCCACAAAAGCAGAGAACCCTATGCTTAATTGACAGGGACATTTCTTACACCCAAATACTGGGCCTACAAGAAATTATCACAGAAGCAAACATGCTGGGCTTCAAGGTTCTCCTTTCTGGTTTGAATGGCATCTCTCGGGACACCTCCTCATACAGTCCAGCTTAAAGCCGTTAAGAAAACTATTTATCAAAGGCACACACTTTACAATAATTAAGAATACTATCGCCACTCATCCTCTCCCCCCAGTGACAATGGGAAATGAGAGACAACTGGGACATCTCCAACATATGCCCCCCCCCCATTTTCTTAATATCAAGCAAATTTAGCAAAGGGTTTGCAAAGGTGGAGTGCAGACCACCACAGGCAGAAGCAGCAATTCAGTATGTTCTAAAAATGTTTAGTAGAAGATTGTTCCTCAAGTGGGTGTTGTGCATTCAGACACAACAGGGTGTGCATTGTTGCTCCTTAATTGCTTGTGTTGGGTGTGTGCAGTGAGACAAGAGGCCAAAGGGTAAATGCTTTAAATGTACCCGCATGAGAAAAGCGATTTGAGCAGAACAATGCCTGCTCCTGTTGTGCTTTATTGTGTTCTTATAAAATGGGATTATGCTGTTGTTATAAATAGAAAATGACTGGTGACAAAAACATCACTTCAGAGCTGCTGTTCTCACCCTGCGGTTTCTGATGTCAGGCCAATTTAGGGGCTGTGCTGCTGCAGCCGTATGGGGTCTGACTCACTGGTAGTCAGTCTGCAGCACTTTGTTTCTAAATAAGATTTTACAATGCTCTACAGTAGCCCAAGTTGCACATGTGTTGGCAATAAGGAGGGCTGGAAATTTACCTGGGGCAGCCTGCTTGGCATTGCGCAACAGGCTACATTAGAGCTGTGCCCACAGGTGCCAAATAAAGAAAATACTCCAGTGCTTAGGTGCTTAATAGGAGGGAAAATGAAGTTTCTAAATTATCTTAAAAACAACAATAATAGATGCAGACCCCTCCGAAAGCGTACTCACAATTGCCACTGACCCTTTGTGCAAAAGACTGTCAGGCGGCTTCTCTTCCTCCAGCTAGAAAACCTCTCACACAATATTTGGTATTTCTTGGCAATTTAGTATTTATTGATTTAATTTCTTTTCAAGTGCAGGAATGGTCCCCATGTGCCTGTGAGTTACAATGTCTGTTTCCCCAAAGTCTCTTATGAGTAGCTTTTATTATCTCCAAAGTTTGCAAAGCATTTTGAAGCCAATTGTCCACAGAAGGTAATTTGGTTTCTTCCATTTTTTCCAGTTATAATACAGACTAACAAATTGTTTACTAAACACCAGTGTTCTATTTTTAATAGATCGTTAAAAGAGTCCGAGCTCTCCCCCCTCCCCCCTTCTGGTTTAAAACACATGATTTCCCCTATAATCCGTTTGATAGTTATGACAATAAGTTTCCATAAAGCTATTACATATTTACATGACCACCAAATATGTGCAAGGAACACATCGTTTTATTGCTTTTTGCTTTATTGGGCTTCACAGATATTGCTCCTCGCGAGGAGGCGGGTGCAGCTGCAAGCCCCCTCTTCTGGCCACGGGAGTGGAGCTGGGCTTTACCCCTCACACCCCTGCAGCCGGGGGGGGGGGGCAGGGCTTAATAGACTGCATAACTTATATGCACTGGGAAAGCAAAAGAATTGCGTGACTGGCTTTAATGCGACATTCACTTTTATTCTGGTGGTCTGGAGCGGAACCTGCAATATCTCTGAGTTACGCTTCTATACTGTTCCTTACATTGCCAACAACTTGAGTTAACTTAAAACCGTGTATTTTCTAAATTACCATTTTGAGGTGCATGCTAGATCGCATTTCCAATAGATCTAACATCAAGCAACTTCTTCGTTGCATTTGTGCATATTTCTGACAAGTTTTTACCAAATAAATTCCAACTGGATTCTTCTTACTGCCTTCTTTTATAACTATAGTTCATGGCCCTTAGTGATGGAACCACATGACACATTTTCTATGGTAACCCTTTTGGTGATATCTTGCCTGAAAATATGTTTTCAAAAGTTGCCCTATAAACATTTTCACTTCTATTCCATTCTAATAAAAGAATTCTGATTTGCAAGTAATGAAAGGGGGTCTTATTAATCCAGATTTTGAAGGCAATCTCATGCATGTTCAGTACACATTGTTATTGCGCTGTTTTTAGTTAAATCTCTTATCCTAAGTATTTGTTAAAGTCCAAAGACTCAATCATTTCTTGCAATATTAAATTTAGGAGGACAGAGCATATGGGTGATATTTCAGGGACAAGTTATAATCAATATTTGTCCCATATTTTCATAATCACTACATATGTCATCAGTTTATAACACTTTCCTTTCATCATTTTTTGAATAAATCCAAGAAAGCAAAGCAATGTCTACTTCAGACTGTTCAGTGATACAGCAGATTTTCTCTCTGTAAAGCCTGTGCCAGTGGGGTGGAGTATCGGAGGCTGCAATGGGGCAGGGAAATGAGAATTCAGAGGGGCCACCTTGCAGAAGTAGACGAGGACCTGGCAGTTTTTCAAATTTGTGGCACCTTAAAGACTTTACAGGTGTACTATGGAGTTTCGGATAAGTCTGTGATAGCTCAGTTGGATAGAGTGTGGTGTGGTGCTGATAACGCCAAGGCTTCAGCTTCGATCCCCATTGGGCCAGCTGCACATTCTGCATTGCAGGGGGTTGGACTAGATGATCCTCAGGGCCCCTTCTAGCTCTCCGATTCTGTGGTCTCTACTTCATCAGAGGCATCTGTTGTTTTTGCTAAGACAGTCTACTGCAGTTGCCCCTCTGGAAACCCTTGAGGTGTTTGCTACGGTTCCGATTAAAAAATCCTAGTAACTTCTTGGCTTTACAGATACGCCGGATTGTCAACAGCTCAAGTACTCTATTAGAAAAAGGTGCCCTTTAGCAGTTTCTAAATTAATATTAAGAGGGAAATCAATGTGGATCTCAGATAGGAATGAAGTACTTAGTGAAGTACTGGTGTCTTTGAAACAAATATCTCAGAAATGTTTGACTACAATGGACATTTTTACAGACATTTGGTCTGCATTTTCTGAAACATAAATGATTAAATCCACATTGTTGGCTACTTTTCCTTCTGATCTGCCTCTTTCTTTACATCTTGTGAGAAATTTATGAACAAAGTTATTGCTAATCCATACTGTCTGTCTTGTCATTTAAGTTCTTTTTATGTAAAAAAAATCACTTTGCCAAAGTAGATAAACTATGATCAGCATGATTAACACAAACTACTTCACATTCAGAATGGAACGGAAAGAAATTCTGACTGAAGTCCATTTGAAGTTGACAACAGGCACACATTAGGGATTTTCCCAATTATTTATCAAGCCTCAGAGGCCTACTGAATTAAGGAGGTCACTCTTAAGAAATCCAGCTCCCCACCAGAAGTAACTGTTTATTCCCCTTTTTAATACCTTAGCTCCAATCTAGAAGCAGGAAAAAAGTGAAAATATTAAGTTATCATATCCTATTCCATTTCAAAGCACACAAAATATGCAATATGCAATATAATATATAATAATTAATGGTAAAGGACCCCTGGACTTAACCATCCACTCAAAGGCAACTATGGGGTGCGGTGCCCATCTCACTTCAGGCCCAGGAACCCGGCGTTTTTCCACAGACAGCTTTCCAGGTCATGCGGCCAGCAGAACTAAACCGCTTCTGGCGCATGGAGCACTGTGACGGAAACCAGAGCGCACAGAAATGCCATTTGCCTTCCCACCGCAGCAGTACCTATTTTTTTTTACATGCACTGGCATGCTTTCAAACTGCTAAGTTGGCAGAAGCCGGGACAGAGCAACAGGAGCTCACTCCGTCATGGGGATTCGAACCACCAACCTTCTGATCAGCAAGCCCAAGAGGCTCAGTGGTTTAGACCACAGTGCCACTTGCGTCCCTGTATATTATAATATGCAGTGCTGGAGTAACGGGGCTGGAGCTATGGCTGCCTTAGCTACTGTTCTGGCAGAAAGTGCATGCTCGCAACAAGTGCAGTCTTGCAGCCAGCTCTGGAGACAGATAGGAGACACCAGGATCCAAGTCCTTTCCCAGCAACAGCCTTCTTCAAGGCGTCCCATGTAAATGCGTGAAAAGCTTCTTCTTGTGCACTGCTGGGCCAGCCCCATCCCTGGATGCCCCCCCCCCATGCATTGCTTTCACTGCTGTACTGCTTTTCAATAGTCCCTGTGTTTTAATATTGCTGTACATCACCCTGATATACAGCACAGAGGGCTGCCTCCGTGGGGATGTGATCCCTGACTGACCAGGGTTCACATGCTGGTAATAAGAATACACCCACATTAGCTCGCTTGTCATTCCTTTTACCCTCAATGTGCATTTCTTGTAAAAACACGTGCTTGCCCTACTTCCTCCATAAATACACTGTTAGGGATCTTATGCAGGGTCAGAAAGATCAGTCTATTTCTGGACTGCTCAGTCCATTTCCACATTAATGTGTGGATTTTATTCTTTTCAATTGCATTTAATGTGTTTAAATGCATATTTATATAACTTTCTCAAAATATGCATTTAAAAACTTTGATATTTTATTTCTAATCTGAAACGTGGACTTCAACATTTGGAGAAGTGCAAAATCGGAAGGATAACAAATGTTTTGATCTCTATCAGGCCCAGTCATGTTGGAATTTGCAAAAACTGAATGCCTGAATCATTTCGACTTCTTCAATACATGCTGAATTAGTGGGATTGCATCACACAATTGTTACCATTCTCTCAACAAATTTGATGCAGTGTTAAACAGGTGCAGACGAGGAAGTAAAGGGGTCAGAAGCTTCAGCTAATGGGCAAAGCTGGGAAAGTGCCCAAGGAAATGAAAGTGCAAGCACATTGGCCTCAGTATTTCTGAGGGAAAAAGCTCTGAAAGTGAGGAAGACATAGGCTAGAAAGGAGGAGAATGAGAGGTTTTGGTCCAAAACTGTAGTGCCACTTAAATGCTATAGTTGGATTTGCGAAAAATAACAAGAAGTGGAGTTTGAACAGTATAAGATCACAGGGAGATATGCCGACTATATATATTCTTGTGTGAATAGCAGCAGCTAGCTTCATGGGGGAAAGCAAGGCATGGCTATCAACAAAGCCATTTCCCTTGCCTGGGGAGATGTCATTGCAGGCTGGTCACAAGCCTGGCCCCTGCGCCACTGGAGTCCTCGGCCACATCATCCCTTGGACCGACCAATGCGGTCGGTCTGGGGGTGTGGCTTGGGCCCACGGCTTGGGCTTGTGGCTAAATCGCCCGCGGTCGAAGACTCGTCCCCTTTTGCTTCCTGCTTGCGCAGTTCTGCCACCCTCCCTCCCTAAGGTCAGGCTCCTTATCTCTTGACCTTGGTTGGTCACCTGTTGAAGGGGCCTGGTAGGATTTTTTTCCACTTGGCAAGTTGGCACTGGCCATTTGGTTTTTCACCTACCTCGTAGCAAATTGTCACAACTTTGTAAGGTTTGGCGGTTAGGCATTGTAGTATTCGGTTGGAGGTGAGGGGAGGTAGTGGCCATCACCTACCCCTCCTAATTCAAGGTTATTCCGTTAAAGGAATCGGAGGGGCATGGTCTCTGTCCGAACCCCAGAAGGGGGGCTAGGGTCATGGCACGACCCCTAGCGGTGACCCTGGGGGGAGTTCCTAGTTGATGTGCATCAGCAGGGCCCCCCCTCTTGGAGGTTAATCCTTCGAGACTCCCTGCAGATGGGCAGGAGTCAGATATATTCGGTTCGCTTCCAATGCCTAAGCCAATACCACTCACATTCTGTAACCAATAAAGTTGTGGCCTTTTTAGCCCATTAACCTAAAATACTGGTTTCATGTGTCTTTATTCTTACATCTTGGGAGGGTTTGGGACCTTGCCACGCAAACAGATTCTGCAAAATAGATCCAGGGAATGCTAAAGAACCCTGATTGCAAAATGTAACATTTGCCTGCTCTTTGGAAGCACCGGGGGTCCTTTTTTTTTTTTTTTTCAAAAAGTGTAGTAGGAACTGCAGTGGAGACAAAAGCAGACCAACAACACATTCTTGAACCTACTTGCAGACTTGTTCTATATGATTCAGAGCCAAACCTTTTGCCTTCCAACATGTTAGGAAATATGAGCTAAAACACCTACATTTCAAAAAACAAACAAATAAATAAAAGTTTTAAAGTAATTTATGGAACAAAATATCCATTGGCTTCAAGCAGAACTCTTAATACAAAGGCTAGATCGAGCACAGAATAATCCATTTCATAAAATCAGTTTAGGTGAAGTCCAACTTCATGCCAACAGACACAGCAGAATTCCCCTTCCTCTGATCCCCGCTACTTGCCCCCCTCCCCCCCGCTTCCCCCAATCTGCTCTGGAGGGTCCTTCAACCCCCACAATAGTTTTTAAGAGCATGCAAGGAGCTGTAGGAGAGAACGTAGGGGAATTCCTGCTTGTAGACACAGAATCTGCTGCCCTTGTGGGAAGTTGCAATTGGATGTTACCCTCTGTGAGCACAAAGAAACCCACCAACTCTTTGAAGCAGTTATATACCTGCCAAACTTCAACCTAGTGTTGGCAGTGGGGAATATATATATTTTTAAACAAAACTGCTGTTTTCAGGATTTCTAGACCAAATGACGACTTGGGAATAGACAATGAACTCCATTTCTTATCCATTCATATGAGGAATCAGATTTCTGTTGCATGCTCATTTTTTTCCCTTAACATGCTGAGATGTTCGCAAGGATACTGTAGATTGTGAGTTAGCTGTGAAGAGCCGTTCAATATATATCTAAATTCCATCGCAGTACTGTCCGAGTTTCTTTTCAATATTACCTAGGCTGTTTTTGTATTAACATTGCTCCTCCAAATATCCTTGAATCATAAATGTGCACAAAATTATTGCATTCACCATTTCTGCTGACCAAATCTACGTCCCTGCGCCAGCATTCACTCAGGCTTCCCCACTAGCATGAGACTTCTCTTATAACTGTCTCCTTGCTCTAGGAGGGCAGGACACGCTTCTAAAGATGCTTCCAATTCCCTAAAGTTATGCTACCCGCACGACAATGTCCCCTTTCTTACTACAGGTAGGTAGCCGTGTTGGTCTGCCATAGTCAACACAAAATAAAAAATAAAAAAATTCCTTCCAGTAGCACCTTAGAGACCAACTAAGTTTGTTCTTGGTATGAGCTTTCGTGTGCATGCACACTTCTTCAGATACCCTTTCTTACTGTCAGTCCTATTTTCCCTCCAATGCTATTGATGGTGTATTTTCAAATAGAACACATCAAGGGTCCATGGAAAAAGGTAGAAATACCCCAAACCCAAATAATTCTTTACATTCATGTTCTACTTAACTTTGAAATTTCTAGCTATAGAATGTACTGTTAGCAGGAGGCTATTTAATCAAACATGGTGATTTCAAAACACTGGTCATAAATGATAAAATTTGTTCCAGCAAATTAGTACACATTTCAGAAGTAACGTTTCCTCTTCTGCGTTGCCACCTTGCATTTTCTCTAGGGAACAGATATGTTTATTTCCAGCCATCCAGTGAAATAGATTTTGATTAGGATTTGCTGAGCCGCTTGGCTACATCAGCATAAGCTATTTCAATTTCTTTGTCAGCAGCGCAAGTGTTGATGAATTCATCCCGAGCATAAGCATTTTTCAGGTATCGCCAAAGTCCCGTCATTTCTGCTGGAAACTCATAGTTTCGATATTTCTTTGTTACAATCTAGAATGAAGACCCCCCCAAAAAATCTGCTTTTAATACTTGAATATTATTAATAAGTTTTGTAACATATGGACAAAAGGAATTAAGAATATAGTGGAAGCCATGAAGAAGTAAGTACAGTCTAATATAAAAGTATTACTTAATGAGTTTGTTAGTACAGTATAATTGCAACTTACCTGAGAGTTATGATCTTGGGGTGTGTGTGAAAAGGCAAAATTGTGCAAAGACTGAATGACCCATGGAACCCCACCCCCCTGCTGTCCAAGATCTTGTGAGATCAGGAGATCTTGGATAGACCCGCAATATAAAATAGTCATGGGAGACTTCAACCAATATTTGTTGGAATGCAAACTCTGCCAAGAATGAAAGGTCCAACAAATTCCTCCATTGTCTTGCTGACAATTTCATTTCCCAGAAGGTGGAAGAAGCAACAAGGGGATCATTTAGTTTGGACCTGGTCCTCACAAACAGGGAAGAACTAATTGGAGAAGTCTGCTCCCCTTCTCCGGGGGGCGGTGTTGCAGGAGGGCACCTGGGACCTCCCAGTGACCAGGCGGGAGGGTGGAGGCATGTCGCCCGTGTCACTGTGACTCCGTGTCACGCCCCCCAGCTGACCAATTGGCATTGGGTAAGCCTTTGTGTGGGAGGGGAGGTTGTAGCCTCTGCCTGCCCCTCCTCAATAAGGGTATCCTGTGAAACAGATCCAGGGCTGTGGATCCTGTCCGAAGCCTGGTCGTGGGCTAGGGGCATGCCATGACCCATCAGGGAACCTGGAGGTACCCCAATTTGACATATGTCATAGGGCTCCCCCTACTGGTGGTTTACCCTTAGTGTGACTCCTTGCAGATGGGCAGGAGTCAGGATATAGTCTGGTCTTACCCAATGCCTAAGTCAAACCGCTCACATCTGTAACCAATAAAGTTGTGGCCTATTTTAACCCATTGACATAAATTATCTGTGTCCATGTGTGTTTATTATATAAGGGAACTGTGGGACCCGGGGCCTCGCCATGCAAGTGGAAGTATTGGGAAACTTGGGAGGAAGTGATCATGTCCTCCTAGGTTTCATGATATAGAGGCAGGAGAAAAGAATTTTATGAAGGCCAATTTCAAAAAGCTTAAGGAGCTACTGGGTGAGATCCCATGGTCAGAAATACTCAAAGAGAAGGGTATCTAAGATGGCTGGGAGTTTCTAAAAGGAGAAATGTTGAAGGTCTAAATGCAGATAATTCCAACAAGAAAGAAAAGTGGGAGGCATCTAAAGAAATAGTGTGGATGCATAAGGAGCTTATGGAGGAGCTGAGATTTAAGAAGGGTGTATATATGAAATGGAGGAAAGGGGAAATCACAAAGGAGGAGTAGACATGCCAACAGTTGCGGGGGGGGGGGAGCTCAGGTGGGCCAAAGCTCAAAATGAGCTCAGGCTTGCAAGAGAGATTTTTATTTTTAAAGCTTTCTTTGGCTATGTTCAAAGCAAGAGGAAGAACAAGCAAGTTCCTTCATGCGAGGAAGCTGGCAAAATGTTGGTTGAATGAGGAAACTGCTTGGTGGATTTGGAACTGAGGGGGTGCTCATCAAATTTGCAGACGACACCAACCTAGGAGAAGCAACTAATGCCTCAGAAGACAGAACCAGGATTCAAAACGACCTTAATAGGTTGCAGAACTAGGCCAAACTAAAAAAAGGAATTTCCATGGGGACAAATGTCAGGTTCTGCACTTAGGTATGAAGAACTAGATGCACACATATAAGGCTTAATGTGGCTTACAGCTGGCTTACTAGCAGTACATGTGAAAAGGATCTCGGGGTCTCGGTGGAACAAAAGCTTAACATGAGTCCACAGTGCGATGCAGCAAAAAAGAAAAAGAACAAGAAAAGCTCATGCTGTTCTAGGCTGCATCTACAGAAGTCATAGTCCCACTCTATTCTGCCTTGGCCAGACCACACCTGGAATGCTATGTCCAGTTCTGGGCACCACAACTTAAGAAGGATACTGACAAGCTGAAACATGTGCAGAGGACGGCAATCAAGATGATCAAGGGTCTGGAAACCAAGACTTCTGAGGGAGCTGGGTATGTTTAGACTGCATGCCATGTTGATTCAGTTTAGAAGTGCACTTTTGGTTTTTATGTTGCTGGCATCAAAATTTTGACCCGACCCCAAGTACCAGAAGTGTATTAGGTTTCTACTGATCCTGCTGATTGAAAAGATACTGCAGAGTACAGTGGTACCCCGGGTTAAGTATGCTTCAGGTTAAGAACTCCGCCAACCCAGAAATAATGCTTCAGGTTAAGAACTTTGCTTCAGGATAAGAACAGAAATTGTGCTCTGGCGGCACAGCGGCAGCGGGAGGCCCCATTAGCTAATGTGGTGCTTCAGGTTAAGAACAGTTTCAGGTTAAGAACGGACCTCCGGAACGAATTAAGTACTTAACCAGAGGTACCACTGTAGTACGACACTGAAAGATGAGTGTGGTCAGAGCACCAAGGAACTGCTGACCATCCTTTGCTAAGCTGATTGCTTGTTAATTATCAGGGCGATCAGCTGATATTCCTTAATGGGCTCAATGGTTAAGATATTTTCTCAAGGGGAAATCTTCCTGCAGATGAGATGGTTGGACAGTGTTCTCGAAGCTCCCAACATGAGTTTGGCCAAACTGCGAGAGGCAGTGAAGGATAGGCGTGCCTGGCGTGCTCTGGTCCATGGGGTCACGAAGAGTCGGACACGACTGAACGACTGAACAACAGCAACAGGGGGCAGTCTGCCTGTGTAGGCAGAAGTCATGGAGGCTGCTTAATCCGCTCCACTTACCTGTGGGGAGGAGTTGCGGTGGACCTCGGGACCACCCACTCACTTCCGGGGGCAGGGACGACGTCCCTTGCCGCCCGGGAGGTTCCCGGCCGCGTCATCCGCCAGCCAGCCAATCGGCTGGACCAGGGGGCGGGGTCGCGGCCCCGTTTAAATCCCTGGCGCGAGCCGAAACGCCTCCTTTTCGGCTCGCGTCTTCGATCTGCTCGCGTCTTCAGGATCGTCGAAGCTCCTCCTCCCATTCCTTGCTGCTCCGGCTCCTTCGCCTGCCCTCAGATCCCCAGCGCTGCATCTTGCCGGCTTCGCAGGTGGCCCGCGATCGTGCCCTCGGCCGCGCTACATTGGATTGGCTGCCTGCCATCGCGCTCCTCGCCGGCCCGTCTCGGTGCCAGGCGCGTGCTGCGCTTCCTGTTCTCCTTGGCGCACGGGAACCCGCCTGGTGCGCGGCGTGCGATTTCGGCCTTGGGCGCAGCTCAGCCACCGCCGGCCACCATCTCGCCGGATTCTAGCTGCCGGAGCTCCGCGGCTGTTCCGGATCACCGCGTGGAGCCACGGTCGCCCCCCCGAACAACGGAGGCGTCTGGCCTGGTCGCAGTGAGTGTGCTGGGGCAGCCGGGACTTCGGAGCGAGGGGTTTTTCCCGGGCGGTATTTGCTGGGAGCGTGGGGCTTCCCTTGCAGCAATTTCCTGGGGAAGGTACTGTTTTCCAGGGCTGCATTTCCTGCTTTAACGTCCCCACTGCCTTCGCAGCTTCATGGTGCTAGTGAGGGGGGTTGGATTTTTTCTTTTTGCCGTCATCTCTGCCATCCGCTGACGAGTAATAAAAAGTTTGGTGGGTCTGGGAGCGCCTGTGGTTGTTTACTGCTGGGCAGAGTCAGCTGGCGGTCGCCATTTTGTTCTAGTCACGTGCACGCTTACTGCCCCCTTTCTGCCTTAGGTCGCCATTTCCGGAACGCCTGTAGGTTTGGGTGTCCCGTGAGGTGACTACTGGCTGGTAGGCCGCTTGGGGTGCCTCTCAGCAGCACCCTTTAAGGATAATAAATAAATACATATATACATACATAAACAATATATATATATATATATACATATATATATAATAAATAAATAAATAAATAAAAAATAATTCAAGGACTGGGCTGTGGTTCTGTAGCTACTTTGCATGCAGAAGGTCTCAGGTTCTATTCCCAGTAGGCTGGGCGGGGACTGACTTCTGCCAGATACCTTTTAAGCTGTCCTCCCAGCTATCCATTGTATATAGTTTGCAATAATTGAAATAATTAATCAAAATTGATACTGTTTAGTTCAATAAATAAATAAATAAATAAATAAATAAAAAATAAAAATAAAAATAAAATATAAATAAACAAATAAAAAAATAAATAAACAAATAAATAAATAAAATAAAATAAATAAATATTAGCGGTTTGGGGCCACGCTCATATTAGCCCCTCAGTGCCGCTGTTTGTGCAAAGCAATACTGTGTTGTTCTGGTTTAGCATATTCAGGCGTGTGGAAGCCTTGCCGTCATGGCACCTAGGAAGAAGCCAGTTGATGCGACCTCTGCTGGTGAATCAAGTCGTGCTACTCCTTCCCAAGCCTCTGGAGCCACAAACAGTTCTTCAATTGCGGGTCAAGCTATGGGTCAGCTAGGGACAACTCTTGCAGGTATGGCGAAGAATCCTCGCGCCCTGCAACAGTTTTTTAATGAATTCGAAACCATGATGCAACGGTTTAAACCGCAAGGGGTAGAGCAGGACTCTGACTATCATTCTGGTACAGTTGCGGTTCCGGAATCAATAGCCAGTGGATCAGCCGGATCTCAATCTGGGGATGAGTCCGATGTAATACAAGGGACATCCCAGGTGCTATTTACCCATTCACAGTTGACCCCTTCTGCCGATCAGGTTGGGCCTACCCCATCCCAGGCGCTACTTACTGATTTACATTTGGCTCCTTCTGCCGATCAGGTCAGGCCTACTCCATCCCAGGTGCCACTTACTGATTCCCAGTCGGCCCCTTCTGCTGACCAGGTTGGGCCTATACCCAAGCCTCGCAGCAGCAAGCGTGTCACTACTTCGCGGCCAAGCAGATCTAAAAAGCCTACCGCGCCCGCGGGGCAGATCACTGGCGCCCAAGCGCGCGCCGTGGTCCCCCGTGCTAGCAAATCTAAAAGGCCTCCCGCACCAGCAGAGCAAGACACTGGGGTCCAAACGCGTCGCCCTACCGCAAGGGGCTCTCGAAGCACTGGCGGACAGCGTTCTGCGCAACCTGTGCAGGCACCTTCTAGGGACCTCCTTCAATTGGCGTCCTCCTCTGGTTTGGGTAACCTCCTCCAATTAGTATCTTCTTCTGGTGCGGGGGACCTCCATCAATTATCATCTCCCTCTAGTAGTGTGCAGGATAACTTCACTTCTCAGGACCAAGGCGTTTACGCATCATCGGACGAGGAAACCGCACTCCCCTTCCCGCAGGCTACCATGGCTCGTAAGAAACGGAAGCACAAGAAACATGCGAGTAAGAAGAGCAAGAGATCCAGAAAAGACGACTCCGATTCCGATTCAGGTACGTCATCCTCGTCTTCCTCCTCGGGTTCCGATAGTGATGAGCCTATGGACTCATATTGGGGCGAAGGAGAAGGGGTGCCAGGTTTGCCTCTTTGGGCGTGGAATAGGCGGGCTAATTCACACAGGAAAAAGTTCGGAGGGACACTAGAATGTAAGAATGGGGCTATGGTGGAAGATGTCAAGGTCTCCACTAACAGACCCAAAGACATTATCCTAGGAAACCACCTCTCCGCTAAGACCAGGGCAAAAATACTAAATGGTGAATATGTGGATATATTTAAGCTCATCCCCCTCGATGAGCTGCATGACAAGGCAGAAAGAAAGCGGGAGTACAGCAAGCGTAGATACAAGTCCCCCAGAGTCGAGAAAACTTTCGAGAATTGGTTAAACGGTTTCCAAGTTTTCTCCTGTGTAGTAGCTGCAGCTTACCCCAAGAGGGCGATGCACCTGATCGTTTATCAGTCATTGGTGCGGACAGCTTGCGCGATGGCTGGGGAGACAGCGGCGATTAGATACGATAAGGCTTTCCGAAGTAACGCTGCACTCTTACCCACCGCACGATGGGATCGAGTCGACCAGTTCCTCTGGCTTACTCACGTGGGTCCTCATATCGAGAAAAAACCGTTGGACCAAGGGAGGTTCCCGAAGCCTGACTTCAAAAAGGACCAACGCCGCAAAGTGTGCTGGGAGTATAATAAAGGGCTGTGCCAGCGTCAAAGTTGTAAGTACTCGCACGAGTGCGAGAAGTGCCTTGGCAATCACCCAGCAGTTTCATGCTACAGGGGCCGGCAGCCTTTTCGTGGGGGAAGGGGGACTCACCAGCAGAACAGACAGGTTGGTCAGCCCCCCGCCCCTGGAGGCTCCCGTAGGCAATAACTCTCTCACCTTAGCCGTCTCCCCCATCAAGCTCGACGCCCTAAAAACTCTCTTAGATTTGTATCCAAATAAAAAATCTTCAATCTACCTTTGGCAAGGGTTCTCTCAGGGCTTTAGAATCCCAGTTACATTCACTCCTCACTCCAAGGATCCCCCAAACCAGAAGTCAGTAAGGGAGATGCCGGAAGTAGCGAGAAAGAAAATAATGAAGGAAATCAAGGCGGGGAGGGTGGCTGGCCCCTTTAGTAAGCCTCCCATCCCTAACTTACACATTTCCCCTTTGGGAGTCGTGCCAAAAAAGGCCCCGGGTGAATACCGTCTAATTCATAACCTATCATATCCAAAGGGTGGATCCGTGAATGATGCTATACCAGATGAACTATGCTCAGTGAAGTACGTTCCTTTTGACCACGCTATAAAACTGATTCGGTCTTTTGGAAAGGGGGCCCTCCTTGCAAAATGCGACATAGAATCGGCTTTCCGTCTCCTTCCAGTACACCCCCAAGATTTCAGATGGTTGGGCTTCAAGTTTGAAGGTTCCTTTTTTATAGACAAGGCAATGCCTATGGGGTGTTCGGTAGCGTGTGCCGCCTTTGAGTCGTTTAGCACCTTTCTAGATTGGGCCCTGCGCTACAAGACAGGTTTGTCAGGCGTCACTCACTATCTCGATGATTTCTTGCTTTCCGGTCCCCCAAATAGCGCCGCTTGCTCCTCTCTGCTTAAAGCCTTGGCCTCTCTCTCTGAGGAACTAGGCGTTCCTCTGGCAGAGGAAAAAACCGAAGGCCCTGTAACAGTAATGACTTACCTAGGCATTGAGCTGGATACGGTCGCCCAGACCTCACGTCTTCCAATGGCAAAGTTAACAGCCCTTAAGGCTCTAATCTCGCAAATTCTTCCTCTAAAAAAGGTTACACTCAGGCAAATTCAATCCCTGCTCGGGCACTTGAACTTTGCCTGTCGCGTGGTGGCCCCTGGGCGCCCCTTTTGCTCACGCTTAGCAAGACTATCCGCCGGTCTAAAATCTCCACATCACAGGGTGCGCCTCCCAAAGTCAGTGAAGGATGACCTCCAGGTTTGGCTATTATTCCTAGAAAATTTTAACGGGGTATCTTTATGGCAGGACTCGCTGATGCTCTCAACTGACTTTCAGGTCCAATCGGACGCAGCAGGATCCTTGGGTTTTGGTGTGTTTTTCAAGGGGCGCTGGTGTGCTCAACAATGGCCGGAGAGCTGGCGTGGTAGGGCTATTACTCGTGATCTGACCTTCTTAGAATTTTTCCCTATACTAGTGGCGATTCACCTTTGGACCGACGAATTCAAGGATCGCAGGGTCTGCTTTTGGACGGACAACCAGGCTGTAGTCAATGTGCTGGCTAGACGATCTTCCTGCTCTGAGAGGGTGTCATCTCTGCTTCGAGCTTTTGTTTTGCGGTGCCTCCAATTTAATATCATGTTCACGGCCAAATTCATTCCTGGGGTCAATAACGACATCGCGGACGCGCTCTCTCGTTTTCAGATGGACCGCTTCCGGTTGTTAGCACCAGAAGCCCAGCAGTTGCCAGAGACTTTCCCGGAGCACCTTTGGAGCGTTGGAGACGAGTCGTCTTGCAGGGAGTATTGAACTCAGTGGCGCCTTCCACTCTTAGGTCATATACCAAGGCCTGGACGGAGTTCTTAACTTATCGGTCACATTTCTGGGGAATCGGTTACCTTTCTTGCCCCACTACCTGTCAGGTGTTGGTATACTTAGTTCATCTACTTGACTGCGGCCGTACTGCTAAATCTTTTAAGACCCAAACAGCCGCCATATCCTTCTTCACAAAATCCATATATTTTACTGATCCCTGCGCCGAGTTCGTTGTCCGCAGGGCAATGGAGGGGTGGCGTAGATCGCAACCGTCATGTGCTGATGGGCGTAGGCCCGTGACTTTCGATTTACTCACAAAAATACGCTACAAATTACGCTCCATCTGTTGGTCCAAATACGAAACCAGACTGTTTTCTGCTGCCTTTTCAATTGCTTTCTTTGGTGCCCTGAGAATTGGAGAATTGGTCCTTGAGGGCGATCCTGGCCCCACCTCTAGAGGTTTGCTACTAAGTGACATTCAACTATCTTCCTCCGAACTAGTCATTTACATTCGCCGCTCAAAAACCGACCAGAAAGGGAAGGGCGCCCTGATACGGCTTCCTGCCACCAGGCAAGCTGGGCCTTGCCCAGTAAAAGATACCTCCCGTTACATCGAGCTTAGAGTTCCTGGTCCTGGCCCATTCCTAATACATCAGGATGGGTCCCGCCTTACAAGGCTGCAGTTTACCAGGGTTATGCGCAAAGCCATCGAAGCATGCGGACTGCCAGCCAGGGAGTTTGCCGCTCATTCTTTCAGAATTGGGGCCGCCTCCACTGCTGTTCACTGGGGTCTGTCTGCCGATAGAGTAAAAGACCTGGGCCGATGGCGATCGGATGCGTTCAAGGGCTATATTCGAGGCTGTTCCTCAATCTGAGCAGCCTACTTACCCCCATTTGTCATTTCCTTACTTTTCAGGGTCTAGGCGCATGGAGATCTGGATTGCTGGTCACAGTATCGTCCATTGGGCCCGGGAGAGGGCGATCGTCAGCGGCCTTGGTACCCAGTTGGGTTTTTCTTCACATATCCGAGTTTCCTGGATTTCTAGGCGCGGGATGCGTTGGAAGGAGATGTTGCCAATGATTAGGTCCAGGGCCGAGGCTCTGGCCCCCCCTGATGCTCTGGTTTTGCAGTTGGGAGAAAACGATTTGCCGAGTCGGAAGCGCCTGGATTTGCTCAACGACATCATAAGTGATTTGGACTTTCTGGCTTCAAACTTTCCTAAAATGACTATTATTTGGTCCTATCTCTTGGAGAGACGCACTTGGCGCGGTAGCAACTCCCCGGCCGCAACAGACCTTGTCCGAAAACGCTTGAATCGCTCAGTGGCACGGAAGGTGCTCTCGCTTGGTGGCCGTGTGATCCCGCATCCCGCTATAGTTTACAGCAAGATGGCTTTGTTTCGCGACGACGGCGTGCACCTCTCTGAGTGGGGAAATGACATTTGGTTGGCGGACATAATTGAGGGAGTGAACTGTTGGTTGCAGTTGTGAGGGTATGTGGCGGCGAGCTCTTCGGGCTCTTTTGGCGGTTAGGCATTGAGTGACCTTATGATGGGGGGAGGGGAGCCCTGGCCATCGGCTGCCCCTCCAAGCTGAAGGGTATTCTGCTAAAAGAATCCAGGGGTGTGGATCTTGTCTGAAGTCCGGGCGGGGGCTAAGGCCATGCCACGACCCCTTTGGGAACCCAGGGGGGGGGCACGAGTCGGTCTCCGCCGACGGTGGAACCCCCCTCCTATTGGAGGTTTACCCTTCCAAGACTTCCTGCCAATCGGGGCGGAGTCAGATATAGTCAGGTCTACTCAATGCCTAAGCCAATACCGCTCACATACTGTAACCAATAAAAAGTTGTGGCCAAAATTAATCCCACAAACATTAACTTTATATCTTGTCTCCTTGTGTTTTCATTGTCTTCAAGGGGGTGGTTGCGGGGTCTCGACACGCAAATCCGCTCCACTTACCTGTGGGGAGGAGTTGCGGTGGACCTCGGGACCACCCACTCACTTCCGGGGGCAGGGACGACGTCCCTTGCCGCCCGGGAGGTTCCCGGCCGCGTCATCCGCCAGCCAGCCAATCGGCTGGACCAGGGGGCGGGGTCGCGGCCCCGTTTAAATCCCTGGCGCGAGCCGAAACGCCTCCTTTTCGGCTCGCGTCTTCGATCTCCCACCCTCCCTCCCTTTAATCTAATTTCCTACTCTGACCTTGCTCGGTTTGGTCGCCTGTTTTGCGGCAGGGGCTCGGTAGAAATTTTTCCACTTGGCAGATTGGCCTTAGCCATTTGGTTTTCGTCTACCGCCTAGCAATCGTCACAACTTTTGTAAGGTGGCGGTTAGGCATTGAGTGACCTTATGATGGGGGGAGGGGAGCCCTGGCCATCGGCTGCCCCTCCAAGCTGAAGGGTATTCTGCTAAAAGAATCCAGGGGTGTGGATCTTGTCTGAAGTCCAGGCGGGGGCTAAGGCCATGCCACGACCCCTTTGGGAACCCAGGGGGGGGGCACGAGTCGGTCTCCGCCGACGGTGGAACCCCCCTCCTATTGGAGGTTTACCCTTCCAAGACTTCCTGCCAATCGGGGCGGAGTCAGATATAGTCAGGTCTACTCAATGCCTAAGCCAATACCGCTCACATACTGTAACCAATAAAAAGTTGTGGCCAAAATTAATCCCACAAACATTAACTTTATATCTTGTCTCCTTGTGTTTTCATTGTCTTCAAGGGGGTGGTTGCGGGGTCTCGACACGCAACTGAATTTGAGCAGCATCAGCTTAGCATGTCTGGAGGTGGCTTGGAGGCCCCCACCTGTGAATCTTGGGCAGAGAACCTGGGGATCTCATGCAGGTTTAGCAGTTATGCTGCCAGCTTTAGCAATCTGCCGTGTTTGCAGTGTGCTCTGCTAGTACTTTTGTAAATAAGCCAAGTCACCAAAGGCTGCAGTGATCTCCCTCTCATCCAAAGATTTATGTAGTGCTCATTCTCCTAGGCTTCTCACTGCTCAGGGAAATGCAAAGCATGTAAAACAATGAGAGGAATGGTGGCAAATAGGTGCCTGTTCCGAAGACAAATTCTTTTCACCTTGACAACATGAAGTTTGGGCAGAAGGTTGCAGTCGGCAAGAGTTAGCTCATCCCCATCCAGGAACTTGCGTTTCGACACTTTCTCCACCTCTGTGCTACTTGCATCTATCTCTTCAGGCAAAGGATTTCTCAGATAGTCATCCAGTTTCTTCAAAGCCTTTGTTAAACCTCTCTCCAGGCCTGTGTCAAGAAACAAATAAAGGGAAGAGTAAATAAAACAGAATTTCCAATAAAGTTCACGGCCATGTACAAAAAACCTTGGACCTAGTCTGCTGGCAAAGCTTGTGATAGGTGTGTGTCTGGCCTATGAATCCTAGTCTTCGCTAATAAAGACTGACTGTGGGGAGTCTTTAGGAAGACAAAAGGAAAGGAAAGTTCAAAATGCTATCTTCTACACACCACCCTGGAAACCTTAGAGCATTTTGGGGATACTTGGGACAATTACATTGGGCTTCTGGTCTCGTACAGAGCAATCACAAGCCTGCTGTTGGCTCGGCATTTCATCATGGCACTGTTATTTTTGGACATTCCTCAAAATGCAGAATGAATCTCATCTCTCTGCTCCAGCCATTCTCTCTCCTTCTAAAACATTGCAATTATAAAAATCTCTGTGCCACTTTTAAAAAATTTAAAAGTATTGAAAACTCAGTTCAGTATCTTTGCCTTCACAACATCCAGACAATTCAAAGAGGGGTCTGTGATGGCAAACTGCCCATCCTTGCATGACCAGGATCTTAGCATATATCAGACGAGTAATCTGACAACAAAATCAAATGCTATGAAAGAGTCACGGGGAGTCAACAACAGACAAACAGGGGCTAAGGTTGCAATACTATGCACATTTACCTAGGAATAAATCCCATTAAACTCAATAGGACTTACTTCTGAGTAATTGCAATTAGGATTTTGCTGCACAGTGTGTATTCAGTAGATTTTGATGATGATGATTTATCAAATTTAAATTCCCCCCCTCTCACAAACACATTTTAAAGGCTGCAGAATATTAATCAGCCAAAGGCATAGTTGAGGAGGAACATTTTCGCCTTGTGCCTAAATATGTAAAATGAAGGCACCAGGTGAATCTCCCTGGGGAGAGCATTCACAAATGGGGAGCCACTACAGAAAAGGCCCCGTTCTCCTGTTGCCACCTTCCGGACTTCACGTGGAGGCGGCACACAAAGAAGGGCCTCAGAGGATGATTGTGGGGTCCGCGTTTGTTTATATGGAGAGAGGCAGTCCTTGAGGTATTGCTGTCCTGAGCCATATAAGGCTTTATAGGTCAAAACCAGCACTTTGAATTGGGCCTGGAAACCAATTGGCAGGCCAGGATTGGTGTCATATGTTCCTGATTAGCAACCTGGCCGCCAAATTCTGCACCAGCTGAAGTTTCTGAACTGTCTTCAGAGGCAGCCGTACGTATAACGCATTGCAGTTACAACTGAACCTTTAGTTGACTAACAGACAAAAGCTATGATCAAGATTTACAAACACAGAGAATCTCTATTTGGGGGGGGGCAGGATCCAAGCTATAAATGACAAATCTTACCTATACTAAAGACAAACAAACCAAGGGACTGTTATTTTTTACCTTATAAAAACTTCTCCAAAAGCCCTGGAACAGAGGGCCAGAGTGGGGCAGGTAGAGCTTTTGCTAAATTGTCCAGGGGGAGAGGGCTGAGCCCCCCTCAAATGATCAGGCAAACACCACAAAGTCCTGCTGTTGTAAGTCAAAGCTAAAAATGTGAAGTTCATCTTTTAAAATATTGATTACTAGTGAATTAAGCCCGTTACTAACGGGCGCTTTAGCACCGTGCCGTCTATGGTCTCTCTTTATTTCCACTCTCCCCCTTCGTCAGGGGCTCCGCTCGGCGCCGACGTCATCGGGAGCAGACACCGGCGGGAGGGGGCTCCTCCTCCCCCTCAGAACGGTTGTGTGAGCAGGAGAGCGAGTGCGGCTTTCCATCGCTCCAGGGAGGAGGAGGCCGCCTTTATTTCCACTCTCCCCCTTCGTCAGGGGCTCCGCTCGGCGCCGACGTCATCGGGAGCGGACACCGGCGGGAGGGGGCTCCTCCTCCCCCTTAGAACGGTTGTGTGAGCAGGAGAGCGAGCGCGGCTTTCCGTCGCTCCAGGGAGGAGGCCGCTCCGCAGCAGCCGCCGCAGCAGCCCTCGCCGGCCACCATCCGCCCGCGCGAAGCTTCTCGGCGGAGCCTCTCTCCGCTGCTGCTGCTGCTGCTGCTGCTGCTGCTTCCCGCCCCCTCCCCGGGCTCCGTTCCTCTCATCCCCTCACCTTCCCCCCTCAGGCGATGGAGCGGCGGGGCTGCAGGCGGCGCGGCCTCCTCGCCCTCGCCCCAGCCTGGCTGGCCGCCGTCCTGCGTCCGTGCGAGGCAGCGGCGCTGGCGCAACTGAGAATGCGCGTGCGCCGCCGCTGCCTCGCGGACACGCCCCCCTCTCCGCCCGCTCCAATCCCTGCATCCGTGTGGGTCCCGGACATGCGCAGTAGCGCACTTCCGTGACACACAGAAAGTGGACGCAGGGACACAGCAAGATTATTATATAGGATAAAATGCCACATAATTCTCTATTTCATCCTCTCATCAAAGCAAGCACACATTGAGCAAGATTCCAGGAGCATTCAAGAAATTATGATGCTGTGAACTATATTTCACAAAATGATATTTTTGTAAAACCCATTTTCATAATAATAAAAGTGGTTGGCACCACTTTCCACATAAACATAGATCATAGTAAAATTAAGCAAAATTACACAAACAGAAATATGTTATCTGTTATATGGCTTGAATTAATGTGATGAAACACACATTGAAGTTTTCAAAAACAATTACGGAATCTTACGAAAGAATATCAAAATTTCAAAAGTGAACAAGCTGCAAAGTGGGATGGGCTGAATAATTCTCTGAAAATGAACAAAGTGACACAGGACCACAGATTACATCACTAGTCAAGGCGGATTGATAAATGAGAGGGAGGGAGGGGGGGCTGACTGCAACCTTAGCTGGATGGCAAGAGAAGGGGAGACAAAGTGGAGTCTGAGAATGAAGATATCAATGAACAGTTCCGTTCCCATACAGTGCAAATCCCTTTTGATTTAAACTTATAATTTAATATTGGACCACTTTGAGCCTCCCCCCTCTGAAATACACTTACGGAGTCTTTTGTATATTGAAGAGCCGACAGTAATACTAAGGTTAAAGCACCGGATATGTTAATAAGATTATTTATACCAATTAATATTTTATTGTCTAGCACAGGTAGATCTTATAGGCATATCACCTGCCTTAAAGGAGCTGTCATTAGATCCTTATACCTGAGCTGCCTCTCATCACAACTCTTTTCTCTTTTCCATTTCTAAAATTTGAGAATATGTTGTTTCTGCTCAATGGCTCTACTTTTCCTACTTCCAAAGCTGCCCCTTTCGCATTTGTTCTGCTGAAATCACTTTAATGAAAATGCCCAGGAATCTGTTTCCTGCTACAACACATGATCTCTTACCATGTTCTTCTTTTAGATTTAAATTGTAAATATTTAACCTGCCCTTTGCGCTGTGGGCCACAGTCTGATTCAGATCTTCAGGGCTGAGAGAGATGACAGGGACGGCCAGGGATGGACAAGGGGGAGCATTTTGGAAAAATGGTGAATGAAACTCTGGATCCCAATGACTGGGAAATGAATCCTATAGTGGTGGAATCAGGTTGAGGAATCAATCTTTGTCACAATTGAATTCCATGGGATTCAATGACATCTCCTGGCCTTGACCTGTCAGCGAAGGTGCACAAGTACAAAACCTTATTTCTTCAGGTCTTCAAATGCATTAGGGTGAATAGGCTGGTCCAGTGCCGCTGGGCTGTCAGCTTTGTCTTCCTGGAGGTGGTGGTGGGGGGAAAGGGTCTCTTCCATGTTCTCCCCTCCTGGAACACCTCCCCCTCTGACTTGAGAAACTCTGCAAGGCTTGTGTTCGGCTGGTGAGGAGCCAGGCACAGGAGCAGGCCTTTGAAGGAGGGGGGGGGGCCATTTATCATTTTTTAAAGCAGTGAAAAGTGATTGAAGTATTGCCATTTCTCAGACAAAAGTGTTACTGTCCCTAATTTAGTAAACCCTAAATTTAATTTTTGCACTTGGTATTCTACTGCCCGATTAATCTCCTTCGGCTGCATTTTTCTATGCAAGCCACACTGAAATGGCAATATTGGCAGGGTGCATAGAACACAGTTATTAGGGCAGCCCTGGAAATACGGAGAATTCCCTTTTCTTTTTTGAACCTATTAACACCTGTTGAATAAAAGGTATTCCTTGCACGGTAAGCAAAGAATAATATTGTTTTACTGTCCCATTCAAAATCAAGATATTTACTTAATTTAACTCAATTGGATTTTTGAAATCCTGGCTCAACCATCTATTTTCCAGTGGTGGCTGTCTTCAGATCTGCTTGCCTGCATTTGCCCATCTGCTTCCTATTTCCCATTTGAGGAGGTGGTGGAGGAGAGGAAATGTAGAGCATGGCTTTGGATTCTGTCTCCTAGAACAAGCATGGCCAGCACCTGCCTTCTTGGGAGCCTCTCTGATCTCCTGGCAAGTGCAAATGTCTCCATGCAAGTCTGACTCCTTCACCCTCACCCGTTCTCGGGCTCCACAATAGAGATGAAACCACCTAGCGCTCAAGCTTTCTAAAGCTATGGGGCACACCTGCTCAGGCGTTGCATACAAAATCCAGAAGAGAAATACTGCTGGTGAGTAACTTTTTTCAAAATGTCTTTTTTTCACAATTTGGTGTGCCACTGAAGAGGCAGATAAAATTTGCTTTTGGAGATGGGTCTGGCTCTGTGTCACCAACTGGCCATTCCCATTTTAGAGAAACAGCAGCGTTTTTATGAGGGCAACGCTATTCTGGGAACTAGACACCAAGCCTCAAATTATATTAACTGTGTCTTGCACAGCTATTCAGACATTTGCATAAGACAGACCCATATCCCCCCCCCCCGCCGCCCCAAAATCATGCTGGATAGAGCAGTGCATCCCAGCCACTGAGCCTTGGGCCACTTTGGGGGGGGCGGCAGCACCAAGGGCCCCACAGTCTGCCCAGGGCCTCTCTCCCTTGCTTGCTTGCCTGCCTCCCCTAGTTTTGCCATAGCCTTTTGGTTGGGAGGGGGGAAGGCTGGAGGACTTGTTAAAGGAAATTGGACATAAAAGTGACATAAAAGGGGACCATTTATGAGAGAGAGAGAGAGAGAGAGAGAGAGAGAGAGAGAGAGAGAGAGAGAAATATAAAAAGGAATGAGATAAGAAGGGGACGCTGTTATGGGAGGAAGAAAGGCATGTAAAAGGACCAGGGAGGAGGAATGAAATAAACTGGCAGTGTGGGAGCAGTGGTGTAGAGATGTCTGATCTGGCTCTGGTGAGGCAATACAATTTAATTGCATCTTATTTGGACTGTTACACACTCTGTGTGAATGTCTGAAGAATGTCCAGAAATTTCAGAACGCTGCAACCATTCAACTGCCTGGGACAGTTTTAGGAAGCGTCTGACTCCAGCACGGCAGGCTTCCTACCCATCTGTTTCTAGGTACAGTCCAAATAACTAGGTACAACCTAAAGGTAAAGGTAAAGGGACCCCTGACCATTAGGTCCAGTCGTGTCCGACTCTGGGGTTGCGGCGCTCATCTCGCTTTATTGGCCGAGAGCCGGCGTACAGCTTCCAGGTCATGTGGCCAGCATGACAAAGCCACTTCTGGCAAACCAGAGCAGTGCACAGAAACGCCATTTACCTTCCCGCTGGAGCAGTTCCTATTTATCTACTTGCACTTTGATGTGCTTTCGAATGGCTAGGTTGGCAGGAGCAGGGACCGAGCAACGGGAGCTCACCCCGTCGCAGGGATTCGAACCGACCTTCTGATCGGCAAGCCCTAGGCTCTGTGGTTTAACTACAAAGCCCCAAATGGCTTGAGACCAGGTTCCCTGAAAGACCGCATTCCGTCATATGAGCCCAGCCCAATTTGAGGATCTTCAGGGCTTCTTCATGGCAAGAGCTCCTTGCCAAGGGAGGCCTCTCTTTTCAACCTGAAGACCTTCCAGAAGCAGCCCAAGGTGTTTTTGTTCCGACTTGCCTTGAGCCTGATCCATTCTTTTATTTTCTATCCCACCCTTTCCTCAGGGCAGCGTGCACAACGGAGGTACCTATTTACAATTCATTTTATCTTCACAATAACCTTGTGAGGTAGGACATGGTGAGAGAGAATAACTGGCCCCAAGCTACTCATTGCCTTGAGGATCTGGACCTCCATTTGATGGGCAGGGCTGGACAGAAACATAATGAACCAACAAGTACACATTTCAGGGCAATGACCCAACAAATCTTGAGAACAGAAACCAATTTTCAAACCGATGAGGGCGAGTTCTTCTGCCTCCGTGATGTAACTCCTTACTAGTTATGGGGGAAAGTGGTTCATACAGCCACATATGGGAATGACTGACGCCTTCCTTCAGAGCTGTCTTTTTTCCTAAGGCAAGCAGACTTCCTTTCAGCCTGCAATATGAAGCCACCCCAAAATGACCTCTGTAAACCTGCAAGCTGCTTAATTGTCACGCGGAGGCATGTTGAACAAACTATGACCTGTGTACAAAATGAATCGTGACGGCTGCTACCTTTGGCCACTGATTGATGCCTTTTCTTTTTACTGCTCTTTTCCACCCACACAAGATTTATCCCATAACACACACAAATGAATTGGATGAAATATGCAATGAGTGAAAAGGGGAAACTGTACATAAATATCCAGTCTCACACAAACAATCTGAGATTTATTTTTCCTTAAAACACACACACACCACCTTCCTTGATCACTTCCAGATTCATAGCATGTTGCATGAGGTCTATTGCATTTTTCTGGTTTGTTCCCACTACTTTGGAACAGAAAATTAAGGTAAAATACAACAAAACCAACCCATTCCGCTTCTGATTTAAAGACCGCATCTTTGTTAAACTTCACATAATCTGGACAAGTAATACCCTAATGCAAATTTCAACCCGCTTAATTTTCTTTATAAATTCATCTTCAGCAAGTAAACTGCTCGTCTAGATAATGTTTTTGCCATGGGGCAGGTTTTGTACCCTTGGCTAATCTTGCTTTGGGTGGCAACTTCAGGAGTCTCTGTGCTGAAGCCATGAGACCACGAGAAGTCAGCTTGAGAACTAAGTTGGCACCAGCAGCACCCAGCAGAAAGCACAGGTGCGCAGGCACACCTTGATTTCCTTGGGGGTTTCTTCCCCTCTTTCCACTCCCCAACGGAGTAATCCATACATATAAATATAACTGGGATCTAAGACCCATCTGGTCCAGCACTCTCCGCAGAATGGTAACCAGGAAAAGTATACCTGCAGGGAGGCTCATTGTGATCACTTATTGCTGTTGTAAGTTTTTAACCTTTTTATTTTTACTTTGTAAGTCACACTGAGCCTTTTGAGTATAAGGTAACATATAAATAAAGTTGTAATAATAAAAGATAATAATTGCTCCTTACAAACTACTCTGAAATTTATTTTCCTCCTTGCATGCAGGTAGAATTGAATCAAATAATTATAATTTTTATTTCTAGAAAAAGAGGTTCCAGAACTGACCATGAACACCTCCCTTGTTCTCTTATAATGACAATGGCCAAAACTGAGTTCCAGCTGAAAAAAAGCCCTTATTAAATCAGACATGAAAAGATACTTCCATTAGAGGTATTTATCAAATTCTTAAAAGTTTCCATGTATGTAATATAATTGTGGGTGAAATTAATAAGATCCTAAAATGTGCAGGGTGAAGCAATATCTGGGATACAATTTATAGACTTCTAGGACCAAACTGACATAGCGTTCCTATTTGTTTAACCTTAGTTTAGCTGACCCACATATAAAGCAGGTGGCGGTACATTATTATACAGGGTAGCTAAAGCACATGCAGGTGAGGGAAGCTGAACCCTCCCACTACTATTTACCTGTCTGAAGCAGAAACCCCCACCTGCCCCATCTCCATCCCTTCCCCTAGTCTAGCTCACGTCCTCTACTGGCTCATCTGAAGCAGAAAAAGTACTCTGAGGAACAAATAGTGAGGGGCTGGAAAAGGATTTTATACCCCACATTCACACATCCCTTCGGAACACCTTATAAAAGATTTGACAGACTTGAGTTAAAACAAATAGGCTGGCTGCCCTTGCATGACTCCTTTTTTCATAATGCTGCTTAGACCTTTCATTCTGCGCAAAGTCTCAAAAGCCTGATAAACAACGGCAGTCCCAGGGGAGACCTTGGTGTGTTGGGCAAGGCTCACATGCCGCTGCTGTTCATGAGAACCACTGCCTCTAAAATGGCAGCTGTCTGTGGGAGCGCCATGATCGGCAGGATATGATGGCATGATGCCGCAATTGCACAAATTGCACAAGCACAGCGCCCTATGGAGGCCCCACTTCAGATTAGCAGTGCCTTCCTGTGCAATCACTGGCGCTTGCACCATCTTCGTGTGAGGACTGCCACTAAGTATAAACTGGGCCAGAAACAGAGGGGAACAAGGGAGCAAAGCATCTCGTGCAAATCTTTGAATTGCTCTAGCAGCCACACGCTCAGGCCCAGCAAGCGCTGCCGCTTCTTTTCTGGAAAGAAACTGTGCTTAGTAGATAAGGCCCTTTATCTGCCTCCTTTAAAAATGTCTTTACACCACATACCGAGTGCTAATGCTGTGAGAGAAAAATCAAGACCTAAATGTAAAGCCACATTTTATAAATGAAAGATGATCATTACAGCATTCCAAATTAAGCTGCTGTGTGTTTACACAGACTGTGCAGTGCAATTTAAATGATCAAAGAGCAGCGGGAGATACCTCGAAAACCAGGCATCCCAAAGTAATTTCAGATTTTTACTAAACGTGTTAGGCCATGGCCACAGGGAAATGGAATATCTCCTGGTGCGCTTGGCCTGGACTACAGCGCCCCCTGGAGTTCTAGAGAACAATTAACAGTTTGCAAAAAGAAGGTCCCATTGGTTTCACCTTCTTATATTCTATTTTATGCTTATGTACAAACTGATAAAGAATCCATTTCTGATAAAGGAAATTCCATATTTTAGAGGATGGCTTTGGTGTTGCTGCATTCCCCATGCCAGAAAACTACCACATTTGACACGTGGAGAGTGTCCTGTCACTGGGTTCATGTCACACGCTAGCTTACGATTTTTGATGACACATTACTAGACACAAGACACATTTTGTGTACACACTGAAGAAGAATGCAACTGCAAAAAGAACAAAAGTCAAATGTATGTGCAAAGTCTTACACAGACTCAGCAGTTACAGGAACGTATTTCTTAATATTCCTCATGATGATACAAGATTCTCTTCTTTCATATCACTTACTTTTGTACTGGAATAAAACAGAAAAGAAAAAAAAATACATGAGCGAGATCCAAAACCAAAACGCTCCGTTGCCCCCTGGAGAGTCACGACCAGTCGGCCTCGACCAGGCTGCGCTGGAGGGTGCAGACATTCCATTCATCTACACACACATACAGTCAGGGCTTGACCCCCACTTCTGCTTGACCCACGCTTTCTAGGTACAGGTCCAAGTGGTTTCCCCCTTGCCTGGCTCCTTTCTCAGGGAAAACCCGCTCTTCAGCTCTTAATTGGAACAAAGGGTAGTCTACAGAAAAACCGAATTGCTGTTTGCTCCGACTGAGCACCAAAGAACAGTTTTCTTCCCACGGGAGAGCAGAGGGATGAGAGAAAGTATGGATCAGCTCTCAGACCACAAACCAAAAGACAGGCACAAAATGTATGGGATGGGCAGGCAACACCACTGTACTTTAAAAGCTTAAATATATATATAACGGTACAACATTTCTAGAAACGTTTTCTTCCCTTTTTTGCCTTTTTCTCTATGTCTTTTAACAGAAGCCTGAAACACAAATTAAGCAGATCTGTCGTGGAGACAAGGCCAACATACCTACCATCCCTGGCACACCCAAAAAACCATTTGGCTGTTTTGAGCATTTGGCAGGGATGGTGAAGAAGTCCAAATGGCCTGCCTACCTTTTCCAGTCCCTTTCCTTCCCAGGCAACAAAACCTTCTTCCTGTGCAGGCGTGTAGCCAGCAACAGGGAGGGCTAGAAAGACACCCAAGAGGGCCTGTGGGGCCGGCCCTTAGAAATGACATTCATGAGCATGCCCCATCAATATGGGTTACTGCCATCTTGGGATTGTGGGGTGTCCGGTTTTTCCTGCCTCCCAATTCAATTCTGTCCATTCGGAAGAAATGGCTGCCCCTAAATACAGGCCCACGGAAAGGTAGCAGCTGTGATGGAGATGCAGCGCTGTGGTCCCTCTTTGGGACTGTCCTGCCTGTCCTCTCTCCTCTATTCCCTTCACCTTGGATTTGGCAGGATCCGTGCCGGCCGAGTCCTTATTTGACTAGCGGCCTGCAGGCACAGCATTAATTACCATGCTTGACAGACACCGACAATTCCTGCATCTGGATAAATCCTCAGTTTCCCACAGAATCCTCAGAAACATGAAAACAACAAAATCCCTGAAAAATATTTGAGAAAAATGTGTTTGTATTTCAATTACCCACTTTTGAAAAGTGAATAGAATTCCTTTTTGCAAAGTCTGAAATCAAATCCCTTGTAACTTTAAACCAGGTTCTGACCCTCTTCAAGTGCACATGTGCTTCCTAGTAAGGACTGAACTCTGTCCTGTCCTGCCCAGTTCTTCCCATCGCAGTGACATGAGAAGCTGGACTTGAGAGACTTCTCCATGCAATGCACTGTAACTCTTCAATGCAAAGGTTTCCTCTTCAGGTCTAGCTAGACCTGTTCACTCTACTTTCCAAGCAATACACATTCTTTCAGAAATTGATGGTTGCTTGATAAAGGCACTTTATCAAAAGACACTTAAAACGCACACAACAATCACCACTTGCCTTCCTGCAAATGCACCAACGTCAGAATTGCTAAGCTAGAGTCAAACTGATGTAGGTGTTCCTGGGGATCGTATCCAACAGAGACTTCTGGCAGCAGACGCTTTGCTATATATAGCAGATAGGCATTTCTCGCCTCTCTTACCTAACCACATGATGCAGCAACGGGGAGGGGGGAGGGGGTTAATCATATGTAAATTAATGATATAATGTTCTTTTATTTTTAGGGCCTTGATCTGAATCCAGGCCAAACCAGTGGATTCCTCTGGGCAGACGGCTGGAAATTCCACGGAATGAAATCAATGCTGGTGGTCTCACAGCTCAGCGAAGAGCAGAACATTGGAACACCTTAATGAATGTGGCCACCCACACGGGGCACCATTAAATATTCAATTCAGTACAAATTTAAAAAACAACCCTCACATGAAATCAAAGGGCTCATTCTCTCAGTCAAGGTGAGTACAATTTTAGGAAACATTAGTCAGCTGCAAACAGCTAGTTACTCTCTACACCATCTCCTTCAGCAGCAAATAAACAGCGGGGGGGGGGGAGCACCTGAGCACCAAGCGCTTCAGCTGATCATTGGTCTTTCAAGAGCACATCAATGCCTGCTTTTATCTGCATCTCCTGTGTAATTGTCAGAAATCAGTTGGATTCTTTGCATTTGCCCATTTGGACTAAGGGGTCAGGTATACTGAGGATATCAAATGGCGCTAATTTCTGATTAACAGGCTGCTTTTCTGAGGAAGAAGCAGACGTTAGATGGGGCAAGGCCCCACCATGGAGCTGCCCCTCCCTCCATGCTCCTCTTTCTCTGTGGGCTGGCAAGTGATGGGCCAGGACATCACACCCTCAGAGAACTAGATTGGTCTCAGCACACGCCATTTACGGTAATAGAGTCTACCTTCAGTAGCCCAGAGCCTGCATAACTCCTGTGAAATGGACACAACCTCATTACTTGTATTCACCGTTTTATGCCGCTTTTATTGCCCATGGCTTCCTGTAACGCATCCCAAGTCTTTTATTTTATTTTGCAGGGGTTGCAGAGAAACCTGCTGGCAATCTCTTTCCTTCTTTACAGAGCTACAGTTCCCATGGTTCCCAGGGGAGAGGAAATACCGGTTAAGTCAATTTTAGTCTGTGTGTAGATATGCCTCCATCAGATAGGAATTCAAAGAGCTGATTCTAGGGAACGGATGTCAAGATCCTACTCATTTGTATCTTCTCTGTGTTCTTTGTTCTTGTATCAGATGTGAGGAAATTAAATTCTAGCTATGTCAACCACAGTACTAGGACTTTGCAGGAAAAAGTCGAAGCGTAGAGTCACGCTACGTGCTGCTGAGATGGGACCTGGCGAAGATCACGCCTCGAGGAAAGCCTGTTATTAAAATGATTTGGCTGATGTTGGGGGTAGAAGGAATCAAGTTGGCTGTAATTGAACTGGCATGAAATAATAAATATGCACACTTTCTTCAAACACAGCTTGCCACATCCTGAGAATCTGGAATCAATTCCTTCTCTTTCAAGATGCTTAAAAGTTGTGGAACTTTGATATGGAAGAAATGTGTTTGCTTCTGGGCTTACAGCCCCAACCAGCCTGCTGCAAACCTTTCAGATGTTCAAGGCAGGAAAGCTAGCCAAACAAATGGGAGAAAAGGAGGACCCAAAGCGCAGGGGATGGCGATATAAATTCCTATTCAGGTAAAGTGAGCAAAACACATTTGCCACTGGCAATTGCTCCATAAGGTTATATATATATATATATCCTGCACAGAATACAAAGGAACACAGAGAGGAAGGGCTGTAACTCAGTGCATGTGGAAGGTCCCAAGTTCAATCTCAGGTCTCTCCAGGTAGGGATGGAAATCTCCCCTGCCCCAAACCCTGGAGTGCTGCTGCCAGTGAGTGTCAGCAATGATGAGAGAGGTCAGTTTGGTTGTATATTCCAGGTTCTAGACCACCGCAATAAAGCAAATATCGCTATAAAGCGCATCACACAAATGGTTTTTGTTTCCCTATGGATATAAAAGTCCCTATACTGCAGACTATTGAGCCAGGCCTCCTCTGGCTGCAGGGGCAGGAGGGGGAAAGCTTGGCTCCTGCCCTAGCCAGCTCCACCCCTGTGGCCAGAGGAGGGGTGGGGGCTTCCTTATTGCTTGTAAGGAGCAATAAAATGAGGTATCTAAGGAAACAAGCATTTTCTAAGTTAAAAAAACCACAAGCATTAGTGAGCAAGCTGGGCAGTTCCCTATGTACCTGTGAGGTGTGTGTAATGCATGTCTTCTACAGTTCACAACCTTCTGAATATTCAGGCTATTTCCTTTAATGCCTAAGGTGGGGAACCTGTGGCCTCCAACTCCTGATGGACTCCAGATCCCATCATGAGTAGCACTAGGAAAGGGTGCAGCACCTGGGGGCCACACTCTCCCCATCCCTGATCTGTACATTTCATAATGGCCAGCAGAGAGCAATAAAACCATCCTCCCAAACAAACGTACCTGCAGACTTGACTCAAGTGGTCTATGGTCAGAGTTGTTTTAAGTTTTTAAGCAGCCTCTGTCAGCTACACTTCTGATCAGAGGACTCGGTGCGACAGTCTTTAACCCTTTCCCCTGCAGAGTGCTCCCCTTCCCAGCACCCACAAAGGATGGGGATGTCCTGGAAGAAGAGTATCCTCACCTCCCACAAACTTACTCGCATTGTCCTGCTGCTTTGTGTTTTTGATAAACGCAGAGAATTTGGAGAAGATGTCTATGCCTGCAGCATTTGATTCACGGTGCTTGGCAGCTAACTTGGGATACCTGCAAAAACAGAAGAGTGGTTTTAAAAAGGAGGCCTCTGCGGAAATTTAAAAGCAAAGAAATTGCACACAAATGCCACAAAAAGGCATATGTTGCTCACGTCAAGTGCTGTTTGTAACACAAAGCAAAATTCTTGCAGATCAAGTACTGCTTTTAAAACTGTCTCTTATCTCAGCATGTCAGCCTCACAGGACCCTAACTGAATACTGCTGCCACTGTGGGGAGCCAAGAATTTTAAAAAGTTACACAATGGTGGTTTTATGACAAGGTTAATTGTACCGGGGCTTAATGTGAAAGGAACCGAGAAACAGCATCCTTAAATCAGAACTACTCATATGTTTTCAAAAGATGCAGAGGCGTTTGGCAGCAACAGCTGCTTCTCCTCACTGTGTGAATGGTGGCCTTTGGAGAAAACCATTCCAGGATAAAATGGCACTTATAAAGAGGTACTTGGCGAAAAGGAGTATATATGGAGCTGAAATGCAACAATGAATCAGTGCAGGCTGCTGAAAAGTGTATTGTGCTTCTTGGAAAGGTTTCTGTTTTCTGTGAGTCGGGACCTCAAAGGGTCCGTCCAATCAAAATGCCTTCCTCCAGCAATAATGAAACACCACGGCCGTGTAACAGCCCTGAGCAACCCGTGACCCCGAAGCAAAAAGCTGCTTGCTAGCCTCAGCCAGCGCTAGGGCTGAGCACAACCCCCTAGGCTACCACCACTTCCATCCTGTAGCCCCATTGCAATGGGGCAAGGAGACCTTCTGTGGCCTGGCATCGGGGGCCCGCAAAGACCACAGCACCTTCGGGCAGGTGGGTTGCTTACCATTTGATGAGCCCACCAGGCGGTGTGGCTGCCTCCCCACAGACACACTCCTCTTTCACTTTAAACAACAGCAAGCTGCTGTGCTCAGTAGCAGGCTGTTAAGGTTGGTGCTGGGATTGATGTTATATGGCACGGTTCCCAGGCGTTCTGTACCAAAAAGAAGATGGCTGCCCCAGTGGCAGAGCTTCATGCTCCAGCACCGGGGGGGGGGGGGGCGGAGAGCACGCAGGGGCATGGTGCCCAGCACGGGCAGGGGGGCAGCCGCAATGGCACCCCACTGGGATCGCGCTGCTAGGGGCAGTGCGCTTTCCCTGCACTCCTCTTCCTCCACCAGTGGGCTGCCCCCCTGGCTATTTTAAAAAACAATTTTAAAAGTGACTGGCAGCCAGCTGCAAAGCACAGCGCCTTGTCTTCACTTATTTTTTTTTATGGGTGAGGAGGAAGGCCACCCAGCCCCCTCGTCAAATTGTAGCCACCCCCCAAGCAGAACGTTCTCTCCCCACACATCCATTGTCCTCCACCCACCTTTATGGGAGGTTTTAGCCAGCCCATCAGAACCTCTGCGCGTTTGGGTCTGCCCTACCTTGAAACAACAATCCAGGAGGGAGGCGTCAAGTACCTGACTAACCTCAGCACAATGCTGGCAAGCTGGGTTCAGTTTAGTGGATCACATGTTGGGCAAACCTGCTACAGAAGGTGAGGCCATCCCATAGTATTCCCTCCTCTTGTTACACTACATACAAAGCGGGGCAGGCAGGGAATCCTGCAACCCAGATTCATGCAAATTATATTTACAGGTACAAGGATTTAGTACAGGCTTCCTCAACCTTGGCCCTCCAGATGTTTTGGCCTACAACTCCCATGATCCCTAGCTAGCAGGACCAGTGGTCAGGGATGCTGGGAATTGTAGTCTCAAAATATCTGGAGGACCGAGGTTGAGGAAGCCTGATTTAGTACAACAACTTAAGTGCTGCATTTAAGAAGTTATACTTTGCGGGATGGGAAACGGGGAGAGGGGAAAGAACAAATTATGGGCTATACAATGGGGGTTCATGAAATCAGGTCCCATGGTTGAAAGCCCTTAGCTGATGCTCAAATTAGTACCAGAGGAGGAGGAGAGGCAAGTTTTAGAAATATATATTTTTCTAGGTTGACTAGCTAAGAGGCAAGCAGGCTCATTGTAACACAAAACAGATATCAATTTGCCCTTTACTTTTACCCATTTCACGTGGTAACTACGGCATAACTCTAAAATACTCTTATTTTTTACTTTGGAGGTGAAAGCGTTTCCTCCAAAAATTCTTCAATTTTGTTGATATCTGTCTTGACTTCCCCATTGAACGTCAGGAATGGTGGGTGGCTCCCAGGAGCTAAATTATGTAAATCAGCTGGCTTTCTGTGGAAACAAAAAGAAAGTTCAAGAAATCACTAATCATATATGTCATGGAAGTCCCATTGGTTTTGTACTACTTAGAAAATAGCCCTTTGCTTTTTAAGCTACATATAGGATATACAGGCCACTCTCCATTTACGCAGGGGTTGTACGCAGGGGTTGCTCACGTGCAAATGGGGAGCTGCCGGTACTTAAAGAGTCCAGAATAATAAGCAAAGTAGGATTCGCTGTCTGTATGAGAAATATTAAAGTTCCCAACAGAAAATCCAAAGAAAGTAGTCAGAAGGAATATCAAGTTGTTGGGAGAAGTCATCAGGAGCTTTCAGGTGAGGTGTCATCAGTATGTGCTTCTCTGTTCCATCTGAGGTGAGAGAAGAAAGGGGTCCTGCTCTCAAGGGGCTGCACTCCCCTTGAAGGAGCAGGCGCATAGCAGGCGCATAGTTCCACCTCCCACACTTGAAGCTCAGGTGGCTTCAGTGTCAAGGAGTGCTGGCTTCCAGCTCTAACAGGTTCACCAGCTACTGCCATTTGTGGTCAGAAATAAATGTGGTCACAGTAACCCATGCTCTAGTGACCTTCAGATCAGACTACTGTAACGCGTTCTACGTGGGACTGCCCTTGAAGGCGGTTTGAAAACTGCAGCTGGAACTTATTGCAGTGGCCAGAATGTTAAGTGGTATGGCCAATTGGATGACACGGGTATTGAAAGAATTGCACTGTTTGCAAATATGCTCCAAGCCCAATTCAAGGTTTTGATGTTAACATACAAAGCCCTAAGCGACTTAAGAGTCCAACTCTCTGAAGAACATCTCCTCCCTCACAGACCTGCCCATGCATTAAGACCAGCTGAGAGAGCTCTGCTGCTGCTCCCACCGCCAGGTGAGAGGGCTTTCCTGGTGGCAAAGCCCCGTTTAATAACAATAGTAATAAATTTGTTATTTATATGCCACCCATCTGACTGGGTTGCCCCAGCCACTATTAAAATGCAATAAAACATCAACCACTACAAACTCCTCTCAGGTGGAGTTTTTGCTGGCAGAGCTATAGTCTGCCAGTCAGTTCTGGTTCAACAAGCTTTAAATGCTGGTAATTTTATGGTTTATGGTTCATGGTTTTTGTGGCTGTTCATACTGTCTTTAAATCCAATTTTACCCAGGTGTAGAACCATTTGGTGAAAGGCAGGTTTATACTTCTTATAAATAAACACAAGGAAACACAAATGCCATTGTGTCTCATCAAATATTTTTCATCAAGATCCTTTACCTCTTCAGGTCAACTGTGGTGACATTGAACACAACCCCTTTGAGCCAAAGTATCATGAAGAGACGCTGGGAGAAAGGGCAGTTCCCAATGCTTTCACCATCTACACCAGCCTAGAGGAAATAAGAAATAGAGAAGAAAATTATCTGGAGGTGTATTTTTCCTGTCCCTGCAAGCATCACAATGCCAGTTTGAGTCCACCCAAAATCCTTGTCAAGTTCTTCCAAGCTGCTGATTCCATCTCCATCCACCTCCTAGCAGCTCAGCTCCACTTTGTTCCCAGACTTCTCGTACTTTGTTTTTCAGGGCCAAACTGGAAACGGCAGCTTTGTGTCTTCTTTTTCTTTAAATAATTACAGGTCGTGAAAGGTGCGATTCTTACTGGGAAGGCAACACACAAGGGCGGGAGACTTATCTTTTCACTCTCCCTCTGCAAATGCAGATTGTTTGGGGCGTATGGGGCTCCTGCGCTTCCTCCCTTGGCTTCCCTACACAGTTGGCAGCTACAGCAGAACCTGCACAATTTGTGACCCTCCCAGGTGAAGGTCGCCCACCAGCCACAGACGTGGTTTGCCTGTTGCTTGGCAGCTGAGTCTGCAGTCCTGGGCAAGTCTCCAGACGTATACCAAGGCCAGTGAAGTGAATTTGGTTCTGCATGTTGTGCAAGCCGAGCTGCAGAAGTCCCCCAGGACTCATGTATTTGTGTCTCCTTAAGAAAATCAGCTTTCCTGGCCCTCCCAAAGGTGTCTCATCTCAACACGATCTTCTCCATAGCTTTCACTAAGTCTCTTCCTCACAGGGATCTGGCCTTCCCTGCCCTCCCACCAACCCACAAACAAATTTGAGCAACTTTTTCTGATTAAATGCTTCCAATTCAAAACCAAGGTTAAACACTTAACATAGTGTTAAGTAGCAGTTTGTGCAATTGGAACAACTTTGATTTGTGCAAGAGGACACCTCCCCTCTCTCCCTGCCCCCACCCCCAGCAGATTTAGAAATGGCACCAAGTGAGCACAGTAAGAAGGA
This sequence comes from Darevskia mixta, assembly GCA_034641385.1. Classification (NCBI taxonomy): domain Eukaryota; kingdom Metazoa; phylum Chordata; class Lepidosauria; order Squamata; family Lacertidae; genus Darevskia; species Darevskia mixta. Next base: position 3,425,442 of record JAWWNH010000130.1, read on the forward strand.
AGGGAAGTCTCCCTGCACAAGCAGAAGTTGTTTTGCTTGCACATTAATTTAGTTGAATACTGCCCAGTTGCTTGGAAATTGAACTACTGTTATGGGAGATGTAGCAAATTAACATCGTCAGATGATAAGAAGAGCACAGTATTTTTCATTGAAGTACAGCTACAAATCTAAGAGAAGTTTCTGGAAATGAGATGCTATAATTTGTTTGTTTTTGTTTGTTTGTTTATTAAATAGACTCAAGGCCCCTTGCAGCAATATTGTGAATACAATACAGTAAAACAGCAATAAAATACCAAGTAAAACACAAAAGCAAGGTGCATAAAACATTAATAATACCAATATAACAAGGAGCTAAAACTTAGTGCGAGATAATTTCAACTGAGTTTATGTAAAATAGAAAGCTATACACATCTGGAATTCAAATTTCTTTTTAAAATCTATAGACTGGGATCAGTAATCTGGTTATGCCTGTAGCCTCATAAATGTTGGTGACCCTCAGCCAAATTTCCATACCTCTAAGCACAAAATTCAGCTAGCAAAAAATAATGGCAGTCAGGTGCTGAAAGTTAACCCTGAAAATGTAACTGGAGATAAGCTTGAATTATTTATTGAAATTCCATTACATTACTTGCTGTATTGGAAGCCGGGTGAATCTGCAGCCAGTGCAAATACTGAGCAAGAACCCTTTGCTCATGGGAGAAACAAGCATAGACTCTGGCACTCCAGTCTGAAACATTTCCTGAGAAATAAGTCCAACTGATTTCAATGGGATTTACATCCAAGTAATATCTTTAGGATTGAAGCCTAAGAGTGCATGCCTATAAAGATGAACTGGCTGGGGGAATATAGAATTCCCATGGTGTGGGTGCCACTTGAGAGACCCCTCCACCACTGGAAATACACTGGAGCACATCTGCACTGCTGGCAAAACTCCACTAACCTGGTGGCCAGAGATGTGGATGGAGCAGAGGAGGAGGAGATTTGCCCCAGATCTTACACCCATTTTGGCTGTGAGTCCTGGAAGATCTCCTCCCTGCCTTGCTGGCTTGTGCTGCCCTGACTGACTCTGGCTACAAAGGCTGAGGTCACTGAACAGAATCTTGGGCTCGGGTATTGCTGGTGGGGTGGGTGTGTTTGAGGAGGGGGTGTTGCTGTTATGGATATAAATTTTTAGTATATTCTGATTTATGTGGAAATTGTTCAGTTTGGTTGTGTACTTTTTGGTGTTTTATTTATTCTTTATGACTAGCTGTGTTTTGAAATGCATTTTCCCCCTTGTTGTAAGCCGCCCTGAGCATGGTTTTAACTGTGGGAACACGGCACACAAATAAAATGATGCTTGCATGTACCGGTATGTACACTCCCCTTGAGCTCCTGACCACCACAGGTCAGGCAAAAGGCACATTTCACTCACTGAGCTCAATAAAGCAAGGGTGGGAACAGTTCTGAAAACCCCCTGCCCCATCTCCCCTCATTGTCACCATGACAAAGCAGGGCTTAGCATAATTCTGGACCCAGGCCTAGCCAGTGAGGCAGCTGTCTGGCCTGTGCCACGAAGGTCAGCAAATGGTTAGTGATTTAATTTAGTTTTGTGGTTGTAGTTTTACTCCCACAGAGAAGTCTCATGGGTGCTGTGTCCAGGCAGGAGTTGTCCTTTGCTATCCTATTTCTAATTGCAGCCCACGACTAGCAGCATGGAAGGCCCACCACGAGGCCATCCCTCACAGGAGAGGCTGTGCAGCAGGAGCCATGTCACGCAGGCCCCGCATCATGCTCCCTTAGAGGATGGCCAAACCTTTGCACACAACAGCCCTCAGGCATTCTATGAATCCAGAACTATTACACATGAGGGAGAGGGTGCAGAGACAAGCACTCCAGCTGTCATCCCCTTCTCCCTGGCGACTGTCTGAAGGAGATCGTGGAGGCTCCTTCAGGAAAATCAGGATTCCAGTCGGTAGCGTGTACACAGCCTAAGTGTGGCATAGAAACACTATTTGGAGCTGACTGGAGGAGGGAGGAGGTAATACTACTGAAGAAAAATTAAAGGGGAAATATTGAAGGCCCAAATGCAGGCAGTTCCAACAAGGAAGAAAAATGGGAGGCACCTAAAGAAACCGGTGTGGCTGCATAAGGAGCTTACAGATGAGCTGAGAGAGTTAAGAAGGGCATGTAGAAGAAGAAAGAAGAAGAAAAGAAGATGGAAGAAAGGGGAAATCACAAAGGAGGAGTATACATGCTGCAGGGGGAAGGTCAGGCTGACTAAAGCTCAGATTGAGCTCAGGCTTGCAAGAGAGGTTAAAAACAATTTTAAAAGGTTTCTTTGGCTATGTCTGAAGTCAGAGGAAGAACAAGCAAGTGGCAGGTCCTCTGCGTGGAGAAGACGGAGAAATGCTATTGGGTGACAGAGAGAAGGCAGAACTACTCAACACCTACTTTGCCTCTGTCTTCACCCAAAAGGAAAGCAATGCCCAACCTGGTGATAACAGAATAAATGATGGAAGGAGGGAGCTGCAGCCCAAGATAGGAAAAGAGATAGTAAGGGAACACCTCACTACTTGAAATGAATTCAAATCTCCAGGGCCTGATGAGCTGCATACAAGGGTACTAAAGGAGCTTGTGGATGTAATCTCAGAGACTTTGTCTATTATCTTTGCGAATTATTGGAGAACAGGTGAGATCCCTACACACTAAAGGCAGGCAAGTGTTGTCTCCATCTTCAAAAGGGGCAGGGGGAAGACCCGGGTACCTATGGACCGGTGAGCTTGACATTGATACCAGGGTAGATCCTAGAACAGATAATTCAACAGTTGGTCTGTGAGCATTTAGAAAAGGATGCTGTGATTACCAAGACTCAGCATGGGTTTCTCAAAAATAAGTTATGCCAGACCAGGGGTTGTCAACCTGGTCCCTACCACCCACTAGTGGGATTCTAGGTGGGCAGCAGGGGGTTCTACAGCACAAGCTGAATCCTCCTTCCATCTAGCACTGGTGGGCGGTAAATAAATTTTACCATCAAGAAAGATGCATTAGTGGCTGGTAGGTATAAAAAGGTTGACTACCCCTGTGCTAGACAAATCTCATTTCTTTTTCTTTTTTGATAGAGTTACGAGCTTCATTGATCAGGGGAATGCTGTGGACATAGTGTATCTTGATTTCAGTAAGGCTTTTGAAATTTTTTTGCATGATATTCTTGCAAGGAAGCTGGTAAAATGTGGGTTGAATGAGGTAACTGTTACGTGGATTTGTAGCTGATTGACTGACCAAACCCAAAGCGTACTCATTAATGGTTCCTGGTCATCCTGGGGGAAAGTGACAAGTGGGGTGCTGCAGGGCCTGTAGTCCTGGGCCCATTGTTGCTCAACATCTTTATAAAAGACTTGGACAAAAGAATTGAGGGGATGCTCATCAAATTTGCAGGTGATCCCAAACTGGGAGGGGTAGTTAATGCCACAGAAGACAGAATCACAATTCAAAATGACCCTAACAGGTTGGAGAGCTACGCCCAAACTAACAAAATGAATTTTAATAGGCACAAAGGTCAGGTTCTGCACTTCAGCAGGAAGAACCAGCTACATAAATATAAGGCAGGGGACAGCTGGCTTACAGTTTATTAATAGTTTAACTATTAGTTGGCTTACTAGTAGTACATGTGAAAGGGATCTAAGGGTCTTGGTGGACCACAAGCCTAACATGAGTCCACAGTGTGATGCAACAGCAAAAAAAAAAAGCTAATGTTATTCTAGGCTGCATCTACAGAAGTCTAGTGTCCAGATAAAGGGAAGTAATAATACCACTCTATTCTGCCTTGGTCAGACCAAACCTGGAGTCCTGTGTCCAGTTCTGGGCATCACAATTTAAGAAGGATATTGACAAACTGGAACATGCACAGAGGGCGGCAACCAAAATAGTCACATGTCTAGAAACCAAGACTTATGTGGAAGGGTTGAAGGAGCTGGGCATGTTTAGCCTGGAAAAGAGGCAACTGAGACGATGTATGATAGCCATCTTAAAATATTTTAAGGGCTGTCACATGGAAGATGGAGCAAGCTTGTTTTCTCCTGCTCTGGAGTGTAAGACTTGAATCAAGGGCTTCAAGTTACAAGGAAGGAGATTCCGATTAAACATCATTAAGAACTTTCTGGTAGTAAGAGCTGTTAGACAGTGGAACGGTCTCCCTTGGGAGGTTGTGGACTGTCCTGCCTTGGAGGTTTTTAAGCAGAGGTTGAATGACCATCTGTCATGGATGCTTTAGCTAAGATTCCTGCATTGCAGAGGGTTGGGCTAGATGACCCTGGGATCCCTTCCAATTCTATGATTCTGTGATTCTCCTCCTCCTTCTTCCAGAAATGACATTTTGTGTGGGGACAGAAGTTGGTGGAAAATTAATTTCTTTTACTCAGCTAATGTTTGCTTGAAGCCAAAGCTAAGCAGAATCGAGAATAGGCAATGATCAGGAGATGATGTTCTGAAAAGAAAGTAGAGATTAATAAAAATACTGAAACTTGCTTTCCTGGGGCTCCCACAACCTGTGAGAATTTTCTACAGTGCAACCCTTTTCTATTCAGGTGTCAAATGATCAGCCACTATGACTAAAACACCAAATGAACCCAGCTTGCATAATAATCTCTAACAATGGCTCATTACAACAGACAGGAGGGGGAATATTTATTCTTTTGATATGCGTCCACATCTGTGTGAAGTAATCTGCCCTTTCAGCAGCAAAAAGGGAAACATTCGCACCACATGGCCTGTTGCCCATCACAAAAGGAACAGGGAACTAGAAAAACGGGCAAACAATAGCAGCATTTCTGTCAAATGCCAACCTCTAGGGAGGAATGCAACCCTTCTTACAATGCACAGGTAAGGGCAGATGGACCCCAAGAAGCACACACCATTGCTCTGTTCTCCTGTAGCTTCCATTTGTCATCTAATAGTCCATCATCTCCTTGGCCACTTTCAGCTTCTGATAAACTTAAAGTGTCATATTTTTACGTGTATAAGACAATGTTTTTTTGCTTTAAAAAAATTAGTCAAAAATGGGGGTCATCTTATACACAGATGGTGAATGCACACGGAGGCTGGAACCGCCAATCATCACACTTACCACTAAATATACCGGTGCTCGTTAGCATAAGAAGGCAGTGTGTGTGTGTGTGTGTGTGTGCTGGAGCCACGGTCCTTTCAGAACTGTGGGCGATCTCAGGTGTTGGTGGGGCCTGCCCACACAACCCGCCTCAGGCGCCAACAGGGGTTGCTACGCCGGTGCTTTGACTATTTAGTAAAATATCAAAGTTGTTCTGTTGGATGTTTAAAATATTAATTTCTTAATTTTGGGTTTACAAAAATAGGGGTTGTCTCAAACATGGGGAAATGCAGCAAACTCAATTGTTGTTCTGAATGCTCACTGGGGCAAGATGGTTTGAGCATATTGCACTGATCCTGGCCTGACTGCACTGGCTGCCCATTCAAAGGGCTGGTTTTAATGGTCCTTTTTTACTTGGCCTTTGGCTGATAAGCTTTCCAGGGTTTCATCACAGGGACACTCCCTGCTCTACCTGGAGGTGTCAGGGATCAAATCTGGGACCTTTTGTATGAAATGAACTATGGTACTTCCCCATAAACAATAAATAAATGCACTGGATTCCCATGGAGTCTTTGCAAGATATATCATTCATTACCAGCTGTCATCACAGTAATGTGAACTTGGTTAATTGCACAGTATATATCAATACAGGGCAGAGCAGTGTTGAAAGTTGTAACTTCAGATGAAGTACGGTTTACAACAATGGATTCAGAAATGAAGGTTTCCCTGTTGGCAATTACACTTATTTCTGAAATATCGCTAGAGAAGTCACTTCCACAGTGCATCCTTGCTTAATTTTTGAAAGAAGAGGTGCTGATCCATCCTGCCTGGATACTGCAGCCTTCCAAATCTCATTCTGAAGATCCACCTCTTGTCCCAAGCCCACATTCCCAGCATGGTCACACTCTTGTCTCAGCAATGCCAGTGCTAGTTTGGTCATGTACTTTGAATGGAAGATGGCAGGATCCCCAAGACGTTTTCTATGGGGAGCTGGCTTCAGGCACCAGGCCAACTCTGTGCCACAGCCACTGCCCAGCCAAAGGAATGCACACTTCCAGTCATTTCTATGGCTCCAAATACCACTCCCAGCTAGGCAGCTATTCCCAGGCTTGCGCTCTATGGAGCAGTTGCAGCAACAGGGGGCCACTTCCCCTCCGACAGGCTGTGTGCACTTAGCCAGAGACTACACCTGCATGGAGGTTCCCTCTGCTCTTCCCCCTTCAGTCCCCTCCTGGTTCTGGGAAACAGTGGTGCAGGAGAGGGAGGGGAAGCACCCAGCCCTTCCCTTGCCTGACTTGCTTCTTCCTCCTCTTCTTCTGACCCATCCTGGGCTCCATCCTCCAACTCTGAAGCTTCCCCCTGCCTCTCTCTTGCCTCCTGGCTAGTACAGGTACCCACAATTCACTGGCCCCCTCTCCCAAGTCAGACTCCAGCCCCCCTTCCCCCAGGGCACACTTGCTAGCATCCTGCCAGTCCCACACACCCTGTGTTACAAAAATGTCTGCAAACGTGACATGAAGGTTGCCAACATGAACCCTGTCATGTGGGAATCCCTTGCAGATTACGACAGCATCTGCAAAATCAGGTCTGCCAAACATACTACACTATAGCAATAAAACAGCCATGTTTTCTATCAGTCATTTATGTTTTTTTAGTGAAAAGTACATGTTAAGAAGCAACGTTCTCCCCTGGCATATTCGCAGAACTGGAGTTTCATCCTCCCTCACTTGAAGCCAAACATTTGCCATTTACTTCAGAGTAGTCCACTCACCAAATGACTATACTCTAACCATGCAATTGTCAACCAAACTGACAGTGACCCTGAACTTCCTATCACAAGAAAGAGCGCTTTATGCTGACCTTCTGCAAAGTCCCTCCAGTATATTTTTGGGATGCCATGTCAAATGATCCCTGTGACATTTACTGTAGTGGAATGACCTCTGCCTTCTCCTTAGCCTCATACAGTTCCAGGAGCTTCACTTCCAGGACAGCATCATGACACAAAAACCGGCACTACAGTTTAGAAGCATGCAGATAGCAGTGGCAGAGACTCCATGCAAGCACAAGTGTGCACAGAAAAAGGAAAATTGTTGGAAACTATTGTGAATGATTGCAGCAATTGCAATAGTAGGATGGAACCTCTCCATGTCTTGAAACCTTTGCATCCAAAGTCAAATACCTGTCCCTTTGCACTACAGTGGTACCTCGGGTTAAGTACACTTCAGGTTAAGAAATCCGCTAAGAACAGAAATCGTGCTCTGGCGGCGCAGCGGCAGCAGGAGGTCCCATTACCTAAAGTGGTGCTTCAGGTTAAGAACGGACCTCCGGAACGAATTAAGTACTTAACCCGAGGTACCACTGTACTACAGTCAAACTTCGGTTGCTGAACGTAATCCATTCCGGAAGACCGTTCGCCTTCTGAAACATTTGACAACTGAGGATCAAAGGGCAGTTGGCAAAGTCAAAGGAGAAAAAAGAAAAAACTCCCCGGAAGCCATTCAAAAACCGGAACAGTAACTTCAGGATTTTCGGTGTTCAGGAGCCGAAACATACGATAATGGAGATGTTTGGGGGCTGAGGTTTGACTGTGTAATTCTCACTACAAGAAAACAACCAATAGATTGCCTGGATTAAAGTCTTCTGCATGTCTCCTGCTAGGGATGCCAGTTTTCCGCCCAGTGATGCTGCTTACACAGGTCAGCACCCTGAGGCTTGAAAAGTAAACTGCTGCTGAGCCTCCTCCATCACTCTTTCTCTAGTCCCCTTGCAAACCCTTCCCTTCCATCTGCTCTGGCCAGCAAGACTTTATTTATTCATTTGATTGAATTATACACCAAAAAGAATGATCAAAGTGGTCTATAAATATTGCACTGGATGCCTGTATATTTAGGCAAGCGAGGAAGGCCAGTGGCAAAACAGGCAAATAAGATTTAGGGCAGATAGAGATACAAGGAGAGTTAGGGTACAGCAAGAACAAGGAAGGGGCTTCAAGTGGGCAGAGCATGTACTCTGTGTGCAGAAGGTCTCTGGTTCAGTCACTTGCTTCTTCAGTTAAAAGATAACAGGAAGCAAAGCTACGAAAAACCACCGCCTGAGATCTTAAATAGCCACAGCCTGTAACCATTACTGGGTTAGAAGGACCAAAGGACTCATTGGGATGACTTTTAAATGTTCAATTCTCAGGCCAGAAGAAAAACTACAACCTTGGTTAACTAAAATTACAAGCCCATTGACATAATAAACTTAAGTAAAAGTAATAATAATGACTTAACTGGTAGGTTAAATGAGAGTATTACCAGTGAAAGAGTTCCAGGTATAATGATTTAAGAGATAGAAATGTTGGTAAAGGACTTTGCTGGGGAGGGAAAAATCATTAGACAAGGATAGGATGTTGAACGATCAGCTAACCAATTTAGCTCAAGATAGTGAAAATGCAAGGTACAGAAATTTCAGTCTCAATGGAAACATATTTTTTGTAATGGGTCAAATATCTATCTATGCATTACTTTAAAAGAGAATTTCCACATTATTTTGTATTGTTTGAGGCATGACTCTACAAAAACTGTCAAACCATATATATTCAAATCAGCAATATTTGTTGGAAATGAGGGGAAGATGTGCTGTTCTCATTCAAAACAACTGGATATTCCACACCTATTCATTCCCTCTATATTTTATTGCTTTTATTAAAGCAGTTATAATTAGCAAAAAAATGGAGTTGGTAGGAAGTGTTTTAACAGCAACAAAAATAATAGCCACTTTAGGCATCTCCAAACAGGGGGGCGCAATCAGTCTCTAGGGGCTAGAGCCAGGCTGTCAAAACCTGTGAGGGATCTTAGGCTGGCAAAGTGACAGGTCCAAGGTTAATGAGCATCATGAAGATTTGAACCTGAGTCTCCCTTGGTCCTGGACTGACGCTCTAACCACTAGACCAGCCTCCCCCACCCTTCTTCCCCCCAGAAGTTGTTAGGCTTCAACTTCCACCAGCCCCAGACAGCGAGGGCAATTGTTAGGGAGGGCACTTGTCTCTAAGCGTACACTTCAGAAGTAGCCACACACTTAACGTAAGAACACAAGAAGAGTGCTGCTGGATCAGGCCAAGGCCTCATGAAGTCTAGCACACGCTGCTCACCATGGCCAACCAGATGCCCACGAGTGCAGCAACACTCTCCCTACTTGGGATTCCCAGCAACCAGCCTGCTGAGGTTTCTGAAAGAGGAGGGCTTGTCAAGTAAAAGAGGCTTGTGAACTCTGATGTATATAACTTCGGGATGGGGGCATGTCTGTAAAATGTGTGGACCATCAATCCAAAGAAAGCTCGATATACGTGTCCTTGCTGTGTCCTGCAGATGGCTTGAAAGCATCCCGTACGCAAGCCCATGTTTCTGCAGTACCAGGAGAGCACAAGAGCAATTCCTGCTGGGCTCCTATAAATATCTGTCAGAATGCTTTTAGAATTGGTGGGCCACAAATTGTGCAGGCCTTTTATATGCCATTTAAAAGCCAAATGTTTGGAACATTGTCACTGACTTTTGCTTTAGCACCAGCTGCCCATAACCCAACAGTTTCTAACATCACAATAGGAGCAATTTGTCCCTATTGAAATTCATTTTGTTAGCTTGGACCCATTTCTCCAATCTGTTAAAGTCATTTTGAATTCTGATTCTGTCTTCTGCAGCATTAGCGACCCTTCTCAGTTTGGTATCATCTGCAAATTGGAAGAGCATCCCCTCAATTCTTTCATCCACGTCATCCACGTTGAACAACAATGGCCCCATAACAGAACCTCACGGCACTCCACTGGTCACCTTGTCTAGGATGACGAGGAGCCATTCATGGGTACAGTGGTACCTTGGTTCTCAAATGGCTTGGCTCCCACACAAATCGGCTATCAAACACCGCAAACCTGGAAGTAAGTGTTCCGGTTTGCGAATGTTTTTGGGAAGCTGAATGTCCGACGCGGCTTCCACGGCTTCCAATTGAGTGCAGGAAGCTAAGGTACAGCTAAGGTACTTAGTTCAACAACTAAGGTATCACTGTACTCTTTGGGTTCGGTCAGCCAACCAGCTACAAATCCACCTAACAGTTACCTTGTCCAGCCCACATTTTAGCAGCTTCTCTGCAATAATATAATGGGGGACTTTGTCATAATGGCCTTAATATACAATTGTACAGATCTGTCTCCCAAACTAGGTGGATTATTTTACTATTGTTTCTGCCGAAACAGTCTCCATTCATACAAAATATCTAGATAAGTGTATATGAGAATTTCCATGAATGATGTTTAAAGCACCTTTCAGCATCACTTGCACTATGAATCATAACATGTATTTGCAGTGCTTCTTTTCTAGAAAAAAGTTGCTGCTACTCACCATTATCCTCTCCCCACACCCCCTTTTCCCTCCCACACACTGATGGATGGGGCAATTAAAAAGAACCTGTTTTAAATAGGGCTGATGAGCTGAAATGCCTCCCCAAACTTAGCCATGCTTTTCCCCTGCTGCCATCATGGGAGATGCTCCAAACTTACCACCAGCAGTAATTGCACTCCTCAGCGTCTCAGTAGCAAGAGGCAACCATCATTTTTTCTTTCCAGCAGACTACAGAATGAGGACAGGAAGCATTCTCCCTTCATTCTGGAGGCTGCTGGGAAGAAAACAAAATGGTGTTTTCCAGTGCTTTTCTTCTAGAAAAAGAAGGTGCCGATACTGCTTACCCCTGAGTACCCTCAGAAAAAAATCACTGGTGTTTTCCCAGGCTCATCAGGCTCCAGGAACAGCAGCACCCCCAGGCCCACAAAACATGCAACTGTGAAAAAATAGGCCATGGAGCGCACACAGTTTTGATCCTCCCATAACACCACCAGTTGGAGACAGAAGAACTTCTGTCTCTGCCCTAATTTTATATCAGTTACAGATTTGCACTCACACTGCAGAGACAGGAAACTGCGGGTGCAATCCTATACCCCAGATTTATTTTCATTCTATGCCATCCTTCCTCCCAAACAGGAGCTCAGGATGGTGTACAATGTATTTAAAACACCATTACAAAATGTTTCACAATAACAACAAAATTAAAAATGCATCAATTCTTAAAAACTACAGTGTCATATTTACAGTTGTTGGATCCCTGATACATTTAATTCTCAAAAGACCCAAGTGAATAAATAGATCTTAAGTGGCTCTTGAAGAATAGTAGGGAAATGAGGGGGAACAGCCGTATTTCCCCAGGAAGGAGGTCCAGAGTCTCAGTGCTAGTTGGGTGGCAGCCATGCTATAAAATCCTACCTCTAGAGATGCCTCCACCAGCAGAAATGCATTGGTGCCAGGTGACACCATGGACCACCAGAGCAACCCAGAGGGGCCAGAACATGCCAGGGTCAACATGTGTCAATTCCTGTATTTCACCAGACTTTGGTCCTGCCTGCCAATTCTTGGCATGACATTACACTGTGGTAAAGGTAAAAAACTCAATAGTGCTACCCACTGCCTCCTCCCCTGCCCACACTGTCAGGACAGAACACAGGATTCAGACAAACTCTAAAACCAACCAAAGCACATCAACAGCAGGATGGAGTCATCAGATGCTGGGGTGCATGGCATGAGCCCATCTCTCTCTGGCCTCTCACTTGCACACTGACCACGCAAGGGGAGACTTGGGTGGGGGCAACCAGAAGGGCACTGGACAGAAGCAGCCTGGTTTCGTGGCATACCTGTAAGAGTGTATTGATAACATTTCTCTTTCCAGAATGCTTATGGATACCTTGCATCCAACACACGAAACCCCTCCGTTCCTATAAGTGGGGGCCAAAGAAAAACCACCCCACACAGGTATGCAAGGGAAGAGGGGGAGCTATGCTACAAAGCAGAACTGCTGCAGATGTATCCCCCTTCCTTTGCCATATGTGAAAACTGTGCCTTGCCCCCAACAGCTGGGATTGGGGCCTCCCAAGCAGCAGACACAAGGCTAAGCAGGCGCTCTCACCTCCTACCATTGCAACGACCGGAGACATTTGCTTTGGGCCCACAGAACAGAGCAGTCCCAAGACACACTTCACCTTCTTCAGGGAAGGCTCCAAGGGAGGAAGGCTGAGGCATGGAAACTGAAAGAGCACACAAGACCCATCGCGTCCTCGCAAACCCCGGCATGTGCATCCAGAATGAGACACCATGTGCTGCAGCCACTGCTGGTTGCTTTCTGATGCCTGCCTTCCTGTTCTCCCTTTGCTCTCTAGCAGGAAAAGGGGCAGCACCATCAACCCATCCCACTTGCCCAGACCACATGGGAGCCACACGGTTTGGCCAGCAGCATTTCCTGCTATTTCGCCACAAGGATGCCAGCCTGCTCATCTATGCAGACCCCGTGACTGCAAGTTGTGTGGCAAATGCACTCCTCCTCAGCCTGGAGATGGAGGGGGAGGCCCATGCTGCTCCTCTCTGCAGGCAGGGGTCTTGTTGTGTCTGCTGCTTACTAAGCTGAGCGGCTTGAGGAACTTCTGCTCTTCTACCTGCCTGAGGTACATGTAGTGACCTAACATGTGTGAAAATACTTCACATGTAAAAAGCCACAAAAGCTTTCATTTTGTCCCAGTCAGTACCATTTTCAGTGAAGTTCACACAAGTGGAACCAAGCTATGACCAAAACACTCGAGCAAGTGTGAACCAGTTCCACACAATAACAAAATCTGCCTATATTTTTACTTCTGCATGGGCAATGGTAACACTGCAAATATATATTAAAGGGGAGAGGGTTCTCTGTATCAAACGGCACAGAGTTTTTCACATGCAGATGTGTGTGTGGTGCCAAAGGGGTTTCTGGGACGAGACCCTCCCCCCTGTTTCCTCAGAGGGACATGTTTTCTCTCACACCAATACAGAATTCAACAGATGGAAGCAAGGCTCTTTGTGGCTCTTTGTGGCATGCCTGGCCCACGCGAGTGAGCAGATTGTGGCACCCTAGACAGCAAGGACTAGTGCAATAAGCAGGAAGGAAGGCAAACAACAGCACACAAAAGAACATGCTTCCAGTATCACAAGCAAGAGAACAGAAGCACAAAACTGAAACACTTCCAAGGGAACACCGAGCTGTCAAAGTCAGCCCTGCCAGGCAGCAGCAGGAGAGTTCAGGGCATTCAGCTGACAAGAGAGTGAAAGCATTTCAGTGTCTCACCTACCTTTACAAAGAGCTCGATTTCAGGATCCTTTCCTTCTCCATTTGCAGGAGATGAGTCTGTCATTTTTTACCCCACCCCCCAAGCTTGGAGGTGTTCTGCTTACACCACAAAGCAACAAAAGGTTCCAGCTCCACAACAGCTATGCTTCCTTTTATAATAAGGAAAAAAAGAGGAGGCTTGCAATGCTTTCTTCCCCTCCTCTAAACCATCTCTTTGCTGTTTCTGAAACTTCTATTAGCAGAGAAAATAATTTTCCTAGCTGGTAATTTTCAAAACCGGGGAGAGGACTTATCAGAAGACTCTGCTACAGTTCATAATGGTTCACAGGAGCAACAAGTGCTAACTGTGCTGCGTTGTGTTTCAGAGTGCTCATCTGTCAGAGCTCTGGCTCACACAGCCAGCCCAAAATAGCCCCGTGCCAGAGAAGAGGGTGGAGTCAGCACACAGGAGAGCAGAGAGCTATTGGTACCTCAGGACAAATACTTTCTTTTCAGCATTATATGGAAATCCATCCCCCATGTGTTTCCCTCTGCCACAGCTTTCCAGTCACAGCTTTTACAAAATGCTATCAGAGGGTTTCCTTAGATCTCAATGTTATCTTCCAAAGCATATTATTTCCATTACACACATTTCGAGGGGACCTAAAGAAGATGTGCACCCCAAGATTCCTGCCAACGCTGCTCATTTTGCTGGATCATCGAGCTAAAAACGAAACATGTCATTCTCTGCCTTTCATTCATTCTCATATTCAGAGGCAGGCTACGGAGAGGATCTCTACAAACTCATAGAGTAATGTGACATATGCATAAAATAAAATGCAGCAGGGAAGAGGAGACCATTTGGGGAACATAAAAATGTTGTGTGAAGTGGCATTAAACAGTGAATTGGGGAGTGGGGAGTTGGGCAAGGAATCTTCCTGCAGTTTTTTGTCTTGTTTTGAGACCAAAGCTTTCAAAACTGCACTGATATATTGATTTCTTAGAATTCTCGGGCGATGGCGATAAGAGGCTGCAAGCCATTTATATTGCATATTACTAGTTGAACTTTATTTAGCAATAACAGCATAATCCATCTTTTTTAGGTATTACATTTCAACTATACTGTTTTTTTTCCTATACTGTTCTCACTTCATCCTGTGTTCTGCATTTTTACAGAAAAACAACTGAAATGTATAAATTGGCTATTCCCATTCATTTAAATCAGGGATGGATGACCTGCAGTCCTCTGGGTGTATACATATGAAAAATATAGCTTGAGACTCTTAATCTCAGGGTTGTCTGTTTGAGCCCTATGTTGGCTGAAAAATTCCTGCATTGCGGGGGTTAGACTAGATGACCCTCATGTTCCCTTCCAATGCTGCAGTTCTGTGGATCTATGATCCCCGTCTCACACAGTCTTCCTTCAAAGGGTTACAATTCCATGAAGGTGAATAATGGCACCGTGCTGGTTAAACTCTGCCTCCTCCCTCAGGTTTGAAGTCACAGAGGAGCTTCCAGGCCCCGCATTTAGACCTCTTCCTCAACACCTGGAAAGCCGTGTGGATAGGCAGCAAGAAGATGGAAGAGGGATCAGGGCCAGAGACCGTAGACAAGTGCAAAGTACAAACATGCCGACTGAGAACTACTCTGACTAGAAGTCCCATCAGTGAGCTTGTTCTGATCAACACACGGTGCTCTTCCAGCCACCCCGACCTTCTCTGTCAATGCAGAGCTCATCTGAATTCCGGCTGAACAAATCTGAACTATGTTTCACTGCCATTGCTTCTAACAAGAACAACAAAATCCCAATAATCGAAGCGTGGGGGACAAAATGCTCCTGCGGGGCATCGGTTTGTTTTGGAAAGACTTTTAATTTAACAGTAATGCTCAATTGGAAGATGTTGTTATTCGAATGCCAGGAGTTATCTAGACGCCATAATGAAATGCCAGGATCCTCCCTCAATGGAGGCTTAATAGAAGCAGCTATCAAGTGCCTCTCTGTAAGATAGCCTATTTAGAAGAATGCCATTCTTGGAAGAAAATCCCACCTGTTTCAACAGAGCCTGAGTATGCCAGGCTTCCTTCTCAGAGGTGGGTCTGGCCTCTAACCCCACCTTTAAAAAGCAACAACACATTTTCTTGAGTGCAGCTTTTCCTACAGCGCTATGTTGTAGACTATAGCTCTGCTTAAAGGTAAAGGGACCCCTGACCGTTAGGTCCAGTCATGGACGATGCTGGGGTTGTGCGCTCATCTCGCTCTATAGGCCGAGGGAGCCGGCGTTTGTCCACAGACAGATTCTGGGTCATGTGGCCAGCAGGACTAAGCCTCTTCTGGTGAACCAGATCTGCTTAGTTGGTCTAATAGGCTCTGTTAATTGTTTTAACTGGCCCTGTCAATGTTGCTGATTTTGTTAGTTTTTGTTATTTAAGATTATTTTATTCACTGTGTTTTTACAATATTGTGAGTTGCCTTGAGAGGGCTATGCACCCCAAAGCAGCACATAAATAATTGTATAAATGAATATAAAATATTAAAAACTTACTTTCAAGTTGTACTTAACACCACATATTAACAGCTCAATCATAACTATGTTTACACATATATTCTGTTTACTGCCAAAGAACTTAACAGCGTTTGTCTGTTCAGTTTTGTGCATTGGGGGAGGGCTTGAATGGAAGTTTTCCTGAATTTTGCCAATAAGAGTTTTTATCAATAGTATCTCTAAGAGTGTTGAATGGCACTATTTAGCAGGAAGAAAGTCCAATGAAAATCCTCATTACATATTTTTACATGGCTGTTTATTTGTATATATTCTAAAAATTTGTATATGGATGTTTTATGATAACCTATATTTGTATTGCCTAATAAAGGTTTGGCGGAGAAGAATAATTTTGCCAATGTGGAGGTACCTGAGGCACCCCCATGAAGCCTGACCTCTTCCCTTGTCAAACTGAAATCCATTTTAACTAGAGCTATGCAGACCCCTACTAAGAAATATTCCTAACGTTGTTGAAACTCTTTTGGCTTACATAAAAAAAACTCAAATAGTCTGAGTAGGAACTTCCTAATTTATGTTAGCATTTTTGCTTCAGGTGCTTTCAAGGTGTGTTGTTTTTATTAATCTGTAAGCCACTCTGGGAGTACTTCCGGCTGAAGAATAGGGTAAAATTGCTTTGAATGAATGACGTCTGGTGACAACTCTTAATTGGAACTAACATCCAAATCTTAGCTCTTTTGTCCCATTTTTGCTATCCCTACTCCCTAGTGATGTACACAACACTTCATAGACAGCGCTGACCGATCTATGAAGATACCCCAAGTGTTGTCATATTACACTCATGAATCACTTAAATGTCAGTTAAACTTAAGAGCAATAGTTTATTTATTCAGTCAAACCTCAGTTCCTGAACGGCTCCGTTTTCAAACGTTTCGGCTCCCAAACACCAAAAACCCGGAAGTAAATGCTCTGGTTTTTGAACGTTTTTCGGAAGCTGAACGTCCGCTTGAGTGCAGGAAGCTCTTGCAACCAACTGGAAGCTGCGCCTCGGTTGTCGAATGTTTTGGAAGCCAAGGTTTGACTGTATCCAACTCTTCTACTGAAGAGCAGCATAGAATATAATAAGAAAGCCAAATAATAAATAAAAATGTAATGCAGCAATTTCTAAAAGCAATAGCAAGATACAGTTAACCCTTAAAACAAAGTAAAACACAAGCCTAGGGGCAGCAAGAGTAAAATATGTTAAGACATTAAAAATTGCAACAATAACCCTGGGAGTTACTCATTAAGCAGCCAAGATGGACAAGGGTCAAAGGCATGAAACTTCGGTCACATCTGTCTTACTGGTGACCAATTTTTCTTTTGATAATGCATTCAGAATAATCTACTAAGAAACAAATATTAGTACATGCTCATCTTACTGCATCAGAAAAGGCTGGTGAGCAAGGCCAATTAGTTATTATACCAATCCAGGTTTCAGATTACACAATATAAATGAATATAAACTCCGCTCCGCAAGGGCTTCGTCATTTGCCCTTATGAAGTTTACAGCAGAATATGATCATGTCACCACATTAATAAAACAGGAAGGCTGCTGAAGAAATGGAATAATCACATTCTGTGCAAGAAAACTTCTTTGTACCTCATCTTTAAGGTGTGATCATGTTTCATAGGCCTGAGCTAAGTACAACTTCACAGCAAAGACTTTTGATAAGGTGAGCGCAAGGCCAAGCATAAAGCACATCACTGCACAACAAAATTCTTTTTTCAAAAAAAGAACCACAACGTTTAGCTTGGGGGTTCTATACAAAGGAGCATGGAGCCCATCAGCATCTCTGCTCCGTTGCCCCGTGGAAGAGGGAAAGGCAGGCGAGGCGACGGCTTCTTCTCCCTGCTCATTTGCTTGGGGAGAGCAGCGGAAGAGTGGCCCCAGGGTTGGCAGGGGGCCCTGGCAGGGCCATGCGGGCCCCTTTCTTCCTGGAGCCCATTCACCAAGCGGCAACTCAGCAAGGGAGCAGGCAGCCGCTATAGTATCTGCCCATAGGGTCAAGAGAACAGATAGGAAAGCTGCAGTAAAAGAAGCACTTGGTCAGTTGCTAAAAACAAGGCCAAGGGCTGGTTATCATGTAATGGGCACTATGGGGAAACCAGATTAATTGGCCAGCTCCACTTAGTGCTTGCTGTATTGTAAAGAAAACTATTAAAGCTTTTCAGCAGTTGCGTAACTACTAACTAAAGTCCTGTATATGCTGAAGTGAGCACAGCCCTTCTCCCCCCATTTCACCTTGTATCTGCACATTTAAAAAAAATTCTCTCTAGCCGTTCTATGTAAAACAAGCCTCAGTGTTACCCATTCATCATAATGGAGATGCTAAAAGAGGCTTTCCCCTTTGGGGCCAAAGTGCACGAAATACATACACAGAAGCCCCTTCAGAATGGACTAAACCTATCCAATGGTTCAGTTTGTTTTTTAAAGTAAAACTAAAGACTATATAACTTTTTGATTTTTTTGGCAGAATTTGGATGCAATTCGCACAAATAGTCACCCCTTCTGAGGGGATGAAGCCTGCCCAATTTCAGCAAAAGGAAAGAAAGGGGGAAATCTCACCTCTCAAGCTCTGGGTAGCCTCTCAGAAGCTAGTTTGTCTGTAAATGCCTTGTTAGCAGCAAAACCTGCCTAGCAAATATTGAGAGTTTCCCACTTCTCCTTGTAACTTGGGGCACACACAGACCTCCTAATATACGCAAGGGCTCTCCATTCTCTACTATGATGGAGAAAAACACTCTGCCTGTGTGGACAGAGCCCCTGCTCGTGTAAATCTCAGTACATATGAGGCCTTATGAGAAACGGTTGAGGGAATTGTTTAGCTTGGAAAAGAGGAGACTGAGAGGAGATATGAGAACCATCTTCAAGTATCTCAAGGGCTGCCCCATGGAAGAGGGAGCATGCATGAAAGGAGGTTGCAACTAAACATCAGGAAGAACTAAGAGATTCCGATTAAACATCATTAAGAACTTTCTGGCAGTAAGAGCTTTTAGACAGTGGAACGGTCTCCCTTGGGAGGTTGTGAACTCTCCTTCCTTGGAGGTATTTAAGCAGAGGCTGGATGGCCATCTGTCATGGATGCTTTAGCTGAGATTCCTGCATTGCAGGGGGTTGGACTAGATGACCCTGGGGGTCCCTTCCAACTCTACAATTCTATGATTCTATGATATATAGAAGCCACAAGATTGTAGTTCATGTATTGGCAAATCTACTAATGTGATTATTTAGAACCTAACTGTATAATACACATGCATTTAAATAGCACTGCAGTAAGTCTTCATTTCACTCCTGCTGTTTCCTGTTACAGCTTCCAGAGGGCACTATTTTGCTGTTTTATACCAGTGGCCAAAAAAACTGAACGAATGCAAAGGAAAAGAAACCTGATGGCAAACTTTGCAAATCTTTCATACAATATGACCTGCAGTAGGGATGTATTATTTTGGATTGAATGCTCACATGACTGAATGCTCCCCCAAACACCCGCCAGGAAGGATCCACTTAGAAAACTGGATGTTAAGGGTAGCAATACAGAGTTTTATTTGGAAAGTGCATGCAAAAGGAAGTCTGGATGAGCCCCTAGTTAAAAATGGTTTGGGCACAGACGTACATTTCCACACCTGAGTTCCTCTTCTCCTTCTCCCCCCCACCCCCCGTGTTAAGGGCTGGTACTAAAAGCACAGCAGGATGCCTGGCATATAGTGCCAAACCAATGGCCAGTCCTATCATCTATCGAGCACTGACTGCCGTTGAGAAAGAGAAGCTGCCCACTAGGCAATCAGTTCCATGACACACAGCTGCACAAATCTGCATAATACTAGAGATCTGGCTGATGGACATGACAATCTTGGACTGCAGCCTTTGAGTCAGAAGCCCCATTGCATTCTCTTACGTGCATCTGTTACACTGAAGTTCCTGGCTTGTGCCTATCCCAGTCTGCGCAAGCATCACATGACCATCAACATCCATGCAGATCAGAAATGGTCATCTCCTGCTTCTTTCACAATTCCTTCCAGCACAGATCCAATAGGGTGAGACGAACCAGTGTGCAGGGTCCTGTATACTAAAAGAGGACTCATTGACCAAGTATGGATCTTCTGGTGGCCCAAACAGAACCAACCATACAGAAGAAGAGGGAGCAGTAGCCTTTGGAGAACTGGGGTGTTTGCAGAAGCACAGCAGGGAAAGCCCTGCAAAGGAGGGGAACCCCTGACAGCCCAGTAAGGACTGAGCATGCTCAATGAGCATGGTGAGCTCAATGGTTTGACTGGCATTGTGCTGGCACTGCTGCATACCTTCCATAAATGAATAATATCCTGACTGCTGACCTAGTGAGGAGTATCACTCTCTTGCTCTCCTTCGAGATCTGCTGCCTTTATTCATTTTTAATGCCACACCTTGATACTTTTGTGCTAAAGTTTCCACAAACTTTGCCAGTCTAATTAGTCCTTTTTTCACAGCTCATTTTAAAGCAATCTGAAACTGTGGTTCCCTAAGTCCAACCCCCCCATGAGGACCACTTGAAAACCACTGAGGGTCTTGGTGGACCACTTAATGATTTTTCTGACTGCAAGGGACTGTGGCCACGTTTGCATGTCCAAATCATGGCTTAACAATAACTCATGAACACGCTGGCTCCAAAGGAAGAGGAGACTGCAGGCACTCTGCTCCTCACTGAGCCGTTTGGGTGCAGCAGCTAAGTCAAGGTTTGGCTTAGTACAGTGGTACCTCGGGTTAAGTACTTAATTTGTTCCGGAGGTCCATTCTTAACCTGAAACTGTTCTTAACCTGAAGCACCACTTTAGCTAATGGGGCCTCCCGCTGCCGCTGCGCCGCCAGAGCACAATTTCTGTTCTTATCCTGAAGCAAATTTCTTAACCTGAAGCATTATTTCTGGGTTGGCGGAGTTCTTAACCTGAAGCGTATGTAACCTGAAGTGTATGTAACCTGAGGTAACTTGTATGTAGTTTGACCCCAGGATTGTGCTGAAGGTCCCATCAACTGTAGCCAAGATAAGAGGTCATGGTTAAGGAGGAGAGAGCTGAAACGTGAGCCGAAGGTTTGGGCACTACAAGTTTCTCTCTGGGAGTCAGCACAGTCATTTGTTCTCAGGAAGCGAGTGACACGGGAAAGAGGCCTTTCACACAGGCCAGTTAGTGCAGAGCCCTTTAGCTTCAGGCAGGAATAACAGGTTTCTACTGTCAAGGCTGAGCCACGGGCAGCAGTCCGAGATCAGCCAGAGGTTGGAAACCGAAAGCCAGCAGTCAGGATGGAAGAGCAACTTTCAGGGCGACAGGAAGGCCCTGTTGCTCAATCACAGCTCAAGGGGAACAGGAGAGCTTTCCTGTCCAGGAGGGTCCAGGGGCCAGTCTGGAGGGGCAGAGCCAGTCCAGTGCCTGAGGGCACCTTCAGTGAGGAGCTGTTGCCTGCAGCGCACTGCTTGCCACCAAGACCAGCTGTCCACCAATCCCCACAGCCCCTGGCCTGCCCAAAATGGGATAGATGCAGTTCCAGCGTGGGCTCATCACTCCTGGATGCATCCTGACAATGCAACTGGCAATATGTTTGAGGAAAGCACCTTTCAGTGCTCACATGAGGTGGACAGCAGCACCAGGCTCACTGGCCGGCCTCCTATGTCACAGCCCCATTGACCGGGTCCTGCTTTGGAGTGGATGCTCTGAAGTAGGGAAGCCTGCGGTAGGCAGACAGAGGGACTCCCCACATGGCGGAGAACCCTGACGATGGAGGGTGCAGAATCACACAGGAAGCCTAAACATGCACAGCAGACTCCCTTCTGCAGAGCTTTACCCACACCATGTGGGGCGGTGGAGCGGGGGGTGAGGAAGGCGAGGATGGGCTGACGGGACCAAGGCCAGCAAGTGAAGTCTCATGCTTCCTCTTGCGTAAGTATCATCACAGGAGCACCTAATGCCTGAATAAGTTTGCTGCTGTGCTGTGCTTGGAGCTTTTATACTCTTGCTATTCTTAGCTATTATCAAGTATCGAGAACACAGCCAATCAGCTCTTGAGGCCCGAGAGAAACTTTGCCCCCTGCTCAACTGTTTTTTAGAGCCAGCGGAGAAAGGAGCCAAAGAAAAGGCTTTATTGCTACAGTCGTCAGTAATTAGACCTATCATGGACACCAGCTGAATCAACAGCAATGCAATGTTCAGAGGAATGAATATGTGAAATTAATTGCTCTTATCGGAGGAATTAGTTGCTTCTGATCAAACTGCTGCATGCTTTTACTGCCATCTCAATGTGCTTCACGTTTATGAGAAGGAAGGATATAGCACCTCAAAATAGCAGTGAAAGCAATGAAGCAGCCATTTAAAGAATACAAAAAAGTAGTATAAACACTGAGAACTGGGAAACACTGGCCTGCGAGCGCTCCAATTGGAGAACAGCCTTTACCAAAGGTGTCATAGACTTTGAAGACACTCGAACTCAGAATGAAAGGGAGAAACGTGCTAAGAGGAAGTCATGCTTGGCAAACCCTCACCATGATCAACTCCCGCCCGGAAACCAATGTCCCCACTGTGGAAGGACATGAGGATCCAGAATTGGCCTCCACAGTCACTTACGGACTCATTGTTAAAACTGTGTTCATGGAAGACAATCTTACTCGGCTACGAGGGATCGCCAGAGAAGAAGACTGTTGCAAATCTCTTGTCCAGGCAGAATACAATGCGGCAGTGCTGCAAGGCTCTTAACAGGCATGCAGCTTAATGTAAACAACCAATCATAAGCAATTTTTACAATTTTTATAATACCTACCCTGGCTCAATATACAAACTTGTGGTTCACAATTAAAAGTGGTCATAACATCATAAAAGATGATATGCAAAAGAGCAGGTGAGAGAAAATGTAAGGTCTGATCCACAAGCATAGAGAGATTTGTGAATCGCTTGATTTTGTGTATAAAACACACCCCATGGAAACCTTTGTTCACGTGGAAACCTTTGTGGCAAGTTCAGACATGCCACAAACACTCAGAAACTATTTGTTAGCTTTGTGGGTTTCCCCCGAAACAGTCTTTGTAACTAGTGTGATATGGGACAGGCCTGGGGGGGGGGGGAACACAGTGTTAAAATTATGGAACCAATAGTAATAAATCAAGTCAGCTAAAAATGGCCATTAAATGGCCAGGCTTATCTTGTGGGGGGAGATGTTCACATGGGCATCCTCCCCACCCTCAACAACTGGTATCATAGGCTGCAATCCTAAATTCAGGGAGTAAGCACCAATGAACAGAGCAGAAGTTACTGCCAAGTAAACATGCATAGGCTTTGCATGCAAATATCTGTATATCAAGGTCCATCAATCTTGATTGCCTAGTGAGTTTTCTCCTTGTAAAATGTATCTTTACTATCCTGTTTTATTAGGGAACTATTTATGGATCCTTCAGGGATCTATTCTGTCCCCAATGCTACTTAACAGCTATATGAAGCTACTTGTTGTTGTTGTTGTTCAGTCGTTCAGTCGTGTCCGACTCTTCGTGACCCCATGGACCAGAGCACGCCAGGCACGCCTATCCTTCACTGCCTCTCGCAGTTTGGCCAGTTTGAAGCTACTAAGTGAGGTCAATTGTGGCACTATTACTTGAGAATAGTTAAACTGCTGTTTCTATTGCACTTATGTTTCTGTGTTTTAAGAGCTTGGGTTTTATGGAATTTTATTGTTTCCTGTTCTGATTTGTGGATGTTTGGTAGCATATAGGTAAATACGCTAAATAAATAAAATAACTTTGAAAGTAAACATTGCTAATCACTGCAGATAAAATATTTAACAGTGTATGTCAGGTATGTGCATGTGATGCCCACAGGACTTTGAGGGATTTTCTGTAATGATTGGTGTAAATTAGCATTTGCATTATTATCTCTTAGGTGCTCTGCCAATATTATCATATCTGTTCAGTAGTGTCAAGAGCACTCTTATCAGCTACAAAATAAAAATGCATTTTCTGTCAGAGTGGCACTGTGAGCTGCCAACATGTCACTTAGCTAATGAGCACAGGAAGCATTCACAAGGCAGGACCCTCAAACCTCTCCAGGCCAGGGCGCATGGCTTTCAGATGTTGGACAGCGCTCACTGGTGCTGTTGTTTCCCCCTTGCTGGGGAACTGGCATTACTCCTTAAGGCTCCATCACTCTGTCCCCAAGTACACAAGTGGACAGCAGTGCGACAGGTCGGTGCTGTTGTCTTTATTTATTTTACATTTCATGAATAATCCTAGCTTAGGTTCCCCTAACACTTTTTCTCATTAGTAAACACAATAGGTAAAGGGATCCCTGACCATCAGGTCCAGTCGTGTCCGACTCTGGGGTTGCGTGCTCATCTCGCTCTATAGGCCGAGGGAGCCGGCGTTTGTCCGAAGACAGCCTCCGGGTCATGTGGCCAGCATGGCAAAGCTGCTTCTGGCGAACCAGAGCAGCGCACGGAAACGCCGTTTACCTTCCCGCTGGAGCGGTCCCTATTTATCTACTTGCACTTTAACATGCTTTCGAACTGCTAGGTGGGCAGGAGCTGGGACCGAGCAACGGGAGCTCACCCCGTCGCAGGGATTCGAACCGCTGACCTTCTGATCAGCAAGCCTGTGGTTTAACCCACAGCGCCACCTGGTCCCTCTCAGTAAACACAATAGGCATTCTTTAAAACTATTTTTTCTTTTAGTCTACATATTCCTTTAAGTAAAGAAGTAAGGGAGCAATCCAGTTCAGAGATTGACCAGGACGTGTGGAGATGGGAACAGGCACATCCCTGGTTGGGCTCAGAAGAGGCTCATCCGGCTGAAGTTCCACATCCTCAGCCAGAGATAAGTCCTCCTTCCAGCAAAGCAGGCTGAGCCGAGGGCAGGATAAGTGCTGAAAAGGGGGCATGGATGGGATGGGGCAGACAGACCCCTGTTCCAAACTTCTTGGTCACACGATCTAGCAACCCAGCGGAAGGTGCACTGGCAAAAGAGTGGTGTCTAAAGGCTTGCTTTCCCTCTGCTAGGCTTAGCAGCAAGGCTGGCCCTCCCATAAGGCAAGGTGAGGCAACTGCCTCGGGCGGCAGGCTTATGTCAGAAAAGTGACCCTGGAAATAGCCATGAAAGAGCAGAGGGACAGTCTGAAATCACACAGGTACAGTGCTATGGCTGAAGCCTGTCAGGTCTGGCTGTGCAAACTGCCTGGACAGAAGACTGCCTGAGACCCCTATCCAGGCTGGGCTGAGCAATTCACAAGGACAAATCATGTGCGTACTTCATAAACTAATAACTACTACATAATTTGAAGTTATACTGTAGGAAAGCACAAGCCTTGAAGTGTGTTATTTTCTTCTGCAAAGCGCAAGTCCTCCAATAGCTCAAAGATGATCACAATTATTATGGTAGGAGTTTACAGGTTACATCGTGTATGTTATCAGGGAAAACAAATCACACATGCTCTTGCCCAGGCATAGGCAAACTCAGCCCTCCAGAAGGGATCATGGGAGTTGTAGGCCAAAAACATCTGGAGGGCCAAGTTTGCCTATAAAGCAGCTCCTGTGCATTAAACCTAAACCAATCTTCTGTATCACAGGACCATGATATTTTGAGGGCAAGCACGGAAATTAAAGAGGTTGGTCAAAACTCCAAACCAGTTAGCAATGGGCAATTGTTGCAGTAGCTTGCTTTTGGGTTACAAAAAGATTTCATCAGACAAAACAGCAAAGAAACAAGCAAATCTAATACATTTTCTCCCCCCCCCCCAAATTAGGGAAATCTTTCCTTAGTCTCATTAACATAATTGTGTATATACTTGGGGAAATCACCTACCTTAATGATGAGGAAAAGCTGAAGATCCTCTTTCTCAAAGTTGCTTTCTTCTGAATTATTATTGCAGGGCAATCTGATGGTATTTTGAGCATTTCTGGCCATGCTCTGGATCTTCTTTAGAATGTGATCAGTTGAAGACGCTTTATTTGCAGAGGAGCTCCCTTTGTCGCTTTGTGTTGGGCTAAGATGCTGCATCTGCTCCTGATGTTGCTGAGCTTCCAGAGCAAAAATCTCTCTCTGAAAAGAATTCCGTTCTTCTTTCCCATTGTAGCTATACTGAGATGACAGAGAATCCACATAGCAGCTATTTCCCAGTCTCTCTCCACTTCTCATATCCATGCAGTCTACCACAGCCTTAAAAGAAAGGCATGCTAGGTCTTCACTGATTTGATCATAAACTGGTTCCCCTTCCTCTGAATTTGGAATTCCACAGAGCCTAGCATTCTCTATATTTCCCACATTTTCCATGCTGGGCAGTTAGTTAAATCAGCTTCTTCGGTGATCTCTGAGACTCGGAACTAACTTGGCAACCGTGACAGATAAACAGTGAGAGTAAGCAATGTTTGTGGTATTCTTTCTGAATGCATTGTTACACGTGACAGATTTCCAGCAATCATTTACAGAGAGCTTTAAATCAACACTCTCCTGAATTGCTCCCCTTTAACCCTTGCACTGTTTTTTTTTTTTTGCAAGACATCATCATCATTATTTTTTATTGTTCAAAAATACAGTGCATTGTTCCAAATTGTGTAATTCTAAAACTGAACAATTTTCTTTTTAAAAAAACAAACTGGGAATGGAGCTGGTTATCTGCTTTGCAATTCCCTTATTGGATTGCAGTATGTAGGTGTGGGGACATGCAGCTATGAACAAAGAGTACAGTATAATATTGGGCAATGTTTTTCGGAACACAGTACCTTCTTCTCTTCTTGCATTCTTCATAAGGAATTGTTAGGAAATACTTTTTATTCCATATAGTACCTACACACGCTTCTCAAAATAATTTAATGTTCTATTTTTACACCATGGTTTTTGTAAAAGTGGGAGGACTGATAATAAAATGTAATTATTTTCACCTGGTTTTGTTGGGCTTGATCTCTTATCTATCAAAACACACACACACTTTTACCATTTGCAGACTGAAAGCAACAGCTGGGTTGTTTGCTGGGTTGTTTTCTGTTCTGGATATAGGATGAATTCTCTTGTCATCTCTTGTAGGGACCCAGTATCACACCAGTCTCTAATAATAATAATAATAATAATAATAATAATAATAATAATAATAATAATTCACTCTGGGCGGCTTCCAGTACATATAACAACATAATAAAACATCAAACATTAAAAACTACCCACTACAGGGCTGCCTTCAGATGTCTTCTAAAAGTTCCATAGTTCTTTATCTCCTTGACATCTGATGGGAGGCTGTTCCACAAGTGTGCAAGAAAACTGCATTAACTGAGTTCATAAGACAAACATGAGGGCTCTTACAAACATTCCTAAACAATTAGGACTGGGGTACATTCATATGATAGGGGTGGGGGGAAGGAAATCACAATTGAGATGTTCTGATAAATCGGGTCCTCCATAAAAAGAGGGCATGTGTTGTGGTGCAACCGGCTAACCGACCCTGTGTTGTGGGGGTAATTGGAATAACAGGCCACAACCCCTGATAGGTGGTCACGCATTGCTGGGGAGGAATCCAACCAATGGGGCGTCGTAAAATTGCAGCAACGTGGGACCTATTTAAGCCCATGCGAGGCTGCTGAGCATCCTCTTTGGAGCCTTTCGCATCGGAACACCCACCCACCGCTCCCTATATTTAGGGCTTGCACTTGACCTTGCTATGCCGTCGTGTGTCGTCTGTCGTTGGGACGGGCACGGCAGGAATTTTCCCCACTTGGCTGATTGGCTGTTGCCACTTGGGTTTCGCCTGCCGCGTAGCAATTAGTCACAACTTGTAAGTTGCGGATAGGCTCTGGTTCAGGTGAGAGGCGTGGCACGGTGTGTGGCCACACCTATGCCAATGCAGGATATTCTGGTACAGGAATCCAGGGACTCATTGGTTTGTCGTTCCCGAAAGGGTACGGCCTATGGCCGAGTCCTGGGGACATCAGGATGGCTGGATGGTAACCCAACCAGCAGCTGTCCCTAGTGTTCATCCTTGTCTGTCCTATGAACGTGGCTCTGGGACAGTTCTGCCTGCAAGGGTGCAGGGAGCTAGTCGAACCAGAGCCTATGCAACCACTCACTTGGTTGTAATCAATAAAGTTGTGGCCTAAATTCTGCCAAAAACCAAACCAAATATCTGTCTCTTGTGTGAGCTTATTTCGGGGAGGGTAAAAGGTCTAAAACACGCAACACACAGCTTTCTCTGTAACATCTGAGTCGGGAGAGACTGTGCAGCTTTTTAGTTGCCTGGATAGTGATAGACTCAGTGACGGTGAATAAGCTAAACTTGGATCTTGAAAAGACAGAGCCTTGGTGGGTTGCTCCCTTTCCCAAGAACTGGGGACTGTTCTCTGTGATACTGCACTCCCCCTTGCAGACTGTGGGTAGAGTTTGAGAAAACTATGCGGGTGCAAGTCCAGGTGGAAACCACAGCTTTGGCTGGCTCCCCGTATGGCTGTCCCTGAACAGGCAGTGTCTGGCTACTATTGGTGATTTCATGGCTGAATCAGCACAGTTCCCTCTACAAGGCTGCCTTCAGGTCTGGCTCAGAAGCTGCAGCTGGTGTAGAACACTTTTGGGGACATCTCACAAACAATGCAGGTGTTGGAAGCTCTGAATTGACTGCCAACTGACTTCCGTAGCACTACTGAAGCACATTTATAGTTCACGTTCTGACATAAAAAGCTCTAGGCAGCTCAGGACTGACACCTGAAAGACAGCCTGCTTCCTCATGCACCTGCCAGGACTTGGAGGTCATCAGGGAACGATGCCTGTCTCACGTTGCCACAGTTCTCTGAAATACAGCATGTGGCAACTCATAAGAGGGCACCTCCAACTCTTGAATGTTCTCAGATATGAGCAGTACCAACACTATTTACATGAAATACTGTTTTATTTTATTTGTGATGTTCCTCACTCTGGTACAGTGTGACATAGTGACTGGATTAATGCAACCTTGGCCTTGCCTGGAAGCTCCAGCTAGCCGACAATATGGAACACCTCTGCTAAAACATCTGTACTGCCTGCCTATATGCAACCGGGTCAGGCTAAAGGTTCCTATATATAAAGCCCTGAACAACTGGGGTCCAGCTCCATCTAATGCAGTTTTAAGTAACTGACATGTCAACTTGAGCAATGGGACTTTTCCCTCCCACTAAGTCTGTTCTGCATTTCCCCCTAACCTGCCAGAGTAGCTTTGGGGAGGGCACAAGCCAGGTAGATTCCTTAAGGGCCAGCTGAGCTCATACATCCCAGCTAAGTCACTGAAATCAGTGCTATCATTCCACCCCCCACCCCCACCCCCGTGACTCAGAAGCTCAACGGGCTTCAACTAAAAGTAGAGCATTTAGTGTCCCTGTATTGCAGAGGGACCCAGGTGGCGCTGTGGGTTAAACCACAGAGCCTAGGGCTTGCCGATCAGAAGGTCAGTGGTTCGAATCCCTGCGACGGGGTGAGCTCCGGTTATTCGGTCCCAGCTCCTGCCCACCTAGCATGATACCCAGCTCTACCTCTCTTTCAAATCAGAACCAGCGAAGGCGGTGAAGGTCCTGTGTGAGTGTCTGGAGGCGGTTGGAGGATGGATGGCGGCTAACAGATTGAGGTTGAATCCTGACAAGACAGAAGTGCTGTTTTTGGGGGACAGGAGGCGGGCGGGTGTGGAGGACTCCCTGGTCCTGAGTGGGGTAACTGTGCCCCTGAAGGACCAGGTGCGCAGCCTGGGAGTCATTTTGGACTCACAGCTGTCCATGGAGGCGCAGGTTAATTCTGTATCCAGGACAGCTGTCTACCAGCTCCATCTGGTACGCAGGCTGAGACCCTACCTGCCCGCAGACTGTCTCGCCAGAGTGGTGCATGCTCTAGTTATCTCCCGCTTGGACTACTGCAATGCGCTCTACGTGGGGCTACCTTTGAAGGTGACCCGGAAACTGCAATTAATCCAGAATGCGGCAGCTAGACTGGTGACTGGGAGTGGCCGCCGGGACCACATAACACCGGTCCTGAGAGATCTACATTGGCTCCCAGTACGTTTCCGAGCACAATTCAAAGTGTTGGTGCTGACCTTTAAAGCCCTAAACGGCTTCGGTCCTGTATACCTGAAGGAGCGTCTCCACCCCCACCATTCAGCCCGGACACTGAGGTCCAGTGCCGAGGGCCTTCTGGCGGTTCCCTCACTGCGAGAAGCAAAGCTACAGGGAACCAGGCAGAGGGCCTTCTCGGTAGTTGCGCCCGCCCTGTGGAACGCCCTCCCATCAGAGGTCAAAGTGATTAATAACTATCTAACATTTAGGAAATACCTGAAGGCAGCCCTGTTTAGGGAAGTTTTTAATCTGTAATATGTTAATGTATTGTTTTGTTTTGTTTTTAATATTGCTGGAAGCCGCCCAGAGTGGCTGGGGAGACCCAGCCAGATGGGCGGGGTACAAATAATAAATTATTATTATTATTATTATTATAGCAGTTCGAAAGCACGTCAAAGTGCAAGTAGATAAATAGGTACCGCTCTGGTGGGAAGGTAAACGGTGTTTCCATGCGCTGTTCTGGTTTGCCAGAAGCGGCTTTGTCATGCTGGCCACATGACCCGGCTGTATGCTGTATGCTGTATGCTGTATGCTGTATGCTGGCTCCCTCGGGCAGTA
Source organism: Darevskia mixta (assembly GCA_034641385.1). Lineage (NCBI taxonomy): Eukaryota > Metazoa > Chordata > Lepidosauria > Squamata > Lacertidae > Darevskia > Darevskia mixta. The sequence goes on from JAWWNH010000130.1 coordinate 3,455,824, forward strand.
ACGCGAGATGAGCGCCGCAACCCCAGAGTCGGACACGACTGGACCTAATGGTCAGGGGTCCCTTTACCTTTTTTATTGCAGAGGGTTGGACTAGACAACCCCTGGGATCCCTTCCAACTCTACAGTTCTTTGGTTCTATGGTCCCATGTTATGGAATACTCTTCCAGCAGAGATTATGCAGGCCATCTTAGCTGCTAGCTTTCAGGCATCTCTTAAATATATTTATGCCAACAGAGCAAATTATTAAGTTGTTTAAACTTTTTCAAAAAGAATCAGTCATTTTTTATAATTACTTTCTAGTTTTTATGGTATTTGATGTTTGGTTGTACTTCATATTTTATATGAAGGTGTGGCCTTTAAATATTTGTATAAATAAATAAGTACATTATTAATCTCCTTTTTGTCCCTTAGCACACTTTTGTCATCCAAAGGGCCAGCTGGTTTCCTGCTTCTAATTTACCGGTATCTAAGGTTTTGTTGTTGTTGTTTACTGTTGATCTTAATATTTTTAGTGTTGGGCTTCTCAGATTTTACTGCTGCATCTCTTCTTGTCTGCAATTACCTGCAATTCTTTTGTTCTCATTTGGACAAGACTTCCGTTTTCCTAAAGGGAATTTTGTTGCCTCTAATAGCACCCTTTCGTGTTCTTTCACTGAGGGGAGGCACCTCCCATCTTAGACCCAAAACTGAAGGTTTAGATAGGACTAGATATATTGGAAGGGAACATGATTAGGAAGTGTTGAATGTTACTTGTTCCCTGCTCCGCAAGGAGATAGTGAAGCAACAAAAAAGGCTGCCAAGCCATTGCCTTCTGTAAGTCAACATAAGCTGTGTAGTTAAGCAGGGCATATGGGGATCCTGTTTGAAAAGGAAGCTCACTTGGAAGACTAACTTGTGGATCCTGAATTGCAAATCACTGGTAATGTTCACTGAACGATGCTTAACATTCAAGTGAGCTATGAAATACTGCCAAGTCAACTTAGCTCACCAGCCTTACATTATCTGGCCCATGCCAATTGTTCTGCATGATGTGCAATATGATTACTGTAGCACCCCGCAAAAAAAACCCTCATAGACTCTTTTGTTAGATTTCATTGCAGCAAAGAGTGTATTCCAATAAGGTAAATAGCCAGGTAAATATCCAGAAACACACAATATATTTTTACCAGACAAACAGAGCCAATAGAAATTAAAATCCATGGGGAGACTACAGAAGTGGAATAAAAAAGATGTGCTCTTGTTGGAGAAAATCAGTTGGACACAGAAGGTGGCACGTCAGGACGTCGCGTTTGAACAATTTTGGGCTTGGGTGAATTGTTTGGGTCTCCCTCTTCTGCTGCGTCCGTGTCACAGACATACACCACGACACTTGGGGTGGACTCTGTACCTGCATGCAGCTCGTATTTCTCACCTGCAAGCAAAGACAAACATTTAGACTAAATGCTATTTAGCATCCTAGAGCCCCACTAGAATACATTACTGCTCAACTGGACAGTCAGGGGGCATCGTGGTTACAGGGTTGGAATAAGACCTAGGAGACCAGGGTTCAAATCCCCACTGAGCCATGGAGCGCATTGTGGGATCTTGGATCAGTTGCTGCCTCTCAGCCTAACCTACCTCACAGGGTTGTTGTGGGGATTAAATGAGGAGGGTGAGAATCAGATGAAAAGGATATAGATGCAAAGATGCCATGAATGGATTTTGGACATTGACTCAAGACACTCTTGATGCCACTATTGTTTAAGTATCCCATTTGGGACACAAACTGTAATTGAACATGCTGTTGCCTAACCTCCCCCCAGGGGGCAGTGTGTGCTTGTTTAGTTTGTGGAGGAGCGTTTTGCATGAATGCCCTTATTTGGCTGTAAACTGGCAACCAGTTCTAGTGGCCTTTGTGCTGTTCCGTGTATGAGCGTTTTCTCCTTCACTGTAAAAGTCTTTAGAAGAGAGAGAGAGAGAGAGAGAGAGAGAGAGAGAGAGAGCGCTTGGGCAATACGAGAGATGCCTGCTCTGTGTACCTGCTTCGCAATACAAACACGCTAGGTTGCCCTTTGTACTTTATACTATGCACAAGCAGAGATCATTCTCAAACAGAAGAAGAAAGAGGCAGCTCTCAGTGTAGCAGATTGGAGGGATCTTGATTAGCAAGCTTTGCAGGCAGTGTCTATAAATCTATCTTCCTGATGAGTTTTATCACAGTGCCCATATTAAATTTGCAATTTAAGAATATCTTGGGATTCCTATCTACTAATTCATGTGCAATAAAACATTAATGGGCTTGTTGACATGATAAAATACAAAGGGAGAAATTACAAGTGCTTATTTTGCCTGCAGGCATCAGTTGATTGGAGATGACTGTTGGTCAGCTCCAAGGCCTTGGTGGTCATTGCCTGCTGCTCTGCAACAAAGGTCCACACATGCACAGCAAATTGTTTGAGTCTGTGGACATAGTTGTCTACCCCCAAGATGCAGTACCTTTATACTGAGATTTGTTTTCTTTTAACAGTTGCAATCCTAACCCTATTTACCTGGGAGAAAGCCCCACTGAATTCAACAGGACTTAACTTCTGAATAGACATTGTTAGGATTGCTCTGCAAGTTGGTTCATTACTTGGCCATCATATCCTCTTAGTTGTTAATTAAGCGCACAAACACCTATGTATTTGAGGATATGTCATAGAATACAGTAGATGGGAAGCAAGGTGGCCAGATGTTTCTTAGCAGAAAGAACTGTGCCCTACTCCAGAACACAACAGCCCATCTCCTCAACTTCTCCAGTGGTCATTCAGACAGCAGCCATGAGTTGATCTTATGCGTAGATCACTGGGCTGCTTGCTGAAGGTGTTTTGCATGCTTGCATTGCTCCATTTATGTGTATGGGTGCATGGAAGGGTTCCAGAAGAGGCACAGCTAATAATAAAAGATCCTGCTGGTGGTTCTAGTCACAATCATGCCATGCAACAGAGTACAGAACATGGTGCCTCAAAACCTGAGCTTTGGGGGTTTTTCACAGAATCATAGAGTTGGAAGAGACCACAAGGGCCATCCAGTCCAACCCCCTGCCAAGCAGGAAACACCATCAAAGCATTCCTGACAGGTGGCTGTCAAGCCTCTGCTTAAAGATCTCCAAAGAAGGAGACTCCACCACCCTCCTTGGCAGCAAATTCCACTGTCGAACAGCTCTTACTGTCAGGAAGTTCTTCCTAATGTTTAGGTGGAATCTTCTTTCTTGTAGTTTGAATCCATTGCTCCGTGTCCTCTTCTCAGGAGCAGCAGAAAACAACTTTTCTCCCTCCTCTATATGACATCCTTTTATATATTTGAACATGGCTATCATATCACCCCTTAACCTTCTCTTCTCCAGGCTAAACATACCCAGCTCCCTAAGCCGTTCCTCATAAGGCATCGTTTCCAGGCCTTTGACCATTTTGGTTGCCCTCCTCTGGACATGTTCCAGCTTGTCAGTATCCTTCCTGAACTGTGGTGCCCAGAACTGGACACAGTATTCCAGGTGAGGTCTGACCAGAGCGGAATACAGTGGTACTATTACTTCCCTTGATCTAGATGCTATACTCCTATTGATGCAGCCCAGAATTGCATTGGCTTTTTTAGCTGCTGCATCACACTGTTGACTTTTAAAGCCACCTTTTTAGTTGTCCTTGGTTGTGAAAAAATGTGGATATAGGTAGAAATGCTGTAGATCTCAGACCAAGTCGGGGTCTCGTGGAAAAATACGGTCAGCGGTTACTTCCCTTGAAAACTGCAGCATGCAACCATACATCACATTTTTCATTTAGATAAGAAAAACTCATGAAATGCAGGTATTAAGTTCTGTGATGCTGTACATGTTTCAGTTTCAGAACTACTCTCAGAAGAAGTAGGAAAACTCATGTCCTTGGAACACACTGAAAATGTCTTCAAGCTGAAACTGAAGCTATCCATATAGATTTATTACAATACCTACCCAAGATTTGCACACAAGTGATTAAAAAGAGAACTTTGGTGAACTTAACAATAGATAGAATTTAGGTATTCATGTCTCTATTGGCTCAGTTCATCTTCTCTTCTTAAACTCAAATACCTGAAATTTCAGAAGACCTACCTGATTCCAGTTTAGAAGCTGCATAAAGGAGGTCATAGTCAGCAGCAGGTGTTGCATCGTTCATTGGGTGCCAACCTACAGGAGGAGAGGCTGGAGGAGAGATAAGAAACTGCTTGGATGGCTGGGGTGGAGCCAAATGAAGTTTGTCCTCATCGATCTCAGAACTCCGGACCTTTACATGGATGAAAGAAAGAGTCTCACTAAAGAAGAGAAGACAGCGCTTTGGCAATAAGTGCTAGCAATATATACGTACTGCCATTTTCAGAATATCATTGATATTGAATTTTGCTGGTCTGCTACCAGCTGAGTTTGTTGGCACCGTTTCCCTGGAAGCTGAGAAATGTAGTAGTGAGATGTTTTCCAGTTTGTCCCACTGTCCTTTTTTACTGCTTTCTACATGTCTGATCCCTTCCAACCACCTCCCTTATCTGCCCATCATTTCCCCCTGTCTCGGTCCTGAATGTAAACTTATGCACATGTGGTGGGGGTGTAAGAGAATAAGAGAATTCTGGGCTAGTATTTAAAAAAGATACTCAAACTCTCATTCCAAAAAAAAACCCTGAGGCCTTCCTATTAGGAATTACGGTATGTCTATAGAAATCAAGAGAAATCTTAGAGTCTCCTTCTTTGGAGGTCTTTAAGCAGAGGCTTGACAGCCATCTGTCAAGAATGCTTTGATGGTGTTCCTGCTTGGCAGGGGGTTGGACTGGCTGGCCCTTGTGGTCTCTTCCAACTCTATGATTCTATGATTCTATGATTCTATGATTCTATGATCTCTTTTCATGTACACAACCACAGTGGCTAGGATTTTAATAGCAAAGAATTGGAAAAGTGATAACATCCCCACAAAAATTGACTGGCAAGCAAACATGATAGAATATTTACAATAGAATGGGAAAAACCAGAGATCTGTTCAAGAAAATTGGAGATATGAAAATTGGAGATATGCAAAGATTACCATAATAAAGGACAAAAGTGGTAAGGACTTCACAGAAGCAGAAGACATCAAGAAGAGGTGGCAAGAATACACAGAGGAATTACAGTCGTACCTCATTTTGCGGCCGGGTTCCGTTCCAGAGCCCTGGCTGCTAGCTGAAAAGGACGCAGGGCAAACTGCTGCGTCTGCGCACGCACGTGGAGCGGTTTGCGCTTCTGCGCATGCGCGAGCAGCAAACCCGGAAGTAACCTGTTCCTTCCGGGTTTGCACGCTCGTGCATGCACTGGCTTTTTGAATATAGTTAGGTATTTCTGTTATTCTTCAGATCAAGTGTTTATGTATTGTGGGAGCTGCTGCCTGCTTAAATTGTAATTTTGCTGTCTTTAATTGTAATTTTGCTGTCTTTAAGAAGTTCTCCTTTAATGTGAGAACTTCTTGTGAGCATAAGGTTTAGGGTTAACACGTATTCATAACGTTTTAAGAATTCTAAGGTCTCACATCCTATATAATAAAGTCCAAGTGTCTCTGCGTCGTGTCCCTGTGTCCGTGGGATTGCGCTACTGCGCATGTGCCCCACGGACACAGGGATTGGACCGCAGAGACTTCGGGCGGCCGGGGGAAACTGCGCCGCCATTGCCGTCTCCGCCTCCTCCTCCGGCCGCCGCCACCTCAGCCCCGCCGGGTGGCTCGCCCGACGGAGGCTGAGGCGCCGCTGCGGACGACGATGACGGAGCCGTGGTCGCGGACACCGAGGAGGAAGAGGCTGGCGGGGGCGGGGGCGCTGTCATCGTCGTAGAGGAAGAGGCCGCGGTGGCGGCGCCGGAGCCACTGGTTGTCCCGGCCGCAGGGCCGATGGCCGCCATCTTAGATTTACCTTTCTAGCGACGACACGCCGGCCGGACCTCGCCGCCTCCGCTGCTCTCCTCCGCCTGCTTTCCCGAGCCAGGCGAACAAGCGCCGCCGCCAGCCCCCCGGAGCTGAAGCGCAGCGCCGAGGAAGTGCGAGCGCGCCCGTGCGCGCCACCTCTCCGGCGGGGGGCCAGGCCAGCCGGCCAGGCGGTGGGGAGGGGACTCTCAAGGTGAGCCCGAAGCCCCTCGGCCGCCCTTCCTCCCCCTGGGCGAGAGATGCGGTGTTGTGTGTACAATGAAGGCCTGCGAGATCGGAAGGGGGGGGTCGGGATCCTCTGCAGTAGCAGCTGATGCTGGAGATGGAAGGAGGGGGGGCAGGTTGCCGTTTCTGCTGCGGACGCCTCTTCCAGCCCCAAAGAGGCCTGGCCTTTGCTTTGGGTTGTGGGAGCCAAGCAAAGCCCCCCCCCCCGAGCTTTCCCATGCCAAGTTTCCAGGGCGGGCATCTTGGCAGCTTCTTGGGGGGGGGTGTTTGTTTGTTTGTGTGTGTGCTTGCAGGTGAGGATGGCCTCTGGGATTTCACGCTGACCTTTTTATTTCGCATTTTCGGGCTCTGTTTTTACAAATGTTTAACCACATATGTTCTAGCGCCCGTTAATTTAACGGGCTTACAGTCTACTAGTATAAAATAAATGTTCATAAATGTACCAGGCAAACACATGGGGCCGTCTTTACCCAGGGGTGCAAGGGGTGCAGGGCACCTCGGCTCTGAATTCTGGGGGGCTCCAGATGGCTGGCGGGCACGCAGCTTCCCCCCCAAGCCTCTGCGGGAAAGGCTCTCCTCCCTCAGCAGCATGGGGGAGAGTTGCGTGCCTGCCAACCATATGGCTGGCAGTGCGCAGCTTCCCCCCCCCCCCATCTGTGTATAGGGCAACCTCGTCTAATACACAGAAAAACATAGTAATTTGGGGGCGCTGGGGGATCTTTGCACCCCGGCGCCACATACACTAAAGACGGCCCTGCGAATACATACATAAGTATATAAACCACGTTTCTGAAATAGTACAGGAGGGCAATCCTGAAGTCATTTTGACTCCCAAATTGACCTTAAATGTTTCTCTGCAAGGAGAAAGGAAATGGGAAAACCTCCCCATTGTCTTTTGCTTACAAATCCTGTCTTAAGGGTGTATTTGTGTATGAATAGGGTGAGCCTGTGACCTGGATTCAGGAACTAAACTATTAACCCTCACAAAAGAATGGCCAGGCTGCCCAGGTAAAGCAATCAGTGACCATTATCAGGTAGCCTGGCAGGCACGATTTCTGCTGTAGACCGCCTCCTTCTGTGATGTATGTATGATGTTTTGGGAGGTGGTCTTGAGCTACAGGGTAGGCAACTTCAAAAGTCTATATAAGGGCTTGCATGCCATTGTTCTGGGTTCTCTCCTTCCTTCTGCATGTGGTGAGTGATGACCCTGTTGCAACAGTCTAATAAAGATCAGGCTTACTAGCTGCTTTGCTTCTCAGTATTCTCTGGTTGGCCTCTGTTATTTTCTCCCACCGATAGGACTCTATACGGGCTCTTGGATACCCCATAAGGGAAAAGGAGCAGCTTTTTCTTCTAACAAAGTGCATGTTATAACTCAAGCAAAATAGCCCAAATTTCTCATGGGTAGCTGAGGGCTTGGAAACGCATGTGGGTTCAGACACATACTGTAACAGTACTGAAAGCAATAATGATTACTTGATGGGTCTTTTTATTGCATTTTTATGTGGTTGCACATCTCCCCAGATGCACAAACTTGTTTGCATTTTTGTATTTACTGCTCCAGCAAGCTTTATATGAGAAGTGTGTCCATGCCCCAGCAGGGCTGATTGTGGTATAAACAGAACAAAAGATTAGGGTATCGATCAGATCAGATCAGATCAATTAAATTTTCCATAGTTTCTTGTGCAGTCATGTATTGCCTTTACAGAGGTCACAAGCTCTTTTGCCCCACACATTGCAAAGACAATTAAACCTTGCTATGGGAGCTAAAATTCAGAATAAATATATCAAACTTAAAACAAAGGAAGCCTTCAACTACAGGCACATTAATTGTGGTGCCATTTATATTATTGGGTGGAGGCCCTCAAGACAATGCAGACATTACATTAGAAGAAAGGCTGGCCAAAATGCAAGCGGCTCATGCTGATTTCCTGCCTCAGGCATTTTATTGTTGTTGTTGTTGTTGTTGTTGTTGTTGTTGTTGTGAAGAAGAAGAAGAAGAAGAAGAAGAAGAAGAAGAAGAAGAGTGATAGTTTCTAAATAGTGAAGACACTTCCACTCTGGCTGGATAAAATATTTGGAAACAGGGAAGCAGAGTCAGGCCTGTTTATTGTGAAAATTGGAGCCTTCGTGGAAAGCAATCTATTGGCTGCATTGTACTTCTTTATTTATCTTATTTATTTCTTAACATTTATACATCACTTGATTGTAGAGGGCCTCAAAGCAGTTTACAAAAGATAAAACAGTAAAATCAAGAAATATTCATAAACATAATTTAAAACATACAAAAGTTAAAATATTAAAACTGATTAAAATTACCTCAATTTTCTAAGCATCTGACTTGTCTAAAGAAGAATGTTTTTTAAGCAGGTACCAAAAGGAGTACAGGGAATCTCATCACTGTTTTTGCACTCTGCTTGTCCATCCCAAAGGAAGCCCAAAGCACCAAACAGAAACAGATACTATAGCAAAAGGCAAACGCTATGAATCAATAATCAATACAGTTAATGATCAATACAAATGCCAAAAAACAATCAGTAAGTAACAGGGGGAAAATAAAATAACCCTGCTCCAGCAGTCCATGAACAAAACCATTTGGCTGTAAAGTAAAATAAGACACATCCACCTGGAGAATCGAGTTCAATGGATATTCGATTTTTGCCTCATTCTTACTTATGAAAAAAAAGACAAAACGTGATTCTCCTATCCTTATTCTCTTAGACTGTACAGCTTTAGATTACATACCATTTCTTCATAAAGCTTTTGAATAAAAAAAATGTCCACTATTTTGTGAAAAAAAATAGTGAACATAATGTGAAAAAAGCGGACTGTCTGCTCAAATAGTGGACACCTGGCAACCCTACAATGCAGTAAAAAACCGCGATACAGTGGACCACCACAAAACAAAGCTTTCTAATGTCAAACTTGCCTTCTCATCACAGTTTAATACATTGTCAAAACACACCTGGAGGCAGCCCACCCTACTCTCATGTCAGACAGATGTGCCTCTGTGAGCATGCTCAGAAGGGGCCAGCGACACAGTTGCTCCAGGCTGTGCGGGAAGCCATTCACCGGGCTTGATGTTCCAGGCAAAAGGAGAGAGAAAGGAAAGGGGGGGGGGGAGAGAAAATGGAATGGATGTGTGGATGTGAGTGTGGGTGGGGGGGTGGAGGGGGGGATGCCATCCAATGCTTCAGCCCACATTGTTTTCACTCTCTCTTCTGAGAAACAGTGTGAGGCAGTCATCTTAAGGTGTGTGTTTGTGTGTTAGTGAGACACTAAATTCAGCTTGAACTCTGCAATGCCCTGGAACAGGGGCAACCAATGTGCCTCCTTCCAGTTGTTGATGGACAATTCCCATCATCCTTGACCATTGACCACGTTGGCTGGGGTTGATGGGAGGGGAGGGGGGCACACTGGCTCACCCCTGCCTTGGAGTTTGGCCAGTCCTAAAGGAACTTGGGCTCTGCTTGTGACTAGTCTCACAATTGCAGCTCAGATTCAACTGGAAAGCTTTGAAGAGACAGATTCTAAACTTCAGGCTTCCTCTGCTGTGGCACCTTGTAACCCAGCAGCTCTTTTAGCTGCGGTAAGATTTGCTTTGGCAGCTGCCAAAGTTTAAGCCAGATTTCTACTTGTGTTGTGCATAATGTGATAAGTACATAAGATTTTTGAATATCATTTTTTGTAATTATTGTTAATTGTTTTTATCCTCTGTTGTACGCTATGGTGAAAATATTAAAGACTGACTTACACACTCCCTGTACTGTGCAGCACCCACAGGATGTGAATAGGCCAACAACGCTTTTCTTTTTGCCTCTTCTTCCATCACAAAATTTGGGATGGGGGGCACAACATATGCTACACTATGGTTCATTTACATACTTACCCTTTTGGCCCAAAGGGGTGAACAGTATATCAATTCAAAGAGGGGTGCAATAAAAGTACAATAAATGCAGTAACAATCTTCAACATAATATAAATTAGTAAAAACCACAAGATACCCCACAGTGGTCTACTTACTCCATGAACGAGCCCAAAGACGATGGTGACCCCCCACCCTGGGGCTGTCCCACTCACTTACGCCCTCAGCCCTGTGTCCCTTCTCACTGCATCAGGGACAGCAAACAACCTGGATGCTTTGTTGGTCCAAATTATGCCATTTGCAACTATTCTTTAAATAAAGGCTTATCTCACTGCCTTTTAAAATTCTGCATTTTCACAAAATTGATCTTTATTTTTAGGATTGCTTTTTTGGCAGCTCAAGAAAAAAAGGAATACTATATTTAATTTCATCATGGTGCAATCACCAGGGTTAAACAGAAAACCTAGCCTTTTACAATGCAAAAGCATTGATAATTTTTAGTCCAAGTTATGCGTTTTTCCAAGCCAGTGCTCCAGGCACTTAGAACAGTTGGCATACTGGAAGAAAATCCAGAGAACGCAACTCTCATGGACTCACATGGCATTTGCTATTCATTTCCTTATCATGCTGTCCAAAAAATGCAGAGCAACCAAAGATAATTTTGTTTATGCTAACAGACTGGTAAAAGAACAAAGACATTTTGCTAAGTAATCAGCTTTCCATTAAGATGCAAACTATTTTTGTTACTATCACAAAGGTAATTCAAAAGCTGTTTTTAAAAGCTCATACTAAGGAATAGCCCCATATTCGCTTCATATAAACAGACCTCCGCGCTCCAGTTGTTGTGCTTAGAATGTCAGCATCTTATCTGCTTTATTGCAGTCCTTCAGTAACTCCTGTTGCCCTCAGCCCCCTCTCCTCCAAAGGTGCAGGTCCATACCTTAACATCTGGGCTGGTAAAAACCTCAACATCCAGAGCGCAGGCAGCCAGAGAGGAGGCATCACAGTCCATGCCATGGGCTGGCATTCCCCCTCCCCCTGGTGTCAGTTTGTAAGGAGCTTCGTAGCCTCAGAGCTCTGAACTAGGCCTCCTAATTGCTCCGGATGCTCCTCCGGGGCTAAAGGCAGCGGCTTTAAAATGGAGGGAACACAGATGCAAGTTCTCGTCTGAGCTGTTTCTAGCCTCCAACACAACTTCCAGCTATTGCAAGCACTGCTGTTCCATTTCACATTGCAATTACATCACCACAAGGACTGGCACCAGCTACCTCACCCCCCAGCTCACACGTTTTATCAACTCTAAGCAGCACACTGAAGCAAACAGAATATGATTATAATAAACCCAGACTAAATCAATGTAGGAAACACAGGCTGGCAACGGAATCATCATAGTTTGTGTTGGCAAAACATGAACGTCCTCCAAGGCATTTTGCTTTTCTGGATACTCACTAGAACCCTCAGCCATTGTTAAAAGCTAACATCGCATCCTTTGTCCCAGACACAACCTGTGATGCAGCAGCGCTGCTACTGACCCCCTTTGGGAAGGGTTGTCAGTTGCCACCACTTTCCCTCAACATATTTCCTGTGTCTTTAATAGCTGCATGAAATTCAGCAATTTCCCCCTCCTCCCACCCATGCTTGGAACATATTCATCTTCCAAACATCTCCCTGCAACATAGCAATTAAAGTTGAACCAGAAATAATGGTGGCAGAATAATGGTACACAGCAGACAAATCTCCATAAGCATTTGGGTATGCTTTCATGTCCTGATGACCTAATTAACTGGATCCCTCCCGAACCCTCTTCCAGTTTCTCCTCCAGGTGGCCAACGTGGCTGACCAGGAGAATCTGAAAGAGTCCGTGGTGAGAGCTCTTCAGCAATATGGTTGGAAGGTCCTACATAGAATGCCCAAAGTTTCTCTGCTTTCCTGGAGAACAAGAGAGGTGGGCGTTGCACTGAATGCTTGCAAAGCAGGGCCATGCGTCAGATCAATTACCCTCTTCTACAAACTCCCCCCTAGGAAGCTACTACTGCAAAAGTCAGGCTCACCTCAGACCAGGCAGACTCCTGTCACAGGCTGCTCTGGGACTCGGGGCAGAGGAAACCACCAGCTCAGGGAGACAACATGAGCTGGATGCCTTCCCGGATGGCCTTGTAGCCCATGTAGCCCTGTAGTCTCAGGTTGAGGCCGGGGCCTTGCAACAGGACCAGCCGCTCTGGATGGACGGCTTGCAACAGATACAAAGGACGTCACTCCACTCACTCCTTTTTCTTCCTTACTTTACTTCCACTTTGCACACCTGCCCTTCTTTTTCCCCCTGGTAGGTTTCCCAGGCAGTCTCTGAAGAGTTCCTGAGAGGTGGGCCTTTCCAGGGATGTGGATCTGCCATCTTTACTCTGCTTCTGTATGTTCCAATTGAGCGTTTTTCTTCTCCCCTCCTCGCCTGAGCCTGCATTGGATGTGGCAATGTAGTGGCAGCGTATCTCTGACCCTGGTGTTATATAAGTATAGGATTGCTCTGTATGTTATGGCCAAATCCAGTACTTTCCAGGCTAGAAAACATTAATTTTCACAGCAAATAAACAGCAGTGTTTATATCCAGTCGTGTACTTGCATTATAAATTTTACTGAATTGCAGACTGAGCCTTTTCATAGCCTGTCTCTAGTTTTGAAAAAAACAAACAACCCAGCTCCTCTAGAAATACTAGGAATTTATTAGGTTTTAGGATTTACAGTAGAATATAGGATATTTCATACACACACACATGCTGCAGTCTTTGTCTTTTGAAAGCAAGACTCATTTTGACTTGCAAAGTCCATCATTCTATACCGGGGTAGGCAACCTAAGGCCCGGGGGCCGGATGCAGCCCAATGACCTTCTCAGTCCGGCCTACAGCCAGTCCAGGAATCAGCATGTTTTTACATGAGTAGAATGTGTGCTTTTATTTAAAATGCATCTCTGGGTTATTTGTGGGGCATAGGAATTCGTTCATCCCCCCCCCCCAAAAAAATATAGTCTGGCCCACCACATGGTCTGAGGGATGGTGGACCAGCCCACGGCTGAAAAAGGTTGTTGACCCCTGTTCTATACCTTAGCTGCCCTTGAATTTGGTAATAGAATGAATAGTAAATGTTCAGCTTTTTATATCGCAAAAATGTCTGTCAGAATGTGCCCAATTGTCCTCAAAGCCTTTTGACCAATGGGATTAAAAATAAAATGCAAACTGAGAAGTAGCTCAGGGAGATGGGTTCGATTCTCTTTCATGCTCCATATTGCTGATGTTGCACTTACAGTAGGAGCACAAAGATTTTGGTTCGGCAGCATCAGCAAAATGAATCTGGCACTATAACACTGAAGTGTAGATTCCCGTTTCTTTTGCTTAGGCTACAGCACAGACACCATGGAGCACACATCATTACTGAACCGCCCTTCAATTACAGCCTGAAAAAGAACTGAAAATCCAAAAAGCATTTCAAACTTTAAGTAGAACACACACAATAAAAAAGAAATTATGACATGTTTTCCTATGACATTGCAACCTCTGTTGCAATTTTACTTAGGAATCCAGCTCTCATATGTTTTATCTTATTCCATCTTTCTGCCAATCATTCAAGTACCAAAATAATTTCCCTATCAGTATACCAGAAATGTTCACTTTCCTATAAAAATTCTTAAACAGTAACCAAAGCAATACTAGATTCAGGTAGGTAGCCGTGCTGGTCTGACACAGTCGAAATAAATAAATAAAATGTCCAGTTCAGATACTTCTGTTTCAGTGTATCAGAAGAAGTGTGCATGCACACGAAAGCTTATACCCAGAACAAACTTAGTTGGTCTCTAAGGTGCCACTGGACAATTTTTTATTCAAAGCAATACTGTTTATGGTCCTGTAAAAATAAGGCTAAACTTCAAAATTCCAGCAAAATTATTTTATTTTGAGAGAGAACAATAGACTAACATTAGAAGATTTAACATCCAGCTTTGTTAAATCAGCATTTAGTTTTAACACTTTGATAAAGTATCAGGCAGTGATCGTCATAATGTTCTGACTTAATCACAGTTCCATTGTTAGTATTCCAACAAACTGCTTCTGGCTTTACATACTTTGCCTTAGTGCTGTGTTGTGGTTAAGAAACAGCCCTGCCTGTTTCATTTTGTTTATTAATTCACTACTGTACATTAATGTGCTCACATGAAACCCTTTCCCAGATCCATAAACCCTGGAGGTTCTTTCACTAAACTGCTGCTGGACACTTTTAATGTTCAACCCCTTTGGTTCCCCTCCCTTCGGTGGCTCTGGAGAAAAACACAATGCCTTACTAGACTGGCAACATGAAAACAAAGCAGGGGAAACAGGTTGGTGTCATCTCCCGTGCAATTGTAGTGTTGGTGGACTGAGCTAGCTTGACAGCTGCTTGGAAAATCAAAACACCAGCACCGCCATTAGCCTGAGCTACTGTAAATTGTTTGTTGTCAGTGCACTGATGGGTCATTGTTTCTTTTGACTTGCATGAAAACAATTTGCTGATCTGCTGCTACATTTTGTCAATGAATATGATTTCTCGGCCTTCTCTTCTGCTATACATGTCCTTGACACTGTATTGCAGTGTTTTGTCAACCCTGCATCCCCATATGTGGTTGGACTACATCCCCAGCCAGCTTACCCAATGTTGAGGGACAAAACCTGTGGAGCATAGCTGAAGATCATTGGTATAAGTATATCCATCAACCACGATTGTAGTTCTTGGGCAATATGTACACACATATTTTTGTACACTTAAGTAGAATACTATTCCAAGATGGTTGAATATGGTTAGTTTCATGGGATCCCATGTAGAAGAGCTCCCCTCCGCCCCCATCCATCACAAATGTTATTCCACTTGATGGCCCACATACTATAGTATTGTCTGTTTGAAATAGTATTTGAATAGTATAAAGTAATATATTTTGTTTTTAGAAAAATAAGCTGCAGTCAAGACAAGGATCTTGGGTGTAACCACAATTTGAATCTGATGCGACCTTCTTCTTAAATGCTGCTAGATTTGGCAATGAAGAGGAATCTCTAAAGGGTTGACTCAATAATTTAGTTGTTTGCTTGGTACTTATTTCTCTAATTGTGTCCAAGTGTTTAAATGAAATATATTTGGAAGTCGTGCAAATCATTTTATTATTTTCTTGTCCATTTCTTTAGCTATGTCATCCCCATTTATACCTGTCAATGCAACTATTCTGCAGCTTTAGGTGATTATCTCCTTCAAAGGGTAATTATTCTGTTAAATATTCAAGTACCACCAGAACATCCTTGCAGTCTTTTTCCTGCATCAAGTCTCAGTTTTCCTTATTTTAATGACTTGTTATATAAAATATTTCAGTCAGTTTTTCCATCAGTAAAATGATTTCCAGATAATCTGGGCATGATAAAATCTAAACTCTGCCTTTAGTTTTCCTGCTCAATGACCAAATCTGGTGGCGTTCCGTTTTCAATTTTGAGGAAACTGATGGACTGGTGATTTTTAAGTTTTCCATGTTCTGGAGATAAAGGTATACTGGGGTGTGTGTGTGTGTGTGTGTGTGTGTGTAATCTGTTCTACCTTAATCCATTTCCATACTTGTCATGTTTCACAGCCACAAAGCTGCTGTGCAGTTATCTGCCAAATTAAACTTCCTTATTTGAAGTAGTTGCATAGGTAGGTCAGATGGTAGACTTTGGAACATTACTGTGGTAGCTGGTGCCCCATCCCCAATCTAAAAAGAGAAACATGTTCCTAAATGTTGCAGATTATCTACTCTTACTTACACACACTACTTACGTGTTGCTTGTGGCTTTAATGTACCTGTGGTAAAAAAAATGTAATTGTAAAAAAACTAACTGGAATGCTTTCTATCTGGAACATACATAGTTGTGGTGTGTGTGTTCCTATCAGATTCTCAGTGGTACTGAGTATGGCTGTACAGTTTTCTGCAACTTGAGATGCCGCATAGCAGCAGCATGCCCTTGAAAGGCCTTGGAATACCACTGCTCTCAGCTGCTTGAGACTTACTTTGTCATTCAGCCCTGCATAAGAGGCACAGGTGAGAGATGCTATAGCCTTGGGGGAGGAGAGCACAGCTTTCTGCCAAGTTAGCACAACCTGGCCAGCTCAAGGGAGGCAGACTATCCCATTTGTAAATTGCTGCTCCCTTCTGTAGCTTCTGGGTGGACATTCTGCTGGTCCCTCAGCTATGCCAAAACGTGTACATGAAGAGCAAGTTCAAGAGAGCACCGTGTCACTTAAGATGCTTAAGAGTAGGCTGTAAGAAACTTGATTCTTGAAGAAAGAGATCCAGATGGACAGAATGCCCACAAGAGCTCTGTGCGGTGAATTTCCAAGTACAGTCATACTTTGGATCCTGAATGCCCTGGAACTCGGACATTTTGGCTCTTGAACGCCGCAAACCTGGAAGTGATTGTTCTTTTGGAACCCGAACATCCAACAGGGCTTCGACAGGAAATTCCTGCAGCCAATCAGAAGCCGTGATTTGGTTTTTGAACGTTTTGAAAGTTGAACGGACTTCCGGAATGGATTCCATTTGATTTCCAAGGTACGACTGTACAATGTGGAAAGATGAAGCTGCATTACAAGAATACCCACTCACCATGGACGCAATCCAGAATTTGGGTGAGTGATGCCGCTACAAGATTTAGTTGTGCTAAATGATCATACTCAGTCAGCTGACAGAAAGTGTAGTCTAATTTACCAGTGCCTTGCACCTAACAAAGCAAATATTTCCCTTCAAATTTTGGCTGTATTTGACACTCTCTTAACTTTATCAGCACTCATGCAGCTGCAGAACAAGAACTAATCAACCAATATTTAAAAGGAACTCCTAGCACCTTTGTTTGGCTCAGAGAAATCATTTGCCCTCAGTTAACTCACTTGGTTGTGGGGGTTTCTAATTAACTGGGTATTTCAATGACGATAAAATGTGTCTACTTAAAAGAAGTTGGCAGTTCTCTGGATAGTCAAGCCCCAAACTGGAAGCATAATTGGCATCCTATAAAAACAAATGAAGTGGATTGAAGTGGATTGATGATCAAAGGTGGTAACAGAGAATGCAGGACACATCGGAATGGAGCAGATCCATCCTGCATTGCGGGGGTAGGGCTAGATGACCCCTGGGGGTCCCTTCCAATTCTGATTCTCAGTCTGACAGTTAAGGAATCAGGATGGGCACCAATGCTCAGCTTCATATTCTCAGCTTATACTGAATTCTGCACGGTCCCTCAGGCTGCTGTGTCCCCACCAAGTGGAGAAGGCTCTGCAAAAACAGAAAAGAAATTACAAGCAGACATTGCAGATGATAATACAAGTGATAATATAAGTGTAAATGAAACAAGAATTTTACCAACAATTAAGTATATTTCCCCCAAAAAATTGTTCATTATTTTGAGCCAGGATCGCTCCCCAAAGCAGTTTAGAATTAAACTCTGTGGGCAAGTTTCACATAGCCAGTCCCATCAACAGAGGCCCTGCCAAAGGACTTTTGCTTGTGTGACAGGGCTCCCTCCCCCGCTCCCCAAAATTGACTGGGGGGGGGGAGAATCTCCAGACCAGTGTGTGGGAGGAGAAGGGGGGACAACTGGAAGAGAGTGATGTTGAATTCTCCTTTATGACAAGATAAAACCTAAGTAAACAGGGTTGTAGATATTGGGCAGAGGAAGAAGGGTGATGGTTTTCCAGTTCCTACCCTGTGAGCCTGCCCAGTCTCTGCCTAAATTCATCAGGAGAGGACTTGTATGTCCTGCCTATGCTGGAAGTTTATTTGGCAGAATAACATGATAGGGCTTTCTCTGTTGCTGTGCAAAGGCTTACAAAGCCCTGTCTTGGGACAGGGAGCCAAACAATTCTCCCATGACCTTTCAAATTCCAGGCTGAATACTTTGGGGTGCATTTGCTTATGTTCTTGAGTTTTCCAGATTGCTTACCTGCTCCCTGTTATTCTTTGGCTGATGTTGTCTATTTTTTGCACCTTATGAATAACCTGGGTTTTTTAAGTGTTTTTATTCATGCGTGTTTTTTTTGTTTTTGTTTTTGTTTTTGCCTGCAATGGATCTTATCACGCCTCATAATGGGGCAGAAAAGTGGGATTACCGTATTTTTCACTCCATAGCACGCTCCGGACCATAGTGCGCACCTTGTTTTTAGAGGCGGAAAACAAGAAAAAAAAATTTTTTTTCTGGTTTTCCTCCTCTAAAAGGCTGGGAGGGGCGGCAGAGGGATGCTGCTGGTTCTTCCCTGCCAACCCCGATCGCAAAAACAAGCCTGCTTTGGCGAACGGGGTTGGCGGGTGAGAGAGAGTGAAAGAAAGAAAGAGGGAGAAGGAAGGAAGGGATGAGAGAGAGAGAGAGAGAGAGAGAGAGAGAGAGAGAGAGAGAGAGAGAAGGAAGGAAGGAAGGAAGGAAGGAAGGAAGGAAGGAAGGAAGGAAGGAAGGAAGGAAGGAAGGAAGGACAAACAGAAAGACAAACAGACAGACAGACAGACAGACAGACAGACAGACAGAAAGAATAACTAGCATCCCAGGTTGTCAGCTGTGTAGGAAGGGGAAAAGTCTGTGTGCGTTATGGAGCGAATGCATGGTCCCTGGAACCGAATTGCCCAGGGACCAAAAGAAGATTGAGCTTTTTCTTTTACAAAGAGAGAAGGGGGTGTTGAAAGGCTGCCACTTTACAGCTGATCAGCAAGAGATTGGGAGAGAGATAAGGTCACTGGCTCCCTTTCTGCAGAGGAGGCTGTTGGTTTCCCCAGTGACATGTGACTGGCTGATTAGATTATCTGTCTGGAAACTGTAGAAAGGGCTTTGAGCTGATCCTTTTGCAAATGGGGCTTTTCTTTGCAATGGGGCTTTTCTTTCTCACCCCTTCCTACTTAGACTTCATTGTGCAGCTAATATATAATGTATGTATTCTCATTGAAATGTAACCATTTCAGCCGGAAAGCCGTTTCCGGCCTGAGCCGGAAAAACGGTTGCAGGCGGGCCACGACCCCGTCACGAGGGTAGGGGATGGATTCCATCCCCTTACCCATTTTTGGAGTTCCGGCCGCGCCGCTCCCGCGCGACCAATCAGGTCGCGTTGTTTGGGCGTGACCTGCTACACTTAAGCAGCAGCGCGGCCAGGGGGCTCTCTCTCTCTCCTCGCTTCGCCCCAGCCTTCCTTTTTTCGTCGGATCAAGCTCTTTTCGTCGGATCAAGCTTTTTCTTCGGACCAAGCCCTCTCTCTTCGTCCGGAGCTGAAATCACTGAAACGGCGTTTTTAAACGCCTCCTTTCCTTTGCAGGGGCTTCGCTTCCAGCGCTCTCAGTATCCGCGTCGGAGAGCCTTTCCGGAGCGAAGGGATCAGCTGTCGAGCGGCGCTTTCGCAGCCCTCCAGCTGCATCTCACGCAGGGATTCCCTGCACCAAGCCTTCGCGGCGCAGCAGCACCTTAGCCCGCGCGCCTTCCATTGCCGCCACCCGACAAGCCTCCCTGCGTGCGCTTCTCCCTGCGTGCGCTTCGTCTTCCGGCGATCCACCGGCTTCGCTCGCCGCTCGGGAACAGCTAAGTGTTGGGCAGAGTTTTTGGTGGGTGCTAAGGGCGGGCGTGTATGCCACTCGGGCTGCAGGTTTACCGGGGAGTTGTTCAGTCGGCTCTTTATCTCTGGGGTATCTTTTCTGCTGCAAGGGGGGATTTTTGTTGCTTCCCGGGGGGCCGTCCTTAAGCGTTGTTGCTTGCGGTTGCTACAGCAACCACAGTAACCTGGCCGCCGCCATCTTGTGTGCACACGCGGCCGGAACTGGCTTTTAGTTGCCGGGGCAACCGGGAGGTCGCCATTTTGTGAGCCCCCACGTGTTCACTACTTGCTGTAGTTTTTCTTCATAGCGCCTTTTTATTTCCTTCCCGCTACCCTAGTCCCTAGTAGTAGCCAAGTTGTTTAGCTGAAATCTGCCTTAATTGTGTGTTTCAATCATACGGGAGTACTTAGTTGCCTGCTAACTCGGCGTTGTATATTGCTTGGCCAGTATTGCCGGGCTGGTATAATTAAACTGAGCCTTGCTAATAAGCAAACCAACTGAGCCTTACTAATAAGTTAAATCAAACTGAGCCTAGCTAATAACTTAATTCGCAGCTTACTGCTTGCAGCCTTAATTGAAGTACTTCTGTTTCACAAAAGGCTGATTTGAACTGTCTGGGTTTCATCGCTACTGGACGGGTGGATTAATATACATACATACATACATACATACACACACATACATACATAAATGAATAAATAGATAGTCAAATAAACAGACAAATAAATAAATAAATAAATACATTAAAAAAAAAAAAAACCCAGAAACTTACAGATAGATAGATAGATAGATAGATAGATTGATTGATTGAGAGATACATAGATAGTTAAACTTGGTGTTGGCGTTGTACTGAGCCACAATCCTTACCTGCCTACAGGCCTGTGGTGCATCACTGGGCCAAGTTTGTTAGGGGTGCTTGTTTTGAACTCTTGGGCCAACTCTCTCCTGATGGCAAACAAAAGAAAGCAAACGGCTTCTTCCTCTGCCCCCTCCTCTAAGCGTACTAAAGTTTCAGGGTCTCGGCCTCAAAAAGGGCAAGGGGCCAGCATGAGTAATACATCCCTGGTAAAATTCTTTACTGGTTTCGAAAAACTTTATCGGCAAATTAGGCCAAGTATTCTTGGTGGGGAACCACTCAGAGATGGGACTCAGGATTGCATTGCAGAAACGCAGTCCACTGATGACGTAATTCCAGGGACTTCTGCTGCCCTTTTCAGAGATTCACAGGTTGGTGGTAATTTAACACAGTCCTCATCCTCCACGTCCCAGCCTGTTGCTTCT
This sequence comes from Darevskia mixta, assembly GCA_034641385.1. Classification (NCBI taxonomy): domain Eukaryota; kingdom Metazoa; phylum Chordata; class Lepidosauria; order Squamata; family Lacertidae; genus Darevskia; species Darevskia mixta. The sequence continues at coordinate 3,476,714 of JAWWNH010000130.1, forward strand.
ACCTCCTCTGCTTCAAATCAGGGCTTTGTTCAGCCTTCTCTTGGTACCCAGGTTCTTTTTCAGAGTCAGAGGGCAGCAACCTCCGATACTTCAGATGAGGAGGTCCAAGAGCGGTCAGCTACTCCAGTGGCACAGCGGCAGCCCAGGTCGCAGCAACATCAGGTGCAGCAGCCCGTTCCGCAGGTGCAGCCCGCTGTGACCTTACAATGCCAAGGAGTGGGGCAACCCTCCGTTGCTCAGCAGTCTCATCCGCAGGTGCAGCCTTCTGTGACTCAGCAATTCCAGGGGCTGGGGCAGGCCTCTATTGCCCAGCAGTCTCATCCGCAGGTGCAGCCTTCTGTGTCTCAGCAATTCCAGGGGCTGGGGCAGGCCTCTATTGCCCAGCAGTCTCATCCGCAGGTGCAGCCTTCTGTGTCTCAGCAATTCCAGGGGCTGGGGCAGGCCTCTATTGCCCAGCAGTCTCATCCACAGGTGCAGCCTTCCGTGACCCAGCAACTCCAGGGGCTGGGGCAGGCCTCCGTCGCCCAGCAGTTTCATCCGCAGGTGCAGCCTTCCGTGACTCAGCAATGCCAGGGGCTGGGTCAGGCCTCCATTCCCCAGCAGTGTCACCCGCAAATTCAGCCTTTCGTTACTCAGCAATTCCAGGGCCTGGGGCAGGCCTCCGTTGCCCAGCAGTGTCATTCACAGGTGCAGCCCTCTGCGACTCAGAACCAGGGACAGGAAAATGAGCAAGGAAGAAAGAAGCCAAGGAAGTCCTCCCTCAAGAAGAGCAGCAGGAACGGAGCATCAGACACCGAGGATTCAGGTACCTCATCAGACGCTGATAGTGACGCGTCCCTTGATGGTTACTGGGGCTTTGGGGAGGATCTGGTGGGTCTCCCGCTATGGGCTCACGAAAGGAGGGCCAACTCCCACCGCAAGTCCTTTAATGGGACTCTGGAGTGGAAAGGGGGAGCTTTGGTGGAAGATATTAGGACTTCTACTTACGTTTCTACTGATGTCATATTAGGTAATCACTTGTCTAGCAAGAAAAGGACTAAGATCCTGAATGGGGATTATGTGGACATATTCACACTCCTCCCGCCAGCTAAGGTCATGGGAAAAGGGGAAAAGCGGCGGTTTCACGGCAAGCGTAGGTATAGGGAACCGAGGGCTGAGCGCACGTTCGAGAATTGGCTAGACGGGTTCCAGGTGTTTATGGGTGTAGTGGTCGCCGGCTACCCCAAGAGAGCCATGCACCTTCTGGCATATTTGTCCCATGTGAGAAAGGCTAAGGAACTAGCTGGGGAGGCAGCTGCGTTAATGTATGACGAGGAATTTCGTAGGAATGCTTCCCTTCTTAATACCACTCGCTGGGACTTGATTAATCATAACTTTTGGACGGAACATGTGGGCCCTTATATCGAAAAAAAGCAGCCGGAGCCATTTAGATCAGGAAAGTCTGATGGGAAACGGGACCCGCGTAGGCGAGTATGTTGGGAGTTCAATAAGGGGCTCTGCCAAAGATCCAGTTGTAAATACGCCCACGATTGTGAAAAGTGCTTAGGGAACCACCCTGCAGTATCTTGTGTTAGGGGAAAGCAGCCCTTTCGTGGCGGTAAAGGGAACCCTCACCAAGGATCGAGAAATGCTCAGGGCCCCACCCAAGGGGCCGGACCTAACCGCTACTAACCTATCCCTTGACCTGGCATTCTCCCCTATCAGGCTGCCACAGTTAAAAAATTTACTTCTGCAATACCCCAACAAAGAGGCTGCTGCATATTTATGGGCAGGTTTTTCTCAAGGCTTCAGGATACCCGTTGTGGTCCTTCCCACGCGGGGCAACCCACCTAATCAAAAATCAGTCAGGGAAATGCCTGAGATTGCAAAGAGAAAAATAATTAAAGAAATTTCTGCTGGTAGAGTCGCTGGTCCTTTCCAGGCCCCCCCGATTACAAGTTTACACGTGTCCCCCCTTGGCGTGGTTCCAAAAAAGGCCCCAGGGGAATTCCGATTGATCCACAATCTCTCCTACCCAAAAGGAGCATCAGTTAACGATGGTATCCCTCAGGAGCTTTGCACTGTAAAGTACGCTACCTTTGACCAAGCTGTTAAGTTAATTCGTAAATTTGGCAAGGGCGCGCTAATGGCAAAATGCGATATTGAATCGGCTTTCCGCCTTTTGCCAGTTCACCCAGATGACTTTAGGTGGTTGGGTTTCAGGTTTGAGGGTGCGTACTATATAGACAAAGCCATGCCAATGGGTTGCTCGGTAGCTTGCTCCGCTTTCGAATCCTTCAGTACGTTCTTGGATTGGGCCCTGCGTGCGAGAACAGGCATGGAGGGCGTCACCCATTATCTTGACGACTTTCTTTTTGTCTCAAGCGCTGACAATCCAGGATGTTCCCATCTATTAGAAGCCTTTGCCTCCTTAACTTCGGAGCTTGGGGTACCTTTGGCCGTGGACAAAACGGAGGGCCCAGTTTCCACTTTAACATACCTAGGCATAGAGTTGGACACGGTCCGGCAGACATCTCGCCTGCCTGAGGATAAGTTGGTAGCCCTTAAAGAAATCATTGCAGAACTTCTCCCCTTTAAGAAACTTACACTTAGGCAAATTCAATCCCTCCTTGGCCACCTGAATTTCGCATGCAAGGTGGTATCCCCCGGGCGACCTTTCTGTGCCAGACTTGCCAGACTTTCGGCTGGTCTCCGCGCACCTCATCACAGAGTTCGCGTGCCTAAAGAGGTCAAATCGGACCTTGAGGTATGGCTATGTTTCCTTGACAAGTTCAATGGGGTTTCAATGTGGCAAGACAACCTGAAGCTGCACACAGATTTTCAAGTCCAGTCTGATGCGGCAGGCTCATTGGGGTTTGGTGTTTATTTCAGGGGGAGGTGGTGCGCTCAGAGGTGGCCGGAGAATTGGAAAGGCAAACCGATCATTCGTAACCTAACCTTTCTAGATTATCTGTCTGGAAACTGTAGAAAGGGCTTTGAGCTGATCCTTTTGCAAATGGGGCTTTTCTTTGCAATGGGGCTTTTCTTTCTCACCCCTTCCTACTTAGACTTCATTGTGCAGCTAATATATAATGTATGTATTCTCATTGAAATGTAACCATTTCAGCCGGAAATAGATGTTGACTATATATCTTGTTTTATCTTATCAGCTTGATGATTAAGCCTCTTTGCAGGAAGAAATGCTGAGTCCTTATTGTGGGGCATTTGTTCCAAGGGATATGTTTTTCTGTGACTTTGGAAAGATACACAAGCAACAGACTGAAATCCAAAATCTGTATTGGTTGACTTCTGTTGCAGTGTTTTTCATGTCTGTTCCGCCACAGATATTCTCCACTTTAAAAAAACTGCTGCATAAGAAAAGGCACTACATGGTGAACTTTTATCTAGTTAGAAAAGTTACAAAAGCTTAACAGAGGAGATGAAAGATAATTAAAGTTACATACTATGAACTTTAATTTTCATTATGAATATGTTACCTCCTTTGGTAGTGGATCCAAAAGATGGCATTCGTATTTGCAAAGCAACATAGCTACAAGAATTTGAATCTCCATGATAGCAAACCATCTAAAATGCAAACAGTAAAACAGCACAAGTTATCTCTCCAGGATGGGATACATGCATGATGCTAAGTACACTGTGTTGGGTGCAGACTCAGGGCTTGTCCACACTTCCACTTGTGCCATGCCTAGAAAGCATGGGTCCCAGCAGGTTTCCACTTGACCTGAGCTTTCTAGGTTTTCCCCTTGCCCTGCCCCTTTCCAAGGAAAAACTCACTTTTTAGTAATAGATTGGAACAAATGACAATCTGGGGGAAACCTGAATTGCTGTTTGCTCCGACTGAGCACTAAAGAGCGGTTTTCACTGGGGGTAAGAGGTGGGACTTCATTTAAGTCAAGAACAAGTTTTCATATTGATTTCAGCATGACCCAGTGACAATAAATAGTGCAGTCTTATACATGTCTACTCAGAAGTAAGTCCCACTCACTTCACTGAGGCTTATTCACAGGCAAGTGTGTATAGGATTGCAGCTCACCTCACTGTGTAGCCAATCAATCATTTTTATTTATGCAACATTTAATTCCATTTCCCAACTGATGTTTGTCCCACAATCTAAAATACATCTTGGGGAAAATACATCTTGACCTACTATGGATGCATGAAATGAAGTTTGTTGCCTTTTAGGTAAATATAGCAATTCAAATTCAGATTTGACTAGTATAGTTTCATTTTTTATTTCCTTTTTTCAGTCTTGAAATGCTCTAACTATATTTGGCAACATACAAGATCTGAAGCAACGAAGACCAACATTTTAGAAGTCTGGGAGTGCATGGAAGGCTCTCAGTTCTTCCTTTATTATAATTCTATATCATTAGTCAGAATGGTATAAAAGATCAAAATTACCCTTTCATATCTGAAATGAAATCAGACCAGTTATTAAAATAATATACCTGCCTCTCAGAGAATGAAATATATGTGTCTCCAATATGTATTTGAAAAGATAATTTCACTAGCATTGCTCAGGAATTCTGAGAAACCAACAAATCCGTGTACCTGTAGTTCTTAAATCAGTGGTTAAAAACAGTTATGAAAGTTCCAGTCTGCCATCTTGATTCAAAATGGCCTTCAATTGTAACCAAACATAAATGAAAACTGCCTTGATCTCAGGAAACATCATCTAAAATTCTGTTACGATACTTCCTTCTTATTTATTATTATTTTTATACCACCCTTCATCCAAAGATCACAGGGCAGTTTACAACATAAAAACACAAAATGCATAACATAACAATAATTAAAAATTGGGGAGGGGTATTTTTTAAGAGGCATATAGCAAAGAAACAACTTTCCAAAATATACAGTAGATTTAATTTATCTTAAAGCAGATGTTTGCAGCCACTTGGGTGTAGATAACCATTTGCACAATGCCCCCATTGGTTGCACAATGTGGGGTGGGTGGGTGGGTTGTCTGGGTGGGCTCATTTCATGGGTAAGACAGTTTTGTCAATGGTGGGATAGTTTCAAAACCTGAGTAATACAAATATTAGCCCAGTTTGTATTAGGAGTAGTGTGTTTATCTGAGTGCTTGTTTTGTACCAAGGAAGTAAAATTCAATAAGTTTCTTAGGCCTGCTGCTCTTGGATACATTAAAATTTCAAACTGAAAAAAAAATGTTGCATCTTTTTTGCAATTTAACTTTGCAAGCTTTCCCACAATTTTTACAAAGATACTGTTACATCATGGAATGTTTGTTGTATTCTAATTCTTACAGTGAAAGCCATCAACAACAAAATGTTGACACAGTGCATTTTGTGAGAAAATTTGTTCATACCTATAAAAATGGATGCAAAAGCTATTGTTTCAGCTAATGTTTAACATTGCATCCTGCAACATCAACAGAATGCATTGTGACCAAATATTGAAATGAGTATACAGTGGTACCTCGGTTTACGAACTTAATCCGTTCCAGAACTCCGTTCTTAAACCGAATCTGTGCTTAAACTGAGGTGCGCTTTCCCTGATGAGGCCTCCCACCGCCGGTGCCCTTCCACCATTCGGATTCTGTTCTTAGACCAAGGTAAAGTTCGCAAACCAGGACACTACTTCCGGTTTTGCAGAGTTCATAAACCGAATCATTCGTAAACAGGACTGTTCTTAAACCGAGGTACCACTGTATGGAGCAACTGAAATTAACTTTACACAGCTTAAGAAGGTGGCAAGGAAACTGTAAATTCAGAAAAACTGCAAGACATTCCTACATCCCACATTATCCAGCATTGCCTTTACCATTCACCTTGGGAATACCTCCATCAAGGTATCTGCCGTAATAGCTTGTAGCAGTAATAAACTTTTCAATCCTTTTTGAAAAAAGAAAATCATCTGTGAAGCTTTGTTGTTAAGAGGGAATGAAGTTATAGGAGTAGAGTCACTCTCTAAAGAGTTTAAGAAATAAACTCCAGCTGTTTTACTGACCTTCCTGGACACTGGTGTGCTCCTCCTCCAAATGCCACAAAACCTTCCAAGCAAACATTTTTCTCTAAATTTGCTTCTTTCCAACGATCCTGTGTGATGAAAATTCCCTTTCTCAAAATCAACTTTGTGGTAAATAAGCTTAATAACAAACATGACCTTCTATTTGGCTACTTTTGTGAGAAGCTACTTTTGTGAGTTTATTTTAAACATTCATAAATTCTAGATCCGGAAGAGAGATGGTAAAGGTAAAGGTAAAGGTAAAGGTAAAGGGACCCCTGACCATTAGGTGCAGTCATGGACGACTCTGGGGTTGTGGTGTTCATCTCGCTTTACTAGCCGAGGGAGCTGGCGTACAGCTTCCGGGTCATGTGGCCAGCATGACTAAGCCACTTCTGGCGAAAAAGAGCAGCACACGGAAACGCCGTTTACCTTCCTGCGGAAGCGGTACCTATTTATCTACTTGAACTTTGGCATGCTTTTGAACTGCTAGGTTGGCAGGAGCTGGGACTGAGCAACGGGAGCTCACCCTGTCACGGGAATTCGAACTGCCGACCTTCTGATCAGCAAGCCCTACAGCGCCACCTGCGTCCCTTTAAGAGAGATGGTAGGGAAGCTTAAACTGCAGCAAGTGTTGCTGCAGATGTTTTAATGCTCAAAAGCTTCTCTTAGAATCCCAAGAATCCTTGTGATAGTAATGTAAACAAGAATTTGGCTCTCATTTGAATAAAAGGTGTACATTCAACACCCATGGTTGTGGTTATTTTTTAAATAATTCTCCTTTCCCCAATAGTGCTTTCCTCAGTACAAGCTGTTATGACTTTTAGCCATGCCTAAGGAGAAGCATTCAAGTTCCTCTATGGTAGAGAAGTCCAACCTCAAGTAGGCTGCGATCTACTAACAAGTATCAAAAACTGGCAGTTATCTACCACCCTCCAAAGTCATTTAAGTTTATTAAATATGAACAAGTAACTAAACAAGTGAGAAAAGTCAAACTATCTTTTTATATCAGTTTGCACAGATCTGAGGAACCAGCTTCTCTCTCTCTCTCAAGTCTTCCTGCAGTGCAGAGTGGGCGTTGGCGAAGGAAGGCAAGCCTACTTCCATGGCTGGAGGAGGAGGGGCTCAGGCTTGCATGAGACTGATGGGAGCAGTGACTGCTGCTGCGTCCCAGGCTGCAGAGAAAGGCTTTTCTTTCTCAGCCTGTGATTGACGAAAATCAATTCCCAAGTCGATCACGATCTACGTGCTGGAAATACCTGCTCTATGGGAACTATGTCCACACAGAAAGCCAGTGCCTTGTAGTGATTCATGCCGGACTATGACCCGGAAGACCAGTGTTCAAATTCCCACTCAACCATGAAGCGTCCTGGCTCCCTTGGGCAGTCATGGTGTGGTGGATGACGCCTGCTTTGTCTTCCTTTCCCCCCCCCCCCACCTTTCAGCGGCTTTTTTCGCCTCTGGCTGGCCTGCGGCGCTGCGGCATGGAAGCATTTAACGGCGCTGCGGCATGGAAGTATTTAAACATTTTTTAAATAATAAATAGGTTTCCCACTCCTGTTGCAAATATGTCCAATTCTTCCTGATGTTGCCACTTCATTGTTTTTATTTAATCATCTTTTCATCCTTCTGTTTGTTTTAATCCATTTACATAGCTATCCACTCTTGTTGCCTTACAGTCAGCTCTTCTGTTGTTTCCCAAACACATAAAAGTCTATTTCCCGTGTGCAGCCCTTCAGGCACTCTCTTCTCAGGTCTGGTGTGTAGAGGGATTAACCGCCATAATTCACTGTCCATTCACATTCTACTCCTTTAAGAACTCCTTTGAAAGCAGTCATTCCATTGTTCAAGGACACACTGAGCCATAAATAACTCCCTGACAAGATGACCATTCCACCATTAAAACTCATAGAATCATAGAGTTGGAAGAGACCACAAGGGCCATCCAGTCCAACCCCCTGCCAAGCAGGAAACACCATCAAACTCTGGAGATTATTTTCCACAGCCCGCAGTTAAAAATCAAAGTCACATATAAAATTCCCCCTAACTGCAATTAGCAGTCCCTCGTCCTTGCAAATCGCTCTCATCTCACTATAGATCAATTCCAAGAATAATTTATATAAAATCCACACTTTCGAGAGGGGAGGGTATAGAAAAGCATTGTAAAACCCTTTATAGAGCATAAATCATTGGCTCCCACATTTCTCGATATCAGATAACATAACGCCTGCACACTATTCTTTCATTTTGTAGGGGGGTGGTCAGAAAATAAAAGACCCTTAAAAAACCATGAAAGCAAACATTGCCCCCCTTTCATTGTTCCTTACTGTTGTAAGGAATTTTGTGCTTGTTCAAAGTCATTCAGATACCTTCATAGCTCATGTCCAGTCCATTCGGTAGCTGGTTAGTTGCAGCCCATTATCATATGCCGCTTCAGGAGTGCCCCATAATTAATGCCAATATTCTGAATTCTTGAGGAATCATTCACAAATCATGCTGCCGATGGAGGCTCGTCCATGGCAGGGACACACTCCCAGGTCGCGCCTCTTCTGCCTTTCAATTAGGCAGAGATGGGAATAAGCAGCACAACAGGATGCAGTGAACTCCCCAGAACCCCCGAGGAGCATTGCCAGGAATTTTACCTCATAAATCCTGGCTTTCCCCTGCTTGAACCTCCCCTCTGCCCCCAGAGGGCAGAGGGGAGCTAGCGCCATGAAACGTGGGTGTGGCCAGAAACCGAGAACTGCTTCTTAACGGCAGCGTAGGAGGGTTTTTGCCAGGAGAAATACTTTTGCCATCAGCACCTCCCTGCCTCCCACATTCCATGCTGGAGCGAGAGCCAGGTACTGAGATAAACTGCAAGTGAAGTCCATTCCCCCTGTCCCTGGGGGTAAACTGCAGGGATGATTTACCCTCTATCATCCTTGTTTTTTGTTTGCCAACAATCCCCCGCTGTCATGGGGGCTGCCTCCATTAAGGCAGGTGGGATCGGAAGCCCCTAACCCAGGGGTCAGCAATTTTTTTCAGCAGGGGGCCGGTCCACTGTCCCTCAGACCTTGTGGGGGGCCAGACTATATTTTGGAAAAAAATATGAACGAATTCCTATGCCCCACAAATAACCCAGATATGCATTTTAAATCAAAGGACACATGTGAAAACACCAGGCAGGCCCCACAAATAACCCAGAGATGCATTTTAAATAAAAGGACACATTCTACTCATGTAAAAACACGCTGATTCCTGGACCGTCTGCAGGCTGCATTTAGAGGGTGATTGGCCGGCATCCGGCCCCTGGGCCTTAGTTTGGGGACCCCTGCCCTAACCCATTCCCATAAACCAGTCTTAAAGGGGCAATGTCACCACACACGGCCACTCAGCCTAACCTTCCTCACAGGGTTGCTTAAGTATTTTAGAGGCAAAGGTGGGATAAAAATGCAACAAACAAACAAACAAACAAATAAATACTATACTCCACATCAGCTAGTGAGAAAAGAGAAAAACAAACGGCTCCCATGTAATAACTTACTGGTTTAAAAGTATTGGGCTCAGGAAAATATTTGGGGTTTCTATGAATCCAATATGGAGACAAGGCCAGCAGGTCACCAGCAGGGATAACAAAATTCTAAAAGCAGAAGAACATGCTCTTAATAATAATAATAATAATTTATTTATGTATTTATACTCCACCCATCTGGCTGGATTTCCCCAACTACTCTAGGCAGCTTCCAAGAAAATATTAATACAATAAAACATCAAACATTAAAAACTTCCCTAAACAGGGCTGCCTAATGCACAACTTCAAACTCTGTTTCAACAAAGCCAGTCATTTATAAACATATTTATTTCACAAGAACACAGCAGATAATCCTGTCTATATGAGGTCACTAATAAAGTGATGCACTTAGGTAATAAATGATTGTTAGCCAGACCCTAAACACGAAGATGTACTGTATTTGCTAGCTTTTATCTATGGTACCTTCACTGGAGTAGAATCTCACATAAATTTCAGCATCCCTCATTATCTTCAAGACACCGAAACAGGCTGGAGTGGGTATCATTTGTGCTAAATAGGTGGCTTGACAGGAATTTCTATGTGTATCTGCATGTTTCATACATTCAACAACATATTCATTTTAAAGGTTATTGAATGAAGAACTGTGGTACACTATTACTGTCATTAACAAAACCTTACTTGAATTGTCATTGGAGCGATCACTTTCTTGATGATAGCACCTGGTGCCCTTAATCGTAATGTTTCCAAAATACACCACTTGATAAATGGGAACTTTTTAAGGTCATCTTCAGATAACTGGATGTTTTCTTTACCTGCAAAAGTCATATACATTATTCTGGTTACTGAAACACTGCAAGCTTTCCCATATCTTTATGTGAATTCACAGCCATGCAAGAGTGGGAACTCTTAATGAGAGCAGTAGAACTCAGGTTAAGTATAAGGAGAGAAAGATGGTATTTAGTGAGTTCTCCATGCAAGAGAGCTCATGTTGCGATAGGGGCAGAATAAGCCACTCCCTGTGGGTTAGGCTAGCTGGCCACAGCCAGCAGTGACCAGTGAGGTTGCTGGGTAAAAGCACATGTTGCTAATTTGATGGACAGCCCAGCGTCCATATATATAGGTCGGCACGTGTGTGCGACCCTTCCCTCTTGCTGTTAGCTTCGGATCTCCCGCCCATCCCTCCCTGGTATAGGCTTGTGCGTTGACTTTGCTGTGCCTGTCATGGGGCTGCCTGCATTAAGACAGGGGCCTAGTAGGAATTTTTCCATTTGGCTGATTGGCCGTGCCATTTGGTTTTCGCCTACTATATAGCAACTAGTCACAACTTGTAAGGTTGGCGGTTAGGCATTGGTTGTGTTGGTTAATTGGAGCGCGGTTGCCCTCCCAAAGTGATCATGGTGCGTGGGAATTCCGTAAAGGAATCCAGCTGCTCAAAATATGCTTGTCCGAACCCAGTGGGTTGCAGGGCCGTGCTTGAGTCCCTGGGACCGCTGGGGAAGGGGGAGGACTCGGCAGCCCCAGCCTCCATTCAACTCTTCCCCAGTCTGGTTTCCCCCCGCTGACGCAGTGTCAGCTCTGTCCCGCTGGACAGCTAGTCTGCGCTGACTGTAGGTCAGCTCTGTCCCGACTGGACTGATGAACCAATGCCTACGCAACCACTCATGTGTTTTGTATTTGAATAAAAAGTTGTGGCCAAAATTATGCCAAAAACCCAAACAAAAATTATGTCTCATGTGTGAATTTATTGGTGGGGTGGCTTGGTGACCTCTACACATAAACTACCATCGAATTTTGGAGGAGAAGTTACAAACGTTAAAACAGTTGAAACAATATTGATTCACTCTCCTCTCTGGCACCCCTACCATATCAAATGTCTAGCAAAAGCCCTATAATCTTACTCAACAAGTGGGCTGTAAACTACAGTAGAGAGTTGGGCCTTGTTTGCTTGCTTAGAAAGTACAAGCCAGTGTTAGGTGGATGCCTTTGGCAGACCAGCACTTAGTTCATTTGGAGCAGGGAATTTGGCAACCATAACAGGCACCCTTCTCCTTTTTTCACCCACTGTGGGTTTCACTCATTTGACATGACAAGGATTCAGGCATTTCAACTTGCAATAAATAAATTAACAAATTTGTTAGTTCCCAAAAATACAATGAGTTCATGACAAGAGTTTTTATCTTATCTCCTTGGCAGCTTCCCTCACGATTGGCAGGAAAATCCCATTGTTCAAGATAGCAGAACAAGTCATTAGCCTATAGTGTTAGAAAGTACCGTATTTTTCCGTGTATAAGACTAGGTTTTTTTAAACAAAAAAATAAGGTTTAAAATTGGGGCTCGTCTTATACACGGGTAGTGCTGCGGGGTGTTTTCTTAATTTGGAGTCCCCAAAAATAGGGGGCGTCTTATACATGGGGGCATCTTATACACGGAAAAATATGGTATATTCTTCACAGATGCTACTGTATACCACTCCCTACACTCTTCAGTCTAGAAGATATAATTTCTGGCACCTGTTACTTCTTGTAGCAGTAGGGACCTTTTATGTCGTAGTTTAGAGTTATGAATATATTACAATATTCATAATTAATGCTGCCACACACCCAAATAATTTTGTTTCTCTCTCTTTTCTTGCAATAAAAGAAAGTTTTGCTTTAGTCAGGTCTGGACCTACATTCTTGGGTTACACACAAACTATTCAGACCCATGCAAGGACAGTGCCTGGTTCCCCCTCCTCTCAAGGTGTGTTTAAAGGGGTACTTGGGTGACAGGTTCACACACAAGGTTTTCCAATATGTTTAATAATAGGCAGAATTTGACATTTCTTCACAAGCGTATTCTTCTGGCCAGTTCCCATGTGATTAAAAAAAACCTAAGATATGTGCGTAGATTAATCCCAGTTGGAACATAAGTGTAGTTATACAAATGTCTACTTCAATATCAGGATGTACCTGGGGCATATGTCTCAACACTAAAACAATAAGCATTTTATGATCCTCAAATTGCATCCAATACCAATTCACTGCTTACTACTATGTCTAAAATAATTTGGTGAAATCCTTCAGATAAAAACCTATGGTATACCTCATGTAGATGCAGATATCTGAAACTGTTCCAAACAGTTCTGATGTCATAGAAAGGAATTTAGGCATATTTACCTGATTTTCTATAAACCGGTTCTAGTTCATCCATGACTTTTTTGTAAACAGAAGGTTGAGACAGAATAAATGCAAGTGTCCAGAATGAAATCTAAAGAAAGACCAGAGGAAATGGTCATAGAATGAACTGAAGAAATTACCCATTAACCCATAGAATTTGTTGTCACTGTGGGTGCTGACAGCCACTACCTCAGATGCCTTTAAAGTGGGATTGGACAAATTCACATGGAATGGGTTTATCAATGGCACCTAGTCTTGGTGGCTAACTTGGTATATTCAGAGGTACACAGTCTCTGAATATCAGCTGCTATGACCCTCATGTCCTTTTAGTGGGCTTTCAGGAGCTTCTCATTGTACACTATGGGACTAGACAGGCCTAGACAGGCAGAGCTCCTCTTATTCTCTTCCTAATGATTAAACAGTATGTATGTGATCTAGCCAAATGTAATTTTTATTAGACCGACTGTTTTTGCTTCAATATCTGAAACCAGAATGTATGGGACCTAAAATCTGTGGGAGATCTACAGTCAATGCTCATAAGTATATGAAGGGGTTAGAGACCACAAAGTTCTAATTGCTAGAGTAGACTCACTGCTCTGAATAGTCTCCTTAGGGAGGTGGTGGACTCTGCTTCCTTGCAGGTTTTTAAGCAGAGATTGGATGGCCATCTGCCAGGGATGCTTTAGAATCCTCAACTGCAAAGGGTTGGACTAGATGGCCCTTGGGGTCCCTTCCAACTCTACAATTCTATGATTCTATGACATGCCTCATCTTAGCTACTTGCTGTTTTTTCCTTAAATATTAAATATAATTAATGTATTTTCTTAACAATAGACAATCATAAAATTGCATAACTGTGGTTGGATTACATATTTAAACTTTGCTTCTCGTCCCAGAGCTCCTCTTTGGCTGTCTCCCTGCGTACAGCAGGAAGAGAAGGTGACTCTGGTATGCCCCCTTTCTCATGAAGGGGCAGTCATTTGCTTTTCTACACAAGGAAGGGAAGATCATAGAACCATTGGGTGGGGGTGGGGGACTTGACACAGGGATGCTGTTTTCAATGTGTGTTCAGAATAAGGCCTAGCTTCTAAAACCTGCTAAGGCATTATGCGTAATATTCTTAAGGGTTCTGAGATGAAATGTTCATGTGTCATGTTACGATGGGATTCAGAACCTTTTGCTACTGAATCAATCTCTCCTGCAAATTTTGCCTCAGATGAAGGGGAGGAAGAACCCCAAAGGATAGTGCATCCTTTATTCCCCGCTCTTAAGAATATTTTCTTAACAGCATCCTCAGATACCTATGGATTCTCCTCAAAAACTGCCACCTAATCCAGAAATCCCACCTTAGTGAGACCCAGAGAAAGAAGTGGCATTGCCAGAATGTCTGCCTCACATACAGAAGCAGAGTGCTGTCCCTTTAATTGAGGATGGCAGTATCAGATTCATGATTTGTGAGGCCCTGTGCACAGCCCATTTTTGTGGGGCGGGGCTGAATGTGACTAAGTCAAATTTCGGGGTGAATGAGATGATACTGATTCTGCCTTTGCACTGTGCAACCCTAACCCTAACCCTCCCCAAACAACTTGAGAACAGTTTTTGCTGTAAGCCAGGCAGAGGGGGAAGATTATGATAATAGTGATGCCTCTGAATTAGGTGGAAGCTTCTTGGGGTGACAGTTGCCACCACTCCTCCTCATGTGCCCAGTCTCTGACACTCTTCTTTCCATCTGTGTCCCATAATAACTGCCCAGGCAAGTCCTTCCCTCCAGAAAGGCAGAGAGGAGTTAAAATCATAGCCAACTGGATTGGAAAGTGGGTGGGCCCTTCCAACTCCACCAAGTGCTCTTTGTCTGCAGAGTGAGAAGAAGTGTTACACTTGTCTCTGCTTGCATCACACTGGCGACCCCAACTTAGAAGGTTGCTTGATAGCTTTCTTTCTATAAGGATGAGAGACTTACTCTTTTAAAAAATGCAATCTCAGAGTCTGGGGCCCTGGCTGCTGACATGGGCCCTGGTGCAATTATTCTGATTTCCTGGTGTTCAAACAAATCACCTTATCAATCACATGCCTGATTTCACTCATTGGCTCTAAACATCAACACAGGAGCACCTAGCCCAGGTCATTTGAAAGAAAATACATAGAAATTGTACATTGTTTCATAACTTTCTTTGTTGAAGGGCTAGAGACTTACTTTTCTAAGAAAAGGAAGGCTCAGAGAATTGCCTGCCAAGGGGCTCCTTGATTCACTTTACTTACTGAAGGAAGCATACTTCCTGTCTCATACTTACAGGAATTGCATTAGCTTGAGATGCCCAAAGGAGTAAGAGGCCATAATTAGCACTGAAGGTCTTTCCTTGCAAAGTGTCTAGGAGATGTTGCCATAGTGTCTGTTAAAAATAAAAGAACACAGACCAAATAAAAATAGCATACACTTATGGGGTAACAAGTCATTCTCACAGAGCAGCCATGTTTTACTTTGAACCCAAGCTATTTCTATAACAAGGTGACTTGCAACAGCCACTGGCTATTGAGTGCTTTTTATTTTAAATTTCGTAGAATTGTAGAATCAGAGAGTTGGAAGGGACCCTGAGGATCATCTAGTCCAACTCCCTGCAATGCAGGAATATGCAGCTGTCCCATACAGGGTTGGAACCTGCAACCAGGGCGTTATCAGCACCATGCTCTAACCAATTTATATGAAATTTTAATGACAATCTTTCCTCCTTGTGAAAGAGGCTATTTTAATGCCTCTTTCGCTGGGAAGGTGAGAGAAATTTCATGGGGCAGGGGATGAGGAGGAACATGCGTGAGGAGGAACACTGCAGGTTTTACTATGGAAGAGGTGGCCCTGCTCCAGCTCTTTAATTTTCTGGAGCGTAGATACACGGGCCTGAAGTTGCTGGACCTCGCCTTCTAGTAGGGCAACCAACTTGCACTAGCTGCAGGTGTAGCTGCCTACATCCTTTGGCAAGAAGACAAACATTGCGCAGGAATTGCAGGTGGCTGCAGTTGTTCCCTCACCCTCCATCTTGAAGAGCTTGTGCAGGGCCGTGCATGAGCCCCTGGGGCCTCTGGGGAAGGGGGAGGTCTCTTCAGCCCAGTCTCCATTCAACTCTCCCCAGACTGGTTTCCCCCCGCTGACGAGTTGTCAGCTCTGTCCCGCCGGACAGCTAGTCTTTCGCTGACAGGTGGTCAGCTCTGTCCCGTCGGACATAGAATCATAGAATCATAGAATCATAGAGTTGGAAGAGACCACAAGGGCCATCCAGTCCAACCCCCTGCCAAGCAGGAAACACCATCAAAGCATTCCTGACAGGTGGCTGTCAAGCCTCTGCTTAAAGACCTCCAAAGAAGGAGACTCCACCACACTCCTTGGCAGCAAATTCCACTGTCGAACAGCTCTTACTGTCAGGAAGTTCTTCCTAATGTTTAGGTGGAATCTTCTT
Organism: Darevskia mixta; assembly: GCA_034641385.1. Lineage (NCBI taxonomy): Eukaryota > Metazoa > Chordata > Lepidosauria > Squamata > Lacertidae > Darevskia > Darevskia mixta. The sequence goes on from JAWWNH010000130.1 coordinate 3,492,799, forward strand.
TCTTGTAGTTTGAATCCATTGCTCCGTGTCCGCTTCTCTGGAGCAGCAGAAAACAACCTTTCTCCCTCCTCTATATGACATCCTTTTATATATTTGAACATGGCTATCATATCACCCCTTAACCTTCTCTTCTCCAGGCTAAACATACCCAGCTCCCTAAGCCGTTCCTCATAAGGCATCGTTTCCAGGCCTTTGACCATTTTGGTTGCCCTCCTCTGGACACGTTCCAGCTTGTCAATATCCTTCTTGAACTGTGGTGCCCAGAACTGGACACAGTATTCCAGGTGAGGTCTGACCAGAGCGGAATACAGTGGTACTATTACTTCCCTTGATCTAGATGCTATACTCCTATTGATGCAGCCCAGAATTGCATTGGCTTTTTTAGCTGCTGCATCACACTGTTGACTCATGACAAGTTTGTGGTCTACCAAGACTCCTAGATCCTTTTCACTTGTACTGCTCTCAAGCCAGGTATCACCCATCCTGTATCTGTGCCTTTCATTTTTTTTGCCCAAGTGTAGTACTTTACATTTCTCCCTGTTAAAATTCATCCTGTTTGCCTTGGCCCAGTTCTCTAATCTGTTAAGGTCATTTTGAAGTGTGATCCTGTCCTCTAGGGTATTAGCCACCCCTCCCAATTTGGTGTCATCTGCAAACTTGATCAGGATGCCCTCAAGCCCATCATCCAAGTCATTGATAAAGATGTTGAATAAGACTGGGCCCAAGACAGAACCCTGTGGCACCCCACTAGTTTAGCTATGCATGGTATATGCTTATTTTACATATAGCCATAGTGTTATTTAGTTACCCAACTAACTTGGGGAGTTACTAATTATAGGTTGCCTAATTATCAGCTTGTCTGATGCCCAAGTCGTGGTGACTGCTTCCCATTAGGACTGGTGGGGCAGAGGCAAGGAAAATAACATCAGATGGACCCGTTGCTCCTACATCAGATAGCTGTTTAAGTGAAACTTCTGGAATCCTAAAATATTGGTACAATTGCTAATAACACATGCACATATCTCTTTTATAGGCAGAGGCGTAGCAAGCAGCTCCGGGTTCCAGGTTTGAGAGGGTGACACTCTGGGTGCCAGTGCCACCCCCGGCGCCCATGCCGCCGAAGCTGAGCGAAAAGCAGCACGGACAGGGCAGCCTTTCGCGTGCGGGAGCCTTATGAGTTGCCACTCACACGGCGGCTCGTAAGGTTGCCGCGGGGAGCAGCAGCCGCTGCACGGACAGGGGGCCACTCGCTCCTGGCCCGGCAGCCTAGGCGGGGCGTCGCTCCGTAGTGCATGCGTCGCGACGTCACGACGTATGCGCCACACAGCGATGCCACACCCCTGGGGGGTGCCGCTTGGCTTACCGCCCCCAGAAGCCAAGCGGCTCGGTACGCCACTGTCTATAGGTATAAGGTAAAGGGACCCCTGACCATTAGGTCCAGTCGTGTCCGACTCTGGGGTTGCAGCACTCATCTCGCTTTATTGGCCGAGAGCCGGCGTACAGCTTCCGGGTCATGTGGCCAGCATGACTAAGCTGCTTCTGGTGAACCAGAGCAGCACATGGAAACGCCGTTTACCTTCCCGCCGGAGTGGTACCTATTTATCTACTTGCACTTTGACGTGCTTTCGAACTGCTAGGTGGGCAGGAGCTGGGACCAAGCAACGGGAGCTCACTCCGTCGCAGGGATTCGAACCGCTGACCTTCTGATCAGCAAGCCCTAGGCTCTGTGGTTTAACCCACAGCGCCACCTGGGTCTATAGGTATACTTAGAATGAAATCCCACTGTGCTCAAGCTTAGTCTTACACACACACACACACACACACACACACACACAAGAGTATAGCCTTCACCAATTTATTTTTTACAGGCTATTATAGGTAAACTCACAGAAGAGCCAGTAAAAAAAAAAGGCACCCCTGTTCCCACCTTGTAGTCTAGGAAGACACCTCCGGTTGTAAATGGCAGGTGGCACATAGGACTGCCCCCCCCCCTTACAGCCTATTAGGCAATGAGGAGGGATTCTGTTGGACTCCAGCTGGAGGACCACAGGGTCCCTCTCCCTCTATGGGGTCAAAGCAACGCCTCACTCCCACTCTGTGACATTTCTCAAAAGTCCTCCCATTCCCCAGTCTCTTCACTTCAATCCCAGCCCTCACAAAACTGCCAAAAATAAAGGAAGCAAAAGGTTTGACAGTATTTTATAAATAACTAGTAAATTAAGCCCGTTGAAATAACGGGGGCTAGATATGTGTTGAAACATGTTAACACGCGGCCAAACCCCCACCCACCCACCCCTCCACACAGTTCGCCTCCCTTTCCCTCCCCCACCCCCCCTCCACACACAGCTCGCCTCTCCCTCCCCCTCCCCCCACACCCACCTCCCCCCCTCCACACACAGCTCGCCTCTCTCTCCCTCCCCCCCACACCTCCCCTCCCCCCATCCCCGGCGACCGTGCGGCAGCGCGAGGCGGGCAGGGGGTGGTGGTGAGGCTGGTGTGCGGGCGGCGGCGAGGGAGGTCAAAATCCACCTCCCTGGTGGTGACAGCAGGGCTCAGCTTGGGCGAAGGGAGAGCGAGAGCGTGGCGACGCCTCCTCCGCCTCCGGGCTCCTCCGTTTTGGGCCGTGAGGTGAGTGAGGCGTTCTCGGAGAGGACCTGGCTCCGCCTCCCGCTGGCGTCTCCCACTCCCCGCTTCCTACAGCCTCTCCCCGCCGCCGGCTCCAGCCTCGGCCGCTACCCCAGAGGAGGAGAAAAGCGGAGGCGAGGGAGGAGGAAGCAGGGGAGGGGGGGGAAAGGAGGGTGTTTTTGAGGCGCCCTCAGAGGTCGGTTCTTTATTCATGCAGCGGCGGTGGTGGAGCCGCCACCACCGCCGCTCCACAGCCTGCAGGAGGAGCAGGAGCCGCCTCAGTGCGCCGCCGCCGCCTGCCTCAGCTCTCCCGCCCCTCCTCAGCCGGGCTGCCCTCCTCCTCCTCCGGCGAACAGCGGCGGGGCCGGACCATGCGGTGGGCGCGGAGCCTTCTGAGGCCCTGGAGGCTGGGAGGTGGTAGCAGCAGCAGCAATGGCTGCCGAGCGGAGAGGTTTGGAGGCTCGCGAAGCGCAAGCGCTTCGCTCGCGCTGCGCTCCAACCTCAGGCTCCTCCTCCTCTCTGCGCTCCAATCCGTGTGTCAGTGGAGCGCACGCGCACTTGCGATTTCCACTGACACACGGAAAGCTACGGAGGGACATAGGCTCTTTATTATATAGGATTATATTAACATGAAAAGCCTTATGGAGAGTTTACCTTAGAACAGTCATCGGAAGGATTAGTTTCCTCTGCATGCAAGACAACTTTTTCAAAACTTTTAAGGAGCCACTTCTTTGATTTAAACCATTTTCTAGGAAGCAAAAAGGAAAATAAAACCCTTATGAAATCTATATGATAATCTGTACTCAGAAAATAATTCTAAACAATTTTTCCATAATTCTTAAAACTTTTTAAACTTTCAAGTAATGCTCAGTTGCAGAAGTTCAGCAGATCACAGTGGCAGATGCTTGCCCTGCTTTTGAGCAATGCAGTCTCCAGAGTGAGCAGCTGAGTGACAGGGCAGGGCCCACCACCTGAAAGAAAATAAGGTCTCAGCGACACTTACCTTTGCTCTGTTCTTTCCAGGCACAGCCCACGCTTTAAAGCCCCATGTCCAAGCGCCATTTTATTTTTGGCTCTGGAGCTTTTCCAGGCAAAACCTGCTCTTCAAAGTTCAATTGCAGCAAATGGCAACCGGCGGAAAACCCAAATTGACATTTGCTCAGATTAAGCACTAAACAGTGCGGTTTTGTGGGGAAAGCTCTGGGGCAAAAAATCCAACCGTCAGGCATGGAGCTTTAAAGTGTGGACCTATGCCTGGAAAGAGCAGGGCAAAAGGTAAGTGTGGATAAGCCCTTGAGCAACCAAATCTGCTCACAGTTCAAGCCACCACATTAAGGTGCTGTTTTCTGTTTGTTCTGGCTGGAAAGAATGGTTCTTCTCCTAACTAGCTGGCATAAACAGAGTGTGCTGCCAGAAGAAAGAGTGATGATGTCCTGTCAGTGAATATAAGAAATAAAACTCTAGGGGGACAAACTCAGAGGGTAGTCTCTCAATTTTAATTTTTATGTGGTTTTATTGTATATAGATACTGTTGTTGTAAACCACTCAAACGTTTTTATGATCTGTAAAGGAAAAATAAATAAACCTCTGTTACGGCTTGGTCTCTCCCACAAACGCGAGACGACTCTGGCTGTTAATTATTTCAGATTTATTGCTAAAACAACAAACTCAGACGGAGCTCCTCTACTCATCTTCCTCCCCAGAAGATGGAGTTGCCCGGACTGAGCTCCTCCCCCTTCCCCAGCACGGAAGCCCCCACCTTCTCTTCCGGTATCTTTGTCTCTGCAACTTTTGAAATCCTATGAGATTTGGCACAGCGTATTTCCTGCATTCCAACGTCTTGCCCACTGTCAGAGTTCACACACATCTGTCTGTCCCTTTGGTCAGAGCTCAGATTACAGCTGCTCTCCACCTCCTCTCTGCTTTCTGCTGTTAACTGTCCTCTCCCTGTGCCTGCTTCTTCTCCTCCTGTCAGCATCTGAGCTTCGCTGACAACCTCTCTTCCCCCCCCTACTCTCTTTCATTCCCACTGGGGTTTCCGCTTTCCTCACAATAATTAATGGAGCCATTACACCCCACAGGAGCAGAAAGAAAGATGCTCCCAGTTCATGCTGGTCAGTAAGATTGAAAGGACCTACCATGCTGACCTTCATGAACAGGGTGCATTGGAAAAAAAGGAATGGTACCACTGCCCCTTTTTGTCAATACTGGAGAATTGCCAGCAGAATTAGGGAAGGCTGTCTGTTTGAGGCAGAACCACTTCTAATCCCAACTCTGATCACAGGACAAGTACTTTCGCTTTTATGAGAAGCCCTGCACAATTTCTTAGAAGAGCCTTATGAAGTGTGGGTGGGTGCCCACGAAGCAAGATGTAGTGATAGCAGCAAGATCCTTTACTGAACTACATAACTGGGAAACAGGGGCAAAGCAACTGCTTATATATATTCCTGAAAGCCTGGGCCACTCCCACTCCCAACGTGATTGGCTGTCTAAACTTCCAAGCTGTAAATCACGACTCAGAGTTCAAGGGCCAATGGCAGAGGCCCAAATCCTGAAATGTTCTGTGATTGGACATCATGTATCGAATCAGAACACGGGAGCTCAGAATCCTTAGTCCAGACTCAAGCTCGGGCAAACACAGACCACTAAATACATAACACCTTACAAGAACAGGGAAGATCCAATAAGGGCTTGCTGCAGGCCAGGATCTAAAGGATTTCTTAGGCATACAAAATCACTTCTAAATACATGGTGAGCTACTGCAGACTGGCTCACAGCTAACTCCCAGCAAATAAAGAGGCATCTTTGGAACATCCTTCCACTCTGCTCAGGCAGTTTGTCAACTCATGATGCAGTTAAGGCTAACCAGGATTTCCCTTACTACCTATCTCTATTGTCATTAAGATGAAGATTAAATGACCACAATTATTTTTTGAAAAATGTTTAGCTTCTGTTTCCAGATTGCTCCCATTCAAGCAGGTTCCATAGCAGGGGTAGCCCACCCATGAGGCAAATTCGCCTTGAGCTGCAGAAGCCCACCAGGCAGTGCCCCTGCAAGTTCTGCCAGCTCTGGAGAAGCGGGACCCATAGCAGCAATCGTTTCTGCAAAGATCTCACATAGCACATGAGATCTTGTGAGATTTCAGCGAGATCTCGCCAGAAGCCAGCACAACTGCTGGTGCTTTGTGAGTGCTGCTGTGCAATGCAGGTAAGGCAGGCTTCAGCAATGGTGGGGGAGAGGAAGATAATCAGAGGTGGGGCAGCAAGGTGGCACATTTACGTTTCTCCTCTGGTGGCAAAACAGGATGCACTGCCCCTGTTCCATAACATCACACTAAGCTGACTCTGTGCTCACACCTCTTCACAGAATGCAGAGTCCCCTCTTTTATGTAGTGTAAATCTAGCAAATCTAGCAAATCAAAAGTGAACTTTGCACACACTAGTTAGGCTCCCCAGCTAGCTAGTGCAAGCAAGTATGCCAGTAGGAGGCAAAGCATGCCATCATATAAGTCGTCTATGGATTATACCCATAATATTGAAGACATAAGCAACAGGAATCTGAGGACAGTCTAAGCTAGAACATGAATTTCTGGATAAATTTATATTGTCAAACAGAAACACTACTCCCTTACTTCAGAAAATATTTTGGAAGTTGGGTAGCATATTCAAAATCATCATCAAAGTTCTGATAGTGCTCCTCAAACTCTTTGACATTATCCCTGGTGGTCAAAAATATGTCTTTTCCAAACAGGGTGTTCACTGTTGATGGGAACATGATGTGCCTGCAGTGGGAGAAAAGGTATAGTTGTGGACTGAAGGAAAATAATGTTAGAATCCACTTGGAATGGTCAGCTGTTGGCTATACTGGTTTCATACAACTGAAGTAAAAATAGGTGAAATAAATTGTAGTGGACAAACCTGCTATTCTGAGATGGGAATATGTACACTTAAAAACCCCTAATAATAATAATAATAATAATAATAATAATAATAATAATAATAATAATTTTATTTATACCCCGCCCTCCCCAGCCAAGACCGGGCTCAGGGCGGCTAACACCAAGTTTAAAAACAATTGATTAAAATACAACTTAAAAAACAAGATTAAAATACAACATTAAAGTGCAGCCTCATTTCAGTAGAAACTCAAATCAAAAACTATTTGGGGAAGAAAGCGTCAAATCTTCACCAAGGCCAACTATCCAGACTGGTCCTACATGGGCCAGAAAAATGCCAGGGAAGTCCCCAAATAGGAGTTCCATCACGGGGGGTGGGGGAGGAAAGAGGGGGGAGGGGATCAAATTGATTCCAATCCAAAGGCCAGGCGGAACAGCTGTCTTACAGGCTGTGCGGAAAGAAATCAGATCCTGCAGGGCCCTGGTCTCATGAGACAGGGCGTTCCACCAGGTTGGAGCCAGTGTTGAGAAGGCCCTGGCTCTGCTTGAGGCTAATCTAACTTCCTTAGGACCCGGGACCTCTAGAATGTTGCTATTTATGGACCTTAAGGTCCTCCGTGGGGCATACCAGGAGAGGCGGTCCCGTAGGTACGAGGGTCCATGGCACATCATACCTTTCACAAATTCTACTATTCACATTCTGCTTTATGAAATATCTCCAAATATTGTACCTTTCCTTGTCAGAAGAGGTCAGCCTAAAGCAGCTCAGCAATTATTCTCAATTGTTTAGATAGCATTATTTGGGGTCAATTTAATTTGCTTCTGTGGAGAAGGGTCATTGCATAATAAATAATAATAATAATAATAATAATAATAATAATATTTGTATCCCGCCCTCTCCTGCCGGAGCTGGGCTCAGAGTGGCTAACATCCTATAAAACACAATATACATAAAACAAACAATCAATCAATTAAAATGCATCCCAAAATTAATTCAAATAAATTAAAATTAGACTGGACAAATACTGGTAGCCATCCTCAAGTTAAAATTGAAAGCGGTTAATACTCGCCAGAGCCATCTCGGTCCCATGACCAGAGCGAAAACCGGACTGGAATGGATCCAAAGCTGAACCAAAGTCAAATTGTTCCAATGTACAAGTATGTATTATGGTTTGATCCCTGTATGGGCCAGCTGCATATTCCTGCATTGCAGGGAGTTGGACGGGATGCTCCTTGGGGTCCCTTCCAACTCTGTTCTATGATTCTATGAAATTAGCCTCAAAGAGTATATTTATCACACTCCCTTGTTATTTGGAACGCTCTCTCCTAAGGAGATGCCACTGTTGGCTTCACAAGAATATCATATCCAATAGTAAAATGGGTTTATGACAACTCCACCAGTGCCCTACCCTTCTGCTTTCTCTTGTAGGGTTTAAACTATATTTTATTTTCTTCTAAACTACAACATTTATGGTTTATTCTAGATATTAATTTTAGTTAATAAAAAGAATGGAGGCCTGTGCCATTCTGGCTGGTTTGCAAATCACCTACCTTACAAGATCTCTGAGCTCCTCCGTTCCCTCATGACCCAAATCCTCCATGTGTTTCTGAAGTTCCTGACAGAGACTCCCAGGCATATGGTGCAGATTAGATGTACCCAGTCTTCCCTTCACCATGATATATATCCTGCTCCTATTCTTGTAAAAGATTTCTTCAGGAATTGAAGCTTCAAAATCCAAGTGGAAAAAATAACATCAGTCAGAATAAGCTGTAAAGTTTTACTTAAAATACCCTAGAATCTGTGCAGGCATCATGAGCAGTTTTGTTTCAATATTTCATGTGGTGTTGTCTTTCAAAAGAGGCAATTCTTTCTAATTAGACATACAAAAATGTGTAGATACAGAATCTTTATATAATGTGCCCTGGTAAAGTTGGGTGCTTCCTTGTCTTCACTAAATATGTCTTCATTATAGCGTGAATAAGCAACTGAGAATTTAAAATGGCATATATAGGAATGGCATACAGGTAAGCATGAGGACCCTTCCTCCTCCGAGTCTGATGCCATGGCACTCCCACACTGTTTTTTCCATCTAAATTCCATGCCCCCCAGTGGAAAAATACAGGTACCTGTATGTCAGATAATACCACTCTAAGTGTACACGGAAGTGCATATTGCTGTAGTTTGCATATTAATCTGTGTTCAAGAACCAGTAAAGTGAATAGGATCAGTATTCATTGTTGCGGAGTGTGTGTTAAGTCCACAAACAATAAGTAATTAATGGCATATTCAGCATGTTTCCTTTACATTGGGGTGGGGAAGATAGTGATCAGTTGATAGGTGGGGGTTAAATCCTGCTTTCTGCAGGGTTAGGTGGCATGTGGGAGTTAGGTAATGGGAGAAGTCCTAGGTGCACAGCCATTAATTTAAAACACCCCTTGCCAATTGGCTGATGGCGGGGTGCAGATGTTAGATCCTGCTTCCTGCAGGGTTGAGTAGTTCCCTGCATACAGGCTCTCTCAGAGACCTGAACAGGCCCAGGCCACTTCCAGCTTTTGAGGCCTCTAGCCATAATAAATATAACAGACAGCAACACATGAAAATGAAATAAGGCACTCACAGAAAAAAGTGAGATATTGTTTGCTTTTTTATTCATTTAGCAAATGCTTCTTTTGCCTTTTTCTGTGAAATTGTTCTAATTATTGAGGAGAGGGGTCTCACTTTCATGCAGTGTCACAGTTGATATTAAGCATATGACAAAATTTATATCAGAAAAATAAGTATTTTACCAAATCACATGTCTTATTTGATTATATTTGTGGCTCTAAGCTAAGAGAGCATGTCACTATTGGGTTCAATGCACATATACCGGTAACAAAGTTGCAAAACTTATCAAATGCCAAAAAACTAAGTGTCTAAATTTGAGGTCCCTTTTGAGCTTGAGGTCCTGACCGACAGACAGTGAGATTAATATGGTAGTAATTTAGTGGATATTTCTTCCGGCAATCTTAATTCCGACTTGGGATTCATGCCTTTCACATGATGTATTCTGCATATAAGTTAAATAAGCAGGGAGACAATATACAGCCTTGTCGTACTCCATTCCCAATTTTGAACCAATCAGTTGTTCCGTATCCAGTTCTAACTGTCGCTTCTTGTCCCACATAGAGATTTCTCAGGAGACAGATAAGGTGGTCAGACACTCCCATTTCTTTAAGAACCCCCCATAGTTTGATGACAAACCTAGACAGCATCTTACAAAGCAGAGACATCACCTTGCCGACAAAAACCCGTATAGTTACTGGTTTTCCCAGTAAAGATGTATGGAAGTGAGAGCTGGACCATAAAGAAGGCTGATCGCCGAAGAATTGATGCTTTTGAATTATGGTGCTGGATGAGACTCTTGAGAGTCTCATGGACTGCAAGAAGATCAAACCTTTCCAGTCCGCCCCGGGTTCCGCCCTGGGGGGGGTGACACTCTCGGGGCCCCACCCCCGTGATTGGAGACCGCTGGCTTGCTTTATTGGTGTCGCTCTCTCACTCAGCCAGCCGGCGCCCCGCCCGCTTTCCCCCTCAGCTTGCACTTGCATCGCCGAGCATGGGGGTGGGGCTGGGCCAGCCCTGAGAGTGTCACCCCCCGCCCAGGGGAAAGCGGGCGGGGCGCCGGCTGGCTGAGTGAGAGAGTGACCGATAAAGCAAGCACGGCTGGCTTGCTTTATCGGTCGCTCTCTCACTCAGCCAAGATCGCAGTGGGAGCAGTGACGGCCCAGCGGCGGAGTGTGCATGTGTGAAATGCCGCGCGTGCGCACTCCATCGCCGGGCCGTCGCTGCTCCTGGCGGCAGCTGCCCAGTGACGGAGTGCGCAAGCATGCATGCGCACTCCGTTGTGACAGCACGACGTAACGTCACGACACCCCACCCCCAGGGGGATGCCTCCATTCGCCGCCCCGGGTAGCGAGCAGGCTTCCTCCGCCCCTGGGTTGGACAGTGTTCTCGAAGCTACCAACATGAGTCTGACCAAACTGCAGGAGGCAGTGGAAGACAGGAGTGCCTGGCGTGCTCTGGTCCATGGGGTCATGAAGAGTCGGACACAACTAAACAACTAAACAACAACAACAAATTTATTGGAAACAAAGTTGCAGTGGAATGGAAGCAGTGCTGATATTTATGAACACAGATGAGAATGGAAATTGTTGCCTTCTTACATCACTACCTGTATAGTGCCTGTATTACTGGAACTGTCTTTAGTAAGGCTAATAGAAACATGGGTGTGGGTGTGTGAGTGAGAGAAATACTTGCTCCCTCAGCACATTGCTCCAGTCAAAACTGGAGTCCCCAAAGCTACATTAAAGTAAAAAGATCTCTCACTTCACATCTGTTTCAACCCTTTGTCAACTAAGATAGAAAGAAATCATTTCCCCACTGAAATTAAATATCATTTACCTACCTGTACGATGGACAGACTGTTGCACTGCCTGCTCAAAATCCACATCTTTAGATGTACAAAATGCTTGAAAACCTTCTCCATCAGTTACAAATGTGTATCGTTTTCCCAACATATACACTGTGAATACTGGTCCATACTGCAAAATATAGTGTTAAAAAAGTTAAGTAGTTTTTTATGTATATAATATTTTTTATAAAACAATCTGCAGGGAGAATAGACTATGCAACAACTGCAGCAAGAATTTTGTTAGTCCAAAGATGGAAACAACAGGAGTTACCAGCAAAAGAAGAGTGGCAGATGAAGCTCATGGACTTTGCAGAACTGGCGAAACTGATGGGAAGAATCCAGAACCAGTGGGACCAAGCATTCCAAAAGGGCTGGAACAAATTTATATTATATTTGAAAGACAACTGTAAGCAATTAACATCATTAGCAGGGTTATCTGAAGATCTGTTGTAAGATGAAATTGCTACCTATGCAGGTTGAGTAATATACTGGCAATATTTTAGGTAATGATACAACAAGGATAGGAAACGAAGCGAAATGTAAAGATGTAAAGTTTAATTTTGTAAATCATCAGATGGTAGGGAAGTCGTTAGGCTCAGTTGAGCCAAAGAGATAAAATAAGAGGGTACGATGTTACATAATGGGATTATATGTAGTCTTTAACATGTAAAAATATGTAATTTTTATAATAAAAAGTTAAGTAGTTTAATACAACTACATTTAGGGGGAGCCATTGGGTCCTGCCCATTGGCTCCCCTTCGGCACCAGACACTCAGCTCCCAGGCAGGCATTGCACACAGCAAGCACAAGAAAGGCAATCATGGCACCTGCCTGCATGCCCAGCCTCCCACTTTTCCATCTATTCCCAACAGCAAGGGCTGGTGGACTGACTGGCTGGGCTGCCTCACCCACTTACTTGCTTGCTTGTATACATACTGCTTGAAAATACTCATTTTATAAGACTCTCGTAGAATTCTATTTTAATTCATTCTTTCAACATTTAGTAGCTTTCAGGACAGCTTGAAAAGCACACATGAACTTTAGTAACCTAATACTTGGGTTGCTCATGGGGAACTGTCCTGCTAGACAATAACAGTCACATTGTTCTGAACAGTGCCCTAAAGCACTGAGAGAGCAAGGGTGGCCAACTTCCAAGAGACTGCAATCTACTCACAGAGTTAAAAACTGACAGTGATCTACCCCCTTTGGGGGGCTTCAGGGCAAAGATGTAGAGCTTCAGGGCAAAGATGTAGAGTTGCTGAGCTTCTTTGGGGGGAGCCAGTGATCTCCCAGTGATCTACCAGTAGATCACGATCTACCTGTTGGACATGCCTCAGCATGTTATTCTATCATAGTAATTCAGACGATATAAATTGTTTCATAACAGTCAGCTAACACAAAGCATATTAAATTGTAAAAAGCAAAGTAAGTTAGAAACCTAGCTAAGGCAAAAGCTTGTTCAGCTCAAGCCTTTTCATCCTCTCCGATCTCTGGTCTGTGACTGTAATAAATGGTTTCATTCATTCATTCTCCCTCCCCATCCCTGGCTCCCACAGTTATTACCTTGAGTCTGGCTTGTTTGATGAATTCCAGAGGAGCTTTCCCAAATTGGAAGGCAGCTCCGAACCAAGGGATGCAGCCATGGATACAAGGTGGCTCATTGTTTCTGACCGGAAAGAAAATCAGCTTGACAACAAAACCTAGAACCACTGTAAACAGGAGAGCCAAAATGATCTCCATCTTCTTTCCTCTGCAGCAGTTGCTTTTCTGTCACAGGCTGCCGCTGTAAGATATAATAGTGCTAGGGGTTACTTAAGGATAGTATTAAAAAAAAATCTTGTTTGTAGGCCTACTGCTGCCTTCTTGTGGATGCTATGATAAAAGACAAGTTTACTACATAGTTCAGCTTGCCTCTGGGAGGGGCTAGTTTTACTTTCTAATTGACCCTCAAAATTGACTTCTCTTCTCTCTGTTCTCTGAAACATGAAGCCATTTTTCATTTTCCTTCTTGTCCAGTAATTAACTGTTGTGCTGTGCACTGCAGAAGCTGTAAGCTATTCCGTTCCAAATGAAAGTAGATCCTTTGTTATTTAACTGTACATACATTGCCTTGACAGTTTTTTATGTCAATAGACAGTCTTATAGTTTTGGAGCCACAGAACACGAGCCTGGGAGCATTTGGTATTTAATAATAATAATAATAATAATATTAATTTATTGTTTGTACCCCGCCCATCTGGCTGGGTCCCCCCAGCCACTCTGAGCGGCCTCCAACAGATATTAAAATACATTAAAATATCACAGGTTAAAAGCTTCCCTAAACAGGGCTGCCTTCAGGTATTTTCTGAATGTCATGTAGTTGTTTATCGCTTTGACCTCTGATGGGAGGGCGTTCCACAGGGCGGGCGCCACTACCAAGAAGGCCCTCTGCCTGGTTCCCTGTAGCTTTGCTTCTCGCAGAGACGGAACCACCAGAAGGCCCTCGGCGCTGGACCTCAGTGTCCGGGCTGAACGATGGGGGTGGAGACGCTCCTTCAGGTATACAGACATTTACAAACATTTACGGTAGGAACAGACACAATGCAGACAGGTCCAGGAACAATGTGTCACAACTGCTGATCATTACTCATTTCTGCCTCTCTCTGTGCTCTCCAGTAGTTCAAAAGGACAGGACTTTCCTCACACCCACCATCACATAGACTATGGAGAAGCTCACCATATGACTAGCAGTGATGACCTGAGCCCTTTCAGCTTTTTCTCCTCATTTTATCTGCAGGCTTCCAGCCATGGGAGCTATTTGGAAGACTCCCATTTTCTTCCCCTTGTATTTTGGGGCTGAAAAGAGCAGTGTGTACTCTTAAGGAGCTCCGAACCTCTGTATTCAGGGATTCCAGCAGCTGGCTTGCTCATTTATTTATCTATCTAGGTATTTATATACTTCTTAATATTCAGATTTTCTAAGTGGTGTACAGTAAGCCGGCAAGTTATACACATTTAACTTGTGTGCATTCAGCTTTATGTCCTTGGCAAAATTTTATTTTTAAATTTTTATTTTTTAAAGAGGACAGAAATGGGGTGGGCATCTGGGGGAAAGACTTTGGCAATTCCACTCAACATTTACTGTGCACAATCTCTGTGTAAGTTGAGGACTCCTTGTACATAAAACTTTTTTTAAAAAAAAAAGTCAAGCACATCGCACTTGTGTTTCTATAATGAGCCTTCACGAGGGACCTGCTTCCAGAACTGTGAGGGGAGAAAGACTCTGTGTGTGTCATTTGGCAATGGCTGCTTTTGTCCGCCTTGCCCCACGCTCCAGGCCTGAGCGCCTCCCAGAAGAATTCTGTAGCCAGGGAGGAGGGGGGGGCAGCTACTCCCCAATCAAGTAAATAAATAAAAATACCTAACTATCTGACCAATTGTGTCACATATAACTCATTCTGCCCCCCTACATAATGCCAGCTTGCCCCCCCTAAAATAAATCCTGGCAACGCCCATGGGCTTTCGGTTTGAGGCATAGGTCGAGGGGTGCCAGGTACTAGCATCATCAGCTTTTGGGCTACTTTTGGATAGGAAGTTATTGGAAAGCCTTACTTTTAATATTGGTGAGCTTAAAGGTACCCCTGACTGTTAGGTCCAGTCGCGGACGAATATGGGGTTGCGGTTCTCATCTCGCTCTATAGGCCGAGGGAGCCGGCGTTTGTCCGCAGACAGCTTCCGGGTCATGTGGCCAGCATGACTAAGCTGCTTCTGGTGAAACAGAGCAGCGCACGGAAACGCCGTTTACCTTCCCACTGGAGTGGTACCTATTTATCTACTTGCACTTTGACATGCTTTCGAACTGCTAGGTGGGCAGGAGCTGGGACCAAACAATGGGAGCTCACCCCGTCGCGGGGATTTGAACCGCCGACCTTCTGATTGGCGAGCCCTAGGCTCTGTGGTTTAGACCACAGCGCCATCCATGTCCCATACTGTATATTGGTGAGCTTACGCTCACTTAAATTTTAATGAATGCTAATGTTGGATTCTTTTATAATGAGATTATATTTTTATTATGTCTCATTAATGTACTTAAGACATTTTTATGTGAACTGCTTTCAGCACATACATATTTGTGGGAAATGTGGTATATAAATAAATTGACCATGAACTGAGTAAAATATCTGTTTATCTTCCAAGCTGTCATACATGTAGATGGAGCCGTAATATCCAAATACTGTAGTTACATTCATAGGCAATCTTGGAAAAATACTGGATTTATCTTAGAATAGTTGAGCTTCCGAAAGTGAGCTGATTGTTAATGTCATGCTGACCTACCAAGGTTTGGTGATAAAATACAACCTTTGAATCAAGCTATACTATAGGCTATTTAATCATTAATGAGTATATGCTACATTTTTTTCACAAAACATTTGTCTGCTTATTAAAGGTGATGCTGTTTGTTGTCCTTGCTTATAATACATTTATCAAACTTATGAGTAAATTTTAAAATCCCAAAAATTTGGTATAATACAATCTAATAAAAAAAACAAACACCAGACCATTTCAATTAAGAACCAAACTGATTAAGTTGTACAGTCCCCTTTGATGCAACTTCCTTGCCCCATTCTCCCTTTTACTTACTTATGGTCTCTTGGGTTCTTTTTCTTCCAGCCACCCTTCTTAGTCCCTCTTCTGCACATCTGCCTTCAGCTAATTTTTCTATAATTCCTCCATGGAACTTAATAAATACTTACTGTTTCTCCTCTCATGATCTCTGCAATGGGGAATCCTCCATGCAATATCTGTCTTGCATGCTTTGCCAGCCTCTGATTACCCATTGTGGGTTTCTCAAAAATAAGTCATTCTAGATGAATCTCATTACATTTTGATGGAGTTACAAGCTTGGTGGATCAGGGGAATGTTGTGGGCAAAGCGTATCTTGATTTCAGTAAGGCTTTTGACAAAGGCCCCCATGATATTCTTGTGAGGAAGTTGGTAAAATGTGGATTGAATGAGGTAACTGTTAGATTTGTAGCTGGTTAGCAGACCAAACCCAAAGTACTCATTAATGGTTCCTAGTCATCCTGGGAAAAAGTGACACATGGGGTGCTGCAGAGTTCTCCTGGGCCCCTTGTTGTTCAATGTCTTTATAAATGACTTGGATGAAGGAATTGAGGGGATGCACATCCAATTTGCAGATGACACCAAACTGGGAGGGGTAGCTAATGCCGCAGAAGACAGAATCAGGAATCAATATGACCTTAACAGACTGAAGAACTGGTCACAAGCTAACAAAATGAATTTCAATAGGGGCAAATGTAAGGTTCTGTACTTAGTAGGCAGGAAGAGCCAGATGCATAAATATAAGATGGGGACACCTGGCTTACGTGAAAAGGATCTAGAAGCTTGGTGGACCACAAGCTTAATGTGAGTTGACAGTGTGATGCAGCAGCGAAAAAACCTAACACTATCCTAGGCTGCATCAAAATAAGTATGTCCAAATCAAGGGAAGTCATAATACCACTCTATTCTGCCTTGGTCAGACCACACATGGAATACTGCTTCCAATTCTGGGCACCAAATTTAAAGTTATTGACAAGCTGGTACATGTGCAGAGGAGGGCAACCAAGATGATCAACGGTCTGGAAACCAAGCTTCATGAGGAACAATTGAAGGAGCCGGGCAAAGAGGAGATTGAGATATGATAGCTATCTCCAAATATCTCAAGGGCAGTCACATGGAGGATGGAGCAGGCTTGTTTTCTCCTGCTCTGGAGGGTAGGCTTTGAACCAATGCTTTCATATTACAGCAAAGGAGATTCCAACTAAACTTCAGGAGCTGTGCAACAGTGG
The DNA here is from genome assembly GCA_034641385.1 of Darevskia mixta. Classification (NCBI taxonomy): domain Eukaryota; kingdom Metazoa; phylum Chordata; class Lepidosauria; order Squamata; family Lacertidae; genus Darevskia; species Darevskia mixta. Next base: position 3,509,602 of record JAWWNH010000130.1, read on the forward strand.
AAAGGTCTCCCTTGGGAGGTGGGAGGTTTCCTTGGAGGTTTTTAAGCAGAGGTTGGATGGCCATCTGTCATGGATGCTTTAGCTGAGATTCCTGCATTGCAGGAGGTTGGACTGGGTGGCCCTAAGGGTAAAGGGTATTTGCCCCATGAAACCTCCTCTCCTTGCTTCAATTTCTCACTCAGAAATAGCAGCCATTGTGTGGTTCCAGACTGAGCTGATAGGGATTTCGTGAGGTAAATGTCCAGCCCCGCCAGGGCTTCCCTCACGCGCACGCGCCGCTTCCCTCCTTCGCTCGTTACCGCAGGCGCGCGCGCGGAGGGAGCGTGGGCGGGGCTAGGAACGGGCCCCTCCCCCTGGGGGGCTGGGCCTCCTCCGTCCGCCGTTGGTGCCGCGTGAGGGCGCCGCCGGTGTCCGTTCGCCTGCCTGCCCGGCCGCCTTCCCGCCTTCCCGCCCGCCCGCCCGCCATGTGCTCTTCCCTGCCGAGCCCGGGCAGCTGCCTGTCTCTGCGCGTGTCCTTCGTGGAGCTCCACGCGGAGGCTCCGCTGGTGCGGCTGTGGGGCCTCCGCGGCGAGCGGCGCGAGGAGTACATCCGCCTGGGCGAGGAGGTGCAGGCGCAGGCGGGGCCTCGGCTGGCGTTGCTGCCGGGCGCCGGGCCGCTGTCGGCGGGCGAGCTGTGCCTGGCGGAGGTGGGCGGGCGCTGGCGGCGCTGCCGGGTGCTGAGCCTCCTTCGCGGCGGCTCCGCGGGCGCCTACCGCGTCTTCCTGCTGGACGAGGGCCGCACGCTCAGCGCCGGCGCGCACGACCTGGCCCGCGGCCCCGCCGAGCTCTTCCACCTGCCCTCCGAGGTGCTGGGCTGCATCCTGGCCGACCTCGCGCCGCCGGGCCCCCAGCCCCCTCAGCGCCTCAGCTGGACGCTGGCCGCCGCCGAGTTCCTGGGCCGCCTGCAGGGCCAGGAGGTGTCGGGCCTCGTCAGGGACGTGCTGGTGGCGCAGCACCTGGTGGTGCTGGAGCTGCCCTGGCTGCTGGCCCAGATGCGCCACCTGGGGCTGGCCGGCCACGTCTCCCCCAGCGCCTTCGCCGGCCTGCTCGCCACCTCCCTCGGGGGCACTGCCACCCACAGCGCCCCGCCACAGGCGCCCGGGGGCACTGCCGCTCCCCGCGCCCAGGACGACCCCGCAGCCCTGGACTACTACTACCCGCAGCTGCAGATGAGAGTGACGGAGCCCATGCTGGTGACCCAGGTATCCGACCCCTGCAGGATATATTGTCAACTGCGCAGCCTCTCCAGAGAGATCCAGCTGCTCTCGGACGCCATGCACCAAGCTTTCGAGGCCTCCGCTGGGAAAGACTTGCAGGAACCCCTGCCGGCCCCGGGATCCCCTTGCGCCGTGCGGGGCATCGATGGCTGCTGGTACCGTGCCCTGCTGCTGAAAGTATACCCTCTGGATGGCCCGGAGGAGCAGCTTGGAGAGGTGGCACAGGTGATCTATGTGGATTATGGGAGGAAGGAATTTGTGACAAAGCGAAACCTGCGCAATTTGCCTGCTGAGTATTTCCGAATGCCGGTGGTGACCTATCCTTGTTCATTGCAAGGTATTACCGATGGAGGCTGTGGCTGGACCCGCTCTCAGATAAGTCAGCTTAAAACGTTGCTGTTGAGCAAGGTGGTGCAAGCCCACATTGAAGCCTACTGTCCCTTTGAGCACCTTTACTACGTTACTCTCTATGGAGAAGATGGCCTGAACCTTAACTGCCTCTATGGGGTCCAGGCCCATTGTCTGGAGCAGAGCCTCCTTCACAGCAATCAAGAGCATTCCTCTGACTTAACAGCTGAACTAAAGAAGGTAGGTGCCACAGCCAACGAAGAGCGTGCCTCTCTGTTGGGAGTTCAGTCCATGCTTGCCGCTGACCCACTTCCTGTTGTGCGTTTGAAGGCTGGTGAGTACCACAGTGCTCAAGTGTCCTTCCTCCAGGATCCCACAGACTTCTGGGTGCACCTGCAGGAGCATCGCCAACCCCTCTGTTGCCTCATACAGAACTTAAGCGACTTCTACTCTCAGAGTAAAAAACAAGAGGGTATTCTGCTTCAGCCCAAACCAGGATCCCTGTGCTGTGTTGCGTTGAAGGAGAACTGCTATCACCGTGCTGTTGTCACCAAGGTGCTGGGAAAAGGAATTGAAGTCTATCTGGTAGACAGAGGAAACACTGAAATTATTGACTTGCATAAGGTGAAGGAATTGCTTCCCCAGTTCAGAGAACTTCCTGCTGCAGCACTCAGATGTGCATTGGCTAATTCTTTCCCACCAGGCCAGTCATGGAGCCCAGATGCTGTAGACTATTTCAGGAAAGCCGTGCTAAACAAGGAGCTGGTAATCAAGGTCTTAGGCATGCAAGGGGACATTTACATAGTGGAACTTTTTGATCATTCACTAGCAGGAGAAAAAAACCTGGGCAAAATCATGTCTCAGCGAAAGTATGCTGAGCATCATAGGGGTGAGGAACTAGAGAGTCTCCAGAAAGTGACCAATGAGCCATTGAGGAGCATGTCTGGAATAGAGGGCATAGGGCAGAAGCCTGTGAGAAAATTTCCCCCCAAAGATGAACCCTTGCCACGTCACAGTTCAGCCCCTTGTCCTACTGAAACTTTGACTGCCAAGAAGCAGCCCAGTGAAGGTAGTTGCCATTTGTCATGCAAAGCATTTGCAAAAGAGGATTCTAGCACTGCCCCAACCCCTTCACTCTATGTTATGCAAAACTACTCTGAAATAAAGCCAGGGTTTTCTAGTGAAGGGCACCTGGAAGTTGGAAATACAGTAGATGTGGTAGTATCCTATACAGAAAGTCCTAGTCTCTTCTGGTGTCAGCTAGCTAAAAGTTCCCAAGACCTGAGAGCACTTATGGCTAAAATTCAAGATTATTGTATGCATTCAGCACAACCCCATGAATGGCCAAATCCTGTATGTTTGGCTAAGTATTCTGAGGATGAGAAGTGGTACAGAGCTCTTATTACTAGTAAAGTATGTTGTGCTGAAGAGGTGGAAGTTGCATATGTTGACTATGGGAACAAAGAGCGTGTTTCACTAAAGAATGTCCGTGCAACTAAGACAGAGTTTCTGAAGTTGAAAGCTCAGGCTTTCAGATGTAGCCTTTACAACTTAATTCAGCCAAATGGTCAGGATCCGTTTGTGTGGGATGAAAAAGCCACTGAAGCTTTTCATGAATTTGTGGAGTCAGCGAGCACATTAGAACTGAAATGTACCATATTTGCTTTTGCAGCATTAAACAATACAGATTTCATCAATATTGTGGACTTGATTACCCCTTTTGAAAGTGTGTGCCATTTTTTAACAAAGAAGGGCCTAGCCAGATGCGTGCAGCCTCAAAAACCTCTAATATCTTCTGTTCATCTTCTGTCATACTATTATTCTACACATGACATTAAAATAGGAAGTGAAGAGGTGGTTTATATCACACATGTTAATGATCCCTGTCATTTTTACTGCCAACTTGCTAGAAATGCAAATGTTATTGGGCGGTTAACTACTAGTATTGCTAAACTCAGCAAAATGCGGTACAATTTGGAAACATCACAGGGCCCTGGAAATGTGTATCTTGCAAAGTATATGGATGGCTGCTGGTACAGGGCAGTAGTAACTTCAGCAGAAGATACCAAAGAAGTTTTCTTTGTGGATTTTGGGAATAGGCAGTTGCTAAAGAATGGAGACTTGGTCCTAGTACCAAATGATGCTTATGAGTTACTCCTTTTGCCAATGCAAGCTATAAAATGCTCTCTATCTGATGTTGTTGATGTTCCAAAAGAAGTTTCTGCATGGTTTGAAAAAGCAGTAGTAGATAAGCCCTTAAAGGCTTTAATTGTAGCAAAAGAACCTGATGGAAAACTTATCATTGAACTATATGATGGTAAGACGCAGATCAATGCAAAACTGAAAGAGAGTTTGCAGTGCAGCAGAGGGAAGGCCAAATATACAAAAAATGGAGCTTCAGCGTCCAGATATCAGCTCACCAGGGAACTAAACACTGAAAAAAGGCTATCCTTGACAGAAATAGATAAACCAACTTTTGAGGACAAGAGGTGGAACAATGAAAATGTGGACATAGTGGGCAGTAGCAAACACACTGTTGTATGTAGAGAAGTAAGACAATTCCAGCAGAAAACAAAAAGAGAGGTGACAATTAAGCTTCCTGGACCAGTGGAAAAAAATAATGGAAATGATCCTGTAACAGGTAGGAGTGGTAGAGATTCCATGCTAAGCAGAGAAACCCCCCCTGATAACTTGAAAAGCATAAATCAATCTGAAACTAATACACACTTTCCACTTAAAAATATTTGTGATTTACCTCAAAAAATCATAAGCCTTGGTCTTAAAACTTTGGTGTATGTTTCTCATATAAATAATCCATCCGACTTCTATGTTCACCTAGTAGAAGATGAGCCGTTGCTTGACAGCATTTCAGAGAAACTAAATAATTCTGAAAAGATTGAGAGCCTCAATGGGCAACAGCTTCACATAGGAGACATAATGTGTGCATTGTTTTCAGAAGATGGCTTATGGTATCGAGCTGCAGTCATTGAAAAACCTGGTAAACTGGTGAGGGTGCAGTATATTGATTATGGCAATACCGCACTGGTTAGCATCTGCAAAACAGGTAGACTCCTTGAAGACTGTTCATCAGTCCCAGTGATGAGCATTCATTGTTCATTGTATGGGGTTAAGAACACAGAGCTTTCAGAATGGACACAGGAAGCAGTGCTGTATTTCTCCCAAAGGACAAGCGATATTCAGCTAAATGGCGAATTTGTGGAGAAAACTGAAAGCAAATGGAACATTCATCTCTGTGACAAAGATGGTAATGTAGCAGCAGATTTGGTTAATAATTACCTTGCGTACAAACAACCTCCTTTGGTGGAAACATCTGACAAAACAGAGAGTGACACTGATCTGATAAACCTGTGTGAAGTTGCTCTTCCTGATAAGCATAGCAAACCTTTCAATATGTCAAACACCAAATCCTTCCTCTGGAAGATTCCTAAGGTAGGTCAGACTTTGAAAACATTTTTGATAGTTGCAAAGAGCCCAGGATATTTTTGGTGCCAGTTTGCTGACTCAGATGATATTGGTTCAATTGAAAGAAAGCTTCAGGAAGCTGGAGAGCTTATGGGCATGGATGTAGAGGATATAAAAAGTGGCTATCCCTGTCTAGCAAAGAATAGTGAAGATAATACCTTTTACCGAGCAGTTATTAGCAGTGTAGAGGGGGAAACCTTGAGTCTCATTCATATTGACCATGGAACCGAGGAACTTACCAGTGCAGAGATGATCAGGCAAATTCCTGATGACCTGCTGGTAATACAACCTCAAGCATTTCTTTGTTGTTTGTTTGGCTTTAACTCTGCAGAAGGTTTGTGGGCTGAAGGAATAAATAAGATCTTCTGTGATGTCACGGTGGACTGTCTATTAGACACCACCATCATGGAAAAACAAAACAATGACCCTTTTGAAATCCCCTTATTTGTTGTTCAATTGGAATATAAAAAAATCAGCATCAATGAACAAATGAAACCCTTTTGGAAGCCTGTTGTTGAAGACTGTGCCTTAACTTTGACAAATAGTATTCACAAACCTGAAGAACAGATTAAAGATGTAGGGACAGATAGTTCAAAGGTGGCTATAAATGAAACTGAAGTATCTGCCTGTGCACTAATGCCTTCAGAAGATCTGTTATGTTGTTCAGAGGCATTCCATCTGGCAGATAAGTGTTTAGTCGCTACAGGGAGTAGTAATTCATTTGGAGCATTTCCCCCAACTTCTTCACCCAAATCTCAAACCAAGCACCACCAAACCACTTCTGAAGTACTTGACATTGGAGACAAACACACTGTGTCTGAAACATTTAAAAAGGGAACTGACTATTCTGCATTTGCAAAAGAAAGTGATATACCAAATTTTGCAGATGTTACTGAAATGCAGCTTCCTAATGGTGGTGAATCTGAGGTGTTAGAACTAGATTTGTCTGAAACTCTGAAAGAGACTGAAGGCCAAGCAGAAATGTTAACACTGGATACACGTGAAGTACGTTTAGCTGTGGATGACACACTGAGTGTGTCAGATTTGGTGCCCTTTGAGGTGGTGACTTTATCAGATACAAATCAGCTGCCTTTTCAACTGAAGATGCACCCATTTGGAGACACACTGGATCTGGAGACAATTGAAGTGAGCCCTCCCCTGTGTGAGGAAACACACGAGAGCGCAGAATTGGACTTGCTTGACATGACACATGCAGAAGGGGAGTTAGAACAGCGCTCTTCACTAAAGGATAAAAGTGACTGTTTACTGCTGGAACCTGTTACACCTGAAGTGTATCTTTTACAAGCTGGTGAAATCAAGGAGGATATGTTGTTGGAGCTGCCTGCAGATAATGAAATCCAGTTACCATTTTCAGAAACTGGATTCAAACTGCAAGACTTCCTTTGCCATGAGGACATTGTGGAGGTGTGTGAAGCAGGCCAAGAAAGCAAAGGTTACCGTTGTCTAGCAAGGCAAACTCTGCTGGAGAAGAACCACATTGAAACACAGATGAGCCATGATGCGGGTGAAAGATTTAAAGAGAGCAATTTGGTTGGAGAGGATTTTTTGAGAAGCACACTGCTAGATGAAGAAGCAGTTCACATTCCAAGTCATAGTACAGGTAAGACAGTGCTTGTTTTTTACAATGCTTACTTTTAAGTGTCGTAGGTGACCTGTGGTGCATATGGTGTCTCTTGCTGAAGAGAGTTACTCTTACTTCGCAGGTTTTGCTATGTAAGAATACTGTAATAAGTGGTCACTAGGAGGAGGAATTGTGCAGAAAGAAATGAATGTAAAATTTGTTTCAAGGATTGCAATCACCACCACTTAGGAGTACTATTTGTCAAAACCGAAAAGTATTATTGAATATAGAATGAGTAATGACCTTATTATTTTCCTTTTACAAAACATTGTAAAATTATTGGGCTCAGATAAATGTTCTGGTTAGTAAATACTGTATAGATACTGAAGTAAAAGAAAATATTGGCTTTTTGAGGTACACCTGTTGACACGTTTCTGGCCACATGGTGTGCTGCTCCCTTCTGGAAAATGGGAATTCTTGACAATGCAAAACATCCATCACCTATTCATATTTGCCATCTCTTGGTGGGCTCTAGATAAAGTTGTTGAATAGAATGTTGTGTAGGGCTCTTCCTTTTTTATTATTACAGGTAGAGAGAAGGTCAGCAGCAGTAGCTTTATCACAGCAGTGGGAAAAGGTGCATCCACTGAAGTTCTTCCGTCTGTGCACTATGAAAGAAGCAAGATTTACTCCCTATTCCATACATAGCAATATCCACAGTAGCATTGTTTAATGCTTTCTTTGTTTTTAACCCTTCTCTGGACCTATGAAGTGCATGCTTCATTTCTGTGCACTTCAACATCATCAGTGGGCTACTGGTAAACTTTAACAACTACAAATAGGCTTGTAACCACACAAGCAGTTCTAGCTCCATAGGATGGTATCCAGTTGTGGTGTTCCACTTGTGCAACAGATTCTCACTCACAGACATTGGACTTCCCTTCCCTTTTCTCCCTTCTGCAGTTGGCCTCCGGAGCAGACAGGGAGTTCTGGGTGTGGGAGGAGAGGGAGAAGTCCTATCTCATCTCCTAGCATGATGTTTGAAATCTATAGTGATAATAAAGAATAGGATTTCATTGTGGGGTTATGAGATGCCAGAAAAGAGATGTCATAAAAAATATACCTCCAAAGCTGGCAGTGTTATTCATGCCCTGTTTGCCTTTTGTCTCCCTTCCCCTTAAAAACACTTCTGGGGTCCTGCAGAGACTAGCCAGCCAGCCAACATTAAATGCCTGCCGAAACAAATAAGTGGCTAAAGCAATAACACAAGTGGAGGTAGACCAGTCTAGCAGGACAAGGAGCTCCACAGCCTGGATTCCAAGGCAAAGATTTCAAAGATATACAGAGCAGATGCTTAAGGAAGCAAATAAAATTATGACGTGGATTGTATAGTATTTAGAATGTAGAAAACATTTATGCACAGTAGTTAGAGATAACGTGAGCAATGCACGTCACTTGCACGCTCTCCCTCTTCCTTGCACATGCCCCACACCTGCACTGCCGGCTGCTTTTTCTTTCAGCGGTTGGCTTCTGTTGGTTGGGAGCCCTGATCAGTCTAGTGGTGACCATTTATCTGTTAGGAAGAAAAATATTAATTCGCCCAACAGGCATATTCACATATTATAAATTGCCCTAACTTAAACTGTTAACTAAGATAACTTCAGGAATTCATGATGGCTTTTCGTCAGATCAGTACTAGACAAACAGCTGACTCAATCTATGAACAGACAATTCAACGTAATAAATTGTCTATTCATAGATTGAGTCAGCTGTAAAAAAGACAAACATGGAGGAAAGCCTTGAAATCTGCCAATACTGCTTGGGAGTTGTCATTTTGGACTGCAATCGCTAACCCTATAGCTTCATTTTAAATTGCTTATGCCTTGCAGTGTGACATCTTCGAAAAATAATGCACATTCTCTGTTTCAGAAAAAAATGAAACTACTTGCAACTTAAATGGCTTTGATATTGGTTCCAAATGCATGGTGTGGTCTGGCATTCATTGGTACAAGGCTCAGATTTTAGGCGTATCTGCTGAAGGTACAAAGGTAAGTCAGCTTGAATATGGTGAATGAATTTGCCACATGCAACTGGATCTTGTTATGTCAATGATATTTGTCCATTAAGGTGCCCTCTAAAAGTTACATCTGTAAAGATTGCATTCTTTTTACATAAAGGTTTTGAATCTTTCAAGTGGAAATGAAGAGGTAGTAAGTCCTATCAATGTTTGGAATCGGATTCCTGAACAGGATGCAAGTCCAACTGAGGTAAAGTATTCTCTAAAATGTTAAGTTGCTTTATTTTAATTATTTAAAAACATTTTCATTAGAACCCAAAGCAGTAAGACACAAAACCCAGAAACCAAAACAATGGAATTGTTAAATCCAAAGGCAGTCAATCATAAAAAAAGAAAATAGAGAAAATCCAGACCTACTACTGGGCTTGGGCAGAAAGTTACACAGAGCAAAAGTGAATATCATGGTTGAAAAAGACAGTAATACATAATAAATAAAGTTACACATCTCTCCAAATAAAATCCTACTTTGATAGGAAGTGCAACCATATGTTGGTCTTGTCATCTAAGTCTCAAAAAGCCACCAAGTGGCTGCAAAGTCTTGTGGGTCAGCCTCCCCCACCCCAGTCGCTCACAGATGATGAGGTATGACAACATAGAAAGATTTTTTGAGCCAAATGTTCAGAGAAAAAGTTGAGACATCCTTCCAGCCCTGAGCAATTACCAGACGGCGGCAACCAAAATATGGAACATTAGAAGTTTACAAATTGCATTAACATTTTCATTGACAAACGTAGAAAGTAAATATAAACTGGGGTCCATCATTAACCTTTCTCCCGTAAACTGTCAAATTCCCTGCACTAACGAAACCCCAAGTTTATGAATATAGTTACAGTCCTGCCACAAATGCTTGTAAGTCCACCATTCAGTGCGGTCACATCAGAAGGCAGAGAGCTTGCCTGTGTCATGTGTCAAGGTGAGAAGCCGATCACTTTCATAGTGTATTTTCTCACATGTGCTGAAACCGCAAACCAAAGGATTTGGTAGACCAAATCCAATCCAAATGAAATAGGATTTGACTGTCTCTCTCTGCTCCTGTGTGTCTCCCTTTTTCTCAAACACAAGTGAACCAGCTGATAAAATGATGAGGCTCAGATGGTTTTTAAGTTTTTCAGACAACTGGCATATCCTCAAGCTACCCCTGTTGGTTAGGTTAGACCTGATTATTTAGATTATTTAGGGAACCAGGCAGAGGGCCTTCTCGGCAGTGGCGCCCGCCCTGTGGAACGCCCTCCCATCGGATGTCAAGGAAATAAGCAACTATCCTATTTTTAAAAGACATCTGAAGGCAGCCCTGTTTAGGGAAGTTTTTAATATTTAATGCTGTATTGTTTTTAACACTCAGTTGGGAGCCTCCCAGAGTGGCTGGGGAAACTCAGCCAGATGGGCGGGGTATAAATATATTATTATTATTATTATTATTATTATTATTATTATTATTATTATTATTATTTTATAGATAGCCTGAGATAATCCCAGGTAGCTTGACCGCTTGTGTTTGGGGCATAGAATTGGTCTTCCCCTTTGTGATGTGCATTGGGTTAGAAATAGGCAGGCCCTCCTGCAGGCCCTCTTTTTGACTTCTGACTCCACCAGGGAGCAGGAAAATGCAAGCGCGCTATGCTTCTGAAGCATGCAGTGAACCTATTAGAGCATAGGACACTGTTGGAGCCAACAGAGTTGGAGCCAACCTCTGCTTGTGTAACTTAATTTTCCCTTTCTCTCCTCCGTGTGCCACCAGATTTGTTTTGGGGGCTCCCCAATCCTCTGCAGTAGATGGGGGGCTGCAAAGAGAGGATGGGGATGTTCAGTTGTGCAAGCAGAAGTCCTTGCATTAATAGAATTTTATCCAACAAAGTTGCCCCATGTTAGCAGTAGCTCACACCTAGTACAGTGGTACCTCTAGATACGAATGGGATCCGTTCCGGAGCCCCGTTCGTATCCTGAGAAGTCCGCAACCCGCAGTGCCGCTTCTGCGCACGCGCGGGTCGCAATTTGGCGCGTCTGTGCACGCTCGTGATGTCACTGCGCTCGTCTGCGCATGCGCGACCCACCGAACCTGGAAGTACTCCGTTCCGTTACTTCCGGGTTCGGTGCGTTCGTATCCCGTGCCGTTTGCAACCCACAGTGAATGCAACACGAGGTACGACTGTACTCATTTCTCCTCTCACTCATGTCCAGCAATAATTCCTCCTTTTTCTACACTAGCTGGGGTGAGGCTAAGAGAGTTCATTATAGAGGCAGGATGACATGAAAGTAGCAGAACCCTTTTTCTTCCTTTTTCACTATCTTGCACAGTGGTGTAAGGAAAACATGACCTGGGCATTGAATGCTGAGGGTAAAAACTTGTTTCTATCTATATTTTATCCCATTTTCCTTCTCAGATGCTTCTCTTCTTTCTGCCCTAATCTATACCCTTAATGTCTATCCTGGAATTAAGCATTGGGAATAGCTTTGCTGATGAAGAATTAACATGGCTTCTGCAATAATAAATAGAATATTGCTTCTCTGTAAGTGTTTTTAGAATTGTGTGTTGGTGTGTTGGTGTTGTAATATAACTGCTTGTTGTATGAAAAACTAAAACCTTATCCAATAATGTACATTATTTGTTAATTGAAAAGACTTGAGCTTATGCCTTGTTATTTCAGTAAAGTTCTTTTGAAGCAAGTTTTGTTTAGGAAACTGATTCAGAGTTTAGGAAGAAAATTTTTGTTGCTGAGTGCTGGTTTCTAATAAACACTTACTGCCAGTTCTCTCCTATAACAAGAAGCCCTGGCATAAATGAGTAAAATGAGGAGCACTCTCTATATTTTGCACTTGTCAGTGAAATGTAGTTCAGTACTATCTTACACTACCATTAAGCCCATTAAGCAATACATTGGAAACAGATATCAAAATATTATTTTGTTCTTGAGATAATTCTTTCCCCTCCCTTTCACTACAGATATTAGACAACAAAAGGGATACTGTGCATTCAACTGTCAATCCACCTGTTGGCACAGAAGGTAAGATATTTAGAAAATGTTTGAATTTGTAACTTGTACTGAATAATATCTAATCTTATATGTGTATCGTATATTTAATCCTTTCCTCACTTCCCTTCCCTCTTGCTGCTGATTACAGCCCTTTTGCAAGTCTTCTTTTCATGCAACTAGAATTCTGTGAGGGAAGAGTGAGGATTGCTAGCTAGCTGCAGCCTCTCGTGCTGCCAGCCCTGCCTCCCTTCGTGCTTTGGAGGGCAAGCGTCTGCAGCAGATGGCCCTGGTGTGATCCTCTCCCAGCTTTGTCTGCCATAGTTTGTTATGCATCATTAGCCAAGGGTCGCTGTAGTCTGTGAGGATTCCTCCTCCTTGACCAAGTGTGCATTCAGCATACTTCAAGTTTTGAGTGTTCTTGAGAGTGAGGCGTCAGAGCAAAATAGTGGTTCCTTGGTGCACCTCTGCTGCTCAACAGTGTCCTTACTGGAGCTGGCTGGCCATTGTGGTCTTGCATGTCATGTTTCAGTCTCCCAGTTTGATTGAACTGGGTGATTTCAGCATTCATGCTGAGTTTCCATGGCTGAGAGAGGCCTCCATGTGGGACTGAACCCCATTCATGTAGCACATACTCTGGAGCTAGTGCTTTGTTTTGTTCTGGCAGGGATGATGGCTGCCTGGCTATGGAAGGGCAGTGCATGGTCCCTTTGTCATATAATTTCAACTATCTGGTTTTATTTAGATTCACAGGGCCACCTCAGAGGTGTGGGGTGCGAAGCAGAGTCAGCATGGCTTTGCAAGGGACATCCTGTCTCACAAGCCTATTAAGAGAGAGTGTCAACAAGAACACAGAGGTGATCCAGTTGACACAGCATACCTGGAATGTCTAAAAGCTTTTGAGAAAATACCTTACCCAAAGATTCCTGAGTAAGCTTATGCTTGGCATCTGTCTGTCTCGAGAGAGAATGCAGTGCTCTTCCTGGGGCTGAAAAAAGAGCAGGAGAGAAGCAAAGCATAAACTTTTGAGCAGCATGCATCAGCATGGCACTCATTTTCCTGCAGCAGAGGAGAGGATCCCTGGATGAGTTGTCCCTCCCATTATAAAGGGACCACAGTGATATATCCCATCCAAGGATCCCCTCCTGTTGCAGGAAAATAGAATGTGGGATTCAGCATGATAAATTAATTTTCTGCAGGGGAAAATTGTTCGCCCAGCAATTGGAGTGGGGAGAAGTGTTTTTGTCAGAACTGTGAAGCAGTTGGCAGGGAGGTCTACATCTCCTCTGTGCTTTTGTTTCTTTGCTTTCATCTCTGCTCAGTCTTGATTGTTGCCTTGTCATTCTCTGTTAGCTGTGGAACTTGTGAATGAGAGTACTCTCCCACTCAAAGTGTCATCAATTTCGCTGGAGTGCCATGGTTCCTTTTTCAGATCAGTAGAATTAAATTTATTGGAACTAGTCATATGAATAAAGTCCCTCATGATTTGAATGACAACTGATATCAGAACAATTGTCTCTTTACAGCTGTTGCTACTGGTACAGATTAACGTCTGTAAAGGAAATGTGTATTTAATACACTTGAGAGCACACACAACTCTCTATGGTATAAACGGTTCACTTGCCTGTATCTCCTACAGTGGAGGAAGTGAGTGGCGTTTCAGATGGCAATGCTGATCTTCCTGCTTTGTGGATATTGCACTAAATTGCACCTGAGAGATGGAGGAGTCTCACACACAAGGCTCTTCTGTTTTTGGCATTGATGGCAAGTGTTTAATGGGCATGTCCTCTTCCAACCAGGAGAATGTCACTTCTGAGTCTTTATAATATGTTCCACTCAAGTATGTTCATTTTCTAATGGTACCCTTTGGCAAACCTCAAATATGTGTTTATTATCTTTAATGTTAAACTTTGTTTAAGCTTTGGAGCATCTTTGTAAAAGAAATACTCTTCCTTGCATATTTTGAGTGCACTTCTTTTCAAAACAACTTTTTTTAAGCCTTAGCTGTATGAAAGGCTTTGTGTTTTGTTAATTTTTTGTTTTGTTTTATGAAACAATAAAGTTTATAGTGTGAGTAGTATTCATTCTTGCTGTTTCTTTTTCCTGCTTCACAGATGGTGTGTGATCTCAGCCATTATAAATAGGCTACAAGCATGATTGACCATACACAGAGATGTGGAACTATGCTAAACCTTGTAATATTACTTGTAATACTGCATATAGGATTTTTGTACAATGCACAGCTAGGGGCATGGTAGGTGGGGATCAGTCTGCCCATAGTTTGCAGTGGGTTTATAACAGTTACAGCTCACCAAATTTGGTTCCTGCCCTATGTGACACCAATCACTAGGCAGATCGATTAGCTCATTGTTGGTGATGGCTGGCTGCACTTCCTCTGCCCACATGGTTTGATTTCAGACTTTGTGGCCAAAGGAAACAAATTTGCAGCCACAGCTTGTGCCACAACACAGGCAAAGGAAAACACTTCAGCTAACATTAGGTAATTGGCAGGTGTGTAGCCCTTTCCCATCTGTTGAAGTGGTCCTTGGGGTTGGAGGTAACCGGGATCTGGTCCACTCTGTCTCAAGGGGATCTCCCAGTAGGAAGCAGGATGCTTATCCCACACTTAACTATGGATCAGCCCAGCACCTCTGCCACCAGCAAGAGAAGTGATTTTTCCTGGTTCTCGTCCAGGCCACCACGACAGAGAGAGGGGCTTAGCAACAGGTAATGTGTCCCAGCAGCCACTGTGATCAAGTTTGGTAATAGGAAAGGCAAGGCTAGCCAGACTAGAAGCAGCAGTCCCAAGTTTACGGAGTCCCAAGATTAAGGCAAGGAGCTCACAACTGCACAGAAGCATTGGTGCCATTCCAGAGGGTTGGAAGCCACACTCACCTTTAAGAAGAAGCAAGGCTGGCTCACTTGTGAGACGGTTGAGCATGCGCTGAGGCTACATGTGAGTTCCCCTTCTGACTCTGGTTCTCCCCCGCCCCTCAGATTCCATTACCATGCTCTTTTCCCCAGCTGGGACAGCCATCCTCTGCAAGGGAGAAGCACCCACTATCTCTCCAGGCTCTGTTGCTCTATCTCAGCCCCTCCCTCATTCTTTTCAACCTCCCATTCCATGCGCGAGCCTCGTCCCACCTCGGGACTGATGATACCAGTGATGAGTTCAAGCACAAGTAACACCAAGGATTCTCCTTGATCTCTCAGTGGCTTTTGATACCATGAACCATAGTAGCTTCTTGGAGCAGCCGTGGGTTGGAAATGGGGAGACAATGTGTGGCAGTGATGTCTCTCTTACCTTAGGAATCATTTCCATAGAGTAGTAGTGGGGGACTGCTACATCATGGGAGTTGTGTCTCCCAGAAGTCAATCTTGTCCCCCATGCTGTTCAACATCTGTATGAAGCCATTGGGGGTTTTGGAGTGCTATGCTAGTATGTTGCTGGCATACAACTCTACCTGTGCCATCTGAATCAGGAGAGGCTGTTCAGGTGTTGGACCACTACCTGGGGGAAGTAATGAGCTTCATGCGAGCCACTGTGGGTAGTTGAGTTTGGGAAGTGAGTGCACCTGTAAAGAGGAAGTGACTTTCCTCTGTAAAGAGGAGGCTTGTTGCTTGGGGCTGCTCCTTGAAGCCCAGGAGGCTTCATTGGCTAGGAATGCAATTTTATTGGCTAGGAATACAGGCCTTCCTGGGCAGATCCAGCTTGATAGCAGTGGGAAGAGAGAGAACCCATGGTAGTGTACTCCACAGTGACACTGAATTTCACCTAATAGATCTGATTCTTCCATTGGGACCCCTAACATGCTAACATAAAGATAAGATGATGAGGCTGGATGAAGCCTGCAGCCCACCTAGTCAAGCATTCCACTTGTGTGGAAGTGGGTGTTATAGCAATGCTTGTTTTTGTTTTTCATACAGTAGAGATAATGTCCTTTAAAGACCTAAACTGCACAGTATCAAAACCTGCATTATATATGAGTGGCAAAATTGTGCTATCAATAACTGAAATGGAGGCCTACTAATCTCATGTTTAGCTCCCCAACCCAATGTTTGTGCACATTAGGAACACAGCACTTGATCTGATCTGTTCTACACAAAATCATCTTCAGGCAACAGAAGGCACATTATTAACTGATGTTTACTTGGTATATTTCTTGGCTCTAGAAAGTAAATTAGCAGAGTGGTGGCACCTTCATATACTGCTGTTGTAACTATAAACCAATTATAATTTGCTGCACAGTTGCCTTCATGTTACAAAACTGTATTCTTCAAGCTCTCAGTTTCCAGATAGCGCTGTCAACAATCAAGCAGCTCCTTGTCAATTGTTAAAGGGTCCACAATTTCCATTCTGTCTTTATTGTTTGGACTGAGGTGGCATTGGAGGTAGATCAATGTTGGTGCCTAGAATGACATCATGCCCTTTGCCTTCTAAGAGAGAGTCCCACTGGTCAAAATCTTTATTGAGACCTACAGAACAGAGGCATAAATCAAATGAAAACATACCTCAGGGCAAAAGAATGATTAAAATCAGATATGGTGAAATAACATATCAGTGTTACCTTTTAATATCAACCTTTTGTGACATGTTGGAGTTGCATTATATTAAAACTGATCTTCTTTTAGATGTCTGACATTCTGCTCCTACCAGTTATTTTAGGACTTTTATCAATGTTAGGTTGGGGATTGAAATTTTATTTCAAATTTTCAATCTGCTGTGCATATTAATGAATAGTATAGAATGGCTAGAACAGCCAGAAGGGCAAGAAGTCCAAATGGGACAGTCTCTGGGCTTCTCCACACTTACTTTTTGCCCTGTGCTTTCCAGGCACAGATCCATGATTTCCCCGTCTCTCCCCTGAAGAATTCCTCAGGTTTTCCCCCCAAGACTTCCTGCCAGTGGTGAGATGGGTGGAGACAACCCTCATTATGGATCCCAATTCTCCCCTTCAGGAGAATGGAAATACACGTTCAGCTAACAAGCCCCCTCAGCGCCTGCACAAGGATTTCAGATTCTGCAATGGGGCTCCCCCCTTCTCCTGCACAGACACCCCAAATGGCTTATGAGGGCTGGGGGTCAGGAGAGACCCCAGAACAGTGCACAGAGAGGGGGGAATCATTCCACCTGGTAAGATGAAATACTTGTGCAGGTGGAACATTCATCATAGCTTGATGTTGAATTCCATCTTTTGACTTTCAGATATTACCCACTCTAAGCCATTCGGATGGGGTAGACAACAAATCACATATAAAAATCATGTAGCAAATGTAGTAACTTACCTAAATGTTTCTGTAAGAAGGCTAATGAAGCTCTGTTGCTAATATCAATGGCTGTATTTGGATTTAATTGACCCTTCAGTCCAAAAATCTTTCCAACAATGTTGCCAGTCAAAAATGTAAAGTCTGGAAAACTCTGATGTACTGTTCCTCTGCAAATAGCAAATATATTTCCCAGCTACATTACAGCCACAAAAGGGTAATTGTACAGTTATAAGCAACATCTTTAAAAAATTAAGTTTTTTGTTAAAAGTAAAACATAGTGGTTTTTTCCTTAGGATGGCAAAGGAGCACCTCTGCATTTGATTCTCACCCAGTTAAATATAAGTAGGCTAATAAGGTACATTTTAATCAATTACAGCTGCATACAGATGATAGTTAGGGTTGCAATGCACAGTGCTGTGCAAAAGCAGGTCACCTGACATATTTGCCCCACCAATCAAAACGTTTTGTTCAAGTGAACTATGTGTCCCAAATTACAGATTAATAATTTGCTGTATCTTTTTGCCCTTATGTGTTCCTCATCAATGTAGCCATTTTGGGAGACAGGCAGATACTGAAAAGGATTTGCCGCTTTAAAATCTTTACTCTTTCTTTTCTGTAAGTCGCTGCAGACTGACACAATGGAAACTGGGATATGGAATGAAGTCAGGGGCGTAGCAAGGGGGCGGTCCGCCCCGGGTTCCACCCCAGAGGGGGGTGACACTTAAAAAAATTTTTTTTTTAATTTTTTTTTAATTTTTTTTAAACTTTATTGGAAAAAGATAATAGACACACACGCACACACAACCCCCCACCTCACAAAGTAGCACCATCAGAGGGGGGTGACACTTCTTTATTTTTTTATTTTATTTTTTAAAAATTAAATTTTAACTTTATTGGGGAAAAAGAGATAATAGACACACACACACACACAAAAACCCCACACCTCGCAAAGTGGCACCATCATTTTTGGGGGGTGGGGGTGACTTGCTATGCCACTGGGTGCAGCTCTGCCAGTGCCCTGGCAAAGTGGTGGGGGGGGGGTGACAAAAAAAATTCCGCCCCGGGTACCACCTGGGCTGGCTACGCCTCTGAATGAAGTGGATGGGAGCTTTTTCATGAACATTTTCTAGGGACAGGAGAAGGGTGAGCCCACTATTTAGGTTTTGCTGCTGTGCTGAGAATCTTGAGAACTTGCAACATTTTGCATTTGGAAGAAAGTTTCCCTTTCCCTCCAGTTTGCTGATTCTGTTTTTTGAAACATGCAGGTTTTTTAAAAGGCAAATAGTAACATCTGGAGCAGGGGACTGATCTTTATTAGGAAAGAAGCAAAAATAGGGAGAGTTTAAATCTTTCTCTCCCTCTCCTCTGCCCTTGTCCTGATGAAAACCCTATCATCTGAAGCATTTATTTATAGAGAGGAGGAAATGTTCCATGGGTGAAAATTTCCTCTCAATGCAGCTTCAGAGTTTTGCTTGGGGCTGCAGCAGGGAAATAAATAATTGATTTCTTTCCAGCTAACTGTTTAAATCTTGATAGTGTCCCTTAGGGTGGGGGCTAAGAATTATTCACATTTGTAAGAACCTGCACATTACAAATGCAAATATACATTTAACATCACATGTAGTTTAGCCCTAAGAGGATGCACCTTGATTCGTCCTGCTCTTTTGGAGGGCATGCTAGAACTTGGATAGTCACAGGCTGCATTGTTGCATGGGCTAGCCTGATATAACCATTTTGCCACTGGACAGGTAGGACTGAAATAGAATTTGAAGATGAAACAGCTATGTGATCTAGCAAAGTGCCATTTTCTTCCTGCAATAGCTTGCTGCCGTCACAACACGCACAGACAATTCTATTTCCCCTGAAAATAAACTAATACTGTTGCAATTTAGCACTTACTTGATAGTGATCATTTTTCTCTCTCTGTCTTTGTAGTTAAGTTTCTGTATTTCCAGAATGTTTAAAGCCCACTGGAATTTTTCTGAATTAATAAACAGCAATGGTTGACGAACTCTAGGATACACTTCTTCACAAAGGGGTAGCATCCATGCATCAAGGGCAATGCCACACCTGTACAGGGGGGGGGGGAGTGCAAGTGTGTGGCATGTTGGTATTAGTTGCACAAGGTCTATTCTTTACTTTTGGTGAGACTATATTCTGAGATTTGCAGAGGACATGGGATACTAGTTCTATATATACTGCACATCATTCAGCTTTTCCACAGGTTTCTGAGAGAGGTTACAAATACAAGCTTTAGGAAGATGTTCTGTTCAAAGCCACATCTTGTCCCAATGAGTGGGATTCAACTCATGAAACCAATCAGTGAAAGCTCTGTGCAAGGGCTTCTGCTTATGCAACAGGGCTTCCTCCTCCCTCTGTGTGCCCCTCAAAATTGGCTCTGCGGCCAGGGTGGGGGGCAGTCAGAAGAACCTTGGGAACAATATGCAGGTGGGGGAGAGAGGGATTGTTCTATCTGGCAAACTGAAATGCTTGCACTGACAGAACCACCAGAAGAGCACATCACTGAATTCCTCCCAGTATTAGTAGTTGTGTTTTTATTTTATAAAGTGCCTTCAATCTTCTAGGCACTGAAGTGATATAAAAAACAAGACAACCTCTCCCCACAGTTTTATAATCTAAGACGCACAATATAAAAGCAATATAAATCCTGGATCCCTGCTCTTGGTGCCATAGGGTTAACCCCTACCTTTTGAACAGAGTTCAGTTGTTAATGCATGGGGTGGGGATCAGAAAACATTCACAGACTTTTAAGATGACAGTTCTTACTTGAATTGGACATTTTTGCTAAGAGCCTCAATAGTTGTAGCAGCACCAAAAGAGTGTCCCATCACAGCTATCTTCTGTACATCAATAGAATCCTGAAAATACAAAAGATAAGAGAAACTGTTGCTCTTCTAGCTGGTTAATAATAATAATAATAATAATAATAATAATAATAATAATAATAATTTTTTTTTACTTATACCCCACCCATCTGGCTGGGAATAACTGAACGCACTCAGTCCAAGACAGAGTTAAACATGCTTAGACCTACAGAAACCAGGAGGCTAATACATACAACTCTTAAATGCCCAATGTTCCTTTTCAACCAGACCTTTGGCTGATTAATATTCTACAGCCTTTTTAAATATGTGGCTGTGGGAAGGGGGGTTATCGTTTCACTGTTTTGTTTTAATTATTTACTTGTGTTTTTATCTTGTATTTTATTCTGTGAACCACCTTGAGATCTTATGATGAAGTGCTGTATATAAATTTAGTGGTAGTAACAACAACAACAACGAAGAAGAAGAAGAAGAAGAAGAAGAAGAAGAAGAAGAAGAAGAAGAAGAAGAAGAAGAAATGAAGTCCAACAACATCTGGAATCTTGGCTGCAGAAGAACATGAGCTTGTTCAGTTCTCCCTTCAGTTCTGCCTCTACCCCCTTGGCAAATCATGGGGCCTCAGAATGGTGACTCCTGCCTGGAGCTGGCTCTGACCCTATTAAAGCTGATTATAGATTATAATTTCTGGAAAACAAGGGGAGCAGTTTCCCTTAACTGCTGTGGCACTAATCATGATGTATTAGTACCCTGGTATTTGTACAAAGGTATGTGAGGAGGATAGTGAGTCAATAAGCAGCTTTTAGTCTTCATTCCTAAGGGAAATTCCAGAAAGAATCTTGAATGGTGGGACATTGCTGTGAGAGGCAGGCAGCACTGCACTTCTCTTTATAGGGCATTGAGAGTTGGTAACTGAAAAGAGGAGTGCATAGCCATACCTAAAAGGAGCAAAAACCAGTAGGTGCCTCTTTGACAGTCACCTCAAAACACAACACAGCTCTCTTGTGGTGGTGGCTGAACTGCTAGCACTTGTTTCAGCTTCTGGGTATTACTTGACACACTGCTGAAGAGCTCTACAAAACCAGTTTCATTGCAGACTGAAAAAAATGAACATTTGTGCCATGTACAAAGACAGTTCCGCCATGTTTCAACAACTGGGAAGTGTAGCAAACAGCACATAGAAAGAAATTGGAAAGTCTGTAGCAAACAGCTTAGCCCATGTAGTTACTCAATTTGTATTAGCAGGCGCCTACAAGTTTCTTTACCTTTAAAAGCATCCAGTTAAAGCTCAATGGCAGCACATTCACTATTTGTTTTCCGGAATTAATATCAAGCATGAGGTCAAGGGCTCTAACACACTCATCAGCTCTTTGTTGCACCTACACAAAAAGCAAACATAAATCATTATCCTTTTGGACTTAAAATAGCCAATGCACCAAGACACTGATTTGGTAAGCAGAGGAAACTTCCTATGAATCTATGGTCTGACATCAACAGAACCTAAGAAATGTGGTCAAAAGCTTTTTTTTTAAACCAAGTACTGGACTTCATCTATAGAAACAGTAGACTTTGTTAATTGACATTAGAACTGCAAGTGTCATGTCACTCTGCAGAAGTACAGTACTTCCAATCTAGTTTCCATTAGTCCCAGAACCTCACAATTAGGTCACACGCACACCATACATGAAAAGAAATATTATACTTCATCAGTCATGGAGAATCCTGGGAACTGACCTCACAAAGCTACAATTCCCAGCACCCTAAACAAACTACAGTTCACAGGATTCTCCACACCCTCCAAAAGGTTATATCTAGCAAATGAAAGATTAGTCTCACTGGGTGTATGGATGTGGGGTTTTTTAAAAAAATAAATCCCAGAAATAATGACTGTCGCCCCTCTAGAACTGCTGGGGAAATGAACCCTTGAACTTGATTTAAATTTCTCTTCTCATGGAATCTCAAGTTAGGCACTCTTTCCACCGCCCTATTTTATAAGAGAAGAAAACCTGCCATTCAGAGGCAGAAGCAAGAGTGCATGGCCTCTGACTTGTTCTTGGGTATATTAATTTATCAGCATCCAACTCAGATATTCTGAATCCAGAAGAACCTTCTACTGTTTCTTTCTATCCAGTGTGCACCACTTACTGCACTTAGCACGGTTGGTTTTTGTTCTTGTTTTTCTTACATATAATTTTCACTTGCTAGGACTAATGAGTCCCCCCCCCCAAGCTCTGGAATTGCTCTAGGTCTGTGGAAAGGTTCCTTCCTCCAGGGTAAAGAAATTGCCTGTCAACCAAAAGGAAGTGCTTCCAAGACTGCTCTATCCCAAACCCCCAAGGCCCCCATTTAACGTAAGTTCACATTTCCCTTTTTAAAATGCTAAAAATAAAACCTGGGAAAGGAGCTTGTCCAGAGTTGATAGCAGGACAAGGGAAGCACACATAATCACCACAGCCAATGATTCTCTCATGTCATCTTCAACCTTCTTGAAAACTCTCTACTGCCACAGTGTTTAGAGAAAAGCATACTGCTCAAAGATAGAGGACTTCT
The DNA here is from genome assembly GCA_034641385.1 of Darevskia mixta. Taxonomy (NCBI): domain Eukaryota; kingdom Metazoa; phylum Chordata; class Lepidosauria; order Squamata; family Lacertidae; genus Darevskia; species Darevskia mixta. The sequence continues at coordinate 3,531,975 of JAWWNH010000130.1, forward strand.
TCAAACAAATACCTGTTGTTGACGTAAAGCAACTTCATCTTCACCTGCTTTTAATTTCCTGTAATAGATCCACTCCTTGTGCAGTTCTAAGGCTTCTCCATTTGCTCCTAAAGCAGGTTTCTCATTAAGGTAATATGTAGCTGAAGATGACTGGTCTCTAATAAAAAGTAAAATGCTGTTCTGAAGCCTTTGGACTTCCCTTTTGAGATAGCTGCACTCCTTTCCTCTCAAGCACCATATTCTGCCTTTATGTTCAAGTAGAAATATTGAAAAACCAATTCACAATTTAGCTTGGAGAATTATAGTACTGAAGGAAACTTCTATTAAAAATGGTTGTTATTCTACTTTGCATGCAGAAGGTCCCCTGTTCAATCTCTGGCAACTCCAGGTAGGGCTGGGAAAGGCTTCTCTCTGAAACCTTGGAGAGCTGCTGCCAGCCAGTGTAGAATAGTGGTGGTCAGATGATAGATTGGGACACACTGGTAGACCTCTGGATGATATAGGTATGGAGTTTTGACTCCCAAGCAACTTTTCCCCACCTAAATGAGGCTTCTGAAATAAGGAAAGCTAACAAGGAGTGGACATTATGTGAAATGACAGTTCAGTTCTGCTACTGAATACAAATCCCTGGGCTCAGAATATGCTCAAAGGCACATTGATATTGGTTCCTAAATGTATGTGCTTTGCACCTGGCTCTCACTGGTAGATCCTGAAGTTCCAGTTAAAAAACAAACCAATTAGATCTGATAGGCCATAAGTCAACTCATCACACTTGAAGCAAACATGCATGCCCATGCTGCTGTTGACCAGGAGTTATTAGGCCAACAATTTTGGAGAATAATAATCAAATAACTAGAGTGCCACTCATTCCTAAAAAATCCATGAAGATGTTCAGTTCTGATGTCATACTGTCCACACCTCTGAGTATCATCCAACACCCCCAAAGAAAAAGAAAGTCTGTGTAGTAAAATTAAGCTTTCTAAAATCTAATTCTAAAGTGCCTATTTTCTACTTTCTAAATCTAGTCCATCCATCTTCTTTATTTACTGTGTTTCTAGTTAGTACTTAATCAGATATTTGTGTACATGCTTCTTCTTCAGCTAATACAAAACTCAAGATGTGTAGTCAGCATACCTATGCTCAACAGCAGCAACAACAAAACCCCAAGATGCCATTTCAATGCAAATTGCTGAATACAGAGTTCTGTAAATATAAACACGACAAATTAGTTATACAGATTAGTTCAGTCCTGACAGAATTCATAATTCATGTGCATGCTACATCTTGATGATGATGATGATGAACTAAAGTTTTTTAGATGTTGTACAGATTAAAAAAAACAATTGTTCCGCTTGCAGGTAAATCCTACATGTGAGCACAGTGAGCCGGGGGCAAATGAACTTAAGGTAAAGTCTGAAGGAGAGCCCCTATTTCATTCATGGAGGCTCTCCAGTTCTGCAGGGATCTAGTCACCACATGTTGGGGGCCTCCATGGGCAGAGTGGGCTATGCACTTCAGACTTCGTTCTCCAACTGATGGAGGGTGAGCAATTTGGGTGGGGTTAGATGGCAGCAATTCGTACTCACATCCCCAGCCAGGTACTAATAATTTTTGTAGGCTGAAACCATTATTGAGGACTGTCAACTTCATGAACCACATATTTTGATATATTATGTTGCTTAGATGCAATCATCTATATTAGGAAACACTCTACTACCAAAATGCAACACTACCTGAAAGCTCCAAGTCCGTGGGAGAAAATAATGAGGGGGTATTTTTCTCCAAGCTTGAACGCAGCGTTCCAATTTGCAGGACATGTCACTGAGCCTAAATTGAATAGAATATGTGTTTGTATTATGAATTTGGGAAATGTCAATTTGTTGCTCTCATGCAAATAGTACTTCACACCTGAACCTGCTTTTCCTCAACCACCCCAAACAGTATCTCATACATGTTTGAGCCTGTGGCAGCCAAAGTTTTTAGGCAGCAGTTGTTACAGTATGTATCTGAAGCCACAGGCATGTCCAGAACTCACATGTATTCATATACACAAACCTGCAAGAGGTTTGGGATCTTTTGCTAGAGTTATAATATATATTTGTTTATGAAAATGAGTTTGCCTCTATTCCTACCTAAATAAAACTTCTGACACCCGATACTTTATTTTATTCTGGGCTGGCAATCCTCTGCACAATATTCTTCTTAAATTGTAGTGCCCAGAACTAGACACAATATTCCAGGTGCGGTTTGACCAAGGAAGAATAGAATGGTACTATGACTTCCCTTGATCTGGACACTAGACTTCTGCGTTTTTCAGATATGGGTTGCTAGCTGTTATCATAAATGTTGAAGAGCTGCATTTGTTTGTGGGGTAAGGAGTCTGGACGGTGTGACATGAAGCTATCACCGCAGTTATTTACAGTTTGTTTACTTCAAGTAAGAAGACTGATAGGTGCTGTAACATCTTGCACATATTTGTTTCGGACAGGAAAAAAAACCCAACTGAACCTGTTGTGTCTGGAGTTTAGCATCTAGGACAGGAGTCACTGAAAGGAATTAAAGATGAAAGAATCTGCCCTACAGTTAAGTTTGAAATATTAAATGAAATAAGCAAACTCATCTGATAGGAGATATGGTGATCACAAGAATTCTATTATATGAATTTTCAGAACAATGTCATAAAAATAAATGAAATTATAACTCAGGCCTTATATATGTTAATGAATGCATGAAATGATTTTCTCAGAAGAAGACATGAGAAGGGACCATAGTTCAGGGGTAAAGCCATGTAGTTTCAATCCAGTTTCAATTCCCAGTTTCAATCCCTGGCAGGCATTCACTTGAAAGAAAGGAACTGAAACACAAGAGATGCAGTAAAACATGCTCTTCATTGAATCTAACTGAATTAAAAATGTCCTTCAAAACTTACCAAAGTTGCATGTGAAAATGAACCCTCCTAATGTCCGATTTATGTTCATAAAATCAGATAGTCCATAATAATATTCTTTATTGGGAATCCATATTGTTTCTTCATCACTTGTGCCAATTTGGGATGGGTAATAGAGACGCAAAAAAATTCCCTAGCAATGAATAACAAGATCAAGTTATTCAAAGCTGCTTTCAAAAGTTTTAAAAGAGAAGAATGCAGCGGCAGATATATAGGTATGCATAATATGTGCAGAATTAAGGGGCCCTTCAGCTGAGGGGCCCCAAGTATACATTGTTAACTGAGAGGTTACCTTTGAAATGTGACTGCAATGAATTTTAATGTGTTGCATTGTTTTCAGTTTTCATGTGTGACAGCAAGGCAAGGAGGCCAGGGAAAACCACTCTGCCCCTCCTTTCCCTGACCTAACCCCCCCCAACTCTAAATAAAAGGGCTTAAATTACGAAAACAATTATGCAGGTAGAATGACAGCAGGGGTGGGGGGCTATCCAGGGTTTTGCACCGTCTGTCATATGTCTGGATAGCTGCCTGTTGGACAGAAGTCATGGGTGTGTCCAAGGTGTAAGGAGCTCCTGGGTGTCCAGGAACAATTTCATTCCCTTGAGGCCAAGGTGGCAAACCTGGAAAAGCTGAAAGAGGCAGAAAGGTGGGCGGGTGAGGTCTTCAGGGACATTATAGATGGGTCCCACTCCATGACGAGGGGAGGGTCTTGTGGAAGAACATCGCTGTGAGGAAGAGGGAAATATTTCCCCAGAAGGCATGTTGTCTGTGGCCTAGAGAAGCGTTTCTCAACCGGTGTTCCGCGGCACACTACTGTGCCGCGAGACGTCGGCTGGTGTGCCGCGGGAAAACCGTTGGGGACCCACGCCGCAGGCGCGTGGCGGCGGCTCCAGTGGGGGAAAGGGAGCGCAGAGGGCCACCGCCGAGAGGAGGCACCGCGGAGAGGCTGCCGGGCTCTGCCGCGCATGCGCAGGCTGGGAGCTCGCCGCCGAATCTGATTGGTTGCCAGGGACCAATGGGAAGTCGGAGGAGGGAGATGCGGGGGCTGCCGGTAGCCGCCGCCATTTTGCTGTTGGGGGGCGCTGAAGCCCGGCGGCCGCCGCCGGAACAGCTCAGGAACTTCAGGCGGGGAGATGTTGCGGCAGCGCTGTGGAGCCCGGAGCGGCTCCTGTCCGCTGCCCGGACTCACGGCGCACTCCCGCCTGCGCGAGCTCCGGGCCGCGATCGCTGCCCTCACCGGGGTCCCCGTCCAGGCCCAGCGCCTGCTGCTCGGTTTCCCCCCGCTCGGCCTCGACCTCGGCGACGGGGAGCGGCGCCTCGGAGAGCTCGGCATCCACTCTGGTGGGAGCCGGAGAGAGGTGGCGCGGGGGGCTGGGGGGCGCGGGTCGGGAGGTTGGAGGTTGCTGCGCTCGGGAGCGCGAGGGCGGCGGGGATCCCCGGGCGGTTGTGTCTTCCTGGCGCTGCCGGTTGGGGCTGTGGGGCTGCTGCTGTGGCGAGCCGTTTAGGCTTCCCTGGGCCGTTTTACTTTGGGCGCATAGCTCCGTGATTTCCGTTGCCATGGCGACGTTGCCGCTGCCATTTTGTGGGTGCACAGCGTCTCCTTGTGATTTTTTGACATTTTCTGGTGGTGGTGTGCCGCGAGATTTTTTTCATGAGACAGGTGTGCCGTTGCCCCGAAAAGGTTGAGAAACACTGGCCTAGAGAGCCTGGCAGATAGTGCTGGGGAGGAGTCGGTGCTCGTGCTGTGTACTGACATGGGGAAATGTATTTGTGGAGTAAAATTTAGATTGCTAGCTAGGATGCTGAAAGTCAAGGGCATATGTGTTCTTTGTCTGCTCCCCCTTAAGCTGTTTTCAAATAGACTTTTAAAATACTTGCTTCCAATTTGCTTTAAATTAATGATGTTGGGGTAGATTTTTAGATGCTACAGCTGTGTATTATTTTATATTATATTTGTTGTAGATTGCTGGTTTGGGTTTGTTATTTAATGATGCTGTTTTAGTTTTAATATTGTGTTCTCTATTTTTTATTGTACTTATGTTATTTCTTTGACCTACTTTGGAAGGGCTTTTCTGATCTAAAAGGTAGCATAAAAATATTTGTAGGTTCATCCACACTGCAGTATAATAGGGATCTGAAGTTACTTGTGTCTCTATTTATTCTTGTGGTAATCACACCACATCCAACTGGCAGACTGCATTTTCCCCTTTCTAAATTCTGATTTCCCCCAATCTGTGGATAATCCGATAAGGGAAGAAAATGCACTATAAAACTGCATGCAGTGGATGTACTGAAGGGCATTCTGTGTGTGTTTATATGTACGTGGGTGTGGTGACATTTTTGCTGGATGCCTGCCATCTGTCGCCACCCTCCGTATTTCCATTTTGTTTCCATTAGCCCAAGGAAAAGGATGCAGCCTGCTTTTTCCCATTGGTTGTTGCTGAAGGCACATCACAGTATTTTTTATTTTTAAAACAACTCTTTTGCACAGAATTGCTCTTGCACAAAACATCGTTATCAAAAGAAATGCCCTTGCAGGAGGTGGGAAAGGAAAAACAGAGGAAAGAAGTACCAGCTTTCCATGCTAGCAACTTAAAGTCCTTGCCTGCTCTAGTTGAGATTCCGGCATTGCTGGGGGTTGGGCTAGATGCCCTTTGGGGTCCCTTTCAACTCTATGATTCTATGACACACATTTTTACACTACATTTGACTTTTGTGCAAACTTGCTTTATCAAAATAATTGTATTTTCAAAAATATACAGTTGTACCTTGGAAATTGAATAGCTTAGTTCCCAAACGTTTTGGCTCCCGAATGTTGCAAAACTGGAAGTGACTGTTCCGGTTTGCGAACTATTTTTGGAAGCGGAACGTCCGACGGGGCTTCCGATTGGCTGCAGGAGCTTCCTGCAGCTAATCAGAAGCCACACTTTGGTTTTCAAACATTTTGGAAGTCGAACAGACTTCTGGAACAGATTCTGTTCACCTTTCAAGGTACAACTGTACAGTGCATGGGTAAACAAATACTGACATGCATGCCCACCGTGGACACCAGGTTTCTGGAAGTACTACTTGAGGGGACAAAACAACACATGGCATGAATGTATCTCATCAATCATTACCCACTAGCACAAATGGGAAACATCAAAACAGATTTTGGAGGCATAAAGCTGAAAGTACTTGTATGTAGATGAAGGTGCACAAATGTGCCCATGGAAACAGTGACCCACATACACATTAGCCTAGCATGAACACTGCCTTTTTATTCGTATGTGTTTTATTCGTATGGGCCTATGGCTGTAAATAAATATCTATCTACACTGCCTGCATAAATAAAGGTAAAGGAGTTCGAAAGCATGCCAGTGCAAGTAGATAAATAGGGACCGTTGCATAAAGTACCGTATTTTTCGCTCCATAAGACGCACTTTTTCCCTCCTAAAAAGGAAGGGGAAATGACTGTGCGTCCTATGGAGCAAAGGCACCGCCCCCCGCCAGCGCGCTCCGCTCAGAAAAGCGAGTGGTGTTGGCGGCTTCGGCGGCAGCTTGGGGGTGCTCTTCCTCTCCCGCCCCCCACGAACGCGGTGAGGCAGGGGGCGGCAGAGGGATGCTGCTGGTCGCTCCCCGCCAACCCCGTTCACCAAAGCAGGCTTGTTTTTGCGATGGGGGTTGGCGGGGAAGAGCCAGCAGCATCCCTCCGCCGCCCCTCCTAGCTTTTTAGAGGAGGAAAACTAGAAAAAAAATATTCTTGTTTTCCTCCTCTAAAAACGAGGTGCGCCCTATGGAGCGAAAAATACGGTGGTTACTGGATGTGTTTTGTCTATGGGCCACAGGGGGGCACTATACATAATTCTACATATGTAGCTGTTAAATCTGTTCTTGTACAGTACTTTGGATCACCTTCATTTTGCTTACCATAAGCTGCTTTGGGTGCTAAAAGAAAATCTGATGATTTAACAACTGCAGATACCTGAATGCTGTGGCCGGTCATCAGATCTGTGCATCCAACTGAGTTGGGGCCTTTCCCTTCAGGAATCCTCTCAAGGTCGCTCCCCATTTCCTTGGCACTTTGACAGGCAAGTCTGAAAAGCAAGATAATCTTACGAGTGTGTGGGTATAACTATGGGTATGATGCAAAGGCATATTATTATTTCATAAAATCTATATACCACTTGATTATAAAAAAAACAACCACCTCAAAGCAGTTTACAATAAAATTGTCAACCATGTGGAAACTAAAGAGGCTTGGTCAGTCAGTGTCTGGACATAGTCTAAATACGCTGTCTTCCATTCAATTGAAAGAAATAGGCCATGCAGCTAGTAAATATTAATAACTAATTGTGCTGAACTGAACATTTAAAATCAGTAAAGATTCTCCAAAACAATATAACGTGCTACTGAAACTGAAAAGGACTTCAAAGAGATAATATAGCCCACATAATATCTACCCTAGTCAGGAGCTGCTGAAGACCTACTTCAGAGGTCGGCAAGGTTTATCTTGCCTGGGCCAGATGGGTCCTGTGGAGATCCCTCCGTGGGCCAGATCGCGTGCGTGCGTGCGTGCACCCGCGATTTCCAGCATCTGTGCATATGCAGACACAACTTCCGGGGCACCGTGGAAGCGAGTCCCTGCACCACGCTGCGCCGGTTTAGCGCAGCGCACAAGTGGGCAACTCAGTTCGGGGGTGGCTCGGGGGCCGGTCAGACGACCTCCATAGGCCCCCTCCGGCCCATGGGCCTTAGGTTGCTGACCCCTGACCTACTTCCTCCATTTGCCCTCAGTGGACCATCAAGATGGCTGAGCAGTTCTATTTGCTGTGCATCATGCACTGTTTAAATCTTGTTAAAGTTTTGTGCGTCTTGATAATCTTACAAATTTAATGTGGCTCTGATATTTTACTGCAATTATTCTAGTGCTCTGGGAACTTCAAACTGAAAACAACATTAATAATGTAGATTATTCCTAATGTTCATTGTCTCTGTCACACTGAGAACTGGTTGGGGAGAGACACCATTTTTTTAAGCATTCTTGCCTCTCTTGCCTGCAACCCATGATTTGGTTTTGGGAGACATTTTGAATATGCATTGCATCCCGCATGCCCTTCCCACAGCAACACTTCTAGTTTTTGTAGAGTTAGGAATGGCGTACTCCTGAAACTTTGCCCTCTGTGGCTTCGGAAACCAGCTCCTTGGGCGACTGCCAACAGTTCTTCCGCTCCTTCTCCAGGGGACTACTGTTGTTGCTTTGGTGACTTTGGGGCTGAGCCAGATCTGCAAAAACATGAACAAGCGTCTCTGCAGGGGGGAAACAATTCATGACCATCACCTAAATAAAGGACAAGGCATGGGGAACCCCTCAAATACATACACTTCCTTAGTGCCCATCACTTAAGGCATCACTCTAGGCCTAGTGCCCCCAATGTGGCACATTTCTTTGGGTGCAATGGCACCCATGAAGCTTCTGCATTCCTTCCCACGCACTGTCTCCTTTGTCATTTGACAGGAGAAATGAGTGAAAATGGGAGGCCTGCTACTCCTTCCCCCTTCCTCTTTCAGTTCTCTAGTTTTCCAGGCAAAATTCAGAAAACACTGTGACTGGAAAGGAAGGCAGGGAAGCAGAAAGAAAGAAAAGGGAGAAGAGACCAGGAGAGATGGGAAAGGAACAAAACAGAATGCTTATTTCTCCTCCTCTCTGGGTGTTGGCATGGACTTGGATCTGCTTGTTCCAAAGCCTGCTCACTCTCCCAACAATCCCTGGATATATTTCCTGGGACTTAAAAACCCCTCCACACATTAGAAGAAGAAAAACTTGTTTCACCTCCCAACCTGCATCTCCCCTTAGGTCTGCAAATGTTGAATTAATAAAAATAAAGGCAATTTTTAGCCACCAACATTTCCAAAATCCATCATAACCTGTCACAAAGAAAATGAAGTTATGCCAAACAAATTCCACAGGAAGCTCATGAGATTATTAACTCCACAAATTATTATTCTGACCAATTCTTTGAAATATTAGAATTTAAAGTGTTGAGAACACTGTCCTTAACATTCTTCATAGGTAGCATGATGCTCAATTCAAGAATGACATTTACTTTCATGGCTAATTTTCCAATTCAATACATTTCTGGGAGACCACACATTTAGTATGCATTGCATGACATGCAGCAAACCTGTGTGAAGCAGTCTGATTCTGCTTAGAACTCTTGAAACTTTAGAACTCTGTCATTTTGGCTAGGATTCAGAGGGCAACACACAACCCAGCCTGTGTATATCACAGCTTTAACTACCCACCCTCTGCTTCCCCTGCTTTGCCCAGAGCAGCCTTTCAGCTGAGGCTCTTAATCTACACAGCCAAGGAGCTTTCCCCTAGTTCCTCTCCTGCCTCAATCAATGTTCAGCAAACATGCTGCTGTATGCTTATCCCAGAGAGCAAAGGCCACTGACTGAAGCAGGGCTTACTTCTAAGTAAAGTGAACTCTATGGCGCAACCTCCAAGTTAGTGCCTTTCTGCTGGCGCCTTGTTGAAAGTCATGCAAAGACAAGCAGGGTATTGTCAAAAGTTCCTGCCAGATTTAGACTGTAGTTCTATGTAAACCCCATTGAACTTGGTGGGCTTTACTTATATGTAGACATTTACAGGTGTGTGCTTTTAAACACCCAGTTTAAGAGTCATTTGTCATTATGAATTACATCTCAGGGTGTGTGGTGTTTTCTTTGGGGGGGGGGAGAGGTGGGGTGTCTCGGTATGCCTCTGGGTCTGATACTTGCTTTTTCATGCATACAGGACATGCATGAATAATGTACACAGAACCTTGGAACCAATACTAGACTAGATTCCCTTTCCTTCTAAGAATAACAATATAACAAACAGCACACAGCCATATCAGAATAAACCCCACCAATAAACTCAGTATACTGGTGCTTTTCTGATAACAAGTGATGGCCCTCCCCAAACTACTGTGTCCTGACCTAAGCTTGGTTGTTTCCTTTGTTTCCTTGTGAAAAATTTGACTACATTTGACTACATACATAGAGACACATGAGACAAGATTATAACAAATAGAAAGGTCACTCACATCTACATATTTTTAAGCAGAATCTTGAATACAAGTACCATGTTTTATACAAGACAAGGCACCCACTGTTCTACATAGTAGGAATGAATTCTTTAAAGTGAGCATCATCCCAAATAAAGAGAGGATTTAACATTAATGTCCTCAGTACTAAAAAACCCCATCCTAAATACCTCCTGTGCCAAAAGGGCATTATGCTTTATTTGCCCAAATTGTCTCTTGTATTAAGTGTGCTAGTTACAAAGAGATAAATTCTTTTAACTTTTAGAATAGCTCTGCTATGATATTTATAATCCTGCCCTTCCATTTCAAAAGGCTAACAGGACCAGTTTTTTCTTTTAAATCACAAACGTTGACTGTTAAGTTTTGAAATTACGATAGGATTACAAAGCCGGGCACTGCCAGGGCCAGGCAAAGGTGCTTTTCTTCTTCTTCTGGGACTTGGGTGCTCTGCCTGCCTGGAGGGGAAGGAAAGTGGACGTCTTGCGGCGATCAGGATTGAATCCGTATCTTGTTCTATTTGCCTTGTTGAGTGTGCTCGCTCTGGGACGCCTCTGGGGATAGTGCTCCAAAGGCTCCTCCGAGGGACTCCCCGCCGGCCTCGCCTCCTCCTCGGCCTCCCTCTCCTGCCGGCCGGCCGGCCTGCCTGGGAAAGAGGGCAGAGGCCCCGACACGCGTCTCCTCACGCGCTTCTGCTGCCGCCTCCTCTGGGGCCGGCGAGGCGCTGCTGGAAACGGCGCCGCGGCTTCCAAGCCAGGCTCCCCCCGCCCGCCCGACGCCGGTTTGAAGCCATTCCTCTTTTTCACCCTCCAGTCCCTGTCGGCGGGGGGGGGGGGGGGAGGCGAGGTCGGCAGAAGCGCATAATAAAAATGAAAACGAATAATAGCAATACATACTAATATTGGAAATGCCCCCCGCGACCTTTCCTCCCTCGCTCGCCCCGCCGCCGCAGAGGCCGCTCCGTCTCTCGGTGCGCGGGGGCTGCAGGCGGCCCGCCAGGCTCCCTCCCTCCCTCCGAGCAGCGTCCGCAGGCGAGGAGAAGCAGCGCTGCTCACGCCACAAAGGCCACCGCGGGGATCCTCTTTTATTCCTTTGTTTCTGCCCCACCTTTTTCCCTGACAGGGAAGGCAGCTTGTTGCGGGGGAAACAGAAGGAATGACTGGGAGACGAGAGGGAGCCTGTGCTTCTCTCCCCCACCCCTGAATATTTTGTAGCATTGCCAGTATTAAAATCGGAGATCTGAAATGATAAAATAAAAAGGCAATTTTCTCTTTTTCAAAAGAATGATCAGGGAAGTGTTCCCAAAGAGTATTGTTGCTACAGGCAGCATATTGCTTTGTGACAAAAGCTCCCAGATGAAATGCTCGAAAGTGTTGCCTGGGTGGATGGAAGGGGGAGCGGGGCTGCACCCCCAAACCCCAGCGCTTCTCTGAGACCCGGTAAGCTAAGCAAGCAATCCTCTTGAGACTGGATGTTGGAAAAGCAATGTCGAAATAGCGTCTTCAAGGATACAACTATACTTTCCCCATGGACACAAGTAGCTTGCATCTTAAGAAACTTCATGCTTTGGCTATTTATCCCAGGCACTCTTTGAAAGCGCATACCAAGAACAAACTTAGTTGGTTTCTAAGGTGCTACTGGAAGGAATTTTTTATTTTTTATTTTGTTCTGACTCTTTGACATATGCGCTTTAACTGCTGCCCTGCCAGTAAGAGCTGCTAGATTGGTGGACAGAGCCTTTTTCCTGGGGACACCACAATCTTCCTGAGACTCCATGCTGCCAGCGTTAACAGGCATTTTTCATCCAATCTGTGTTTGGCTAACTTTAATGTACTGTACTTTAAAACATTTTATTTGTACTTTTATATGAGTTGGTGGGATATTATTATTTATTATGCTGTCATTAGGTATTTTAACTTTTTTGTAAACTGACTTGTGAGGGCAGAGTACTCTTAAAGGCTGGTTAGATAGAAAACTTTTAAACTGATAAATTCATTGCATGTTTATTCATATATTTTGCTGTGATTTAAACATATTACAAAATCACAACCAATTATGGCTTCCAGATCTGAATACACAAAGTTAAATATAATAACCACCTATGATTGCCACACATGGCTGATTACATGGAGGTTGCACAGATTTTCTTACGCTGATTGATATGTTTTCCATGTAGGACAAATATTTATGAAGTTGTCCTTGTTAGTTAGGAGGACACCGCAACTTGAGAAAGTTACTTTGGCCAGGCATTGCTATTCAAAAGAACACGTGAATTTGAAAACTGTCCACTCAAGACTGATTCCTCCAGGATGTAACAATAGTCGTGCTAGATTAGCATAGCAGAATGTTGACTTTTATGTTTCATATTTTACATAGTTTGATGCTTTGTGATGTAGAAACATAGCAATTCCATAGTAAATTACTATGGACAAAAATAATATACCACACCCTCCTGCAAAGTTAACATAACATTTAAACCTTAAGAGGACAATTTTTTACGGATGCCAGATTTTACTGCACTGATAGGCTAGGCTTACAAAGTCCGCACCCTACATCTCAGTGTCTGAAAATTGTTGTTGTTGTTGTTGTTGTTGTTGTTGTTGTTGTGTGTAGGAGGAACAGAAACAGCCACCATTTGAGAGTCACAGGAAATTAGAAAAGTTGTAAGTCAATTGATCTGGGAGAGTTCTAACGTGTTTCTCACCAGCACTGGAAATGACCAGGCAATGATCTGTCCATCACAAAGGAACAAGGAAAGGCTCCCCCAACATATCACATTCCCTAACAATACACTGGATTGAGAGTGTGCCCTGCCACGTGCATTTTGCCAGATCCTGAGATAGGTCCATAGTGTGCATGATGGCATGCAGTCTCAAACTGTTCCTGACCAGGTTGCTTCCCCCCCTACAAGACCATATGTGCAATCTTTATACCCCTTCTCTGCCCCTTCACCATTCTATCCAAGACACAAACTCTGTAGTCTGACTAAAAATGTTATCAAGATAAATATTTAACATCCGTTTCTTAGCACACAATACTGCTACTTATTCCATCCCACAGACATGCCTTTCTTCTCCTTGTATATTTTCTCTCACACCTCTATTTTGGCCTCCTGAAAAGTCCCACAGCCTCAAAATCTTCAGGGGAAGAGGAAGAGGTGGGTTTCATTTCCACCAATAAGAAGGTTTATTAAGAATTACCTCCACCTATTCTGTAGCAACCAATGCGTGTTTCAGAATCCTGTCAACTGATCTCACAATGAGCATTTCCCCCTTAACTTTTGAACATTCAGCAGCCAGAAGTTCTATGTTTGAGTCAGGTGCCTTGTATTTGATCAGGTCTTGGTTCCTGTTAAGCTTGAAGACAGCGCAATCTTAGCCTACCAGTTAGATCAATAATCTACTGGGGAATTTTAAATACCCCATAGTTCAAGGATGTGACAGTTGCAGCTCCAGCTCCAGCTCCTTCATTTTGTTGGCATGCATTTGATGGCGTGGTCTTATCTTTCTTTAGGACAGAAGTATTGGCAACTTCCTTCTGGGATGGGTCACAAAGTTGTCCTGGTTCTGTCCTGTTTGTTACAACAGGGGTGTCAATAGAGATTACTTGTAGAACAAAGTTTTGATCAGCTGAGTTTGCTTGACATCCCTCATTTTGTTTTGCTGATATTGCCACCTGTAACGATGCAGCACCAGCAGCCATTCTGCTTTGGTCTTGTTTCTGCTGCTCAGCAGCACGTCTCATAACTTCTTCTGCAGAGAGGGAGAAAACAATATATTGTTAGACAAGATATTACTACTTTTGCATGCATTTTGCCTGATTGAGGGTGGTATTTAACTAAGTGTTACTCAGAGTACATCTAGTAACATTAATAAACAAGATTTAAATTAGGTTTATTCTGAGTAAAACATAGTGGAAAAACCATGCTTAGAGTGTGTGCTAGAAAAATGAGACACATTCCATCACACTGAGAATCACAGCATATTGGAAATGTGTGAAAGCATCCATGTTTGACAAGTCCGCATAAACATATTTCATTGCATGTACATGTGTTGATGAAGGTTCTGTATATGCCATTTAAAAAGATGATCCACATGTAGCTTTTTTCTTTTCTCATATGCATAATTTATTAATTATTTATCACATTAGTTTGTTGACCAGGCGTTGAGCTGGATGAGTCCATTTAATGTTACATTTTAATACATTTATTGTTACTTTTCAACATTTTTATGTGGGATTAAAGTATAATTTTGTTTTTTCATGCTATTTAGCAATGCCATCATTTTTTATCCTCACCCAACTCAATGTTTGAGCTCTGCTTTAGAGGCTGGGATCTGTTCATCATTCTGTGTGTTGAATTATGGCAACTGACACTTAGGAAATTATTGGTCTCTAATATCACTTGTTTCAAGACAGGGTCATCAAGAAACATTCCATCGTCATATATTAATTTCAAAATTTCAGACTTTTCTAAAAAATGTGTGATTTGTCCTGGTTCTGGGGCTTGAGGGGTATAATGATATAGTAAACCTGAGGGAGGGCTGGCATTATGGCACCCGAGATGGACGTCAAATGGTCCCCCGCTCTTCGCCAAGGAAAAAGGGGTGAGGGAAGATCAACAACAGGAACAAGAGGGAAGAAAGATCGACATCGGGATCTGCTGCCCCAGTGGATCTGCTGCCCCTGTTTCATGGGTGGGACGGCCGGGTGTTTCTGTTGAGTGCCAATATCTGTTGTTGTTTTTTAAAATGTTTTTTGTAGGACTATTCATCAGTAGTCTGCCTGTTTTTCCTACTATTTCAAAGCATTTCTGTTTAGTATGCACATGTTTTATAAGTATCTACTGTTTCCAGTTTTTGCTTTGCTCTTAAAAACTCCCTTAGATTCTGTTTTCTTACGTTTCATTTCAAAATCAAATTCATTTTGACCTTGTATTTTTCTCTTGTTGTTGTCTTGTCTTACTAAATTACTGAAAGTATTTATGAATAATCCATAAATACTTATGAACACCCTCAAGCTTTACATGTATCCCACATGGTTAAGATTGATACTTCCTTTGTTTTGCTACTTTGAAGAAAGGATTTCAGTTCAGTTTTTTTAACTTTCTCAGTTATTCTTTTTCATACAATAATGAGTTATTCAATTTCCAAATTTTGCTTTTTAGCTCATTGATAAAACATTAAGTTGAACGTGTTTTTTTTTAAAAAAAAACAACACGTGCTTTTCCAGCATGCTTAGAAGTTATTAAAACACACCTTTATTTTGTGAACGTGTCTGTTGTACTGATGGAAGAAGGGATGGGAAAAGGGGGAACCAGTTGTAGAATTTGTGGAGGGAAAGGACTGTCAAAAATTATCAAAAATTCTAATTTTGTTGCCACGCATATGCTGAAAGGCAACATCCTCCTGAATTCTGAGGAGAAGCCAGAAACTGTAGTTATTCAGTGGTGATGAAAGCCACTCTCTACATAATCAGATAATTTAATTGCCATTTTCCAGGACACAGTCTTGGCACTGAAACTCTAGGCTGAGTCTCGATGAGGGCATACCTTAAACCAGGAAGGAATGCATAGGGGAGGGAGAAGCTGTAGTCATTTTGGCAAGTGGAAGGAACTCTGTTTAGGCTGAGAGGCACTCTATGTTTCTCCTTAAGAATTCTGTGTCACCAGATGATCTTCCTTGACTGTAAAATGAGATTATAAGTGCAATGTACTGCTTTTGCCATCTCTATTTGTGGCACACGGTGCCTGGGTTGTGTTGGCACCGCTATTTCCTCCACCACCCATATGATGTTGGCTTGTTCACCATCATTTTCATCTGTGAAATGTTGAAGGTGCATTGAGGTTTGTGCTAAAACTACCTATTACCGTAATCATCACTGAAGCCTGAGCAGAAATGGCCAATTACCGTTCCACAGGGAAAAGAAATTGACGTCAGGTGATAGCTGGGCACCATTGTGATCAGTGACGGCAGGGTGTTCACTTTCTTTTGGGGGCTCAGGATCGTCTGGTATGAATTCCTCAATGATCACATCATCACTTTCATTAGGACGCAGAGGTTTTGTTTTTGGAACCATGCCTCTCATCTCGTATATGTTTTTATCTGTATCCTGACCAGCAGCTTTCCTCCAGGAACTTTTATTGTCCACCAATTCCTCTACAAAACAAATATGCAAAAAGAGGGACAGTCAGCTAAATCTTCTCAAATGAAAAATTCTATTTCTCAAATGAAAATGCCACTTCTGCTTACATTCTTGCGATAATCTAGACAACTTTTGATAAAAACTTATGCTTTGCATTACTAGGAACTCCTTAAACTAGTTCCTTAGAAGAGACCAGCAAAAATATTAAAGTAGAAACATAACTGGAAATATCTAATCAGCTTGTTGTTCATGTGCTAGGAAATTGATCCTAATACTCCACTCCCATAAAATATTTGTCTCCTAAATTACTGTGATGTGTATTACATTCATGCACTGTGGTCTTTGATCAAAAGCACTGGGTTCTTGTAATTACTCATGAAGCATATGCTGAAAAATCTGAGGTTTTGCAGAACTGGAATTTGTTAAAGGTGGGCGAAGGATGCAAGGAAAATTGGTTGGAGAGTGATATACAGGAGAGAGAGAGAGAGAGAGAGACTACCTAAGGAAAGAATGCATTTTTGTGCAAAATAAAAATAATGGATCTACGAAGACAACAATCTGGATAGAAAAGTTATTTTCAATACCATATGATTCTGTGACATCCATGACCTCATCATCCGGATCCGGCTGTGGCTGAAACAGTTCTGATGCATCTGCATTGTAAACGATGAAGCTGACATCCATTGGTTCAAATGCTCTGTTGTGGCAAAGCTCACAATCGCAACTGGTAGGACTTTGTGGTGCAATACAAACTTTATTGGACTTTGAAGGATGGTGTTTGGGCTTTGATGTTTTCTGGGGTTTCCCCCCCTCTTTTTTATCTTTACTTACTTTGTCTTTGGCCTTGTTGCTTTCTTTCATTGGTGATTCTAAAAACAAAGGAAATGTAAGATATGCCCCTTAAAATAATTTCATTTGTAGAAAGATAGAAATATTTATGAAACATTTCCTAATGTTCATTTTTTAAAATGTGGTTTATGCACAACCACTTTGTGGACCACTCGTTTTAGGCTTTCATTCTTCTTTTTTACATGTACAAAAGTATCAGAATCAGTCTTTGTACACTGCTAAACTGTCTTGCACCTGGGTGAAGACTTCAAGCTTTTAGTCATCTCCGACATCTATTAACTCTAGAAATTATGGGAGAGAAACTGGTACCCAGGACTTTAAGGGGAAGCTGCCCACCCAAACTCATATCAATATTCATCTCAGTGTCTCCACCCCTGCCTTACTCAAACTTTTGTTGTTTGGGTACAGTGGGAACTGAACCTTCTCAAACTGAACAGGTCAACTGACAGGCTTGCTCTTAATGCAAATGCATCTGACAGATATATTTGCATGTGTCAGCATGGGGGGGGGAGTGCAAGCAAAAAGAGCTGCAGAATCAGAGAGGAGGCAGCATGGAGACAGGGTCAGTTTGTATGCAAGAGAGAGATGGGAAAAGGAAGGGAAGGTGATAACTGTGAAAAGGCATGGGAATGGGGGGTGATCTGTGGGCAAGGGAGAATTGAGAAGAGGAGGAAGGTGAAGGAAAAATGAAAGTGAAGGTGAAAGGGGGGTCCAAAGAGGGTTGCAAAAAACAAGGGTGTATGAGGCATAGGACTGGGGCTGGAGATGAAAGCAGGAGCATGACAGGGTCTGAAGAATAAGGGGAAATGGTGGCTTCACACCTGAACAGAAGGTGACAAGTGTGGGAGGAGGAAGATGTGGGGGGCTACTGAGGTGTGGTTTGTGCAGAAGGCGGCTTGCACAAAAAGAGAGGGAGGAGGCACAGACGTCAGAATAAGAATAATATTTGTACGCCTCCCATCTGACTGGGCGGCTCCCAACAGAATATTAAAAAAAGATAAAACATCAAACATTAACAACCACTCCTAAACTTGGTGAAGGTGAAACTGGGTGCAAAGCAGTGCTGCAGAAGAGGAGAGAGAAGTGACTTCAGAAATGGGGCTGGGAAGGTAAAAAGTAAGGGGGGAAGGGGGAGTGGGAAGGGGGAGTTCTATGGGATTAAGGGGGTGAGGGGAGTGAGCTGGGGTGCAGCCCATAGTCATAGCAATGAGTTCACACTGAGAGTGTTCCCAGTATTGATTATGTTAATTGGACAGAGGGTTAGGGCTAGTCTAGGAGAATTGAAATGTTGAATTAAGACCTTGTCATTGTTTTTAATAATAGTAAGACATTTTTATTGAAGGAAAATATAAATTGCAGTCTGTTCTGCTCCAGAAAACAGTCTCTTCCTTCTGCAAAGGACTTTGTTGAGAGCAGCAAGAATGGTGTGGACACAAATGTGGGAGATGGTTATTGCAGTGTTTGGAGAGCTCAGAGTCTGCAGAAATGGACCCTCCTACCTTTGCTCTTGGGCTCCTGGCTCTCTTTCCACTTTTTTCTGTTTGCTTCAATATTCTGCACCAATTTTTCTTCAAACCTTGCTATATCCAATGAAATTAAGAGATTTCTCTCTGTGCAAGTCCCACTTTCAGTTTTGATACTTCCCCGACTAAAGTTTTCTTCCCCTTCAACACTGTTCCCACTAAGGTTTGGTTTATCTTCATCTTCATTTGACTCCGACCTTTACAAAAGGAAAGAAAACCGTAAGTAATGAGTTAGGCTGAAATGGTTGAATTAATTTTTAAGGTTTTTAGAGCTCTGGATAAGCAACTGACATTTAAAATTGGCATGGAAAAAAGCACTGGTTGTTACATGGCCCCCCAATCTGTACCAAGCAGTAGCAAGATCCAGGGGTTCCAGCGCCTCCCCTAGAGTCATGTTTCCATTGTGAATTCAGGCTATGGCAGAGGCTGTAGCATTTATTTTACACCAATACGCAGCTGCATGTACGCGGAGAGGAAGAGAGTCCACAGCATTGCATCTCTAGGGGGTCTCCCCGGCTTCTCTCACAGCATCAGCCAGCTGGAGTCCAGAACAGCCAGCCAGGCTCCCCCGTCTCTGGGCTGCAACCTCTCCAGTCAGTAGCCAAGATCATTCTGCCCGTGTCCTCTTTCCCCCCAGTTAATCTCCCACCAAAAACCCTAACCTTATGTTAAGACACTATTCCCTAAGAGCTCGCCTTGGTAACTGCCATTTCTCCTGCTGGAAGAGACAGTTCTCTTGCATTGCCAATGGTTCTTAATGGATCTACACTTAATTAGCCTGGCCAGGCTGCGTTGCATGAATTTGGCAGCTTGCATTTCCCCTTCCTATCCCAAATATTAGTTAGAATCTGGCATGCATTAATTTCTTGGGTTTAGGGGTTTGCGTCTTTCCCCAAACGTATACCATCATCAACAGCTTTATCTGTTGATGGACGGCCGCCCTGACTCGGTCCCAGACACACTGACCAGTTGTTTGGAAGCTGTGGCTGGATGGATGCGTGGGAGCCGGTTGAAGTTAAATCCTTCGAAGACAGAGGTCCTCTGGCTGGGTCGGGACGACATGGGGTTGGGGGGCCACCTCCCATCTCTTGCGGGGGCCCAATTAGTGCCAGCGCCTTCTGTTAAGAGTCTGGGTGTAACCTTCGACACCTCCCTTTCCATGGAGGCGCAGGTTGCAGCCACAACAAAGGTGGCATTTTTCCATCTCCGCCGTATTAGGCAGTTGGCCCCCTACCTCTCTCGCCCTGATCTGGCCACAGTGATTCACGCGACGGTCACCTCCAGACTTGACTATTGTAACTCGCTCTACGCGGGGCTGCCCTTGAAGCTGACCCAGAAACTCCAGCGGGTGCAGAATGCTGCGGCTAGGCTCCTTACGGGGTCTTTGCCATGGGACCACATTCATCCAGTGCTCTACCAGCTGCACTGGCTCCCGGTGGAGTACAGGATCAGGTTTAAGGTGCTGGTTTTGACCTTTAAAGCCCTATGCGGCCTAGGACCCTCATACCTAAGGGACCGCCTCTCTTGGTATGCCCCGTGTAGGACCTTAAGGTCCTCAAACAATAACATGTTGGAGGTCCCGAGCCATAAGGATGCTAGGCTGGTGTCAACTAGGGCCAGGGCCTTCTCAGTACTGGCCCCGACCTGGTGGAACGGTCTGTCACAAGAGACTAGGGCCCTACGGGATCTGGCATCTTTCCGCAGGGCCTGCAAGACAGAGCTGTTCCGCCTGGCCTTTGGGTTGGTTTTAGTTTAACCCTGTTTGATTGGTGGACTACTTAAAGATGAGGCTGCATTTTAAATTTTAAATCGTATTTTAACTTGCATTTTAATTGATTGTTTTGTATGTTTTGTTGTGGTTTTTATGGGTGTTAGCCGCTTTGAGCCCGGTCTTGGCTGGGAAGGGCGGGGTATAAATAAAAATTTATTATTATTATTATTATTATTAGCATATATTTTAAAACACCAGAAAATATATACAGTATAATAATGAGAGAAAATCAATGCCCTCTTTTTCAGGAACAGAAAGGAACACTGGGACAATCAAAAGCAGCTATTGCGAGACTTTTTAAAGACTTATCAATCTGCTAGTGGTGTCCAATTCACCCTTTCACTGGAAAGAAAGTGAAATACTGATTTCAAAATTTTACTCCACTTCAACATTTTAAAAACTAATCTCACATTACAAAAACATGAAAGTTACTGGAATGCAGTAAACTCACAGTGTTAACTTAAAATTCCTCATTGGGCTATCAGGAAGCCCTGGAGGAGAAAAGAGAAGAAATGCATAGATGAAATACTGGGCTCTTAACAGAACAAAAAATAAAAAATTTAAAAAATGAAAGGTTGGGGAGTTAAATAAAGAACATTTAAACAAAACTGAAAATGAGTTAATATCTTGCCAGTATCAAAGACCATGGTGACAAGAGCAATTTGTAAAAAAAAATAAGGATAACATTAACAAAAAAAAAAAAAAGCAAGAATAGTCATACCCAGAAAAATTCCCAGAATCTCTGCTAGAGGAACATCCAGTTTCAAACGCTTCACGCATAAGAGGCTCAACAATTTTCTCAGCTGCTTCAATTACAAGAGAAAAAATTGGTTTCACTATGACATCAATAAAGCCTGAAAAGAAGAAAACATCCAGACATAATTCTTCAATTTCTTGTTCTAGATGAAGAAACATTATTCAGTACAGAGCTCAGTACAGGACTCAGCTACGTCTATTTATAATGTTGTAAATGTGTTATAACAATGTGACATCAGAGAGCTCTGTAGAGCTGAAATCCAAAGTCAATGATCAGTTCCATTGTGAGCTTTAAAATGTTTTTTTCCATAGCATTTTTATAGCTGTGTAGATCCAGCCCTGGTCTGAGATGAGTGCAGATATTTTGGCTAAAACTATGATATATCTGGAAAGGATTCTAAAGAGGCAAGTCCCTCCAAAAAAAAGTTAAATTATTAATATTATTATTACTATTAGTAGTAGTAGTAGTAGTAGTAGTACACTAAGCTATGGTTTAATAAACATGGTTTAGGGTCAATGCAGGTTCCTGGAGAGGAGCTTGCATTTGCCTGCCTCCTCCCATTTCTTTTTTGCTTCCATACTGACCCAAGACATGGTGGCTAATAAGGATAGAGCTTAACCACAAGTCCCAGTTCGGACAACACCCTAAGCCAAATGTTAGCTTAGCTTGGGGGTCCTGGGAGCAGCAAAGTGGGTGTGAGTCCTCTCCGCAAGCTCATATGCTAGTTTGAGCTCACTAAGTCAAAGTTTGGCTTAGCATGTCAGCACCAGGGCAATATGGTAAGTTCAACTGGTCTTGCCACAGCCATTCTAGTTTTCTCCTGGTGGAGGCCTGGTCACCCAAAGTAACGAGAGAGTGGCTAGAATGTCTTGCATAAACTCTCAGCATATCCAAGTCTTCTATAAGCACCAATACCTATTAATAGGATTCAGACATGGCAAGGCTCAGCCTACACCTTGCAACCCCAGTAGTAGCTCCCAGTTCACTTTAGAGGCAGGCAGGTAGCCCTGGTTACTTGGCCTGCCAGGGCTGGCTATATGTTCCTGTGGGAGTCACCACAGGAACAGGCCTGGGGTATTCAGACCTCGAGTGGATATGTTGAGCTTGGTGGCGAAGGCCAGCATGAAGGCCACAAGCAGGAGGCCTGGGAGATGAGGCGCAGAAAATTGGTAGAAGCAAGCGCAGCCCCGTGAGCATTCCCTGGTCACCATATAAGATAAAAGGGAAGCATATATATAATTAGTCCAAGCAGGCACCAAAGCAAACAACATGAAATGTGCACTTAAGACAACCCCATATCTGATGATGTAAAAAAATTAACAACAGTTGTAATAAAATGATAAACAGTAAGTGTATATCATTTAAGCATTTATCTCATAAGTTTATACCACAGATTAAGAAAGGTACCATCAGTGCCAAGAGGTGCTGTAATGAGTAGAGGCAAGGAACTCATCAGAGGCAAGGAAGTTTCCTTTAGAAACTTGTGCAAATGAGGAAAACCAAAAGGAACATAAACTTTGGCAAAATAAATACAGTCAGGCAATAAGGCATGCTTGAAAGAATTGCTGAAAACAATGGAGAAAGTGAGCAGAGAGATGTTTCCCCTTTCATAGCACTAGAGCTTGTGGACATCAAAGAAGCGGAATGTTGGAAGATTAGGACAGACAAAAGAAAATGCTTCTTCGCACAGTGCATAATTTAACTATGGAATTAACTCCCCCAAGAAATGGTTTACCAGTAGCCAAAATTTATTATTTTCTAAAATGGTGAAGTAGTGTAGGCTTGGAAACTGCTGAGTAATCTGTGCTGCTTAGAACTGAAAGAAAGGCAAGACCCAAATGAAGCTCAAAGTCAGTCAGGACTGGGATGTTGGAGGTGACACATGGCTTGCAAGGGATTATAAAAATGTCACAAAGCAGTGCAGTGGGGGAATTTGACAACGAGTCAGGTGGTTTGGTGGTGAAAGGGACATAGCACTGAATAGTAGTAGTAGTAGTAGTAGTAACAACAACAACAACAACAACAACAACAACAACAACAACAACAACAACAACAACAACAACAACAATAAATGAGATGATTGGTGTGATTTCTGGATCTGCTTTTGAGTTTCAGGAAATAGTGATCCAGCCAGGACATTTTCCTATGGCATATTTCCTATTGGCATATTTGTTTGTTTTTGTTTTTTTGTTTTGCTGTGGTGAGAAAGAAAAGCATACATCTGATTTTCAGAAAGAAAAGGATTGAGAGGAGGGACTAAAGATTGGCTCCCTCCCTCACATTACCTATTTGAGTTTCAGCAATATTGGTAGTCCCACGATCACAGAGTGGAGAAATTGGCACTCCTAATTGAGCCTCCTTGTCTCCCTGAGTTGGAAGGGAAAGAATGCACAGAGATATAAGACCGTGTGAACGATATCCAATAAATTCACTTCTATTTTGATATGAAACTCTGGAAACTAAGCCTTACGAGGAGCGCTTGAAGGAGCTGGGTATATTTAGCCTGGAAAAGAAGAGACTGAGAGGAGATATGAGAGCCATCTTCAAATATCTGAAGGGCTGTCACATGGAAGAGGTAACAAGCTTGTTTTTTCCTGCTCTGGAGTGTAGGACTCGAACTCATGGCTTTAGGTAGCAAGAAAGGAGGTTCCGACTAAACATTTGGAAAACGTTTCTGACAGAGCTGTTTGACAGTGGAACAGACTCCCTCAGACTCTCCTTCCTTGGAGGTTTTAAAACAGGTTGGATGGCCCCCTGTCATGGATGGTTTAGCTGAGATTCCTGAATTGCAGGGGGTTGGACTAGATGACCCCTGGGGTCCCTTCTAAATCTATGATTCTATGAAAACAGCTTAGAACAGGTGTGGGGAACTGATTCCCCTCCAGATGTTGCTGACCCCATCATCTTTAGCCTGCTTGCTGGGGCTGGTGGGCATTGCAGTTTAGCTGCAGCTGGAGGCCCACAGGTTTCCCACTGCTTAGAAAACCAGCATTAACCACAGTTTCTTGTTTCAGACATAATGGGCAACTGTGGCTTAACGACACCAACATAAAAGCTTTAAAGCTCATACATGGGAGGGAGAAATGAGAGGGGAGAGTGTAGGCTCAATAGTCATTTCTGACTTAATAAAACCAAGTGCTATACAAGATTGTTGCATCTGAATCACCCCTTACATGCTGAGAATGTATGTAATATGAAAAGTTAAGTCTGTGTTTATTTATAATTGTGTAAAAAGAGGCACTATATGAGAGAGTGCAGTGTGAGCCCTCCACTGGGAATTTCAAAGATTCTACCAAGTTTATGAAAGTCCCAATAAGGAATAAATGGCAACCTTTATTTCAAGGTGTTTTCCTTATTTAAACACATTACAGTAATTGGTGTAACATAATGCAATGGATCCCAAACTTTCCTTGCCACAAAACCACCTGAAAATTGCTGAGGGTCTTGGTTGACCACTTAATATTTTTCTGCTTGTCGTAACAATTGTCATGCGCTGCACTAGATGACACATTATTTTTAGTTATTTTTCTACAGACAAACCATGGACCACCTGAATGAAGTTCAACAGACCAGCGATGTTCTGCAGATCACAGTCTGGGAACCTCTAACATAACAGATACTCCTGTTTTCAGAGACATATGGCCAAATGAAACATAACATAAATGACACAATCAGCAACCATGCCAGGGGTTTGATAAAGTTAAATACCAGACACCGGGCAATTGTCCTCAGGAGCGCAGGGTGTGGTGCTTAAGCCTTTTCTCTCCAGTCACAAGATCAGTAAAAATCCCTCCAGTCCCCACATATAGCAGGGGTGGGGAATCACATGAATCTCATAAATCATTGCAGTCATCACAATTGTCTATTGTTGGCTTCACTGCCAGAATGGAATCACTGCAACTGTTACTTGAGCTTGGACTGAACATGCCCCAAATTCTTAATATGAAGCACAATGTGGGACAGTTTGGCCTTCCTATGTCAACCAGCAATTGTGTGAAGCAAAAACCTAAGAGTTGAATATTCTGCTCCTCTAATCATCTTGAAAAGCAACATTTTCAAACTCTGACACATTTGGATGTTAATCTTTCATACCAAGCTGTTAATCATACCTATTTATCCTTAAAATACAACAGAAGGGATCGTCAAGAGTACAGATACAGGGATGGGGGCACAGGGGAAGGCACACCTATCAGTCCTCCTGGAGATATTTTAGCCACAACAGAGCCTGCTATTTGGGAGCAATGCATTACAATGGGGGTTGTTACTAGTATGCAGCACAGCAGGAGAAACCTGTCCTGCTTGTTTTACAGTGGATGCTGCTTTGGCTGTTGGCAGAAGAAGCTTTAGAACAGCTACAATTAGCCAGATTACCGGTATTCAGCTTTGTAATACAGTGGTGGCAAACCGGGTGGCAAGCTGGACAGAGCCTAGGGCTTGCCGATCAGAAGGTCGGCGGTTCGAATCCCCGCAACGGGGTGAGCTCCCGTTGCTCGGTCCCTGCTCCTGCCAACCTAGCGGTTCGAAAGCATGTCAAAGTGCAAGTAGATAAATAGGTACCACTGCAGCGGGAAGGTAAACGGCGTTTCCGTGCACTGCTCTTGTTCACCAGAGCATGTTGATCACATGATCCGGAAGCTGTCTGCAGACAAACGCTGGCTCCCTCAGCCTATAGAGCAAGATGAGCGCCGCAACCCCAGAGTCGTCCGTGACTGGACTTAACGGTCAGGGGTCCCTTTACCTTTAATACAGTGGCACCTCTGGTTAAGAACTTAATTCGTTCCGGAGGTCCGTTCTTAAGCTGAAACTGTTCTTATCCTGAGATGCGCTTTTGCTAATGGGGCCTTCCAGCACGCAATTTCCATTTGCATCCTGGGGCAAAGTTCGCAACCAGGAGCAGCTACTTCCGGGTTAGCGGAGCTCGTAACCAGAAGTGTTTGTAACGATAGGTACCACTGTATGTATAAAGCTCTTGAGGATGTGTGCGTCCCAATTTGGAGAGAAGTACCCCTTTTTCCTTAGGAAAGGTTTTTGGGAAGCAGTGTGGTGCATCAGACATTCTGGCATGACACACAATGGCTTGGACTGAGAAGCCGGAGCTACTCCCTGGCCTGGTTTGCACAGAGCCCTAAACTAAACTATGGTTTAGCATGAACAAGGAAGCATGCAGGTACACAGAACAAAAAACACTCCTCCCTAGTCCTGCTGCTACCCACTGCTAAGGCATGATTTGGCTTGGCATTACATAAACGGGTTTGTCCCTCCTCAGAGAAACCATGCTCAGTAAGCCAAAAGCAAACAGCTTATAATTTATTTGGCATGAGACCAACCACAAGTCTGGATTCAGATGTAATGCTAAGCCAAACCATAGTGCATCCTGAGTAATGAGGCGGCGGCAGCATGTCTAGGAGAGGGGAGAGTGAAGTGGCTTCCATGTCCACTCTGTGTGCGCTGCCTTGTTCCCACTTAGCCATGGTTTGGCTTAGTGCTACATGTGAATTGAGACAGCGCTTCACAGTGATTTCTTGTGATGATGGGTGCAAGCAACAAGGGTAGATTATGTTACATTACATACAACAATAAATACCAAGTGTTATGCATGTTTGTTTGCATATTTTTTAATAAAGGTTTTGGGCCATTTGGGGTTTTCTGGACAGGTAAGATATGAATTTAATATCTATCTCAAACATGCAAAGGAATCTAGCCTACCAATGAACTTTTGAAAATGGTACCTGCTTGAAGAATTCATCCATTAGTGCATTTGCCCATTGCTGATGCAATTTCCAGGACTTTGATGGATGACTTATGTCAGCTGCATGGACAATCAGGGACATGAGTTTATCTCTATCTGTCCTGTCAAATGTAGGGCATTATTGAATTACTTCAACAGAAAAATAGGATTTCTCATATTAAATGAGAGATGATTTAAAGAATTCATACCACGAACAAAAATTCAGATTTGCAACACACACACTCTTCCCAATACAACCTACCTTTTTACATGCTGAAGGCATTTCAGACTGTGTTTCAGATATTTCATTTGCTGGAAATGATGTGACATGTCCGTACCTAAAACTATCTCAATGACCAGCCGGCGCAGTTCCCTGAAGGCAAATAAATAATATGTTCATGGTGTGTTCTGTGAGTTCTCTAAAATGAGGATTTTCATGCATTCTGCCCTCCTTCAGAGTCCAAAGTTATCTGAATTAAGCTGTCTGCTACCCTGAGAAGGAAAGCCACCCACATACAAAACTGCATTTGTCATTTATGGCCTACAAGCCATAGCTGCAGGCGTGGAAATTAGTAAAGTCTCCCTGTTAGCTCTGGAATCCTTATAAAGGCAATCCTTACTTCTAGAATCATAGCATTGCTGCGTGACTCTTGAAAGGCCTGTAACTGCACAAGCATCACTACACCTCATGTAGCACCCCGATATTATCTCACCTCCATTCCTCGTTGGTTAAATTGATCAAGATGTTCATATTTTCATTTTGCATGAGCTGGTAAACAGCACTCACATGATGGTTTTCAAGAACAGATTTATCATTGTACAAAAGTGCCATTTCTGACCTAGAATAAAACAAAAACATATTACCCCTAAGAAGGGCTGCCCAGTCACACATTGCACATTTCTTTTTCCTGGTGCCAGGTCATCCCCAGAGATGAAAATATACCATTTTTAGGGGGGGAAATGTTGACTTTTTAGAGTACTGATTTCCACACTGCTCTGGGGAGCAAGCACTCCCCCGGTTCCAGCAGAGGGAGAGATGGGCAAGGCTAGCTCTGCTGAGCTGCTTCTATTTCCGCTCCCCCCAGTGTCCTGGTTATCCCTCCAGCTACCCCCACAACTGCCACTTTCCAGCTTCCTTCTCTTGCTTCAGCAGCCTCTCTCTTCCCCACAGGCCCTAATTCTCCTTCCTCAAAAGCCCATTACTAAGCCAGTGCCTCATTCCTAGCTATTTGCTTGACCTTTAAGCTGAACTTAAATTGATACATGGAAATTAAACCCTCATTAAGCCACTCAGTTCTACCATTTCAGTTTAGGTGGAGCTGCAATGCTCACACTGGGAAATGACAAAAGAGACTTACCTTGTCCTAACATGGAAATGGTTTGTGGTTCCAGTATGTTCATAATCATGGATTGACGTGCTGAAAAGAATTGCTAATATCTCCAGGTCACTGAACCA
Organism: Darevskia mixta; assembly: GCA_034641385.1. NCBI lineage: Eukaryota > Metazoa > Chordata > Lepidosauria > Squamata > Lacertidae > Darevskia > Darevskia mixta. Next base: position 3,560,214 of record JAWWNH010000130.1, read on the forward strand.
ATGCTAGTGAGAAGAATTAAAAGTCAGTCATGTCCTGCATGCAACTAACAATTAGACATGATGCAGAATGATCTATGACTACAATCGCCTATAGTTGTTTTTCTTTTTTAAGTGGTAATAGCAGCTGCCAGGGTGGGGGGTTATTTGGGATCACAGTACACATTTTGTCCTGTGGGCCAAGCAGCATATTGGAGAAAGGCTTCCTCTTCCTCCCACAACACTGTGGTCAAGGATGGAGTCCATGCCTGGCTCTCCTGAGTCATCTATACTTAGGGTTCCTCCTAAATCTTATGCCAGCCTTCCTGAATCCTGTGCACTAACACAAGTTCATCTGCCTTAGCTTTTCAATTGATCTCATGAGTCAATGCATTTTTTAATAGTATGACAACAACATGTATAATTCACTGATTCCCAGATTCTATTTCCTGCATTGCAGGGGGTTGGACTAGATGACACTCGGGGTCCCTGTCTAGCTCTACAATTCTGTGATTCTATGATTCTGGGTCAGCTATAGCCTGTGAATGAAATGGCTACCGATGTGTTAGTAAATAATGAATATAAAGAACTATAATATGTGAGTTTCTAAAATTATTCTAACAGAAGACTTTCCTAGGTCAAGAAAAGGAGGACCTAAGAATCCCAAATGCACTTTTCCTTCACTGTAGGGCATTTCTTACCATCATACCAGTGTTAAGCATTATGCAATGCACAGTTTGGGTAACGTCTGCAGCATGGATCACATTGTGATACGGATTTTGGTGCTTGCTGTAGCCAACTTCCAGAGCACTTGCAAATGAAATCAGGTAGGTAATCGGGATCTATGGAAGGCAAGGGTTAGGACATGCTTAGAACTAGAAATAAACATTTTTATTGCAACCATTGGCAAGACCAGATGTATGACAAACACCCTTCTGAATTTATCATTCGGATGTGATAGAGGAGACTAAAGATTTAGGTCCAGACATCCAGTGGTCAAATGAGAAGTTCCTGGGTTGTTTCCAACCAAACCATTGTGCATGGAAAGTAACAGCCACACTCACAATGGGACTTCCCCTCTTCTCCCCCCTCCCCTTGCCCCATTCCGGATCTCTTCTAGCTTTCCAGCAACCTTCCAGAGCAGATTTGGGGACGGTGCAGATGCACAGAAGCAAGTAGAACATCCATGGCATGGAATGGACAGATGAAGGCAAGAATTAGGGCTTGTCCACATGGGAGTTTAATGTAGATTGGAAGCTCCATGCACATTGATTTTTTAGGTGTCATCCACAAGACATTCTCCCCATCCAACTGGCAGCCCACAGCTTTCCAATAGTAAACTTGGATTTTCCCAATCTGGGGTAAATCTGGAAAGGGCAACTTCTTTGCAGGGCAATTTCCTCCCCCCCCCCCCCGTTCTCCCAGGGCAGCCACACACTCACTCTGTGAACACGCCCCTTTGATTCACTGTGTGCTTTTTATTTCACACCTATCATAATTTCTTCTCATTTGCTTAGATACTGCCGTATTATAATTTGCCCTTCAAAAACATGGAATTTGCTGTGTTAAAAGAAAGTCTGGCAACATTGAATTGTTAACATATTAAGATTTAACTAGATAAGTTCCTGACCTTGAATTGGCTCAGAAGATCATACTTGTTGAACAGATCACACATCAGGTATCTTAAGCTGTACCCTTCACAAGCTTCATTAAAGGCAAATACATCAAAATCCCATTTATCAATGTCCTATTGGTAATTGAAAACACACAAAAAGCACTTTTATTTATTATGGACAACACATAAAATGTAAAAATATACCGGTAAATGCAAACATTTTCGTTTCCCAAGTTACATGAGTAAAAAACGTAATACCAATGAATGTAGTTATGGCAAATTATTGTAAGCGTGTAGACAATAAACTGCTCTTCCTCCAACTACAATTTCCATTAAAGAAATGTTAGCAAAGTCAACCTGTTTGCCACATTTGGCTTATAGATATGGGTGTTTACACTGACCAAAACAGCAATTTATTAGGTGTTCTTATGGCTGGTCATAATAGTTTATTACAGATCTTCATTTTATGGCTGGCAAAGTTCTCAGATCTACCACCACTAACTATGCCGAGGAGATTCACGGGATTCAAGGCACACAAGAAACGAAACCCCTATTTCAGAGCAGGAAAGGTCTCAGACCTACAAGCCAGAGATGCAGAGAGATGAACTCCCTCAACCGAATGACCTCCTCCTTCTCTGTACACCCAGCCACAGCAGCCCCCCCCCCAGCCCCGTTGAGAAGGTCCTCACATCCTTCAGACAAGGCTCTCTTGGCCAATGACTTCTGCCATCAATACAAATGGCTTGTTTCTTTCTTTGATTTAAGAAATGAAACAAAAAAACTACATTTTTATATTGTATTTTCTTCACAACTGACACTGTTTTGTCTTAGAATCATGGAATCATAGAATTGTAGACTTGGGAGGTTCCCCAAGGGTCATCTAGACCAACCCCCTGCAATTCTCTCAACTGAAGCAACTCTGACAGGTGGTCATCCAACCTCTGCTTAAAAACCTCCAAGGAAGGGCCAGATGAACTACATCCCAGAGTATTAAAAGAACTGGCAGAGGTGATTTCAGAACCACTGGCAGTAATCTTTGAGAATTCCTGGAAAACAGGTGAAGTCCCAGCAGACTGGAGGAGGGCAAATGTTGTCCCTATTTTCAAAAAGGGGAAAAGAGAGGACCCAAACAATTACCACCCAGTCAGCCTGACATCAATACCAGGAAAGATTCTAGAGCAGATCTTTAAGCAAACGGTCTGTGAGCACCTAGAAAGGAACGCTGTGATCACTAAAAGTCAGCATGGGTTTCTGAAAAATAAGTCATGTCAGACTAATCTGATCTCATTTTTTTGACAGAATTACAGCCTGGTAGACGAAGGGAACACTGTGGATGTAGCCTATCTTGATTTCAGCAAGGCCTTTGACAAGGTGCCCCATGATATTCTTGTAAAGAAGCTGGTAAAATGTGGGCTAGACAATGCTACCATTCAGTGGATTTGTAACTGGCTGACTGACCGAACCCAAAGGGTGCTCATCAATGGCTCTTCTTCATCCTGGAGAGAAGTGACTAGTGGGGTGCCACAGGGTTCTGTCTTGGGCCCAGTCTTATTCAACATCTTTATCAATGACTTGGATGATGGGCTTGAGGGCATCCTGATCAAGTTTGCAGATGACACCAAATTGGGAGGGGTGGCTAATACCCCAGAGGACAGGATCACACTTCAAAATGACCTTAACAGATTAGAGAACTGGGCCAAGGCAAACAGGATGAATTTTAACAGGGAGAAATGTAAAGTACTACACTTGGGCAAAAAAAATGAAAGGCACAAATACAGGATGGGTGATACCTGGCTTGAGAGCAGTACAAGTGAAAAGGATCTAGGAGTCTTGGTAGACCACAAACTTGACATGAGTCAACAGTGTGATGCAGCAGCTAAAAAAGCCAATGCAATTCTGGGCTGCATCAATAGGAGTATAGCATCTAGATCAAGGGAAGTAATAGTACCACTGTATTCCGCTCTGGTCAGACCCCACCTGGAATACTGTGTCCAGTTCTGGGCACCACAGTTCAAGAAGGATATTGACAAGCTGGAACGTGTCCAGAGGAGGGCAACCAAAATGGTCAAAGGCCTGGAAACGATGCCTTATGAGGAACGGCTTAGGGAGCTGGGTATGTTTAGCCTGGAGAAGAGACGGTTAAGGGGTGATATGATAGCCATGTTCAAATATATAAAAGGATGTCATATAGAGGAGGGAGAAAGGTTGTTTTCTGCTGCTCCAGAGAAGCGGACACGGAGCAATGGATTCAAACTACAAGAAAGAAGATTCCACCTAAACATTAGGAAGAATTTCTTGACAGTAAGAGCTGTTCGACAATGGAATTTGCTGCCAAGGAGTGTGGTGGAGTCTCCTTCTTTGGAGGTCTTTAAGCAGAGGCTTGACAGCCACCTGTCAGGAATGCTTTGATGGTGTTTCCTGCTTGGCAGGGGGTTGGACTGGATGGCCCTTGTGGTCTCTTCCAACTCTATGATTCTGTGATTCTGTGATTCTGTGAAGGAGAGTCCACCACCTCCCGAGGGAGACCGTTTTATTTTATTATTATTTTCCCCTAAATTAGCTGGCCGCCTACTAAATGTTCTCCTGTATGCGGATGATGCCACACTCTTGGCTAGATCTCCCATTGAGCTAAAAAACCACTTTCACCTTCAAAGCTGCAATTACTTTCTCTGGATAAGCCAAACCAGTTGCACTGGTGGGTGTACGGAACATCCTAGGAGAACAAATGAAATATATGTAAGCCATAGATAATTTTCTAAGAAGACCCTTAGTCAAGTCAAATTAAGTAGCGGGGGAGACTCTATGTGGCAAAGTAGGAAGAGGGTTGGACTAGGGCTGATCCCCACAGGGCCGTGAAGTTCACTGGATGATCTCAGGCCAATCACTAAATGTTGCCCTCCACAACTGGACAGGGATGTTCCGTCAAACGTTAGAGACAGCTAATTGCCCCTGGGCATGGTCCTGCCCTGCTGCCCCTCCTCCCCGTGAAATGAGTCTGGCAAGAAGCCTTGAGGCAACAGAAGCTTTCCCCCCAGCCTAATGTTGGTGTGTGTTGTGACTTCAGGGCTCCTCCTTCCCACTGGGCTGGGAAAGTGGGGCGAATGTGCTGCATTGGAGCCGTTGCCTTCAGGAAAGGTGAGCAGCGAGATGGAGACAAAAGCCCCAACTCCTCGTCCTGCATCAGAGGCAAGTGGGGAAGAACGACTGACATGGGGATCTGCTGCCCTGGTGGATCCTGCTGCCTGAGGCAGTCACCTCACCTAACCCCCCCCCCATCTCCTGCTCTCTCTCTTCATAGAGAATGGGTTTAGGGTTGTGATGATTCTGATGCCAAAGGGTGTGTGGCTCTTGGTGTGGGAGGGGATGTTCCCCACCCCTGCACTATGCTCTAGATCTGACCTTATTTCGCATATTCCATTAAGTGTGTCACAGAGAATATCTTCTCGGTCACAGTGACACCTGCCACAATTCCCTCCTCGAAACCTTTGTTTAATGGGAAGAAGCAGCGCCTTTCCCCGCAGCCCCAGCTCAGACCACCCTGGTTGTGCCACTGCTGGAGTGAGCAGGAAGCAGAGGGCCACTCCAGGCCCCGCTGGGTGAGCTTGTGGGCGCTGCTTCGCATCTGGTCCTGGGCCCCCAGACTCCCTGTGTTTATGGTCTTATAATGAACACGTGTAGGTGTAAATTGGTGAATGAGATTCCGGATGTAACATTTCTTGAAGGGACTGGATTAGATGCAGTTTTAATTCTACCAGTCATGAGCTACGGAATTTAGGCCCATGCTCACCTTTTTACCAAAACACTAGCCTCGACTGCATATGAAATAGTTCGAATGCTTGGCTGATCCTGAGGTTTGATACTGTACGCCTCGTTTTTCCTTGCAAAGGTAACAGTCAGCCAGTCCTGTACTTCTATAGGCACTGATCCCCACTGGATATTCGAGAGGTCGTCCTCAGTGTCCAAAAGGCTCCTGCAAGGAACAGAGTTATGTATTAAAATAATATATACCTCAGTTTTCAAATAAGTTAAGTAGCTAAAAGAAAGATAAAAAATATAGCAACAATTTAAAAAGCAATTCTAAAAGTCAAATATAAAATGCCCAACAGAAATACCAGCAAAACCAACTTAAAACATCAGAAATCAATTATAAAATGCCTTCCAATAAATAAATAAACGCTACCATCCTGTTTACCACCGGCACCAGAATGATATTAGTGGCCTGGTTTAACATGTTTATTTTTTATTTTCTGGCCACACTATTCTATAGATGGGATACATTAGGGTTGGGGCCCCAAGGGCCCTCCCTCATCCCTGACCGTATGGGCCATGCTGGCTGAGGCTGATGGGAGTCGGAGCACAGCAACGTTTGAAGGGCCACATCTTGCCCACCTTTGGCATCAATCTCCTAGGTTAGGGAATTTCTCTTTTACTTGCCATTCCCCAGGTGTCCTATTTCAGAGGTTCTCAAACTTCTATCCCCGGGATTCACTAGAGAGAGCAAAACACAACGGAAGATCACAATGGAGGTGCCAGGGTGCAGCCGTAACAAAATGGCAATGGGATGAGCTTTCGTGTGCATGCACACTTCTTCAGATACATGCACACGAAAGCTCATACCAAGAACAAACTTAGTTGGTCTCTAAGGTGCTACTGGAAGAAATTTATTTTTGTTTGTTTGTTTGTCTTGACTATGGCAGACCAACACGGCTACCTACCTGAAAATGGCAATGGATGGGGATTGGGGTAATCAGCACACAATTTTTGACATTTTCTATTGATATCTAATCTGTGTTTGGGGATTGATAAAAGGAATAATGCCAATGATCTGCAGTTCTTATTTAAGATGATGATTACAATCTGAGCACCTCATAGCTCCAACATCCAGCCCAATTTATGTATTTTGGGTGGGGGGTTATTGTTTTTCCTTCTCCCCTCACAATTTGTGTAACATCTTACTTGTTGGTCCTAATAAAAGTATTGTCCAAGTGTGGATTTTGGACTTTTCATGCAACTTCTGTTATAAAAGTCATATATAAGTTTTAAAAAAATATGTTGACCATTTCACTAGGGTTGGACAATGTGACTGAAACAGCTGGCAGAGCCAAAAGAAAGAGGGGCAAGCTTCTGATCAGGCCGTGTTCTTGGGTCAGACTGAGCGCTGTGGGGCCCATCCCTGCCCTCAGCTTAGAAGTAAAGATGCTGTACTTACAGCACAGTGGCAGAAAGTTTCTTCTTGGCCCTTTGATCACAGGTTTTTGACTTTGCTGAGGTATAATTTGTTCTGGCACCAAGCTTCCCCCGTTTATCCTGTGTCATATTTGCAGCTGCTTTGTCTACTAACTTTACTGCAGTAAGTTGCTACATTTAAATATACGTAAGCTAAGACTAGCTCCCTATCCCTACGCGCACATCATTCTTATAAATAAATACCTTGTTGATGTCAGTTCAACAGAAGAAAGTCAAGCCCTTACATAAGCATTGTGATGTCATATTGATGTAGCCACTAACAACCTTGGTAGAAACAGCAGTCCGCACTTATTTCCCAGGGCTGTTCCCCCCTCCCTCGCTTATATTTTATGTGAAAACCTAGTGGTACTGACAACAGATGCAAGGATTGTTAAACTACGTGTCAAAAGCAGGAGAATCTAGTAGCCCTGAGATGAAATAGCTGTACTTTAATAGACTGTTATCCTTTCTGTGGGATAAATCAGCCTCATATAACCAACATGCTTAACACTAATTAATGCATGAAGGGGTTAAGACCATAAAGTAAGCTGTCCTGCCAGCCTTAGCTAAGTCACTGCCCCTCGCCTTGGGAGGAGAGGTTGTCAAGCCATTCCACCATGTGATTCCACCAGTAAGGAGGGTTAAGCAGGGTGCTCCAAGCTTAGAGAGTGTGGCTTAAGCAAGCCATCTTTGTGTTTCTATACAAATAATTTAGAAACATTCACCACTTTGGAACCTAAGTTTTACTGCCTGCATTTTCAGACTGCTGTATGGAAAAGCACATGAATTTGACCTTTGAAGAGTTTGACCTTTGAAGAGTTAAAAACCTTTAAAAAAAATTATTTAATTTTACAATTATGAAATCTACATACATATCCATATATTGAGCTTACTCTGAATCTCACGACTCCCCCCCCCATGGGGTCCTATTTTCAACATTTACAACTTCATATTCTTCCATACCCTAAATTTTATATTAATCCATATTATCCATAGTATTTGTTACATTACAAGTGGAATTAAAATCCTGCTAATGTTTCCATCTCCTATTGTGGTCTCCTAGATAACTTATAAATTGTTCCCATTCTTTTTTAAAGTTTTTGCTCTCCTGGCTCCTTACTAAATGTGTGGGTTTTTTCTGGGCTAAGGGAACTGGGGAACTTTGGAATTAACTTAGCATAGTCTGTTTTAGAGGTCTAACAGCCTATATTCTCATCCTTTACTGCATGTTTTGTGATTTTAAATCATCATCAAAGAGTACTTGCCCCAAACCTGGATTTAGACATCTAGGGAAGTTGCCTTTTATTTTATTAGATTAAGCAACAGTTTCAAATTTCAGAAATATAGTCATACTTTATTTGAAACCAATATTAAAAACAAATACTGTAATAAAATGACAACTTATAGTAGCAGCACACCATAAAAGCAAAGCATAACAGCCAACAATAGTTAAGCAGATCTTGTACACTAGGCATTTAGTGCAGAATTTCCACACTTCATTTGCTCAGTTATTATGGGATACTCACACAACACTGTCATCCAATCATTGCAATCCTGGACTTTTTCCTGCGGGTTCTTCTGTCTTTCCTCTGGCCACAGAAAGTCTTCCCTTTTTTCAGAAGAGCAGCAATATCTGCACAGGTGTGTTTTTTGAAGTCCATGGTTTGAAGAAGGGCAGGTGAATGATCACAGAACACATGCACCATAATATTTCCAGTGGGCACCATTTTATATTGTATTGTTCATTTTAATCTATCTTTTCATTACTGGTTATCATTTTTAATATTAAAAATTAGTGAAATACCACTTAAATGAAAGTGTTACAGCATTAAAGTATGATGATATTATGCTATTATAAAAATGATTGTTAAAAAGCCATTTCTCTCATCATCATTCATTACCTTTGTAAAGTGGTGGTGACCAGAAAGCTCCCCCTTCTTTTCAAAATTAGCATGATAGCGTTACAGCTCTATACTTTCATTTAAATGGCATTTCCATATTTTAAAACATTCTTAAAAGTATAACTAAACAAAGCATTTTAGTGTTAATTGATTAAAAACCCCAATGGGCTGATAAAACAACAGCCACTGCGGCAAATGTGGGCTTAGAGTCAAAGGGCAGCTCAGGTCAACCGGGACCTTCCCTTTGACATATACAGCAGCCATGTCAAGCCTGCTGGTGTGTAGTACTGAACGTAGCAGATGGTACACATTTTTAAAAGCACAATATGCTCACTAGTATGGAGAGTTGCTTGCAATTCCACTTGCCGCTTGCAACAGAAGAGCAACAATTGGGAAGCGTCAGGTGCTACCCATCTGGAAGCAGCCCTCGAAAGAGTTCAGACTATCCTTTTTTTCAGATAGGGAAGAGCAGTTGGAAAAGATACCTTCCTTAAAATATTAATAAATCTGCAGCAACAGGAAACCTTACAACCCAATTCTCTTATTGTGCAATATTGACCCTTTACCTTATTTACATAGGCCGTCAAAAACTCCATGCCTAAGTCTGTGGCATGCATCTGCTGAAAACATTCCTGCAAAGATGTCTCCTTTAAAGCTCTGCAGCTTTAACAAGGGAGGAGCCGGTTCCCATAGAGAGTAAGTAACAACAGACTGGGGGATTTTGTCATCAGCAGACAGACTTTGCTTTCTTTATTGCAGAGGCTAAATCTCATGTTGTCCTTCTCTCCTAATGTCAGTGGGACTTCAGCCCAAACAAGGGGACATAGGATTGGAGCATGAGCACAGACGGTAGGCATGTGGTTCATTTCCAGCAAAGACTGCCTGTAAATATTTTCTTTCTTACTACCTTCCTTTTACCTCTAATAACTGTGTCTCATTTGGATAAAAAAAAGTACAAAATCATGCAGGATTTGGGTTTTCGGTTTTTTGTTTCTGTTTTGTCTTGCACAGAGCTTAATGTAACATCATGACAGAGCTGCATGAAGCTGTAGCTTTGGGTAATTGTGACTTGGTGGATGAGATTCTCAAGACAGGGCTGTGTGACCCAAATTGCAAAGATATTTATTGGAGTGACAGGACACCACTGCACTGGGCTGCAGCAAAAGGTAAGTAATAAATCTCTTCTACTGCATTCACAAAGAGGCTACTAATCTGATAGAAAAAACAGCAGAATTCAGAAACAAATAGAACATTTCAGTCTCCTAAGATTCTCTGCTGCTGACCTGACCTGAAAAGCGACATTCTTCAAAGAAGGAAATTCCAAAGAGAGGCTGCAGCATGAAATGTTTCAATGATAGCTCATTGAGATGTTAGTTTCTATTCACATAGGCCTTATGTGAGTTGTTGGTTTCCTTTTCCATTAGGAGTAGGAAATAACATAACAGTGTTAGGATGACTGCACTATGACCAATTACTGCTTTTGTAAATGGTCGCTGTATTTACTGAATTGCCACAAATCTCATTTCTTGCCTATCTTGGCCATTTGACACTGCTGCTTGAAATTCTTGTCTTTTCATGTGCATGTCTACACATCAACACAGCATAACACTTTGTTCATTTGATGAAATGGTTTCGAGACATGAAAGCTTAAAGGTGAAGGTAAAGGGACCCCTGACCGTTAGGTCCAGTCGTGACCGACTCTGGGGTTGCGGCGCTCATCTCGCGTTACTGGCCGAGGGAGCCGGCGTACAGCTTCCGGGTCATGTGGCCAGCATGACTAAGCCGTTTCTGGCGAACCAGAGCAGCACACGGAAACGCCGTTTACCTTCCCGCTGCAGCGGTACCTATTTATCTACTTGCACTTTGAAGTGCTTTCGAACTGTTAGGTTGGCAGGAGCTGGGACCAAGCAACAGGAGCTCACCCCATCGCGGGGATTCCAACCACCGACCTTCCAATCGGCAAGCCCTAGGCTCTGTGGTTTAACCCACAATGCCACCGGTGTCCCTTTGAAAGCTTAGGTTACAATAAATCGGTTCGTTTTAAAGGCTGGTGTGGGGAACCTGTGGCCCTCCAGTTCTTCGACACCAACTCCCATCAGCCCCAGCCAGCCTGGTTGATGGCCAGGGATGGTGGATGAGAGCCAACATGTGGGGAGCCACCATTTAACACTACACTATACCCCCCCTTAAGGTGCCACAGAGTCTTTGGTGTATTTGCAGCAACCAAGGCTGGCCCGCTCATGAGGCAAGGGTGGCAGGATCCACAGGGGCAGCAGATCCTGATTTAGATCTTTATTTCCCCCTCCCCCTTGTTCCTGTTGTAGATCTTCACTCACCCTTCTTCCCTGGCAGGGAGGGGGGACACCATTTTGTGATTTGCCTCAGGTAGCAGGTGGCTGCAACTCTTCTGGAACTTGTCTATAATGAAGAAATTCCACTGTGGTCAATTTCACCCACTTTGCTCCCATACTTGTATTTCTGTCAGGGCACTCAAAGATAATAAAACTGCTTGTGGAGCATGGCGCTCGCCTGGGCTTGAGAACTGAAGCCGGATGGACTGCAGCTCATTTTGGTGCTGAATCGGGGAAACTAGGAGTGTTAAGAACACTTCATTCTCTGCATGCTCCTATTGATGCTGCAGATCTCTATGGGGACACACCAAAGAGGATCGCAGAGATCTATGGACACAAAGATTGTGTCACGTTCTTAGAGGTGTAAGTATTGACAAATTCTTAACAGATAAATCAATTATTATTGGCTAGATTTATATCCCACACCTCAGCTGGTAGAGCAGAGAAACTCGCATCATTCAAAATAAAATAAAAAAGTTGTTATTAAAAAAAAATCAAGTTAAAAGAATGCAATTTAAAGCAGGGATTACCGGTAGTATAAAAATCAGATTAAGAGCAGGAGACTCACACATTAAAAGGCTCTAAAAATAACAGTGGTTGAATGACAATAAAGAGGCAGCCAAATCCCTACTGGGAGGGATATTCCAAAGCTCCAGTACCACAACCTGTGCAGGCACCTCAGGACCCCCAAGAGAGTCAAGTGACGCTGCCCTGGCTGTGCAAGGCAGTTGGCTGAAGGCAAGTGGCAAGGAGTCCTGGGGGGATGCCAGCCAGAAGGGCGGACTGACCAGGCAACATGTAGGGGATGGCCCATAGTTAAGCCAGCTGTTGATCCACACAGCAATCCTGGTGGGCTCCACTATGCCTCTCTGGCCGGGGGAGGGGGGTGGGAGAGGCAGCCAGGTACACTTGCCCCAGACCTTGGAGGGCTAACCTGGCCAGGGCTCCTTTCAGCACACCCCCCCCCCCGGGCCTGCCGGACTTCTGCTGTCATGCAAAGAACAAGACTCGCACCCCGGCCTCTGCAAGGGCCTGCCTCCTCTTCCTAGCATCTTAGATTTGAACTGAGGATTTTCAGCATGTAGAATATAAGTCCACCCCCACCCCAACCAGGGGCTTGTCCACACCAGAGCAAAAAGGAGATCCCAACCCATTGTTGTCCTGGACAAACAAAATGTAACATAGAAATAAGTGGTTTGGGTTACTGATTGAAAAGAACCAATCAGCACACTAAGAACATTATATTTTATTGAATAAATATGCCATATCAATTCCAGATGGCTTGAGAGTGAAGATGACTGTCCTTTCTCTTTCATCTAGGGCAGAGGTAGAGTGTAGGGAGTTCTGTCAGAGAGCAAAATTAAAGGGGACTCAGCTGGACCTGGAGGACGAAGATTGGGAGCGTAAAAAGGCAGAACCTTTGAAAAATAAAGCCTACACACAAAAGAGACCCACCAAAAAGCATGTGGGGAAAGGCGATGATCCAACTGCTAGAGTAAGTAATGAGCAGAACTCTATAGATGCAGCCCAGCTGCCTTAGCTAAGCGGCACAGAAACCTTCCTTCTGAGCAGCACTTACAGCATTTTTTGGTTTGATGCAAACCATTTACTGGGCATATCTAGTAAAAATTAGAGGTGAAACTGGAGCAGCTGGTGCAGGGTGATGTCTGTGGTGGTGAAGTGGAACTGTTTCAGACACAAGGTTTATATACTTATGTATGTGTTTGCCATGTACATTTTGTTGTGTATTGATTCAAAGGTTATCATATCTGTATTACTATTGTCTGTAAAGTAACTGCATTCCTGTTCCAGAAGGAACAGCTACTATTGGTTCATTCAAGCTGCTGCATTTGGATCTTCAGTCTTATTGGTTCCCACCAAAAAGCAGCAGTGTGATTGCTTGAGATTGTTCCCTCCAAAATGTATCCTTGTATAGCAAGTCCTCTGTCCCTATAAATGTAGCTTCCCTACCCTCAGTTCCCTCAGTCTTGTTTGCCTGAATAAAGAGTTGTTACATGAAGACGCTGTCTCCTGTCTGTGATGTCAGAGAGCTAAATCACTTGCTGAAGTCATTAACCCCACGCTACAACACATTTATGAACTTTTATTGTATATTTGGGACCTTAGAGATAACACATTGCTGTATAAATCACACTGAAGAAAGAGATGCTGGTGATCAGAGATAAAGAATCCAGGAGGTGAATGAAAAGGAAGGGGCTGAAGTTTGCAAACCTTCCCACTGTGGAGATGCTAAAGCAAACAGCAAATCGGAGGTCAGAAGAACGAAAAACCAGAGTATAGCACTGAATTATTGACTTGGAGCTTGTAAAGCAAGTCCAGAATCAGACCACCTTTGTGCAATTTGTGTAGCTCTGCAAGAAACATGTAGATTGCTGTAACAGCCCAGATTTTATTTTCTAAATCCAAGTGTCTGTGCCCTATCTGATGCAACATCAAAATTAAAGCATTTGTCAAACTCCAATGATAGTTTGACTTCCAAGTACCAGCAACACAATGGTTGTGCCAATGCCCAAGATTTAGAAAACTGCAACAATGGACTGTTGTCAGACTTTGGGGGATCGGATCCCTCCCCCTGTGGCAGTAAATAAGCAGATAAAACGAAAGCAGCGTTCTTACCAGATAAGTTCTTTAATGATCACAGCAAGAGACAAAGGGATGCATATCTCTCTAAAAAATGGCATTGCTCCCAGTAAAGTTCCACCCCCTCCATCCCCATTAATCTACGTCACTCCTATGTTGGGTAATCTGAGCTTGTTGCTGCTGAGCTCTCTGTTCTATCACTCTCAAAGTCCGTCTAGTTTTAGGCGAAGGGGGTCAAGAATGCTGTCCAAGGACACGGAATCTGCCAGCTGTCTCTCTCTTGGCGTTTCCTCTTCTAGCTGTTCCTCCCTCAGTATTTCCCAGCTTTCCCCCCTGGACTATGTCCCTCTGCAAACCACTGTTCTAAATCAATACTGTCCTCCTGCCCTTGGGAAGATTCAGAAAAAGGGGGAGGGACTCCCATCATTCCTCCTCAGTCCAGCTCCTGACAACTGTTATCCTTTAAAACAATCAGCTTTTCCACTCAGGAAGAAAATCTTCATGCCACATCCTTAGAATACGGAAGTTCGATGAACAGCCACTGAGCTTTCAGAATTGTCCAGAGAAAACAAACCCACTGAGTTATGTCCATCATAATGAAGCTCCAGGTTTCTGAGAAATGTAAATATGGAGGGTATTCTTTTCACAGGCATGGTGTCATATGCTCAGTTTTGCATGCTTATTTAGAAAAGCTAAGTAGCATGGATAACAGCGATTTAAAAACCATATGAGAAACATGGTGAGTTTCATTAACTCTTTAGGAAACCTGAAGGTTGGAGTTCCAGATGCTATAATAAACAAAAACTTATCTTGCTATGCTTCACACAGTTTAAAATTCTTTTTGTTGTTGTTTTGGAAAAAATATGAATAAGTCAATCTTCTTAATTCCCTGCTACTATTAAACGGATATTGGACTCACCATCTGAATTAGTTTGGTAGCAAATATATTCAAAAGTTTGTGGACATTTTGATACATCGTTTAGATATATTCTGGACACACTTGGCTTCCCCTAAACAATCCTTGGAACCGCAGTTTGCTAAGGTTACTGGAAATGGTAGCTGGGTGAGTGGTTTCCTTGATTCTTTAGGGCAAGCCTTTTGCTTTAAATGTGATTAAAATGTATGTTGTGGATGTGACCAGACATCCTAGGAGTTTCAAGAAGTAGACCCTTTCCCTTAGAGCTGCAATGAGACAAAGGGGGAAGTCTTTCTAAACAAAGGATTCCTTCCTCCTATTCTTCAATTTCATTTCTACTCCACTGGGCGGGGGAATCCCTTCCATTGGCAATATAGAAGGGAAGGAAAGAAAAATAACAGACAAGAAAAGGAATGAAACTGCCTCACAAAAGGGTTGCTTTTAAAAGTATTAACCTGAAGGACTGCCACGTCCCTTATGTGCCATCCGGAATGGTATATCAGATCCCTGGGATCCTTGAGAGAAGGCCTCCCGACTGCTCCACAATGATCTCCTCTTCTATTAGGGCTCATCTTTTGCCTCCCTGTGCCTAGAAAGCAGCAAGTGCCCCACTTGTCCAAGCTCTGTGGCCTTGGCCCGGCCTCTTTCCCCTGAAAACCAAACAAGAAGCTGCCATTCTAACGTTTAGGCACCTGCTGAAAATGTTCTTTTTCCACCAAGCATTTTTGGATAATTCATTTGATTCAATGTTGGTCATTTCTCTACATTTTATAATCTTATAGTGTTATGATGTTTTAGTGATGTTTATAAATATTCAGAAATATAAATAGATATAATAAGTAACAGTGGATTGAAGCTTAAATTAAAGGGTGGAATCCTACATCATGCTAAGACGGTGGTTTTCAACCAGTATGCCATGGCACCCTGGGGTGCCTTTAATTATAATATAATATAATATAATATAATATAATATAATATAATATAATATTTCCCCAGCCACTTTGGGCAGCTCACAGCATATATCAGAACATACTAAAACATCAAACATTAAAAACTTCTTGATACAGGGCTGCCTTCAGATGTCATCTAAAAGTCAGATAGTTGTTTATTTCCTTGACGTCTGATGTGGGGGGGGACGTTCCACAGGGCGGGCGCCACTACCGAGAAGGCCCTCTGCCTGGTTCCCTGTATCTTCGCTTCTCACAGTGAGGGAACCGCCAGAAGGCCCTCGGCATTGGACCTCAGTGTCTAGGCTGAACGATGGGGGTGGAGACGCTCCTTCAGGTATACTGGGCTGAGGCCGTTTAGGGCTTTAAAGGTCAGCACCAACCCTTTGAATTGTGCTTGGAAACGTACTGGAAGCCAATGTAGGTCTTTAAGGACTGGTGTAATATGGTCCCAGCGGCCACTCCCAGTCACCAGTCTAGCTGCCGCATTCTGGATTAGTTGTAGTTTCCGGGTCACCTTCAAAGGTAGCCCCACGTAGAGCGCGTTGCAGTAGTCCAAGCGGGAGATAACCAGAGCATTCACCACTCTGGCAAGACAGTCTGCGGGCAGGGAGGGTCTCAGCCTGCATACCAGATGGATTACAACAAAGAAAATCTACACCGTGAAAGATCCCTGAAAGGAGATGTACATATATTTATATAATGATACTCAAAAAAACCCAATATGTTTAATGATTCAGGAGCAGAATTGCTCAAAAGCAAAAATCCTCAAAGCGTTATAAACTAATTCAAAGAAATATAAATGACTCAAGAAAACTTTCCAAATAACTCCAAATAACAAAAATAACTCAAGATAAACTAACAATTAACCTTAACGAGTTGCCGGCTAAAATTCTCGTTTCACTGTTATGATCTATCAGTTTCCTCAGAAGGAAAAAAGTTAATGTATTTATATAACTCAAAGTAGCTTTTTGCTATTAAATCTAGGGGGAGGATTAAAGAAACTTCAGAGAAGAAGAACACTCTTCAGAACAGAGTGGTAATTATCCAAACTAGGAATTCTAATCTAGCTTCATCCAAAAGGTTGAAAACCTAAAGTAAAGTTCAAAAACAAGCTCCATGGCTTGTAAAACACGTCGACGAGGGGCTATGAAAGCTTTTGAAATAGCTTCGTAACAATAAGCTTGTGTGAACTTTAGTTTAGGTAAAATGCTTCTGGTTTTTTTTAAGTAAAAATGCTTCTGGTTTCAACATCTTTTTCATCTCATCTTTTCATGATTTTCAGACAAGACTGACTCTCTGCTCTTGGCAGGCTCCCTCATACAGACACAAATATTCTTAATTTTCTTGCCCTTTCATCCATCCAATCATAATGATTGGTGTTTTCTTTAATAGCCTAATTGTAATGCATATTTTCACTCATTCTATACTGTAGTGGAAAGGTTATGCAATCTGTCTCTACATAGAAAGATTCAGTTGGCTCACTACTTCATAGAAAGACACCACTATCATTTTATTCTATAGGGATACAATTTTATTTTCAATATATTTTTAAGTACACAGCAGGCAAATCAGGCTAGACTACAGGCTCAATCAAACAACAAAACTGCTTTATCATCTTCTCCGTCCACAGGATTTTAATTTAATGCAATTCCTCTTATGTCACTTGTCTCACTTCTGGATTACCACTTCTGGATTACCAGCTTCACTGGCTCCCGGTGGAGTACAGGATCAGGTTCAAGGTGCTGGTTTTGACCTTTAAAGCCTTATGCGGCCTAGGACCCTCGTACCTACAGGACCGCCTCTCCCATTATGCCCCGCAAAGGACCTTAAGGTCTACTAATAATAACCTGCTGGAGATCCCGAGCCATAAGGCTGCCAGACTGCTGTCAACCAGGGCCAGGGCTTTTTCAGTTCTGGCCCCAACCTGGTGGAACACTCTGTCGCAAGAGACTAGGGTCCTGCGGGATTTGACATCGTTCCGCAGGGCCTGCAAGACAGAGTTGTTCCACCTGGCCTTCGGGTCGGACACTTAAAGTCTGATGGTTTCCTCCCCCTGGTTTGGTAATGGGTGCAAATGAATCGGCATTTTAAACTGGTTTTTAACTTGTATTTTAACTAATTGGTTTTTATTCTATTGTGATTTTTACTGTTGTTAGCCGCCCTGAGCCCGGTTTCGGCTGGGGAGGGCGGGGTACAAATAAAATTTTATTATTATTATTATTATTATTATTATTATTATTATTACTACACGAATATGAACGTGTGTTTGGGATGCAGCTCACGCTTCCAATCATTTTTGATGGAAGACAGAATACATCTCTCACTACACCTTTTCCAAATAAGAACATGTGCCTGATATAATGCACAACCCTACTGAATTCCCTTTTCAGTTTAGGATTTCCCCAAATCAAGAGGCTAGATTGCACGGAAGGGCATGCATTTAGAATGATGGCGCAAAACCGGCTTACAAGACTGCTGTCTGGAAATATATTGGACAGAAGGACCATCAAAGACACAAAATTAATGACATTTATGACCAAGAGAGAAATGATTATTTTCACAGCCTGAAAATGGGCAGCCATGCTTGGGCTGTTGAAACTGGCTGAACTGTTCTGCATCTGCTGGGTGTGTCTCCACAGAGAAAAGAGTAAGAGAAAAGTTGTTGTGGTTGAGATGAAGAAAACCACTGTGAATCCCAGACCACACCACAGGAACAAAGGAACCAAATCTGTGTCTACTGTAAAGCCTTCAAGCGTGACATTTCCTAATACATCAAAACTACTATAGTTTTGGCATGTTAAGATGTAAATTTCTTTGAAGAAAGGTGACATAGTTGCCAATGATCCAAGCAAAGAAGCCAGAAGCATCCAGGGTACCAATCTGGAGATTCTCGTCTTCAGGAGGAAGAAAATGTAGTGCTGGAAGTTAGCAATCTTTGCACAGTAAAATGTACACAGGCAGGCAGTGAAGCAGAGGTTGGTACAATTTAGAAACCACATTGTAGCTTTGAATGTTTGGTATAAGCTTGTGTCTTCAAATATCCAAGGAAAGAATGCTATCCAGAAAATCTTGACAACTAGCAAGAATATGTAGAAACATCTGGAGACAGCAAAAGCAGTCAAGATTTTATCAATGGATTTCAGGTGTCCATTTCTCATCCCATCAATGCAATTCACTACAGTAATGAAAGCATTCAATGACATCCCAGCAACAGCCTCAATTGATGTGCAGACTAGGTAGAGTATAACTGAGTGTGAAAAACGCTCCGCTCTTTGATAGTTGCACCCTTGGTCTTCCATTCTTCCAGATACACAGTCTGAAAAGGCTGGAGCCTTTAACTTTTGGATAGCACATTCTTTATTATCAATGAAATTGAGAAGTGATGCTGTCATAGGGCACCTATTGCACTCTGATTTGCATTCTTCTTTTCATGGGGTGCAGAACAACCAACTCTTTTGCCAAGAGCTTGTGGCAAAAAATCAAGGATTTACATGACATTTACTCACAATCCGCAGAGCATTTATTTTCAAGGTTATGTAGAGATACATTCTATTTTTATCTGAGACAGGGATGCATTCCTGCCAGACTTGAAAATGATGGACTTTTTGCACCTGTTATTTCCTGCTAAAGAATTGTATGAAACCCTAGGCAAATATCAGAGGAAAGTGTAACCTAATCTTTAGTGATGCTGGTAGAGCTAGGTTGCTGCCAAACCACTCCTTAGAGCTGTGGCTTTGGCTTTAAGGGTGAACTCAAACCAGTGGCGTAGGAAGCCGCTTGGGCACCCGGAGCGGCAAACATGACGTGCACCTGGGGGCGGGGCATTGCTATGTAGCACGCATGCACAGCTTCGCTACGTACGACGCATGCGTCATACGTAGCGCCGCCGCACATACGCTGTACATAGCGGGTTGCTGGCGGCTGCAGCCACAAACGGACTCTGCATGCAGCTGCAGCCGTGAACAGAGGATCCTGGCACCGTCCATATGGCGCTGGAGCAGCGCCGCCGGCAAACTGCATGCCTTGTCACCCCTGGAGACATGGCACCGGGAGCGCACCCCCCCCCCCGTTGCTACACCACTGACTCAAACCTCTTTCCACAGGAGAGAGCTTTGACACCAGCCTATGCCAGAAAACACTCCAGAGGCACATCCTCTGCACCAGTTTTCCAGCTGAAACTGGATGTAGAGTATCTTGACTTCAGAAAGGCTTTCAGCAAAGCTCCCACATGATATTCTTGTGGAGAAGCTGATAAAATGCAGGCTAGATGAGGTTGCTATTAAGTGGATTTGTAGCTGGTTGACTGGCACAACCCAAAAAGTGTTCACCGATGGTTCTTCATTATCCTGGATAAAAGGGACAAGTGCAGGATTCTGCCCTGGGCCTGATGTTGTTCAATCTCTTTATAAACAACTTGGATGAAGGAACTGAGGGAAAACTCGTACAATTTGTGGAGGACACCAAACTGGGAGGAGTAGCTATTGCTGCTGAAGACAGATGGTGCTGAAGACAGATGACCTTAACAGTTTGGAGAACTGGGCCCAAACTAACTAAATGAATTTTAATAGGGGCAAATGTAGATTCTACAGTTACAGGTAGGTAGCCGTGTTGGTCTGTCATAGTCAAAACAAAATAAAAAATAAAAAAAATTCCTTCCGGTAGCACTTTAGAAACCAACTAAGTTTGTTCTTGGTATGAGCTTTCGTGTGCATGCACACTTCTTCAAATACACTGAAACAGAAGTCACCAGTCCCTTATATATATTGAGAGGGTGGGGAGGGGTATTGTCCTGCAGCCCAAGCCATGATTCTTTTATTCGCTTTACTCCTTTCCCAGTTCGTTTGCATTTTGCAAAGCTCCCAAAACCTGCAGCTCAGAACAAATGTGAATAATGTGAATAATTTCTTTTGAGCATGGATTGGGGTTGTTTTGGTGCAAAATAGATTCTATGTGATATAAAACCAGTATGTGGTTGTGCTATTTTATTTTGCTAACCTACATCTCATTTCAATTATTTCACTTCCTCTGCAGAAATATGTTCAGTGTCTCCAGCTGCAGGGAGCCTGGGTGGTGGAACCGACCTCAGCATCACAGGAGACTTCTTTGCTACACCTGTGCAGGTCACAGTTGCAGGTAATAATGTTGAAATCAGTCTTCATGGTTCTAGAAATGGGAATGTCTCTGGAGGTGTAGCACAACATGTGTTCATTTCCTTGGAAGCGTGTGGGAGGTACGTCCGTGGCGGTGATCCTTTAAGTAGCTTGGACTGGAATTTTGCTCTGAAGCGATATCCTTCTCATTCATGCTTCTCTTCCCACTCCCCAGGCAGTCCCTGCCAAATTCAGCATATTATTCCACGAAAGATCATCTGTACAACTGGAGCCGTTGGTGTGCACAGAAGACTCAATGGCCCTAAACCAGGTGCCCTTTTATGATGGCGCGTCCAAGTGGTAGCTTCCCTCGCAACTGGTTTGATGTTTCAGCATTAGCTTCAGATTAATTGTATTAACACCATTAAATTATCAAAGCCATAGATTTCTCGGATTCTAGATCATTTGTTCACCTGCAAAATCAACAGTCTTCCTACTTAGCCAGCACCTGCCATTTCTCCATTTGTGTTGTGATGCATTAACTCAGGCATCCCCAACCTTCGGCCCTCCAGATGTTTTGGACTACAATTCCCATCATCCCTGACCACTGGTCCTGTTAGCTAGGGATCATGGGAGTTGTAGGCCAAAACATCTGGAGGGCCGCAGTTTGGGGATGCCTGCATTAACTCATTCATTGCAGATGATAAAGTTCTTGTTCCCCAATTTCTCAGGAAACAGAGGACTTCTTTTTGAGGTTTGGGATGGATCAGACACAGATTTTACTGAAGCAGCTCCTGGGTACCGCTGGCAGTTTGTCCCTAATGCCAGTTCTCCGTTAGATTTCCCGTTTGGGAGACAACAGATATTCAGGTAATCAGTTATCTTTAAGGACTCTGGTGTGTACTACAATTCACACTATTTTGGTGTTCTTTTTACAGGAACTTGGGATATATTTACAATTCACAATGAGTGTTAAATGCACCTTAACTGATTTTTAAATTGCTATAGCTTAAGGAGGAAAATAAATATTTTCTAAAGAACTTCTCTGCCACATGCAAGGAAACTTCATTTGTTATGACTACTCAGATGTAACACTCCCTGCCTCAACTGTCCCTAAGTAGCCGAGAGAATTCCACAACACATTTTTCAAGAGAGCCAGCTTTATTAGTATTTTAAGATGTTCCTTGGGGGAAAGCACACCTTGGATAGGACGATCCTTTGTTGACCAAATGATGACAAATCTTTTCTCTAGTTTTCGGTTAAAGTGATTGTTCATCTTTTGTTAATGAAGAAAGAAATGTTCTCTCACGGGATTGCTTCTTCTGGTTGTTTGTCTTGCCCGTAAAACATGGAAAAGATACAATATCTTTTTTCAGTTCTCCTCACTGCTAACTTTGGAGGTCGGTAGCTGTCTCTCGCCCCATCCACACAGAAGTGATTTTGCTGAAGAAATGAAATGATGACTGACAAAAGAGATGATGGCTAAGCTGACCTTCAGCATTGCAGTTCTGACCAAAGAATAAAAGGCATGGATGGCAGCTTCCTGTCAGCTGGAGGTACTCCTCTTCCCGCCGGGGAAAGGCAATAGAGCCCAGCCTGCATTGAGGGACCCTCACCAACAGGGGCGCAGACATCGGGGGAGGGCTGCTGCTGCAGAGGCCGCGGCTCCTCCCCGGCAGGCCCAGGAGTGGCGGCGGTGGTGGCAGCAGCAGAGGCAGCGGCGGGGTCCTGGGAGTACTAGATGCCGCAGAAGTCCGTCTCACACAGGCTGGCTGACCTGCGTGAGACGAAGAAGTTCTTCCGCGACATCAAGTACTCCCAGGGCCCTGCCGCTGCCTCTGAAGCACTTCATCTCGCACAGGCTGGCTGACCTGCGTGAGATGAAGATGTTCCTGCCTCTGCTGCCGCCACCGCCGCCACCCCTGGGCCTGCCGGGGAGGAGCCGCGGCCTCTGCAGCAGCAGCCCTCCCCCGATGTCTGCGCCCCTGTTGGTGAGGGTCCCTCGATGCAGGCTGAGCTCTATTGCCTTTCCCCGGCGGGAAGAGGAGTACGTCCAGCTGACAGGAAGCTGCCATCCATGCCTTTTAAGCTTTGGCCAGAACTGCAGTGCCAAAGGTCAGTTAGTCATCATCTCTTTTATCAGTCTAAAGCGAATTTCATTTCTTCAGCAAAATCACTTCTGTGGGTGTGCTCCTCCAGCGTTCCTTAGCGGCTTTGGCAAACATGCCGGCCACGTTTCTTGCACTGGTTGCCTGTAGATTGATCTTCCTTTCCCTCCATCTTCTGGTTCTTGTTTCCACGGGTGGTGAAGCGGACAGGCTGGTTCTTGGGCTGCGTCTCCTTTGATGGTGAAGGCACTTTTGGCAAGGGTGGCTTTGCCAAACGGTAGAAAATATCATCCTCCGTTTGACGTGGCTTTCTTGGGGCTTTCTTCAGACCTGTATGCCTGGCCTGTTCCTTGAGAGCCTTCTTAAGTTTAGCCTTGATAGCAGCCTTCTTCTTTAGTTTGGTGTGCAGAAGGCCTGAGTGAGTCTGAGAAGAAGAAGAAGAAGAAGAAGAAGAAGAAGAAGAAGAAGAGGAGGAGTTTGGATTTGATATCCCGCTTTATCACTACCCGAAGAAGTCTCAAAGAGACTCACATTCTCCTTTCCCTTCCTCCCCCACAACAAACACTCTGTGAGGTGAGTGGGGCTGAGAGACTTCAGAGAAGTGGGACTAGCCCAAGGTCACCCAGCAGCTGCATGTGGAGGAGCGGAGACGCGAACCCGGTTCCCCAGATTACGAGTCTACCGCTCTTAACCACTACACCACACTGCCTTCTTCTTCCTTGGCCTGCCTACCTGTGAGGGTTTCCTGCTATAGCCTTTACTCCTCTGGGAGCACATGGTATGTTTCGCCTTGTGGGCTGAAAGGACAGTGGCCCTCATCCGCCTGTCCAAATCCCGGGAGATGGACTGGCGCCTCTTAGGATGGTGACTCCTTGCATACTTCACTATGCGTCTTGTCGTTGCTTTCTTCTTTCGCCTGGAATGTAGCCCTCTTTGTCTGCTCAGGATCTTCCCGGATCTCTTCTGGCTCCTTCTCTGGGAGTAAGCCTTCCTACGTCTTTGGACAGCAGCCATGGCTTTGCTGTTTCTCTGCCTTCCTGTTCAGCTTAGCTGCCCTGCTGCAAGTGACAGTTACCTCACTCTCGCTGTGCTCTTATATAGTGGTAGGCATTCGAATGAGGGACTGGTTCCGGGTGCTGTGATTGGCTGGGTGGAAGAATAGTCCAGTGAAGTACGTAAGAATGCTTAACTGTGAGATATTTCCTTCATGGTGAAATCACAGTAACACCCCCCCCCCCCAATCTCGCCCTGTGTCGAAGGAGAGGGAAATAGCCGTTGTCATGGCTGAAATAAAAATGAATTTCTAGAATTCTGGTCATGCTATAATGAGCCAATATTTGGGCCTCTATTAATGGTCTTCTAAAGGTATCATTTGGATTGGTGCCATTATTATACAGAGAAAATGCTGGTTACTACTTGAATTAATGTCTCAGCCATGTTTTGTTTAGTTACGCCAGCTTTTTTGTTGAAATGGACCAGACATAATAGAGACTGTGTGGACTCTGCTTCTTTCCGTTATTGAGAAACTGTAGGAAATAATCACTTGCATTTGGGTAGTGACACTGATCTTCAGGATATGTTGCTCTATGAAAATGTGTAGACAGTACCTTCGGTTTTCAGAAACAAAAATAGGGCTAAATGCACCTAGCCCGTCAGATTTTATTTTTATAAAATGAGTATACAACATCTTTTTTAAAAATTTGAATTGTATAATTCCATATATTAATTGTATAATGCCATATATTAACATGATACATACAATACAATCCAAATCTTTATTACAGTCATAGACCAGCATTTAAAATCTAAAAAGCGATTTAGAAAGCTAAAAGGTATTAAAACACAAGGTGAATATAAAAGTCTATAAGAATTTAAAAGAAGCTAAAAGAATCCAAAAGAAGGGTCAGGAACATTGGGCAGGTGTGGAAGAACACAAAAGGTTGATATATAAAGGCTTTAGCTATCATTTACAGAGCACTCTGATATGTTCATTAAAACTGATTTGTGGCACAGAAATGATACGTAAAACCATTTAGCAGCCAATAGAAATGGAGCAGCAAAATGTTAAGGAGCAGATTACAGGAGCCTTGTTTGCTTGTTACCTTCAACCGTTGTTTGAACTGAGATACAGGCGAATGTGGAGTGTGCTGGTGTATGCTGCTGTGAGCACTCTGCTCCTCCTGGGCTGGGTGGAGCTGAGCCATGGTTAGTGTTATGTCTGAAAGGAAGCTTGTGGTTTGTTTCCACCAAACAAACGGTAAGTGATAAGCCAGGAGGAAACCTTGGTTGTAAGCTCAGCGTTTGGAGAGAAACAAACCTCAAGTCAATGTTTAAGCCCATGGTTTAGTTCAAAGCAGCGTAAGAGGGGAAGAGTTTGGCTTACCGGTAGTTTAACTATGGTTTAAAGTGATGTATGATGCAGGCTGGGACGCGGGTGGCACTGTGGGTTAAACCTAGTGTTTGCTGATCAGAAGGTCGGCGGTTCGAATCCCCGCGATGGGGTGAGCTCCCATTGCTCGGTCCCTGCTCCTGCCAACCTGGCAGTTCGAAAGCACGTCAAAGTGCAAGTAGATCAATAGCTACCACTGCAGCGGGAAGGTAAACAGCGTTTCCGTGCGCTGCGCTGGTTCTGCAGAAGCTGCTTAGTCATGCTGGCCACATGACCTGGAAGCTCCCTCGGCCAATAATGCGAGATGAGCATTAACCCCAGAGTCAGACACGACTGGACCTAATGGTCAGGGGTCCCTTTACCTTTATGATGCAGGCTAGAAAATAGCAGTTTGAACAGCTTCGCCAATAATTTCCTGAAAGGTTTGGTGCAACAGAAAGAAATTGGTTGAATGATAAGATCTAAAAACATTAGACATGTGCGCCAAACAAGGGAACAACTTCTAACATTGTGTATGCCATCAAATGCAAACAGTGCCCTTCAGCTCTCTATACTGGACAAACAGGCCAAACCCTACGCCAAAGGATAAATGGACATAAATCTGACATCAGGAATCACAAGACAGAGAAACCAGTAGGAGAGCACTTCAATCTCCCAGGACACTCTATACAAGATCTCAAAGTAGCTGTCTTATTGCAAAGGAATTTCAGAAATAGACTGGAAAGAGAAGTTTCTGAATTGCAACTCATTACCAGACTTAAAACCATGGAGAGACCTGGTCTGAACAAAGACATTGGATTCTTATCTCATTATACATGACAAAGCTTTTTTAACCTTCTCACCCCTTGCTTTTTCCTGTAAGACTAATTGCAGTCGTTAACAGTCGTCAACAGGTTTACCACAGCTATCAGCCTTTCACCCATTCCCACCACCCCTCTGAGTAATACCCCTCCCCACCCTCTCACTATATATCAGGGTCTGGTGACTTCTGTTTCAGTGTATCTGAAGAAGTGTGCATGCACACGAAAGCTCATACCAAGAACAAACTGAGTTGGTCTCTAAGGTGCTACTGGAAGGAATTTTTTTATTTTTTATTTTGTAGATTCTACAGTTAGGCAGGAATAATCAGACACACAACTATAGGATAGGGGACATCTGGTTTGACAGCAGTATAAATATGAGAAAAGCATCTGGGCATCCCCTTTCACCTTAGAAATGGCAGAAATGTTTATTGTGTTGTGACCAGTGTATAGTGATACATTTCCCCCTATTGTTCCAAATTTCCTAAATCAACATCTCTCTCTGGTAAGAGAAGAAATATCCAGTGATAACGCTTTTACCCAGTAGGCTGGGTATGGAAAACAATATTTATAGTATTTGTATGATGTCAACAAAGTGAATATTTTGTTTTCTTAGTCCACATTTAGCACCACTGGGCATGTAAATGTGGGAAATATTCCATTACAGTCACAGGTTTAATTTGCTTAGATTTGCTGAGTGGAGTAGCTCTCAGCTTGAGTTAAAAAAAAATTTCTCCCCTCCAAGGCTGCCTTTCAGATGGCATTTCTGTGCACAGATTAGGGCAGCTTCCAACATCCAGCAGAAGCCAGAGGAAGTCTGAGTGGGAACAGGTTTTATCCAGGGCAGCTTCTGAAACCTGAAAATATTTGAAAACACTTCTAAAAAGTGGGGAAATGGCTGTTGTTATTCTTCCATCACACCTTCCCACAATGTATTCCACTTTTGGTTCCATGTGTTGTCTTCAACTGAAATTCCAGATTCAATGTAGTAATTTAATATATCTATTTTATTAACAAGCACACACTCATACACACACCATGCCCATCAACTGAACTGATCTTTCTCAAACTGAAGAAGCGAGAGCCTTGCCCTGAAGAGTTTGTTAATTTTAAAGCTACAGCAACATATATCAGCCTGGGAGTGCTGACAAAGAAGGGAATGAAGAGGACGAATGGAAATGGGAGCATCTGCACACCAGGGGGACTTGGGGAAAGGAGGAGGAAGGAAGGGGGCTGGAGGAGATGAAGAGCGTTTGTGTGCCAAAGGGGCTGCTGAGCCACAGAGAATGGGGCTGATCTGAGTGCAAGGGAGAATGGAGAAAAGCAAGGAGGAGCGGAGACGGGAAGGGGTGCAAGGGGGGAGGCATGGTGGGAATGCAGTGGGAGGGGGGAGAGGAAGGGTTGGAAGCGAAGCAGGGGATGATAGAGGGTGGCTTCATCCCTGCACGGAAAGTGAGCCGTGTGCTTCGTAGCTTCGTTGTGCGGGAGGAAGAAGGTGCAGGAGGTGCATAAAAGGAGGGGGGCCCATTGACATGGGGGAGAAGGGGGAAAGAGGGACAAAGAGGAAGGGGGGCATGGGAAAGGATTTCATGCAAAGGAATATGTCGGAGTGTGGTGCAAGAAACCTTGGAAAAGAATGGAAGAATCTCGAAGCAAAGAGCGCCGACGTGCGCCGTGTGTTCTGAAATTGCGAAGGAACCCTTTGCAGGGACCGTGGAAGATTTGCAGGCGCCGACCTCTCTTTTCCAGAGGAGCCCCCGCCCGCCCGCCCCCCGAAAAAACACGCTCCCCTCACCGATCCCTTCCAGCATCCGAAGCAGATCTGCAGGTTCAAAGCAAGTTTGTGAGAACAAAGATTGCTGAGCAACCAGAAAGTGCGATGCTCAAAAGTTTAATTTATCCGCTCTACACTGAAATCCTGAGTAACAACTTATAAGTAGTATAGGGAGCAAGAGGAAAATATGGCAAGGGAAAAAACTGTCAGTGGCAGGCATGAGCCCAGGCAGGGTTTTTTAAGGGAGGGTGAAATACACTTGCAGTCGCCTAGTAATTTCACGCTCTTTATTGCAGCTCGTAAAATAGTGAATGATTTCCCCCCCCCCCCAGGCTTTATACACATTATTTACTCAATGGCTTCCATCTGATTGGCTGATTCTGCTTCCCTCCTTGCTACTGCAGGCCAATCCGGTTGTTGCATTCTAGGATCCTACCTGCCTATTGTTCTAGGATCCTAGCTCAGTACATAACAGAGGGGCAGGCTTTTGCTGGCGGGGGGGGGGCAGAACCTCATTTAGTTATGTATTTTTATTGATTGGGGGGCAGCTGCCCCCCCCGTCCGTCCCCCCCTTGGTGCCAGGCGATTTTAAAATATAAACCACACAGAGGCCGGGAGAACAGAGGAGCAGCGCTGTCTAGTGGTAGGAGGGGAAATGATGCAGGAAAAGAACCCAGGAAGGAAGATTCAGGTGGAGAGCCGTGTTGATCTGATATAGTCAGAATAAATAACAAGACGAAAGATGAAAAAATATTTTTTAATAATTCCAGTGGCACCTGAAAGATCAGCTAAATATAATCTTTCAAGGTATGAGCTTTCGTGTGTAATGCACACTTCGTCAGATACTCTGAAGCAGAGGTGGCTTCAATCTTATAACTGTTGATGGCAGATGGTTCCACAGGGAAGGGCAAGGGATTTTGAAAGGGATTTAAAGGGATAGATGACTAAAATTAGCTTTATAATAGTCCAGTGTCCAGATCAAGGGAAGTAATAGTACCACTCTATTCCAGACCCCACCTGGAATACTGGAATATACTCGGAGTCGAGTGTGGATTTCATGCTCTTTATTCAGCTCATAGTAGCGAGGAAAAGTGAGAGTTCCCCCAGAACATCTGCTTTATATACATTATTTATACAATGGGCCCCACGTGATTGGCTAATTCCAGGATACTTCTGTAAGCCAATCAGGTTGCGGATTCACTTCCACCTGGAGCTGGATTGGGTGGCTCCTGCAGACCAATCAACTGCTGCATTCTGGATCCTATTGTTCTAGGACCAATCAGACTGCTGCATTCTGAATCCTATTGTTTTAGGACCAATCAGACTGCTGCATTTTGGATCCTATTCAACTCAGTACATAACAAATACTGTGTCCAGTTCTGGGTGCCACAATTTAGGAAGGATGTTGACAAGCGGGAAGGTGTGCGCAGGAGGGCGATCAAGATGGTCAAGGGTCTGGAAACCAAGCCTGATGAGGAACGGTTGAGGATGTTGGGTATGTGTAGCCTGGGAAAGAGGAGACTGAGAGGAGGTAAGAGAGCCATCTTCAGATAGCTAAAAGGCTGTCACGTGGAGGAAGACTTCCAGGAGAGGTGGTGGACCTCCATGGAGGTTTTAAAGCAGAGGTTTGTGGTATGTTATGTTTCATCACTGCAGCAATGATACATTCAGATCAGCCTCTAATAATACAGTACATGCAGATCCCACTATCTGAACACAATGTATTCTCAGGAAATTGTTACCGGTAGGTAATGATTTCCATTGATTCCTATGGGAAAATTTATAATGCATTCCTGACCACAGAATTTTAACCCCAAGATGACAACAGAAACCTTGGGAAAACCCTCTGCAACCTTCAAAAAGGCAGACAAGGGAGGGGGAAAATGTTGTATTATTCATCCAATCTCTCCCCCCCCCCCTTCCTCCCCACTCTCCCTTCTGGTTTCTGGCAGATTGGCTGCTGTGGATCAGCAAGACACAAAAAGGTTGTTTAAGGCACACACAGCACAGGTCCGACTGTTTGGATATCTGAATCTGCAGTGCGTATGGCAAGGTTCCGTACATACAACAAGAGTTTGGACGGCAGGACTTGCATGTATTATGCTGGCCTTAATTATTAGTCATTCAACTAACTTGCTAGATGCTGTCTGTGGTGTTAGCCTGCAACCTTTTATTTATTTATTTATTTATTTTGTAGTTAAAAAGAACTTTATTTTCAACACAATATATTACAACACACCTTGAACATGTCCTCCCACATACATTCTAACCATACATCTTCCATTACTTACATACTCTCTTCCATTTCATACATACTCTCTTCCCTTACATACATACATTACATACAATCCATACAATATATGCAAATCTTCCAACAATTACATACATTACATACATTACATACCATATCCAATCTATACATCCTGATATATCCCTACTTACATACGCATAGATTCATTCCTTCTCCCAATCTCTCCTATTGACATGTCCTCCCCTTCTATCCCATCCTCCCTCCCTCCCCAAGCCCCCTACCTCCCCCCTACCCACCTACCTTAAAAAAGCTGACCTCCTACAGATCGTCCTCATGTAACCTCTCCACCTTATTCTTTTTTCTATCTTGCGTTTCCCTATCTCAACTGTTATTTGCTTTTCTTTCCTAACCTATTTGTTCACAAACGTTCTTCTCTAACCCTTAACATAATTTAAACTACCGGGTATATGTTTCAATCTAGACAAACCGTTATTTCCATACTAATTCCTTCACTTTTTAAATATTCCTCCACACATAGCCATTCCTCTTTAACTTTTTGTTTGTTCACATTCCTAATTGCTGCAGTCATTCTTGCTAGGTTCATATATTCCACCATCTTAACATGCCAATCATTTAATGATGGGGTCTCTTCTTCCTTCCACCGATGAGCCAGTAGAGTTCTTGCTGCCGCAGTTGCGTACACAAAAATCGTTTTCCTATTTTCAGGTAAGTTCTCAGGTATTATACTCAATAGCAGATTTTCCGGTAATTTTGTAAACGTAAATTTCAACATTTTCTTCATTTTTTCATAAATCATATTCCAATATTGCTTAATTTTAACACACCCCCACCAGCAATGCATATAATTTCCTGTATTCACTTTACATTTCCAACAATTAAGTTGCACCTTGTAGATTTTTGTTAATTTTTCAGGTGTTAGGTGCCACCTATATACCATTTTTAAGATATTTTCTTTTATGTTTGTGCATGCCGTAAGTTTCATACTCACCCTCCAGATGCTATCCCATTGTGTCCTATATATATCTTTCCCCAGATCTTGCGCCCATCTAATCATAACATTTTTAACCTCTTCTTCTTTTAATTCCCATTCTAATAAATGCTTGTAGATTTTGGCCATTGG
Organism: Darevskia mixta; assembly: GCA_034641385.1. Classification (NCBI taxonomy): domain Eukaryota; kingdom Metazoa; phylum Chordata; class Lepidosauria; order Squamata; family Lacertidae; genus Darevskia; species Darevskia mixta. The sequence goes on from JAWWNH010000130.1 coordinate 3,591,303, forward strand.
TTTATCTTTAGTTTCTAATACTAATTCTTGTAACTTTGATTTTCCCCTCTTGAATCCAATTTCTAAATGTTTAGTAAATATGCTTTGAATTTGTATGTAATTTAGCCAACTCGTGCAATACTTTTTTAACTGTTCATATGATTTTAATTGCCAATTATCATTTTCTCTAATTACTATATCTTGATAAGTTAACCATTTTTCTTCTTTCTTTTTTATTACAGATACCATTTCGAATGGTGAGGCCCACCATGGTGTTTGGGGTTCCAAAATTCCTTTAAATTCATGCCAGATTTTAAATAAAGATTTTTTTATAAATATGATCCGAGAATTCTTTGCAATTTTTATTTTCTTCCTGTATCATATACATATGCCATCCTTTCACATTTCTGAACCCTTCTAATTCTAACAGCTCCTTATCTTCTAATTTAATCCAATCTGATATCCAGCAAATCCCAGCCGCGGCGTGATATAACCTTAGGTCTGGTACCCCCCATCCTCCTCTTTCCTTTGTATCTGTTAATAATTTATACTGGATTCTGGGTCTTTTCTTTCCCCAAATAAATTTACTCAAATCCTTCCTCCACCCTTCGAAATTTTCTTTTTTGTTCACAATTGGTAGCATCTGGAAGAGGTACAATAATTTTGGAAGTACTGTCATTTTTATTGTTGCAATTCGGCCCATCAGGGAAAGGTTTAGAGACCCCCATCTTTCTAAATCTTTCTTCACCTCCTTCCACAATTTAATATAATTGTCCTCAAATAATTGTACATTTTTTTCAGAGACGATAATGCCTAAATATTTAACTTTTTTAACAATTTCCCAATCCAATTCCTTCTTTAATTTCTCTACATCCCTCTGATTCATATTTTTTATAATAATCTTTGTTTTCTTTCCATTTATTTTAAACCCCGAGATTTCTCCAAATTGTTGAATCTTGTCTTTCACCTTTTTAATTCCTTCCTTTGGTTCTTCTAATGTTAACATGATGTCGTCGGCGAACGCTCTAATCTTGTGGGATTTATTTCCCACTCTTATCCCTATTATCGAGTCATCGTGTTCTATGTCTTGTATTAAGCATTCTATAGACAAAATAAACAGTAGGGGTGACAGTGGGCATCCCTGTCTCGTACCTTTAGAGATTGTAAGTTAGCCTGCAACCTTGAGCAGATGGGGCACTTTCACACCCAAGTGTATATATGTCACTGTGATTTTCTGATTTTCAGAATCTTGAGCCTAGCTAGTGTTGTAGGAATTTCGGGGGGGGGGGGAGCTTCCCTTCAAAACACCCCAGTACGCTGTTTGGGACATGAGCAGAGAGGGGTGACTGGGACCCCAGTATGCTGTTTGAGACATGAACAGAGAGGGGTGACTGAAACCAGAATGTCTGAAAACAGCACAGAAAGACAGGCCTCACACCATTTTGACTCCTGACACCATTTTTGACTCCTAGCTGGCCAGGTATCAGATGGCCCAATTGACTTACAAAGGACAGTAGTTAGCCTGCATTTGCCCTGCCCTGCCAAGTCAGGAAACCTTTTGTTCTCCAGAAATGTTTGTCTGGGAGGGGTCAAGGAGGGATGACCAGGTGTCTCTCTGCAAGGGGGTGAGAAAACCTTTCCATTGTCTCAGAAATAAACTAATCACAATCTCAAAAGGAATGGCCAGACTGCCAGGAAAGGCAATCAGATAAGACATTATCATATGAAGTGGCAGACAGGAGGTAAACAACTAAGATTTCTGCTGGGCTGGAGACCGCCTTTTTCTATGATGTAGCTGTGATGTATCTGAGGGGTGGTCCTGGGTTACACCCCTTTTTGTGATGTATGTATGATGTATAGGGGGGTGGTCTTGAGCGGAAGGGGGGGAATTTCAAAGTCTATATAGGAGTTTGCACACCATTGTTCTGGGTCCTTTTCCTGCTCCTGTGTGAGAGGAAAGCACCCTGTTGCAACAGTGAAAATAAAGGCTTTGCTTCTCAATTTTTCTCTGGTTGGCCTCTGTTTTTACTCCTACCGATGGAGAACCTGCAGGGAACTTGCAAGGGCTCTTGTGTACCCCATAAGGGAATAAGGGCAGATTTTTCTACAACACTAGGATGCATCAATTACAGGGGGAAATAGCAAGATCCCACAGACTGCCAAGTATAGAGATACGGGTGTCTGTGTATAATCTTCAAAGACCCCCCACCCCCATCCTGATGGACAAATCACTTAACAATGTCTTGTTCTAGGGGAAGAGAGGGAGCGAAATACAGGCAGGGCAGGAAAGGAAGGTGCACCATGGATGCAGAAGGGGCCCAAAGTGGAGGTGCTGAGCCCCGAGAAAGTATTTCAGAGGAATGCCAGGAACCTGAAGATCCATAAAGGAAAGCAAAAACCCCCGCTGGACTACCGGTATATATTTAGCACTGTGGTTAATGGAGCCTGATTTTAAGCTCCAGGGTAGTTACGTATTAACAAGCTCCCTAGGGAGATTATTCTCTCTGTGAGTCCCTCTCCTACTTTCAAGGGGGAACTCGCTGACATATTGAGTGGGACTCTCTACCCACTCAGCCACTTTAATCATGTTTCACAGGACATCTAGTGCACTGGAGGTCGATAATAGACACCGAGTTCAGATTTAATCTTATAGGCACAGGATTCTGTTTGCTTCTGTGTTGTAATTAAAATATTAATTGAATTTTGATTTTGCAAGAATTTCAAAAGGAAACAAGTAAAATGCACCAGGCAGCCAATAACTTTACATGCATCTAAAAGGTCCTCATTAGCTGCTTTGAACTCACTATTACTTACTAACATGGCTGGACTAGATGATCCTCAGGGTCCCTTCCAACTCTGCGATTCTATGATTCTGTGAAAGAGGACCGCTTTAATCAGAGTCTTTTTGTAGAATATTCTCTTCTACAAAACAAGATTTTAATTCCATTAATTTTGTGGAATAGGGACTGACAGGCAGGCAGACGGCAGCAATAGTCAGAACATATTTTGGCTGGCTTTTTCAGGATGGATTCTAACTGAAGTCTGCTTGCCTTTAGCATGCCTCACAGAGGTTCTGCAAAACAGCGCAGAGAAGCCTCGACATCGCAGCTGCTTTGCTGAGATGTTTCTGACTCTGGTTTTTTTGTTAACGTTCAATGAGGGGTGGGAGGATAAGCTCCAAGCCTCATTTAAAAGTGTTTCTGCAACAAGCTGCTTTGTGCATTGACAAGAAGGGACAGGAAGGTCTGCTTCTTTCTGCCATGGCTTCTAGTACAGCCTTCCAGTTTTTCAGTCTCACTGTGCTTTTTGCACATTGCACCTCATTTTCAGTAAGTTTTGATCCAGCGACTCTCCTCCCTCTTCATTGCCTCTTTCTGTGATTGCTAAACACAATGAATAATTTTCCTTCTTTTTCAGGTCGACCGCTTACTACACGATGATGGTAAGATGCCAGAACTCATTAAGACGCTCAGAGTAAAACATTTATTATTTCATTTTCTCTTTGTATGTTGAGATAAAGGAAGTCTGAAACTTAATATTATTGCTTGTATTGATTAGATGCTGATGCTGGTGAATTGAGAAAGGACATCCCTGAAATAAATTCAGGTGGGTTGCACCGAGACAGTTACCACTTAGATAAACATACTCCCACCCCCCAAAAAACCTTTCTTTTTCAAATAAAGTGGGCTCTATGAACATTTTGGCACTTTGCTCAGCTCCTTTCTTTGGCATCAAGAACATTGCATTTTATGGTGTTGTGGGTTTGTGGTGTGCAGTTTGATGTGTGTGTTGGGGTAACACTCCCAAGACCCAAGAGCTGAAACCGTATTCTCTCCCTGCCTCCACCCCATTCCCCTTTGATAAATGTTCTTGCTAGCCAAGAGATAATTTAACTGTTCGGATAAAACTTTGAAAAGTTTACAGACTCCAAAGGGAATATTCTCAACAGAATTCAAAAAGTTTACCTAGTGGACATTTTCTTTTAGCCTCTCCTCTGAATGTGTTTCTTTTCTCCCAAGTTTAAAAAAAACTTCAAATATTTTTGAGCTTTTCAACAAAAACTGTGTCTGTGTCTGTGTGTTTCCCATGCCCCCTTCTTAAGCAAAATAAAAACAAAACAAAACCACTTACCTTTGAAAGGAAGAGTGGTACTCTGAGTAGGAAATGAAGATTATGAACACACACAGAAATGGCATTTCCAGTTAAGACTTCCTTTAGTCCTTTGGAAGGAAATGTGAAGCAGTCAGGACCTGGCAGGGAAGGTTGGCTAGGAAGGAGGAGAAGCCCTGTTAGAAGCCATACCTGGATTCAGAGCGGTGTTGCTAAATGCATCTGGCCATGTTGCAGATATTAGTTTGGTGCGCTTTGAATAGAAGTGTTAGTCATGTTGTTGGTCTTTTTAGTAAGCATATTCAAAGAGTGAACACATTACAGTGGTACCTCAGGTTAAGTACGCTTCAGGTTAAGAACGGACCTCCGGAGAGAATTAAGTACTTAACCCGAGGTACCACTGTATTTTAAATATCTGATGAATCATCCTTTGCATTTTGATTATGCCATTTTATTTTCTTCCTTCCAGCTGCTGGACTCACTCTCTTCCAGGGGGATATTGTACTGCATGTAAGTGTTGCTGTTGTTGTTTTAAGTGATACATTTTTCTTCTTATTTGTGTGCCCAAAGGTAAAGCATCTAATCTTAACCTTTCTCCATTTTCAACAGAGAAGCCGTACTGCACTCAAAGATCAGGCTTACCGATGGGAGTTCCCTATTCCATTCATTCTGGCTGACAGCCTTGGTAATGCAACCTTTGCACCTCTGACCCTGTTGGGATTCCTCTAGCTGTGCCTCCTGCATTGCACAGGGGGCTGGATTGAGGACTCTTGGGGTCCTTCCCAATGCTACAATCCTTTGATTCTATGACTCAGAAGATCCCTGTACCTGCACAAATAAATAACCCAACCTGTTAAGCAGTTCCTCTAAACAATTCCCTGCCTTTTACTTAAAGGTAATCTGATGTCCCTCTTTAAACTGCAGTAATCATGGGAACATGGGGAGCTGCCTTACATCCTAGGCCAGGGGTCGGCAACGTGCGGCCCATGGGCCCAAAGCGGCCCACAGAGGCCATTTAACCGGCCCATGAGCCGTCCCAGAACCGAGCTGCCCGCTCGGCGAGTCCCAGTGCGCTGCGCTAAACTCCAGATGTTTTGGGACTACAACTCGGGGTATCTCGAAGGGACTCACTTCCGCGGGGACTCACTTCCGCGTCGCCGGAAATCACGGGCACGCTCGCTCGTGCGCGCACGTGATCCAGCGCGATCCGGCCCACGGAGGGATCTCCGCGGGATCGATCCACCTAGGCAAGGTAAACCATGCCGATCCCTGTCCTAGGCAGATCCTGGGTCCATTGAGGGGTCCATTGAGCTCAGTATTGCACACTGACTGGCAGCAATGGCTCCCCCAGGTTTCAGGCAGTGGGCCTCATCCCCACCTGGGGATGCCACTAGGGGTTGGGCCTGGGACCTTCTGCATTCCAAGCACATGCCCTGCTACTGAGCTAGGGCCCGTCCCTCTCAGTTTTCAGAAAGATAAAGCTAGTGTAGATTTGTCCTGGTCTGGTGCATGTAATGTCTTTTGTTTGGTAGCTGAGTGATTTGTGCTCATACTGTATTGTGATGGCCAGTGGCTATAAATAAAAATGATTGATTGATTGATTGATTGACTGACTGATTGATAGTGGCAAAACTTATTTCTCATGAACTGCTTTTTTTTAAAGATCTGAATGCCAAAGGAGTAATTCTTAAAACGCTTGAAGGATTCCAGTTAAAATCCTGTGTGGATTTCAAACCATATAATGGGGAGCAGTCGTATATAATATTTCAGAAGTTAGAAGGGTAAGTAAAAACACATTGGTGCTTGGGGCTTTTCTTTTTTAATTTTTTTAAATTAAAAACACATTTATTCAAAGGTTGCACTTCAGCGTGTTCTTCCACTGCCATAAGACCACAGAATGATCTCCTTATTTTCCACAGACATTTAGGTAAGGGGCAGTGAATCAAATTGTTCCAGTTTCTTCCAAAGAGATGGACGCTTATGAAATCTTGGCTGTGAATCATTGCTAAAGTTCTCTCCTGTTTGGACGATCTTGTAGAGATAGGCAACCTGTGAATTTCATTTTCTCTCAATTCACCTAACTTCAGCAGCTGGGTTGTTTGTTTGTTAAAGTTGCATGAAAATTTGTACACTTTTTGTATGTAACTTTGTCCAATAGAGGCACTTTTGCAAGCAGCTCCCCCCAGCCCCCACTATAAAGCTGTTTTAATGATATTTTCACCCGTCTTTGCTTTTTTGTGTGCTCTTCCTCCTAATACACAAAAGCATTTTCTGTCTGGCAAAGGGCATCACAAAATTTGGAGAAGTGCGAAATCTGAAAGGCAGCTGTGCTTTGGTTGCAAATGCTGGCTTGACCCCTGAGATGCTGCACCAGAACCCCTCTTCCTTTACTTGCTTCCCCCTTCCTGAACCTGGTTTGGCCCTCCCTCCTCTGCCTCTAGCCTTGTGTGGAATGAAGATTCCCTGGTGTCCCATCACCATTCTAGTTGTGCAGATAAGGTGAATGTGTTGGTGGGTGGGGTGGATCTTGTGTGCTCACAACCTCGTGGAAAAAGAAAAGTGGAGAGGAACGATCAAAGGACAGAGGCAGAAGGAGGGCCAGGGAGTGAGTTTGCAGAGGACATTAAGAGGACTCTCCAGCCCTTCAGATACTCTGCTATGAAGGGGACGTGCGGATTGTGGGAGGAAGTGTGGTCCAGAGGAAAAAGGAACATGGGAAGAGTCTGGCTGCTGGATCCGGCCCAACAGGGCTCTGCCTGTCAGAGATTATTCAGCTACCACATCTGTATTGCAGGGGGTTGGTCTAGATGACCCTGGGACCCATGCCCTGCTCTACAATTCTATGATTCAACAAAGCCAGATGACAGGAGCTGGCCTTGATACAACCCATCACTATTTGTTTTGTTTTGTCTTAAAAAAAACCCACCTGTATTTTACATGCAATTTGGCCCTATGAATGCTGAATACAAAAAGAAGAGGGAATGGAAAGGCAAAGGAATAATTAAAATTAATTTAGAAGGTGTAGTCAAAAGTAGTTACAAATTGTTGTTGGTTTCCATGTATAGAGAGTGCTGTCCAAAATGAAAAGCTGAAAGTTTATCCCTGTCAAGAACCTTTACTTTTCATTTGTGTTTTTCAGATGTTGGTCTAAAATTGGAGATGTAAAGGGAGGCCAAAACGTTTCTGTTGGTGCAGGATGTGACACCAAAGGCATCATAGCTCATGAGATCTCACATGCTTTGGGACGCATCCATGAGCAGACACGGGCCGACCGAGATGATTATGTCAAGATATGGTGGGATCATGTGCGCCCAGGTTGGTGTTCAGGCCCTTGAAATGAATTGAGATATGGACATTGCAGCTTCCTAAGTTCCTCCTGCAGATGCCAGGTGAAATGAGGACAGATGGGTGGTTGATTTCACCTCTGGTGCGATATATTGTTCCTCTGCATTGTACGAAACTCCAAACATTCATTCAAGAGAATATACATATGCATGCTCAGCAGTTAGAACAGGCATAGGCAACCTCGGCCCTCCAGATGTTTTGGGACTACAACTCCCATCATCCCTGACCACTGGTCCTGTTAGCTAGGGGTCATGGGAGTTGTAGTCCCAAAACATCTGGAGGGCCGAGTTTGGGGGTGCCTGAGTTAGAACAATTGAAATGTTTTATTGTCAAGAATTTTGAAGCTACTGAAATGGCTTTACAATTGTCTATCTTCTTAAGTGGTATTATTATTATTATTACTACTACTACCCAGAATGGGTTACAACAATGTAAAAATACAATATTAAATATTTTGTAAATGCCTTAAATTTCATATATTCCTAAATATGCTGTAATATTGACACATTATATACCCACAGAACCAGGGTTTCTACTAAGCGTAACTCAACAGACAATCCCAATTCTGATTATTATATATGTATGATGCACATGTTTTCAATAACTAATTTGTTACCTTCGTGGTCAATTTTTTTTAAAAGTTTAGTCATTAGCCATAAACAACCACCAAAAATTAAATTAAAAACAAAATTGAATGGCCCTGGGATCTTCAGATGAAGAGTGGTATACTATTATTATTATTATTATTATTATTATTATTATTATTATTATTATTATTAGCATTAAGAACAGCCTGACATTTGCAACACAATTAATCCCATTTAGCTGAATTAAAGTACATTCATGCCTTGGCTAGTGACAATTAAAATGACAACTTTTAATTATCCTGGAATCATTATTGAAAAGTAAGTGATCCATATTTTTAATTCCTGGCTATTGGCCACCATGGGAGTTGTAGCCCCACAGCAGCTGGAGGGCACCATGTTGGCTGCCCCTGTTTTAAAGTATTGTTTATTCTCACCTTTTCCCCTGCCAGGACTCAAGGTGGCTTACAGCTAAAATTGTGTCACAGATAGCTCAGTTCTGCCCTCCCCCCCCCAATAAATCTTGACTTCGCCCATGCCTCTACCTGAATAGACAGGCATTTAAACCTGGTTTGTATTTGAGCAAGGTGTGCAAGGGACCATACTTTATAGATCAAAATGAAGGCTCGTTTTCTCCTGCTCTGGAGGGTAGGACCCAAAACAATGGCTTCCAGTTACAAGGAAGGAGATTCTGACTAAATATCCGGAAGAGCTGTTGGACAGGGGGAGATTGTGGACTCTTGTTCCTTGGAGACTTTTAAGCAGAGGTTGGATCTGTCAGGGATGCTGAGCTGAGACTCCTGCATTTCTGGAGGTTGGACTAGATGACCCTCAAGGTCCCTTCCAACTCTACTGTTTTATGATTCTATAAGAACTGGACTCAAATATTCATGGGGGCAGGGTAAAATGTCTCGTCCCCTGACAATGGAATTGATCTTTGGGGAGTCAAAATTCTCAGACCTTTTGAGCATGCCCAGTGGTGGGAGGGTCTTTCTAAATTGCCCAAGAGTTTGGTTGTTCTTGGCAATGAACGTTCAGTTACAAGCGGCCCTGGACTGCTGAAGGGAGCCAAGATTGTAACTGAATGTTCATTGCCACAAACAACCAAACTCTTGGGCAATTTAGAAAGAAGATTTGGGAAACCCCTAAACCTTGGTAAAAATATAGGCTGGTATGTATTAGATTCCTGCTTATAGGTTTTTTCTTGTAAAAGCCATGTGCACTTTTTTAAACATTCTGGTGTGACATTTTCATGCATATTCCTCTGCAGTTGAAAAACTGCTTTCTCGTAAGAGGTAACAGCAGTGAGTTGATGGTTGATGAGAGATTTGAAACTGCGAACTCTAGCAGCATAGTTCATGCTCTTAACTAGCACACATTAGTTGAGGTCATAATTTTTCTACAGATATTTGTTCAGAGGGTGACCTCCCCCCCAAGTCATCTTATGAGTCAAAGGTGGCAGCCATGGCCCTGATGAAATCATGGCGTCCAGTTCCATAATCAAGTCACTTGGCAGAGTGTGGATTGCAAGCCCTTGGCAAGCACTTCCAGAAAGTAACTGTGTGTTGTTTATTCTGCATGCAGATCAAAAGTACAACTTTAAGAAAAGGGATGATGACGATATCACAGACTTGAATACTCCTTATGATTACGAGTCCATCATGCACTATGGCCCATCTTCATTTAGTAAAAATGAAAGCTTAAAAACAATTACTACGAAAATACCAGAATTTAATAACATTATTGGCCAACGCGTGGATTTCAGCGCTTCTGACCTGGAAAGGCTCAATCAAATGTACAACTGCAGTAAGTCATGATGAGACAGTGAAGTTGAATTTGCAGAGTGAAACTGAGTACATTGCCTTTGAATAAAACTGATTAAATGACTTTGTTAAATGGAAATGGGAAAGGTGCTTCTCTTTAGTTTTTAAATATTTCTTTCTGTATTTTTACTCTCCCCTCCCTCCTGCCCCAGCGAGAACTGTCACCCTTTTGGACCAATGTGATTTTGAGTCAGCTGATATATGTGGCCTGGTTGAGAAAACCAGTGGAGAGGCCAACTGGATCCGTAAGAAGAGCAGCCACCGAGAACAAGACCATACCCTCTCTGGACGCTGCAAAGGTAAACTGGGGATAATCCCATCCTTCTTTTATGGGACCATTTATGTGCTCCTTGATTTGATCACTGTGTTATCTCCTTCCGTCACAACTCTTGGCCTTGCCATTTTCCCGAGCTTCCAATCATCAGGGCCCAAAGTGAAGTGGAAGACTTGCCAAATGAGTCTTTAATCCGGACAGCGGTTCCGGTAGTTACATTTTATACTTCTAAGTATAGTCTGAGAGTAGTCAATTAAAGTGTGCAAAACTAACGTAAGGAGCATTTGCAACAGAAGCAATTGCTTGCAGCTCTGCACTTCTATGATCCTAGATTTGTTGTGTTCATCATTCAAGCGAAAAGGAATTGAACGAGGCCACTTAAGGAGCTAGAATCCTGCAGCTTTAATGCAGAGTCTCCCTGTGAAGTTTTTGTGGTGTTGGAGAAGGACCACATTTGTGTCAGCGGCAGAGTGTCCTGTTCAACCCCAAGTGAAAGAATTGGACTTCTTGATGCCAGATTTGCATCAATTTATTGTTTTGAATAGAATCTGTGTGCAAAAGAATAAAAGGACATAAACCTGGCTCCACAAAGGAGACACCAGGGAGAGAACAGTCTTGCAGGAGGACTCCATTCTGGGTGACCCCAGTGCTGCACCTGATGATACTGGGAGAAGGGAATATGGGGAAGCCTCCTGACGGCTCTTGATCCGCCTCCTCCATTTGATAGAATTCACTGAACTTCAGATCTGTGGGGCTACTTCCACTTCCGGAGCCTAGCCAGAGGCTTAAGCCCTGCCAGTGGTGAGGTGGGGGTGTTGGCCTTTACTCACCTGTCTCCCAGTTCGCCCCCCTCACATTGCAGCCAGTAGGGCAGAACTGACCACGTCTGCTTGAGGGTTGTCATAGTTGAGGGACCATTTAGCAGGGGTGGCTGGGGGACGAGGATTCTGTAGATCCTCTACTATTCCTCAACACACACAAGCACCCCCCCCCAACCTGACCTGTTTGGTTCCCACTGGCCAAGTCACTGCCCTTTTGTCCCATCCAACAGCCTGTGGGTGGCTTTAGGGCTGCAGCCTTCATTGCATACAATTTAAGAAGAAGGGAAAAACACAGAACTTGCAAATATTTGTTGCATTCCTTTTGATAGTTAACTGAAGTGAATGAGGGTCTTGGAAGCCTTAGTTTGGTAAGAGGAATCTAACAGAGACCGTTAGCCCCTCGAAGAGCCTAGTACCCAGGACTCTTAGGAAAGCCAATGACTGCTCGGCCATTTTAATACCATGAAGCAGATATGCCCCTAAGTGCTCAGTTTTTTCAAATTTTTGGAACCCAGCTATAATAAAATTCTCAGTATTTGTAAGTGATAAAAAATTACAGACATTGTGATTCAGGTACAGAGCTCATTCGGTAGAGCAGGAGACTCTTAATCTCAGGGTCTCTGGTTCAAGCCCTACATTGGGCAAAAGATTCCTGTATTGCAGGGGGTTGGACTAGATGATCTTTGTGGTCCCTTCCAGTTCTATGCTTCTAAGAGGTGCCATATGCATGATACGCCTTCAGTAGCGCTAGCTTCTTTTCCACAGAAGCAGGCTATTTCATGTACTTTAACACCAGTTTGGGGAAGAGAGGCGAAACAGCGATCCTACAATCCCGCATTCTGTACCCAAGGAAGAGAAACCAGTGTCTCCAGTTCTTCTTCAAAATGACAGGAAGCCTCTGGGACAAGCTTTTCATCCAGGTGGTCAAGGATGACGGCACCGGAATAGTCCGCAGGCTGGTTAAAGTCCAAACATTTCAAGGTAATGTTGAAAACCAGTAAAAGATTTTTGGAGTGTTCTTGGCATACAGTGGTACCTTGGTTAAGAACTTAATTCGTTCCTGAGGTCCATTCTTAACCTGAAACGGTTCTTAACCTGAGGCGTGCTTTCGCTAATGGGGCCTCCCGCTGCCACTGCGCCGCTGGGGTGCGATTTCCGTTCTTTTCCTGGGGCAAAGTTCTTAACCTGGAGCAAGCTCTTCCTGGTTAGCGGAGTTTGTAACCTGAAGCGTCTGTAACCTGAGGTACCACTGTACCTTGTTTTAAGACCACAGCAAGATTTTATATCCTTTTGGCAGTGACTGCAATGGCCAAGGACTTTAGTGGGCATATATTTGGAGCAGATTCTCACTCACGAATAACTCCTGCACAGGAAAAAGATGTAGGAAAGATGAGCAACATCCTTTCTGAAGACTGTGCAAGTCTTTCCAGGGTTCTAAAATGCACAGACCCACCTTCCATTTGACCACAGAGGCAAGTGCTGCTTCTCCCTGCTGTCCCCTCATCAGTTTACTGCCTCTGTTCGTGGCATCTGAAGAGAACTAACATGTGTGAATTATTCTAGGTTAATACAGCATTACTAAGATCTGCAGTCAAGCAGCTAGAGGTTCCGGGTTAGAATGGCAATTTTGCTATCAGCAGATACAACAGGTTTTAGGGATAAATGATTCAGATAATTCCTGGTTCATTCCACTTCTGCATATTTTGGGGGGTGGGAGTCTATTTTGTCCAATTTCAGCAATAATGTGCAGGTGTTTAGTTTTTGTTTTTTTAGGAAGAATTCCACACAGAACTCTGATATGAGCGCCAACATGGTCATCCTTTTCATATGCCAACACAGAAGTCACAGTGTCTGTCTTTACTTCCCATAGGAGACAGCGACCATAACTGGAAAATTGCCCATGTGCCTCTGAAAAATAAAAAAAAGTTCAGGTATCTCTTCCATGGCCTAAAAGGCAATCCCGATAACTCATCTGGAGGAATTTACATTGATGACCTCACCCTGAGTGAAGCGCAGTGCCCCGGTGCTGTCTGGCTTATTCGCAACTTCTCTCATCTTCTTAGAACTGCCCCCGAAGGCTATTCCATGCTCAGCCCCCGGTTTTATAGCTCTGAAGGCTATGGTTATGGCATAACGTTGTATCCCAGAGGCCAGAGTGATGCTGGTTCGACAAACTACACACGGATTTCCTTTCACCTGGCCAGTGGAGAAAACGATGGTGTCCTCGAGTGGCCAGCTCTGAACAGGCAGGTGACCATCAAGGTGCTAGACCAGCATACCAATATCAAGGAAAGGAGGTCCATCGAAAGGAGTTTCACAACAGATGAATCACAGGTTCTGCCAGGTAGGTAGCTTCTGCCTGAGAAGGCAAGAGGGCAGGGACAGGTTCAATGTTTTTGCTTCCCTGAGATGCTGGAATGCAAAATGCCAGAGCTTTTGCTCAAGATTACAAGCAAATGTCACAGAAGATGCTGAGAGTAAAATTCTTTATTTGTGTGTTAATTCATCAAAGGACAAATTTGCCTATTAACAATCCAGGGATACAGGGAATGAAGCATAAACTGTGGATAAAAAAAACCCTCACAGAAACAAATCTTTGGTGTAAAATGCTTCCTCTAAGGCACATTGACACATAGTATTGATACTAATACTATGACATTTGAAGGACATAAAGCAACTGAGAGCAATATTGCAAATCAAAGGAGGGAGCTGCTGTTCTTCCTCCCTCTTGTCACTCTTGACATGCTCTGAGGGCATTTACAAATCAGTACCCTGACAAAATCCATCTATTTAGTAGGAAGTTGAAAAGTGTCCCCAGATTTATTGGAAAAAAATCTGGTAACCTTAGGGTATGAGCCTGCGAAGATGGGAATGTAGGGCAGCTCTGCTTTGAAAAACTGTCAGTGGTTGCCACACGTTTCCTTTTGAAAGTGAGCTGGCTTCTGGTGTCCAACGGAAGGCCCACCAAATTTCTGGTGTCATGGGGACTCGTGGCAAGGCCTCAAGTATCCAGGACCCAGATTACTTTTGGGTCAAAGCCAGTACTTCCAAGTCAGCCTAGAATCTAAACTGCAATCCTTGCAGCTCCTTGCAGAGAGGATCATATGGTCTCTCAGACCAGTGTCTGCTGGCCGTCGGGCTGATGCCTCCTGGACCGACTGAAGTTTCTGAATGCTCTTCAAGGGCAGCCCTGCACAGGCAAGTGCAGTAGTCCAAAGTAGGGTATGTGCACATTGGCAGCTTAAAAGGCAGCGGTTGCTTTCCCCACTGGGTTTCAAGTCACATTTGATAGGAAGCCTCCGAGGGAGCGAGGAGGCCGGAAAGTCTGGGGAGGGTGAGTTCCCGTGGCTCCTGCACAACCATCATGACTATAGTCAGTAACAGGATTACCGACTTAATTTAGAATGTGTGTACAGAGAGCAAACAATGTTACTGCATAATTTGTACTATTTCGTAGAAAAAAACGATTCTTCCCGATGGGGAAATCCTTCTGTTCTGGGAAAATTTGATACTTCATGCAAATGCAGCCGGGGCAGAGATCGAGGATGGAGCAAATTTGTGTCCCATGCACGGCTAAGAAGAAGGAATTATCTGAAAAATGATGATCTTATTATCTTTGCAGAGTTTGAAGGTATGGAAACAGACTCTATTAGAAGATGGAAAGCAGAGTCTTTTCAGTTTTGACTTATTAAAAACAAAGAACAGAAAGTTATTCTTTCTTAAGTAAGGAAAAGGAAATAATAGTAAAAGTATTGTTGGGGCTCCATTTGAGCTAAGATTCAACAGAACCTAGTTTTCAGTTCCTGGGATAGTAATAGTAAAAAAGTGTTAGTGAACAGGTACATAATGTTTTTCATTCATCACTGAGTAGCCACACATCTGGGATTAGCAGAAAGAACCTCCAGGGGGTATGAATTTCAGGTAGCTCCATACAAGTCTCATTTTTAGAAATTAAGCAATGTGCACTACTGTTCTCATTTACCGTATATACATAAATGTTTATCCAATAGAGTGTGCATTATATATAACAAATGGCTCCAGCTTCTCAATATGTTTGGGTTTCTCTCCATCCACCCTCCGCAACTGAGGATTCTTACAAACAGCCACCTAGTATTTTGTGAGAAAATTACGATTGTGTATAAAGGTTATTTACTTCTTTTTAGTGCAACATTTGACAAAGACATTTAATTTGAGTCTGCATTGCTCAGCCTAGTTACAATGTTCATTTCATTTTAACCTAACCTATGCGTGCTGGCTTTGTGCTGCTGCTTTAAATAAAATTAAATAAATTAGTAGGTGTAAGTTTTCATTTAAATTTTGGTTGAAAGATATGTGCCACGTTTGTTTGGACCAGTCCTTTCTCTCTTTCTGAGTAAGATTTAACACATCTCAAGAAGACAGAACACATTTTCCCAGAAATATGGCCTGTGGATAAGAATGACTCCCTGGAACGGAAAAAAAGATCAACCTCTCTGGAAGACTGGCAGTCCTACCTGAGAGAACAGTGTGACCCAAATCCGTGCCAAAATGATGGCATTTGTGTAAAACGAAAAGGAAAAACAAGCTGCAGGTATCCTATGCTTTCATGACATTTTTTTCTTTCTCATTTATGTGCCACATGATTAGATCACAACAACAACAACAACAACTTCATAGGTAGACTCCACCGTGGGAACAGGGCTGGGGCAGGAGAGTGCTAGAGTCCTGTCTACTCAAGTTGCATAGGGCCAATTCCAATCTGTTACCTCCGAGGATGTTGACAGGCTGCTTGGACGAGTGAAACTGATCACCTGTCTCCTTGATCCTTGCCCATCCTGGCTAATAAAAGCAAGCCAGGAGGGGCTGGGCGATGGGCTCTGCGGGGTGATGAATTCTTCCCTCTGTGAGGGAGCATTCCCAGACCCGCTGAAAGAGGCGGTCATTAAACCGCTTCTTAAAAAAACATCTTTAGACCCAGCCAATATGGCCAACTATCGCCCAGTCTCAAATCTACCATTCTTGGGCAAGGTGATTGAGCAGGTGGTTGCTGAACAACTCCAGGCATGCCTGGAGGATGCAGACCATTTGGATCCCTTCCAATCAGGATTCAGGCCTCACAATGGGACTGAAACTGCCTTGGTTGCACTGGTTGATGATATCCGGCGGGCTAGGGACAAAGGTGAGAGCTGTTTCCTAGTTCTGGATCTCTCAGCGGCCTTTGACACCATCGACCATAACATCCTTCTGGACCGTCTAGAGGAGCTGGGAGCTGGGGGCACTGTTATACAGTGGTTCCGCTCCTTCCTCCTGGGCCGTGTTCAGAAAGTGGTGGTGGGGGATGAGTGTTCAGACCCCTGGGCTCTCACATGTGGGGTGCCTCAGGGTTCCGTCCTCTCCCCCATGCTTTTTAACATCTATATGAAGCCACTGGCAGAGATCATCAGGGGGTTTGGGCTGGGTGTTCATCAGTATGCGGATGATACCCAGCTCTACCTCTCTTTCAAATCAGAACCAGTGAAGGCGGTGAAGGTCCTGTGTGAGTGTCTGGAGGTGGTTGGAGGATGGATGGCGGCTAACAGATTGAGGTTGAATCCTGACAAGACAGAAGTACTGTTTTTGGGGGACAGGGTGCGGGCGGGTGTGGGGGATTCCCTGGTCCTGAATGGGGTAATTGTGCCCCTGAAGGACCAGGTGTGCAGCCTGGGAGTCATTTTGGATTTACAGTTGTCCATAGAGACGCAGGTCAATTCTGTGTCCAGGGCAGCTGTATACCAGCTCCATCTGGTACGCAGGCTGAGACCCTCCCTGCCTGCAGACTGTCTCGCCAGAGTGGTGCATGCTCTGGTTATCTCCTGCTTGGACTACTGCAACGTGCTCTATGTGGGGCTACCTTTGAAGGTGACCCAGAAACTATAACTAATCCAGAATGCGGCAGCTAGACTGGTAACTGGGAGCGGCCACCGAGACCATATAACACCAGTCCTGTAAGACCTACATTGGCTTCCAGTACGTTTCTGAGCACAATTCAAAGGGTTGGTGCTGACCTTTAAAGCCCTAAACGGCTTCAGCCCAGTATACCTGAAGGAGCGTCTCCACCCCCATCAATCATTGAGATCCAGCGCTGAGGGCCTTCTGGCGGTTCCCTCACTGCGAAAAGTGAGGTTACAGGGAACCAGGCAGAGGGCCTTCTCAGTAGCGGCACCCTCCCTGTAGAACGCCCCCCATCAGATGTCAAGGAAATAAACAACTTCCTGACTTTCAGAAGACATCTGAAGGCAGCCCTGTTTAGGGAAGTTTTTAATGTTTGATATTTTATTGTGTTTTTAATATTCTGTTGGGAGCTGCCCAGAGTGACTGGGGAAACCCAGCCAGGTGGACAGGGTATAAATATCATCATCATCATCATCATGTTTTGCCTTTACTTTTCTTGCAAAAATTCCAGTCCGTTGATGTTATATAATAATAATAATAATAATAATAAAAATAATAATAATAATAATTTATTATTTATACCCCGCCCATCTGGCTGGGTTTCCCCAGCCACTCTGGGCGGCTTTCAACAGAGCATTAAAATACAATAATCTATAAAACATTAAAAGCCTCCCTAAACAGGGCTGCCTTCAGATGTCTTCTAAAGGTCTGGTAGTTGTTGTTTTCTTTGACATCTGAAGGGAGGGCGTTCCACAGGGCGGGCGCCACTACCGAGAAGGCCCTCTGCCTGGTTCCCTGTAACTTGGCTTCACGCAGCGAGGGAACTGCCAGAAGGCCCTCGGCACTGGACCTGTGTCCGGGCTGACCGATGGGGGTGGAGACGCTCCTTCAGGTATACAGGACCGAAGCCATTTAGGGCTTTAAAGGTCAGCACCAACACTTTGAATTGTGCTCGGAAACGTACTGGGAGCCAGTGTAGGTCTTTCAAGACCGGTGTTATGTGGTCTCCGCGGCCGCTCCCAGTCACCAGTCTAGCTGCCGCATTCTGGATTAGTTGTAGTTTCCGGGTCACCTTCAAAGGTAGCCCCACGTAGAGCGCATTGCAGTAGTCCAAGCGAGAGATAACTAGAGCATGCACCACTCTGGCGAGACAGTCTGCGGGCAAGTAGGGTCTCAGCCTGCGTACCAGATGGAGCTGGTAGACAGCTGCCCTGGATACAGAATTAATCTGTGCCTCCATGGACAGCTGTGAGTCCAAAATGACTCCCAGGCTGCGCACCTGGTCCTTCAGGGGCACAGTTACTCCATTCAGGACCAGGGAGTCCTCCACACCTGCCCGCCTCCTGTCCCCCCAAAACAGCACTTCTGTCTTGTCAGGATTCAACCTCAATCTGTTAACCACCATCCATCCTCCAACCGCCTCCAGACACTCACACAGGACCTTCACCGCCTTCACCTTTCTTCAGCTGAGGGCTGCACTGAGCCATAGTCCTCTCTCCAAGAGCTGCATGTCAA
The DNA here is from genome assembly GCA_034641385.1 of Darevskia mixta. NCBI lineage: Eukaryota > Metazoa > Chordata > Lepidosauria > Squamata > Lacertidae > Darevskia > Darevskia mixta. The sequence goes on from JAWWNH010000130.1 coordinate 3,609,664, forward strand.
GTGGGCATAGCCAAAGTATAAAAGTGAGCATGGCCAAAATAAATTTTATTTATTTATTAGACAAATTTGGGCACAAAAGCCATTTGTACTGCAGCAGGGGACGCATGGTCAGTAAAAAGCAACAATTATTTTTCTTTTTTAATATTTTTTTATTAAGGAACGAAGGAAGAGTTCCAAAACACCTTTTAGTATCACAAAGGGGATCTATTGGATCAGTCTGTTAAAAACAGAATTGCAGGGACCATGGTGTGGCACATAAAACCTTGTGGCATCACAGAAGCAGTCAATAATTTAAGGGGGTTTCTTAATTGCAAATTTATGGGGTCTTTGCAAACACACAAAAAGCCTTGGCGGGGGCTCAGATACAGCCCATGGGGTGCCAGTTAGCCACCCCCCTCTATGCTCAGTGTGTGCTTTAGAAGCATAGATACAGCTTTCTCCATGAAGCAATGTCAGCAGAAGCTACACCTGTTGAATTTTCTCCTACCTGAGATCTACGGATGAAGAGCGGTATATAAATTTAATAAATAATAACAGTAATAAATACCATGCAGCTATTAAATGCCCCAGACCACCCCCCCTTCAGGCTCTTTATTTAGCATTTGCCTCTGTCCCTAAAATCTTGGCAGTCTTTGAAGCAGGCCAACATAGGCAATGGCAGTCTGGTTGCTCTGAACATGGAGACATGCTCATATTGGGATTATGGTGGTGACACATTTTCTGGGCTGGGCTGGGCTTTAAGACTAATAAGGGGCAGGGAGGCTAACCTTTCCTTGAGGCAGCGCAGCAGCGCCAAACTACCTTCCACTGGGAATTCCTGAGCTCACATCAATGTTGTCCCTGAACAGTCTTCAAAGAAGCCTCCTGATTACGCTGTTCATTTGCATTTCGGCTGCTCTAAATTGTCATGGGGAGAAAATCCAAGCTCCAAAATGGACATTTCCCCTTCTTCTTTTTACAGGTGTGCTACAAACTACCTCTTCTTCTACACAGGAGTGAGATGCCAGGTGACACGTGTCCATTGGAACAGCCTTGGTCTGTTAGCTGCTGGAGCTATAGCACTAACCATAGTTATGGTTTCCTTATTAGTTAGGCAATAGTCTTCCTTTTTTCCAGAGAGTGGTTTTACAGTGATTTTAGACTTTCTGTGAATTTTGTTGTAATTCCAATTCACCTGGACTCGATCATTTAAGTTATGTGAAAGTGATAACACGATAACCTCCTGTCACCTCAGTCATGTGCTCCAAAACTGGAGGCCAAACAGGGAGGTGATAGAAGGTCCCGACTCCTTGTTTTGGTTTACCTTGACATAACAGATAACTGCCCTTAGAATCTCAATGCAGTATGAAACATGACTACGGCCTCTGTTGGAGCTCTCTTGATTTCATTGTGCAAGCAGAGTCTGTGGAGATGCGAGACAGATATTATGTGCCTGGTTTAGAAGCCAGAGGAGACCTCTCCAAAGTTGGCTTTGCATTCTTAGAGCGTTTGCACTGCACAGTTCTATTCCAGGCCTAGGAATTTTGCAGTATCCTTTCTCCTTTCCTCCTAAAATGCTTTGCTGTTGATTTTTATGGGTGTATAGTCCTCAACACCAAAGACAATGGGGAAAGGTTACTTGTGAATTACTGTTAACTCCAGATTAAAGTTGTGACACAATGTGTGGTACAATACAGGTAGATAGCCGTGTTGGTCTGTCATAGTCAAAAAAAAAATTAAAAAAAATCCTTCCAGTAGCACCTTAGAGACCAACTAAGTTTGTTCTTGGTATGAGCTTTCATGTGCATCTGAAGAAGTGTGCATGCACACGAAAGCTCATACCAAGAACAAACTTAGTTGGTCTCTAAGGTGCTACTGGAAGGATTTTTTTTTATTTTGTGGTACAATAGTTATCTATAGAATGCCAAAGGAATGAAATTGAGTTTCAAACTGAGTACTAGGGATGAAAAAGGGGCCTAGCTCAGCGGTAGAACATCTGCTCTGAATGTAGAAGGCTTCATCACCACAGCATCTCTAAGTAGAGCAAGGTGAGACCCTTGCCTGAAACCCTGGAGAGCCGCTGCTGGTCCATGTGGACGGCACTGGGCAGTACGGACTAGTGGTCTGACTCATTAGAAGGCAGCTTCCTATCATTACAGAAATGGATTCATAAGTTAACCTTTACTTTTTTAGGTTTTCATCCTTTAAAAAGCTTGTTTTGTTTCTGGTTTAGTTTGCTTAAAAACACTCTCTCTGCTTCTCAAAATAAGGCCTCTTCTCAAACCTTAACCTTTGTGACGTGGGTGTGACCCACTTAGAAATAAGCTGCCTGAGAAGCTGTGGTGGAGGCCCTGGACGTTCTGGCGTGAGAAAAGTTCACCAGGAGGTAGAAGTCACACAGTGTTTCCAGTACGCCTCCAGTTTGGACCAGGAATAGAGAGTAGAATAATAATGTTTTCTGGACTCCTACTCCGCCTTGTCTAGCGCCAGTTAAGAGCCGTCTCTGAATTTATCTGTGGAACTGACTGTTCTGGCATGTAGAACGGAACCATCTGAAGCAACTTCTCCTGTGAACTGCGTACCTCAGGGGGAAACTGCTGGCATGAAACAAAAGCTGGCAAGTAGTACTTCAGCAACTATCTATAGTTGCTGTTTTAAAAGAAGGTGTTTGTTTAAACACGGTGCAAGCACCTTTTATTAAGTATGACCATAAATAAATATATATTTACATGTTTACAGAAAAGTTAGAAATTTCCCCTTCATTTTAGTAAAGCAAGGTGTATAACTGGAAATTGTTCTCTACTATGAAAGTAAAGTGCTTTGTAGAGGGCAGTTTACACAACTGACATGACAGTCCTATTACTCTTTCTTAAGCAGAAGTCCTACTTCATTCAACTTCACGCAGGACAGTGTAGCCTTGTCTCCTGGTGTCCCGTCGGCCCTTGTGGGGCCACAGGAATCCCCTCCCTCGCCCCTTCAAGGCCTCCTGCCCACCTGCTAGGCTTTGCTCGGCCTTAGGCTGCTCCTGGAAGCAGAGCCCCCCAGCGGCCTGCAGCCTTGGGGCAGTGCCAGGTGGGAGTGGAGAGAGAGGAGAGGAGCTGGGGAGGGGAAGAGGGGAAGCCAGAGCCCAGGGAGAATTTCTTTTCCATAAAATGCCACTGCGGGGGGCTCTACACTGAGTGGTGGTGGGTGCTTAATGGTAGTGCAAATGACAATCCCGACTGAGACTCCAATAGGGAGCAAAAGGTGAAAACACATTATGCCCCACATACGAGGGTCCTGATGCAGATCAACCCCTTGGGGCTGCCATTTAGTGTTGAAAACAGCCCAATTCATTTCAGTCAGAACATGTTTCGCATTTTGCAATTGGCTGTTGCAATGCAAATTGCTGGGGTTTGTCTGTGGTGTGTCCGTGTTTGTACATGCGTATCTGAACATCAGTTTTCTTCCAGTGAAGTTGGTATTTTATTGTGCTTTGTGAGAACAAATGCATTGTTTGGCTCAAACTTAACTGTGTTAGCTTCTTGAGCAACTTACTTGTGCTTTGTACTAGCAAGGCCCTCACAACCACCATTTTGTAGGAGGGCCCACAACAGTTTTTCTGATTTTCCAGATGTGCCTATACGTATGAAAAGTTTGGGCAGTCCTGCTTCAAACATTGCAAAAAGCACAAAAAACAAACCCACCCAGAAATGCTACAATCCAGCAAGGAACTCGTTTGAGGTGCCTGGATACCTGCTTGGCTGTGTTGTATCTCTCACTCTGCCCTGAAAGCCAGAGTGCCCAGTTGCTCTGCACATCTACTGGTCCCATGACTACAACACGACCATGGACTGAAGGATTAGCGGGACTCTGGCACAAGATGGCATTCAGCTTCTTACGGCACTGGGACCCGCGTCACTGAATTTCCTCTAGCATCAAGCAGATATTATAATTAACTTTCCAGACAGTACATGGTATACCGAAGAAATATTATGTTACAGTTCTTTACAGCCTATACAAAGTCCATGCTTCCATCATTCGCCAATTATTTCCATGCTTATTGCAGCATCAGGTCTTCCAAGCTTCTCAGTTTAGCAAAGAATATGCCTTTGAAGTGCTTTCAGAAGCTGAAGAAGATGCTGGTCCTGTAGAAGAGACTTGATATTTTCCTGCAGCACACAAAGGCAAAATAATGTTCAAAAAATGCTGTTTCCTTATTGGGCATGTAAAGCACACCCACCAACCCCTGCTCTGCCTCTGCCAATATGGCTAGCTGTCGCCAGAAAGTGCTCTTCTTGCTTGTTTAAGAGAACAACAGCATGAAGTTAAACATTAAAGTTTGAACAGTGTGTAGGAATAAACCACATTCAATTGTACTGCAATCACCATCGGTTTCCTTGCAGTGTACAGTATGCTTTGTCATTTCTATCCTCCAGAGCCATATTCATGGAGGAGGGGGCTATCAGTGGCCCCCTAGCCAGGATGGCTCAGCTCTGCCTGCACAGATGGAGACGCCACTTGCTGGAAACCAGGGGGGGGGGCGTTGCTCTTGTGCTCATGTTTTGCTCCCTGGTTTCCAACAGGCATCTAGGTGGCCATGTGGCAATAGGATGCTGGACTAGCTGGGCAGGGCCTCAACCAGCAGGCTCCCATCTTATGCCTGGCTGAAGGGTGGCTTTGATTAAGGCAGAGCTGTCCCTCTGCTCAGCTGCACCAGCCGCCCATGGAATGGGGCCAGGGTCCCCGCAGCTCCATGGACACTCACCTCCTCCTCCTGGTAGCAGTGCTGGCCACAGGAAGACCCTGAAATGAGGGGGGGGGGGTTCTTGGGGTAGAGAGAGAATGGCGCTGATCCAGCCTGGGATATGCTGGATTGCAAGTCTGTCTCGCTGCTGTTGAGTGGCAGCATATGACCTGATCTGTGCCCAGTTACTGCACCAGACTCAAGCTCATGTGGCCAGCCCATCGGGCGTCTGTTTGGAGCCCAGGCATCCTCCCCTTCCTCACTGTCTGCTGCCACTGCAGATTCAGTGGTACCCTCTAAGGGTGGGAGTTTGGATTGCAGCCTTATTCTGGCAACAGGGGTTGGGCTGAGCTGTTGAAGGCCATCCAAGACAATGTTGTACATGGGTCTCCATTGTTGAAGTGCAACATTTTAGGCACTGTTATCGCAGAGGCCCCCAACTGCTTCTGGAGGCTGATGGTAACCATGCTTGGAAAGCGCCTTCCTCTCATAATGAACTGATACAGTTACAGTCAACCTGAACCATCAGGGCATCACTTCCAGCAAGCAATGCTTTGTGCATCTGGCTTCTACGGCATATCTGGCTTGTTGTTTTAGCACAGCAAGTGGCCTTGCAGTGCATTGAAATGGCATGAATCTGAAGGCCCAACATACAGAAGGACATTTGAAATTGTACAAGGAAGTTGACTGCTGATTAAATACTGTACCTGTTTTGCCAAACAAGTTGTTTAAAGTTTTTGAGAATGGAGAACTGATGGAAAGCATAGGAGCTGACATGCCTTGGGATGTTGACTGTAAGACACAAGCACATATTAGTGAAGAGCAAGCAGCATTTTCTATAGGACAGGCTTTTATTTAGTCTTAGCTTTAATCTGGCAATTGTAGAAAACCTCAAACTTAAAACTAAGTTAACTAACTTAAAACTAAGGATTGTCAAATTGAGCCCTGAACCAAATCAGGGGGCCCTTGCATAGTTCTAGTGCAAACCATAAACACAGATAGAAAAGTGTTGGAGAGAGCAGACCTGTCCCTTGCACCAGAGTATGTATGTATGTTGTTGTTGTTGTTGTTGTTGTTGTTGTTCAGTCGTGTCCGACTCTTCATGACCCCATGGACCAGAGCACACCAGGCACGCCTATCCTTCACTGCCTCTCGCAGTTTAGCCAAACTCATGTTAGTAGCTTCGAGAACACTGTCCAACCATCTCATTGTCTGTCGTCCCCTTTTCCTTGTGCCCTCCATCTTTCCCAACATCAGGGTCTTTTCTAGGGAGTCTTTTCATGAGGTGGCCAAAGTACTGGAGCCTCAACTTCAGGATCTGTCCTTCTAGTGAGCACGCAGGGCTGATTTCTTTAAGGATGGATAGGTTTGATCTTCTTGCAGTCCATGGGACTCTCAAGAGTCTCCTCCAGCACCATAATTCAAAAGCATCAATTCTTCGGCGATCAGCCTTCTTTATGGTCCAGCTCTCACTTCCGTACATTACTACTGGGAAAACCATAGCTTTAACTATACAGACCTTTGTCGGCAAGGTGATGTCTTTGCTTTTTAAGATGCTGTCTAGGTTTGTCATTGCTTTTCTCCCAAGAGTATGTATGGCGGAACCATATGGACCAAGGAGGGCAACTGCACTTTTAGCCCCATCCCAAACTTTGTGTTCCTCCCTTTAACTATTCCCCATGGTGCATATGTATCCTTACAGAAAGTCCAAGATGTGAACTGCTGCACACAGCCAGGGATCCTGATCACATGGAGCCCCCCCCCCCCACAAACAGGAATTTGCACACAGAGCTTTCTATACAACCAAAGAAAAAGGATCCAACCTTGCCTGAAAGCAGGGGCCCCCTGTACACTGGGGGCTGCCAACAGGGCATTTAAAGGTGTCATCCTCTATAATAATATCCTATTGTCCCTGCTTTCCGTGTGTCACGGAAGTGTGTTCTGCGCATGTCACACGGGAAGGCAGGGATTGGAGCGTGGACAGCAATAGACAGCAAAGGAGACCAATAGGCGATGCCGCTTCCGCCTCTTCCTGCCCACCCCCTCAGCTCTGAGCCCTTTTGAATGTTGCGTGGGTTTAACGGCCATTGTGCCAGCGACCGTTTTGGCTGACAGTAGCTCGCTGCTATCTACCTTGCCGTCGTTCGCCTTTTGCTATTTTCTGCCATCTAACGCCGTCTTTACTGCTTTTCCTTGCCTGGAGGCTCGCACACCAGCCTCGCCAACCGCCTTTACTGCGGGTCTGCTTCTAAACCGCGGGGGAAGGGGCGCGTAGCGCCCCTTCCTCCGACGCTTGCCTGGACCGGCTTCAGGCGCCGATCCCACCAGCTCCGTGGCAGGACGGACTCACGCGGGGCGGGAGGGAGAAGCCTGGCTGGAAGGTCCCTCCCGGGAGCCGAGGAGGGGTCTCGAGCCAGCAGCAACAGCAAGAGGAGACTGGGGGGGAGGATAGGAGGGAGAGGAGACTGGGGAGGGAAAAGGGTTAATGGAAAGGAGAGGAGGGTGGGGAGGGGAAGGGTTAATGGGAACGAGAGGAGGGTGGGGAGGGAAAAGGGTTAATGGGAGGGTGGGGAGGGAAAAGGGTTAATGGGAAGGAGAGGAGGGTGGGGAGGGGAAGGGTTAATGGGAACGATAGGAGGGTGGGGAGGAAAAAGGGTTAATGGGAGGGAGAGGAGGCTGGGGAGCAGCACTGAAATGAGATTATATTCAAATACTTTGCCTTTTTATACAACTAGATGGTTTTTTTAGTAGTGAATTAAAAGTTTGGAAATTAATCTGGAGATCATCTGTGGCTTTTATTCAGCTCCATTGTGCAATGTACACTTCACTTTGTTTTCTAACAATCTGCAGACACAGGTGCACCCAAACATTGAAACTTATGTGTACTGTACAGTGCCCGCACACCAGCCTCGCCACATATTGGAGGGGCAGCAAGGCCGGCAGGCAGGCGGCGCGGTGGGGCAGCGAGCGCTGCCTCGCAGAGGGACTGAGAAGAATATGAAGGGGGAAGGGTCGGAGGGGAGGGGGAACCGAAGGACACGAGGGAGGGAGCAGGGCAGCCCTTCTCCGCCCCGCGCCCTATTTATCTAGCACCCGTAATCTTTACGGGCTTAATTTACTAGTGGTGCTCATAAAGGCCTTCATTGGCACCCAGGGCAGGAGACCCACTCTGAGCTGGTTTGCTTTCTTTTAAGTATTTAGCAATCTTAGGAAGTTATCAAACAAAACTTACAGGTCCTCTTCAAGGCAATTTCTGTGAAATGAGACAGACTGGCTGCTCCAATTGATTAGTTGCTCAAGAGTCCTCAAGAGCTGCTAATTTCTCCCCGTCTGCAGTGAATGCTTCCTGCTTTTGTCTTACTTTCTAGTTCTTGGACCCTACATTGTTGGCCCTTCCTTTCCACTAGATGCTAGGATGCATCTTCCCTGGGGTGGGTTTGTCTGAGATCAGGTAGTCCCTAGGAGTTATTTTCTGCAAGAACTGCTACACAATAAGTGTGAGTGAATGCTGAATAATCCGCCTTCCCCCACCCCCCAAAAATGCTTTACAAAAATGCTGAGGCACATCTCCTGCTATGTTGTTGTTGTTGTTTAGTCGTGTCCGACTCTTCGTGACCCCCTGGACCAGAGCACACCAGGCACTCCTGTCTTCCACTGCCTCCCGCAGTTTGGTCAGACTCATGTTGGTGGCTTCGAGAACACTGTCCAACCATCTCGCCCTCTGTTGTCCCCTTCTCCTTGTGCCCTCCATCTTTCCCAACATCAGGGTCTTTTCCAGGGAGTCTTCTCTTCTCATGAGGTGGCCAAAGTACTGGAGCCTCAGCTTCAGGATCTGTCCTTCCAGTGAGCACTCAGGGCTGATTTCCTTCAGAATGGATAGGTTTGATCTTCTTGCAGTCCATAGGACTCTCAAGAGTCTCCTCCAGCACCATAATTCAAAAGCATCAATTCTTTGGCGATCAGCCTTCTTTGTGGTCCAGCTCTCACTTCCGTACATCACTACTGGGAAAACCATAGCTTTAACTATATGGACCTTTGTCAGCAAGGTGATGTCTCTGTTTTTTAAGATGCTGTCTAGGTTTGTCATTGCTTTTCTCCCAAGAAGCAGGCGTCTTTTAATTTTGTGACTGCTGTCACCATCTGCAGTGATCATGGAACCCAAGAAAGTGAAATCTCTCACTGCCTCCATTTCTTCCCCTTCTATTTGCCAGGAGGTGATGGGACCAGTGGCCATGATCTTAGTTTTTTTGATGTTGAGCTTCAGACCATATTTTGCACTCTCCTCTTTCACCCTCATTAAGAGGTTCTTTAATTCCTCCTCACTTTCTGCCATCAAAGTTGTGTCATCTGCATATCTGAGGTTGTTGATATTTCTTCCGGCAATCTTAATTCCGGTTTGGGATTCATCCAGTTCAGCCTTTCGCATGATGAATTCTGCATATAAGTTAAATACGGTAAGCAAGGAGACAATATACAGCTTTGTTGTACTCCTTTCCCAATTTTGAACCAATCAGTTGTTCCGTATCCAGTTCTAACTGTAGCTTCTTGTCCCACATAGAGATTTCTCAGGAGACGGATGAGGTGATCAGGCACTCCCATTTCTTTAAGAACTTGCCATAGTTTGCTGTGGTCGACACAGTCAAAAGCTTTTGTGTAGTCAATGAAGCAGAAGTAAATGTTTTTCTGGAACTCTCTAGCTTTCTCCATAATCCAGCGCATGTTTGCAATTTGGTCTCTGGTTCCTCTGCCCCTTCCAAATCCAGCTTGCACTTCTGGGAGTTCTCGGTCCACATACTGCTTAAGCCTGCTTTGTAGAATTTTAAGCATAACCTTGCTAGCGTGTGAAATGAATGCAATTGTGCGGTAGTTGGAGCATTCTTTGGCACTGCCCTTCTTTGGGACTGGGATGTAGACTGATCTTCTCCAATCCTCTGGCCACTGCTGAGTTTTCCAATCTTGCTGGCATATTGAGTGTAGCACCTTAACAGCATAATCTTTTAAAATTTTAAATAGTTCAGCTGGAATGCCATCACTTCCACTGGCCTTGTTATTAGCAGTGCTTTCTAAGGCCCATTTGACTTCACTCTCCAGGATGTCTGGCTCAAGGTCAGCAACCACACTGCCTGGGGTGTACGAGACCTCCATATCTTTCTGGTATAATTCCTCTGTGTATTCTTGCCACCTCTCCTTGATGTCTTCTGCTTCTGTTAGGTCCTGCCATGCAGGAGCTAAATTAAGAATTCACTACCGGTATATAGGTAACTCACAGTGCAATGGCATGCATGTTTACTCAGGGATGCTGAATAGTAGCCTAGCCTTTGGTTTAGGGTTAGCATTTGGGGGGGTTGGGTTCTTATGCTTTTAGCAGCTGTATGACAGGCAGAAATTCAACAGATCAAGCCTTTTCTAGTATGGAAATACAATTATGAGAAAAGTTTTGCCATGACAGTACTCTCTCTAATTGGCCAGCACAGCAGCCATCCAAATGTTGCCACTGATTCAAAACGGTTGGCAGCCCCTGCTGTAAACCTTATGCCTTAAACATAAGAAAGACAGTCCATTACAAAATCCTGTTTGATGAGGATGGTGGTGGTGGTGATATGCTTTTTCCATTCCCTCATTCCCTCCCTTTTCCTTATTGTGAACAGTTTCAAACACATACGGTTTATAAAGGTTGATAAAATAAATGTTTTCCCATTCATTGTTGAGGGATTAAAATTAGAGAGAGTCTGTTAAAAATTAGGCAGAGTGCAAGATCTAAAACAGTTCTTCCATTAGCAGTGGATCTCTTCTGCATTTAGAAGGGCACCTTTGGCTCCAACCCACTATTTATTCCTGGAAATAATATTACCTTTGTGTGTTGTGAACTCCAGCTGGAGAGGGAACACTTATTCCACAGAGCTTCCCGTACCTGCACATTTGAAACAAAGGAAAGCCAATATCAAATAATCTCTGCAGTTCAATATAATAAAATAAAGCTTTAATAGTTTAAAATTCATTTCCTACCTTCCTATCTGAGAGGATCCCAAGCAGCAGAATGAATAATCCCTGCAAAATATTTTCATATTAATATTATACACATTTGTAAAATGGCACCCCAGATGCCTGAATCTAAAGGTCAAAGGATCTCTCTAATGTAATTCCAAAGGAAGAACAGCATTTCTGAACACCAATTGCCAAAGTGTATGGGGAAAACACGGATAATGGATTTGTGAGCCTAGGAGAAAAATAAGCAAGAGGTTTTGGATAACATTCTGGGGATTACAAACTAATCCTGATGACAAGCTTTAAAAGGTCAACAAGCAATATACTGGGGAAAGAGACCTCACATTGCAATCCTATGCATTTCCTATTGAGTTCAATGAGACTTAGTACCTGTTAAGTGGGATCAGAATTGTAGTATAACACACCCTCCAAGTACCCCTATTTTCCAGGGACAGTCCCAGTTTCTGATTTGATTCTGGAATGAGGACCCCCCCCCCCGGTATAGGGCAGTATATAAAATAAACAAACAAATAAATGAGCACATATATAATGGAACAAGGAATCTTTCACAAACATTTGCTCCGCATGCAATTCTGGATTCAATCTAGAGGTGACTTTGAACTCACAGTCACAGGTGTTAATTTAGGGATCAGGGCTGGCCCTACAGTGCTTTGATCTCAGCATTTCTCAGGCCAGGAAATATATACTTATAGTAAGTTTAATAGCAAGATGTCATGGAGAAACAGGCCTGGGTCAGAGGCCATGTGTTGGCACAGGCTCTAGGAAAGGAGACTGCACCCTCTTCACTCCTCCTGGGTTGTGTGAACAGGAGTGTGTGAATCTGCACTTACGTTGCTAGCAAAGTCTATTCAAACTCCTGCATTGGGGGGGGGCACCAGGGTAAGGGAGGTACCAATCTAAGACATAGAGCAAACAAAGATAGGGCCAGGTTCGGTTAATGGCTCACTATCACTGTATTCCACCAGATTTTAGCCATTTCTACTCTAGGATGGGCAAGGGGAGAACGGGGCTAGGCTTAGCACAGAAGTCCAAATTCAGTGACATCGCTAGACTCTTACCACATGAAAAATAAACTATATGAATCACCTCCTCGTGTATACAGTATACAGTCCCAAGAAAGTGTTGACAATATTTTTTATCAGTTAAGCATAGCAAACGGCTAGTATCTTTGATCTACTTACCTGAAAAGCGTTGAAAAGAGTAAATAAGTAGTGGAATGCTCTAGGGCTTCCAGGGATAACTGTAGCAAGGCCAAATAACCAGGTGAGGCCCAAGAGTGATGTCAGAACACCGATACACTTGGTGATGCGATACAATGAGCTCTTTTCTTCATTTATTGATTTTTCACCAATGGAACGTCTTGGTATTTTTGCTATGACCACAATGGTAACAATCACATTGACAGCTACAATGATCATGGCAGGAATGACTAAGGCCAAGAGAGCTCTACTCTCATCCCAGTTGAGTAAACAGACTTCTTTTCTTGTGTAATGTGGGTGGGTGCTGCTTAAGGTGATAGCAGATATAGCTAGTGGGCAAAAGTATCCCAAGCAGAAGCCGAGAGCTTTCATGATGGTCTTGCTTGCATTATGTAAGATAAAGACCAAGTGGTAGAACACCATGAGGCCCAAGGTTAGCATCCAAAAGAAGACACAGAGGTAGAAAAACTGAACGAAGAATGCTGCTGCTATGCAGAGCCAAGCCTGGTCCATTTTCGTGTTTGTGTCATGCATTACTGCTACCACAAGGAACCAGGTGTCTGCAATCAGGAGAGAAATCACTATGTTCAGTATGCAAACATGGCGCATGTAGGAAATTCTTGCTTTGGTCACTGATTTCCACACGACAAATTCTATGCCAATGCAGGCCACCAAGCATAATATAGAAATGCCCACACCAATGTAAGACATGTAATCCAACGTGTCCCATGGATCGTGACCGGGAGACATCAAAATGGAGAATGAAGTCAAGTGATTACAGGAGCAAGTGACATTGTCCCCATTCTCTGTGCTTTCACAGCCAGTAACGTCCCAACCTCCACCATCCTCTGAGAAGCTGAAATTCCAAAATACACATTGAGGATTTTTCAGGGTCTTGTTATCCTTTGTAAATGTCATAATGATCCTGAAATCTTCACTTAGTCTGCTGCTGGCATTGATTAGCGTTGTCATCACCAAACCATTTACTACGAAGTCGTCCATCTTCTTATACTGTGGAAAAATAGGCCCCAAAGTTGAGTAAGCCACACTGATGATGGTGGAGGTGGAGTCTCCAGTTTTAATTTTTGCTTCGTTAATTAGCACACTACCACTGAGGTTTGAGGGCTTGGAGAATGTAAAGCTCTCGTCGTAGTCTGAAACCTTGTTTTTGTCAATGACCACACCTTTGAGCTGGAGGTTGTCATAGCTGATGGAAGGAATAGAATTGTTAATAGGTTGAAGGGAGTCAGAAAATTGCTCCACTGAAGCCAGTAATTGAGAAGTTCCATTCTCAAAATCCTTCCACGTTTTTGTTGGACTGCTGATAACCGTGTCTACTGTGGATAAAAAATTCTGCAATAATAAGAGAATAAAGAGATATTACTAAAGTCCAGTAACAAAATTATCAGTGTGCATTAGAAATTCCAATCCCTTTTCATTTAACACTAATCCACCTACCAACTTTTCATATTATTTATTATTATTTATTGAATTTATATATCACCCTTATTCAAAGTTCACAGGGTAGTTTACAATATAAAAATCCCAAAATACATAACATAAGACCAAGCAAAACAATAACCCCCCACCCCGTTTTAAAGGCCATAGATTGTTTCATTAGCCATTTGGAAGGTCAGATAGTTGAAAGCTCAAGCTCCTCTCATATTTCAAATACATTATTAGATACAGATACAGATTTTATCATATTGTGATGCTGTCATATCCAACAGTCAATCAACCTATAACATCCACAGCAAGTCAGGAGGCTGCGCTGTAGAACAGTCTGAGGTCCTGCACAGGTATGTGTTTTATGGTAAAAACTGAAACTTTGCCTCAGTTTGTTCATTATTATTTAGGAAAAGTATAGTTCTTGATTTAACTTATGTAAGGATTATTGGAACAAACTCTTGACATTTCCACATGGATCCTGATGCTTTCTCATTTTCTTCTTTCCTGAGCTACTCTTCATGCTCTTGTGAATAGGTGTGTGAATCTGAACTTATTCCTATGGTTTATCTAATAGCATTCAAATAAAAGCTTGACATAATTGAAATAAGACATGAGATTCTCCACCATGAACCTGATACCAGCCTCATCTCAAAACATGTCCTAAAGGCACTCTGAGAAACATCCTCAAACCTTGCATAAATTGAGCTGCTAAGTCCAGTCTATTCAACTCCTGAATGGGAACCATCTATATAATCGTAAGGCAAAGAGCAGACAAAAGATAGCCGGTTCAGCCACAGCCCACGAAGATGACTTTCATGCAAACATTTAATTTGCAAGATGGGCGAGGTGAGAAGCAGGCAGAAATTCTGGGATAAATTCAAATGCACAACAAAACTAGCTGAAGGAGAAGCTTGCGTCATCTTCCATGTGACAGCCCTTTAGATATTTGAAGACGGCTCTCAGTCTCCTCTTTTCCAGGCTAAGCATATCCAACTAGTGCAGATGAAAAGAAAGGAGTTCTCAACTTCTGCAAAGTCTTCTGCAACTTACTTCCATTGTTGCCCGCTCAGCAGCTACAGGCACGACTGAAACCATATTCAGAATTTCCACAACAGCTTTCAGGTTTGCAACAGCTGTCATACTTTGCTGCTGTTGCTTGATGGTACGGTTCAGGTGGCTGAGGAATTCTGGCAAATTCTTCTTTTGCTCAGGACTAGACACCAAAGACTAGAATTAAAGTTAAATGTGTTAAACAAAGAGTAAATTGCACTTAAGGCTTGTTATTAAATAGAAAGCCCACAGATTCTCTTCAGCCAGCTGGAAGAGGCACAGAATGTTGTGAAATTAATTCTAGAAGGGAATCTTGCTTCACAAAAATGCAATTTCCTGATTTCCCAGGTGACTATCGCTTGTGGCACAACCATCTTTTCCTGGTTTGGCTCCTGCGGCTTCAGAAGCTAAATGACAGAGACACACAGAACAGGCCGTGATTCTCTTGGGTGTTTCTTTGTTCAATGAAATAGGATGGAGCTGGGGGAGGAAAGTGGATTTCTGTTTGAAAAGCTTTGGATGCCCTGGGAGCCTCACTACGGAGAGGTGGAAACACTAATCAGCAGTACGCAACTTGGGGCACATCGACACTTGTGTTTTTAATGTTAGGAAAGGTTAAAGAAGAGTTGTGATAACGCAGAGGGACAAATGACTTGTTGCTTTTAACATTCTTAATGTGTTATTAAAATGTGACACCAGAGGGCGCTGCAGAGCAAAGTGTTTTGACGAAAATAAACCAATTTTAAGTAGAAATATGCCCTGGGACATTTTAGAACGGTAGATCTAATATCATTCTAATAACGTTAAAACCGGTCAGAGTAGATACAGCCCCAATGCCAATTCATTTCCATAACATCCACAGCTGGATATCACATCAGGTGTGCTGTTTTGTGCTAATGCAGTTGGCTACTTTGCCATTCTGGGTGCTTCCAGAAGGGGGATTAATATTGCAAATGGGTTGTTCAGATACCACAAACTGGCCATTGACACTGGGGTCTTTTTGACTTGTTGGAGTTTCTGCTGAAAGGGAAAACCCAGGTTCGATGCAAAAAAAAAAAAAAAAAAAAAGCAGGTTGGGACTTTGATGCAGACCAGGTTGTGTGGATGCTGCGACAGCAAAACAAAGCCCACATTCCAACGCATGAGCAGCAGCAGCCCCACAACAAACTCTCATCCGTGAGGAGACCCTTACAGAGCTGGCAGGCTGCCCTTCGGCCTGTTCTCACGGAAGCTCAGGGACAAACTAGGCAGGGCATTGTTCACATTGTTGGGTGGTGGGGAGCGGATTCTGATCACGACTGCGATGGCAGTGAAGGAATAAAGATCCCCTCCCCCATGATTCTGATCCGACTCTCCCCACCCCCCACTGAACAGTCATGGAAGGGTTAAAAGAATGAAGAAAATCCAATCTAGTTTGGCTTTCAGGAGCCACAAAAGGGAAACTTAATGGAAGTGAAAACAAATATAGGGGAGAAATATATATCAGAGATGTGGGAAAGGATAGCTGCTCATTATTATATTAATAATATAAATAAATAAATAAGCCTCCTCATGGGCTTATCTCACTTACTTCTTTGCAAGCTGTTCCAAGACCATCTGTTTTAAGGGACAGGGCAAAGCTTCTAAAGAACCTACAGAACACCCCAAAATGATATACTTGCAATCAAACTCACTCAGGTGTCTTCAATTTGTCATAAAGTGGAGATACCCCAGTATAGTTGCCAGTATATACAGCCCTTGAAGTCTTTGAAGAGCTTACAAAGAAATAAGCGAGATCAGCCCCTGAGGGAAGCTTACCCAAGACAAAGCGTGCTGGACTACTAATAAAATAAGAAGCACTCATCCTGCCTAAGGTACAGGGCAACCCACCCCTGAGGCATCTCGGGCGGCAGAAGCCCCCAAGGCGGTTCCCCCACAGGTGCCCCATGACCTCCGCTGGCAGAGGCAGCAGTGCCAGAGGCGGCAGGCATGGCAGAGTGCGGGCATTTCTTATTTAGCCTCAAGCCCTTTTGGGGTTTACATCATTCAATGCTTCCTATGTTGTGTCTATTTCATTACCAGAAATAAAAAGGTAACTGTGAAAATTAAGCACATATACCTTTTGAATGCTGGCATTATCACATAAATAAAAATAAAGCCCATAAATAATGGGGGGGGGGAGTCTGTTCTGGAGGGGAGAGGGTCAGAGCTGCCTGGGAGTGGGTCCTAGCCAGCAGAATGGCTGGGGCCGTTTCCACCAGGGTGTGTGTGTGTGTGGATGCACTGGGACACCCCATCTCAGTGATCACAGGCAGGAGCAGGAGTTATGCTAAGACCAGACCATGTCATTACCAAGGAGGCAGTTTTACTCGTCGTTTCAGGACTATCCCTGCCTCTGGGTCTGGTCTTGACCGGAAGGATACTGGAAATAACAAGGGAGACCCACACGACCTGAAGGTGCTGCTGTGCAATGCCAGGTCAATGATTCACAAGACAGTTGTCATCCACGACTTAATCGTGGATGGAGGACTAGACCTGGCATGTGTAACAGAGACTTGGTTGGATGAAGCAGACCGGACACTGGTTAGAGCTCAACATTGAGCCTACCAAGTGGCGATAGCGATGGCGAAGAGGACCTTCTTCACCGCCTCTATTGCATCTGCAGAAAACAGTAGCTGGAGGCTCTTTCAGGTGGTTTGCAATCTAACGGAACCACCTTCGCCATCGGGGCCTGGTAAGGACCCCAATATCTCCTGTAATGAGTTTGCAAAGTTTTTTGCAGATAAAGTCTCTCAGATTTGGAAAGAGGTAGACTCCACCGGGGGAGCAGGGCCAGGGTGGGAGAGTGCTAGAGTCCTGTCTAGTCAAGTTGCATGGGATCAATTCCAATCTGTTACCTCTGAGGATGTGGACAGGCTGCTTGGACGAGTGAAACCAACCACCTGTCTCCTTGATCCTTGCCCATCCTGGCTAATAAAAGCAAGCCGGGAAGGGCTGGGCAATGGGCTCTGTGGGGTGGTGAATTACATACAGTACGTTTCTGAGCACAATTCAAAGTGTTGGTGCTGACCTTTAAAGCCCTAAACGGCCTTGGCCCAGTATACCTGAAGGAGTGTCTCCACCCCCATTGTTCAGCCCGGACACTGAGATCCAGCTCTGAGGGCCTTCTGGTGGTTCCCTCACTGCGAGAAGCAAAGTTACAGGGAACCAGGCAGAGGGCCTTCTTGGTAGTGGCTCCCGCCCTGTGGAACGCCCTCCCATCATATGTCAAATAAATAAACAACCATCGGACTTTTAGAAGACATCTGAAGGCAGCCCTGTTTAGGGAAGTTTTTAATGTTTGATGTTTTATCGCTTTATTGTTAATAATAATAATAATAATAATAATAATAATAATAATCTGTTAGGAGCTGCCCAGAGTGGCTGAGGAAACCCAGTCAGATGGGCAGGATATAAATAATAAATTATTATTATTATTATTATTATTATTATTATTATTATTATTATTATTATTATTATCTGTTAGGAGCTGCCCAGAGTGGCTGAGGAAACCCAGTCAGATGGGCAGGATATAAATAATAAATTATTATTATTATTATTATTATTATTATTATTATTATTATTATTATTATTATACTCCTATGTGCCTCACTTTTGGGCCACTGCTATATCCTAGCTAGATAAATATTGTGAATTTCTTCCCTCCAAATGAATGCTTCATACTTTGTGCCCTCTCTGTCACCATTTTACAAGCTCTTTTACCTGCTGATATATCCCAGCAATGTTCTGTTTACATATGTGCTCAACTCGTTTTGCACAAGGCTGCTAATTTGAGTTGTTGCCGTGTATAATGTTTAGTTTTAAAAATCTACTTCGCTGAATAGTCTGGAGGCAACCTGTGCTACCTATCGCCCAATCCTAAGCATTTTTACTTGCACATGACTTGGAAGGCAACTGGCTTCCATTGAGCTGCCTTCCAGGCAATGCAGCCCAAGATAGAGGGCCCAGACAAGGGGATGCTTTTACCTCTGCAGAACTGAGAAGGTCATCCACTGGGACAGCTAGGCAGCTATTTCCCACTATTCCCCACAGATTATGCTTGCACTTATAGGTGATCCTTCCTCTGACAGAGTGGTTTGTCTCTTTCATGCAAGGCCTTGTGAGCTCAGCTCCATCCTCTCCAGTGCCAATCTCTGAAGAATTGCATGCTACCTTCTTTGCTATGAGAGAAAGGAAAAGAGACGTTGTTTTATCTCTTGAAACATCAGGACACCATACAGTGTAGACAAGTATAATGTATGGACAAGTATAAGGACATCTTTATCTTTATCTTTATATCTTTATTGTCATTGTACAAGTACAACGAAAATGGATTTAAAATAATAATAATAATAATAATAATAATAATAATAATAATAATAATTAAAAATAAATAAATAAATTCATTTTTCATTTAAACAATTGTTTCCCCAACCAAAAATGTACTCAACACGAGTAACAGCAGTAAAAGCCATACGAAACACTTAAAAATAAGGGAGAGCACTGAGCAGCCGCTGCGTCTATGCGCGCTGCCATCTTAGAACTCTTATAACTTAGAACTGTTATAAAAAATAACAGAAATCTAAACAAAAAACAAAAACAAAACAAAACTGAGCCCTCTCTGCCAAGCAGCGGCGGATCACATTTATACAAAATATTAGAATGTTTTGTGAAAAAGAGGTATGTAGGTTGAGGTTAGAATGTTCTGTTAGAATGTGGCAAGAATGATTTGTTGGAAAGAGTTAGAATGTGGAAGGTAGATAATATAGGATGAATGTATAGGATGAATGTTTGTAGGTATGTGAAGAGTGAGGAAGTATATGCAAGAGGTATTAGTAGGATGAATGTATGTAGGAATGTATAGGGTAAGGAATGTCTGTTTGTATGATAGATGTGACCGATTGTGTTGTCTATGTTATGTTTTAATTTGTATATGCAATTTAATAAAATAAAATATTTTAAAAAAAACATTTATACAAAATATAGTAAGCTGCCAATAAACACACACAAACACGGATAATAATAAGATTTGCATATATATGTAGCAATAGAGTATACCTTCCTCTGCACTTTTTATTTGATTGTTACTTTTTTTGTTCCATTGAAATACAAAATGAATACCAAAAAAAGACACCAGCCGTCTACAAATGCAAAGTGTCTCTCTTCCTTTTTCCTTTTTTATTGATGTGAGACACTTCGAGAGACAATACTTGTCTGAAGAGTGGGATAGAAATACTGTAAATAAATAAAATTAACTGCCAGAAAATGCCCAAATTAATATACTTTATTTGCATCATTAGTAAACATTTTGCACAATTTGCAAATATAACTGGGCTATGGCAACTCTAGAGATATCATATGCCATTGCCCACATGTTCTCCTTACCTGGTAAAAGTTTTAGGACTATTGGTGAACTTTGAACATGCCCATCAATTTGGTTACTGAACTCACAATACACTTGTAATAAATGCTCTGTAGAATTGCAGCGAGCTTCTGTGAAATCGACTGTGTGATGGTAGCAGCCATTTCTTCTTCTTTCTGTAGGAAAAGCTTTTGTATAGAATGAGGTAAATTCAGACAGCAAGTAGAATTAGTGACGGCCGACTTGTGTGTCAGAAATGTGACTGTTTTTTCTCTGTGAACTGCTTTGAGAGCTTTGAATGAGGAGCTGCCACTAAATATTGTAAACATAAATAGAGCCATTGGCTTGATTTACGTTTTTGAATGGTGCAGGGCAAAACTAAGGTGACAATGTGAGCACAAGTGATACTGAGGCGGTCCTTTTAAAATAATATAAAATTACCTTCTCCCTCATGCACACATAGCATGTGCTCTAACTAGTCCTTTCTGTGCCCAAGGCAGGGCACTAATTCAAAACGGATCAGCACTGAGCTGAGAGAAGGATGGGTTAAGGGAGCTCCTGCTGAAAATCCAAGTGGCTGTTTTTCAGGTAAACTCCTGCTCAGAAGCTGCTATGCAAAAAAACTGGAGGCAGTTGCTGCCTGCTATTGTCGCCTCCTGTTTTCTCATGGCCTTCAGTAGGTCAACGAGTTTTTCTGCACTACAAAAAGCATAATGCCGCTCTATGTTAACCCATAGGTAAAGGTAAAGGGGTAAAGGGACCCCTGACCATTAGGTCCAGTTGCGGAAGACTCTGGAGTTGCGGCGCTCATCTCGCTTTACTGGCCGAGGGAGCCGGCGTTTGTCCGCAGACAGTTTTTCTGGGTCATGTGGCCAGTGAAACCAGAGCAGCACATGAAAATGCCATTTACCTTCTTGCCAGAGCAGTTCCTATTTACCTACTTGCACTTTGACGTGCTTTCGAACTGCTAGGTTGGCAGGAGATGGGACCAAGCAACGGGAGCTCACCCCGTCGCAGGGATTAGAACCTTCTGATCAGCAAGCCCTAGGCTCTGTGGTTTAACCCACAGCGCCACCCGCGTCCCTATGTTAACCCATAACCCACATTAAACCTCTGAGCAAGTTGGTTTCTAAGCTTTTCATCGACTGTCTTGAAAAGTTAAGTCTGGACTGAAGAGAAAACATTAAAATAATTTTAGCTCTAGAACCTCTGGCATTCCCTGGCACCTCTGTCCAGAGCACCCCTTTGTCACGCCACTGCCATTCAGGTTGCCCCACGCCTGCTTCTCTCCCACCCAGCCAGTGGTTGCTTACCTGCCTGAACAAAGAGAGGCCTTTGTTGAACAAAGAACTTCACGGTGAAATTTCCCCTCTTGCTTGTACAGCACCTTAGAACCTGAGTCCCTGGACAAGGGATGGATGCATTTATGGGATCTCTTATAATGTCTTTTTTCAGTGGCAAAGGAAACACGTCGATTTGCATGTGTGCAGAGCTGTTCAGAAATCTTTGGGAAAAGGTGCAGGTATAGTTGCCTAAAAACAATCAAACCAGATGCTCTTAGTTTAGCCAACAGCACAAGCAAGGAAATAGATCTTTCTAAATTAGCACCAGCAGCCACTGCAGCGCATTTAGGGAAGTTTTTAATGTTTGAAGTTTTATTCTATTTTTAGTCCTCTGTTGGAAGCCACCCAGAGTGGTTGGGGAAACCCAGCCAGATGGGCAGGGTATTATTAATAACAAGAACAAGAACAACAACAAGAACAACAACAACAACAATAATTGAGACAATACAGGTACACGCATGGTGGAAATTGTATTGCGAAGGTGGTTTTCATTGCTTTATTTGTTTTTGGTTCTGGCAGTGGGGATGCAATTCACTCACCAGCCCAGTCCAGATTAGCACTGCCAACCGTCAGCACAGACACTGCCCCCTTTCCGCTCTGCGTGGTGGCGTACCACACGCTGTCCACCTGCTTAGTAGAGCTCCCACTTTGGATTTGCCAGGTGACGCTGTCAAAGTTGCTCACATCACTGTTGCAGCTTAGGGAGAAACGGTATCCCTCGGAAACCTTGCCATTTGTTCCAGAAGATATGCTCACATTTGCTGGTGAAACATAAACATTGGGGATTTGATTGTGAGTTCATTATTTTGTTTATTTAGGGAGATTGTCTCCCACTTTGCACATTGTCTCAACATGGCTTACGGTAAAATAGCAGAAACATAAACATCAGAATAGCACACACACACATATAAATCAAAGGAGAAACATCCTTTTCAAAGAGATACTTACCCACTCGAAAATATGTAACACCGATAACTTTGTGCTTGCGGGCACCATTGGTAGTGTTCAGCTCACATGTGTAATCCGTTTTGGTTGCAGACTTGTCTGCTGGGCACTGAGATTCATTAGCCTGAAGGAGGTACGTGGTACAGTTGTGAGTGGCAGTGGTGGTCCCTGCAAGGAAGGGGAATGAGTTAGAATCAGGTCAAAGCACTACCTGCAACTGATGCTGGAAACTGGTCAACACCTCATAGAATCATAGAATCATAGAATCATAGAGTTGGAAGAGACCACAAGGGCCATCCAGTCCAACCCCCTGCCAAGCAGGAAACACCATCAAAGCATTCCTGACAGGTGGCTGTCAAGCCTCTGCTTAAAGACCTCCAAAGAAGGAGACTCCACCACACTCCTTGGCAGCAAATTCCACTGTCGAACAGCTCTTACTGTCAAGAAATTCTTCCTAATGTTTAGGTGGAATCTTCTTTCTTGTAGTTTGAATCCATTGCTCCGTGTCCGCTTCTCTGGAGCAGCAGAAAACAACCTTTCTCCCTCCTCTATATGACATCCTTTTATATATTTGAACATGGCTATCATATCACCCCTTAACCTTCTCTTCTCCAGGCTAAACATACCCAGCTCCCTAAGCCGTTCCTCATAAGGCATCGTTTCCAGGCCTTTGACCATTTTGGTTGCCCTCCTCTGGACACGTTCCAGCTTGTCAATATCCTTCTTGAACTGTGGTGCCCAGAACTGGACACAGTATTCCAGGTGAGGTCTGACCAGAGCGGAATACAGTGGTACTATTACTTCCCTTGATCTAGATGCTATACTCCTATTGATGCAGCCCAGAATTGCATTGGCTTTTTTAGCTGCTGCATCACACTGTTGACTCATGTCAAGTTTGTGGTCTACCAAGACTCCTAGATCCTTTTCACATGTACTGCTCTCAAGCCAGGTGTCACCCATCCTGTATTTGTGCCTTTCATTTTTTTTGCCCAAGTGTAGTACTTTACATTTCTCCCTGTTAAAATTCATCCTGTTTGCCTCGACTCAAAGCAAAGCTGAAGAGTTGCTTCAGCGTCAGTGTCGCTGGGTGGTCAGAGTATGATGTCACCTCCATTTAGAAGTTGGCCAGTATGTTATCAGCCCCTACTCCCAGTAGAGACTTTGGGTCTAACATGTCCTACAAACTTATCCAAAGCTACCTGTTTTAATTCCAGAGGAATGGTTTCAGGGATATGCCAGACACACTTAGAATCACAGAACTGCAGAGCTGGAAGGGACCCACCCCCTGCTTGGCAGGAATCTTTTGCCCAACACGGGCCTCGAACCCACAGCCCAGAGATTAAGAGTCTCCTGCTCTACCAACGGAGCCATTGGAAGAAAAGGAGAGGCAGCAGGAATTTGTGACTAGGAATGAGTGAACACCCTCAGTTCCCATCAAAAGTTGTTTGTTTTGTGATCATTTCTTGCGTACACTAGCATAAGGTGACCAGATTTTTTTTCAATGAATCCGGGGACACTTTTCAACTTCAATGGGTTTTGTATGGGGACTGATTTGTGAATCCGGAGACTGTCCCCGGGAAACGGGAACGTCTGGTAACGTTACGACTAGCAAACAAACAAAAAATCCTCAAAGTGTTTTACAGGGTCTCACAAGGAATGCTTAAAACCAAAGTGTTATTATCATTATTATTTATTAAATTTGTAACTGCCCTTCATCTGTAGATCTCAGGGCAGATCACAACATAACATTACAATATAGAAAACACAAAATACATATGAAAAATAAGAAAAATAAGAGCAAAAACAAATCAATAATCCCCCTCCCCCTTGCAGTTTTCTCTCTCCCCTCCCCCACTCTCCTCACAAGGAAAAAAAGGCCTCTCTTTGTGAAGGAGGCGAAGGGATACCAGCAGTGAGTGGCGGCAGCATCACCTTGGCCTGCAATCGGAGGCGGATTTAGGGGGCCATGACCAGTTCCCCCGCACTGGGAGTGGGGGTTGCAACCATGACAAGCAATGGAAGGGGAGTGACCGGGGGGGGGGGGTTGCTGGAACCACCACTGCTGTTATTCACCACTCTGTGGAGCCGGCAATGGCGGTGGAGAAACAGGGCAGGGCAGGAGGAGCCCCCCCCCCAAACAACAACAACCTTCCAAGACAATAACACCAGAGAATGAGAGAGAGAGAGAGAGAGAGAGAGAGAGAGAGAGAGAGAGAGAGAGAGAAGCATGTGTGGAGTTGGGCAAAGAAAAAGTTTTAGGCCGACTTAGGCGCCAAGAGAGATGCTTATGCTTCATACCTGAAATATTTATTGCTCCATTTGTTTTCCAGTAATAAGTGAAGAACTGGATATCTCTGTCTGTGCAGCAACTCAGTTCTTTAGTGTCCCCATTGCATACAATCACAACATCCTCTGAGGGCACAATTTTGATTGGAGAGACTGTTATATTAGTCCCAGCAACATGTATGACTGACACATTATGAGTCCATTCCATAAAGCTGCAACGGTAATAGCCTGCAAAAAAGACAAAAATCTGATATTTAGCTCCATAAAGCAATGTGCTCAAACATTTCCAGATCCAACTGTGAACCTTCCAGCTTGTCTCATCTCCATGATAAAATTAACTCCATTGAATCAAAGCATTAAATGAGTGGCAAAACCTTTACATTTACATCAGTGATCTGAATGTGCACAGGATCTGAATAACAGTCAGCCGTGTTGTGTGTGGAGCAGCTGCCCCAAAAGGGCAATTTTAGGCTGTATTCATGGTTTCCAAGCTTTGGTTCCTCTCTATTCTGCTCTGGTCTGCTCTGCTCTGGAGAACTGCCTTCCGTTCTGAGCATTTCCCTTTAAGGAGGAGATAGACCAGCGGCTCTCAGTGGACGACCTGAAAATGGCTGGTGGTCTTGGTGGACCATTTAAGGCAGGGGTCAGCAACCTTTTTCAGCCGTGGGCCGGTCCACCGTCCCTCAGACCATGTGGTGGGCCGGACTACATTTTGCAGGGGGAAATGAACGAATTCCTATGCCCCACAAATAACCCAGAGATGCATTTTAAATAAAAGCACACATTCTGCTCATGTAAAAACACGCTGATTCCCGGACCGTCCATGGGCCAGATTGAGAAGGCGATTGGGCCGCATCCAGCCCCTGGGCCTTAGGTTGCCTACCCCTGATTTAAGGGTTTTTCTGATTGTTGCACAATTGTAATGCACTGTGCTAGATGCTACATTTTAAATCATATTTTTATTACTTCTTTTATTTCTTATACAGTAAGACCGCAACGTACTCACATTTACCTTGTGCCCATTCAGCTTTATGCGCTTGGCAAAATAAAATAAAATAAAATAAAATAAAATAATTACAAGGCGGCAGGCCTCGGGGGGGGGGGGAGACTTTGGCCACACACACCCATGGCACTTGATGTGTTTTGACTATATGCAGTTTTGGCTATAGGCACAATCCCCATAAGATAACCCCTGGGTAAGTTGTGGGCTTACGGTATTATATTTTGTTGCATTGCAATTTACCTTCCACGGTCACCTGGTGCTATGGAGATTACTCCCACTTTCCATTAATCTAGGTGCTAATATCTGTACAACTGCAGTGTTTAAAGGTCCACAAGGATTCTTTGCAAGGGAGGAAGATGGGATAATACCTCATCTTCTTGCCCCCGCCCCCCATGGCACTGTCCTGGCTTCTAATCCACCCCCGCAGGTGCAATGGGCACCAGCTGCCTCTGCCTGGAGGGGTGGCAGGCTCTCCCTTGCTGGAGATTTTCAAGCCAAAGCTGGGAAGATGTTCAAGCTCTGGATTTCCTGTATCCCGTGGTTGGGCCACACCAGCTGCATGTCCCTCTCCAACTCTTACGATTCGATCAAGTGAGGTTGCTCCGTAAATGGAAAAGACAATCCTGAAGCCCCCGCATGAGTTAACCAGCAAAAAGCCCACAGTTCCTTCCACAAAATGGAAGGTAACAAAGGTAACAAAAATATGGCCAACTCACTAAAGAAACATTAACTAATCATGAGAGATAATCAGGTCGCATGGCCCCTCCTGGTACACCTGAGACCACGGGGGGGGGGGACACCTGTTTTATGGTCAGACAACTAGATGTGCATGACTCTTGGGAAGGGCAAGAACACCTGCAGAACTGATTTAACAAGACACAGAGAAAGCTGTGGAGCCCCAGTCATGGCTGCCTCCCTTCTCTGAATCTAGGTTTCCATTGCATGTCACTCTGTATGTTACAATCCAAGAATATTATGGTCATTGTTGCTGGAGGGAGGAAACTGCAGGCCATCCAATTCACTACCAGCCTTGTTTGATGCAGAATATTGCAGTGTTTGCTTGATGTGGTTTTATTCTTTGGAGTCTTGTCTTACAGAGGGTAATAATCTGTATTTGTTCCCATGTTCCCTAGCCTAGTGACAGACAACTTCCCCTGTCCTCACTTGGGTAGGAGGTGACTGTAAAGCCTAGGTCTGACTCAGTATAGCAATTCTTACACTCTTGACTTAAATACTTTTCTATTTAGAATTACCAGCATCTTCCAATTTAATGTTTGTAATTTTCAGTGTTGACGTTGACTTTCCATCTATAGTGTCATTTTTAAGAAGCTCCCTCCCACGAATAAAAGTTTCTGGGAAGTGCCAGGTTGCCCCCGAAGAAGAATTTGACTCGCAGGTCATTGTTACTGTATCACCCTCAAAAATGTCGTCAGGAGAAACGGAGATGTTTGTTCCACCTGCAAGGCAAAAAGAGAAGTTCTCAAAACCAACGAAAAGAAAGCACTGCTTTATATCTTGCTACATATACAGAGTGCGGCCCGCTCGCCTAATGCATCAACTATTTCACAGCTTCACTTGCTGTTGTTCTGAACGCACCCAGGAAAGCTTTGGGAAATTAGTTTGCAGAGTCTGGACAAAGGTGGCTGCAGCAAAAGTGAACATGTCTTGTTTTCCTTCAGGACTGTCATGGAGTTTTATAAGTGGGATTTTCCAAAGCGACCAATGGCCATTTAGCTTAGTGGGTTTAAACTCCCCATGTTTGGAATGAAAGCAGAACCAATGGGCAGGTGCTTCCCACCTTCCAGGGCAAATGAGGAACCTCGATTCCCATTTTTCACTGGCAGAGCATCAGCTGCAATTGCAACCCAAATACATATTCCGGATGTGATACATTGACAACCATGTATGATGCAGGCAACATTGCTCTTTCCTAGGAAGCTGAGTCTATCTCTTCCTCCACCAGCAGCCAGAGCCCAGCAGAGTTAATACCCATTGACTCGTGACTATTAAAAACCCGTCCACCAAAGACAGGCAGATTTGACTTGATTCTTACTGTTGTGTGGATGCAGGGAAGACTCCTTCCACAGCAAGAAGCCATGGTGCAGAGTACACAGAGCTTTAGATGGCAGGGTCCTTCTGGCCTAGCAAGGTTTAACTTTTCCACTTGGAGTGCAGATATGTTCATACACGTATATTGGGGAAGGTGCATCAGTCTGCATACATAATGGAACGACAAGTTCCTTGCATAAAACTATTTGGAGAGCTCTGTAAAACCAGAACAAAAAGCAGCATCAAAAAGTTCCCAAGACACTCTGCAGCATCCCAGAGGCTACTGAGCAGCCGTGACACAGGCTGTGCACATGCTATAACTTTAAAACACACTTTCCCCTCAGATGATTCTGGGCACTGCAGCTTACTCCTCGCGGAGCTACAATTACCAGCAACACTTTAGCAGACTGCAGGGTTCAAAAGTCTTTGAGGGAAAGAATGTGCTTCGGATGTGCTTTAAAGGCAGTGCGTACACAGCCACAGAAGTGCGAGGGGGCTCAGCTTCTCCCTCCATAATCAAACTGGGGTGGTCTGGAGTATGTTTTATATGTGTATTCATTGTGGGAGAAGAATGGCATTTCTACCATTAAAATGATAAAATACATCTCAGTAAGCAGGCTTTTGACATTACCATGCACTTCCATTGAAGATATCTCAAATGATGTGGGTACAATATTGTAGGAATGATCTAAGGCTTCAGCTGCATCTCTATTTGCACTTTCAGATGGCATATTGACTGCTGATGTTAATTCATATTGAACCACGATGCTTCCAGATCTATGCAAAAAGGATATCATACCTGATTATTTCAGATTCATTATTAGTATATGGGTATAAATTGTAAGATAAGAGTGGGAAAACAACAGTGACCTTACTGTGGGGATCTGCTATAGACTGCCAAGCCAGACTGAAGACTTAGATGATGCCTTCCTAGAGCAGATTACCAACATTCAAAAAAGGAGAGATATAGTAGTCATGGGAGACTAAAACTACCTGAAAATATCTGTTGGAACTCAAACTCTGCCAATAACGTAAGGTCCAACAAATTCCTCCATTGCCTTGCTGACAATTTCATTTCTCAGAAGGTGGAAGAAGCAACAAGGGGATCATCTATCTTGGACCTGATCCTCACCAATAAGGAGGAACTGATTGACCAAGTGGAAGTACTCAGAAACTTGGGAGGAAGTGATCCTGTCCTCTTGGGTTTCATGTTACATAGGCAAGAGAACAGTGAGTGTAGTCAGACATGAACTCTGAACTTTAAGAAGGCCAGTTTCAAAAAGCTTAAGCATCACTGTATGAGAGATCCCATGGTCAGAAATATGAGTCCAAGATTGATGGGAGTTTCTTAAAGGAGAAATATTGAAGGCCCAAATGCAGACAATTCCAACAAGAAAGAAAAGTGGGAGTCACCTAAAGAAACCGGTGTGGCTGCATAAGGAGCTTACAGATGAGCTGAGAGAGTTAAGAAGGGCATGTAGAAGAAAACAGAAGAAAGGGGAAATCACAAAGGAGGAGTATACATGAGTAGCCAACAGTTGCAGGGGGAAGGTTAGCTGGGTCCAGCTCAGAATGAACTCAGGCTTGCAAGAGAGGTTAAAAACAATTTTAAAAGGTTTCTTTGGCTCTGCTTGAAGCAAAAGGAAGAACAAGCAGGTGGCAGGTCCTCTGCGTGGAGAAGACGGAGAAATGCTATTGGGTGACAGAGAAAAGGCGGAACTGATAGACTTTGCATCTGTCTTCATGCGATTCAGGGGGTTGAACTAGATGCCCCTCAGGTCCCTTCCAACTCTACAATTCTATGATTCTATGTAATAAATAATGAAAAAATTCATGGTGTTTTTAACATTTTAAAAATATTTTTATAGATATTGGGAAGGAAAAGGAGAAACTAGTTTCAACTACAGCTTCTTTGTCACCTTATATACCTGGCCAATGGAGAGGAAAGCAAAATATTAAAAACAATAAAAGGCTTTAAAACTGAAATAAAATTGTCCCTATCCTATTTTAAATGCTAGTGAATATCCACATTTTTGAATTGATCCTGAAGATGGGCAAGTTGCAGCCCCTGCCAAAAGCTATTTTAACTAGCCTCTGGCATCCCAACCTCATGCTAACCATGATGTGGAAGAAAATTTGTAGGTGCTGAGGTTATTCTACACTCAAATACTGTAAATATTATGTTTTGCTTTGGCTTGCATAGGGATGGCAGAGAGCAGATGCTCAGGGACTTATACGTTTGGTCCCTGGTCAAACTGTGCCAAAGTCTCATAGAGGCTTAAGGTCTGCTCACATTCCTGCCTTAAAGCACAGCGGATTTGTCTGTGTTCCACAGCTCCTTCTTCCCTAGCTGTTCATATCAGCACAACTTCGATTAGTTTCTGTTTGTGTTCACACCAGGGAGCAGTGATGGGATGGGGAGGCATTTGCCCTACATGCAAAGGTGTTCACACTTTGGCTAGAGACCAAATAGGAATGGCTTAAGGACTCCAATTGGTGTGAAACTGGTATGACAAACAGCACATCCGAGAGCAGTATTTCATAACAAAGTGTAGAATTCATTTGCATTTTGGATAACATTGTATTAACATGGATTTAAAAGCAAGCACTGGAAATGCGGTGAGCATACAATAAACAGAAGTGTAAAAACACCCTTAATTTCAACTGCTTGAGGGGGTGGAGGCAAAATGAAGGTGCCTCCTCCCAAAAGGGGAAGGGGGGGTCAAGAAACATGTGTTTGTGTGTGCTGTGCCTACCTTTTAAAATTAATAAGGTGTCCAGATGGAATCCTTTAAGAAAGCCCTGTGGTCACTTTCAGGGTGTAGGGCTCTTTGCAGATGGGCAGCACTTGGAATGGCCACACAGCCATAGAATTATAGAGCTGTCGAGTTCAAAGGGACCTTGAGGGCATCTAGTACAAGTCCCGACAACTGAGAAATCTCAGCTAAAGCATCCGTGACAGATGACCATCCAACCTCTGCTTTGAAACCTCCAGTGAGTCCACCACCTTCTGAGGAAGTCCATTCCAAAATTGCACTTCTTTCTAGGAAGTGCTTTTCTAAAACGTTTAAATGGAGAAGGAAGACCACCTCTTTGAGTTCATAATGCATTCACATTCACACACTCCTTCATTCTCCTTGGAAATATTCAAGCTGAAAAGAAAAGACCCGTCCTTTGGCCCAGCAGAAGACAGAGTGGCTGCTCAGAGCAGAAGAGCTGTCTCTGCTTGTGGAGCAGGAAGCTGCCTTCACACGAGAGACGTCTTCAGCAGTCCTTTGCTCCCTGACACAGGAGATTCCACCAGGACCATTTGCTTTAGAGCAGGAACAGATTTCGCTCTCCACATATGGAAAAGCAGCTGGTGACAATAGATATTAATCTATAATTATGAATGTTTGCATTACATTTCCTCCCGCTCATTAGAAGGCACAAGGTCCATATTTTATTATATGTTTTCTGCTGACCCACTCTATGCTATGTAATGATTTCAGGCTATTTACCTTTTTCTCATGATTTTGTATATGCTTAGTATTCAGTAATTTGACTAATGTACAAAGATCAAAGCATTTTTTTATTTTCTCCTGTAATCCATGGGAGTGCAAAGGGAAAGAAAGTGAATGTTTTCTATACCTGAATCCTGCAACTTTTACACTTCTGAAGCCTGGCAATGATTTGTATCCCTTGGTAAACTGAAAAACAACAACACAATATAAATTATGACATCTTTATGAGACAATTAAAACCTCATAGGAAACTGGACTGTTTTATTTCACCCGGTAGACTGTGAACATGCCTACTTCATGTATGAAATGAAATGAATCTATTACATTACTTTATTACTCTGTTACTCATTTTATCAATCAGTTCATGGGTGGCCCACCTGCACCCAATTTGGAAATGATCCATTAAAGATTAAAAATACTTCCACTGAGCTTCTGCAATTAGAATCTCTTTTTTAAGTAAATCATTTCCAAATTGGCAAGGCCGCCAGGCCATATCAGGATCCCAATGTCACCATCAGGAGTGTGTTGGGGGCTCAATAGTTTTTGGACTCTTTCTGAACCATTTTGGAATGGATAACCTTCACCCACCTCAACTCACTAAATGTTTATTGGACAACTGGAAAGTAAGCTCAAAATATGATTTATTTACTCAGTAGTCTTGCATTGGTTTTCAGCTACAGCATCAGTAAAAACTATGCAGGAGAAATACTTATATTTACAGTAAAAGCAGTCTCAGGCTTGTGCCTGGAACTGCGGCAAGTGCAGGACACATCTGTCCTCCTGGCTGGCTGAGGAGAGAGGAGGGAGGGGGAGGGAACAGGAGAAGAGGGGAAATGACATCACACAGAGTCCTCTCTGCCAATTACATTTTCTGTAGTCTGAGTAGCTGCCTATCAGCAATATAGCTCTGTGGTATTAGCCCCTTCTTATGCTAACTAGCAAGGGACGTGGGTGGTGCTGTGGTCTAAAACCACTGAGCCTAAGGCTTGCCGATCGGAAGGTCAGCGGTTTGAATCCCCGCGACGGGGTGAGCTCCTGTTGCTCGGTCCCTGCTCCTGCCAACCTGGCAGTTCGAAAGCACGTCAAGTGCAAGTAGATAAATAGGTACCGCTCTGGCGGGAAGGTAAACGGCGTTTCTGTGCGCTGCTCTGGTTTTGCCAGAAGCGGCTTAGTCATGCTGGCCACATGACCTGGAAAAACTGTCTGTGGACAAACGCCGGCTTCCTTGGCCAGTAAAGCGAGATGAGCGCCGCAACCCCAGAGTCATCCGCAACTGGACTTAACTGTCAGGGGTCCTTTACCTTTATGCTAACTAGCAAGAATATGTGTTTGTTAGGTTTGGCTGCTAATCTCGCACATGCATCTCCTCATATGAACCAACCCAGACCCTGCAGTCATTGGCTGTGGCTCTTCTTTGTGTGGCTCCTCTGTGAGATGCCCAGAGGGTGGCAAGACAAGAACAGGCCTTTTCTGTGGTGGCTCCCCCTTTGTGGAATGCTCTCCCCAGGGAGGCTCGCCAGGCACCATCATTACATATTTCTAGGCACCAGGCAAAAGCATTCCTCTTCTCCCAGGCCTTTGACTAATTAAACAATCTATGGCCATTTTAACGGTGGCGGGGAAGGGGCATCGTTTTGTTTGCAACAATGTATTTTTGGGTTTTTATATTGTAAACTGCCCTGTGATATTTGAAGGGCAGTATATAAATGTAATAATAATAGAAATGCAATATATCTCTGCCACATGGGAATGATTTGCAGAACCAGCTCAAACATACCGCTTTCTCCAAATCACTTTTGTATCGCTTAAACATGCTGGAGGACAGATTTCTCAGATCATCTTCAAAGTCTTTGTTAAGCCGGACAGACATTTGTATAATGTATATAAAGGGAACACCTAGTGCAGAAAAGAACCGGAAAAGTAGCATTACTAGCAACTACTGCTGCTTACTACACAGCAAAAAAATTTTTTTTAAAAAAATTAACCATAAAATTCTTAAATCTTAAATATCTGTTCATGTCTCATTGTTTTGCACACAGTAAAGAAGACAGACCTTAGACTAACCCGCAGCACTGGAAGCACATGGAATTGCATGTAGAGGAAGAGCAGCTTGGCTGCAGGAATAAGATTGGAAATAAAATCGGGGAGAAGACTTCAGAGAGTGTAGCAATAAGAATAAAGGAGGGCAGGGAAAAGGAGAGGCGAGTCGCTCTCTCAGGAAGGAGTTCCATAATACATGGGGCAGGCAAGAGAGACCAGAGTGGTTGCTGTGCATCTTTAAGAAGCAAGTTCCACTCCTGGTAAGTGAGTATAGGATTGCAGTCAGAGATAATTCACATGGTAAATCGGTGACAAGTGAGAGGCTCAAATGTTACAAAAAGCACTGGGAAGCAGAGTAGATTCTAAAGTTCGAATTCTAAAGCTGAAATGAAATTTAATGAAATGGCCCTGCCCTGAGTTCCTTGGGGAAAGAGATAAAAGTGTTTTCAATGAAATGTCAGAATCCAGCAAATTTCAAATTCTGCTGACGTCAAAATCAGATGTCATAATGTGAAATGCTACTCCCCCCCCAGCTGCTACAGTATGATTGCCCTCATTGTCCATCCCCCCCCCCCGCCTACCTGCAGATTGTGGTTGACAGTAGGTTCCCCGAGGAGGCCGCTGTGCAAGGCAGGTGCAGCTGTCTCCTGCTGGCGCAGCCCTGGGACAGGCTGGAGTAGCTCTGCATGCCTTGGCCGGCCAGCCATAGCCAGACTCACAAGAGCAGTGGGTGCCCTTAGGGCCATCTGAGCTGCACACTAAGGTAAAAAAAGCATGAAACAAGAAGGCTGCAGATGACAACGTCTGCTTCCTAATTATAATTTACTCTGTGCATGACACTCACACTGCACAAATAGTTCTTTGAAGGTTGTCAACATTATTTGACCAGACAGTTGGACAGTTTCTCTAATATTGGTGAGATATGGCTAAAACTGTAGTAGCAGAGCTCCCCATCTCTTTTTACAATGTAGAAAACCCTGTAGTACAGCTGTAAATTACTCTGGAAATACCGGTATCACAAAATGCCAGCTACATTTAGTCTAATTCAGATATTTTCAAAATCTAGCCTCTTCTCATTGGACTTTTCCTAAAAACAAAACGAAAACCTAAAACCAGAGAAAGCCAATAAAAAAAGTGGAAACTAGTGACATATAACCCACCTGTGGTAACATCAATGCTTGAAATGTTCACAGCTGAATCAGAAGCATTTACTGAGATTGGGAAGCTAAGGCTTTTGAAATAACTTCTGAGGGTCTCCAGGAGGGAGGAATCTGGAAGACTTATCTCAACAGCAATCGTGTATTCTACAGGTGAGATGCCTAATGTCACATCTGGAAAACAATTTGATAAGTTAGGCATGTTATAATTAATCAGAAACTCCCTGTTTCCTTCTCACAAGTTGTTTATATCTCTCTATACATAAGACAGTCTCAGGATCATGAACAAGGAGGCCTCGCCTGAGAATACATTTGCAGACCAAACCTCACTGGCTCTTTGTCCAGGGGGGGCTGCTGGCTTTCTCCTTGTCCCAACAAATTTCCAAGATTTTGAGCCTGAATGTGTTTATTTCCATTCTCATTCTCCCCCTCTCTCTCATGTGGGATGAGCCAAGATCCTTCAGCCCTTGGATGGAGATTTTTAAAATGATGATTCAAATAAGGGAGGCATAAAAATCCCATAAAAGCCCCATAAAAATAATGACTGCAGAGGCGCAGGATAGCAATTTAGAGAGGCCAAAGTACCTCTGGCCAAAACACAAGTGCCAAATGCTAGAAGACGCTGAGCCAAGATGGGTGAACTGGAGTGCTTGGTCTTGGCATAGTGGACATAATGGGAAATGGAGACAACCAGTAGGACACCGTTCTCTCTGGATATAGGAAGGACAGAGAAGGACATATCTCTCTGTATGTCAAAGAGGACATTGAGTCCAGCAAGCCAGGAATCCCCCAAAAGCAGACCCTGTCACAGAATCAGTTTGGGTGATAATAATTTAGTAACGAGGACATGCTATCATCCTCTTGATGAAAATGCTAAGGGAGATGTTGAGATGATAAATGAAATCAAGGAAATGTCCCAAGGAGGAAATGTTGTGGTATTGGGTGGCGTTAACTATCCTCACAGAGACTGGCTACAGAGGTGTTCCTGTTGGAGAAATTTGTAAAGGCTTCACCCCTCAGCTACTTGCTGGCTGAGGTTGTGTCACATTGACTTGCAATGCCTATATAAATGTCCTTTTGACTGACAGTTGGAGTCTGGATCCTATTAGCTGTCCGGCCTGAACTACAGTATGGGGTTGGGTATTGAACCCCACTTTTCCCCCAACAATCCAGTCATGACAAAACGATGACAGTTCTAGATCTGGAAAGTGGCCAATGGAACACCTTTTTTTTTTTTAGGGATCCAGAGGGGATCCTGGAAATTACAAGTCAGTCAGCTTAGTGTCTGTTTGGGGGAAACTGGTGGAAAGTATTGTTAAAGTTAAAATAACCACACATAAACCTATTCATCTTTGATGCTTCCATTCTTCCGCCTGAATTGTACTACCGGTATGCTCTTAGCAAACAGTTCACCTGAATACTTTCATGATGAAAAGGATGTCTTGTGTTCAGGCCAGAGACCCTGACTGCATATCTAAGAATAAAGATTCTGCCTTCAAGCAAAACATGCTGTGGAGAAGTATTAACATACCCTGCCGTTTCTGCCTGTGCAACTCTCTCTGCTCCTCTCCTCCGTTACCTTTGCTGTAAATCTGAAAGAACATCACAACATTAGGAAAATTGGTTAAGAGGAATACGGGGGGGGGGGTCCCAAGAAGAGCTAAACCCACTCATCCCTAGTGAACCGAGAGTCTCGAAAGTCAGAGTGTGCTCAGAAAGAAGCAACATCTGAAGAAATGTGGGGCTGCCTTTTCAGAGCTCTCTGAAGTAGGAGTCCGAAAGCCACGGGTGGTGAATAAGGGGGGCCCACTTCAAGTCCTGATACAGTTTCCGCAGGGGCTCTCCCCTCCTTCCCACTGCTGGCTTCAGCAGTGTAGCCACAGGAGGAAAGCTCTGGCCAACCCTGCCGTGCTGTCCAGAGTGTCTCTGCATTGAAAGAACAGCCATGTGCTCATAGATAACTGTAAACATTACTCACAGGTGAATGGATGAATGAGCCAAAATTAATATTTTGGGAAGCTGTGCTGACAACTATGAGGGTACAGAACGTTGTTATCTTCCAAGGTAGCATTTTCCCCGTGTTTTGTTGCTGTAGAACCTACAAGGAAATCAAAATATGATATTCTATTATTATTTTTAAATAAAATTAACATAGTTTCCCTTCTAAAGAGTCAGTCCTATGAAGAATAGGCTGTAGAGAAAGTTAGCATGTTTGTTTGTTTTTAAAAAAATCCTATATACACACTGTTCCTTCGTTATGCCGCTGCTGCTGTTCTGTTGCAAATTCCTTTTCTTATTTTACAATCTCCCTGTTTGTAATCCTTCTTCCCTTTAAAGCCTTCCAACATAGGAGACAGGATCCCTTAGCATTAACCCAAGGCACCCCAGAGCCACCTTCTGGATCCCATCAGCCCAGGGAGAAACAGCAGCCTGGCAACTCACTGCCCCCAGCCTCCAAGAGCCAGTCGAGCAGAAGACCATGGTCAATGGTATCGAAAGCCACTGAGAGGTCCAGAAGAACTAACAGGGACACTGCCCCTTGTCTGGTGTAAGCCATCCATCAGAGCAACCGGTGCTGTTTTGATGCCCAAACCAGGCCACAAACCAGACTGTAGTGGCTCTCGAAAACTAGTGTGATGCAAGAGGAGGGGGGAAAGGAAGCCAGTCCGTGGAGGAGACCAGTAGGGCCCTCTGATGATGAGGGAGCCCCATCTCTCTCTCTGCAAAGGAGCCTGACAGTGGTGGACCTTGGGCTCTCACATTTCAGCAGCGCCCTGGACAACACCAAAATGCAGCGCACCCCCCACCTCCCATTCTACAACATAGTTTGGCGCCTGTGAGGCTCTGCACCCAGTGAGAGCAAACAGTTCACGCTCCTCTACATCCACCTCTGAGCCTAACGGCCACGGTGCATGGAGCTGCAGCACGTGCTGAACTGTAACTGTTGCAATACGGGAACTAATTGGTGCTTGTGGGGCACTTGTGGCTCCTCCCTGGTAACACTCAGGGCTCTTCCAGGCGTCCTTTTGTGCCATGTTTCTACGCACAGGTCCATGCTTTAAAGCTCTGCATCTGATCACTTCCCCACAGCGCTTTCCCTGCAAAATCCCGCTTTTTACCACTGAAAACAATTCCACAGAAACCCTGAATTGCTGTTTGTCCTGATTCAGCATTAAAGAGTGGGTCTTCCTGGGGGAAACAGGGCGGGGCAGGAAGCAGGGGCGTAGCTAGCTGCTCTGGCAACAGGTACGGCGGGGGCAGGGCGATCCACCCACGGGATGGGGAAATCTGCTCATGGGGGCAGCGTGGCGATCCGTTTCGGGCAGCGCGGGCCCCCGGGCCACTGCGTCACTCCCAGGAGAGACGCGTGGCTCAGGAGCACTGCAGGCCAGGCCCCGCAGTAACTGCCACCCCCCGCAGTGTGCCATCTCGTCACCCCCTCAAGGATGACACCCGGGGCAGACCGCACCCCCCTTCCTGCGCCCACGGCGGGAAGCGCTCAAACGCAGGCTGGGGAAGTGTGGAGCTGTGCCGAGGAAGCACGGGGCAAAAGGTCAGTGTGGATGAGGCCTCAGTAAGTCGGCTCAAGTGATGCTCGAAGCACAGGAGGCGGATCTGATTTGGGGGGAAAGACTGTGACTGGAAACCCCTCTCCGCCACTAGTTTCATTTGCTGAATTAAGGTCAGTATAATCCTCACCAAGAAGTCCAGAAGCCCTTTTGCTCTCCCTTGCTGCAATATTGCAGGGCACCTGGGCTCTTTGCAGGAATGTCAGAGCTTGCAGGTGCTGCTGCTGCCACAGTTTATATTACCACCCTCTTGATTTCTGGCATGTGGTGAACACACTTGATAGAACATTTATGCTACTCAAGTTGCTCATTGTGGTGTTATGTTAGTCACAAGAAATGGTGCATGTAAAAAAAATTCAGGTAACATCATATTTGCTTAAGGTTATGAATCTCAAATAAAATTAAAACATGTAGATTTTTCTTTTCATTCGTTGGCAGAGGAGGTACATGTTTTTGTGACCAATATAAATTTTGTTATCTGAAGGTCTTCTTATTCTGCTCCTAGGGTAAAATTTATTGTCAGTTCACCAAATGAGAAGTATTATCAAAACGATAAAGTGTCATTAACCTATTATCTGTTTTCTTGGAGAGGTCTTTAACTGAACTTTAGAAAACAATTAGAGACGTTCTGAGTTATCTTGCATGTCATGCTTCTGATTGTTTTACTCATGTGTACATTGCCATTTTGAATATCTGTTGCCATATTTTAACTATACAGTATATGAAAATGAAAATTAAGTCTGTAGATTGATGTTTTCATGGAATTAACATTGGTCTTTTCCCTCCCCCCCCCAAAAAAAACCATACCATTCAAAGCAGTGCCTCTTCTCCAAAAACTGTACTAGCTGTGTCTTCAAAGCTGGTTTTGGATTCATTCACGGAGAAAGACAAGACTATTGCTCCTCCTTAATCCAGCTCCTTTTCTAAAGCAAGCATTCCCCAGCCCAGACTCTCAGAGCAACTCTACGCTTGGCTGCCCAGACAAGTCCCATTACGTTCAGTGAGACTTATTCCTAGGCAAGTTCGTTCATAGTAGATTTCAGACTGTAACCTGGGGATTGAGAAATGGTTCCCAATGAGCAAATACTCTATTCAGACACTACTCAGACTTTTCACCTTTCCTCCTGGAGTGAGCCTAGTAACGTGATGCTACAGCTGTCTCTTGGGTTTCCATCAATCTGATGTCTTTCCTCCTTCCCAAGGCACAGAACATACATTCCCGCTCTTTTTACCTGATCAGCTTTCTCTGGACGCCGCCCTCCTAGGCAGATCTGGGATCTGTGGACATCTCTTTCCCTGCGCAGTCCGGGGCTCTGGCTTTGCTGGTTACTGAAAGGAAGTCATGCCCAAGGCAGCAAGTTAAAGAGAGTGAGCTGCGCGTTGCTGCGCAGGCAGGATCTGGGCAAGGGAGGAAGTTGAATTTCACTGTCTGTTCAGTGGGATTTTCAAAGTTATTTCCTGATGCCATTCACCTGATCTAAGCCTTTCGGTTTATTTTATCTGAGGAAGCAGGCGAACATGTTCCACAGGCATTTTACTTCTGAGAGATGCATTTGTCATGTTTGTTTGTTTGGGTTTTTTTGTACCAATGAAATGGATGAGAAAACGCAAACAGAAAAGCTTCAGCCTTGCCTTGCCTCCAAGCGTAGCTAAGGAGGACTTCTGCTGCCAGATTTGCTTCTAAACATTACGACAAATATTTAAATTAAGAACTAATATATTGTTGGCATAGTTTAATTCTCTCACAGCAGCAGGGAAGGCACAATAATATATAGCAGCGTTTCTTTTTTGAAGTTACTGTTCAAGCCCTGTTCTTTAGGGACACAGAGAGGAAAGCGGGAGGCAGGATTGAACACACGGGTCCCATTTGCCAAGCACAAAGTCCCTTATTCAAACACAAGGAAGGAAGTAGCACCCAAACCTCACCTTGCACACCACACATTCAGATATCCAAAAGGTCAGGTGGGGGGGGGGAGTACTGTAAAAAACACAAAAACAAAAACCAAGCAGCCTTAAACAAGCCTTACTTTTTATGCTTTAGTCATCCGTGACAGCTGTTTTGCCAGAAACTGGGGGTGGGGGAAGAGATTGGACAAATATTTTTTTTTCCTTCCTTGTTTGCCTTCTGCAGGGTTTCAGGGGTTTTTCCTGGGTGGGGTCAAAATTCCATGGTCAGGAATGCATTAGAAATTTCCCCATAGGGATGAATGGAAATCATTGACTTGTCCTGTGCATGCTCGCCTAACAAACCATTTCCTGAGAACGCACTGTGTTCATATAGCAGGACCTGTGTGTATTGTAACCCTTTCCAGGAAGCTGCCCCCCTGAAGCCTTCCTTGCCTGGGTCGCCGGGCGGTCGCTGCAGCTTTCCCGCCTCCCACCCTTTTCCAAGGCCAAGAATTAAAATAATGGGGAAGCCAACCCAGCCAATCCCCTCCAGGTACTTAGTAGCTGCTGCAGCTATTTAGTCAGGGATAACATGTCAAGCCTCGTCTTCTCCCCGACATGCCAGTGTTCAGTGTCCAGGGCATGTTTTGTAGTGAGAAGCATTTGATCCGGTGAGCATGGGGCATAGGTCTCCTGCCACCACCATTTCCTGTGTCTTTCATTGGTTAGAAAGAACCGGTGGCCACTCCCTCGGAGGAGAGAGGAGAGCTCTGGCCTCTCCCCATGGGGGGTGGGCCTGACTTCTGCGTCATCCTATGCACCACTCTGTGAAGCTGACGACCCTCACTGCCAACTCGGATGGAGAAGGAGATGGTTGTGTCATCAGTAAGTAGCAGAGATGGAATCACGGGGGGGGCTCCCTTTGCTTTCAGTATTTCCCCCCCCCCTTTCTTCCATTCTTAAAAAAGTTTCACAACTGGACTAGTGGAAACTGTGTGATCATTGTTCTCTCTTTCATTTTAAATGGTTCTTTGGGGGGGGGCAGATTTAAACAAAATTAAAACACGAGACGAAAAAACCACACATATTTTGTTGTTAATCCTATATAATAATCTCCCTATGTCCCTGCGTCCACCGTCCGTGTGTCAGTGGAATTCGCAACTGGGCATGCGCCCCACTGACACAGGGATTGGAGCAGGGATTGGAGAGGGGGGCGTGTCCGGAAGGCAGCGGTAGCGCACGCGCGTTGTCAGTTGCGCCAGCGCCGCTGCCTCACACAGACATGGGGAGGATGGCTTCCTGCCGGGGTGCCCCTGTCCGCCTGCGCTCACCCGCTGCCGCCGCCTCCGAGGCTGCCATCCCGCCGCTCAGCTCCTCCGGCCGCCGGGGCCTCCCGGAGACGCGGGCTATCGCGGGGCGGGAGGAGCGGATCCAGGCGGCGGGCGGCGAGGGAGGGAGGGGGCAGCGGCCGGATCTCAGCTAGAAGCTGCCCAACTTCCCGCGGCTTTGCGGCTGAACCGGGTCCGCGATGGCGCTGCTCCTCCTGCGGAGGGGCGGCGAGCGCTCCCGCCGCTGGCCGCCTCCGCTCTTCGGCTTCCGCCGCCGCCGGCCGCCTCCGCGCCTCGGATCCGAGGCCTCCGTCCTGTCAGGACGCGGAGTGTGGCCTGGAAAGCGTGGGGGAAGCTGCCGCCGCTGGCCGCCGTAGAGAGAGAGGCGGCCGCCGGGCTCCAGGGGAAGGAGGGCGGCGGGGTTAAAAAACAAAAGGAGGGTGGCCGCCGCTCCTCCCATATACTTTCTAGCACCCGTTTTTGTAACGGGCTTAATTTACTAGTGATACATATTTTGTATCCCCAACAGGAATGCATGTGGAAACTAGATTTCATTGGAATTACATATTCTTGGGAATTTTACAGGAAAGATCTGATTAGATCTGAAATACATTTGTTGGCTCCAGTTCAGATTTTCCTGCAAACATTTTTTCCATATTCATTCCTTTGTGAGTAAATGCTATGCTGAAACTGAGATAAAAGGATGATAAATATTATTGATTGTATTGTAGGTCAGGATTGTATTTCCTATGAACAAACTATTACACTGCAATCCTGCACACACTTAGCTGGGGTAAATTTCACTGAAATCGTTGGGGGTTACTTCTGCTTACGCAGGCATAGGGTTGCTCTATTAATGGCACTATTAATTCGTTGAGTAACGCGGGTGGCGCTGTGGGTTAAACCACAGAGCCTAGGGCTTGCTGATCAGAAGGTCGGCGGATTGAATTCTTGTGACGGGGTGAGCTCCCATTGCTTGGTCCCTGCTCCTGCCCACCTAGCAGTTCGAAAGCACATCAAAGTGCAAGTAGATAAACAGGCGGGAAGGTAAACAGCGTTTCCGTGCGCTGCTCTGGTTCGCCAGAAGCGGCTTAGTCATGCTGGCCACATGACCCGGAAGCTGTACGCCGGCTCCCTCGGCCAGTAAAGCGAGATGAGTGCACAACCCCAGAGTCGTCCGCGACTGGACCTAATGGTCAGGGGTCCCTTTACCTTAATAATAGCCCATAGTTTCACTCCAGTATCAAAATTTTAACAGATTAGTTTCCTATGATTAAAATAATTCCCATGTACTATTAAAGCACAATATATTTCTCACAAAAGTAAGGCATTTTAATTGAGCAATAAGGGCAATCACAGATACATAAAAATGGTTCAAATTAATTATAGTTCAGAATAAGGATGGAGCAATGTTTAAAAATTATACAACCACCAGAGGAAGAAATGAAAAGAAATCCAAATATGATGCCCAAAATTTCAGTAAGTTGTTTTTTAAAAAAAATCTTTCTTTTAGGTGTTAACCAGAGGTCAGGAACCTCCAGTTCATGGGGAACCTCCCCATTTGGCGCCAGAGGTCATTCTGGGCAGGCCACACACACCCAGCCCACACTTGATGTCATACACAATGTCAGGTGTGGGCAAGTAAGGGCAGGGCTTGGCGTAAAGGGGCTTTGTAGGCCCTGCGGATTGGGAGGGCCTGCAAAGGTCCCTTGCACAGCTTTCAATGGGCCTGATAACTACCTGCCGCATTGTGTCAAGCAGGAACTCTGTGCATCAGCTGCTGTGCAGTGAGGTGTGTGTGTGTGTGTGTGTGTGTGTGTGTGTGTGTGTGAGAGAGAGAGAGAGAGAGAGAGAGAGAGAGAGAGATCTCCCTACACAGAACTCTCTTGCAGACACAATTCCATTTTTGCCTGGTGCCTAAACATATATAAGGAAGGCACCAGGCGAGGCGAACCTTCCTGGGTAGAGCACCCCACAAGCAGGGAGCCACTGCAGAAAAGGCCCTGTTCTCGTGTTGCCACCCTCTGGACCTCACATGGAGGAGGGAAACAAAGAAGGGCCTCAGAGGTTTATATGGGGAGAGGCAGTCCTTGGGGTCTTGTGGTCCTGAGCCACTTGGAAGGGAAGGGAAGGGGCTGTTTCCTGGCTTCCCACTCTTCTGTGGCGCTTGCAGCTAGTTATCAGGCAGCTGCGAGTTCAATGCAGGAGCCCCCAAAGCAGGCAGGCAGAGGGCAGAGCCCCCCTAGGCAGGAAGAAAGGGGGCAGAGAGGATTGGAAGGAGTCTTGATTTAAAAATAAATGCTTTGTGCATCCACATCTAATCTTGCCTCTTTCTAAAAGTTGCTTATTGGTGTGTGTGTTTTTTTTTTGTCAATCTACCAAAGAATAAAATAAAATAAAATAGGGATTACGGGTTTTTCTCAGGGTGGTGGAGGGCCTGTGTTCTGTGTCCCGTTGATGTCAGGATGGGGGCACTCACCCTTCTTCTGATAGGAAATGCTTTGTGGGAAGGGGCACAAAAACAGGGGGTTGAAGAGGGTCAGCTGGGAGGGGGAGTGAGAAATGTCCCTATTTTCATCTGAGGAATGTTGGAGGGTATGATGCAGCTCATTATGACTTGTAAGAAACAAAACCCCACACAAAGCAATAATCCAGGGGAGAAGCTGTGAGAATGAGAGTAAATCTGCACTGGCCTTTACAGATAAGGCAGCTTAATATAAACAGCAACAGCAAAAAATATTAAGTATTGAAGTGTCGACTTTGCAGTGATAAGGATTTAGAGGTTAAAAAGCAGCATTGACGTATTTCCTGCTTCAATGTGCTGGAACAGGAGAGCAGGCGTCAGTGGGTCACTCCGGTTCCACAGACACGGCAGAAACAGCAGCTCCGTTGTTCTGCCCTTCGCCTGGGGCACAGCGGTGACTTCTCTGCACAGGGACTGAGTTGCTTTAGCTTGGGGCTTTTACACACACACACACGATTAGGAGTGCAATTTCAGATTTAGAGGGAATGCCCAGTGCCTGAGGCACACCCCCACCCCCACC
Organism: Darevskia mixta; assembly: GCA_034641385.1. Lineage (NCBI taxonomy): Eukaryota > Metazoa > Chordata > Lepidosauria > Squamata > Lacertidae > Darevskia > Darevskia mixta. The sequence continues at coordinate 3,653,607 of JAWWNH010000130.1, forward strand.
CCCACCCCTGCAAACCTTTCTGACTGCCCAGAACTCCATGGTTTGGGGCAGCAGCCGGAGCAAAAAGAAAAAAGAAAGACACAGTGCTTGGAGGGGGGAGGTTTAGATGAAGATGCAAAGAAGTCCCTCCATGCTCATCAGATCTGCCTTTGCATGAGTGGAGAGGAGGCCGGCTGGATCTAGACACATCAAAGAAGCCTTGCAAACTTTGTACAGTATGAGAAATTGGGTTGGCAAAAATGGAACTCCACAGCGCCATCTGGTGTCGTAGTGTTAGAATGCATAAACGATGCCTATAAAGCGCTTTTTCTTTGCCAATGTAGCTGAGTCCGCTATAAGCTCTTCCCTTCTTCACCTCATACCTGTACTTGCACAGATCATTTGGGGGGGGCATTTGCCTGTGTAAGGGTCTCACAATCAAAGGCACACCCACCCATGGCATGCCAGAAGTTTAGTTACCCCTGCTGTGTAAGTCTTGCTGAGTTAAATGGGGCTTGCTTCTGAGTAGGTATGGTACTGTTAAGTTTCAAAAACAGTGCATTTTGAGATGCCATTGCCATTTGTTATTTATAATGTATGTACCCCCCCTCATAATGGCCAGCATGGCCAATGGTCAGGGATATTGGGGGTTGGGGACTGTTGGCATCTGAGTGGTCACAAGTTCCCCACTCATGCACAAGAGTGGACTACAGAGGAATGTTTTTACACACATTCAGGTTAAAAATAAAAATGGGAAACTTTCATGCATTTGTTAAACAAATGCCAGGAGCATTTTTAAAAGGGGGGGGGCGCTTGAAAGAATATGCACATTTTTGTGTACAAAAATATGGGTACATTGTGGGAACTGCACATAAAGATGCATATATTTTTGGAAACAAAACACAAAAATGCAGATTATTAGGGGAAATCACTTTCAATTATTATATATAATACAAAATTGTGTATTAGTAAGAAATGTGCATGAAAATGCACAAAGTGATGCAGAAATGAGGTGAACTGAACTTAAGGTTAGAATAATTAGAAACGGAAAAATCAACATTCTCTGTCCCTAACATTTATTTTACAAGCACATGCCCTCAAATTTATTTGATGTTTGAAGCAATCCTAACAGCGGTTGGGGGTGTGAGAATAGCACTGGAATACTCCCTCCCCCCTGGCAAAATCCCCAAATCATGTCCCTTGGCCTTAGGTAGGACTGAGCTATAGCTGGGTAGAAAGGAAGGCGGCTTAGGAGGCAGGGGCGGTGAGGGAACAGCTGGCCCTGTCCCCATTGTAGCCACTACCTCAAGTTACTATGCATTATTATCCTCTATAATAATCTCCCTATGTCCCTGCGTCCGCCGTCCATGTGTCAGTGGAAATTTCCACTGCGCATGTCCCAGGCGGACGGACGCAGGGATTGGACGACGGGAGAGGGGGGGCGTGTCCGAGAGGCAGCGGCGGCGCACGCGCGTCTCAGTTGGGGCAGCGCCGCTGCCTTGCACGGAGCTCGCGCCGCTCTCCTCTCTGAGCGATCCGCCGAGGGAGTGGCGGCTCCTGAGGCTGCCCGTCCGTGCTGCTTTTAAGCAGCACAGACAGGCAGCTCCAGGAGCCGCCACTCCCTCAGCGGCAGCGGCGCTCCCTCGGTGGATCGCTCAGCGGTGACTGAGCGATCCGCCGAGGGAGCGCCAGCTCCTGAGGCTGCCCGTCCGTGCTGACAGGCAGCTCCAGGAGCCGCCACTCCCTCGGCGGGAGCCCGCGCTCCCTCGGCGGAGCGCTCAGTCACCGCGGGAGCAGCAGTTGTGACTGCTCCCGCGGTGACTGAGCGATCCGCCCAGGGAGCGCCGGCATTATCTTCTAGCCCCCGTTTTTCAACGGGCTTAATTTACTAGTTATTATTAAAGCACATGCTTTTAAAGTGCATTGTTTTGGAGACAATATAATATTGAATAAGTGGGTCAGCAAGCAAGCCCTCGAACATCCTGCAGATATTAGATCTACTCACTCAGTCGTTCTCCCCCCCCCCCCGCAGGCGGCACCCATGCTGAGGGAGGCAGGAGGTGGGAGGGAAGACACCTAAGTTTCCCTTTTCCAGAACTGAGACAAAGACCCAGTTCCTTGCATTCTGAGAGTGCTTTGTGGGATGGGTAGCATCTGCCCCTTGGAGACTCCCTGGGACTCTCTGCCTGCCCTGAAATTGCCCTTGTGAGTTGCACAGCATCAGGGACGGACCAAGAGTGTCCACCAGGTTCTTAGGGCAAGTGAAATCTGGATACTTGGCTAAGCACTGGAGTCCTAGAAAGTCCAATGGCAGGATGCTTCCTACTCATTGCAGCTCATTAACCTTTCGAAAACCCCTTTCCTGTTATTGTCGGCAAAGTTGCTGAAAAGACATCAAGGCAGCCAAGCCCAGCAAGCCTTGGAGGAAGCGGCCGAGAGGGTCGGGCAGGTGTAGATTGTTCCCCATTTACATAACTCAAACAGCAGAGACTGAAGCAGTTTCCTCGACAAAACGTTAATCCTGCCACACCTAGAAACCACATTATCCAAGAACAAATTAGCGTGCATTTCCTGACAAGTAGTGATGGTCAGGCCTGAGTTAATGGGGCTTACTCCCAGGCAAACATATATAGGATTGCAGCAGTTTATTGCAACAAGGGCAGGGGAGACCTCCAAATTAAACTGTCCAGCTTAGGCAGCCTTTTAGAAAGCTTGTATAAGCATAAGCTTCATATACAGTTTACCCTGGTTTGCAGGCCATTTATACAACAACCCTAGGGACAATAGTAAGTGGACCTAAACAGTGGGGACTCATCCACCCTTCCTCTCGTCCCGCTGTTTTCCCTCGAGGAAACGGGAGCAAAGAGCAAAGAGCAATTCGGGTTTCCTCTGGATTGACATTTGTTCTGATTTTGCACTAATGTGTGGGTTTTCCCTGGGAAAGCAGTGGGGCAAGGGGGAAACTGGTCAGACCCACACTTTCTAGGCACAGGACAAGCGGCAGCGTGGACAAGCCTGTCAATCTGGAGATAACCCAAATTGCTGTTTGCTCTGATTGAGCGCTCAAGAGCTGTTTCCCCAGGGGGGAAGCAGAGGAACAAGTGTGGCTAAGCACCAAGAAGAGGCCCATTGAAAAGAATGGGACAAGTCTCCTCAGTGAGTCTCCTCTCAGCATGACTCTGATTCCAACCCATTGAAATGGCAATTCAGCTATTCTGCTGTGGTTCTGCTCCCAAGGAATACCCATCTTTCACCCTAGCACAGGGAATGTTTGGGCAATTATTCTGTTTGTTTTTATTGTTTCATTTGCGTTGTGGTGGCGTAATGTCCTGTCCATAGGATGAGAGTGATGCACCCTCTCGTGCAGAAGGAGCTGAAGAAGAATTTTAGCCCACCTCAGACACCAAGCATGCAGTAAGTGCAGCAGAATGAGAGACCCAGAGATCTGTGCCTGGCCTCTGCTTCTCCTGTGTGTGGCTGCTGCAGCTTCTGGCAGAGTGGGCCATTGCTAAAGGAGAGGTCAGAGTGGAGAGAGCAGAGAGACGCTCAGAAGGCAGAGTGGAATTCTCTAAAGGGCAGGAGACAAGCTGGCTCGGGGGGCCTGTCCAAGCCCCTACTATTTGGCCCCTTCCTTCAGGTGATTCTTAAGTTAATGCCAATATATTTCCATGATCTGAATCCTACGGAGATATGGAAACAGCCTCCGGACAAGAAAACTAGATACCGGATCCTATCCTGCTGAGAGATTGGTGGTAGACAAGCCAAGCTCCTTCCATCTGTTGGATTCTGTATCACAGTGGGAGGAAGGATTTGGGCAGGCAGGGATAAGCAGTCACACAGCCAGAAGGAGATTTGCCAGAGGCATGGGAATCGCCTTCCTTCACAAACATGGTCACATCACACATTCTGCATTCATTCGAGCGGTGGGAAAACCAAGGAAATTTAAAAGTGGCCTCATGCTGCTTTGAAATTATCAAATAAAGTGAAGCTGAGCACATTCATTTTGAAAAGTAAACACAGGGAACCCTGTGTTAAATGTGGACTTCCATGTTTCTTAAATATTGTTTTTAAAACAAAAAATTTTAAATGAGGTTTTTGTCTCAATTAATTTTTCCTGATATATTCATAAAATATAAAAAGTAGATCCAGAGAAAAAATCAGTAACAATCCACTATTGAAAAAACAATAGATAAAAATATTAATCATGAACTATGCCTATATCTCCAAAATTGCATTATATTCTACACACTATTCAGCAGCTCATGCTTTTTTACCTGTCACAATATGCATTATATTCAGAACATATGCACTTTCTCTGAACCTTTTAGCCTCCTAGCTTCTCCCTGACTCCTTACATGCCGCTCCTTGCTATGACTTCACTGCCTGGACCTTGATTTGTAATTTCTCTAACCAAAATATTTTTCTGCGCCCCAAAGCAGCCGTGATGCTGGGCCCTGTTTTTCCAATCTAGATGAATGGGTTAAAGAGAGACAGGAACTTGACTGCAGTTCCAGCCTTTTCCTTTGTGCTTTAACAATCAAAGGAAGCTCAGCCTTATTTGAGGAATTTCCCACGCCTCTACTTCAGACATTAGAAAATGGCTTTGTTAAACTCATATCAGATATGTTTACAGAAAGAGCCAAACCGGGGGGGGGGGGGGTCCTGAATAGGATAACTATCTGTATACATTACAGCTATTTGAACAGTTTTTAAATAAAATAAAATGAAATGATAAGCCATGGAGCAGTTTGGGTGCTACAGATGCCTAGACATCTTCACTGCAAACTAAGTAGGCAAACCTCCACTTCTGTCACTGTTTTATAGGATGCCCAAGGGAAGGTGCCATCATTTAACACTAAGAGGCTGAAAATGCTTAATGATGATTAATTGCACTACAAGAATGATGCAACCTTAAACAAAAGCTCCTTCTTTTCACTCAGCGATGAGATCTGGTTACCTGCATAATCTAAAATGTTATTTTTGCAAAGACAGCGAGAAGTATTGGGGGTGGGGGACAGCCGAAAATGGGTTGAGAAGTTGCTTGTGGGAAAGGTAAGAGCTCAGTCAAAGGTAAGAGCACCATCAGTTTTTAGCAAGACACCCCCACCCCTTTGCTTTGGATTATTTGTGTAACCAGAACCCTTTCCCCTAAATATAAGGGTTGGAAACGTGATCTTAAATATAGGAGTGGAAGTTTAAAATATTCTCCAGCAAGTAGGGTGGCAGGGCTCACCTGACTCTCTGACAGCTGAGTCGTTGCTGCTCAGCAGGAGGGAGCAGGGGAGGGGAGTGGGCGCAGCGCAAGTGTTCCACTAGTGCCAATCCGGCCCCCATGCCAATGGGCCTCCTTGCCACCTCTCTAAAAGGGCCTTTCCCCCAAGTGATGGCTTGCAGGCCGATCCAAAATGCATCACTTGCATAGAAAGCAAAGGAGTACCATTTAACAGCAATACTTATATGAGCTACAGATATAGGAAATGCAAATACAGGAGATACAAATGCTGACTTAAATATCACTAAGGTTTTGTAACCAGAGAGAAAAAGTTCCAGCTGCAGCTGGCTAAAACTCTTGCTTCCCTTTGCTTAAACAAACATCAAGGCATGGTGCTTTGTGGGAACTGAAGAAAGTGACAGGGAACAAATGAATGAAAGATGCAATTCCATCACCTTGTGGCACTGCATTTCACCCCATCAGTATGGCTTTTGTGGCCTCAATGATTCATGAGATGATGCGCCAAGGACACTGTATTTATGGCAAGTAAGATGCAGGAGACAATACAGTGGTACCTCGGTTTTCAAACATCTTCGTTGACAAACATTTCAGATTTCAAACACCGTGAACCCGGAAGTACTGTAAATGCTTCGGTTTTTGAACACGCCTCAGAAGTTGAACAGGAAACACGGCTTCCGCTGAGTGCAAGATCCTGAGGCCTGGCTGTCGGTGATTGGGTTTTCGGTTTCCCAACATTTCAGAACTCAGTATTCCGGATTGGATTACGTTTGAAAACCGAGGTACCACTGTACTAGAAAATCCATGGGCTGAATAATCAAACTTCTGATGATCTGCAGGTGCCTTCATTTTTAAGAATATAGGCACATGTTTAAATATTATGCTATTAATTCTACATAGAAGTATACATCTAATACAAGTATTGTACTGTGCAATGCTCCCGTTCCAGCTGGCCAGCTCTGGCGATCTTCCCAAATGCTCTACTCTGTTTCTTGGTCCCTCCACCTCAATGGCTCTGCTCTGCCTCCATGGCCAGAGGCAGGAATGCTTCTGCAGACTGCAGAGGGAAAAGCCTCTGGTGCTCAGGTATCACTTGCAGGCATTTAGTAAGAACTGCTTGACAGGGCCACAGACTCCCTTGGGAGGTTATGGACTCCTTCCTTGGAGGTTTTAAGCAGAGGTTGGATGGCCACCTGTCATGGATGCTTGAGCTGAGATTCCTGCCTTGTAGGGGGGTGGACTAGATGACCCTGGGGGTCCCTTCCAACTCTATGATTCTATGATCTGGGTGGCCACTGTGAGAACAGGATGCTGGGCTAGGTGGGCAATTGGTCTGAAGCAGCAAGTTCTTCTTATTGTTGAGCCGTGTGAGAGGCCAGAGCTTGCAAGTGCTTCCCCAAGGTTTGTGTTTCCTTTGGGAATGAGGCACAGCAGAGACTGTGATGTCCTTATGGTTTTTGTTGTTTAGTCGTTTAGTCATGTCCGACTCTTCATGACCCCATGGAACAGAGCACACCAGGCACTCCTGTCTTCCACTGCCTCCCGCAGTTTGGTCAGACTCATGTTGGTAGCTTCGAGAACACTGTCCAACCATCTTGTCCTCTGTCGTCCCCTTCTCCTTGTGCCCTCCATCTTTCCCAACATCAGGGCCTTTTCCAGGGAGTCTTCTCTTCTCATGAGGTGGCCAAAGTCTTGGAGCCTCAGCTTCAGGATCTGTCCTTCCAGGGAGCACTCAGGGCTGATTTCCTTCAGAATGGATAGGTTTGATCTTCTTGCAGTCCATGGGACTCTCAAGAGTCTCCTCCAGCACCACAATTCAAAAGCATCAATTCTTCGGCGATCAGCCTTCTTTATGGTCCAGCTCTCACTTCCGTACTACTGGGAAAACCATAGCTTTAACTATACAGATCTTTGTCGGCAAGGTGATGTCTCTGGTTTTTAAGATGCTGTCTAGGTTTGTCATTGCTTTTCTCCCAAGAAGCAGGCGTCTTCTAATTTCGTGACTGCTTTCACCATCTGCAATGATCATGGAACCCAAGAAAGTGAAATCTCTCACTGCCTCCATTTCTTCCCCTTCTATTTGCCAGGAGGTGATGGGACCAATGGCCATGATCTTAGTTCTTTTGATGTTGAGCTTCAGACCATATTTTGCGCTCTCCTCTTTCACCCTCATTAAGAGGTTCTTTAATTCCTCCTCACTTTCTGCCATCAAGGTTTATGCCTTATGGTTTATTGGCACATATATACAACCTGAACCCACGATGGAGGAGTGCATGGCATCAGCACCCCAAAAGGGTCTTGCTTCGCCCATAACTGCAGCCTTGGAGTCACACAGAAATCAAGCCTTGCTCTCTGATCCTCTGCTTGCTGCTTTGCTTTTAAGTCACATCACTGCAAACCCTGCTCTAAAACTCAGGCTTTGTTTTTCAAACTATCTGCGAGTTAAAGGAGGGACCCCCCCCCCATTTGGCACCTGGCACACAGGTAGGGCTGCCATATCTGGAAGAGCAGGGAGCCAACCTGGGCCCCAGGGGCCCGTGCACGTGATGTCATGATGTCAAGCATGCGCCACCCAGCCTCGGATCCTGACTTCCGGTGGCATTGCAAGTCGGGTTCTGAGACCTTTGAAAGCATCTCTGGAAGTTGTGTCGGGGGCCCTGCAGTGTGGGTGATGAGCACCCACAACAACATTTTTGTGGATGCTCGGGCCCCCAGGGCCCCCTATAGTTGGTGCCCCTGTTGAAGAGCAAAAAAGGGGACAGCCTAAGTGGCTGCCAGCCCAAGCGCCCATGCCCTTCCTTCCCTGGCTCAGGCTGGCAGTGGCTGCAGTGTGCAGAGCAGCCCAAGCCCACCAACTCCAAAACCTGGACATTTCCTTTAAAATGTAAAAATCTGCCCAGGTGGGCATGATGACCCCCCCCCCCAAAGAGGACATGTCCGGGTTTTCCTGGGCGCATGGCAACCTTACACAGAGGCCCCTTTGTTCTCTTCAGAGCCCATCACCCAAGCAATCCCTTCAGCAGGAAACCAGCCTTGCTGGATCCAGAGAAGAGAGGAGTCTGGCACCCACAAACTCATAACAAACGTTCCGGACTCGGGGGGAGGGGATTAGCCTAAGGGCCTTCCCCTTTGGGTCACACCCCAAAGATCTTGCCAGATGAAATGATCGCCCCTCTTTTTCACATAAGAGTATGTGCAGAGTGCTTTATTTTACCCCAAAGAAACCACATCCTGTTTTTAAACAACCAGATTTGGGGGGGGGGTGAGGACCACATCAGCAGATCTTGCCTTGTGCCTTGCCACATGAGATTCTCACTCAGTACTTCCAAGACACTAACCTGGCCTATATGGAACAACAAAAAGAACAATGTGTCCCAGCACATGTACAGAGAGTCTTGTTAGCATTATCTGTTCTCAGCTATAAAAATAGAAGAGGGGAGGAAAGGAGAATCAGGAGTGCTGGCCTCTCTTCATTTAAAATTGGATTCATCAAGGATTAACCTAGAACAATTAGCTGATAGTGGGACATTTCTAGGTCTTTCGGTGAGTTGCCTCCTTTTATCATGATTTGAATGATATTTACAGTTGTTGCTCCATTAATCCTTACCTGAAAGAACTGCCAAGGCAGCTTTCACGGAGGTCTCTATTCTTTCTTTTGCAGGCTGTTCATGCCGCTGCGCATCTCCTGGCTCTGTGTGCTGTCTGGTTTCCCCCGCCTTCCCTGCAAAAACCCCTGAAATCAACAAGGTACATCAGATTCTCTTCTGCGTTCAATACAGGTCCAGGGAAAAGGGTCAAATATTTTGAAAGCTGTGATCAGAGAGCATAGCTTCAAGTTTTCAAGTGTGCGAAACATAAAACATTCAACAGAACAAAAGACCACTTCCTAACCCCACCGCCCTTTCCTGTGGTCAGCAGGAATCTTACTAGTGAAATGGAGTAAACAAAGCCAATGAATTGGGAGGCTCATCATCCGCTAAAGTGCCCACAGGAACAGCTCAGGAGTTCACCACCCACCTGAATTCAGGTTCCAGCTTGCAATAGTAAGGGGCAGATATAGGATGCCCATTATGGTTCCCTGTTACTGCCGTGACAGGAAAATTAGGCAAAAAGTTAGCCTTTAAAGAAAGAAAAAATTCTGGAGAACTCATAAAAGCTATTTTAGGGAACACATGCATTTTTATTATGAAATGTCAGCAATATCAAATAATGATGGGTGAAATGGCCATCAGCAATGAGCCACCACAGAGCTTCCATATCTTCCCAAACCCAGTTCCTGTTTGGAAGAGCTTGCTTCAGGGGCCCCCAGGGGCTGGAGCAGGCCTGGGCTGCTCTGTGAAGCCAAAGGACAAAAGCCCCAAACCAATCGCAAGACTTTTCAGGTAACTGAATTCATATATTCATCTGTCATATTGTTCTGTCAGTGCAAGCTTTTCGGCATTCCAGAGGGAATAGGCTCCTCTTCCCCCACAACCCCACCAGAGCCAATTTCAGGGGGCACAGGAGCCCCCTTATGCTAGCAAGAGTCCTTGTGCGGGCTCCCACTAGTGGGACCTATCATTTGAATCCCACCCATAATGACAAAAGCCCTCCAGCAATATAGGTTATGATGCTAGCCCATTAAGAATAGCATTGCTGTTGTGTGAAGTATATGTGTCACATGCTTATGTCAAGCGCAAAGGAGAGAGTGATCTAAAAAGGCACCCAAAGGGCCTTTGGGATGCTGGGCCTGGATCCCAAAATCTGTTCTTCCTTACCCTTTAATTATGTCTGCTGGCTTCTGAAAATAGTGTCATATTTCTGGTTGAATGGAGCATAAAGAAAGGGTCTCATTCAGCAGCATAAACCTTAAAACAATTGCCAGAAGAGATACCGGTATCACAATATTTTCCTGAACCTTAATTTATTGGTCCCGAGTTTATTACATTGAGAAGAGCCAGAAAGTCCCATGTTTAATCCCCAGAATCTCCAGGTAGGATTGTGAAGACTCCTGTCTGAAACCCTAGAAGAGATCCACTGTTGCTGAAGGTCAAGAATACTGAACTAGATTGGCCCATACACAGCTGGATTTTGAGAATTTCTCCATGCTGACAAATGACACTCAGAAAGTATCTTGTAATATCCTCCCAATGATTCTATAACCAAAAGTATTTATTGGCCTGCAGCTGTCATTCGACTTACTTGTTCAGCTGTAATATTTGTTGACGTAAGGTCACATTGTCCCAGGCAAGTCTGAACCATCCTGTACCAGATAGTATCAGCATCTATAAAGCAGAAAGACCCTTGCAAACTATGAGTATTTATTTCCCAGTGGTATTAATATGGAAATAATTATTTCATAGCATTGTAGAGTTGGAAGGGACCACGAGGACAACTTTTCACAGTTGTCACTGAGTTCCCAACATTCACCTTAACTACAAGATCAATATGTTCTCTGTCATTGAAAATTGACTCGCTAAAATCTGTTGTTGTTTAGTTGTTGAGTCGTGTCCGACTCTTCGTGACCCCATGGACCAGAGCACGTCAGGCACTCCTGTCTTCCACTGCCTCCCGCAGTTTGGTGAGACTTATGTTGGTAGCTTCGAGAACACTGTCCAACCATCTCGTCCTCTGTCGTCCCCTTCTCCTTGTGCCCTCCATCTTTCCCAACATCAGGGTCTTTTCCAGGGAGACTTCTCTTCTGGCCAAAGTATTGGAGCCTCAGCTTCAGGATCTGTCCTTCCAGTGAGCACTCAGGGCTGATTTCCTTCAGAATGGATAGGTTTGATCTTCTTGCAGTCCATGGGACTCTCAAGAGTCTCCTCCAGCACCATTTAGCAGCCACTGAAAAAGAACTTCCAGAATTAAGTCAGTGGCTATTATATAATTCAGACCAGCCATGAATCCCGGCACAAAGAAATACTAGTTTTGAATGTGATAATCTCATCAAATCCCTCATTCTTCTACTGATTTTGCCCAACGAGGAACTCAAAGAGACTTGGAGAGAACTTTCACAATCTTTTTTTTAAAAAAACAACAATAAAGTTCCCATAAATTGTCTTAATCGGGAACCAGTGAACTAAGTGTTTTCAACACGTGTTGATATTTCCTGGCTCAATGCATTTTTGATTACTTTTGAGTATGTGGTGAAATGGTCACAAACGTCAATCCACAGAGAACTCAACCAACAGTTCAGCAGTAAAAAACAGGTTTCCCAGGGGAAAGCAGCAAGACCAAAAAAAGAGGAAAACCCACCTCTCAGGCCCATGACTAGAAATCACTTGAAATCATGGGATGGGCCCAGAATCACAACTTATGAGGCTCAGCTCACAACCATGAGACTAACCAGTATTTCAGGAAGCCTAACTCCCCAGGCATGTATTTTGTGCTTCTCTCTGCGATAGGTATTAACCACACTGGGATTCAGCCAAGTATTGTGCATCTGGACTCCAACTCTCATTCCATTTTTTTGGCGACTTCCCATGATGCACAGCTTCCAGATAGTACACTGAACCACCAGTAAGTTCAAATTTCTCAGATTTTGGCTTCTGGGGTGGCTCCAGTTCTCCTCCCAATGTGCTGACCATTCAAGAAGGCCAGCAGGAATAGATGCAATTTCCACCTGTTTTCAAGTAAGCAACAGTAGTTCTTCATTGCATTAACACCCACCTTTTTCTGCAAGGAGCTCAAGGTGGCATGTACGGTTCTTTCCCTCCTCAATTAATCCCCAAATGTCATGACACTGGGTGCCTGTCTTAATTTCAGCTGGTGCTTGATTCCAGAGAGCTGGAGATGCAACACTAAAAGCCTGGTTTCTAGTACAAACTAAGCGCACCTGTAGAACATGCACAAATAAGGTGTTCAGAGTAGCCAGGTGCGTGTTTGGCTAAATAACAGATCTGTTACCTAGCTAACAAATAACCTGTGAATAGTTTGGTAGAAAATGGGTTTACATCCCTCAATGAGGGAATGCAAGAGCTCATAAAGTCGTTCAAAACATCAGCAGTCTGTCAAAGGGGGCTTCTAATTCCAGCTCATTTTGAAAAGTAATGGCACTAAACTGATGAAGCGCCTAATGCGAAACCTGTAAAAAATCCGGAAGACAGGTCTTCGTTCTTCCCAGTTGCCTCCTTTTGAATGGACTTATGATGACTTCATCTATCATTGCATCCTACAGTCGACATTTTTGATGTTCTTTTACAGCGATCCATCTATTACTTATCGTGTAGGAACTTTTCTTCGGAATCTTGTGTTGGCACTGGGTTTGTCCACTATATCTTAAGCTGAATGGTTCTATCGTGTGGACTTTGGTTATATATGTGATATGTATATGAGTGTATTTGGCTTTATGGTTATATTATTCATTCTTCATTACAGTATTTATGATTTTGTTATTTGAATATCAGCCGGTGTGTAGAAGATCCATTGTGTTCATGAACTTGTCTTTTGGGGAATGGGCACCACTTTAACATCACCAGGCTAGAATTTTGGATCATGCATGGCACACATTTTGACAGCTCCTCTGAAGAGGGGTGCTCATCCACACTGCGCTTTCCAGGCACAGGGCTGTGTTTTAATGCTCAGAAGCTAGACTTCTATCCAACTGAATACCAAGAAAGCCAACTCTCAACTCTCCTCTCTCTAAAGGCGGATCTGGACTCATGGCTTATAATGTTAGAAATGTCTTATTAAAATGTGACACCAGAGGGCGCTGCAGAGCACTGAGCCACCGGCAAAGGGAAACTGCCATTCAACCTGATAGAACATTATATTTAACAACTTTTAAAACACCAATGTAGATCCAGCCCAACTCTCTCTCCTGCTTTCCCTTTTCCCTTCCAAAGTGCTGACTCCGCCCCCCTCTGGCGAGCTGCACCGGCAGCCAATCAGAGGGAGGCTACAGCTCGGCCCTCTGGTGGAATTCCTTGTGTTTTAATACCTTTTAGCTTTCTAAAGCGCTTTTTAGATTTTAAATGCTGGTCTATGACCGTAATAAAGATTTGGATTGTATTGTATGTATCATGTTAATATATGGCATTATACAATTAATATATGGAATTATACAATTCAATTTTTTAAAAAAGATATTGTATACTCATTTTATAAAAATAAAACCTGACGGGCTAGGTGCATTTAGCCCTATTTTTGTTTCTGAAAACCGAAGGTACTGTCTACACATTTTCATATAGCAACATATCCTGAAGATCAGTGTCACTACCCAAATGCAAGTGATTATTTCCTACAGTTTCTCAATAACGGAAAGAAGCAGAGTCCACACAGTCTCTATTATGTCTGGTCCATTTCAACAAGAAAAGCTGGTGTAACGAATCAAAACATGGCTGGGACATTAATTCAAGTAGTAACCACCATTTTCTCTGTATAATAATGGCACCAATCCAAATGATACCTTTAGAAGACCATTAATAGAGGCCCAAATATTGGTTCATTATAGCATGACCAGAATTCTAGAAATTCATTTTTATTTCAGCCATGACAACGGCTATTTCCCTCTCCTTCGACACAGGGCGAGATTGGGGGGGGGGGTGTTACTGTGATTTCACCATGAAGGAAATATCTCACAGTTAAGCATTCTTACGTACTTCACTGGACTATTCTTCCACCCAGCCAATCACAGCACCCGGAACCAGTCCCTCATTCGAATGCCTACCACTATATAAGAGCACAGCGAGAGTGAGGTAACTGTCACTTGCAGCAGGGCAGCTAAGCTGAACAGGAAGGCAGAGAAACAGCAAAGCCATGGCTGCTGTCCAAAGACGTAGGAAGGCTTACTCCCAGAGAAGGAGCCAGAAGAGATCCGGGAAGATCCTGAGCAGACAAAGAGGGCTACATTCCAGGCGAAAGAAGAAAGCAACGACAAGACGCATAGTGAAGTATGCAAGGAGTCACCATCCTAAGAGGCGCCAGTCCATCTCCCGGGATTTGGACAGGCGGATGAGGGCCAACGTCCTTTCAGCCCACAAGGCGAAACATACCATGTGCTCCCAGAGGAGTAAAGGCTATAGCAGGAAACCCTCACAGGTAGGCAGGCCAAGGAAGAAGAAGGCAGTGTGGTGTAGTGGTTAAGAGCGGTAGACTCGTAATCTGGGGAACCGGGTTCGCGTCTCCGCTCCTCCACATGCAGCTGCTGGGTGACCTTGGGCTAGTCCCACTTCTCTGAAGTCTCTCAGCCCCACTCACCTCACAGAGTGTTTGTTGTGGGGGAGGAAGGGAAAGGAGAATGTGAGTCTCTTTGAGACTTCTTCGGGTAGTGATAAAGCGGGATATCAAATCCAAACTCCTCCTCCTCTTCTTCTTCTTCTTCTTCTTCTTCTTCTTCTTCTTCTTCTCAGACTCGCTCAGGCCTTCTGCACACCAAACTAAAGAAGAAGGCTGCTATCAAGGCTAAACTTAAGAAGGCTCTCAAGGAACAGGCCAGGCATACAGGTCTGAAGAAAGCCCCAAGAAAGCCACGTCAAACGGAGGATGATATTTTCTACCGTTTGGCAAAGCCACCCTTGCCAAAAGTACCTTCACCATCAAAGGAGACGCAGCCCAAGAACCAGCCTGTCCGCTTCACCACCCGTGGAAACAAGAACAAGAAGATGGAGGGAAAGGAAGATCAATCTACAGGCAACCAGTGCAAGAAACGTGGCCGGCATGTTTGCCAAAGCCACTAAGGAACGCTGGAGGAGCACACCCACAGAAGTGATTTTGCTGAAGAAATGAAATTCGCTTTAGACTGATAAAAGAGATGATGACTAACTGACCTTTGGCACTGCAGTTCTGGCCAAAGCTTAAAAGGCATGGATGGCAGCTTCCTGTCAGCTGGACGTACTCCTCTTCCCGCCGGGGAAAGGCAATAGAGCTCAGCCTGCATCGAGGGACCCTCACCAACAGGGGCGCAGACATCGGGGGAGGGCTGCTGCTGCAGAGGCCGCGGCTCCTCCCCGGCAGGCCCAGGGGTGGCGGCGGTGGCGGCAGCAGAGGCAGGAACATCTTCATCTCACGCAGGTCAGCCAGCCTGTGCGAGATGAAGTGCTTCAGAGGCAGCGGCAGGGCCCTGGGAGTACTTGATGTCGCGGAAGAACTTCTTCGTCTCACGCAGGTCAGCCAGCCTGTGTGAGGCGGACTTCTGCGGCATCTAGTACTCCCAGGACCCCGCCGCTGCCTCTGCTGCTGCCACCACCGCCGCCACTCCTGGGCCTGCCGGGGAGGAGCCGCGGCCTCTGCAGCAGCAGCCCTCCCCCGATGTCTGCGCCCCTGTTGGTGAGGGTCCCTCAATGCAGGCTGGGCTCTATTGCCTTTCCCCGGCGGGAAGAGGAGTACCTCCAGCTGACAGGAAGCTGCCATCCATGCCTTTTATTCTTTGGTCAGAACTGCAATGCCAAAGGTCAGCTTAGCCATCATCTCTTTTGTCAGTCATCATTTCATTTCTTCAGCAAAATCACTTCTGTGTGGATGGGGCGAGAGACTGCTACCGGCCTCCAAAGTTAGCAGTGAGGAGAACTGAAAAAAGATATTGTATCTTTTCCATGTTTTACGGGCAAGACAAACAACCAGAAGAAGCAATCCCGTGAGAGAACATTTCTTTCTTCATTAACAAAACAATCACTTTAACCGAAAACTAGAGAAAAAGATTTGTCATCATTTGGTCAACAAAGAATCGTCCTATCCAAGGTGTGCTTTCCCCCAAGGAACATCTTAAAATACTAATAAAGCTGCATCTCTTGAAAAATGTGTTGTGGAATTCTCTCGGCTACTTAGGGACAGTTGAGGCAGGGAGTGTTACATCTGAGTAGTCATAACAAATGAAGTTTCCTTGCATGTGGCAGAGAAGTTCTTTAGAAAATATTTATTTTCCTCCTTAAGCTATAGCAATTTAAAAATCAGTTAAGCTGCATGTAACACTCATTGTGAATTGTAAATATATCCCAAGTTCCTGTAAAAAGAACTCCACTAAAATAGTGTGAATTGTAGTACACACCAGAGTCCTTAAAGATAACTGATTACCTGAATATCTGTTGTCTCCCAAATGGGAAATCTAACGGAGAACTGGCATTAGGGACAAACTGCCAGCGGTACCCAGGAGCTGCTTCAGTAAAATCTGTGTCTGATCCATCCCAAACCTCAAAAAGAAGCCCTCTGTTTCCTGAGAAATTGGGGAACAAGAACTTTATCATCTGCAATGAATGAGTTAATGCAGGCATCCCCAAACTGCGGCCCTCCAGATGTTTTGGCCTACAACTCCCATGATCCCTAGCTAACAGGACCAGTGGTCAGGGATGATGGGAATTGTAGTCCAAAACATCTGGAGGGCCGAAGGTTGGGGATGCCTGAGTTAATGCATCACAACACAAATGGAGAAATGGCAGGTGCTGGCTAAGTAGGAAGACTGTTGATTTTGCAGGTGAACAAATGATCTAGAATCCGAGAAATCTATGGCTTTGATAATTTAATGGTGTTAATACAATTAATCTGAAGCTAATGCTGAAACATCAAACCAGTTGCGAGGGAAGCTACCACTTGGACGCGCCATCATAAAAGGGCACCTGGTTTAGGGCCATTGAGTCTTCTGTGCACACCAACGGCTCCAGTTGTACAGATGATCTTTCGTGGAATAATATGCTGAATTTGGCAGGGACTGCCTGGGGAGTGGGAAGAGAAGCATGAATGAGAAGGATATCGCTTCAGAGCAAAATTCCAGTCCAAGCTACTTAAAGGATCACCGCCACGGACGTACCTCCCACACGCTTCCAAGGAAATGAACACATGTTGTGCTACACCTCCAGAGACATTCCCATTTCTAGAACCATGAAGACTGATTTCAACATTATTACCTGCAACTGTGACCTGCACAGGTGTAGCAAAGAAGTCTCCTGTGATGCTGAGGTCGGTTCCACCACCCAGGCTCCCTGCAGCTGGAGACACTGAACATATTTCTGCAGAGGAAGTGAAATAATTGAAATGAGATGTAGGTTAGCTAAAATAAAATAGCACAACCACATCCTGGTTTTATATCCCATAGACTCTATCTTGCACCAAAACAACCCCAATCCATGCTCAAAAGAAATTATTCACATTAGACACATTTGTTCTGAGCTGCAGGTTTTGGGAGCTTTGCAAAATGCAAACGAACTCGGAAAGGAGTAAAGCGAATAAAAGAATCATGGCTTGGGCTGCAGAACAATGGTGATCAGGTTTAAAATCTCCATCTAGAAGTTAATCCCCCTTTCTCCAGCAGATGCAAACACACACAAGCACACAGTGTTTCAATCACAACACAAACCCCCAGTTTCATGCGATACAAAAGGTTTGTGCTCTCCTTCTCCTCTCTCCTTCTCCAGCAGGAGGGAAATCTAACTTTGGCTTTCATTTTCAGCTAATCACAGAACTGTGCTTAGTGCTAAATGTGGTTAGGGCACAGATGAGCAACCATTTTTCAGCTGAAAGACCAATTTTCTCAGGGATAATTTGTCAGGAGCTGCATACCAGCAATGGGGGAGGGTGGATCTGGAGTAAAAACTGGGCAGGTCCAGAACCAAAAATGAGCAAGGACCTCTAGAGTCAAGGGTAAGTGAAGCTACCCCTGTCCCCTCTCTTCTCCCCTGCTTTTTCTACACCAATAATTACAGCAGATTTGTAGACTGAACAGGAAGTGAGATTAATTCCAGAATCCTCTTCAATGAAAGACTGCAGGGCAATATAGCTGAGAATGTCTGGTACAGGAAAAGGTCCTGTTTTGCGCTGATAAGCCAAGCATCCTTGCTCACCACCGACCTGCAACACAAAAGTGAGTGAGTGAACAGCAACACTGACACAGAAGGAAATTAGGACTGGAATATGTAAGAGATTCCAATGCAGAGTGAAAAAAGTAAATGCGTGCAGAGCTGCAATAAGCTAGTTGTTCGGGGAATGCTTTCCTCACTCCCCCCATCCGTCATGGGAAACTGCTGCATTATTGACCTCCAGAGGGCGAACTTGGTTATTCATTCATTCACTCATGAATTGCTTCCCATGAAATATCCTGAAGCTATTTAACAATAAGAGCATCAAAACTAGACTATATATAAAACACAGAAGCAAAAATCTCCCCTTTGAAGGATTGTTGGGAAAGGTCTTCCATAGGCGACAAAAAGGCAATTGTGACAGTGTCTACATGATACGAAATGGCAGGTTATGTGCGACCACACTGTATTTCCAATTCCTACAGCCTATGGAACGGACTTCCTGATGAGATAGAATCTGCTGGAAGATCAACTAGGTGAGACTTGTCTTTAAGCTTACGCTGCTAAAATTGAGCTTACACTCAGTGTATGTGCTAAAATAATTTGTTCTCCTTGATCCCCCTTCCAAAAATTGATTTTGCTGGAACTCCAGATGAAAAATAAAATAGTGGATTTCTGTCTTGTCATGGTTCCAGAATCCACCAAGCTGAAACCAACTAGAAAGGGGCAGGCCACCTGTGGCTCATGTTAAGACTGGCTCATATATAAGCTGAGCCATCCCCACCACACACACACACAGAGAGAGAAATCAGAATATGGCATCCCAACCCTATACAACCTGCCAACCATGTCAAAGTGCAAGTAGATCAATAGGTACCGCGGCAGAGGAAAGGTAAATGGCATTTCCGTGCGCTGCTCTGGTTCACCAGAAGCGGCTTAGTCACTTCATTCAAAAGCATTCCTTTTGAATGCTTGGTCATCTGTTCCAGGAAGGCGTCATCTGTGTCCTCAGTTTGGCTTGGGGATCTATAGTAAACTCCCACAATGAGATGACTGTTATTTTTCTCTCCCTTAATTTTGACCCAGATACTCTCAATTCGGCTTTGAAGTTTTAAATCATGGATCTCTTCACAGATATACACATCCCTGACATATAACGCCACTCCTCCTCCTTTCCTGTTTGGTCTATTTCTCTGAAATAGATTGTATCCCTCTATTACTACATTCCAATCGTGAGACTCATCCCACCAGGTTTCAGTGATGCCTATTATGTAATATTTAGTTTGCTGTACCAATGGCTTTTAAGGTTGTTAAAAAAATATTAACCCTAAGCGTGTGAATACAATATGCACACAATGTCTTTGCTCTACATTTATTGGGTTTTAAAAGGTGAGCATACTTTGCATACCCATTACTTCAATAGAAAGTGTGACTTGTAGGGAAACTTGTCACATAGAAAATCATAACCTAAAAGGCATAACAAATACCACAGTTTATTTTCACAATCTAAGAGAAATATATGTATTTTGCATATTTTTTTTACAATTTCTCATATAAGAATGACAAAAATGAAATATATTTTCTAGCAATTTAGAAGTTTCTGGCAATTTAGCTTTTGGAAAATATTCATGTATTGATTGTACAGCCATTCCTGAAACAATAACATTTTAAATTGTACTTTGCTCTTATCACCCATAAGAACTTTTGCACTTGAGAGGAATTGTACTGTTTATTACAGTTTTTGAAAGATTTTTTTAAAATAAAGGAATTATTATTATTATTATTATTATTATTATTATTATTATTATTATCTATTGAATTTATATACCCGGAGAATAGAAAACCACAAAATACATAATCAAAATAAAAACAACAACCCAAAAACTCCCCACCCCCAAAAAAATACATTTTAAAAGGGCATACGATCCTCACAACTTTTAAAGTAAGACAATTAACAAACCTGGACAAGAGCCACTCACTGGAAAGACCATGAATTTAGAAATGTTTGCAAGAAGACCAGAAGATGCCTGAAAGCAAATCAGACCATCTCCCCCCCCTATCGTCTACTCTGACTGGTTGTTGCTCTCTAGGGTTTCAGACACAGGACAGTCCCGACCTTACCTGGAGAGGGCAGGGATTGAAGCTGAAGTCTTTTGCATGCTAAACATGCGTCCTACCACTGAGCCATGACCTTCCCCAATAGTCCATGTTGAAAATCACATTTCATACCGGTAATCCCAAAGAGAAGGAAACAAGAAAAGGAATTTACATACTAACACACCTACCCCACACGGACACCCACAAAGTGACTTGACTTCCAGCCGTTCTTGTTACGCTACTTTATTTTTCCAATTGGCTTAATCGCTTCTTCTATCTTAACTTTACTCTCCTTTCACTCTAATCATTTTCTGGATTCACTCAATATCTGTTAAAAGTTCTACTTTCCCCACATAGCTTTTGATGTATTCCTTAAAGATAGCCCACTTCTTGTTCACTTTTTGTACCATATCTCCTCTTATCCTCCCTGTTAATTCGGCAGTATGGAAGTATTCCATCATTTTAGATAGCCAGTCTGTTTTAGTTGGGACGCTGCTGCTTTTCCAATTTTTGATGTCTGATGTCAAAACAAGACTTGATTAAACTTGTTTGAATTTCTTAATAACTGATGTCATTACTTTCAAATGTTGTTTTATGATTGCAAGTTAATGTTGTGTGCTTAGTAGGACATGTTTTATACAGAGAAAGAAAAATTATAAAATAGCATTACCTGACATTTTCAGAAGGGAAACTTAAAATTATTTGGGTTTCTGAAAGCTGTTTAGGTGCTTTTTAATCAAACATAGATTTATCAAGCTAAATGTTGTCCAATCACAAAAATAATAGCAGATTTGAATTTCTCATACCCTAAACCATCTTTTTAAGACCTTTCACTGAAGAAATTTGCAAAAACTAAGTTTCACCCCCTAAAATGACACGCCCTCTGGGTGCAAATGCTGACTTCCAGTTTTGGTTGAGAGGCCAGGACCCTCATGCCAGAATCTGAAGGGGAGGAATGTGCCACCTTGATGTTTATACAATGTCAAGAATTTGCCATTCCACATTCCAGACACGCACTCCTATGTGAGCGCTACAACTTGCTCTTTATTATTTCTGAGAGCTTTTCCTGTCATAGGAAAACCTGTATCCTCTGCTTCCATGGAATTAACTGTTGTCTGTTTCAGAGCAGGCTGGATTTTTTCCCATTCCTTTCCAGGCCCGGTTATTACATTAAAGAAGGTAAATGATTTTGCAGCTTGGATGAGTGCAACGGGGCCCATTCAGACTATATCGGTTGCTTCGCAGTTGAGGAAATAAAAGGAGCTCTCTCCAGGCATTTGTCCTCCATTGGCTTCCTGCTGCCCTTATGAATCCTCGAGATTCGGCCCTAAGGGTCCTGGGCCCAGGGAAATAAAACTATACTGCCTTCCCACTTACCAAAGCAATGCTCAAGGCGGCTAATAGCAATCAAAAGGCAATAAAACGAGCAGCAATTAAATGTTAAAGTGAAACAGCAGCAAAAGAGATAATTAAAACAGTGTCAGCTTGGAATACCAAAATTAAAAGAAAGCGTGCTCAACTGCAGCAAAGGTGTAAAGGTCTTCAGATGGTTGTGGAATTGAGGGTGGCTGGGTATCCTTCCAGGTTGCTGGTTGTTGTCCTCATACTACATGAATATAATTTTTAAGTAATATAATAATAATAATAATAATAATAATAATAATAATAATAATAATAATAATAATAATAATAATTTATTATTTATACCCCGTCCATCTGGCTGGGTTTCATCAGCCACTCTGGACGGCTTGGAGTCCTTGGAGCTGGACCTCAGTGTCCAGGCTGAATGATGGGGGTGGAGACGCTCCTTCAGGTATACTGGACCGAGGCTGTTTAGGACTTTAAAGGTCAGCACCAACACTTTGAATTGTGCTCGGAAACGTACTGGGAGCCAATGTAGTTCTCCCAGGACCGGTGTTATGTGGTCCCGGTGGCCACTCCCAGTCACCATTCTAGCTGCAGCATTCTGGATTAGTTGTAGTTTCTGGGTCACCTTCAAAGGTAGCCCCACATAGAGCACATTGCAGTAGTCCAAGCAGGAGATAACCAGAGCATGCACCACTCTGGCGAGACAGTCTGCGGGCAGGGAGGGTCTCAGCCTGCGTACCAGATGGAGCTGGTAGACAGCTGCCCTGGATACAGAATTGACCTGCGCCTCCATGGACAGCTGTGAGTCCAAAATGACTCCCAGGCTGCGCACCTGGTCCTTCAGGGGCACAGTTACCCCATTCAGGACCAGGGAGTCCTCCACACCAGCCCGCCCCCTGTCCCCCAAGAACAGTACTCTGTCTTGTCAGGATTCAACCTCAATCCATTAGCCGCCACCAATCCTCCAACTGCCTCCAGGCACTCACACAGGACCTTCACCGCCTTCACTGGTTCTGATTTGAAAGAGAGGTAGAGCTGGGTATCATCCACATACTGATGAACACCCAGCCCAAACCCCCTGATGATCTCTCCCAGCGGCTGCATGTAGATGTTGAAAAGCATGGGGGAGAGGACAGAACCCTGAGGTACCCCACAAGTGAGAGCCCAGGGGTCTGAACACTCATCCCCCACCACCACTTTCTGAACACGGCCCAGGAGGAAGGAGCGGAACCACTGTATAACAGTGCCCCCAGCTCCCAAACCCTCTAGATGGTCCAGAAGGATGTTATGGTTGATGGTGTCAAAAGCCGCTGAGAGATCCAGCAGAACTAGGAAATAGCTCTCACCTTTGTCCCTAGCCCGCCGGAGATCATCGACCAGCGCGACCAAGGCAGTTTCAGTCCCATGATGAGGTCTGAATCCCAACTGGAAGGGATCCAAATGATCCGCTTCTTCCAGGCGTGCCTGGAGTTGTTCAGCAACCACTCACTCAATCACCTTGCCCAAGAATGGAAGATTTGAGACTGGGCGATAGTTGGCCATATTGGACGCATCAGGGTTGGGCGGCCACCTCTGTAATTTCCCACAGGGCTCAGTAGCAATGCCATTTTGCTGAGGGGCACTGCAACCATTTATGATGGAGCCCTGCCACAGGTGCCCTGCTCCTCTCTGGCAGGGAATCCACACAAGCCCCCTGGGCCTGGACAGAAGGAAAGGAGAAAGGGGGCTTTGTGCTGGCATGGGGATCAGTGAGGCCCATAGCTAGTCAGAGGCTACTGCACTGCAGCTGAAAAGAGCTGCCCCCTGCCCACTTTTTAAGCAGCTATCGGCTAAAACCAGACTTTTCTCAGGATGAGACACCAGAGAGGTGCTAATGCTCTAGATTTGCTACATGGCCACCACCTACTGGTGCAAAGTGTCCATTGTAAATAATTTGAACCGCAGAAGGTTTATACAGAATGTTATATTTTAGGCTCTGCAGCTGGCTACCCTGCTTCTCATGCCGTTGAATCCACCGTGTGATACACAAATGTATTAGAAAGGCACAACTAGTCCTTTCCAAGTCTTTCCACATGAATTTGTTTTTTTGTGAAAAGGGGGCATTTGTTCCAGATGAAGTACCTATATTTCCTTTAAGTCTGGTGTCAGTGCAATATTTTGTTCCTAAGAAACTACCTACTTCTCCCAAATCCATTCCTGTTGTACTTTTTGTGAACTTCCCTTTAATTGTTTACAAGCTTAAAAAATTCTCTGCTGTAGCCCTCCACTGTGCAACCACACAGCAGGAACAGGCTCAATATTTCCCTTGCTGTTGTTAATTTGTTTCTAATTCTCATAAAGTTATTATAACAATAATAAGTAAAATATTTAAGTGTGTGTGTGTGTGTACAAAAGAAGCTCTCTATACTATATTTGCACTAGTCTGTCATTGAACTGCTTTTATTGGCTGTGTGTGTGTGTGTGTGAGAGAGAGAGAGAGAGAGAGAGAGAGAGAGAGAGAGACTTTAATAAATGACTTCTACTGCACCTATATGTGGATTTGCTTTATTGGTGTAATTTATTACACCAATATATTATAAACATGCTCCATTTTTTCTAGTTATAGAGTTGTCTTCCCTTAGGTGCTGCACCTCTCAGAGTTCTGCTTACAAAATGCGTGCCATTTTGAAGTCCTGGGAGTTTTTAAGCAATTTCCAAGCAATTCACAGGAGCCTCATCATCAGCCATTGCAAGCTCTGCTTCATTGAACTGAGAATAAAAAATAACCAGGAAATAAACTGAAATGTAGGATATGATAATAAAGGAATATCACATTTCAGGGTTTGTTTCTGTGTTTATATTGACATCACAATAGAGCTGGCTGACCTTTTTGTTCCGTGTTTTTGCTGTTCCAGGCTGCCTCCAGATGGGGATAGAAGCCCTTGAGACAGAGACAGAGGCGCTGTTGTCATCTTTCCTCTGGGAACTGCATCAGTCAGAAAATATAAAATAATACATCACTACTTGGTGCTAAATTTTCAACAAACATTTTCTGTGACTAATGTGGAACACCTGTGAAGAGAACAGAGAGTGCCTCGTCTAGTAGAGGAGAAAAACGGAGGCAGCTGGGCAGCTCAAAACAGATTTACTTTTCCTTCCCTGGATGAACCCTGAAATTTGTTAAATGTACCAGACAGTGTCCATCCAGCTACAATTCTGTTCCTACTCCCTGGGAAGTTAGCAGGATGGAACTGAATTCTGAGTAGACACGTAACAGCGGACAGAACGGCCCTTCTTGAATCTTGAACTGAAACATTTGTGAATCATGCACATTAGCAGGCAGCACTATCTGTCGAGCTGTGTGACTGTGGCATAGAAATCATAGAATCATAGAGTTGGAAGAGACCACAAGGGCCATCCAGTCCAACCCCCTGCCAAGCAGGAGAAACCATCAAAGCATTCCTGACAGGTGGCTGTCAAGCCTCTGCTTAAAGACCTCCAAAGAAGGAGACTCCACCACACTCCTTGGCAGCAATTCCACTGTCGAACAGCTCTTACTGTCAGGAAGTTCTTTCTAATGTTTAGGTGGAATCTTCTTTCTTGTAGTTTGAATCCATTGCTCCGTGTCCGCTTCTCTGGAGCAGCAGAAAACAACCTTTCTCCCTCCTCTATATGACATCCTTTTATATATTTGAACATGGCTATCATATCACCCCTTAACCTTCTCTTCTCCAGGCTAAACATACCCAGCTCCCTAAGCCGTTCCTCATAAGGCATCGTTTCCAGGCCTTTGACCATTTTGGTTGCCCTCCTCTGGACACGTTCCAGCTTGTCAGTATCCTTCTTGAACTGTGGTGCCCAGAACTGGACACAGTATTCCAGGTGAGGTCTGACCAGAGCGGAATACAGTGGTACTATTACTTCCCTTGATCTAGATGCTATACTCCTATTGATGCAGCCCAGAATTGCATTGGCTTTTTTAGCTGCTGCATCACACTGTTGACTCATGTCAAGTTTGTGGTCTACCAAGACTCCTAGATCCTTTTCACTTGTACTGCTCTCAAGCCAGGTGTCACCCATCCTGTATTTGTGCCTTTCCTTTTTTTTTGCCCAAGTGTAGTACTTTACATTTCTCCCTGTTAAAATTCATCTTGTTTGCTTTGGCCCAATTCTCTAATCTGTTAAGGTCATTTTGAAGTGTGATCCTGTCCTCTGGGGTATTAGCCACCCCTCCCAATTTGGTGTCATCTGCAAACTTGTACGACTTCCGGGTTCAAGATGGCGACGGAGGCTGTTTTTTAGTATCTTTCCCTGCCTTCACTGAAGATTTTAAGTTGTTTTAGCCCCCCTTGGTCTTTTATCTTACAGCCTGAATGATTTACTAGCTGCTCTGGCGTGCTATCACCTTTCCGTTGCTCCCGTTTTGACTTTTATTGTTTTATGGTGCAATTTATTTATTTTTACTACTTGGCGTGTTTGACGGAGCTCCGACATCCCGGGTGGAGGGTGAGGAAAGCTAAGAACTCGATGCCAAGGTTCTCGCTACCTTCCTGAAGGGGGAAAGAAGAGTGAAAGAGACCAGTTAGACTTCAATCCTCAGCCTGGTCGAACAGCTGTTTCCCTCAGGGTTCTGCTCAGGACGTCTGACGGCTGCAGTTGTGTAGACTCGAATAAGATATAGGAACGTGAGGGGAAGGAAGAGACTCCGAATTTACTGCCTTGCTGTGAGTAATTTTATGCTTCCACTCTCCTGGAAGGGGCTGTAGTCTTGGTGGAGGATTTAAGGATCTCCCCATTACAGTTCCCTTGTAAAGTTCCCTTGTAAAACTGATTTATGGGCCACGGAAAACGCCCAAGAGACTCTGACGAGACACTAGCCTCCCCGAGGACTAAGCAATCAAGGACAGACTCACTCCATCCAAAAGGTGGGAGTTGCCCTGTGGAATGGTCCTATCCGATTGTGACTAAAAATCGTTTCAATCCCCTAACAGCCCTTGAATCTACATCTAGGGATGAGGTTTTTAACACGCCACAAATGGAAAACGCTAATGGTAGCACTAACGGGGATGGTCCCTGTCCGAAGGATGTGCTGGAGGCTGAACCCGCCGATTGCATAGGATGTGAGCAACTCCACCTAATAATTAGAACCTTAAATTGTATATTTAAGAGAATGGATAGTCTATCCTCACAAATGCATAGCCTCCATCAAAAACTTGATGACATGCCGGTTCAGGCAGCTCAAGATGGGGGAGTAGGTGCCCCAATGTGTCGGCAAAATGCTACACTAAACACAGAGCGAATGGATATTTGCAAATATAATCTCAATCCCTCACTGAATCGCCAATCTTTGACTTTACAATCAAGGAAAATTTGCCTAACTATCTGGGATGGGGACCCAAGATGGTCAACTCTCTGTGGGACTAAAGAGCTCCTCAGGGGGCTTCTAAAACTTAAAGCATTCCAAATAGATCTCTGTGCAGTGCTTCCCTTAGCCCCTCTGAACAGACACCAGAGAATGATGCTTGCTTTTCGTTCTGCAAGAATCCCCTCCCTCATCATCAGACAGAAAGTACTGCTGAATGCACACGGCATCTTCCCAACGCGGGTCTTTATGGATTCCATGATCAGACCTCTTCTATCTGGAGGATTAACTAAGGAGACTGAACGGTGCCACAAATGAAGGATGAGTTGGAGGCCTTGTGTCAAGGCCGGACCCAAAATACCTTCCCTCCTTCTAATTATTATGATTGTGCCAATAACTCATTGACACCTCCGGAGGAAAGAGAGCTTATCGCCTCCTTTGGAGAGCTACCAGCGATGGAACAACAAGAAATTATTAAGAGGCTGGACTTACTCAAAGCTCAACTGCTAAATATCACCGGTAACGGAGTTTTTAAGAACAACGACCACTCTAGTCCAACGGTGCCATGCCCCATGGAGGTGGAAGCAACATCTTCTCAATGCCCTCCACCACGTGAGTTGTCTTCTGCATTGAATGGGAAGGCCGCATCTCAGAATACAGACCCCTCTTCCTGCCTTCAAGCAGTTAATTCATCTCTGCTACTAATAGACCTAGTTGCTCCCCCCTTGATTAATCTATCTAAGATCGAAAGTCAAGATAACTCCCTCCTGGATAAATCATTGCCATCCCACCCCTCTATGCCAGATTTGGAATCATCATATAGCGCTGACCACTTAGGAGCGGTGCCAGTAACGGCCACCTCAAGGCAGGCTTCTCCTGCACAGTTTTGTCTCCCAATAACCCAACAGATGCGTGAGGAAGCCAGTATGGTGCCGAGAGGCACCACAGAGTGGATTGAAGACCCAGTAGGTCACATAAACCAAATCACTACAACTGTATCTGCCAGACCCACAGTGAGGACGACTTCAGATGCACTGGCAGGAGCTGCCTCAGAGCCGATTCGGGACCGACAGCTAAGAATAACGCCAAAGACCTCCACTATACAGCAGGATGTTAACCCCCTTCTGCCCTCAAACAACCCTGGATCGCAGGATCCGACTGTGTTACAACCTGCTGTTATTAGAGTGTATGACTCATCACGTCAGGTAGAATACCTTCAGCAGAAGAAAATAACGGACTTTTTTATGGGAGCATCCATGCCACACAAAAGCCCCTCACAAGAAATTAAATGACAGCTAACTGGACGACTAGGAAAACCACCGTTATCAATCCTCTGTTGGAACATCGCTGGCTGGCGTAAGAAAAAATCTGACCCAGAATTCCAGGCGTATATTAATTCCTATCATATTATTCTATTACAAGAAACCTGGGAGGAGGGTGATATTGTAATTAATGGGTTTGAACTTCTATCACTTCCGGCTTGTCCTTCCTTGAAAGGAGGACGGCCGAAAGGTGGTTTGGTAATTGGTATTTCATTGAAGTTGCATTTCAAACTTTCATTAGTTTTGACTGCCTCCCCTTATGTCTTAACTGGACTGTTGGCTGGGGAAAAAGGGTCAATATTAATCTCTAACGTTTATCTGCCGCCAGGGGGTTCGTCCCTCGAACTTCGTGCCAGATGGAAAATATTAGAAGATCATTTAGTAGAATGCCGAGACAAATACCCCAATAGCCAATATCTAATTGGTGGAGACTTTAATGCACGGATAGCAGCTAATTGGGATGATCTAACCAAAGCCAAATGGTGGACTGACCCATGCCTCGATAATTATGATTTGAGACTTGCCTTAGGGAGAGTCTCAAAAGACTCTAAAGTAAACGAGGCTGGAGTATTTCTTTATCAAATGGCTATACGCCTAAATCTAGTGCCCCTGAACGGTTGCTGCCCTCCTGATGTACCGGGGGAGTTCACCCACTTAGGGGTGAAATCAAATAGTGTATTAGATTACCTTTTAGTGTCGAGTGAGCTGATTTCAAAAGCTTTAAGGTTGACAATATCCAATCTAGCGATCACCTCCCACTTGCTGCTACATTTGATTTAGATTGGCATGTCCTTGTGCACTGCCATTCAACCTGTTTAGGAACCAACGCAGCGTCTAATGTAAGAAGAATAAGGTGGTCCAAGGTTCAGGCTCAAATGTACTTGAATTTTTTCCAAAAAAGAAGCAGTGTGCAACTAACTCATTTAGCTGCGGTTCCCCATGACCCCAATGTATTATTGGGGCTGTTCAACCATGTTATGGTGGATCTCTCTGCCTTCTTTACGTTACCAGCCCAAGCTGCTAACCCTGCTCAGTTTAATTATGGTGCCCCCTGGTATGACTCGCAGTGCAAACAAGCCAGATTCCATTTGCGCTCAATCTATAATGAATACAAGATTTCAGGTGCTTCCTCCTTGCCATCTATATATTTTCAGGCCAAGCGAGCATATAAACAGGCCCAGATAAAGGCTAAACGCACATGGCAAGCAAATCGCTGGCAAGCTCTAATCACAGCATCTAAAGCGAATAGATCACGCGAGTTCTGGTCACTGATCAACAGAGGAAACAGAAAATATCCCTTGACTGTTATCCCAGCACCCATATGGGAACAGTTTTTGAGGAAATGCTTTGCTCATGTAGATGAACCTTCTTATACCTGCTTGGTGTACTTGTCGAACCATCTACCTATATGGCCTCCTGTCAGGGACTGGCCCGAGCCAGGAGGGGTGGCGCAAGGGACAGAGGCATCCGGAGGTCACCCATGGACACCAGAGGAGGTATTGCGAGCATGGGAGCAGGAAGAGGCAGCGCCTAGGCTGTCGCCAGAGACAGGGAAGGAGGTGTGGAGAAGTGGGAGTGAAGAGGTGTCGCCACCTGTGCTGATGGAGGAAGAGCGGGTGGCGTGGGAGGCTATGGGAGGAGAGGAGAACATGGAGACGGAGGGAGAGCAAGGGGTCGAGGATGTTGCCGGAGCCTCTGCAACAACCTCCAGGGAGGATGAAAGTGAAAGGGATGAGGGCAACGCAGGGGCCGGCAGAGTCAAGAAGCGGAAAAGGAGGAGTGAGAGGAGGCGTTGGAGTTTTAAGAGGCTTTTATGCTGGGGGGGAAAGCGGAAACCCTTACTTGGAGAATCTGGTTCGTCGGAGGAGGATGATGAACTGTAAAGCTTGTCGGTGAAATAAACTTGTACATAAGTTAAACAGACTGTCGAGTCGCTTACTCTTGAGGAGGACACACATCCCCCTCACAGCATTCTCCAAGTCATCGCAACCTCCTCAAGGAGTAAAAGGCTGCCGGGATGACTGGCCGCAAGGAAGAAGCGGATGGCACAGGGCTGTACGTCGACTGGGAAGAGCGAGCTAGGGACCTAACGATAAGGTACGAAGTAGCTCAAGCTCAGCTCGAGGAGGCGAGGCGGCATGCCGATGCAGGAAGAAGGGCAATGGGAGGAAGGAGGATGCCTTCCCACGGCAGCAGATTCGATGGGAAGCCGGAAAATTATTTGGGTTTCAAAACGGACATGCTTTACATTCTGGGGCTGCACAAAGAGGAGTTCCGAGACGAAGCGGAGCAAGTCGGTTTCGTGATTGCGCATTTTGATGGCGCTGCGAGAGATTGGGTGCGTCCTTTGATTATAGCCGGGAACCCTGCGTTAAAGAAAATTAAGGATTTCTTTGAGGGCATGGATATTGTTTATTCTAGCCGGAGCGCGCAGGACGTGGAAGCAAGAGAGCTCTTGTCACTGAGGCAAGGCAGCATGACGGTCAGACAGTACCAATCCAAATTCTCTCTTCTGGCACGCCGTCTAAATTGGGATTTGAAATCACCACCTATGCTGGCCATGTTTAAAATGGGGCTGTCAGAAGAGGTCCAGGATGCGTTAGCGAAATCAGGACCGTTGGAGGATCTCGACAGCCTCATGCAAGCCGCTTTAGCGATTGGAGTGCGTTTGGAGTGCCGAGACAAGGTGAGACGGGAGGGGAAGCCTGGGAGGTGGTTCAACATCCGGGCCCCTCCCCTGGGAGAGAAAACCTTCGGCGCGCAGCCCCAAACCTGGCAGGAAGTGCCCATGGAGTTGGGAGGAGCCCGCGCGCGCCCTTTTTCAAATCAAACCGTGGGCAAGGGCAGTAATGCGCAGGGCGGGAAAGTCCCCAAGAAATGTTACGTATGTTTAAGGAGTGGCCACCTAGCAAAGCACTGTGATCAAAGGAAAATGTGGCAGGGAATGGCAGGAATGGCTGTAAAGGAGGGGGTGGAAGAAACGGCGGTGGCGGGAAACGGAAATGCCTGGCGGCAAGACGAGGGGACCAGCAGCCAGGCGCAGTTATAGTAAAGAGTCCTCAAAGCAGCACACCCCCACAGCCCTCACCCGCTCAGCTTCAAAGCAGCACACCCCCACAGCCCCCACCCGCTCAGCCTTCCCAAGCCCGCCCACCCAACGCTCCGAAGCCAGGGATTGTGTTAGAGATAGCGTTGCAGCTGCCCAATGGCTGCACACTGCAAATCCCGGCGCTGGTCGATTCAGGAGCCAGTACGGATTTTTTTGATAGAGACTTTGCCCTGCAGCATCAGATCCATCTACTGGAGGTGGATTTTCCGCTCCAAGTTACCACCATAGATGGCAGAGAGCTAAAAGGGGGGGCGGTCACGCACAGTACACCCCCCATGAAGATGCAAATAGGCAGGCATTCAGAGGTGCTGGCGTTTCATGTCACCTCTTTGGCAGGTCCCCCCATCATCTTGGGAATGGGATGGCTCACTCAGCACGACCCTGTCATCAGCTGGAGCCAGCGCTCTCTAACGTTTGGATCGGCACATTGCATGGAGAACTGTTTGCAGCAGTTATACCCCCAAAGCCAGATGGCAGCAGCAGTACTGCAAGCGGGGGAAGTGACGCTTCCAGAGGAGTATGCAGAGTTCCAGCAAGTGTTCAGCAAGAGAGAGGCGGACAAACTGCCACCCCACCGCCCCTATGACTGTCAGATTAACCTGTTGCCAGGAGCGCAGTTGCCACCAGGCAAGCTCTACACGATGTCAGAGCAGGAGTTGGCAAACTTGAAGGACTTTATTGCCAAGAACCTGGCCAGGGGTTTCATTTGGGAAAGCAAGGCAGTAGGGGGCAGCCCAGTGTTCTGGGTGGACAAAAAGAATACGACAGAGAAACGCTTGATTTGTGATTTCAGGATCCTAAATTCCATCACCCAACCAATCTCTTATCCCATGCCCAGAATTGACGACCTGCTGGCGGCAGTACGCAAGGGCAAGATGTTCACCAAGCTGGATTTAAGGGGAGCATACAATCTCATAAGAATCAGGGAGGGTGATGAATGGAAAACAACCATGTACACGCCTCTAGGAGCTTATGAATATTTGGTAATGCCTTTCGGGTTACAGGCAGGCAGCCAATGCTTCCAGGCGTTCATGCATCATGTCCTGGGTCCTCTGTTGTTCAAGCATGCAGTCGTGTATCTTGATGACATCTTAGTATACTCCCAAAACCCGGAAGAACACGTGACACACGTCAAGGAGGTGTTAAGATGACTCCAGGAAAATCAGCTATGTGTCAAAATGGAGAAATGTCAGTTTCACGCGACGGAAGTGGACTTTTTGGGCTATCGTCTTTCTGACAAGGGGATTGCCATGGACACTGATAAAGTAGAGGCAATCCTGCAATGGAAGAGCCCCAAAACCAAGAAAGACGTGCAGCGTTTCGTCGGTTTCGCAAATTTCTATCGCAAGTTCCTACCGGCATTTGCAGACATGACAGCGCCAATCACGGACTGTTTGAAAGGCAAGAAGAAATTCCGATGGACGGAGGAGGCGCAGAAGGCTTTTGAAGCCCTCAAAGGGGCCTTTACTTCAGAGGCGCAATTGCTGCATGTCGACTCCACCAAGCCCATCAGGATAGAGACAGATGCCTCAGATAGAGCAATCGCAGCGGTTCTACTACAACAAGATCCGACGCAGGAATGGAGGCCATGTGCGTTTTATTCCAGAAAGCTGAACAAGTCGGAGGCCAACTACGCAATTTGGGACAAGGAGTTGTTAGCAGTGGTAGCGGCTTTCAAGCATTGGCGCCATTTTTTGGTGGGGGCGCAGCATCAAATCCAGGTGTACACGGACCACAAGAACCTGGAGTACTGGCGCACGGCCAGAATTCTCAACCAGAGACAAATGAGATGGGCAGAGTTCTTTGCTAACTTTAATTTTCATATCCAGTATGTTCCAGGTGACCAGAACGTCAGAGCGGACGCCCTATCCAGAAAGCCTGAGTACCTGGAGGAGCAAGGGCCTCCAGTGGCAAGAGCGATCTTCCAACCTGAACAATGGAGGTGTGGCGCAACTCTAGGGGGGCGGGAAGAACTGGTGCGCCTCACCCAAGCCGATGACTTTGCACGGCGCAAACTGAAGGAACTGAGGGAGGGGGATCCCAAGGCGAAAGGGTTTGAGGAAAAGGAGGGGCTGCTGTTGTTCAAAGGGGCACTGTATGTTCCTGGGGAGGAGATGTGTGCTAGAGTTCTCAGACAGCTCCATGACAACCCCACAGCAGGGCATTTTGGGCAGTTCAAAACCACGGTGTTGGTCACGAGAGAGTTTTGGTGGCCCAGAGTCAGGCAGGAAGTCAAGGAATACGTCAGGGGGTGTGAGGTGTGCCAAAGAGCCAAAGGGGAGCGAGAAAAGCCGGCTGGGTTGCTGGAACCTCTCCCCATCCCCAGTAAACCGTGGGAGGCGGTTTCCTTAGATTTCATCACCGACCTACCCCCATCCAAAGGCAAAACTGCAGTGTTGGTGGTAGTTGACCTTTTGAGCAAGATGGCACACTTCATTGCATGCCCTAAGGTAGTCTCAGCTGAGGAAACGGCCAAGCTGTTTGTACAGCATGTTTTCAAGCACCATGGCATGCCAGAAAGAGTAATTTCAGATCGCGGAGTTCAGTTCACCTCACGGTTCTGGCGTAAGCTCATGCAAATCTTGCAGGTGCAGGTGAACTTGTCCTCTGCTCGCCATCCTCAGTCCAACGGGCAATCGGAGCGGGTAAATTCGATTTTGCAGCAGTATTTGCGCTGCTACGCATCTCAGCAACACAGTGATTGGAGTGACAGGCTCTCGCTTGCGGAGTTTGCGTACAATAACGCTCAACAGGTGTCCGCAGGCATGTCTCCTTTCCAGGCAGTCTACGGCAATCACCCGAGAGCCTTTCCAACGGGGGGAGGTGAAGGGAAGGCGGGAGACGTGCCAGCTGCGGAGCAATTTGCTGAGGAGCTACAGGCTTTGCACCAATTGCTCAGAGACAATCTAGAAAGGGCAAAAAGTGCTTACATAAGAGCAGCAGACCAGCACCGAAGGGAAGG
Organism: Darevskia mixta; assembly: GCA_034641385.1. Classification (NCBI taxonomy): domain Eukaryota; kingdom Metazoa; phylum Chordata; class Lepidosauria; order Squamata; family Lacertidae; genus Darevskia; species Darevskia mixta. The sequence goes on from JAWWNH010000130.1 coordinate 3,687,719, forward strand.
GGAGAGCATCAAAGTGGGAGACAAAGTTTGGTTGTCCACCCAGGGATTGCCCATGCCAGGCAGGGGCAAAAAGCTGAGGCAATGTAAAATTGGGCCTTTCGAAGTGGTGGAGCAGATCAACCCAGTGGCGTTCAGGTTGCAATTGCCGGAGACCATGAGAATTCACCCGGTCTTCCACAGGTCGCTCCTATCCAAGTTCAGAGACCCGCACAGGTATCAACAAGGGAACCAGAGGGGGTTGCAGGAATTGCCGTTGGTAGACATGGAGCACTTCAATGAAGCCACGGCCATCCTGGATTCCAGGTGGAGAGGGGATGAATTGCAGTACTTAGTAGCATGGGAGGGGGAGCCAGAGTCGGAGAACACGTGGGTTCCGGCGGAAGATGTCACCAAGGAGTATTTAGTGTTGGAATTCCATGAGCTGTATCCCGACAAACCGAAGCCATACAGATGGCAAATGAGAGAGGTGTTTCAACCCACAGATTCAGAGGAGGGGGACTTCTGGGGGTTCCCATCCTCGGGTGCAGACAGTGGTGGGGGTGGCAACGAGTTGCAGAGTAGCCCTCATTCACCAACGGAAGGAATGGAGGTGGAAGGGGATATCGCGGCAGCAGAAGAATGGTGGTCACGATGTCTCCCTCCTCCCTGGGGCAGGAAGGATTGGGAGGAGGTGTTCCAGTCCTCGTCGTCATCATCCAGTGCAGACACCACCATCTTCTTGGGATTCCCCTCTTCACCGGGAACGGCAGGAGAGAGTGAAGGAGGGGAATGGGATCCAGCCGGGGATCTTGGCTACCCTGGGGTAACACCCACCGAGCCGCCTCAGGAGGGGAAGGGGGGCTTGGGAGGGGGGATGGATGTCAGGGACTGGCCCGAGCCAGGAGGGGTGGCGCAAGGGACAGAGGCATCCGGAGGTCAGCCATGGACGCCAGAGGAGGTATTGCGAGCATGGGAGCAGGAAGAGGCAGCGCCTAGGCTGTCGCCAGAGACAGGGAAGGAGGTGTGGAGAAGTGGGAGTGAAGAGGTGTCGCCACCTGTGCTGATGGAGGAAGAGCGGGTGGCGTGGGAGGCTATGGGAGGAGAGGAGAAAATGAAGACGGAGGGAGAGCAAGGGGTCGAGGATGTTGCCGGAGCCTCTGCAACAACCTCCAGGGAGGATGAAAGTGAAAGGGATGAGGGCAACGCAGGGGCCGGCAGAGTCAAGAAGCGGAAAAGGAGGAGTGAGAGGAGGCGTTGGAGTTTTAAGAGGCTTTTATGCTGGGGGGGAAAGCGGAAACCCTTACTTGGAGAATCTGGTTCGTCGGAGGAGGATGATGAACTGTAAAGCTTGTCGGTGAAATAAACTTGTACATAAGTTAAACAGACTGTCGAGTCGCTTACTCTTGAGGAGGACACACATCCCCCTCACACCTCCTTCTGACCCAGGAGAAATAAAAGACTTGATAGGCCAACTGAAGACGGGTAAGGCTCCCGGCCCAGACCTGGTTCCAGCAGAGGCCATAAAATCTCAGCCTGAATGGTGGGCTGGAATCCTGGCCAAAGTCTTCGATGCAATAAACTCCACGGGCCTCATCCCCAAATCGTGGAAAGAGGCGATCATCATCCCAATTCACAAAAAAGGTTCCACCACGAACCCGGGGAACTACCGCAATATTAGTCTTCTCTCAATAATTGGGAAGATATATGCCCGCTTTCTATTGTCTAAACTGACACAGTGGTCTGAAGAGTTAAATCTAATCGGCCATGAACAGGCTGGCTTTAGAACCAACCGTTCTACTACGGACCACGCCATAATTCTTCACCATCTAGCTATGAAATACTCTTCCAATAAGCGGGGCTATCTATGTGCTGCATTTATCGATCTGAGGGCAGCATTTGATAGTATCCCTAGAAATACCCTTTGGGAGAAGCTTGCGACCTGGGGCATAGATAGAAGGCTCTTATGGTTGTTGATTCAACTACATGAGGGCTCTGTTGCCAGAGTAAGATTAACCCCGGCAGGAGAACTTACGAACCCGGTACCTATAAATAGGGGGGTCCGTCAAGGGGACATACTAGCACCCTATTTGTTTAATCTGTTCATAAGTGATATGAGAAATCCCTTAATCGAGGCCCAGGTTAATATCCATGCTCCCCGTCTTGCGGATTACCGTTGCCCTTTACTTTTGTATGCGGACGACGCTGTGCTCCTATCCTTCTCGCGAGTTGGCCTCATTAGAGCGCTGAGGATTTTTGCTGCGTATTGCCAAGCAAATCAGTTGGCTATAAACCATGCTAAATCGAAGGTGATGATTTTCTCTAGATCTCGAAGACTGTATAAATGGAAGTTGGATGGAGAGACTGTGGAGCAAGTAGCCAAATTTCGATACCTGGGTATATATTTTCAACAGAACTTACGATGGACATCTCATATCCAGTATCTTCTGAACAAGGCTAAAACAATGTCCCATGCCCTACTGCAGTTTTACTATTCCGATGGGGCCTTGCATGTACCCTCGGGACTGAGGGTGTTCAAAGCAAAAGTAGCCGCTATACTTTCATATGCGGCACCACTTTGGGCTGCTATGTCCAACCTCACACCCCTCGAGACGCCCCAAAATTATTTTTTGCGTCGGCTCTTGAAACTCCCCCCTTGCATGAGTAACGCGACGATACGTCTAGAATTGAAAATCTCATCAATAGAAACACTTATATGGAAAAGAACTCTAAACTTTTGGTTAACACTCTGGCATAGACTTCCGGACTACTACCTAGCCCAATGCCTATGGCGGGACGAATTTGTTAGTCCCTGGGCAAGTAAGATCCATGCCAAGCTTCTAAATATTGGAATTTCTCCTTCCGAAGTTCTGAATTTAGATCTAATTTCCGCCAAAAAACTTATCAATTTGAGACTAGATGATATCGAGCTGCAGCATAATCACATGTTGGGTGGGGGAGTATGCTCTCCCCGGCATTTGGGTATTACATTGGGCCAGCACCTTCCATCTTACTTCTCATCCCTTATTACTGCAAAGCACCGTTTTGCGTTTATTAGGGCAAGGTTTAATGCCTTTCCCTCGGGGGTCCTGTCACATAGATTCTCTAGGGGAAGTGTATCAGATTTATGTTCATGTGATGAGCTGTCAAGGGAATCCCTCCTGCACATTGTTTTTATTTGCCCTTTATACAGTAATGCGAGGAGAAATTTGTTGACCCCATTGGTCCAAAAATTTTCTGGATTGCCAGTGGAGAGGCAGCTTACCTTTTTACTCCAGGATTCCAACCCTACGGTAACCTTGCAAGTGGCAAGGTATCTGACTTCGGTTCTGAATCACAAGAGGAGAAATGGTCTATTACACGAATCTCAATAATTTATTTTCACCCTTTCCAGGTCAATAGCTCCGATGACATCATAGGCTGATGTCATTTTTATTTCCATTGACTGATTGTATATATTTTATTTCATCAGTCCTATGTAAATCTAATTTATTTAATTTTTTTTTTTAATTTTTTTTTTTTTATTTTTTTACGGATTGTAAGAGAGGCTTGATCTGTGTGCCTATTTATGTATATATGTTTGAGCTTATAGCTGCAATAAAGTTATCTATCTATCTATCTATCTGCAAACTTGATCAGGATGCCCTCAAGCCCATCATCCAAGTCATTGATAAAGATGTTGAATAAGACTGGGCCCAAGACAGAACCCTGTGGCAGTGTGGCACCCCACTAGTCACTTCTCTCCAGGATGAAGAGGAGCCAGTGATGAGCACCCTTTGGGTTCGGTCAGACCCTTTCTTTCTGTCTTTTTCTTTTTTCTGCCTTTCTTTCCCTCCCTCCTTTTTAATTAAAAAATTATGAAAAAGAAGGAAGGTGTCCTCTACAAGATGGCATTGAGTTGCATCTAACTCAATGCTGAAGATTTTGTCCCAGTAGCCAATCCTACACTATCATAGAATCTGATGTCTCCAGAAATAGAATGTGGGTCATGGTGATCTGGACTGGAAGCTGACCTTAAACTAGCAGAGAGAGATTTATGGACCAGACATCTGCAGTATTATAATTTGACCCTGACATTTTTGGCTTCGGCCATTGACCAAAATATTAATGGCTATAGAATGGCCCTGACAGGGAATGGCCATACAGACAGCAGGCAAGTCATTCACAAAGTTCCTTTAACTTGATTCCCTGCGCAGGGCAAAGTTGCTGCCAGGTTGCATTTGCACTGGCAGCAACTGTGACATTTTGCCAGTGCTCTGTTGCAAGACGGGCCACGACTCCCCTGAGCCTTCTACATGGCTGGCTGGCTGCATGCTCTTCATTTAGCTGTTGCCAGGCCTGGCTGGATGCTGAGGCAGAGCCATAGCTACAGGGGGACCAGCCAGGTGAAGCCCCCAAAGGGGTGCCATTGGGGCTCCCACACTGTGTGTATGTGTACGCAAATGCGTGTGCAGGGGTCTTTGACCCAGTTCCGCCCCTGCGCTGAGGAGTCATGCCTAGATACTGAGGAGTGGGTACCACAAAATGGTGGGGGTCAGGACCAGCTTGGAAGGAGGGATCAGTGAACTGGGCAGGAGAAGCTGCAGGATTGGGGAGTGAGGAACAGGGGCAGGAGGAGGGCGAGATGGGTCAGGGGCTTCCCCACCTCCTCCTTCCCTGCCCCCACCTCTCCTGCTCTACTGCCTCCAAGGGCCAGGCGAGGGTGGAACACGTGGGGTCTGCACTGCTTGTACACAGCTCGGATGGGGGGAGATGCACAAGCCAAGGTGGGGGGCAAGAGCGAGGCCTCTCTGTTGCGGCCACTGCCTCGCCGGGTGCACACCTAGGAGTAGCTGAGAGACGGAGGACTGATGGACATGCCTTTCCCTAACTTGTAAGTTGCCTTCCCACAATGAAGAGTTGATTCCTCCCTCTGGACATTTCTTACTTGTCAGGGCCATGACTGCAGTAGTCATGCATTTCAGTCATCAACTGCATATTCTTTCTCACATTCACAGCAAAAGTGTGCTTTTAGAACTGCCTGAAAGTAAAAAAGTAAAGGGACCCCTGACCATTAGGTCCAGTCATGTCCGACTCTGGGGTTGCAGCGCTCATCTCGCTTTATTGGCTGAGAGCCGGCGTACAGCCAGAGGCGTAGCAAGCCCAGGTGGTACCCGGGGCGGAATTTTTTTTTGTCACCCCCCCCACTTTAATTTAAAAAAAAATAAAAATAATTAAAAAGTGTCACCCCCCTCTGATGGTGCCACTTTGCGAGGTGTGGGGTTTTTGTGTGTGTGTGTCTATTATCTCTTTTTTTGCAATAAAGTTAAAATAAAAAAATAATTAAAAATAATTAAAAAATGTAAAAAAATAAAAATAAATAAAAATAAAAAGTGCCCCCCCCGATGGTGCCACTTTGTGAGGTGTGGGGGTTGTGTGTGTGTGTCTATTATCTCTTTTTTTCAATGAAGTTAAAATTTAAAAAATAAAATAAAATAAAAATTCATTTAAAAAAAAAAAAAAAAAGTGTCACCCCCCTCTGGGGTGGAACCCGGGGCGGCCCGCCCCCCCCGCCGCCCCATTGCTACGCCCCTGCGTACAGCTTCCAGGTCATGTGGCCAGCATGACTAAACCGCTTCTGGCGAACCAGAGCAGTGCATGGAAATGCCGTTTACCTTCCCGCCAGAGCGGTTCCTATTATCTACTTGCACTTTGACGTGCTTTCGAACTGCTAGGTGGGCAGGAGCTGGGACCGAGCAACGGGAGCTCACCCCGTCACAGGGATTTGAACCGCCGACCTTCTGATCAGCAAGCCCTAGGCTCTGTGGTTTGACCCACAGCGCCACCTGAGTCCCTTCTGAAAGTAACTCATGCCTAACTCACATCTAGGATTGCACTCTAAAACACAAATATTTTGGTAAATATGTGAGGATTTAGGCAATATCTATAATGTATTTGACAATAACATTAGTTTGGAGGAAAATCTTAAGGAGCAAAATTAAACTAGCTCCAATCCAGTGCCCCCCTGGCACCTTTCAAGCCCTCTAGATTCAGGTTTATTTATAACTCTTCCTCCAAAGAACTTGAGGTCCAAAAGCTACCGGTAACTCACACGACTAACTCACCACACCCTTCATTTTGTCCTTCAGGATATACAGACCTCATCCGGACCTTTTGCATCTTATCCCGTGTGCTCTGTGCTCATTTCACAATGTTAAGATCAGTTTTGCAAATTTCAGATTCTGAGGTACAAGGAGAACCAGACCCCCTGCCACCCATAACTGACCAAAGTTGTGTCAACAATACCTTACATTAGCCATCCATATTTCAAACTTTCATCGGTATGTCAACATGCCCTCATTTATTTTGGATCACTCGGTCAGGATCTCGCCATCAGAAGCAAACAAGCTGCTTTTTGTGAGGCAATGACCATGGAAAAATATTGCTGGCAGGTGAAAGCAGCCTTGTTACTTGGCACTAGCTGGGCCCTGCAAACAAGAGTTTTCACTTTCCAAGCACTGCCTTGTTTACTGAGAGCTGAACAGTCACTTCCTCAATCAGAAAGTTGTATTTTTAATTCCTCCAGGCTGCTTTTTACTAGCAATCTGCTAGTTATTATATGGTTCCACATGTACAGTGCAAAGACTCCAGCTGCCCCAGTAAATATTAGCATTACTGGCAGACTCCAGAATTAGGTCAAAGTCTGACTAGCCTAGGAGAAAGAAGCCAGCCTTGATCCTGAAGGGGTCCCTTTAGACCAAAGGGGGGCAGAACTCAGTCGGCACGGATTCTACCGAACCCTTTTGTGGTTGACTTGAGCTGCTTGTAAGTTCCATAGAAGACACAATGCAGTTTCATGTGGCCCACAGGGATCCATGGGCTGAATCAAACTATTGAGCATAAACAACATACATCCCAAGAATGGATTTTGCATTGACCTGGGCAAGATTCTTCCCATGAGCCCAGGATGGAGCTGATTAACATAACTCTTTTTTTCACAGCACTTCTGCCATTTTCTCTCTGTCTTAGAGTGAGAATCAACAATAATTATGTCAAATTGTTTAAGGTTGGAGTTTTTCCCCCAACTGAATAAGGGTTTTCACCATTGCCAGTGTGTCTACGTGATCCAATGTCTGCAAGGCTCTTGCCATGATCTATGGAATGAGGGATCACAACTGTTTGTAAGACAAAGAACTAACCTTGTAATGTGGATCCATCCCTTTTCTGCCTAGTAATCAAGTTATTAGAAATATATTCACTCTCCTAGGGGCCAAATGTTTCTCTTTTAATTAAAAGTAAAGTATTTTCTTCTCTTTATTCTGGTAAACTTTGTGACCTTTTCAATATTAATGCTCAGTAAGCTGTTTTGAGAAGCAGTGATTGAATAAGATCTTCCCTAATTTCTCACCCTCTTGTTTTGTTTTCGTCTCTGAGCATCCTTCCCTTTCCTTGTCTGTCTCACTCCCATGACAGCTGTCTCTGGAGGGGGGCTCTCTCCTACCAGCTTTAATACTCTCAGGAGCAGAGGGCCAATTACTCAGAAGGTAGAAAAGGGCAAAGTACCAGTCTGATTCAGTAGCACTGAGATGACGCCTTTCAGCTGAGCCAGGTGCTGTATTGCTGTGCAGACCTGAGTTGCCGTTAATGAACGGGGCACCTTGTCTTAGTTCCCTCTTCCTGAAAGGGATATTCAGTGGAGGAGGGCAGCCATAGGCAAGCAGGATGGGAGTTACAGGCAACTATTGAGTGGATGCATGCATTTGAAATAGAAAAAGAATCATCTATGTTTCCTGAATCTATATGAGGTCAAACTGATGTTCATGGATGCTGTACAGCAGTTAACATTCAGGAAGGAAAGAGGAAATCTCCCAGGTGAGAGACAGGGAGGGGAACGTTCCCATGGGGGAATTGGGAGTCTCTGTCATTCTTTTGTATGGGGTGGGCAGGTGAGATTAAGAGCTAGTATATTAATTTCAAAAATACATAAACTTGGTATGAAAAATTGCTGAAGAAAAGCAGTGTTCCAAATTTGCTGAGAACATTTGCCTTCCACAGAATTAAAAATCGTAGAGGACTGAATTCATCCGCTTGCTGTTTCCTTACCTTCATGGCAGATATGAACATACACTTTTTCCTATGTGTTGATACAGGCCACACACAACCCCAATCTCTGCCTAGAAAGAGTCCAGGGGTCTTTAGACATTATCAGGGTTTGTGTTCCTTTGGAATGAGACTAATGTCTTTATGAAATATGGCTCATTTTTCACATATTTACACCTGAAGCTTGCCGTGGAGGAGGTACAGAATATTATGCCCCGAGAGCATCTCTCGCTGCTCCTCTCGTAGCTTCAGCCAGTTTGGGCCCAAAGCAGCAGCCGGCCCTGTCCCCGTCCCCATCCCCCCATCTCTTGGTGGAGCCTCCTCCAGACAGCATAGAGTTCTGCCCACTTCTTCTTCCTCCTTCCCAGCAGCCTTTGCAGGAAACAAAAGCCTCCCCAATCCGCTGCCAGCATCCTCCCTCCGCCCCCGGTCACTCTGGCATCCTCTGTTTCCAAAGCTTCCTGCAAAAGGCACTTTTTCCTGTGGTGACATCACAGCCCCTGTTGCCCTGGCAACCTCCTCCTCCACTTTTCAGCTGGGGAAGAACAGCATCTGCAGGTTCAATTGTTCTTAGTTCTCAGTATATTTATATACAGCTGTATCATAAAAATGTATCACAATGGCTTACAACAATATAAAAACATAAAACCAAACAATAAAATTATACAAAGTTAAAAAAACGTTAAAAACAAAAAAAAATTAAAATTAAAAAACGAACACCAATAGACCCTTGTGTGGGGTGTACTCTTAATTGCCTACATAGGCCTGGCACAAGAGAAATGTTTTCAGCAGGCATTTAAAGGTTGGCACATCAAAAAACCGACATATGAAAAATGGGTGTAAGCATATAAAATATAAACATACATATACAGTGGTACCTCGCTTTAAGAACGGTCCTGTTTACGAACTATTCGGTATAAGAACGCCACACAACCGGAAGTCGTGTCCCAGTTAGCGAACTTTACCTCAGTCTACGAACGGCGGGAGGCCTCATCAGAGAAAGCACGCCTCAGTTTAAGAACAGATTTGGTTTAAGAACGGAGTTCCGGAACAGATTAAGTTCGTAAACCGAAGTGCCACTGTATTCTAAATATTCTAAATACAGTATATTGCCTGCTGTCAAGGATTCGGCTGTTTCTGTTTTCATTACAAAGTGAAGTGCACCTAAGTAAGAGTGAGCAGGCAGCTGCTCCTCCTTCCAGCCCCAGGGGAGGCCACCCATTGCTTTGGTCAGTCAGATTTACCTTCTCCATGGGACGAACGTTGCAGGATTAGGCATGCCACTGGAAATGGTCTCATTGCTGGCAAATGAATTCCCATGCACTTAAAGATGTTTCAAAGTCCATACTGTAATATACAACTTTGCCCTTTCAAAATTCCAGCAAAGTTAGATGCCTCTGGAACACCCTGATCTGCCAAGGACTCCCGGAGAAGTGAGAGGGTCAGTATCTGCATCATCGCTGCTGGGGGTAGGGCAGAGATCGGGGGGGCGGGTACTGGTCCTTGTTGACATATATGTGCAGCAGCTGCCCTCAGGACAGAGAAAATCAAAACTGGGGTGTTGTGTTTCCGATATGCCCCCATGACACAAAGGTTGTGTAGCTGCCAAATAGAGAGAACTTCATTAACATGCGACCCTAAACTGTTGCCAAAGTTCTGTGCATGTTTTATGCTCTTTTGTGTCATGAACCCACATTTTGTGCCACGCCCCAAATCAAGCAATTTACAAAACAAATTAGGGTCACAAGTTAATGCCAGAAAATCCAGCCTTGTCTGACTGACTCCATACAGGGGCTGAGCTTTTGTGCTAGTTTTGTACGGCAAACCCCATGTCTTGTGCCACCCCACAAACTGAGAAATTGACACTTTAAACCGGGATCACCTTTGTGGAAATTATGGCATTACTATTACTACATAGGAATAACACTTTATTATTTGCATTTCTATAGTGTTTAGAATGTAATCTACTCAAAAGCAAAGCCCATTGCCTTGCTAGGAGCCCAGGGAGGACTAGTTTTACAGTGTTCTGTTCAAAGGGCTTAGCATATATTATTCCAATTCAATTCCAGTTTCCCTGTTGCACTACAATAGCCTTTAATAATAATGTCAGATTATATTCCCCCTCTTTTTCAAAGGCAGGGCTTCCCTTGGGCATGCTAGGGTGTCCATGGGCAGCCTGGACCCAGGGACGTCTGGTCTGCAGCCCACAGAAACTAGTGTCAGTAGAGGATTTGGTATCTTTGTGCTCAGTTTCAGTTTGGGGTGTGAAAGTGATGCCAGAAACACATCCATGTTGTGTTTTTCACAAGGCATAGGAGAGGAATTTGTATGACTTCACTTGCAAAAAGGAAGAGTGTATCTCTGTTTCTAAAATGCATATGAACAATACAGATCTAGGACATTTGTTTCTCAATAACCCGTACGGAAGGCCATCTTTTCCATTCAGCCACTGGAGAGGGGGGCAGTGGACAAATAACCTACCTGCTAGAGTCCTTATTGCGTATCCATGAGATTTCTACAGCACTGACTGCTTAAGGTAGACCTAATGAGCGGTTTCACATAAGAGTCTACTGGATCAGGTTCAGTGCTATTTTTCTAGAAAAAGAGGTTCTGGAACTGAGTCCCCGCTGGGGAAAAAAAAAACCCCTGTGCATATGCCTGCATATATTGACCTCCCACCACAAAGTGTGGATTCCAAGAGTAAGAAGAGAAGCTTGAGACTGAAGACATGGCTGCTAAAGCTGTTTAAGGAGGTGCTGTTGTCACCCAGCAACAACTTAGGCTGGAATAAAGCCCTGATCAGGGCAACGGCCCACTTTGTCCAGCATCCAGTTCCCACAGGGGCCAAGCAGAGTCCTGTGGGAAACTCACAGCCAGGATTCAAGCCCAGAAGCCCCCTCCCCCACATGGGATTTCCTGCAACTGGTCTTCTGGCCTCCTGCCTCAGACTGCTTTCCTTGGACCCTTCTATTTTCTCTTTGTAGCTTCTCAGAAATAGCTCCTGTGACTAAATATTGCTCTTTTCATCAGTGTCTTGGACTTTGCCATGACAAGTGAAGAATCTGGGAGTAAATGAGGAGAAGGGAACCTGGAGGGATGGCAGCTGCCGTCTGCATCACTCCCAGAAACTCAAGAAGAGTCCATGGCGTCTGCCTCACACGTGGGGAGGTATTTCTGGAGCAAGGACCAACCTCCCTAAAAGGTTACAACTAATTGCTGCTGAAATGATGAGTCAGTGCTTTCTGCCCCATTTGGATCCCAGAAGAGCTGCTTCGTTCTGTGAATATCAAACTGCTGGCAAGAGTTTCACAAACAGGGCAGCTGGAAGGAAGTCTTAGAAGAGGCAACATCCCCATTTGAAAGTGAACTTGCCAACTTCTCTGCAAAAAAAGAGAGGCTTTGCAAGCCCCCTTTATTAACAGCCCCCCCCCCGGTGTTTAATCAAAGCAGCGACATGCTCCTTAGATCGGAAGGCACAATTGCAGGGCCAGGTCTTGTCAAATTTGCTAGTCTTAGTCAATTTGAAGTTTCCACTGAATTTCACCTACAGCACAAGTTGAGGAGATTCCTGTTTGCTCTTAATGTCGAGAGAAACTGAGTTTTGATCAGAGACACTTCCAGTTGGAGTCCTGCACCTTCCTAATTGTACCCCTGTCATTTTTTTGAACATTTTAAATTATTACTGTTAACATTTCTTATTGATAATTGTATGGTTTTATGATTTTTGTAAAAAAAACACAACACAATCAAGCTGTGTATGAATTTTTTGTTTTTTTTAATGAATAAAATTCCAAGTTCTAGCAAAACTTGTTTCTGGTAGGGCATGGGGGCCACTGTGGTCTGCAGCAGTCCCTGGTGGGCCTTCCCATAGCCACAGCTGCTGCGGGAAGGCCCAACAGGGCCACCACAGGCCACAAAATATGGAGGGGACCCAGCCCCTCCTTCAATTCTTTTGGGGGGCCTCGCCCCCCTGGTAGATAGGCAAAGAATTACAGCCTTCACCAGCATTTATAATTCTCCTAGTAGAACATTTTAATTTTAATTATGTTTCTAGACCTTAATATCTCAAAGAAAAAGCAGAAACAAAGTATCCATCTATTTAATCTAACCATTTTTTTAAAAAAATCAAACAAATTTCTTACTCTTATGGGCACTCATTCTATGGACTTCCCTCCTGACTTTAATATTAGATTTTATTGCTTTTTATTTTAATTACTGTAAGCCCACAATTTACATAGGAGTTGTGTTTCAGGGATTGTTCCTCAAGCCAAAATCATGCATAATCAAAACCCACTGGGTCCAATGCCAGGTGGGATTGCTGAAGTCTTTTGCCCCAGGCGCCCATCCCCTTCCCGCCTCCGTTTAAATGTCCTTTAATTTTGTTCTCAAACACATACAGCCGAATGCTCACAAGTTAAGAGTGTGTAGTTTGTAACTGGATTTTAATTAACCATGTTTGGAGCCAGCTTTTGACTAAAAATGGGATAAATACATTAAGATATGCAAGAATGATTAAGACTGCAATCCTATGCATACTTGTAGCACTGAAGCAAGTGGAATTTATTTCTGAGTGAACATGTATAGATAGGACTGCTTATTTGGTGACCTGCCTAACTTGAGCAAATCTGTGGCACACGTAGAAATTGATGTTTCCTGGCGCAAGATCTCTTCCAGCGGAGTTACTAAACTAGTGAGCTTCTAATGCATTTTTAATATCTTGAGTTAACAAGAGAACTTTGATCAAATGAAATGAGTTACTGGTAAGTCTCAAAATTGTACCAATGTGCTATGAAGCAGATTTTTCATGATTTGCTCCTGAGAGCATCTTCCTTAATTGATTAACTTTCCCACTCTACCCCCAAGCATCCATGGCAAGAGGTCAACTGCATTGGGTCCTTGAAGAGACAACCCTTTTTGTACTATCTCAGTTGGCTCCTCTGTCACTACTTTTCAGTTTTCTTTGTCTCCATCGAAAATCTTATTTCCTTATCCTGTTCAATAGAGAGGATTAGCCTGGATTAATCATTAGCTAGAAGCCTAGAACAATCTTTGCAGACCTTAATAGGTCTCCTTTACAGGAAGTCACCAGCTACTGTTTTCAAAATTGATATGTCACTTACTTTCTGCCCTCTGTAGATAATGATTAGGCAACTGCTAAAAGCTGAAAAAGATAAACTACAGGTTTGAAATTGTTCTGGTGAGCAGCCCAACGTATGAAGCCATTCAAGGTGTCTGAGATAATAAGGTAGTTCAGAAGCACCACATGCAGGGCAAAGAGTTTTATTTTACATAGCACTCGAAACAAAAGTTAAAACTAAACGAAAGTTTAGTTGAATGCAGAGTGAATGCAGAGTCAGGAACAAACCTACTGCTTATGGTTTGTTTGGAGAGAAACAAACTGTGATCCTGGGTTCAGTCATAATGCTAAGCATTTTTGGGCAGCACAGCAGCAAGGAGGAGGGAAGCTCCTGTGATTTAGCACAGCCCCATTAAACCATAGTTTATTTTAACTGTGTTTTCAAGTGATATGCAAACCAGGCCACAGTGTGCCAGTCACAGTGACATTACTTGCATGGTGTCAGCATGTTAAAAGCAGACAGCCAGGCCAGGCCAACTGCATATTGGGCAATAAAGACATGTGTAGTTCACTGTCTCAACAACCTTGAGGGTAATTTTCAAGGTCCTACATCACTGTACAGATGAAATGTAATACAGTATCTGTTAGGGGAAATGTCAGATGAGCAGTTAACGTGCTTAAAACCTGGCCATTGAGAACATTATCTGTCCACAAAGAAGCATCTATTATTCCCAAACCTGGTGAACTCACCATGCATGACAGAGGCTGTTTTTCTTAATGTATGTGCCAAGATACTAACAGCAATAGATGCTAAAAGGTTGTTATAGCAACATTAGTACACCCAGGTCAGGTGAGTTTTATTCACTATAGACAGAGCGCAGATAATTTAAGGCTAGTAACAAATTTAGTTGCTTCAAACAGTAATTGATATGGCACAGCTGCAAGTATTGCTTAGGAAATGTTTGGGTTTCCTCCGGATTAGACTATTGTACTTGTACCCTGGACTAAATCACAAATGAGGCCTAATGGCTTTCTATTGACTGGTTTAGAGATGTAAGGGCTGCTATTTGCATTAGGTTTATATCCATTGAGGCACTAAAGACAGGCTGGTGGTTTTGTACATGAATGAGTGGAATTTAAAATAGCCATGCTTGCAGATGGATAGTTTATTAGTTTATTAGTATCTATATCAGAATTTCTGGCTAGGTAATTACGGTAATTGGTCAAAATCCAAATTAAAGCCAATTGCCTTTTTGTGCAAGGCAGCAGCTGATAGTAGGATTTATAAGTAGGATTTATGTGAGATCAATTAACAGGGTCAGATGAATTTTTGCCATTATGAGTTTTGCTGTTCAGATAATACTTTTTTGCTAGCACTGAATGGCAATGCTTTTTGGAGTCTATCTTTAGACTCCTACAGTGAGGGGGGAAAGAATAACAACAGGAAAAACCCCAGAAACCCAGAAGACAAAAGTCAGAGATTGATGTTATTCTGTCTCTCACAGCTACAATAAACCTACCATTAAAATTATGCACTGGTCATTTCTTCGTCAGAGGACAAACGGGCAAATTTAGCAGGGGATCAAATACTTTCCCCCCTCACTGTACCTCTGAGATTTTCGGCATCTCCTATACTGTATTGCTGGAGGAAATCATTAGTTCACAGATTAGATAATAAATGCTTATTGGAATGCTGTAAAGCTGATGTTCAGGATCTTTGAGATGAATGCAACAGTTACAAATGTTTCATTCTGCAAAGTCAATGGAAAGTTGCTTTTCCACCCACATGTAGTGTCACTTTAGATTTAAAATTGAGCTTGATTCCACAAAAAATGATATTTTGAGTATAGTGTACTCCACAGCAACTTGATCAGAAGAGTATAGCTAGGTTGGCAAGGCAACACAGAAAATGCCCTTTGGAGTCTCAGGCTGCCTCTCTGGGCATCCCCGCCTGCCTCCCAACACCTCTTCACTTCTGACACACCAACCAAGTCACCAGTCTTTTTACGTCCACTGAACAGGAATTCACCAGGACTGCAAAAGGCAGTCTCTAAAGCAGACAGACACGCCTGGCAACTCTTAGGTTCCCATTGGTGGCACAATTAATTCAGAGCATGCTTGCCTCTTTAATTAATACTCTTGCGGAGTATGTCAGGGAATACCTTTATTTTAGAAAGTGCAGGAAAAGCTGTGCTTTCTAGATGGATATGCAGGGCCAGGACAGAAGCATGGGGAAATGACGCTGCTTGCTTGCCAGCCAAGGAAGCCTGCCGAAAGATCCCTGTGACTCAGACACAGGAAACAATACGGAGACTTTGCCTCCACATTCCTTCCAGTTGTGCTCACTCTGCTCTTTGTTCAAGGATTGCAACATCCATTAAGCCCATTAGCAGAACCTCCAGCGACACAAAGTATTTCTGGTTTCCTTGCCATGATTAGCAGCACAAGGAATGTGTAACTGCTCAAACCAAATTCAACTAGTTTAGGACTAAACAGGTATTTGGTTTTTTTAATGGATACCTGAACTCATTCATGGTTGCAGATGTAGAAAGTCTTCAAGGCACAGCAGAAACATTTCCCAAAGGATCTAAAGCAGGTTGGTCCAATGCAGCCCTTGAGGCCTTTCTGGCGGCCCCCTGCAACATTTGCCCCCCACCCTGGCTTGCCAAAAGCAGATCAGGCGGTGCAGGGCTTGGGGAAGGAGGTGTCTCTGACACGGTCCTGGAGTCCTCCTGCCTCCTTCCCAAAGCCTAGTTAGCACCATCCCAGCTGTGGAGAGGTGGTGAGAGAGCCCCAGGACTCTGCCAGAGCCTCACACCTCCTTCTCAAATTGGCCCAGGGGCCTTGCTTAGCCAAGCTTTGGGGAGGCAGCACAAGGGCTGGTGGAAGGGTTGTCAAAGTTTGGCCTGTGGGTTCTGCGTCAAAGTACTCTTGCCACCCACTTGCTATGAAAAGTTGGACCACCTTGATCTAAAGCATCCATTTTCATTCATGCTCAGTGGGGCTTACTGCACAATGAACTGCCGCCATCATGTTCCTACGTTAATTTAAGATGCCATTTTGTGGGAGGTAAAATCAGAAAACCCCAGGTAATTCCAGTCTTCTTTTACTACAACCCCCACCTCTCTGTCTTGTGTGGATTCATTACTGGCCCAACCACATGCAATCCTACACATATCTACCCAGAAGTACAGTAAGTCTCACTGAGCTCAATGGGGCTTGCTCCTAGGTAAGTGAGTACAGGATTGCAGTCTCAAGACTGGACAAGTTGGAAGGGGGGACGGGACAGGACACTTAATCAAATCCCAGCCACTGCATTGAGAACTCTGTTTTCAAGGTATCCAACAAAGGATGGCGGTTAAGACAGAAACATCATCACATAGCAAACACCTATTTATTAATAAATTAGTATACCAGAAGGCAAATTTCTTTCAACGTCATCCTCTCCTTCCCCTCCCCATGCAAGGTAGGACATTCCACCTTGCAATATCCTCTCCAAAGTAAGCATTACCATGGACTGGTTTATTACTGGCATAGTAGTTGCAAATATAATAGAGGCAGATTTCTTACAATGCAGCATTTTTAATAAAAAGTGATGTCTGTGTGGAGGGGGAAAATGCAAAGACCAAGTGAGGTATTTGAAACCTATTGGCCACATCTGTATATATAGATTGTTTTAAAAAAACACACACACAAAAAAGACAAAAAAATGAAGCACAAATCAATAAGTCTTGTTGTATGAGAAATGTGGCACTGCCAGGGTTCTTGTTTACCTTCCAGAGTCCAGCTCCAGGTGCTACTCCAAAAATGACCCAAATTACCAAGCCTACTGAAATCCTAAAATGGCAAGGCAAAGTACTCCTCTTGAGTTGAGTGGACAGAATTACATTCATCTGCAGGCCAAAATGTCATTATCTTGAAGGCTGGAGAGGTTACATGTAACATGTTTTGGAGGAGTCACCCACCAATTATCTGCTTTGTCCACGTGGAAACCATACAAGGAGCTCGTAAAACATCAACAATTGGAATCATCCAGCAGTACAGGTGCTTTTTCTTTGTATCATCTTAAGAAAAGCTGATCAAACTGACAACCGTTTTTCACATAAGCCTCCTGTTATGAGCA
The DNA here is from genome assembly GCA_034641385.1 of Darevskia mixta. Classification (NCBI taxonomy): domain Eukaryota; kingdom Metazoa; phylum Chordata; class Lepidosauria; order Squamata; family Lacertidae; genus Darevskia; species Darevskia mixta. The sequence goes on from JAWWNH010000130.1 coordinate 3,704,974, forward strand.
GGGCAGTAAACGAAAATTAAAAATACCTGCCATGAGAAAAAAAATATATATTTCAAGTTGGAGTTAAAAAAAACACCACACATACAACATCAAAAGCAGAACAAAAAACATCCCTAATTGATGATGAGATTAGAAGTAGATGAAGCCGGTCCAAATTCAACAGATAAAATTGAAAAGAATATCTGTGGTTGTTGTTTTTAAGTGGTTAGAATGACAGGTTAAAATGTTGTAATTCAGAGAGGGAAACAAGACCTTTTAATTCAGATAATAAACATGAAAGGGTGCACATTGCCCCTCCCTCCTCCGGCAAGGAAGAAAAAAGCAAAACCTAGAAGAAAATACTGGCCACAAGTTCTACAAAATATCCTGCCGGCATGTTGTCTGTAACAGGCGCCAAGCGAGCGCAAGGAACAGCCAGAATATGTATGCAGCGTGCGATCATTTGGTGAGCCAGTCTAGAGCAAATCAGGCAGGTGGCTATAGACCGAATCCAGGAGAGTCTGGCTTGCTTCCTGGCTCTTGACACCAGCAATTTCGAAAAGCCTGTCCAGCTTATCTTCTGCCTGTGGGATCTCTTCAATGGCATGCAGCTCTTCCGGGTTCAGTATGTGAAGCATGTCGTCAAAGATGGGCTGCAGGTCACAGGGGTCCAAGCGCACCTGTCGCAGCACGGTGTCCTTCTTTTCTGTGGACAGAAAGAGGGGGTTTTGCTATTAACCCAGGATTTGCCAGAAGTCCCTTGGCCACGGCAACCTCTGCAACTGCAAACTGAAGCCTCAACACAGAGCCAAACTGTAAGTTACACTCCTGAGGTTGGATCCAGGCTCTCAACGTGCTTAGAGCAGACACTGTTTAATCAAAGGAAATTCTACTATACTGTAAAGACTGCCATATTTCTCTTTACACCTGCTTTCTGCCTAACCAGAAATCTGTGTGTAACAGAGACTGCAGCAACAGGTGAGTTTAATGCTTTCAAACATGGAGAGCACCCAGTTCTTGCTTATCCCAGAGTCCTAAGGGCAGCCTGATAGCTGCAAGTACCTAACAGAGGCTAAGGATGAAACAGTAAAACCTCCAACGGCACAACCAAGCAGAACTGAATGGAAGGACACCTCCACTTCGTCCTAAACCCCTCCAGCCTGGAATAACAAGGGTTTGCACTGATCTGTAAGTCTGGATCCAACCCAACAGGGAAATCTGAATTCTTGCAGCAAATCAGCCCACCCCATCCCTAAACTTGCTACGCAAATGCTGCTCATTAATCCATCCATATCTGGTTCATGTAGAATCCTGCTTCCTGCCAACTTAAAGGCCTGTTTGCAAGACCCCGAGCTTCTTATTTCTATCATGTTTTCCCATCAGCTCAGATTCCAGCATTTTTGTGGCTAAGGTTCTTCCAAACCCCTCTATCATGGTAGCTCAGCATCCTCTTGCCTGGCCTACAGAAAATGGTACCCCAGATGACCCACCTGGGCCATACAGGTTTGTCAGGATAAAGTAGTGGGAGGGAATTGTGAATTACACCTTGAGCAATGACAGGAAAAAATGGAACTACCGGTAACAATTGCAGTTATTTTAAAATGTTTGGCATGGCATAAAATCAACAACAAAGCTGCTTTGTAGAAAGCTTGCCTTATGGGTGATAATCATCAAAAGAAATGTTTAGAAACACACACTGCTGTATTTTGGGCAACAAAATCTAAGTCTGCATTCCTAATATGTTACTGTTGTTCCATTCCCTTTGAAGTCTGACAAAAAACACTACAAGCCTGAGGTGAGATTTCAGACTGGCAAAATTCAGTACCTTTGGTAATAAAGGAGCCTGTTCGGCTCAGAGCAGAGCAGCCACTGGAAGTTGAATCACAACGCAGAAGCGGTTCTGACTCATCCACAAAAAAGCACTTGTTCTTCTCCAAGGGAGATGGATCCACGGGGATAATGGCTGCATCTGGATTTGGAGCTGGGCTAGGACTTAGAGGAGCAGCATTTGCAGGAAGGGCCGATTTGTCAACTTCAAGCTGAAAGACAAGGACACAAAATGCATCGGACATGAGGAGTCAGCAGTATTACATCATCTCTGCGGTGCAAGAGGTCACCCCCTGCAGGGCTGAGAACAACAGCCAGCCAATCCACTTCTAGGGGAACTTAAACAACCCACTTGCAGAGAGTTATTCTGCATTAACATGAAAAGCTTATTAGCTAAAGAAATTCCCCACTCCACAACTGAGTGTGGGGCCAATAAAAGGAGCAGGACATTGCCAATCTTTCCTGTACTGTTGGTTTTTTTTGGGGGGGTTGTTGTTCATTCAGGGGCAGAAAAAATGCAATGATCGATCCTCATGATGAAGCAGTTACAGCAACAGGGCTGACTTCAGAGCATACAAACAAGATGAGTCAGTGCAGGTTCTCACTCACTCAGGTTTAAAATCACAGGCCAATAAATGCTGATTTTGAGCAGGAGTGGAGAACCTTTCTGGTCTGGTGGTCTAACTTTCACAGCTGGGTGGAACAACCTTAAGGAGAACCCCTAGCAAAGCTTCACTGCTGAGCATGCGGGGTGGGGGGCTGGGGGCTACACTCTGCAAGGGCTTCTTGCCACTCCGCCAGGCCAGGGGAGGGAGCGGCAGGCAACCCTTCGCTTCCTGAAGCTCCCTTCCTGTTGTGCCTTGTCTGTTGCTGCTGCCTGAGGCAGTTGCTTGACTCTCTTCAGGAGGGCAAAAGCTCTGGTCTCATTGCACTATGAAACTGCATGCCATCTTATATGTTTATAACATTTATTTTTGAATGTTTATAACATTTACTTTTGAATGTACAGTTACCCATTTGGGTTTCCGTTAAACACTAAAACAAATAAATGGCTTTAGCATCAGTAACTTGCCCAAAAGTGGCCTGTGTTGAATAGTAAGCAGAGACTGCCCTTTCCCCAAGAAGATACAGTCGTACCCTGGTTGTCAAATGCTCTGGAACTCGGACTTTTTTGCTCCCGAACACCGTAAACCCAGAAGTGATTTTCCGGTTTGAGAACGTTCTTTTGGAACCCGAACGTCCAGTGGGGCTTCCACGGCTTCTGATTGGCTGCAGGAGCTTCCTGCAGCCAATCAGAAGCAGCAATTGGGTTTTTTAACGTTTTGGAAGTCGAATGGACTTCCAGAACAGGTTCCGTTCGACTTCCAAGGTGCGACTGTACTGTCTTTTAATTGCCTGCAGATGACATTAAAGATCAGGAGGGAAAGGCAAGCACCTCTGAATGTAAGGTTGCTTTCCCATGTATGTGTTCAAGGCGGTGGGTCCCCTCCCCCTCCCTAGGGCACACGCAGATGTATGTGGCAGAGAAGAAAAAGGTTTTCCTCCCTCCGCCCTCTTCCCTTCCCCAGCTATGCAACAGTCTCTGTGTGTGCACAATCCAGAAGAAAACATTACAAAAGAAAGTCAACTATAAGGCAGACATTCAAATCAACATAAGGGTTGTTCATGCAAAGGCTTTCCCGGCATAAGGACCTAAGAAGAGCCTGCTGGATCAGGCCAAGGGACCCTCCAGTCCAGCATCTTGCTCTCACAGTGGCTGAAGTTGCCCGTCAGAAAGCAGCAAGCAGGATTGGAGCGCAACACTCTCCCTTCCTGCAGTTCCCTGAAGCTGGTCTTCAGAAGCATGGCTGCCTCCAGCTGCGGAGGCAGGGCAGAACCATCGCAGTCATCCATAGACCTCTCCTCCTCCTCCTCCTCCTCCTCCAGGAATCTGTGTGATCCTCTGCAACCCTGAATGAAGTCCCCCCCCCCCTGCTTAGAGACACTTGCACTCTATGGGTGGAAATCGGGAGACAGGCGCATGTACATGGCTGGGGGGTGGCTCCTTGGCGCCATCCTGCAGCTTCCTTCCCCCTGGCTCAACACAGAAGAACTCCCCCCAAACCCTCAGCAGAGCCTCTCGCAGAGGTGCTGGGATTCAAATCTGCTATCAGAATCCAATGCTTCCTGGAATTCTCCCAAGCAAACTCAACAGAAGTGTTAATGACCAAGCTACATCCTTGCTTTTAAAGAAATATACTTTTAAGTGAATTTTTAAAGAAGTGGACACAGTAAAAGTGTGGGGGGGGGGGTTTAAGCAAAACTTTGAATTATTTAACCACTAGATGGGCAAAGAGCCTCTGGGGATCCTCTGTGCATGCCAGCAACCCGCCTAATGCTCTGACATCAAGAGCAAGTCTATTGCAGCCAGGGCTGAATGCTGACTCACTGGGGGGGGGGGTCCCCAAGAACAAAAGGAGAATGAACACATGCACACACAGAGTATGCTCAGCTAGCCAATTCTCAATTTGAACAAAGCAGCATTTATGTAAAAATGTCTTAAAACTCAAGTGAACTCAGCTGAGCACGTGCAGGCCCCACATGCAAAAAGAGGGAAGCAGAAACAAATTTCCTACACAGCAGCTGTTTGGGCTTAGATGATTGGTCGCTCCGTCCTCTTCTCTTCTCCCCCCTGTGAAGGAGCGCCCTGGTGCACGGCTTTGTGCTTGAGCGCACGTAATGGAGGCTAGGTCTACAGAGGCAGCAGAGTGAGGTGGAAGGGTGGACCAAAACGCAGGAGGGGCTCATACTCTTGGAAATTCCCTTTGTGGGTGGGAAATTAGCATGTTAAAGAATGTGCTAGGCTACAATCTCATTACCTGTTACAGAATACAGAACTTTGTGTGTGAGAGAAGCCATGCTCAGAGACAATGCCAAAGGCAGAGGCTAAAATGCTCCCGAGGCTACATGTACCTCCAGCCATGCTACCAGAGATGTTTTTAATGGAAGGTGTTGGGGACAATGGATGTCGGCATCAGATATGTGCTTTGCTTCTGAGCTACGGCCTGTACATACATTTGAATATGGCATAGAGACTTAATAGGAATTAGAATTCTATTAAACCAAGAAGAAAAGCCACTTGCTCAGGCTCAATCATGATCAAAACCTTAAAAATGCATTTTCGCCAAATAGCTACTGCCTTCCTCACTGGAAATAGGAATGCATGAGCAACTGAACTGCTCACCCCAAAAGGGGCCATATATTTGCCAATGTTCAAACGAAACAGTCACACAAAGTTCAAGGACTGCTCCCAAAGCCCAGTACAGTGGTACCTCTGGTTACAAACTTAATTCATTCCTGAGGTCCGTTCTTAACCTGAAACCGTTCTTAACCTGAGGTACCACTTTAGCTAATGGGGCCTCCCCCTGCCGCCACCGTATGATTTCTGTTCTCATCCTGAGGTAAAGTTCTTAACCCGAGGCACTACTTCCGGGTTAGCGGAGTCTGTAACCCGAAGTGTTTGTAACCCGAGGTGTTTGTAACCCGATGAACCACTGTATTCTGCTGCCTGTCCCTTCCCTAAGGTCCAGGAACTGACACGGGGCAGGGAAGAGAGCAGCAGGTGCTCCTCAGCAGATACTGATGGAGTGCCTTTTCTTGCCGGGACCACTAGTCACAGAGACCCAGGTGGAAATTAACATTATCCACGTCATTTCCACTGGGGAGAATGACATTCGAGCCCCAGGTCGCATTCCCAGGAGGAAACTCTGCTCTACTTGGGCTCAGGGAGTATCTGCCCGCCTCCTTTCCATTCCCCAGAGTCAGTAGAAGGGTCTTTCGGTGGTGGGACTCACTGGACCAAGGTGAGCACAGGACTTGCTTGCCTCTCTCCAGCTCGCAAGCATTGTGTCAAGGGTGCTAGGTCTTGCAAACATCCAAATATCGTACTTACTGCTTCACTAACTAGAGATAGCTTGCTACTTTTTTGGTCAACCCAACATTCGTAGCTGTGGAATTCCTGGCAGTTTAAATCGAGAGAGATTAATAGTGCTAACCACCAGTAAAAAGGCCTTAATACATGGCCCAAACCCGAAATGCAAAACCAGTAAATATTCCACAGATAAGAATCATCAATATACAGAAGTCATTACTGTTAAACTGAGTAGGTTTAAAGGCAATAAAAACACATTCTGAGCCATTCGTTCAAGCAGTCGGCCCAATCTCCACTGGGGTCAGAAACAGGTTCCTAAACTGCTCCTCAGCACTGTGGCTTCCCTAAATTGCAGCACAGAGCATCTGGGCCCCAGAGGAGAACTGGGTTGGCTTCCTGGTCTTTCCCAAAGAAAGGGTTGACTCTGTGCAATGCGGCTGACTGGGCTTGTGTCAAGAGCAGCAGGCACTGGCAGGGAAGGGAAATGAAAAGGGGTCACCGGAGGACAGAAGAGGACGCACAAGAGAGCAGATACTGTTACCCTCAGCTACTCAAGGCAATTAGCTCCCATGACTGCTAATAAAATATTTCCATGAACCACCATGGCACTCCAGACTCTGTGTGTCTCCACCATGTATAATCCACCATGGCACTCCAGACTCTGTGTGTCTCCTTCTAGGCAGTCTTTAGGCTAAACAATCAGATCCCAGCCATGCAATTCTCTACTAAAATCCTGTATTTTAAAAATATTTTTATTTATGTATTTATTAAATTTGTACACCACCCTTTATCCAACGATCTCAGGGCAATTCACAACATAAAAAATACAAGATAAAAAACACAAAACACATAATAAAAAATGCAAACAAAAACAAACCAACAACCCCATGAGGGGTGCCTGGACATGTTTTGCCTATGATAATCTTGTACCAAGGTCTTGTCTGGACATGTTTGCCAAGGCTGAACTAGTGTAACCTCTGTCTACCCCTCCCCTTCTGTGACATGTCAGTGATGTAAAGATGATGTATCAATGATGCTGTACGAACTGTATTCTGGGATATTGTGGGAAGTTTTTAAAGTCAATGTTGCCCCATGCTTGGGGTTCCTTACTCCCGTGGGGACCTGTTGCACAACAATAAAGATTGTTTACTGACCACTGTTTTGCTCCAAATTACTTGGCTAGAATTTCCTTCTTTTACTGACTGCATGGACCCGCAGGGGACTCGTACCCCGACAAGCTAGCCCAGCTAGTTGAGTAGTCTCTCACCCCAGAATTTTTCCTTATCAGCACCAACATCAAAATGGTAGATGCCTAGTCTGCCAGAATTTCTCCCAGGAGCATACTTGACCCCTTCACTTATTTTCACCAGAGGTGGGTGGATCCAGTAGCCAAAGAGCAGATTAGAAGCTCAAATTTCCAGCCACATGCAGAGCTGGGGAAGTGAAATGACCAAGCGGGACTCAACTCGCTTCCGTTCAAATCTTGCATTTGTCACAAACCCAGTAGATGGTCTTGGGCCAGTCACTATTCTTTCAGTCTCAGTCCACATGGTAATCCTGCTGGCCTACCTTACAAGGTTGTGGCCACGTGAGATAAAGAGCTGTATAAATGGAAAGTGTTGTATTAATTATAGTACCTGCATAACAACTACAGCCAGCTTGTCCAGTAGCCAAGGTGATTATGAACCAGATCAGATGCAATACTAAACCATGGTTTGTAATGCAAACAAATCTCACAGAAATATTACACATGGGTGTTTTAAAAAAAGAAAGGTTCAACAATTTCTAAGACCCTGCTGTTTACAATTCCCCGCTCACACCATCATGTCTATATACACATGCTAAAACTTCGTGATCTGATTAAGCGGACGGCAGTTCAGGAAAGCTTCTGCTACAACAAATGTTTTAAGTCATTTAGATGCCACAAGACTTTGAAATGTCACAGTTTCGCCATGATTGCTTCAATTCATTGTCTTATGCATTTGTAGAAATTGATTTTTCATGGAAATATACTACAATTGAACATTTTCTGCAAAAGAGAATCTCTTTGCATAACTTCTTGAGTCTTCTCCAAAACTGCATTTGTCCTCAACTAAATTCCCTTCCCTTTCCTAATAGGGCAAGCTCAAGAAGATCGTGTATAGTTTAAGTTTCAAGAAACGGGCACCTGCTGGCTGCTAAATCCCACCAGCACCTCTCTCTCTCTCTCTCCCTCTCTCTCTCTCTCTCTCTCTCTCTCTCACACACACACACACAGCGGCTACTTGCCAGGTTGTGCTGCCTTTGGTGATCCAGATTTCACAGAAGTCTAGAAGGCTAATCCTGCTTTAACCTACATTTCTTCATTGATGCCTGTGAGAACAAGCACGGCTGGAGATGCTATCTGAAGAGCCAGTGCAACTGTGCTCATTGTAAAATGCACCTCAAATCTGAAAAGCACTTTGTCCTTGAAGGAAACATGTTTCTACAACCAGGCCATACAGATGATGCAGATTGGGCCAGGATACTTTGTGTTCTAAGCAGGAATTCTCTGAGTTCCAATAAGACTGAAAAATAAAAGGGAAAGTGCTCCATATTTGCTAGTGTAATACCTTTCTTTTTATATTTTTTAAGACTTAGATTTCTGGACAATTTTAATGACCAATAATCATTTGTAGGTATTACAGATGAAGGATTAGTAAATGAAACAACTGACCTATTCAGTTTTTGTTGTTATACGTTCATCACACTTAATGGAGACTGCAGCATGCTTTGCCCAGCTTAGACAACTACCACCTTCTTAGCTGAATATTTCTTGTAGATAAGGACATTGAACAAATTTGCTGGATTAAGTGAGGGGCTCATCTAGTCCCCAGCTTCCTGTTTTCACAGTGGCCAACCAGATACCTATGAGATGCACAGAAGCACAACAGCAATCTCTCCAGCTGTGATTCCCAGAAACTGGTACAGGCAAGTTGCCATTTACGTGAGTTCAAGGCACACACACATGCAGAAGTGGGACTTAAAAGCGGCAAAAACGGTCCTAAAAGAACATGAAAATGGCAAAAATGGCGCAAACGCACTGACTTTTGAGGCCACATTCCACAACAATCACTCCCTCCATTCTACCAGGTTTTGATTTTGCCCACTTTATGCCGTCCTCTAAAACCAGTTTCCACACAACTAAATTTTACTCAGAGCAGAAATGAGGGTCTGGTTTGGAACAAATCTCCCTTTAGGATGAAGATGAATACGTATGATAAAATTTAAATGGAGGGGAGTAGATCTAGTCATTCTGAGTGTGGGAGCACAGAATAGCAAGGCAGCGAGGCCAATGAAGTGCACAAGTGCCAAAGTCACTGGATAGATTTCTTTATTCCCTAACCCCTGGAGCCTTCAAATCAAGATGCATGAACTGGAATGCTTGTCTCCCAGCCTTACAGTCTGAGCACCACCAGTGCTTGAGACAGAGAAGATGCAAATTCATTGACTGAGGAAGATGTGGGGGAAATTGCTTTCATGGAAAATGGAACAAAATAAACTGGCATTTTCACACTAAGCTGATGCTACCGCTTGAACTGGAGAAATACTGTGCAAGACATATTTGCAAGTGTCTGAAGTTATCAAAACCAAATGGAGACCTTCCATGGGTTCACTTTTCGTGGTGAGCTTACGAAGGAAAGACCTTGCTGTACTTCCCTGAAGCTATTAAGATGTGCATGGAAGTGACTGAAAAGACTTAAGTACAGCTTACTAAAGAGATTAATGACCCAATTCCATTACTTTCTAGCATAAGCCACAACTTGCTCTGCTGGTAAGGGATGAATGCAGAGCTGTGGAAAAAAACCTTCCAACTTCCCAGCTGTCACAGCTGCCCAAGAATAACATGTCCAATTTTTTGCTGCTGCTTGGGAACTTACATTAAAATGACATAGTCCTGCAAGATCCCATATATTTTGTCGGGGATCTTGTTCTCCTACTTAGCCGGCTTCCTTTCTCTTCTGATCATTGCACCACTTCCTTTAGAAGGCAGTATGATATTAATTACCTAAAGGGATTCTCCTAGTGTGACATACAAACAGAGTCTCCAAAGGTTTAGGACACAGAATGCACAAAGGAAAGGAACTAAGAGCATAATCTGGCAAAAATGGAGTACACTTCGTTCCCACTCGTTTTATGAGGAGACTGGAGGACATTCTTAACTCTGCCATTGCTAAGATAAATACAACTGTGCTGCAAATCTTTAGAGGCATAACTATTTTGCGAACACAAACATGCTTTGCTAACACATGCATCATCACATAAAGAGTTTCACCAATTCTGCTGGACTTCTATCAACCAAATGGCCAGGGTACGGTTCTGCAGGGAAAGCAACAAGGAAAAATGAACAAGAGGTCCAGATACATATTTCAGTTCCTTATGACCAACCTTCAGGATGGGTTCCATGTTTCAGGGAGCCTTGACATTATACTTATGGCCTCCCTTTCTCTACCTTCCTCTCTGGAACTACAGGAGACTAGCCTTTTTAGCAGGCTAGTAAGAAGTCTTCAGGAGTCTGAGTCTGCTGCTGGTTTGTGGCCCGATTCCTGTGTACCCCTGTTGGTGGTTTCCACATGTTATATCACATAGAACAGTGGTTTTCAACCCGGGTGCCATGGCACCCTGAGGTGCCTTGAACGATGGTTAGGGGTGCCTTGGGCAACACTGCCCTCTGGCCCTCTTTCCTTCCCTCCCTCCTTGGATGCCCTCTTGTGTCTCTGCCTCCCAAAGGCTTCCACAGCTGTTTGTTGCAGCAGCCTTGGCTACAAGCTCCCCCCCCCCGGCAAATGGTGCCTCTGGGAGGCACCTCAGAGATTAGGGGTGGCAGCAGCGGCTGCCCAAAAGAATCCCAAGGAGAGGGGAGAGGAGAGGAGGCTGAGGGAACACTCCCCAAGGGAGGGTGTTTGAAAAAGAGTGAGGGGCTGCCAGGTCTGCAGGCAAGGGGTGACCTAACTGGGCTCCTGAGCCCCACGGGGGTCCCGCAGAAAGAAGGTAGGTAGTCAAGGGAGCCGTGGACCCAAGAAGGTTGAAACCCTCTGACACAGAATGAAAGCTTTCAGAAGGGTGGGGCGCAGGGAAGCCCCCATAATGCTCTTGACTGGTCGCAGCTTGAACAGGAGCATTCCTGTTGGGGGCTTTGTCACACTGCGGCATTTTGTTGCAAGCCCCATTTGCTCTCTCTAATACCAAACTTCGGTGGTTGGGAAGCAAAGCAAGACCACCCAAAATAAGCCAGTCATTTCTGCATACTTAGGGCCCTTTCCCCCTCCTCCCAGATACACAGAAGCGTATTAGTTTGCAAACAAGAACCAGAACAGTCTGACAGTACCAATATTCCAGGACTTTTGAAATACTGAGAGTGTCAGATAAAAAGGGAGGGGAAGAATTAGGGAGTATTAGTCTATTTGAACCCATAACTACTTACAGTATCCTGGCGATGGGGACAAGGGTCTGGGAACACAAAGAGCCACCTAGCCAGCCAGCCAGCCGGATGCGCTCAAGGGGACTGCTTTCCTTTCCTTCAGTTTTATGGCATTCATGCAATAATAGTTTTTAGAAGCCCAATTTATGCAGGAAAAATGTCATGCAAATCTGCTGACTGTACATGTACTGTAAGCAAAACACTAGGAGGCTGTTATGAAACACTGTTGGCTTTCGGCCAAAGAGTCAGTCAGTACTGTACACGCTTGATGTTCTTGGACAAACTGCAGCTATGGAGAAGGAAGGGCTGTAGCTCAGCAGCAGAGCACCTGCTCGGCATGCAGAAGAAGGTCCCTCTTGGCAGGGCTGGGATTATCCCCCCTGAAACCCTGGAGAGCTGATGCCAGCCCAATATTGAGCTAGATGAACCAGCAGCTGAGCTCAGCAAAAGGCAGTTTCCACCGTTCCCATGTACTGCACTGAGTGGTTTTTAAACATGCCAAACCAGAGGACTCAAATGAAAGTTGTCCAGGATTGTGCACTGGGACAATGGAATGAAAAATACAGATCAGACGATGGTGACTTATCGGATATCCTACTGGAGCAGGAATGGATACTAATGAACACAACACCCCAGACTGAATTTCCTCCAAGACTGTATGCAAAACTGTATACAGTAACCAAATTCTGCAACTGGCTTGAATTGGGCAAATCTACACACATCCTCATTTTACCTCATTTATTCTCTTTCTGGTAGCCATAGGGATGAACCAAGGAATTAATTACACACAAGACACTGAAGCCCCACCATCTGCCCCATGGAAACTATTCCTTTCACTTTGGAGACTTCATCAGGCATGGGTGAGACACTGAGCAATAGTCAACGTCAGCCATGTTCACAGTAAACTCATTGAAATAAATGGACTTAAGTGAATTACTTTACGTACTCAAGACTATGACTTAGCTGGATATCACCCACTGAAAATGTACATTTGCAACCAGAAAAGCTAGAAATTTGCTCCCCCTGTCTAGCATCAATGAAAGCCAAGACCAAGACCACACCTTGTAAGGGTACGTTGCAACCTCTGGCTCCCTTGCAAAGCCCAACCAGCCCTGTGCTTTGAACTGTGAACCATCTGTTTCAAATCCATCTGGTTTTTCTAAGAAGCAGTAATAATTTGTTGTCTGAATTTACTTGTTTTACACTTCACCCCATTCCTTTTTCATAGAAGGGAAATAGTTGGAAGAGACCGTGAGGGTCATCTAGTCCAACCCCCTGCAATGCAGGAATCTCAGCCAAAGCACCCCTCCCTCACAGATGGCCAGCCAACCTCTGCTTAAACACCTCCAAGGAAGGAGAGCCCAGCACCTCACAAGGCAGTCCATTTTCCTTGTGTGTCTAGGTCTTTTCACACTGCTAGCCTTAGGGCAGGGACTTTGTTCATCTTATTGATACCGTGTTTCTCCTAAAATAAGACACCGTCTTATAATCTTTTTATCCTCCAAAAAACACAGTATGGCTTATTTTCGGGGGATGTCTTATTTTTATTAAGTGTGGTACAGCAATCTACATATATTCCATTATAATTACCGTATTTTTTGCTCCATAGGATGCTCCATAGGGCGCACCTTGTTTTTAGAGGAGGAAAACAAGAAAAAAAAAATTTTTCTGGTTTTCCTCCTCTAAAAGGCTGGGAGGGGCAGCAGAGGGGTGCTGCTGGTTCTTCCCCGCCAAGATCGCAAAAACAAGCCTGCTTTGGCGAACGGGGTTGGCGAGTGAGAGAGAGTGAAAGAAAGAAAGAGGGAGAAGGAAGGAAGGGATGAGAGAGAGAGAGAGAGAGAGAGAGAGAGAGAGAGAGAGAGAGAGAAGGAAGGAAGAGAGAGAGACAAGGAAGGAAGGAGAGAGAGAGAGAGAGAGAGAGAGGAAGAGAGAGTGAAGGAGGGAGGGAAGAGAGAGAGGGAAGGAAGGAAGGAAGGAAGACAGAAGGGGTGAGAGAGAGAGAAGGAAGGAAGAAAGGAAAAGGTGAGAGAGAGAGAGAGAGAGAGAGAGAGGAGTGAGAAAGAGTGAAAGAAAGAGGGAGAAGGAAGGAAGGCTTTTGCAAGGACGACGGGGGACAATGGAGATGCTTCACGTTGCTGCCACCTGCTCTGTGCAACATCTCCCCCCCCCCCACCGAGGCTTTTTAAAAGCAGGCTTTTGGAAGCTGCCACGGCGGGGAACAGCGGAGATGCTTCACGGAGCTGGGAAGGGGTGGCGGGTGGCGGGGGACAAGCAAAGTCAACACTCCCCTCTCTCTCTCTCTCTCTCTCTCTCTCTCTCTCTCTCTCTCCCCCCCCCCCCATGTGTGTGTGTGTGTAGCAAAGGAGGGCAGAGAGAAAAAGGATGCAATGAGGATGGGGGGAGAGAAGAAAAGGAAGAACCAGTGAGGAGAAAACTGAAAATCCTAAAAGGAATTTGGGGAGAGGAGGGTGGTGGTGGAGAGAATTGCAAGTGCACGGATAGGGGAAGAAAATAATAGTCCATGGCCGAAGAAGACACGAAAAGAAAGAGGAAAGCATGGGGAAAGTTGAGGAGAGGGAGAGGGAGGGAGGGGGAGAGAGAGAGAGAGAAAGAGAAAAGCCACAATCAGGTTTGGATTGCAGCAGGAGAGCAATGAAGGAGCCGAATGAAACGGAGAGGTGGGGGGGGGAGGAGACAGCCCTTACACACCCGACTGAGGGAGGGGGAAGCCCCTCTCTCTGCGAGGGCGGGAAACGCCCTGAGGTGAAGTGTGCAGGATTGAGGAGGTGCCGTCCGTCTGCCGGCTCTCCCTCCTGCGTGCCTAAGTGGCAGCGTCCAGGAGGAGGAGGACGCTGGAGGGCGAGGGCTGCGTGAGGGCCCCTTAGGGCGGTGAGGGCGAAGGCGAGGCTAGGGGTGGCGAGGAGGAGGAGGGCTTGGAGGGGCTGCTGCTGCTGTTGTTGCCGCCGCCTCTCCCGCTTGTCCCCCCCCCCCGCCCGCCTCCGATCACTGCTCTTGCGAGGCGGGCAGCAGCAGAAGCCTGCTTTTGGGATCTGCGGGCTGCGCGGGGTTTGGTGGAGGAGCTAGCGAGGATGCTGCTACTTCCTCTAGCGGCTTCCAGCGGTTGCGGCTGGGTCCGGGTCCCGGCCACTCAGGGCTTCACTCAGCGCGCTGCTGCTGCGCCCGGTGGATCGGGGATCCACTGGCGCGCTGCGGCTGAGTCCCGCTGGATCGGATCCAAGCGGTGCCCGCTGCTGCTGCTGGCTGTGCTGGGGGAGAGAGCTGGCGGGAGCTGGATTGGGGCCCCACGTGGTACGCGCTGCTGGGTGTTTAGGAGGGGCTGCACCTCACCAGGTACCCGATATCACTACTGGAACCCAGTACGTCTTATTTTCGGGGTATGCCTTATATTTTGCGACCCCGTTATAATCCTTCTATGCCTTATATTTTAGGCATGTCTTATATTATGAGAAACACGGTATGTAAGCTGGTCTGTGAAGCTTTGAATGAACAAAGGAATGAATTCTTAAAATACAAGTTGAAGTCTGCACCCACTACCTCATTCTGCAGTTCCTTTGAGTTCCCACAGAAACATAACAGACAAAGAATCATATTCATGACATGATTTTAGGTAAGGTGATGTTGCATGAAGCTTTCAGACACAAATATTTAATGCTTCAAGAACTAATCTAGCACAGAACACAGAGACAACAGCTGTATGTGGCACAGTTAAGAGGAGGTTAGGGGGAAATGCTTAGCTTTCTGCTACTTAAAATTAGAACGGGAACTGCAGCGCATAACATGGTGAGACAAAGATATTCATTATTTAAAACAATGAATCAGAAGCCAAGCTTGGTGCACAGATGACTCTGCTCAGGTTACAGTTGAGAATCCTGCACCCACGAGAACGAAGCCTAGGAGAGCAAATTTCAGACAACACATAAACAGACTTGAGGAGGAGTCACTCATGCAGCACCCTGTGCGTAAAAAACTGCCCCACTGAAAGTAACACACAAAACTTTGTGAAGTTGCAAAGTATCTGTTGCAAAGTATATTTACTAGGGAAAACAAAAACAAGAACAAAAGCTCAATGCTGTCAGAAAAGCCTCCGGCTTTGGACCAGCAACCCACATATTGCATTAGTCAGGTCTTTCTCCAGAGAGATTTCCAGCAAAAAGGAAATATGAATGCCCATAAGTAATAATAATAATAATAATAATAATAAATAATAATGGGTTTCCCCAGCCACTCTGGGCAGCTCCCAACTGAATGTTAAAAACACAATACAACATTAAACATTAAAAACTTCCCTAAACAGGGCTGCCTTCAGATGTCTTTTAAAAACAGGATAGTTGCTTGTTTCCTTGACATCTGATGGGAGGGCGTTCCACAGGGCGGGTGCCACTACCAAAAAGGCCCTCTGCCTGATTCCCTGTGACCTCACTTCTCGCAGTGAGGGAACCACCAGAATGCCCTCGGCGCTGGATCTCAGTGTCCGGGCTGAACAATGGGGGTGGAGACACTCCTTCAGATATACAGGACCGAGGCCGTTTAGGGTTTTGAAGGTCAGCAAAAGGTGCTTGGAAAAGTATAATTCAGTTTAAAAATAAAAGGCAGAGGCAAACCTGATTTAAACAAATGTGTAGAAAAACACCTGCTGCTGACTTGAAGTTATGAAATGGTGCACTCTCTGTGGTATAATCAGGATCTCCATAATACTGAGAGATTGCTGGAGATAGTGGTAAAGTCCCACTTTGCTGCTTAACTATAGGATTGACATTGGTCAATTGTTTCAGAAAGTAACTTTAAACTACATTATGCACTGCTTAACTGGTAGGTACTAGTGTCATTTCAGGGTTTCCAACTGCTTACAGCAGCATGGAGTGGAACAAGGAAACAAGGGGAAAGGGGATTTCTTCTGCTAGCTCCCTGTCTTCTGCTTGTACAATTCCTGCTTGACACCTGTAACCAATACCAGGATGTTTGAAGGAAGCGAAGGTCTGGTCCAAGGGGGATAGAACACAAGGGTTCCTATCGGCACAGCCACTTCTCAAAACGGAAAGTATGATCTCCTCCAGGTTTCATGAATCCATGGAACACAAAAATGTAAGTGGAGCTCCATCAGATCGTTGAGGAAAATCTTTCCGGCCATAAGAAACTGGCAACATTTTGCCAGGAATGTAAAGATATGAGTTAAGATTCCTGCACTGCAGGGGACTGGACCAGATGACCACCAGTCTTCCTTCCAGTTCTACAATTTTATGGTGCTATGAGAGTAGTTAAACCCTACATAGGGCTATCTTGTTCGTAGGCCTCAAAATCAGCAGCAGGGACTGAGCCTTAAATCACTAATGCTGCAGCTCTAATTCCACTTACCTGAAAGTAAGTCCTATTGAATCCAATAGGCCTTACATCTGGGCAGACATGGTCAGGATTGTGCTGGGCATGAGCTAACAGAGCCAAGCATTACACGTGTACTTTACCTGTGTTGTGTCTTCCATTAAGCCCCTGATCTTCTCCACCACATCCGTGCGTCGGTGCTGACGGAGAGCACTGATCAGCTGGGCAAGGCTGGCTTCAGAGCCCCTGATGGTCCAGTGTTGTAAAGCTGCATAGGCCCTCTCATGGTCTGCAGAATAGCTGCTGGTGAAAGCAGCCACCTCCCGCTCGCTTGCATTGCACAGGAACTGGTAGATCTCCTTCCACTGGCTTCCAACTTGGGCTGCCACCAGCTTCAGAATGTCAATGCCTGTTTGACGGGTGATAAACCAAAGAACACTGAATTTTGCTTAGTATTCCCAGGGGTCAAATCGTTGCATATTTGGACCAAGCAACAAGGTCCCTCACAGGGCTATTTCAAAAGTTGTTTTGTAGTCTACTGGTTAATATTTTTTCTGAACCAGAAGGTACACTGAGAGGCAAACGCCAACGCTCTAGCTTTCTTAATATTTGAGGGTGCCACTTTATTTCCTCCAAAAATGTGCCAAGTTGGGGGTCCTCTGAGTAGTCCTGATCATTGCCTTATGCAGTTATGGGTGATGCCACTTTGGTTGAGGTACTATGGTTCACCTAAATTTGGAGGGTTTTTAAAAAATGGGTATTATTGCTTGTGCTTCTGCAATTCCCATACTGCAGAGATGGGCAGACTTTGGACTTTCAAGATTTACTTTGTTTTTTACTAGAACCCCAAGTTCTATCCACTGGAGCCTGGCAGTGGTGAGTTGGGCCCATGGGGAACAACATTCCCCAATGACTGAAAGGATAACAATAGGGAGAGTGTTGGGATTTGAAAAGAATGGGCCACCTCTGGAGAAAGCTTAATAGAAACTGTCTCACTTATCTATCCATACAGACCCTCAGGGCTCTATGGACACCCAGAAGGCACCTTTCCCCATGTGAAGTTCAACAGGAGAGAACATGAGGGAAATACCTCTTGTAACCTGTGGAACCAGCTTACTTTGGGCCTCAACATCCCTTTCCCATATGCCACAAGTGGTGGGAGGGCTCCTTTAATTTGTCTTCATTGCCAAAGGCTGCCAGCCAATTGTCTTCTGCTTCCCGTTGGCTGCTTCCCGTTGGCAATGGAGCAAAGGAAAAGGAGACTTGTTTGTTGCCACCAGGAGCATGGAAGCCATGCACCACATAGAAGCATTTGAAGCCGAAGGACCAAGATATATATTAAATTGAGGGGGATTGAAGATGATAGCCATGATTTCCTTTCCACCTTCAGCACTTGGTTACAACTCAAATGTATTTCAGAATTACTCTGGCATTTATGCTGATGCCAGATTCAGAGAGACTGCACAGCCAACTCATTAGTTGGCAAGCAAGGACCCTTCTATTCAAAGAGCAGCTTTGCTAAGAAAACAAAACTCAGGGACCAGGTACCCTGTTTAGTACTGATGGAGAGTTGAAAAATACAATACGCAACATATGAGCTGAAGTCCCAGCATGATCAGGCATTTTGGCTGCAAGTCTCTCAGAACACAGCTGTGAAAACTGCCCCCATTGCAAACTGGCTGCACAGAAAGCACCTCTGCGATTTCAGAATGGAGTTCTTGATCAAGCAAGCCAACAGGCCATTATAGCCCCTTCTGGCTCACCAGTCTTCCCTTCCTCAGGCAGACGGCCTTGTTCATGTCCCAGGGGAGTTGCCCTCCCACCGCCCCTGTAGGACATTGCAGTGGTCCTTTGGAAGAATATATGCAAGCTAGGGGTCTCTCTTTGGATCTGAGGAATGCTGTGTTTGTCAGTGCCTCTGTCAAGTGGGGGTGATCCACCTCACCCTGCCAATCTGCTACCATCAGTGGAATTCAGTGGGTTTGAGAAGAGTTCCCTTAGCAGTATTGCAAGAATCTCTTAAGGGAACTCTTGCCAAACTCAGAATCACAGAATCATAGAGTTGGAAGAGACCACAAGGGCCATCCAGTCCAACCCCCTGCCAAGCAGGAAACTCACTGAATTCCACTGACTGCAAGAATCTTCTGACATTGGAAAACAAACAGATTTATTGCAGGATGATATTTTGTAGTCCAGGGTACTCGCAGATGCATGCAGTGAACTCGAGTCCATAAACTTATGCCACACTAAATCTATTACTCCTTAAGATTATTGTTTTCTCCGCAGTCTAACAACTCCCTGGAATATATATCACAGCAATCTTTACAATACTTTGGTAAGTTAGACAGGCTCTCACATCAAAGGGGTGTGAGACTGTAGCTTGCCTAAAGTCACCTTGTGAGTTCATGATAGTGCTGAGACTTGAAGTGGGGGAACTGCCAGCTGATAAATAATTGCTCTTATTCACTATATTACATTAGGCTTTCAACAAGCTTGAGACTTCCTCACTACAGAGTCTAACTCTACAGACTCTACAGACACTACAGAGTCTAACAGCCCAACTCAAGCCAGTACCTCTCAACATGCGTAGAGTGCCTTTCTCTAACAAAAAGCTAACTGGGCTCAGCACACAATCACCCAAACATGGACAGAATCCAACACCACATCATAAACACAGATCACCTGGAAGATATTCCAGATCGGCTTTCCCCTTATCCCCAGATCATAGCAGTTGGCAAAGTCACAAATCCCAAGCTTTCATTTTTACGTATGTGAACTAAGTCTCATTAGGCTGGGTGGCACTTCTGAAAAAATAGTAAAATGATCGTTTTGTAGTATATAAACATGTTCTACACTGCTACTTTCCATGAGGTTTATGGATCAACTAAAGGTTTATGGATCAACTAAACCAGGTTATAGGTTTATGGATCAACTAAACCAAGGTTATGGATCTTAAAAAATAATAATAATCACATATGCTCCAATTAATTTCCTCCTTTATCTAAACCCTCCCTGTTTTCTTTTCCAGTTAATTTCCATGATTCCATCCTCCTTTCCTGTGCTGGCTTCAGCCCCCCCCCCTTTTCTAAATTAGTTACGACTAATCCTTGTCCAAAGTAAATAGTTATCTGTGGTAGTGCACAGCCTTGCTCTCTCCTGCACACCAACCCTTTCCTTAAAGTGGCACCTCTCTTGCTATGTAGCATAATATATTTTTGAGGAAGATTAAACCTGCTGAGGAGTCCATAAAATTGTGGCCTATTTTAATGGAGGGCTGGCTAACCTTTCCTGACCCAAGAGCTAAATTTTACCTTTGCCAGCATTGCAGGGACAGTATACCAGCAGCTGGGGTAGCCAGAAGTGGAGGCAACCACCCCCCACAAGCCAAACAAGCCCTCTCTCTTCAGCTGATCTCCACCCAATTGTGCAAGTCCCAGTTGCGCAGAAGGCACTGGGCTCTGCCCACCCCAGAATGGTCTCCTTTCTTTCTTTTTCTTTTTCCTGGGAAGGGGGCAGATTGGGTCCCTGAACTGGGGCTTAGCCGTCTCTGAAGACAGTAATTCAAAGTAGTCCTGGGGACTTCTCCACAACCTTGAGTGTATTTCTATTTTGCTGAATAAGAAAACTAACTTGGAAGCCTGCATACTTTTTTCGGCGGACTGATCTATCAACAGTATTATGATAGCCATTCTGGGCTTTCTCACTTTATTCTCTGCTCAAGACAATGGAAATGTTATACATTCATACTAGTGAATCCTTATGGGAACTATTTGAAGAACTGTGCCTTAAGTAATGCAAGAATACACCTGGCACACACACAGGCAGATAAGCCAGCAAACATGCAAGAGAAATGGACCACAACGGCATTTGCTTTAACCTGCTGAGGCATTTTGAGATAATTACCACATCACAGAGGCTCAGGAGTTAATAGCAAACAGCTTTTAAGAATACCAAGTTTGTCAAGGCCCGCCATTCCACTTCCATAGTGCTTTAAGTTTAGGATCAAACCAGAGGCAACTTTTAAGCCGCTGTTTCGGAATGGCCATGCCTCTTTCCAAAAAGTAGCCATGGGAGATTCCAATCTCTAGTTCTGGGGCAGGTGGAGGTGGGAAAGATCCTATCCCCATCGCTTGTTCTCCTTCTCCAAGCTGCCATCCCACCTTGTCACAAAGCTGTTTTTCCCCAACTGAAACATGCCAGCTTCAATAGTGTGGTCTTTAATGTGCTGCAGAACTCTTGTTTTATGTTAAACAGGATGAACAATTTCAGTTACGAACAGAATTCTCTAGGTTTCATTTGTGGAATTTGCTCGACATCACTCACCATGGCCATTGCAGTAGTAGATCCATTTCTCCCTGTTCTGGGTCGGAGTGGAAGATTTTCTCAAAACGGACTTTTCGACAATGGCACTGGGATCCTGCCTTGGCCCTTTCTTGAGAGTCTGCGAACTTTTACGGACGCTGCACACAACGATCACCACCAGCACAAGCAGCAGCAGCAGCACGATCATCCATGGCAGATGCTCGTTGATATCAAAATGCCTGTGGGCAGCCTGCCTTGGAGAGCCTCTCTTGGGGGGGTTATAGGGAATGCTGGATTTTACACTGCCACTCATTTCCAGCGCTGGCTGTATTTTCAGGATGGAAGGGGCATGCTTATGGTAATGGGTTTGCTGGTGATTCAAAGGCGTAGCATATCCCATAGCAGTCACGTTGACAACTACAGTCTCATTGTTTGAAGTTCCATTGTAGCTGTTGGTTGGCTCCACCATGTCAATGGACACGTTTGGGGTAGGGGTGGCAGAAAAAATGGAAACCGAAGCGTTCACACCTGAAAAACAAATGTGATGTTAGAAGCAAAGCAGCAGGTATAGAACCTACCCACTCTTACTGTAGCTCTGGCCCAAATGCCCTTTAAGTATGATTGATTCCTAGAGGACTTACAAAGGGGGTTCTCATTTATGTTATGTGAGTGCAAACAAATATACATATAAGCATCCACAGGAAGAACTGGGTGGAAGGAGCAAGCTGAACCTCATGACCCATACATTGGTATCAACAACAACCCCAAATTTGGTTTAATAGGGAATGTGCTTCTGGGAAAGGGGCGCTCTGTTGCTCCACTGCCGGAGGCCAAGACAGCCAGACTGAATAGCTTGCAAATACAGTGTTACCTCGGGTTACATACGCTTCAGGTTACAGACTCTGCTAACCCAGAAATATTACCTCGGGTTAAGAACTTTGCCTCAGGATGAGAACAGAAATGAGAGCAGCGACGGCGCAGCGGCAGCGGAAGGCCCCATTAGCTAAAATGGTACCTCAGGTTAAGAACGTTTTCAGGTTAAGAACGGACCTCCGGAACGAATTAAGTACGTAACCAGAGGTACCATTGCAAAGGGCAAGGGAGATAGTTCTAGGATGGAAGATCTGTACGTGGAAGCCTGTCCCTGATGAGATTCTGAACAATTTTTTCCAAACAAGTTTGCAAGCTGCTTTGATGTTCTAAAAGTGGGGGAAAGGCTATAAATAAATGACAGCAAAAATCAAACCAACACCTTGCTCATCATTCTGACAAAGTATAGCCATTGTTTTGCAGGGATCCCCATCTTGCAAAAATAATCAAACATGCACACAACATTGAGCATGTTTTTTCTCCTTGTTCTAGATTAGGCATGACCAGATGTTGCCAAGAAAAAGTGTCAGAAATGAATTAGTTTTCTAAACATGCTATGCTGAGACCAAGAGAATATCTTGGTTCAAGTCTGCCCACGTCTACAGTACAGTATTTGCTTCGCCTCTTTCAGCTTGGAAGCCATGCTTTGTCAGAATGTATCGCACAGCAAAGGACCAACATCTTACTTTAACAACCTTGATTCAGTCCCTCATATTTTTGATACAATACTTTGTTACCACAATCAGATCCGACTTCAATAGCTACATCTCGGTGCTACAATGGATCCACTGAAGGCATTTTAAAGTCCCTGACTTCCTTCCTCCTCTTTCTGCGGTTCCTTAAATTTATTTTTTACATTTCCTGCATATTCTAAATTAACTTAAGTTATTCATTTATTCATTTATTTTAAATATATACTCTTATAAAACTACAATAATCCTGCCAATGTTCTTATCTGTTTACAGTTTATAGATATTCAATAAACCATTTCCATTATTTTATTAAAAGTTTGTTATCTTGATTTATTATTTTTCTGGTAAGTTTCAGCGAAACTGATCAGTAGCTTATTAATACTAAGATTAGCTGTTCCTACATTATGTCAGCTAGAAAGCTAACAAAAATACATTCTATCCCCCCAATACAATAGTTTATGTATTGAAAAGGGCTGGAGGTATCTGATGAACACTGGAAATATTCCAGTTGTATGTCAACCCAGTTTTTAGTTCATTCCAAAGAAATAGCTTATATAGACTCAGATCATAAAATTATTCCAATTATGATTTCTATGCTACGGCAAACATTTGCAATAATGGTGTTTTGATCCGTAGCAGTGAATGGACATTGAGTACAAACTGATTCCACAACCCTTGCTATACAAGAGCTACTAAGGTTGCAGTTTTGATTGTATCCAAAGGAGGGATGACCACCTGTGTGTCCGTCCATGGAGGTGTCTACATAACAATATATAAATTCCAAAACAAAATGGAACAAGCCACCATTTAAATCAATCAGCACCTACTCTCCTGACTGCTGCAAAGCAACAGAATTGTGAACAGGACGGTGCTAGTCTGAAGTATTTGGGATAAAAGAAGTTCTTATTTGATATAATCCTAGGCATATCTACCCAGAAGCAGGGTGGATAAAAATCAATGATTTTTTTTAAAAAAATCAAAAAAATCAGATTTTTTTTATTTAAATCGGATTTTTTTTTATTTAAATTGGATTTTTTAAATAAAATGCTTTTGGAGGGAAAATATTTCTAAATATAGTCTTCTATTTAAGTTACATTGTAGTCCAAAGGCTATTCATCAGGAAATAAGGATTTGTTTTAAGTTTATCAAGTGTGCTAAAACTCAGTCTAAGTTTTTTTTTTTTATGTTTAACCACATCAGTTAACAAACATGGATACATATGCTATCATGTTATTGTTTTAGTTAAATAAATTGTTTAAATGGTTATTAAGGAAATGATTATTTTTCTCCTTCCAATAAAGTACCGCAGAAAAGTTGTCCAAATATAAACAGTTAACTTATTAAACCTCACCATAATTTCATAATTATCTGTCTATGTATTTCTAGTAGTATAACCAAATCAGTAATTTTTGATATAACTGTAAAAACCACTCTGAAAATTTATTATTCTAAAAATGAAACCTTCATATGGTTGCAAATATTAAGATTATACCAGCAAGAATGAGTCTTTCTGTAAAAAAAATATTTAAATCAAGTCTTACTGACTAGTGATTTAAATCAAGCCTTACTGACTAGTGATTTAAATCGTGATTTAAATCAATTTGATTTAAATCAAATCCACCCTGCCCAGAAGTCCCACCAAGTTCCATGAGACTCCCTGTGAGGGATGCAGACAAGATAAAATGCCTCTCCCATCTTCATGGCTTCAGACTGCTCATAAAAGTCCTGGCATGGTATGCTAAACACAGAACCACCACGAGGGCAGAAATAGACCCTGACCAGTGTGGGGCTAACCCAAGAGACAATTGCACCGCTTAGGAGCCGGGTAAAGGGTGTCTAATACCATGTACTGTATCAGCTGGAGGTGCCTCTGTACAGAAGGCATTCCAAAATGCAGCTAATGTCTTACTAGCTCCTTTCTCAGAAAACCACACTTACTTTTTTTAAATTAATATTAATATTTTTTTGAAAGAATTTCAATTCTAAAGAAAAAGTGATACAGAGAAAAAAGGGGGAAGTGGGGGGATGGGGGGAACAACAAAGATGTGTATAATAAAAAATATATAAATATATACAAAAATGTAACATACCATACTTCTTGCCCAACCTTGCATGCCCTAGCTACAGCCGTTTGGCAATGCTGTACACTTACCTTTGGAAAGAAAAGTAGAAGGAACTTTGTAATGTTCTTCACCCTCTTCCAGTCGTGACAAAAGCCCAGCTCCAGTCAGAAAAGCTGGTGAAAGTCCACAAGTGTTGTCTCTCTCTTTTGTCCCTGGTTTGATCACAGCCATGTTTGCTTGTGAGCAGTCAGTAAATGTTTTGCATCTCAGCACGCTAGAAGGCACATCAGAGAAGCTGCCACGGGGGCAAGGTTTACACTTGACATCTTCCGTTTCAGTTCCTTTCTTTTTTAGGCCCCACCCAACACGGCACATGGAGTAAGATTTGCAAGCATCACCATCTCGAAATTTACCAGGTGGACAGATGCAGTCACGGTCCGTCAAAGCAGTGCAAGGGGTTTTCTCAACCATCGGCGGCTCACAGAGCTTTTTACATGGATGGCATCTCTCTATCCCATTTTCATGCTTTGTGAATGTTCCACTGGCGCATGGGCTGCACTCTCTTAAGCTGGTCGCTGTGCAGTGCTTAGACACATAGGTTCCTGCGGGACATTTGTCACAAGTCAGCTTTGTGTTAGTGGCACGATCTAAGTGGCTGTATGTGCCAGAAGAGAGGCTTATGGCATTCTGTTCAGATGTCAGCTTTGACTGAGCATCCGTGGTACCAAGGAACATAAATCCCTGAAACACAGACATAAATGTGAGTTAGCTACAGACCATAAGGCAGGTCACAGCAAGCCATATCAGCTTTACTCTATTTGAAAGACATGCTCAGCTCTCTTGCCTGGAAGAGTTTTTGCCCATCTACCAATCCATGAGCCGAAGTTTACTGCCCTGATCCCTAGGCAGGTCATCAGTTTCTGAAGGGAGAAATACACAAGATGCTAAAAAGCTGCCAACAAAATGTCTTCTAATGGCACTTAAAAGATTTTCCATAGCATCCTGACAGACAAGTCTAGACCCTGTGGAGTTCTCTCTTACAGGCAGGAGTAACCCATTCCCTCTGAATTGCCTTTTGGAAAGCCTCTGGCAGAGGAATGGCAAAAGACTCTCCGAGGAAAAGCTGCCTTTGGCCCTTTGAGCTGCCCCCACCCCAGGAACTGTTGTCCTCCTCCTATAGCCCTAAAACAGATGACTTTGAAAAGGAAAACAGCCTCTCCTAGGGTCCTCATCTGCCAGAGAACATTAAGCAGCCAATGGAAAAAGGATCCAGGAAGTTACAGGCCTGTTAGCATAACTTCTGGGTAAATTGGTGAAAGGATCATTCAGTTCTGTGACAGGGTCAATAAACACATGGAAAGGAATGATCAAATAGAGCGGAAATAAACAGTGTACTTGGACTTTCAAAAAGTGTTAGATAAAGTTTCTCAGCAAAGACTCATGGGGTAAGAGAGGAAGTCCTCTTATAGACTGGAAACTGGCTAACAAAGAGGAAGCAAAGATTGGGAATTAACTGATAACTTTCCTAATGGAGGGATGTGGAGGGGGGATTTATATTAGCGCCAGTGCTTTTTAGCTTGTTTATAAATTATCTGGCATTAAGGGGGTGAACAGCAGGGTGGTTAAGCTTGCTGGTGACATCAAATAATTTGGGGGAGTGGGGAGTGGAAGGTCATTTTGTTGCTTTTGTCATCAAGGCCCAACAAAGATGTGATGTACTTATGGCTCAGAGATGGGGAGTGGCCCAGGGTTAATATTCTGTCAGTATTAACCCTGTTTAATGGTTGCCCAGACATGGCATCTCAGGCAGGGCAGGAAAGTCTGTGGAAACCCACTGAGACGGAAATTTAATAGGGAGCCCTTGATGAAGTAGAGTTACAAAAGCTTTTCAACTGTAGGAAGCGGCCTTATAACATTTCCTCTTCTCTCTCCAATCTCTCCCCAGTACAAAATGCTTCCACCCCAGATATTCACTTCATCCTGCCCCACAGATGGCCTGCCTTCTTCACCTTGTTCTCCAGTAACAACCACAACCACAACCCCTTGTTTTCTGCAGCCACTCCTTCTCCCAGGAGCCTGGGTTGAGTGGGCTTGCTCACAGCAGCAAGGATATCTTTTAGGCAGCTTGGGGAGGTGGAGCTGACCACTGGGATCAACCTCAAATGGTCCTGGGATCTACCACTAGATCCCAGGAGATGTTCTGCCCACCCCTTGAGTACAGATTGCTGCACTCACTAGGGTAGGAGAAACCTGGGCTCAATTCCCCTGCTAAGCCAGTTAAGTTCACTTTCAGACTTGGAAGGTCTGCCACGGCCCACTGGAGAGGCCCATGGCATGGCAGACAGGCTAGCACAATGGCTGGCCCTGCAAACTGCCAGGCACACTCCTTTATACCAGCTACAAAGTGGCAGGGGAAGCTCCTCACCAAACGCCCCACTAGCTTAATGGAAAGGGAAATTTACTCAAAGCTGGCCAGCCCTGCATCAACTACAATCTCACTCTGACAGAAAACGTAAATAAGCACAATCACAACCACGGCTGGATTGGTGGGCTCCTGGGGGTGGGGGTGCAGTGGGAGTGCTTGCCATCCCCCCATCATTTTTTGCTTTTCAGCTTGGGTGTCCGTCACCCCACTTCCCAGAATGAGCACACAATGGATGCAATTCCACCAGGCCACTCATCCTCCACTTCTGCAAAACCATTGATTTGTTGTTGTTTCCTTTTAAGACTCATGCTGGAGATTTTGGCAACCAGATTGTTTTTAAAGAATGGGAGAAAATGTAATACAGTAGTACCTTGGGTTAAGTACTTAATTCGTTCCGGAGGTCCGTTCTTAACCTGAAACTGTTCTTAACCTGAAGCACCACTTTAGCTAATGGGACCTCCTACTGCTGCTGCGCCGCCAGAGCACGATTTCTGTTCTTAGCGGAGTTCTTAACCTGAAGCGTACTTAACCCGAGGTACCTGTACTTAACTGGTACAGCATTTATCACAATAAAATAGTCATTTTTCTATGCACACAAGATTAAAATGAATGATAGCATGGTGGCAAAGGATAAATTGGACTTCCAGTTCCAAGTTGTGTGGTGGCTAGGGGTACCTCATTAAGAATGGAGAACCCTGGATTCAAATCCCCACTCTGCCAAGACACAGTCTATGTGACAGTCACATTCTGTCAGCCCAGCCTACTTCACAGTGTTTTGGGGAAGATATAATGGGGTGGGGGGAAAGAACCCTGTATGCTGCTGCCTTGAGTTCCTTGAAGGAACTTAGGTGGGATATAACAGTACTAGACAGGGTCAGAATAAATCCAGTTCCTTTGCACCTGGACTATGGACATCCGATGGCAGGATCCAGGGTCCTGGTCAACAAGCGATCCTCAAGGGGTGCTGCATTTGAGGGCTCTGCCCACTGGCTGCTCCCACGTCAGCCAAAACGTGGAGAAGGTCCTCTTTTACCTACTGTACTCCAATGCAAACCCCAACGGTACTTCCAGCTGCACCCTATTGCTGCCTGCATTCTGTTCCCTTGTGCGCAGGAGCAAGCCGGGGAGATTGATTAGGATGAATCTTCCCAACTCCAGGTGTTCCTTTTGCTGCTGCCCTTGGCGGAGGTCTCCGCTCGCCCTAAGACCGCGGGCGCCTCTTTCCCCCCAAGGAAGATGCCCGCCGCCCCTCGCTCCATCTTTCTCCGCTGCCGCCCCCCGCCCCCCAGTCCCGGCCTCTCGGGCAGGATGCGTCCCTCGCGGGCGGCGGACCCAGATGCTCTTGTCTTGAGGCGGCCTCTGACCATGTGCAGAAGCCCTCGCTGGTCCGCCCCCGCCCCGCCCCGCCCTGCCCGACTCACCGCGACGAGGCTGGCGACGAAGGCGGCTCCGGGGGCGCCCATGGCTGCCGCGGGGGCCGAAGCCAGGGCGGCGGCGGCGGCGGCGGGAGAGGGCCGGGGGTCCTCTAGGCGCCCATGGAGGCCGGCGCGGGGAGCGGCCCGCTAGCAGAGCCTCGGCTGCCGCATGGCCGGCGGAGGGAGCGCGCTCGGGGGGTCGGGCGGCGAGGGCGCGGCGCCTCAGCGAGAGGCCGCCTCCGGGGCGACGAAGGGCGGCGGCGGCGGCGGCGGGGCAGGAGGGGCCGCCGGGCGGCGCGGCGGCGGCGGCAAAGGGCGCGGGGCTGGCGTGGGCTGCGGGCGCGGCCGGCTTCCCATAGCGACCCAGCGGAGGCCACGGATGCCACGCTCTCTCCTGCGGCGGCCGAGGAATGGGCGGAGAGCAGCCAGGCGGCCAGGGGGAGGGGCTTCTCTCCCCTCCCCATGACGTCACTCCTCTGACGCAGCACAATCGCGGTCCTGTGTCGTCATGGGCCGAAACTGGCCCGGCTCGGGTCTTCCTTTTGGGATGCCTGGGATCTGGCCCCCAAGTCACCTCCGCGAGAAAAGGGGCGGGCGGAGGAGCATCCCGAGAGAGGAAGAGCTGCTCCCTGCCCGACACTGGGAAGCCGCTTGCTCTTCAATGGCAAGCGATGGCTAGACAGATCTATGGGGATCTCATACTGTCCGAATTCTATGGAGGGAGCCAGAGGCGGAGGGGAGCGGCGGGATCATGTTCGGCGCAAAAACCTTGTGCCTCCTTTGACTTCCTAAACCAGGTGTTTTTGGATATGCTTGGTTTGGGGCTTATTTGAATGTTTCTCTTAAACAAAGCCTATTGTTCATTGCTCAAAGTCTTGCTGCTGTTTTTCGAAATGGGAGATTGCTGCACACCTACAATATTGTATTGTCTGTTGAGGAGAGGTGGTTCTATCTACATGTTCTAAGTTACTGTTGATAAGATTATCCGAAACTGTAAGCAGTCTGTAAAAAGCTTATTGTTTGGACTTTGGATCTGTGAGTTAATTGAAAGAGAGCAGTCAATGCTTAAGGCAGTGGGTCCCAATTAGGGGTCCGGGGACCCCAAGGCGTCTGCAGCCCCATCTCTTGCCTCCCCCAACTAAATTTTTGTCATTTTTGCATGCTGATATCACAAGTTTTATTATCTGTTTTAACGCTGTGAGATTTTTCAATATATTGGCCAAAATTGGTTTTGAAATCACACCTTGATAACGATTTTGACCCGGCAGTACACAGCACTATATCGCTCCTTGTGTGAGGGAGAGCAAGGCAGCCACCGCTCAAGGCACCGCTGATATCAAACGATGATCTCAGCCGATGACGCTGCTGATCTGAGCTGCCTTCCCTGAAGCCGAGGGAGACCAGGGCGGCCAATAACGCTGCAGCCTTCCCTCGCGGTGAGGGGAAGCAGGGCAGCTGGTCGCCCTACTTCAGTCAGCCACAGTGGACGTGCATCTTCGCTGGCTGCCCCGCTGACTTGATGCACCCCCACCCCCTCCCCCCACTCAAACCATGCAGTGGGGGTGACTCCGCTTCCTCTCCTCCCCACACCCATCTAATCTCCGTGACTGCTCCTTCCCTCGTCTCCACACCTGATCTCCAATTTCAGACATCATGATATATTGGAATATCGCAATGTTTAGCTGCTAATGCATCACAATGTTGAAAAGGAGATATCAATCAGCTCTAGTCTGTTTTTTTAGTACAGTGGTAGCTTGGTTCTCAAACTTAATCTGTTCTGGAAGTCCGTTCCAAAAGCAAAGCGTTCCAAAACCAAGGCACACTTTCCCATAGAAAGTAATGCAAAACAGATTAATCCGTTCCAGACTTTTAAAAACAACCTCTAAAACAGCAATTTAACATGAATTTTACTATCGAACGAGACCATTGATCCATAAAATGAAAGCAATAATCAATGCACTGTACTATAAAATAAATAAGACAGTATTGTAGATGATAAAAATTCAAATTAATTTTTTTTCTTAGCTGCACTGATGATAGTCACTGTTTGGATGGGGGCTTTTATCCATTTCTGCAGTCACACAATCAATCAGTAGCTGAACTGGGTTCCACACAGTCACAAAAACAAAAATGCAAAATAAATAGCAAAAACAAAAGCACCAAACTTAATCCATTCAAGAAGCCCGTTTGACTTCCGAAATGTTCAAAAACCAAGGCGCAGCTTCTGACTGGTGGAGGAAACAATAGTCGACAGCCACATTCGGACGTTCGGCTTCCGAAAATTGTTTGAAAACCAGAACACTTAGTTCCAGGTTTTCAGCGTTTGAGAAGCAAGGCGTTTGAGAACCAAGGTAGCACTGTATACCTAAAATCCTTTGCTTATCAGGGGCTACCCCACATTTTCGAAAAATTGCTTTGCAAAAGGTAACTACCATAGAGTTATCTTTTTTTTTAAATATATATTTATTTTAAAACAAAAGTGCATATATCTACATACATCAAATCAAAGATGAGAAAAAGAAAGAAAATAAGAATAAAGAAAAATCAGAATAGAAAAAGTAAAGAATAAAGAGTTTTAGATAACTACAAAAGAACATCAAGAGCATTATTTCACAAAATCCATTTTATCAATGTTATACAATCATAAATAAAGGCAACTTCCAATTTTTCATGTTGTATTTGTATTGGGGTTTTTTTGTTAAATTTGTCGCACATTCTTTTATTACTACTTTTAATCCTTTTACATTCTTGTCTTATACTTATTGTATGTTCCTTTTTCTTTTGCAAGCATCAACTCAGTTCCGCTAAAAGGTTATTATTTGGATAATATGTATTTAAGTATTTTTTGAATATATTCCATTCCTTATATACCTTCTGGTTTGTAAGCCCTCTTATTTTCCCTTACATCTTTGCCAGTTCAAGATACTCTATCATCAGAGTCTGCCATTCATTTATCGTTTTGGCTGTCTCACTTTTCCAGTTCCTGGCCACTAAAATCCTGGCTGCTGTTGTTCCGTATGTAAGCAATGGTCTTATGTCTTTTCCTATTTCCGCTGACATTATTCCAAGGAGGAAAGTTTCTGGTTTTTTCCTAAATGTAAATTTGAATAGTTTTTTGAGTTCATTATACAGTTTGTCCCAAAAATCCCAGATAACTGTGCAGTTCCACCACATATGTAAATATGTGCCTGTTTCCTTCTTACACCTCCAACACATTGATGATGTACCTTTGTACATTTTTGCCAGTTTTGCCGGCGTGTGTTGCCATCTATAGGTCATTTTCATTATATTTTCTCTACGATTACTGCACATTGTAAATTTTATATCTTTCCTCCACAATCTTTCCCATTTTTCCATTAAGATGTTATATCCCAAGTCCTGGGCCCATCTCACCATAACCCCTTTGACTTGCTCTTCTATTACTTCCCACTCCAGCAGATAGTTATAAATTCTTGAAATATATTTCCCTTTCTCATGGGTTAATATTTTTTTTGAATTTTGAGGTTTCTTTTGCCAATCCTTCATTCCTGTTGATATTTAATTTTTGGTTTATTTGAAAATATTGGAGCCAATCTGTTAATTTGTCCTTAATTTCTTCATTTTTTAAAATATTGGTTTGTTTTCGACAAAATCTATTAACATTCGGTAAGTAGGCCTATTTTTTTACCATATTTCTTCTTTTGACTGCTAGAGCTTCTGCTGGAGAGGTCCCTAGGGGTATCTTTGGTTCCAGCAGCCTTTTATTTCCCCCCCCCCCCAGATTTTATATAGGGATTTTCTTATTACATGATTCAGGAAGCCTTTATGCTGTCTCACATTACCATAAATCAAATAGGCATGCCACCCGAATCTATTGTCGTGGCCCTTGAGATCGAGTATATCTGTGTCCTCTAGTGTAATCCATTCTTTAAGCCAAACCAGGCACTTGGCTGTATGGTAAAGTTCTAAATCGGGTAATGAAAAACCTCCTCTCTCCTTTCTGTCAATTAATAATTGATGTTTAATTCGCGGTTTCCCCCCCGTTCCATATAAATTTTGCAATTTCTCTTTTCCAATCCTGGGAGCATTTCATACCGCCCAGGATTGGAATTGTTTGAAATAGAAAGATAAATTTTGGGAGAATATTCATTTTTACAACCGCGATTCTACCCAATAGGGAGAGATGGAGTTTTGTCCAAGTTTCCATTTTTTTAATATTTCTTTCCAGGTTTTAACGTAATTGTCCTCGTATAAATTAAGATTTCTATCAGAAATCCAGATCCCCAGATACTTGACTTTCTTCTTTATCTCCAACCCTCACACTTCCTCCAATTTCTTTTTTTCTTCTAGTGTTAGGATTTTAGTCAATAATTTGGTTTTTTGATAGTTCACTTTCAGGCCTGCTATTCTGCCATAGTCTCTAATTGTCTCTAAAGCTGCTGGTATACTCTCTTGTGGATCTTGTGTCATTACGATTAAGTCATCAGCAAAGGCTCTGACTTTATAAGATTTCCCCCCTATTATAATTCCTTTTATTTTTGTTTCTTTTCTAATATTTTGTAACAATACTTCCATGGCCAATATAAATAATAACGGGGATAGGGGACACCCCTGTCTTGTTCCCTTGGCTATTGTGATGCTTTCCGTAATGTTTCCATTAATTATAAGTCTTGCACTTTGTTGATTATAGATTGCGTCTATTCCATTCTTAAATTTTTCTCCCAAAAAATCTATCTGCTTTTTCATAAAAAGCCAAGAGACATTGTCGAACGCCTTTTCTGCATATAATAGTAACATTGCTGCTTTTTTATCGCATCTGGTTTCAAGGTATTCTATAATATCCACAATATTTCTTGTATTTTCTTATATTTGTCTTTTCGGTAGAAACCCAGCTTGATTTGGATGTATAATTTCTTGTATGGC
Organism: Darevskia mixta; assembly: GCA_034641385.1. Lineage (NCBI taxonomy): Eukaryota > Metazoa > Chordata > Lepidosauria > Squamata > Lacertidae > Darevskia > Darevskia mixta. Next base: position 3,738,136 of record JAWWNH010000130.1, read on the forward strand.
CTCTTTTAACCTATTTGCTAAAATATTAGCAAATAGTTTGTAGTCACAATTTTGTAATGATATTGGCCTGAAGTTACCTATCAGTTCTATGTCACCTTGTTTAGGTATTAGCGTTACATGCGCTTCTTTCCATGAATTTGGTATTTCCTTTCGATTGAGGGTGTTATTCATTATATTTATTAATGGTCCTATTACTATTTCTTCTAGTTTTTTGTAGAATTCTGTCGGCTTCCGAAAATTGTTTGAAAACCAGAACACTTAGTTCCAGGTTTTCGGCATTTGAGAAGCAAGGTGTTTGAGAACCAAGGTAGCACTGTATAACTAAAATCCTTTGCTTATCAGGGGCTACCCCACATTTTCGAAAAATTGCTTTGCAGAGGTAACTACCATAGAGTTATCTTTTTTTTTTTCAAAAGTAGGGGTCCGTGGCTTGGCTTTTGGAAAATCGGGGGTCCTCAGTAATTAGCTAATTGGGAACCACTGGCTTAAATAAATGTTCACAATGGAAATTGCAATTAAGTTGTGAAACTTCACACCTTTCCTACTTTTCTATTAACCCAGTGAGAGATAAATTAAAGCACATATAAGGAATTTAGTAATTAGGCAAACTGAGATGATCATAAATGTTTTTGGGAGGTTTGGGGGGGGTTATAAAACAAATTTAGAAATGTCCCCAGACCACTCAGCAATCACCTGTGGCTCCTAGAAGCTGTTAGCCTGCAACAGCAGCCACACTCTTGGAAACGGCTTTGACTGGCCGGCTAAACCAGGAGAGGGTAGCCAATGGGTCTCAAGCCCTCAGTGAGTTACGGACAGGCTCCAGTGGATTGAGTGGATGAGACCAATAGTGGGTCCAATGGCCAAAAAGGCAGTTTCTGCATGTGCTGCTGCCCAAAGTATTGCTCTGCTCTCCTTTGGACCCCATCAGTGAGGCCGAAAAGGGGGTCTTGTCGGGGCAACCCAGGACCTCCAGACACACTGGCCAGGGTTGCACCCTGAGGCGGTCACTTCAATGCTGATGACGCAGCAGTTTGACTTCACCTCCAGAGGCACACTTCATTGTCTCCTGAGACAGGTGCCAACAACAACTGATTGGTTCGGACACAAGACAAGGCCTTTTTGACGGGTTAGTTGCTCCCTCTCTCTTAAAATCAAGAGTGCTGTAATTTAATGCTTTTGGGTGATATCTAATATCAATCATAGGTCAGATGTGACCATAGTCAGAGTAGACCTATTGAAATCAGTGGACTTTCTCTATAACAAATAACAGATATTGCCCTGTTTTTAACTTTTCTTAGTCTTACTATATGGCACTGTTTTTAGTGATTTTGGATTGCTGTCAAAACAAAATAAAAAATAAAAAAATTCCTTCCAGTAGCACCTTAGAGGCCAACCAAGTTTGCTCTTGGTATGAGCTTTCGTGTGCATGTACACTTCTGAAGATATCTGAAGAACCAAGATACCAAGAACAAACTTAGTTGGTCTCTAAGGTGCTACTGGAAGGAATTTTTTTATTTTTTATTTTGTTTTGACTATGGCAGACCAACACGGCTACCTACCTGTAACTGGATCTTTGGATTGTTGTGTGTGTTTTGGAAATCTAGTATGCTGCTTTGTTTTAGTTTTTCAATAAAGAAAAGTAGGATAGAAATATGTAAGTAAACAAGCAAACTACTAAATAAAAAAAAGCCGTCAAAATGAATTGGTCTAGGTCTGGTAATGGTTTACCGGTAGCTAGAAATTGCACTACTAAATGAGAACACTGTGACTTGTTTTATTTCTTACAGTGCCCCTAGGTGGCAATAGCAGCCCAGAAACCACAAACATGCTTATGGCAGTCTTCAGGAATGGCACCAGCAAGCCTCTCACTGTAAGCGACTGAACATGTCCTCAACTTGCCATATAGCTGAAATGAGCTTCAGTCAGAGGCTTCCACTTTTGAGTCTTGAATGTCTCCTGTGCCTATTTACATCTCAGGAGTGTCACCCAATGGACAAGGATGCTGAGAGATTCATTATTTAGGTGTCAAGTGTGTTGTTGGAGGGCTGAAGATTAAAGGCTCCAAAGCCGTCAGCTATCACTCCTCAAACATTTTCAAAAACTCGCTGCACTAAAGCTCTAGAGATTATCTTGAACCTGAGTGGTACAGCTGAGGAGGTGGCAGCAAAAACTTAATAACCGACATCTCTTCGCATTTCCTTGTGGAGAAAAATATTTGCTTTGAACAATGCAAGGAAAACCCCACCTTCCTGTGTATAATAATTAACTGCACGACCAGTTCTACATCTTTTGATTAACATGTTCCTATTAATTCTCTTAAACAAATGGAGGTTGCTAAAGTTCTGTGATCCCAAAATGGAGATTAAAGGACCAGCTTTGTATTCTGTATAAAAAAATGTCTGGTGTTGCCTTAATATACAGGAGCCAACTTCTAAGGGCTGAGGTCCCTTTGCCCCCCTTAAAATATCTGAGGGGGCTGCCACTCAAGTTGATGGGCATTGCCATTCAAATGGTGTCTGTGCACTGCATCATGTGATCGATTATGCAGGGTGGGGCTTGCCTGGGCTCCCCAATATTTTATTAAAGTTGCCCCCCCTGCTTTGACCAATAAATATGGGTGGAGAAAAGGCTACATGAAATTTTTTAAAAAACACCCATCCGCTCATTTCCCCTGCCCTTTGGATTACTCCAGTGTGATTTCTGTATTACCCTTTAAGTGCCAAGAGTGCCTGCTTGCCTTCTGCTCAAAAGGTATGCCTAGCAAGAGTTGAAAGTTTCCTTCAGAAAGGTAGGGTGCATTTCTGTGAGCTGCTGAAATGCTCTCAAAATGGTGGCAATCCCCCCAAAAACCTGGTTATTAAGGCAGCAGATCTAGAAAGAGCACAAAGGGCCCTGGGCTAAATCCTTCTCTACCACCAGGCCCAGAGTTGCTATCATTTCTTTTGAGAGGTTCAGTGTCAAAACTGAACCGCCTATGGCTCACCTCTACTGGCATTGCAGGATGTGAGCTCTGAAACCTTGACACTGAACATTGCTGGTCTCAGCAGATGATGCATCTAACTTCATGAAGCCAAACTGCCTTAGAAATTGGGCTTCTGCTTCCTAGTTGAAGACGATGGCACACAGCACTCAGCTGTCCCCTGCTCCTTCCTGGGAAGAAAACCAGGACAATGATATTGAGGGAAGGCTACAGCATAACTGCCCAGAATGGCCTGTGGGAGATGGCAGGATGGCTCCAGGTGAAAGATGGCAGTTTTCCTTCAAGGCACAAGTCTCTGCTGGAACCATGCAGAGCTTCTAATCACTGTTCAAAATGAGAGTGAACAGACTTTGGAGCAATCAAATGAAGTAGGAACAAAATACAGGGAAATAAATGGGAACAAGCTGTTGGGGGGGGGGCCCAACCACCTCCATTCTAGATCTGCTAGAATTCAAGCAAATGTGGTTAAAATCTTCCGGTGCTAGCACAACACCCCTGTGTGTCTTTGCAGACTAATGGCCGAGCTCTCAGCTGTGCTGGAGGGAATGTGGGTTTGGACTCTGGAGGAGTGCTTCTGGTGGGAATGGCCAGCCGTGGGAACCACCTGAGCCTCTGCTGAGTGAGGTCTACCTGTAAATGGAGCTCCTGAACGATGCTCATATTTCATTTTTATGGACAAAAACGGTAACCTGATAAACTATGTCAATGGCTGCCAGTCTTACAATTTCACACCATTGGCAGACAGATTAATGGTAACAAAAGCTTGGGACCTTTGCCCTTCTGGAGGAGTTAACCAATAATTTCTGGACTACTAAGAGGTAAATCAGCACCTTAAAGGCATTATGTGGTTTGGCATCCATTTATTTTGTACACCACAAGGCCTGGAAACGTGAAGCATCCACCTTCCTACTGGAAAATAACCTGGATTGCTTGATTTCTTATCTTTGATTCCCCCCACCCCCTTGGTGGGTCATGTGTTCTGCCCAGATATTTTGGGAGGGGAACCCAGCACATCCACTTCCGCTTTTTAATGGATTTTGTAAAGCCTGGGCTTGCGTATTTTTAATATTAAAGAGGTTTTGAGCAATCCTCGAAGCATAATTATGGAGCGAGACTTCCCGTTGTCTTCCTGTTAAGACAGCTGCATTCTTTATCCTCTAATGAGAAAGTTCCGTAATTAATAGCTTGGAACCATTTATCCCTCACAAACTATTAGTTTATTTATTGTCTCCAAGTTCAAACACTTCATATGAGGTAAGATTTCCAGTCTTTACATAATTTCTAATCTATACTGTATTTCAATGTGCCTTTAATAAGTTACTGTGTGAACGTAACCAGTTGAAGAGCAAAAAAGAGGACACATTTGCCGACCTTTACTTTTAACTGTTACGGGAAATGCAGGTGGAGGCTGCTCGGCCACCCGGCTCACCGGGCAGAGGAGCCCGCGGGTCCCTGCGGAGCAGAGGAGGAATCCAGCCACAGATCGCTGATGCCCCTCTGCCAATGGAAACGAGGCCCGATGGCAAATATTCCGAAAGGCAGCCTCTCTGCTGCCATTCACACGTTCCCTCTGCCCATGCTCGGGCGGCCTCGTGGCCCCCTGGCCCGGTCTCCGGAGCGGCCTGGCCTGGCGGGCCTGGGGGTCCGTGGCGGCGGCGCAGGCCGGGCGAGGAGGCGGCGGGGGGCGGCGCCCCAGGAGGGCGGAGGCGGAGGCGGCGGGGCCTGCCGGGCTTCCCGCCCGCCCTCGCTCGCTCGCTCGCTCTCTTCCTGGCGGCGGCCAATCTCGCCTCGCGACCCGCCGCGTCCGGCCTGAGCGTGGCGGCGGCGGCGGCGGCGGCGGCGTTGGCGTTGGCGGGCACCGGGCGACGCGTCTCGCTGCCTCCGCCCAGCCGGGTCCGCGCAGCATGGGTAAGGGGGCGTCCCTCGAGGCTGCCGGGGGGGGGGGAGTGCTCGGCTGCCCCACAGGCGGAAGGAGGGAGGGAGGGAGGGAGGGGGCGCCTCGTGGAAATGGCGTGCCCCCCCTCCGCCTTCCTTTCCTCACCAGGGACTGGCGGCGTGAGAGGACAGCTTGCCTCGCCTTCCGGGTATAATGGGGGGGGGGACAGGGCTCCCCTCCCGGGGTTGCTGCTGCTGCTGCTTCGATTCAGGAGCCCAAGGGGCTTCACAACCAGCCCCCCCCCCCATGCATTCAGAGCCGGGGGTCCCGCCGGCCTCGGAAGCGACCCGGGGCGGGAGGGGCTTCCTCCGAAGCGAGCGCGGGAAACCAATGGACGGGCTTCCCGGTCCCTCGGCAGCCTTTCCTTGCCTTCCTCCTCCTCCTCCTCCTCCATTTTGGAAGTAGGCAAAAGGCTTCTTCCTTCATCCTAGAGATGGACGCCCATTGCCCTGTGCCTTCCTTGCCGCTTCCCAGGCCTCCTGCCAGGTACTTATTCCGAGTCTGATTCTGGCGCCTGTTCAGACGAGTGGAAATCGCTGCGTTGCTATGCAAAAGCCCCGTTCTTGGTTAAGCAACCCCCCAGACTCGCACGTCGCTGGATTGCACTTTAAGAATATTCTGTATGCGCCTGTGGACACCACACTTTGTTTTCAGATTAAAACTTCAGGCAAAAGTTGCTGTAGACTGTGGTGGAGTGTTAAAGGATGGGTTGGTTTTCTCCGTTGAGTATAAGGCCCACTGTCTCTCATCAGTTCCCTTTAAGATTAAATTGGAATTACAAGGGACAGTTGGGAAATTTAATGTAACCTGATCCTGGGTACAACTTAGAAGTCAATAATTGCTTATCCAGAGGAACCTAATTCCAAACAAATGTTTGTGTTTGTTGAATGTCTTGATGGTTTTGGAAATAAACCCACAAAAAGATATCGGCAAAGCCTGAATCCCCCTGAACATACTGAGGAATTAATATATAGCACACTTGCAAAATGATGCATGTTTTCAAAATTGTAAAAGGGAGAGGATATTCATGGGAAAGAAGAACACCTGTGGACACAGTGGCGTTGGGGGCTAGCTAGGAAAGAATTCATTGAGCCACACAGAGTAGAAGCATTTAATGAGAAACTAATGACATGCAGTTCTTTGGGAGGTGGCAGTGGAAGTTACAGAAGGCTACATTTCAAAAAGCAACTGTACCTGTATATGGTTATTGAAAATAATAAAATCCACATAACAATGCCATGTAATAACTGGAGGAAGTGCCCAATGGGTTGTTTTTACTCTTTAATTACCACTTGACTCAACAGTGATTCTGGCTTCTTTTATCCTATATAATAAAGAGCCTGTGTCCCTCCGTAGCTTTCCGTCCGTCAGTGGAATTCGCAAGTGCGCTTGCGCTCCACTGACACACGGATTGGAGAGGAGAGAGAGGAGGAGGAGCCTGAGGTTGGAGCGCAGCGCGAGCGAAGCGCTTGCGCTTCGCGAGCCTCCGAACCTCTCCGCTTCAGCCGCAATGGCGGCCGCTCCCCGTGCGCTGCTGCTTCTCCCCCTCCGTACCTGCAGCAGCCGCTGTGGCACCTTGGCGGGGAAGGGGAAAGCGCGGCAACCGGGAGGTGTTTAGCGGCGGAGGGAAAAGCGTTTGGCGTCGGGTCGTTCGCGCCGCTGCCGCCCGCACACCTCCAGCGGAGCCTCCCGTTCCTGGAGGCTCCCGCCGCCGCCTTTCTTCAAGAGCCCGTAATCTTTACGGGCTTAATTTACTAGTATGGAAATAATATACAGTAGATGTTGTGTATTGTAATGTTGCTTGATAATACTTAAGATTATTTTTCTTCATTGGGAAGAGGATGTTGTTGCCGGTGGGCTTTGCTCTACATTTGACTACCTCTAAATTGGTAAGTACTGAAGCAAAGCCCAAGACTCCAGCATAGGCTGTCAATGCTCACATAGTGTAGTAAAAGAAGCACTGTGTGCCTAACTTCTTAGTAAGAAGGAAAAGTTGTTCTTTGAAGTTTTGTCTGTCTACAAGTTACACCTTTCTCTTTGCTCAGAGGTAAATTTGTTGTCCGTTACCTCTTGCATAATTTTAATTGCCTTTGTTGCCTGCTAACTGGGCAGTTTTCGAAGATGAAAAGACCTGGTTCGCATGTCATGCTAAACCATGGTGTAACAAGATGAGTATGAGTAGGAGGAGGAAACTGACAAGAGCCTCAGGCTTCCATGTTCTGCTTTCTTCATCCCGCACAGCTTGGTAGAAGGACTTGGGAAGCTTTTTTCCTATGTCCCTGAATCACATGTGACTGTTCAGCCAACACTTCCTTCTGCCTGCGAGGCCAAAAAAGGTTGACCACCCTTGATTTAGTGTGACAGGTGAACTAGGCTAGAAGTTCTGATTCAGAAATTCTTGCCTATTATAAATGTTTGTATCTTCTCTACCAAACAGATGTTTAGGACAGCCTACTTACCCAAATGTGCACTGATTTCTGCTGTGATACTGGGATGAGGTGGGGAAGGAATTTCCTGTGTGTTACAAAGTATGTTTTACTATAGTCACATGCCTAGACACATCAGAATGCTTCTAGCATTCTATAAATATGTAATGAGTAGGAAACATTTTCAAAACATACTCATCTCATCTACTCCACAATAGTCTTGTGCAAAATTGAGTAAAGGTTTCCTTTGATTATCCTAATTTAAAGTCATCCTTTTATAATAATTTGGGCACAAAGTTTAAAATGCAGTATGTGTGTATGTACTGTACCGTATGTCTTATACGTATACATATTGTGTAACATCTCTAAAGCTTTTCCACTAGCCAAAAGTAGTTGACTGTTACTTCGTGAGTTGGAGAGAGAAATAAGCAAGTAGCAGCCGGGGGTGGGGTGGGCGTGTAGTGGTGGCAAAGCAGTTTGCCAAGTTCAGCTCATAAGTTTATTGTTCTAGCCAAAAGCCATGACAAACTTGTATTAGGCAATAGTATTAATAAAATAATGCAGAACGTAATCCTTATTTCCCTTGTGCGTAGAATGAAATAAAAACCTTTGACCACTATTAATAATTCATATTTTTATCTCCAAAAGTGACTGAAATGTAAATTGCTGTGCTTGAACTGTTTAGCCAGAAGCCTTTCTTTCCGTTTTATTCTTTAAAAATTTTTTTTGCCTGTTGCTGAAATTGGAAATGCTGGCATATGTAGAAAATGCTTGTGGTAGTGTGGGTGACGCTATATCAGTCTATTTATAGCCAGAGAGGAGGAAAAACAGCAGACACACAAAAATGGCTAAAATTAACTCTTGATTATTGACTTGCTGTTAACCTTCAGGTCTAAATCTGTGACTTTAAAAAAACAAACAAACTAAAATAACAACAAAACATGGCTTCTGGACTTGCACTCTAATCCTATGTAAATAAAAATTCCTTCCATGTGATTATGCACAGGATTGTAGCCTAAATTCTTCATTGTGGCCTTTGTGTGGGCACACATAGAGGTCTGCCACACCAGAACAAAGCAATATTTGGAAGGGAGCTACAAACCTCTGGGTACAAGAGGCCTCCTGCCCCCTGAGAGTGTACAAGACTCAAGGGGTAGGAATTACTATCTTCCCATTAAATTCCCTTTTGGCCGCCACAAGAGCACTATTGTCAAGTTATTTCCTCATCCAAAAAGCTCATCCTCCCTTTTACTGCCCTGTCCTTTACCTCTTTTCTTTCTCTTTTCTTTCATTTGGTTCTTTTCTTTCTTGAGTGCATTTTATTTTATCCCCCCTTTTCTTTTTGCTGCTTTATTGGCCTGAGGGCCTACTGGAGGGCTAGCACCTTGCTATGGGTGAACAGGAATGTTTCTTATTCTGTCTCCCTCCGGAGCATGTTGGATTCCTATTCCCATTGTCCAGTGTTTACTAAGCAGTCCTGTGTCAGTTATGTGTGCGTTTTTGGGGGGAAATTGTTAGCCGTTAATCAATTGATAAGTGATTTATTTTGTTTTGTATTGACTTGCCTGCCAGTGCTAAAAAAAACCTCTGGTCTGCTTATTTGGGTGTCTATTTTCCGAGGTTAGGAAGACTGGAGCTTTGATACAAGCAATTGCTTCAGCCTTGGAGCCCTATAGGAACTGGGGCTCCACCCCCTTCCTGGCTTTCAGTTGGGTTCTGATCCAAGCAAGGGTTACTGTGTGCTTTCCCGTACTCCTGAGGAGCCCCATGCACAGCTGGTGGACACTTCGCCAGCGGCTCTGAAGTCCTCTTAGTCTCCTCTTCTCCTCCTCAGATAGACATATCTGATGGCTCCTTGGAGTGAAGACTATGGCCATGGTGGATATCTGCTGGAGGGCCCAGCTCCTCATCTGAGGAAACCTCGGGTCTGCACAGGGTTCAACGCTAACACTGGGTGCCATGGTGGCAGTAGCTTTGATGGGCCGTGGAGCCTAAAAGGGATAAAGATTGGAAGGGCAAAGGCAGGTTCAGGAATGGTTGGTAACAGACTTGGAAATCAAGCCCTTGCAATTGCATGGACAGATGTAGGCAAAGCCACACACTTCACAATCTTGAATATAAACTTAGTTACCCACTCATTTGAGCCTCTTTCTTGTAACTTACAGCCTTGGTATGTTACTTTTCTTTGGTTTTGTGAGTGTTATGAGTATTAAAGCAGTTTTTAAAAAGACACACAAGTAGGGCTTGTACTTCCATATGCCTGAACGACATACAGTACGTTTCCGAGCACAATTCAAAGGGTTGGTGCTGACCTTTAAAGCCCTAAACAGCCTCAGCCCAGTATACCTGAAGGAGCATCTCCACCCCCATCGTCCATCCCGGACACTGAGGTCCAGCTCCGAGGGCCTTCTGGAGGTTCCCTCACTCCAAGAAGTGAGGTTACAGGGAACCAGGCAGAGGGCCTTCTCGGTAGTGGCACCCACCCTGTGAAACGCCCTCCCTTCAGATGTCAAAGAGATAAACAACTACCTGACTTTTAGAAGATATCTGAAGGCAGCCCTGTTTAGGGAAGTTTTTAATGTTTGAAGTTTTATTCTGTTTAATATTCTGTTGGGAGCTGCCCAGAGTGGCTGGGGAAACCCAGCCTCATGGGTGGGCTATAAATAAATTATTATTATTATTATTATTATCATTATCATTGACTCTTCTCTTCTCCCTCCTAGTTGAGTATGTTGTGGAGTATGACTATGATGCAGTGCATGATGACGAGCTAACTATTCGAGTTGGTGAAATCATAAGGAATGTGGCAAAACTAGAAGAAGAAGGATGGCTGCAAGGAGAGCTCAGTGGGCGAAGAGGCATGTTTCCTGACAACTTTGTTAAGGCAAGTTCATCGCAATTCTTCACTATAACAGTTGTGCAGCTTCAAACATTAAATCATACCTGTACTACTTGACATTAAGCTTGGAGATCAGAACTACCAGTATTTCAATAATGATACAGCTGAAATTCTAGAATGGTGTGTGACAACCTTTGTAGGAAGAAATACCTTGATTCGTTCTAGAAATTGGCTGGGAAGATTCTGAAGAGTTGTAAATTTAAGGCTGTGGTTTGTTTTCTTTCGTATTGCAGCTTACTATTCGACTTTCCCTATTTATATTTTAGGGCATTTTCTTCTTAAGGTTGCAACTTGCAAAAGCTCTGAATTGGAACCCATTCTATTCTTTAATGCCAGTTGTATTCCTTGCTGCAACTGACTTAACAAATGTGCAAGGAAAAAGTTATTAGGTTCATGCATATTGCATCACAGTGGGGCCAAATTTGACATTATGGGTGGCTGATGAAAATTGTATCCCTGCATCTAGTTACCCCCTTCTCAGCCTTTATGTCTGATTGAGCTTGTACCAATATACAGTAATGGCATCAAGATGGTGTACTAGATGCAGTTGGATGGAAAAGGGATAGTGTACAGTGTCATTTATGTTTGGTACCTCACTAGTACCTCACTGCGGGAGGCAGTGGAAGACAGGAGTGCCTAGCGTGCTCAGGTCCACAGGGTCACGAAGAGTTGGACACGACTAAACAACAACAACCTCACTAGTGGCTTTTGGTTCAGAAATGGATTTGGGTCTTGTCTCCCTCACTGCTCCATTTGAATGGGTCTTCTCCCTGTACGGAAGCTTTTACAGAGTGGTTTTGGAGCTAAAGTTCAAAGGCTTTTAAAAAAATGCATATCTGTGGCCAAGATATTTCTCAATCAATGCAGTAGAGATTCTTCTGCACTGTATAGAAGTTTTCATCCTTCTGGAATATTTACCTACTTTGTTGTTTGCAACCACCATCTGACGTTCTGCAATTTGGATTGTATGAGTTACTTGTTATTTTGCCTAACATAATGACTCCTTGAAATCTCATAATATAATACAAATTTAAAAGGAGAAACAACTGGTGGTGAAATGGGATGGAGAAGATTCTGATCCCCTGGATATCATGACTTGAAAGTGTGGTGAAAAGAACTGTTAAAACAGAATTGGATCTGGCCAGGTGGCCAGATCCTGATCTCTTCTACCCCTTGTGGGCCAGATGAGCAGCCAGTCACTTGACACTGCCATGATGTCAGATGATGGGGCCTTTTGGCGGGTCCTGACAATTGCTGGGACTTCAAAGCAGCAAAGAGCCCGGCCGGCTGATTGTTAGTTCTTCAAAGAGCTGAGCAGGGCCCTTTGCAAGCCTCTTGCTCCTTGCAAATCCTTTACCCAAGCACAAACAGGAGCCCAATTTAAGGTTCCTGATTCTACACTAGTATGATGGGCGAGGTGGTATAGTTTGGGGAAACAAAACTGCAAGCCAGATCGGGACCGCTGGTGGGGCCTCATCCAGCCCATGGGCTGATGTTTCTCCGTCCCCAAGCTAAAGGATTCGAAATAAGGAAACAAAGCCAAACTTCCACGTTTTCAGGATGTATGTTGTTACGGAAAAATCTAGGTGTGAGGCTGCTCAGTCACCCAGCTCGTCTGGCAGAGCCCGCGGGTCCCTGCAGAATAAAGGAAGGAGTTCGGCCACCAACCGGAGCAAATAGCTGTAGACCAAAGTTTATTGGGCGACAGGTTCAAAGAGGAATTTTGAACCCTGAGTATGGGGCGACATTGACTTTTAAAACTTCCCACCACATCCCAGGATACAGTTCACACAGCATCATTGATACATCATCTTTACATCACTGACATGTCACAGAAGGGGAGGGGTAGACAGGGGTTACACTAGTTTAACCTTGGCAAACATGTCCAGATAAGTCTTTGGTTCAAGATTAGCATAAGCACGCATGTCAGGGCAAGACCCAGGTATAAGATGAGCAGAGGCAAACACCTCTGAAGTCCCAATAGAACTTCCTGTACCCCCTGGCAAGTCTGGGGATGGGATTAGGCTTTCCTTGGCCAACAATCAGCTCAGCAATTGTCACCTCTGGGCACTTCATGGAGTCCCTTTTCCAAGGGCAAAATATTTGTAACATTTAACAACTTTAAAGATGTTCCCCCCCCTAATTTCCGTAAGAATGTAGAATATTTTTCATCCGGGCTGAAGGGCACAATTTCTCAACAGCAGGACCTACACCAACACCACCTACACTTAAAAAATTCTTGCTTTCACATTTGGTACTACTGTATTTTAAAATTTGAATTTCTAGAGCTGTTGTTGGCCTGTCAGAATGAGTGTGTTACGTTACCTCAGCTGCCAGGTGAGGTGATGTTAAATACTGTAATGAACTTAGCAGCAGTGGGCTTTCTTCGTTCTCTCAAAAGCTTCGTTTAGCTCAGAGGTGAGGAACCTTCAGCCCACATGCCCGTTGTGCCCCTTCAGGCTTCTCCACGTTTGTCCCCTGAGGCCATTTCAGGCAAGCCACACCTACCTGCCCTACACCTGGTATCATACAGGTGAGGATGGGGCTTGCCCAAAACCTGCTTTGTGCAGCTGTTTGTCAGGAGCCTTCGAAGCCCTGCACAAAGCTGGGACCCAGTTCCAAGCGGCATCCCTCTCTTTTGCATCAGCCAATTGTGCACCTGAGGTATAAGATGAGCAAGCAGCCTCACTCTCCTTTTGCATTGACTGAAGGGAGAGTGATCCTGCTTAGCACTGTATCCCCGCTTTGGCAGTGCTTCAACTCAGCAGGGTCACTCTCCCTTAGCATCAGCAGATGAGCAGTGTTGAAATTCCCAGGAAGGGGCCCTTTCCATTGTGGTCTGATTAGCATAAGTAAACAAGCTGTGAATGTGGTTAAATGGATTGCTTCTCTCTTGGTGGGGGGAGCAGGAAGGGAGATTGCCTGATTTTCATCCCTCCCTTTAAATCAAGAACTTTGCAGGTAGCAACTGAAGACAGTCTTTCAGGGTGAGACACCTTGTGGTTTGCAAGTTTTACTTGTAAGGCTTCCATGTTCTGGTTGATTATTGAAAGGGGCTTCTCATGGTGATCTTGCTTCTCAAGAGTGCAAGGGCTTTGACAGTAAAGCAGTGCCTCTTCTTGCATTTTCCTTCATTTCTTCTCATAATTATATTTTTGTTGGCTTGCCAGAAAGAATAATAGCTTGCCCCCTTTATTTGGATTCTGCTGCATCATTTTGCTTTTTAGGAATGCAGGCTGAGCATGGGAGTGGGGAGAGTGTGGGAGATGAGTAGGAATGTGGATGAGGGAATATTGATTAATATTTCCTATCCCAGCTTGTGCTAACAAGCTCCAAACTAGCAGAGTTTCTCATCCCCAATAAAGCGCAGCAAAGCGTGGCGTTTAAGTTCCTATGAACTTCTAGAATAAGGCAGATCCTGGCACATATTTCCCCTGGTTCCCTCTTAAAAGAAAATACACGACACATAAGCTTATAAAAGTATAAAGGTTTTACTCACAGTCATTTCAAGCTTCTACAGTCTCAGAAAGGCAGGCTAGCTTAGATTAAATGTATTTACATGTGGAGATTCTCCTTAAGGGAGAAAGGCTCCATGTGGGCCTCTCTTGGCTGGAAGCCAAGAGAGCATCTCCTGAGATGTTGCATCCTCGGAGTCCTGGTGGGAAGAGAGGGAGAGTAGCAGCTCACCTGTATCTTTGAATAGCTACAGGTAAGGCCACTCCCACTTCTGGTCACACAAAGGAAGTGATTTCAGTCTTGGCACAGGAAACTCTACCTGGAGGACCAAGTCCCCTTTGTGTACACTCTAGGAATGTTGTGATTGACTGCACCAGTGTTATACATCCCACAAACCCCTTCTCAGTCTGAACAACATTTAACAAACATAAAACAACTTTATTCAACCACCCAGAGTCCCAGCTTGACACGCAGGTTCTGGAAACTCTCTCGTGGCAAGGGTTTCGTGAGAATGTCCGCAGTCATCTCCTGAGTATTACAGTAGGACATTTCTACTAGTCCATCTTGGATCATCTGGCGAATGAAGTGATACCTGACCCCAATGTGTTTTGAACGTGCAAGGAACTTTTCGGTTTGCGCTAGCTGCAGGCAGCCTTGATTGTCCTCCATCAAGCTGACAGGTCCTTTTCTCGGCAAACCAAAGTCTGTCAGGAGTTGATCCAGCCAGATGATCTCTCTGCATGCTTCCGAAGCTGAAATATATTCACTCTCTGTGGACGATAAGGCTACACATTTCTGTTTATAACTGCCCCAAATGATAGGTGCATTTCCAAACATAAAAACATAACCACTTGTGGATTTGTAATCCGCCTTATCCCCAGCCCAGTCTGCATCACTGTACCCAACCAACTTAGGGTCCCTTACAGCTGGCAATTTTAATTTACAATTCATTGTACCCTTGAGGTAACGCACCACCCTCTTGACCCCACCCAAGTCATGTTCAGTGGGAGAACTCACTTTTCTGCTTAGGATCCCCACTGCACTTGCTATGTCAGGTCTGCTGGTAGTAACCAAATACAAAAGTTTACCAATCGCTGACCTGTATTCGCTGTTGTCTGGCAGCAGCTTCGAATCTTGCTGATTCTTTAGAAAATCTGTGGCCATGGGTGTCGCGACAGGGTGTGCACCTTGCATCTGCATGCTTTCTATCAGTTCTATTATCTTCTGCTTCTGGCTGAGAAGAAACGAGCCGTCCTCTTCTCTCTCAATTTGAATTCCCAAGTAATACTGGACAAGTCCCAATTCCTTTACTTCCACCTCTTTGTTGAGATGTCTGACTATGTCTTTATAGTCTCTGTCATTGGACGTTGATATTAATAAATCATCGACAAAAGCCAGAATGTAAGAGAATTGTCCATTTCTGTTCTTAGTGTACAGGCACTTGTCAGCTGTTGACTGCTTGTACCCAAGCTGAACCAGCATTTCATGTAATTTCTGGTTCCATGCTCTTGCAGCTTGTTTCAAACCGTAAATTCCTTTCTGAAGTTTACATACAAGATGTGCCTCATTTTGCTTGATAAAGCCTTTGGGCTGCTTCATATAAATCTGTTCAGAAATCGTCCCATGAAGAAAAGCTGTTGCTATGTCGACATGACGGACTGATAGGCCTTTAGATGCTGCAATACTTAGAAGTAATCTAACACTGCTGTATCGCACTGTAGGCGCAAATACTTGATCATAGTCTTCGCCATACTGTTGTGAAAATCCTTGTGCTACAAGCCTAGCTTTGTAGCGTTGCACCTCCCCTTCTGACCCCTTCTTAAGCTTGAACACCCACTTGGACCCAATTGCCTTCTTACCAGGAGGTAGCTCTGTCAGGGTCCAGGTCTTGTTGCGATGCAGTGCATCCATCTCTTCCTGCGCGGCTTGCTTCCAGAGACTGGCCTCAGCAGCTGGCAACTGTTGAACCTGTTCCCACGTGGAAGGTTCCTGTGGTGGCGCCGGCCCTGCAAAGTAGGACAGTCGTAGTGGTGGAACGCCTTTGTTGGACCTGGAGGAACGTCTGACCTCTGGCTCTTGTTGAACCGCATCAGCATCCTCATGTTGTTCCAATGGTGGCATCCCCTCGTACGGGTCCTCTTCGTCTCTGGAGCCTTCTGACATCTGGTCCTCCGCGTCTTCTGGGGTGTCATCTGTAGGGGGTGCTACAACACTAGGAGGTACAATACTAGGAGGTGGATTAGTTTCTGGTATGGCTTCAAAAGGAAAACTTACAAACTCCTCTGTTGGTGGCTCATTGGAACAGTCAATTGCTGTGTTCCTTGTGTCAGCCTCCTCATACTCCTCAAAATGAATCACGTGATGTGAACTTGTTTTCCCTGTTTGTAAGTCCACAACTCTGTAGCCTTTTCCTCCAGAAGCGTATCCAACTAGGATACCAGGCTTTGCTCTGGTGTCAAGTTTGTGTCTGTGCTTCTTGGGCACGTGGTAATAGCACAAACTTCCAAATACACGTATGTGTGACAAATTTGGGACTCTTCCATGCCAAAGTTCAAATGGCGTGCGCTCTGTGCCTTTTGTTGGCAGCCTATTCTGTATATAAATCGCAGTATTTGCTGCCTCACCCCAAAGTTTCTTCGACAAGTTGGATCCTTTTAGCATACACCTTGTCATCTCTAGGATGGACCTAAATTTCCTCTCAGCAATAGAGTTTTGTTGAGGTGTGTAGCTTACTGTGGTCACATGTGCTATGCCTTCCTGAGCCATGAAGGCTTCCATTTCACGTGAGCAAAACTCCCCACCATTATCGGACATTAGGGTGGTGGGTGCTCGGTGGAATTTGTTCTTGACCATGCTTACGTATTGCTTGAACAATTCCACTGTTTCACTCTTCTCTTTGAGAAGGTATCCCACACAAAACCTTGAATAATCATCCAAAAATATCAAAATATACTTATTTCCTCCTAAGGAAGGTATATTCATAGGTCCAGCTAAATCAGTGTACACAATGTCCAGAACTTTTGTGCTTCTCTTTTCTGCACAACGTGGGAAAGAAGGTTTGACTCCTTTTTCACTTACACAAGTTATACACTTTGGTGTGGGTGTGTTACTTTTGTTTACCTGTAGACCTCTCACAAGATCTCCATTCTGCAGTTCCTGGATGACTCTGATATCCCGGTGACCCAGTCTTCGATGCCAGAGCTCCAGATCTGCTTCATGCTTCTGCTTGGATTGGGCGACTTGTGCTGATTGGTTTTCTGAAACGTTAATCTCATAAACACCATTGATTAGTTTCCCTTGAGCATAAACCTCATCATTTTTCGTTACATTGCATTCTCCATTGGCAAATGTAACCTTGAAACCTTTCTTGTCTAAAGCAGACACACTAAGCAAGTTACAATTCAATTCTGGGACATATTGAACATTAGGCACAGTTGTTTCAAGAGATTCATTGTTCACCTTGAATTTCAAACGCATTGAACCTGCACCTTGTGATTTTAGAACATTTCCATCAGCAATCTGGATTTCAGTCCATTCACTATCATTAATTTCTCTGAAATATTCTCTTTTATGCGCAAAATGGCTTGTAGCTCCCGAATCTAAAATAAATTGGTCACTTTTCCTTTCATTTCTTTGCACATTTAAACTCTTTTCTTGCAGTAGAAATGTACGCTCGTGACCCCCCTTCTTTTCACCTTTTGGTTGAAAGGGGCGGGACTTATTCTTGGGCTTCTGGCAACTCCTTGCAATGTGCCCTTTTAAATTGCAGTTATGGCATATTATATCTTTGGACACTTCCTTAGACTTGGGAAATTGCTTAGAAACATAACTTGTGTCCATTTTCCTTGGATTTCTTTGTGGAGAATCAAGGTAAGCTCTGCATTCCTCTCTTAAGTGATTTGCTAGTTCATTAAAAGTCAAATCTCTTGTGTGATCCATTATACTCTTAAATGAAGCAAATTCTGGTCCCAATGATGCTAGCATAAAAGTCACTTTGGTTGCATCATCAAAAGCTCTGGGAGTTAGGGCAATCCTTTGAACAATTTCATTAAAGTCCTTAAAATGCCCTGTAAATTGTTCTCTAGAATTCATCTTTAACTTCAGCAGTTTATCCAATAAATGTCTATAAGAGTTCTCTGATGATTGTGCATAAACCCTCTCAATATCCTTTAGAATCTGAGATGCATCACTTTCATAGTCAATCAGAGATAAATGCTCATCTTTCAAACTGCTCAAAATTATGTGTTTAGCTTCTGCATCTTGCCTTTCCCAATCTGCTTTCTTGGTTAAATCAGCAAAATCAGGTTTGGGATCTTTCACCGCTTTAAGCACTTGTTTTGCACCAAGATGCACTAAAAGGCGCTGCTTCCATTGCACAAAGTTACGATCATTCAGCAGCATAAAGCTTGATCTTGCTTCACTATCAAATCCTGAGCTTGCCATCTTAATCCTCAAAAATTGAAAAATTTTCAAAATTTTCAAAAATTCCCAAAAATGGTTAAAATTCAAAAATCAAAACTTAAAAATCTCAAAATGCAAACTAATCTTCACTGCCTCTGAGGTCTGTGAGCTCTGAGGGAGGGGAGGGGTCGCTAATCCCCCTTTCACAGCACAATGGAGAACAAAAGACCATGTGCTTACCAGGAAGTACAAACAGAAAAATTCTACTCTGCCAAAAATCACAATCCAAAGCAATCCTTTAAAAATACACAAAATACGCAGTTCTGGGCCTCAAAACCCTTTGTGGGAGATGAGTAGGAATGTGGATGAGGGAATATTGATTAATATTTCCTATCCCAGCTTGTGCTAACAAGCTCCAAACTAGCAGAGTTTCTCATCCCCAATAAAGCGCAGCAAAGCGTGGCGTTTAAGTTCCTATGAACTTCTAGAATAAGGCAGATCCTGGCACATATTTCCCCTGGTTCCCTCTTAAAAGAAAATACACGACACATAAGCTTATAAAAGTATAAAGGTTTTACTCACAGTCATTTCAAGCTTCTACAGTCTCAGAAAGGCAGGCTAGCTTAGATTAAATGTATTTACATGTGGAGATTCTCCTTAAGGGAGAAAGGCTCCATGTGGGCCTCTCTTGGCTGGAAGCCAAGAGAGCATCTCCTGAGATGTTGCATCCTCGGAGTCCTGGTGGGAAGAGAGGGAGAGTAGCAGCTCACCTGTATCTTTGAATAGCTACAGGTAAGGCCACTCCCACTTCTGGTCACACAAAGGAAGTGATTTCAGTCTTGGCACAGGAAACTCTACCTGGAGGACCAAGTCCCCTTTGTGTACACTCTAGGAATGTTGTGATTGACTGCACCAGTGTTATACATCCCACAGAGAGCAGACTGGAAATTACGACAAAAAGAGGGGTTTTGGGGGGGTGCCCTACCTGCACATTCTGAAGTTTGATTTTATGTATCTGATGGCGTATTTGGTATGGAGAGAGGAGTGTAAGTGGAATAAATATTATTATATCTTGAAATAGATAAGAAAACCATTCTGGATTTTGGTCCTGCCCACTTGTGACCGTGAGTGAGATTTACTGAATGTGTGTTGTCTGCTTTTTGAACTCAAGTCTGCAGCACAAGACAGAGCATCTTAAGATCTAGCGCAGGGGTAGGCAACCTAAGGCCCGTGGGCCGGATTCCGGCCCATGGACGGTCCAGGAATCAGCATGTTTTTACATGAGTAGAATGTGTCCTTTTATTTAAAATGCATCTCTGGGTTATTTGTGGGGCATAGGAATTCGTTTATATGTTTTTTTCAAAATATAGTCCAGCCCACCACATGGTCTGAGGGCAGTGGACTGGCCCACGGCTGAAAAAGGTTGCAGACCCCTGATCTAGCTATTCTAGCCCTTCCAGGAGATGCTGAGGGTTTAACCTTCTGGACTCAAAGCAGCTGCTCTGCCACAGAGCTACAGTTTGCAGATGAAGAGGATTTCAGAGAGGCTAAAGCATACCATATAAAACTGCCTTTCACTGACTGACCATTAGCATGTCAATCCAATTCTATCTGGGTGTTAGAAACAAGTCATGTTCCCCTCCCCCTCCCCAGTATTTCATTTCCAGATTGAAACTGACTAGTCCCCCTGTCCCCCCCTCCCCACCAGCATTTTTTTGCCCTGCTTCCTCCTACAGCAAGAAGGTGGGTGCCTTTTCACATAAGCAGGAGTTGTGGGGGTTTCACCTTGGAATTTCCTGAGTGCCACATGCTGTACACATCGTTTTATCGTGAGTATTTCTGGAGAAAGCAGCTTTTGGGCTGCTGGGAGTTCAGCCCTGTAAAACTGCCACTTTTTACTCACAAGCTGAACATCTGAAGAGCAGTACCTACAATACAGATACAAAGAAATAACCGCAAAAAACAACCATCTCCCCCCCCAACCCCCCCCCACTTCTAACCCAGTGCAAGATTACTGGCCTGTACTCCTTCCACTATCAGGCAGCAACACAGAGTATGTTTCTATCTGCAGAACGTCATTCTTTGTAAACTAGGGATTATATTCCTATTTCTGCCCCTTCACCCCCCATTCCAGCAACATCCCTGTGGTCCCTCAGGTAATCCAGAAGCTACCTTAGACCTGGAAGACCCAGTGCAGCCTCCAGAGCAGATTTTGGGGGCTGTGAGAAGGAGGAGACCTTTTCTGCTCACGCAGGATTCAACTTGCAACCTTTAGCTTTCCAGTAAATAGGTCATGAACACCCCACCATTTGTTCTTTCTGCTAGTACTCTTAAGAATATTTATTTGGACTTTGTGAAGCAGTTTATCAAGTAAATGAATCTTTTGCAGAAATACTTATGGTATTAATATTGCAGACTGAACTGTTACTTTGATTATCTGTTCAAGGCACTTGGGCAAATGAAAGAGCTTTTTATTTATTTATTTTAAAAACTTCTTAATTTTTTGTGCTCATGAGCTCAGTCCGAGTGGAGCTCCAGTTCACTGCTGGAGAAAAGGTTGGTGATCTCCTTGTGCTGGTGCAGCAGCAGCTGCTACAAACATTGTATGAACCAGGAAGCTTGCTAGTTGATACTTGAACTTTGGCCAGAGCAAGAACTTGGCTTGAAACTTGGTTCAAAATACACAATACGCACAGACATACCTGGGTGTGTTCAAGCAAATATGTCTTTAGAACCAGTAAGTTCATTTTTCCCTTGTTAAAAGCAGTGATATAGTATGAGAATCTCAATCTTTTGTGAGTAGTGGGTTGAACCTGGTTAAACTGTTGTACTCTGATTTTTTTTAAACAATTAAGCTGAATGTTTAATTTCAAGACCTAGTCTGATGTAATGTCTGTAAATTATGTGAAGTTTCCTAGGTTTACACAACTGCCTATTTTAGTTCAATTTTATTATGCTTGGATTCAGATGCTGCTTTTAATTTTTTGGCAAGTTGTTAATAATTTTTTAGTGAACTCATGAAGATCCAGCTCATCTGAATTTGCATGCTGGGGAGTGGAGCTCCACACAACATTCCTGCTTTGTCAGGAAGCTTGCACTGGGTTTTTTGGTACAAGTTTGCTGTGGTGCTGTCTTCTAAAATGAAAATACAAATAGACTCTGGTTGTCTGTTATTTCCTTAACTCTTTCGCCAAATGTGACAGTTGCTGTAAGGAAAAACTTTACTTCTCTACTTTTATCGTCAGTGCAGAAGTTCTTAAATGTGGTTTTGCCTAAATAGTCAGTCAGTCCTTTAAAGTGTTTTCAAATCAAATCTCTCCTATATTTGTTATGGCAAAGCAAATCTTAGATAACTCTGAGTTTATATAGAGGTTTAAATAAACGGTTTGGACCAGGAATGACCCTTTTCTGGTTCATTATGAGGAATGGTTGAAGGAGCTGGGTATGTTTGGCCTGGAAAAGAGGAGGCTGAGAGGAGATATGAGAGACATCTTCAAATATGTACAGCAGGCATCCCCAAACCTGGCCCTCCAGATGTTTTGGGACTACAACTCCCATCATCCCTAGCTAACAGGACAAGTGGTCAGGGATGATGGGAATTGTAGTTCCAAAACATCTGGAGGGCCAAGTTTGGGGATGCCTGATATACAGCGCTATTCCATGGAGGATGGAGTAAGCTGTCTGAGGCTTCCCTTCCTTCAGCGCAGGGCTATAGCTTGTTATGGATATTTTAGGCTCCTTTAGTCAATCTCTCTTCTCACCCCCTGCCCCCCCTGTTCTTATCTTTACTAGGAAGTTAAGAAAGAGACGGACTCCCAGGATGATGATTTGCCAGTCAAGAAGGAAAGGCATGGGAATGTTGCCAACCTTGTTCAGCGCATGAGCACGTACGGGCTCCCAGCAGGAGGATTCCTGCCCCCTTCCCAGTCTAAAAGCTTCAAGAGGAGTATGTAATCATTTCCTTGATAGCTAGATAAATCTCTTGTTAGGTGGTGATATTATTGGGGTACTCTCAGATCATGTGCAAATAGGTCTTGCAGGTTGTTTTCCTAAATTATTTCAAAAAATAATAATAATGCAAGGATATCTATTTAATATATGACAACATTATCACTCCAATGACAGGTATTATACTGCCCCCCCCAAACCATTATTATTCAAATACTATCATACTTTTCTTATTCACATGTTGACATGTTTTTTACATTTATTTTTTAAATTCAGCTGGTGGAAGAAGTTGAGATTTGATCACAAATTCTAACAGCCATGCCCCACTGCTGTTAGAATGTACAGTTACAACAGGAAAATCCTTTTGTACATGTTGGTAGTTAGATAATCATTAACAGGATCCTGGCAAATGGGCTCCTAGCCTGATACAGCAGTCTCTTCTTACATTCTAGACTCCAATCATTTTCCATCTGCTTGGCAGCACCCAGCAAGAGTACCTGCTTTTTCCATCATGCTTTCTATTGAATTGTTAGCTGAACTCTTCCATGCCACTCCTTCTACTCTTGTGTGTTGTGATGCCGTGAGAATAGTCCTTAAGAGATCTCCAGCAAGTTTCCCAACTGTCTCTACAAATATCCCTTCAAATATCTGCATTTGGCCTGTATTAGTGCTGATATCAGGAGGTATTTCTCGACATTGTTCTGAAATGCCTTCATCCAGAGCCTAAATAGGTATGCCTCATGATTAGAGGATAATGATGATGCACAAATATGGCTCACTGAATGAATGCATCTTCAAATGACATACAACTTTTCAATGAGGGTAGAAAATTTCCCCTTTGGCAGTATGTTTGTGCAAATTCTTAGCAGGATCCCAAGCAAACATGTTTGTAGGCACACTTTTATAACATCATGAACTTGTTTCATTCCATTTTCAACAGATGCATGGATTATGCTCTACATCGTGGAGCCTTGTAACCAGATACTATGTGCAGCAAGTATCTGCCTGTTCATGTGGATTTACTCACTTTCTGTTGAAACTGCTGTCAGCTAACTCATCTTTAATGATTTTAAGGACACCCATTTCTTAAAATATTTTTGTGTTTCACTAATAAACCGACACATAACACTTCCTGTATTTGCACTTAAATAGCTGCAGTTAGGAACCATTGTTCACACGCAGCTTCAGCAAGTATAGTTTCTTTTACAGATCTGTTTAATTTTGGTTCCAAATGCAAGTCAGGACATGATTGATTGAATGAGTTCTGTGTTCCTTTCATTGTTAATGCCCCATCAATTTCAAGATATCTCCTAGCCACCATCTTGAATTGAGAGTCCCTTGCAACTCTCAACAGTTTTTCATGTTTAGAAATGAGTAACGAAACTAAAATGAGCACCTGTGCTACGTTTCAGCATTCACAAATGGATTTCAAACTGATCCACACAAAAATTGCTTGTTCTGGGCAACCAGAAAGAAGGCATGTGTATAGGATAATTTCCAGAGGGTATCATTACAAGGAAGAGTTTACAAGCACCTGCTTCCTGCTTTTAACTAACTGGTTTATAATTGCATGCGAAAAGAACAATTCATCCTTTGGGGACATAATGACAAATCACCGTTAGTTTGGGACAGGAACCCTAAGGCTTGCTGTTGCTTGTTCACTTAACATTCAGCCATGGTGGACATCTAGACCACAAAGCCTATGCTATAAACAATACAGTGGTACCCCTGGTTACGTACTTAATTCGTTCCGCAGGTCCATTCTTAACCTGAAAACGTTCTTAACCTGAAGCACCACTTTAGCTAATGGGGTCTCCCCCTGCCACTGCGCCGCCAGAGCACAATTTCTGTTCTCATCCTGAAGCAAAGTTCTTAACCCAAGGTAATATTTCTGGGCTAGCAGAGTCTGTAACCTGAAGTGTCTGTAACCTGAAGCGTATGTAACCCGAGGTACCACTGTATGTTAGGCTTTAAGCTGTCATGCGAGTCCTTGATCATTCTATAAGAATGCATATCTTAATGACTTAATTCCAAAATGTAACATATAAAATTGTTTTTAAAGGTAAACTTCACTTTGAGTTAATTTGTTTCTCACTTTCAACAGAATCGAAAAAGCGGCAATGTAAAGTTCTTTTTGAGTATATTCCTCAGAATGAAGATGAGTTGGAGCTCAAGCTTGGAGATATTATAGACGTTAATGAAGAGGTAAGCCATTTTACAGAATTAGGGGGGATAAAATGAAAGTTGTTTCTCACAGAAATAAATAACTGTTGTGTCCACTGATAGTCAAGGTAAGAGTCAGGGTAGGGAGTCGCGTCTGTGGTCCTCTAAGTGTGCCTAAGTGTGAAACACGTTTGGATAAAATCAGTTCCTGCTGTAGCTGGAGTTTTCTCAAGGCAGTTTTGGGTGGGCACTTGCCACATGGACATTGGGAAATTAACCAAATGGGATAGTCAGAATGAAGATGTCGACAGTTGAAGATAACCTAGAAATAGATACAGTCTTTAGAAATTAGAGGATTAGAGTATTTTGGAAGTATGTAGTGAAATAATGAGGAAGCTAGATTTGATAAGAGAAGGATGTGAAACTTTAAGCTGCCTATTTTATAAAACAAATAGACTTGACTGAGAGGGTGGTAAGGGGTTTCTGTCTGAAATGCATTTCAGGATATAAAACATCATGGGAAAATAATGGAAATAACTTGCTTAGTGTTCAGTCGTGACAGATTCCGAATACTTGGCAAAATGCAGGAAGGAAGCACTTGTAATCTGTTTAAAATCACCAGATTGGATAATTCCACTTCTACACCCTCAGGAAGATAAATTGGAGCCCTGCAAAAAACGTCAGGCTTCTCTATTTTATTTATTTAAGACATTTATATACTGCTTAATTATTCATATTTCTAAGCAGCTTGCATAAAAACAACCCACAGAAAACCACATACACACACTTACCATGAAATTGAACACTAGCTTAAACTGACTGCTGGAA
Source organism: Darevskia mixta (assembly GCA_034641385.1). Classification (NCBI taxonomy): domain Eukaryota; kingdom Metazoa; phylum Chordata; class Lepidosauria; order Squamata; family Lacertidae; genus Darevskia; species Darevskia mixta. The sequence goes on from JAWWNH010000130.1 coordinate 3,763,173, forward strand.
CAATGCAACCTTAGTTGTGTGCCTGAAGTTCAGCAAGGAGGGTCCTGGTTTAATCTTAGTAGAGAGGGAGAGGCACAGGCTTGGGGCCTCTATGTGGAATATACAGCTTCTAGTAACTCCAGGGGCATCCTCCACCCATGTGAACAAGAGTCCCTGCTCCAGTTCAAGGCAACCTGCGAGGGCCATAGACTGGAGGCAGGGCCTAGGGAGAGCCTCCAGGCCCAGAGAGCAGCCTGGAGGACCATGTATGGCCGTGGGCCTGAAATTCCCCAGCACCTGGCTGTTTGCTTCACCCATACAAGTTGTGGCAAGGTATTGCTGGAAAGATTCTGGTGTAACATGTGAACGGAGGGACAGGGGACGGGTTTGGTGTGTGTTTGTTACAGTATCCAGCTTTGAAAGGGTGAAAGTGGGGACTTTCCCCCCTCAGGACAAAGCAAGTTCCTGCTCCCCTTGCCAGCCCTTCCTTGGCCTCAGGCCTTATCTCACATCTAAGTACTTTGAGGTAGGAGTTGCCAGTGCAGTGCCCTCCAGCTGTTGTTGAACTCCAGTTGCCATCATTCCGGATACCTGGCCCATACTGGCTGGGGCTGATGCAAGCTGGACTCCAACATTTGATGGCACCATGTTGGTGGGCAAGAGACACTCTAGTCTATCACTTAAAAAGTTTATAAAACTTCAGCCTTAGCTTTTGGAAGTGCGTTTACAGGTGAGTTGATCATGATGACCCATCTGAGCAGTTTTATACATCTCTGTCTCCGTGTTCTGATTTCAACTTGGCCACCACAAAATTAGCTTCTTTGCCTCAGAGGAAGTTCATCTTCTGTCCCCCCCTTCCTTAGACCAACCACTGCCCCCTAATTAAAATGCAACTGTGATGCACCTGATTATTGGATATCTGGCATAAAATGTAGAACAGGACATTTGTTACTTACCACGAGGATTCCTTCTGGTGAGCTGCGTGGATGTATCCAAGATTATATTCTGCTCTCGGGCGCTGACACAAAACAACTTGAAATGGGCCTTGGATGCTACTCTTTAGCACAGGGGTCAGCAAACCTTTTTAGGAGGGGGCTGGTTCACTGTCCCTCAGACCTTGTGGCGGGCCGGACTGCATGCGCGCATGCGCATGTACACGGGAGAGGGGGCTTCTCTCCCCCTCCCCCTGCTTTCCTACCTCCTCAGTCATTCTGCCTGAGGTTTGGAGCTGGTGGCGGCGCCTCCGCCTCTCCTTTCCGGGCCAGCTTTCCAGGGCGCCTGGTGCAAGGCCAGAAGGCTCGCCAAGCTCCAGCCGAAGCCCCGCAACACCTGTCACGATGCCCATAGCGCAGCCATGGACGGAGAGGCCGGTGGGTGGGTGGCGAGGCTGAGCCGTGCCTCAGCGCGCGGGCAGAGAGGCTTTGGATTGACTGGCACCAATCAAAGCCCAGCTCCCTTCCTCCGCAGGGTGGGGAGAAGCCAGGAGGGAGGTCCTGTTCTTAACCTGAAGCACCACTTTAGCTAATGGGGCCTCCCCCTGCCGCTGTGCCGCCGCTGCCCGATTTCTGTTCTCATCCTGAAGCAAAGTTCTTAACCCGAGGTAATATTTCTGGGTTAGCAGAGTCTGTAACCTGAAGCGTCTGTAACCTGAAGCGTATGTAACCCAAGGTACCACTGTATTGAATTGCTGACGATCTTCTATAGTTGGCATATTATAAAAGCTGTGAGTTAATTTTCCCTTTGTGTAATAAGTAATGTAAGATCATCCTTTCTGCAGGTGGAAGAAGGCTGGTGGAGCGGAACACTAAATGGCAAATTAGGACTATTTCCTTCTAATTTTGTAAAAGAGCTGGAGGTCATGGATGACGGAGAAACCCATGAAGACCCGGATGATGCAGGTAGCGTGTCTTGTGTTTGCAGACGGGAGAGGGGGCATTTTGTATGTGTGCATATGGTAGGAGACGAGGGCAGCAGCTCCAATCTTCACTCATGCAAAATGGGTCGATGATAAAAACAATAGTTTAATAGACTAAAGGGAAAGGGTCTGCTATTAATTTTCTGAGGAAATGGTTGCTCAGCATATGTAACAATTTCTGCAAGATTTTTTGCTGTTGTAATGTATGAAGGTGTCACCTGTTATTCTGTTTTAGTTCAAAAATGTAAACCAAGTTAAAACAAAAAGTACAACTTGAAACCAGTCCTAGAAGCAGGCTTTCACATGTTAACTATTTTCACACATTTCCACACAGAGCCTGTTTTTCCTGATGCGCTCTCACCTGTAACCCCACCAGGGAATATTACTGAGTCTGGGCCTGCACTGATAGCACAGCCAAAGAAAATCCGAGGAGTTGGGTTTGGAGATATTTTTAAAGAAGGTTCTGTGAAGCTTAAGACAAGATCACCCAGTAATGATTCAGAAGAGAAGAAGCAAGATAAGGTATTTTATTTTCCATGTGTAATTTGTGATGTCATCTTTTCCAAAACAGCAACATTAGTTACTTCTCAGCATCTTAAGCGTCCATTAGCATTGTAACTTATTTGCTGAAGATTTTTATTCTATTGATCATTGAAGAGTTGCTGCTTCACGGATGACATTCTGCAACAGTGACTTTTATGTAGAGCAGCAGCAGGCACAGAATTGTTAAATTGCACAGTATCCCACTTTTTGCATTGGGAGAGGAACATCCTTAGTTTCTAGTTTTTGATCGTTACAGGGAGAAGTTTGAAAATGTGACAGTTTTTAAAAATCTGAAGTTGGGATGCCAATCAACTAGTCACGGCCAAATGTTCTCAGATATTACATGAAATGAAAAATGCCCTTCTGTAGGTGGCAGAGCAGCCTCCCGTTTGAATGGCGCTGTTGTGTCCACTGATAGTCAAGGTAAGAGTCAGGGTAGGGAGTCGCGTCTGTGGTCCTCTAAGTGTGCCTAAGTGTGAAACACGTTTGGATAAAATCAGTTCCTGCTGTAGCTGGAGTTTTCTCAAGGCAGTTTTGGGTGGGCACTTGCCACATTAGAAGCTGCTGTTTCTCTTCTATATGCTAAGCATCACGTATCACAATAGGCAGATTCGCCTTGGGAAGTAACCTGCCAGGCTTACTTTTGAAAGAGAAAGTGCAGTCTTTCCAACTGCCCAGAATTCCTTGGTAGTAAAGCCGTTTTTGTATGTGTGCATTTGCACATGAGCAGCTGTGATTTCTGATGTGGTAAGTGTAGGTGCAAAGCTGCCTTGAGAAGACCCCCCCCCCTCTCTCCCCTGTGGGTGTTTCATCATCCCATTCTGGTAGTGTAGAGGTTTCTCTTGCTCTGCTATTTGACAGTGAACAGAGAGCTGTCTGTTCTGCATGATTCCCTATATGCGGCGCTTACCTTGGTTCTGGAGCTGCCGCCTGTCATTCGCCAATGCTGCTGTTCCCTCTGGGAATGCTGAAGCCTCATTGTAGACCTTGGCAGCTCTTAAGGGTAGAGAGTGCACCATTAGAACACAGACCAAGCTGGAGGAAGCACATCCCTGTGCTCCATTTGGAGAGGATTAATTCTTAAACTAGCAGCATAAATGCAAATCCAGGTGGCCTGACACAGAAAGCAAGTACAAATTGTGTAAATGTCTGCATATTACCTTTAAGGAACACTGCTTTGATCCCTGGACCTAGTAGCATTTTAGTTGGCAGGTGACTGTTTCCAAGTCAGAAACATTGCTACTGTTCCTAAACCTAAGTACTGTAATAATTTTCCAAACAAGAACAACCTTCTTGCCATAGGTATTACATTAAAATGCTTGTTCTACACCTTGGGCAGGAGCTTTAATTTCAAATTCAAGTGTATTTGGCTCTTGCCTAAGGACCGTTTTTAACCTTCGCATTTCTTGTGTAGCCAATATTTACTCATCCATCTGGACCAAAAGTAACCCAATTTCCTGGTGCAACGAAAACAGAAATTGCAACTGAGGTAGCAAAAACAGAAACAGAAAGCAAACAGAAAGGTATTGTTTTATATCTTCATATTGTTTTGTGATCTTCATGTTAAATCTTTAGAATAGAAGCCATTATTGAAAGGTTTGGTGTTAAGGCCGTGCAAAACTTCAGCAAGCCAATGTTTTTCTCAAACGCTTCCATGAATTCCTCATTTGACTGATGAATAGGAATCGCTCCCTGTCCTGCTGTTCATATACCTCTCTGTCCCTTTACTACCAACATGATAATGTAGCCCCTCCAGCCCCAGGCTCCGCAGAGGCTTTCTCCCAGCCTGCCACACTTGCTCGCGGGAGGCTTCTCTCGGCTTATAGTTTATCATTCTGCCTCTTCCATCACCCCTCCCCTCAAGACGCTGCTTTCCTGCTGCCATATTAACCCCCCATCTGTCAGCCACCCACTGCTATTTTTCTAGAAAAAGAGGTGCTGGAACTCACGAATGCCTCCCTTGTTCTCTTAGAATGACAATGGTGCCCACCTGAGAGGTGCCGGAACTGAGTTCCAGTGAGTTCCCACTGGAAAAAAGCCCTGCAGCTGCCCACCTTCTTGGCCCCATACGGCAGGGTCTCCATACCAATTTGGCAGGGGTGGAGTAAAGCTTATGGGTGACAGAAAAATACCCGCACACAAACACAGCATTTCTGCTTTGTGAGGGTTTCCAGGACAGAATATTGCAAGCCAATGTATGCAAACGCATTAGGTATATAAAATCCACATGTTGCATCTTTGTATATCCTCCTTGTTCTCTTTCTTATCCTTTTAGCTCACTTCCTCTATCCTTCTCTTTCTCTTAATGACTCAGAATTTGAAGCCACAGCTGACTTGCTGCTCTTCTGCTACCAGTGGACTCCCCCCCCGCCAACTCCAGCTCACCAATCCTTGCTCCCTCCCACTGCTATTTGCCCATCTAACTAGTCTTGTGGGCACATCCCTGATGTTCTGAGGAACCGCCAGCACATTGTTGCTAGCTAAATATTAAACAGTGGCCTTGTTCTGGGCTATTACCATATTTTCGCTCCATGGCGCACTTTTTTCCTCCTAAAAAGAAAGGGAAAATGTCTGTGCGGCTTATGGAGTGAAGGCACTGGACGGCAGCGGGATCTTTCGGCTGCCGCTGCAATCGCAAGCAGCAGGATGCCTCTGCCTCTGGAGCCATGGCTCCCGTCTGTCGCTCGCTGTAAAGCAAGCAAAGCGTGTAAGAGGCTGTCGCTCTGCTTGCTTTACAGAGAACCGGGAGGAGGGGCAGACGGGAGCCATGGCTGTAAATATTTTTTTTCTTGTTTTCCTCCTCTAAAAACTAGGTGCATCTTATGGAGCGAAAAATACTACATGTTGAATTTTAAAAGTACAGTTGTGTTCAATTACTGTTTAAATTCAGCATATTGTACTAGCTATTTTGTTACCATCCATCTCCCCAATGTCCTACTGGTGAGCTTTAAAGACTGGCATTCATGCAACAGGAGTGCACTGGGCACGCATAATATTTATACTTCTTTTTTTTCAGCTAAGGAATATTGCAAGACCTCGTTTGCCTATGATGGTACTAATGAGGATGAACTTAGTTTTAAAGAAGGTGATATTATTCAAATAATAAGCAAGGTAAGACATTAATCCATGTTCCTTTTCTGTTAGATCTAGGCATGCCAAAGTGGAGTTTCAAAAGTTTTTGGTTGTTGTCCAGTAAAATTAAGTTTTGAATGCTTAAACTAACAAACCAATGAATAAGTATATTCAGTATTGGGCTGTTCTTGGTTCATATGTTTTATAAGAGACTATGATTGAGACTTCTGTACATCTGAATTGGAGCTTCCCTATATAACTAACCTTTATAATATATTTTTTAAAAATTACTTGAACATACAGCTTGTGATGATGATGATGATAATTCATTCATTCATTGATCTATTAGACTTGTTAGCTGTGATACTACCTTGTAAGCATATGCATAAATATGCACTCATATGACAACTCGTGTATCAGTTACTTAAGCCCCAGTTTCTTTAAAGGAAGTGATAATTGCTCTTGGAGAAATGTAGTCTGGACCCAGAGGATGTCAACAATCCTATGCCAATGACTAACATTCCCTTCCTGAGTAAGTGACTGGCCACCTCCAGTCACTCCTGGATGAGACTGTTTTTCTAGAACCATTTCAGTTGAGTTTTGGGACAGAAACTGCCTTGGTCGCCCAGTGGGATGGCCTCTGCCAAGAGAGGGATGGGGAGTAAGACCCTGTGGATTCTCTTGGACCTCTCAGTGACTTTCAGTACCATTAGCCATGGTATCCTTCTGGATAGCTGTTCAGGTTTGGAGTAGGAGGCACTTCTTAGCTGTGGTTCTGCTTCTGCTTGTATGGCTGATTGCAGAAGGTGGTGCTGTTGGAACGTTGCTCGACCCCTTGGCCTTTATGCTATGGAGCTCTGTGGGATCCACCCCCCCATGCTGTTTAACAACTACATGAACCCTCTGGGAGAGGTCATCTGGGGATTTGGTCTGAGGTGTCACCGCTATGTGGATGACACCCAGCTTTATCTCTCTTTTTCATCAGATGCAGGTGAGGTGGTAGATGACCTGAATCGGTGCTTGGGTGCCGTAATGGACTGAATGAGGGTGAACAAACTGAGATTCAATCCAAACAAGATGGAGGTACTATTGGTGGGTGGTCATCCACCCAGGTGAATGGTGTTCAGCCCATTCTGGATGGGCTTGCACTGCCCCTGAAGAATTAGGTCCACTGTCTAGAGGTGCTTATTGATCCAGCATTGTTGTTAGAGGCTCAAGTGGCCTCTCGTGGAAATATTTTTATTAGCTTTTCTCGCTAATATACCAGCTGCAACCACAGCCAGATGGAAATAGCTTGGGCGCTATGATAGCATTTCCTTCAAGAATGGTCTGGAAGCTGTTGTTGGTCCAGAATAGGACCACGAGGTTTTTAACAGACAGGGTGGTTGAGCCTGTTTTGCCGGCCTATTTCTGGGCCCAATTTAAAGTACTATTTTTTAAGCTTTAATGGCTTGGGACCAGGTTACCTGGGAGATTGCCTTCTCCTCCGTATATGGTTGCCTGAACCTCTAGATCCTATTCAGAGTCCCTGCTTTGTATGTTTCAGCCTAATGAGGTTGAGGCAGGTACACAGCAGGCACACAGGACACTTGGCAGGAAAGGCCGGCTGTGGGTGCCAGGCCTTCTTAGTCACTCGGGCTTTTTAAACAGCTGTTGTTTTAAAGAAACAAAATCTGGACTCTCATTGTGAAGTTGCATTTATTTTGAAAACTGAGCAGTAAATTATATTTTCCTCCAAACTGTGTTTTCTAGAAAAAAAAACATTCTACAACTTTTAAAATTGTTTTTACAAAGAACTGCTTGTTGTTCTAGGATACTGGAGAGGCTGGGTGGTGGAAAGGCGAGCTTGGTGGTAAAGAAGGAGTGTTTCCAGACAACTTCGCAGTTCAGATTTATGAATCGGATAAAGATTTTCCTGTAAGTTCTCCCTATCATTTTATAGAAATCCTGTAGCCCTGCTTCAAGGCATAGATAGAACAAATACTGAACATATTTAGCTCATTAGTCATTTTTACTCTTTAGGCCTCATTATTAATCTCTTTTAAAATTACTTTTTAGTCATAGCACTTAAGTTACAGAAATATATGCAACTCTTGAAAATTTTACAATACCTGTGGCATTTTAAAGACTAGTAATGGCACAGTTCGTCCCTGGGTACATCCAGTAAACCAGAGGTATCCTTAATCCAAATGCAGCTAATCTACAGCCAGGAAAATGGACTTGCAGGATACACCTGGGGACCATTGTCCAGTATCTAAGTCAGCATATAGCATTCAGCATTATAATTGACTCTCAGTGGTGATTGATATCATGTCCCCTTTGCAGAAGCCAAAGAAGCCACCACCTCCTGCAAAAGGTCCAGGTATGCAAACCAAGATTTTATCTCTAACTTTTGACTAAAAGAAGAATTGATTTGGGGTTGGCTCAAATATTGTGAACGGCACTCCCAAGGTACACTGTTCTATTGGAGATACACAAGTTTGTTTTTAAAGCTCTGCCTTTTAGTTTAAAATAGTGCTCAAGGTGGTCCAGCATTAAAATATACTTAAACACAGTTGACCAGTATTAAAGATCATAGGGGAAATCTTGCTATGGCTGAGATCATATGAGTTCTTACCTCGCAATGTGTATGTAAGCATAAACACCAGTGTGTTGCATGAGTTGCTTTCGTGTGATACCTTGAATGTTACGTATCCAACATTTTTCTAATGTAAAGTGGTCCCTTTGTAGCAATGCATATAATAATATAAAGGGTTCTCCATGACCATGTGATGGAATTATTTCAAAAAAAAAAATTACAAGGACTGTGGACTTAACACACATTTTGAAATACTTCTGCTTTCTTGTGCTGCCTGCCATTTTTGTATAAACTTAATAACTATAAAGGGACCCAGGTGGCGCTGTGGGTTAAACCACAGAGCCTAGGGCTTGCTGATCAGAAGGTAGGCGGTTCGAATCCCTGCGATGGGGTGAGCTCCCGTTGCTTGGTCCCAGCTCCTGCCCACCTAGCAGTTCGAAAGCACGTCAAAGTGCAAGTAGATAGATAGGAACCGCTCTGGCGGGAAGGTAAACGGCGTTTCCGTGCACTGCTCTGGTTCGCCAGAAGCGGCTTGTCATGCTGACCACATGACCCGGAAGCTGTATGCCAGCTCTTGGCCAATAAAGCGAGATGAGCGCCGCAACCCCAGAGTCGGACACGACTGGACCTAATGGTCAGGGGTCCCTTTACGTTTACCTAATAACTATAAGGATTCTGATTCTCCCTTCCCCCCGCCCCCCAAAAAAGAAAAAACATAGTTCCTAAGTTAATTATTGGCTTTACATTCAGGTTTAAAGCCAGAGTTTCTGATGGCAGAGAAGAAGTTTCCTCTTCCTAAGAATGAAGAAAAAGGTAAAGGCCAGTTTGATCCCTGATCACATCAAGACAATAAATGACTGACACTGGAGTTTAATGTACATGGGCAGTGTCTCTGAACCTGCCACGCCTGACATTTTTTACTTTTCTCTGTGGTTGGCTGCTACTCTACACTCCCCAAGAAACCTTCCCTCTTCAACCACAGGGAAACCTTAGCTGCATCTTCGCCAATTCTTAAGATTTGGTGCTTCTGCTGCCTGCATGGGCTTCCCTCTCACTGGTGCCTCATAAAACATGGCATTCTGTCTTTATGCTTTGTCACTCCTCTGTCAACCATCTCAAGGGCCTGCCAACTGCAGAAGCAACACGGGGACAAGTTTGCTCTGCTGGTTTATCCAGTTCAGAGCTAGGTAGACCAGTAACCCAGTGTAGTTTATTTTCCTCTTCTGGCACATGCTCACTGTTTCTCTCACCCCCCCCCCCTTTTAATGCTTCTCTTGAATAAAGTTCTTAATTGAATTCTGGGCTATCTATCAGTCGAAGGAGATGCAATCAAGTAGGATTTTAATTTGCAGCATGCCAAGTTTGTTTTATATAGAGACTTCGTGCTAAAGAGGTCCGAGAATTTTATGGAATTACTTTACACTACTCTATTTAAACATTTATAGTCTGCTACTCTGCTGAAAAATGCTCACAGTGGTGTACAATTAAAGGTTGATTACTAAAACTGGAATAAACCAATTCTAAAACCAGTCATAAGAGAAGTGAGCCCTTAGGGCAACCGTGGGGAGGCTGCAGGTCTAGCAACCCCTGCCATGTGTTTTGGGCAAACTGCATCCATGTGCCAGGGCAGAGGGTGAGAGAGCTGGGAGGGGGGTCGAGATAGATGCCTCTTTTTTGTGGTGATACAGTTGCTATTTGCCATACCAACTTTAGCTCCATTGGACTGTAGCTTCCAGAAGGTGGGGCAAGTTCTGTTTCAGACCTCAGACTTAGCCTGGCAACCGTGCGATTACAGTATTAGCTGTGAGGGCATGCAATAGTCTTTATTGTTTGATGCTCATACTATTTTTTAATGTTTCTGCTTATTTTATTTTTCATCATGGTGTGGTGTTCTACTGCTTTGTTTGTTGCCCTGGGCTCCTTTGGGAGGAAGGGAAGGATAGTAGCTCAGGGCTCCGCATATGTTAAGACTGACAAATGGTGGACTTATGAAAACACAGCATCAAAGCATTATGTGAGCGAACACTTAAGAACCTTGAGCTGGCATGGTCTCCCATCACGCAGGCTCTGTACTTCAAATGTATTTTTGGTGGCAATATATTCATGTAAACAAAGAAACTATGGGTTGTACTTGCTCTGCAAGCCAGCTTGTAAACTGAACCCTGGAGAGATTTTAACAGCATGTAGAAGTTACAGGATTCCACCCTCTTATTTTGGGCATTTAGCAAATTGATTTGTTCTTTCCTAGCAGGTCAGTATCCAAAGCAGCTAGGGAGACCCAAGAGCTTTTAGAACTACAAAACTCAGGTTTTCAAAATTTAGAGAAATTGCCTATAAAGCATTATAAGAGAGAGATTGTGGATTCTTCTTCTTTAGCTCATTTCTTGCTGCCTGTTGCACATTGCCTGTCATGAACCATGTCCACCCGTTTCAGCATTGGCAAGGATTCTGCTGTTGCCTGGCTCTCTTCTGATCACTATTCAGGGACAGCAGGACCCTCACCAACCTACTCAGGAGTAGGGGGACTGGCAAAGGAAATAAATAAATAGCCATGTCTGTTATAGATGCTATGCCATTTTAAAGATGTCACAGTTAATGTAAAATGAGATACATTTTGGGTGAGTTTTCTTCCTTGGGGTTGTGGAATTAAGACTGGTTTTCAGACAGTTTGCATTTTATATGGAGGTCTAGTTGGTAACAAGTATGTTGGATGTGAAACTTGGTTTAGAATTTCTAATTCTAATATTGGGACGCGGGTAGTTCTGTGGGTTAAACCACAGAGCCTAGGGCTTGCCGATCAGAAGGTCAGCGGTTTGAAGCCCCGCAATGGGGTCAGCTCCCGTTGCTTGGTCCCTGCTCGTGGCAACATAGCAGTTCGAAAGTACGTCAAAGTGCAAGTAGCATCTCCCTCCCTCCCTCCTTCTGCTCTCCAGGGGCGGGGGAGGAACGGACATCCCGAAAGGGCTGCTTTTGAGCTGTCTGTTCCTCTCCCGCCCCCTTTGCCGCTGTGCGGGCGTCAGCGGAGGGGTGGAGGGAAGATCCCTGGTCTGGCGAGCGTCAGAGGCGGGCAGCAGAAGTGGCGGCTCTGACGCTCGCAAGAGATCGGAGCCGGGGCTGAGAGAGGGACAGCGCAGCGCAGCACCTCTCTCAGCTCCAGCTCGGATCCCTGCTCAGGGGAGCGTCAGAGGCGGGCAGCAGCAGAAACGGCGCCCAGACTTTTCCCCTTCCTTTTTAGGAGGAAAAAAGTGTGCGTTATGGAGCGAAAAATACGGTACATTTTTAGGAAACAGTTTATTATAAAGAACGATGCAGCAAGTTTGAAAAATTGTACATATTACACAACCATTTTTGAAGGGCTGTGGCTTATTGTTGATTTCAGCTGAAAAGTGATAAAGAGCATTTCCTAAGAAGTTAGAAGCCATCAATCAGAGAGAGACTTATAGCTGAAATTGACTTTTTACCGGATACCTGTAGTTGGTGGTTCATAGTATTCATTGTTGGATATTTTGTATGAATGTGGGGTTTGTTTTTTTTTAAATGTTCTTGATCATTTATATTAAGTATTATATAGATACTATTTATATATGAGTGTCCTCATTGTTCTGATCGTTCTGAAATTCTTACAGTACACATCTTTATCTTTTGATTAAAAGTCAATTAGTCCTTTAGAAATGATGGCTTTTCCTTTCCAAAGGCTCTTGCTGACCCACCTACTGATTGAGGGAACTTAATAATGTTAATGAATGTTGGTGTTTGAGAAGTGTAACTTGTTCAGTTCTTGACTTTCTGGACATGACTTTCTGGACACCAGCTTCAGTCTCCATGGGACTTTCTGGATCTGAGAATACCGACTAGAAGGGAGTAGTTTGTTGCTTTAGGCCTTAACCCACTTTTGGCTTTCTCTTCTTTCACAGCCAGCCTCGTTTGGAATTCTTCCTAGCAGGGCTACACATTTTGGGGCCCTCTGCTCAGAACACCCTATATCTGTGGGAGAAGCTCCTAATAAATTATAACTGCATTGTTTGTATGATATCAGCTTATGAAATAGCTAATGGTAGTTGTAGAAGGTCATTTTCTTCCAGTCACCCAAATACTACTGACAGATATTTCTGTTTTATTTGCCAGATGAAAAATCATGTTTGGATCAGAAAATATCTAAACCAGCAGCTCCTCAAGTACCACCCAAAAAGCCTATCCCACCAAACAAGGCAAATAATGTGTTGAGATCTGGGATTTCGCATTTAAAATGGCCAGATAAACCAGTTGTGCAACCACCAATATCTAAGTAAGTATGCTCTTTCCTTACATGTGGAATGGACCTCAAGGATCATCTAGTCCAATCCCAACCAGATGCCTACAGGAAGCCCACAGGTAGAACAGGAGGGCAATCGCTCTCCAGTGGCCAGTATTTGGAGATGGGGAGCCTCTGATCCTGGAGGTGGCTCTCATAACTGGCAGTTACTTAAGAGTCTGCCTTATTCCTTATCTACCCAGTAGGTTGCTGCAGTCTGTCGGAGAGCTTCTCCTGCAAGCTCTAAGCTCTCCAAAGCCCCCTCTGCAGTAACTCAGCAGAGTTTACAGTGTGGTGGCCCCTGTTCTGTGGAACAGCATTTCTGTCAAGATATGACAAGCAACTGCCAGCTGCTCTTTCCAGAAGCACTTGAAGATGTTTTTGTCCCAAAGGCTTTTCCCAGTTGGATAAATGGGTCTTTACCACAAGTATCCATTTGTTAGGGTTTCAGTCTTGCTTTAAATGCAGTAGTAGTAGTTACTGTTGTTGTTTTAGCTGTTTTAAATTATTCTGTGTGTAATTCTCCTTGAGAGAATATTTTAGAAGGATGATGAAAGGGAAGAATCCATGTGCAAGAGGAGAGACTGAAGCATGTGGGACCAGATCCACTCCTGAGCCTATTTTTATGAATATGTGTATCAAGACATAAGCCTTAAATTGTCGAAATTATGCTGGGGGGGGGGGTTGTTTCCCTATTTTGTTGCAATACCTAATGTTAAATCATTTTCCCTTTCAAACACAGGACAAATGGGGAAGTTGTTTCCTGGCGACCAAAATCTGAAATTGAACCAGCAACAAAACCAAAGTTAGATTCTGAACAGTTACCACCGAGACCAAAATCAGTAGAGGTAGATTCAGTTGCAATAAAGAACTTAAAAGAAGCAGGTAAGCTTTAAAAAGAAAGGAAGAAGCGTAACTGGACAAATCTTCTGTTCAGGAAAGCTAATGACGTAAATGCATGGGTCAGTCTATGGCATAGTACGATGCTTGTTTTTACTGCAGCAGATTAACACATACAGACTTTACACCAGGGGTCGGCAACCTAAGGCCCATGGGCCACATGGACCCCCGCCACCCACTCAGTTGGCTAAACGGGCATGGAGCAGAGCGGAGACTGCCTTCCACAACGCTGGCTGGCTTCGCATTGGCTGCAGGAAGTTCCTGCAGCCAATGGGAAGCTGCGCATGCCTCCTCCGCACCAGAAGGAGCACTGGAAATAGCATTTGCGCATGCACACTGGCCCACCGCAGCATCTGCGGGACCATGAACCGGCCCAAGCCACAAAAACTTTGCTGACCCCTGCTTTACTCAAATGAACTCAAAGCGCTTAGTTTTCACAACTCTGCAACCCTGCTCATATACAGTACATAGATTCATGCATCCTTTTGTTACTCAGGTTGCTGCATTACAGATAAATTGAGTACTTGAGTGTCTGGATAGCTGTTTAATCACATAGAATCATTTACTTAACACTTTTAGTTGTATATGGTTTTCTAAATGTTTAATTTCAATCTTATTCTGAGAAAGAGATCAGAAAGTTATATAGTCAGTTGAGTTTTGTATCTTGCTCCCAATTTTCATTATCTCCTTTATTTTTAATATGGAGTCTCTTTTAGCATATTAATTGCCACTCTAATCTTTATTTTCTGCACTCATATTGGTAAAATCATAGATTCATAGAACTGTAGACTTGGAAGGGACCACGAGGGCCATCTAGTGCACTTCCTTGCAATGCCCACCGTAGAGCTTAAGAGTCTCCAGCTCTACCAACTGAGCTATCCCAGCTGTCATAATTGTGTTGATGGTTTTTGTCATATATTTTGACAACATTTCTAAGATTGTTTTCTGAGCTTTAATTGTGACCTCTGTTTTCAAATCTTTTCCAGAAATTTCAAGTTTTGATCATATAATAGCTACCTCAGATAATTTATCACATCCCACTGCAAATAGGCCAAAGATGCCTGGCAGGAGGCTTCCCACTCGCTTCAATGGCAGTAATTCTGTGAGTACAGGGAACTGTGTATCTTCTGTCTGTCTTCTGTGTATTGGGGGGGGGGGTATACCGTAAATTTATGGGATGTGGGTGGCGCTGTGGGTTAAACCACAGAGCCTAGGGCTTGCCTATCAGAAGGTCGGTGGTTCTAATCCCCGCGACGGGGTGAGCTCCCGTTGCTCGGTCCCTGCTCCTGCCAACCTAGCAGTTCGAAAGCACGTCAAAGTGCAAGTAGATAAATAGGTACCGCTCCAGTGGGAAGGTAAACGGCGTTTCCGTGCGCTGCTCTGGTTCGCCAGAAGCAGCTTAGTCATGCTGGCCACATGACCTGGAAGCTGTACACCGGCTCCCTCGGCCAATAATGCGAGATGAGCGCCGCAACCCCAGAGTCGTTTGCGACTGGACCTAACAGTCAGGGATCCCTTTACCTTTTTACCATAAATTTAATAAATAATAGCTAATAATAATACATAGAAATGTCAGGTTTCACAATTCTTTCACTTACAAGTTTAATGTATGTATGTATGAATGAATGAACTAGATGCATGTTATAAATAGGAGTAATAAATGGAAATGTGTGCTTTTACCTTTTAAAATAGGTGGGTTTGCTTCACACAGAATGCAGATTTTTCCCTTTTCTTTTTTCTTCTAGACTACTCAGAATTTAAGCATAGAGAAATGTGGGAAGGAGCATAAAGAGGAGGAAGAAAGTGCCAAAGTAAAACCACCCGAAGTTAAAAAGGTACAAAATTGAGATGGCTTAAGTTAGTTGTAATAAGAAATCTAATAATAGCAGTTCATAATTTTGTTGTATCCATTCATATAATATGACTCTATACAGATAAGGGGTATAAATTTGTTTTGAGTGGTAAGTAAAATATCCTCAGAGTATTACAACTAACTTTGTTACCAACATACAATTTTAAAACTTGCTTAGAAGATTGCTTGGGAAAGGTAATGAGGATCATTTCATTACTTTTGTGGAGATGCTCTTTGTCAGATGGACAGAGTTTTAAGAAACACTGAAATAAGCCTGGCTTTCCACTGTGTGGAAAATACAAGAAACAGCTTTTTTAGCCACTGTCGAGTGGCTGGAGTGAACCTGTGGCTCTCCAAATGTTGCTCCACTTCCACCCCCCTTGGCTATTGTGCAGGCTGTCAGGGGCTGGTGGGAGGGAGTCCCTCAGCTTCTAAGGGCCACAGGTGAGCCTCCCCTGCCACCGGTGGCTGTCTTCCCAGGGGTCACTGGAAGTATTTCAAGCTTCACTTCTTTACGGGGGGGGGGGGTCAGCAGCAATTTAGCAGACTTTGCTTGTCCTTCGATATACAATTTTGACAGCTTGCATTATTTGCATAGTGTACATTTACTTATTAGATGACTTCCTTCTTATTTCAGCCATCTCTATTTAGTCCACCACCTCTGTCTTCATCACCAAGACCAAATTCTTTTGTACTCAGCGCTATTACTGGGGAAATGAAACTTAAACAGGAAACAGATGAAAGAGAGAAGCCTTCTCTGGAAGACCTCAGGTCACAGGTTTTTGACCTGCTGGCTGTCGTAGAAACACTAAAGAAAGAACATGGGCAAGTGCTAATTTCACTGGATTTGTAGATGAAAGATAGAGCACATTTATGTCATGGATTTTAGCATAACCTCCTGTATTAAAATTATATGATATTTTAAGGGCAGGGTGGGGAGTAGGTTGTAAAAACCTCTTGGGATCAAGTGGAGATCAGCAGGGGCAGTAAGGTTGTTTAATTTTTTTAAAAAAGAACCTATCTTGCATTTTTTTTTAAATGGACAAATTGGGATGTGTGTGTGGATTTGACCACCCAAGATTTAAGCATTAGCATGGTAGGCTTCAGCTTTTATCTAACCAGCATTTTATTCATTTATTTGTTCATTCCATTTAAATACATCCTAATGTTCCACCTGTACTCCCTTATGGAATGCAAGGGAGCAGGCCTATTCTAAGGTTCTCCATCGAGACACCGAGCGGACCCAGGTGTCCTTAGCTTCAAGGTGAAGGTCTCATGTGTCCCTGAGACGATGAAACCAAACTACAGTGGAATCACATCACACATGCATTGAACTTGTTCAAATTCAGTCTTACTTCCTTGGCTCAAGCTGATCTCTGGGCAGAAGAAAAAGCCTGGAATGGAATGCCTAGGTCTCCCTCCAGCTCCCTTTTTGTCTTGCCGCTTCCCACTGTTTCAGCCGAGGAAGCCAGGTGCCACTCTGCACCCTCCCCTCTGGGGTGTCACAGTGAGGACGACAGAGTCTGGAGTAGGAACCTGGCTCTCTCGGCTGGGACAGCCAGTGGTGAAGCAGCGGTGGGGTGATTGGCTCCTGCGGTGGCCTTCCAAGCAACAGTTGCAGCAGAGGAGTGGCAGGAAGACCAAAGGTGCAGCTCCATTCCAGACCCGTTCCAGCCTTGTTCTTCTGCCTGCATTTCTCAGGGTTTGCTTCCCTTCTGCCTCAAGGGAGCCGGGTTGCCTCTCTGCACTCTCTCCTCCTTGCCTCAACAACCCAGGGAGCAGGGAAAGCAGTTGTGGAGAACTGAGGGAAGGCAGTGGAGAAACAAGTAGGACATTCACACAGCCAGCAGCCAAGTAGTTTGGCATTAAGCATTTTTGCACTGCCTCTGGAACAAAACTCCTGCATGTGATGTGATTCTACCGTACTCTAGCTTGCTCCATACCTCTCAACCCTTCCTTCGAACCATCAGTCATAGGTTGTTTTCCTTGTTTGTTGTTTCATTGGTTGGTGGTGGCAGTTCTTTCTTTGTTTTTCTGAGGGTGGGTCTGAGCCAAGACAGAGGAAAGCAGGAAGGGGCAGCCTTGAAAAGAAGACAAGCCGTTCTCCAGTGTGCCAGCTCCTGTATTCCCACACTTTGGCTGCAATCCCTTACCCTCTTACCTGGGAGAAAGCCCCCTTGAACTCATCAGGACTTACTTCTGAGTAAACACTCACAAACTGTCATGGGTGCTGCTTGTATGAGAAACCCTGTAGGGTAATATTTTAAAGACATTTCCTCTAGTGGTGAAAAAAGGGGAGAGCAGTCGAAATGGTGCAAGGCCCAGTTGTAAAAATGAAATGAGTGTCAACAATGCTCTTTAGTTGCAAATTAACATAGTTTAGTGGTCAGATTTTGCACGATGGTTTAGGAACTATATAAAGCAGTATGAATGAGATGGATTTGAACCAGCCAATGTTCTTGCTGATTTGGATCCACACGGTTAATTCTGGAGGCAAAACACTTGGGCAACTTTCCTCTGCGGCCGTTCTTTCTGCTTTGAGTCTGGGCATAGTTTATATATTATCATGTTTCTTCAACCACAAAAAGAAGTAAAATTTCACATGGCAAAAATTTAACTAGGTTTGCCTTTAACTTTTAAAGGAAGGAACTGGAAAAACTGAAAAGGGAGTTGGAGAAAGAGAAGCAGATGCGAAGTAACCTAGAGGTAATGTGTTTGAATAAGTAATTTGGAGCAGTAGGAGGCTTTGTTTTTCATAATTCCATTATTTTTGGAAGTTGAATGAGGGGCTATTGTTTAATAAAGCAGCCACTATTGGGGTGGGAGGGGGTGGACCGTGGCAAGGCCATTTGATGCTCTCCCCCTGCGCTCGCAGAGCCAGGCTTTGGGAAGGAGATGTGGGGCTCTGGCTGGGTCCTAGAGCCATTTACCTCCCTCCCAAAGAAGGTAAATATGTGCTCAGCTTGAGGAGGGAGGCAAGAGGACTCCAGGACCCTCTCAGAGTCCTCACACCTCCTTCCCAAAGCCAGACAAGCACTTACTGGACCTGGAGCAGGTACCCTCCTCGGCTGCATGCCCAGTGTGACCGCATGGCTCGCTCTGTCCTAAATTCCCCTCTGCCACTATAAAATGCTTCACACATTGACTTGATTATTTTGCTGACGGGGGGGGGGGGGGAGAGAATTCCCTCAAATACAAAGTAGAGACACTAGAGTGGATAGGAAACTTGGGGGAACAATATTGGAGCATTGTTTTTCCTGAGATATCTCCCAGTCCTTAGGTTGGAATCCAGGTGTTGCCATTTCCACAAGTGTTGTGTTGAGAGCAGGAAGGGGGACATTCAAAATGGCTAAAACATTTTCAAGAAAACTGGGTATACTGTATATACCTCATTTAAGATTGTATAGCAGCTGTTCATGACTAAATTAATCATAATTTTATGCTGTATCACTTTGATGTAGGTTTGTATTAAGGAACAGATGAGGCTCATCTAGTACCTCCTGCAAGGCTTGCCTAAAGTGGGGGCTTGAACCCACGACCCCGAGATTGAGTCTCATGCTCTACCAACAATGCTAGGTGCCAAAATATTGAGGGGATGAGCCCATGCTTCTGCAATGTTTCTTTATGAATCACACCTTAAGCTTAAGTGGCCTCGGTTGCAATTAGTCTAGAAGCAGATAATGAATAACATGAAATTATTATCATTTGTGCTAGTGAAAAGCTTTAGAATTATTATTATTTAAATCACAGTTTCAGTACACATTTGTGTACCATTCAATGCATTCAGTTGTGAGCAAATATGTTTATCTGCTGAAGTGTTTTATGGTACAGAACCTAACTCAGGTTAGTGATTACACAGATGCACATTAATTACACAAAGATGTTTCAATGGCTGGATGGCTCAATGAATACAATTAAAATTCTTAAGCTTTTCACTAGCCCCACAATAGAAGATACAGAACTTGTGGGCCTCCAGATGTTGTTGGCCTGCAACTGCCATCCTCCCTGACCATTGGACAGGCTGCCTGGGGCAGATGGGTCTCTGACCACATCGGGGGGGGCACAAGCTCCCCCATCCCGGCTCTGGTGATCAGCTGTCCAACCAAGCATGATGTAGCACATGTTTAAGCATTACTGGAAAATATAGGCAGTTTCTGTATTAAAGTTTTAATGTGTCTCATCCACAGGTGGAAATAGAGAAGCTCAAGAAAGCTGTCATAACGACATGAAAGAGCCATAGACCTTGCCAGGATTTCAGAGTCAAAATACAAATGAAGCTAACTTGACTTTTCTTTTTTTACTTCAAACCAATGAATGGGCAGCATTCCATTAAAAAAAAGAAAAAGAATAAGTGAATATAATCTTCTATTTAGTGAGCTAAGAGAAGAAAACGAACCGCTTTTTTGTTTCTTACCAATATAGGAGGGGCCTTATTTCTTACTGTGCTGGAATCGCAGACCTTTACTTCTTTGGTTTGCTTGAAAATACTACTGAATCTGTATAAAAAGAGGGGTTCTTACTAGATTTTTATTGAGCATCTATAGTCTAATTTTTAAGAGATCTGTACTATATATATAAGGCAGTATATCTTTGCAAAGAAACTCTGTAAAGGAGCCTATAGGGAGGCACCTGGTCTACCCTTGTACTCATTATAGCCACTACTTTCCCCACAATGCTAAAGGGAATATGATGTTTGTATTTTTTTAATTACTTTTTTTGGCATTTCTACCCAGGGTTACACTGTTGTGCCTGTCTGCAGTGAGAGTATTAATAATATGCTATTTTATAGTTCAGGATGATGCTGGGAGTTTGTTCTTGCTATGGAGCAGGAAAGTCACAACTGCTTAACAGTACAGTACAACGTATTAAGATTCTTTGACTGAGAAGAATATTCTGTCACTTGCACTATAGGAGTCATGAAAGGGACTTAGGGTTGGACCACACACAAACCCCCACACCCAGGTCAATGCTTAATTTCCACAAGGAATGTGGGCATAAGGTTGAAATGGTCTTGTAATTCACCCTGTTGTGCCTAAATATTGCAGCACATGGCATGCTAAGCAATTCTTCGCTTTCATAAATTTTATTCTAACACTACAGTATCTTACAGCTTCATAAAGATTTTTAGCACTAATCGTAATAGCATTATTAAAATCTTCATGTGACAGTGAAGTGTTTAGAGCTATGACATGCAGTCTTGACGGGGCTGCTGCTGCTACCTACACTAAGACACAAGAGGATTTAGAGACTGGATTCTTGTGTACATGACAGTAGTACAATGTGCTCCTGAAATGAAAGGAGTTGATTTTGTTTGGAAGAACAGACTTCTTTTTGGAGTAATTTTGCCCCTCTCCATTTCTTCCTACAAAGGAGAAAAACTAAAAATGCTCCACGTTGCATTCAAGCCAAGGCTAAAAATACAAAACCCATTCTGTCTCTTGTTTCTCCTTCATTTCTTTCCTAAAACAGTATAAAAAGGCAATATTTCCAGAGTAGTCTTTAGTTAACCAAATTAAAATAATGTGAAATCTTAACTTTTCCCGTGTCAGTAGTTTTCATGTTCATCTGCTCTCCTTTAATTAAACAAAACTTGGATGGCATAAGTATTTTGTCATAGTTGTATAAGAATACCAACAATTATTAATTGTTAGCAAGTGCAGAAATCTGAATTTCTACTTGCAGGTATATAATTTGTGAATTAGTGGATTAAAATGTAGGAACGGAAACGGGTGTATAAAAACAAGATGCCTGTTTGATTACCATATTGGTGCTTAACTAATGACAAACATCTAATGAATCAGCTGTTAATGATTTTTTTGTTGTTGCCAATTTTCACACTTGTTAACTTACTAGTCAAACCATCTGTCTAGTGCAGCCTTTCTTAACCTTGATTTCCCAATATTGTCAGACTCACACTTTCCCTGACTGCTGCTGGCTATGGATGATGGCAGTTGTAGTCCAACAACATCTGGGGACCCATGGTTAAGAAAGGCAGATCTAGTAAATCTAATCTGATACTATTTAATAATTTTTGTTGGTCAACAAATTTTGTCTTGTCTTACTAGCCAGACCCGTGACTTGTGTTGGCGTTGGTTCCTCCTTCCACTGAGTCTCATGGCATATGCAGAGGACATGGGGAGGAGGGTATCTGCCCCTGAGTTGGACTTTCTACAGAAGGTTCAAGTGGCAGCTTCCTGCTGTTGCCTCCTGCAGAAGCTCAAGGTAAAGCGCAGGAGGCAGGTGACTGCCATCCTACCAGTTGTGCTTTTGCTGCAGCCTTTAAAAGCCCAAAGGGGGAGCAAGAAGCCATCTCTTCCACCGCCCTGGTTCATGTAAAAAAGAAGGGGCCATTTCTTTCCTTTCCGTTGGGATTTTGACAGGAGTACTTTGCTGCTGGAGCTTTCTACAAAAGCACAGTTTGCAGGATTGAAACTGCCACTCCTTTCTTCTCTATTCTCCATGAAGGAAAAGGGAGGTGATTTTGTTTGCACTGCAAGTTGGGCTTTTTTAGAAACACCAGCCCCACTCTCCTGCTGTCTCCTGTAAAACAGCAGCTGCTTTCCTTTGCCATAAAAAAGGCTTTTCAAGATTTTTTAGGAGTAGTATTTCTTTACTGCCTCTGCAAAAAAAAAAAAAAATACCCTCCGTGGAGAAGAAAAGAGGCACAGTTTCTCTCCATTCCTGTTGGGTTTTTGCAGAAAACTACCATGAGGTGCTAAAAGGTTTTTTAAAAAAGAAAAGGGGGGGAAAGAAACAACAGAAGCCCAATTTGTAGGAGGCAAAACACCTTATCCTTATGTTCTTTCTTGGAGAAGTATTTCCCCACAAACAGAACTTTTGGTGGAAGCACAGATGCCTGCCGGACTTGGGGTGAGGGCCGGCCAGTTGGTCTGGGCCTCAGGGTGCACTCTTAAGTCCCACTGGCAGAGGCAAAGGAGGACCCTCGGGTAAAGATAATTGACATTGTAAAGAAAGTCAAGGGCACAAAATATTAATATTTTAAAGAAGATTCAGAAGAGATTAATGCAGATAAAACTAGATAAGTGCAGAAATGGGGCCTACGTTTGTCCTGTCTGGTTTAGGTCTCTAACCCGTTTTGCGTGGGCCTGGGCGAGGGACCCTTGCCTCTAGTCCTTACAACCTGGTGGTAGTTCAGCTGCATCACAAATACTAGTCCAGTGTTTCCCAACCAGTGTGCCTCCAGATGTTTTGGGACTACAATTCCCATCATCCCTGACCACTGGTATTGCTAGCGAGGGATGATGGGAGTTGTAGTCCCAAAACATCTGGAGGCACACTGGTTGGGAAACACTGTACTAGTCTGTGCTCTCTCAGATAAATGGGCGACGATACAGCTCCTCTTTGATCCCAGCTTGTTCAAGTTTTATTCTTGTGCAGAACAAGAAGTGAGTCTACTGGAAAAAAGTTCTTTTATGCGGTCTTCACTGTGATTCAGAGTGTAAGGCAAAATGGTATCAATTATCAGTTGTTGTATGACAGTTTTGTCTGCCTTGAAGCTCATAGCAGATGAATAGGACCTGACAATCAATGAAATCGGACGTGTTAATTATTAAATGGCCTTTTTTGCTGCAGCAATAAATGATGAAGTGCAATGACTTGATTTAATAATAATAATAAAAATCTTCTAAAAGATGCTGCTATGAGTATTTTTAGCAATAGAGGTCTCACTGATATGTCTTAAATTAATATTGTATAATGGGAAATGGGGGACGTATGCAGACATTCCAAAGAATGCAAGTTATTTTAAGCAGTTATGCTTCACTGACTTGTTTACAGGTGCTGTAAAATTATGCATGCTCTTGAAACTCCACAATAAAATTATATGCTGTTAATATGTTAAGTGATCCCCCCCATAAACATTCAGACCCCTTAGATGTAATTCAGCTAGATATAACATAGAACAAAGTATTTCCATGCTTTAAGGAGTCCACACTGCAATATGGAAATAATTCAACCATATTGCTACCGCTGATATTCATTTATTTGTATTGAGGTGATGGCTATTATGGTTCTCCTTTTTAACTGCTGCCATATTCTCATTTGGAAGCTATAGAAAGTTGAGTGCAACTTTTGGGGGGGGCGGGGTGTGTGTTTCAGAATCCCTAGTGAGCGTTCTTTTCATTTCGCTTATTTCCAGCCCTCCATACAGTTTGATTTCAGAAGGTGCAAGACAATCCAGTGTCGTGTGGGATTCTTGTTTGTGGGTTTCTTTAAAAATCCAAATTTATACACCTAGCTGCAAAACTGGAAATCTTTCCACATAGACATGTCAATAGGGAGGTGCTATATATTTATGCCCCTTCATTTTTGTATACAAGGAATATAGATGCATGTTTTCATAATCTAAATGTAACAAAAATTCTGCATGACAAGATTTTAAGTGGAGTGAAAGTTCTCTTTTAAGGGGATTGTTGATCAGTACCCTTGGTAATAGCTTGGGGGAAAACAGCTCTACTGAGGACTGTTAGAAAATATACTTTACTGTATATTCTTAAAACCAAATGGCATTAGCCTATTAAAATGTTTAATCTGTTCTTTAGATACATTTAACCTCTCATGTCTTCCTTTCTGCGGTTCAAGCATACAAAACAATACCAGCACTGTACACTTTGAAAGAATGGGCATCTGGGGATGTTGCCCCGTCTTTCCACTGGCACTGCCTTCGCACACCCCATGGCAGCTCTGGAGAGAAGAGCAGCCGCTGGGGACATGGATATGTGGGGCAAGGGATGTGCGCTGCTTAGGACAAGGTGCCTGCAGGTGAGAAGGAAGCGGCTGGGGCTATTTCACACCTTGGCTGAAACTGGTGAGGCCTTTGCCCTTCCTTCAGGGTGCCAAGAGACATCATTGTCCCATTTGTCGTGTAATATAAATGGGAAGTCTTCCAGTAGTGGAGCTGGGCCTAGGCCTGCTCTCCAAGCTTTTCTGGATTGTAAAGCTTTCTTGTTAAAGTGATATACATAGTTATTTGTCATCCTTTTTACTGTGTTTAAAATTACTTGTTTTAGTTATTATTGCCTCTATGGATAACTGCAGGATCACAAATGGAGCTGATTGGTTAACGCCCCTTTAGATCATAGTGAACTGGAGCACACAGATACCTGCCAGTGAGCAAGGTGAAGTCTCCCCCCCCCCCCAAAAAAAATCATTTGCCTCTTTCTCCTCTTTTTACTTTCTCCTCTTCGTTATCTTACAAGGCATGATGTGGGGCTCATCTGCATGCTCCAGTTGTTCTGCTATGGTATTTTGACTTCCCCCGACCACAGTATAGGGGGAAATCCTGTGCGCTGAATTTATTCTCCACTGATAGTTTTGCACAAAAGTTGTCAAAGCACTATTTTCCTTTAAAGCTGCTTTGAGCATAAAACACTAAGATTGCCTTTTCTCCTTTGGATTACATTTTAAATAAATGCCAATTACCTTAGTTTTGTGATTGGTGGGTAACTTGCCATGTGAATGCTAAAGCTCCGTCAACGTATTCTGAGATTATGTGTGAGAGGGACTTCACTAAAAGAAATTGCCAATGGGGTGATGCTGCCATCTGGGGGTGCTGTGGGCAGGGCTGGCCAAAGCATTTTGGCACCTGAGGCAGACTCCAAAATGGTGTCCCCACTCCCTGCCAGGGAAGAAGAGGGAAGATCTACCTCCGGAACAAGGCAGGAAGAAAGATCAACATCTGGATCTGCTGCCCCTGTGAATCCTGATGCCTGTCAGGCTTCGGGGCGGCTTCCTTCTCACTTTGACCGTAGATAAGCAATGCAAGATAAAGCAGTCTCTTGCCAGCAACAGAAATGTTTAATGAATGCAGCAAAATAACAAACTACCATTCTCGCAGTGCAGGTGCTCCCAATTAAGTTCCTCCCACTTCCGTCTTTCCATCTCTTATTTACCCGATCTCTCAACCAATTAGCCTTCTGCGAAGTTACCTTATCCAGTCTCCTAGCCCTGGGACTAAGTATGGGAGATTTGGTTAACTCCCCCGTTCTGCCTCAATTCTGCCCAGCTCCCGTCCTCCGAAATGTGTCCCTCAGCAAACCATCGTTCCCGGTCAGTCCTACTCTCCTGCT
This sequence comes from Darevskia mixta, assembly GCA_034641385.1. Lineage (NCBI taxonomy): Eukaryota > Metazoa > Chordata > Lepidosauria > Squamata > Lacertidae > Darevskia > Darevskia mixta. The sequence continues at coordinate 3,788,391 of JAWWNH010000130.1, forward strand.
CCTGTAGAACCCCAGGATCCTGGTTCTGTGCAGGGGGAGGGGGCTCCCACCACTCCTCACCAGAGGAGTACTTCCCAGCCTGATCCCTGACACCGCCTGAGGACAGTTTGTATCTTCAGACCTATTCTGTCACTATTTATATGAGCGCATACCGGTAGGTTCTTAATTAAACCCCTAACGCTAAATAAATCAGTCAGATGCTCGTTCTTGGAAGTAACACTTTTAATGTAAAACTCCCCTCCGGCTCTCTTCACAATCTGAATTTGGTTATGAGTTTCCCTCCGGGGTGGAAAGGATAAAGGTTGTGTTGCCTGGTTATCTCTTTCATTTATCAGAATGTTACCATAATTTAAGTTGGCCCCAATGCTCCTAGAGCATCAATATATCTGGCTGAATGTAAAAGTACACCATGTAAGCAAAAGCCTGATTGTCTTAACTTTGCAGAGTGTTGATAATTGGAAGTTTTTGCTCTGATTAGTGGCCTGCCATTTTCTCAGCAGTTACAAAATGCTGTCCTTAAGGCATACAAGTGGCTATAGAAGAGGGGGGGCATTGGAGTGGCATTCCTAAATGTGAGCGCAGAAACCCCACAATAAAGCGTGTTTTGGAGTTTTTTGCTGTAACCTTGGGTTGTGGTTGCTTATAAGAATAGTAGCCGACAGGCAGGGGACTAAGCCAGGAGAGGCTAGTTGGCACCATCCTGGTCCCCATTCTCCCAGCCAGGAAGAGTATTATGTCTTTGGCCCGCATCAGTTTGTTTGCCCATGGAGATACCAGCCTGGAGGTAGGAGAGTGTTTGTTGCAGTTGCAGTGTGGGGCTGTGTTTGGTGGCTGGCTGAATGGATATCGCTGGGGTGGGAGGTCTGGGGCCTGACTTTGCCACCAGCAGGGGGGTCAGCTGTGGCAGGATCACCACCTGTGGTGGTCACAGGGAAGGGCACCCCCCACTGTCAGCCGTGGAATTGTAGGCCAGGCATAATGGGAGCCGGTCCTGTGACACCCTCGGGAGAGAGACTGGCAGAGGGGAAGCTTGGCTTGGTGCTACCGGATCTTAAATTATATCACAAAGCAGCCTGCCTGGTGTGGCTCAAAGATTGGATTACTCTTAAAAATGTAAACATACTCGACATTGAAGGCTGGCACAACAGATTCGGATGGCACGACTATCTAGGATATGATAAAGTTAAAAACCACAGAGAATTCCTTAACCATATAATTAGAAAATCATTATTCACCGTGTTGGAATGAAACAGAAAACTATTGGAACCTAAAACACCATGGTGGCTGTCCCCAGCTGAGGCAATAGCAGTAAAAAAGAAAAATATGGAAGATAACTGGCCAACATACAAGGAACTACTAGAGGAAGAAACAATCAACTGAAACTTAAGAAATATGAGGAACTCAAAGAGACAGGTATGACTTGGTTACAACATTACCATTAAATGAAAAATTTAAAATAGACAAAAAAATGAAGGACCAAAATATCAGATTTTGATAAAGAATTATTACAAAACAATAGAAATATATTATCAAAAATATATAGAGTACTACTGGACTGGAACTTGAAAGATGAAGAAGTTAAAGATGTGATGTTGAAGTGGGCACAGGATTCTGGATACCCAATTGAAATACAAAAATGGGAGGAATTGTGGAAAGCAATTTAAAATTTACAGTGTGCTATCTAATTAAAGAAAATTTCATGAAAATGACCTACAGATGGTACCTAACCCCATCAAAATTAGCCAAAATACAAAAGGTGTGTATATTTGTAAAGGTATATATGTGTAGTATATGTGTAGTATATGTATATGTACATATGTATGTCTTTTTTAACAAATAAAATAAAATAGCCAAAATAAACAGCAACAACAAATGTTGGAGATGTAAACATGATTTATGAAGAGTTTTAAAAAATGCTAAAACATACGTTTTTAAAAAAGCATTTTTATTGGGCATTTTCACAATAAACATTCCAAACAAAAGTAAAAGAGTGTTCCTCTACGCAGTTACAGCAGCAAGAGTCTTAATAGCAAAATATTGGAAGAACGAACTAATGCCAACAAGGGAGGAATAGTAATTAAAAATATGCGAGTATTTAGAACTCACTAAAATGACAGAGTTGATAAGAAATCGATAGATAAGGTTAAGAAAGAATGGGAATGTTTTAAGAATTACTTGAATAAATATGGTTCCAACAATGACACTTGGCTGTGTTTAGATTAATTTCGCAGATAGAGGTATCCCAAGATGGAGACAAATAATTAAATACAGATCAAAGATAGAAATGGCTGAATTGAAACCGCAAAGTGTGGATGGAAGTCAACAAACCAACAAATTAGAAAAGGGACTCAATCCAGTATGAGGGACTTTATGAGCAGAATACCCCGGTACTGGTTTGAATTAATTAAATACTGTACTGCTTTTTGTTTAATAGGTAGTTTTGGTTTTGTTAATTTTTCGGCTTTGTCATGCAATTTTCTCTTTTTCCTTTTTCCTCTCTCTTTTTACTTCTTTTATATAATACATATTTATTTTGGATTATTGACAATTCAATTACCGGTATGTATACTGTAATAACTATCTAGGAATATCTAATGTATATTAGTTTGTTTTTTGCTTTTTTGTATGTTATGTTTGTAGTGTTTGTTTAATAACATTTAATCAAAACAAAGCAAAACAAAACACAGATTTGAACAGTTCCCCAGAATATTGTTCCCAAGGGTCCTCGGACCATTGAGAAGGCTGCTGGAGGGGGGGGAGTGGAGAAGTTCCTTCCAAGGATTTCCTTTGCTTAACTTGGCTAAGTCACCAAGTAAACATAAAGAAGGGAACACCAACTCTACAGATGCATCATTGTGCTGATTAAAAGTTTGAGCTGCCTGTGACCTTGATAAACGAGTTTCGGTCTACACAAAGTCAACCCTCTCCTTGCATTTGCACTGCGCCATTTTTCTCCAGACAGCCACTGAAGGTGCAAATGTAATGCAAACTGTCATTTCACTGTAATGCAGTTTTTCTTCTCATGACAGTTTGCATTGACCCTGTGGGAATTTGAAAATTGACTGCAGAGGCCTTTGTGTGAAGCACTCCCTAGTTTGTTCAACCAGGCAAGGCAGCACACAGAAGTTATTTGTTTCTTAATGGATGCCTTCTGTTAAGAAAATTGACCAACAGATGAATAGCAAATTAATTCTATCTGATTTTTTAAAATCTGTAGCAAAACTGATATACTGTATACTTCTGTAAGTCTTTCAATTTAAAGATGAGAAATGCCATGTATTGCAGGTAGTGTGAAAGAGGCGGAGTGGACTCTGAATCTAAGTTAAGCTGTTTTTATTTAATATATAACCTCTATTCAAGGATTCTGAAGAATGTGAGAGCTTAAACTAGGAAGGAGGAGTGGGAATGTGCTCCCTCCCATGTGCGCCTCTTAGCCCCCCCCACCCTTGTCAAGGGGGCGTTCTCTTCAAGCTCCTTTCAGACCTTCCATGAAGGTCCAGGGTAGAGCAGACATGACGGGGGGCATTGGGCGCAGGGCTGGCACGCAGGTGCCCACTCTTCCGTTTACGTCAGTTTCTCCCATTTAGTTTCTCCTATTGCTAGTTTGGGGTCTGGCAAAATTTTGTACCTTGGAGTGGGGTGGGAGGTGTTTCAGCATCATCTTAAGGTTCAGTTCTGTTGACAAGTTTATAAAGTTGAGTGCGGAATGTTATCACAAATCTTGTGGGGATTTTAGGCTTTAAGAAACCTGTGAAAGAATCTCAGAAACTGACAATGCTTCACACAGAAGTGTTGGGTAGGTTATTCCCCAGGCGACTCTTCTTTTTCTCACTATTCAAGTGAACCATTGGCAGCATTTATAATGCATTTAGAAGTTCTGTAGAAATTCTAGCATCGTGGCCCAAATGCTGAAATGTGTGGCATGCATTGTGTAGCTGTGGTGCCCAATTGGAATTAACCCTTTTCTACCACACCACAGCTCCAGTGAATAACTCACCACCATTCAAAGCTTCCATCCTGTGCCAAAGAGAAGCTGGAGATGGAGTGTTGAAAATGTCTCATGCAACTTACTGGTTACTATTCCCCCCCCCCAGCATAATTTGAGCCAGTTTAGCTTAGTACTTCTCTGCAAAAAAACAAAACAAACAAACAAAAAACCCCAAGGTATTTGCCATAGAGCAAGCCAGCAGTAAATCACACTGTTTAGTAGCAAAATTATGATCTTCACAGACTTGGCTGAGTGTCAGGCCTAATGAGCACAGCAGCTCATCCCCAGCAGGTCTGACCCCATGAATCAGTTGCTGAGACTGAAAGTCCCCATCTCCCCACAACTGTCGTAAGTCCCCTCCTCTGCAGGGCCTTTTCCAAGCAATCAGAAACTATGTCTGTGTGCAGCCTACCTCTCCTCCACCCATTTCAGCCCTCTTCTAGTTCTGGGAGACAAGAGGGGAGGGGAGCTGGTTGCAGCAGGAGGGGGAGGTACTTGTGACTCTTCACCAGACTCATCTCTGCCTCTTGGTCTCCCCCCCCCCCGCCCCCAACGAGCTTCAGCTTCTGATTCTGGACTTCTCTGCGACTCTTCCCCTCTGCAGGGAGGTGGGACCATTTCGGACGGTCGCCTCTGCCACTTAATGGATCCAAATGGTTTCCAGAGAGTGGTAGGGGATATTTTATCCCATGTTGATGGCCTTTCAGCTGATTCTCTGGTGGCCCACTGGAATGCGGTTAACCAGGACTATCGATTGTCTGGCTCCGAAGCGCCCTCTCCGATTGCATGGATCCCGGACAGCCCCATGGTTTCCCTCAGAGCTGAGGGTGATGAAACAACCGCTGAGACGGCTAGAGCGCCGATGGCGGAAAACTCATTCTGAATCTGACCAGACACTGGTTAGAGCTCAACATTGAGCCTACCAAGTGGCGATAGCGATGGCGAAGAGGACCTTCTTCACCGCCTCTATTGCATCTGCAGAAAACAGCAACTGGAGACTCTTTCAGGTGGTTTGCAATCTAACGGAACCACCTTCGCCATTGGGGCCTGGTAAAGACCCCAAGATCTCCTGCAAAGATTTTGCAAAGATTTTTTCAGATAAAGTCGCTCAGATTCAGAAAGAGGTAGACTCCACCGTGGGAGCAGGGCCGGGGCAGGAGAGTGCCAGAGTCCTGTCTAGTCAAGTTGTGTGAGATCAATTTCAATCTGTTACCTCCGAGGATGTTGACAGGCTGCTTGGACGAGTGAAACCGATCACCTGTCTCCTTGATCCTTGCCCATCCTGGCTCATAAAAGCAATCCAGGAAGGGCTGGGTGATGGGCTTCGCTGGGTGGTGAATGCTTCCCTCTGTGAGGGAGCCTTCCCAGACCCACTGAAAGAGGTGGTTATTAAACCGCTTCTTAAAAAAAACGTATTTAGACATGGCCAATATGGCCAACTATCACCCAGTCTCAAATCTTCCATTCCTAGGCAAGGTGATTGAGCGGGTGGTTGCTGAACAACTCCAGGCATGCCTGGAGGATGCAGACCATTTGGATCCCTTCTAGTCGGGATTCAGGCCTCATCATGGGAATGAAACTGCCTTGGTCGTGCTCGTTGATGATCTCCGACGGGCTAGGGACAAAGGCGAAAGCTGTTTCCTAGTTATGCTGGATCTCTCAGCGGCCTTTGATACCATCGACCATAACATCCTTCTGGACCGTTTAGAGGGGTTGGGAGCTGGGGCCACTGTTATACAGTGGTTCCGCTCCTTCCTCCTGGGCCGTGTTCAGAAAGTGGTGTTGGGGGAAGAGTGTTCAGACCCCTGGGCTCTCACTTGCGGGGTGCCTCAGGGTTCTGTCCTCTCCCCCATGCTTTTTAACATCTATATGAAGCCGCTGGGAGAGATCATCAGGGGGTTTGTGCTGGGTGTTCATCAGTATGCAGGTGATACCCAGCTCTACCTTTCTTTTAAATCAGAACCCGTGAAGGCAGTGAAGGTCCTATGTGAGTGCCTGGAGGCAGTTGGAGGATGGGTGGCGGCTAATGGATTGAGGTTGAATCCTGACAAGACAGAAGTACTGTTTTTGTGGGACAGGAGGTGGGCAGGTGTGGAGGACTCCCTGGTCCTGAATGGGGTAACTGTGCCCCTGAAGGACCAGATGCGCTGCTTGGGAGTCATTTTGGACTCACAGCTGTCCATGGAGGGCACAGGTCAATTCTGTGTCCAGGGCAGCCGTCTACCAGCTCCATCTGGTACACAGGCTGAGATCCTCCCAGCCCGCAGACTGTTTCGCCAGAGTGGTGCATGCTCTGGTTATCTCCCGCTTGGACTACTGCAATGCGCTCTACGTGGGGCTACCTTTGAAGGTGACCCAGAAGCTACAACTAATCCAGAATGCGGCAGCTAGATTGGTGACTGGGAGTGGCCACCTAGACCACATAACACCGGTCCTGAAAGACCTACATTGGTCAATTGCAACGAAGAAATGTGACTATATTATAATTATGTTGGGTTAAGTTATGCTATGGACGCAGGTGGCGCTGTGGGTTAAACCAGAGAGCCTGGAGCTTGCCAATCAGAAGGTCGGCGGTTCGAATCCCCGCAACAGGGTGAGCTCCCGTTGCTCAGTCCCAGCTCCTGCCCACCTAGCAGTTCGAAAGCACATCAAAGTGCAAGTAGATAAATAAGTACCCCTCCAGGCGGGAAGGTAAACAGCGTTTCCTTGCGCTGCTCTGGTTTGCCAGAAGCAGCTTAGTCATGCTGGCCACATGACCCGGAAGCTGTACGCCGGCTCCCTCGGCCAGTAACATGAGATGAGCACCGCAACCCTAGAGTCAGACACGACTGGACCTAATGGTCAGGGGTCCCTTTACCTTTAAGTTATGTTATGTTATGTTATGTTTCTGTACGATTTGATTTTATTATTATGGAAGTTTAAATAAAGTTGTTTTATAAAAAGAAAAAGAAAAAAGAAAGACCTACATTGGCTCCCAGTACATTTCCGAGCACAATTCAAAGTGTTAGTGCTGATCTTTAAAGCCCTAAATGGCCTCGGCCCAGTATACCTGAAGGAGCGTCTCCACCCCCACCGTTCAGCCCGGACACTGAGGTCCAGCTCTGAGGGCCTTCTGGCGGTTCCCTCACTGCGAGAAGCGAAGTTACAGGGAATCAGGCAGAGGGCCTTCTCGGTAGTGGCGCCCGCCCTGTGGAACGCCCTCCCATCAGATGTCAAGGAAATAAACAACCATCGGACTTTTAGAAGACATCTGAAGGCAGCTTTTAATATATGGTGAATCATTGGATTTTAATATTCTGCTGGAAGCCACCCAGAGTGTCTGAGGAAACCAAGCCAGATGGGCGGGGTATAAATATTACTACTACTACTACTACTACTATTCTGATTATTATTATTCTGGACTTCTTGTGGCCAGAGTCTTCCAGCTGATGAAGACCTGTTAACTCCTCCTGACACCTCTTGTTCCCAGTCTTCCCCCTCTGACCACCACTCCTCCCCGGGCTCTGAGCCTCCTTCCCCTGGGGGTTCTCCTGCTGGTTCCCCCCACCATTCCTCTTCATCAAACCAGTCCATGACTGGCCATTTCAAAAAAGTACAGCTTTTGCAGTATTAACTTTATGTGATGCATTTATGCAGATGCTGAACAATATTTAACAGACATGTTTACTCAAATAAGCCCCTTTTCCTCTCTGTTCATTATTCACTGGAAAACAACTGGAATCTTGTGTATAGTGCTTATTTTGGCTAAGCATTATTTGGTTTCCTAATACAAGAGAACACTTGTGTGCAATTTTCGTCAATTCCTTCAGTAAGGATAAAGACACAGCACCACATGCCCTCTAGCCACACGAGGCGAAAGAAAAAGTCAGTGGCTGTGATCCAGAGCTCATCATATGCTGTGATCAGTTGCAGCACCGGTAGCCTGAGGAAGCGGGCAGGACAGTGGTTCCACATTGCAAAATATCTATGCCCTGGAATGCAGACAAGGAATCTGCATTCATAGATCTCCAGAAAGCAGATCTACATGGGAAAATTGCTTGTTTATCAGTCCTGGAACTCAGCCAGCAGAGGGAGGAGGATTTAGGGAAAACCAGAGTCACTTGGTTTTGCCTGTCATCGCCTCTACCGCCAACTACTGTTGAGCTCCTGGAATCCTGCCCTACCAGCCTTACTTGGGGCACTTGCCTGACAACAGCCTTTGTGACAGGTTAGTCTAATTGCAGGAACTTCTTCAGGGGATTTGAACCAGGATGAGTCGCATGAATGTCTAGTATTCCTTCTACCCTTGGGTCTTGTTCCTCAAGGCTGTGCCTTCAGTGCTCAGCTATGACTGGGACAGGCTTTTGGAGATGAAGACAAACACTTTGAAGCCTAGCAGACACAGAAGGAAAGGACAGGGCACTATCCAGAAAGCTCAGAGATAAAAGTCACCCACTAGTTTTTTCAGACAAAAGAAAAAAAATCTGTTTGCTGCTCATTGTGTGGGCATAGAAGACTAACTAACATCAGCGAACATCTCTCCATTGGTGGAATTTAAGCACAGTTGATCTAGTGTGCTATAACACAGGCACAGCCTTCCACTTCAACCCATGGTTTGATGAAAGGCCAACAATCATGTGCATAGAAGGCCCCTGGGAAGAAGAGGTTTTCAGTGTGCTCTTCCAGCCAGGTGACTCTTTCAAGCTGATGTCAAGAGCAACTGCTATCAGATATCAATCAACGACAACAGCTTCCTGAAATATGATCACCACCTCCCTGTCAACACAGTGCAGACTTTGCAGTTCACAGAGGATATTTACTCCATCAAATCCAATATTTAAGGAATTGCTGTATGTCTCTGTGCCATGGTCCTTCTGGACCATGAAAAACAACCAGAAAGAGCTGAGAATGTGACCCTCTCCTACATGCAAAATGACTGCAAATCTCCATACTTCTTTAATAACTTTGCTCTTCCGGTCTCCATTCTCCTTTCATGAAATAGAGAACAACAAAAGTGCATACCTTTTTACTCCGGATGAGTGCTGCATCTGACTTGCAAACCTAAAACTTCTGTAAAGTATCCAGCAAAGACCTTAAACTGGTTCATCATTGACCATCATGTTCCCAGAATAAACTGTGGGGAAATGTAGTTCTGAAAGGGGAAATAAGGCTAAATCTCACAAACCTTGCCGCACCCTCCTCTTCCTCCATTGTCTCCTTGTTGTTCAATAAAATAAATGCCATTCAAGATATAGTGTGAATGCAGTGTTCAGTCTTATCCAATATGCTCTGTTGAATTGCAGTTTTGACTGTATTAGTTAATTTTATGTGATGTTGTGGACTTTGTGTATTGTTATGTGTACTGCAGACTAGTATGGTGAAGAGTGTATTATAAATATACCAAATGAATGAAAATAAATACACTATGCTGGCTACCTATTACTAGCTTGTAAGTGCTGAACTATCAATTGTTACACAAAATAATTATCTGCTATTTTTCTAGCTCTTGTTTCCTGAGAGGCTGTATTATTAAAATGATATTTGCACCCAAAGTTGCTTCTTGCCTGTAGCTAATACCACACACAGCATCATTAATGTGTATATGTGGGTAATGTTTTATTATGTTTTTATATATGTTGGAAGCTGCCCAGAGTGGCTGGGGCAACCCAATCAGATGGGCAGGGTAGAAACAATAAGTTTATTATTATCACCATCATCTAAATCAATTAGCATATATTAAAGAATCAGAAGGTGACAGATGGGGCTTCTAACTCTGAGTTTTAAAGAAGTCTGTAGTTCTGCTGTCCATCTTCTCCCAAACATTGTCTTGCAATAATGGTCCGAACTTTGCCAGTGGACATTTTTCAAAAACATTTCATGCAAACTGCTTAACCATTCTGAATAATGCTATATATATATATGAGAAATAAATAAGTATTTCAGATATATGGAAGAGATGAATGCGCTCTCACCCTTTTGGCCCATTGAGTAATGCCTATTTGGTCTTCCCTCTATCTGTACAAGAGGAGATGCCTTTGTGCAGGGGTGGCTAAACTTTTTTTTACCCAGGGAGCTGCATCGCCCTGCTGCAATCTCTTGGTGTGGGGTGTCAAACGTGAGCAGTGGTTTGTGCCCCAAAAGTGGGCATGGCATCCCACAGACAGAAATACATGCTCACACCACATGCAGATGCATCCCACAAATGTTGGCGCACACAGCACCACCTGCGTCCAAAATTATTTTTATATAAAAATTATTTTTAATATAAAATATATATTTTTTATAGTTTTCTCCAAATCTCAAAGCCACACTTTTTATTGCCCCCTCCATACTCAAGTCCTTTCATTTGAACTTTGAGAGACTCCTGATTTTACTGTCAATTTCCCACTCCCAAAGCCAGTCAGCTCTCTGCACCATTCAGCCAGTCACCATGCAAGGCTCAAAAGACCTGAGCCATCTCTCTTCCAGGCAGGAACAAAAATGTGATAAATTTGTATTTTACTAGAGCTGCAGATTCCTTTGCCCTGTTTTGCAGGTTCCAACCTCTTGTTGTCACAACAGCAATCCAGCCATCGTGTACAAGGCCAGAAGGGTGGCGGCTGCTGCTGCTGCTGCGATGGAAGATGTCTTAGCTTGTTAAGCCAAGGAGGACACACATTTCTTTGGATGCTGCAAACCTGGCAACACTTGATTTGCCAAGGAGGTGCATGTAAAGTCCAGTGTTCGCAGGCCTGAATATCCTCCACCAATCCTGCCACCAAATTCAAGTGGGTGGGTGCAGAAATAAGTTTGGAGAGGGGCAGGATCAGCCTGCAGACCAGCAGGTCATCTCATAGCTGAGATAAGCACAATGGTCCAAGCACATGAAAAACTTGGGTAGATTTGTTCCCCACAAAAATGCTTTGGCTAGGCTAGAATAAATTGCAGGTGCTTAGCTTTGCAAATAAGTGAATGTTTTACTCAGTGTTTCCAGAATTAACAGCAAACAAGTCTCCATCTGTTAGCAGTAAAATGAAGATGAAAAAGGTTCCAAATGACCACGATTATCTAGTATTATCTGGCAAAGGCAGTTGGAAGTTTGGTGGGGTCCCAGACTTCACAATCCATACTACCTAAAGCATTTACAATCTTGGACAGTGGATTTTCAATGACAAAAATTAAACTACTTAGAGTACACAAGGACACGTCTGTCTTCATTCTCTTTTTCAATTCTGCCCCCTGAGTTTATCTTATCAGCAAAAGTAGGCCTTCTTCATCCTCTTTAACCATCAATAAACTAAAAATACCCTACATGATGAACATCATTAGCTCAGGCACTTGCATTAATTAACTACGTTTGCAGAGCTTCTGTTTCTTTTATGGACACCAGATAACAGGAAAAATTTGTACTGTAGACTGCATAGGGAAAAGAAATCACATCTCAGTAAATCATCAGTGTTGCTTGTCGCTGCTAAAGGGGGCATCTTCCGGGCTATGCAAAATCCTCACCTTTTCAATTTGGTCTATAGAAATCTATGTGTTGTTTTGGTTATGTCTCTAAACACGTAACCTCTGGCTTGAAAGGTGACAAGATCTGTGAAATGTTGGCTCCTGAAAATAAAATAGACAATTCATTCAAACATGATTTGCACAATCCTTCCAATAATTGTTGAATTTGACGTAGTAAAACTGCATCCATTTTTGCAAATGAACAGAAGCTAGCAGCAAAAGAGAATACCAATATTTGTATGTGGAATTTCCCTTGCTAGATGTGCACCCCACCCCCACCCCCGAGTCACAGGCGAAATCCAGGACTGAAGCAGGATCCCCAGCATCTCTCCCTGCCTCTTGTTCTCTCATTGGCTCCTCAGTGCTCTGACTGGGCAGGTCCCCAAGGGGATGGGCTGCTCCAGATGGAGGAAGAGCTCCAAGCATGTGTTAAAATGCCAGACTCTCAAGCCACAGCATGCGGGAAGCAGGGAAGGCGGGTGGGATGGAGCAGCGAGCCCATGGGGAGGCTATGAGGAAGCCCCTTCCTGTTCTTTGACTACCACTTGCCACATCTCCGCTGGAAAGAGCACAATTCGGCATAGACAGTAGTCAAGGAATTGCTTCTGATCTGGAAACCAAGAGCAGAGCTTGGAGGGATGTAAACTCAAGACTCAGGTATTTCCAAATTCTCTAACTTTTAAGAACATTTTTGCTCAAGGGTATAAATATCTGGGGGTTCTGCAAGTGTGTGTGTGAGAGAGAGAAATGTGAGGTCATTTTAAGAATAACTTTTGTTGTGTTGGGTAATGCTCTGCTCCACAAGAAAATACATATTTGAAGGAGGGGTTTTTGTACAGCTGCAATCTGTACAATACAGTGTGTCACATCTTCGGAGCCGCAAGTCTAAATAGAAAGCTTGCTGAGGAATCCTTGGCTTTTATTAATGCTCCTTTAGGCTTGCACAATGGAATCGGTGTTCCCCATTTACAACATTTGGACATCATCCCGTCAAATTTAGTTCCCATTGTTTTCAAGGAAATGTGATCTCAGTAAACGAGATTTAAGAAACTTTCACGGCACCTTTAAAGCAAGAGACTGAGATTAAAATTGATTGGCTTATTTCAAATAAAGATAATGTACTAATAGGGGGTTCAGATTGTTGCCGCTATCATGTCTAGAATCTTCTACTGGCCAATGTGCTATATTTATTTAAAGTACAAAAGATTTGGATTACAGCAGCATTAATCTGAAAATAACACCTGCACTTTTAGGGGTTTTCAAATGGCTTTAACTGAACACTAGTTATCTATTTTACCTGTTGAAGAGCTTTGCATACTCCCAACAGAAGATGATGGTGCAAAAAAGGTCCTATTTTGTGCCTCTCTTTCAATTTTAAATGAACCAAAATGTTATTTTGTTGATCTCTTAGAAAAGGTAAGAATTCCAGGTGAAGATCCACAGTACAATCAGAATGCTTTCAGCAGCATTTCAAGTTAATAAGAGCTACTCTGGTATTCCCTTCTCTTCCTTTTCAGGCAATAATTTAGCCATGAGGCAACTTGAATAATATATGACAATAAAGAAAGTGAAGGAGGTGCTTTAGTTTAGTTTATTAGCTTTGAGTGTGAGGGTTGTGACCATTCAGTTGTGTCTAATTCTGGGGTGGATCCTATTCATGTCACAACCACTATTTTTCTTTGTCTTTTTACACTTTAACAGGAGAGAGAGAATGAAAAAGGCAAACATGCATGACTAAAATATAAAAATTCCTGTATTTGGTGATGGGAGTTAAATGGGAACGGCAGGTCTGGAAAGGTTGATGAAGGCTGTCCTATTAGACACTGACAGCAATCTAGCGCTGTGGTCCTCAACTCAACTCTTCCAAAGTTGTCCAATAGGACTGTAACACCACCCAAATCCTGTGGGATGGAATTCATAAAACTATTACTTAAATCGCAGGGCTAAATTGTTTTGAGTGAAAGGGAATCCAAGGCTGGCCACCCAGCCATTGAGTCCACTCTTTGCTCTCTTACGTTTTCTCCGTATTGCATTCAAATATAAGTCCACCCTGTCACTCTTTCTTGCTTGACCCGCAGAATCTGCCATTTGTTTGGTAGATACTTATAAGAAAACGTATCAAACAAACAAACTCTAAATCTCCAGAGATGGTACAGGGATTTACCTTCTGCAGTCACGATATATTTGTAAAATACTACATCGAAGCTTTTCACCATGCTTCCTCCCTTGCCCAACTTGGAATGTGATATTTACATATCTTCAATACAGGACAGCTAGATGCAGGGCAGAGTGTCAGGGAAGTTCTTTGCAATGCTTCCTTGGCTCACCCCCCCCCCGCTTTCACCCTTCCTTTCCCTCTGTTCTGCTTGTTGAGTCTTCTCCTCCACCACAGAAAGCTCTTCAGGACAGGGACTTAGAGTTTTGTTTTATTTTTGCCTATGTTGCCCTTTCAAGTTCTTCAGACAAATAAGGACACAGCTCAAAAGGGTGTACTGTGTTTTCAAAGAAAACTCAACAAAACCACTCTTAGTATGAAATAAAGAGTTCTAAAATAGTTGCTTGCATGTAAGCATCCTAATATGGCCAGGTAATTGCATCTGTATAATAAAATCCATGGCTTCACTATTATAATGAAAAATTATTTGATTATATCTTTGAGCTGGTGCTTCTCATGTTTTACCATCAACTTTAAGGGTCTGCCTGCCTCCACCCAAGCTGGAATATAGTTTCAGAGGAAGAACTATGAACCTATTTATTAAAGGATTGAACATATAGACTAAAATCTGCTGGAAAGTTTTTTATTTCTCTGTATGGAAACCCTTGGGAAGTAGCAGAGAGAAGATTTCCTGGTAGAAAAGCACCACTTCCAGCCAGGGTGAAAGTCAAGCAGGTCTTTTTTTCCCATTCTGTTTCAGTGTCTCACTTAAAACAAAAAATCGCTCCCATCAAAGTGAATGGGAAGGAAAGCCGCTTCAGGTCTTGCAACAGTCATGACTAACTAAGACCTGCTATTTTCAATAGGTCTACTCTGAGTAGTACTTAGATTCAATTTCTTACCCTGCCTTCACCGTAGGGTCTCAGGATAGGTTACAGCAATATAAAACATTAAAATTTGTTGGATGCAGTCCTTATACCTTTGGGCAGCTGTAGAATTGCACCCTAAATAAAAAAGGAAGATCTTTGATGGTGTTTCAGGGATTCCTTCCTCTTGGCACTCTCAAGGAATGTGGGCTGAGGCTCAACTTTCAGCCATCTGTCCTCAAACAAGTCCTCCATTCCGGTTCCAGTTAAGCCACACGGAAGGCTTTCCAGAAGCCTAATGGTGTCCTGGGAGGGATGTTTGAGGTGTGGTCATCACAGCGCACAGGCAGGGAGGGCCATCCTTCTGCCTGCAGCTGCAGCTCTCAGTATTATTGCTACTATTTACTTCTGTATTGTTAATTATTAGGCTTGTTCGCCCCTGCTGACCATTCCCCTGCCCAGCACATGAATAATTATAAGAATAAATTGTTACGTGGTTACATCTTGTAAGTACCAGCCCATTAACAGGGCAGTGCTTAGCATGCCTACTCAGAAGTAAGCCTCCACATTCAGTGACGCTTACACCCATGTAAGTGTGCATAGAAGTGCACTGTTGGTGCAGCCAACACCATTTGATCAGTTTTAATCAAACACCAAATCAGAGATGGCCATTTCACATAAAAAAACTTCCATCAAATAGGAATAAGGTTTTGGTATTTCCCCATTTTTATAAACGAAAAGGTTTCTAGATTTGGAGCATTGTGCCAGGTACGCTTCATTAATATTATTCTACTTCTCAGGTACTAATTTCTATTTGACTGAAATGGACTCAAAACAAAATATCTCATCTGAAGATGACTCTCTTCCTCCCTATGAGCAACATGAAGACCCCTTTGAATCAAAACTCTCAAAAGAAGCTGACATAGTTGCTGGATTTTATTTATTAATAATTGGTAAGATTCCCAAATTTTTCCTGTGAATATACTGTATAGTGTTATCTCTGGATCTCTGCAAATGAACTAGATACATCCAAGTAACAAACATGAAAATAAAGTGTGGGTGGATAATATTAGTTTTGATTTCCATCGCACCCTAATCCGATGGGGGGGACACACACCCTTTATCCCCCCTTGGGCAGCTTCAAAGCCATTTTCCTGTTATTAGATGGTCATGGTGACTCCAAAATGTATTGCGAATGGAAATTTCATAAGCCATTCATCTGTTAAAATTTGGCCTCAAGGTGGCTCACATTATGTCAAATCAACAACAATAAATATAACAGAACACATATTGGGGTAAATTACAAATAATCATAACAGGTAGAATCCACCATTGGGGGGGGACCTCTGTTGGTGCAGCAAAGCTTTGCCTCCTTTCCCTCTCCCTTTGCACCTCCAAAATCTGCCCTGGAGCATCTGCCCAACCCTCTGGAGCAGATTTCGAGCTGCACATAGGGATGCAGGGGGAAGAGGAGGAAAAGGAATCCTTGCCATGCAAGCCAAAGTCTGTCATCTAGTCCAACCCCCTGCAATGCAATCTTGTGCCCAATGTGGGGCTTGAACCCACAACCCTGAGATGAAGAGCCAGTGGCTGCCTGGGTCCTGCAGTAAGACATGCAAGGGGTTCAGCCCTTTGCTCCAATGGGAAAGCCCCGACACTACTGTATATGGATCCACAAGAGGCACCCATGTCAAGGCCTCTCATGAAAACTATGGAAAGGGGCATGTGTGGTGGAACAAGTTTATGCTCTTGACCCTCCAAGGCTCGAGGGGCTGCCATGTCAGAAGCAGGCAAATGCCCCTTTACTGGGCTTCCCGGTTTCCCGGAACCTTGAGCACAAGAAGAGAAAGGAATCGGGAGAGGCAAGACTAAGGTAGAGGTAGCGCTAAACTCCGGGCCGGCACCAGGCTAGAGAAAAACTTTAAAACAGAAAGCTGAAACAGGAGATCCGCCATAACTCGTCAGTTCAAATTGCAATATAAAGAACCTTGCAGCAATTGCACTACAATAGAGAGCCGAGACGGAAACCTTCTTTCTTACAACTTACACTGGGCATCAAGACAAAGGAAGAGTGGCGAGAGGGGGGAGGGAAACCAGATGCCCCCCCCCGGCCATATCAGACTTAAAAGCAGAAAATATCCTTACAAATAAAAGCCTCGAGAGAAAGAAGCGCGGCGTGGAGGGACGACGAAGCAGGAAAGCGAGGGGTCGCCTCGGGATGAAGGGCGGAGGCAGCGGGGGCCGAAGATGCGGCGGAGGGGGGAGGGCGAAGTAGGGGAAAGAGGTGGGGAATGGTAGAGAACAATGCCTGGAACAGGGAGAAAGGGACGAAGAGGGAAGAAGCGGAGGCTGTAAAACAAAAAAACAGGAAGAAACGCGAAGCGGGTCCCCCCCCCCCGGGACAAGTTCTTCAAATCATGACCAAGACAACAGCAGAGTGGCAAGGACACCCCCAAAGATAGAAACCAAGACCACCTGCCTCGCAACTCTAGGAGTATCCTATCCATCCCAACAATAGAATCTGCTATTCAATTCCACAAGACTGTTCAAGTAATAAATTCCACAAGACTGCTCAATTAATCAATTTTATAAGCATTTACTAACCTGTATGAATTCAAAGAGCCTGTTGATTTATATTGATTCTATTTAATGTAATGTAAAAAAGCAATTGATTGCATGGGTCCCTCAAGGTTTGTAAAGTGATATAATTTGATAAACTGATAAATTTGATTCATTGGTATTACGCAATTTAACGGATATAAAGGTGCACAAATAGAATTAAAGAAACAAATTAATCCCTTTTTATTTAATTGGGGTGTGATATATAGCTCCTTGAATTATCATTGTTAAAGGAAGGATTTGGGATTTAAGATCTAGTGGCGCTGTGGGCTTGCCGATCAGAAGGTCGGCGGTTCGAATCCCCACGACGGGGTGAGCTCCCGTTGCTCGGTCCCAGCTCTTGCCAACCTAGCAGCAGGGGCGTAGCGTGCCGCTTGGCTACCGGGGGCGGCAAGCCAAGCGGCACCCCTGGGGGTGGGGCGTCGCTCCAGGCGCATGACGTCATGCTGGCCCGTCCCTCCCCTCCATGCCGCGGCTCCGTCCAGGGAGCCCAGCGGTTTTTTCGGCGCTGAAAGGGGGGGGGAAGGAAGATAAAGCAGGCGTTTTAAAACGCCTGCTTTGTCTTCCTCCCCCCCCCTCTTTCAGCGCCGAAAAAGCCGCTGGCTGGCTTGCGGCGCCACATGGCTGGCACGCCCTTCTCCCCCATGCCGCGGCTCCGCCCAGGGAGCCCAGCGGCTTTTCCCCCCGCTGAAAGGGGGGGAGGCTATTTTCGGCGCTGCTATGGTGGCCAGCGAGGGGGGGGGGTGTCTCTGCTGTGTCTCATTGTCCCAAGGGAAACATGGACCCTGAGTGAACGCTTGGAACCAGTGGCGGGGCTTCATGCTCCGGGACCGGGGGGGGCAGGGCTGGCGTGCGTCCTGGGGGCGTGGCGCGCCGCCTGCGAAGGTGTGATGCCCAGCCCGGGGGGGGGGCAGCCGCAATGGCACCCTGCCAGGATTGCGCTGCTGGGGGCGGTGCGCTCCCCCCCGCACTCCTCTTCCTCCGCCGGTGCTTGGAACCCCTGGGATCTCACACAGCTCAGAGATGGGGGGGGGGGGCAGGCAACAATAGTGTTTCCCTAGTACTGTGACCTGCCTATGTGCGAATACACATATACTGTTTTCTCACCATGGTTACATTCAAGATCTGAGCCACATACAGCTTTTAAGAACATGTCTACATCATAGATCTAAAATGGTTTGATAATAGCTCTCTTTATCCAGAGAACCTAGTATTGTTCGGTGAAGGAGGCTCTTTCTCTTTCAGAAATCTATGATTTTCACACAGGTCTGTAGTGCAACTTCTTCTGGAATAAAGTGGGCTCCTCCTTCCTCAGGAGACTTGAAATTAGTAACACATCAAAGATGAGATTTCCTCTTTGTCCACACTTGAGACAGTGCTAATTGTGTGGATGCAATTGGTGTGCCCTGGAGAGCCAGGACCGCAGTGGATGGGGCAAAACTCACACCCTGCCATTCCAATGAAAATTACTGCCCCCCACCCCAAGGTACCCCAAGGTGTTTGAGGAAATTCCTGGGTTAGAGGTTGCTCAGCACCCAGCCCTACGAGAGAAGCCCGTGGTTCGCAGCGGAGATCAAAGGAGAACAGCCAGGAGTTGGAGCAAAGGCAAAGGAGTTTATTGCGCAACAGGTTACAGCCACGAGACTGGACCCAGAACAAAGGGCGACAGAAACTTTTAAAACTTCCCGCTACAACCCAGAATACAGTTCACCATACATCACAACTACATCACTAATACATAAGCAAAACGTCAAGAAGGGGTGGAGAGTAGGAGGGTACATGATTAACATATGGGTAAACAAGATTTAACATATGGGTGAAAGGTTACAGGAACAGGTAAATGGGTTTTGGGTGGGCTTAATATACATCCTGAGCTTCCACCGGGGTGGAACAATGGAAAACATCTTGGAGGCTGTCTGTCGCCTTGGGAACCTGAGGATGGGTGCTTGTGAGAGGATTACCTAGGTGTGGCATTTCCTGAGGCCCTAGGTGTGTGTACATGGTCTCCTGCTTAGGGATGATGGAGGACAAGGGTTGACCTGGGGGGCAAGGCCAGCAGGAGTAGAAGGGCACAAAGAAAGAGAAAATCCATGGAGGCTGTGATTTTAAATGAATTTCCAAAGGTTTAAAGGCTCTGCACATGCTCAGAGTTCAACTTGATACAATATATCCAAATAGTATTAATAACCACTTGAAACTGAGTTTCACGAGGGTTTGTGTGTGTGCTTGTATTACAACCTGTGGGGTAAAGGGGAAACTAGAGAAAAGGGGGGTGAGACCCGGGCGAAAGAGGGTCCCGCACTGGCTGCCGCTGTCTCTGCGGCAAGCGGAGGGGAAAGACAGCAAGAAGGGGGGGTACCCCTCCTCAGCTACCCCTAACAGTAAAGTGGGCTCCTCCTTCCTCAGGAGACTTGAAATTAGTAACACATCAAAGATGAGATTTCCTCTTTGTCCACACTTGAGACAGTGCTAATTGTGTGGATGCAATTGGTGTGCCCTGGAGAGCCAGGACCGCAGTGGATGGGGCAAAACTCACACCCTGCCATTCCAATGAAAATTACTGCCCCCCACCCCAAGGTACCCCAAGGGGACTTCCTTTTTGGCATTCACCCCCTCCTCTCCAACTGCACAACAGCATTTGCATTTTTAGACATGCCCAGATTGATGTCACATCTGATGTGGCCTTTATAGCCCCTGCTGTGGGGGTGGTGAAGACGCTTCATTTCGTTGCTCCAGGGGTGAGTCTTGTGGCAAGAGAATGTCAAAGGAACGGCTGCTTCAGTTATCTCATTCTCCAGCTCTTTTAATCCTAGTCATGTTCATTTCAAGAATCTTACGGTTCATCTTCATTGCTGTGCTTCAGTGTATGCAAGTGGAGCAGAAATTATTTCAGTTCTGGGGAAAATATTTTGAAGTTTCTTCTGAGTACACTGACACCATTTTTGTTTGATTTTTCATTACAGGGATTATGTCCACTTTAGGCAATGGATATGTCCTTTATATGTCTACACAGCGGAAAAAGAAGCTGAGGCCTGCTGAAATAATGACTGTCAATCTAGCAGTGTGTGACCTGGGGATTTCAGGTAATTTAACTTGAGCTGAGCTGAGAATGAAGATATTGCCGTAGTTCCTGCTCCTATGGACAGGCATGGACTCTACATGGTTTTCACATTCAGATTTTGGTTGGCATCATTTCTGCCTGGAGTAATGATTATAGATAATCATTAGCGACATTCAAAGGCCCAAACGTTTAGCTCTTCCACAGGTTACATGGTCTATCATATAAGTGATCAACATTGTTTAATTGATTGCTTAAACATGACAGCTTTGTTTTCTTTTTGGCCTATATTTAATCATTTATTATTTTGAGAAATGTTGAAAATTGTGTGTGAGGGGGGGAGGGAGAAATTCACAAACAGCAGAAATGAGGAATCCAAATTTAGATGTTCTTACCGAAATCTGCTGTGCTTTCTTGAACCCACTGTACATATTCACTCTGACAGCTGCAGTGTGTGTTCTTATGACATCATTCTGCAACTTTTTTATTTAAAAAAATTCCAGTTCTGAAGAAATGTAGCCTTTTATTTAACAAGAAGAATGAAATACTGTATATCACTTAAGTTACATTAATATTCAGGTGACTTATTGAAATCACATAATGCACACTTACAAAACAAAAGCAGCAGCTAGAACTGCCATGGTTCATATTTGAAGGCATATTTGTTCAGGCATAGCAGTAGTAGGAATATCATGGGAAGATAAAATTATCTTAAAATAAAATAAGCAACTTTCCCACCCCCAGCTCCACCCTGCACCACAGTTCTTTCCCGAAGACTTCTCTCCGTCTCCATGACCTTGCCTTGGCCGTCTTCCATTGCCCGCGTCCCCCCGTGAATTCTCCATTGTCCATATACTATACAGCACCTGCAACCTGTTAGGGGTAAATAAATATTTATTGGTACTGATATGAGATACCACCTTGCACCTGGACTGGAACCCCATCTTAGTCAAATGTGTTTTGGAAATTAAAATGTTTAGAATTCAAGCGTCAGAGTTCTGAAATTAATAGCTGAATGTCAGCAAAACATTCTAGCTTACTAATCTTGACCTGAGAATGAATAATTATTGTTGGTTTTAGTTGTTGTTCTTCTCAGTAATTTGTTTGCAAAAAAGGCAGATCTGTTTTACTCTGCGAATCCTGCCATCTCATTCTGTTTTTGAATATGCTGCTTTTGCGCTGCTTGAAAAATTCGCTTTCAGGCATCTCTTTCTTGAAATGTTGCTTTGAGGGTGGCAGTGCTGATCATTTAACTATGTGCTTTCCTTTCCAGTGCTGGGAAAGCCTTTCAGCATCATTGCCTTTTTCTCCCATCGATGGATTTTTGGTTGGAGTGCCTGCCGTTGGTATGGATGGGCAGGTTTCTTTTTTGGCATCGGAAGTCTTATTACCATGACAGCAGTCAGCCTGGATAGATATTTCAAAATCTGCTACTTATCGTACGGTAAGTGAGGGGGGGGCAGGATTAATGTTCCTCCTTTATTTCGGAAACTAGAGAGTAAATTTCTCTTTCCATCAATTTAAGCGGCAAACTTTCGTTCAGAGGAATGTCATCCAAGAATTGTGTTGTGTCCTTGTAAATGGGCAAGAATGAATAAAAAATCCCTTTGTGCTCATAAAACTGATGTAGAAAACATCAGGAGGTCTAAAGCCATTTGAATAGTCAGATGGTTAGTTAAACATAACTGCAGTGTTATAATTACTTTCGAATTAGAATTTTGAGTGACTGCTATGAGTTGGATAAGATGGGTAGAAATTAAAAAGCAGACGAGAAATCCAACAATATACAGTTAGGCATAATAATCTTAGATTCAAAAAGTTTTTAGAAAATAAATGCATATCTGGCCAACAATATCACAGACCCAGATAAAACACAATCCAAATCTGTTCCCACCCACGTGGAAACTCTGAGCAGTTCCACTCTGAGCAGCCGCCTTTTCTCCAGCCTGACTGTGCATGTGTTTGTTCAAGCGTGAGTGCATGCGTGCACGAGAGAGAGATTTTTTGCCAGGATCCTGGCATTAGGGAAAGGGCTAAACACTGCTACTCATCTCACTGCTGGTCCAGATCCTGATTTGGATGCAATGCAATTGATTGGCTGTGCAATATTTAAAAGAATGTTTAAAAGGATGTGAAGGCAATGCTACCTGAAGGCGACAGAGTTGATTACCGAGTGCCCAGTAGGAGGACAGATCATAGAGATCGGAAATCTATAGATCCCACGTCTGAGCTCCTCTCTAGCTGAAAATCAATGGGGTAGCTGTGCCCGGACGCACCTTAACCCTCCAGTTTAAGAAGGCAGATTTAAGAAGAGGAAGCAAAAGGCGCAAAACCTGAGAGGCCACATTTAGCTTACAGTATAATGTCATGCAGATTCCCTGTAAAGTGCAAGTATGCAAAGAGCAGCAATTCCACAAAAGATGCGGAAGGAGCCTAATGTGGGGGGGGGGGTTCACAGAGCCGTAGCTACCGGTAGGTGATCTTGCGCCCCTGGCAGAACCGTCCAGATTGCGCCCCCCAGCTACTGACAAATTAGCTCTTTTTCCGCCTCTCATCCAACCCCCCACCCCACCCATTCAATTCCTCATGCACTTCAATTACTCACACAGTACCGTAATCAATATTTTTATTCAAAGGCATATTTATGCACATATTTTAGCCGATTTTGCGGGGCCCCCCCCCGCCTGCGCCCCTGGCAGGGGCCTTCCTCGCCACCCCGTAGCTACAGCCCTGTGTTTTCATGGGGTCACTGCCATATTCGGAGGGCATCGAGATCAATGGGAAGGGCTCAAACCACCATGGTTGATAATTTAAACATTCTCCCAGTGGCTTTTAAAAGGTCTGATAAATTGGATTACTCACATGTGTACATGTATATTTATTGCATAGGCATGTTTTTAGCATTTACTTAACAATAATACATTTATTCTTTTCTAGGTACTTGGCTAAAGAGACGCCACGCCTTTATCTGCTTGGGAATAATCTGGTCCTATGCTATGTTTTGGGCAACAATACCATTTGCTGGCTTGGGAAATTATGCTCCAGAACCATTTGGGACTTCGTGCACCCTGGACTGGTGGCTAGCTCAAGGTTCTGTGGCTGGACAGGCTTTTATTCTGAATATCCTTTTCTTCTGTCTCTTATTCCCAACTGCAGTCATCATGTTTTCCTATATTAAAATAATAGCAAAGGTCAAGTCATCCACCAAAGAAGTAGCTCATTATGACACCAGGATTCAAAAAACCCATGTGCTGGAAATGAAGTTAACTAAGGTGGGTACAGGACTCCCAGTGGTTTTTGGAAGTCACCTGCTTGAACAGGATTCCTTTCGATCAAACTTTTGCCTGCTCTCCCTGTTATGCCCAAATCACATAGTTTTGTATCCATCTAAATCATGTGCAGAATAGAAGTCACTTGACTTGGGCTAGCCATGTCCATGGATTTCAGAGGGCCTTCTCCAGGCATGACTGGTGAATGGTATGTCTCCCTCCTATCCACAACCCATAGAGGGTGATGGGTGGATGAGAAAATATCATACAATCTGCCACATCCATGTGATTCGCCTGCCTATTATTGGAGCATGATGGAAGAAGACAGAGGCTGCTGCTGCGGCAGTATTGTATGAATTAGCCCTAACTTTCAGTGGAGTCCTTCCATTCTAATTTTTGCCTCTGTTATGATTTTTTAAAAATCTTATTCTTAACCTTAAGCATAGGTAAAGGGACCCCTGACCATTAGGTCCAGTCGCGGACGACTCTGGGGTTGCGGCGCTCATCTCGCTTTATTGGCCAAGAGCCGGCATACAGCTTCCAGGTCATGTGGCCAGCATGACAAAGCCACTTCTGGCAAACCAGAGCAGCGCACGGAAACGCCGTTTACCTTCCCGCCAGAGCGGTACCTGTTTATCTACTGGCAATTTGATGTGCTTTCAAACTGCTAGGTTGGCAGGAGCAAGGACCGAGCAATGGGAGCTCACCCCGTTGCGGGGATTTGAACCGCCAACCTTCTGATCGGCAAGCCCTAGGCTCTGTGCTTTAACCCACAGCACCACCTGGGTCCCTAACCTTAAGCATACATGCCTGCTAAAAGAATGTCTGTGTTATACCAAGTGGAAATAGATCTGAATATAAATGTCAAAACTTAAATAAATGTGTGCTGGTTTTCTCAACGTGAAAAAAACCAAAATCTGCTTGCTTCACAGTAACTGCCTTTCATTATACAGCTCACAATGTACAGTATATTCATATGTCTATTATACTAAGTGGGGTTTTATCCTCATCATTTCATGAAATGAATCTTCTCACCAGGTGGCGATGTTGATCTGTGCAGGATTCCTAATTGCTTGGATACCCTATGCTGTCGTCTCAGTATGGTCAGCATTTGGGAGGCCAGATTCAGTTCCCATCAAAGTTTCCGTGATCCCAACCTTACTTGCAAAGTCTGCCGCTATGTACAACCCTGTCATTTACCAAGTCCTTGACTGCAAATCTGCTTGTTGCCGGCCGTGTCCTCTCAAGCCACTGCAGAAGAAAACCTCCTTCAAGAGATCCCAGTATGTTTTCCAGAAGTGGCCCGTTTCTGCATGCTGTTGTCAGAGTACTGGTGTGAGTTTGGGGGGTCAGTCTGTTTGACACCTGAGTCCCTTCTAGATTATGGGGTCCTGGATCCAGTAAGGGTTGTATATATGTGGGAATAACCCAAATATCATAAAGACGCTGCAGTCTTCACCGCTCCTCCTTCCAAGGAAGCCAATTCCTGGGCAAAGGCCTAGGACCCCTGGAATCTCTCACCGCTCGGAGACTGGGGTGGCATGAAACAGTACTTTTCCAAAGACATGTAGGACTTGTGGGATTGAAATCCATTTCTAAAAATACATGGAAATGTAACGTGACAAGAATATGAGCCAGGGGACCAAACTTGAAGTGATGGAAGGCCCTATAATTCATATATTGAGGGTGAGGATTAGCATTTAAGGAATGCAGACACACACACACACACCCCCCAACACATTCCTTCCTCCACCCCAAGCACTATTCATCCAGCTAAATATACTTCTGGTATCAGGATCAGTGGAGGAGAAAAAGTGCTTAGCAACAACAACAAAAGCTGTAAAAAGTAAGTTAATCTTATGGGCAGGAGGGTTTTGTATTCCGCATTAATTTTTTACCCAATTCTGTTTGAGTTCTGTGTTTTAACATATAGAAATGCTGCTATTCAGATAAAAGGAAAGGTATTTACTACATAAGTGTCTTTACATGAGATTCTCCTGTATTTTAGTTGTTTTAACATTTATTCAGATTTTAGGTGTCTCAAGATAGCAGTTTTGTGGGCCATTTGAGAAATACACATTCATTTTCCTTGATTGTACTCAGATATTACTTGGGATTCAGCTGTGCAATCTAAAGAGGGAGGAAATGTCTGGGTCCCTTATAATAATAACCTTATTTATTATTTAACATGAATCAGGATTAATATGACATCAATGTCATATAATATAATATGACATTATATTATAATATATAATAAAATAATATGACATTATTTTATTTCTTCCCATAGGCCGTATACAATATCTGCAGATAACAATTCTGAAGTAATTAATGAAACTCAGCTGGACAGCGAAGAAACCCTGTAAACAGTAATTTTAACCTACCAAGCAACTCTTTTCTTAATTGCTTCCTTTACAATGTTTAACATTAATTTAGCTCTATTTTGCTGTGTTTTTGTTTGCATGCATTTTTCCATGCCAAGTGAAAGATCCCCCCAAAAAACATAATCGTTTTGTTTGTGTATGTTATAAGAATGTAAACACAAGCTTCATTCTTGCAACGTGCTTGCGATTGACAAGGTTGACATCTGCTCTGCTCCGCTTTCATTCATTAAAATATATTCAGTCTGGTCAGCAACAGTCATACATAAGCAGCAGACTTCATTGGGCAAATGACTGAAGGTCAGCCCCAGCAGAAAGATTGTTTACGATGTGTGTTTCTTATTGAGTTGAAAATTGTTAAACAGAATTGAAAGAGTAATGGGTGTCTCTCCATGTGGGCTGTTTGCTCACTCCCACTTACTGGGCATCTGGTTTGCTCCCACCAGTAATTTGTGTTGCTCTGCACACATGACATCAGCCACAGTTCACTTCTAACAACTGGTAGTTCCTTGAGAAATACTGTGGTTTTTATGTGTCCTACCACCTTTGATCCAATTTGAAAAGGACATCTATGTTCCCTCTCCACCCACTGATGTGAACAGACAGTGGGCAGCTTGAGAGCGCACCCCACCGTACTGATGTGTAAAATGACATGCACATGAGATTAGAGACACAGCAAAGGGGGGGAAAGGTCCAACTTCACTGCATTTTAAGCTGGTGGTGTGTACATAGTCATAGTCTTCATTTGCCGTAGAAAATATATACTACCTATGAAAATGTATTTGCAGAACAATAAGAAAATTGCAATGGGACATTTTCAAGATAAGAGTAGAAGTAGTGATTCAAAATTTGTTATTGTGTGCCTCTTCCGATGCCTTCTGCAGCAAGTACTTTTCTCTAGTCCAGGAAAAGAGGTCTCTTTGTGCACTAAAGTGCTGCTGATGGGATGGCCATTTAGTCCCATGGAGCTTCTGGGCTGTGCGCCATGCAAGCGGGGCTGCACATCAGAAAGGGTGCTGGATTGGGGGGCTAAGGATCCATCCTTTCAGAGTTCCTTCTCAAAACCACGTCCCACTTTAGATCTGGAGCAATATTGATTGCCTCCTGCTCTAGGTACGTAGATTGCTGAGACAGCAGCGCCATGTAGGAATGATTTATTACCGTGAGGCAGGTAGTGTTAAAATGGTGTTATTAGATGGCTTTCTTTTAAAAGGTAACTACATGTTAAAGCATTCACGAGGTTTACTACAGATGTGGGAAGGTTATTTTATTGCCATCTTTGTCAAAACTTTCATTTAAGAAAACAGGTCGTCATAGAAATTAGAACACGTTTGATTAATGTTTTCTTTGACTCAGCAGCTTCCCGTGAACATCTGTGCTAAACAGTGAAAGGTTAGCAAAACTTAAGATACCCTTTCTTCTTCTTCTTCTTCTTCTTCTTCTTCTTCTTCTTCTTCTTCTTCTTCTTCTTCTTCTTCTTCTACATCTGGCCTGACCTCCTCTGTCGGGCAGCACCAACACCCCCCCCAATTACTGGTCCCCTCTCCTGGGTCACTCCTGGTCTCCTGCCTCCACCCCACACTCTTGGGGCCCCTGATATCTTGTATGAAACACATAGATGAGCTATGGTATGTTGCATTTGTTTAACAGAACCCTATAAGAAATAAAAAGTAACACATTTTGTTATTTTTATAGAAGTTTAATTAAAAATCAGTTTTCTCTTTTGATACAAAATTACACAAGCTGGTAAATTTTGGCAAGATACTGAGAATAGTGCCCTCCCCCCAGAAGATAAACATAACAAAACTTCAGAATAATTGAGAGCATTCATCAGGTTATCATCGCCCAATCTACACTTCTAATATAAAATGTATATTAGTCACCACCCTACGAATAACTGCATAAAGGACAATACTAATAATCTGGATTCCTTGACAATTTTCAGTGAGCCAAACAGCTAATGGCTACAATGAAATAATAAAGTTGTATAAGGAATCCTAATACAATGAACCCTGTAAAATAATGTAAATATGTGCCGATTAGCATAGTTAATCAACACTATAACTCATATGGCCCATTCCGTAATTTTGTACTGGAGTATGTGCTGGTATGTTATGCTGTGCTATAACGTGAAGAGCATGCAAATCGGTGAAATACAACCTTCACACAAATATC
Organism: Darevskia mixta; assembly: GCA_034641385.1. NCBI lineage: Eukaryota > Metazoa > Chordata > Lepidosauria > Squamata > Lacertidae > Darevskia > Darevskia mixta. The sequence goes on from JAWWNH010000130.1 coordinate 3,816,369, forward strand.
AGAGTGGCCTCTCTTTCAGTCCCTAAAATGGTCTGTGGGACTTCAAGGCTCTGCTGTTCCAGAGTTCTCATTTTCTTACGGAACCTGCGTCTCTCCCCTCCAAATCCCACTGCAATGAACGCAAGAAGTTCTTGATGGATCACGTGTACTAGAATACACTTAAATGCTCCATGAAACAGATGGCAATATTGAAGCCTACAGTAGTGTCTCCCATTACCTGGGCTGAATACTAATTGCTATCTTTGATAAACACACAAAATTTTGCATCTCCTCAAATTCAGCACCACACAACCGCCCCCAAGACCAGCACTTCCCCAGTGCAGATGGTGGAGTTTATGGCTTGGTTGTGATGGCAGCTCTCCAAATGGCAAGGGATGCAAAAGGCGTATGACTTCCTTAAGCAACTTAGAAAGGGCTTCCCAGGCTCACAGTTTTGGTTTAATTATTTAATTAATTAATTATTTAGTTTAATGATTTTATTATTAAATAAAAGTCTGAGGAAGTTTAAATCTCTACTTTGTTTCTGTAAAATGAACAACAGCACTGAAATAACAACATGGAATGTAAAGTTTGCATTTTATTTTGCATAGCATATTTGATACCCTTTTGTTAAGAACAGAGTGAGGATTAAATGAACATATCTCATTCGTCTGCCGTCCTCAAGGGAAAGAAGGGAAGGCAGCCGAACCACCACATCCAACACCCAGCCAGGTTTGCCCTCTAGCACAGCTCTCTTTCTCTAGGCTTTTAAGTGGGTGTTTTCTGTACCACTGGAAACAATGGGAGGATCTCTTCTCAATCCAAGATCAAGTTTAGGAAACAATCAGAGGAAAGCTCTTTACGCGAGGTCTCTGGGTTGGCAGGAGATGGAGGAATGAGAAGGTGCTGAATCCCTCAGGTCCAGCTTTGTGAGTTCCCTACATTGTGATGCTCCAATAGAGTCAACCTATAAGTACTTTCAGTTGTTTCCTAAATGAGAAATATGGCCTTCACCTCAGCTTCCTTTCAACTGATGGAAAATCACACAAATTGAGTCTTCTTAAAATAACAGCATAGCTATACATTGAAATATGTCTGAAGGTTTATAGTTAGGCGGTGGGATTTTTAGGATCTTATTTTTTGCAGAAGACACTGCTGCACATTCCATGTCAATAAATATTTTTTAAGTCCCTCAGTAGGACTAAGACCCAGGAGACCAGGGTTCAAATCCTGACTAAGCCATGAAACTCACAGGTTGACCCTGGGCCAGTCATTGTCTCTTAACCCAACCCTCCCTCACAGGATTATTGTGAAGATAAACTGGGGAAGAGGAGAATCATGTTCACCACCTTGAGGTTTTGAAAGAACAATTGGATGTAAACAGTTGGGCCTACTCTGAGTAAAAGTTAGTTGGCTACAAACTTAGGCAGATTGTGCTAATGGGGGGCTTTAAAAATGCTGCCTTTGGATGTTCTTTTTTCTCTAACCTATATTTTTAAAATGGAAGGTGGGGCTGTTTGTTTCCAAACTCAAGTGTCCTTTTTCTGTAAACCTCCAATCCAGCGAAAACTATTATTCCCTATGATTATGAATTGATGGTAATAATAATAGTTTATCAGAATTTATCAGTGATGGCGGTTTTACAGCTGTATTGAATTTAACCCACAGCTATTAAAAACCTATCCCACAAACATATTAACCAACATATTAACAATGTCCCAGTTCTTTTATGTAATGTTCCTTCTCTCTCTCTCTCTCTCTCTCTCTCTCTCTCTCTCTCTCTCTCTCTCTTTCTTTCTTTCTTTTCTCCCTCTCCCTCTCTCCATTTGTGTTTTATTGTCACTAAAGTTAACACTAGCGGAAACTACCATGGCCTCCCATGTTCCATCTGCATCAGGAGTTCAGAGAAAATGTGTGATCATCCATCTCAAAAGGGCCACCTCACATAAGTATTTCTGATATCATTGCTTTGTTTATATTGGAACCAGGAATTAGAAGCAACATGGAAAACGCCTCCAAGAGATGTAAATGTATTTGTAATCACCAGCCTTTCTCACAAGCCCTCAAGAGATTCCACCTCCCTTGTACAGAAGCTGCTGGGAGCTGCTGGTAGGAAGCATGGAGGAAGCTCTGTCTCTCTCTCTCTCTCTCTCTCTCTCCTCTTAACTTCCCTCATCCTATTTCCCCCTCCATATATTTGGCTACTCAAGCAATGTGTAAATAGTCAGAAAGACCTGCAGGATGCTGAACACATCTGAAAATTCAGGTCACATTTCTATGCCTAAATAATTCAGCCTTAAATGAATTTTTTAGGAACCTAAATTTAGCAATCCACTTTCCACAATCTTTGCGTACAATGTGGAGTTTTCTTGTTGTTCAATGACATGGAAAGGCAGCATAGGAGTTATTATGAGGGTCCAGTCCCCATGAGGGCTGGGGCCACATCGCTGCCATCTGCTCCTCTGAGGCCGTTTCCTGATTGTGGAACGTCAAATAGTGAAGTGAGCAGCTTCTCCCTCCTGCAGTCCCTAACATTGTGTAAGTCAACTTGAATGTGCTTCTTCCCCGCTTCCTGCTTGGGACCAAGTCTAACCATGCAGCTCCCCACATTCTCTATTAATCTACGTGAAGGTTGCCTTCGAACCCTTCAGATGCTCTGGCGCTTATTGGGATGGGCTGTTACTGTCCTTGATAACATTAAACTGGAAAGGCAGCCTTCAAATATAAAACCATCTCCCTGCCTCCTGTCTCTTATGCTACTTACTGGCACCAGTTTTAACTTCAAGCAGGACTTTGACCTCCAGGTTTTGGAAGTGGGAGCAAGGAATAAATGCTTTTCTTCAACTAAGAAAAGGTTCACTTTTGGGGTGTATCTGCTAATGCTGCTCACTGTCCTTTTCCCTGGCCAGGGCTTCTTTCTCACAGCCCATAGAGGTTGTGCTGAATGTGATGCTGCAGAGGCAATTTGATTTGGTTGTGTGCTGCTCTCACGGGGGCAAGAAAACCAGTGTAGAACAGACTCCAAGGCAATGATTTCTGGACTGCTCAAATGTGTAATCCTAGCCAAATAAGCCATGACCTGACTTGAGGGTCGCCTCCTGGACTAAAGCTGCTTAGCTAGCCACCAGCTTCCATATTTCCTGAATGTTTTCGTGCTGATTTGATGTTTGTGTGTGTGTGTTTTAAAATGTATATTTGAGGGGGGAAAGGCATTTTGAAATAACAGTGCTGGTTCCAGGTTTCTTGGGGTGTCTTTATTGCTGCCCCTATGACAGCACATTCACTAGAGATCATACTGGGGGTAACAGTAGCTAGTGTTATTTTTCAAAGCATCTTGGCTTTAAAGAAGCCCCCCAAACCTGTTTGGCTACCAAAACCAGCTTCCTGCATAAACCTTTTCATGAGTTATCATGCATCCATGTTCACATGTCCTTATGAAATGGTAGCTACAGAAACAAGGCCAAAGAATGGGCCACGTCAATCAATAAATGGCGTTCAAGGATTTAGATACTGAAAGGAACAACTGGGGCCCAAAATGATAGCTGAGTTGATGCAAAATATATTCCACACACACATAGAAGAAACTATGGCAGTGCAGATGCAGTCCAAGAAACGGGCTGTGGATGAGCGCCCTCCCCTGCTCTGCCACATGGATGCTCAGGCACATCCTTAGGCGGCATCGTGAGAAAGGGGCCTCTTCCGCCCCCACTTCCAAGGGCACCGCGGATGTTGCTGCTGAGCCAGGTGGGACCTCACATCCAGACCCTACAGGCAGAGCTGCCAATCTGGCAAGCAAAACAGTCTGTGGGGATTGCACCTTTATTTATATAATTTCTTAGGCAGCAATTCTGCTAGTCATGGAATAATTGGTTACATGTGGTGGTTCCAAGGGAGATTTGTGACACAATGCTGAGCCATGGATTTCTTGAAGATGTCTGCCTGCAATGGTTTGGCATCTGCAAGTGCAGTGGTGTGAGTTTGACATTCAGAACAGCTGTCAATCTCTCCCTTACATGGGATGATATTCATTTATGCTTGATCACTTTAGTCTAGCCTTAGAATAATAGAACTGTAGAATTGGAAGGCACCACAAGGGCCATCTAGTCCAACCCCCTGCAATGCAGGAATCCTTTTGCCCAACGTGGGGTTCGAACCCACAACCCTGAGATTAATAGTCTCGTGCTCTTTCCAACTGAGCTATCCCACTTGGTTGATGGGGGGAAGGAGGCGGGTTCCATGTTTTTGTAACATTTCTTTATAAATTGCAAATCAATGGCCTCCATACATTTGACTTGAATGAATATGAGCCAGACAAAGAAGTTTCAAGGCTGGATATTGACTGCGTATGATGTCTGCTTCCTGGGCAGGCACATTCATTTTGAAGAAAACACTTCGCTTCCTGTTATTTTTCAGACCTCAGCTAGCTGCACAATTTCCACAAGAGTAGTTGGCCTATCATGGTTGATGGGGAAATCCTGATCGGTCAAAGGGGCTGCAGAGTGTATGAAGCATGGGAGCAGAGCTACTATTCCACTTACAGCTATTATTTGTTTCTGCTAAAATGTTAATATCCAAAAGGATCCTATGTTCCAACAGAGATTAGAAGGAAGTCTTATAGAAAGTCCTAGTGCCCATGCATAGGTTTATGCCACATCAGAGAAGCCTAATCACCTTGAGCATGCATACAGGCAGCGCATCGGAGCACATCAGCAGGCACAAGGCATCATGGGAAAGAGGTTGTTATCAAGATGGCACCCGTAAAGGCAAGTTGGGTTGAGTGAAACAGTGAGCAGAGAGCTTTGTCCACACTGCTGCTGCTTCTCCCATGCCTAGAAAGTAGGGGACCAAGCAGTTTCCCACTTGACCCCCCCCTTCCTAGGCATGAGCGGTTTCCTCCTTGCCTCACTCCTTTCCCATGGAATGGAAAATTCGTTCTTTAGTTCTAAATTGGAGCAAACGGCAATCCAGAGAAAACCCAAATTGCTGTTTGCTCTGCATGAGCACTAAAGAGCTGCTTTCCCTGGGGTGGGGTGGGGTGGGGGGAAGCAGCGGGACAGAGAAGTTGAAGCATGGATGACTATGAGCCCACTAGCAAGTGCTGCAACACAGTTTTGTAGGCAATCCAGCCCAGGAAGACTGACACAGTCACCATGCATCCCATTCTGCAAAGATTTATTTATTTATTTTGCAATGGACAAATATTCTTCAGAACCTTTCAGTTGACTACATGTAGAAAAATCTCCACGAAGTGGAAATGTAGTCCTGTGAAACAGACTAAGCCCAGCGATTTCCCCAGAAGATGGACATGATATTGATGTTATACACATCTGTGATGCTGGGCAAAAAAATTCATGGACGTCCCATGCCAATATGATTCGTAATGTACTTACAGAATTGACATCCTTCAAAGCAGCAGAGATGGGATGGATGGCTCTCTGAGAAATGCACGCAGTATGGATGGAAACATCTGTGCAGTCCCTAATGGAAGCAGTCCATCGAGAGTATAGATAGAGGCTCCCCATCCCTGATTTATACTTCCTTGAAAACCCTCAGGGAAGAGCTGGAAGAGAACATAATGGATATTGAATCCCACCAGAAGATGTTAGTATAAAAGTGGCCTGAGATTGTCCCATTGGTTTGACATCCCCAAACCATGACGACAGCACTGAAGTAAAAATGAGAACATGATCACTTCCCAGTACTTCCACTTCGTCAATCAGTTCCTCCCTGTTGGTGAGGAGGGGGTCCACAATAAGACGATCCCCTTGTTCCTCCTTCCACCTTCTTGGAAATGAAATTGTCAGTGAGGCAATGGAAGAATTTTTTGGACCTTACATTCCTGGCAAAGTGTGAGTTCCAACACATACTGGAGAAGCTGAAGTCCCCCATGACTGCTATCTCTCTCCTTTCTGAATGTTAGTAACCTGCTGTAGGAAGGCATCATCCAAGTCTTCAGTCTGACTTGGAGGTCTATATAGCAGACCCCCACAATAAGGTCACTGGTCTTTTTCTCTCCTACATTTTTTACCCATATACTCTCCATCTGCCTTCCATGCTCCAGGTCACGGATCCCTTCACAAGTGCACACATTCTGGACATACTGCTCTGCTCTATCAAGAAATCCCTCAACTTGCCCAGTAGCTCAAAGTGTAGATAGGAAGGCCTCAAATTGCTGTGCCTTTTCCTCCAGCAAGGTAACCAGCTTGATGCAGGTGCAGTTTTCAGGCAGGAAGGCAAACACGGCACAGGCGCTTCCAGGCGCTGCAGCAGCTCCCTCAGCCTCCAGTCTCTTGGTCCTATGCCCACCCCAAGACCACACTCCAGCCCTCTCCCTCACAAGGCCCCTGCTTGTGTGTCCTGGTCACGAGCTCCCAGAGACTGCAAGCAGCTAAGTCAAGCTGCTGCTGGCTGCTAAATCATCCCACAACTCACATACTGCAATGCAAGGGGTTGGACTAGATGGCCGTTGGGATCCCTTCCAACTCTACAATTCTGATTCCTCCTCCAGCCTGGCTTCCTCTCAGCAGTAGCCCCTCCCACTCACACCATGCGCTCCAGCAGAGCACATGGTCCCCCACAAACAAACTCACAACCAAGCCTCCAAGCAGCTGCCATTTCTACCTCCCCCCTTCTTTTATACCATGAAGAAGCACCTCAGAGATGAACATATTTGCTTACATCTGCACATACTGAAGGTAATTACTAAAGTATGTATTTACTGGCTGACTGATAAAGAAAGAAAAATATATAATTGTTTTTAGCTCTTTAAATACAGTGGTACCTCAGGTTACATACGCTTCAGGTTACAGACTCTGCTAACCCAGAAATATTACCTCGGGTTAAGAACTTTGCTTCAGGATGAGAACAGAAATCGTGCGGCAGCAGTGGGAGGCCCCATTAGCTAAAGTGGTGCTTCAGGTTAAGAACAGTTTCAGGTTAAGAACGGACCTCCAGAATGAATTAAGTTCTTAACCCGAGGTACCACTGTATTGCTTTGTAGTCACATTTTGATTCAGACCATCTCTGATGTGCTTTTTATAATGAAACACGCGGGGGGGGTGAGGGATGTCCCCCTTATTCTTGCCCCTGCCATCCCAAAAAATGTTGTTATTGTTCCAGACCTAGTTGCAGAGCATAGAATTGCTCTCCTGGGGCTTATTTCTGAGTAGACATTTATGTATTGCACTGTTACTATATATGCCTAGTATAAATCACATGTATTCCTTGGGTGGCTAACACAAACAGCAAAAGAACACAGCAACTCTCCAAAGTTGTCTCCAAATATTGTCTCCAAAATTAGTTTGATTCCTGCAGACTAAGGCCTATGGACTATAGCTCTGCTATAACCAAAGGACAGATCAAGAATGGTGTGTAACAGAGATACAGTATTAATACAAAAAATTAATACATTGATAAGCTACAATTGTATCTTGAAAGGAGCATATGTTCTCTTTCAGGTCCTCTCAAAATGTTTTCCTCTTGCCTTCCTTTATCACATGCTCAAATACAGTCGCAACACGTGGCTAATGAATATAGTAAATGTGTTATTATTAGTAGTAGAATGTCATCCAAAATTACAATTCATCAGCTTCAAAATAATATATATATCAGTCCATAACCAAGAAGTAGTCAACAAAATGAATTGCTGGCAGGGAGCACCATGACGCCTTTCAATGGATGTTGTCCAAGACAGTATATCCGGATTGAATCAATTGTTTCGAAGATGAATCTTCGTCCGCTGATGATGTAATTGAATACATTACATCCAATGAATGACAACAAAAATAATACTGAGCAACCTGCGTATTAAATAATGAATAAATAATAAATGAGGAATATATACCAAATAGTTTTAAATAGAATATCCATGCAGGTAAATGTAATACTTGTGGATCAGAGCTCACTAACCAGTGTAGCTAACTGATACTGATAACACAGATGTAAAGAACTTATATTCTATTTAAAACTATTTGGTATATATTCCTCATTTATTATTTATTCATATATAATTTTGAAGTTGATGAATTGTAATTTTGGATTACATTCTAAGAACACATTTACTACATTCATTAGCCACATGTTGCGGCTGTATTTGAGCAGATTATTCTGCATTGCAACACAGGGGTTTGTTTTTGTCACTATTGTCGTTCCTTTATCACATGGCATAAGAAAAGAAACCACCTTCAAACAGTGGCAGAGCTAGCTGCTCGGGCACTCGGAGCGGCGCACATGCCATGCACCTGGGGGCAGGGCGATCCGCCCTGGGGGGATTTTGTCACCCCCCTGTGGGATGACACCTGGGGTGATCTGCCCCCCCGCCCCCTTCCTACACCCCTGCCTCCAAAGCACTGTGGAAGGAACCTGCCTGGAAACAGGTGAGAAAAGGCATATTCTTTGTATAATGAATGATTTGCAATGTTGGAGGTGTCGGCCTCTTTCTGTATGAAGTGCTCAAGCTCATTTCTATGGGCTCAGTAAAAACCAGAGACAGAGATAAAGAGGTGGGGGGGCAGGAGAGAGGAGGCCTCCTGGATTTTTAGAACTTGCAAGATAACCTTTTAGCAAACAGTAGTTGCAACTATGACTAGGGCCATGGCCTGTAGTAGGGGAGTCAATCCAGTCCTCCCATGCCGTGGTCTCCCCCCAAGCTGCTGTTTGCATTGGGAGGAAAGCACCCTTCGGTAGCAGTGGGATCCCTACTACTGCAATTCAAGCAGCAGCTTCAGGGGAGATTTTCTTTGGGACTGTGGTAGTAGCTCTGTGTTCCTCCTCCCTGGCACAATGGCCTTAACCCTGTTCTCCCTGGGAAGCTGCTATTTGTAACTGTAAAATATACTCACACAATTTAAGTGTGACCACTTGTAGTTTGGCCCTCCATCTACCAGATTCTTAGGGTGCTAGTCCCTCATTCCTACTACCACACGTTGTCGTCTCCTCCTGGCTATGAATGTAGGAAATGAATGAAGAACAAAGGATCTCTTTTAGTGCTTGACAGATTATGTCACAAGAGAGAGATGGAAAAGTGTGCCACTTTTTCAAACTACAGTTCCTAGAGTTTCCTGCACAAGCAAGCACATTACCTATCTATCTGCACGCGCGCACACAGGCACAAACAAACAAACACAAACATGCATACACATTCTAACACTACTTCTGTTTGGCTCCAGGAAACGTCACCATAAAGATATAGAGAAATATAAACTCTGTCCAATTGTGCTTGTCCTTGCACAAAGAGAGGCAAAGCAGGGATGCTCCTGTTAGCCACGAGCTGCATCCTTGTCTCTTGGCCCCATTAAAACCTCCAAGAGCTCAGGAACCCTGCAGTCAATCATCTGAATCAGGCAGGAAGAGGGCACAGGTTTACTGGCTGCACACCTTCAACCTCCAACAGGTGAAGGGCACTGAGGCCTGACAGGGGGGATGGAACAGGAGAGGAGCCACTTTGATCATCTCCAAAGGGCTATAGATACAGGGCCATCAGATGGGCAATCCGTAGCCTCGGCCTTTTCTGCATGGTACCCCAGGCAGCCCACCCCCCAGCCGGCCTCAGGTCAAGTATCCTCTCTTCCCCCTCACCATTCTTGGACCTCACCTGTTGTCGTCTGAATGGGTTCAGGAAGACAAGAGATTGTGATGAATGAGTATGTGAGTCCTCAACACATGCTGCAATGCCCATCTTCTTCCCACCCATCCCTGATTTTAAAATGTAGCCTGTTACAAAATCAAGTTTCAAAAGATTTGATGTACCAAAATGTGACATTAAGGTGTTGCTCATAATTTAAAATGCTGATTTACCAGGTGAGAATACTTGAGTCTTCAAATGCTGTAGACAAAGACCTGCCAATGAGAATATTTCAACCAAATGGTGAACGTCCGGATTAAGAGCAGACAAATTCCACACTAAGTTAAACTTTTCAGTTTGGAATTAAATATTTCAGATACTGATGTTGACAACAGAGAAAATAAATGAAAAATGTTAGCATCTTGTGGCAGCAGATGGCATTTATGGGGATTTTGAGAGCGGTTACATTTTTTAAGGATATGCTTTTCATAAAATAAAATCAATGGAGAAGGAAAATGTATAAGCAGGGTAATAGTTATCCACAACACTTTAGATGCGGAGTCATAACAGTGCTTTGCTAGAATGCATCCTCTGCATGTAGAACATCCCAGATTAAATCCTTGGCATCTCCAGTTAAAAGGAAATCTGCCTGCAATCTTAAATTGCTACCACCAGTCAGAATAATTAGATGGTCTGACTCAGTATGACATAATATGTCGTTGTTGTTTTTTTACAGAATATGGCTTTGGATCAGACACATTTGCTAATCAGAATCTGTTTACAGCATTGGTGTCATGGAAGTTAAGTTAGCAGCTACAACCAAAAACATGGGACGTGGCTGCAAGTGGGCCATGGACCAATACAGGGTTCACAGAAGCGCTCTTTCTTCCCTGGATTGCCAGTAATTGGACTTGTGATTACTTTCCGTGGGAGAACCGTGAGCACTTCCACCTCATCCCCAGGATTTTGCTTAGGATTTACTCACCCCACCTTATTTAAGGAGGGGAGGACTCCACTGAGCGGTGTGGCAGTCCCCTCTTACAAACACAGTCACATGCATGGAAGGACTGGGTGGTCTGTCTGAGCCTCCTTCCAAAGGGATGAATCCCCTCCTCACACTCTCTTTGACATTTGTTTTAAACAGTGATTGTAACATATGGAATATATTGCAGGAAGACATTGTTTATGCAAGGCTAGATTGCATTCAAGAATGCAGGAAGCAAACACTTTCTAAAACGCTTTTCGGAAGAGAGAAATACGTGGCTTAACTCAGGGCAGAATATCACCCTATCAGAGTATTATTGGCTCACTCTCTTTCCATGCCTTCTCTTGCACTTCTAAGCTTGTATACTTTGTAAAGCAGAGACTACCCTTTTGTAATGGGATAACTCTAATCTCATGCAGTAAGAGACAAATTTACTGCGCTCATCTATAATTCTCAACAGCCATAAAGCTTTGCTTTGCCTCAGACATTCTATCAGGCATTTAATAGTAATGCTGCATAAAAACCAATTTCCCAAGCAGCTGGTGCCTTTATGTTTAATAACTCTCATTATTGTTATATTTTGTGGCAAAAGGCATCATCAACTGATCAGTTTGCCAAGATGTGAAACACAAGACACGCAGTTTAGAGAATATTTCAGGGCAGGGAAATGGTATTTCACTTTGAACTTCACGCATGGAGCTTCCCTTTGCTCTGTGCTCAATACTTTTGATTCAGGCGTAAAGTGATCTCCATGCTGTGTCTTTGGAGCCTGAGCTATTGTGATGGTGGACACATCTGCCTAATTAGTATTCTGGTCTAATGTTGGTACAGAGAATGTGTAGGAAGCCAAAGGACAGCACTGCAAAAATGACAGGTGGTGCAGCCTTAGAATTCAGGTTGACATACGTAGGGCTGCCCTGGGAGTATCGCCAAAGGCCTGCTTAGCCAATTTCTCTCCAATACATACAGTATTTTAATTTTAGAGGACCATAGGTTTACTCTCTGAACAAATGGCACAGTTTTTCATGGTGGCACATAGGGAAGTACTTTGGCTTTGATTTACTGAACATTTACTTTCCAACTGCATAGGTTTTACTTAGACCAATCTCTTAAAATAAACATGCTCCATATTATGACCATAACTACTTTCCCTCTATTTTTGTTACCTTTTCTGGTTTGAGACTCTTGTCACCTTTCTATTATTGGTAATGGAACTTGGCAATATGGAGTGGTGCTCAGTTGGGTCTCTGTGCTGTTGAAAGACATCCATCACGGGATTCTGGTCCATTATTCTGCCTCCCCCTTCAGCCCCTTGCCCAGCCCCTGTATCTGTTCTAGAGAGCCCCACAACCCCACACAGCAGATTTAGGAAAGGCTGCAGGGGAGGGGAAATGGCCCCAAATGGCCTCTCTTCCCATTCCACTGAGGGGTGCCTTCCATCAGCAGAGGGACACCAACAGATATTACCCAGCAACTTCCATTTGTATTATAGGGTATTGTTGAACATTTCCCTCAGTGAATTGAGAGGATCATAGGGGAAGTTTGGGGCTTGTTTTCCTCCTCTACCATTAAAAGGGGGAAAAACACCTCTGGTTATTATTTAACAACACTTTCACCTCCATGTGCCACAAATGCTCCTTTTTGGGACTTCCTTAGACTTGTTTCGTGTGGGCCAGCGCAAGCAGTGGAGATCTTTGCTCTACTTTTCCTCCAGCTCAGTGTAGCATTTCTTTTTGCAGTTAAAAACCATGTAGTTCTGCGTGACTCAGACTGCTGTCACGTGATCAGGATTCTCTTGAACTTCTATGCACTCAATCTCTTCCCGCTCCTTTCGTTTGGCTCGTTTCTTTTTCTTGTGGTGCCTTTTGGAGGGTGGGAAAAATGTTAGGAAGACAGGTAAGATTACAAAACAGTGCAGAAGTGTGCAACTGCCAGTGAGCAGCAAGCATTTGAACAGTGTGAAGGTCAAGTTTGAAGGCACGAAAAGGAGGGGGACCAACCCAATAAGAAAAGAAGTAATGTTTTGCAAAATTGCTGTTCCGTGTTCTTGGAGGGAGCTTTTGATACACTGAGTTCGGGTGTGCTCAGTTGCTAGTACAAATGTGTAAAGCAGGGGTGCACAGTGATCTATGGAAAAATTCAAAGTGTAAATAAGGCACAGTGTGGAAATGCAATCCATGTCAACATTCCACAAAGTCATCAAGCCGAGAACACCCAACTCTATTGAGGTGACAGTGAGAATTAACCAGAAGTTCCCTAGAGGATGGATAACCAGGAAGAAGGTAAGCAGCAACACCAGTAAGATGCCAAAGCCTGAAATCAAGACCGGCATGGTTACAGAGAGGCTGTATTGGTCCATGAAGACAAAGGTGGGGTTGAACACGATGAACTTGATGCTCTGCTTCAGAGACAGAGGTCTCAGCTTCTCCAGTAACTCTATAACATCCCTCTGTGTTTTTTCACTAGTCCTAGCCACAAGGTACATGCGGGATGCAATTATGCTATTAACATTTCCAGCCTTGGAAAAAATGATGTCATTTTTGAAGTGCTGGAATTCTGGCTTTCTTAAAAAGGAGCTTTGCAGGATGCTATGGAAGTAGCTTTTGTTGGTGGCACTAATATTCCCAGCTTTCAGATATTGGTAATACTGTTGAATCCAGGACAGGGTGTTGAAACCTTCAGTCAGCTTCTTTAAGTCATCTTGGACGGTGCCGTTCCAGTACTCAAGGGGCTCGTAGATATAGAACCCTATCACTGGGCTGTAGTTGCTAAAGTACTTCTGTTGAACGACAGCATAGGAGACACTTGGAGAATTGCTGGAGAGAAGATTGATAATATTGGCTCCATCACTGATCTGTAAGCAGCCCATAAAGGAAAAGGAAGCATAAATGAGATACAGTATCACCACAAACGGCTTAACATAGATATTAGTAATCCATTCATTGTAATGCTCCCGCAGGAAATGTTGAATAAAGTGGTTCTGGTACGGATCAGTTTCGTGGTGAGAAGAGTGGTGATAGCCATCACTCATCATGGTTTGGAACCAAATAGGCTTCCTTTCCAGGTATTCTGCTGAGGGGATTTTACAGCAGAAGATGCTGTGATACCGATTCTGCTCCAACTGTCCAGCAAAGACCAGGCAGGAACCAAAGAAAGAGAAGATGTAGAAGTAGTTCAACAGGATGGAGATGCACATATTCTGGCAGAAGACTTTCACAGCCTCAATGTTGGTGAAGGGACTAGCACCCATGCCAAAGGCGATGAAGTACAAGGAGCTTGTCATGGTGTAGGAGACCATCACATCAGAATAGGCATCGGCAATCCTGTCTTTGAACGGCAGGCTTTCTCTGGTCCGGCGCCACCCTGACAGAAGTTCAAACACTCCTTTTGTTCCATGACCTATAGCAATGACAACAGGGACATCTATTAATTTCTTTTCATTGATTATCACATTTCTTTCTCTAACTGTGCTTATGAATGATCTTGATATCTCTACATATAACTGATGCAAAATGTCACACATAATATATTTATTTAGATTTATTATATTGCAGAGCACATTGCCAAAATCTAATCTTGAGCTCCAGAGCATAGACAACAGAAGTTAGGCTATCCCTGTGCAGATAGGGCGTAGCAGGACCACCACGGAGGCCATTTGTCTCAAGTGACAATAGTGGGTCCAGGCTACACAGCTGCTCCTTCAGAGGCAGTGTCCCCCTTCTGCACCAGGTTAGGCTCCACCCATCCAGCACCAGATTTAGGGCAGTACAGGTGACTCCCCATCAAGGGTGCTGATCGGAGGGGATGCAAAATGGAGAAGATCCATTTGGGGACAACAAATTTTAGCCTCGCACAGGGTGCCATATTATGAAAGATTATCAAAGTCCACCTCTGCACCCATCTAATCTTGGGAACCACTCACTAACAATGTCTCACTCTTTATCTGGATTAAGCTTCAGCCAGTTGGTTTTCATCCAGTCCATGACTGAGGTCAGACATTAGTCTTGCACATCCACGACAAAACCTGCATACCGGTATGTAAAGGAGAAATAGAACTACACATTGCTGTCACTGCACTCCAAAACTCTGGATGACCCCACTTTGGTTTTGTGTAGATGTTAAACAGCGGGGGAAGGGGGGAATCAAACCCTGAGGCACACTGAGGGCCAGGGGGGCCAACTTGAATAGAATATTGTGGGGGCCCAGGTAAGTCCAGCCCCGCATAATCAATCACATGACACAATGCACACACACTATTTGAATTGGAATGCCCTTCAACTTTGTATATTATTGTGGGGGCCAAAGCCCCCACGGCCCCTAGGAGTTGGCTCCTATGCTGAGGGCTCACAAGGTCAAACAACATCTCTGAATACAGTAATCCAAATAGGACTGGAACCATTGTCAAGTGGTGCTGCCCACCAACTTGGACAGCCATTCCAGCAAGATATTCAATGGTATTGAAAGCTGCTGCAAGATCAAGGAGGATTGACCAGGGTGGGGACACACACAACTCTCTCCTGTCAGAGGTCATCATACAGAGCAACCAAGTAAATTTCTGTGCCCAAAACTGATCCTAACCTTGGTTCAAGGTAGCAGTTCTACATTTTTAAACAAGCACCAGCCCAGAACCTGAACAGCCTCACTTGATTCACATGACGCAGAGAAATAGAGTGGCGTGTGATGAGCCTGCGGGGGTCATCTCAGTCTAAATTGCCCAGTGAGCTCACTCAGTGCTTCCATAGAACTCAAGAGCTGCCAACCATTTGGGACTCGTGGCCACATTTTGAACTGTGAGAGTGAATTGTGGGCACCAGTTACAAAATGGCTGCCATGTGGGCAAGGCATAACATCAAATTAGAGAGAGTATAGCCCTTGCTGTTCCCTGCCCCCAGAGACAACCTCATGATTCCCATGGGAAGTCAACTCTCTCCTGCTGCTCCTGGCTGCTGTGTGAAAAGAACAAGAACTCCATTTCCCCTAATGCCGACACTAAACCAAAGCCTCCTAGGCTGCCCTCCTATGCCCACATATCTGGGAGTAACATGGTGTAAACCCTATAAATTAATAAATGCCAGGGTTTTGATTACTGGTAATTGGGATATGGATTAAAGTGCAGAACTGTGCCAGACAGGGAATTCCTGGGCTAGCTTATGCAAACCAGCCTGGCCAAGCAAGGGCCATTAAGGGGAACAATGATGGGCCTTTGAGGAGAGGAATCCTTTCGCCTGGGGAGTGAGGTGTTACTAAGGAGATGGTGTGTTTGTTTGAGGGGGGGCAGGAAAAGGGAGTTTGGAAGCAGGGATTCCTGGGAAGGAGGAGGAGGAAGAAGAAGGGCTGAGATCCATCTTGGCAGGGGAGAGGGAAAGGCTGCCCACAATGCTTTGGACCATACTGTAAGATCTGCACTTCCTCCCTGCAGAAGGTGTAAACAGGCAAATAAACTGTTTCTTAAATCGCAACAGTCTCTGCCGTGATACAATTGGCATTTAACCCCCTGCGCCATTCCTTACAGCCATATGAAGTTCGAGGTTTAAGAATGTGTACGAATTAAGCCATTTCTTTTTGTAGGGACTTCTGTCATCAAAAGAATGGAATGAATGAACACCAAAGTGCTAACCTTTTTTGTTTTGTTTTTCCTTCTTTGTATATAATGAATTCTGAATAAAAAATAAAGCACAGAACATTGGCAGAGAGTTTCAGTGATTTAGCATGTGGAAGTGAATCAAAGTAGATTAGCTTATAAGAACTCAAAAAATGTTGAAAGGTATGAAAGGACTGGATGTTGGGGGTAAATATCATTAATGCTTCATTATTATTTTTAATTAAATGTATTGGCTGGGGAATTTAAAGTGGTCATCTTACTGGCCAAAATAATACTTTCCTAAATGTTGGCTTTTATACTAAAAATATAAATGTTGTATAATTTAAATGTTGTATTTGAGCTCTCCCCCCACCCTCTAAAAATCAGAAAGGAAATATCAGCCAATAACTCTGAAATAAAACATGAAATAAAACAAATGAAAGCAAACTATTTTAAACAAAACTTGCATAAGGCACAGCAAAGTGGACTGTGTGATGACTATCAAAGAACTAAACCTCTTCCAATCCACACCCCATCCCGAGGGACGAGGGTAGGGTGAGCAGGGATTCTCCACCTCCGTCATTGGTGTTGTGCAATGCCAGGCAATAAAACCGCCACCATGCGTGACTTTTTTGTCTCACAGGGGGTTGACCTGGCTTGCGTGACGGAGACTTAGGTACAGGAAGGCGAAGTAGTCTCCCTACATGAGATAACACCCCCAGGTTTCTCCGTCCTCCACCAATCGCGGACTGTGGGTCAGGGGGGAGGAGGAGCTTTGTTAATCTGGGAGGATTGCTCTTTCAGAGCTCTGCCAACACCGGCGATCTCCGGCATTGAATGTGTTGGTCTCGTGTGGGGCACCAAGGAGAGCTTGGCTGTCTGGCTGGTGTACCAACCACCCAGCGCACCGGCAGCTACCCTGTCAGACCTGCTGGAGGTGGTGGCGGGCTGGGCCTTGGAGTTCCCAAACCTATTGGTTTTGGGAGATTTCAACGTTCATGCCGATGCCGCCCCCTCCTCATGGGCTCTGGACCTACTGACTTCCATGGCGACACTAGGGCTCTCCCAGTTTGTTTTGGGCCCCACTCATCAAGCAGGCCACACGCTGGATTTGATCTTTGGTGCTAGCATAGATGTGACCATGTTCCCCCCTGTGGAAGTGCCATGGTCTGATCACTACGCTCTGAAAGCCAAGATTGACTTCCCGCTCCTCCCCTGCTTGGGTGACGAGCCTATTTCAGCTCGTCCGTGGAGGCTGATGGATCCTGATAGATTCCGTCAGGCCTTGCGGGACCCCTGGTGACTCATTAGATGATCTTGTCAAGGACTGGAATAACCGGTTCTCGGCGGCCATTGATGAGATCACACCTAAGTGCCCTCTGCGACCCTGCCGAAACCGGGCCCCTTGGTTTGCCAAATGAAACGGGATCTCTTTTTTTTCTTTTTTATAAATTTTTATTAACAGTTTTGTGATTTTGTGATTACATGGATACATACCAATAAATTTCATTTAAATCAGAAATGTTTACATTCTTTCGTTTTTGTTTTGTTCCATACCTGAAAAGGGAAAAAGGAAAGAAAGAAAAAAAAGGGGGGGACGGAAAGGTAGAAAAGAAAAAAAAAGGAAAGAAAAGAAAAGAAAAGAAAAAAGGGGGGAGAGAAAAAAAAGGAAAAGGAAAAAAGGGGGGATTTTAAAATAAAAATAAGAGTGTCGTGATACAATAAAACACATCCTCACGCACACAAAATAAACCACCACCACCAATACAAGATCAGACTTCCTACCATTACCCTTACATCTTATTCTAACTTTGGATGTACATAACTCCACAAGCTTGCTTATAAACACTTTGTACTTACATTCTCTAAGTCGTAACCTTTCCTTAATGAGTTTTCCCAAATGCTTATTCTTACGTTAATCCTCAAATGCCAACATAGAAATAGAATTTTTACTGTATTTTTAAACATATTTTCTGTAACCATCCCATTTTTCAGTAAATTTCCTTTTAGAATTTCCTCTTAGATTGTTCGTTAGTTGAGCTAATTCAGCAAATTCTTGAAGCTTATATTGCCAGTCCTCGATTTTTGGAACCTCTTTTTCTTTCCATCCTTTTGCCACTAATATTCTGGCCGCCGCCGTTGCATACAAAAAAAGTTCTTTTTGTTGTTTTGGGATATCTGTGTCCAAGATGCTGAGAAGGAATGCCTCCGGTTTCTTTTTAAAAGTTTTACCCAATATCTTTTTTAACTCATTGTATATTCTCCCCCCCAAAATCCTTATTTTCCCACATGTCCACCACATGTGGAACATATCCCCGCCATTCTCCCCACATCTCCAGCATACATTTGTCAAGTTCCTATACATTTTTGCTAATTTCGAGGGCGTAAGGTACCATCTGTGAACCATCTTCAGCATGTTTTCTCTAATTCCATAATTAGCCGTAAATTTCAAGTTCACATTCCATAGATTTTCCCAGTCCTTCAACATTATTGGGTGCCCCACATCCTGGGCCCATCTAATCATTGGTACTTTAACCGCCTCATCCATCACCTCGTAATCTAATAAACATTTATACATTTTGGAAATTAGCTTGGTCTTACTATTTAATAATTCTCTTTCGAACCTTGACAGTTCCCCCTCGAAACCTACCTTCTTATCCTGTTTATATGTTTCATTTAGTTGAAAGTAGTCTAACCATCCATTCAAATTTTCTTTTATTTCTTCATATCTCCTCAATTTCATTTGGCCAAGTTCGTTTGTTATTAAATCATTGTATGTCATCCATCTTCCTTTTGAGTTATTCTTTTTTTCCACTGCAACTGCCTCTAGTGGAGAGATCCATCTTGGGGTCTTTGATTCTAAGTATCGTTTATATTTATTCCAAACCTTTAAGAGGATGTTCCTGATTATGTGGTTTGAGAAGTTCTTGTGGACCATTGATTTCTCGTAATTGAGGTAGGCATGCCACCCAAATCGGGTGTCATGTCCCTCTATGTCCAGAACATCCCAGTTCTTAAGTATGCACCACTCTTTGATCCATAATAAACACGAGGCCTCATAATATAATTTAAGGTCAGGCAGACCATATCTGCCCCTTTCTACCTTGTCTATTAGTATTTTGTGTCTTATTCTAGGCCTTTTACCACTCCATAAGAATTTTGATAGTTCTTTCTGCCATAAAGTGATGTTACTGATTTTCCTTATAACTGGCACTGTTTGAAAAAGGAAAAGAAATTTTGGTAATACCGTCATTTTAATTAGCGATATTCGTCCTAAAAAAGATAAGTTTAATCTAGTCCATACTTCTAATTTCTTCTTAATATCCTTCCAGCATTTACCGTAATTGTCCTCATATAAGTTTATATTTTTTGATGAAATCCATATTCCTAAATATCTGATTTTTGGATATATTTTAACTTGTGTTAATTTTTCTAGTTCTATTTTGCTCTGTCTGGACATATTTTTTGTTAAGAGTTTTGTCTTGTTTAAGTTCAACTTCAATCCTGAGACTTTCCCATAGCTTTGTATTACTTCCAGCACTTTTATAAGACTCTGACTTGGGTTTTCCATTGTTATAATTAGATCATCGGCGAATGCTCGCAGTTTATAAGCTCTGTTGCCGTGAACTATTCCTTTAATTCCTTCTTCCTCCCTGATTCGTTTGCACAGTACTTCTAGTGTTAAAATAAAGATCAGGGGAGATAATGGGCAACCTTGTCTTACCCCTTGTTTTATTTCACATTCTTCTGTCAGGTTTCCATTTATTATAATTCTGGCCTTTTGATTCGTATATATTGCTTCAATTGCTTTCCTAAACTGCTCACCAAATTCCATTTGACTTATTAATTCTTTTATAAATTTCCAGGAGACTCTGTCGAAAGCCTTCTCCGAATCAATGGCCATAAAAGCCGCTTGTTTTTCAATTCTTAACTCCAGATATTCTAATAAATCTATAATAACTCTGGTATTATTATGTATTTGTCTCCCGGGTAAGAAACCCGCCTGGTCCTCATGTATGATCTTCTGTAAGACTCTTTTAGATCTTTCGGCTAATATCTTTGCAAATATTTTATAGTCATTATTCAGTAATGCTATTGTCCTGTAATTAGTAACAAATTGATTGTCCCCTTCTTGTTTTGGAATTAAAGTTATGATACTCTCTTTCCATGAATCTGGCATGTCTTCTCCTTTTAATATACCATTCATAACATTTTTCATTGGCTCTAACAGAATTTCCTCTAATTTTTTATAGAATAATGCCGGTAGCCCATCTGGACCTGGAGCTTTCCCTGATTTTGTTTCCTTAATGGCCATTTGTATTTCATATGGTGTTATAGAAGCGTTTAGGCCTTCTTTTTGCTCCTTGGTGATTTTGGTTAGGAAGTTTTTGTTTAGATAATTTCTTACTTCTTCCGTTTTTTCTTTTCCTGCCTCATAAAGTTCTCTAAAGAAGTCAACAAAGCACTTCTCAATTTCTTCTGGATTATTTGTTATTTTCCCTTTTTTATTGATTGTGTTAATAAGTCTTTGTTCCTCTCTTTTTTTTAATTGCCAGGCTAGCCACTTGCCTGGTTTATTAGCGTGTTCAAAAGATTTCTGTTTCATTACTCTTAATTTCCCTTCTATTTCTTCATTAATTATCATTGAATATTGAGATTGCAATAGTTTTATATTTCTTTTAATTTCAGTGTTATTAGGTTCTTTATATAACTCAGTCTCTCTCTTTCTAATCTCTTCCATAATCTCATTCTTTTTTTTCTCCTTTTGCTTTCTCTGAATTGAACTTTGTTGAATGAAAAAGCCTCTGATCACGGCTTTCCCAGCATCCCAAACTACTTTAAGTCCTGTACCTTTATTTAAATTTAGCTCAAAAAATTCCTTAAGTACATTTTTTGCCTTGTCTATAATTTTTTCGTCTTTTAGTATCGATTCATTTAGTCTCCAACTGATCACTTTTCTTTTCCCCCAAGTCATTGTTAAATATACCGCATTGTGGTCTGCTATGGTTTTTGGTTGAATTTCCACTTTTGCTATTTTCGTTGTTAATTCTTTTGTTAACCAAATGGCATCTATTCTGCCTGCCGAATTGTTTGGGTAGGAGAAATAGGTATAATCTTTCTTTGTTGGATTGTGCAGTCTCCATGCGTCCTGTAGCCTTAGTGTATCTATTAATTGAAAAAAAGTAGATGGTAATTTTATTTGCTTCTTTTTAGCTGTCTTTTCGGATCTATCTAACTCCGGGTTTACAACTCCATTTTGGTCTCCTAGTAATATTATCTTCCCACCAATTATTTCTCCCAAATCTCTCTCTAATTTTTGGTAGAACTCGCTCTTGTTCCCGTTAGGCGCATAGAAGCCTACAACATATATTTTTTCTCCCTGAACTGTTATTTGTATCACCACGACTCTTCCCTGTGTGTCTCTATATATCAGTTTTGGCTCAAGATAGGATTTAGCGTATATCACTACACCGTTCTTTTTTGTATTATTTGCTGAGACAAAATCTGTTCCTAATTTCTTATTTGACAAAACTCTTACATGTTGAGTTATAACGTGCGTTTCTTGTAAGCAAATTAGATCTAGTCTTTGTTTGGTAAGTATATATTCCACTTTGTTTCTTTTTTTTCTTATCATTTAAACCATTCACATTCCATGATAATATTTTAAGTCCATTATGCCTTTATTAGTTTTATAATTCAAAATTTTCTAAATAAAAAAGAATTATTTTTTGTTTAATGAGGTCCTGTATCTTTTATTATTCAAGTTTCTCCTCCTCCTCCTGTTGTTTTGTTGACTCATCCGTTCCTCCCCCCAGCTGCCCCTTCCTTCCCAATTCGTCTTTATAGGTTCTCCAGAATCTGTCTGCATCATTCCATGTCACAAACCTTGTCCTTTTCCCTTTAAAAAAGAATGAGATTCCTTCGGGGAATTCCCATCTGTGTGTGATTGATTTTTTGGTCAGAGCTTCTGCTAGTGGTCTATATTTATCTCTCTTTCTCAAGAGTCGAGTTGGAATTACCTTATGGATTATTATGTCTGTCTCTTGGACTCTCAGCTTGTTCTTACTACTACTTTGTAATATTTTATCTCGTATTGCCATATTGGCAAACATCACCAGACAGTCTCCTGGCCAATTATTCTGTTTTGCTATCCTAGATCTAACTCTAAAGACCCTCTCAATCTGCCTGATTGAGGGATCTCAGATGGCTAGAGCAAGTATGGTGAAGGACTCGCAACGGAGCTTCAAGAACATATTATAGGACGCTTATGAAAGCCTATGAGATGGCTATGAAAGCTGCTAAGAAATCTTACTTCACAGCTTCCATTGCATCCACTAGCTCTCGCCCGGCACAACTTTTTAGAATAATTAGGTCGATAACGTCCTTAGGGGGACAACCAAATTTAAGCACAAATTCGACTCATAGCTGTGAGGCATTTGCGAGCTTTTTTGCGGAGAAAGTCCTGTCGCTCCGCCTTGACCTCCCTGCCAATTTAGATACAGTAATAGAACTGGAGGCCCCTCAACTGTCTTCGGGCCCAGTGTTGGACCATTTCAATCGGATACTCCCTGCTGATGTGGATAGATTCCTTCAAGTTGGTAGGCCCACCACTTGCCCCCTCGACCCGTGCCTGTCTTGGCTGATTAGAGCGTTCCAAACGTTGTGCGGATCCCCCTGGTTGAAATAATCAGTTTGTCCCTTGGCACGGGGACATTCCCAGGGGAGCTGAAGGAAGCAGTGGTGTGTCCGCTCTTAAAGAAAACTTCATTAGATCGTTTAGATCTATCCAATTACCGCCCAGTTTCAAATCTTCTGTATCTGGGCAAGGTAATTGAGAGAGCTGTTGCTGAACAGCTTGGCAGGTTTCTGGAGGAAACATCAGCATTAGACCCATTTCAGTCCGGTTTCCGTCCTGGTTTCGGGACCAAGACGGCTCTGGTCGCCCTAACAGATGATCTCCGTAGACAACTGGATCGAGGCGGGTCAGGACTGCTGATTCTCTTAGATTTGTCAGCAGCCTTTGACATGGTCGATCATGATCTTTTGGACCACTGCCTCGCCGACGTGGGGATACAGGGCATAGCCCGACAGTGGCTGTGCTCTTTTATCTCTGGTCGGGGACAGAGGGTGGCACTAGGGAGGGAGATGTTGTCGCGCCACTCCTTGGTGTGTGGAGTGCCGCAGGGCGCAATCCTCTCCCCAATGCTTTTTAACATCTCTATGCGCCCCCTTGCCCAGATTGTCCGGAGCTTTGGGCTGGGTTGTCACCAATATGCTGATGACACTCAGCTCTATCTGCTGATGGATGGCCACACCGACTCGGCCCCGGATACACTGACCAGTTGCTTGGAGGCTGTGGCTGGATGGTTTCGTGGGAGCCGACTGAAACTAAATCCATCAAAGACAGAGGTCCTCTGACTGGGTCAGGATGGCATGGGGATGAGGGACCAACTCCCTTCTCTTGTGTGGACCCAATTAGTGCCATTGCCTTCTGTTAAGAGCTTGGGTGTAATCCTTGACGCCTCCCTTTCCACGGAGGCGCAGGTTACAGCAACAACCAAGGAGACATTTTTCCACCTTCGCCGTATCAAGCAGTTGGTCCCTTACCTTTCCCGCCCCGACCTGGCCACAGTGATCCACGCGACGGTCACCTCCAGGCTTGACTACTGTAACTCGCTCTACATGGGGCTGCCTTTGAAACTGTCCCAGAAACTCCAGTGGGTGCAGAATGCTGCTGTGAGGCTCCTCACGGGGACCTTGCCATGGGAGCATATTCACCCAGTGCTTTTCCAGCTGCACTGGCTCCCGGTGGAGTACAGAGTCAGGTTTAAGGTGCTGGTTTTGACCTTTAAAGCCCTATGCAGCCTAGGACCCTCGTACCTACGGGACCGCCTCTCCTGGTATGCCCCACAGATGACCTTAAGGTCCGTAAATAGCAACACTCTAGAGGTCCCGGGCCCTAAGGAAGTTAGATTAGCCTCAACCAGAGCCAGGGCCTTCTCAACACTGGCTCCAACCTGGTGGAATGCCCTGTCTCATGAGACAAGGGCCCTGCGGGATCTGATTCCTTTCCACAGGGCCTGTAAGACAGACTGCCTGGCCTTTGGCTTGGAATCAACTTGATCCTCCTCTTTCCTTTTTCCTTCTGTGATGGAACTCCTATTTGGGGACTTCCCTGGCATTTTTCTGGCCCACGTAGGACCAGTCTGGATAGTTGGCCTTGGTGAAGATTTGACGGTTTCTTCCCCAAACAGTTTTTGATTTGAGTGTCTACTGAAATGAGGCTGCACTTTAATAGTGTATTTTAATCTTGTTTTTAAGTTGTATTTTAATCAATTGTTTTTATACTTGGTGTTAGCCGCCCTGAGCCCGGTCTTGGCTGGGGAGGGCGGGGTATAAATAAAATTATTATTATTATTATTATTATTATTATTATTATTATTATTATTATTATTATTATATATTTCTAGTCTATTTACCAAGGAACATGTGAAACTGTATTTTAAGCTACTGGCCATCTCTGTGCTGCTACACACATCTTCTGTTAAAGGAGATTTGCTCTCGATGTCTACAGGAATAGGGCAGCATTCCGTTTTCCTGCTTTCTGTCTAAATGCAGTTCCTTGTCTTTCTGTCTAAAAGCAGTACTTGTGCCTGGGGAGGTGGACTAATTAACTTTGCTTTTTGCCAGGCCAGCAGGCACAGCAAGAGAACAGCAGGAAATGAAAAGGAGGCTGTGCTTTATACTTGCCAAAAAGAAGGAATGAGAGGAGTGGGTACAAACAAAGCGATTGGTTATGTGCCTAAGAGAAGGCTGTTACTTTTCAACCTATAAAGCACCTGCAAATTCTGCATGCCTAGCCCAGCCTCCTTGACTGGCTTTTCAATTAATTAATTAATTGATTGTTTGGAAGGGATTCCAAGGGCCATCTAGTCCAACCCCTGCAAGCCGTCCCTGGGGAGGCTTAAACCACCAACCTTCTGGTTAGCAGTCAGATGCACAGAGCCATTGTGCTGCCTGGCAGTGGCATTGCTGCAAGGTACACTCCTGTGGCCCTTCGTGCATGAGTCTAGGCCATCTCATGAGACAGCAAAAATGGTCACCTAATGATTGATCACACAAAACTGCTGTGTTTATAAATGGCATCTCCTTGTGTCCAGAAGCAAAGGAGTGATGGATGTCTGAGGCTGCCACAACCTTGCTAGAGGATAACATTGCCTTCCTCTGCTGCACTTTTCCTGAAGAGTGAAATCCCTCAACCCAGCCCCCGCTCTGATATTAGGCTCAAGAAAGCCTTTGCAGCCAAATTGCTGGGGAGGGGGGAGGGGGGAGGGGGAGGAAGGGACGTCATGAGTCAGATACAGGTAACAGATACAACGCCTTCTTCTCAAAGCTTTCTTAAGTTCAACTGCTTAAGATTTAGGGGTGACCACCAACCTTGATGGCCTTCAAAGAGGACTAGATAAATTCATTGAGGACAAAGCTATCTACAGCCGCTAGTGATGCGGCTGATTGATTGGTTTCCTCCAAGGGGCTCAAAGGGCTCCACACCCCCATTTTATCCTCACAACAACCATGTGAGGTGGGCTAGGCCAAGAGGCCGTGACTGGCCTTGGGCCACACAGTGAGCTGCTTGGCTGAGGGGGGACTGAACACCATTGACTGGGAACCCTGAGCATGAACTGGGTTGTGGCTCTGAGGTTTGGCTTCTGGGCTTCCCATAGGCATCTCTTTGACCACTGGGAAAACAACACTCTCGTGCATGATGGGCCTTTGGTCGAATCCAAGAAAGCTCTTATGATGTCCTTTCATTATATTCTTAGTGCTGACAATATAGCAGAAAGATATTATTAAACTAATAATTGCAGGCGTCAAGGAGAAGAGCAATATGAAACGTGCATAACATCATTATTAACTTTCATTCAGGTTTATCCAGGCATTTGATGGCTCAAATACATTGTTCCAGGCAACCTTGAAATTATTAGCTGTGAGAGTATGTGTACATGGGTTGTTGTTGTTTTTTAATATTCTCAATGCCTTAAAATATGTTTTAATTTTATTTTTAATTGTATTTCCCCCCACTTTGGTGTTTGGCTCCTTGGGCTCCTTTGGGAGGAAGGATGGGAAAGAGATTAATTAATAATAATAAATTATAAGGACTTCCACTTGTGGTTCAAGTCCTTAAAAATGCCTTTGGAATAAGTGCAACATGCTTAAATGTTCAATTTAAATAAAAGGTTTTTTTAAAAATGTTCTTTAGAAATATTGAAGGGGGAGGGGCAGAGAAAGTGCTAGTTTGTCTGCACCTTTGCCTCTCTTCTGTACCTGCACTTACCTATGTGAGAGACGTACCACGGAAAGCTCTTAAAAGAGGGAGCGCAATAAACCGGCATTTGTGCCCCTGTGACTTCACCCAGGGGTGTGGAGCTGGACATGACCAGCAGGCCAGATCCTTTTCCCTTCACAGGAAAACTTCTACAGGTTGGTGATCCTGCCCACCTATCAATCACATGCTATAATAACATCAGATGACAGAAACCTGTCAAAGTTCAAAGAAGAGGCTCCATGCAACCAACGATCATTTGATTGTCTGTACAGGAAGCAGATGAAGAGATGTTCACAAAAGCAGAGCAGTTTCTCCTCTGCGGGAATAGTTTGTATACAAAGTGCTGGAGGAAGTACTCTGAATACAGGCGGCCTCCCTGGAAAACAACAACTATAAATGGAGCATCTTTTCCCTTGAGTTGAATTGTGCTGAAGAAGCTGCTGCTGCTGCTTCTAGCCCCCGCCAGATGCACTGACTAGGGAGTTCCCAAACAGGAATTCTATTAAGAGGAAAATACATAATTTAAACAAACAGAACCTCAGAACATTTGTTTTTTGTACCCTCAAAGCAAACAGGAAATTTATCAGGCAAAGCAGGTTCTCAACCAAAAAGGAAGGATTGGTGCAAAAAAAAAAAAAAAAGAATTATGATTCGTCTTGCGAAAATTCAGAGTAAGTCTACCAAAAATGAAGTGCCCTAAATTTACAGCATCATGGAAAACAGCAAAATTCAGTGGCCCTGACCATCTTCTCTGGCTTAGTTCCACTTAATTATTTCTGGAGGAAGTTGGCTTTGAGAACTATAGTGGATTTGTTATTCTACTGTAAGGGCTCTCCTTTGTTACAGCACTTGTAAAAAGTCCTTCACATTTGATGAGCCCTTGAAGAATTCTTCATTAATTATTTCATGTTGGTCAGGGCTAAAATATTAATGAGAGATATTTTAGAAAAGTAGCTTTCAAACACTCTCAAATGCAAAGTACATGTGGAGTGGACTCTATCTGTATCCTTGAGCTTTGCAAGTTGGATTATATTGATTTAGGGTGTTCCTGATTTAATCATGCTTTCATCATGATTAAAAAAACCTAAATTTACAGCATCTCCTCAATGAAACACAAGATTATCGAAAAATGCTACCACTTCTCATCTGCAATACATTAAGACAAAAGTGTATTAATGTAAAGGAGAAATATCTGCAGTTACCCAATAATAAACCATCGTGAATAGCTTTTTATGGGCTCTTTTCCTTTCAGGATTACCTCCATCTCAGAGGCTGTTCAATAAAGCCTTTGAAATTCTAGAACAAGCTGGAAACACCAGGCCTTGGGGTGGGGTGGGCTTGATGAGTTTAGGGCCAATGGCCTGGACTGTAAGCTGGCAGGCATCCCAGAGCTCCCAAGTGGGATGGGTGCCATGACCTATGATGATGATGATGATGATGATGATACAATTGCAGAAAAAAAATCATTAGTCCCCCCCCCCCTTTTAAAAGGCCATCCATTGTTTAATAGCCAAAGGTCTGGGTAAAGAGGAATGTTTTCGCCTGGTGCCTAAAGACATGTAATGATGGCGCCAAGCGAGCCTCTCTGGGGAGAGCATTTTACAGACGGGCCCATTCTCAAGTGACCCATGTTGGAGATTCTTTCACATGACGGTATAGGTTTTCATTCCACAGAATGGGAAGTGACGGAGACAGGATGTTTGTGTTACTGTGTTCCGTGAAGTGGGACTATTGTCCTTTCTCTTTGCTGTCTGATGCTAGAGAGAGATGGAGCCATGTTGCAGTGCTCCATGTGTGTTTATATGTAAATAAAGTAGATTAGCCACAATGCTGAGCTGCTGAGTTCTGTTACGCAAGCTGAGAAGACTCTGTGGATCCCTGAGTGTGCTAATGCTTTTGGCATTAGTCGCTGTGATGTTCGGGCAGAAGAAAGCTTTTGAAGCTCCCAAACGATCGACCAGGAGGGAGAGAACATGCCAGTCGGGCATGTGTCTCTGCCAGGGTCCTACATGAGAGTAGGATGCTCCTGGTAACAACAACTCCCCCCCCCCGAACCTCTTAGGCAAGGGTGACATAGAGAAGGGCCTTGGGTGACAAGCACAGGGTCTGGGTCAGTCCGTATGGGGAGAGGTCATCCTTAAGGTATGCTGCCAAGGTATAAAAGGATGATGAGTGGCAGAAAGAGGAGAAGAGGTTTTGAGGTCACCTGGATGCCAACCAGAAGGACTGGCCTAGCAGGCAACCCAGGGGCAGGGGAATCATGTGGGTTGCCAGGGGATGAGTGCGCCAAAAGAGTTGGAGGGTCCACAATTGGCCTATGCACTGCGTCTTCTGATAGTGTGGATTCTGAAAATGCTTTTCAGGACTTGAATGGGGCACCTCCAGCCTGAAAAGTATACCCTGCTCCACTCTTCTAGTTCTAGGGCTGCTCTTGCAACTGCTGTGCTCTGTTCTGTGGAGCCGGAAGTGTCCGTTCTGAATACACAGAGCTCATTTTCTTTTGCCCCTTACCCAACTGGTTTTTTTTAATTATTATTATTCTTGCTAAGCATTCAAAAGAAGAGTAGGGTCACATTCTCTCTCTCTCTCTCTCTCTCTCTCTCTCTCTCTCTCTCTCTCACACACACACACACACACACACACACACACACACCCTCCTGCTTCCCTTTTCCACATCAAATGCAGCAAACTCCTGTGGGCTGTGGGCCAGGATGCAACTTTTGCAGCTTTCCCTTTGGGAATAGCCGTGAGGTCTTAGTTGTCAGTTAGAAGATTATTTGTTTTTTGACTGTTTGAGGAACAGGATTAGCAAACACAAAGAGGTAAAAAGGAGACTCTGGATTATGATTCTATCTACAGTGTCACCTTAACAGGAATTATCTACACAGGAACAGATGGCAAGGAGAGGTTTGCAGGAGATACTACACACACACACACACACACACACACACACACACACACTGGGATACACAAAAGTAAATGTGTCCTGCAAAGAGATTAGAATTGAGCCAACATGCCTACAAAGAGTTACAACCTTTAAAAGTTGCATTTTGATTTGCCAAACACCCTAGCAACGCTTGAAGAGTTTAAACCTTGCTAGAGATGCACCAGCACTTCACCGAGCTCCCAGGTTTCTCAGGAGCCTACCACAAGGGGGGAATAAACTTCTACATACTCATTTCCAACTTCAATCACTACCTGGGCAGGAGAGCTTTCCCTGTCCTAACCCCAAAATATTTAAAGGTGGGTTTTTTTGGGGGGGGGGACCAGGTGGCGCTGTGGGTTAAACCACAGGCTTGCTGATCAGAAGGTCAGCGGTTCGAATCCCTGCGACGGGGTGAGCTCCAGTTGCTCGGTCCCTGCTCCTGCCCACCTAGCAGTTCGAAAGCACGTTAAAGTGCAAGTAGATAAATAGGGACCGCTCCAGCGGGAAAGTAAACGGCGTTTCCGTGTGCTGCTCTGGTTCGCCAGAAGCAGCTTTGTCATGCTGGCCACATGACCCGGAGGCTGTCTTTGGACAAACGCCGGCTCCCTCGGCCTATAGAGCGAGATGAGCACGCAACCCCAGAGTCGGACATGACTGGACCTGATGGTCAGGTGTCCTTTTTTTTGGGACTTGCTTCTTTGTACACGACTCTCAGTATTTTATTTTTAGCACCTCTTATTGTCTGCAAGCATTTCTTTTGCCAAGGTTTGTGTTCTGTTCTGTTTTGCTCACTCGGACAAGATTTCCATTTTCTGACAGCTGCCTTCTTTGCCTCCTAAGAGCATCCTTGACTTTGCTTGTTGCCTGTGCTGGCATCCTCTTGGGGCTTGGAGAGATTTGACTTTCCTTTTCAACTTCCTTTTTTGTCAATAGCCTCGTTTTTTCCCAGAGTCAAATGTGACGGCATTTGCTGGCAGTTGTCCTCTGACATACATGCTGAGTTGGTTCAAGGTTCCAAATCAGTTCCACAAATACTTGCATCTTGCACCAGATCCACTTCTAGGCTCACTTCTCCTCTGGTAGGTTCCAGGAGCAGCTCTTCTGGGGCATGGTCATTTACATTGTAAGTTTTACCTCTTTATCATAACAGGAACACCCAGTCAACATGAGGGTAGCTGAACTCAGCTTTTGCAACAACTCTTCTCTTTTGGATGCCTCTTTAACTTTATTCTCCATCTCAGGATTGTCTCTGGGGATTTGGGTCAGGGGGGTGATAGTGTATCCTCAAAATGGCTATGGCCACCAAAAAGATTATGTGCTGGATTCTGCCCCTCTGAGATTTCTTTTTTTAAAAAAATATTTTTATTAGGTTTTACAACAAATTTTAACATAATCACTACTGATAATATAATCACAAACTAAGTTTCAAAAGATCCCCCCCTACGACTTCCCCCAACTTCCCTTTCTGTTTTATAACACATTTGCTTCTCCTGCACATTATCTTATTCCCTAATAAGATTTCAGGCTGGTTGCCCCTCTGGGATTTCAGGCTGGTTTGACTCTGTCATCTTTCACGTATACGGTGACCTCACCTCCAAGATACCCTTCCTTGTCATTCCCAGCATTTGCATGCAAAGATGTGTCCCACAGGTTCTCCTCCTTAACCAGCTCTTCCCCCCCCCCTTTCTTTTTTTGCCCACTGCTTGTAATGGTCCTTCTTTTTACCTGTAAGCTGCCTTGAATCCCATCAGGGGAAAAGACAGGGTATAAATTTGTTTGTTTGTTTGTTTGTTTGTTTTTGTTTGTTTGTTTTGAAGCCTTAGTTACTTCCCATTTGCACATATTAGTTCAATAAAATGCATGTACACTTAAGAATTGTTTGTAGCCGGGACTTCTGGTTGGATGCCGGAGCTGCCGGTCGGGGGAAAAGCTCGCTGCGAGATTCCCCGGCTTGGCAGGGGGCTAGGGAGCGCGCAACAGCGCTGCACCTCCCGAAAAACCCCGGGAGGGGTGTCCCGGGGGTTTGGCGATCCGGCGGTTGACTCCGCACGTTTCCCCCGCTCCTAGGTGGCTCAGAAGAGCTGCTGGAAGAGAGCGGGGTTGAAATGGAGTCCAACGGATCCACCACTTCCCCTGCCGAGTGAAGCTGCGTGACGGGCAGCCCTGAGCATTTCAATTCCTCCAAAGAATCGATTTGGAACTTGGATTTTGAAGCCACAAAATCGTGAGTAAAAGGACATTTGGACTGGATTAAAAGCTTCAAGGGACTTTAAAAGCAGAGGTCGGTCCCTTTGATGTTGAAACAATAGGAAACAGTGAAAGTTTTACTACCTAAGCTAAGTGAAAGAGGAAATAAAAGGAAACTTCTGTAGCCAAGGAGGCTTATTTGTTACAATTACTGATTGTGGAAGAAAAACAGCTACTCTATTCCCGTGGTTTTGGGGGAATTTGGCAAGAAAATACTTTAAAAACTGTTGGATTATAACTATTTCATGGCTGAAGCTAGATAAGCTGTTTTTTTGACCTTGAAAATGGCGCAGCTGTCTCAGCAGGACATGAGAAAGATGCTAGTCATATTACAGGACTGTTTAAATACACTCAGACCAAAGAACCAAGGAGTAAACAACTTTGCGAACAAGGATGGCACTGTGCCAGATGTACCAGATGTAGAACTGCTGGAAAATGGAAAAGCAATTCCCTGACTGTGAATTGATAGAACCAATATCCTGCTCACAGGAGCATACAGCAGAGAAAAAAGTTGGCCCTGCTGATAAAAAACAAAAAAGATATAAGAAAAAGGGCAAATTGGATGGAATTGGGACTAAAAAAGCTATAACAATTGAAAAGAAATACAACAAAAAGGAGAAAACAAATGGACCTGTGAAGAAAAAGCGAAAATCAATTAGGAGATCCCCCAAAAAAGAATTTTGACTTATACAGCAGGATTGGTTTGAAGAAAGAAGAATAAGAAGAGAAGGGCAAAATTGAAGAGAAAGGAGAGGCAAGGCCCAGTGGGGCAGGACAAATATCGGGGTTTGATTGCGGAAAGGGAGGGTGTGGGTTGAACAAGAAGGACACTTGAACTGGACTACTTTTCTGGCTATAAGGATGATGATATATGTTAAATGGTGTCTGGCATAGGGATTACTAATGATGATTAATTTAAAATGATTATTAAAGAGAAGAAAATATGGCTAAAGACTAACCAATGGGAGGAAGGGGGGAAGTATCAATGGGAGAAAGATGAAAATATGTACAATATAGAGTACAGATGATAGGAATTTAGGGAAGGAGCAGAAGTACCAGCAGGCTCAGGTTTAAAATTAGTATTAGTAAATAAAAGTGTTTTTGTACTTTGTTTCTAGGATGTTATGAAAATAGATGTATCAATCTGTTAAAGAGGATTTAAAATGAATTCAACAGAAGGGGGACTTGAGGAAGTCAACCGAAATATGTAATGGAGAAAGATAGAATCTGGCCCACGGATTGGGGCCAGGCTTAAGCAATGTTAGTAAAAATAATGGTAAGGTTAAATGTACAATGAATATGTTTACTCCTGTGGGAGGGGGGGGGTGGATCTTGGCTTCCCACGGTGAGAGGGGGGAAGTATGAAAATTTAACCACTATCTATGTTTTGTGCTTATAAAATTGTAAAACCCAATAAATTTTTGGAGAAGAAAAAAAAGAATTGTTTGTAGCCTAACAATGAATATAAGGGCTAACAAAATGTCTGAATGATCAAAGGATTTATTGCTAATAATGATGATGATAAATATAATGATAGACTAAACTGAGGTAAAATGGAAATGTAGCCTGTGAAGGAAATGCTCTGAACTGTATTGGACATACTGTAATTATTGCAAGTTTGGGGATTGTGGGGTTAATTTGCTAAGACTGGCTTGTGTTGGGATCAAAGGTTCCTTAAAAGGTGTAATCAGGGCAAGCCCACCCATGAGGCAGGTGAGGGGACCACCTCAGGCAGCAGGATACACTGGGGCAGCAGATCCCGATATCAATCTTTCTTCCTCCTTTTTCCTGATGTAGATCTTCTCACACCCCTTCTTCCTTGGCAGGGAGGAAGAAGCCATTTTGGGGGCCACCTCGGGTGCCCAAATGTCTTGGGCCAGCCCTGGGTGTGATGGTGTCACCTAGGCATTGTTTGCATTTTCCATAGAGCATTCAGAAAAAGTTTCACAGGCAGTAAAACTTGGCTTAGTTACCAAATGGTAAAAGTCCCTAAATTATTGGTGTAGGAACTCAAGAGTAGCTTATGAGAGCCAGGCAGTCTGAGCTGGAGCAACCAGGTCAAACCTCTTTACACGCCACATTTCTCAGGTAGACTAGAGGTTGGCCAAAAGTCTTGATTACCCATTCCTCCCAAAGTAAGGGGAAGTGACCTCACTAAGCCTGGCAGGACAACTTACTCTATGGTATTAACCCCTTATTGCATTAATTAGACTTAAGCGTGTTGGTTATATATGGGGAGGAGGCAGAGGCTGAAAGGGAAAGAGGAACTGCCAGAAATTGCTTTCTTTCCCGTTTCACTGATGGAAACTTTGCTGGCAGCTGAGTTGGATACAAACCACAGAAGTTGACGGCAATATGGTGGATCTGCTGGCATCAATCCATGGCATATTAACAAAATTAAGTTGGAAACATCTTGAAGCTTTCTGGCAGTGTACCATAGCAGGCCATTATTCTATTGGAAAATGAATGCTAATATATAGCTAAGGATTACAATGAGAAACAAAGGATGGGAATGAAGTATTTGTTTCTGATTGAATAGGTGAAATGTATGACAGGCAGTAAGCTTCCACAAGTGTACAAACTTTGTTTTAATTTTAGAATAGGTTTTTTTAAAATGCTGATCACAATTTTGGGCTGAGTATATAGTTGGCAACCAGCTGTCTTCATTAAATGATGAGCTTGCAGTGTTCTTCTGTATAATTTGGATCCCATCGGATTATAATAACAGGAACATTAAAACTGCCACAGGGCATCAATCCAGTGAAGAACAATGAGAGTGCCATAGGTTCTCGCCCCCTAAACTGTTACTAATTTCAAAAGATTAATAAACATCTTCCACAAATTCTGTGGAAATGGGTCTGTGGAAATCATTCTCAAGTATTTTGTTCTTATGGTTCATGCACAGAAGCAAGGAGATATTTTCTCAGTTCCTCTTGGACCTCTTCTCCTCAGTTGTGTAGCCTTTATTCATCTCCTGAACAGCTGGCCTGGCTCAGACAAAAGAGGCATTTTCTCAGCCCTCTTCTTTCAGCTTGGCTGCTGTGAGAGAAAAGTATGTGATGGCCACAACAAGCGGCTCCAGCAGGACCATGGCAGCAGAACAGCAAGAAGCAGTTTTCAGGCTAGACCAGCTAAGTCACCCAATACCATTCTTTGGGAAGATTCACTTTCTATTTCTCTCTATTTGGAGAACTGTCCATTTACTCTTTGCTTCCTGCAACTTAACCACTTAACTTAACCTGCAACTTCCTGACCCACAAGATAATTTCTCCTCTTATTCCTTGACTGCCAACCTTAGTCAGGAGTCTCCGGTTAGGTTCTTCGTCAAAAGCGTTTGAAAGTTCAAGTCAACTGGATCACCTCTATCTATATGCTTGTTGACACTCTCAAAGAACTCTTAATAGGTTTGTCCTTGCAGAAGTCATACTGACTCGGCTGCAGTGAGCCTTGTTCTTCTATATGACTGGTTATTTTACCTTTAACAATACTTTCCACCAGTTTTCCAGGGACAGCATTTTTTGTTGTTGGCAGTGAGTTTGTAATTTCTTCCAAATTCTCTGAGGTCTTATCTCCCCCAATTAAATTCTAAATTATTTGAGGATAATGGACAATCAGCATACCAAGTAATGAGCTGGGGGAAACAATGACCGGAGAGTCTGTTTGGCCACCTGTTAGTGCTTCATATAGGCAACTAAGAGGGCATTGTTGGATGCCTGGGTGATGTAGTACAATGAGTGATGTTATTTCCTAGTGCTGTGTCAAAAGTTCGAAATTGAACTTTTTGGGTAGAGCATGGGTAGGCAACCTAAGGCCCGGAGGCCGGATCCGGCCCAATCTCCTTCTAAATCCAGCCCGCGGACGGTCCAGGAATCAGCGTGTTTTTACATGAGCAGAATGTTCCCTTTTATTTATTTATTTTTTTTTTTAAATTTATATTTATTTAATTTTCCAAATTTTACAAGCACATAACAGTCCGGTTAAATTTCCTTTGCCTCCCATCTCCCACCTTAGGAAGCAGTACATACCTTCCCTCCCTCTCACGGAGGTATTTTTTAAAAAAACAATGATCATTTAACCATCTAAACACAACCCTCACTTTGCTTGGGCCTGATCTCCTTCCAGACCAGGCCTCTACATTTCTAACTATTATCAAATGACTTCCACAGCCCCTCCCTGCTGAATTCTTAAATAATACTTGGCTCACGGGTTCTTATCTTGGTCTTAATACATTTATCATCTATTTTTTAACTTAACTTGAATATATCTGCTTCTTTACAATTTCCTCTTAACTTCAAAATACCTTAGATTATGACTTTCTCTTAATCCTCCTTACAAACCTTGGTTTTACCCTTGGCCTTACATCCTAATTTTTAAACTTAATTTCCCCCCCTCCCCCCACACCCCAGAATCTGGTGTCCGTTTTTCCTTTCATACCAGAAATTAAAGCACATACTTTTGTCTCCAAACCATTAAATCAGTCCAAAAAAACAATAACAACATCTCAACCCACACCCACTCGCTGTTTCACCAATGTCCAGTTCATGTAGTCCATCAGAGCTTCTTTCCAAGTGATTTGCTGCAATCTTCTTTTCTTCCTTCGCCTTCGTCCTGCGTCACAATCCAGGAAAGCCATATTTACTTGCTGTGCTTGTTGCGAGCTCTTTTTCTTACTGACATTCTTGCTGACATTCCATCTCTTAAGTTCTTTCTTTTTCTTGCTGGCATTCCTTCTCTTAGGATTCTTATTTTTCCTTGTCTTCCTATAAACAGTCCTGCTTCCAGAAGACCCGTTACTGATGCGCGGCTGGGTGCGAAAACTGTGTTCCATAACTAAATCCTCATTCTGGTTCTCACACACATCAGCGTGAAAACCTTCTGGCAACAGTTCATCCGGTATGAGTTGGTCCAAACGTCTCTCCAGTCTTTCCGAGGCAGCATCAAAGGCATCACTAAATTCTTGCAATCTTTGTAGAAATAGGTTAACTTGTAGCTCTGCCTTTGAAATGCCTGTCATTTTGTCAAATAAAGATACAATCTTTCAGTTGTTTACTTCACTGCGACAGTTGTAGTTACAAAATAGCGATCTTCGCCAGATTCCTCCGGCATGAGGGAAGAGAGGGGCTGGTTGCGCTGAGACTAAACTTTGATCAAACGCCACTTTCACTTTTGCCTCGGCTGCCATTTCCCGTCTCTAAATCTTCAACAACGATAGGGCTGGCCTCCATTTTAAGCCCTATACTTTGCTCTCAAATTGGTCCAAAACGTTCAATTTACTCACGATCTCCGAGTCCAAATCACTAATTTGTTGAGGAATCCCAGCGCACGAACAGGAGAAGTCACGGCAGCTGCGCCCGTCAGGGGGATAGATGTCATCAGATCCGATGGGCTCCGGCTCCCCCCGCCCGCTTCCCGGAGACCCTTATTAGGGTCTCCTCGGGAGCAGGAGAGCCGTTAACGAGCCACTGCCAGACCAACCGGTCCCGGGACGCCCTTCCCGGGAGTTTTGGGGGCTGGGGCGCTGTCCCAGACACCCCTTTCACCCCTTTTTCGGACAGGGAACATCAGAGCGATGTTCCCCCCGACTTCTCCCTCCGGCGCCGGAACCGGAAGCCCAGAATGTTCCCTTTTATTTAAAATGCATCTCTGGGTTATTTGTGGGGCATAGGAATTTGTTCATTATTTTCCCCAAAATAATGTATAGTCCGGCCTCCCACAAGGTCTGAGGGACAGTGGACCGAACACCTGCTGAATAAGTTTACTGCCCCTGATGTAGAGGAAGGGAACAGAAAGCAGGTGGTAGCAGCCACTATTTTCTGTGGGCTGGCCAGACATTTCCAATTTCAGTGTTGGAGGACTTCATTTGTAATGAACAGCGGAGGCTTCTCTTCATCCTCTTATTGCAACTGTTTTTGCCACCATAAGAAAGCTTATTGGCTTCCCATAGGTATCTGGTTGGCCATGGTGAGAACAGAATGACTCTGGCCCAATGCAGCAAGGCTCTTCTGGTGTCCTGAAGATCTGCTGCAGAATTGCTAGCTTTTGGAAGAGTTCATGGCTAACTCTGGCAGTCTCCTACAAAGGATGATGTGCATACAATACTATATCTTCCCTCTTGTGACGCATGCTCCTTTCAGCCTGAATGAATTTGTGCTTAATACGATATGCACTGCTACATTTTAAACACAAGGGGGGCAGTTTTCATAAATTAAACCAACCCCAGAGTAGCAGCTGATCTGGGACAGCTACTTAAAGAAAACAGATCAACCAAGATTGCTTAGCTGAGGTTGGAGAAAAGCAAGGACAACATCCTATTTTCATAACTCTGAATATCCCAAGTAACAGGGAGATGTTTGTGCAGAGCAAAGTACATTTACCTCTCAAAACACAATGCAATATAGTGTTTTGACCGCTGTACAAATTGAGTACACAAGGAATGCCAAAATCAGAAATGTTTGATCTCTATACTTAATTGATTAGTTGCATGACTGCCATGAGAAAGTTGTTGATACAAATAGCTAAAATAAATAAAGTAAAAGGCATTCTGCCTCCATTCACGTTGTTAGCGGATACCACTTTTAGAGGACTATCTGAGACAGGAAATGGTGCCGGCAGGAACGGTTTGGTTTCTTAGATCACGGTCTGCAGTTTCTTGAAGATGGACTTCTGGCAAGTGATGGGCTGCACCTCACAAGGGTTGGGAGGAATGTTTTTGCCAACAATCTCAAAAACCTCATCAGGAGGGCTTTAAACTGACTTATGTGGGGGAGGGAGACAATGGTCCTGAAGGTAGGAGTCTATCAAATGCTGAAGATGATCATCCAAAAGTCAAGGACCAAATGGAGCAAACAGCGCACAGACCTAGTGGTGGGAGGAAAAAATCCTTAAGTAGGAGACTAGGGGGAATGATCAATGGTTTTCAATGTCTGTATACAAATGCACAGAGCATGGGAAATAAACAAGATGAACTTGAGCTCTTGGTACAGCAAACTAAATACGACATAATAGGCATCACTGAAACCTGGTGGGATGAGTCTCATGATTGGAATGTAGTAATAGAGGGATACAATCTATTTCAGAGAAATAGACCAAACAGGAAAGGAGGAGGAGTGGCGTTATATGTCAGGGATGTGTATACCTGTGAAGAGATCCATGATTTAAAACTTCAAAGCCAAATTGAGAGTATCTGGGTCAAAATTAAGGGAGAGAAAAATAACAGTGATCTCATGGTGGGAGTTTACTATAGATCCCCAAGCCAAACTGAGGACATAGATGATGCCTTCCTGGAACAGATGACCAAGCATTCAAAAGGAAATGAGATAGTAGTAATGGGGGATTTCAACTATCCTGATATTTGTTGGATGTCAAACTCAGCCAAGAGCATAAGGTCGAACAGATTCCTCACTGGCCTTGCAGACAATTTCATTGTCCAGAAAGTGGGAGAAGCAACAAGAGGATCAGCCATTTTAGATCTGGTCCTAACCAATAGTGATGACCTGGTTAGTGGGGTAGAAGTGGTAGGATCATTAGGTGGGAGTGATCATGCTCTTCTGGAGTTTATTATACATCAGAAAGGAGCAACCAAGCATACTAAGACTCAAATTCTAGACTTTAAGAAAGCCGACTTCAGAAAACTTAGGGAAATGCTGGGTGTGATCCCATGGTCAGTAATACTAAAAGGGAAGGGAGTTCATGATGGATGGGAGTTTGTTAAAAGGGAGATATTAAAAGCACAACTTCAAGCAGTACCAATGAGACGAAAACATGGAAGGTGCCTAAACAAGCCAGGGTGGCTATCTAATGAACTTTTAACTGAGTTAAGATTTAAAAGGGATATGTACAAGAAATGGAAAAAGGGGGAAACCACCAGAGAGGAATTCAAACAAATAGCCAGCACATGTAGAGACAAAGTCAGAAAAGCTAAAGCACAGAATGAACTCAGGCTTGCTAGAGAGGTTAAAAGCAATAAAAAGAGTTTTTATGGGTATGTCCGTAGCAAAAGGAAGAACAAGGAAACAGTGGGGTCACTTAGAGGAGAAGAAGGTGAAATGCGAACAGGGGACGCAGAAAGGGCAGAACTCCTCAATACCTTCTTTGCCTCAGTCTTCTCCAAAAAAGAAAACAATGCCCGACCTGAAGAATATGGAGCAGATGATTCAGCAGGGGAAACACAGCCCAGAATAAGTAAGGAGGTAGTACAAGCACACTTGGCTAGTTTAGATGTATTCAAGTCTCCAGGGCCAGATGAACTACATCCCAGAGTATTAAAAGAACTGGCAGAGGTGATTTCAGAACCACTGGCAGTAATCTTTGAGAATTCTTGGAAAACAGGTGAAGTCCCAGCAGACTGGAGGAGGGCAAATGTTGTCCCTATTTTCAAAAAGGGGAAAAGAGAGGACCCAAACAATTACCGCCCAGTCAGCCTGACATCAATACCAGGAAAGATTCTAGAGCAGATCATTAAGCAAACGGTCTGTGAGCACCTAGAAAGGAACGCTGTGATCACTAAAAGTCAGCATGGGTTTCTGAAAAATAAGTCATGTCAGACTAATCTGATCTCATTTTTTGACAGAATTACAAGCCTGGTAGACGAAGGGAACACTGTGGATGTAGCCTATCTTGATTTCAGCAAGGCCTTTGACAAGGTGCCCCATGATATTCTTGTAAAGAAGCTGGTAAAATGCGGGCTAGACAATGCTACCATTCATTGGATTTGTAACTGGCTGACTGACCGAACCCAAAGGGTGCTCATCAATGGCTCCTCTTCATCCTGGAGAGAAGTGACTAGTGGGGTGCCACAGGGTTCTGTCTTGGGCCCAGTCTTATTCAACATCTTTATCAATGACTTGGATGATGGGCTTGAGGGCATCCTGATCAAGTTTGCAGATGACACCAACTTGGGAGGGGTGGCTAATACCCCAGAGGACAGGATCACACTTCAAAATGACCTTAACAGATTGGAGAACTGGGCCAAGGCAAACAGGATGAATTTTAACAGGGAGAAATGTAAAGTACTACACTTGGGCAAAAAAAATGAAAGGCACAAATACAGGATGGGTGATACCTGGCTTGAGAGCAGTACAAGTGAAAAGGATCTAGGAGTCTTGGTAGACCACAAACTTGACATGAGTCAACAGTGTGATGCAGCAGCTAAAAAAGCCAATGCAATTCTGGGCTGCATCAATAGGAGTATAGCATCTAGATCAAGGGAAGTAATAGTACCACTGTATTCCGCTCTGGTCAGACCTCACCTGGAATACTGTGTCCAGTTCTGGGCACCACAGTTCAAGAAGGATATTGACAAGCTGGAACGTGTCCAGAGGAGGGCAACCAAAATGGTCAAAGGCTTGGAAACGATGCCTTATGAGGAACGGCTTAGGGAGCTGGGTATGTTTAGCCTGGAGAAGAGAAGGTTAAGGGGTGATATGATAGCCATGTTCAAATATATAAAAGGATGTCATATAGAGGAGGGAGAAAGGTTGTTTTCTGCTGCTCCAGAGAAGCGGACACGGAGCAATGGATTCAAACTACAAGAAAGAAGATTCCACCTAAACATTAGGAAGAATTTCTTGACAGTAAGAGCTGTTCGACAGTGGAATTTGCTGCCAAGGAGTGTGGTGGAGTCCCCTTCTTTGGAGGTCTTTAAGCAGAGGCTTGACAGCCATCTGTCAAGAATGCTTTGATGGTGTTCCTGCTTGGCAGGGGGTTGGACTGGATGGCCCTTGGGGTCTCTTCCAACTCTATGATTCTATGATTCTATGATTCTAGGATCAAGCTCTGCTCACAGCACTCTATCAGTGTCATGTACATTGATGATGCTGGAATGCACACCATCTCTGAAAGTGCAAAAATAAGACCAGACTTTGAGTATATCTGAACACAACGAATACAGTTCATTCTAATTTCTGTCACCAGGAACCCTCTAACTTTCTTTTGGGAATCTTTGAAATCAGGTAGGCTCCTAGATTTGGTTTAAACACAGAGCAGCACTAGAGAGAGAGAGAGAGAGAGAGAGAGAGAGAGAGAGAGAGAGAACCGCTTCAACTGTGCTGAGAAGCAAGCTCTACAGCTACAGCTACAGCTACAGCTACAACCACCACCACCACCACCACCACCACCACCACCACATAGAGGCACAAGCAAAAAGCAACCACAAGACTGCAAAAAATGTTTTTTGTGTTGTTGTTTTTTTAAGGTCTGATGAGACAGTATCTGAGGGGAGGGGAATGAATAACATGTTGTACACTAATTTGAAAGCATGTCCGCCTGTGTGTACAGACAACAGGG
This sequence comes from Darevskia mixta, assembly GCA_034641385.1. Taxonomy (NCBI): domain Eukaryota; kingdom Metazoa; phylum Chordata; class Lepidosauria; order Squamata; family Lacertidae; genus Darevskia; species Darevskia mixta. Next base: position 3,858,260 of record JAWWNH010000130.1, read on the forward strand.
ATAGTAGCTGCCAGTGTGGTGTAGTGGTTACGAGTGGTAGTCTCGTAATCTGGTGAACCGGGTTCGTATCTCCGCTCCTCCACATGCAGCTGCTGGGCTAGTCACACTTCTCTGAAGTCTCTCAGCCCCACTCACCTCACAGAGTGTTTGTTGTGGGGGAGGAAGGGAAAGGAGAATGTGAGCCGCTTTGAGACTCCTTCGGGTAGTAATAAAGTAGGATATCAAATCCAAACTCCTCTTCTTCTCTTCTTCTGTTTTAGATTATATTTTTGTGTGAAATTGAGTACGATTGCAAACTGCTACGTACAAAATAACACTGCAAAAAAATTATCCCAGTGTACTGTATTTCCAAGGCTATGTATTTCCAGTCTAGATAATCCTATTCCTATCAGCAACTGCCTGAATCCTGTGTTCCCACAATACTACACAAAGGCACCAGTATTCTATTTTCTCATGTGTGAATATAGTAGCTGCAAGGAAAGAGGGCCATTTTAACTTGTTCATTAAATATTTCAAGTTTGGGGTGAGAAGTGAGGTAGCCAGGTTTGCTGATTATACCCAGTTGATCAGGGTGGTTAAAACAAAAAGAGATTGTGAAGAACTCTAAAGGGATCTTTTCAAATGGAATGAAGGGACAGTAAATTGGTAAATGCAATTCATTATAAAGAAGAATAAAGTGATGCATGTCAGGGCAAAAAAAAAAATCTCAATTTCATAAATACGTTCCCAGAGTCTGAAATGGCAGGAATGACACCTTGTGGCCACAACGGAAAGCAGAGTGAAAATGCTGACCCAGCATGTGGGAGCTGAGAAAATGCCAAGTTCCATTCTTGGGATCATTAGGAAAATACAAATGCTAACCGTCGGCTTGTTAATAGAAACCTCTGGGCAGTGTTTGAAACTCCCAATGTTCTAGGCGCATTTTGTGACAGGGAATTTCATCAGCACGAGCAGTTTCTGAGCTCTGCGCACAGTACTGCGCCTAAGATTTCAGATTAAAACTGCAGCGTGGAAGGAAAGGAGGACCTTTTTCTGCCTCCTCACTTCCAGCCACTCTCTGAAGACTGGAGAAGAGACCCTCTTAAGTATATTAGGGGGTGGGCAGGAGAAGGACTAGACCATGCGAAAAATGAACATAAGATTTTAGCTGCAGTTCATTCATTTTCACCTTTGTATTCTTGTTATAAAAAGTGCGCCTAGACATTCCATTGTTGTGCTCATAACCTCAGTTTAAGGTGCCATTTAGCTCCTAGCGTTCATATATCAGTTTCTAACACTGCCTATGAGGAGACCACACTTGGAATACGGTGCAAAATTCTGGCTACCTCCCCACAAGGATATTGTAGATATTGGTTTAGTAACTTCCATAGGAGGAAGATGGGATTGCATTTATGGGACACAGGACAGCTTATGTTTAGCCGAAACCTTCCTCTCCTGAAGCCCAGTGTACATGTTTTGCCTCTGGGATACAAACCTACTTCATTCACATCTGAAAATAAGGATAAGGATCTAGAAAACCCACGCTTCTGATTAGAATCAACATTTTGTTTAGTTACTTCTTGTGATCAATTAGTTTAAATAATACAAAAGAAAACTCACCCAAATCAATTCTACTTTATCAAAAAGATCATGTTTGCTATTTAGGTGGAATTAATGGCACCACACTGCAGTCTCTTGCAAATATTAAGGCAGGGTTTATGATTCTTGCAAACATTTGGCATTTATGGCCCATTCCCTCCAAAGGAAGCGTCACTCATTTCAGTGGGTGTTAGTCAAGCAAGTTCTCTTCAGAGCAGAGCTAAGGGACATAGCTTAGGGAGGGGTCATGAGGACTGCTGGCTTTGGTCTCAATCCTGCCCACACTCACTTTGGAGCGTTGGGGAATTTGCTTCTGCATAAACATGCACATGATAATACTGTCAAGGAGTAAATCCTACCGAACTCAGAACAATTATCTTCCACATCTACCTTTATAGGAACAGAAAATTGATTTCCTCTCCAAATTACATTATTCTCCCTCTATGTAAATAGGGGGGGGGCAGGAATGCCAGACAGGATGCTGGGTACATTTCCCCCTTTAAAAAGCCTCCTTCCAAGTCTTTCTGTTTCTCTTTTTGGCCCTTCTCCCCAGTCCTGCATTAAAGTCTGTTCAGCAACTCTTCATTTTCTCTGCTGACTTGACTAGTTTTCAATAACAATTTCTCCTTCGTTTTGTAACTTGGATCAATAAAACACATCTCTCATATTGGCTGAGGTTATAAACACAGTCATTTTACCCTTTTCCTTTGTTTGGAGATATCCCCCCCCCCTTTGTAAGTGGATGGAACAATTTAACAGGCTAAAAACGTTGAAGGTAAATAAATAAATTAAGCACTGCATCTTTGTAGCTCAGGACACATGCTACAATCCTGTCATTAAGCCATGCTAATCCTATTATTATGAAGATAAATAATTACCCATTGCGAAGAAAGGAATTCCCAACAGAGTCGAATTATATTTTCCATCAGTAATGAAAAATATCCCTGCCGCAGTGACACTGGAGATACAGATAGTGAGCGCTCCCAAGAGGCCAAGGAAGGGCTTGCTGCGCAGGCAGTCTTTCATGGAACTTGAGAGGATGGCAGCCAGCAGAATCAGCATCAAGCTCACCAAAATCTTGCCTCTGGCCAGGATGCTGGTCTTGTGAAAGTCCCTCCACAGGCTGAAGGAGGCGAGAGCATACAGCTGCAGGTCCTCGTGGTGCAGCTGGAGTTTGTGTATCAGTTTGCAAAATTCATTCTCCCATTTTTCACCAATGAGATCCTGTACTGCAGAATGGTAGGTTTGGAGGTAGTAAGTGATTTGGATGGCTCTGGCCGACTTGACCCTTTGGTCCTTGCTGCCTGGCAATTCCAGGACCCCACCAAGCTGGTGGCCGATGAAACTGCTTCTTCCATCCTGAAGAAGAAAGTATTTTAAAAGGCAAAAGAAGTGGTAAGTGAACCAACCCAACAGTAATTTGCAATTTACTCATGCCATAAATTCTGTTAAAAGTCCCAGTGCTATGAGAGTTAAAAGTATCTTCTGTTTTAAACTTAGAATAATATGAGGTTGTCTGAAGGCTGTTAAACCATTTTCTTCTTTGGTTCGCTTCCTTAGAGGTAAAAGCCTCTCAGAGAGGACAGGAAGTGCAGCAGGGAGGCAGAAATAAAGAAGAAAACGGCGGAAGATCCCTTGGGCCACTTGGTATTATTGCAAGTTTATTGAGAAGCCCCTCCACCGACTCTCACACATGCAAACAATGCAGACACATAACATACCAATTAACACATAATCTGAATTATTGCTTGGATTATTGGATTAATTGGATTGAAATAAGAGCTTGCCATACATTCAAGAACTGTAAGCATACAGTACTAGATTTGACTTACAAACTGCTCAATGTCAAGTTTCAGAAGCATCACTAGAAGTTGGTTAGGATGCTGCACTTTCCTCCCATTAACCCAAACCTTAGAACTCCCCACTTTAGAAAACCCTTCAGAAAAAGGTCTTACAGCCTTTCTAGTTTCCCCAAGCATGTAGGCAATACGATTACAGTCTGAAGCCTGTAGTGCAGCCACAACCATAGAGGATGGAAGCCAGCCTCAGAGGAGGTCTGCAAAACTCACCAAGGAACACTTGTGTCTATATTCCACCATTTAAAGAAACTTTCGGGGGGGGGGCACCGTAGGATAAAGAGAAAGTGTGGCGCTTTCCCTGGCTCTGACATCTTTGTGCTGATCTGATACATTTGCACAATGTGTCCTTCTCCTTCTCATCCTTTTGCAGTGTAATCCTATGCATGGATATTTAAAAATAAATCCCACTGAGTTCAGCTGGGCTTACTACCAGGGGTAAGGACATATAGGATTGCAGCCTTGGTGGCCTAATGTAGCAGAAATGGGTCAGGCTTCCAAAGCAGGACACTAGAAAACCCTGTTGACCCAGGACAGGGAATTAGGTTTAGGAACAGTGTCTCTTTCATTTTCTTCTTGCATGTGAATTACTCTTTGCCATTGCTACAACTGGCTGTCAATGGAGCTGCTATTCTCTGCTGCATTTTATCATAATAAGTTGAAGTTGAAATAAATAAGTTTGCAATTCTGTGATTCAGTTAACAGACTGAAAGAGTATTTATTCAAAATTCAAATGTTTAAGACCTAAAATAGAATATGGATATTTATTTTTCATGAATATTTTCTCCCAAATCTTGCCTGTAAAAACTTAACACCATGAAATTTAGCCATTGCTGAATGAAATTATTTTCATTTTCTAATCAATTGTATTTTCCCCATCAATCTGAATACAGCAATGCATACTTGAAATTTTCCATTTGATGTCTCATTTGTTTTTCATTCTTACATTCATTACGGCACATTCCATCAAAATGGTATGAAACTTGAATTGTTCCCCGCCAGTGTCAGCAGAGATACTGGACGAAGGGTCCATTTTATAAACAATTTAAAAAGGAGTAACATCCTCAAAGCTTCCCACTGCTTTACTCTTCAGATCTGACAGTTTTCACTTTTTAATGAGTTTCAGAGTATTCAGAGAAGCCCTCTTTCTTTTAGAACATTCCCCAAATGTGTCAGTTTGCTAAGCAAAGCTCTGCAATGAGGGTAAGCAGTGGATTCGGACAAATTGCAATCTGAAGGGGGCTCCTTGGGACAGATTTGGTGCCTGTTTGAACCAAAGCAGAATCCCTCTTCAGCTCCCCTAACCAAAGGAGGGGTTCCTAAGTGATTTGGGCATTTGAAAACCATGCAGAAAATGTGTCTGCAAAAATTGAAACATTTGTCCCCCAAATTTGCCATATAAACAAGGAAGAAATGCCAGGGGGGGAGGGGGGAGGGGGGAGAGAGAGCTCTTTTGAGCTAGAAGCCAGGCTTCCTCAAACTCGGCCCTCCAGATGTTTTTGGCCTACAACTCCCATGATCCCTGGCTAGCAGGACCAGTGGTCAGGGATTATGGGAATTGTAGTCCCAAAACAGCTGGAGGGCCAAGTTTGGCCATGCCTGCCTAAGCAGAGGAAATGGGTATGATCTACTCATACTCTGACCAGATCCATTAAAATAATCAACTCTGGATATCATCCTTTATTTTTACTTTCTAATTGGGATTCAGATTTTGACTTGAAGCAAATCAGGCAGCTTCCAAAGTGTTTCAGGCCAAATCATTTGGAATTCCGAGAGAGTGCTGTGGGTGCCAGTCACAAAATGGCTGCCATGGGGGCATGTCATAAAAAACATGGGTGTCAAGCAGGGGCCTGGCAAAACACAAAGTTAGAGAGAGTAAAATCATGGTGAAGCTTTCCCCATTATGTATTTCCATACTATAGAAGGTTTAACCTGTTTGATTTCTGTCTGTCTGTTAAAGGCACAAAACCCGGTTTTCCCCAATGCCGACTTCTGAACCAGAGTCCAGGTTGCCACATCAAGCACAATTTTACTATTTAGCAGACATTGTACTGTAAGTTAACTATACAGTGAATTATTAGTGAGCACTTGGCCCTTAACTGCTGCACAGCAGGAGACATACTTAAGCCTCTTTGCAAAATGTTCACATTTGGAGAGGGGATTCTTTAACATACACTTGCATTTACTGAGTAGAAGTTGCAGAAAATAAATTCTAGGGAGTACCTGATCTTAGACAAACCCACCCTGGGGAAAATGCATCTTGGTTGCTAGGGGAAATGATGGAAGGACAAACTACAGATGCCTAAAATAATTGTGATTTTAAAACTGAGGGAGATGCTGATTCAGCTGATTCTATAAGTTTGATATGCCAAGTTATTTACAAGCCTCTTGGCAGAATGCTTGCGTAGAATGGCTGCCAAATATACTGATGGGAGGGGTGTCAAAATTATGCATATTGAGGCTCCTATATGTAAAACATTGAATCTGATGTAGTATGTAACAACAACAACAACAACAACAACAATTCCTTCTCTTACTCTTTCATTAAATGTCTCAAAAACAATAAAGCCAGTTTTAGAGTAAACAACATCAGACTTTTTCAGCCTGGAGTGGGGTACCAAACACTGTTGTTCCTTATCTCCTCTTCTACAAGCCTCCTCCACTGAACCTTTGCCCCATATAATAGATAATAACCCGATCAAAGGTACCGGTATTTCTTTTCATGGTCAACAATGTAAGTGTGGACTTTTTGCAGACAATACAATCTTTTCCCTATCAATGCCTGAACACTCACTACCTGAGACAGTTAGATTCACTAATGAATATAGGATTGTTGCAGGACTGGATATGAACTACAGAAAGTCTGAACAATTATGTTTTGCACTTTCAGAAGCAGAACAAAAACTAGTAAAGGATTGGACAGCTGCCAGTAAATAACAAAATAATAAGTACCTGGGAGTAAGCATATTTAAAAATCTAAATAAACTTTTTAGAACTTAATTCTGTCCCACTTATGAAGAAAATTAAAAATTATCTAGAAAATTGTAAAAATATATAATTGACATGTCTGAGCAGAATAGCAATAAAGACTCTTAATTTTATTAATCAGGGGAATATAAATTAAATGCAAAAATAATGTACCAATTTATTTTGTATAATCAGGGTTGCTAAAATGCTTAATAGCATTGCAGTTGATGTTATATCATTGCTTGTACAGTACCTGATCCTTTCTGTTGGTGTGTTATGAACTTCTACCAAAAGAGATCCTACCCACCATAGAACAAACAGCAGTTTGCAGCCAGCATAAATCTAATTAAATTGCCATCTCCATCACTCCCTTGAAACCAAAGCCAAGTGAAATGCAAATGTGGATTCATTTTCAAGCAGATGCAACTAAGCTTTTAACCCTCTAACATGGCAAAATGGAGTTTTTAAATTAGAACAAAGTGTGTGTTACTGTAGTTTTCTCCCCTGCTTTTCTTTACAATTCAAAGGCTTACAAAACAAAAATATAGGGGGAAAATAGCAAAGAAAAAGGCAACAGCACCCAGAACAAATAATGAGCCTAAAACCAGGGGTTTCAAAAATCAAAATAAAGTTCTGAGTTTAATAAATGGGTTTATATAGCCTTGAACCTTGCCAGAGCAATAGGACTCCGTTTTTCTACAAAGCCATTATCAGGCTGTCTGTCTTCTGGGGTTCTCACCATATTTGCAAGTTGTACCAGACAAACTGCAGTTTTTCTGGCTCCGTTAGGGAACAGACTGTGGAAATATCCAGTCTGTCACATACCAGGCCACACTAATTGCCCATTTAGGGCCGTGTCTTCTAGTGGGCACCAGTTTCCCAGGCTCTCAAGAGAGAAGCGTTAGCGGCACCTGCCACTGGATCATTTTGGCTGCAGGTGCCAGGGGCGGAACGAGGGACGTTCTGCATGAAAAGCATGTGTTCAGCCACTGAGCTATTGTCCATTCCTATGTGTTGAAAGATTCCACTCACAGGCTATGGAAAGTCCTCGGGTTTTTCTTAAGGCTGGATCCCTTCCAGATCACACTCCTTAAAGCAGCTCCTGATAGGGTAGATACAAGCTTGGCAGATCATAGTGTATCTTGATTTCATTAAGGCTTTTGACAAAGTTCCCCACAATATTCTTGCAAGAAAGCTGATAAAATGTGGGTTAAACAAGGTAACTGTTAGGTAGATTTGTAGCTGGTTGACTGACTGAACCCAAAGGGTGATCACTGATGGTTCCTCATCATCCTATAAAAAGTGACCAGTGGGGTGCCACGGGTTTCTGTCATGTTGTTCAATGTCTTCAAAAACAACTTGGATGAAGGAATTAAGGGGATGCAGATCCAATTTGCAGATAACACCAAACTGGGAGGGATAGCTAATGCTGCAGAAGACAGAATCAGGAATCAATATGACCTTAACAGACTGAAGAACTGGTCAGAAGCTAACAAAATGAATTTCAATAGGGGCAAATGTAAGGTGCTTCTCTTAGGTAGGAAGAAGCAGATGCACGAATATAGGATGGGGGACACCTGGCTTACTAGCAGTACATGTGAAAAGGATCTAGGGGTCTTGATGAACCACAAGCTTAAGATGAGTCAACAGTACGATGCAGCAGCAAAAAAAGCTAATGCTATTTTAGGCTGCATAAACAGAAGTATAGTGTCCAGATCAAGGGAAGTCATAGTACCACTCTATTCTGTCTTAGTCAGACCACACTTGGAATATTGTGTCCAATTCTGCACACCACAATTTAAGAAGGATGTTGACAAGCTGCAACATGTGCGGTGGAGGGCAACTAGGATGATCAAGGGTCTGAAAACCAAGCCTTATGAGGAACGGTTGAAGGAGCTGGATATGTTTAGCCTGGAAAAGAAGAGACTGAAAAGAGATATGATAGCCATCTTCCAATATCTTAAGGGCTATCACATGAAAGATAGAACAAGGTTGTTTTCTCTTGCTTGAACCAATGGCTTCAAGTTACAAGAAAGGAGATTCCAACTAAACATCAGAATGAATTTTCTGACAGTAAGAGCTGTTAGACAGTGGAACAGTCTCCCTCGGGAGGTTGTGGACTGTCCTGCATTGGAGGTATTTAAGCAGAGGTTGGATGGTCACCTGTCATGGATGCTTTAGCTGAGATTCCTGCATTGCAGGGGGTTGGACTAGATGACCCTTGGGATCCCTTCCAACTCTACGATTTTATGAAAGTGCTCAAGTTTGGGGCTATTATTGCTATAGTGAGGGGGAAATTCTGGATGGGGCGGAGGGTGTTCCTGAGTATGATTCTGTAAACAAACAAATAAGAGTCGAATAAGTACTCAACATGCTCATTGTTCTCCAAGAGCGGGGGCGGGGGCAGTTGGAGGGCACACAATGGTCTGCTTGAGCCCCTGGTAGCTTGCAATATCCTGGAGGGTTGTGTGGAGTTGTGGCTGGGAATGTGCAGTGTGAGAAATGGACTTCCCTGCCCTAATTCCCACCAGTCCGAAATATAATGAACTTTTAAGGGCCTGGCCTCTTTGAAGCTGAGCCAAGAGCTGTGCACTATATACATACAGTTAACAGTCAACTCCTGGTGGGCTGATGAATGAGGATCAGAGGGGAAATCCTCCAAATTCTCTTTTAGCCCCTGGCAATTTTTCTGTCGTCTAGAAGGAAAGATGAAAGCAGGGCCAGAGATCCATGTCATGAGACTCTCCCATAAATATAACCTCCTTCACATTGTATCCATTCTAGTTCCAGACCACATAGGCAACATCCTGCCAGGGGCGGAGCTACCTGCCCTAAAGAGTTTGCTACAATTGCCTGACTGAAGGTGGCATGATGGGAAGGACCTGCTGCTTCGTGTTTCCTGCCTTATAGGCACACCCCTGTATTTTAGTGGTGCTATCGACAAGGTAGAGTGAAGCCCTCTTATATGAAACAACGTGAGCTTACATCAACAAAATAAAAGAAAATTGGATAACATGCATAATTTTCATTTGGTAGCTCTCTATAGCAAACATGTAATGGAGTTCACTGTCACCCTGAAGCTGTGTTTGTATGAATGTACATCAGTGTGGAGAACATTAGTACACATGTGCACTGTGTCATGTTCAAAGGTCTCTTATGTCCCTCTTTTTGGAATGTCCACATTGTGTTTCTTGGCCATGCTAGGGCATGACGAAGAGGTATTTTATAAGGAATACAGATTATATTCCATACCAGAAATGTTTTTACTTCAGACTTCAGGAGGTTGCATTTTAAAAGGGAACTGAGGAAAAACTTCTACAACAGCGCTGTTCTCAGTCAACCTAACATTTTCAGTTATTTTTGCTTATAAGCTAAGTAGGTCGTACATAAAAAAAGCAAAAGTATTAAAGGGAAATCTCATTTAGCCAAGCACACTGAAAACACCTAAGGTCTGGATTTTATTTTTATGTGCACTGATGGGGAGCTAAGTAAGGTGCACAGAGTTTGGGTGAAGAGAAGATACTAGAGCACTGATATGAGGTTTTCTATATTTATTATTCTTTATTATATGTTTTAGTCATTTTTGCAATCAAGGGAAGCAAAAATAAAATGACAAAGTCATAAAAATCATATGCAAACAGCAATAAAAACTAAAATATTCATCTGACAATATATTTAAAGGGAAAAAGTCCTACCAAATTAAGTTTGGACAAATAAGCTTACCCAACAATGGTCCCAAATGTGCTTCCTTGGAAAGAGCCTTTCGCAGGTGGGGAGCCACCACTGAAAAGTCCCATTCGCATGCCGCCATCTTTAACACTTCCTTCAGAGAGGGCACATGAAGGAGGACCTCCGATGGCGGATGCAGTCTCCAGGTTGGTTTATGTGGGCAGAGGCAGTCCTGGAGGCATTGGAGTCCTGAGACTTTATACATCAAGGCTGTATCATGGGTCGTAGGTCAAAACCAGCACTGCAGACTAAGTGATAGCCAGTGCAGTCGAGCCAGGATAGGTGCTAAATGTTCAGACTGTCCTGCCCTGGTCAGCCCAGCTGGCTGCTGAAATCTGCATCAGCTGCAGTTTCCAAATTGTCTCCAAATGCAGTAGTCTAACCTAGAGGTGACAAGAGAACAGAAGTGGAGCTATCCCTGTCCAGATTGGGGCATAGCTGGGCTGCTGCCAAAGCTTGTGGAAGGCACTCTGCACCATGGAGGCCACCTGAGCCTCAAGCAACAGCAAGGGATCCAGAAGTCCCCGCAAGCTACGTAGCTGCTCCTCGAGAGGGAGTTTCATCCCATCCACAGTAGGTGACGCTCCACCCATCCAGTCTAGGGAGCCACCCACAAACAGTGCCACAGACTTATCTGGATTAATCTTCAGTTCATTTGTTTGATTTTGTTCTATTTCTGGGGAATATGAGTTTGGCAGGACATCTGGCCTTGTTGTAAGCTATTAAAGGTCATTTTAGAAGCACCTGATGAAGTGTATATACATGCTTGGCTAAGGGCACTCAGTAAATGCTGGAATGCGCATTGACTCCCGTGAGATTCACTCTGTAATGCCACAGCAGCCCCCATTTTACAAGCTGCCAAATTCAGGCAATATGTTTTGCAGTAACCTGACTTTTAATTTCTCTTCCTTCTGTGGGGGATAATTCCCTCTTCCCATAAATATGTAAGTTAGATTTCATAGAGTGGTCCCAGGGCAGCTGCGGAAGAAATCATCTAGCATAAATCCATGCTGAGGTATTCCTGTCATTGCAATGGTGAAGCGAGTTCAGAGCTGGAGTGTGGTAGGCCCACCATGGAGGACATTTGAATGGCACTTGGAACGACATGTGAGAGTTAGATATAAAATACCCTATATACTCGAGTATAAGCCTAGTTTTTCAGCACATTTTTTTGTGCTGAAAAAGCCACCCTCGGCTTATACTCGAGTGAGGCAGGCAGTGGCTCCTATGAAGCTTTCCCAGGTTTTTTGTGGTAAAATTGGGTGCCTCGGCTTATATTCGGATCGGCTTATACTCGAGTATATACGGTAAGTGTATGTGGCAGCTTCATCACAAAGAAAAACGCCTCAGAGCGATGGCATCTCCTGTCTTTTTCACCTTTGTACATTTTAAAGTTCTCAATAACCACAGAATGTCAAAAATACTGGTTTTTGATGGTAGTCAACTACACTAAACACTAAGAGCATCTTAGGGCATTAACATCCAGAACATTAGCCTAACATTAAAACAAGGGAGCATTCACAACATTTCCCCATAGTTAATAATCCATAACACATGTTGACCACAGTCAGGGACAGTTGAGGAGTCAGGGATTAAATTGTGCACAAGTATGTAAATTTGTGTAAAATGTGCACAAGTGTGTGAATGTGTTATTTTGTATACGCCTGCCCCAGTGTCCCATAGAATAGAATCATAGGACTGGAATGGACTTTGGATGTCACCTAGTCCAAACCTCGGCTCTGTGCAAGATGCAACTATAGCATTTCTGCCTGATGGCGATCCAGCCTATCTTGAATTTCCTACCTTGCTTCCCGACTGGGCAACATGTTGCAATCAAGTCTCATTCTTGTTTCTGCCCTACCTAACATTTTGAAGTTCAGCTTGCCAGTGTGTTGATTTCTCTAGTAGAGAACCAAGGCTATCTGCAAGTCAGTTTCCAGACTACAGTTGTAACTTGCCAGCTATGCTCCTTAAAAGTCTACGCCATTCCTCTACCCAGAAAAAAAAGAGAAACATTTTGATCTAATTCAACTGCTCCTATGACAAATTTTCTGCAGTATGTAGGAAAGAAACAGACTTAGACCCAATAGGAAGTTTTTAAAAAATCTAACTGGTATGTGGGAGTGGACTTTTTGGCAACAGCTGCAGCAGACGCCCCCTCCCAAATTAAAAATCAGGTGGCATCTATCCAAAAGTTATTAAAGAACTCGAATGTGAAATTTCTGGTCCTCTAAGAAATTAGTAGTAGTAGTAGTAGTAGTAGTAGTAGTAGTATACTGTCCTTCATCCATAGATCTCAGGGTGGTTCACATCATAATAATTGTTGTTTTTTTTAAAGTGTCCAAGAAATTATACGTTAGTTGGCTTTGTATCTGTTCTGGGGAAACTGATGGAAAGCATGACCAAAGATAAGATTACCAAGCACAGAGAAAAGTCAGCATGGATTCTGAAAAGGTAAGACCTGTCTAAATAATTTTTTAAGAGTTCTTTTAGTGTGTCACTAAGCATATGGTGATGCAAAAAGTTGGATCAGCTGGAACTAATGCTTTTTAATTTGTTCATGAATGAATGACCTGGAGTTGGGGTTGAGCAGCAAAGTGATCAGGTTTGCAGATGACACCAAATTATTCAGGTTGGTAAAAGACAAAAGGAGTTGCAACAAGTTGTGGTTCAATGTAAGCAAGGGTTACACATTGGGGCAACTATACTAAGTTTCCATATACACCAATGGGGATCTGGTGGTTACTGACCAGGAAAGAGATATTGGGGTCACAGTTTGATGAAAATGTTGAATTAGTGTGCAAGTGTTATGAAAAAGGTGGATTTAACAGTAGGGATAGAAAATAAAACGGTCTGTATCACATATCATAAATCAAAATGCTTAAAAATGTGGCTATGTGTAAAATATTGTGTACATTTCTGGTAACCACAACTCACAAAGGGCATTGTTGGCACCTGTCTTTCTTTCTTTTTTGGTGGCTCTTAAAAGAGTCTTTGGGGTCACGTGCCGAGGGCAAGCGGTGGGTCCAGGGAGCCTCTTCTTCTTGGGCTTGGCCACTTTGGCCTTGACTGCCTTGGCCTTGGCAAGGTCTTGGCCACCGTCTATCTTGAGAGACATGGAGTGCATCTCCAGGGGTGAAGCAAAACCGCTGCATTAGCAGCACCAAAGTGACCTCTCCAGGGGCACAAGCCTGGGCAATGTGTCTGGAGGTCCTGGGCTGCCCAGACAACAAGACCCCCTTCTCAGCCTCACTGATGGGGTCCACAGGAAAGCAGAGCAAGGCGTTTGGCACCAGATTGTCTGCAGGAGTTGCTGGAAGGAGGCGTACCAGGTGCCATCCAACCACCTTAGGGACTCCACTCCAGATGTGTGTAGGGTCTACTCCTTAGCTTTTTCTTCTTCTGAAGATATCCCACAAGGCAGCAGAGGTTTAGGACCAGAGATTTCATTCTCCTAGATGGGCTACCTTCCTAGACTGACAACCCCCACCTCACTTCCCTCTACGGCATGTGCAGAAACCACCTTGACCGTTGGAGCCACTCTTGGTCTCATCTGCTCAAACCACCAGAGCCTGTCTTTGAATGCAGGGGAAGCCCTAACTCACAGAGAGTTTGAGACCCATCAGCTACGCTCACTGGCCAGTCAAAGCTGTTCCCAGGGCATGCTGACAGCTTCTTGGAATCCCTCCCCTAACACCCCATGCACCCCCCAAAAAGGATATTATAGAGCTGGAAAGGGGGCAGAAAGGGGTGGCCAACATGTTTGAGGGGCTGGAGCAGCTCCTCTGTGGGCAACAGTTACCACATTTGGGGCTCTTTAGTTTAGGAGGGGGAGACAAGTAAGGGGGGCTGTGATAGTGCTGTAGAAAACTATGTGTAGTGTAGGAAAAGTAACACCAGAACCCAGGGCCTTCCGGGGAAGCGGAATGTTGGAAGAGGCACAGACAAAGCAAAGCATTTCTTTACACTTCGCAAAGTTAAATGATGTGATTTGCTACCACAAGATGTAGCGATGGCCATCAACTTTGAAAGTGTTAAAAGGGAATGACAACCATGTCTATCAGCGTATTTGTGTGTGTCTATATATTAAATTTTTGTCTCATTTTTCTTTTTTCATGGAACCCAGATTGGTATATACAGTATGTGGTATCCAGGTACTGACCAGACACAGGAGTTTCAGCAAGGTCACAGTGGCCTCATGTGCCTTAAGCTAAGCCCTGCCGGATCACACCAAAGGCCTTGCCCAGTCTGCTCTTTGGGCACTTAGAAGGTATCCAGAGACAACAAAGAACTGCATGCAGCAGCCGGCTGGTGTGAGAAGGACCAAAGCGTTCTGCTCCTCTTCTGGGACCATCTCCCCCACAAATGGGTTACCAAATGAAGGAGAGGCCCTCCTCCACAGTCCAAACCAGCTTTTGTTTTGTTCTTTTCAGGTTAGCAACTTTTTTGGATTTTCTTACAATTTCCTTATGTATTTACAATTAGTGATATGAAGGGAATTTAAAAATATGCAGGAGCAATCAAAATTAGAAACATTATATGCTTTTAACACACACATTTCCATGTTAAAAGTATCTGTATATCATGCACAGGTGTTATGTGTGGTAGTCTTGTTACATGGACAGACAGAAAAACTAACATACATGTCATTGTTACAAGGTTATAACATTCCTTTTTAAACACAAGATTTTTTTTAAATCCATCAAATCTGCAATGGTGGTTATAAATCCTGCAACTGGTGTTGAAACATTGATTGAAGTCTCTTTTTTCCCAGTTGGATGTTTTCTGTTTGGCCTGTTTGGCTTGTGGGTGTCATATACGTGGTAGAATTGGCCTCTTCCCCAACAGTTGGTCAAAAGTGAACTCAACCAAGGAAGGTGCTACCCTTGCTCTACAACTATCTTGCCCTCCATCACCAAAACACGGACTCTGCTCTGTTTGGTTGGCCTGCCCATGGGACACAAGGGCAGAGAGCTGGCAAGGTTCCATAGGTGAGGAATACAGGGCCAGCCTTTGGTCAACTCACTCTCCCTGAAAGAAGCTGCAGTCCAAAGTGCAACCAAGGACAGGGTAGTAGGAGCTGCATCTCTTGAGTCTCAAGGTTCTTTACAACTAGAAGGAGCAAGTGAAAAGAACAGCTAACCAGTATTTGGCCATGTTAACTGATCTTGGGCCTATGGAAGAGAACCTTTAAACCTAAAGATTTCACCCCCTAATAGCTGTGCACAGAGACATGGAAATAAATTATGGTGTTAATGCAGTTTCATATTCCACAGAGCAGCATGGACTTCCACAGGAGCACCAACCATGCCAGCCAGAAATTCCCTGTGAGCCCAAGGGAACACATTAGATCCAATCAGCCTTTAGGGTGGGACCATTTTAATAATCGGCCCAAACCTCCCCAGGATGTGATGCGATGGCAATGGCAAACTCCCGCAGTTCCAGCTGACCCCATCTCCACCAAGTCAAGAACATCCAGGATGACCTGCCACATAATGGGTCAGACTCAGGTCTAGATTGAGGGGCTTCTCATGATGCAAAAAGTTACAGCACGTCTATTAGGTATTTCTGAACATGGAGAAAGATTCACTAAGGGCATGGAACAAAGTTTAATTCCTTGACTTAGTTTTCAAAGCCGTTTTCCTGCCCAACAAAGACAAGTCAGGTATATGAATCAGAAATAAACATAAAATGCTCCTCAGTTATAGAAATCAGAAAAAATCCCAGTCAGATGGATAGCATATAAATAATAAATTATGGCATATGAATATGTTGTTGTTGCTGCTGCTGCTGTTATTATGTACTTCATCTGTCATATCTTTCCTACACAAAAGAAATAATTTCAGTGAAAGAAAATGCACCACTACAGTGTGTTTTTCTTACTTCACTTAAGGCTTATGGTAGACTTTATGCACATTTTCCAGTATGGATATTTTCCCATGTAGGACATTATCATACACACACACACACACACACACTGAAATAACTGAAAGAAACATGTGAGGTATAATCCAGCAAAAGTTAGTGCTGGCAAAGTTCTTCTGGCAACAATGGGATGGGATGGGACATGCAGCACAGCACTGCGCATGGTTACTTGGAAGTAAGTCCCCCTGCTTTCAATAGGACTTAACTACTAGGAAAGTGTGCCGAGGATTGCAGCCTTAATTGTGCTAAACAAGCTCTCTTAATCTCAATAGTGCTTAGATGTGGCCAGGTTTTGCTGCATTGTGCTCATATTTATAACTTCCAGGTAGAACAGGAGAACGCACTATTAGGGCTGCAGCCTGAACTAATGTAGGTCACAACCATAAAAATGAATGTTGTTTTTTTTCTGAAGAAAAATAAGAAGTTGTTGTGGGTTTCCAAATGTATGTTTGGGCTAAAGGTGGATGTCAGGGGTAACAATAAGATATGGTTTCTGAACTACGTGGCTAAGGCTTAAATTGCACATCCAGTGATGTCAGTGATAACAAAGGGTTGCAGGTTATACCTGAAATTCTGTGTGCCATGCAACACAGCAGTCTCAAGAAGAATCCTAGAATAAAATTTCTACCAGTGGAGAAATTGTTGAGCCAAGCATTCGTATCCACAGTCACATTTTTTAGATACAGGTAGGGAACCTTTGTTTGCCTTGGGATATGAAATATTAGGGTTAGCTGAGCAGAAACTTTCCACATCCCACCATTTTGCCTTTACTCAAGCATTGCATTGATGGTGCAATCCTATATGCCAGATCATAACCAGCAGCAAGACTGGCTGTGCGGACGTTGGCCATCAGACTCGCCACCCTAGGCATGCAGCTGATGAACACAATTCCTAGAATCACTACTGCAATACTTCTGCCATCAGCACACGACAGTGCAGGTTTCCTAAAATACACCCGAGGGAAGCCTTTTCTGAACCATATCAAAGGTCTGTTCCCGTACCAAGCAGAGTTCATGTCGAGTGCAAAGAATGTGACATTTCCCATATACATTCCTATGATGGATTAACCTCTGGCTGAAAAGCGTTGCAGAGCTTAACCCCATGCTCAGTTTATTTACAGACGGGACAATTTCCCACTCCACACCATTCCCACCCACCCCCACCTCTACCCCCTCCCCCCGGATTCCCCCATAGAAGTATGTCATTGGGTGCCGTCTTTGGAAATGACCACGGCGCTTCTCTTTGCTGTTGAGGACAAGGAAGGAAGTGCTGCCTCTTTAATGGGCAAAAGCATGCAGTTGAGAGCATACCTTCAATTTAGTGTTGGGATAGCTCACTTGCACCCTGGCTGTTGTCTTATTGGAGAGGGCAGCCTGCCTCAGATCCTCTAGCACTGAAATTATATCATCCAGCACGCATTTCTTATCCTGATTTCTCAACACACACAGATGGGAAAAAGTATAATTATAGCCTTTGTGGTTCACCTTCATTTCCAGCACGGCTCGGTGGATGCGCAGCAGTCCTTCTGCCTGATGCAGAATATTGCCTCCGGGCTGGGTGAGGGCGATCAGGCGGCCATACCTCCCCGGGGTGTGCAAGTCCGAGTAGAGCTGGCTTTTGGAGCGGTCCAGCGGGAAGAGGCTGTTGGCCAGGCTGCGCTCGATCTTGGCCAGGCTGTGGCTGGGCGCCACCAGGCGCTCCAGGTCCGTCTCGGGCTGGAAGCGGTGCAGGACGCTGAAGCCGAAGATGAGCGTCAGCACTGCGGGCACCGTCAGGAAGAAGACCGGGTGGCGGCTCACGAACAAGCCCAGCTGGTGGCACGACGAGCGGAGCCCTCTGTGGATCGCCTGCCGCAGCATCCTCCTCCGCCCCAGCCAGCGCCAGGCTGCCGGCCGCCGAGCGGGCAAGCGCACCTTCCGCGGGGCTCCGCGCCGGATCCGCGTGCACGCCGACAGCGCGCGCGCACGACCCAACGCCCCCCCCCCGCCCGCGCCCGCGCCGTTCAAACACTGCAGCAAGTTGCAGCACCGCGGAGGAGAAGCGAGGGAGGGACGGAGAGAGAGAGAGAGAGGGCAGGGCTTCCCTCGGCTTCCCTCGGCTCCCCGCCTCTCGCCCGCCCGCCAGCTTGCGCGGATCCCCCACCAGCATCCTCACGGGCGGGGCTGCAGCAGCCCCCCCCCCCCCGGCGATCCTGCCGAGCCCTCGCAAGGCGCATCCGCGGGGGGCTTGCAGGACGGGGGTGGAGTCGGGGGTTCCCTGCCTGGGACCCCTCTCGCCCCCAGCAGCTCCGGAGGGCGCGGCTGCGGTTCCCCGGCGCCGGCTCGCTCTGGCTCCTGCGGACTCCGCCAGGCTCGGCCCAGCGCCGCTTCGGACTTCGGAGGGAGCCGCCGAGATAAGCCGGTGGGATGGCCGCCTGTCGGAAGCTGGCCA
Organism: Darevskia mixta; assembly: GCA_034641385.1. Taxonomy (NCBI): domain Eukaryota; kingdom Metazoa; phylum Chordata; class Lepidosauria; order Squamata; family Lacertidae; genus Darevskia; species Darevskia mixta. The sequence continues at coordinate 3,876,745 of JAWWNH010000130.1, forward strand.
GGGCCTTCCTGCTGCTGGCGCGGGGGGAGCCATGCCAAGGCGCGCATTGCTCCGGCTGGACTGCTGCCGCGCGCGCCGCCTGGGGCTGCCCTTGACTTGAGCGCCGCCTGCCCGCGGCGTGTGTGTCCCGGGTCCAGCTGCTCGCCGCCCAAGCCTGCACCGGGGCGAGGGGCGAGCCACACTGGGGCCGACTTGAGAGGCAAGCCCCGCACCGGGGAATGAACCCGCTTCCGTCTTCTTCCCAGGATCTGCTGGGCTTGGAGGCCTCCCCCCCCCCCCATTCCCTGAGGCTGGGACTGAACCCAACCACAATTCCTCCTCCACATGATAGCGTCTTCCATACAGTCTGGGGCTTTGCTTTTTCCTTGCTGCTATTGACTGTTTAGTGTTTGCGCTTTCCCCACCCCAATTTCAGTCCAAATAAATGTGTTTCAGTAAAATAAATGAATGAATTAACAATGTGGCAGAAGCACACAAGACATGTAAATCTGACACATGCAATATTCACAAATCGGTACACTCACGCACATGTGGACACAGTATAGATGGCAAATGCCAGAAATTTGGAGTACTGACTTCTCCCAGTTACTCTTCACAAGCTCTGCAAAAAGTGCTAGAAATCTGTGTCCTTATAACCCCATCTTATTTTTTTGCATTTACACTGATGGCAAGGTGCATGTCATTAATTTGTACAATGGAAATGAAGACGCTACGCACGCAGTTGGCTAAGGCATTTTCTGATAAATGTCAAAATATTTTAGATCTTCAGATCTGCATACATAAACTGTAGATCACCATTCATCAGGTTTCTAGCATTACTGTAACATGCGCCAACTTCCAGCCAAGTATTGTTGTCGCCATGTAAATTGTGACCACCCGCTGGCTAAGCCATTGCAGTGGGGAATGTAAGAGCCTGGATGGATCAAACTAAGGGATAGCTCAGTTGGTAGAGCTTGAGACTCCTAATGTCAGGGTTGTGGGTTCGAGTCCCACATTGAGCAAAAAGATTCTTGCATTGCAGGGAGTTAGACTAGATCCTCGTGGTTCCTTCCACCTCGATGCAATGGACCATCCAGTTCTGTGTTCTGTTTCTCGCAGTGACGCCTGAGATGCCTCCAAGTCCACAAGCGAGACATCAAATCAAAAGCCTGCTCTGTTCGTTGTCCCCAGTCTCTGGTATTTGGAGGTTTACTGCCTTTGAACATGGAGGTTGCATATAGCTTTATATCTTAGCTAAGATCCATCAATAAATAGCTTCCTGAATTTATCTAATCCTTTTTAAAGCTATCTAAGTCTGCTGACACCACTTTTCCTTGTGGCAATGAATGCTATAAATCAATTATGCTGTGTGTCAAGAAGTACTTCATCTTGGCTTTACTGAATCCACGGCTAGTCAATTTCACTGGATGACCCTGGAGCCAGTGTGCCAAATGTTTCCACATGGTGAGTTTATATGAAGACGTGACAGTTGCCCTCCCTTTCCTGACTGACTGTGGTATCCTGGGGTGGCCGACTGAGGTGGGGGTGGGGGCCCTGTACAGAGAATGGAAGGTAAGAAAGAGCCTGCTGGATCTGGCCTCCTGTTCTCCTCCAGATGCTCCTCGTGGGAAAGACCTGAGCGCAGTGCCCTCTGGAGTTCCCCACCATGGGCATTCAGAATCATGCTGCTTCTGACCCTGGAGGCAGAGCATAGTCCTCCGGGCCAGTATCCATTCCATAGCAGGAAGCAAAGAGCATGAAGAAATGGACAGGTCTCCAGACAGACAGAGCCACAGAAAGTGGAGTTTTCCAAGGATCAGTACTGGGGGGGGGGGGGAATAAACCCTCTTTATTTCCACTGCCACCAGAGATGCCAAGAGGCAAGTGTGCCCAATACAACAATTTGACTGAGAACAGAAGTAATAAAACATGGTTAAGTCATAAAGGATACATTGGGCAATGGATATACGTCATCATATTGACATGACAGCGTGAGAAACACTCTGAAATGGAGATTTAAAATTCACAGCCTGCTATACATTAAAAGAAAATTACAGTATATAAAGATGATGTACAGATGGTACTTGATGCCTAGTAAGCTAGCAAAAATGTAGAAGTCTGAATCCAATATTTGTTGGAAATGTAAAGAGAAAGAAGGTACCTTTTCCATATGTGGTGCTCGTGTGAGATTGCAAAAGCTTTCTAGGAAATGATTCATAATGAATTGGAAAAAAATGTTGAAAATAACTTTTGTTTAAAAACCAGGTATACTCGGAGAAAAGGTGCCGAAAGACCAGAAAAAACTATGTATGTATGCAACCACAGCTGCTTGAATGATATATGTCCAAAACTGGAAAGAGGAATTGACTCCAAAAAGAGGTAACTGGCAATTAAAACTGGTGGAACACACAGAGATGGCAAAACTTACCAAAAGAATAAGAGATCAAAAGGACAGACTTTTTGTGACAGAATGGGGGAAATTTATTGAACATATGAAAACAAATTGTAAACATTTAAAAATGTTAACAGGACTGATATAAACACGAGCAGTAAAATTTTAAAAAGAATTATAAATTTGTAAAAAGGATAAATTTGGATATGCAGTAAGAAAATGACAGAAAAATAAGAAACCGTAGAAGAGGAGGGAGGGAAGTTGCAGAAAATATTATTTGATTTGTGATTTGTGTATTATTTGATTGTGATATTCAATGTTGAATGTTGTAAAATGGAAAATAAAATTATTATTTTTTAAATCAAGACTCAAGGTTACATATTTCCAGCTGAACTCAAGAGGACTAAAGAATATTTTACCTTGGCTGGATTACGCCTAGACTTTGTCAGTAATTAAAACTTTGCCACGGCTGTGTTGTTATTAGAGAGTTCTAAGCCCCTTGGAAACTCTTTTATGAATAAATTGCAAACAATTTATGAATACAGAAAAGTCTATCCGACTCTGAAAAGATAAGATCTTCAGTGTCATGTATTTTCATGCTTTGAATATCGCTAAACCTTAGATTGACAGGAACTGGGAGTGAATGACAGGAGGTGAATGGATTACTCCATTATTGTCAGTAAGCTCTTTCTTGGACACTTGGAGAAGATGGAGAAACGTAAGCAAGTGACAGAACCAGTCTACCTCTACTTTGCCTCTTTCTTTTTCCACAAGGGAAACTGCTTGACCTAGCAGAAAACAGATCGAATGGTTAAGATTAACTAGACCTTTCAAACAAGTTTCTCCATTCAAAGAATTTTGAGCACTGCCCATGCAGTGAGATCAATGGCGAAGGGAAGGAGTTACAGCCCAAGAAAGGTATCCGTACACAAATGCCTAGCTAGGCCACATAAATTCAAGTCTTGTAGGTCAGACGTGCTGCATTCCACAATATTAAAGGAATTTGCAGGTGTCATCTCAGAGCCCCTGTCAATAACTCTTGAGAATTCTTTTTTTTAATAAATAATTTTTATTTGATTTTACATGTATAGAATTATAACAATACAAAATACATATCCATATTTAGAGATCTCTCCGATTCTCTGGACTTCCCACCTTCCCCTCTGTGGGTCCCATTGTCAACCTTTTCAACTGCATATTATTCAGTAATCCATATTTTATATCTCTCCTTTTTGTCCATAATATTTGCTACATTACAAGTGTTGCTGCAACCCTGCTAATGTTTTCATCTGCTTACAGTGGTCTCCCAAGTGAATTATAACTTTTCCCCATTCTTTATTAAAGTTTTGGTCTTCTTGGTTCCTGAGCTTCCCAGTTAGTTTTGCCATTTCGGCCATATTCCAACAGCTTAGTTTGCCATTCCTCTCTGGTAGAGACTTTGTCTTCTTTCCATCTCTGGGCTAGTAACATCCATGCAGCTGTCGTCGCATACATAAAAAGTCTTTCCTGCTCCTTTGGGATCTGGTACCTACAATTCCTAATTTTATTTTTTAAATAAAAGTTATTTTAAACATTTTTTTTCAATTCATTATATATCATTTCCCAGAATGCTTTTATTACCTTGCACATCCACCACATATGGTAAAAGGTGCCTTCTTTCTCTTTACATTTCCAGCAGTTATTTGTAATTGTCTTATACATTTTTGCTAACTTAAAGATAAAGGGACCGCTGACCATTAGGTCCAGTTGCGGGCAACTCTGGGGTTGCGGCGCTCATCTCGCTTTACTGGCCGAGGGAGCTGGTGTTTGTCCGCAGACAGCTTCTGGGTCATGTGGCCAGCATGACTAAGCCACTTCTGGAGAAACCAGAGCAGCGCACGGAAACGCCGTTTACCTTCCCGCCGGAGCAGTACCTATTTATCTACTTGCACTTTGATGCACTTTGAACTGCTAGGTTGGCAGGAGCTGGGACCGAGCAACGGAAGCTCACCCCATCGTGGGGATTCGAACCGCCGACCTTCTGATCAGCAAGCCCTAAGCTCTGTGGTTTAACCCACAGCGCCACCCGCGCTAACTTACTAGGAGTCAAATACCACCTGTACATAATTTTCATGTAATTTTATTTCAGCATACAACATGCCAAGAATTTCAAATCCATAACCTTTCCCAATCTGAAAATTGGATATTATGCCCCAAATCTTTTGCCCAGTGTATCATTACAGATTTAACCTGTTCATCCTTTGTATGCCATTCCAAAAGCAATCTGTACATTTTTGACAGTAATTTTATATTATTTTCTAACAAGTCCTTTTCAAATCTTGAGCTTTCTTTTTATCTATCTTAAAAATATCATTTAGTTGGTGAAACTGTAACCAATCAGTTAGTAAATCTCTTATCTCTTCAAAATCTTTCATTTTCACCTGATATTCTACTTCGGTTAGCAGCTCTCTGTTACTTCTCATATTTAGTTTTTTCAGAGATATTACTTCTAGTGGGGAAAGCCACCAATAACTCTTGAAAATTCTTGGTAAAGTGCCAGGATATGGCTGGCAAATGTTGTCCCCATCTTCTAAAAGAGGATCTGGGAAATTATGAACTGGTCAGCTTAGCATTGATACTGGGACCATTAAGCAGTCCACCTGTGAGCATTTAGAAATCCACTTACCTCTCTGGAGGACAGGAGTCCATAGACATGGTGCATAGAAGAACCTGGATTTTTGGACACGGTATCGTGCACTGGGCTCGGGTGCATGCAAAGTCATCTTGGTGGGGACAACAGCTCAGTGTCACTCCTGATATCCAGATCTCCTGGCTTGGCACTGGTATGAGCTCTTTCTGCCTGAGAGAATTTCAATTGATGGACCAGCTGATGCTGTGATCATTGAGCTGGGTGAGAATGACCTGGGCCTGCAAAAGGACATAGACTTAACTTGGGCTGCAATTGTGGACTTTGAATCACTGTGAGAAACGCACCCGTGGAAGGTCATTGGTTGGTCAGACTTATTGGAAAGGAGGCAATGGCATGCTATTCCAGATCTGGTGAGTATAAAATGCTCAAGGAGCAAAGGGTAGCTATTGGGTGGCTGGGTGAATCATCATCCTGACATCCCCTTTGACAAAGAGACTTTGTTTAGATCCATTGGTGTCCACCTGTCTGCTGTTGGGAATTATGTGTGGCTGAAGGCTATTGTCAAAGGTTTAAGGGCTGGCTGCAGATGTGAGTGGTTTGACAACAAGCCTGGAGATTGGCTTGGCTCAGGTGGCAGTTTTAGGCATTGGGTAAGACTTTGCCATAGTTGGAGGGGGGGCTGTAAGCCTCTAAAGGCACGCAGGTGGCGTTGTGGTCTAAAACACTGAGCCTCTTGGGCTTGCTGGTCAGAAGATTGGCGGTTCAAATCCCCACAATGGGGTGAGCTCCTGTTGCTCTGTTCCAGCTTCTACCAACCTAGCAGTTTGAAAGCATGCATGCCAGTTCAAGTAGATAAATAGGTACCGCTGCGGTGGGAAGGTAAACAGCGTTTCCATGTGCTCTGGTTTCCATCACGGTGTTCTGTTGCGCCAGAAGTGGTTTAAGTCCTGCTGGCCGCATGACCCAGAAAGCTTTCTGCGGACAAACACGGCCTGAAAAGTGAGATGAGCATTGCAACCCCGTAGTCACCTTTGACTGGACTTAATCATCCAGGGGTCCTTTACGTTTACCTTCACTTTTTACCTGGTAAGCCTCTGACTGTCCAAGAGAAGGGGCATCCCATTAAAGGAATCCTGGAGGAAGTGCTTCTGTCCAGATGCACCGGGGGGGGGGGGTCTACGACCATAGCACTCCTGAAAGTGCTGATCCTGGTGAGGACATTCCTATTTGATGAAGAAGAGTTTGGATTTGATATCCCACTTTATCACTACCCGAAGGAGTCTCAAAGCGGCTACCATTCTCCTTTCCCTTCCTCCCCCACAACAAACACTCTGTGAGGTGAGTGGGGCTGAGAGACTTCAGAGAAGTGTGACTAGCCCAAGGTCACCCAGCAGCTGCATGTGGAGGAGCGGGGATGTAAGTCATATAACTAAAGTTGTACCCAGTGCCTATGCCAAACCTCTTACATCTGCAATCAATGAAGTTGTGGCCTTGTTTCATCCAATTTAAAACCATGTTGGCAAGCTTGTAAAATTTAGGCTAGACTATGCTATTGTGGGTTGGATTTGTAGCTGGTTGGTTTGTTGTGCCCAAAGGGTGCTCACCAATGGCTTCCTGTCAACCTGGGGTGCCACGGATTCCAGCAAAACATTAGGAAGTGCTGTCAGATTTTAAACAATTTTTTTGCAAGCAGTTTCTCCTGTTATAATGCAATAGGGCTCCTCATAAACTGAAATATATTTATAGGCTATCATAATACAAAGGCTGGCAACAAGGACGGTCTGATGTGGATTATATCCATATTTTCTGGAATTGCCATAAAATAAAATAACATCAGTTCTTAGTTCTGAGCAATTTCAAAGAAATGGTGGGTTATAACTTACCAGATCATGCCATAATTATACTTTTAAATTATTTAGAAGACTACATGGAAGAAGGAGATGCTGAAATGATTGCAATACTGCTGACTTCAGCTAAATTGTCCGTTTCTAAATCTGAGTGGTTTTATAGGGTATAGGTTTCAGCAGCTATGTATAGAATTACATACTACAATTGAGCAAGAGAAAACATAAGAATTGAAAATAAATTTATTGAAAAATAGGCAATTTTTACCAGCTTTTGTAGTGAAAAATTTGGAGATGCCAAGCTATATTTGTTATTTTTGCTATTTTAAGGTAATCAGTTTGGCAGGCATATGTTGGTTTATAGCTGAAAGAATAGTTTTTCTGCAATTTTGCTTTACATAGTTTAGCTATGCATACTTATGCTGTGCTATATAATAAATAAATACATACATACATACATACATACATACATATCAGAAAGCCAAAAACTTAATAGGACTTCCTTCCAGGGCAACCTGAAAAAAATTGGAAACCCTAATATGTGGTAGCCTTTATTCTGGACTGTCCATCAGAACCCTTTTCGTCTCTGACTCCATTCATCCCTGGCATTCATGTTCCATTGGCAGAATGCCCCTCAGCTCAGGTGACTCTCAGAGGAAGAAAGAAGTTTGTCTTTCTCCTTTAAGAAACAGGCAAACAAAAAAGAAGTGTGCAAGAAGCTCGTGAGAGTCAAGTGGTTCTTAAATGATTTATTTATGGCGTTTGAAAATACAGAAAGAGGGGAGAAAAAGAATGCACAAATTGCAAAAAGATGCACAAATTGCAAAATATTACCATCTTTATAGAGGATGGTATAAACATGTGCCAGTGTTCAGACATGCATATGTGAGGTTTTCCTGCACAAAGCCAAGAACTGAAACTTCAGCCAGTATTTGCTTGCAGACGCTTTCAACTGCTGTAAGTAGTGGGCTGCCTTTGAGATTCTATTATCAGAGCACTGTATGACACACAGTGGTGCCAGCCTTGTCATTTTTATTAATGTATTATTATTATTATTATTATTATTATTATTATTATTATTTAAAAAATAGCAGTTAAAGGCATTAAAAATACTGTTTAAATATGCCAAGATCCACATTGTTCTTAGCAAATATTTATCTTGCTCATGTTATGCAGATTTTGTATCTGTTTACAGTCCAAATTTCCTACTTTCGCCTTGAAGAACCATAACCTCCACCTGCCCCATTTTAACCAAGGACAGTCCCTATTTTACAGGTATCTGTTCTGGCCCTGTTTTGCCTTTGTGGGAGGTGCTGGTGGCATCTTATGACATTTACTCGTGTTGTTGCATGCCCACACCCTAGCATTAGTTTCTCCTGGGTCTTAGGGATTTCAAGCTCTGGACTGGAGGGCACATGGCAGAGCCGCCTTTCCCATAGGACTTAGTGGTGCGTTGCACCAGGGCGCCGGTCTCTCAGGGGCGCCGGAGCGAGTGGGGGAGCTGCGCGGCTTTGCCGGTGGCCTCCCCTTTCCCTGCACCCTCCAGCTGCTCCCCGTCAACCATATGGCTGGCGGGCATGCAGCTTGCCTCCCAAGCCTCCGCGGGAGGAGAGCAATCCCCGCAGAGGCTTAGGATGGAAGCTGTGCCCCGCCAACTATATGGCTGGCGGGCGTGCAGCTTCCCTCCCAAGCCTTTGTGGGGATTGCTCTCCTGCAGAAGCACAGCTTCGCCCCCCCCCATCCATGGTAATTTGGGGGTGCTGGGCGGATATTTGCACCCCGGCACTGCCCTGGCCTTTAGCGAGGGGAGGAGGACGAAGCGAAAAAGGAGCAACACGTGGTGATGAGGATGGGGTGTGTGTGTTTAGAAATCACAGGAATGCTGTGATCACAGGAACGCTGTTATCACTAAAAGTCAGCATGGGTTTCTGAAAAATAAGTCATGTCAGACTAATCTGATCTCATTTTTTGACAGAATTACAAGCCTGGTAGACGAAGGGAACACTGTGGATGTAGTCTATCTTGATTTCAGCAAGTCCTTTGACAAGGTGCCCCATGATATTCTTGTAAAGAAGCTGGTAAAATGCGGGCTAGACAATGCTACCATTCAGTGGATTTGTAACTGGCTGACTGACCGAACCCAAAGGGTGCTCATCAATGGCTCCTCTTCATCCTGGAGAGAAGTGACTAGTGGGGTGCCACAGGGTTCTGTCTTGGGCCCAGTCTTATTCAACATCTTTATCAATGACTTGGATGATGGGCTTGAGGGCATCCTGATCAAGTTTGCAGATGACACCAACTTGGGAGGGGTGGCTAATACCCCAGAGGACAGGATCACACTTCAAAATGACCTTAACAGATTAGAGAATTGGGCCAAGGCAAACAGGATGAATTTTAACAGGGAGAAATGTAAAGTACTACACTTGGGCAAAAAAAATGAAAGGCACAAATACAGGATGGGTGACACCTGGCTTGAGAGCAGTACAAGTGAAAAGGATCTAGGAGTCTTGGTAGACCACAAACATGACATGAGTCAACAGTGTGATGCAGCAGCTAAAAAAGCCAATGCAATTCTGGGCTGCATCAATAGGAGTATAGCATCTAGATCAAGGGAAGTAATAGTACCACTGTATTCCGCTCTGGTCAGACCTCACCTGGAATACTGTGTCCAATTCTGGGCACCACAGTTCAAGAAGGATACTGACAAGCTGGAACGTGTCCAGAGGAGGGCAACCAAAATGGTCAAAGGCCTGGAAACGATGCCTTATGAGGAACGGCTTAGGGAGCTGGGTATGTTTAGCCTGGAGAAGAGACGGTTAAGGGGTGATATGATAGCCATGTTCAAATATATAAAAGGATGTCATATAGAGGAGGGAGAAAGGTTGTTTTCTGCTGCTCCAGAGAAGCGGACACGGAGCAATGGATTCAAACTACAAGAAAGAAGATTCCACCTAAACATTAGGAAGAATTTCTTGACAGTAAGAGCTGTTCGACAATGGAATTTGCTGCCAAGGAGTGTGGTGGAGTCTCCTTCTTTGGAGGTCTTTAAGCAGAGGCTTGACAGCCACCTGTCAGGAATGCTTTGATGGTGTTTCCTGCTTGGCAGGGGGTTGGACTGGATGGCCCTTGTGGTCTCTTCCAACTCTATGATTCTATGATTCTATGAAATGAAATAAAGGGGAGCAAGTAAGGGGGTACAAACGATGGCAGGCTTGGGGGCGGCCTGAAAAGGGAATGCGAGCCGAATGGGTTTCAAAGGAGGCGACAAGGCGGGAAAGAGCGGAGGTGGGAAAGAGAGGCTGCCGCCCCTGGAGCTGGGCAAATGGGGTGGTGGGGTCTGAGAGAGAAAAGTGGGGAGGGGGTTTCATATTCATTTTAACTATAAAGTGGAGAGTAGTGATGTATGGAAGTGAGAGCTGGACCATCAAGAAGACTGATCGCTGAAGAATGAATGCTTTTGAATTATGGTGCTGGATGAGACTCTTGAGAGTCCCATGGACTGCAAGAGCATCACACCAATCCATTCTGAAGGAAATCAGCCCTGAGTGCTCACTCGAAGGACAGATCCTGAAGCTGAGGCTCCAAGACTTTGGCCACCTCATGAGAAGAGAAGACTCCCTGGGAAAGACCCTGATGTTGGGAAAGATGGAGGGCACAAGGAGAAGGGGGCGACAGAGGACGAGATGGTTGGACAGTGTTCTCGAAGCTACCAACATGAGTCTGACCAAACTGCTGGAGGCAGTGGAAGACAGGAGTGCCTGACGTGTTCTGGTCCATGGGGTCACGAAGAGTTGGACATGACTAAACGACTAAACAACAACGTAACGTGGAGATACCTGCACTGCGTTGTCAGACGGAAAGCGACACATCTTCAGGTGCACTCATTGAGGCACACACTCTGCCCAGGGGCAATGAAGAACTGAAATGGCCCTGAATAAGACTTCTTCCTATGTTCTCCAGCTCTTTGAAGCACCTGCATGCTAATATACATTTCCTGAATGCTTGGTTCATATGCTGATAAAGTCCGCCTTTTATATTGGGGATGTGGTTAGGGACTAAAACGGCAGTAGTGCTATATAGCTTGGCAATCCAATTCAAAGTGAAAAAATAATGCCAATGGCTAATAAACAAGCCCTGTGGTCTGTAGATTTATCCCTGGTGGCCTGCTGGAATGCGGAGCTAACCAGGGCTATCAACTGTCTGGCTCTGAAACACCCTCTCCGATTGCATGGAACCCAGATAGCCCCATGGTTTCCCCCGGTGTTGAGGGCGATGACACACTTGTTGACTGGAGCACCGGTGGTGGAAAACTCACTCTGAATCTGACCGGACATGGGTTAGAGCTCAACGTGCAAAGTGTTTGGCAGATAAAGTTGCTCAGATTCAAAAAGAGTGGGCGGGAGAGTGCTAGAGCCCTGTCTAGTCAAGTTGCATGGGATCAATTCCAATCTGTGACATGCGAGGATATAGACAGGCTGCTTGGACAAGTGAAACCGACATTAATTTTAAATGTGCAGCTTATTTACGGATGCATCTTATATTTCGGCCAATACAGTACAGTGGTGCACCAGTGGTGCACAATACAGTACAGTGGTGCACCGGCGCACCATTTTTTCCATGCCAGGTGACCCTGGCAAGGTGTTTGTTTTTTTTCAGGCCGAAATGGCCCAGCGCGGCTTTTTGCCGCGCCATGGCGGCAGCGAGCACCCCTCGGAGCCGCCTGCAAGAGAAGGAGAGCTGCAGGAGCCTGGCCGTCCACATCGAAAAGGTAAGTGACCCCCGATTTCTCTTCCCATAGGAGCGCATTAATCCGTTTTTAATGCATTCCTATGGGAAATCGCGTTTCGACTTACGAGTTTTTCGACTTCCGAATGTGCATTCGGAACGCATTAAATTCGTAAGTCGAGGTACCACTGTACCTCTCCCATAACACCACATACCACCCCTTGTATATCACGTTTGCATGATTTCACATACGATACCATGGAATCATGATTATACGAATCATGATACCACACAATCATGAAATCATGATCTCCTGACCCCCGCACTATGATTTCATGAAATCATGATACCACAATCATGAAATAATGATATCCTGTTCTCGCGAAATCATGAAATGTCATGCGTCATGGAATCGCGCTGTTGCACAATCATGAAAATCATGATACCGCAATCATGATACCGCAATCATGCAATCATGATACAGCAATCATGAAATCATGATACCGCAATCATGAAACCATGATACCACAATCATGCAATCACAATCTGTTTAACTCACGCTATGATTTTGTGAAATCATGATACCGCAATCATGAAACCATGATACCGCAATCATGAAACCATGATACTACAATCAAGAAATCACAATCTGTTTGACTCGCGCTATGATTTCATGGAATCATGATACTGCAATCATGAAATCATGATACCGCACTCATGAAATGATGATACCACAATCATGAAATCATGATACCGCAATCATGAGATCATGATACCGCAATCATGAAACCATGATACCACAATCATGAAACCATGCTACTACAATCATGAAACCATGATACCACAATCATGAAATCACAATCTGTTCAACTCGCGCTATGATTTCATGAAATCATGATACCGCAATCATGAAATCATGATCCCACTATCATGAAATTGAAACTCATGATATCACAATAATGAAATTGAACATCACGATGTTGCAATCATGAAATCATGAAATGATAATGAAATCACAGCGTGTAATCATGAAATCACGATATATCATTTCACATAGACATTGTGAATCGTGCAATCACGATTTCATGATTGTATGATTTCATGATACCTTTGGAATGATATGATTGCATGATACCGTATAGCCCCAAATATAAGTTACACTCCCCCCCCCCAATTCCGACCTTGAAAAGTTAAAGTGCGGCTTATATTTGGAACCGAGAGCTGCACGACCGCCTCCCGACACTACCACCCTGAACGGGGGCGGGGGGCACTGGCTTGGGGAGGTACTGTTCAAGCATCCCAAGGCTTCAGAGCCAGGGCATAGATAATGGTTTGCCTCCCCTCTCCCAAACAAGTTTTCCCCAGCGCAAAAAAGAGCTTTAAAGCTCTTTGCCTTGCTTAGGGAGCAAGGTTCTCTCTGCGCCCAAAGCTCTGAATACTCTTGCAAAATTTCATGGGGCCTTCCGAGTTCCCACAAAATCTTGTGGGAGCATCCCAGACCCAACACATAGAGACAGGCCCGCCTTTAAGGCTTGGCTGATTGGTGCGGTGCGCCATGGCACCCGCCCACCAGGGGGCGCTGCTGCGCCAGACAGCTGATGTCTGGGAACAGCTGCTGGCGGCACATGCTGCTCAGAGGCGTCTTTCCCGCCACAGCGCCCACCCAGCAGGGGTTCCCAGCAGCTGGTCCGCCGCCCTCCACTGACTTGGGAGTCTCCTTGGGTCTCCTCGGAGGAGGCGCCACGCCGAAAACCCTACAGAGCAGCGTGGCGCCTCCTCCGAGGAGACCCAAGGAGACACCAGAGTCGGCGGAGAGTGGCGGACCCGCTGCTGGGCACCCCTGCTCCCTCAACTCAGGATCTGGCGCGCACACAAGAGAGCCACGGGGATGCTGCAGAGTTGAGGGAGCAGGGGCGCCCAGCAGCAGGTCCGCCGCTCTCCGCCTACTCTGGGATACGGGGGGGGGGGCGCCGGAGGGAACTTCACACCATGGCGCTGGATATGCTTAAGACGGCCCTGGCACACGCTTGTGCCTATGTCCATATGCTCTGCTGCCCTTGCATTCCCCCCATAACAGCCTAGGCAGATTCCCTGCTTTATTAGACAGTACGCAGAGGTGCCACCAGAAAAAAAGTATGCTTCTAGGTGGGTGAGCTTAATCTCACATGTTAAGATCTCTGAAAGAAAAATAACCGTATGGATCACATTAAGACATCTGTTTGGAGTGAATTGGACAATGTTGAGTTTTTGGGTGATACCTATAACCCCAGTTTTGAGTATCAATTACTCAGTTTGTGAGGTGCTGCAAAACATGGGGGTTTGCTGCAAAACGCTGCAAAATTACTGCAAAACTTTGGCACCAGTTTCAAGGGGATCCCAAATTTGGGGGTTCATAGTTAATGAAGCTATAGTTGACCCAACACTGGAGTTGCTGTTATTTATGTCTCTTCTCTGTTTCAGAGCTAGAAGGTAAAATGGTTGTAATTTTCTTCTTATTTGATCATCCGGCTTCACCCAAAGATAAGCAAAACTGGTAAGGACCAGGGAAAAGCCTAGAGTGGCAAACAGCAGTCTTTTAAAGGGCTGTCAGAAGGCATTCCTCTTTTGTGGACGGTCCATGTGATGTAGTAAGTCCTGAAAGTCCAGGATTCAAACCCCGCACTCAGCCATGAAGCTCACCTTGGGCCAGTCACTGTCTCTCAGCATAATCTACCTCACAGGGGTGTTGTGAGTCTGGTGGGAAATCTCTCACCAGAGATTAGGGTACTGACTCCGTTCTTGGCTGGGAGGCTGGAACTCAGCAATGAGGTGCAGAAAAATGTAAACAGACACCTGACCAGGAATTACTAGTTTATTCCATACTCAATAACTGTATAGACAGTAATCTGGGAAGCTAGCAAGAAAAGGGCTGGACCGCAAACCAAGGGCTGTTGCAGGAATTTTATGCCCATACTAAAACAAGTGGGATTTTACTGGCAGGAGGGCCTGTTCTGTCCACCTTTGTTGTGATCATGATCCCACTATCTACAAATTGGCCAGATCTGGTTTTCCCGGCTACCTCTGATTCCTGCTACTCAGCCAGCATAAGTATCCCTTATTCTGCCTAAAATGGCAATGGCTACTTTTTCTTTAGTTCATTTTCCACATATATCATGAGGATAAGATATGGAAGGGGAGAACTACTATGCTCCCTTGGGGTTCTTGGAGGAAAGGTGGGGTATAAATGTAATAATGAATATCTGAAGGGCTGCCTGACCCAAATTCCCTATCAAGATAAAGAACATTAAGAAATGAGAGCAGAGGCCTTGAAGTCGCCCTTCCACAGATCAGTCCTGGGGTGGATCTACACACAGGGGGGAAACCCGCTATAAATAAGTCAGAAATTAAATCATTATAACAAAAGGGGGGGGGGAAACTACTATGGAAAATCGTAAAGAAATTCTTTTTGCTTGTTTATAATGCATTCAAAACACTGTTTTTTTACTACTGTAGCTGAGTCCCTGGACAGGGGCTGTTCAAGCACCAGGATAATGAAATGGATACTAACTGGAACAGAAACATTTATGGGAATTTAGAACCTAGTTCCTTTTCATTTGGAGAACTCTTTGCCACGTCTACCCATTGGGGGGGGGGTACTGCAAAATGTGATTATTCTGTGGCCCTTAGCTAATCCCTTATAGTGTCTCTTGCTTCTTTGGTTGCTCCCTGTGATCTTTGCATTGCAGTCCAGAGGAATGCAGACTGAGGAGTGCAAGTGGCTTCACTGATTCGGAATCACCACATTTGCTTGTGAGTAAATCCCATTGAGCTCAGTGGACTATACTTCTGAGTAAAGAGAGTTTCTGTTGCAGCCCTCCGCCTCGGAGCGCCAGAGAGCTGGAGCTGCAAAGCTGTGCGCAGTCAATGGCTAGCAGGTAGGCTTGCCTTGAGAGTCGTCGCGGGAGGGCAGGGGGCGGAATGTCACCCCCGCCAGGATGGCACCCGGAGTGCGCTGCACCCGCCGCACCTGCCTTGCTCCGCCCCTGCCAAGGCAAGTGTTTAATATACTAATTATTTCTAAATTTGCATCTATGCATACAAATTAGCACATTAGCAAATCCCTGCCTTCTCTTTTAAATAGCTACTGCAGATGAGCAGATCCATTTAGAATCACTGTCTCCATGGTCACTTTCAGGGCCGGCCGATTTGTGGCTCATTCTGACTCAGATGACTCTGGATAGTTGTTTGAGCTGTGGGGCACTTAGGGCCTGACTCAATGTTGCATTTTGAAGCCTTTACAAAATAGGATACAGTGGAGCCTTGGGTTATGTTGCCTCCAGCTTATGTCACCCTTGGCTTGCGACCGGTGCAAACCCGTACGTACCGGAATGGGTTACTTCCGGTTACTTCCAGGTTTGCGCCATTCACGCAAATGCATAAGCGCTAAATTGCTTCGCGCGCATGCGCAGACGCGACGCTTTGGGTTGTGTCGTTTTTGAGTTTATAGAACGTCCCCACTCCTCCACATGCAGCTGCTGGGTGACCTTGGGCTAGTCCCATTTCTTTGAAGTCTCTCAGCCCCACTCACCTCACAGAGTGTTTGTTGGGGGGGAGGAAGGGAAAGGAGATTGTTAGTAGTGATAAAGCGGGATATCAAAACCAAACTCTTCTTCTTCTTCTTCTTCTTCTGGGCAACCATGGTGAGGCGCTCAGCTCTTGGAAGTATCCTCTGAGCCGCTGCTTGCTGTCAGCAAACAATAAATTTACTTTCCTTTTCACTATTGCTGCGTTTTGAAGTTTTCATTCAGTCTGCAGAGTCTTGCAACATCTGGACAGCATGCAAGAGCATTGTAACAGATTCTTTTGCAGCAAAGATTTGGGGATTTCACCATTGACCTTAAGCAGTCCCAGGCAGTAATTTAAAATACTTCATTGAATCCCGTGGCAGAAACCCAGGGTGGAATTCAGCCATAAAAATAACTTTTAAATCTCACTGAATTCAGCGAGAGAATGATGTGCTTAAATGTATCCCATTGAAATCAGTGAGAACGTGTGTGATTCAAAAAGTACTTTGTTGTAGCTGCAATAGTGCCCACAGTATTGTTGCCTGCCACCCCAATCTCTGAGAGGCCAGGGGTTCCAGGCTCTCACCCAGAATCCATGTTTCCTTTGGGAAATGAGGTACGGTGGAGTCTTTTTAGGATATATAGTTTATTGGCCCATATGAGCCCAGCATTTCAGTCCTCCTTGGGTCTTGCGCCCTCCACAGACGTCTCCCTGCGCTCAGCTTCTGACCCACATTGCTTTTCTTCCTCCTTCTCTCACCTAAGCTCTCAATAGAGCATCTTTGTGCACCTTTTAGTTGGAGAACCGCAACACAAAATTCAGAGAAGTGCACATTTTGAAAAATAGCTGTATTTCCGTTCACTTATTGGTCTGTGAAGTATGAACTGAATCGGTTCACATTAAAACACAAACTGAATGACTTTCTCTTGCATGCCTAGACTGACAATCTTTTAATTTCAGGTGCTTAATTATGGTCATGAACATGTGATTGAGCAGCTTTTGAAAATGAGGGAAACATACAGTTTGGGCCTCAAACCCAGATATCCACTTAGATGCTCTTAAAGGAACAGATCCTCACTATTTTGTTCCTCTCCATATTTTTGTTTCTTTTAGATGGCCGCATTTTTCTCATCAATAAAACCGCCTGGGGGGAAAAGATTTCATATATACATATAGATCTTGAGGGTTCACCCTCTACAGACACCAAGTGATAATAGCTTCCTTTCATCCATTTTCTAGGGCAAGAGAATGCATATTTACAGACTGGGGTCATTCCTACCAAGCCTTTTTAGTAAATAGATACTAGTTTGTCCAGAAATGTTACCTAGGATATCTAGGCTCTTTGTCCTTCAATTTAATTTCCCCTGAAGCAGAGCCGTTTAGTGCTGTTTAACACAGTGGAGAAAGTTTCAGCAGGGAGGGAAAGGAAGGCAGGAGGAGGCCATTTTCTCTCCTCTCTTTTCGTCCGCGTTCCCCCCTGGGAGCCCTGCACAGTGAGGCCAGGTTGGCTGCAGTCCTGTTCCAAAAAGGAGAAAGCAAAGGGGCGCCGGAGA
Organism: Darevskia mixta; assembly: GCA_034641385.1. Lineage (NCBI taxonomy): Eukaryota > Metazoa > Chordata > Lepidosauria > Squamata > Lacertidae > Darevskia > Darevskia mixta. The sequence goes on from JAWWNH010000130.1 coordinate 3,894,412, forward strand.
AAGCCAGGGAACACAAATTCCCAAAGTGCCAAAAGCGTTTATGAAGCACAACGTGTTTGGGAATTAAGGAATTCCTTCAACGATGGCAACCTAGAAACACAGAAAAATAGATACAGCAACAAAGTCTTCCACAGATTTCTAATTACTTTATTCCATATTGAGGGAGCCTCAGTGTAAATTATTCCCATCTGCCGCTGGGGATAACACAGTTACAATGCTCCACGATTTTCTATACTCAGAATGTGCTGCTAGGATTTAAAATATTAAATCAAGCCATTTTGGCTTTTAGCCTGGTTTACGAAGTCTCTTGGCTTTTTTCTTAATTTTCCACAGGGAAAGGCCTCCCTGCCACTCCCCCCCCCCATGCCCCTTGACTGGCAATAAGGAAGCCATGCTGATGTTAACGGGGGGGGGGGAGGCAGAGTACCAAAAAAACACTTCACTTTGCTCTAACGCAGCAGTCATGTGAAGACCCCACAGTTGTCTTATCCTCCCCAGCGGACGGTGTGCAAAGCTGCTTCTTCCCCTCCTGGGTCTTGGGGGAGGGGGGCAGCAGCACAATTCTCCTCACACGTGCCTGTAGGGCAGCCTCAAAATAGAGCCATCAAGAAATGGTGCCACTGCCAGTGACTCTCTGTTATTTCCATTCCAGCAACTTGTAGAATGCCTCAGGCTAAAACATGGCTTGTAACCTGAAATTTCTATTTTATTAACCTTCTTCTTTATCTAATAGTAGTCTGTCATGTTCTGGGAGGGCAGAACAATGCTCACCTGATAAGATGTCTCCTGGGATGCAAGCAGTTCAGAGAAATGGAAGCATGCAAAAATTGTGCCTCTTTCAGCACAAATGCAAAAATACTCTTCTGAAATACAGTGTACTCCTGTACCCTCAGGTGTGGTTCTTCCTTTTTATTAAAAAAAATGTGTCAGATGTGGAGAACTGGTCCCTGGTAGACACTGTTAGCACACAACGTCACTTCTGAACTGGTCCGGAAAGTAATTTGAACTTAAAAATTAAGGATGTTTTGGAAAGGTCAACACAGAAATGTGTGCATGTGTTGATTGCGTGGAAGTCAAATATCAGCATTCCCACATGGCAGCTACATGTGCTGCCTGTTTTGGACTAACATTGTTTTACCCAAACAGCTAGAAAAGTCTATTTTTTACCAAAGCAGCTTGTGTCAAAAGCACAACTTGGCCAGGCCGACTCCACACGGAACAGGTATGGGCCGATGGCGCATGTGAATTGCATGTATGGGATACAGTACAGATAGGAACTCATCCAAACCCTAAAGGGAGAAGTATTCCAGCACATCTGCTTCATTGCTATCTGTAAGATAAAGAAATGCTATGTTGAAGAAATACAGCACTACAAATTGCAGCTCTGTGCATTTACCCATAATTGGAACTGAAGATGGTGTTGCGTGTTTGCTGTGCACACTTTCTGCACATTGTTTTGTACATGACAAATTCTCTGACTAAGGCAATTAATCCGCACAAGAGAGTTACAAAAGGGAGTGTCATTTCTTTCAAAGGACTACACCGTGACCTCTTTTCCACTTTGCTTGATCGGCATCCTAGTCTGCCCTGACCACATAGCATGGGCATTTCATGACTCAGCTGAATTAAGCACAGATGCCATTAAATATTTACTTTCTGCAGCAGAATGCAGCCGTTCAGGGCTAAAAAAATTCTGCCAGAGAAACATAAACAGTGCAGGGCTCCCCAAGTTGTAAGTTCCCAGATGGTGATGAATAAGTCATGTTGTACCTTGGGCCTAATTGCTCTAAGTTCTCAGATACTTGCAAAACATCAATTATACATTACAAGCTCTTCTTCTTAATGGTTACTTGCCAGCATTTAAAAAGAAAAGAAAAGAAAATGTAGTAGAAAAGAGCATTTGAGATGCAGGGAAATGTTCTTTTAACTCTTTGTTATTTGTTAAAAAATAGATTTTGGAAGCAGCCCCACAGTAGTTCACAGCCACACCCAACATTTAAAGCCCATGGCTTCCCACAAAGAAACCCAGGAACTGTAGTTTACCCCAAAAAGCTACAACTGAAAGCACCTTTCCCAAATACAGTTCTTGTTCCTGACAAACTTCCTCACCAAACCTCTGGTCCATCAAGCTGATTCAGCCCATCAGCTTTGGACTGTGCTTGAGAAGGAGCCTCTATACTTTGGTCACCCCAGAACGGTTACCAAAATAGCACATCCAGGGAGCCTCTGGCAACTTGGATGGCCACAAGTTCCCCCTTCCCCACCTCTTTAATGAATGCTTACAATGGTGCACTTGCATATTGCATACATGTACTGTACGCACAATGCAATGTACACAAAAGATTGGAGAAGAGATAAAATAGTCATTCTTTGTGAAATAAATAGCAAAATATGTGAAGTACAGTGGTACCTCAGGTTCCATATGCTTCAGGTTACAGACTCCACTAACCCAGAAATAACACTTCAGGTTAAGAACTTTGCTTCAGGATGAGAACAGAAATTGTGCTCTGGTGGCGCAACAGCAGCGGGAGGCCCCATTAGCTAAAGTGATGCTTCAGGTTAAGAACGGACCTCTGGAACGAATTAAGTACCTAACCAGAGGTACCACTGTATCTCCCTGCGTAGAGTTGGCCAAGTAGATGAAAAGTTGCTGTAGGTGCAAATGGTTTCTAAAGAGAGTAAAAGGGGCGGTACCTCCCTGAGCTTCCTGCCTCTTGTTTTTGCCAAGCACAGCACCACACAGCTCCACACCCACCTGATTGGGGGGCAACTGATCAGCTGAAGTCTGCAGCACCTAAAGCATGCCATGGTTCCTGCTTTGGCAGCAAAATGCTACCTGTCGAGCTCTACGGGGCCGGCGCCCAGGAGATCTGTGGTGGGATTCATTGCCTGCTTTGGAGTAGAAGCCAGATGGCAGCCCTTCCACAGGGCCCAGCTCCTGCACCAAAGGGGAGCCCAAAAGGCCCAGAGGAGAGGCGCCGTGGACAATCTTTGCACTCCCTCTTCCCCACCCATTCCCAGGCCACAGATCCCCAGTATTTGGTTATTTATTTTTACTTAGCATATTTATTATTTACCCCTTAACAAAGGTCCCATGGTAGATTATTGCATGATCAAAACAGTAGAACATCACAGACAGTAAACAGTTAAAATCAACCGATAAAATCCTGTTGCCATGCCTGTCTCATTAACTTTGGGAATGGACCAGACAAACTGCTCCACCAGCTAAGAAGGGTTGTGTGCCCCCCCCCACTGAATTGAAACAGTGACCCATCTGTCATAGTACCTTTCCGTGCCCATACCTGGCAAGGTTTCCCACATTACGCGCAGCCACAAGACCCACAAGTGAGTAGCTGCCCCTGTGGAGTTTATCTTACGTCCCACTCCTTGGCCTGTGACCCAGTCTCATGGCTGAATGACCAACAAGAGGCCAGGAGGATAGAGCTTTGTAGTCTCACCCCAAGCTTTGTTGCAAAATCTCATAATAGAGCCAAAATCCCAGAGCTGACAAAATTTCGCTGCCCACCATCTTGTGATGGCTGGGACCTCCTGACCCTCAAGACTAGCACCCAGAAGGCTCACTGACTCTTCCCTGGACTGCCACATCGCTTTCACTTTTGTACAGCACAATCTGAATATTGGGGGGGGGGGTGGAGGGCATTTTGTACTAAATGATCACCAAAGCCTTTTCACAGGCTGCTGACAGGTTCATAAAAGGGATTTATCTAATTCTCATTTTATTTATACATGTGTAGCTTTTGTGATGAGTTTTGCTTAGCTTTAGTTTCAAAGCAATTTATTACTGTTTCATACTGAAACAGAGGAGGGATAATGAAGATAAACTAGTGTTTCTATTCAAAGGCTATTTAGTCTCTTGATTGTTTTAGTAACATAAATTGCCTATCTTTTTTTTTTAAGACACCCAACTTTTCAATCAGTTTTACAAGGACCAGGACTGCATGCATGCTATTTGCCTTCCCTTCCCAAACCAGAATAAATGTGCCTCTTTGGCCTAGTCCTACAGAACAGAACAATAGCATGAGTAGATTTAATTGCGGATCTAAAAATGGTTTGCCAGCTGCTGCCACTGACAACTGTTTCAGCTTGTGCCCTCTTTAATTAGCATGTAATGAGCAAGCAGACATGTTCAGACTGCAAAGAAACATCAGTGATCTGTAGAATGATGGTTATGATGCAGAAACATTGGCTATCCCAATGGAGGAATTTTTTACTGTGACCTGATAGAACAATAATGATGGCAACAACTATTGTTAATTTAATTAATTTATGAGTTTCCAAAGGAGTCTCCAAGCAATTTACAGCCAAATAAAATGCCATATATAACAATATATCCATTAAAATACAAATGGTTGAAATATAAATGTTCATTTATAATGAATAAAAATAGAATTTTAAAAAACCACCCCACCCCAACAGAAAATGAATACTGAAAAGGATGTTCTCACACTGTTACCTTCCAAACCTCTCTTAAAGGTGGCATTCAGAAACTAGCCCCAGGTGACAATTGTAGGATCCAAGCTGTGTCCAGGTCTGGGCGCCACAATTTAGGAAGGATATTGACAAGCTGGAATGTGAGCAGACAAAGGCAACCAAGATGATCCAGGGTCTGTAAACCAAGCCTGATGAGGAATGGTTGAAGGAGCTGGGTATGTTTAGCCTGGAAAAGAGGAGACTGAGAAGAAATATCTTCCAATATCTGAAGGGCTGCCACATGGAAGATGGAGCAAGCTTGTTTTCTCCTGCTCTGATGGTAGGAGCTGTTCAACAGTTAAATGAACTCCCTTGGGAGGTTGTGGACTCTCCTTTCATGGAGGTTTTTAAGCAGAGGTTGGGTGGTCATCTGCTGTGGGTGCTTCAGTTGAGTTTCCTGCATTGCAGGGGGTTGGACTAGATGACCCTCGGGTACAATCCAACTCTACAATTCTATGGTTCTATGGTTCTATATAGGGTGTGGTGAAAAGTGATCCTATAATACAGCATGGGAAATGAAAATGTTGAACAAGTAACATCTGCGTTACTTGTCGAGGTTGTTGTATAGTCACTTTTATAACAATAAAAGAGTTTCTGAAGATTCTGGTATTCATTAAACATGGAGAAAGTAAGTTATTCAGGGATTGGGTTAGGGTTAGGCTTTATAGGTCAAAACCAGCACTAATTGGCAGCCAGGTCAGAACTGGTGGTACATGCTCCAAATGCTGAGCTCCAGTCCATTGCCTGACCACTAATTCTGTGCCGGGTGATGCTTAATTTGTAAATGTCAAATTGATAGACATCTTTAGAACTGAACTCTGATTATAGGATTTTAAAAACTGCAAAGAGGGGTTGTGAAAATGAACTCAAAGGCAAGACAGCTCAGTATTAGAACAAAAGCTTTTGCTGAGATTCCTTCACTGCTAGCAGTTGGACTGGATTACCCTCAGGGTCCCTTCCCTTTATACAATTTGATGATTCTAGGGTTCTATAGTCAGCAGATATGCAAAGCAAAGGCTGTTAAGTCTACCCCTCTGCAAGCAATTCAAGCAATTCACACAGGGTGACTAAGGGAGATCCAGTGCCGCAACAGGCCTAAAGCACAAATGAAATGATCTAGATTCTAGAAGATTGGTTTCACCGAAAATTGATGGACAACCATTGATATGCAGTATATGGTCTCTAGTTATAATGCATACTTTTTTTTATCAACACTTTTCTGTCCACACAGTACACTTGTGTTGGGCAAGGAAGGATGTTCTCAGTGACACGAAGCTGGCTCCTCTTTGCCTTTATGGATGACACGGAAGCAGAGTCTCTATTTTCTCAGATTATTTCTTCAAGAGACTTATATGCACCTTCTCCAGTAACGTTGCTGCCAAAGAGGAACAGTTTGGATGCTAAATTATTGAAAGTCAGTTGCCAAAAGCCAAAGTAGGATCCAAGTTATGAGTACAGCCTCGCAGAAGGAAATCTAAATCTTTTGAGACAGAATTTTAAATGATGAGCAGCTACATAACAAATCAAACTAAGAAATGGTACTGTTTGAAACCAGAACCTTTTCACATCTGCCACCTGCAGTTTGCAAGCAAACACCCAGAAAGGGAGATGTGTCTTCTTTCTTTGTAAATAATTTTTATTAATTTTCAATTATTAAAATTCAATAACAGCCACATTTTATCAATATCAAATTACAATTCCCATCCAAATATAGATCAACTATACAGCCAATTATACACCTTGAGTATGCTGGGTGCAAACCTGTGTGCTGGGTTTCAGGGTGCAAAGTTCTTATTTCTTCCTGCTTCAAAACTCTTAGTTAATCCAATTGCATTCAGTCCTGATCTTAGTCCCTTATCAACAGCTACTGATTTCTTGCCCTCCATTCTTGTTGAGATATTTAATTTTTAAAAAAAATCCCCGCAAAAAGAGTTTGGTTTCCTGTAACTTCCCTGTGTGAGATGTTTATTTTCCCATTTGTTTCTTCATTGTTCTAATCATGTCTTGCACAGCATCTCTGCTTCTGCTTTTCCAGTCTTTCTCTTCTGTTGAAATTCAAGCTCCGTCATTATGCCATCTTTGTTGTTTATATCTGAATAAGGGCAGAGGCATAGCAAGGTCAGATGGTACCCGGTGAGGAAAATTTCTTATCACCCCCCCACACACACACACATTCAAATTATTAAAAGAAGGGAAAATAATATATTTACAGTCGCAAGTGTTATTTTCTGGTTTATTTACTGAACATTGTGAGCATAAGCAGCTTTGGCTTGGTGGCCCAGGAGGTCGTCTGCGGTGCCTGCATGCCCCTGACCCCAACCACTGTTGGCGGCTGCCCCGGTGGCCTCCGCAGGCCGCTGCTTCCTCAGCAGCATCAGCCCTTTCCTTTCCTTTGCCCCACCCCCACCCCGCAGCCAATTGGCCAGCTGCATTGGGGGTGGGGCGAAGGTCCCAAGGCAAGGAGGGTGGCATCGGGGACCCGGGAAGCCCTACCCAGCTCTCGCAGAGAGCTTCAATAAGTTTATTTTTAAAATACTTCTTTTTCCCAGTTTGCCACACACACCCCCTCAGCAGTGGCAACCAGGGTGCCCCGCTTCTACCGCACCCCCTTCCTACGCCACTGAGTAAAGGCATAGTCTGGCATCCTGCCATAACTCCAGGTGAGTTTTCAGTTCTCCTTCTCCTCCGATTTTTATCTCTAACGATCTGGCGTCCTGCCAGAACCACGGCAGATCTTCAAAAGCCATAATCCAAATTACCGTCCAATGGAAGTTAGATGCTTTAAATCATTTCACACAGTTCTATTTTCATTTTAATCCATAAATATAATTCCGTTCTCTTTTTCTTCTTGCTTTTTGTCAGTTTGTTACCGTTTAGGGGGAGGTTTGCCAAATCATTTATATAGCAAGTATAGCATAATTTAAAAAGGGTAAAGGCTTCCCTCCCCCCTGACATACCATATTCTTCAACCAAGGAAATCTTCTTTCCAGTTCAAAATGTTGCAACCCAGTAGCTGATTCACTTGGCAGTTTGTAATCTTGTCCCCTTCGTCCGGCACACATCTGTAAATTAGAACCAATTTCATCCTCATAGGCAGAAGAACCTCTGCTCTTAATGGCTGCGTCGGGGGGGGGGGGGTTACCGATATGCGAAGTGTGAAAGGGAAATGTTTCCTCTGCTTGCAATTTTGAGTCAATTGCTGTCATTAAAGGTGCATGAGCACTGCCAGAGAAAGTTAATAAACCTCCCCTACACATATATCGAGGGACGCGGGTGGCGCTGTGGTCTCTAAACCACTGAGCCTAGGCTAGGGCTTGCTGATCAGAAGGTTGGTAGTTTGAAAGCACGTCAAAGTGCAAGTAGATAAATAGGAACCGCTCTGGCGGGAAGGTAAACGGTGTTTCCGTGCGCTGCTCTGGTTCGCCAGCAGCGGCTTAGTCATGCTGGCCACATGACCCTGAAGCTGTACGCCGGCTCCCTCTGCCAATAAAGCGAGATGAGTGCCGCAACCCCAGAATCGGTCACGACTGGACCTAATGGTCAGGGGTCCCTTTACCTTTACCTTACACATATATCAGGGATCTCCAACAGGTCAATCGGGATCGACTGGTCGATCCCCGGGAGGTCCGGTCGATCACTGTCGATCACGGGCTCCTTTTCCTTTGCTTTTGCCTAAGAGCAGCTGACCCCGACGCCTCTCCCCGCCCTCCATTTTCGCATGATCGCTGGAACGGAAGACGGAGTTTTCTCTGTGAGGCAGATTGTTTCCATAGCGATGTTTGGGTGAGGGACTAATCCCCTCTCCCCTTTACTCTAGTCTGACATTTCCCCCTTAATAACAGGACATTCCTCCCTTAAAAAAGCTCAACAGCTTTGACCTGAACCCCCCAAAAAGTCCCCCCCCCCGTGAGTAGATCGCAGTCTCTTGGGAGTTGGATGTCCCTGACATACATGAAAGTCCCCCTGGACTCTGCTTGGCAGTGCTGTGGGCGAGATTGATGCAGCAGCATTATCCTCCCCACTCAAACTCCCCACTCAAAGAAGCCCCAAAGCTACACTGTTTTATACAGGGTTTTAGATCACGGTCTGCAGTTTCTTGAAGATGGACTTCTGGCAAGTGATGGGCTGCACCTCACAAGGGTTGGGAGGAATGTTTTTGCCAACAATCTCAAAAACCTCATCAGGAGGGCTTTAAACTGACTTATGTGGGGGAGGGAGACAGTGGTCCTGAAGGTAGGAGTCTATCAAATGCTGAAGATGATCATCCAAAAGTCAAGGACCAAATGGAGCAAACAGCGCACAGACCTAGTGGTGGGAGGAAAAAATCCTTAAGTAGGAGACTAGGGGGAATGATCAATGGTTTTCAATGTCTGTATACAAATGCACAGAGCATGGGAAATAAACAAGATGAACTTGAGCTCTTGGTACAGCAAACTAAATACGACATAATAGGCATCACTGAAACCTGGTGGGATGAGTCTCATGATTGGAATGTAGTAATAGAGGGATACAATCTATTTAAGAGAAATAGACCAAACAGGAAAGGAGGAGGAGTGGCGTTATATGTCAGGGATGTGTATACCTGTGAAGAGATCCATGATTTAAAACTTCAAAGCCAAATTGAGAGTATCTGGGTCAAAATTAAGGGAGAGAAAAATAACAGTGATCTCATGGTGGGAGTTTACTATAGATCCCCAAGCCAAACTGAGGACATAGATGATGCCTTCCTGGAACAGATGACCAAGCATTCAAAAGGAAATGAGATAGTAGTAATGGGGGATTTCAACTATCCTGATATTTGTTGGATGTCAAACTCAGCCAAGAGCATAGGGTCGAACAGATTCCTCACTGGCCTTGCAGACAATTTCATTGTCCAGAAAGTGGGAGAAGCAACAAGAGGATCAGCCATTTTAGATCTGGTCCTAACCAATAGTGATGACCTGGTTAGTGGGGTAGAAGTGGTAGGATCATTAGGTGGGAGTGATCATGCTCTTCTGGAGTTTATTATACATCAGAAAGGAGCAACCAAGCATACTAAGACTCAAATTCTAGACTTTAAGAAAGCCGACTTCAGAAAACTTAGGGAAATGCTGGGTGTGATCCCATGGTCAGTAATACTTAAAGGGAAGGGAGTTCATGATGGATGGGAGTTTGTTAAAAGGGAGATATTAAAAGCACAACTTCAAGCAGTACCAATGAGACGAAAACATGGAAGGTGCCTAAAGAAGCCAGGGTGGCTATCTAATGAACTTTTAACTGAGTTAAGATTTAAAAGGGATATGTACAAGAAATGGAAAAAGGGGGAAACCACCAGAGAGGAATTCAAACAAATAGCCAGCACATGTAGAGACAAAGTCAGAAAAGCTAAAGCACAGAATGAACTCAGGCTTGCTAGAGAGGTTAAAAGCAATAAAAAGAGTTTTTATGGGTATGTCCGTAGCAAAAGGAAGAACAAGGAAACAGTGGGGTCACTTAGAGGAGAAGAAGGTGAAATGCGAACAGGGGACGCAGAAAGGGCAGAACTCCTCAATACCTTCTTTGCCTCAGTCTTCTCCAAAAAAGAAAACAATGCCCGACCTGAAGAATATGGAGCAGATGATTCAGCAGGGGAAACACAGCCCAGAATAAGTAAGGAGGTAGTACAAGCACACTTGGCTAGTTTAGATGTATTCAAGTCTCCAGGGCCAGATGAACTACATCCCAGAGTATTAAAAGAACTGGCAGAGGTGATTTCAGAACCACTGGCAGTAATCTTTGAGAATTCTTGGAAAACAGGTGAAGTCCCAGCAGACTGGAGGAGGGCAAATGTTGTCCCTATTTTCAAAAAGGGGAAAAGAGAGGACCCAAACAATTACCGCCCAGTCAGCCTGACATCAATACCAGGAAAGATTCTAGAGCAGATCATTAAGCAAACGGTCTGTGAGCACCTAGAAAGGAACGCTGTGATCACTAAAAGTCAGCATGGGTTTCTGAAAAATAAGTCATGTCAGACTAATCTGATCTCATTTTTTGACAGAATTACAAGCCTGGTAGACGAAGGGAACACTGTGGATGTAGCCTATCTTGATTTCAGCAAGGCCTTTGACAAGGTGCCCCATGATATTCTTGTAAAGAAGCTGGTAAAATGCGGGCTAGACAATGCTACCATTCAGTGGATTTGTAACTGGCTGACTGACCGAACCCAAAGGGTGCTCATCAATGGCTCCTCTTCATCCTGGAGAGAAGTGACTAGTGGGGTGCCACAGGGTTCTGTCTTGGGCCCAGTCTTATTCAACATCTTTATCAATGACTTGGATGATGGGCTTGAGGGCATCCTGATCAAGTTTGCAGATGACACCAAATTGGGAGGGGTAGCTAATACCCCAGAGGACAGGATCACACTTCAAAATGACCTTAACAGATTAGAGAGCTGGGCCAAGGCAAACAGGATGAATTTTAACAGGGAGAAATGTAAAGTACTACACTTGGGCAAAAAAAATGAAAGGCACAAATACAGGATGGGTGATACCTGGCTTGAGAGCAGTACAAGTGAAAAGGATCTAGGAGTCTTGGTAGACCACAAACTTGACATGAGTCAACAGTGTGATGCAGCAGCTAAAAAAGCCAATGCAATTCTGGGCTGCATCAATAGGAGTATAGCATCTAGATCAAGGGAAGTAATAGTACCACTGTATTCCGCTCTGGTCAGACCTCACCTGGAATACTGTGTCCAGTTCTGGGCACCACAGTTCAAGAAGGATATTGACAAGCTGGAACGTGTCCAGAGGAGGGCAACCAAAATGGTCAAAGGCCTGGAAACGATGCCTTATGAGGAACGGCTTAGGGAGCTGGGTATGTTTAGCCTGGAGAAGAGAAGGTTAAGGGGTGATATGATAGCCATGTTCAAATATATAAAAGGATGTCATATAGAGGAGGGAGAAAGGTTGTTTTCTGCTGCTCCAGAGAAGCGGACACGGAGCAATGGATTCAAACTACAAGAAAGAAGATTCCACCTAAACATTAGGAAGAACTTCCTGACAGTAAGAGCTGTTCGACAGTGGAATTTGCTGCCAAGGAGTGTGGTGGAGTCTCCTTCTTTGGAGGTCTTTAAGCAGAGGCTTGACAGCCACCTGTCAGGAATGCTTTGATGGTGTTTCCTGCTTGGCAGGGGGTTGGACTGGATGGCCCTTGTGGTCTCTTCCAACTCTATGATTCTATGATTCTATGATTCTAGCATCCCTTCTGTTTCTAAAAACTTAATTTACAGTCAGTCATGGGATAATTCTGTTCAGTGGTATCGTAATGATAGTTGCCACTACTAATAATGACAGCCCTACTGAGTGCTGGGAAACAGTGTTCAAACTCATAGAAAGCTAGGAGAAAGTATCGTTAACTTCATTTTTTAAAACCTTGGACACATACGCCTCTCCATCCCCCCTCCAGACAAGTAATTCTCCCCCCACGCACAACGAAACCTGTATGTATGCAGTATGTGGCAAGGTGACAAGTGCCAATGGCATAGGGGAAACAGAGGGCTATGAAGTAATTTAGAGGAGTCATTTCATGAACAAGCCAACATCCAACTGCACACAGACAAGATCCACCAACTGACCTTAACCATCTCTGAAGAAACCAACGGACAGCCTTGCCCTGAAGAGTTTGTTAATCTTAAAGCTACAGCAACATATATCAGCCTGGGGGTGCGCACAAAGTGGGGTGCAGAATAGGAGAACAGAAGAGGAGGAATGGAAATGGGGCATCTGCACATAAGGGGGACTTAGGAAAAGGAGGAGGAAGGAAAAGGGGCTGGAGGCAATGAAGAATGGTGTTTGTGTGCCAAAGGGGCTGCTGAGCCAGAGAGAGGAGGAGACACCTCAGCCCCCTAGAGGTGGCATACCTGAATCAACAAACCTTAAAGAGCTCACACACCTCTCTACATTTCCTTGCCCTACTTAATGTGACGGCTGTATCATTCCCTGGAAAACAAGAGTGCCTCTGAAAAGAGGAGCCTGTCTATCTGGTGAAGAAGAACAGCCAGAATTCCCAGAAGCTCTGGCTTTTGGCTGTTGCTGCACCTGCCAAGCAGAGGAGGAAGAGCCCTTCTTTCCAGCCTGGGCCCTTTACCCGACCAGAAGCCCTGACCTCCCCCCCCTCCCAAACAGTGGGCAAGAGCTGCAGTCCAGAGTACTGTTTTAGAGAATCTAATTATTATTTTTCTTCTCCAGTGGTTCCACCTCAGTACACTCTTTCTTGGTTCACTGCAGACTTGGAAAGATACAAGCACACCAAACATGGGAGAGCCTTTCACAACTCACTGGACAGGCAAATTGGCATTGCTGCCTTTGCAAAGCTGCAGAAGATTTCACTGGACTGATTGGCTGCCCAGTGCAGAATCCTTCAAAGAAGACAGGTCAAGTGCATTCTGCTGCAGTCACCACTTTGGGGAGCTCCAAAGAAACAAGGTTGCCGCCTTTACCTTGTTGCCGCCCCCGGCTAGAATGGGGATTTGGTTAGCAGGCTGCCTCCAAAATCAGAAAAGGGTGCTCCAAACATGGGATTTCCTTTAAACCAGGGATCGGCAAGGTTTACCTCGCCTAGGCCGGTTCACTCCAGCGGAGATCCCTCCATGGGCCGGATTGTGTGCGCACCTGCGATTTCCGCGTCTGCGTCTGTGCAGATGCGATTTCCGTCACCTGCACATGCGCAGACGTGATTTCCGGCGCCGTGGAAGCGAGTCCCCACGCTGCGTTTCACCGGTTTAGCCAAGCGGGTGGCTTGGTTCAGGGGCGGCTCGTGGGCCGGTTAAACGACCCCCTGGACTTCTTGTGGCCCATGGGCCTTAGGTTGCTACCCCTGCTTTAAACTGTGTCTAGCAAAATTCATATGAAAGCAGTTATGTATGTGAACTATATTATGAAACCAGGGATATGATGCAATTAAAGTCCAAAAGGAAAGCCTTCAGTCCCTTAAATGTTCTTGCTGTCCTTCAGCATTTATAGTCTTGGGGGTAATATTTTTTTACCTTTCATTTTATTGTCTAGATAATACAATTTCTAATAACATATTCATTAATCCAGTTCTGTGGAATGTTATTATGCATATCATTATGCCACTGTTAATATACCAGATGCCTCCACGCCTTACTAAAACACATTTGCATTTGCATTTTTATACCTAGCTAATGCTCTTTTATTGTTCCTGCTAGTGATGTTCTTGTCATTTCTCCCGCTGAAATTTCGTAAACATCTGGTGTTTACTCAGATCAAACAGATCAGGATTGTAGCCTTTTGTTTTTGACCTTCAGATGTGGCCCTCTCCTACAGCTCCCTATAGCTCTCAAACATGGGCACACTTTGTAAAAAAATAATCTTTTGCTAGAACTGTCTCCTTCGTTGCACGAACTTTGCAATGCTAGATGGATGGAAATTTCAACATGTCCGTTTATCTGACTGAGCTATACACATAATAGAAGAACAATTATTGAAAGATCAAGCCATTCTTGCTTTAAAGGTAAAGGTAAAGGTACCCCTGACAGTTAAGTTCAGTCGCGAATGATTCTGGGGTTGCGGAGCTCATCTCACTTTACAAGCCGAACCAGAGCAGCGCACGGAAACGCCGTTTACCTTCCCGCTGGAGCGGTACCTATTTATCTACTTGCACTTTGACGTGCTTTCAAACTGCTAGGTTGGCAGGAGCTGGGACCGAGCAACGGGAGCTCACCCCGTTGAGGGGCCTCAAACCGCTGACCTTCCGATCGGCAAGTCCAAGCGGCACAGTGGTTTAAACCACAGCGCCACCAGCGTCCCCATTACTTTTGGGCTTTTTCCCACTGATAATTTTCTAGGGATGTTGCTAAATTCTCCTGCAACAAGGTTAGACTGGATTTTGGAGGAAGGGGCAATCTAGTTCAGATGGAATTGGATTACTGAAATATGTCAGTGGGTCTGGTGGCTTCCAGTAGTTTATTGGTGCACACGAGACTTTATGACACAAGCATACAGGGTCTAGTTCAGCTCCTGGAATTGTAATTCTGGAACCCACGACATCCCATATTCAGCCAGGAATTAATAGTTTATCAATGTGTTGCTGTCTGCTGCTTTAAAGAGGCACTTTCACCTGTCTATAGCATTGGTTAGCTAGCATGTGGGGCTACTGAAAATAATGTGGGAATGTCCCTTAAGATTGACAGGACTTGAAGACATGTCAATCAACCTTCAAAGGAATGCTATAAAAGCATGTCACACCATGAAATGAGTTTTCTAAGGGACAAATGTGAGTACAGCATTTGTATGAGGGGAAAAATTGATATCTGCCATTAAGTAATGTCATTGCTCTGTAGCACCTCCAGGAAATGGTGGTAAATTCTCAGATTCATAAAATACTTGGGTCACAATTAGAGATGCATGAGAAATTTGCCAAGTTCAGTACTGGATTATGTATTCTGAATCCCTGAATTCTGTTCCAGAGTGGAACCATCCTTCACTGTAATTTTCAAAAATGTGCTCCTATTCCTTTTCATGTTGACCCACCCTTTCCTCTTAACCTAGCGCCTGATGGAGCAGACCAGTGGCCCCTCTCATCCAGTACGCGGCCCTCACAGATGCTGTGGGGGCCCCAGGCAGGGTGGGAGTGCAAGAGCAGCTCCTTCCTTGGAGGTTTGGAAGCAGAGGCAGGATGGCCACCTGCCAGGGATGCAGGGGTGACCCTTGAGGGCCCTTCCAACTTTACAATTCTATTATTCTATGACACAACTTTGAAAAAACCTTTGAATTATTAACGTAAAACCTTTAAAACATACAGCATGGTGTGTGTCATCTTTCTACAGCAGTAGCACTCCAACAGAGTAAGCCATATGCATAAAAAATCAAACATATTTTAAACAAGTAAATGATGAGGTATATTAAAGTGTACATTTTCTTTTAAAGCTCTGTCTCAACCCCCAGGTACCTTCAAGATATTTATGCTTTCAGATCATTCTAGTCCAACTGCATTCACTTCTATAGAAAAGGAGCATTTTCGCTCTCTTTTAAATAGTTCTGCCTTATTTATCTTCCTGAAATATGCTGCATCTTCCTTGCCCCATTCTTTTCTTTGATGGTCTAAATAAATGAATGAATTTATTATTTCGGTCACAGACCAGTTCCAGCCCACATACAATATCAAGGAAGTCATAAAACACGATAGGGATACATTTGAATTTGCAGTTAGGTATAACCGGGACAATACAGATATAGCAACAGTTTAAATATATATACATTAAAACTTAGTCACTAACATATAACCTAAAATTATCATTTAAAGCCTTAATCATTATGATAGCACAGCTTGTTCCCTAAGTTTTATGGCAATCGCACAGAATTTGGCTACCCTTAACGTGATCTCAGGATCCTTGTCCTCTACCAGGGATTTTAGACATTGAAGTTCGGATTCATTTGGAGATTTTTGCACAGCAGGGGTAATAAATACCAAGCGTATATCCCTGTAGCAACGGCAGCGGAACAAGGCCGTTTCTACCTCCATCAAGTTGCAGGGGCAGACTCATTCTGCGTATTGTTTACCCTTGAATCTGCCCTGTAATAAGGCAGATAGGGTTCCCCCCCCCTTTTCCAGCTGCATTTTCTGCTGTTTTAGAAAGGACAGTAGGCATTTAATCGCTTTCTCCACTTGTTGGAACTTCACATGTCCATTTCCCTTTTGCCCTGAAGAATTGAGCTAAGCTTCCCTGTTTTGAGTGAAACACTACTGTGGACAGAGCCGTGGCCGGGTGATCTTGCGCCCCTGGCAGAACCGTGCAGATTGCACCCCCAGCCACGGACAAATTAGCTCTTCTTTCCACCTCTCCTCCAACCCCCTCCTTTCCACCCATTCAATTCATCCTCTATTTAAAACCATTTCTTATGAGACAATAATCAATATTTATATTTATGGACATATTTTAGCCGATTTTGTGGAGGGGGCATCGCCTGCACCCCTGCTGGGGGCCCACCTTGCCACCCCCTAGCTACGGCCCTGGCTGTGGATATTCCCTTAGGCAGAGGGAGTAAGAGTTTTTAATAAATGCTGAGCAATGGGGCAGATTACAGCAAAATTCAGCACCCAGGAGTTCTAAGCATCCATTTTTTATTCCTGTTTGGCCACACACGCACACACAGCCCAGCAAAAGGGGCAAGGAAGTTACTAGAAATTGGGACAGCAATTCAGAACCAAGTAAGACACTTAGTTACATGTTAAGTAGGGATAGAGTTACCTTTTCTGAACCTGCTCATGTTCAAACTTGGTCTGTAGCACTTCACATTTTGTTAAATTTATATGACCTCAGCCTGGCATGCTGATCTGCAAAAATAACGCTATTGTCAGTGGTGTGATCAGCTCTTACAATAATGGATATCATTATATCCCCATATCTATTTCTGCTTTTTACTGTATTGCTACCATTATTCATAATCCATCATCAAGTAGCTACTTGCCCCCAGTTTTATTGTTAGCCTTATTTACTTGGGATGCAGAACAAAACCAAAAACAGATTGCATTCCTTGTCTGGTGGGCCTTGTCTGGCAGAGCACCAGCTGGATTGGGCCCCTGGTGCCATCAACCTGTATTTGACTGCTGGAGCCAGGTCTGGGGCTTAGGACCTGCAAGCAGTAAGACTGCATTGTACATTTCCCCCTTTTTGCTCAGGATTCCTTTGTATAACAGTTATGTCTAAGAATTACAAAGCCAGATTGCCTCGTTAGGGCAACTGGTGTGTGCAGTTCAAACCCATTTTTCCACTGGCACAAGGAGGTTTGACGCTTAGTAAGCCGGTTTCTAGAATGCACTGGAGATCCGCGGGCACACCGTGAGTTGGCAAACACTACCTGCAAAGGTAATATCACAGTAATCCAAAGATCACTCGGCTACATACACAGAGGGACAGGCAGGGAATCAATCCTGCATCAATGTCTAGTTTGCAATAGATGACAGAAATCAATTGAGGGCTAATTCACTGTGTATGAATGATGAAGTGACTTTGAGGAAAACTGGGAACAAAAAAGGTGCTGAGAGAGCCAGCAGTGTTATAATTCATCTTCCCTCCAATGAAGCAGATGATATTGGAGATATTTTCCACTGTTGACAAAAGCAGTAGTGACTGCAGCAAAATGTTGTGCTGCACAGGCAGAAGGCACCTCTATCCTTCTTTCCTGGCAGCTGAGACACATCATTAGCTGCACAAGGACAGAGGAGGACAGAGGAGGCAGACTTGCAGCCCAGTCCTAGGAAAAGCACAGCAAGCCTGGAGGAGTGTGTGTGTGTGTGTGTGTGTGTGTGTGTGTGTGTGTGTGTACGCGCACGCAAATGATTTGAAATATTACTTAGGCTGTAACAATAACAGAGTATAGAACAAGGGAGAAATTACAAAAAATGAACAACATACCCAAAGTTTCTCACGTGTCTAAGACCAGGTATTTCTTCCTTGTCTCCTGCTCTTACTTCATTCCTCCATCCCAAACCTTTCCCGTCTCTCTGCCGCTTGCATCTCCCCAAACGTAGCCCTTGTCCCCTTTTCCTATCTCCATCCAGCTCAGGGCTCTCTCTTTCCAATTATTCTCAAACCTGCCATCAGTTTCCTGGTGACAATCTTTCACCCTGTTATTTGCTATTGCTGTCCCAGGCTTCATCCTGCAATACACAGGTATCCAGCCTTGTTCCACTATTACATCTGAGATATTGATCAAATTACATTTCCTTAGCTATGTTGTGAACTGCCCTGAGATCTGCAGATGAAGAGCAGTATACGAATTTAATAAATAGTAGTAGTAGCAGCAGCAGCAGCAGTAATACCTAAGTAATATTGCTGAAATGTGTAAAGGGGTGCAGGAGAGGGCCTTCGCAGTGGTGGCTGCTCCCAGACTCTGGAACTTCCTCCCAGACTGGCTCCCTCCTTGCTTTCCTTCTGCCAGCAGGGGAAGATGGTTTTGAGAACTGACTGCTCTAAGGGATGGACCGGTGCTCTGATGTTTTCATTGTAATGATATGTTTGCATTATATTCAACTAATGTTTAATTGTTTTAATGACTGCATGCATGCACACACACAGTGGTTTTAGCTGTTCCTCTTTTAAGGTGTAAGCTACCTTGAGTCTCTGTTAGGGGGAAAAGGCAGGATATAAATAAGCATGATATTATAATAATCATTTACTGTAAGCTACAACTGAATATTGTCCATATTTAAAGAAGGTGATGGCACAAAGGAAGGACATAGTTGAGAATTATATGAAAGTCTTTTTTAAGGATAGCAGGTGCAATAAATACATGTAGCCCAAAGGATTGCATTTTAAAAGGTCTTGCCCTGTTGATTTACTTTGATTTGAGACTTTAGTTCTTCCCCCATTAGTGTGAAAGATGTCTCTGGGTCACCTTTACAAGCAATTACTATGAGCAAGTTTAGCAGATAATATCAAAGCAGGGCAGCAATTTAGTACATGTGCAAAATAAAGGCCTGACCTTGGAAACAAGGTAACTGAAATCCATGGAGCAGAGAAAGGTGAAAACATATTGACAGCATGTCTCCCACAACGTGCACCTCAATAGCGCAAAATAAACTTACACAAAAACTGATTAGTAGCAGACACAGAATTCCCACAAAATACATTAATGCCAAAATCAAAACAAAAACTACAATACTCTTCGAGCAATCACCCTTAGAGCAACAGCCGCTATAGGTTCCTGTTAACAGAATATGCCGCACCTCCTCACTCCCTGGCCTCTGCTGCATTGACAAAGCTTCGATTCAGAGATCTACAGAATGACCCCTGCAGAGAATCAAAAGCCGCCCTTTTGGAGGAGGAAACAGAAAAAGATTTACTACAGCAACTACCATGGTAATCGGTCATAACTGGAAGCAGAGACCAACCAAAACTGAGGAATGGGATGACTAGAAACTGGAAAACCCAGAACAAGCATGGGGCAAAAGGTTTACTAAATGAATCGGTTCTGCTGCATCATCACAAAACATTATTATATCGTTATGGTAAAAAAAAGGTAAAGGTAAAGAACCACTGACAGTTAAGTCTAGTAGCAGACAACTCTGGGGTTGCAGCGCTCATCTCGCTTTACAGGCCAAGGGAGCCGGCGTTTGTCCACAGACAGTTTTTCCGGGTCATGTGGCCAGCATAACTAAGCCGCTTCTGGCAAACCCAGAGCAGCGCACAGAAACACTGTTTACCTTCCTGCCAGAGCGGTACCTATTTATCTACTTGCACTTTGATGTGCTTTCGAATTGCTAGGTTGGCAGGAGCTGGGACTGAGCCGTCTGCTTCACACATGGAAACAGCAGGGAGTCAAGCCTGTGAAGTTTTGATGCAGTGCTTGATAAGCTTCATCAATATTTTTTAACTCTCTCGTTCCAGAGCCAGTTTAGACAAAACATTAAGCAGTGTTTAAAGTTTTGAAGAGTGAGCCAGTTTTGACAGCACATTTATGGGTCAAAGATGGCACCATCCTTCCATTGCCACAATATCTTGGGCACAAGGGACATGCAAGGCCCCTTCGTTCTCTCTGGTGTCTTATAACATGAGCTCCAGGACAAGCTGAGCCTGTTTCAAAAGCCTGCGCATGGGGCTGGAATGACCAACGTGAGGAATTGTTTCAGTTGAGTGGAGAGCTTTCATGCAGAATCCAGGCCTCCCATAGCACCCTAGTTTTTCAAAGCCTCATGATTCATTAGTCACTTCCTAAATGTTCTTCTCATTCAGGAAATGAAAGGTCATACCAATTAATAAGATCAAGTCAGCTTCTGTTATACATCAGCACACACAAGTATAATAGAGATGAGACACACAAGCAATAAATAAATACGGAACTAGGTCTGCACTGCAGCTTGACCTCATTGGAAGGGGAACTATGAATGACAGTTACGTCAACTAGCTGCTTTAAATATCTCTCGCTGATTTTTGGATTCTCAACCATTCTCAACCATAAATAAGCACTTCATTGTTTTCAGTATAACATAACAATGATCTCATAAACAATGTTTCTGACAGTTAGACAAATACAACAACGTAGAAAATAAAATGTGAGCCTACAACAGTCTTGTGGCTCTGTAAAAATGTTGTCCATTCTCTGCCCTGCCATTTCCACCAGTTCTGAAATGTGCATGATGTATTACTGCACTTGCAGCTTCCAGACCTTCTTCAAAGGGAAACCAGCAGAGTCACAAGGGCCTGCAACACCCTGGCAAAGCTATCTTCATCCAGGAACACCCAGAGCCAGCCAAGCAGATGGAGCTGCAAATAGGCACTCCTAGAGGTCAAAGCCACCAAGACCTCAAATGGCAAAACTCAACCCAGGCGTCACCCCAGATTAAGATCCTCTTTGTGCCGGGGGAGTGCAACATTACCAGGAACCCCCAGTTCCCAGACATGAGAAGCTCCCGCCAAAAGTGCCTCCATCTGATGAGTCAACAGTGTGATGCAGCAGCTAAAAAAGCCAATGCAATTCTGGGCTGCATCAATAGGAGTATAGCATCTAGATCAAGGGAAGTAATAGTACCACTGTATTCCGCTCTGGTCAGACCTCACCTGGAATACTGTGTCCAGTTCTGGGCACCACAGTTCAAGAAGGATATTGACAAGCTGGAACGTGTCCAGAGGAGGGCAACCAAAATGGTCAAAGGCCTGGAAACGATGCCTTATGAGGAACGGCTTAGGGAGCTGGGTATGTTTAGCCTGGAGAAGAGAAGGTTAAGGGGTGATATGATAGCCATGTTCAAATATATAAAAGGATGTCATATAGAGGAGGGAGAAAGGTTGTTTTCTGCTGCTCCAGAGAAGCGGACACGGAGCAATGGATTCAAACTACAAGAAAGAAGATTCCACCTAAACATTAGGAAGAATTTCTTGACAGTAAGAGCTGTTCGACAGTGGAATTTGCTGCCAAGGAGTGTGGTGGAGTCTCCTTCTTTGGATGTCTTTAAGCAGAGGCTTGACAGCCACCTGTCAGGAATGCTTTGATGGTGTTTCCTGCTTGGCAGGGGGTTGGACTGGATGGCCCTTGTGGTCTCTTCCAACTCTATGATTCTATGATTCTATGATTCTATGATGATGGTACCACATGATTTTATATAGATGTTATGTAGAACTGGAGACAGAAAAGAACCTTGCTGCTCTGTGCTGCTGCCTCCATATTTTTCTTAAAACAAAACTGTAATATTTTTCTTCTTTAATATGAGCAGTGACCAATTCACTGGGGGATAAATACAAAGCCATGAAATTTGTGTTCTGCACCACTCTGCAAACGCTTCGGGAAATTATTTAAATAATTAAAAACATAGCAAGTCAATCAGTACAGACTTCAACCAGAAATTGTACTGAGTGTGAAACACCACATACATATAGACATTCATCAGCTTGTAGAATTGGTAGGTTTTTTTCCCTATTTCTTTTTTCTTTTCTTTTTTGGTAAAATTTATTATCGTTATTAATTCATTTTATAATACATATGAAACAAAGAGAACAATTAGAACAACAGAAAAAAATTAAAAGATGGAAAACAAAACTATAAAATAGGCACATAGAACAAGAAGTTGCACAAGAGTTAAAGTTTCTTTCCTATTTCTGATCTCCATGCAAGCAAACCTATAAACAGCCACCAGTTTATATTAACACCTATTCTATTTCCCTCAATGAAGAAAGTTTTTCGGGGGTTTTAATCCCTGTTTAGCTGGAAGACATTTGTCAAACAGATTTCTCATCAGACTCATTTGACAGGTTTCATAAATAACAATTTTTCAAAAGCACAAATCAAACTTCCGAAATGGACCATTTGTATGGGACAGAGAGCCTGGAAGGGAACCTGTGCAGCAGGGGAGAGTCCCACTCTACACCTTCAGTAATTTCAGAACAAATGCATAAGCTGGAACAAAATTGGAATCACTTTGAAGCATTGCTCCTTGGGCTGTGTCACTTGCGCAACCCACATTAGCCCCACAGCTGCAGCCCAGTTACCTGGGAGTAAGCCTCACTGAACACAGCAGGATTTACTGCTCAGTGGGTATGCATAGAGTTATGCTGTCTATCTTTCATTTCCAAAGCCAAAATAGTTTTTTCCAAATCATTTTTGTGTACTGTGCATTTTTGGTAACAGTTGTCATTCCTTTGCTCATTCATATTTCTTTTCTGTGATCTAATTATTTACATACTAGCTTAGCGTTGTGATTATATACTACATATAAATTACTTTTTTATTTTTTAAACTATCTGTGGAAAGTTGTGGAAATCCTAGGAATGCTGTGGCAGCGTGGCCTCAGTGGCTGGCTCCTTCTCCTCCTGCTGCTGCGGAGGGGAAAGAGGGGGGAAGCAGGGCCTGGACGGGGGGGGGCAGCAAGAGGAGAAGGAGCTGTTAGCAGGAGCGTCCTACTCTTGTGTAGGACCCTGGCAGAGACACATGCCCGACTGGCATGTTCTCTCCCTCCTGGTCGATCATTTGGCAGCTTCAAAAGCTTTCTTCTGCCCGAACATCACAGCGACTAATGCCAAAAGCATTAGCACACTCAGGGATCCGCAAAGTCTTTGTGCTGGTCCCGAGGGATATCCGATAGGCAAGGTCTAGTCCAGTCCAAGGTCAGTCCAAGCCAGAAGTCACGAAGCCGAGGTCACGAAGCCGAAGTCACGAAGCCGAGGTCAGGAAGCCGAAGTCACGAAGCCGAGGTCACGAAGCCGAAGTCAGGAAGCCGAAGTCAGGAAGCCGAAGTCAGGAAGCCGAAGTAACAAAGCTGAGGTCAGGAACGCAGGAACCAGGAACAGGAACTAGGCAGCACCGATGTTGCTCCTGCAACTTGGGTCTGGGACTGGCTGGCTTTTATCTGCCCCGAGGCAAAGGGCGGCTCCGATCCTCAGGTGCCTCTCCTCTCCTGGCTTGGAGGCGAGCACTTCTCCTGCGGGAACTTAGTTCCCTTCGCCTCTCTGCCCTTAGCCTTTGCAGCTCAGGAGAAGCTGGAGGGTTACCAGACCCAGAGGCAACCTCAGCTTCCCCTGACTGGGTGGGGAGTGGAGCACCTGCAGGCAATGAGTCCTCTGCTCCATCAGAGGCCAGATCAAACTCAGCCGATGCCTGCACCTGAGGATCTAACACAGGTGAGTCCCCTTCAGACTCAGGCCCCAGCCCTGGCTCTGCTGGTTCTGGAGGCAGGGAATCCTGTGCAGGCTGGGATCCCTCAGGTTCAGCGTCTGAGTCTGAATCCCAGGCCATCACACCATCCCCCCTCCCAGGCCCCCCCCTCAACCGAGGGGCTGGACCAGGCTTGCTGGGGTAAGTTGCATGGAACTCACGGAGGCAGGCAGGCGCATGGACGTTTTCCGCTGGTTCCCATGAACGATCCTCGGGCCCATACCCCTTCCAGTCGATGAGGTACTGGAGCTTCCCCCTGCGGTACCGGGAGTCGAGAATGTGCTCCACCTCGTACTCAGGCTCCCCCTGAACCAGAACTGGCTGCGGTCGTGGACGGTCTGGGTGGAACTCATCGGGCGGGGCGACCGGACTGAGTAGGGACCGGTGAAATACTGGGTGGACCTTAAGGGTCGCGGGTAATCGGAGACGGAATGCCACAGGAGAGACCCGGTCCACGATCGGAAACGGGCCGGTGAAGCGGGCATCCAGCTTCCGCGAAGGCCGAGAGGGGTGCAAGTGGCGGGTGGAGAGCCATACCAGGTCACCGACACGGAGTTCCGGCCCCTCCTGACGGTGACGGTCGGCCTGGGCCTTATACGCGTCCTTGGCCTGGCTCAGTTGCTCTGTCAGAAGCTGCTGCTGCGACTGGAGCTCTTGTAGCCAGTCTGTCACTGCGGGAACTGCGGATGCCGGCAGCACACTTGGAAACAACCGCGGGTGGTACCCACAATTCGCCTGAAACGGGGTCTGTTGGGTGGAAGCGTGCACTGCGTTGTTATACGCGAACTCGGCCAACGCCAGGTGGTCGACCCAATCGTCCTGGTGGAAGCTGCAGTAGCACCGGAGGTACTGTTCCAACACCGCGTTTGCCCGTTCGGTCTGTCCATCCGTCTGTGGATGGTAGGCCGAAGATAGGCAGACCTCCGTCCCGAGAGCCTGATGTAGAGCGCGCCAGAACCGGGAGGTGAACTGGGCACCACGATCGGAGATCAAACGTTCCGATAGACCATGTAAGCGGAAGACGTGTTGCAGGTACAGTTGCGCCGTCTCCTTGGCTGAGGGTACAGACGGGCACGGGGCGCAGTGCACCATTTTAGTGAAGTGGTCTGTGAATACCAGGAGGCAGGTACACTGACGGGATGGGGGTAGGTCTACCACAAAATCCAATGAAACCGTGTGCCACGGACGAGGGGGAACTGGCAGTGGCTGTAGCAGTCCCGCAGGTCTCCCGGTCGATCCCTTGGCTCGCCGGCAGACCTCGCACCCCCCAATGTACCGTGCCACGTCGGCCTTCAAGCGGGGCCACCAGAACTCCCGGCTGACCAGGTGGGTGGTCCGATACCTCCCGAAGTGGCCAGCTGCCGGGGCGTCGTGTGACATTTGGAGTACCTCGGCCCGCAAAGGCCCTGGTGAGATGTACAACCGACCACGGTGCATCAGCAAACCCTGGTGCACAACCAGTTCTGGGTATCGAGGACATGATCCACTGGCCAATTCCTGAATCCGTTCCTGAGCCCACGCGTCGACCCGCTGCTGCTTCCGCACTCGGTCCAGTAGCGACTCAGTCTCATGGACAGCCAGGAAAGCTGCTGGTGGGATGATCGTTGTTGGGGCCGCCTGCTGCACCGTCTCTGCAATGTCCTCCGGTTTCCGGGACAGTGCATCCGCCTTCTGGTTTTGGGAGCTGGGGATGTAGCGGATCCGGAACTGGAACCGGGAGAAGAACAGTGCCCACCGGATCTGCCGCTGGTTTAGCCTGCGGGTGGTCTGGAGGTACTCCAGATTCCGGTGGTCGGTTCTCACTTCCACCGGGTGTCGTGCCCCCTCAAGATGATGGCGCCAGACCTCAAAGGCCACCTTGATGGCCAGTAGCTCCCGCTCCCACACGGTATAGTTACGCTCCGCCGGAAGGAGCTGCCGGGAGTAGTAGGCGCGGGGTAACAGTGGCGCATCAGGTCCGTGTTGCTGGGACAAGACGGCACCGAGAGCCGTACTGGAGGCGTCAGTCTCCACCACGAAGGGACGAGAGGGATCAGGATGCTGCAAAATTGGCGCCTTCTGGAAACAGGCTTTCAATCCCTGGAATGCCACCTCAGCCTCCTCACCCCAGGCGAAGGGCGTCTTGGGGCGCAGCAGTCGGGTCAACGGGGTGGTGCGATGAGCATAGTCCGCAATGAATGTCCGGTAATAGTTGGCGAACCCCAAAAACCGCTGTAGGTCCTTGCGATTCCGTGGCGCCGCCCATTCTCGAACCGCAGACACCTTCCCGGGGTCCATCTGCACCCCGTCAGGGGAGAGTCGGTGTCCGAGGAAGTCCAGTGACCGCTGGTGGAACTCGCACTTGCTGAGCTTAGCGTACAGGCGGTGCTCCCGCAAGCGCTGCAACACGGTCCGGACATGACTCTCGTGGCGAGCTGGGTCACGGGAATAAATCAGAATGTCATCGAGGTACACCACCACATACTTGTCGAGCAAGTCCTGGAACACGTGGTTGATGTACCGTTGGAACACCGCGGGCGCGTTGCATAGTCCGAACGGCATGACCAGGTACTCGAACTGCCCATAACGGGTCCCGAATGCGGTCTTCCACTCATCCCCGGCACGGATCCGAATCAAGTTGTAAGCCCCCCGGAGGTCCAGTTTGGTGAACATCTGCGCCCCTTGCACCCGCTCCAGCAACTCTGCAATTAGGGGCAAAGGATACCGGTCTGGGATGGTGATCTTATTCAGGGCTCGGTAATCATGGCAGAGGCGAAGCTCCCCACACTTCTTCTTAACGAAGAGTACTGGAGCGGCGGTGGGAGAGGTAGAGGGCCTAATGAACCCCCGCTCCAAGTTCTTGTGAAGGAAGTCCTGTAAGGCTTCACACTCTGGCTCCGAAAGAGAGTATAGGCGACTCACAGGCAGGGGCGCCCCAGGCTGGAGGTCTATGCCGCAGTCGAACGACCGATGAGGAGGCAGCCGGTCTGCCCCCTGTTCCTCGAACACGTCTACGTAGTCCCGGTACATGGCGGGGAGCGTTGACGCAGCCTCCCCCAGGGAGGTGGTCGAAAGCATCTCGGACTGAGCAATCGAACCCGAGTCTGGGAAGCGTACAGTTCGATTGACCCAATCGATTTGCACATTGTGAGACTCCAGCCAGTCCATCCCCAGCACCAGGGGAAACCGGGGCATGGTGGCAATGTCCAGGGTGCGTACCTCCCGGTGCTGCTGGTGGCACAGGACCAAGGGCTGGGTCTCCCGAGTAATGGCGCCTGACCGCAAGAGCCGTCCGTCGATTGCCTCCACCTGCACCGGTTCTGGCTTGTTCTGGAGCGGCACCCGATGCTGAGCGGCGAAGGCAGAGTCCATGTAGGAGCGGGTTGCCCCTGAATCCACCAGAGCGTGGGTGAGAATCCAGGGCCCGCCTGGGGGGTATAGACGCACCGGGATCATGAGGTGTTGCAATTCCACTGGTGAGGGCCCATCATGTGATGCTTGGGACCCCAGATAGCCTGGGCCATTGGCTACTGGGGTTGGCGGTTTCCCTGCGGCTGGCGTTTCTCGGGGCAGGTTCGGGCGTAGTGTCCACTCCCCCCGCAGTAGAGACACAGGTTTCCCTCCCGACGTCGTGTCTTCTCCGATGGGGAGAGGCGAGGCCGTGCTGCCCCGTGCTGCATCGGCTCCTCCAGTGACTCGGCTCTGGCCGTGGAATTGCTGGGGAGCACTGGAGTCGGGCGCCCAGAGTGCTGGCGGACCCGGGCCTGGCGCCGGTCCTCCAACCGATCGTCTATCTGTAGACTCCGTTGGATGAGGGCCTCCAGCGTGGCGGGGCGATCCAAGGTGGCCAGCTGGTCCAGTATCTCATCCGAAAGCCCCTCGAGATACTGGTCCCGAAGTGCGGAATCGTTCCAGGTCAAGTCCTGCGCCAACAGCCGAAATTCCGTGGCATAGGCGGCCACTGTGGACTTGCCCTGTTTCAACCGCCGAATTGCCCGATTGGCTTGACTCGCCTTCTGAGGGTTGGTGAACGCGGTTTCAAAATGGTTGCAAAACCCCATATAGTCTGTCAGCAAGGGGGAGTCTTGTCGAAGCAGCGGCAACGCCCACTTGGCCGCCTGGTCCTTCAGCAAGCTGATCAGGAAGTGCACCTTGGTGCGGTCGTCGGGGAAATCCCGGGCTCGCCCCTGAATATACAGTTTGGCCTGGGCGAGAAACATGGGAAAGCTGCCAGGGGACCCATCGAATTTTTCTGGCAGGGCCACTGGGTACTTGCCTGGAGCTGGGGCGCCGGCACCAGGAGCCGGTAAGGTGTCCAAACGCTGCTGAAGCGCCGTAACCGCATTGCTTAACTGCTGCACTGTGTGGGTCAAGATCTGGTTCTCCTGGGCCAATGCCACCAGCGCAGCCGCCTGGTCAGTCATGACGACAGGTTCCTCCCGAACGCACCCCAACGAAGGGGGAGTGCGGGTGTGGCAGGAGCAAACTGTGCTGGTCCCGAGGGATATCCGATAGGCAAGGTCTAGTCCAGTCCAAGGTCAGTCCAAGCCAGAAGTCACGAAGCCGAGGTCACGAAGCCGAAGTCACGAAGCCGAGGTCAGGAAGCCGAAGTCACGAAGCCGAGGTCACGAAGCCGAAGTCAGGAAGCCGAAGTCAGGAAGCCGAAGTAACAAAGCTGAGGTCAGGAACGCAGGAACCAGGAACAGGAACTAGGCAGCACCGATGTTGCTCCTGCAACTTGGGTCTGGGACTGGCTGGCTTTTATCTGCCCCGAGGCAAAGGGCGGCTCCGATCCTCAGGTGCCTCTCCTCTCCTGGCTTGGAGGCGAGCACTTCTCCTGCGGGAACTTAGTTCCCTTCGCCTCTCTGCCCTTAGCCTTTGCAGCTCAGGAGAAGCTGGAGGGTTACCAGACCCAGAGGCAACCTCAGCTTCCCCTGACTGGGTGGGGAGTGGAGCACCTGCAGGCAATGAGTCCTCTGCTCCATCAGAGGCCAGATCAAACTCAGCCGATGCCTGCACCTGAGGATCTAACACAGGTGAGTCCCCTTCAGACTCAGGCCCCAGCCCTGGCTCTGCTGGTTCTGGAGGCAGGGAATCCTGTGCAGGCTGGGATCCCTCAGGTTCAGCGTCTGAGTCTGAATCCCAGGCCATCACAGTCTTCTCAGCTAGCGTAACAGAACTCAGCAGCTCAGCATTGTGGCTAATCTACTTTATTGACATATAAACACACACGGAGCACTGCAACATGGCTCCCTCTCTCTCTAGCATCAGGCAGCAAAGAGAAAGGACAATAGTCCCACTTCACAGAACACAGTAACACAAACATCCTGTCTCCGTCACTTCCCACTCTATGGAATGAAAACATATACCGTGATATGATAGACAACAATCCCATGACTGCAGACACAGGGAAGGAATCTCCAGCAGGAGCCACCCCCTGCCATGTTCCTGACGTGATGTCGGAACGTTGTGGACAATGTCAGCCCCAATCTCCCTCCCGTTGGCGCCTCTGCCTCCAAGAATGTTTGTAGCTGTCCTACCCCAGCCCTCTCCACCAAAGTGGGTATTTGTAGCTGCTCAATAGTTGCTCTGGTCCAAATGGGTCCAGAGCCAGTTTCTTTAGGAGCTGCTGCCTCACTGCCTCTTTCAACGCAGCAGGAACCACCTCTCAGGCATTCTGGGAAGGGTGGGTGTGGGATGGAGTTGTCACTTACTTTCCTTAATAACTGTATGAAATGACTAAGGCTCTGATTTTTAATTGTATACATTTATTGAAGGTTTCTTTAAAAAAAAAAAAGTCTCATAGTGCTTGGATTTCTGCAGCTCCTCAGCCCAGCAACCACTACCTAGAATGACCATGAGAGGATATCACACCACAAGTGGCTGAAAATCCTTGGCTGAAATTATCAGAAGAGAATGAGATGATATCCAAGTTCCTTCCAACTCTAAATTCTCTGTTCCATGTCCACTTTCCGTACAAGAGTTGTATGCAGATCTGCTATGTAAACTGTTGGCATCTAAACTCCTGGCATCTAATTTAATGTCTGGGTTCAGCCTTAGAACATATTAACTTTGAATAGACTGAGCAAGTGTAAAGTGTATTATTTTCATTTGTGAATGCAGACTAAGAGTTTCAAGAAAGTAATGTGATTTATACTAAAATGGCTAACGTCTAATTTCATTTTTAAAGAAACCTGTACCTGGGCATAAGTAGCTTCTACAAATAATGACAATTGTTCTATCTGGGACAGTAAATTGTTAGCAGGTATATTCCCAGGGACCTTATGACATGCAACCAGAAGCTGCATTTACTTCTAAAGTTATTGAAAAGTCGATCATTTGGTCAGTCCAGTTGTAAACAAAGACTGCAGCAGAGGTGGAGCGGGCTTCCAAATGTCCAGGCGTTTCACTTCCATTTTTTCCCTTTCTAATTCTTGTTGCTTCTCCTTTATGCGGAAAGGGATGCTAGAGAGGGCGGCCACGATGGGGGAGATGAAAAACACATAAATTAATTGTAGAGTTTCACTGTCACAACAGAGTGAATTCAAAGCTGTGCACCCAAAGTTCATGCTCCTTGGCATGTAAATACACATGTAGGTGACTCATAAAACTCAACTCAAAAAGCAGACAGGCATTACAAGCTCAGAAATTTGTGCTTTGTCTACTCAGAATAGCAATATTAGAGAAATGTCATCCCTGGTTCTACTTTAGGCTTGTTTTTCACCTGGGACTGCTACCTAAGCGCCTTGAGGCTGCTTGTCCCCTCCCTTCCCTCATGTCAAAGGCAGGGGCCTTTGGTGCAATCTGAAGGGCAAAAGCTACAGACCTGTTGCTTCTTGCATGTGGTCTGAAGCTTCAGATCTCTGCAAGGGGAGCAAGAGCCCAGGGTATTCCACCAAACAGGGAAGGTACTTAATTTTTTTCCACCTGGAAAAATGATGTCAGACAATCTGGATCTTCGAAAGAAGCTGCTGCCCTGACTCTATGGAGATAGACCAGAACTGACCAGTTCTCCATGGGTAAAAAGCGAGGAGGACTAAAGAAAGAGGAAAATGCCAAAGAGTGGCAAATGTTGCTTGAAAATAAGTTCTATCCATTATTAGAATTACCCACAGATATGGATTGGGGAGGGCAGAAGCAGAATGACTGGAATATTTGCTGTCTGATAAAAAAGGCAATGTTGCCAGTACAACTGATCAACCTTCACTGCTTCATGTTTACATCATCAGTTCCTCTCAACTGGAAAGTCAGTGATGCTCAATCCCCACAAGGAAGTAACCTGATATTTGCAGATATAATGCCTCGGCTGAGATGGTAACAGAATCACTAGGAGCTATTAAACTTGGTCAAATGCCCCAAAAGAAGCCTGCTATAGGTCCTAGTGTTCCACCAGTTTTCTTGGAATCCAATATGGCAATAGAACCATTAGCAGTCAGACTGCAGAAAGAGAAAAGGCCGTCTCCTTCTGAGCTACAGCCATTCCCTGGTGAGGTTGAGGGAGAACTGTTCAGTTCCTTCAAAATGACTTTGGCCACAATGCGCTACGATATTGTAAATAGACTGAGCAAAGATACAAAGTAAAAGGTCAAAAGTCAAAAATACAACACAAAGCTAGTGAAACAGTAGAACAAAAGCTTATAGAGACAAGAATTCAGGAATTCAGGAAAATGAAGGAAGGATGCCTGAAGTTGCTGCTTCACAAATGGCAGAGGCAAGTGCACAGGAGCACAAACAGAATTTCCGCAGGTGATATACCACAGTTGCTATGCACGAAACCTGGATGTTCACAGAAACTGTAGTTAATCTACAATTTACTGTTTGTTGGTATACTATCATTAGTGCTACCAAAAGTAACTCCCATAAAGAGTGGCAGACCAAGAAGCGGCAGACCCTTTGAGAGCCACAACATCCTAAGACACAGTAACTCCTCTAGAAGCTCTTGGCCCTATTGCATGGTCTCTCCTGGTGAAAAATGCAATCCTTGCCACTTATTCAGCATCTATTCTACCTCAGAGTTCCACATTTACTAAATCTGCAAAATGAATATCTGAGTCCACAGGTTGTATCAATGGTATATTTTAGTGTCTGAACTGATGACTTGGGCTGCATTGAGTCTTAACGGGACTCATGAATTCAGTAGGATTTGCTTCTGAGCAAGTGAGGATTCTGCTTTTGGGTGCCTTAATTAGTATGGAGAAGGTCTTTTGGGGGGAAGAACATAGGAAGAGGAGGAAGAGGAGGAGGAGGAGGGGGTGGTGGTTGTTGTTGTTGTTATTATTATTATTATTATTATTATTAATTTACATCCCACGCTTCCTCCCAAAGCACCCCAGGCTGAGCAATCAGACCTCAAAGGACTGGAGAACTGTTGTTTTTGCTGCAAAAGACTATCAGGAAATTCATTAACTGTGCAAGGGAGCACACATGAAAACTGATTGATTTGCAAGTATCTCTCGATGACTGAGCTATATGCATGTATTGTAGTTTATGATATATATTTTTAAAAACTCCATATATCAGACAACAAAACAGAAGACAGACTTGTAAAAAATAAAACTGTAGCAGATTGGAAAATACCAGATGGAAGTGGGAATGAATTTTGGAACCACTTGAGGCACATCCATATAACCCTAAGTGAATGTAGAGAGGATTTCATGAGGCCTGTGCAAGAGGCATTTCAGCAGCACAGCAGGTTTCAAAAATGCAAATGATCTTGCACTAACATTTTTGTGCTCATCTCCAACATGATCTGTCAATAAAAGGAGAAATCCATTTTATATTCAGGTCAATCAAAGGGAGTTTTAGGCAAAAAAAAGGTTATATATTTTAAATGCCTCTTTATATAAGCCTAAGGGACGCGAGTGGTGCTGTGGGTTAAACCACAGAGCCTAGGGCTTGCTGATCAGAAGGTCGGCAGTTCGAATCCCCGCGACGGGGTGAGCTCCCATTGTTCAGTCCCAGCTCCTGCCAACCTAGCAGTTCGAAAGCACGTCAAAGTGCAAGTAGATAAATAGGTACCGCTCCAGCGGGAAGGTAAACGCCGTTTCCATGCTCTGCTCTGGTTCGCCAGAAGTGGCTTAGTCATGCTGGCCACATCACCCGGAAGCTGTACACCGGCTCCCTCGGCCAATAATGGGAGATGAGCGTCGCAACCCCAGAGTCGTCCGCGACTGGACCTAATGATCAGGGGTCCCTTTACCTTTACCTTATACAGTGGTACCTCTGGTTACGTACTTAATTCATTCCAGAGGTCCGTTCTTAACCTGAAAACATTCTTAACCTGAAGCACCACTTTAGCTAATGTGGCCTCCCCCTGCCTCTGCGCCGCCGCTGCCCGATTTCTGTTCTCATCCTGAATAATAATAATAATAATAATAATAATAATAATAATAATAATAATTTATTATTTATACCCCGCCCATCTGGCTGGGTTTCCCCAGCCACTCTGGGCGGCTTTCAACAGAGCATTAAAATACAATAATCTATAAAACATTAAAAGCCTCCCTAAACAGGGCTGCCTTCAGATGTCTTCTAAAGGTCTGGTAATTGTTGTTCTCTTTGACATCTGAAGGGAGGGCGTTCCACAGGGCGGGTGCCACTACCGAGAAGGCCCTCTGCCTGGTTCCCTGCAACTTGGCTTCACGCAGCGAGGGAACCGCCAGAAGGCCCTCGGCACTGGACCTCAGGCTGACCGATGGGGGTGGAGACGCTCCTTCAGGTATACTGGACCGAAGCCATTTAGGGCTTTAAAGGTCAGCACCAACACTTTGAATTGTGCTCGGAAACGTACTGGGAGCCAGTGTAGGTCTTTCAAGACCGGTGTTATGTGGTCTCTGCAGCCGCTCCCAGTCACCAGTCTAGCTGGAAGCAAAGTTCTTAAGTTTAAGAAGCAAAGTTCTTAAGTTTAAGAAGCAAAGTTCTTAAACCCGGGGTAATATTTCTGGGTTAGCAAAGTCTGTAACCTGAAGCGTCTGTAGCCTGAAGCATCTGTAACCCGAGGTACCACTGTATAAACCTGAATTCTTTGTGGATGCTGTCCCTTTTATTTTCTCGCTATAAGCTGCAAAGGGCTTTAGCCACCACAGGAGGGAGGTAAAGCTACAGTTTTCTAGCTTGCACAATGGAAACTATCGGTAAAAGAATTGGAAACTAAAATCAAGGAAGTAGAACAATGAAATATACCCTCCTCTCTTTTACACTCTAAAATTTATAAAACCTCCTAACTCCAAGGTCAGATTCTATTCTATTCTATTCCAGATGTTTCAGGATTGGAGAAGTGTTTTCTAGGGCCATTTCACATGAAACAAAATAGCCTAACAAAAAGTTAGTTTTGTTAGTTTGTCAGGTGTGTGTGATTAACACAAGTATTTTACAACAATCCAGCAGAGTGCCTCTACCAAGTGTGGCTTCCTGTTGTTGTTGTTGTTTTTTCTGTGGCAAAACAGACACATTAATTCATCTTGCATGAAGAATCCTAGATGGTCCTGGCAACCGGCCTGAGGCGTTGTGAAGCAAAGTAGCACTGAGCTTATTACATGGTTGGTGTATCAGATGAGGGGCCACATGCTACCCAAAGTCACACTGGGACACCATATCCAACTGCTGCCCCCCACCCCGTCTGCTAAAATATACCCAATGCCTGAGCCTAAGATCCACCAACACATGTCATCAATAAAGTTGTGGCCATTTGAATTCCAGCTCGGCTGCCTGAGTCTGTACTCTCACACTTTGCCTTAGAATGAGAGCACTGCGACTGCAATTGCTGGTCCTTATATCTGGCTGTTGAATACTAGGTTTTAATACACTCATTTTTTGTTTCAGGATATTAAATACTTGCTTTTAATACTTTTGCTAATTTCCTTTATTTGTTAGTTGGACTTCAAGATATAAATAAATCACCAACTGAATCACATACACAAAAAGTAAATAGTTACTTTCTTAGTTTTTCGTTGCAAGTTTAACAGCTGGCTTGACCTCTTCATGTCATGCTTAAAACAAGCTCTTAAAAAATCTATTTCCTAGAGTTGCAAATGACTCTTAAGTGCTTCACCAAAAGCCCCTGAAAGCATAATCTGGATGCTCTGTGACTTAGTTCTACAGATAAACGTCTGAACCAGGACAGTGGTATATCAATTTCCCTTGCTGCTCTCTAGCTAGGGATGGAGGCTAAAGTTTGCATTTAAAGGTGAATCTACTGAATTCACACTTTCCAATGAGAACCAAAACTCAGTCATTATGCAAATTTTGCAACTTATCCAAATTTTGCAATTCTCCAACCAACCCATGCATTGTATTAGGAGAAATTGCTTTCAAAAATGTGTATATTAGTTGAAACTGCATATGAAACTGTGTTTATTAGGATAAATTAACATAAAGCGCCGACTGAAAAATGAGAAGCAGAGAGAACTGAAATTGGCATATCCTTCCCTATTCTCCAAAGGTAGGATTACTTCATTTGTTTTAAAGCATAAAACAATAAAAGCATACAATGGCAGAGTATTAAATGAAATACTAGATACATACCAAGGAACTCCTGGCAAGTGCTGGAGAGGAATAAATGTATCTGACTGCTTTATATACTTGGAACTATTAAAAAGAAAACAAAAGCCATTTGTACTTAGGAAACAGACAAATCATTGATATTGATTTCATTTGGCTTGATATTACATGTGCAAAATCCTAATGCAGTTGCTATGAGGTGCAAGTTCTTTCAATAATAGAACCCACATTTCTTGTTCAAGACTATAGAAGATATATGGATTTGTTTTTTCTTGGCAATAAAATGAGTTCACTTGTAAAAATTGCCTCTGAGCTTCTACAAGTTTGGAAATTTCTCTCTTTAAATCTATGGCTTTTTGCTTTGGTTCCAGAAAGTCACCATAGACATCAAATATTTATCACAATATATGTACTTAGGCAGACTGCAGATTGTTTTTTAGAAATCTCTATTGAAAATAGCAAAACAATAGCATAAATCCTAGCAGCCACATCAAACGTCATTATCGCAAAATCTCTAGCTTCTTAATTCTCCTTTCTTTTCACAGGCGTTGTGATGCACGGGTATCCTGTCTGTCTTTTTAAAAAGGACCATCAAAAATATGCTTAGGAGATATCTGCAAGTCACAGTAACAGTTTTGATTTTTTGCTAAAGAAATTTATAATGTGGTGGGACTGGTTTGTCTTTGCCCGTTCCTTTAGTAAAATCAATTAGTTAATAAAATGAAACCATGGCATCATACAATGAATCCACTTCAAACTGGCCTCTTACCTCCTTTGAGATGGTATGTGATACATTCCATTGCCACCTTGCAGTTTTTGCCCCCCCCCATGTTAGTTCTGAGGCATTTTCTCAGTGTTGTGAGATGAACAATCCAGCAACCAGAAGCTGCATTTTCATTATCAAGAACAGATAGCCAGTTTAAGGGTTTAGACTTTTCATTGTGCATCTTCATTCCAAAAAGAGTGCAAAAGAGGGTTTTGATGACCAACAGTGACACAAAAGGCATGAGTTAATGCCCATAAGACAACTGTCATGCTGATGGCAGGAAATCTGACTTAAACAATGTAAAGACAGATCTGTGTGTCTCCTTTGGGATTTACAGGACCAGTCTTGACAATATTTTATTCCATTATCAAGCTGTAATATCCTCTCCAAGATCCCCTTCCCATTGTAACCTTAAGTTTATGGAAGACTTGTGTATTAGCATCTAACATTAAGCTATACATTTTTGAAATGAAACCTTTGCTTTGCTGAACAGGGTCTAAAATAAAGGATGTAAAACAATAGCTTGGGCCTTAATAGGGATGCTAGTCATAAAGTAGGATATGGGATGGCGTTGCCCTCCTGTGACCTCTTGCCTGCTGTGTAGTTGAGGCCCACTTAGAGGCATAGGCTGAGTGTAAAAGGGTGGCATGAAAAACAAGCACTGTGTTTCCCAAGGTGGAAGATACAGATATTTGTCTGAACAAAAAGGATGCTGAAACAGTAGTAACAAAGGGGAGAGACTTGAAGAAAGTCTAGATCAAGGTTGGGAACCTCCATCCTGCAGCCCTGGTTAGAGCTGGCATGGGTCCCAATTTGGGCTGCAAATGCACACCTGACACTGTACGTCACCATGTGCGGGACAGGAAGGGATGCAGCAGCTGAGGAACAATCAGGAGTCTTAGAATTATGTCATTTTATTAAGATTGATATTTCAGTCATGTTGGACTCAGGTGCTGTATCTTATTGCATTTGTAGTTTTGTATATGATTCACTTTTTATTAATGTGTGTACGGTTGTACCTTGGTTGTTGAATGGAATCCGTTTCGGAAGTCCGCTTGACTTCTGAAAACGTTCAAAAACCAAAGCGCAGCTTCCGATTAGCTGCAGGAGCTTCCTGCACTCAATCGGAAGCCGCGTCGGACGTCCGGCTTCCAAAGAACATTAGCAAACTGGAACACTCACTTCCGGGTTTGCGGCGTTTAGGAGCCAAAGCGTTCGAGTCACAAGGCGTTTGAGAACCAAGGTACGACTGTATATTGTTTAGAGAGATTTATTGCTTAATTGTGTCACTTTAAATGTGGAATGTGATGGTCACTGTTATCATCAGCCATCATAGGGTTGAGTGTGGAACTTGCCTCCCAAAATTCACTGGAGGCACGGTTGGGCCCAATGTGTAGAAGTCTTTGCTTTGTTCTGGATAGGCGTACGGGTGGTCTCCCAGTGTCACCAACGGAATACCATTTCTGGAGGCATCTTTAGTCACTGTGAGGACAAACAAAAATACAACTAGATAGGACACTGGGGTCAAAAGTTTAGTTTCTACCATTTGAACCGTAGAAAAAGATCCATTTGAGTCATGCAGATAGATAACATTAATTTAAAGCTATGTATGCCACTATAACCCCTTCCTGGATCACTGCCTTGTCGTGGTGAAGGGGCTGGAATAACTCAGAGAGCTATGCCATGCAGGGCCACCCAAGATGGACAGGTCATGGCTGAGAGTTTAGACTAAATGTGATCCACCTGAAGAAGGAACTGGCAAGCCACTCCAGTATTTTGCCAAGAAAACTCCATGGATATAAAAAATGAGAAGCTTTGAGAAGAAAGTGAGAGTTTCCAAGGCATGCTCTGGTTCATGGGGTCACGGAGAGTCGAACACGACTAAGATGACTAAACAACAAATGCCACTATAAACCTAAAACCACTTTCTTAAATTTTAAATAGAAGCATCTGCAGTACCAGATTATGGTGAAATCTACACACATATAGAAAACGCTGTGAAAATGTTTTTTTTTAAAAACGTTTTGAAAAATACATTGAATTTGGCATAGGTCACTGTCGCCATCTAGTGCCACATTTGTATATTGCACTTTACAACACATTTAAAATGTTTTATTTGCAGCTATGTAGATGAGTCTACAGTCACACTCTTGAAATGCTACAATTCTGACCCATGATGCATGATGTCCTTCTTTAGGAGAGGGGGGGCAATGCAGTTGCTCTCACATGATCTCTTAGTGGCCTTTGATACCTTGCTGGCATTGGATCTGCAACCAATCAGAGCAATAAATAACAGGGAACTAGCAAAAAAGTAAACATTTCAGGCCCACCTTCTTGATCACAAAAATATTCAACCCAAAGCATTTGCTGTATTTAATTAACATATCTGTACCCCCCATTTTCACAGAGTATAAAGCACCTCACACAACTGAAAACAAAATTTAAAGTAACGTGAATAAACAAAAAACAATGTTAAAAGAGCAACAGATTTTGAGAGCCTTGGAGGCAGGGGGCAAGGCTATAGATATGGGGGGAAATGATAATCATCTATACCAGGGGTGACTAACCAAGGGCTTGAAGGTGGCACCCAGTCCCCTAAGAGATGTTGTGGCCCCTGAACCACCAACATTTCTCATTTGAAGATTGCTTTATTCTAACAAGTGTTGACTGCTCCAATGGATCCACAACGGTTGCAATATGCTGTCAAATGGGTGTGGGTGGGTGTTTGCTTCCAACCCCATTTAAAAATCACTAAAAAGTTTTAAACTATTTGCTCCCACATGTCTCCCACCCAAAGTGATACCGTTTGAATTGTTTTATATTATCTATCTCTATTTACAGACCACTCTTGTGGAGCCCCGATGCAATTTGGTGATGCCAAAATGTTTTGTGACCCCCCTCCCCTCATTCCTCCTTTTTAAAAATGGCAAATTTGGGGCACATGCACTTTCACACACCCCCACTTCCAGCTGTGGCTCACAGAGACTTGACCTCAGTGCAGTTTTTGGCCTGCAAAAAGTTGAGTGACCTGAACTCTGAAAAATGAAAAGGAGACAAACTCACATGTGGCTTGTTCCACCTTGGAAAATGTGTGTGAAAACATGAGAACTGAACCTCCTGGTTTTGGTAGCCTAAAACTTTAAGATATTAAGAGAAAGAATTAAAAGAGGTTTCTGTGGTGTTACCATATTTCTTCTTTCCAAAGCACCTTTCCACTGTCCTTTCAGTTGTTGTGGTTTTGCTTCTGAGGTGGACACCCTCAAAGAAACACTTTTTCCCTGTGTAATAGGTGTGACCAAAGGAACTTGGATAAAATGTCCATTCTGTGTCTGAATTCTCATTGTCTCCTAAAGAAGAGAGATAAATTGTAAGAATGACTGAGCTTTCTTTTATTTTATTTATTTATAGTAATTTGAAAAATAAAGAATAATTCAACAACATTTCAAATTTAACATTCAGTCATTCAGCCTACGACTTCCCCTCCACCCCTCCAGGGTTCCCCCAAAATTCTAACTCTTGCTGCGTATTATAATTATTCTAAGTCTTCACTTCTTCCCCAAAAATCCCTCCACCATACAGTCGTACCTTGGATCTCAAACACCTTGGCTCCCGAACAAATCGGCTCCCAAACGGTCAAAACCCGGAAGCGAGTGTTCTGGTTTTTGAACGATTTTTGGAAGCCAAACATCTGACATGGCTTCTGTGGCTTCCGATTGGCTGCAGGATGCTCCTGCAGCCAATCATAAGCTGCGCCTTGGTTTTCGAACGGTTCCAGGAGTCGAACGGACTCCCGGAACACATTCTGTTCGAGAGTCAAGGTACGGCTCTACTTTGCACGGCTGTACTTTCTCAAATCCTACTTGCGTTTTATCATGTTTTCATTGAGTTTTTAAGGAATCTATCACAAATGTATACATGATTGCCATGAGGCAGAGGACACCACATACTCGCTGCTGATTTGCCCCCTGTACACAACGCCCAGAGGGAAATTTATATCACCAATTCTTAACTGGCTTCCAGGTCAATCCGCACAGGAATTGTGCAGATGAACATCTCAATATTACACACCGAGTGGCCAAATTTGTGCTGGCAGCCAAGAAGTTCCGTTCCAGCTATGTAATGTTTTAATGTTGTAAATTAGTAGTAGTATTCTTTGTTACGGTCACTGACCAGCATAGTAAAAAGCATTACATCCTCAATATTTAAATTTTGGTATAAACTAGTATATCTTATCTAAAATAACTAAAATGTCTTATCTAAAAGGGATCAAGCATCCTTTGATCCTTAGGTTATATTAATTATTTACTATTCACTATAAATTAAAACGAAATCAGTCTGGCTCAGATCAGGAGTTATTTTGAGTATCTCCTGTGTAGGCACTCCGGATTCTTATAGCGTTGGCGCAAAATCTTGCCATGTTGTAAATTTATTTTTATGTTGTAAATTGTTACAGGTTGCGTTGTACGATTTTAGATGAAAGATTCCTTTTATTCTCTGTCATCCATTGTAAAGGCCTTTGGCTATAAACAATAAAAAATCTACAAACATTTTCCAGTCCTCCTTAAAGTCCGTCTCTTTTTGATCTCTAATTTAACAAGTCAAACTTGCCTGTTCTACATATTCTGTCAAATTCAGCTGCACCTCTTCACGTCATTTTTGTGCATACAATATTTGTGCTGCCGTTATAATAATAATATTATAATAATTTTTTTTTGTACCCCGCCCATCTGGCTGGGTCTTTATTGCATAAAGAAATAGATTTACCTGTTTTGGAGCGACATCTGTTTCAGTTATCCCTAATAAAAAGGCCTCTGGTCTTTTTGGGACAGTTACCGGTAGCTTAAGTATCTTTTTTTATCTCATTATAGATCATCTCCCAAACGTCTTTAGTCACTTTACATGTCCACCACATGTGGGAAAATAAACCTTCTTTACATTTCCAACAGTCATTTGATGCTGATTTATACATCTTTTCCAATTAATATGGTGTTAGGTGGCGCTGTGGGTTAAACCACAGAGCCTAGGGCTTGCCGATCAGAAGGTCAGCGGTTCGATTCCCTGCGATGGGGTGAGCTCCCGTTGCTCGGTCCCTGCTCCTAGCAGTTCGAAAGCACATCAAAGTGCAAGTAGATAAATAGGTACCACTCCGGCAGGAAGGTAAACAGTGTTTCCGTGCGCTGCTCTGGTTCACCAGAAGCGGCTTAGTCATGCTGGCCACATGACCCGGAAAAACTGTCTGCGGACAAACACCAACTCCCTCGGCCAATAAAGCGAGATGAGCACCCCAACTGGACCTAACAGTCAGGGATACCTTTACCTTTACCACCTGTATATCATTTTCAGGAAGGTGGGCAAGCCATACTAAGGCCATGGTTTCCTCCTGGACTTGCTCCAGGGCATGGGAATTGGGGCCACGGTCTTATAGGATCAAGTCCAGAGAAGGGCATTGGGAGAGTGCCTCTCAGCAGCTATTTAATACCTTTATGAAGCTGCTGGGAGCTGTCATTAGCAGTTTTGGGGCGAGGTGCCATCAGTTTGCTGATGACCCTCAGCTCTATTTCTTCACCACACCTGAATCAGGAGAGACCATGCACTCCCTGGACACAGGGGTGAAATGGATGAGAAAAAACCAGCTGAGCTTGAATCCTGGCAAGACAGAGACACAATGGTTGAGTAGCTCCCATGTCTGAGAAACTGGTCAGTTGCCTACCCTGGGTGGGGCTGCAGGGTTGCAGTTTGGGGGTGCTTCTGGCACCAGCTCTGTCCCTGGAGACTGAGGCAGCCTCGTGGGCTAGAAGAGCCTTTTATCAGCTGCAACTGGTTGGGCAGCTGTGGCCATTCCTGAACCCGGAAAGTCTTACTACAGTACTTCATGCATTGGTTATTTCAAGACTGGATTACTGCAGTGCACTGCATGTGGGGCTCCCCTTGCACCTGATGCAGCACAATTGCTGACAGGAGTGAGGCGTCACCTGTGCTCAGAGAGCTGCCCTGGCTGCTGATCTGCTACTGGGGCAAATTCAAGGTAAAGTCCTTAACAACTTGGGACCAGTTAAAGGTAGATAGCCGTGTTGGTCTGTCATAGTCAAAACAAAACAAAATAAAAAAAATTCCTTCCAGTAGCACCTTAGAGACCAACTAAGTTTGTTCTTGGTATGAGCTTTCGTGTGCATGCACACTTCTTCTTCAGGTATCTGAAGAAGTGTGCATGCACACGAAAGCTCATACCAAGAACAAACTTAGTTGGTCTCTAAGGTGCTACTGGAAGGAATTTTTTTTATTTTGTTTTGTTTTAACTTGGGACCAGTGTAGCTTCAAGATCCCCTTACTCTACATGTGCCCCCTCAGCCACTTTGATTGGCGGAATTGGCCCTAAAACAGGTGCCAGGTGACACCTGTTCCACATTTGTAAGAACTCAGTCATTTCATGTGGCAGTAGCTGCACTCTGGAACTCCCTGCCTGTTGAGGGAGTTTGCTGTACTCATTTTGGCTCCTGCTAAAAACATCATTGTTTAGATAAGCCAACCCAGATGCTTAGAAAGTTGAGGTAGCTTTCATTTGTTTTAGCATTTTAACTTGTGTGTGGCTTTAAGGCCAAATCCAATTTGTCATGCCCAGTGGATTTGGCTTTAAGTATGGTTGTGGTTTTTTCTCGATTTTATTGTCTGAACAAAGAAACACTTTGAGGTTTCTTACAATCAAGCGGTGTATACATTTTCTGAAATAAAATGTAGACTACGAATAAATTCTCTGGGACGGGGAGACGTGGAATCGAGGACTCCGAATCACCAGCAATTTCCCCTGCAGGCCACCTTGACACACGCCAGCATTGTCATGTTGCCTCCTTTGTTTTGGCTTCCACAAGATGCTGGAGGAAGCCGGTGACAAATGTATTTGCCATT
This sequence comes from Darevskia mixta, assembly GCA_034641385.1. Lineage (NCBI taxonomy): Eukaryota > Metazoa > Chordata > Lepidosauria > Squamata > Lacertidae > Darevskia > Darevskia mixta. The sequence goes on from JAWWNH010000130.1 coordinate 3,937,174, forward strand.
CCAGCCTGCTAGGACTGCAGTCAGGGCCCCTGTAATGCCCCAGTGGAGCAGCCGTGAAGAGGAGTCGTTTCCGTGGGAGCTGCTTGGTGGCTTTATGTCTGGAGACCTTGGCAGAGACCTCCATGCAAACTGCCAGCATTTCATGGGACGTTACTCACGAGAAGACTTCTTCTGCAGTTGCACCTCCGCAAATCGGTCGCTTTCTTTTACCAGATTTGTTCCAGGTGGAGGCTCACTGGAATGCTTAGGAGAGGCTGAAGAGGAATTTTGAGGAGGATCATGCCTGACAAAAACAAAATGGAAGAAAGGGATCACTAACTTATTAGTCATCAGAATAAACCAATACTGGCTGAATATTTATGCATCTGGAACCTACCCAGAAGGATCTGCTTCTTGGGAGAGCTTGCAGGATGCATCTGGATTTTCTTGACTGCCATCGTGCGGGAAGGATGTTAATATTGCGTCTTGTTTCTGGGGCTCAGTGGATTTTCTTGTTGTGTTGCTTAGTTCTGGAAGGCAAGCAGCAATAAATAAACTTCCTCTGAAGTCAGCTGAAGATGCCTAGACACATGGCAAATAAATAAAAAACACTTCTGACTCTGCAGGATCCTGGTACCGGTATTATACTTGCAGGAAGAAAACACCCTTTTGTGGAAACATACAAGACTACAACTCTTTTGCCCTGCTTTAACCAATTGCAGAACCACAGTTGTACTTCACGTTAAAAGGCTATGTAGAATCATAGAATCATAGAATCATAGAGTTGGAAGAGACCCCAAGGGCCATCCAGTCCAACCCCCTGCCAAGCAGGAAAACCATCAAAGCATTCTTGACAGATGGCTGTCAAGCCTCTGCTTAAAGACCTCCAAAGAAGGAGACTCCACCACACTCCTTGGCAGCAAATTCCACTGTCGAACAGCTCTTACTGTCAGGAAGTTCTTCCTAATGTTTAGGTGGAATCTTCTTTCTTGTAGTTTGAATCCATTGCTCCGTGTCCGCTTCTCTGGAACAGCAGAAAACAACCTTTCTCCCTCCTCTATATTTCTCCCTCCTTTTATATATTTGAACATGGCTATCATATCACCCCTTAACCTTCTCTTCTCCAGGCTAAACATACCCAGCTCCCTAAGCCGTTCCTCATAAGGCATCGTTTCCAGGCCTTTGACCATTTTGGTTGCCCTCCTCTGGACACGTTCCAGCTTGTCAGTATCCTTCTTGAACTGTGGTGCCCAGAATTGGACACAGTATTCCAGTTGGGGTCTGACCAGAGCGGAATACAGTGGTACTATTACTTCCCTTGATCTAGATGCTATACTCCTATTGATGCAGCCCAGAATTGCATTGGCTTTTTTAGCTGCTGCATCACACAGTTGACTCATGTCAAGTTTATGGTCTACCAAGACTCCTAGATCCTTTTTCTCTTTACATGCAGGCAGCTAAAGGTAAAGGTAAAGGGACCCCTGACTGTTAGGTCCAGTCGTGAATGACTGGGGTTGTGGCACTCCCTTATGGAGGCAGCTACTAAAGGCTAATTATTTACACCTGTTTACACATATCCAGATGGACATGACTTTGTGGACTAATATAATAATACCAGCCTCAAGGAATCTAGATGGGATTTACTTACTTACTTACTTACTTACTTAAAGGTAAAGCTAAAGGGACCCCTGACCATTAGGTCCAGTCATGTCCGACTCTGGGGTTGCGGCGCTCATTTCGCTTTATTGGCCGAGAGCCGGCGTACAGCTTCCGGGTCATGTGGCCAGCATGACAAAGCCGCTTCTGGCGAACCAGAGCAGCGCACGGAAACGCCGTTTACCTTCCCGCCAGAGCGGTTCCTATTTATCTACTTGCACTGACATGCTTTCGAACTGCTAGGTGGGCAGGAGCTGGGACCGAGCAACGGGAGCTTACCCCGTCGCGGGGATTCAAACCGCCAACCTTCTGATCGGCAAGCCCTAGGCTCTGTGGTTTAGACCACAGCACCACCTGGGTCCCTACTTACTTACTTACTAGCAGCTAAAAACATATAAAATATATTAGTTAAAAAGTAATTAAACTACAATAAAATTAAAATGATCTCAAAACAAACCTATTAAAATACAGAGAGTAACACAGCACAATTCAAAGCCCTTTCCTTCAAATCAGTTGGTTCCCCCAAAGCCTGCCAGAATGAAACTGTCTTCCCCTGCAGGTGGAAGAACCATGAGGAAGGAGCTGGCCTGGCCTCCAAAGGTGAAGCCCTCCCCCTCTGTGCCTCTACATGAGGCACCTCTGGAATTGGGGCCCAAGAGGGGTGGGGCCTTGACACTCCTTTGCTTTGATTGGCTCATGACGCGCTCTGCTTTCTTTTAATTGCACAGGAGACTTGTGGCCCTTAGCATCCAGCAAATTGTCTTTGCCCTGTGTGACATACCCTCCAACATTTCTGCGATGAAAATAGGGACATCCCATTCCATAATGATAATTTTACTATTTATACCCCACACATCTTACTGGATTGCTCCAGCGACTCTGGGCAGCTTCCAACATATATAAAAACATAATAAAACATCAAACATTAAAAAAAACCTTCCCTAAACTGGATTGCCTTCAGACAGCTCGGGGTTCAGATAACTCCATACCCTCCAACATTTTTCCAATGAAAATTGGGACAACCTAAGGGAAAGTGGGACATTCCGGGATCAAATCAGAAACTGAGACGGCTTCTCTAAATCAGGGACATCCCTGGAAAATGGGGACACTTGGAGGGTCTGCTGTGACCCCCACCTTTTCAGAACATCTCCTTGTGCTAGAGATTGGCAAACCCTCGCTCACATTTTCCTTTAAGTAACCCCCTCTCCTTTGAGAACAGTCTGCCCCAAATACATGTTTTTTTAGTTTTTGTGGATTCTTGTTGCCAAAGGAACATTCCAAGCCAGACTCTGCCCAAATGCCTGTGTTCCAGCTTTAGCTAGCCTCTTTTCCTTGCTATTTATTTATTTATTTAATTTGTATACCACCCTTCATTCATAGATCTCAGGACAGTTAACAACATAAAAACACAAAATGCATAATAAAAAGAACAACAAACAAGCAAACATACACACAAAAGCCAACACCCCCCCTCCCATAAACACATTGTAAAAGGGCATTGGGTGACCATCTGTCAAAGGCCTGTTTTTTTCACCTGGCAACTTAAGGTGTAAAAAAAGGTAGGTAAAGTTAAAGGACCCCTGGACACTTAAGTCCAGTCAAAGGTGACTATGGGGTTGCGGCATTCACCTCACTTTCAGGTCAAGGGAGCCGGAGCTTTCCGCAGACAGCTTTCCAGGTCATGTGGCCATCATGACTAAACCACTTCTGGTGCAACAGGACACCATGACAGAAACCAGAGCTCACGGAAACACCGTTTACCTTCCCACTGCAGCGGTACCTATTTATCTACTTGCATTTCGTGCTTTCAAACTGCTAGGTTGGCAGGAGCTGGGACTGAGCAACGGGAGCTCACCCCATCGCAGGGATTCGAACCGCCAACCTTCTGATCGGCAAACCCTAGGCTCTGTGGTTTAGACCACAACGCCACCTACATCCCTAACTTATTAGCCAGGTTGTAATGAAATGCAAATCACAGCCGACAGAGTTTGAGTTTTTGATAACATGATCACAAAATGAACAGCTACAAGGCAGTGAATCCCTTCCCTGTGGATGGCACAAGCACATAGGAATATGTCACGTACCAAGTCAGAGCATTTCACACTTTAATTGTAGTGCAGCAATTAAACATTAAGCCACCTAAGGCGCAGGAACACAGGAAGCTGCCTTACGCTGAGTCAGACCAGGGTTGTCTGCACTGACTGCCATTGGCTCTCCAGGGTTTCAGGCAGGAGAAATTCCCAGCCTTTCCTGGCAATGCTGGGTTCAAAGCTGGGACTTTCTACACAAAGCATGAGCTCTGCTGCAGAGTTATGGCTCCTCCAAGTCCTAATGGCAGGCAACAAAATCATTCTGATTCATGCCTTCCTAGTTTCATTTTGCCCTGTTAGAAGCAACACAACCTATTGCAATTTCTTGACAGTGGTCTCCTAACCCATTTTACTAATCTCATAGTCCTCAGAAGGCTCTGAGCTTCCTTTTGGCTTCATTGTGGCGCCCGTGTGGTTGGCATTCAAACTTTAGCTTTAGACCAAGAAACAATGCATTACCAGCAGCCCTCCCCATGCTTGCTATGCTCTGCACTCATTTGACTCTAAGCTGCAAGGGTCTAGGGGTCTTTGCATCAGGGAGTTTCAGTACAAACCCCCATCTGCCCCCGCCATCCTGTTGTCCCTGGGTGCCAAGGAAACAGAAGCAAACAAAAGAAGGGAATTCCGGTGAGATTGTCTGCTCTCTGCTTAGATTTCTCAAGGACTTGTCATTCAACAAGGTCAGGTTCATGACCTGGTTCCTTCAAACACCCTGCAAAATAGACATCCTGTAACTAGATGCCAAATTTACAAAAACCATTCATCAAAATATATAAACAAATCCAAACTTATGATTTTAGCATAACCTAAATCCATACACAAACCTTTGGCCACCACATCCCTGAGATCAAGTCCTGAGGAGTCACTGCTACTAGGAGTAGGCTGCTCTGACCTGTTTTTGTGCAGCGAACAAATCAGTGGCCCCCCTGGTGCCCCCGATGCCCAGAAGCTGAAATGGGGATGGGTCACCGAGGGAAACGTGTCTAAGGGCATAGGGGTTAGGGAAGCATTTGACCCAGCAGATCATGCCAAGGGGGTGAAGGACCTGGGAGCCCACATGGCGGAGTTGGGACCTCGCAAAGGACCTGTCCAGGAGAAGCCCTTCACCCAGAGAGGTATCCTGTCATTCAGCCCCTCGGGGTCCGCATCTCCCGTGACTCTCGAGAAGGCTTTCCTTGGGAACTAGAGATCGGGATGAGCCTCTTCCTCCTGACCAGAGGCAGGAATGGGGGAGAAGTGCCCTGGAGAGCCTGCAGACAGTGCACATTCCCCGGACTGAGGTGCCCACGTCTCCTGCCGCCGCTTCGCGCAAAGAGCTACACGTGTTTTCAGTTGCATTGACAGGCATGTCCAACAGGTAGATCATGATCTACCGGTAGATCACTGGACGTCTGTGGTAGATCACTGGTAGATCATTGTCTCCCCCCAAAGAAGCTGACAACTGTGGCACCTCTTAAAAAAGCTCAACATTTTACCTCCTCCCTGAAAAAGCTTGACAACTTTGACCTGAACCCTTCAAAAATGGGGGTAGATCACTGCCAGTTTTTAACTCTGTGAGTAGATCGCAGTCTTTTGGGAGTTGGCCACCCAAGGACTAAAGCAATAGCAGCCGTGGCGTTTCTAAGGGCAAGGGCACGCGGGTTTCGTCTTTAAGAAAAGATTGTGCCTTCCCCCCTTTTTATACCCCAAGGCAGGTTGGGAAATGTGGGCACAGCCATATTCTACTTTCTATTAGCAGAAGAAGCCTTCCTTCCTGCTTGGTTTCAGTCGTGCTTGCAAAAGCAGGAAGAGGAGCTTCATCAAAAGCTTCCAACCACTTTCATTCAGAGCCAAAGAGCAGCCTCTTGGGATGTGAGCAAATATTTCTACATGTGCCTTGGTTCTCTTCAATAAATGAGAGCTTCGTGGAGGTTTGTTGAATGCTATCCAGATTGAGAGAGAAGCCTCAGGACATAATAGATCCCTTACCTTTGAAATAAATAATGATGTCCTTAAAGAGGACCTGACCTCTTGTGGAGGACCCATCCCGCTAAGTGAGCCCGTGTGAGGAGGCTCTGCGTCGGGAGGGAATGACAGAGACCACACCAGGACTGGAGAAAAGCAAAGTCTGATCTTTATTAAAGAACAGAACCAAAAACTGTTGCAACAGGGTGAGAACCCCGGACAAGGAAGCTGCCTTCACCTTTATAGGTTTTTTCATTTCCATACAGGTCATTGATACAAAGATGGCGCGAAAGGAGAATTAACATGCGGTGAGTGGGTGCCGCTTTGATGTGTGCTTGGGAAGAAAAGGGGCTGAGTGGTCTTCCGTCTTTATCGGAACTTTTGCTAATCAATTCTGCATTTGTTTTATTTCTCAGGAAGGATTTTTCTGCACCTTGGATGTGAAGCGATATGCATGCAGATTACAGGGGGATTCAGAGGTGGGTGGGGTCGGTCTTTGCATAGTTATCAGCTCCGGTGTGAAGCTCAGTGTCACAAATAAACTTGCTTTTTTTGTATATTGGTGTTGTTGTTTATAGACCCAGTAGATGGCGCTGTGGCGCTGGTGAAGAAATACACACATTAGAATACATTTTGTAACAGTATAAGTAAAACGGCCTCGGTCCAGTATACCTGAAGGAGCGTCTCCACCCCCACCGTTCAGCCCGGACACTGAGATCCAGCGCCGAGGGCCTTCTGGCGGTTCCCTCACTGCGAGAACCAAAGCTACAGGGAACCAGGCAGAGGGCCTTCTCGGTGGTGGCGCCCGCCCTGTGGAACGCCCTCCCATCAGAGGTCAAAGAAATAAACAACTATCTGACATTCAGAAAATACCTGAAGGCAGCCCTGTTTAGGGAAGTTTTTAATGACTGATATTTTAATGTACCCTGTTTCCCCTTTTTTAATACGTAGTCATAAAGTAAGCCATGGCAGGGTTTTCTTACCTTTGTGAGAAGTAAGACGTACCCCAAAAGTAAGCCGTGGTGCCGCCACAGGGGGAGGCTGTACCGTACCATACTGACGAATAAGACATCCCCCCGAAAATAAGCCACCCTGTGTTTTTTTGAGGAAAAAAATTATAAGACGGTGTCTTAAAAAGGGGGAAAGACGGTATTTTAATATGTGTTGGAAGCCGCCCAGAGTGGCTGGGGGGACCCAGCCAGATGGGCGGGGTACAAATAAAAAATTATTATTATTATTATTAAAAGGTTACATTTTATAGCAGTGCGCTCTATAGCAGGATTTTCTAAGGCTACAAAGAATAAATCTGTCAGGGAGAAATGGGGAGAGACATAAAGAGATGCATTCGGGAAGAGATGCATTCAGGTACCGGTACTATGGAAAGGGAGAAAGGACTATATTTTTAACAGTGATACATTCAAGGAAGCAAAGCAATTTCTTTAATTCAAGGAAGCAATATTTTCACATTTAACAGGGATACCTTAAGGAAGCAATATATTCACAGGGGGGAGGTGCATTCCTCAGTAATTGCATTTGGGGCATTTCCAGCCAGGCACATATTCAAATATGTTCTCGGTTTCTTAGGGAAGGTGTGAATGGTGGTCTGAAAATCAGCAAGGATGAAAATGCGTTTGTTTGTCAATTTCCTCAGGTCGTGGCTCAAGGGAAGGGGGTTTGATTTCCTTCTCTGGTAATGGCTTCTCTTGTGGCAATATGCCTTCTCCTAGGACACCTTCTAGCATCCAGTCAGTGATATAACTTGCAGGTCTACATCACAGCAATTCGTCATTAGGCAAGTACAGTAAGTGCAAATAGGGATGTACTAAAACAGTGATTCATCCCAGAGTTTGTGGAATTTTTGTCCCCTCTCCAAATTTTAAATTCTGATGGTCAGGCCAGAAAAAATAAAAAGAGAATAGATTCAAAAGGAATTGTTTAGCTGTGATTCCTGCATTACAGGGGGTTGGACTAGATGACCCTCAGGGTACCTCTAGAATTCTCTGATTCTGTGATTCTAAGTTGGACCACTAGCAAAAGCCAGTGCAAGAATTCATGCCAGTGCAATGGAGCTTTCCCCTCAGGGTCCCCCCACTTCTGTCCCCCCCATAAAACTCTCTGCAGAATCAGGAGAAATGCTATTCAGTGACAGAGAGAAGGCGGAATTGCTCAGCACCTACTTTGCAATTCTTCCATCTGGCAAGCAGAAATGTTTGTGCTGGCTGAACAATCCTCATAGTCAGGACCAGTGCTAGGGATTTTGTTGCCCTAGGCGAGGAGGCGGGGCACGTGACATCATTGCGCATGACTATGGTGCCCCGCCCCCTGCCCGGCCGGGCGCCCTGCGCCGCCGCGGTTTTCGCCGCTGGTTGGGGCAACACCGGGCGGCGGGCGAGGGGCAGGCTGGCCAGCGCCCCCTCCATTTTGGCGCCCTAGGCAACTGCCTAGTTTGCCTTAATGGACACGCCGGCCCTGCTCATAGTGCAATGTTGAATTCCACCCTTAATTTTCAGTTCTAGCAATTTGTTCTTTGCCATTCCTCTTGGATATATTTTTGCAGTTGCAACTTCCCCCACCCCACCCCATTTCCCTTGTTGTACATTGAGAGTCTTGGCCACCACACTGTGGGGTTCCTTTGCACCCATCAAGTATTTCAGTTGCGTTGAGAGTTTTCCAACCCTCTTCAGAGGATGTTCTTTTGCTTGCTTTTCTCAAAAGGTACTGAGCCATTCCCCCCTTCTCACTGCAGATCAGCCCCATCTGCAAATGGGTGATAGTCTAGTGTAACCATATATTAATCTTGGGGGAGTTCTCCAGGTGCCATGCGCAAAACAAAGCCTGGATGTTCAGAGCTCTAACGCCTCTCCCTTTCCTGCTCAATCTGAATCTACAGCATGGGCGTACCCGGGGGGGGACAGGAGGGGGCAGCTGCCCCCCCCTAGAAGCAGGGCGCTGGCCAGCACGTGCCTGCTGAGCCCGGTAGTGCTGGCGGCCTACAGGCACCGGCGGGCGCTGTGCGGGTTGTCCGACGGCAGCGGCGTGTTCCTCTACTTCGTCTTCGCCATGAGCTTCTTCAGCCTGGGCACGATGGGGTGCCTGGGCGCCATGGCTCTGGAGTGCAGCCTGGCCATCGGCGCGCCCTACCTGTACGAGCGCCTCCTGAGCGCCCGCCCCGTCGCGCCGCTCCTGCTGGCCGCCCTGCCGGCCCTGTACGCGCTGGCCGCCGCCTTCTGCGCCCTGCCGCTGCTCGGCTTCGGCCGCTACGTCCAGTACTGCCCGGGCACCTGGTGCTTCATCCAGATGCACTTCCCGCGGCCCGGCGGAGCTGTCGTCGGGGGGCGCCTTCTTGCTCCTCTTCGCCTCGCTGCTGCTGCTGCTGCTCATCCTGGCCGTGCTGCTCTGCAACCTCAGCGTCATTGTCAACCTGCTCCGCATGCTGAGCCCTCCCTGTAAGAGACCCTTTCTTTCCAAGCCTTCCCTCTTAACTCCTGCCCTCATCCCAGCTCTGCCCACCCTGAAACCTTCCCACAATATGCCCCCTTCCCCCTGATGCCCTCCCTGAACATGCCCCCTCCCCCCTGAAACCTTCCCAAAATATTCTCCTTTGCTCCCTGAAACGTACCCACAATATGCCCCCTTCCCCCTGATGCCCTCCCTGATACACACACACACACACACACATACAGAGTGCTTTTTTTCTTTAAAAAATGTTTAAGGGTACTCTCATTTAAATAAAGTTATTTTGAACTTATTCTGCGTCTTCTCAGATGTGTTTCATTACCTACATTTGTTGGTGAAACACAATTCTGTAAATTATAAAGATGATTCCACCCCTCTATATTATGAAAGGGAAGATCCAGGTTTTCTAAAAAAAAATTCAAGCAAATCATTGTAATAACTACCGTAATAAAGCACTGCTATAATTATATATAATTTTCTTAAAGTTTTGGTTTCATTCACCTTTTCCGTGCTGAAATGTCACAACCTGAACGACCATGGCTTGCCCCCCCCCCCTAGTTTTGATCCTGGGTACGCCCCTGCTTGCTAATGCCATTAGTCAAATTAATGAATGATATTCTAGAGAAAGGAAAATTACCCCAATCCTGGGGAGAAGCAATGATTACACTACTACCAAAAACAACAGAGATTGAAGAAATAGGCAATTATAGACCAATTAGCCTCCTAAACTGTGATTATAAAATCTTCGCAGGTATTTTGGCAAAAAGAATAAACGAAGTGCTGGGAACAAGAATACATAAGAATCCAGCGGGCTTTATGAAAGGGAGGCTAATCAAAGATAACACAACGCTTCCGGCTCTGAATTAACATGTGTAATAGAGGGTGGAGATGAGATGAGCTTGAGTCGTGACTGATCAGTCTTTTTTTTTTTTAAAGCACTTTTATCTTTCCCTGAATGAGATTGGGTACGCTGGGAAAAAATCTTCAAAAAATGAATTTTTTCTTTTACTTCCTCAACTCACCCACACAATACAGTACTTTCCACCAATGCACCTCCACCTGTTGGATTCCCTTCTAGTTCCTGTTAATACCGGGAGCTGCGGTCGGAAACCGGAAATGATGTCCCATCGCAGAAGCACTTTCCCTACCTCTTTGTCCCAAGGTTCTCCCGCCCCGTCAATCTCATTAGGAAGACCCCGCCTCCTTTTCCCATCATGCATCGCCAGAGCAATGCCCAGTTTCCCTCTAGGTTTCTCCGATTCTTTTGCTACTTTCCTTTAAAAAACTTCACTCCAGAGGAGAAGAGTTGCAGAATCATTTCCTTTGATAAAAAATGCGAGAAAATGTCTAAAGGGAAACAGTGGGTTTTTACCATTTTTTCCCATTTCTGCTCACCATAAGCTTACAGTGTTTCCACCATCCGAGCTTTATATACCAACGGCGCGCTTGTAGATTACATGCTCACTTCGGAAGCGCACATACCGTGGTGCCTGCAAGGGAACCTCGGGCCAGTGCAGCGCAAACAGCGACAGCCATAGCGAAAAGAGGCGGAGGGAACCCCAGGGCACTGAGAGGAGGAGGAAAATCTCCTTTTTTAGGGCTTGGACATTAGAAGCGGGACGTTGCGCAGGAAGAGAAGGGAAAAATAAAAACCAGCCCCCTCCGCAATAAATAGAGTGCGGCAAGCTAGCACTCAAATAGAAGGGGGGGGAGAAGCGGAGAGAGGGGAAGACTTTGCAGAAGTCAAAACAAAGAACATCCAGAGAACGTCGCCGGGGGAAAAAGACTGACATAACTTCGAAGGAAGAAAGGTGGAAGGAAAAGGAAAGGGAGCTATCTTGATTGCGGCACAACCTACATTAAGCAAAACCCAGTGAAAGGCTCTAAATTAAGGACAGCGAAGGAGAGCTAGATAAGGAAAGATCAAGAGGGAAGGGTGGTAATGGTCAAAATAATGGGAGAAGGAGAATAAATGATTATAGTGGGAATCTAGGCTCCAAATGGAAGCAAATCAAAATTCTTTAGAAATATAGAAAGCAAAATGTTGGAAAATGCAAGTATGCAAATTATTAGGATGGGAGACTTTAACCGGGTCATGAACCCAGAGTTAGACAGAAAGGGGGAAAGGGAGAAACAACAAACTACCAAATAGCTTTTTCAACATGGTGGACAATCTCGATTTAAGTGATATGTGGAGACACAAATATCCAATTCAAAAAGACTACACATATTATTCAGAGACGCACCAATCTGCAAGTAGAATAGATGGCATTTGGGCAACAAAAGGGTTAACAAATAGGATAGAATCGGTGGAGATAAAACCTAAAAGCATCTCAGATCACAACGCAGTGACATTAATAATAAAAGAAAAAGAGAAAACTAATAAAAATTGGAGATCGAATATATTTTTATTGAATAATGAGAAAGTTATTGAAGGAGCAAAAAAAGTAATGAAAGAATATTTTGACATAAACATGAATGGGGACACAGATATTGGAACAGTATGGGAGGCGGGGAAAGCAGTAATCAGGGGATACTTTATTCAGCAGGGAGCCAATATGAAAAAAAAGAGAGAACAAAAAAAAACAGAAGCTATTAGAAGTCATTGTAATAACTACCGTAATAAAGCACTGCTATAATTATATATAATTTTCTTAAAATTTTGGTTTCATTCACCTTTTCCGTGCTGAAATGTCACAACCTGAACGACCATGGCTTGCCCCCCCCCCCTAGTTTTGATCCTGGGTACGCCCCTGATCTACAGTACGTCAGCCAGTTCAACTGAGGTGCGAAGCTTTTAAGATTATGCAACTGAATTATTTCAGTTTAATTTGGCTGTGGTTCAGGCTGCAAGTAACAAGAGCTGTCAGCCTGAAGTAGGTCGATTCATTTATTTAAGCCAATTCATTTTTGGCATTTTAAAACTGATGGTTAAAACAACAAAAATGTACCGAGTGCTACACACACACACACACTCAACATAACTGTACTGAACAAACCTGGAGTAAGTTTAAGTCTTAGTACTTTGGCTTACTTTGTAAAGCACTCTTCATAAAATGTGGTATTTTCATAATCACGACTACAGATAAGCCATACCAGGCATGGCTAAGTTCCGCTAATAGTGGGATTCATCTAAATGTGACGAGTCCCACTTATGTCTTTTCTCTTAGAATAAATGATAATACACCAAATGTGGGGATGGTTAGCAACAGTGACCTGACTAAAAATCTATGTAACTGCCCCAGAAATTAAATAAGAAACGGCTTTGTGACTCCTCCGCCAATCTTGCTGCCCCCTTGCCTGCCTGCCCCGGCCATTTTCACCATCCATTGTATTCAGCCGGGCATTGACTGAGGAGTAAGTCTGCTGGCACTCAGTGGTCCATTCTGAGTCAAAATAAACATTATCATGATTTCTGTCATTCCCGGGGTGGGGGGGGGGGACATTCTTGGGCAGAGCTTACCAACCCACCTGCTGGCACTGGGAAGACTCTCAGAAGAGGCAGAGCTTCTGTTTAATACTTATTCATTTTCAATTATTAAAGTCCAATATAAACCACATTTTATCAATGTCAAATTACAATTCAAATCCAAATATATATCAATTATAAAGCCAATTATACATTTTGTGACTTTCCGCATGCTAGATTTCTAGGTGAAATGGTTTTTTTTCATCCTTCTTCCAAGTTTTGATTAATCCCATTACATTCAGTCTTGATCTTAGTCCTTTATCAACAGCTACAGAGTTTTTGACTTCCATTCGAAAAACACATTTAATAAAAAAAAATCCTGCAAGAAGAGTTCTGTATCCCAAATATTTCCTGCGTGTGACGTTTATCTTATCCATGTTGTCTTCATTCTTCCTGTTCTCCATCTGTTTTGCGCAGCATCGCTACTTCCTCTCTTTCACTCTTTCTTTTCCTTTGTTCCCAGAAAATGAGGCTGTATTTCCGACTGCGTCACACACCATCTTTGTTTGTTTGTTTGTTTGTTTGTTATTGTTTGAGTCTAAATTAAGAATGAACTGGCATCCCACCAATGCTTTAACAAGACTCCAGTTTCTCCTCCTTGGCCAACTCTCTCAATAAGGATCTGGTGTCCCACCAAAGCCTTGGCAGATCTTCAAAGCCCAAAGTCCAGGTCCTCCCATAGCAGTACAGTGAAAGTTGGATGCTTTAAATCCATTTCAGTTTTCTCACACATTTCTAATTTTCATTGTAATCCTATATAATAAAGTCCCTGTGTCCCTGCGTGCGTTCCGTGTGTCAGTGGAAATTTCCACTGCGCATGTCCCACAGGGATGCAGGGATTGGAGCGGGTGGAGAGGGGGCGTGTCCGAGACGGCGGCCGTGCGCAGGTGCGTCGTCAGTTGGGTCAGTGCCGCCGCCTCGCACGGCTGCCCTACCGGGCCGCTGAGGAGGCAACCGACCGCCGTGGCCTTTCCCCCCGCCAACGCCGCTGCCTCGGCTGGCCGCGCTCTCACTGTGACGGTCACCGTCAGGGCCGAGCCGCCGCCGCCGGGCACCGCCATGCCCGCCTACCTTTCCCCTGTCCTCCGGCAGGTCCCGCCCCCTTGCCGGAGCCAACAAGCTAGGTTGTGCGCCTATTGCAAAAGGTGCCTCTCCGCCTCCCCCCCACAAGCCGCCTTTCCCTTCCCTTATTGCTGCCGCCGCCGCCGCCAATGTTGGTGCTGCCGCCGCCGCCGCCACTGCTGCTGCGGAGAAGGAGGTGGACATGCTAGGCCGGAGCGCCCTGCCCACTGCCGCCGTCCCTGTGTCCCCTTCCTCCTGCCGGAGGCCTTGCGCTGAGCTGGGGCCCAGCGGGGAGGGGGCATGGCTGCTTCGCCTGGGGCCCGGCAGGCCGCCTGGGGGGCAGGCACGGGCAATCGGGGAAGGGGGACCTGGTGGTGAGGGGACTCCTCCTCCTCTTCCTGCCTGCCTGCCTGCGTAAGTCCGTGGGGTGGGGTAGGATGCTGCTTGCCTCCAGCCCCTCTCCTTGCAAATCTCTGTGTGTGTGTGTGCCTATGTGGGGGTGCTGTGGGAGGAGTTAGGGCTGCGCAGAGAGGAAAGGGTGGGGTGGAGGAAGGAGGGGGGTGTTGGGAGAGGTTGGGGAGGGTAAACAAGTGTGGGGCGGAAGCTGAGGGGAGATCCCTCTCCGCGGGGCAGCAGTGCTGGGAAAAGCGGGCTGAGGCGGCCGCTGTTGACTCGCCTCAGCCCTGGCTGCCGGGAGAGGCGGCGGCGGCATATGTTCTAGCGCCCGTTATTAACGGGCTAAATTCAACTAATCCATAAATATAACCCCATTCTCTTTTATCTCTTGTCTTTTAGCAGTTTATTAGCATTCGGGGGGGGGGTTGCTGAATCATTTATGTAACCGGGCCCCCTGGTTTACCAAGGAGCTCCGGAAAATGAAGCGGGACCTCAGACGGCTAGAGCGAGTATGGCGGCGTGCTCGCGACGGAGCCTCAAGAGCATCTTATAGGATGCTTATGAAAACCTATGAGATGGCAGTGAAAGCTGCAAAGAAGTTTTACTTCTCAGCTACCATTGCATCCGCTAGCTCTCGCCCAGCGCACCTTTTTAGAATAATTAGGTCTCTAACAACCCTAGAGGAGCAGCCAAATGTAAATACGAATTTGACTCATAGCTGTGAGGCATTTGCGAGCTTTTTTGCAGAGAAAGTTTTGCTGCTCCGCCGTGATCTCCCTCCCAATTTGGATACATTAACAGAACTGGAGGCCCCTCGACTGTCCTCGGGTCCAGTATTGGACCACTTCGATCGGATACCCCCTGCCGATGTAGACAGATTCCTCCAAGCTGGAAGGCCCACCACTTGCTCCCTTGACCCGTGCCCATCCTGGCTGATTAGAGCATGTCCAGACAAGGTGCAGGCCCCCCTGGGTGAGATTATCAACTTGTCCCTTGGCACGGGGACTTTCCCAGGGGAGTTGAAGGAAGCAGTGGTGCGCCCACTCTTAAAGAAAACATCTTTAGATCCTTTAGATCTATCCAATTACCGCCTGGTTTCGAATCTTCCGTACCTGGGTAAGGTAATTGAGAGAGCGGTTGCTGAACAGCTTGGTGGATTTCTGGATGAAACATCAGCTCTGGATCCATTTCAGTCCGGCTTTTGCCCTGGTTATGGGACCGAGACGGCTTTGGTCGCGCTAACAGATGATCTCCGTAGACAGCTGGATTGAGGCGGGTCGGGACTGCTGATTCTTTTAAATTTGTCAGCAGCCTTCGACATAGTCGATCATGAACTTTTGGACCACCACATTGCCGACGTGGAGATTCAGGGCACAGTCCAACAATGGCTGCGCTCCTTTATCTCAGGTCGGGGACAGAGAGTGGCGCTAGGGAAGGAGTTGTCGCAGCGGCACTCCTTGGTGTGTGGAGTTCCACAGGGTGCAATCCTTTCCCCAATGCTTTTCAACATCTTTATGCGCCCCCTTGCCCAGATTGTCCGGAGCTTTGGACTGGGCTGTCATCAATATGCTGATGACACCCAGCTTTATCTGTTGATGGACGGCCGCCCTGACTCGGTCCCAGACACACTGACCAGGTGTTTGGAAGCTGTGGCTGGATGGATGCGTGGGAGCCGGTTGAAGTTAAATCCTTCGAAGACAGAGGTCCTCTGGCTGGGTCGGGACGACATGGGGTTGGGGGGCCAACTCCCATCTCTTGCGGGGGCCAAATTAGTGCCAGCGCCTTCTGTCAAGAATTTGGGTGTAACCTTTAACGCCTCCCTTTCTTTTTTTTCTTTTTCTTTTTTTTTAATAAATGAGTTTTATTATTTAAAATCCATATACAAAATCCACACACACATTTTTGCTTCATATAATAACACACACTAACAAATATTAGTTGTTGTTGTTGTTCAGTCGTTCAGTCGTGTCCGACTCTTCGTGACCCCATGGACCAGAGCACGCCAGGCACGCCTATCCTTCACTGCCTCTCGCAGTTTGGCCAAACTCATGTTAGTAGCTTCGAGAACACTGTCCAACCATCTCGCCCTCTGTCGTCCCCTTCTCCTTGTGCCCTCCATCTTTCCCAACATCAGAGTCTTTTCTAGGGAGTCTTCTCTTCTCATGAGGTGGCCAAAGTACTGGAGCCTTAACCTCAGGATCTGTCCTTCTAGTGAGCACTCAGGGCTGATTTCTTTAAGAATGGATAGGTTTGATCTTCTTGCAGTCCATGGGACTCTCAAGAGTCTCCTCCAGCACCATAATTCAAAAGCATCAATTCTTCGGCGATCAGCCTTCTTTATGGTCCAGCTCTCACTTCCGTACATTACTACTGGGAAAACCATAGCTTTAACTATACGGACCTTTGTTGGCAAGGTGATGTCTTTGCTTTTTAAGATGCTGTCTAGGTTTGTCATTGCTTTTCTCCCAAGAAGCAGGCGTCTTCTAATTTCGTGAGTGCTGTCACCATCTGCAGTGATCATGGAACCCAAGAAAGTGAAATCTCTCACTGCCTCCATTTCTTCCCCTTCTATTTGCCAGGAGGTGATGGGACCAGTGGCCATGATCTTAGTTTTTTTGATGTTGAGCTTCAGACCATATTTTGCGCTCTCCTCTTTCACCCTCATTAAAAGGTTCTTTAATTCCTCCTCACTTTCTGCCATCAAGGTTGTATCATCAGCATATCTGAGGTTGTTGATATTTCTTCCGGCAATCTTAATTCCGGTTTGGGATTCATCCAGTCCCGCCTTTCGCATGATGAATTCTGCATATAAGTTAAATAAGCAGGGAGACAATATACAACCTTGTCGTACTCCTTTCCCAATTTTGAACCAATCAGTTATTCCATATCCAGTTCTAACTGTAGCTTCTTGTCCCACATAGAGATTTCTCAGGAGACGGATGAGGTGATCAGGCACTCCCATTTCTTTAAGAACTTGCCATAGTTTGCTGTGGTCGACACAGTCAAAAGCTTTTGCATAGTCAATGAAGCAGAAGTAAATGTTTTTCTGGAACTCTCTAGCTTTCTCCATAATCCAGCGCATGTTTGCAATTTGGTCTCTGGTTCCTCTGCCCCTTCGAAATCCAGCTTGCACTTCTGGGAGTTCTCGGTCCACATACTGCTTAAGCCTGCCTTGTAGAATTTTTAGCAAAACCTTGCTAGCGTGTGAAATGAGCGCAATTGTGCGGTAGTTGGAGCATTCTTTGGCACTGCCCTTCTTTGGGATTGGGATGTAGACTGATCTTCTCCAATCCTCTGGCCACAAATATTAGATCATTGTACAAAAATTCAGATTTCTTCCATATTACCCCACCCCCGTTACAATCATCCCAATTCGTCTTTCTCGTTTTTCTAAAGTCTTCATCATGTTCTTTGACTTCCCTCTTTTAACGCCCCATGACGCCTCCCTTTCTATGGAGGCGCAGGTTGCAGCCACAGCAAAGGCGGCATTTTCCCATCTCTGCCATATTAAGCAGTTGGTCCCTTACCTTTCTCTCCCCGACCTGGCCACAGTGATCCATGCGAAGGTCACCTCCAGACTCGATTATTGTAACTTGCTCTATGCGGGGCTGCCCTTGAAGCTGACCCAGAAACTCCAGCGGGTGCAGAATGCCTTGGAGAGGCTCCTTACGGGGTCCTTGCTGCAGGATCACATTCATCCAGTGCTTTACCAGCTGCACTGGCTCCCAGTGGAGTACAGCATCAGGTTTAAGGTGCTGATTTTGACCTTAAAAGCCCTATGCAACCTACGGGACCACCTCTCCTGGTATGCCCCGCGGAGGACCTTAGGGTCCATAAATAACACTTTGGAAGTCCCAATTTGCCTCAACCAGGGCCAGGGCCTTTTCAGCTCTGGCCCCGGCCTGGTGGAACGCCCTACCACAGGAGATCAGGGCCCTGAGTGATTTGACATCTTTCTGCAGGGCCTGCAAGACGGAGCTGTTCCGCCTGGCCTTTGGACTCAGTCTAACCCCCCCCCATCTATTTATTTTTTGATGGAACCCCTTATATGGGATTTGTATATAAATTTTCCCTCGGCTCTTTTGCTGGCCCATGTAGGACCAGCATGGATAGTTGGCCCTGGTGAATATTTGATGTTTTCTCCCCTTATGGCTTTGATCTAGAGGCTACCACTAAAACGAGGCTGCATTTTAAGCTACATTTTAAACTGTATTCTAACTTATATTTTATATTTTAATCAACTGTTTTTTGTTTTTTTGTTTTGTTTTGTTTTTAATGTTTTTCTGTATTTATATTTAGTGTTAGCCGCCCTGAGCCCAGTCTTGGCCAGGGAGGGCGGGGTATAAATAAAAAATTATTATTATTATTATTATTATTATTATTATTATTATTATTAATTTATTATTAGAATAATGATTTGAAAACAAATAGGTAGAACATGAGATTTTAATGGTTTGGTATAAAATTTGGAAAGAATAGAGCATTTAGGCAAAGGAGAATGATATTAAGATATATTAAAATATGCAGAATGAGAAAATATTTAAAAAAGAACCAGAAGGGGAGGTTAAGAAAAGTCCCTGGGTGGGGGGAGGGGGGAAAGGGGATGTATGTTTATTGCTTTGTGTGATTTATGTCGATGGATTATGTTGATTAAATTGTCAAACTTAATTTTAAAAACTTTTTTTAAAAAAGGAGCAATTTCCCACTTTCTGAAAGAGGGAGGAGAAAAACATTTAAAAGACTGGGGAGAGAAAAAGAGAAAAAACCACTTTTTAAATACTTGAAAATAAAAACATTGTTTAGCACTTAAAGGGAGAAGAAAAAGACTTTGGGCTCGTCCACATTTCCGCTTGACCCGTGCCTAGAAAGAACAGGTGCCAGTGGTTTCCCATTTGCCACACTGCTTTCCCCAGGAAAACCCGCTCTTTAGCGTGGAATCAGAGCAAAGGACAGTGCGCAGAAAACCTGGTTGATGTTTGCTCCAATTCAGCAGGAAATAGCAGGTTTTCCCAGGGGGAAGCAGTGGCACAAGTGAAGTCTGGGTGAGCCCTTTGTGGGGAGGTAAATGTATAGCAAAGCAAGTTTTGTTTTGTTTTTTAAGCTGTATTTCATGAGTCGTGGGAATATGGGACAATAATTCACTGAAATATATTTAATTGAAGTAAGAAAACAGGAATTCTAGCAGCCCTACTTGTCAACAACCTAGAAAGAGAACCTAAGAGACCATTCTTAGCAAAAGAACATTAGCAGGTTTCCAGGAGAAAAAATCCATCATCCAGGCCTGGACTCTCTACTCTGGAAGAGTGCCTGGACAGTGCAACTAAGTTCAAAATATGGCTTGTAAAATGTGCTCTAATGCGGCTGCCATTTGATTCCAGGAAATTTCACAAAATCTGGATGCCCCCTAGACACGCGGAAACAAATAATCTTAAATATCTTTTAGCGCCATCTTCAATGATTTCATTTCCGTCTGTCTCTTATGGTCATCGATCTGCGGCAACTCATCTCCTGGTTGGACCCTGGGCTCTTCTCTCTCCCCCCCCCCCCCCGCTGGAGCTGAGAGGCAGCTCAGTCACAGAGTTTATCTCCAGTTAAGAAATCAGCAGAGGCAGCAAGCAAGGACAGACGTTTACATGAACCAGTCTACTTTAAGATAAGACCATTCTGGTGGTTGTGAAGGACTTGGACTGAGGTGCTTACGTTTTCTTCGTGTCCTTGGAAGGGAGGAAGAGGGGTACCAAGAGACGGCTGGCTGTACCTACCACTGGCTGCCTGCTCTCTCCCTCAGTCCTTCCCGTCCAGATGGACACCAGTCATCACTGCTGAGTGACATATTGGTTGCGTAGGCTTTTAACTACAAAAGTAAGATAGCCAAAGGCCTGTTTGACTCTGCAGCCACCAGATGTTGTGGAGGCTGCATATTAAAAAGCACCAGCAGGAGGAGAGACAAAAATGCTTGGGTAGTTCGTGATCTAAGGGCACAAAGCTTCCAATTTTTAAAATATAGGCAGACAGACATAGATATCTAGACCAGTGTTTTTCAACCACTGTTCCGCAGCACACTAGTGTGCCGCGAGATGTTGCCTGGTGTGCCGTGGAGAAGCGGACGGGAGACGGCGATGCGCGCACTGGGCGCGCCTTGAGCCGACGGAGACGCCGGGCGCCTGCTGGAGGAGGTGGAGGAGGTCGTGAGCCGCGATCGCGAGGAGGAGGAGGGGCTGTTTATTGTCTCCGCATCGAGGGCAGTGAGATCCTGCCGGGCAACCAACCGGGGCCCTGGCGGCAAGGAGGCGCGATCCGGGGGCGCAGCTCTCCAGTGCGGCACCTGGCTGGCGAGAAGCGGCGCGCTTGGCGAGCCCAAGGCCCGCCCGGAGCGCGCGGCCAATCTCCTCGGAGACCTGTGGCGAGGCCGGTGGCCACTTTGGGGCCGCTGAGCCCGGGGAGGGAAGGCGATGCTGGAGGTAGCGCAGC
Organism: Darevskia mixta; assembly: GCA_034641385.1. Classification (NCBI taxonomy): domain Eukaryota; kingdom Metazoa; phylum Chordata; class Lepidosauria; order Squamata; family Lacertidae; genus Darevskia; species Darevskia mixta. Next base: position 3,957,697 of record JAWWNH010000130.1, read on the forward strand.
GTGCGGGCGCCGCCGCCCAAGCCCTGGGGCGGAGGGCGTGTGCGCTCCGGGATGGACGGACAGCCGGCCTGGCTCAGCCCCATCCCCCGCTTGCCTGGCCAGATGGCCCTTGTTTTAGACAGAGAAAGGGAAGCGGGCAGCGAGACCGCTCCTCTCATAGCGTGGTCTCTCCCGCGCCCCGCAGCAGCAGCAGCATGGAGCAGATCCTGGGCTCTGATTCGCCGTTTCAAACGAAAAGAGGGATCTCCCTGGGAATGGAGGCTTCTGCTGCTGGAAGACTCCCATCCCCAGCATATAACCGCACCACCTAATGCGCTGCAGTTGAAAGTCAGTGGTGGGGGCACTCTGCACTTGCTCAGAGAACTAGCTGCTTCTATCACGTGGCAGATTAAACCCCCACCCCACCCGGCCCCCACCCCAAGCCATGGCGTTCGACAGAGTGGTTTTGTGTGTGTATGGAGGGCGCGGAGGCCTGGCTGACTTCGAGGCTTGGTGGACAACCGCTTGAATAGGAATCAAATAAACACAAAGAAAGTATTTTATAATTTTTCATATTTCTGTTTACTTACTATTTCATAATAAAGTAATTTGATTCCTATTCAAGAGAATTACTTTATATATAGTCAATATAGGCACAGAGTTAAATTTTTTAACATTTTCTAATGGTGGTGTGCCTCGTGATTTTTTTCATGAAACAAGTGTGCCTTTGCCCAAAAAAAGGTTGAAAAACACTGATCTATCTGAAGGTCTGAGGGAAAATGTCAGCCCCTTGACACACACTTCACATGCCAAGGACCCAGTGTTAAATGGCTTTTTTTTTTGGTACCATTTTATTGTATGTAGAATTAGGCAGCAGAAGAGTTAACTAGCAGCACTGTAGGTTCGGGAAGAAGGAAAGGAAGCCTCATTAACTCCCTGGAATTCTTGTCAGGCTATTAATGCCTGGTAGATATAAGAAAAGCAGAAAACATTTTATCACCTTTAATATATCTAAGGCCACTGAGCAGTTTCACATCCGGGATCAACCAGCCAACAACTTCCAGCAGAAATGACTTGAGCTGGTTATAAAAGCAAGGGGTCTAGTTAATGTTTACAGGATGGGATATGCTCCGATCCTGCTGAAATCTTGGGCTGTGCCTTCTGGAAACAGCTGTTTTCTCAGTTGCAGCAACTTCATACCCTCCAAGGGCCTCAATTTTCCAGGGACCATCCTGGAATTACAAAAGCCACCCAGCTCCTGATTTGATCCCAGAATGTCCCTATTTCTCCGTCCCCCCCCCCCTCCAGTGCTGCTGCTGCTGAGCTGGGAGCCGTCACTTGTCCTGAGTGAAGGTGGCTGCTGGAGAGCAGGTGAGGAAGAGGAGGAGAGGATGCTGCCACCAGAGGGGGGGGCAGCCCCACACAATGCCCTGGCTCTGAGGGGCAGGCAGAGGGCAGGGCCACCCTGGGTGGCAAAGAATCTTGATTTTAAAAAAACAAAAAACTGTTTTGTGCATTCATGTCTAGCCTTGCTCCTTTGTAAAATTTAGGTTTCAGCGTGTGCTTTTCTTGTTGTCAATGTAGCAAAGAATAAAACAAAACCAAACAAAATCAGGGTGAAGGGGTTTCCTCCGGGCGCTGGAAGTGTGCTGTGCCCCATTGGCGTGGGGGTGACAGCACTCGCTCTGGGGCGGAGCAGAAATGGGAGGGAGGGAGAAATGTCCCTATTTTCATCTAAGGAATGTTGGAGGGTATGCAGCTTTGGGGAATCTGTGCAAAAATCATTTATGTTCAACGGCATTTACCTGAAACAGAAGATTGATATTAAAAAAAAATTTGAAGCAAGTAAATTCATTCGGCATCAAATTCTTATCCTTGTGTGGCTTTTTAAGCCACTCTTGCTCCCACAGTTGCAATGCAACTGTGAAAAAAACTATTTTTGGTGGGAAAGGGGGGATATAATACATATATGAAATATTTATGCATAACTGCTAATAAGAAAACTACAATTTAGTATCAGTAAGGCACTGCACAGCAGTGTGTGTGTGTGTGTGTGTGTGTGTGTGTGTGTGTGTGTGTGTCACAAACACTCACAAAACCTTTCAACCTCTTTGAGGTTTTTAACAGTTTACTCACCACTGACAACTTCTGCAATAACAAGCCCCCATTGGAAAAATATTGGATGGGGGGAAATGATGGGGGAACTTGAATTGGGGGAAGGAATTGATCCCTGAGATAACAGTTTTTTTAAAAAAAAATTGCTGCCACTAAAGCAAGATTTGAAACAGCCTTAAATAACAAGACAGAATATTGAGCATCCAAGCACCAAGATAGTTTCATAGTGTGAGAATACTCAGTTCTGAAGGTTTGGGTTTTTTGTACATGGGTTAATTCCACAATTTCCCAATGTTGCAGACCTTATCATGACTTATTGCTTCAGTTCCCTCTTCACCAACATTGTATTTTAATCACCTCTAGTCAGAGCCGTAGCCGGGTGATCTTGCGCCCCTGGCAGAACCGTCCAGATTGCACCCCCAGCCACGGATAAATTAGCTCTTCTTTCCGCCTCTCTTCCAATCCCTCCCCCCATTCAATTCACCCTCCATTTAAAACCATTTCTTATGAGGCAATAATCAATATTTATATTTATGGACATATTTTTCAGACGATTTTGCGTTCCCCAATCGCCTGTGCCTCTGGTGGGGGCCCACCTCACCACCCCCTAGCTACAGCCCTGCCTCTAGTAGGATCCTTGTTAAAACAATATGCAAGCAAATCTCATCCTTGCCAGGTATGTGTTAAAAAAAATCCATGATATACATGCTTTCAAATCAATATAAAGTGAGTTTTTTGTCTGGTATGTCCCCTCTGCTCCAAAAAACCCCAGCAACAGCAATAGATGTCTGTGAGCAAAACACTGGTTGGCAATTTTCCTGGGGAGAATGGAGGCAAGACTTAGGGTTAGCTTGCCTTGGGAACTCTTGAGTTTTCCCTCTTCCCTGAGTAGCAACAGGTTTAGAGGATGCTGTGACTCCTGGACCAGGTGGTAGCGTTGGCCAACTGTTAGTAGTAACGGTTTAGGCTCCTGGTCCCTGGGATATCTGGCTGCCCATTCATCCAAATCTCTCGTATGATGCGCTCCCTTTCTTGCAGCCTTTGAGCTCGCTCTAGCTCCTCAGCCGAGGTGAAGACGTTCATATTCAGCGTTCTTTCAAACCTGCGGTGCCGTCGAACAGACAGGTCGGACGCAGTGTCTGAGTCATCGTCGCTGTCGCTGCAGTCGGTGTCCCTGTCCCGCGGTGGCTTTTTGGTTTGCAATGGTTTGCAATCAGTTTGACAGGAGATCCGGAGTACTAGAACCAGCAAGGTCAGGAGAAGGCCGGCACAAATGCCAGACACAAAATACAAAGCAGCTCGCTCAGGGTTTTCTGAAATGTAGAAGAGGAAATGTTTTTTAAAGGGTGCAGAGGGACAAAATGAAATGCCCAACAGGCAAAGAAAACGTGAATTCTAAACAGCTTTGTAATCATTTGGCTTTCCACCAAACAAGGTGACAGAGATAAGTTTGAGCCTCAGGGTTGGGTGAGGGGAGGGGAGGAAAGGGATGGGAGGCTCATATGAAGAAAATGTAGATGAGGAGATCTAGTCGAGATACAATCTGTTGTGGGAGATGCAGTGGGGGACTGAACACACGCCTGGACGAGAATGAGGAGAAAGTCAAAGGAGTAAGTCATTAGAGGAGACAGTGATCTAGTTAGATGGTGACACACTGAGGTGAGAAATTAAGGGGTTTGGGAAAAGTAAATCCTTAAGGAGTGCTTCCAGGCCAAAGTTGTACATGAATGCATCTCATTTGGGGGCCTCCAATGCTAGGAATTCAAGTTTGGATTTTCCATGCTTCATTCACCCCCTTTTTATGGGACTCCACGTGATGCTGCCATTCAGGCATTGTTATATTGCGACTGGACTAGAGTGTTATAGCAATGCAGATATGATGAATTATAGCAGTACAGTATGGTGTTATAATGCTATAATTCTTCCACTGAAAGAAAGAGTGGTGAGCATATCAGAAAAGCATTTTAGCAATAATTAAAAGAATGATTTAACTATGAATGATAATGGAGGTGACGTCCTAAAATGGCACCATCCACATAGGTTATACTGAATGTGTGCTGAGCTTCAAACAACCCTGGTCGCTATGGCAGACCTTGAGGTCCGTTTGATTCCAGTGCTGGGCTATGGGAGAAGCATCCCTTTTGGGATGCTAATGCTGGAAACCCCTCCAGAAAAGGCTCAGGTTGTGTACATGTGTACATACCGGTAAACCATATATCCTAAAGACACCACAGTCTCCGCTGTGCCTCATTCCCAAAGGAAACATGAACCCTGGAGAAGCGCCTGGAACCCCTGGAATCTTGTACCACTCATGGAGACGGGGGTGGCAGGCAACTTTCTATTTTTACCCATACCTTGGGGAAAAAGTTATTGTTTTTGTTTAAAAAAAGAGTTAAACTATAGGGACAGCCTTAGTTTTAAAAGACAGAATCCTCACAACACTGTGCAACCTACTTACCGTATATACTCGAGTATAAGCCGACCCGAATATAAGCCGAGGCACCCAATTTTACCACAAAAACCTGGGAAAGCTTCATAGGAGCCACTGCCTGCCTCACTTGAGTATAAGCCGAGGGCGGCTTTTTCAGCACAAAAAATGTGCTGAAAAACTAGGCTTATACTCGAGTATATAGGGTATATACTGAAAGAATAAGAATATGCTGTATTAACTTGAAGCCTAGAAGTTAAAAGGCTCCTTCCTGTGGCACTGGTGCAATTCAGCAGAGAGGCTCTGTTTTAAAAAAGCCAAAGGAATAGGCATTTCCTCCTTTCATAGAAACAAGGTTTTGTTTTGAATCACAGAATCACAGAATCACAGAATCATAGAGTTGGAAGAGACCACAAGGGCCATCCAGTCCAACCCCCTGCCAAGCAGGAAACACCATCAAAGCATTCCTGACAGGTGGCTGTCAAGCCTCTGCTTAAAGACCTCCAAAGAAGGAGACTCCACCACACTCCTTGGCAGCAAATTCCATTGTCGAACAGCTCTTACTGTCAAGAAATTCTTCCTAATGTTTAGGTGGAATCTTCTTTCTTGTAGTTTGAATCCATTGCTCCGTGTCCGCTTCTCTGGAGCAGCAGAAAACAACCTTTCTCCCTCCTCTATATGACATCCTTTTATATATTTGAACATGGCTATCATATCACCCCTTAACCGTCTCTTCTCCAGGCTAAACATACCCAGCTCCCTAAGCCGTTCCTCATAAGGCATCGTTTCCAGGCCTTTGACCATTTTGGTTGCCCTCCTCTAGACACGTTCCAGCTTGTCAATATCCTTCTTGAACTGTGGTGCCCAGAACTGGACACAGTATTCCAGGTGGGGTCTGACCAGAGCGGAATACAGTGGTACTATTACTTCCCTTGATCTAGATGCTATACTCCTATTGATGCAGCCCAGAATTGCATTGGCTTTTTTAGCTGCTGCATCACACTGTTGACTCATGTCAAGTTTGTGGTCTACCAAGACTCCTAGATCCTTTTCACTTGTACTGCTCTCAAGCCAGGTATCACCCATCCTGTATTTGTGCCTTTCATTTTTTTTGCCCAAGTGTAGTACTTTACATTTCTCCCTGTTAAAATTCATCCTGTTTGCCTTGGCCCAGTTCTCTAATCTGTTAAGGTCATTTTGAAGTGTGATCCTGTCCTCTGGGGTATTAGCCACCCCTCCCAATTTGGTGTCATCTGCAAACTTGATCAGGATGCCCTCAAGCCCATCATCCAAGTCATTGATAAAGATGTTGAATAAGACTGGGCCCAAGACAGAACCCTGTGGCACCCCACTAGTCACTTCTCTCCAGGATGAAGAGGAGCCATTGATGAGCACCCTTTGGGTTCGGTCAGTCAGCCAGTTACAAATCCACTGAATGGTAGCATTGTCTAGCCCGCATTTTACCAACTTCTTTACAAGAATATCATGGGGCACCTTGTCAAAGGCCTTGCTGAAATCAAGATAGGCTACATCCACAGTGTTCCCTTCGTCTACCAGGCTTGTAATTCTGTCAAAAAATGAGATCAGATTAGTCTGACATGACTTATTTTTCAGAAACCCATGCTGACTTTTAGTGATCACAGCGTTCCTTTCTAGGTGCTCACAGACCGTTTGCTTAATGATCTGCTCTAGAATCTTTCCTGGTATTGATGTCAGGCTGACTGGGCGGTAATTGTTTGGGTCCTCTCTTTTCCCCTTTTTGAAAATAGGGACAACATTTGCCCTCCTCCAGTCTGCTGGGACTTCACCTGTTTTCCAGGAATTCTCAAAGATTACTGCCAGTGGCTCTGAAATTACCTCTGCCAGTTCTTTTAATACTCTGGGATGTAGTTCATCTGGCCCTGGAGACTTGAATACATCTAAACTAGCCAAGTGTTCTTGTACTACCTCCTTACTTATTCTGGGCTGTGTTTCCCCTGCTGAATCATCTGCTCCATATTCTTCAGGTCGGGCATTGTTTTCTTTTTTGGAGAAGACTGAGGCAAAGAAGATATTGAGGAGTTCTGCCCTTTCTGCGTCCCCTGTTCGCATTTCACCATCTTCTCCTCTAAGTGACCCCACTGTTTCCTTGTTCTTCCTTTTGCTACGGACATACCCATAAAAACTCTTTTTATTGCTTTTAACCTCTCTAGCAAGCCTGAGTTCATTCTGTGCTTTAGCTTTTCTGACTTTGTCTCTACATGTGCTGGCTATTTGTTTGAATTCCTCTCTGGTGGTTTCCCCCTTTTTCCATTTCTTGTACATATCCCTTTTAAATCTTAACTCAGTTAAAAGTTCTTTAGATAGCCACCCTGGCTTCTTTAGGCACCTTCCATGTTTTCGTCGCATTGGTACTGCTTGAAGTTGTGCTTTTAATATCTCCCTTTTAACAAACTCCCATCCATCATGAACTCCCATCCCTTTTAGTATTACTGACCATGGGATCACATCCAGCATTTCCCTAAGTTTTCTGAAGTCGGCTTTCTTAAAGTCTAGAATTTGAGTCTTAGTATGCTTGGTTGCTCCTTTCTGATGTATAATAAACTCCAGAAGAGCATGATCACTCCCACCTAATGATCCTGCCACTTCTACCCCACTAACCAGGTCATCACTATTGGTTAGGACCAGATCTAAAATGGCTGATCCTCTTGTTGCTTCTCCCACTTTCTGGACAATGAAATTGTCTGCAAGGCCAGTGAGGAATCTGTTCGACCTTATGCTCTTGGCTGAGTTTGACATCCAACAAATATCAGGATAGTTGAAATCCCCCATTACTACTATCTCATTTCCTTTTGAATGCTTGGTCATCTGTTCCAGGAAGGCATCATCTATGTCCTCAGTTTGGCTTGGGGATCTATAGTAAACTCCCACAATGAGATCACTGTTATTTTTCTCTCCCTTAATTTTGACCCAGATACTCTCAATTTGGCTTTGAAGTTTTAAATCATGGATCTCTTCACAGGTATACACATCCCTGACATATAATGCCACTCCTCCTCCTTTCCTGTTTGGTCTATTTCTCTTAAATAGATTGTATCCCTCTATTACTACATTCCAATCATGAGACTCATCCCACCAGGTTTCAGTGATGCCTATTATGTCGTATTTAGTTTGCTGTATCAAGAGCTCAAGTTCATCTTGTTTATTTCCCATGCTCTGTGCATTTGTATACAGACATTGAAAACCATTGATCATTCCCCCTAGTCTCCTACTTAAGGATTTTTTCCTCCCACCACTAGGTCTGTGTGCTGTTTGCTCCATTTGGTCCTTGACTTTTGGATGATCATCTTCAGCATTTGATAGACTCCTACCTTCAGGATCACTGTCTCCCTCCCCCACATAAGTCAGTTTAAAGCCCTCCTGATGAGGTTTTTGAGATTGTTGGCAAAAACATTCCTCCCAACCCTTGTGAGGTGCAGCCCATCACTTGCCAGAAGTCCATCTTCAAGAAACTGCAGGCCGTGATCTAAGAATCCAAACCGTTCCTGCCGGCACCATTTGCGAAGCCAGTTGTTCACTTCTCCTATTTTCCCCTCTCTTCCTGGGCCACGGCATTCAACTGGGAGGACAGATGAGATGACAATTTGTGCATTTAATTGCTTCAGCTTCCTGCCCAGAGCCTCATAATCACTTTTGATCTTCTGGAGGCTATGGCTTGCGGTGTCATTGGTTCCCACATGGACTAAAAGGAAGGGGTTTTTATCCGTAGGTTTTATTATTCCTTGCAGCCGTTCTGTAACATCATGGATCTTGGCCCCGGGGAGACAGCATACCTCTCGAGACATCTTGTCAGGCCCACAGATCACTGCTTCGGTACCCCTCAGTAGGGAATCCCCTATCACCACTACACGTCTCCTCTTAGGCTTGGTCGGGATTCTTACACGTGCTGTCCCTTCCAAGGTCGCCTGCACATTCCCGGAGGACTGACTATGCTGCTCGTCTTCATATACCTCATCAACTGTGATGAGGGAGAGATCTTCCAATGGAGTCTGGTCTTCATCTTCCAGATTTGAGAGCACTTCAAATTGATTTTGTAGTTCTAAACACTCAGAGCGATCCCTGGGCATTCTACTTCTGTGAGTCACGTTCCTCCATACATCTGGCTCCTGAGTTGGGGAACTGATCTCCTCCTCAGGGATGTGCCCTGTCTCCTGCTTGGTGGAGACAGTGTGCTCTGCTGCATCCAAGAACAGCTCCAGCTCTTTAATTTTCTGGAGCGTAGATTTCTCCTTGGCAGTGGAGTAGAACCCAAGAAGGAACAGAAAAGCAACAGAATAATGGAATAAAACGGGGCAATCTACTCATCCCTAGCAAATTCCAGCCCTAGCAAATTTAAACATAGGTATGAAACCCATAATTCCCATGTTGCAAGGGAATAATTATATAGGGAAAGGAACTGAAAGATATCATGCAAGGAGTACAACACAAGGGTAGATGAAAGATAAATGTTGTAACCTGAGGAAACATTTATTCAAAATGATGATATTCCATCAATTACTTAATTTTCACACTTCACTTGAAGAGAAGCCAAGTTTTCTTGAGGAGATTAAATATACCTGTATCATTAATTCTCTAAATTACAGGACAGAGAGTTGGCTCCTCAGTGAGGAGGTCTTTCATCTTAAGAATAAAAAAGGAGTACTTGCCACTTTGAAGTTCATAAGGGGACGACCTTCAAATAAGAGCACATTAATAAATCACTGCTACTACTGAAATAACACAGCAAAATAGAGTAGCCTGGTCACCCCCAACCTCCAGGCACTTTCTCTGTCACTGCCCCCCAGGGCCTGGGTAAATCGATGTGTTTGGCCTGGCATCATCCTAAGCCCAGTAAGGTAGCTCCCTGGTCTACAGCCCCATCCCCTCTTACAGAAAAGGCCTTCTTCCATGCCGCCACAAAGGAGGCCATCTCTGGCCGCAGGACAGCAAGGGGAGGGTCCCTCTGCCCCTCTCAGAGCCCGGTCAGCGAATACTGGAAGAGGCCCTCTATGGGGAACATGGGCCATTTAAAGTTTCCTATCTGAGCATTAACACCTTCAATGGGGCCCAGGAGCCAAGGAGCAGCAACATGCTTCCCCACAGGTGGGCCAGGGAGAATCTTTGTGACCATATCCTGCAGCAATGGAAGTTTCTGGAGCAGCTTCGAGTCAGTCGCAGGAATTGAAGAAGGAGGGGGTCAGCTCAGAGAAGGCAGCGCAGCAGCTGGCCTCTCTTCTTCCAACGGGTGAAGCAGCCCAAGCTGTTAAAAATCCTTCTCTGGCCAACACTTAGCCAATCCTAATTCAGAAGTATCGCTATGGCACAGAGGGGTTGTGGTGTCCCGCCCCCCCCCCCGCCCCCCGTACATCTGAGGTTGAAGTTCAGCTACTGGCTTGCGGTTACTGCTTAAATATTTTTGGGAAAAAACAGTAAAGGTATAACAGATCACCTACTGGCTCCTTTGTCTCATAGGAAGAAATCTCCACCACCCTTTTTACTTCTAATTCCTTTCTTGTGAGACGATGTTAATGATATGTGGCTGATGATGAATGGGGATAATTAATTGAAGGGGAATTTATTTTGGACTCTGGGTGATAAACTAATGGAAGAATTGCTAGGGATGATATAAGGTGGGGTCCGATTTCATAGAAGAGATTGGGGTGATGTGGTGGGAAACTGGCTGACTTGTTTTATGTGAAATTTAAATCATCATGATTACTTTAAAATTTGCATATATACATATCAATTAGTCCTCTCTTTTGGTGAAGCATAAAGGTAAAGGGTAAAGGGACCCCTGACCATTAGGTCCAGTCGTGTCCGACTCTGGGGTTGCGGCACTCATCTTGCTTTATTGGCCAAGAGCGGGCGTACAGCTTCCAGGTCATGTGGCCAGCATGACTAAGCCGCTTCTGGCAAACCAGAACAGCGCACAGAAACGCCGTTTACCTTCCCGCTGCAGCGGTACCTATTTATCTACTTGCACTTTGACATGCCTTCGAACTGCTAGGTGAGCAGGAGCAGGGACTGAGCAACGGGAGCTCACCCCGTCACGGGGATTCGAACCACCAACCTTCTGATCGGCAAGCCCTAGGCTCAGTGGTTTAACCCACAGCGCCACCTGGGTCCCTTTGTGAAGCATAAGTGTGTACAAAACACAATGAGCTAGCAGGGCATCAGAAACCACAGAAAATACACACAACACTCCCTTTTCTGGACTCCTTTGGTTCTCCAGTTGACAAAAACAAATCAAAAGGCTTAAATAATAATAATAATAATAATAATAATAACAATAATAATAATAATTCCTCCAGCCTTGAAATGTAATCTTCAGATACCCTGATACAGCCTCATGAAACATCCAGTAAACACAGGGGTTGGCAAACTAAGGCCTGGGGGCCGGATGCGGCCCCCCAGGCTCGTAAATCCGGCCCGCGGACCCTGCCGCCTGCTTGGTCAGTCCCTGCATGCTGAGGATGCCTTGCCGTGCGGGGACTAACGTCCGTGATGCTGGCACGGCTTCTGAGTGGGCGGCGATGCAGGTGCAGCTTTGGATTGGCTGACAGGAACTTCCTGCAGCCAATCCGAAGCCACGGACGGCTCTGGACAGGCAGCAACGCTAGCACAGCTTCAGAGTTCCTGCAGCCAATCTGAAGCTTTGCCACCTGCACTGTGAGCGCTCTGCATGCGCGGCCTGCCCGCCGACCTGGTCTCGGACGATGGGCCGCAGCGCTTGGTGCATGCCGCCTGGGAGCTCTGCAGGGATCAACAACGCCAGTGAGCACGCGGCGCCGAGACACGGTCCTGAGCGCATGCAGAGTGCATTCCTCCTCCAGGTCCGGAGGCAGCTGCGGGACCGGCTTGCAGGATATTTATATTTTTCAAAATATAGTCTGGCCACAAGGTCTGAGGGACAGTAGACCGGCCCCCTGATGAAAAAGATAGCTGACCCCTGAGTAAACAGAAGTAGTGGCCAGAGGGGGGCCCTACCTGTGACAAAGGAATAGGCTGCCAGGACGTTGCTGAGCAAGGCCATCTTGGTCCCCGCAGGCTCCATCGTCTGGCTGAATACTTTCCTCGGTGCCTCATTGACAGGAAGGAGGGCGGTCTGGGTGTTTAGTGGGCAAAAGGCAGCATGCCTCCCTTTCTTCTTTTCTGTTTTGGAATACAAAGCAAATGGGGGTGAGTCACGCCTGTTCAAGCAAAGTCTTCCTTCTACCTTCAGACACCCGCATTTAGGAACTAAATCCGTGTTGTGAAATGCTTTGGGATGAAGTCTACTGTGTGCCTTTAATCCTCTGCTCAGTGTCTGTGCTTGGGAGCTGGTTTGTTCATTTTCAATCCCTCGTGAAACACACCTGAATGATTTACAGCACATACATAAACAGAGGCCCTTTTTTCTTTCCTTCCTCTTTTCAAATCAAAAGATATGGTCATGAGAGCTGAGTTCCCTCAAAGGGGTAATAATTCAGTGCTGCTTTAGAAATATCAGAGAGGGCAAGTGGCACTCTTCTTGCAATTGCAATGCCAATTCTATAGTTTGAGATACACCTGGCAGTTCCCTTTCCCTCCAGCCCATATTAATCCGAGGGAGAATCTGTAACTCCCAGCATGGCTTCCTGGAGGAGATGGCATTCTTAATGCCTCCCCTTCAGCACAGAAGAAGAGTGCAGTGGACATACATTTTGTTTTGTTTTGTTTTTTGTTTTGTTTTGTTTTGTTTTGTTTTGTTTTGCTTTGCTTTGTTTTGCTTTGCTTTGTTTTGTTTGAAGGTGGTTAAGTCTTTGATATGGGACACAGGTGGCGTTGTGGTCTAAACCACTGAGCCTAGGGCTTGCCAATCAGAAGGTCGGCGGTTCGAATCCCTGCGACGGGGTGAGCTCCCGTTGCTCGGTCCCTGCTCCTGCCAACGTAGCAGTTCGAAAGCACGTCAAAGTGCAAGTAGATAGATAGGTACCACCCTTGCGGGAAGGTAAACAGCGTTTCCGTGCGCTGCTCTGGTTCGCCAGAAGCGGCTTAGTCATGCTGGCCACATGACCCGGAAGCTGTCTGCGGACAAACGCCGGCTCCCTCGGCCTATAGAGTGAGATGAGCGCCACAACCCCAGAGTCGTCCGTGACTGGACAACGGTCAGGTGTCCCTTTACCTTTACCTTTTAAGTCTTTGATCCTGAAAGCCAACCTTTCTGATCTACTCAGATCACTACTGATAACCTACTGCATCTTGATTGATTTGCTGACAGCCCAGCCACCTGGGGAAACCTCAATCATTATAACACACATTAGACAACCAGGCTGGTCACCTATCCCCCAAAAGAGGGGCGGACGAGGTCCATATCTGTAAGGCATAGAGCCTCAGAAGGTTGTTTGTCAAAATCCCCTTGTTTCAATAGCTACATACGTGTGCTCAAGGAACCAACAGTGTGTTGTCCTTTGGTCCAATTTCTCACAGAAAGATGAGAAATAATTGATTGCAAACAACTGACGCTAGAGGTCATAATGCCTCCCTTATGCCATTGCATATGCGAGAGCGATGTTCACCTACGCGGACCCCAACCACTCTGGTGGTGGAGCCTATGTATAATAAATTGCATGGACAGCGAATGAGGTAGACCACATTTTTTGTTTGACACGTACTAAATTGACGTATAACAAATCTGAAATTAGTATTTTCATCGTAAATTTCTTTCAGTTGTAATGAAAATGGGCAGGAAGAGCATCTGCCACACTCGTAGTGACCCGGAGGCCCCAAATTACCTATGGTCCGAGTTGTAAGTCTATCAGGATTAATGTCTGTGTGTACCAACATATCCTTAATAGATTTTGTCCTTCTAAGGCCAATCAGGGGGAAATCATGACAGCCGGGTACATTCCACAGTACATGCCAATTGTAATTCATTATTACATTATTATTCTTTTCACGCTATACGTTTGAAGGACAATTTACCATTTGGCCAATTTTTACGCATTAAAAGAAATTCTTCTTTTGATTTTGATTTTCCCAATACTGTCTGGCAATACTGTCTCCCTGTCTGGCATTTTTCTTTCAGGAAGAGTTTGAAGGTGTCTGTATCCCTCTGACTCTGAAGCTGCACCTCCATGGCAGAATATGTCCAAGGCCTACTAACAGCACCGTAGACAGTGCTTGGAAAGCTGAACCTCACAGAGGCGCTTCCAGTAATTTTGTGCCACATTTCTCAGAACCACGTGCATTCTCCAGAAAGCACATCACCTCGTCTCTCGGCTGTAGCTCTTGGACGCAGAGGAAAGGAAGCCTCTCTGTTTTAGGGATTCTCTCCCCGCTCTCTGTTTCTGGAAGGAGACCTGCTTACAGCCCTGCAAGGCCAGTCTGCGTCAGACAGGCAAAGAATTCTCTCCCCCTTGCCTTGGCTCTCCCTCCGCTCCTCTGCTATGGTTATTTATTCCCCCTCCCAGCGCTGCAGTTTTGTGCTTTGACAACAGCCCTTCAAGGTTGGTCTCAGTCACTCGCATACATTTGGAGGCAAAGACTCATACCTCTCAACCAAAACCCTGTTTGGATGCATTTTGGCCTGCATGCTGATGAAGGGGACTGTGCAGTGATTGATAATATCGTCATTTATCCATCGTCATTTATCGTTATTTACCCTTAAGTAGTAGCAGTTGCCAGGATGTTACCCTGTTTGCCTCTGCATAATTCCATCCTTATTTCAGACATCATGATATATTGCAATGTTTTGCTGGTGATATATCGCAATGTTGAAAACCAGATATCACCCAGCCCTCACACACGTTGTGATTTGCGATATATTGCCAGATCAAATATTATGAAACAGTTCTCATGAAGTAAAATTCAAGCCGGTTTTTGACGATATATCACCTAGTTCTAGTGTCAACAAATGCCACTTGCATTTCCACAAAGTAAATCCAGTTCTGACCACGAGCACACAATCTGAACTGCAGTGGTTCCCCTGCTTGCTTCCGTTCCCTTTCAGTGCCATTTGCCATCCACACTCTCCTGGTGCGTCTCTTGGCCCAGATTGTAGGAGATGAGAGGGAATGTGGATGAGGGAATATTGATTAATATTTCCTATCCCAGCTTGTGCTAACAAGCTCCAAACTAGCAGAGTTTCTCATCCCCAATAAAGCGCAGCAAAGCGTGGCGTTTAAGTTCCTATGAACTTCTAGAACAAGGCAGATCCTGGCATATAATTCCCCTGCTTCCCTCTTAAAAGAAAATACGCGACACATAAGCTTATAAAAGTATAAAGCTTTTACTTACAGACATTCCAAGCTCATACAGGCAGTCTCAGAAAGGCAGGCTAGCTTAGATTAAATGTATGTACATGTGGACACTCTCCTTAAGGGAGAAGGGTCCACTTGGGCCCTCTCGGCTGGAAGCCAAGAGTGCATCTCTTGAGATGTTGCATCTTCGGAGTCCTGGAGGGAAGAGAGGGAGAGTAGCAGCTCACCTGTATCTTTGAATAGCTACAGGTAAGGCCACTCCCACTTCTGGTCACACAAAGGAAGTGATTTCAGTCTTGGCACAGGAAACTCTACCTGGAGGACCAAGTCCCCTTTGTGTACACTCTAGGAATGTTGTGATTGACTGCACCAGTGTTATACATCCCACAAACCCCTTCTCAGTCTGAACAACATTTAACAAACATAAAACAACTTTATTCAACCACCCAGAGTCCCAGCTTGACACGCAGGTTCTGGAAACTCTCTCGTGGCAAGGGTTTCGTGAGAATGTCCGCAGTCATCTCCTGAGTATTACAGTAGGACATTTCTACTAGTCCATCTTGGATCATCTGGCGAATGAAGTGATACCTGACCCCAATGTGTTTTGAACGTGCAAGGAACTTTTCGGTTTGCGCTAGCTGCAGGCAGCCTTGATTGTCCTCCATCAAGCTGACAGGTCCTTTTCTCGGCAAACCAAAGTCTGTCAGGAGTTGATCCAGCCAGATGATCTCTCTGCATGCTTCCGAAGCTGAAATATATTCACTCTCTGTGGACGATAAGGCTACACATTTCTGTTTATAACTGCCCCAAATGATAGGTGCATTTCCAAACATAAAAACATAACCACTTGTGGATTTGTAATCCGCCTTATCCCCAGCCCAATCTGCATCACTGTACCCAACCAACTTAGGGTCCCTTACAGCTGGCAATCTTAATTTACAATTCATTGTACCCTTGAGGTAACGCACCACCCTCTTGACCCCACCCAAGTCATGTTCAGTGGGAGAACTCACTTTTCTGCTTAGGATCCCCACTGCACTTGCTATGTCAGGTCTGCTGGTAGTAACCAAATACAAAAGTTTACCAATCGCTGACCTGTATTCGCTGTTGTCTGGCAGCAGCTTCGAATCTTGCTGATTCTTTAGAAAATCTGTGGCCATGGGTGTCGCGACAGGGTGTGCACCTTGCATCTGCATGCTTTCTATCAGTTCTATTATCTTCTGCTTCTGGCTGAGAAGAAACGAGCCGTCTTCTTCTCTCTCAATTTGAATTCCCAAGTAATACTGGACAAGTCCCAATTCCTTTACTTCCACCTCTTTGTTGAGATGTCTGACTATGTCTTTATAGTCTCTGTCATTGGACGTTGATATTAATAAATCATCGACAAAAGCCAGAATGTAAGAGAATTGTCCATTTCTGTTCTTAGTGTACAGGCACTTGTCAGCTGTTGACTGCTTGTACCCAAGCTGAACCAGCATTTCATGTAATTTCTGGTTCCATGCTCTTGCAGCTTGTTTCAAACCGTAAATTCCTTTCTGAAGTTTACATACAAGATGTGCCTCATTTTGCTTGATAAAGCCTTTGGGCTGCTTCATATAAATCTGTTCAGAAATCGTCCCATGAAGAAAAGCTGTTGCTATGTCGACATGACGGACTGATAGGCCTTTAGATGCTGCAATACTTAGAAGTAATCTAACACTGCTGTATCGCACTGTAGGCGCAAATACTTGATCATAGTCTTCGCCATACTGTTGTGAAAATCCTTGTGCTACAAGCCTAGCTTTGTAGCGTTGCACCTCCCCTTCTGACCCCTTCTTAAGCTTGAACACCCACTTGGACCCAATTGCCTTCTTACCAGGAGGTAGCTCTGTCAGGGTCCAGGTCTTGTTGCGATGCAGTGCATCCATCTCTTCCTGCGCGGCTTGCTTCCAGAGACTGGCCTCAGCAGCTGGCAACCGTTGAACCTGTTCCCACGTGGAAGGTTCCTGTGGTGGCGCCGACCCTGCAAAGTAGGACAGTCGTAGTGGTGGAACGCCTCTGTTGGACCTGGAGGAACGTCTGACCTCTGGCTCTTGTTGAACCGCATCAGCTTCCTCATCTCCTTCCAATGGCGGCATCCCTGCATACGGGTCCTCTTCGTCTCTGGAGCCTTCTGACATCTGGTCCTCCGCGTCTTCTGGGGTGTCATCTGTAGGGGGTGCTACAACACTAGGAGGTACAATACTAGGAGGTGGATTAGTTTCTGGTATGGCTTCAAAAGGAAAACTTACAAACTCCTCTGTTGGTGGCTCATTGGAACAGTCAATTGCTGTGTTCCTTGTGTCAGCCTTTTCATACTCCTCAAAATGAATCACGTGATGTGAACTTGTTTTCCCTGTTTGTAAGTCCACAACTCTGTAGCCTTTTCCTCCAGAAGCGTATCCAACTAGGATACCAGGCTTTGCTCTGGAGTCAAGTTTGTGTCTGTGCTCCTTGGGCACGTGGTAATAGCACAAACTTCCAAATACACGTATGTGTGACAAATTTGGGACTCTTCCATGCCAAAGTTCAAATGGCGTGCGCTCTGTGCCTTTTGTTGGCAGCCTATTCTGTATATAAATCGCAGTATTTGCTGCCTCACCCCAAAGTTTCTTCGACAAGTTGGATCCTTTTAGCATACACCTTGTCATCTCTAGGATGGACCTAAATTTCCTCTCAGCAATAGAGTTCTGTTGAGGTGTGTAGCTAACTGTGGTCACATGTGCTATGCCTTCCTGAGCCATGAAGACTTCCATTTCACGTGAGCAAAACTCCCCACCATTATCAGACATTAGGGTGGTGGGTGCTCGATGGAATTTGTTCTTGACCATGCTTACGTATTGCTTGAACAATTCCACTGTTTCACTCTTCTCTTTGAGAAGGTATCCCACACAAAACCTTGAATAATCATCCAAAAATATCAAAATATACTTATTTCCTCCTAAGGAAGGTATATTCATAGGTCCAGCTAAATCAGTGTACACAATGTCCAGAACTTTTGTGCTTCTCTTTTCTGCACAACGTGGGAAAGAAGGTTTGACTCCTTTTTCACTTACACAAGTTATACACTTTGGTGTGGGTGTGTTACTTTTGTTTACCTGTAGACCTCTCACAAGATCTCCATTCTGCAGTTCCTGGATGACTCTGATATCCCGGTGACCCAGTCTTCGATGCCAGAGCTCCAGATCTGCTTCATGCTTCTGCTTGGATTGGGCGACTTGTGCTGATTGGTTTTCTGAAACGTTAATCTCATAAACACCATTGATTAGTTTCCCTTGAGCATAAACCTCATCATTTTTCGTTACATTGCATTCTCCATTGGCAAATGTAACCTTGAAACCTTTCTTGTCTAAAGCAGACACACTAAGCAAGTTACAATTCAATTCTGGGACATATTGAACATTAGGCACAGTTGTTTCAAGAGATTCATTGTTCACCTTGAATTTCAAACGCATTGAACCTGCACCTTGTGATTTTAGAACATTTCCATCAGCAATCTGGATTTCAGTCCATTCACTATCATTAATTTCTCTGAAATATTCTCTTTTATGCGCAAAATGGCTTGTAGCTCCCGAATCTAAAATAAATTGGTCACTTTTCCTTTCATTTCTTTGCACATTTAAACTCTTTTCTTGCAGTAGAAATGTACGCTCATGACCCCCCTTCTTTTCACCTTTTGGTTGAAAGGGGCGGGACTTATTCTTGGGCTTCTGGCAACTCCTTGCAATGTGCCCTTTTAAATTGCAGTTATGGCATATTATATCTTTGGACACTTCCTTAGACTTGGGAAATTGTTTAGAAACATAACTTGTGTCCATTTTCCTTGGATTCCTTTGTGGAGAATCAAGGTAATCTCTGCATTCCTCTCTTAAGTGATTTGCTAGTTCATTAAAAGTCAAATCTCTTGTGTGATCCATTATACTCTTAAATGAAGCAAATTCTGGTCCCAATGATGCTAGCATAAAAGTCACTTTGGTTGCATCATCAAAAGCTCTGGGAGTTAGGGCAATCCCTTGAACAATTTCATTAAAGTCCTTAAAATGCCCTGTAAATTGTTCTCTAGAATTCATCTTTAACTTCAGCAGTTTATCCAATAAATGTCTATAAGAGTTCTCTGATGATTGTGCATAAACCCTCTCAATATCCTTTAGAATCTGAGATGCATCACTTTCATAGTCAATCAGAGATAAATGTTCATCTTTCAAACTGCACAAAATTATGTGTTTAGCTTCATTGTTTTGCTTCTCCCAATCTGCTATCTCAGTTAAATTTTCTGAGCTTAAATCAGCCAAATCAGGTTTGGGATCTATCACAGCTTTAAGAACTCGCTTTGCACCAAGATGCACTAAAAGGCGCTGCTTCCATTGCACAAAATTACGATCATTCAGCAGCATAAAGCTTGATCTTGCTTCACTATCAAATCCTGAGCTTGCCATCTTAATCCTCAAAAATTTAAAAAATTTCCAAAATTTCAAAAATTCCCAAAAATGGTTAAAATTCAAAAATCAAAACTTAAAAATCTCAAAATGCAAACTAATCTTCACTGCCTCTGAGGTCTGTGAGCTCTGAGGGAGGGGAGGGGTCGCTAATCCCCCTTTCACAGCACAATGGAGAACAAAAGACCATGTGCTTACCAGGAAGTACAAACAGAAAAATTCTACTCTGCCAAAAATCATAATCCAAAGCAATCCTTTAAAAATACACAAAATACGCAGTTCTGGGCCTCAAAACCCTTTGTAGGAGATGAGAGGGAATGTGGATGAGGGAATATTGATTAATATTTCCTATCCCAGCTTGTGCTAACAAGCTCCAAACTAGCAGAGTTTCTCATCCCCAATAAAGCGCAGCAAAGCGTGGCGTTTAAGTTCCTATGAACTTCTAGAACAAGGCAGATCCTGGCATATAATTCCCCTGCTTCCCTCTTAAAAGAAAATACGCGACACATAAGCTTATAAAAGTATAAAGCTTTTACTTACAGACATTCCAAGCTCATACAGGCAGTCTCAGAAAGGCAGGCTAGCTTAGATTAAATGTATGTACATGTGGACACTCTCCTTAAGGGAGAAGGGTCCACTTGGGCCCTCTCGGCTGGAAGCCAAGAGTGCATCTCTTGAGATGTTGCATCTTCGGAGTCCTGGAGGGAAGAGAGGGAGAGTAGCAGCTCACCTGTATCTTTGAATAGCTACAGGTAAGGCCACTCCCACTTCTGGTCACACAAAGGAAGTGATTTCAGTCTTGGCACAGGAAACTCTACCTGGAGGACCAAGTCCCCTTTGTGTACACTCTAGGAATGTTGTGATTGACTGCACCAGTGTTATACATCCCACACAGATCACCCAGCAGAGCGGCCAAGGTGGTTTCCGTGCCACAGTGAGGCTGAAGGCTAGACTGGAAGCAATATTGATCAGCCGTTCCACCCAAAACCTCTTTGAACTGTGCCACAACCTCGCTTGCACACATCCCAGAAAGGATGCTGGGTGCTCAAAACAGACGGGTCCAGAGACTTTTCTTTCAGTATCAAAGTTATGGAATCCTCTCTAAGGAAAGCCCTTACAGCTGCCAACCTGGGAGGCAGTCCTGGCAAGTAAAAGCCTCTGGACAACGAGCATGGATGGAGGTATTTTTAAATTATTAAGTAGCAGGTTTATCCTAAGAAAAGAAAATGTTAGCAATTGAATTTTAAGACAAGAACCACAACCACACAGAACCATGTGAGGAAAACAACTCTTCCTCTCTTCAAAGGAAAGGCACCTGCATATAAATCCTGCTGGGCAGAGAAGCAAATCTGTGCAGTTAGAGACAAGCGGATTGTTTCCGTGCGCTTGGTAGGATTCTTCCAGTGGCGCATTCATGCGTGCGTAACTGCTGCTGGCATTGGCAAACAATTCCTGAGCAAGACGACAAGGACAGAAACACTTTGTGACAGATCTAACTAGAACACTGTAGTTTCCTGAACAGTTAAAATATATGTTCCATTGCAGTAGAGCAGCAGTCCAATCCTATACATGTCTACTCAGAAGTAAGTCCCACAGAGGGTTGCTTTGGGATTGTAGACTTTGCTGCAAGTGTACTTTGCATTCAGCAATAAATCATGATGTGTTTTCCCTTATTTAGCCTTTTTGTAGGTTGGGGTCGTTCAACTGAAAATAATTAGGAATGGCTGAGCCAGAGGCTGCTGGAGCTGGAAAAGAATTAGGGCTGCCTTAGACATCAAAACGCCTGGAGAGGAATGAACACTTGTCTGGCCATGCAAGGGGTCCCAATTCTGCTGGCCAGACAAGAGGCTCTCCTCCTTCTAAGCAGCCAGCGTCAAGAGAGGAAAGACAATGCCAGCACCCTCTCTTTCTCAGCTGGCATGCTCTGGTGATGCTGCCCAGCTTGCAGGCGTTTTTCATCTATGCCAGCTGTGGCTTCTGGTGAGATTTTGCCAGAACTCTCTTCACTCTGGCAGCGCTGGTGGGGGGAGTGATGAGCAATCCGTTGGGGGGTCAGATTGGCTGCCTGAAGTGGACTGCTGTGTACTTGTTTGCCCAACAGACTGGCATCTATAAATTGAGGTGCAGAAGGGAGGTAAGTTCAGAAGTTTGAGAAACTCTGACTTCACCCACAGAGGCATGGGCTGCTTCAGAAGATCCCTCCACAAGGCACAGAGATCCAAAGACACAAGCAGCTAGACAGCTACTGATCCCTCCGGCACCCAGCAGAAAGCCTGGCTGAGACTGCTGAGAATAGGTGAAGCAATAGGCCCATAAGCCTGTTAAGCCTAGTAATTTATAAACAGACACATTCAACAGCTCCTACATCCTACCAGCAAGGTTGTTACTTGTCAAAACAAAACACTTACCGGTAACTGAAAAGTTCTCTGAACAAACTGTAAGTTTAAGAAGCTTGTTCGCTGTTCTTTCCTTTCAGAACCCAGCATGCCCTAAACACTCCTCATTCACTGCAGTCTATTAACATGTTGAATCCTGCCTTCGTCTGCCAACAATGCCAGATTGTATCACACTTTGAGCGAAAACTCCTAGCTGGCACCTTTGCTTATTTTCCATTCCCACCCCACATGAGAGGCATGTACACAATGATCACATATTTTTCTATAATGCCTTTCCCCAAAAAATGAACCACAGTCAATGTGTCTGTTGCCACACTGACCCATTTTTTGAGTCTTCCCTATACCGGTAGGTGCCCTTTCAGTTTACTTCCTGTTTCTGGGTTTATGCTGATAAATGCCAATAAAGATTTTTACTAGATAAACGTGGCCTAGTGAGGACCTGATCCCTGGTGGGCAGGATGGTGGCTGGCAGCTACAGCCTCTACCTCTCCACCCAGACAGTCTTACTTTCTTTTGGGCATGGTGACAACTCCTCAGCTTGCCAGTTCCTTCTAACTCCTATCCAAGCCTTCAGGTGCAGACAGCAGAAAAACAGCCTTTCTCAAAGCATTTGAGGATAACTTCCAGATCACCCTTTGGAGATAAAGTGATTAACAGTCAGACTATTATCAATCACCATGTAGTTATCTTCTGTCAACAGGAGCAAAGAAACAGTCGAACATGCATTTCTATACTAATTAGTCAACAAATGTCTAATATTCAGCTACATTTTTGGTATTTATTTATTAATTAAATGTCTATACTGTACTTTATCCCAAAATCACAAGGCAGTTTACAATATAAAAACACAAAAATATATATCATAGTAAAAAACAAAAACAATACCACTACCAACCCCCAGTTTCAAAAGCCATAGTCAAAGGCCAGGGAGAAGAGGAATGTTTTTGCCTGGCACCTAAATAAATATATGTAAGGAAGGCGCCAGGCAAGCCTCCCTGGGGAGACCATCCCCCATGCAAATGGGTGCTCATAAAATCTGCTACTGCTGTTGCATTCTAGGATACGTGGGGTGCAGTAGTTTATCCCACTAGAAGTCCAGCAGAGCAGCCCTATGTCTACTCTGAAGTAAGCCCTATTGAATTCAATGACACTTACTCTTAGGTAAGCAGGGTGTGGGCTGTTACAGAATAAGCAGGGTATAGTCATACTAAGACCAAGGAAGCAGGTTTTCTTCATTGAGCCCTTCTCAGATTGCATTGGGCTGATGAAACCATAAGGGGGACGTCAGTCTAACCAGATTTCGGCTGACTGAGGAGAAAGACACAACATTCATCAGGATCTGGTCCAAAAAACTAGGCTGTCTAAACAAGTCAAGAAGATTGTTACTCCTTGTGCTATAGAGGAGGAGCTGGAATAAATTGTGCTGTCCTCTTATAGGTGTCCTTTCTAAAATTTACTATAGATATGGGGTTCCCAATTGGTCTTGCTCAAAGCATGCAAGGAGGGGGGTATTTCTTCTTGCCCATTGCTGCAGTTGGGATGAAAACACACACCCCCCCTTCCCGGATGCCTATGATACGTAATGAGGATGGGAGAGGAGAAAGAGAGGGTTTTTTCTTAGAGGGGGGAGGAGAGAAATCTCCCCTCCCCACAAACTTAGATCAAAAGGGAGCCCCTCATCAGCAAGGAATTTTATAAGAATTGAACGTGCAACTGTGTGCTGTGCATTTGACGATGTGCAGTTCGGTCTTGTTCCGATGTAAAACTTTCACCACCTTGGAAAGACCCTTCACACTTCCGACCTCACACAAAATGCCGCTGAATTTCTTCCCCACTTTTTGCCATCCCCTTCCAGAATAAGAACAGTCCCTTGGTCTAAAGTCCCCCTCCTTGCAACTTAGCCTTCAACCTGCTCCCTCTGCAGCTCAAGAGAACCCCAAAGCTCACACGCTCCCTGCTTTTCCCACCCAGTTCAGCTGGGCTAGAGAGGGAGGAGGGAGAAGGGCAAGCTTGCTGGAGGACGCAGAGAGGGCCAGAAGGACATTGGGGTGACGCACATCTGCCAGAGAAAGTAGGCAGGGCTGATCGGAAAGTCCTCATAGTGGAATGTTTGTCATTTTTCGGTGGGAGGGCAAACTCCATCCCAAAGATAGCAAAGGGAGCTACATTCCCCAGATGGGGGTGGGCTTTTGAGTGGGGGGGTACAACTTTGCTTACAATAATGTGAGGAGATGCACAAGCCCCCCATTAACCCCCTTTTAAAACTTCTGTAAAGGTCAGTTCTGCAGCTGCTAGAAAGCCCAGAGGTTCTGCAGCAGTGGCAGCTGAGGACACGCAAGGCTCTTTTCAGAGGCAGCAGGTGATGCTTCCTGCGTTTCTTGAGTCAACCTGTCCACAGGAAAGCCAAGCCACCCGGGAAGAGGTGGTGGCTGGCCTGAACGAAGCAGCCAGGATCACTAATGCCTTCAGAACTGGCTTTAGAGAAGGCTAGACACGCAGACCCCCCCCCCAAGTACACATGCACCCTCCACCACCACCTTTTCTAAAAAGAGAAGATTCTCAATCCCTGAGCACTAAAGGAGAGTGGGAGGGAGGGCTCTCCCTTCCTCAGCTCATCTGCGTGGATCAGGGGAACAAGCAGGGGGTTGTGTGTGTGATCCATGTGTGCTAAGTGAGTGTGTGTGCATGTGGCTCAACCCACTCCTGGAGTGCACAGAGGGAATGGCACCTGCAGCAGGAAGGCTCTGCTGCCATGTAAGGGAGCCCAGGGAGGGAGGGGGAGCTGCCATTTTCTTCTTTTCTCTGCCTGAAACTCCCACAAGGTGCCTGAGCTCTTAAAGAGTGAAGATCTAGGCTGCGACATGTATTAAAGTGTGATCTACTACTGACTCTAGGGTCAGTGTTGTCCCCACCTTGTAAGGCAGGGGTGGGAAGCCCCTGCCCCACAGGACACATGCTAGGGCCTTGCACATTTGACCTGCAAGGCCATTTCTCCCAAGCCATGCCTACCTGCCCATCAGATGTGGTGGAGGTAGAGACAAGAATTGAGAGCCTTCAAGTGTGCATTGGCAAGATGCGGCGGGAGCTACACAGCTGGAGCCGTCCGTGAAGAGCTAACTTGGGCAACTGATGCAGATGGAAAGCAGGCTTGGCTTTACCACTTACCAGCTGATGGGCAGTACCTCAAATGCTTTAAAGGGCTGTTTGCAAGTCCTACATGATGTTGTGAAGTCCCAACTTTGGGACTTCAAAGCACCCAAACACCAGATGTAATTTTGATGCCAAGTCCATAGAGACTGGTCAATTATGGCAGGTAGGGCACTGCCCACCCTAAACCTCCCAATCCACCTAAGCTAGAGCCCATTTCTTTCTCTGTTCCTTACATGCATATCCTATATCTTACATTAAGAGATGCTCTGGACTTGTTTCTGACCGTCTCCTGGGCTGGCCACTCATCTCTGGACAGCACACGCAACCACAACCATGTCTATCTCCCATCCCTGTCTCCAGGGTTTAAAACAACATTCCAGCATATTTCATTAGGAGTGGCTTAGGAGGGGCAGGAGACCCTCCTGAGCCTCTATTTTGAATAAATTTCTTGGAGAAAAATTGAGATATGAATGCAATAAACAAACAAGCAAGCAAATCTCAATTAACTGCTAAGTATTAATAAGTGTCTTCTGTTTCTGTGCAAATGGAGAGGATAGAGAAAGAATCAGAAAAGATGGAGAGAAGTGGCACTTTTCAGTTTAGGTAGCTGCTATTTGTAAAACTAAAGTGCTTAAGTCTCCAGAATATGTTTGCAAGAGAACCAGAACTTGGCCTCTTCTTTGGGGTCTCATGCTGAGGCGGCTTTAGGGTAGCTCAACTGGTTCTAACAAAATAAAATAAAAAAAATTCCTTCCAGTAGCACCTTAGAGACCAACTAAGTTTGTTCTTGGTATGAGCTTTCGTGTGCATGCACACTTCTTCAGATACACGAAAGCTCATACCAAGAACAAACTTAGTTGGTCTCTAAGGTGCTACTGGAAGGAATTTTTTTTATTTTATTTTGTTTTGACTATGACAGACCAACACGGCTATCTACCTTCAACTGGTTCTGTCACACTAGATGAGTGTGTTTATGTGTGTTTTTTAACTAAGGGGCTGCTGCTGCTGCTGCTGCTGCTGCTGCTGCTGCTGCTGCTGCTGCTGTTAATTTTAGAAATCTCCTTTCTGCCACTTTACATATCATAGATACCTGATCAGTTTTATATCTTAGTGCTTTCCCCAACCCCTGGCACTCTAATCATGACCCAGAAAGCAAAGCAGAGTTTACAGCTTAAGATCTATTCTCACAATTGTAAGTTGTCTGGCCAATGTTTGCTTGTGCTTCTCTCCTCCAGGGAGAACTGTGGAGAGAGAGTCAGCCAGGCAGAAAGACATAAAATTAATAGTAATTATGATTCATCTTTATGCAGCCATTTTAGAAACTGGATTAAGAGTCTGTAAGGATCCGATGGGGAAGCCCACATATCTGATGGTGATGCTTGGTGGTCAAGTGAAAGTGGCTGGAATCCTGGCAGGATGTCTCCCTTGCCTGGGGGTCTGTCATGAAGACATCCTTGACGTTTCTCCGCTAGATACGTTCTGTCCATGCTGACAGACTCTTAATCCAATTTCTAAAATGGCTGAATAAAGAAGAATCACTCACTTAGATTTTTTTAGTCTGCAGTTTTAGTTAATTGCATTTATGTTCTTATTTCTGTTTTCTTATGCACATGACTTTGAAACCATGTGCGTCACATTTGAGAGACATAAACGTTGTAGCAGTAGTAATAACAGCAGCAGCAACTGCTGCAGCAGGCCCACTTTCTAGAGCAGGGGTAGGCAACCCAAGGCCCATGGGCCACAAGCGGCCCACGGGGGTCATTTAACCGGCCCACGAGCTGCCCCCGAACCGAGCCACCCGCCCAGCAAGTCCCCATGCACTGCGCTAAACTGGCACAGGGACTCGCTTCCGCAGCCCCAGAAATCGCACCTGTGCAGACGCAGATGCCGGAAATCGCAGGCACACATGCTCATGCGTGTGCGCAATCCAGCCCACAGAGGGATCTCCACTGGAGTGAACCGGCCCAGGCGAGGTAAACCTTGCCAACCCCTATTCTAGAGCACCCACTTCAACTATTCAGTTGCCATATAAGCACCATCATATGTCACAAATGTACTGACTGCTGCAAATTTCTGCAGGCAGCAAGCTTCTGCTCAGCACATGGCACACTGTCCCTTGTCTAGAGACATTTGTTCTAGCTTGTCTGACAAAGATCCACAATCAAGAAAAGGAGGCAAACGGATACCTGGGAGATTATTTACAAATCCAGAAGAGAAAGTGACAGAATATCACTTGTTATCTACAGCAAACACCAGAGCCAGAGCTACAGGGGAGCAAGGGAACAGGGAGAGGGAACAGAGATTGTTTTGCTCCAGGTAACGCCTCCGGGACGCGGGTGGCATTGTGGTCTAAACCACTGAGCCTAGGGCTTGCCGATCGGAAGGTTGGCGGTTCAAATCCCCGCAACGGGGTGAGCTCTCGTTGCTTGGTCCCTGCTCCTGCCAACCTAGCAGTTCGAAAGCACATCAAAGTGCAAGTAGATAAATAGGTACCACTCCGGCGGGAAGGTAAACGGCGTTTCCGTGCGCTGCTCCGGTTTGCCAGAAGCGGCTTAGTCATGCTGGCCACATGACCTGGAAGCTGTATAATGCGAGATGAGCACCGCAACCCCAGAGTCATCCGCAACTGGACCTAATGGTCAGGGTCCCTTTACCTTTACCTAACACCTCCAGAAGGGGCTCCACTGAGGCTCCCAGCCTGTGTGTGTACACAAATGCACATGGGGGGTTGCCAAACTGCGTCTTTGACTCCGGTGAAATGAAACCTAGATTCACCCCTGCCTGTGACACCATATAATCAGTGACATACACCCCAATTAGTGTGACAACATTTATTTCACATAGGCAGAGCCTCCACCATTTCTCTGATGAAAATAGAGACATCCAATTCTATAATGATGATTTTACTATTTATACCCCACACATCTTACTGGGTTACCCCAGCTACTCTGGGCAGCTTCCAACATATATAAAAACATAATAAAACATTCAACATTTAAAAAAAATCCCTTTACAGGATTGCCTTCAGAGGGATCAGGGGTTGGATAAATCCATACCTTCCAACATTTCACCAGTGAAAATAGGGATGTCCTAAGGAAAAGCAGGACGGCTTCTGTAAATCAGTGACGTCCCTGGAAAATAGGGGCACTTGGAGGGTCTGCATAGGCCCTCGGTCATATGCTTGCCCTGGCTTACAGAGAGACCTGAAATCAAAACTTGCTACCGGTATTTAGGTGCAACAACAGGCAACTGAAGCCAAGTCTCAAACACAGACCCTGGAAGTAAGATGCACCCAAACACCACACAATTACAAGGCCAAATAGCAGAGCATGAACTTTAGGCTTGGTAGTAACGTAAATCCTAGGAACTGTTCTGCCCAGGGATGTTCAGCTGGCGCCTTCATTATGCATCTTTAGGTGCCAGGTGAAAAAGTTTCTCTGCAGCCAGGCTGATAAATATTCTATAGCCTTTTAAATGTTTTTGTGGCATGAGGTGGGTGTTGTTTTTGTTTCAACTATTTATTTTGTGCTTTTATCCTGTACTTTTATCTTGTGAACCACCTTGAGATCTTCAGATGGAGGGTGGTATAATAAATGAACGAACGAACGAATGAATTTATGTTCTAACAATCCCAAGAACAGTAACTATCTCTTAGCTGTAATAGATGAACTAGCAAAAACTACTTAAGAGGCAGAACAGAACAAAAGCATTTTTGAACACATTTGTTTATTTATCAAAGTATTTATATTACTGCCATATCACGAAGTTATCAGCGTAGTGCACAGCATCAAAATATTAAACACTATTTAAGAATAAAAATACAGTTAATAATTACCATGACTGGCTAATCAACAACAACAACAAAAAACCTGAACAGCTGTAAACGTCAGTCCACATTTGCAGGAGAAAGGTCCCTTTCTTTGGCAAATGACAGGCACCCACAGACTGAGATCCAAGCAGCACATCAGCCGGAGCCTCAGGGAAGCCTCCATGCTCCTAAGTCAGGGCTCAGCAAAGCCGTCAGACCAGTGCAGGAGACTCAGGCGGGCGTGGCTGGATTTGCAGAAGGGGTTTAGGATAAGGTTACCAGACGTCCCCGTTTCCCAGGGACAGTCTCCGGATTCACAAATCAGTCCCCATACAAAATCCATTGAAGTTGAAAAGTGTCCCCAGATTCATTGAAAGAAATCTGGTCACCTTAGTTTAGGAGCCTCTAATCCCCTTAATAGGGAGCATGAATGCACATCTCCAAAGGCTCCAGGCCTCCGGCTTCTTTCCCCTATGTTTGGGTATTTTCAAGTTGCTCTGGGAATACCTCTTCATTTCTTACATTACCTTGATCACAAAGGGTTATTGAGTCTAGAGCCGAGCGATATTCCGATTCTTCGTCTGAAACCAGTATGAAGTTCAGATCGAGATACCAGTTTCAGACTTCTTGAGCTTTATTTTGCTTTATTTGATATTGCTTTATTTGATATAAACTGTTTATTTTAAAGTTTTTGTGACTTTTTGTGGTGGATCAGAATGCTATTATGTGTGTGATCTTTGCTGTCTATTTTCATGTTTCTTCAGCTTGTAAACTGTCTTGAGAATAGTAATATAGAAAAGCGGTATACAAATTAAAAGTGAAAATGCAATTATTTGATCCCAGAATATCTTCCAGCGCTTTTTGTAAAGCTACCAAAGAATAAAATGAAATCAGGATTAAGGGACTTTCTCAGGACAGTGGAGGGTGTGTGCTCTGTCCCATTGGTGTTGGGGTGGTGGAAATGGGGGATGGACAAAAAATGGTGGGTTAATTAACTGACCATTTGCATTGCAGATAACTCGGTTCTGCCTCCTCCTAACAAAAAGCCTGCCCCGCCTAAAATAAATGCTGGCTATGCCCATGGTGTGGGACGCAGGTGGCGCTGTGGGTTAAACCACACAGCCTAGGGCTTGCGGATCAGAAGGTTGGCAGTTCGAATCCCTGCGACGGGGTGAGCTCCCATTGCTCAGTCCCTGCTCCTGCCAACCTAGCAGTTCGAAAGCATGTCAAAGTGCAAGTAGATCAATAGGTACCGCGGCAGAGGGAAGGTAAACGGCGTTTCTGTGTGCTGCTCTGGTTCCCCAGAAGCGGCTTTGT
The DNA here is from genome assembly GCA_034641385.1 of Darevskia mixta. Classification (NCBI taxonomy): domain Eukaryota; kingdom Metazoa; phylum Chordata; class Lepidosauria; order Squamata; family Lacertidae; genus Darevskia; species Darevskia mixta. The sequence goes on from JAWWNH010000130.1 coordinate 3,987,582, forward strand.
CCTGCTGGCCACATGACCCGGAAGCTGTACGCCGGCTCCCTCGGCCAGTAAAGCGAGATAAGCGCCACAACCCCAGGGTCGGACACAACTGGACCTAATGGTCAGGGGTCCCTTTACCTATGCCCATGGTGTAGCAAGTGTTCTTGAGCAGGGGAGCTGGGCACACTGCCCAGAACACAGCTGACAGCAAAAGCCACCGTTTGTTTGTTTTCCCCTATAAAAGCACCCGAAATCTGCATCTTTATATCTAAATTAGCATATGCCTATCTTATGCAGATTTCTGTCATGGGCCTGAGCCCTGAGTATTTTAGTTGCCAGCAATGTCCCTGTGTTAGTGCTGCGCTTTCAGGTTATGTCATAGGCAGCAGGATAAAAGTGAATGAGTGTATTTCTAGTTTTAGCAGTATGTAATGAAACAGTGCGATTATTAAAATTAAAAACAGTATCGGTTTTTAAGAGAGAGAACTTCACGTCTATGAACGTGCAACTTATTTGCTACTCCTGCGAAAACTAAAGCAGTGCCGTAGGTCCATATATTCTGCTGGAAACAACCATATACAGAAACTAAATAGCACACATTTCGAGCGCCATGCTTGCTGATATTCACAGCTTCTTTCCAGCTCTGGGTTGCTTTTTCTCCTGAATTACTCTTTTCTCGAATGAGCCCCTGCTTGCCAAACAGAGCGAGAGCGAGCTCTTCCAAGGCTCTCCCGAGAAGCCTCCCCTTGCTTGGGGTCTTTCCTTCTGAACTGCTGCCGTCAGCTTTTCCTCCTCCTAATCCAAATGGAAAGATAGTCCGGAACCTGCTTCTGACCAGACGGAAATTCCCTGGTTCTGGAAGCAAACTCCGGGTGCTCAGCAGCACCCCAAAGGGCCCCCAGGCCCCCAAGTGCTCGGCTCCCCGGCCTTTCCTGGACGGATCTCGCGGAGTAACCGGCCATTGTTCTCCTCTAAGAGCGGCAGACCTGGAGCTGTCAAAGGTCCCAGTTGCTCCGTGGAGAAGCAACGCACCCCCCTCCCCCGGTCTCCCAGCCTCCTCCCGTGGCTTTGTTCTCCCAGGAGAGACAGGCAGGGGTCCCTTTTTCTTTTTTACCTTTCACGATTCCTCTCCGCGGAGCTGCGCGCAGCCAAGGAAGCCTCGCCGGAGATCCCCGGCAGGAAAGCGAGCGCCAAGGGGGTCCTCTGCCCGCATCCCAGAGAGAGAGAGAAGGGAGCGCGAACGAGGAGAGCCTGAAATGTGGGTGGGTGCTCTGCTCAGGAGGGCAGCAACAGGAAATGACATGGAAAACTTCGCCAGCCTCGTCGAATCTAAACTTGGCCCTGACATGTCGGGGGGGGGGGAATTCCCCTTCTTCGTTACCAGGTTTTTTAAAAAAAAGATCTGCCGAGCGAAAGCATATAAAAAAGGAACACAGCAAGCCGTTTTGAGAGAGGAATGAATGAGCAGAGGGAGAAAAGAGAAAACTCCACGTGACGAGGGGGCTGCCAGGGACCCAGCCAAAAGCCAAGGGGCGCCTGCACCCAGAGGACACCCCGCTTTTCCTGCTGAGCAAAATAAAAGTTTGCCATCGCCACCCCCGACACCCACCCCCACCCCGTGTGTGTCATCCCCGCATCAGGACAGGAGGAGCACCCGAGCGCTTCCCCGGAGACACGCGCCGCGGCTCGGAAGAGCGCGCGTCCTCTGCAGTCCAAACGATCCTTGCCCGGCCGAGAGCGCGCAGTTGCTCTCTCGCTGCCTTTGGCTTGGGTGCCCTGTCTGACGCGGGACTTTAATCTCCAACGCTTTTGTAATCTAAAACAAACAAAAAACAGCAAGCTGTATTTTTAAAATTCTACGTGTGACAAAGAATTGACTTGTGAAAGTTTGCAGGAAACTGAGAAACTCTCTCTGGCGCGCCATCAGGCTCTTGTTGAACGGATCAGAGATACTGCCGCACCATTTCAAAGCTGCTACAGAAAATTGAATGTGCTCACACTCCTTCCAACCCTAAATACGGACTGCGTGCCCTATCTAAACACTGCTACGTTTTGATGCAAATTTTAGTTCCTTGAGCCCCACACTGGGCAAAAGATCCCTGCATGGCCGGGGAGGGCCCTTGTTGTCCCTTAAAACTTTACAGTTCATTCAAACGAATTTAGGGCAGACTTCTAAGTAAGTGTGTGTGCGCGCGCGCGCAAATCATCATCATCATCATCATCATCATCATCTGCTACTGCCATGGAAAATATGCAAACGCAACCTTTGGCTGTGCTGTCAGAGCACTCTGGCCCTGCATCTTATACGCCAACAAAGCTCCATCTGCAGAGCCGGCGAAATGGGGCGGAGTTGTGGGTGAGATATGGAAAGCAGAGAGACTTACACCATAGTTCTATACTTCTCCTGAAGGTGAGGCCAGCAGAGCCACAGAGCAGCCCCGGGAGGCTACGGAAGAGGACTCGCCATCATTGCCCGCCCAGCATTTGCCTGTTGTTGCTGCTGCTGCTGCTGCTGCTGCTGCCTCCTCTGCAAATCATCTAGCCTGGGGGGGATGCTCTGAACTCATCAGAGTGCAATGAGACCAGCACCAGAAACGTCGTTTATTGCTTTTTTGCTCTGTACTTACGTACTTAAGTCTAAATTATTTCTTTTGTATTGCTGAAATTATTCCATTTGCTGAATTGTTGATTTTGTCCTAGATACACAACTAATCATCTTGTTTTAGCAATTCAAGCAATTATACCCCTTGGTACCATTTTCACACTTGTAAGAATAAACTGGTTTATTTTTAATCCAAATTGGGATTCAGTGGCTCTTGCTACGGCTTTGCTCTGGGCACAAATCTATGACTAGGAATGGAGGAATCTGTCAGTTTTGGATTCTTACAGTTTTTTGGTTTTCCAACTGTAATCTCAGTTTGCCCCATTTCTGCATCCCTTGGTAGATTTCCACATTTCTCCTTATAAATGAATGTTTATGCACAATTTTGCATAATGCTGTCATTTTTGCAAGTAGTTTCCTCCAGTGCTGTGTAGTTTTGTACTTTATGTTCACCACTTCTGTACACACTTGGGTGGGAGAACTGCACCACAACATTCAGAAGAGTGCAAACTTCAAAGGAAAACTGTGTTTCAGTTCTTTCGCTATTTTGTGAAGTGTGAATTAGGTAGATTCACATTAAAATGCAAACTGAATGAACTTTGCCCCCAATCCTGCCCTTGACACAAATTGTGAGGCATAACATCCGTTCCATGGAAGACGGAGAGGCTTTCTACAGCCTGACATTATTGCCTCTGTATGTTTACAGCATAGAACCAAGGCATTGACACTTTTCCTTGGCTCTTCAGCCCAAATCCTAATCCTAATCCTAATCCTGTTTCTTTGCAGATTGAGCGCCTATTGAAGCTTGGATCAGTGCTATAGGAATGTTTAATAAAACATATGCTTTTAAATCCTATTCTCTGAATTCTAATAATCCACCTCTTGCATAGTTTAGGTTAGGCAGTGGACCATAATCCTATAAATATTTTACAATTTGCTCTACTGTGGTTATGAATTCTAAACCTTCAATTCTAACAATTAATTATTGCAAACTTTAAACTGCTAAATGCCATACAGTTTTAACCAAAATGTGAAACCAATACAGGAAATATTCAAATTTATCAGAACTAGATCCGATCCAAGAGCAGTTAAGACTTAACACGAGATGTTACTAGGCTAGACTCCAATGTGCCAGTGAACTCTGGCTCCAAGTTCCAAAATGTTCCAAGTGTTATTAAGCTTTTGATTGTGTTAAGTGGACACACCAAAGTAAAGGATGATGTCTTGTATCCAGTGTACAGTGTACAGTTTACAACCATAATCTGTTCCGGAGGTCCGTTTGTAAACCAAAACAGGTTGTAACCCAAGGCGTGCTTTTGCCAATGGGGCCTCCAAAGAAAATTTGTTCGTAATCCAAAAAAAGGTTGCAAACCGGGACACGCACTTCCGGGTTTGATGTGTTTGTAATCCAAAACGTATGCAAACCAAGGTACCACTGTACTTTAAATGACCCTTTAATGCAAGTGTTGCATGCCACTCCAATCTCTAAGCAGTGCGAGATTCCAGGGGTTCAAGGCATTTTCCAGGTATCTTTATGATATCTGGTTTATTTACACATATATGCAACTTGAGGCAACAATGGAGGGGCTCACAGCACTGACACCCCAGAAGGTTTTGTTTCTCTCAGAGTCACAGCCTTGGATTTCAGCAGAAATCAAGCATGGTTCTCCCTTTCTGGCTTCTTAGCCCAGCTCACACAACTTCACCCTGCTATTGTCTTTCTTACCACCTGCCAGGTGAGGGAGGGCATCCATCCATTTGCCCTCTGGTACAGAGCAACTTCTTTGCTTATACCATTATGACTCTTGCCTGGCTACTTGAACCATGGGGTCCTCCCTTGGATTTTAACCCTTCCTGGGTCTACTTATGGCTTACTTCCAGTGGGTTTCTCTCTCTCTCTCTCTCTCTCTCTCTCTCTCTCTCTCTCTCTCTCTCGTGAATAGGAGGCTACATGAGTTGCTTAAACTAATGCATTACTCCTAACAAAATGGAATCTGTTTATAACCTTACCTGTCTCTACTGAAAGGAGAGCCGATGGGGCATTGAAACCAGCCAGGTGTGCACCAAGTTTCTGTTCAAACCTTAATTAAGTGATTTGGAAAACAGCCTAATTTGGTTGTTTAGAGGCAGCTTGAATTGGCTTGGAGTCAAAATCCTAATTTAGGAAAACAGAAGCTTCATGCATCCCCATTCATTATTACAAGAAAATCTGAGAGCAGCTTTTCCTCTTTGTGTCAGAATTGGATGGAATTTGCAGATGTGGTAAAATGCAGCCAAATTGCAAACCAATAGGTCCAGGGTGTTTGCGCCAGGCACCTTTAAAAACCGAGCTGCTATTTTAAAGAACCATCTATTATTTTCATTTGTTGGTAGTTGGTTGGTTAGGTTGGTATCTGTCTGTTTTGGGAGACAGTGGAGGAGTGTGCCTTTGGGGGTGAGGTCAAGCTGTTAGATGGTTGCAGCTCCTGCTGTGACTCTAGAGACTGATAAGGGAGAGACATGTTTTGTTGCAGCTGGGGCAGAGGAAGGTGCCCAGTTGTGCTGAGACCTTGTATGGCATGACTGATGGGACCATAGGCTCCTTCAGAAGTTAAGCTAACCAATCTTTTATGTAATTAATTAAAAAACCTGTCAGATTTAGTCTCCAAATATTAGCTACAATCAAGCCAAAGTGTTCTTCTCTATCTTACTATGAAGTCAGTTACCCGGGGGGGGGGGGAAGCCCCTCAAACAAGCACAAGATTTCTGTTTATTTGCATTTGGCAAGAGAGTTATGTGCATTAACTCAGTCACTCCACTGATCCTAAGCCCTATTCTGCAAGCCTAAAAAAGACTTGTAAGACACAAAGCACTTTTTAAAAGGCCACATTAATCAAACAGAAAATGAACAGCAAGCTTTCAAGCGATTCTGCCTATTGTGCCAAGTATTGCCAGAAATACATTCTCCAGCAGGCAGCTCACCCCTGTTTTACCACACTAGCCAGCCAGCCAGCCAAGCCTGAGGAAGGGCCCTTGCCCCTCAGCTCCCAGGGCCATTTTCTGCATGCAATCTACACACATTCGCAACATTTTTCTTTTTAAAGAATTGTAAAATTGTACAATAAGAAAGTGCTGAATTTGGGGGGGGGATTAAAACCCTGTATGTTTCAATACTCAGTCTTTTGTTGTTTTCTAAATGTTTCCCTGCACCTTTTTCTTCCCTAATTGTCAGATTAGGAGTGAGATCCGATGCTCCCCTTTCATATAGTGTGGCCATAGAAAGTGAGTGGCATCATCAAGTGCAGGGCTCAAGTGAACAAAACAGTTTCTGACTTCCAGTTCACTTCCTTCCATGTTTCCTAACGCCACAAGACAGTATGATGTCAAAGACTGAATAAAAGGAAACGGAAGGAGGTAAATGTGTCACTTTTGCTTAACGGTTGTGCTTACAGATGTTGACAAGCTCAGTAAGAACCAGATAAACCCAAAGGCCTCTCATAAGGTAAGTGGGTGCACTAAGTCATTGGGTGCCTACAGGCTTCCTTTCCCAAAGCCACAGCCCCTTCTACAACCTGGGAGCTGTCAATTGGCTTTTAGTAGCAAGTTTATGGACAACATCTGAATCATGAGCAGGTAGCTAAGCTCAGCTTTTCAACTCTGAGGTTGCTCTTGCGCACAAACACACCCACACACACACGCACACACACACACACACACAATGTTTTCAAGCAACATTTCATGCAGGTCCAGGCATATGTTCCATAAAGTCCAAAATTCAGGGACATCCTTTCCCTGTGCTTAAACTTGGCACAATAATTTTCAAGCATTTATTTTGGAAACGTCGATAGGGTTTTCTCCTTTAAAACACTCTAGCTGCTAGGGATAAGTCCTCTTTTTAAACACCCAACAATTGAGCTAACTAGAGCTCTCCTTTAGAAGGGAGTTGAGGAGTCTGTTGCTTCTTTGTTTCTTCCATTTCCCCCCATTTTTCCTAGTTCCTCAAAATTCCTAAAAGTCACTCCCCAAAATCACTGCAAAGCACTATCCACTCCACATGCAAAACCACAGCACTCCAACAATTAAAAAATGTTTTTTTTTTGGCCAAATCATTTTTATTAAGATTTTCAATACAACAAAATCACATTGAAACATTCCAAATTACATTCCAAATTATTTATCCAATTATCAATAATAATAATAATAAAAGTTCCAATTCTGCCAAATTATTATTTAAACCATGCTTCAAATTCCAGAGGTATCTAATCAACTATTGTCCATTGCTTTTTACCCTTCCAATATTTTCACAGCCTCTGATGTATTCCAGCAAGCAAGATAAATCAAAACAATGTCTCTGTGTGGATTTAAGTCCATATTTCATCACCATCGCCTTGCCCCTTGACGCTCTGATTCCAAAAGCCCAATCACGGACAGTCGCCATCTTCATTCAGTCCCGATAACATCCAAACCTATTTTTCCACAGCTGTTGTTCACCCGTCTGCTTTTCACTTGTACCTTTCCAGGAGGGTTTGCCAATTATATTAAAAGTTCATATATTGTAGATTTTTTAATTTAAAAATGTTTCTACGAAGCGCAAAAGGAAAGAGGGACAAGTCTGCCTTGAGTCCTGAAGTGGTGCAAGCAAAGCAGCAGCAGGAGCCACCAGCGCTTTGAACCCTGAGCAGGGAAAGGGGGAGGGGCAAGGCACGGGGAGCTCAGAGCCTAGGATGGTCTCTGCCTCATCTCTGCCCTGCCCTGAGGGGAGCCATGTTGCCTGACATAAAACACTCTCAACTAACCTGTGTTGAGACACACAGGGATTCTCCTGGGTGGCACACATCTCTTCACTCCACGTTCAGGGAATAAAGCTTTCTGGAACACAGTTAATTGGGGGAATTCATTTAAAATATGTCTAGGGATCTGTTTCCCACTAAGACCCTGGCTGTGCTCCGCTGGAGGGCAACCGTGCCTTTATTCCATGGCCCAGAGGAGGAGAGCAGCAGTAACACTGGATCATGTAGTTCACATAGCAAATTGCCCTAGTAAAGTACATGGAGCAGCAATACAGGCAAGATTGGAACTTCCTGGGACATTTGAGTTTTATTGAGAAAACTAGTTGAATTTAGCCCGTTCATAACGGGCGCTAGCGGCGGCGACCGGGATCCGAGGCGCGGCGGCGGGAGCGGCGCTTTGCGCCGCTTCCCCCGCGCTTTGGAAGGCGTAAAGGTGGCGGCGGGAGCCTCCAGTAAAGGCGGCGGCAGGAGCGGCGCTTTGCGCCGCTTCCCCCGCGCTTTGGCGAGGCAGTAACGGCGGCGGCGGCAGCAGCAGGAGGCTCCGCTCGAGGTGTGCGGGCGGGCGGCGGCACTGGGCTCGGAGCTGCGGGGTGGGCAGGAAGAGGCGTACCCCCATCGCCTCTACGCACCAATCCCTGCGTCCGTGTGTGTCATGCGCAGCAGCGCACTTCCGTGACACACGGAAAGTTGGACGCAGGGACACAGCCACTTTATTATATAGGATATAATAAAACGGCAATCTATTGTTGTTGTTCAGTCGTTCAGTCGTGTCCGACTCTTCGTGACCCCATGGACCAGAGCACGCCAGGCACGCCTATCCTTCACTGCCTCTCGCAGTTTGGCCAAACTCATGTTAGTAGCTTCGAGAACACTGTCCAACCATCTCGTCCTCTGTCGTCCCCTTCTCCTTGTGCCCTCAATCTTTCCCAGCATCAGGGTCTTTTCTAGGGAGTCTTCTCTTCTCATGAGGTGGCCAAAGTACTGGAGCCTCAACTTCAGGATCTGTCCTTCTAGTGAGCACTCAGGGCTGATTTCTTTAAGAATGGATAGGTTTGATCTTCTTGCAGTCCATGGGACTCTCAATCTATTAGTTAACCAAGAAAGTACTCCCAGAGGAGGGATGGAGGAGAGAGAAGGAACGGAGGGTGCAGGGAAAGCTGCCCTCTGCTTCTCACTTTTCTCTCTGAACACCATTTTAGATTAAAATGAGATAGGGGGAATGCTACTCGAATTCCAAAGCTGAAACCAACTTTCATCAGTTCTGGAGCCTTTTCTATGAACCACAGAAAATATAGTAGTCAACATTTTGGGTGTGAGAATTGACATATTTGTTCTGAAGAAATGTGATGCTCACTAGTGGATGTTTTCAATTTTGGGCAAAAATTCTCTGTAGGAAGTCCCCACAGAGGGTGGTGAATACAGCACATGATATCATGGGCTGCCCCCTGAGTTCACTAGATGACATCGCAGGAGACCGCTGCCTCAGGAGAGAGAGGAAAATTCTCAGGGACGATTCACACCGCGGCCAGCACCTCTTTAATCTCCTACCTTCGGGCAGGAGATATAGAAGTACAGTCAGCCGCACCAACAGGTTAAAGAACAGTTTTTATCCATGGGCTGTTGGGCTGCTGAATGGAAAAAAAAAATTAGTGGTGCAACTGACTTCCGACAAGCACACAGAGTATATGGGGGGGGGGGGCTCGTTTAATTTCACTGCACACAGGTGGTGTAGTGACAATAAACGTTTGTTTGTTTGTTTAAAAATACAACTACGACCTGAACTCAAAATAGCTGATGCTGAACAAAGCACCAGGAGGAAGAACCATACACACCTGCCCTCCCCCGACTGCCAGACCTTCAACCACAGCCCTATGTTTCTGGTGTTATTTTAGCTGGCATGAGTGACATGGCTGCAGAGCAGGAGAACAGAAGAAAATGTCACTGCAGCTGAGTGACATTTTGCAAGTATGGAAATGCGACGCTTCCTCGTTCTGCCACTTCTTCCATTCTAGTTTGGAGGGAGGCTGAGCTAACAGTATTTTGCACAGAGGGAGCCAGGAATGTTCTGTACCTGCATCAGTGTCGTGTCCCCAATGGTGACTGTAGCTAGCTGTCAAGAACGCACGCCACTCCGAGAAGTCAGCGGAAGTTGTCTTGAAGTTTATTGTACAGCACACAGAGAAACGTGGAAAGTCCGTGAGGATTCTGAGGAGGCCACCTCAGAATCCCCCTTATGTACACCTTGCTGGGTGACTCCCAATTCCCCCCTCCCTTCTGCCCTAAAGGTCCGGGGGTAATCCTCTTCCCCACCCGGGGTGGCTTGGACAAAAGAGTTAACTGCTCTGGTCTACCTGCACCATACATGGGTGCTTTTTGCATTGTTATTGCGATGCTGCCGGTTCCACCACGCCCGCTGCTGATGGCTCGTTAGCGGTCGTCATCGCCCATTCTGGGGTTGTTTACCCCGCGGGGCATGCCTGGGCGAGGTCGGGCCTTGCTGCGCTCGGTTTAACCCCTGCGCGCCTGGCTCCGCTGTCGCCCCCTTCTCTGGCCCGCTGCATGGTTCCCCTTCCTGGCGCCCGCATGGCGCGACCCTGGCGGACCCCGGTCTATCAGTGTCTAGTTGGGTCGCGACATCCTGCCCCCCCGAAACTGACTCCCCCCTCCCCTGGGGAGCGTTCTGAGTCCCGGGGCCCCCCGGCCGGTTTGGCTACTGTTGGTGGAATCTCTTGACCAGCTGTGGGGCCAAAACGTCCGACGCCCACACCCATTCTCGGTCCCCCATAGCAAAGTCCTTCCACTCCACCAGGTACTGCAAACGCCCTCTGTAGAGTCTGGAGTCCAAAATGTCCTTGACCTCATGGTGCTCCCCTCCCGCCAGGATCAACGGGGTGGGTGGCGCCGCCACGGGGTGCCAACCGTCGTCCTCCGGGGACTTCTTCAGCAAGCTGAAGTGGAACACCGGGTGTATCTGTTGCAAGTTCTTTGGGAGTTCCAGCTTCGCAGATACTCCGTTGATTACCTCTAGCACTTTAAACGGGCCCAAGTACCGGGGCCCGAGTTTCTTGCTGGGGAGGCCCAGCTTCAAGTGCCGCGTGGACAGGTAGACCCGGCACCCCGCTTTGATGTCCCCCGCCGGTCTTCTTCGCTGGTCCGCCGTCCTCTTCTGCGCCGCCTTGACCTCCAGCAGTTGTTCCCGAAGGGACTCCCAGCACCTGGCCGTCCTCTCTCTCCACTTTCCAAGCTCCTCCGGCTCCCGGGCGGTGGGCTCCCCCAAGTCCGGCAGGTGCCTCAGGTCGGTCCCGTAGACCACGGCGAAGGGGGACATCTCCGTGCTGCTATGTACGGAGTTATTGTAAGCGAACTCCGCCAACGGAAGCAGCTGTGACCAGTCGTCCTGCTGGTAGCAGCCAAAACACCGCAGGTACTGCTCCAGCACCTGGTTGACACGTTCCGTCTGTCCGTCAGTCTGGGGGTGGTAGGCCGAGCTGAGTCCCTGTTCGATCCCCAGCAGTCCCAGGAACGCCTTCCAAAATCGGGACACAAACTGGGAGCCGCGATCGGAAATGACCTTGTCTGGAACCCCATGGAGCCGGAAGATGTGCTCCATGAACAGTTTTGCCACCTGGGTGGCGGTAGGCAGTGAGGCGCAGGGCACGAAATGGGCTTGCTTGGAGAACAGGTCCACCACGACCCATATTGCTGTCTTGCCTCGGCTGGGTGGCAGATCCGTAATAAAGTCCATGGAGATCACCGACCAAGGTCGAGGTGGGACCTCCAGAGGCTGTAGGAGGCCCTGCGGCTTGCCCACTGCCGGCTTGCAGGTGAGGCAGATGGGGCAGCCCGCAACGTAGTCCTTGACATCTTTGCGGAGCGTGGGCCACCAGAAGCTCCGCCGAACCAGCTTCCACGTCTTGACGAAGCCGAAGTGCCCAGCCGCTTTGGCGTCGTGGCATGCCTCCAGGGCGGCCCTCCGGAGGGGTTCCGGGACGTACGCGGCGCTCCCCCTTCTCCAGATGTCCCCTTCCAGTGTCAAGGAGTCCCGCAGGTTCTGTAGTTCCGCGTCTGTTGGATACGCTGCCACTAGTCTGTCGCGGAGCGCTGCAGAAGGCTGGCTGCGCTCCCGGGGGGGTGTCCCATCTTGACCCCCTGTCTGTCCTTCTTTCCTCCTAGCCTGGTTACGGGTGGTGACGGCTCGGGCTAGGTGTTTGTCCTCAAATAGTGGACGCATCTCTGTGCGGACATCCGCCTCGTACTGGGGCAGGCGAGACAGGGCGTCCGCGAGGAAGTTGTCCTTCCCGGGGATGTGGCTTAGCTGGAAATCATACCGGGAGAAGAACTCTGCCCACCGCATGTGCTTGGCAGTCAGCTTCCGTGGCTGTCGGAGGGCCTCGAGGTTGCGGTGGTCTGTCCAGACCTCAAACGGTTCCCTTGCCCCCTCCAGCCAGTGCCTCCACTCCTCAAGCGCCATGCGGATGGCCGCTGCCTCCTTCTCCCAGGTAGACCAATTCCTTTCCGCCTTCCCAAACTTCCGGGACAGGTACGCTCCGGGCCTGAGACGGCCCTCCCCGTCCCTCTGCAGGAGTACCGCTCCCATGGCCACATCACTAGTGTCTACCTGTACCACCATGGGCCGGGCTGGATCCACATGGATCAGCGTAGGCTCGGCGGCGAACGCCCCTTTGAGCCCCTGGAAAGCCTCCTCCGCCCGGGACCCCCAATCCAGAGCCGCCCCGGGACGCTTGGCCCCCTTTCCTTTCCCCTTGGTGCCTAGGAGATCGGTGAGGGGGGTCACCAAGGCCGAATAGTTGGGCAAAAAGCCCCTGCAGAAATTTGCGAACCCTAGCAAGCTCTGGAGTTGGCGCCGTGTCCGCGGCCGCTCCCACCCCAGGACTGCCTCCACCTTCTGGGGATCCATGGCCACCCCCGCCGCCGAGATCCTATACCCCAGGTAATCTAAGGAGGGGCGGTGGAACTCGCACTTGGGCAACTTGACGTATAGGTGGTTGTCCAGGAGTCTCTGCAAGACCTCCCGGACCAACCGGACGTGTTCCTGGGGGTCCTGACTGTACACCAGCACATCGTCCAGGTAGACCACCACCCCTTTGTACAGGAGGTCGTGGAGTACCTCGTTGATGAGGCTCATGAACACCCCCGGGGCCCCGCTCAAACCGAACGGCATTACCAGGAACTCGAACTGTCCAAACTGGCAGTTAAAAGCCGTCTTCCATTCGTCCCCCTCCCGGACCCGCACCCGGTAGTATGCCTCCCTCAAGTCTAGCTTCGTGAAGATCGTGCCGGTACCCAACTGGTCCAGCAGATCCGGGATGAGGGGAAGCGGGTACGCGTTCCCTGCCGCTATGGCGTTCAACCCTCTGTAGTCCTGGCACAACCTCCGGGTGCCATCCTTCTTGCCCACGAAGATGACCGGAGCCCCCATGGGGCTCTTGGCGGGGCGGATGAACCCTCTGGCCAGATTCTTGTCCAGGAACTCCCTGAGGTCCTGGAGTTCCTCCCCGGACATCTTGTAGATGCGTCCCTTGGGGAGGACCGCATCCTCTGGGATGTCGATGGCGCAATCTGTGCGGCGGTGGGGGGGCAGCTCGTCTGCCTCGGTTTCCCCGAACACCGCCGCCAGATCCCGGTACTCCGGGGGTATCTCCGGCGCCACCACATCCCGCTTGCCCTCGTCCCCGTGGACCCCTTTGGCCTCCCCCTTCCCGGGGCACTGGGGGTCCGATTCGACCCTGTGCTGCCCACACCTATCCAGGTCGAACGTCAGGCGCCCTGAGCGCCAGTCTACTATGGGGTTATGTTCCATCAGCCAGTCCAACCCCAGCACTACCTGGTACCCATCCGTGGGGACCCTAACTAGCATCCTGGACTCCCGGTGGTCCCCCACCCACAAGGAGACCGGCCCCACTTCCACCCCGAACGGACCCCCCTTTATGGGACTGCCGTCCATCTGGACGAAAACTAAGGGGGTGCTCCGAACCTGGGTGGGCAAGTCCAGTTCCTTGGCCACTTCGGGGTGCAGCATACTGTGGTCGCAGCCCGAGTCCAGCAGCGCATCGCCCGTCCATTGCTTGCCGCCGTCCGGGTTTTCCAGCCTCACCCGGACCAGGTTGGGTGGTCTTCCCGCCCGTTTCTTGGGGTCCGTTGACCCTGGCGGGACCTGCAGCCGGGCGTCCTTCACTGCAGGTCCAGGTCGTTTCCCGACTCCGAGCCCTCGGAGTCGGACTGGCGCTTTCCCCTTGGCTCCGACGCGACAGCCGCCCGGCTCCCGGTCTTGGGTGTCCTACTGGTTCCCGACGTCGCTTGGGACCCTGCCGGGGTCCGAACCTCTCCCGGGGGTCGCTTGGGGCACGCCACCGCATAGTGTCCTGCCCCTCCGCACCTCATGCAGAGTCCCTCCCGGCGTCTCCTCTCCCGTTCCGGGTCGGGGGTGCGCTTGGGCCGGGGGACCCCCGCGCCATTGGCGGGACGGGGGGTCCCTGAGTTCTCTGCGGGCCTTCGGTCCTTGCCCGCCCTGGGTTCTAACTCCAGCATCCCCAGGTCTGCTTCCAACTGAGCCACCGTGCGGCACCAGCCGTCCAGCGTCGACAGCTCCCGAGGGGTCCCCTTCACTACGGCCCACTTGCGGAGCTCAGGATGGAGGCCCTCCTTGAAATAGTGGACGAGGACCTCCTCGTTCCAAGAGGAGATTCGGGCGGCCTCCCCCCTGAACATGTCTACATAGTCCTGTACTGGGAGACCCCCTTGCCTGGCCTTCTGGACCCGTCGCTTCGCCTTCTCCTCCGCCTGCGGGTCTTGGAAGCGCTCTCGAAGGGCCGCCAAGAAGTCCTCCAGGGTGGCCAGAGCCGGGTCCCTGCGGTCGACCAGGAGCATGGCCCACTGGCCGGCCTTCCCCTGCAGGGAGGAGATGACCGCCGCTACCAAGTCCTCTGGGTCGCAGTCGCCTCCCCCGTACCTTCTGGCGTGGTTCCTTGCGTGGAAGATGAAGGTGGAGAGTTCCGCCGGGTCCCCCTCGTAAGTGGCCCTCAGCTCCGGGGGCGGCCTGCGCCGCGCCGTCGCCCTCCGGCGGACGTGCCTCCCGCAGGCCTCCGGGGTCACTGCCGCGCGCTCGTCCTCGCTGCTGTCACCCGTGGAACTCCCCGCCACTGCGTCGTCCTCCAGCCGGCTGCTGCGACGTCTTGGCAGGGGAAGCACCTGCCCCCTCGGGGCCGTCCCGTCCAACCACGTCAGCCGCTGAGTCACTCCGGGCTCCTGACCTGAGCCCTCCCCTGGGGTCTGCCGACTGCAGACCCCCGATCCCGCGTGGCCTTGGCTCCCGCCGCCGCTACGACTTGTCCGGGGCACCGCGCCCCCACAGGCCTGGTCCAACAACCGGCCCGACTCCTCGCCAACCCGCAGCCGCTCCCAGATGAGGCGGTTCAGCTGCTCCTGGAGTCGCCGTAGCTCGCCCAGGCTCCCGCTGTCTGGTCCGGCCGAGGAAAGACTCCGTTGATTCGAGGTGAACAGATCCGCCGGCCGCTCGAGTAGGGTGCTCGAGGTAACGGGGGTCTGAAAACGTGCCGCTCCGCGCCATGGGGTCGCCATCTCGGTAGCTGCCGGTAAGCGATCCCAACACGATACGGACGTTGAAGTTTTGGAGAATCCTCACTATGTCGTGTCCCCAATGGTGACTGTAGCTAGCTGTCAAGAACGCACGCCACTCCGAGAAGTCAGCGGAAGTTGTCTTGAAGTTTATTGTACAGCACACAGAGAAACGTGGAAAGTCCGTGAGGATTCTGAGGAGGCCACCTCAGAATCCCCCTTATGTACACCTTGCTGGGTGACTCCCAATTCCCCCCTCCCTTCTGCCCTAAAGGTCCGGGGGTAATCCTCTTCCCCACCCGGGGTGGCTTGGACAAAAGAGTTAACTGCTCTGGTCTACCTGCACCATACATGGGTGCTTTTTGCATTGTTATTGCGATGCTGCCGGTTCCACCACGCCCGCTGCTGATGGCTCGTTAGCGGTCGTCATCGCCCATTCTGGGGTTGTTTACCCCGCGGGGCATGCCTGGGCGAGGTCGGGCCTTGCTGCGCTCGGTTTAACCCCTGCGCGCCTGGCTCCGCTGTCGCCCCCTTCTCTGGCCCGCTGCATGGTTCCCCTTCCTGGCGCCCGCATGGCGCGACCCTGGCGGACCCCGGTCTATCAGTGTCTAGTTGGGTCGCGACAATCAGGCAGAGAGGCAGCTTTGAGGTGCACCAATACAGAGCTGCAACAGACATCAGCGCTCCTAAACCAGAAACCAGCACAGGAAGCTAATGCAAAATAAATTGACATTTTACTCTAAAGTCTGTGCTAAAGGCAATGGACGTGTGTGCGCATGCTGCTCTTGTAAATAAGGTTTCCATGTTGGTTCTGAATTTCCAATGCAAAATGAAGACAGAGAGCCAAAATGCATGGGCAGCAAATATGGTAGAATGTGGGGACGGAGTAGTCATAATCAACAGCACACTTAATACAAACCAGGTAATTATTATTAATAATAGAAATAAATAAATAAATAAATATAGAGCACATAGACTGGCAGAGGAAGAAGGTCTTCTAACCTCTGCTTCAGGTGTGTGGAAAAGACAATGCTATCTCCTCGGATACAGTGGCCTGATGTTTGTTGTTTGAAATGAGCAGCATGTTGCAATACTAAACATACATATTTAGAAATAAGCTCCACTGAAATGATGCTCTGAGAAAGCATACTTTTAAATTTAGGTTTCAGTCCCAAACACACCTAACACAGAATAAGTTCTATTGAGCTCAGTAAGTAAATAGGTTTAGGATTTATTTATTACTGAAAACATTTCTATCCTGCCATTTTGTATACTTAACTGTATGACCATAAATTTGTGTCCTTGTTTCCACACCAAAAATTAAACTTTCTCCTACATCCCTCTCCAAGAAAACATGTAGTTTGTATGTTGACCCAAAATATAATTTGCACTTTAGATAAGAGAAACATTTGGGAGACTTCAGACTATATTTTGAGATTGTGTTTGTTTCTCCCTCTCCTCCAGTATTTATGGGATCCACCACTCAGAGTCTGGGGTCGCACTGTGAATCCACTCTCAGCCAGGCAATCCCTGTTGGCTCTGTACCAGGAAGGGTTCCAGCTGCACATGGCTCTTTTAGTATACTGTACCTGAAATACTATTGATTCTTATTGCAATGTTTATTTTTTATTGCCTCATTTTAGATTGTATGCCCTTTAGAGTAGAATTCTTATTTTGATTGTGCACAGCACCATGTACACAGACAGAATGGGACACGGGTGGCGCTGTGGTCTAAACCACTGAGACTCTTGGGCTTGCTGATCAGAAGGTCAGTGGTTCAAATCCCCGAGACGGGGTGAGCTCCTGTTGCTCTGTCCCGGCTTCTGCCAACCTAGCAGTTTGAAAGCATGCCAGTGCATGTAGAAAAATAGGTACCGCTGCTGCGGGGAGGGAAATGGCGTTTCCATGCGCTCTGGTTTCCATCACGTTGTCCCATTGCACCAGAAGCGGTTTGGTTCTGTTGGCCACATGACCCGGAAAGCTGTCTGTGGTCAAACGCCAGCTCCCTTGGCATGAAAAGTGAGGAGTGCCGCACCCCATAGTCACCTTTGACTGGACTTGACCGTCCAGGGGTCCTTTACCTTTACCTTTTTACCCGGACGGTGCTATATAGTTAATAATAGCTGTAATAATAAAACAACAGCAACAATAATTTGGGGGCTGCTTATGTTCAGGTGAATACAGTGTCACTTTTTAAAATTGCAAATATACAATATACATAAAAACACAGAGGTCATATTTGAAGGTAATACTTAACTTGTGACAAACTGTACTTTCATAAAATGGATATATGTATGTATGTATGTATGTATGTATATATATATATGGGGGGGCATAAACGCTTCTGTTCAAGTTTCTCTTCATGATCCCTTAAGTGTAAATATACTCTTATCAAGTGAGACATTCTGAATAGTCGAGTTTTTGCAAGCCACAGTAAAAAGGGACAATTTGGGCCTTTGCTCCTTTTTGCCTTTTGGCTGCCACCAGAATGTTCTGCATTCTGTCAAGCAAACCAAGCCCCTTTTCCCAGGGAAAGAGTGGGAGGAGGCCTGGCAAACCCAAGAGAAAAACCAGCACGAAGCAGGCAGGGGAAGCATGCACTTGTCTCTTGCATCCACACAGGTAACACGGTGAATACGAAATGTTGGTGTGGAGCAACTTAACCCTGAAAAGGCCACCAATTCAAATATGGCTGCAACGGCCCAGACCATTCTGTGACGCTCCAGCCCCCAGCGCCCCCCCCCGAACTAGAGCCTTCTGCAGTAAAGTTACATTGGTTGATGTGGTTGCAAAAAGTATTCTAATAAAATTATATTTCCAATGAGCTTCAGGACATCTTCTTGCCTAAGAGCCGAACCCTACATTTGTCCCTATTGAAATTCATTTTGTTAGCTTGAGCCCAGTTCTCCAATCTGTTAAGGTCATTTTGAATTCTGATTCCGTCTTCTGCGGCATTAGCTACCCCTCCCAGTTAGTGTCATCAGAAAATCTGATGAACATCCCCTCAATTCCTTCATCCAAGTCACTCATAAAGACGTTGAACAACAACAGGCCCAGGACAGAACCCTGTGGCACCCCACTGGTCACTTTTTTCCAGGATGACGAGGAACCATTAATGAGTCCTCTTTGAGTTCAGGCAGTCAACCAGCTACAGATCCAGATGGTGCTCTGGAGACATCTGAAGGTTGAACTAGTATTGTCGAGGTTGAGGTAAATATAAGAAACTAATCCTTTCTATGCGTTGCAAATTTGTCATAGTGGGCTGCTGTCACGGGTTCCTTGGAGCACAGAAGGGGAAACCTTAGTGACTGGAACTATGGAGAAGTGTGAAAGCAGAACACTCTGTGCAAAGCAGTCTGGTTTCAGGCCACACACAGAAAGGGCATGTGGTCAGCCGTTGCCTGCTTACTTACTGGTACTCTGTCTCAAAACTCGACACTGACACCCAACAGTAACCTCATTACATGCCTAAAACTGGAGTGCAAAGACAAAACTCTCCACACAGATAAGCAAGGAAAGAGGAAATGTACAGCAGAGCAGCATCGTGGTTAGACTGGGGAGACCCAAGTCCAAATCCTCACTCCACGAAGCCCACTAGGTGACCTTAGGCCAGTCACTATACTTATGGCATAGACTCTAAACGAGGGTTGGCTAAACTTTGACCCTCCAGATGTTGTGGGAACCTAAGAAGAACTCTGGGGCATTACCCGGTAGGCTAGTGGCCCATCTAGTCCAGCCTCCTGTTCTCAGTGGCCAAAGAGATGCCCCAAAGGGAAACTCAAAAACAGGACTGGAGCACAGCAGCAGTGGGCAAGTGGGTGTTTGTACTGGAGCCCTAACATCATTGGAGAGCCCCAGGTTCCCCCATCCCTGCTCTGTCGTGACTTGCAGCACCTCAAGTATTTCAGCCAGGAAGGAGTCTCTCCTGGCCCTCCCTGGAGATACCAGGAACTGAGTCAGATCTTCAGCAGACAAAGCATGTGCTGTGACACTGAGCTAGGGCCCTCCTCAATTTGCTTCTTGGTATGTTGTCAGGGAGGTTCCTATGAACATGAGTGGTTGGCTGAATAGTTCTTCTCTTTGACTTGTATCCTGCAACACCAGGGTCAGCCTACACAGTTTAAAACTGGCAACGCCCTGCTTTCTGCAGAAACCATGGAGAGTTGTGGGCGTTTTAAGGCAGTTTCTTTGCTACTAATGACCACTTGTGCTCCTGCGCACAGATACCTGCAGTTATAGAAGGTGACTAATAGGAAAGATTTGACCCAAACGTTGACACAGCTCTAGGCAAGTGGCCTGTAGTCCTGTCCTTCCTTAACACATGACAACATAATAAATTTAAAAGGGTAAGCTAGCTTTCTTGGCTTTATGGACAGTTCACACTCCACTGTGGTCCAATAGGAAGATCAATTGACCTATGCTGCTCAACTGACCAAACACCATCATGAAAAATTCCTTCTTTGGTAGCCACTCACCTAAACTCTTAAAGTCCCCCCCCCCCAAGAAGGGCTCTGATGACCTGAGCCAAATGGTACATTCTTATGGAAGAAGACCATCCTTCAGGTACTCTGGTCCAAAGGCCCTTTCTGGTTTTCATAGAAGGGACCAAGAGGGTCATTCATCTAACCTCCTGCAATGCAGGAATCTTTTGCCCAACATGGGGCTTGTGCTGCGACTCTCATGCTCTACCGACTGAGCCAACACATGAACTGTACTCAACAATACACTTTAAGCACTGGGCTAATATGTTTAGCGTGACAGATCTCAGTTAACAATTTCACTACTATTTTCTGAGTAAGTTGGATGTTTCAAAATACTCTTCAGAGACAGCCCCCCATAAGGCAGATTGCAGTAACCCAACCTAGAAGTAACCAAGGGATAGATACCTCTGGAAAGGTTATATTTTTCAAGGAGCCCACTGGAGTGGAGGAAAGGCACTTCTGGCCACAGATCCTACTTGGGCACACACAGGCACAGCGGGATTTGATGACAAGCTACAACCCTGACCCTTAAGAGGGAAAAGAGGCCAAACACCAATTTCAAATCTGATGAACCATTTATTATCAGCAACTCCATCTTGTCTGGATTGACGACATGAGGCCTTATCCAGCTCATCACTGACACCAGGAACGTGCCTGGGATGCATTAAATCCCAAAACCATTTGTCCCAGCCGTCTCAGGGATCTGATAAGCAGCACAGGAGACACGATATAACCCTGTGCCAATATCTTGGGTAAACACTAGGGTGCAGTAGGAATCTCTTAATACCATCTTCCAGGTAGCATTATAATCATTGAATGCCTCCAATTCCCATCCAAGAAAAGTGACACTGATCAATAGCACTGAAAACCACTGAGAGATCCATGAGAATCAACAGGAATTGTCCGTCTCCTTAAAAAATAAAAGCCAATAAGGGTGACCAAGTTAGTTTCTATTCCAAAACCAGGTCACATAACCCATGTCATCTGAACTCAGTCTCCTGCCACCCACACAAGTACATTGCAAATGACATCCACAAAAGAGGATTTTGCAATTGGGTGACAGGTAATTCTGGGTCCAAAGGAGGGCTTTTGGTTGTTTTTTTAAGTGGGTTGTACCGGTAACTGCTTCCTTTGAGGTACCAAGGCTGCCCCCTTAGCAAGGAGTTCACTACCTCCTGGTTCTGCCTGTCCAATTCCCCTCATATTGGGTGTTATTAATCAGGATGGGCAAGAGCAGCAAGAATGCAAAATTTGCATTTGGATGGTGAGGTTCTCTTGCCTGCCCAATTCCAATTTTAGTGGCTTCAAACACCAAGCAGATTTTGCGTTACATGCCACCTATAACAACAATTTAATGGCAAGGATTATGTGGGAGATAGAAGCTACTAATTGAACTATAGCAAAAATGCTACTTTGGTAAAGCATCCCTGTACAGTACTTTGAAAGAGATAAAATACAAAGTGTATGTAACACTGTAGAGTTAACTTCAGTAACTCCACTATAAACAATTTATGAAAATTGACATGACCTATTTAGTTGCCTCTGTTAATACTCAAATTGATAAGTACTTTATTCTATAAATTTATAGGTTAGGTTAAAACTTGGTGTTATTTTTGTATAATTTTTTTTAGTGTATATTAAATTATACATATTAAAGTTAACTCAGTGTCCATTTATTTCTCCTCCTCCTGTGCTTTAATTTGCTTACTCACAAAAACAACTGCTCATCCCTCCTTTACTACAGTATTTTGCAATTTCCTTTTGGTATACAACTGTGAAATTGTTAAGCTTCCTTGCAGCTTCATGCACATGCAAATGAGATTCCGCGGTGCGGTTTCTGACAATAGCTGTCAGTTGTGTTCTAATATATGCAATGTTTTGTACCACTTAGCTCTGTGGCATGGGCTGCTGAGCAAGGCCGTTTCTTACAGTAATAATACTGAATTACTCATACTAATTAAAGAGTGGGGAAGTTCTAGAAAGTATACTAATCAACTGCTCTCCTTTGGACCTTCAGTGAAGAAACCTCTTTTTTACAAATGTAGTTGGATGCATATGAAGAGTTGTAGTGAGGCAACATTAACACCTTATTTCTTCTTTAACCAACTCATCGTCAGCATTAGGTTACTGTATTTGCAACTAAAGCTAAACTTGACAAGATTAAAGTACTGATGACTGGCAAATCCTATGCCTCAGAGGAAGGGCATCCACCTATCTCCTTTCAAAATCTCTAGGAAGAGCTGTCTCAAATTTCCCCCACTGTAAGAAGTAAAAGATTACACTCTTCACTGTCACCTTCATCATTACAACTTAAAAACATCTTCTCTTATGTGAGCACAGAGCCTCTGTTTTGGATGACAGTGGCTCTGAGGAGACTCTTGAGAGTCCCATGGACTGCAAGAAGATCAAACCTCTCCATTCTGAAGGAAATCAGCCCTGAGTGCTCACTGGAAGGACAGATCCTGAAGCTGAGGCTCCAATACTTTGGCCAACTTCATGAGAAGAGAAGACTCCCTGGAAAAGACCCTGATGTTGGGAAAGATTGAGGGCACAAGGAGAAGGGGACGACAGAGGACGAGATGGTTGGACAGTGTTCTCGAAGCTACCAACATGAGTCTGACCAAACTGCGGGAGGCAGTAAAAGACAGGAGTGCCTGGCGTGCTCTGGTCCTTGGGGTCACGAAGAGTCAGACACAACTAAACGACTAAACAACAACTACTATCTGTGTTCACATGCTACTGGCTTTTCATAGTTCCATCTAAACCTCATAGAAGTTAGTAGACACATCCACTGTTCGTAAATTGGAGTTCTACATCTAACTCGACTCCAGTTTCCTATGATCACAGATGAAAAAGTATTCTGCATACCCTACAAGTATTTTCTTGATCATCTTATTAAACACAAAATGAATTTATTGAAGAATATAAAGCAAACAGCAATAGTTGGTGCTTTGAATATACAAGTACAGCTGACACTGCAAAAAGCTAACAGTTTGAAAATGTTCATACGGTGCTTATTATTCAACATAGAAAATGCTAAAATTAATGGTGGTAGTCTTTACATGTAGTTTCCCACAATTTCTATACCTTTTTTTTCAGCTCTTCGTTCACTTCTTCCCAGATTTTCTTCTCAATTTCTGATGTATCATACTTTTTCAGCATATCAAATTCATTCCAAGGCATTTGCCATTTTTCTACTTTTGCTTTGTGTCTTTCATTAAGATACAAGTCAAAATTAATGCCCTGGATATTGAATTTTGGATGTTCCCAGCGTTTTGACCATGGTTTCGGTTTCATTCGGACTTTCATCTAGCATAATTAAAAGAAATGTATGTCAGATCATATATTTGATATTCAGCGAGTATTTTTCTTTCAGTTATATGTACTCAATGGACCAGGGATGCGGGTGGCGCTGTGGTCTAAACCACCAAGCCTCTTGGGCTTGCTGATCGGAGGGTCAGTGGTTCAAATCCCTGTGATGGGATTTGAAAGCATGCCAGTGCAAGTACTGTATATTCCTGCGTATAAGACTACTTTTTAACCCAGTAAAATCTTCTCAAAAGTCGGGGGTCGTCTTATACACCGGGTCGTATTTCTTATACGGCGAGTATATCCCAAACTCTATATTTTAACTGGAAAAGTTGGGGGTTGTCTTATATGCCCAGTCGTCTTATACGCTGGAATATACAGTAGATAAATAGGTACCACTGCAGTGGGAAGGTAAATGGCATTTCAATGCGCTCTGGTTTCCCTCACGGTGTTCCGTTGCACCAGAAGCTGTTTAGTCATGCTGGCCACATGACCGGGAAAGCTGTCTGAGGACAAACGCTGGCTCCCTCAGTCTGAAGCGAGATGAGCGCCGCAACCCCATAGTTGCCTTTAACTGGAATTAACTGTTCAGGGGTCCTTTACCTTTTACCTTTTTTACTCTATGGACCTTTAATGACATCCCATTTATACCTGCTTGGCATAAGCAATGCTGTATGCACAGATACTTCCAACAATCCCCTGGACTGCCCACTGGGATTCTTTCTCAGTTTGGTGCCAGTTATGCTCAAATTCTTATGACATTTTTGCACTTAGCAGTATTTTTTTGGGAATAACTAGTTGCCAGTCACAAACACCAGTTATTCCTTACTGCTACCTTGTTGACAGGAACTTCTTCCATAGCTGAAAGTGGGACAGCCTTCATGTTAACATCAACAGTGCTGTACTCTGGAAGGGCATCTCGTAAATACATCAGGTTATCATCCAATCTTTTCTCCAGTTTCAGAACCTTGATCTCTTGGATTAGAGGATTGTATAGTTCATAGCAAATTTCAATACCTTAAATGGAAAATTTATTTCTCTATCAATACAGAAAATGACATTATAAAAATAGGTGACAGTATTCTTTGTTATGAACCAACTTTTGTTGGTAGAAGAATAAACAATACTTGGAGTTATACAACATTTGGGGGCTGGTAGAATGGAGAGTTAACTAGATTGTCAAGAATGAAAAGTGTTCCTAACAATTCAGGTAATAGAATCGATCTGCAATACAATGCAGATTTTTAAACTAAAAAATCTAGACATCGCAATCCAGTGTTTTCCTGCATGCAACCTCATGCCAACTTAATAAACCACAGAGCCTAGGGCATGCTGATCAGAAGGTCGGCGGTTCGAATCCCTGTGACGGGGTGAGCTCCCGTTGCTCGGTCCCAGCTCCTGCCCACCTAGCAGTTCGAAAGCATGTCAAAGTGCAAGTAGATAAATAGGAACCGCTCTGGCGGGAAGGTAAACGGCATTTCCGTGTGCTGCTCTGGTTTGCCAGAAGCGGCTTTGTCATGCTGGCCACATGACCTGGAAGCTGTACGCCGGCTCTCGGCCAATAAAGCGAGATGAGCGCCGCAACCCCAGAGTCGGACACGACTGGACCTGTCAGGGACTGGCCCGAGCCAGGAGGGGTGGCGGAAGGGACAGAGGCATCAAGGGATCACCCATGCACGCCGGAGGAGGTGTTGCGAGCATGGGAAGAGGAAGGGTCAGTGCCGAGGTTGTCACCAGAAACAGGGAAGGAGGTATGGAGAAGCGGGAGTGAAGAGGTGTCGCCGCCTGTGCTGACGGAGGAAGAGCAGGGGGCGGGGGAGCCAATAGGAGGGGGTGAGGAAATGGAGACAGAGGCAGAGCAAGGGGTCGAGGATCTTGTGAGAGCCTCGACAGCAACCTCCAGGGAGGACGAAAGTGAAAGGGAAGAGACCAACGCTGGGGCTAGTAGGGTCAAAAAGCGGAAAAGGAGGAGTGAGAGGAGGCGTTGGAGTTTCAAAAAGCTTTTATGCTGGGGGGAAAAACGGAAGCCCTTACTTGGAGAATCTGATTCATCGGAGGAGGATGAGGAACTGTAATGCTAGTGAATGAATAAAACTTGTAAATTAGTTCAACGGAGTCTTGAGTCGTTTGCTCCTGAGGAGGACACACACACATACCTGACAGGACCTAATGGTCAGGGGTCCCTTTACCTTTACCTAACATTATTTTAATTGTTTGATCCTGGCTTAAGGACATCCAACAGTTACCCTATATGGAATAAATTTTCATCATATCCACATAATGTTGCTGAAAAGCCACTAAAGCCATTGTTGGGTGTTCAGCACTTCCCTCGGCCTATAAGCTGGAAAACAATGAACATTAAAGTATGCACCCACCTTGTCCTTCTATTATATTGCGAAGTATGAAGGTTGCACCAAGTCCTTTTCCTGATCGCTGAATACAAAGTCCTACAAAAGTGCTGCTTTTCCCACTAGTATGGGGATCTGCGGCAGAAACAGCAAGTATACTTCCTGCCAGAAAAGAAACCATTTAAAGCTTAGACACTCACCAACAGAGGCAGAAAGGATAATAAAGTTTTTAGTACATTAACAAGCATGGCATTTATTATTATTTACCTTGGTATATGATTTGATATTAGGCAATAAAGATTACTGGTAGTTCCATATAGTTTCTTTTGCATGTTGACTGTTCTTGGTATTATGGAATGGTTGCTTTGTAATAGCATTCAAATTATTGTTTCAACAGTACACACAATCATACAGCTCTACAGTGATATGGAATGATGAGTGAGGCTAAGTTTTCTAATTTCTAAAGCTATCCTATAGCTTCACATTTCACCTTTTCCCCACTAAAATGTGCTCAGGAAAACAACAGGGACAAATACTACGCACTATGCCAGAAGAGATATATGTAATGTAATTAAGGGACCATTAATTATCCCCTTCAGGAAAATTCAAACTGATTTGATAGTCTCAATGGCCAAGTACAGAATTCTGCAAGACTCAACAGTTGTTTTGTTAAAATATTTGGGAATGTCTTTAAACTGAAGATAAAATGGCATTGGTATTGAATTCATTATTTTTGGTAACATATCCAACACAATATTATTAAAGTTCCACTTTAGACATAACTGACCAACATAGAACTCCGGAATATTCATTACTTTTCTCCTCTGTATCATGTCGTTTCTTTCAAGGTAGAACTTGAAAGGATTTGTTCTCTGCCGAGGAGGGATGAATTCAGGACTCAAGAATCTGTCAGACACACAAATAATGCAAATGGTAACTTGCTATTATAATAAATAACAAATGAAATACAATGGAAAATTCGTTACCGTGTCTCTGTTGTTTGGGTTTTTGATTCATCAACAATGACTGGCTTTGGAGGTGGCTTAAATTTTGCTGATTCTCCATCTTTAGATTTGAGGTGTCCAACCGAGAAAGAAAGGTTCCCTTCAACAGACAAAATTTGGTTACAACATGGCTGGAAATAAATCATTTAGCTTCCATGATCCTTTTTGCATTACAGCAAAACAGCCTTGTGCTACATCTTATGCATTTTTTAAAAAGGAAAGATCAATTTGATTCAATGGTGGTTATTCAATCCACCTGTTGAGGAGATATCTGTGTTTAATCTCATTTGAGAAACATTTGGACTAGTAGTGATGGCAGGGCACGATGCTGGGTCACAACACCAATTCACAGGGTTAATACTTCAATACCTACACCTACACCATAACAGGCAGAAGAAATTATGTTATAGCTACATATGCAACGCTTGCAAGTAACATCCTGTATTTTAAACTGAGGCCTAAGAAGCAAACTCCAGTCATGACACAGAAATAAGATGGGTTGACATGTTGACACTGGACCATGCACGTAATATAACTAGTAGAAGTTGATGTAAAAAGGTAAAGGGACACCTGACCATTAGGTCCAATCGCGGACGACTCTGGGGTTGCGGCGCTCATCTCGCTTTATTGGCCGAGGGAGCCGGTGTACACCTTCCGGGTCATGTGGCCAGCATGACTAAGCCGCTTCTGGCGAACCAGATCAGCGCACAGAAACGCAGTTTACCTTCCCGCCGGAGCAGTACCTATTTATCTACTTGCACTTTGACGTGCTTTAGAACTGCTAGGTTGGCAGGAGCAGGGACCGAGCAATGGGAGCTCACCCCGTCGCGGGGATTCGAACCGCTGACCTTCTGATCGGCAAGCCGTAGGCTCTGTGGTTTAACCCACAGCGCCACCTGTGTCCCTTAGAAGTTGAGGTACACTTCAATAAATCATGAACAATGATGAAGTTTGTCATCTGTACACATTGCCACTACAGAAGTGACTGTTCTACATATAAACAACGTGCAGAGTTCTAGTGAGTACAATTCAATTAAGGAGCCCTTTCAATCTGCGCTAAGAAATTATAGATACATCCTTAGGCATAAGTATCTCTAGGATAAATGTTACCCTGCATTCTGTTCCAAAAGTAAATTGTGGCTTTCATTACAAAAAAGAAAAAGAAAAGAAAAGATCAATTTGAGATGTGCTTAAGCTTGCCTGGGATTGCATATAGACTAGGGTCACATTCACACCCTATGCTTAAGCCACCGAATTCTGGCAGCTGTAGTTAAGGGGGGGGTGAGAGCTGTTAAGAGGCCCCTGTTTTCCTCCCAGTGTCACAACAGTTCCCAGGGGGAAATGATGAAAATAGGGGTCTCCTGACAACTGCCAGCATCCTTAACCAACTACAGTTCCCAGAATTATTGGCGGCGGGGGAGGCCGAAGTGTTTAAAGCGCCATTGTAGCCCTTCGAGCCCCGCCGGGCACGTGGCCGAGGGGTCGCCAGCTGCTCGTTCAGCAACTTCTTTGAAGCGCGAACTCACACAAATAGCAACCCTCGAGAATTTTCTGACACCTTCAGGTTTTGTGAGCAGAAGCCCCTTTTATCCGCCCCCCCCCAAAGCATCGCCTCCGTCTCCCCGCATCCCCACTTACTGCATCGCAGGCCAAGCAGAGGCGGGAGCCTCCCGCGAGCAGCTGCCATGACAGCTACGGGCAAGCGCTTTCGCCAGCAACAGGAGCGCGCATGCGTTGCGCGCGGCTACGGCAGCCTCAGCGGAGACAATCTTAATCCAAACGCGAGGCAGCTCGCGCTGCGCCTGGCAGTACTTGCTCAGCGCCGATAGTGAACACAGAGCTATTCGTTCGCGAAGAGACGCGCCTCTGCCGCCTTCGTCTGGTTGCCGAGTTCGGCTGTCATCGCGGCCAGAAATTCCGCGGAGGAATCGCGACTGGGAACACAGCAAAACACAGTTTAAACAGACGGCAACAACCAGGGTCCTTTCTCTCTGCTGTTTTTATATCGTTTCCTTTATTTTAATTGTTAAATTTCTATACCGCCCTTCGCCCGAGGATCACAAGGCGGTTTGCGATATGAAACACAAAAATGCACGACCTCGTAACAAACGAAACAACGGGGTTTCGCCTAGAATCTCAGCGAGCGGCCGCCTCGCCCCCGCCTCTCTCTCTCTCTCTCTCTCTCGCCCGAGGCCCGGCGGGGCGGGGCTTAGCTGGAGCTCCCCCCCCCCCGGCAGACCTCCGTGCACCCCCAAACTCCGCTTCAGAGGGCAGTGGGATCCCTGGAGCAGATGGGGGGGTTGCAGGGGGAGGAGAGGAAGGGATCCCCCTGATCCCCGTCGTGCAATTAGAGAGCGACTACAGGACCCGACTATCCCGTTCCGCGGAATGGGCACGCTCCTCGCACTGCGCGCACGCGCACTCGTGCCCCGGGGGAGCGGACAGGACTGAGGCTCCGTCTCCGGCCCAGGAGGCTTGTTGCCAGTGCGCAAGCCGGGAGAGAAGCCGGACGGGCCCGCCCTTGGCGGCAGGTGCTTGAGGGGAGCCTTCCGAAGCGGGGTCCGAGCCCCGGCTCCCAGACGGACGAGTGCTGAGGTGCGCCCCCCCCCTTGCGAGGCCCCGCGGCTCCGCTCCCTCCCTGCCTGGGCCGCCTTCCCGCCATCTTCGGAGTTTTGACGCAGCCCTCGCAGCAGCCAGAGGAGGAGCGGCCGCGGCCGAGCGAGGAAGGGAAGGCAGGCAGGCAGGCAGGCAGGAGGCCGCGCTCTCGCTCGGAGGAGGAAGAGGAGCCACCGGCAGGCGAGACAGCGAACGAGCGAGCGCAACAGGTAGGCGCCGGCCTCTGCCTCTCGCGGCCTGTGGGCGCCGGCGAAGGGCCCCTCCGAGGGCCGAGCGCCTCCCTGTCTTGCGCGGCCTCCCTCGGTCCTTGGCCGCCGGTGGAAGCATCGGCCTGGCACGCGAACAGTTAAACGCCTGCGCCCTTAAAAAAGCCAAACAAAGCCGGGGGGGGGTCCCGGGGGGGGGCGAAGGCCTTTCTCGCGCTTCGTATTAAGATGCCTTGTCCTGTCGTGTTCGAGAGCGGCGCGGCACAAACGGTACCTCCGTTTAAATGCGGTTAAAATGGGTAAGGGGTCCCTGTGAGAGAAAGGATGGAGAGCGATGATGCCGGTAGTAAGAGCCTATTCTGGTCGCCCTCTTCCCACCGGGGCTCTGTTCTTTCCGGCATCTTTCCTCGGGTGGCAATGAGGCGAGGGAAGAAGGCAAGGAAACATAGGCATTTATATTTTCAATGAAGGAGTAAGTTGGTTTTATTTATTGAGATTAAGCCCCATTAAAAAATGTATAGACTGGAAAGTATCGTCGAACATAAAGGGAAGCATACCTAAGGATTCTGATAGTCAAGTATTGGAAGGCCTTGCCAAACCAGATCATCAGAATTCTATTCTATTTTTTAAAAATGAAAACCACCATGGTGGTAGTAACAGAAAATGAGATTTGTCAGGAGTAGAATGACTGTATCCTATTGATCATGATGATCAACAGTAGCTGAAGGTGTGGTGCATATGAGGGAAGATCTTTAAGAGTTAAATTTATATTTTTGCAATCATGGGGATGTTTTTTTGATGTAGAGCGCACACCTTTTCTACAGGTTTTTATGAATAGTATGGGGAAGAAGTTGTGGTTCTGAGTTTACAATTGGATATAATGGCTTGTGGTGGACATAGCCTGTCTCGTCAGTGTTCAGAATGCAATCCAGGGCTTTTTTTTCATCTAGAACTTGCCAGAACTCAGTTCCAGCACCTCTCAGGTGGCCACCATTGCCATTATAAGAAAATGATGGATGGAGGCATTTGTTGTGAGTTCCAGCACTACTTTTTCTAGAAAAAGAACACTGGCAATAACCTTTTAAAATTGTAAGGATGCAAAAATACAATAAAAATAGTGGCAAAAAGGTCCCCCCCTGCTGTGATTTCAGCGTCAGTGATTGGTTATTTCAGTGTCACCTGCAACCAAAAGGTCTGGAAACTTTATTTTTGAAACAGGAAAGACAGCATTACAGCACTAATATTCAAAGTTCCTTATGGCTTGCCTGTCATAGCTTTCCCACAAAAGGGGAATGTGTAGGTTTCCCTCAAAAATGAATAGTAAATCACTCACACACACCCCCAATGAATAAGACAACCTTAACAGGCATATTGAGAATTAACCTTAACAGGCATAATGAGAATTAGCATTTTGCACATCTTCCAGATTTTACAGCTGAAACACAATTTGTACTATTCATACAATACTATTTTGGCTTTTGCATTTTGTGTAATTGTACTTACCTGTATTCTTTGTATAAGATGCTATTCTTTCATGAGAACAGATATAAAGATCAATAAAAGGTCATATCCTATATAATAATCTTGCTGTGTCCCTGCGTCCAACTTTAACTTTCTGTGTGTCACGGAAGTGCGCTACTGCGCATGGCACACAGGGATGCAGGGATTGGAGCAGGGATTGGAGAGGGGGGCGTGTCCGGAAGGCAGCGGCGGCGCACGCGCGTTCTCAGTTGCGCCAGCGCCGCTGCCTCGCACGGACATGGCGAAGCTGCCGAGGCCCACTGCGGGGGGAAGCGGCGCAAAACGCCACTCCCGCCGTCGCCTTTACTGCTCGCCAAAGCGCAGGGGAAGCCGGTCGCACACCTCCAGCGCCCAGCTGGGGCCACTGCTGCAAGCGGCCGGCCGTGCGCGCCGTCTCCACCGCCGCCCTCTTCTCCTCCCCAAAGGGAAACCCGCCCGAGAAGGCTTTTCCCCCCCAGGGCCTGAGTCGCTCAGCGACCCGCCGCCGCGTTCCTCTCATGCATTGCCCGCCTATAGCTCCGCTCCTCCCACAGACCCGCCACCAGGCCCTGCTGGTGCAGCAGCAGCAGCGCTAGCCGGGAAAAGCGTCTCCCTTCAGGAGGCGACGCAGACGCGCAGCCTGGGACGTCGCGGGCCCGAGAAGCGCCCCCGCCCTCCCTCCTGCGCGGCCGGAGCCGCCGAGGGAGCTGGGCGCGCGCGGCGGTGCCGGCCTCCGAGGGGGCATCCGGGGTTGGGGGGCTCCCCGGTTTCCCCGCGCTCAGCCTCCTCCCTCCGCGGCGGCAGGAGCGCAGCCGCGGCTGTGCCCCCCGCCCCGCAAGGCGCGCGCGTGTGCTGCCGGGCTAGCGCCCGTTATCTCAACGGGCTTCAATTCACTAGTTTAAAATAATAAAATGAAGGAAATGGTCAGGGTGATCCTATGATCTTGCCACATCAGAGTTGCACCTAATAGTAAAGCCAACTGCATAGGCACTGTAGAAACTATAATTAACCCATCAGCAGTCAGCAAACATGTCCACAGTATTCCTGGTTACTACAGCACCACCCACCAATCATGGCATTGCACACCTGAGGATGCTGCAACAACGATGGCTATGTAACAGAAGCTGCAATCCACACTCTTTTGTCTCAGGCATGATGGTTGCAGAGTATGAATCCAAAACATGAGTTTTGCATTGATTCCACATTTTCCCATGGCGGGATTTAAACGAAATCCTATTTCAGTGCTTTTCTATTGATCTGCCAAGGGAAGACATGGGTTTGTTTCCAGTGAGTGTGCAGTTGTGGTGCCCCTTGTTGATTCGTTGTCATGGTGTCTTGCTGCCCCTGCACAGTGGTGTTACGGGGCTCATAGACCTTGAGGTTGTATTTATCTAATTTTGAGACCTGGTACGGAACAGATGATGATTATTATGTCCTGATATGTAAAACCACAGAATTCAAAGAAGGTGTACTTTCTTTTCCCCATGACTGTTTATTCATGGTGGACTCATTGAAATAATCCAGTCCTGTCTATTAATTTCATTGGTCTACTTTGAGTATGACTAACATTGGATAACATAGAAACGAAGAACAGGATAGGAAGAGAGTTCTGCTGTCTAAACTTTCCTGATACAGTACTTTTGAGAGGCAGACCCACATAGAGCGTGTTGAACTTGCTTAGTTTGAATTGTGGTAGTGATCAAATCTGCTTCAACAAGCCAGAGTTCTGCTCGCTACAGTTGCCCCCTGAGGATCTGGCACCAAGGACAGTCCCACAAGGATTCCTAAACTGTGGACTTTATCTATCACTCCTCCCTATTCAGCTGTCCTCCTGACCAGTCACCTGCCTGTCTTGCCAAAGTTAAGCTTCCGTTTTATTAGCTCACATCCAGTCCATTATTGCACTCAAAACACCACTTCAAAACTTCCAGAGTTTCCTCAATATGAAATTAAAAAGAGAGAAAGTTGACTATTATCCACGTATTGCTGAAAACTAATTCCCAAAGCTACTCCCTGTGGTTTTAAGATTTTAAGAAGCATATCAGAATTATAGAATTGTAGAGTTGAAAGGAATCCCAAAGGTCATCACTTCCAATCCCTTGCACTGCAGAAATTGCAGCTAAACATTCAGATGGCCATCCAACCTCTGCTTCAACATCTCCAATGAAGGAGAGGCCATCACATTCCAAAGTAGTCTGTTCAACAGCTCTTACTATCAGAAAGTTCTCCCTAATGTTTAGTCGGAATCTCTTTTCTTGTAACCTGAATCCATTGGTTTGGGTCCTACCTTCTGGAGCAGGAGAAAACAAGCTTACTCCATCTTCCATGTGACAGACCTTTAGATCAGGCTTCCTCAAACTCAGCCCTCCAGATGTTTTTGGCCTACAACTCCCATGATCCCTAGCTACCAGGACCAGTGATCAGGGATGATGGGAATTGTAGTCTCAAAACATCTGGGGGGCCAAGTTTGAGGAAGCCTGCTTTAGATATTGGAAGATGGCTTTCATGTCATCTTTCAGCCT
The DNA here is from genome assembly GCA_034641385.1 of Darevskia mixta. NCBI lineage: Eukaryota > Metazoa > Chordata > Lepidosauria > Squamata > Lacertidae > Darevskia > Darevskia mixta. The sequence goes on from JAWWNH010000130.1 coordinate 4,020,514, forward strand.
TCTCTTCTCTAGGCTAAATATGCCCAGCTCCCTCAACTGTCCGATCCTCATAAGGCTTGGTTTCCAGACCCTTGGTCATCTTGGTCTAACTCCTCTGCACACATTCCAGCTTGTCCATATTGTTCTTAAACAGTGGTGCCCTGAACGGGACACAGGACTCCAGGTGGAATTATAAGGTGGTACTATGACTTCCCTTGAGCTGGACACTGTGCTTATGTTGATGCAGCCCAGAAAAACATTGTTGATTTGTGCTACCGGTATGTCTGCCGGGTGTTGGTAACCTGGGCCGGTTCTTTGGTTACCTCTCCACCAACTGCAACATTGTTCTGGTAGCCCACAAATGGCAATGATGAGAGGAGGTATGAAGCCTGTGGTATCTTGTGACTGCAAAGAGGAGGAGGAGGAGGAAGGAGAGCTGCTGGGTGGCAAGGAAGAGTTTCTTCCCCATATTTTGACCAGAGAGGCTGCTGTCATTAAGTCGTTAAAATACCTGTAGCTCAGGATGGGAAGCACCATTGAGGGTCTGAAAGATCATGGTGTCATAATTTAATGTCCCCATGTGATTCAGTTATTGGTATGTTTTTTATGTAAGTCAATTGGTGTTTTAAGTACTGTAGCTTCTATATGTCTCAAGAGATTTGACCCTTTTAATCTATTCTAGTTCCAATTGAACTAACCCTTTTAATCTTTTCCTAATAAGGTTCTCTTCTGAATTGAGGGTTGTGTGTGTAATTTCTTGCCTGTGTGTAACTGCATTGTGGTCTCTTTTAGTAGATGCAAAGCATTATGTTGGATGAAATCAAGTTGCCTCATTTCTTGCAAGTTTTCATAAATCATTTTCAAGAGTCAATAATTTGTTTGCTTGAGAAGTAACCTTCGAACTGATTTCAAAAACTCCTAGGCATTTGCTGCTGTTACCACAATAGGCATTTACTGTGAAATTGCTAATATCTCCTTGTCTCGGAATCTGCTCTATCACTTTAACACTTCCTTTTCCAAATAGCATTGCGTTAACATAGATTTCTCCCCCTAAATGGCAGCTGCAGAGACTACAGTGAGGGAGAATGGTTTCTGTGTTCCTTAGCCCATCTGCCATGGTTCAGTATCTGTGGTTGATGAAAATGGAAAGGCAGAAATTGCTATTATTCTTGCAGATCAAAGCAGAAAAGCAACAACTGGGTTTTGCTAAATCAGCCACATATGGGAACACCTTGATTTAGGATTGTAGAATCGTAGAGGTGGGAGGGATCCCAAGGATCATTGTTGGTGGTCTGTAGACCCCAGGAGGTTTGTGGCACCATTCACATAACAAAAACTACCATAGAGATAGCAAAATTTTCTACAGTACTTAGCTAATTGGGAAACACTGATTTAGTCCAACCCCCTGCAATGCAGGAATCTTGACTAAAGTTGGATGGCCATCGCTAACAGATGGCCATCTAACGTCTGCTTAAAAACCTCCAAGAAAGGAGAGTCCACAATCTCCCAAGAGAGTCCATTCCACTGTCAAAACAGCTCTTACCATCAGAAAGTTCTTCCTGATGTTTAGCCGGAATCTTCTTTCTTGGAGCTTGAAGCCATTGGTTCGAGTCGTACCCTTCAGACCAGGAGAAAACAAGTGTTCTGCATCTTCCATGTGACAGCCCCTGAGATATTTCAAGATGGCTATCATATCTCCTCCCAGTCTCTTATTCTGCAGGTTAAACATACCCAACTCATTCAACCATTCCTCATGAGACTTGGTGTCCAGATCCTTGATCATCTTGGTTGCCCTCCTTAACCAAGGATAGTTGAAGTCATGTTGTTGCTAGACCTCCTTTTCCTGTATCCAATTCCTCCCTCACCTGGGACGCGGGTGGCGCTGTGGCCTAAACCATCAAGCCTCTTGGGCTTGCCAATCAAAAGGTGGGCAGTTTGAATCTACGCGATGGAATGAGCTCCTGTTGCTCTGTCCCACCTCTTGCTGACCTAGCAGTTCGAAAGCACACCAGTGCAAGTAGATAAATAGGCACCGCTGCGGTGGGAAGGTAAACGGCATTTCTGTGTGCTCTACCTTCCATCATGGTGCCTTGTGCCAGAAGCGGTTTAGTCCTGCTGGCCACATGACCCGGAAAGCTGTCTGCGGACAAACGCTGGCTCCCTTGGCCTGAAGCGAGGTGAGCGCCGCAACCCCATAGTCACCTTTGACTGGACTTAACTGTCCAGGGGTCCTTTATGTGGGGTCCTTTATGTTTACCTCACCTTCAAAATAAGGTGTTTATAGATTGTAGCTTGGGATGCAGGTGGCGCTGTGGGTTAAACCACAGAACCTAGGGCTTGCTGATCAGAAGGTCGGCGGTTCAAATCCCCGCGACGGCGTGAGCTCCCGTTGCTCAGTCCCAGCTCCTGCCAACCTAGCAGTTCGAAAGCATGTCAAAGTGCAAGTAGATAAATAGGTACTGCTCCGGCGGGAAGGTAAACAGCGTTTCCATGCGCTGTTCTGGTTCGCCAGAAGTGGCTTAGTCATGCTGGCCACATGACCTGGAAGCTGTACGCCAGCTCCCTCAGCCAGTAAAGCGAGATGAGCGCCGCAACCCCAGAGTCGTTTGCGACTGGACCTAATGGTCAGGGGTCCCTTTATCTTTACCTAGATTGTAGTTTAGAGACATCAATTCATTAAGTTATGGATGCTAACCCTTGAAAACAAATATAGTTGCAATATTTATTCTTGTTCCAAGTTCTTTTGTGTTTTAATCTCCACCTTTTATTGTTTTTCATCATTCCACAATTGTTCCCATTCTCCGTTTAAGAAAAGATTTCCAGTTTCCAGACTGCATCATATACTTGGTAAAAATCCCATTCCCCATCCCTTGTCAATTCAGCATCTTTATCAGTGGTATAAAATGCTGTATGGTTTGTTGTCAGACATGTCAGCTGAAGGGGTAGATTTTGGTTTTGCTTAGCAGGAGCTGAGTGACACCCTGCCCTTGCTGCATTATTCATGGTCCAATGTTGTTATGTTGCAGATGGCTGAGAGCTAGGAAGAACCATTCCAGAGCAGGATGACTCACATTCCCACAGCCATGAATGGTAAGGAGCTCTTGTGTAGGGTATCCTCTGAGGAGGAAGATCTTTTGTCTTTCTCATATATTGCAATATTATTTAATAATTCTAAGATTGATATGCCTCAGAATTTTGGTTAATTTGCTGAAGAATATCTACTTTTGCCTATAGAATTTTGTTCTGTGTGTTTTCCATGATCCTTCTGCAGGAACTTATAGAGGGCACCATGAGCTGCCTGAAGCAGCTGCTAATTTTACTGTATTTTAAGGCTTGAAACATACCTGTGAACAGTGTGACAGCCTTCTGAGCTCTTCAGCTGTGAGTGGCAAGCTGTGTCCTTGGTTAACAGGCCATGTCACATAAATGGTACCTCCCCACCCCACCCTCCAAAAATGGATATGAATGGCTTGTAGACCTTCTGTTGCTTAAGGTAATAAGTGTAGTAGCAGAAAACATGTGCAAAGCAATCCTGTTCACGTTTATGAAAAACTAAGGCCCACTGTGTTCAGTGAGACACCTCGTAAGTAGGGAAATTGTTAATGTTTAATGTTTTATTGTGTTTTTATATATGCTGGAAGCCGCCCAGAGTGGCTGGGGCAACCCAGTCTGATGGGTGGGTTACAAATATAATAAGAATAAGAATAATAAGTTTAGGAATACAGTCTTAAAATCCATTTTTTAAAAACATAATATTTCATGATGGATGTTTTTCACATCATTTAAATTGCTCATCTAAAAGCATTTATTTTGAATACAGCTTTGATATTTACATATTAGTTTATCATCCTTTTGATTTTGTTTATAGAAGGAAAGAAAATAGTTTTACAGCCACTGAATTTGCTGCAGAAGTCCAGTAAGGACCAGAAATGGAATTTCAGGATAAGCTCATTAAACCCTTGAGGCTGGTAAAATAACATTTATTTCACTGATGCAGATATTTAGAACAGAGAAGTTAAGATAGGCTTGAGGATAAGTAAAAAAATTGCTACCTCATGCACATGTTTGCCCACATGTGAGCAGTGTAAAATATTCTGCTAGCTGCAAGGCTGCATTTACTGCATGAAGTATTAAAGCATGCAATTTGTTTCTCTAAATAATTTTGTGAAACATTCTCATGTTTTTCCACGCATACTTAATCTCTTCACATATTATCCTACAATACTGAGCATTATCACTTTTGATGCTTGCATAATTGGCTGCCTTTATTTTATGATTGAATAAACCCCTTTTAAATAATAATTTAGGAAGTTAAAATACTTATTTTTAATACTTAAAAGGGACTTGCAACTAGATATTAACTCAGCCTGTGTAAAAGTGATGAGTCTACAGAGTGATCTTATATGAGGTTAAATCCTTGATCTCCCAGCCTAAGGATGTTGGACCAAAACTCCCATCAGCCTCCATTAACATGGTCAGTATGTCAGGCATGATGGTTGCTGAAGTCCAACAATGGCCAGAGGGCACCGTCTTGGCTACCTCTGGTCTTGCACAATGCTCTCTCTTCTGCCCAAGAGGTCATTTTCACTGGAGAGGCCAAGCGCTGAACCTTGGATGAGTGGAGAGCCCCTGAGCCATGGCTGCTGCTTCTGTACTGAACATGGGTTCACCGTAAACACCAGTTGAGAGACACACAGGGGGAAATGGCTGAAATTTGTTAATAGATTATGTTGGGCCATTTCTAACTCCCAGAGGCATTGTCACTTCCTGAACTAGGGTTGGTTCCTTTTTTCCTGCCAGAGTGTGTCTTTAACGGTTGCATAATCAGTAGAAATTCAACAGAAAGCTTTATTGGGCTTAAAGTCACAATGACAGGGAAGTCTGTCTTTCTGATGTATTCCTGCTAAAGGCACAAGGACCATGACAGAAAAAGGGGGTGACCCTATCCTATCCCTTTGGTGAAGGAAAAAGAGAGCAACTGATATAGAATGGCCAGAGTACTTTTCTCCTTGAATATGGTGATTGTGCAGCTGATCTGAACAGTAGAAGCTTGTGTAGGGGACACACTCAAAAACTTACACTTCTTCCCCTACTCACTGTTGCTCTTCATTTGAAGCAGTTCTTCCTGAAGTAAAGCTTCTTGGTCTAGCAGATGTTTCCTAGAAAAAGCAGATGTGGCCTTAAGGATGTGTCAGGCTGGTACTGAAGTAGAGATAATTGCAGCATTAATTAGTTTGATCAGTCTTAGAATTGGAAGGGACTTTAGAGATGACCTAATTCAACCCAGTGCAGGATGCAACTGCAGCATCCCTGACTGGTGGCTGTCCAACCTCTTCTTAAATACTCGCAGTGAAAGGGAGTCGACTACTTCCCAAGGCACTCTGTTCTACTGTCCAGCAGCTCTTTATCTTAGGAAGTTTCTCATAATTTGCAGCTGAAATTGGCTTCTCTGCAACTTCCACCCATTGGTTCTTGTCCTGGCTTCTGGAGCAACAGGGGGCAAGTCCCCTCCATCACATGAGCTGCAGCACTTCAGAAATTTAAAAAGCTCTGTGTTAACTGTATTTTTTTCACTGCCTGCTAAAAACATTATTGATTAGACATGTCTACCCAGATGCTCAGAAAGCCAAGGCAATTTTAATCTGTTTTAGTATTTTAACTTCTGTACATTTTAAAGTAGGTTTGTACATTTTTCTTTATTTTGCTGTTTTATCTTTGTGTAAACCATAAATAGATGTGGCTCTTAACCTTGTAGGGTATGCGACGTTCTAGCCACACAGAAGTCAGAGCTTTCTGCATCTCTCCCTCTAGGCAAGCTAGAGGTGCAACCACAGTTCAGCACGAACATGGATGATCAGGGCCCACGAGAGAAGTGGTCTGTGGAGAGTCTTGGAGGCTGGGAGAAGGGGGGGCTGCGGGTGGGGAGCTCCATTTGGCCTCCAGGCTGGGGGCTCCCACCTTCAATCTGGGAACAAGGCCTCAAACTGCTGGTTTATGTTCAGATTATTTTTTTAAAAAAATAAAAGACTAAAAAATGTGCACACAGTAAATCAGATCTTCAAAAAATAATGTTTATTGTTAATATTATCTTAAACAATGAAGATGTCAGCACCATTTTAGAAGCATTCTTCCTTCTCTCACACATATGAAAGGAAGGTCTCTTCTAAGATGATGACTGCTCTGACACGTGTGTTGCATCACCAAGAGCTAAAGTCGGTATGCTTCTTGTGACAGAAATGCTGCCACAGCGTAAATGCAAGTTTAATCAATACAGTGGTACCTGGGTTTTTGAACGTAATCTGTTCTGGAAGAGCATTGGACTTCCAAAACAATTGAAAACTGAGGCGCAAAGGGCGGGCTGCCAATTCAATAGAGAAAATTGTGTAAAACAACAGATAAACGCAGTGGAAGCTGTTCGACTTCCAAGGTGCGTTCAAAAATGGAAGCATTTACTTCTGGGTTTTCGGTGTTCGAAAAACAAAACGTTTGGCAATGGAGATGTCCGAAAACCGAGGTACCACTGTATATTTTTAATAGACTAAGGCTTCAATCCTATCCAATTTACCTGGGAGTAAATTGAATTCACTAGGACTTACTTCTGAGTACACATGGTTAGGATTGTGCTTTTAGAATCTTATGGGTTGGAAGGGACCCCAAGCGTCATCTAGTCCATGGGTAGGCAAACTAAGGCCCATGGGCCGGATTCGGCCCAATCGCCTTCTAAATCCGGCCCTCGGACAGTCTGGGAATCAGCATGTTTTTACATGAGTAGAATGTGTGCTTTTATTTAAAATGCATCTCTGGGTTATTTGTGGGGCATAGGAATTCGTTCTTTTTTTCCCTTTCAAAATATAGTCCGGCCCCCCACAAGGTCTGAGGGATGGTGGACCGGCCCCCTGCTGAAAAAGTTTGCTGACCCCTGATCTAGTCCAACCCCCTACAATGCAGGAATCTCAGCTAAAGCATCCATGGTAGATTGCCATCCAACCTCTGCTTAAAATCCTCCAAGGAAGGAGAGTCCACCACCTCTCATGGGAGTCTGTTCCACTGTAGAACAGCTCTTACTGTCAGAAAGTTTTTCCAAATGTTTAGTCGGAATCTCCTTTCTTGTAACTTGAAGCCATTGCCTGGAGTCCTATCCTCCAGAGCAGGAGAAAACAAGCATGCTTATACATTTCAATCACGTTACAGCCTGATTTATAAGGTCATGAGCTGGTAGCTAGTGCCTATTTGGAATGGTAGGATTGGGCAAGAAGTAAATAAAATACTGAAACACTTCCTGTTCCAAATTCATGATCTTGAGAAAGAGAGCGAGAAAGGAGAAGGGGATGAGATAAGAGTAACTGTCTTCCAAAAATCATTTGGATGGTAGGGATTTCTGGGATGGTGTTTGAGCATACATAGATCGTACGTAAATAATGTTTAACGGAAAAGTCAACAATGGTGAAAGCATGTCTGCTAATGCTGTAAAGTGCATATAATTGTGTTAAAGCTGAAAAAACCTTGAGAGACGAACAGTCAGCAAATAATTGCACATCTAGGGAACAAGATACCATGAATCATAAAAGCATTCCTGCCAAACTGGTGAGGGTAAAGTTTGTTAAAAGCTCGTGAGCTTAATATTATCACTTAGGAAATAAAGGTTCATTTTCCCCCAGTTGACTATCCATTTAAAACTACTTTTTAAAAAAGCATTCCCTTTTGCTTTCAGGAGGCTCAAACATTTGGGCTATCACCTCGGAAGAAAGAGTGAAGTACGACAAGCAGTTTGACGGCCTTAAACCAGTTGGGGGATATGTCACAGGTTGGTGTGTGCTTCTGCAGTGAATTGCCTTCCTCATTATAATCTGAAGATTTAAATCATGAATTTGCTATTGGTTGAAAATTGGCATAAAATGCCTCTTGAAGGAATCAAGGGGTTCCTCCAGATTGATAGCAGTTACAAGTACAGGACGGCCACACCTTACGTGGGGACTCTGTTCCAAGAGTTCAGTGTATACAAAAAGGTGCATATTCAAGCCGCCTCCTTGGAACTTGGTCTTCTACCATCAGCTGGTGCCCAGAGTGAACCTCGCTCCACAAGTTCCCCACCTTGCTTGGGGTAGGCCCATTCAACGCACGGGCTCTGAGATGCTCTCATGAGAACTCAAAGGACTGCCCAAGTTCCCGTGAACAAGCATCTCCAGGCATCTGGAGCCAACGTGCTAAGAGGGCCTTGCCTGCCCTGCAAGCAAGACAGAGAGGTTTCACCTTAGTTTAAAGAGGTAGAGTCTAGTCTGGTAAAAAGGAGGTTGGTGCTTGGAAGTAGGGCTGGCTCTGGGTGATTTGGGGGTGTCATGTCTCCATCCTCTGCTGCATGCCTTTCATTCCCCACATTCTTCCAGTCACCCAATCCTCCCCACCATGCTTTCAAGCAAGGGTGGTATACAAATAATGAGCAGATAACTCATGGAATGTGGAGAATTGGCCCCTGTATATAAATAGGTACCGCTACAGTGGAAAGGTAAACGGCGTTTCCGTGCGCTGCTCTGGTTCGCCAGAAGCGGCTTAGTCATGCTAGCCACATGACCTGGAAGCTGTACGCCAGCTCCCTTGGCCAGTAATGCGAGATGAGTGCGCAACCCCAGAGTCAGCCACGACTGGACCTAATGGTATGGGGTCCCTTTACCTTTACCTATGCTACCTGGGGGACACGGGTGGCGCTGTGGGTTAAACCACAGAGCCTAGGGCTTGCCGATCAGAAGGTCGGCGGTTCGAATCCCCACGCCGGGGTGAGCTCCCGCTGCTTGGTCCCTGCTCCTGCCCACCTAGCAGTTCGAAAGCATGTCAAAGTGCAAGTAGATACGGTAAATAGGTACCGCTCCGGCGGGAAGGTAAACGGCGTTTCCGTGCGCTGCTCTGGTTCGCCAGAAGCTGCTTAGTCATGCTGGCCACATGACCCGGAAGCTGTATGCCGGCTCCCTCGGCCAATAAAGCGAGATGAGCACAGCAACCTGTCGCGACCCGGCTAGACAGTGGTAGTCCGGGACCCGCCGGGCTCGCGCCATGCGGGCGCCGGGAGGGGGAACCATGCAGCGGGCCAGGAAAGGGGGCGACAGCGGAGCCAGGCGCGCAGGGGTTAAACCGAACACGGCAAGACCTGAACTCGCCTAGGCATGCCCCGCGGGGTAAACAACCCCAAGCTGATGGCCCAACCCCAGGTGAGGAAGGCTTAGCGGGCAATCCCGGGAAGCCGGTGATAACGACCGCTAACGAGCCATCAGCGGCGGGCGCGGCGGAACCATCAGCATCGCAATGATAATGTAAAAAGCACCCATGAATAGCGCGGGTAGACAGGAGCAGTTAACTCCTTTTGTCCCAGCCATCCCGGGTGGGGAAGAAGATTACCCCCGGACCTTTAGGGCAGAAGGGAGGGGGGAATTGGGGGTCATCCAGCAAAGTGTATTTAAGGGGAACTCTGAGATGGCCTCCTCAGAATCCTTACGGACTTTCCACGTTTCTCTGTGTGCTGTACAATAAACTTCAAGACATCTTCTGCTAACTTCTCGGAAGTGGCGTGCGTTCTTGACCGCTAGCTACAGTAACCGACGGGGACACGACACAACCCCAGAGTCAGTCACGACTGGACCTAATGGTATGGGGTTCCTTTACCTTTACCTATGCTACCTGGAGAGACCATTCATATTGCTTCTCTGCCTGGGGAGTTCAGTAGGGATGGTTTGCCTCACTTGACAGGCAATTACACCTAAAATTGGAGAATCATGACAGCCTTTTATTGATTTTTGGAAAATTGGATGTAAAATTGCTTCTGTTATGTGATTTACGTGTTTTATTAGAAAGTACTAATTTTTATTATCTTTATGCTTTTTCACTTGATTTAGTCTGGACTTTATATAAAATTGGATATGCTTAGATTGTATTCATATTTTTGTAAAATTGTGTATGTTCATTTACTTTCTTGCAGTGTGTGTGTGTGTGTGGTGCCGGGTATAGGGGGCAAGGGGCTTCAGTCCCCTCCATATTTTGAAGCAGGGGGCCCAAGCATCTCACCTATCAATCACAGCTCTAACACTCATTGGCTAAAACTACTGATAGGCAAGAGCATCTGGTCTGGCTTCTTCCCCAGAAATCACTTGGAAGGGTGCCTGCACATTTTGCTTCATAGCTTTCCTTCTAGGAAGCCTAGATATATTTTTTCTTTTTTTCTTTTAAATAAAAGCTCAGAGTCGGCGTTCCCTGCTCGGGGACATAGTGTCCATGGGCCAATGTTGGTGACCCCAATCAAGGATATTGTTGGTTCCTATGTTCACCACTCAGATATAGATACCAATAGCCCTTATCGTTCCCTCTGGGTCTTCACAGGGCCCTAATAGCAGTAGCCGTCACTTTGGAAGGAGATGAGCAAAGGGTATTTCAGCAGGCTGACGTGGAGCTGTGCTATATGCCTGCTGGAATAGATGTTTACAAATACATATGTCCAATTAATAATGGTTCTTTCTCATTGTTAAAATTTTAATCGATTGATTTGTGAATCAAAGCATTAAATCCACTCAGTAATTTTTTATTTGCGATGTCAAATAATTGAAGCACTTTGATAACTTTTAAAAACATGGTCCAGTATGTTAATGAGTCCTTTAAGGAAAAAAATCACCAATGGAAAGTAGAGAATTGTATTAATGATGATGACTCACCTTGTCCCATTTTTTCTTTCCACATAGGTGATCAAGCACGTACCTTTTTTTTACAGTCGGGTCTGCCGTCTCCAGTCTTGGCTGAAATATGGTAATACATACATACATACATACATACATACATACATACATACATGCAGATACATTTAATATTGTTATATTGATAGCACAAACGTCTATATGTTGACTGAATGTGTTTAATGAGGATTATATAATGATAATAATGATAATTTATAACTTATACCCCACCCATCTGGCCAGGCTCCCCAGCCACTCTGTGCAGCTCCCAACAAAATATTAAAAACACAATAAAACATCAAGCATAAAAAACTTCCCTAAACAGGGCTGCCTTCAGATGTCTTCTAAATGTCAGGTAGTTGTTTATCTCTTTGACATCTGAAGGGAGGGCGTTTCACAGGACGGGCGCCATTACCGAGAAGGCCCTCTGCCTGGTTCCCTGTAGCTTTGCTTCTTGCAGTGAGGGAACCTCCAGAAGACCCTCTGAGCTGGACCTCAGTGTCCAGGCAGAACGATGGGGGTGGAGATGTTCCTTCAGGTATACTGGGCCGAGGCCGTTTAGAGCTTTAAAGGTCAGTACCAACACTTTGAATTGTGCTTGGAAATGTACTGGGAGCCAATATAGGTCTTTCAGGACCGGTGTTATGTGGTCTTGGCGGTCACTCCCGGTCACCAGTCTAGCTGCCGCATTCTGGATTAGTTATACTTTCCAGATCACCTTCAAAGGTAGAGTGCATTGCAGTAGTCCAAGCGGGAGATAACCAGAGCATGCACCACTCTGGCGAGAGTCTGCGGGCAGGTAGGGTCTCAGTCTGCGTACCAGATGGAGCTGGTTGACAGCTGCCCTGGACACAGAATTGACCTGCGTCTCCATGGACAGGTGTGAGTCCAAAATGACTCCCAGGCATTGTCAGGATTCAACCTCAATCTGTTAGCCACCATCCATCCTCCAACCGCCTCCAGGCACTCATCCAGGACCTTCACTGCCTTTACTGGTTCTGATTTAAAAGAGAGGTAGAGCTAGGTATCATCCGCATACTGATGAACACCCAGCCCAAACCCCCTGATGATCTCTCCCAGCAGCTTCATATAGATGTTAAAAAGCATGGGGGAGAGGACCCATAGGCACCCCACAAGTGAGAGCCCAGGGGTCTGAACATTCATCCCCCCCAACACCACTTTCTGGACATGGCCCAGGAGGAAGGAGTGGAACCACTGTGTAACAGTGTCCCCAGCTCCTCTAGATGGCCCAGAAGGATGTCATGGTCAATGGTATCAAAGGCCGCTGAGAGATCCAGCAGAACTAGGAAATAGCCTTCACCTTTGTGAAGATCATCGACCAGTGTGACCAAGGCAGTTTCAGTCCCATGATGAGGCCTGAATCCCGATTGGAAGGGATCCAAATGGTCTGCATCCTCCAGGCATGCCTGGAGTTGTTCAGCAACCACCTGCTCAATCACCTTGCCCAAGAATGGAAGATTTGAAACTGGGCGATAGTTGGCCATATTGGCCAGGTCTCCCGCCCCAGCCCTGTTCCCACGGTGGAGTCTACCTCTTTCCAAATCTGAGCAACTTTATCTGCAAAACCTTTGCAAAATAGTTGCAGGCGATCTTGGGGTCTTTACCAGGCCCCGATAGCAAAGGTGGTTCCGTTAAATTGCGAAACACTTGAAAAGAGTCTCCTGCTGCTGTTTTCTGCAGATGCAATAGAGGCGGTGAAGAAGGTCCTCTTCGCCATCGCTATCACCACTTGGTAGGCTCAATGTTGAGCTCTGTGTCCGGTCCGATTCAGAATGAGTTTTCCGCCACTGGCACTCTAGCCATCTCAGCAGTTGTTTCATCGCCCTCAGCTCTGAGGGGAAACCATGGGGCTGTCCGGGCTTCATGCCATCAGAGAGGGCGCTTCGGAGCCAGACAATCGATAGTCCTGGTTAACTCCGCATTCCAGTGGGCCACCAGGGAATCAGCTGAAAGGCCATCAACATGGGATAGAACATCCCCTACCACTCGCTGGAAACCATTTGGATCCATTAAGTGGCGGAGGCGGACCATCTATCTTTGGTCCGACCTCCCTGCAGAGGGGAAGAGTCACAGAGAAGTCCAGTTGCACCAGACTCCTGTCGCAGTGAGGACTGCACCACCAGCTGTGGTGAGGACTGCAAGGCCTGCTTCCTTACAAGGCCTTTACCAGCTGACCTAGGGGGCGAGGCCCAGGCCCTCACACTTCCAGCTATAAAGAGACCTGCTGTGATGAGGACTGTAGGGCCCAGTGGGTGGGGCTGGACTCACTGGAAAACAAATTCTTGGGGAAGTGCCCGGGGTGGTGGTGGTGGTCTACTATTGCTTCCCTGCTCCAAGTATCTAATGTGGCTGGGGAAACTCAGCCAGATGGGCGGGGTATAAATAATAAATTATTATTATTATTATTATTATTATTATTATTATTATTATTATTATTATTATATAATTTGTTTTAAAATGTTCTTAAGCAGTCTATGGCATTTTAAGTTTTTGCTTTTGCTTTGTTTTGCTGTGTTGTGGGTGGGATAAACGTTTAGTTGGGGCTGGGGATTAGTATAATTGTAATTTATTTTTAATCAAATCAAATACCTTTATTGGCATCACAGTATAAAACGTTTCAAATCACTGGGATAATTAAAAGGACAAGGGTGAAGCTGTCAAGGGTTATAGGGTATTATTAGTTTTAGTGGTTTATTGTATTGTTTGCATTTTGTTCTGAAGGGGAAAGGGTCAGTGCTGCCTTGAAGTGGGCCCCAGCCAACAGAATGGCTGGGGCTGGTTCGAGTGGGGGTGGGGGTGGGGGTGGGATGCACTGGGAAATCCGATCTCAGTGATCATGGGCCGGAGGAGGAGCTACGCTAAGACCAGACCATGTCATTACTGAGGAGGCAGGTTTAGTCATACTTTGAAGACTATCCCTGCCTCCGGGTCTGGTCCTGACCAGAAGGATACTGGAATCAACGAGGGAGACCCACACGACCTTAAGGAGCTGTTGTGCAATGCATTTAATGCAGCTGTGGTGCTAGCAGCCTCTGAATGTACCATGTGCTGTTAACTGAGTTTGGAGTAAAAACACAAAAACTGTAAACAAGCAGCAAGGTTTTCATGCTTCCTGCCATGATGGTTGCATTTTCTGATCCTTGGGTGGTGCATAGTACCCTTATTGCCTTAGGTATACGGTCTGCCTTTTTTTATTAATCACTTACTAGAATATGCAGCGTCTATGCTCTTATCACTCTGTTCGCAAAATTCTTTCTGACAACTGGATGAAACACAACAGATTATATTGTTTTTGCTTCTTGGGATTATGAATAGAAGCAACTGCTGAAGACTCTGTCCCATGGGCTGTCCCTCTGTCCCATGGGCTGGATGCGGCCCATGAAGCCAGTTCATCCGGCCCACGAGCTGCCCGGTCACGAGCCACCCGCTCGGCAAGTCCCCCATGTGCTGCGCTAAACTGGCACGGCGCGAGGACTCTGCCAGACTCCAAAAAATGCCTCTGCGCAGGCGTCTGGGCATGCGCAGAAGCGATTTCCGGTGCTGGGGGACATGCGCAGACGCAACTTCCGTTATCACGCTGCGCATGTCTGGCCCACGGACGAGCTCCGTGGGATCGATCAGGCCCACGGCCGGATAACGTTGCCGATGCCTGACTTAAACTCTGTCAGCATATGTTAGTTGCTTTACTGTTTATTGCGTAGGTATTTAAAAAAAATATTTTGGAACTCTTAAACTGCTGTAGGCCACTCTCGGCTCTGTTTCTACTATGAAAGGGTGGAATATAAATCCTAATGTTCTGAGCCAAGTGATTAGAGCTGCTATCCCACTTCTATATAAAGGATGCAGTGGAGTTTTTGAGCTTAGAGCAATTCAGGTCATTAATGTCCCTATTCTACTCTTGCCCAATTTCTGTCATTCTCTGCTCTCTTGTAACCTCTCTCCAACCTAGGTGAAGGATAAAATTCAGCAATTCATAGGTTTGCCTCTAGCAACCTTGCTTTCTTTTGCAGTAGATGCTGCTCCTGAAGAGTTAACCCAGGGGTGGGGGTGGAAATATTAAGAGCTCCCTGCCAAATAGTAATTGGCAAGGACAATAGTCTTCTGCTACTGAACTATAGAACATATACAGATATATAGACATTGTTGTATTGTTGTTTTTAAGGGCACTTTCAGACCTGAACAAGGATGGGAAAATGGATCAGCAAGAGTTTTCTATAGCTATGAAACTCATCAAACTAAAGCTACAAGGCCAGCCTTTGCCTGTGGTTCTCCCTCCAATGATGAAGCAGCCTCCAGCATTCTCTCCCTTGATGTCTGCTCGTTTTGGTAATCACGAATATGAATCAATGTACAGGTGTTTGGAGAAAGACTGCCCCTCTTAAATTATTATTGATAAAGACAAATAGCTATGTGCAAATGTATTATCACTAGACCATAGATCATGATGTGAAAGATATGTACAGAAAATATAGCTAAATATTATCATAGATTTTTGTCATAAAAATGAATAATGAGTACTTTTGAGACGATTCTCCTGTGCTCTGATGGCATAATAAGGATGGGCCTCAGAAATAGTGCAGCTAATTCTATGTGCTGAAAAGGGGTTAGGACTTGGATGTTTCAAAGTGCAACCATGCTTGCCATATGGCACGATCCTGTAAAAAGTAGGGTGAGTTTTGAAAGCAGTTTGTGATATGGTGTTATTGGCACCTGTCTGTCTCCAGAGACAATGGAGTATGCCGGGGGGGGGGTGAAGGCAAGCCACTGGAGAATTGCAGCGCCTGCTGTGGCTGCATAGACCGCACAGCAACTCGTAACTGCTGCCTCCTGCATTGGTCTGCTGTTCTAAGTGGGTTTACAAAAAACAACCCTACTTTTTTAAGGCAAACCTTTCAATGTGCCTAAAGTAGCTCTTTGGATGCCATTGAACAAATTATTCTCTTCCTCTAAAATCGTACTGTATATTAGACATCTATTGGTTTAAAACAAGTACTTGGAGCATATTGCTTGTTCTTTTTTCCTGAAGCCTGTGGCAACTGGGATGTGTTATGATTTTCTAAAGTATTAGGGAGAAAACCATGACTGTATAACTGCTCGAACGAAGCAAACCTATGTGTGAGCATAGACCTCTTATCTAAAACTAGTTTGTGTAGCTCAGGGTTTCCCAAACTTGGGTTTGCAGCTGTTTTTGGACTACAACTCTCATCCTCCCTAGCTAGTAGGACCCATTGGCAGAGATGATGGGAGTTGCAATCCAAAACCAGCTGGAGACACAAGTTTGGGAAACCCTGGTGTAGATCTCTCTAGAAAAAGTGAGTCATGTCTCCCCAATTCCTGGCTGTTCACAGCTATATGGCTATCACTCACAACTTGGTTTCTCTTCTAGGCATGGGCAGTATGCCAAACCTGTCTATTCCAGCAACTGTTCCTACAATGGCACCTTTAGCTCCAATGTCCTCTTTTGCTTCTGTAACGTCCATCCCCCCCCTGCTTATTTCTGCTCCCCTGCTGCCTTCCACCAGCACACCTGCATTGCCAAATGGAACAACCAGCCTCCTCCAGCCACTACCATACTCTTCAAGTAAGTATCCTCATGACCGACAATAGACATACCGGTACTTCCAGTCTGGATAATCTTGAGTCGGATGTCGGCCAGTGCCTTGATTCTGAATGCAAAATCTCCTCCTAGCAAATACTAAACTAATGATTTTTCCACCTAAAATTTCTTCTTCTTGCTACACTAACCTCTTTCCACTGGAAATATTGTAAATGTCCCTGAGGGCTAAACTATGCATGATGCCCCCTGCTCCCCCCAAAAAATATTTTGTTGTTTTAATGAAAGTTTGGATGTTGCTATGGAGAGCAAGATGGAGGTGGTACTACTCAGCCTTTTCCCTTATACTGTTTTCCCACTCAAGGTCACACATCCAGGGAAGCTATTTCCTTGCTCGTGGGGAAAAGAGGGGGAGATTAGTTTTGAGGGGACAAATGTCAGGAAGGGAGAGGGTTAAGCACTGCCTTACCCCTCGTAAGTCCTCCTGCTCAGCCTCTGAGGCTCACTGTTATCAAAGAAGAGCCCTGCCAAATCATGGTAGGAAAGTTACACAACTTGGTGCTGCCCATAGAGAATGCATTGAAGAAAATGAAAAAATAGAATTGGGCTATAAATTAGGTATAAATGGGTGTTGTAGTCAGACTAGTTCTCGAAGCTTGTCAAGTTTGTGGTATGGAGTCAATTTTTTATTCTTTTGCTTTCTTCTCTTTTTCGTTATTTTTTATTTCTCTTCTTTGTTTGCTTATTTAGCCACTTAATTTTTGAGCTTTGTGTTTTGCACTTTGTTTTTTTAAAAAATAAGTTTTGTTCTATTTTTATTTATCCATTTTTTTTCACTTAACATAAGCACGGTTTAAAATAATTCTTATTATTTACTTAAGGCTTATTTTTAATCTGGGAAATAGAGTGTGCATATATCTAATAGAATCAAACTTAACAGTTAAGTTTAGTGTTTGTGTAATTTCTGAATTTGTTAGAAATTCTAGGAGTTGTATATTTAAATACAGGGGAGAAATTGAATTTTGGTTTATACGGCCAATTAGTAAACTGATGAATGGAAGAACGTTCATAAAGGGGCCAAAACTGATAATCCAAGAAGCAAGAGCTAATTTTGACATATTTGAGCTCAGTTCGTAGAGCATGAGACTCTTAATTTCAGGGTCATTGAGTTCAAGCCCCACATTGAGCAAAGATTCCTGCCTTGTACGGGGTTGGACTAGATGACTCTTGTGGTCCCTTCCAACTCTACAATTCTATTATTCTGTGATTTCAGGCTTACGTAGCTTATCTACAAGAGACCCATTTAATTGAACAGGATAAATAATTATTATAGAAAGACTGGGTGCGGTACGTTTTTCTTGCCAGAAATGCAACCAGTGCAAAAGGGGTCACCACTTTGGTCAGAAATGGATTTCCAAATGATGTACTTATGGAAATAAGCTTAAAAATAAAAGACAGAACCATTTGAAAAATGAATTGAAAGAGTTGTGGACACAAATGTTTAAAAATATGCTGGAAAGGTAATACCATGGCCCCCTTTGAATAATGCATAGAAGATAGGACTACACTTGTAAGATACAAATGGATTGGGTATGGATAAATATAATGATATTTGGAATGCATTTGGAATGATATTTGGAATGTGTTTATAAAAAGCATATTAACTTTTAAATAAGTTTATACTCGTTAGAATAATTGTAATACTTTTATACATGTTTATAAACTTTCAAGTAATTTTCTCTCATTTTGTTTTTGGTTCATGTTCACTTTTCCTCACTTTTTTGCTTTATTTCTCTACTGAAAATTTTCAATAAAACAGTAATAATTTTTAAAGTTTTTGGTACGGAGTCAGGTTGGTGCCCAAGTGATCCATGGAGATACTTTTGCCTTGCAGTGTGGACTATGGACTCTGCTTTTGTCTTGTTTCAGCTTTGCCTCACTTTAGTTCATACAGTCCCATGATGGGCGGATTTGGTGGTGCCAACATCCAGAAGACACAGTCCCTGATAGATCTTGGCTCTAGTAGGTAGGGATCTTCAGGCAGATTTATGTCTCAATGGCAAGCTTGTGTTTTTTTCAATATCTCTTTGGGTGGTCTTTGCAATCTAACTGGTTCCCCACAAAAGTGAGTACTGTACTTGGAAAGACAGAAGTCATTTATGCACATAAACTGTTGCTGCACAAAAACATAGGAACAATGTCCCAATTTGAGCATATCTTTATATAATACCAGATTTCTTGAAAATGTGACTTTCTTTTCATATTGCAGTTCAAATTCTTCTTCTACTACCTCACTAACTGGGAATTCACCAAAGATTGGATTTTCAGACTGGGCAGTTCCTCAGGCTTCCAGATTAAAATACAGACAGAAGTTTAATAGCCTTGATAAAGGGATGAGTGGATACCTGTCAGGTTAGTACCGTATTACAGTATTATATTTAAGCTTGCAAAGGTAAAGATTGTTGAAAGAATCTTTAAAAAATGTATACATGTTTCAGCCAGCATTGCTTAGAGTTTCTAAGAGAGAATCTTTTTAGCTGGTTCTTTGGCAAGAGTGATTAACAATTGTAGAAATTGCAGTAACTTTACTTGTAACTTTATTTGTGATTTATGAGTTAATTGACAAAAAGTTTCCCTCCTGTGCATCATGCAATATGTTCTAAGGGGGATTTCTTTTTAAAGGAAAGGGATTGCAATTGAAGATTAAGTTTGTAATTAATTGATTAATTTTCCTATATAAGAAAATGAATCCCAGTATAAATGTAATATTTAACTGCACTTGCATGCTTGAAGATTTTTATAAATAAGTGTATCTTTGCAGGTGTTGTAAACAAAATCTGCCCTTATTCCCTTATGGGGTACACAAGAGCCCTTATAGAGTCCTTTGTAGGTTCTCCATTGGTAGGAGAAAATAACAGAGGCCAACCAGAGAATATTGAGAAGCAAAGCAGCTAGTAAGCCTGATCTTTATTAACGCTGTTGCAACAGGGTGCTCCCCTCACGTGCAGGAGAGAGGAGGAGGACCCAGAACAAAGGTGTGCCTGCCCTTATATAGACATTTTAAATTGCCCACCCTCAAACTCCAGACAACCCCCAGAAACATCATACATACATCACAGAAGGGGTGTAGCCCAAGACCACCCCCAGATGCATCATACCTACATCACAGAAAAGGCAGTCTACAACAGAAATCTGAGTGCGTTTATCTCTTGTCTGGCAAGTTAAAGGTAAAGGGACCCCTGACCATTAGGTCCAGTTGTGACCGACTGGGGTTGCGGCGCTCATCTCGCATTATTGGCCGAGGGAGCCGGCGTACAGCTTCCAGGTCATGTGGCTAGCATGACTAAGCCGCTTCTGGCGAATCAGAGCATCGCACGGAAACGCCGTTTACCTTCCCGTCGGAGCGGTACCTATTCATCTACTTGCACTTTGACGTGCTTTCGAACTGCTAGGTTGGCAGGAGCAGGGACCAAGCAATGGGAGCTCACCCCGTCAGGGGAATCGAACCACTGACCTTCTGATCGGCAACCCCTAGGCTCTGTGGTTTAACCCACAGCGCCACCTGTGTCCCGGTCTGGCAAGTTACCTGATTGCATTATCTGGGTTTTGGCCACTCTTTTGTTATTATAACTACTTAATTCCTGAATCCAGGTCACAGGTCACAGGCTCACCCTATTCACACCTTAAATGTGCCCTAAAGGCAGGATTTGTGAGCACAGAGACAATGGGGTGGTACATTTAATTTATATATTTGAGACCTTAAATTCTTATAACACAGACTAAGACTTTTCAAATTATATTTCGAGTGAATCCAAAAGAGTTAATCCACATTTCCCTTTGTCCTATGATTTATTCCATTTGGTCTGTGGCTTGTAGGCATAGGTCTGAGAGGTTTTTCTTTTGTTCCATCACTTTCCCTGGGAAACCCTGCTGTTCACTGCTGAATCAGAGCAAACATCAATCAGGTTTTCTGCAGACTGACATTTGTTCCAATCCAGCAGTAATCAGCGAGTTTTCATCTGGGAAAGTGCCAGACAAAAGAAAAACCTCTCAGACCCATGTCTAGAAATCACACACCAAACGGAATAAATCACGGGACAAAGGAAAGTGGATGAGCCCTGACCTGTAGATGGTAAGAAATATCACTGGTTCTTGGGTGCAATTAGATTTATATACCGGTATTAACATAAACATAAACATAAACATAACATAACATAAACATAACATAAACATAACATAACATAAAACATAACATAACATAACATAGGGATCCAGGTGGCGCTGTGGGTTAAACCCAGAGCCTAGGGCTTGCCGATCAGAAGGTCGGCGGTTCGAATCCCTGCAACGGGGTGAGCTCCCGTTGCTCGGTCCCAGCTCCTGCCCACCTAGCTGTTCGAAAGCACGTCAAAGTGCAAGTAGATAAATAGGAACCGCTCTGGCGGGAAGGTAAATGGCGTTTCCGTGCGCTGCTCTGGTTCGCCAGGAGCGGCTTTGTCATGCTGGCCACATAATCCGGAAGCTGTACGCCGGCTCTCGGCCAATCATGCGAGATGAGCACCGCAACCCCAGACTGGACCTAATGGTCAGGGGTCCCTTTACCTTTTATTAACATACTTGACTTATATATTAACATGCTTTTGATATTTGATTTACTCAGGGTTTCAGGCAAAAAATATTCTTCTGCAATCAAACCTTTCCCAGACACAGTTAGCTACTATTTGGTAAGTCCACACATAAATTGATAAGACTTTGATGTTTTTGTGCTGCTCAATGTTAATAAGCATAGAGTAATTTTTAAAGAAATGTAATAGTCAGCATTGCATATTTAATACTGTACTCTTTATTTTATGCTTATTCTTGAATTGCAGAATTCTGGTGTTGAGATTATATCTGTTTAATTTCTTTTATTTGATTATCTTTAATTTATCTATTTTGCTTTCTTTTGTGATGTTTATTACAGTGGTACCTTGGTTCTCAAACTTAATCCGTTCCGGATGTCCGTTCCAAAGCCAAGGAACGGACATTACTTTCCCATAGAAAGTGATGCAAAACAGATTAATCCGTTCCAGACTTTTACAAACAACCCCTAAAACAGCAATTTAACATGAATTTTACTATCTAATGAGACCATTGATCCATAAAATGAAAGCAATAATCAATGTAAAATAAATAAGACAGTATTGTAGATGATAAAAACAAAGAATAATAATAATAAAAATCTTACCTGCACTGATGATAGTCATTGTTTGGATTGGGGGGGGGGGCTTTTATCCATTTCCACAGTCACACAATCAATCAATCAGTAGCTGAACTGGAGTCCACACAGTCATAAAAACAAATTACCGTAACCGAAAAAGCCTCAAAAACACAAAATAAATAGCAAAAACAAAAGCGCCAAAATTAATCTGTTCCGGAAGTCCGTTTGACTTCTGAAATGTTCAAAAACCAAGGCGCAGCTTCTGATTGGTGCAGGCAACCCGGAAACAATGGCCGACAGTTGCATCGGACGTCCGGCTTCCAAAAATCATTCGAAAACCAGAACACTTACTTCCGGGTTTTCGGCGTTTGAGAACCAAGGTACCACTGTACACCAGTTTTTCATTTATGTAGATATGCATCTCGTGAGTAGGTAGCAGTAAACTATAGAAAGTCTGTTTCCTTTTGCAAAGGAAACATTTAGTAAAATCCTACTGCAGGGTTCCTCAAACTTTTTAAACAGGGGGCCAATTCACTGTCCCTCAGACACTGTCGGGGGCCAGACTATAGTTGGGGGGGAAAATTAACGAATTCCTATGCACACTGCACATATTTTATTTGTAGTGCACACAAAACAGGAAAAACAATACAATATTTAAAATGAAGAACAATTTTAATCAACATAAACTTATAAGTATTTCAATGGGAAGTATGGGCTTCCTTTTGGCTAACAAGATAGTCAATATCCGGTTAAAAATCCACAATAATAAATAGGCTTTAGGTTTAAATGCCAGACTGGCACCCTGGTTCTGCCCCACGCCACCCTTTTAAAATGTAAATATCAAAACAGATCCCGACTTTCAGAGCATGTAAATCACATGAGTGGAAAGGGGGGGGGCACAAAACACCCGCGCAAAGACCAGGGGCGTCAGCCTGCTACTTCTCCAAATAAAACTTCTCCCTCTGCTAATCCCTCTGCCCCGATAGGGTGGCTGCATGCAAACGAGCTGGGAGACGGTTGGCTGGGGCTTGGCAGGATAACTCTGGCGCAGGGAGCATTTTTGCCCCTCAGAGTGGCAGCACTGTGTGGGGAGAGGGAGGAGTGGGGAAGTGCACGAAGGAATCAGCCTGGGCAGAGGGGCTGCAAGTGCCCGGGTGAGTGAGGAAGGCAAAGCAGCAGCGGCAGCACCGCCGCCCTGAGGATTTGACTGCTGGAGTGACACTTACTGCGGGTTCCCCTGCGGGCAGCCGGGAGGAGCAAAAAGGCAAGGGAGCAGAGCGAGGGGGAGGAGGATTGAAGGCTGCCTCTCCCGTTCCCCCTGTTGGATTTGCTTCTTTGCAGCGATCTGCAGCTTCGATATGACTGCGGAAGAGCTCACTGGGGAGCACCAGACTTTCGGAAGGTGTGCAATGGCAGCAGCTCGGCTTTGCGATGCGTGGCGGGTTGTGTGGAGGTTGGAGGGACAGGAGTTTGCCTGGTTGCAGCGGCCTTTCATTGGTAGAGCCGCTGTGTGGCGGCGGCAGCTCTACCAATGAAAGGTCACGGCGGCGTTTACCGAAGTGCAGCACGGGGACTCCAATTGGCTGCAGGAGCTTCCTGCAGCCAGTCGGAAGCCGCAGGAGCTTCGCTGCCTGCTCAGTCAGTCCCCGCGAGGCGAGGCGTCTGCAGCTTCTTTTCAAGGAAACGCCTCGCCACCCCAGGTTTACCTCAGAGCACGGGGACTGACTAAGCGGGCGGCAGGGTCCGTGGGCCAGATTTACAAGCCCAGTGGGCCAGATGCGGCCCACGGACCATAGTTTAAAGACCCCTGTCCTACTACTTGACACCATGTGCCTCTGAGAGAATTAAAACGGGTTTTTAATTCTCCAGTTAAAATCAGCTGGACTCCAAATACGGTATCCTTCAATGCATTAAACATCAAAACATTAACAATGTATGGGTTTAGAACAAGGATGGGGCTAAATTTGACCACAGGATGGACTGCTCACCTAACATCAAGAATTGGGGCATGTAGACCTCCTCACAGTTGTCAGCGCACAACCTTGCACACTGCTTTGGAGTACCATTGACCATCAGCTTTCCAGAGTGCTGCATAGGGGCCTTTGCAAAGCCCTCCAAGGATCAGCTGCACCAAGGAGTCCCACGTGGGGAACTCAGTGGCACAGCCAGTCTCACAGAACTTGGAACCAACGCCTGTCACCTGACTTTGAGCTGCACAGACATCCCAGTGGGCTTGCTCTCACTGTCAGTCAGCTGCTTGGCAGGGAGAGCAAGCCTCTCTTGCCAGTTCAGAGTTGGGAGCCCATTTCAAGACTCTTTGTTAGAGCCTCAACTTTCCCCTCACCCAACGTCACATGTGAATTTGGGTGTGGGGCAAGTGAGCATGATTTGAGGGGAAACTGCCATGCAGGGGAAACTGCCATGCAGGCCCAATTATGTTTCAAATGTGCTTTTGTGGGTATTTGCTTTTTCAGAGTTGTTCAAGTTAATAAGAGGTATCTTGAATATATTGTACTAGAATGTTGCATTGAAACAATGAGATTGCTCTTTCATATTTCCTCGGTTCTTCTAATGCAGTTGTTCTGCCTTTCCTAGGTCACTTGCTGACGTTGATGGCAATGGACAGCTGAAAGCAGAGGAATTCATACTAGCCATGCATCTGACTGATATGGCCAAAGCTGGGCAGCCTCTCCCACTAACTCTGCCTCCGGAATTAGTGCCACCTTCTATGAGGTGCATAACACAAGATGGTATGTTATTAAAATTGTATAATAAATGGGAAATATGCCCTTTTAAAAAAATCCCTGTTTCCTCTCTATAGAAGTGGAAAATGTGCTGAAAATACTGATTGTGTTCTGCCAACATACCAGAGAATAATGCAGGAAGAGGAACCTCCCCAAAAACTTCCAGGTAACAGTGGGGTTCTTTTTTATGTTAAGAGTGCAAAGGTGACTTTAAAAAGGTATTAGAACTGAAAGAAACATTGTTTCATCCCATATTTCAGATTTTATGTGTGCCTGACTTCAATTTGCTTGACAGAAGCCATTTGAGCACTTAATAATAATTGTATACATTGTTTACAGTAGCAGTGGGACGTTGTCAGGACCGAAGAGCAGCAGCACATTGGGTGCTGTGGAGTCAGAGTGGTTGGACTGTGGCAGTGTTTCTACAACTTGATCCCCCAGCAGTTGTTGGACTGCAGATCTCATCATCCCTGGCTGACAGGACCAGTGGTCAGGGATGATGGGGACTCAAGTTTGAGAAACATGGGACTATGAGAGCAGCAGGCAGGGTGAAGAAACCCGAAACTTCGTTTATTTGCTTAATTTCCTTTTTGAATCGCTTCAGTATCAAAGTCCTGTGCATATAACAAATGCTTTTCCATTTGTCAGTGATCTTACTTGAGTGTTATCTACCTCCGTGTTTCATACTACTGCCCTTGTTTTAGAAATGAACCTGCATTAGATCAATTTTTGCACTCTGATGCCATTTACTATTCTTTAATCTAGTTACATTTGAGGACAAGAGGAAAGCAAACTATGAGCGAGGCAACATGGAGCTGGAGAAACGCCGCCAGGTGTTGTTGGAGCAGCAGCAGAGAGAGGCGGAGCGTAAGGCTCAGAGGGAAAGAGAAGAAAAGGAGCGAAGAGAGAGGGAACGGCAGGAGCAGGAGCGAAAGAAACAACTTGAACTGGAAAGGCACTTGGAAAAACAGCGGGAGATGGAGAAACGGAAGGAGGAAGAAAGAAAGAAAGAAATCGAAAGGCGGGAGGTTGTTCTGTTAATTGCTATTGTTTTTAATCTGCAAAGGAATATCTGTTCCGTTTATTGCTGTTTAGCGGTCTTCACTTTAGCATGCTTTTGCCACCGTGCTGAAACCCACTTGTCCCTAAAGATGACACCAAACCCAAGAGCCCCAGCTGTGTCCAGGGGCAGCCAAAGCTCAGCCTCAAGCAGCCGTTCTCCATTGAAGTGTTCCAGGCAGTCAGCACAAACAGCTGGGCTGCCTACATTTTGAGGTGAAGGCCCTTTCAGGGCATTGCCTAAGCACCTCCAGAAAGAGCCTGCCAGGTGCCTGGCACACAGAATCTCAGTGCCGTGCATGAGCTAGCAGCCCTGTCCAGATAGGCAGTCCCGAGTCCAGCAGTGACCTCGACAGGAAGTCCGAGGCTGTAGTGTCACCAGCTAAGGGGCGAGGCTGAGTTCCTCATGCTGAGACGGATGCTGGTAATCAGGGAACCTCTGAATCTGAGGCCCAGAGGGAGGAGTACATGCAACCTACTGCAGCAGAACCAGGACCCTCATGGCAGGGGCACCTTCCCCTGGGCTTGGAGAAGCGAGGGCCTCCTGCATGGCATTGCCAGTGCAATAGCACCAGGTGGGAGGCTATGGAAAGGTAGGATAAATGCTTGTCTTCAGACCAGAGGCTCCCCCTTTAAAGAAGTTGAAATGCACATTCTCCCTAATTCATTGCCCTTTAGCACTTTTGAAAGAACTGAACATTTAGTGGTTATTTTATCTGCAGGCAGCAAAGCAGGAGCTTGAGCGCCAACGGCGTCTGGAGTGGGAGAGGATTCGCCGTCAGGATCTTCTTAATCAGCGTAATCGAGAACAAGAAGAAATTGTCAAACTGGCCTCTAAGAAGAAGAGCCTCAGTCTTGAGCTGGATGCCTTGGTGAGTCATAGCACTGCAAAGGACATAGGGAACTCCACTGGCAGGAGTAGGTAATGCAGCTCCTGCAGATGCTCTTGGACGGTGGCAGCTCCAGCTATCGGGGGGGGGGGGGGTCAGGTGGGATGGGCATTCCAAGCTTGAAGGACATCACCTGGGCTCACCCAAACAACAACAAATTGTCTTTTCAAACATCTTTCTGCATTCAAGTACCCTGTTTCCCCTTTTTTAATACGTAGTCATAAAGTAAGCCATGGCAGGTTTTTTTTACCTTTGTGAGAAGTAAGACGTACCCCAAAAGTAAGCCGTGGTGCCGCCACAGGGGGAGGCTGTACCGTACCATACTGACGTAATAAAAATAAGACATCCCCCTGAAAATAAGCCACCCTGTGTTTTTTTGAGGGGAAAAAATTATAAGGCGGTGTCTTAAAAAGGGGGAAAGACGGTAGGTAGCCGTGTTGGTCTGACGCAGTCAAAAAAAAAATTTAAAAAATTGTCCAGTAGCATCTTAGAGACCAACTAAGTTTGTTCTAGGTATAAGCTTTCATGTGCATGCACACTTCTTCATTGGCTATTGACCCTGAGAGTATCTCCCAGCTTGTATAATATTTTATCTTAAAAATTCTTGTTAATTGGTTTTGACTAACTTTCTGTTTTAGGGGTAGTGATTAGCTGATACTGTGTATATTAGAGGCATGTTTTTATGTTCTCGAATCAGATGTTTGATTTTAGATTATTTTCATTACAGGATGGCAAACACCAGCAGATCTCTGGGAGATTGCAAGATGTTATAAAAAGAAAACAAGTTCAAAAAAATGAGCTGGATGTTCTGGAAAAGAAATGTGATTTGGAAATTATTGAAGTCAAGCAGCTACAACAACAGCTTCAAGTATGAAATCTCACTTTAAGTTTCAACTTGTTGCCTTGTGTGTTCCAGAGAATGAAGGACATGAATGAATTGGAGGGGGGTATTTTTAATGCATCTGTACTGAGATGTAGCTACAAAATAATAACAGTTTTTGCTTCTGTTCAAACAGTTCTCCTCAAATAACTAGATTTCTCAAAATAATACAATTAAACTTTGTATTTTAACGCTACAAATGACCTAACAAGGATAAAGGATAAAGATGGTTAAATTATCAGGTTTTTTCTAGTTTTTACAAGGTACAGCTTACAGAATCCTAAATGCCTGTTGTTGCATGTAACAATATTTGTTATGCCAATATGCTTCAATGTTAAGAAAAAATGTCAAATCCTAAATCCTTCTTTATTCTTGGATGTGTCTTTTATATAAGCTGGTTTCTCCATTTCTCTTGTGGGGTCATAAAATGCTATCTATAAATAATTTTCAGCTGAGAGTTTACATTTAAGCATATCAACATTTTATCTAAAGTATGGAGAATCTGTGTCACTCTTATTTGAACTGACAGGTCTCCATATTGACCATAGTACAATATCAGGATGTACTGTGGATTCCCATGGAGAAATACCAGAATCAAGCCTGATGTTGCACTTGTCCCAAGTTTCTCTAATTTCCTGTAGAATTACAGGTACTATTATTGGATGAAATCCAATTAAGTCATACTCAACATAAATCTGGTGAAATCAAAGGGCAATTGATTTCAGGAGATGTCTGTGAATACATACCTTATATATTTCTAAGAAGGTAGGGCTGTAATGCATTAAGTTATTAAATATATGAAGAAATTATACTGATGATAACTTTCTAAAATTTTATCTCTGACTCTGCAGGAATATCAGAATAAGCTGATCCTCCTTATTCCTGAAAAACAGCAGTTAAGTGAGAGAATGAATCATATGCAGATGGGCAATTCTCCTAGTAAGTATATTCAGCATTATTTATCTTTATCCTTCTCAGTCATTCTTTATTTTTAATTACCAAAACAGTGATGGGAAGGAAGGAAGGAAGGAGAAAAGCAAGGTGAAGGATTGAAAAGGACAGTTTGAACCTGAATCTAGAAGGGGACCCTTGGACCACAGGATGCTCAGAAATGCAAATACATAGAAGTGATAGATGGTGATGTACTTCTATTTCCTTTTTGTTAAAAAAAAGTCCATCTGATTTGCCCCTGAGGACCACTGCTGGATCAAACATGTCTGGCTATGGAAGATATCTGCCTAGTGCAAACTGCATCTCCTCCTCCTCTGGAGGAATTATAGGTGTTGAACCATCTGCTGGAGATACTCAAGCACGGAGTTCCCTATGTCAAGCAGGGGGTGAACTAGGTGGCAAAATAGGCATGCTCCAACTCTTAACAATTCAGGGTAAGATTAAGCCATCAGCTGAAATCTCTTTCCCACCATGGATTTATTGAGTATCTGGACAAGGTTTCAGACTCAGTTCTCTGACTTCAAAAGGTATCAAATGATTAACAAGCTGATGAGATTGTGGCAGGGATTAGTAAATTTAAAGCAGGCTATTAATTACAAGGGCCATATAAGTGAAGGGGGAAAAGTTCTTAAGATGAAACATTGAATTTTGGCTTTCATCGGCAGAAACAGACCTTAATTCACTACAGAAGAAGTCCTCAGAAAAGGAAAAAATATGCCAAAGACTTAGAGAACAACTAGATGCACTAGAAAAAGAAACGGCTACCAAGCTTTCTGAAATGGATGGTTTTGATGATCAACTTAAGGTACAATCTTGCCTCCTGTTTGTGAATCAGAGTAATAATTTGTTGTATTCCCTCCCTCCCTCCTATGAAAAACTTTATTGCTTCTGGTTTTTCTTCTGTTTCTCAAGCTTAGTTCAGTATTTCAGCCAATAAGGGCCAATGAAAGGTAGCCTGTCATTTCTGTCCTTACCATTCATACTGTTTAGATGTTCACAGATTGGTCTCTTATTTGACATTTATAATGTATGTGTCAGCATTTTGCAATACAGGGCCTCATGGCCATAAATTGGTATGGGTGCCATTTTGAATGTTGTAAACTGAATTAATTTACTTGTCATTGAATACTGCCATCCCAAAGAGGGTAACAATGAAATAGGATTATAATAAAAAATATACAGGGGGAAAGATAACATTGTGCAAAATTTGTAGAATTCATAAAATTATTAGATAGCCTATTCAGAACAAAACTGGGATATGCAAATAATTTAAGATATTTTTCTCTCTAGTTTAATAAAAGCTAACCACAGGGCATAGTTAGGAAGGCCATCAATTATATGGCACTGGTGTAAGCAGATAGAGCTTTATTCTCGGAGCGCCATTCCTCATGTAGCCAAATCAACTTCATCACATATAAGAGGGAGTTGGTAAAAGGCTTCGGGGAGACCCCAACTTTTGCAGAAAAACCTCAGAGGTGGAGAGAACCCAGCAGCCCAGTGGAAATGAAAAACCATAGGGACATGGACTATGTAGTGGAGTAAATTGGAAAAAACCATGACGGAACAAGAGCACTCTACTTTTCCAACACATATTTTTGGGGGTCCCACTTAAAAACAGTTAATAGTAGTGTGACAAGTTCTATCTAAAGGAGACATACCTTTTAGTTCTAGTTACAGGTAGGTAGTCGAAACAAAAATAAAAAATAAAATTCCTTCCAGTAGCACCTTAGAGACCAACTAAGTTTGTTATTGGTATGAGCTTTCGTGTTCATGCACACTTCTTCAGATACCTTTTAGTGGTTATAACTGCTGAAAGGTTAGTGGCGGAATTTGATTTTTTAATTTATTCAAAAAATTTATTCCATTTGCTTATACTAAAACCTTTAAATGGTGTATGAGAAACATTAAAATTCTCACTAAAACTGTTAAAACTTTTTAAAATAATTAGAAAGTAAAAAAAAGATTAAAACACATCAGTAACTGTGTCTGGATAGAATTGATATACTCTTCAAGAAAATAATTTTGAGATAGCATGATTAATACCTAACATGCTAATTGAGAGTCATTTAAATTGACCAGTTACAACACCATAAGTTCCCTATATATATAAAAATTGCTGTGCAAAGTGTAACAGCTTTTTATCTGCCTTATCTTACAGTATGAGACTATGGATGCTTCTGTTCTTCAGTGCCTTTTGTGTCTGCTAAGCTGTCTCAACAACCTCTTCCTCTTACTTAAGGTTACTTTCTAATCTTTGGCTTTTTTTGCTTATAATAATTTCATAGTTTTTTATTTTTTTAATTGCATTTAAATCCCTTAACTCAAAATCCTGTCTATTTAGTATCAGTGCAGTACAGCACAGTTTATTTTTTCCTTCGCATTTCTGTTTGCTTTCAAATCTTGTCTGCTCAACGAACGCTTGAAATTATGTACAGGAGGTACGAATCAAAGTATTAATATGAAGCTTGCTAGCTTACTAACTACTACCAGATACTTAATCTGATTGTCATTGTTTTTTATGTGAGATTTAGTTGCACACAGCTTTTCCTTCATTATTTAACTCTTACTAGTTCTTCTGAAATGGAATCAGTTCTAGTGCTCCAGATTGATTACTGAAAGGTCTGAAATTGTCATAGTATTATCACATCTGAACATTTCTCTCTCTTAGTAAAGTGAGTGTCTCGTGTCTGAATACCAAAATGGGTCCATAGAGAAGTTGAGAGCACAAAGATTCACCTCCTGCTCCTCCTCCACCTAAATGTCCCTGTCTGTTTTGTTCAGCTCTTGCCTGCACAGCCTCTTAAATCTCCCCCTGTTCAGTTTAATGGAGTGAAATATAAATTATCAGAGAAGATTTGGGGGACTTGTGTCTCCTTACACACCATTTGTTGCACAAGATTCCTCTGCTCAGTATCTAGTAGTTGTCCCCCTGACCCCCCAAGCCCATTACAATGCAACTACACAGTTTAGGAGACCCCCCCCCCGAGAGGCTTTTCATTGCACACAAGTATCAGCTAGAACCCCTCTTCTAATTTCTTCCATAATATCTTGCTTCCTCCAGTAGCTAAAAGAAAGTTGTGTTGGAAATGTAAACTTCAGAAGTATTCTATTTAATTTTGAACCTGTTCTCTTGATTGTATTAATACAGAGATTGAACACTTCTCAATGTAGGATTGCCTGCCTCTTCGTACCCTGACTTGGATTGCAGAACACTAAATCAAGTCCCCCCCCCCCCCCCTGATTTGCTCATTTGATGTA
This sequence comes from Darevskia mixta, assembly GCA_034641385.1. Taxonomy (NCBI): domain Eukaryota; kingdom Metazoa; phylum Chordata; class Lepidosauria; order Squamata; family Lacertidae; genus Darevskia; species Darevskia mixta. The sequence continues at coordinate 4,051,756 of JAWWNH010000130.1, forward strand.
TGTTATATTTTCTTATTAGGAGCTAAGAGAAACCTACTCTACACAGCAGTTAGCTCTTGAGCAGCTCCACAGGATCAAACAAGATAAAATCCAAGAACTAGAAAGAAGAAGAACTGAGCTTGCACAGAAAAAGAAAGTGGAAGATGAGGCAGCACGGTAACGGGATAAATTAAAACAATGCAGGCTTTTTTTTTTAAGGGCCTCAGCTGCACTCTCTTAGATCTAGGCAAAAAAGACAATCACGGGAATAACTGAATTACAAAAAAGGAAGTCTACACCGTGGAAGATCCCTGAAACGAGATGAACGTATATTTATATAGTAATAATTATTTTATTCTTCTTATTATTATTTAAATCCAATTTCGTTGTACTTGTACAATGACAATAAAGATATAAAACTAAAAAAGCTAAGCTAAGCTAATAAACAAACGAGCAAAAATACTCAAAAACGTTATAAACTAATTCAAAGAAATATAAATAACTCAAGAAAATCTTCCAAATAACTCTAAATAACAAAAAATAACTCAAGATAAACTACCAAATAACCTTAACGAGTTGCCGGCTAAGATTCTCGTTTCACTGTTATGATCTATCAGTTTCCTCAGAAGGAAAAAAGTTAATGCATTTATATAACTCAAAATAGCTTGTTTGCTATTAAATCTAGGGGGAGGGTTAAAGAAACTTCAGAAGGAAAGAAGAACACTCCCAAACCGTAAGTGGTAATTATCCAAACTAGGAATTCTAATTTTGCTTCATCCAAAAGGTTAAAAACCTAAACTCAAGTTCAAAAACAAGCTCCATAGCTTGTAAAACACGTCAACAAAGGGCTATGTAAGCTCACACGATCTTATTGTTACGAAGCTATTGCAAAGACTGTCTATTTTTTGTTATTTAGAGTTATTTGGAAGATTTTCTTGAGTTATTTATATTTCTTTGAATTAGTTTATAACGTTTTTGAGTATTTTTGCTCTTGAGCAATTCTGCTCTTGAATCATTAAACACATTGTTTGTTTGAGTAGTACTATATAAATATACGTTCATCTCGTTTCAGGAATCTTTCACGGTGTAGACTTCCTTTTTTGTAATGCACTCTCTTAGATGACAGGCTTAGACCTCCTCTTACTGTCATTCTGGGTTTGATGCCCCACCTCAGTACATTTATGTACCTTGGTTCCATTTTTGTGTTGTATTGGATATTGCATTTTAAAATGTAACTCTTTTTATTGATGCAGTTGTGACCCACCTTGATTGATACTATCAGTATAAAAGTGGTTACAACTTTTTTCTTTTTTAGCATGGGTTCTTTTCAATTTCTTGGCAATCACAATTCTAACTACATTGAAATCTCATTGGGCAATTGTACATTTTTAGAGAACTGCACTTCAACAAGAAACGTTTAAATAATATTGAAACAGCGACTCCATAAGAAATTGCTAACTGTGAATTACATAATTAACTGGGATGAAAGATTTCCATTTTATGTGACATAATGAGCCTCACAGTAGTATTTTTTTTAATAATAGAAAAACTTTCTGAATTGATTCTGAAACCTACAGGTTAGCAAGCCTAACTTCAGCATATGGCAACAATCTTTGCAAAAAGTTGCTGCTTCTGAAGAAGCTTATGGAGTCTGTATTTTCTACACCCTACTGCAGGGGTCAGCAACCTAAGGCCCATGGGCCAGAAGCGGCCCGCGGAGGTTGTTTGACCGGCCCACAAGCCCCCCCAACTGAGCTGCCCGCTCGCACGCTGCGCTAAACCAGCACGGCATGGGGACTTGCTTCTGCAGCGCCAAAAAGTACGTCTACGCATGCGCAGACGCTGAAAACCACAGGCGCGTGTGCGATCCGGCCCATGGACGGATCTCCGCGGGACCGATCCGGCCCGGGCAAGATAAACCTTGCTGATCCCTGCCCTACTGGTTCTTTTTCTGTGACAAAAATAAATAAAGTCCCAGTTCTTAACCATTGTAAGATTGCATAACTGAAAAGTTTAGGACAGCATATATCCACTTCAGCATTCCTATCGCTATTATGATGCTTAAGTTGTCCTAGGACTTTCAGAGCTTACAGGAAGATAATGTAAACTGAGAGCAGCTGATTTAAGGATCTGTGCCAAGTCTTTTCTTTTCAGTATCAGCAGAAGAAATACTTTTTTTGACAGTGTTTTCGCTGTTTTTTTCCTTAAGAAAAGCAAAGCGGGAAAAAGAGAACTTGTGGCAGCAGAATATCCGGAGGGAGGAAGAAGAGAGGAGAAAGCGACTACAGGAAGAGCGAATGCAGGAAAAAATCCAGGAGGAAAGACAAAAAACGGAGGAGGCAGTTGTGCAAGAAAGGGAAGCCCAGTTGCAAAAATTGGCAGAGGAGAAACTTGAAGAGGAAAAACGGAACAAACAGGCCGAGATGCTGAGAGATACTGAGCAGCAAAGGCAGAAGCAAAAAGAAGACAAAAGAAGGCAGGAACAGCTCGCCAAAGAAGCTGAGGAGAGGCATAAGCACTTTGATGAAGAGAAGAGAAGAAAAGACACAGCCAATCTGCAAGAGTCTGAGAAACCCATTTCTCAGCTAAATGAAAAAAATGTAGACATTCTTAAACAGACAAAGGGACGAAGTCTTAAGTCAACATTGAAAAATGAAGGTATCTTACCCAGGTTTTTGTAAGGATATTAGCTACCATAGTTTAAAACACTGAAGTTTGGTAATCCCACACTGTCTACTGGTATTACCAGTCCATTAATATGTGTGGCCTTAATGGGAGAGATCAGTTCACAGGTCTAAATTACGCCTTAGCTAATGTTAATATTCAGCTTTTCTCATGGCTTGAAAGGCCAATGTTGCACAATTATGCAAATCCCAAAGTAGGTGCTGACTGCTGCTTTGAAATGAACATAACTGACAAGATTAGTAGTCAGTAATAGTTCCTCCTTGACTTTCCAGGCCATGCTGTGGGTTCCTCTGAGTCTAGGAAATCTGTTGCCTTTGTGAATTATAGAGCTTTATATCCATTTGAAGCAAGGAATAATGATGAGATGAGTTTCAGTTCTGGAGACATAATTCAGGTAAGAAATGGCTGATAATCCCTGAATTCTTAATAGGATATTTATTTCAAATTAAAGCCTTTGTCTTCTCTGCAAAATACCCAGAGCCATGCAGTAAAATAAAGAATTAAAACCTATCTAATAAGCTAGTTGATAACATTTTGTCAAACTTTCATCCTTTTTTCCAGGTTGCTGAGAAAACTGAGGGAGAGCCTGGTTGGTTATATGGGAGCTTCCAAGGCCATCAGGGCTGGTTTCCAGGCAATTACGTAGAAAAAATTCCTGAAAATGAAAACACCCTTTCACCTCCAAAGAGAGCCTTACTTCCTCCTATGGTGTCCTTACCAACTGCCTCAGTTCCTGTAGAGTAAGTGCACCTTAATACTCTGCTGCCACACAAAATTGATGATGATGATGATGATTCCCCTAAAGTCCTCGGATTTAAAATACTTTAGAGTCTCAGAAATAAAGTGCGTTCTAAAAATATGCTTCTCAAGTGTCAAAAGCCAGAGAGGGTAAAGAGGCGCATCTTGAGCATTCACCAAAAGCTGAATAAGGAAGATGCCTAATGCACCTCTGTGGTCATTTCCACAACTTAGTGGCTGCCACAGGTCATACCCTCTCGTAGGCCATGGCCAGACGTGTTTTGAGGGGCAATGGAACAGTTGGACACAATTTGACAGAAGTCTACAGAACAGCTTTGGCCAACTCAGTTGGCATGCTACTTATAGTGTCTTCAGTCTAACAAAGATTTAGGCTCTAACTCTGTGATGCCTAACTCTGTGTTGGAATTTTGGCCATTGTGTACCAGTTTATGCAATAATAATAATAATAATAATAATAATAATAATAATAATAATATTGTGTACCAGTTTATGCAATAATAAATAAATAAATAAATAAATAATTTGTACCTCGCCCATCTGGCTGGGTTTCCCCAGCCACTCTGGGCGGCTTCCAACAAAGATTAAAAATACATTAAAATGTCACACATAAAAAACTTTCCTAAACAGGGCTACCTTCAGATGTCTTCTAAATGTCAGGTAGTTGTTTATCTCTTTAACATCTGAAAGGAGGGCGTTACACAGGGCGGGCGCCACTACCGAGAAGGCCCTCTGCCTGGTTCCCTGTAGCTTTGCTTCTCGCAGTGAGGGAACCGCCAGAAGGCCCTCGGCGCTGGACCTCAGTGTCCGGGCAGAACGATGGGGGTGGAGACGCTCCTTCAGGTATACAGGACTGAGGCCGTTTAGGGCTTTAAAGGTCAACACCAACACTTTGAATTGTGCTCGAAAACTTACTGGGAGCCAATGTAGGTCTTTCAGGACCGGTGTTATGTGGTCTCAGGGGCCGTCACCAGTCTAGCTGCCGCATTCTGGATTAGTTGTAGTTCCGGGTCACCTTCAAAGGTAGCCCCACGTAGAGCGCATTGCAGTAGTCCAAGCGGGAGATAACTAGAGCATGCACCACTCTGGCGAGACAGTCCATGGGCAAGTAGGGTCTCAGCCTGCGTACCAGATGGAGCTGGTAGACAGTTGCCCTGGACACAGAATTAACCTGCGCCTCCATGGACAGCTGTGAGTCCAAAATGACTCCCAGGCTGCGCACCTGGTCCTTCAGGGGCACAATTACCCCATTCAGGACCAGGGAATCCCCCACACCCGCCCGCCCCCTGTCCCCCAAAAACAGTACTTCTGTCTTGTCAGGATTCAACCTCAATCTGTTAGCCGCCATCCATCCTCCAACCGCCTCCAGGACCTTCACCGCCTTCACTGGTTGATTTGAAAGAGAGGTAGAGCTGGGTATCATCCGCCTATTGATGGACACCCAGCCCAAACCCCCTGATGATTTCTCCCAGCGGCTTCATGTAGATGTTAAAAAGCATGGGGGAGAGGACAGAACCCTGAGGCACCCCACAAGTGAGAGCCCAGGGGTCTGAACACTCATCCCCCACCACCACTTTCTGAACACGGCCCAGGAGGAAGGAGCGGAACCACTGTATAACAGTGCCCCCAGCTCCCAGCTCCTCTAGACGGTCCAGAAGGATGTTATGGTCGATTGTATCAAAGGCCGCTGAGAGATCCAGCAGAACTAGGAAATAGCTCTCACCTTTATCCCTAGCCCGCCAGAGATCATCGACCAGTGCGACCAAGGCAGTTTCAGTCCCATGATGAGGCCTGAATCCGGATTGGAAGGGATCCAAATGGTCCGCATCCTCCAGGAGCGCCTGGAGTTGTTCAGCAACCACCCGCTCAATCACCTTACCCAAGAATGGAAGATTTGAGACTGGGCGATAGTTGGCCATACTGGCCGGGTCTAAAGATGTTTTTTTAAGAAGCGGTTTAATGACCGCCTCTTTCAGACGGTCTGGGAATGCTCCCTCACAGAGGGAAGAATTCACCACCCCCGAAGCCCATCACCCAGCCCTTCCCGGCTTGCTTTTATTAGCCAGGATGGGCAAGGATCAAGGAGACAGGTGGTTGGTTTCATGCGTCCAAGCAGCCTGTCCACATCCTCGAGGGTAACGGATTGAAATTGATTCCATGCAATTTGACCAGACAGGGCTCTAGCACTCTCCCGCCCCAGCCCTCCTACCTCTCCCGCCCCAGCACACTACCTCCTTCCGAATCTGAGCGAATTTATCTGCAAAAAACTTTGCCAAAAGCATTGCAGGAGATCTTGGGGTCCCTACCAGGCACCGGTGTTGAAGGTGGTTCCGATAGATTTTTGAACCACCTGAAAGAGTCTCCTGCTGCTATTTTCTACAGATGCAATAGAGGCGGTGAAGAAAGGCTTCGCCGTCGCTATCGCCACTTGGTAGACTCGACTTTGAGCTCTAACCTGTGTCTGGTCCGATTGAGAATGAGTTTTCTGCCACCGGCGCTCTAGCCATCTCAATGATTGTTTCATCGCCCTCAGCTGCGGGGGAAACCATGGGGCTGTCCGGGCTCCATGCAATTGGAGAGGGCACTTCGGAGCCAAACAGTCAATAGCCCTGGTTAACTCCGCATTCCAGCGGGTCACCAGGGAATCAGCTGAAAGGCCATCAACATGGGATAAAACATCCCCTATTACTCTCTGGAAACCATTTGGATCCATTAAGTGGTGGGGGCGGACCATCCGAATTGGTCCCACCTCCCTGCAGAGGGGAAGGGTCGCGGAGAAGTCCAGTTGCACCAGGAAGTGATCTGACCATGGCACTTCTTTTGTTTCAGTTTTACTTAGTGTCAGATCACCCACGTCACTAGAGGTGAAACCAGGTCTAAGGCATGTCCGTGACCATGAGTTGGGCCAAACGTATTCAGGGACAGCCCCATGGAGGCCATGCTTTCCACAAAGTCCCGAGCGACCCCTTGTAAGGTCGTGTCAGCATGGATGTTAAAATCCCCTAGGACCACCAAACTAGGTGTCTCCAGGAGAACATCCGCCACAACCTGAAGCAGCTTGGGCAGGGAATCCTTGGTGCAGTGGGGAGGTCGGTACACCAAAAGGAATCCTGTACTGCCCCTATTGCCCAACTTCCAGAACATGCACCCAGAGAACTGGGTATTCCCTGTAGGACGCCTGATGCAAGCTAGTGACTTCCTAAAAATCACTGCAACCCCCCCCCTCCCCGCCCATATGACCCGGGTTGCTGTGTGTAAGAGAAACCCGGTGGACAAGCAGCGGAAAGGACAGGCCCATCTGCTTCATCCAACCAAGTCTCTGTTACACATACCAGGTCAAGTCCTCCATCCAAGATCAAGTCATGGATGGCAGTGGTCTTATGAATCATTGACCTAGCATTGCACAGCAGCACCTTCAGGTCGTGTGGGTATCCCTTGCTGATTCCAGTATCCATCTGGTCAAGACCAGACCCGGAGGCAGGGATAGTCTTCAAACAACGACTAAGCCTGCCTCCTCGGTAATGACATGATCTGGTCTTAGCATAGCTCCTCCTGCTGCCCGTAATCACGGAGATCGGATGTCCCAGTGCATCCGCCCCTGTGGAACTTGCTCCAGCCATTCTATTGGCTGGGGCCCACTCCCAGGCAGCCCTGATCCCACCCCTTAAAACAAAATGCAAACTATACAACAACCAATAGAACAACAAAAAACTAAAACAGAACAATTATACTAAAATTAATCCCCAACCAGATATCCATCCCACCCACCTTGTTGTTGTTCAGTCGTTCAGTCGTGTCCGACTCTTCGTGACCCCATGGACCAGAGCACGCCAGGCACGCCTATCCTTCACTGCCTCTCGCAGTTTGGCCAAACTCATGTTAGTAGCTTCAAGAACACTGTCCAACCATCTCGTCCTCTGTCGTCCCCTTCTCCTTGTGCCCTCCATCTTTCCCAGCATCAGGGTCTTTCCCAGGGAGTCTTCTCTTCTCATGAGGTGGCCAAAGTATTGGAACCCTCAGCTTCAGGATCTGTCCTTCCAGTGAGCACTCAGGGCTGATTTCTTTAAGAATGGATAGGTTTGATCTTCTTGCAGTCCATGGGACTCTCAAGAGTCTCCTCCAGCACTACCCCCCAACAAAGAAAAAAGAAAAAACTTAGAATGCCACCAACTGCTTAAGGACATTTTAAAACACATTAGACACTTGGAACAGGGAAGGAATAGCAGAACAACCCCGCAAGGGATCTTTCCCTTGTTTAGCTTAAGGCTGAATGGCAGTGATTGATTTGAAATTCTGCACACAGCTTCATAGCTTATGAACCTTACATGCATTTTGGAGGCTTTGCTGCTTCACAACTACGTGCTTTAAAGTGCTACCTTTATTGTCATATATTGAATTCGCAGGCCACTTTCGCCAAGTAAGCCAGCTGACGAATCCGATTACCAAAATATATCTTTCTCAAGTTTAAATGTCAACACATGTCAGAAAAAATCTGCTTTTACTCGTACGGTCTCCCCAGGATCTGTTTCTCCCATCCATGGCCAGGTATGTTCTACCTATAGAAGAATGATTTATGTCCCTGTATCTTCATATCCTGCACTGTTCCCCCAGCACTGAATACTCAGGGATATAAGGCTTAGGGTCTGCAGAGGTGGAATTGGCTAACCATTTATTTGTTTATTAAAGGGATTGCTTTAGTTGAGATTCCAGCATTGCTGGACCCTGGGGTCCCTTCCAGTTTTACAATTCTATGATTCCGAATCTGCCCTTCAAATAAATTTTCAGAGAACCTGTGGCATCAAATTTGTCACAACTGTATTTGCTGAAATATGTGTAACAGAAAAACGTAAGTTGTGGCAGATGAGGAAACGACCTAATTACCGTATTTTCCGGCGTATAAGACGACTGGGCGTATAAGACGACCCCAACTTTTCCAGTTAAAATATAGAGTTTGGGATATACTTGCCGTATAAGAAATATGACCCGGCGTATAAGACGACACCTGACTTTTGAGAAGATTTTCCTGGGTTAAAAAGTAGTCTTATACGCAGGAAAATACAGTATTGATAGTATCCCAAGTCTACCTCCTTTCTAAGTAGAGTATCTGGTTTGGTTTGGTTTTATTTTTAAAATATTTTTTATTCATTTTGTAAGATTAAAAGATAATACAATATATAAAAAATAAAAAAAATAAAATACAGAACTTCAAAAAAAAAGTAAGCTGAAGATTCCCTCGTCCTGATGGTATCTGGTTTGGTTTTAAATTATCATGTGCAAGTATTTCTTCTAGAAATTACTCTGTCTAATAAAGTTCTTTAAATCATAGAAACTTGCATAAATGATTGGCACCTGAAACCTTTTTGTTTTTTTACAGGGGCAAGTTGTAGAAAACCTAAAAGCACAAGCACTCTGTTCCTGGACTGCAAAAAAAGATAACCACTTGAACTTTTCAAAAAATGACATTATTACTGTCTTGGAGCAGCAGGAAAATTGGTGGTTTGGAGAAGTAGGTCGAGGAAGAGGGTGGTTTCCCAAATCCTACGTGAAGATCTTGTCTGAACATGAAAGCCAGAAAGAGGAGTAAGGCTCTGGGAATTTTGGGGTTGAGGATGCATGAAAAATGTATTGGGTGGTGTTTTAAAGGATGAACGGAAACTTGGGCTGAGGTTCAGAGCAGTGGGGGTACAGAACATTTGCTCCCTTGTTGTTTAAACTGCAGGCTACAAATAACAGATTTGGGAATTAGGCAGGCATAAGAACAGTTAAAAATGCCCTTTTACTTTTTATTCTAGGCTTCCCTTTCATTTCTTATTAAATCCCCAGGTTCTTTTGAACTTAAGTGATTTGGAGATAAATTTGGGGATGAAGGATATATTTTGAGAAAGGAAGCACCAGAAAAGGTGCACGTCCCCCGCCCCCTTGCACCCATCAGTGTCTAGGCAAGAGGCCTTTCAGACATGCCTTTTACCATTCCTTCGGTTCTTTTAAATAAATAAAATCATGAATGCTTTCATCCCAGCTATGTGAATTCAACTGGCAATTCACATAGATTTCTGATTAATCTTTGTACCTATCCCAGAGTTTGCTCTGAATGCCCATAGCCGGGTTTAGTACTATCTGGTTTATTATATGGGTGCTTGAAAAATGTAATTGGAGGCAAAGGGATAAGGCTCTGTTAAGATGCCTTTAGATGCCTAGTCCTTGGAGTAGCAGAGGATGATGATAATAATAATTTTATTATTTATACCCCACTCATCTGGCAGGGTTTCCCCAACCACTCTGGCCAGCTTACAGCATATATAAAACAAAGTAAAACATCAAACATTAAAAACTTCCTGGTACACAGATGAGTTGCTGTGATGGAGGAAAAGAAGCTATGAATTCCAAGACATACTTTATTTGAATTTTGTGTCTTTTGTAAAGTTTGAGTCACTGAATAATGAACATTGTATCTTGCAGTTGCCAAAATGACTTTATTTTTATTTATTTATTAAATCTGCAGGCCAGAAGCTGTTTATGCAGCTGTAAATAGGAAACCCCCAGCATCGTCTTACACGTTGGACGAGGGTGAGATTTTGAATTTCATAGAATCATAGAGTTGGAAGAGACCACAAGGGCCATCCAGTCCAACCCCCTGCCAAGCAGGAACACCATCAAAGCATTCTTGACAGATGGCTGTCAAGCCTCTGCTTAAAGACCTCCAAAGAAGGAGACTCCACCACACTCCTTGGCAGCAAATTCCACTGTCGAACAGCTCTTACTGTCAGGAAGTTCTTCCTAATGTTTAGGTGGAATATTCTTTCTTGTAGTTGGAATCCATTGCTCCGTGTCCGCTTCTCTGGAGCAGCAGAAAACAACCTTTCTCCCTCCTCTATATGACATCCTTTTATATATTGGAACATGGCTATCATATCACCCCTTAACCTTCTCTTCTCCAGGCTAAACATACCCAGCTCCCTAAGCCGTTCCTCATAAGGCATCGTTTCCAAGCCTTTGACCATTTTGGTTGCCCTCTTCTGGACACGTTCCAGCTTGTCAGTATCCTTCTTGAACTGTGGTGCCCAGAATTGGACACAGTATTCCAGGTGGGGTCTGACCAGAGCGGAATACAGTGGTACTATTACTTCCCTTGATCTAGATGCTATACTCCTATTGATGCAGCCCAGAATTGCATTGGCTTTTTTAGCTGCTGCATCACACTGTTGACTCATGTCAAGTTTATGGTCTACCAAGACTCCTAGATCCTTTTCACATGTACTGCTCTCAAGCCAGGCGTCACCCATCCTGTATTTGTGCCTTTCATTTTTTTTGCCCAAGTGTAGTACTTTACATTTCTCCCTGTTAAAATTCATCCTGTTTGCCTTGGCCCAATTCTCTAATCTGCTAAGGTCATTTTGAAGTGTGATCCTGTCCTCTGGGGTATTAGCCACCCCTCCCAATTTGGTGTCATCTGCAAACTTGATCAGGATGCCCTCAAGCCCATCATCCAAGTCATTGATAAAGATGTTGAATAAGACTGGGCCCAAGACAGAACCCTGTGGCACCCCACTAGTCACTTCTCTCCAGGATGAAGGGGAACTGGCTGACTGACCGAACCTTTGGGTTCGGTCAGTCAGCCAGTTACAAATCCACTGAATCAGTTACAGGTAGATAGCCGTGTTGGCCTGTCATAGTCAAAACAAAATAAAAAAATTCCTTCTAGTAGCACCTTAGAGACCAACTAAGTTTGTTCTTGGTATGAGCTTTCGTGTGCATGCACACTTCTTCAGATACTGAAGAAGTATCTGAATGGTACCACTGAATGGTAGCATTGTCTAGCCCACATTTTACCAGCTTCTTTACAAGAATATCATGGGGCACCTTGTCAAAGGCCTTGCTGAAATCAAGATAGGCTACATCCTTTAAATAAACCTTTAGATTTCTATGTGTTTAAGGAAAGGTTACAAATTCTTTGAGACTTTGGCACCTCAAAACTAGCATGCCTTTAACTGTGTGCTATTGTAAAAGCCTAGAAATTATGAGACTTGTAACAAACTAGCAATGAAAAACTCTGTATTATGGTCTGTATGTATTCTACTTGGATACTTTTTTTACACCTTTTTTTAGAAAATGAGAAAAAATGTAGGTCAGTGCAAGCTAATGGGCAAGGAAGGGAAAGAACATAAAGGTTTGTGAAGAGGTGGCCTTGGGCATAGGTAGAAGGCATGTAGGACTGACAAGACACTCAACACTCCCAACTCAAAGAAGAAGAAGAAGAAGAGTTTGGATTTGATATCCCGCTTTATCACTACCCGAAGGAGTCTCAAAGCGGCTAACATTCTCCTTTCCCTTCCTCCCCCACAACAAACACTCTGTGAGGTGAGTGGGGCTGAGAGACTTCAGAGAAGTGTGACTGGCCCAAGGTCACCCAGCAGCTGCATGTGGGGGAGCGGGGACACGAACCCGGTTCACCAGATTACGAGTCCACCGCTCTTAACCACTACACCACACAAAGCCTCTAGAGATTGCCCTCATGGTCGACAGTTTTCCACTTCAACTGAAGTGGGTAATAAACTTGCAATGCCACCCCTGCTGGTCTTGAAGCATGCAGTTCATGCAGTCTTGCCTGCTGTTCTGATGATAACTATGCCCTCACAAATGGATTACTTTTTAAATTTTAATATTTTTATTGCCTTTTGTATAATAGCAAGTATAACATCCTTTCCCCCTACCCCATCACAGGTGTTCAGTGATACATTAGCAGGAGTGTTTGGGTAATCCATATGTGCCTGTTGATTTCAGTGCTTCACTTGATTCCATGGTGAAATTCACTTCCACAAGATGTAGTGATGTCCACCAATTTGGATGGCTTTAAAAGAGGATTAGATTAGGGTCTTGACTTCTAGCTATGACACTGGAAGTCACAAGTGTGGAGAGCCTGCTGTTGCACCCAGTTCCCATTTGCAGGTTTCCTATGGAAATCTGGCTGGTCTCTAAGAGAGCAGGATGTTGGACTAGTTGGGCCTTTGGCCTAATCAAGTACCTCTCATCTTACATTCTTAACTTCTTGCAGTTTTGTTGTTTCTGTTGTTGTTGTTTCATCGAACAGCTGTTGGTTCAGAGTTTGAAAAGTGAAAGGAATTGTGTGGATAAATATGTTCATGTCCTCAATAATGTCTTCATAACAAAGCTAAAATTCTGTCTTTCTTTCCAGAATATATAGCACTATATTCTTACACAAGTTCTGAACCTGGTGATTTAACATTCATTGAAGGTGAAGAAATATTAGTTACTCAGAAAGATGGGGAATGGTGGACTGGAAGCATCGGTGATAAAACTGGAATATTTCCTTCAAACTATGTCAGACCAAAAGATCACGAGGTAAGGATTTTGTAGTCTTTTCTTTTTCTTTGGGGTGTGGGGAGGTATGGTATCCCAAGATGAACTCAGAGGCCCTAATCCTAAAATATCCTAAAATACCTTCTCCCTTTTCATATGTCTCAGATGATCAAGTGATCACAGGAGAGGCGGGGAAGAGGGCAATCACTGCTTGCAGCAGAGATATTCAGTATGCTGGACTCTGAATGTCCCAGCGGGGCAGAGTTGCGACCAAGTCTAATAGTTACTGCCCCTGGACCACTGAGTCAGGAAAAGAAGAGCTGCTGAAGGGTTTTGTTAAAACTATTTGCAAAACAGCAAGAAACACATACTCACTTATTTTGTTAACCTCCTCCCCCAAGCAAGAGCATGTAAGCTGAGTAGGCTGTCACTAAGAAAGCTGAGTTGAGTTGTGCTACTGCTGCAAATTAAAGTGGATTGTTTTATTTTATTTTCTCATAGAATTCTGCTACTGCTAGCAAAACAGGGACATTAAATAAAAAACCTGGTGAGTATTACTAATTTTAGAGTATGTTAGCTCATTGTAATTATTTAAGTTTTCATTTATACTTGTCTCCTTTCAGAAATTGCTCAGGTTACTTCAGCCTATACGGCGTCCGGAACAGAACAGCTGAGTCTTGCCCCAGGGCAGCTGATCCTTATTTTGAAGAAAAATTCTAGCGGATGGTGGCAGGGAGAATTGCAGGTAATAGGAAGGGGAATTCTTGCACATTTGCCAAGCTAAGTAGGATTTCAGATTGGATGGGGGAGTGGAGTGTTAAGATTCCTGCATTGCTGGGGGTTGAACTAGATGGTCTTTAGGGTCCCTTCCAACTCTACAATTCCGTGACTCTAAAATTGAAACTTCCAGCTGAGCGAAACATGTATTTTCTACTGTGTATGGTTTCTACGGATGAAAAGCAAAAAGGTGTTTTTAACAAAGATGCACTGACACTTTGGAAATAAATTTGGAAATTAAAGTGTTTTGAAAACAAGGGGAAAGCAAACACACACACACAAACAAAACCCATGTCATGTGTTTTTGTTTTTAAAGCACTTTTCATCCTGAAAGATAATCGGCTATCTTAAGATACTAGCTTTGCATAATTGTGCTTACCACACACATTGGTCACTTTTAGTTACTTTGTGTGTTTATTCCAACTACTTATATCCCACTTATAACCCTGATATCATAGTCTGGTAGCAGGAACAGAAATTTCCTAATGGTGGCAGGATTGTTGAGGTGGCATTTCCTGTCCTCCATGGTGGTGTAGCCCTTTGGGGCCAGGGAGTGGACCTAAGCAGCTGGATGAGTTAATAGTGAGTTGAAAGGATGTGTAATAGTGTATGTTTACTGTGTAATTAATTATCCACAATGACTCATATATATGCCATGTTATAAATAAGTCAATTTTTTCTATGATAACATTTGCATATCCCCAACCTTGCATATTTTTAACTTCAGTATGTTCTCATAAGTTTGGCTTGCAAAGAGCTTGATGTGTTCTTATTAAAATCTAGGCAGCTTTTAATGTCATTCAGGCTAGAAAACCCAGAGTATCACGTAACTTACCTGCAGTTAATTTCAGCTGATTTACTCACAGTACTTGCAACTGATGCTACTTTCCTCTGAACTTTAAGAAGCCGGGAAACCTCTTTATAGGACTACTTTAACTTATTTATTGCATATATATTGTACCTTTCTTCAAAGGAGGTCAAGGTGATCTACTCTAGGGAAGGGGAACTGGATCCAGCCACTTTGACGGGTGGGCAAGCCCATTGTGAGAACCGGTGACAACTTCAAATGAGCTCACCCGTCAGCGCTGATCAGCACTGATAGAAGCTCGGATTTAGATTCAAAGCACACCTGCAAGTAGGCATCTTCCACCTGCACACCAGGAAATCTGGTCTGCATTTTAAAAAATATCCTATTGCAGGCACAATTTGAGTCCAAAGTGTGCATGTAAATTGACAACTTTTGCTTGCCACAGAGTAATTCTGAGTGCACTTATGTTCACAGTTGTTCCTTTACAGCTGTGTCTTTACCTGCCCCATACCTGACATAATAAATAATAATAATAATAATAATAATAATAATAATAATAATAATAATAATAATAATAATAATTTATTTGTACCCCGCCCATCTGGCCGGGTCCCCCCAGCCACTCTGGGCGGCCTCCAACAGATATTAAAATACATTAAAATATCACAGGTTAAAAACTTCCCTAAACAGGGCTGCCTTCAGGTATTTTCTAAATGTCATGTAGTTGTTTATCTCATTGACCTCTGATGGGAGGGCATTCCACAGGGCGGGCGCCACCACCGAGAAGGCCCTCTGCCTGGTTCCCTGTAGCTTTGCTTCTCGCAGTGAGGGAACCGCCAGAAGGCCCTCAGCGCCGGATCTGAGTGTCCGGGCTGAACGATGGGGGTGGAGACATCTTTCCTGATATCCATTGTGGGGCAGGCAAGTGTTGTTTGGGGAAAACAGCCTCATGGGCCAATTTAGGACCTGGCCAGACCCAAGTAGGCCTCCAGGTTGGAGGTTCCCCATCGCTGGCCTGCTTGGTTCTTCCTTCCATGGTTTGCCTGTTGGCTGACAGAAGCTTAAAATTATTCTTGCAGGCAAGAGGGAAGAAAAGGCAGAAAGGGTGGTTTCCTGCTACCCATGTGAAGCTGTTGGGTCCAAGCAATGAAAGGAATACACCGGCTACTTACCCAGGTGGGTGGCTAAATCTCAATTTCCCTTTTGTTTAGATGAATACACTACATGTGTTGGCCCCAGTAGCTGTTTTTGTAAAAGGCAAACGGCTTCATGGAGCAGCAGTTCTGAGTGGAGACGTACCGTAGCAGAGAGGAGGACTAAATTGTTTCTTTCTCAGTTGTTTCTGTGGAGTAATTTCCTCAAGCTGGGTTTTGCCATGACCCCCAGTGACTGTGCAGGGGATAGCTGAGGTAATTGAAGCTGCTTCCATGGGGAGAAATTCTGAGCACACACTGCCAAGTGACAGTGAGCTCCTAAGCCCAGGCTTCAGTTTTTGGTGCTCATTCAGCCCTGGTCCAGCACTTGAGCAGCCTTTCCTGAGTCACTTGGAATGGAGAGAGTTCGGCGTCATCCACATCCTGTTGGCACTTTACTCCAAATGACAGCTCCCAGTAACTTTATATTGATGTTAATTGAGGGACAGGATGGCACCCTTCAGAACCCTACAGCTTAAAAGCCATGGGGCCAAGGATTTACCTCCTAAACTACATTCTAGAAGGATGTGGCCCTGCAGGTAGGAGTAAAACTACTGCAAATTTAGTCTCCCAACTCCCATCCTGCCAAGCCATCCCAGAAAGATACTGTGGTCAACAGTATTGAAAACCACTGAGAAGAAACAGCTGGGAAGTACTCTGCAACCAAATGTGAAGAATTGAGTCTTTTTGGGTCCCCTGCAGTTCCTTTCTCATTGCTTGTTTCTGATGTATTCTTGCCTAATCACTTCTGGGACACTTGAAAGGAGTACAGTTTTTACTAGCTTCTGAAAGAGGAGAAAGGAGATTTCTAGACTGGTATAGCATGGGTACACAGAGAAGCAATCTACTGCAGTCCCTGAGGTTGTTCTTCCTTCTTTCATTTCTAAAATGTAGCTGGGACGCAGAATTATTTTTCTTCAGTGATGGAGTGCTTAACTCTCCTGGTCCTAAAAAATAGGTATGAAATGACAAGTGGGCAACCTTCCTCTGTTACCAAATCATCCCCCTGTTACCTCCCTTCACCCATTGATATGAAGCCAGCTGGTTATGGCACTGGGGTGGGTGCCCTAGCAGGAGAAATAAAAGTACTGTATTTTTCTGTGTATAACGCCCCCGTGTATAAGACGTCCCCTATTTTGGGGCACTCTGGGGAGGATTGCCCAATGTTGTTGAGCTTTTTTTAGAGGGGATTGCCAAAGATCACTCACCCGCCGCACCTACGCTCACACTTGCATGCGTCCCAAATGCAACCAATCAGCTGCCCAATTGCTGCGGCAACAGCCAATAAACACCACAGCCCTTGCCGCAGACACCAATAGCCAATTGCAATCTTCGGCTCAAGGCAGCAACAAATCCGACGTCCCACATATGCACTATCCATGTGTAAGACGCCCAATTTTTAACATTCTTTTTTGGGTGGGAATCTTATACACGGAAAAGTACAGTATTTTCCCTCTGCTTTGGAAAGGACTTGGAATTCTGAAAGAATGCTTGGTATCTTTGCTGATTCAGCATAACACAGCTGGTCTTGTGGGTTTCTATTTCTTCTAGTGTGTCAAGTGATAGCAATGTATGACTACAGGGCAAACAATGAAGATGAGCTCAGTTTCTCCAAGGGGCAGCTTATCAACGTACTGAATAAAGAAGATGCAGATTGGTGGCAAGGAGAGATCAACGGCTCTGCAGGCCTCTTTCCTTCAAATTATGTTAAAATGACCACAGACTGTGACCCAAGTCAGCAATGTAAGTGAGATTTGTTTAATGCATCAATTCATTTGTTTTCTCAGCTCACATGCTTGTAGTTCAGGATCATTATTATCATCGTTATTGCCAGAGAGTTCTAGCTCACCAGAACATCCTTCAGCCACTTCATTCAGATCCACATGTTTGCCTGCTTCTTGTGTGTTCAGCAGCCACGGCTGGACTTGTTCCTTTCTGGGCAATGTTTGAGCTCTTTCACTCCCTCCATTCTAGTGTTGGTGTAGGACTAGATCCTCTCAAATGGTTAAGCGTCACTTCGTCCTCTTTCTTTCCAAGCAATGCTGTGCTCTTCATTTACACAAAGGATCCTACTCAGACTTTTCAGTTGTAGCTCAATGTAGATTACTGCCTCCTTCCTTTTTCTTCGATTTGGAATTAGTTCTAAAACTTCACAGGTTGCCCTTTTACCAGTTGCCAGTCGGGGGTTGGAAAGCAAGCTGCTCTGGAATAGTTGGAATATTAACTCCAGAGGATTTTTGTTGTTGTTGTTCAGTCGTTCAGTCGTGTCCGACTCTTCGTGACCCCATGGACCAGAGCACGCCTATCCTTCACTGCCTGTCGCAGTTTGGCCAAACTCATGTTAGTAGCTTCGAGAACACTGTCCAACCATCTCGTCCTCTGCCGTCCCCTTCTCCTTGTGCCCTCAATCCTTCCCAACATCAGGGTCTTTTCTAGGGAGTCTTCTCTTCTCATGAGGTGGCCAAAGTACTGGAGCCTTAACCTCAGGATCTGTCCTTCTAGTGAGCACTCAGGGCTGATTTCTTTAAGAATGGATAGGTTTGATCTTCTTGCAGTCCATGGGACTCTCAAGAGTCTCCTCCAGCACCATAATTCAAAAGCATCAATTCTTTGGCGATCAGCCTTCTTTATGGTCCAGCTCTCACTTCCGTACATAACTACTGGGAAAACCATAGCTTTAACTATACGGACCTTTGTTGGCAAGGTGATGTCTTTGCTTTTTAAGATGCTGTCTAGGTTTGTCATTGCTTTTCTCCCAAGAAGCAGGCGTCTTCTAATTTCGTGAGTGCTGTCACCATCTGCAGTGATCATGGAACCCAAGAAAGTGAAATCTCTCACTGCCTCCATTTCTTCCCCTTCTATTTGCCAGGAGGTGATGGGACCAGTGGCCATGATCTTAGTTTTTTTGATGTTGAGCTTCAGACCATATTTGGCGCTCTCCTCTTTCACCCTCATTAAAAGGTTCTTTAATTCCTCCTCACTTTCTGCCATCAAGGTTGTATCATCAGCATATCTGAGGTTGTTGATATTTCTTCCGGCAATCTTAATTCCGGTTTGGGATTCATCCAGTCCCGCCTTTCGCATGATGAATTCTGCATATAAGTTAAATAAGCAGGGAGACAATATACAGCCTTGCCGTACTCCTTTCCCAATTTTGAACCAATCAGTTATTCCATATCCAGTTCTAACTGTAGCTTCTTGTCCCACATAGAGATTTCTCAGGAGACGGATGAGGTGATCAGGCACTCCCATTTCTTTAAGAACTTGCCATAGTTTGCTGTGGTCGACACAGTCAAAAGCTTTTGCATAGTCAATGAAGCAGAAGTAAATGTTTTTCTGGAACTCTCTAGCTTTCTCCATAATCCAGCGCATGTTTGCAATTTGGTCTCTGGTTCCTCTGCCCCTTCGAAATCCAGCTTGCACTTCTGGGAGTTCTCGGTCCACATACTGCTTAAGCCTGCCTTGTAGAATTTTTAGCAAAACCTTGCTAGCGTGTGAAATGAGCGCAATTGTGCGGTAGTTGGAGCATTCTTTGGCACTGCCCTTCTTTGGGATTGGGATGTAGACTGATCTTCTCCAGTCCTCTGGCCACTGCTGAGTTTTCCAAACTTGCTGGCATATTGAGTGTAGCACCTTAACAGCATCATCTTTTAGAATTTTAAATAGTTCAGCTGGAATATCATCACTTCCACTGGCCTTGTTGTTAGCAAGGCTTTCTAGGGCCCATTTGACTTCACTCTCCAGGATGATACTCAGCTGCAATTTTTGAGACAGTAAATATGAAAGTAAGGAAGGTTCAGTTATACTTTGGGTTCTCATTTTTCAAATGCTCCTCATTACCTTCTGGCAGTTATGACTGCTGTTTATGCCACTTCCTGTCAATCACTGTATTCATCCTGATTAGACGACATTGGCTTATTTAATGAGCATTCATTCTTATTTGTTTACAGGAGAGTTAGATGTCATTGCATCAAAGCAACAGTTGTCCCACACTTTCCAGCGCAAATCCCTGTAGTAGTAGTAGTACAGTGGTACCTTGGATCTCAAACTTAACCCATTCCGGAAGTCTGTTCCAAAACCAAAGCATTCTAAAACCAAGGTGTGCTTTCCCATAGAAAGTAATGCAAAATGGATTAATCTGTTCCAGACAATTAAAAACAACCCCTAAAACAGCAATTCAACATGAATTTTACTATCTAATGAGACCATTGAGCCATAAAATGAAAGCAATAAACCAGGCTGCAATCTACTACCCAGTATCAAAAACTGGCAGTGATCTACCCATTGCCATTGTAGGGGGGAGGGGGAGTTTAAGTGGGGGGGGGAATACAAGTGGGGGGGGCGAGGACCGCGCGTGGGGAAGGAGGTGGTTAACTGGATGCAGGAGAGGGGAGTTTAAGTGGGGGGGGGAGAGGAAAGGGAGGCAAAAGTTATCTCCCCCTGCCCAAGCCAGCCCCACCCACCCTCCTAAAGCAGCTTGCTTGCTTACTCTCCCCCCTGCATGTTTTCTGGCACCTGCCCACGCTCCCCATTCGCCTGGGCGAGTCCCAGGGACAGTCGTGGGCCGGTCGGGATGGCGCTGCGTGTGCATCCCTGGCATGGTGGCATCGGGACGCGGCGGCAGCACCAGAGCGTGGAGAGTAGGCAGCGGCGGCTGCTCTTGGCTGCGCTCCTAGCCACCGGATGCTAAGCTGGGTGGGCTGG
This sequence comes from Darevskia mixta, assembly GCA_034641385.1. Classification (NCBI taxonomy): domain Eukaryota; kingdom Metazoa; phylum Chordata; class Lepidosauria; order Squamata; family Lacertidae; genus Darevskia; species Darevskia mixta. Next base: position 4,071,976 of record JAWWNH010000130.1, read on the forward strand.
AGCCTGCACGCAGTGCGAGCATCCCGATCCCCTCCTGGACCTCGGTTGGGCTTGGGGGAGGGGGAGGGGGAGGGGGAGGGAGGGAAGGTCAACCTGCCCAGCATACTTGCCCCAGCACGTGCTCCCCCCAAACACTGCCTCTCTGCATGCTGGGGGAGAGTCGCCAACTTCCAAGTCTCCCTACTCACTTTTACATTCTGAGGTGCCGCCCAACTCCACTTTGTACTGGGGAAAGAGGCGCTTCCCAGCAGAGGGAAGGGAAGGGAAGGAAGCGGCGGCAGCTACTGCTGGGGCCAAGCCACTCGCTCAAAATGGAAGTGCGCACTCAAATCGGAGCACATTCGGTTTCCAAAAAAAGTTCAAAAACCGGAACACTCATTTCCAGGTTTGAAGTGTTCGGGTTCCAAGTGGTTCGAGAACTAAGCTGTTCAAAAACCGAGGTGCCACTGTACTAATAATATTTATAACCCGCCCATCTGGCTGGGTTTCCCCAGCCACCCTGTCACTTTCCTTATGCAGAAAGTCTAGTCCTTTGGGGAAGTGAGTTTGTCGTGGAGGAGCTTCCAATCAACTATAATTGCAGAACTTAATTTTTCCAGTGTGTGACTGAATCCCACCTCAGAATAGAAACCCTCTGGAGGTGCCCTGTGGTGAATGTATATTTTGAGAGAAGTAAAAAAAACCCCAAACTAGCATACGGTGAATGAAGGGCAAAGTGTGACTATACCCACACGACTAAGGTCTATAAATGTTTCTCCTACACTAGAGGAATGTAACCTGAAGTGGTCTTTCCCTCCGACATTCTCCAGTAGGCAGATTAGACTTGCCATTATCATTTTATGAGAGTTTTTATTTGACTTTCTATCTGGCCTTGGGAGGCATGTGGAACTTGTTTCCTGAATCTATTTCTTAGCTTCCTGAGTCCAGAGCCCTGGGCTGTGGTCTCTACTCAGTATGCCCTCTACTTCCTTCTCTGTCCCATAATCCTCTAACTAACAATGGTATTTCAACAACTTTCTCATGGTTTGAGACATAGGAAACCATTCTCTTGAGGTCACCTCCACTTAGAAAAGAGAAAAAAGATGTATTAGAACTGAGTTGTCTTCAAAATGCTTGTATGCATTGATCAGCTCCCCACTGCCTTGTGAGATATCTTTGGGAGAAGAAAAGACTTGAGGAGTAAACCCTACACAAAATCAGACTGGAATCCCTAAGGCAAGACCTACCAGATCTTACCATCAGAGGCCAAAAAAATTCTGTCTTAAATTATCTCTGCCCAGAAACTTTGCAGAAAAGGAAGGAGCTTAAAGATGATGCTTCCAAGCTGCATGAAGGAGGCCTTTGATAGTGCTGGGGCTACCCATTCAAATGAATAGTCATCCCTGAGAACAAGGCATTCACAGCCACCATACCACCTGACACAGGGCAACTACTGAAGCAGCTAGAGTTTAAAGATAGAATGAGTGAAGACAGTTCAGATGATTTGGAGGAGGATGAAACAGACCGTAGCCATGATGATATGCATATTTGGCAACGCGCAACAAGGAAAAATAAAAAGGCAAAGAGTGAATTTTGCAGGCTGGGGAATGTCTTCCAGGGCAGGCTAACCCAGAGGAACAAAGTCCAGATGGTCATTGGTACAGAACAATGCCCCTGATGACACCTCCTGTGCCAGTACATGTGGGTACCATGCTAGTTTCTCTGGTGGTGCCATGAGGAAGGCAGTCTACATAATTGACAGTGTTTCCTTTGCCCCACCACTGGAGGGAGAAGCCCTGTCCTGGAGCAGGTCCCACTTGTCCCTCTCCTAGCAAACTCAGGAGTTTGTGGGTGGAATCCAACATGGCACTGAGTGAACATTCTGTCAGTGCAAGGATTTCTGCTTGTGCAATGGAAAGTTCTCCTCCCCCCACCCACCCATGTGGCCCCTAAATCAGTTCTGGGGGTTCCTGCAGTTTTCTAGAGAAGATATGAGGGGGGCACTGGACATACACGGTGAGGGAAGGGGGGAAAGTCCTTTTCCGCAAGCAGAAATCCTTACCCTTAGTTGAATACTGGCCGTGTGCTTCTTAGCCTTTGCTTGCTTTCGTTTTGCCAGGCAGATTATATTTCACATGGTGAATCCTGTTCAGTGTTTTTGTCTTCTGTTTCTATTTTTGTAATGCTTGTTTTTTATATTATTGTTTGATTGTAGATTGTGGGATTTTAACTCCTTTGAATACTAAGTGATGTAAACACATTAGAAGGGCAGGATATCTATCTGAATCCTTGAAGGTTCATTTTGTGCCTTTAATACCCAATCACTGCTGTGCAGGTGAGGGCTATCTTATCAGGACCTCTGTTCTGCACAATATAGGAACTGGACAAGCACTAGTAGTAGCAGCAGTAGAAGTAGCATATCAGTAATAGCATATCATACAATCATTATATCACAACCAGATAAACAACCAGACTGACTATCTCCAGGCACTGTGATCATCTGCCAGGGATTCACATATTTTTACCAACCTCCATGTCATGTTTGCAGACATTTTTGTAACGCAGAGTTGGTCTGTCTGAAGCCACCTCCCCTCCTAGAGCAGGTCCTTGGGGATCTTGCCATCTTCCGTTCTGTGGACATGACCAAGCCAGTGGAAACGTCATTGAGACAGAAGTGCGAACATGCTGGGAATGTGGGCTTTGGGAAAGCACATTTTTGCTTGAGGCCTGTCCTAAAATCTTCCTGAGGCAATGCATGTGGAAGGTAGTGAGGCGTCGCTCCTAGTGGTTGTAAGTTGTCCATGACTCTTTATTACTGTTCTTTATAAGGAAGGCATCCGAGGATGAGCTGTTTTACTGGACAGTCATGTACACCTTCTCATGGAAGGGTGCAATCTTTTTGTGAAGCTTAGGCAGACATCCTACCTTGGGGAGCCGTGTCAAGATTCCTTTTTGGCTGATGAGGTCAGGTCTATGAAGGCGATGTACAGGGGGCATCTCTGTTCTCGGCATTTCTCCTGCAGCTGGCGCAGTGAGAGAATCATGACAGCTGTTGACTCAGCTTTAAAGCTGCATTGTGACCCAGGATAGACCCTGTCAGGAGTGACTGTAATCTCTTGAGAAATATGTTAGTGAAGGCTTTCCTCATGGTGCTCAGCAGGGAGATCCCACGGTAGTTGTTACAGTCTTGATGGTCACTTTTGTTCACAATGCTGGACTTGTGTATGTCTTGTAGCATGGATCCTTGTTCCCAACACTGCAAGTGGTTTTGTGGAGGTACGTCATTGGAGCCAGCTTTCAGCTCTTCTGCTGGGATTCTGTCCTGTCTTCCTGGACTGGTTGGACAAAGAGAAGTGGTGGGAGGCACCAGCTGGGGAAGCCTCCTATGAGGAAGGCTCAGAGCCTGGGGTATGGTGGTGGGACAAATCAGAGGATGGAGGAGGGCAGAAGGGTTGGAAGCTGCAGAAGCAACAGGCTTGAGTGAGAAAGAAGAGCCAAATGCAGAAAGCAGTGCAGACTCAGCACATGAAGCAGATAAGTAGGGGCCAGCGGCTGCAGACGCATCCATGAAGTTTGCCTTTCCTACTGTAGTTGGCTCCCCTCCCCGCTTGTCTCCAAGGTCAGGGAGAGCTTTGCACGTAGCAGAAGAAAGAGCACAGGTGGCCCCTCCCCAGCATAATTTAAGGCTTCTTGGGAGACATCTGGCAGGAAGGAGACTTGGGGGGAAGTAGGAGATAGTCAGCTCCCACCATGGATGAAGAGCTGGATGAAAATATGTGATTGTCTCACTTTGTAACATGAATCAGTGCAGGTGCCTCAAGACTCTCTAGATATTAGGGAGTATTGTTCTGTTGGAGGAACACCATAAACATTTTTTCAAATATCAAAAGCCCATTGAGCAATCTTAGAAATTTCCCTGCTTCCCTTATTCTCCAGTTAAGCAGTTGGCAGCCTTGTATAGCTGAGCCATTTAGTATTTGACAGATAGTAAAAATCAGCAGTGCATTATTTGCCCATATAGTTTTCATTGAAAACATCACAAAGTGATGAGGCATGGTAATTCCTTGTTAATAAGAAATTGTTTTTCTCTACCATCTGCTTGGCCCCTTGCAGGTTTCACTCAGAAAATCTAGTTGTGGTCATTTATCTCTAATTTTCTTTTCTTTTTTATTTTTTAAGGATCCCATGTTGTCTTCCAGTGTGAAAGCACCTCAGAGACCCACTATCCAACTTTGACTATAGCATGGAGGCAGGTGGACAGCCTGCTCAGATCTCTCTGAAACAATTGACTTGCTTCGCTTCAATATTAAATCCACTAAAGTCTTCAGATTTTGTTCTGTATTGTACAGTTACAGTTTCTGCAAACTGACTAGATAGTGGGTCTTTGTGTGGCTTTCTGCACTGTCCTATCTTGTTTTCTCGACTCCCTTTATTTAGGAACAATTAGTGCACTTGTCAAGGTATCTCTTGATGTGGTGCAGTGTTAGGCACACAAAGACCTACTACTGATTGTACTGTTTCACCTGCTTAGTTGTGCTCTCGGGATGTTGCACCTTGTATTTCCTTGGTTGATTTGTGGTTTGCTGATCTCTCACCATGCACTTCATGTATGATTCTGGACACGGTGACTGGGCTATTGAACCGAAAAGGAACAGAGGTGGAATAAAACTTGTGCACTTTACACTTCCACTGTATCTGCTGGCTTTCAGATCTTAAAACTCTTTTGTCTGACTCAAACACCAACTTGTCTGTAACATGCTTCTTTATATGGATTTTGAGAAAAGTCTCTCTCTCTCTCTCAAAACCCATTTTATTATGTGTTAAAGTAGAGCGCAAACCCGAGCCACGCCTATTTTGGTGGGCATTGTTTTTTATGTGGTCCCATTTTAGATTCTGAGTGAAAAGGGATGTGGGGAAAAGTCTCTCTTCTGTTCCTCCCCCTGCTCCTGACAACACCATTAGGAGCCTAATGGGCTTGGAGCTCTTAGGCTTGGCTCATCCCTTGCCAGATGCATCAGTGCTGATCCTTCGGGGGATGCTGGGTGGGGGGAGCAGCTGGGGAGGGAGGACCCAGTCAGCTACTGGGGGCTTCTAGACCCCATTGTGTTCCCAGGGACATCAGAAGGAGCACGACAGGACCCCCAGGCCTTTCTGTCGGCTGCTCCTCTTCCCTTTCCAACCCAACTTCACGTTACTCAGTAGAGAGCCCCATGGAGCATGGTGGGCTGAAGAGAGACCCCCGGACACCCCTGCACCAACGCTATTTGCCCAGGTTTTCCATCTGAAAGCTGGTTGAGGGCAGCGAGTGACTCGAAGCATGGAGATTATTAGGAGCCTGGAGCGGTTGGGAGAATAAACGGAGCACCTCTCCATGCCACGGCACCCCTCCAACTTGCCCTCTCGCAACGGTTCTTCCTCTGTGATTCAGTGACACATACTTACATGTGATGTGTAGTGGAACCCTGAGAAATAGCAAGCTATTTCCTTTTAACATTCTCTAGCTACACTTAATGCCAAAGTTAACTATCTCCAACAATAAAACATGGTTCTAGATTCAGGTAGGTAGCCGTGTTGGCCTGACGCAGTAGAAATATATAAAAAAAATATATTAAAAAATTGTCCAGTAGCACCTTAGAGACCAACTAAGTTTGTTCTTGGTATGAGCTTTCGTGTGCATGCACACTTCTTCAGATACACAGATAAAACATGGTATTATTGTTGTCCCACACTGAATATTTTATAGATCTGCAATTGGCCTCTGGCAATTTCCTAGTCAATGACACTGTCAAAATGAGATTCCTATTGAGAGCTTGTATTATTATTATTATTATTATTATTACTATTACTATTATTATTATTTTATTTTCCTGCAGCTCTTTAATATCAGTTGAAGTTCACTGTTTCTGCCTCTCCCTTGAAGGGGAGGATAGGATGACAAGATAGATCTAGAATAGAGGCAGTCTGACAGAATGGCCTTTTTCACCAAATTTACTACATATCCACAAGTGATTGGATCCCCAGTTTTAGGGGAATTTCCATTTAGATTGGTCATTTTAAGGCATCATTAAGCTAACATGTGGCAGAGTAGTATTTTGGTTGCAGTTCTTTAGTGATTTAAATATGCTATTTTCTATCATGCATACCACTTCAGTAATTTAACTTCTTTAATATTATGTCTTGGGGAAAGCTAGTATTTTTTTAAAGGATGACAATTTTGTAAGGCAATTAATTGAGGTAAGACAATTAATTTCTTAGAATTTGAGAGTGCAAGTAACAATTGTGATGTCTGCAATCTGAAATGTTTACAGTTTGGATATGCAAAACAGGCGGTATTATCAAAAAGTGTTAATTTCATTAACTCAGAAGTATTTTGTTCAGCATTCTAACAGTGTAATCCTGTTACTTGGAAAAGAGTTCCATTTAAGCTTGTTTAGGGTTCTCACCTAAATAAAATGAATGTTATGTACTCTTAATAGACTTTTATCAAAAAAAAGAAAGAAAGAAAAAGATTCCTGTATATACTTTTATCAAGTAACAGATTGTGGGGAGGGTTTTATGTGCAATACAGGAGAGTTATGTGCCTCAATAAATGATGAATGGGTTTTCTCTTACTTGCGTTTTCCTGTGATTGTGTCTCAAAGAATCAAATTATGAATATTGGTGGCTGCAAGTGGCTCCGTGTTCAGCTGGTTCCCCTCCCGCCTTTCTGCTTGATAGTGGACATTTAGCAAATGTTATGATGCTACATCAATAAAAATGCTGATTGTGCAGTATTGCGTCCTCTTCTCACAAATTGTGATTACAGCTTAGCAACTTTCAGCCAAAAGATCTCTGATGGGCTCTTCTGGAAATGTTTCTAGTCCAAAGTCCAGCCCTCCAGCCCCACATGGCGACTTGACAGGGGCTGGAGCTCTCTGTTTATAGCATCTCAATCACGAAGTTCATGAAGCCCTTGGCAGACCTCAAACACAGCTGTTGCCATTTTTGCTGACCTGAACTTAGCCACATACAAGGGTTCAGACAAAAACCTGAGTTCCCAGTGACTTGTGAAAGGGTTTTGTTTTCTGTTTTTTATTTGTTGGCTAATCATTCAGAAACTGATGATCAAACCAATTTGGTTGCTGGATGAATTATCTTTGAAAAGTCCTGCCTGCCTAATTGCAGGGCGAGATTAAAGAACCTCTTCATGCCAACTGTTAGAAGAAAAGCCAAAGCTTTTAAATCCATATACTGTATTGAGTAGAGTTTTTAAACTCACGCACCCCAGAGAGCAGTAGCTTAACAATTGCCTATTTACAAATGCATATCAGGCAGCTCTGACAGTTCCAAAAGTTTCTAGGTATTGGATGCCTCTGCTCTTCAAACCAAAAGCCAAATGTTCTGGCAGACAGACTAAGCTTTTAGGTGTGCATACTTTGGGCTCTCTGAACTATAGGCCTTTTGCTTTAAATACGAATGGCTTCGTTCTTGCAGATTTCTTATGGGTACCTGTTATTGTTATGTCTACCCACTTGTGCAACAGAATAAGCTTTCCCTCCTCGCCTTGCCTCCTTGCACTCCCAAAATCTCCCTCTGAGGCAGATTTTGGTAGTATGCTTTTTGGGTGCGGTGGGGTGAGAACGAGAGGAGAATTAGCCAAAGAATAGGATGCCCATAAAGATCTCACAAAAGTAAGGCGGGAATTAGGAATTGAGGGTTCTTGACTAAACCTAGAAATTACAATCCAGCCTAATTAAAGAGTTCTGGAGAACTCAAAAGATTGTTCATGATTTTGTGGATATTTTGGATGGGCACCGAAGCAGCTAGAAAACTACAATTTTTATTTTATTTTATAGTTCAACATAAAATGAATGAACCACACCATCAAATTGTGATTTGTTCTTAACAGTACCGGTATATACCAGGACGTGAGGCTTTGTGCTCCTTCTATGCAATCCAACCATAAACTGATGTCAATCAATCTGTTACAAGAATGCTGACAGACGTATGATTTGTAGTGGTGTTTTGGGCTGCCACAACATGCTGCTGCTTTACAGTGCAATCTTGCGCATGTGTCCTCATAGATGAGCCCCGTCGAGATCAGTTGGGTTTGCTTCCAGTTAAAGGTGCATTTTGACTGCAATTCTTTACACACCTGAGAGCAAGATCCTCTAAACTCAACGAGTCTTAAGTCTAAGGACACATAATTAGGGTTGTATTCCTTTTATTAGCTATGTTAAATTCTTACATATTGTGTATGCTGCCTTAATAACTTTTTTCTTCTTGGGCTCTGTAGTATTTGAAATAATGTTTCGTGTCTCACCTTGCAAACACAGCATATGCTGTGTATGAGATAATGGTTATTTGTTTTTTTGAAAACTGGAAATAACTATGCAAAAATATTTTATTAAAGAGACACACAAAGTTATATGCTTGTGTATGATTTCTTTTACATTACAGTTAGCCTAATTAAATTGATCTCTGGGCATGGAGAGCTATTGTGCTAGAGTGGTTCAGTGGTCAAACTAGGAGGGTCAGACCCTGTTGACCAGTGTCAGTAACTCGACTTACCTTACTCACAGAGTTGTGCCTAGAGAGGGTGAGCCGTCTCTGCCAGGAGAGTCAAGGGGGTTTCTTCCAGCTCCCATCAGGCCCAGCCAGCATGACCTGTTGTCGGGACAGCAGTGTGCTCAAATGTGCACTCAGTGACTTATGGCTCAATTCTAACCATGAAAGCTCTCTTGAATGCAGTGGTGCCTACTCCCAGGGGAGTGGAACTAGGATTGCACCCAAAGATAGCAACTGTTTCAACAAAACAACTATGAAGGCCCCATTTCTTCATGCACCGGTGGGTTTAATTTAATTGGTTGTTTTGCGTTAATATGTTAGGCCTTTCTAAGATTTAGAAAATGTGGGTTATGGAAGAGGTACCTTAAAGGGTCATGGAAAACTTATGATTCCCCTACAATTTGGTTCCACTTTTCTTTGTGGATTATCCTTTGAGACAGAAATGGAAAATGTTTCTAGTAGCAATTGTACTGGGAAAAGTTGAAAGGTATTCAACTTGTTTTAGAGGGGGTTTGCATTCCCCCACAGTTCAGGTTTACAGCGTGGAGATTCTTACAGAGCCAATATGGTCATTAGAGGCCAAGTGAGCACCTCCAATCACCTTGGACTGTAGCCAAACCTGGATGGAAACAGCTTGCCCTCCAATGCCCAGGCTGAGGTAACCTCGCATGTTTATTGCAATGCAATGGGCCTCTGAAAATGGTTCCAAAAATTTGGCTGGATTAGGGCTACAAGAGGGCTTTGTGGGATTCCCTGGTTTCCATTCCAGCCCAAGCCCAAGCCTTGCTCTGAAGTCTCAAATGACTTGAGACCAGATCGCCTTCGCCCACAAGATCCCTACCTTGAGCCATTGCCAAGTGCGGCTGCCATGAAGGGGGTCTTCTAAAAAAGCCAATGCAATTCTGGGCTGCATCAATAGGAGTATAGCATCTAGATCAAGGGAAGTATTAGTACCACTGTATTCCGCTCTGGTCAGACCTCACCTGGAATACTGTGTCCAGTTCTGGGCACCACAGTTCAAGAAGGATACTGACAAGCTGGAACGTGTCCAGAGGAGGGCAACCAAAATGGTCAAAGGCCTGGAAACGATGCCTTATGAGGAACGGCTTAGGGAGCTGGGTATGTTTAGCCTGGAGAAGAGAAGGTTAAGGGGTGATATGATAGCCATGTTCAAGTATATAAAAGGATGTCATATAGAGGAGGGAGAAAGGTTGTTTTCTGCTGCTCCAGAGAAGCGGACACGGAGCAATGGATTCCAACTACAAGAAAGAAGATTCCACCTAAACATTAGAAAGAACTTCCTGACAGTAAGAGCTGTTCGACAGTGGAATTTGCTGCCAGGGAGTGTGGTGGAGTCTCCTTCTTTGGAGGTCTTTAAGCAGAGGCTTGACAGCCACTTGTCAGGAATGCTTTGATGGTGTTTCCTGCTTGGCAGGGGGTTGGACTGGATGGCCCTTGTGGTCTCTTCCAACTCTATGATTCTATGATTCTCTGTGAGGGCATCTGTGGTGATAAATAGCTTGAACTACTGTTTAATGTGCTGTGTAATCTTGTTGTTTTGTGATATTGTTATTTTCATTGTATAGTTTTCATCTATAGTTTTATGTTTGTGTGCCACCCAGACAACATTGGGCAGGGCTGGGCGATATCTGGTTTTCCATGTCACAATATATCACCAGCTAAACATTGTGATATTTGGATATATCACAATGTCTGAAATAAGGCTGGAACTATGTAGAGGTGACTGTGGTAATAATGCCATGGCAAACTGCCACTACTTATGGGTCTAATTCTAAAACAGATAATTTTTTACTTACCTTTAACATATTGGTAAAATGGTTATGTTATAGTGCTAATGTACTGAAAATGTTTAAATTAGCACATTTTCTCTAAAATTAAAGCTATAGAAGAAATTCTGTAGCCTAGATATCAAAGGTAAGGAGGGAGATTGTTTCCTACAAAATTAATTACACTACTAAACAAGGAAAAAGCCAGTTCACAATCACTGTCACTCTTTTAGATATGCAAATATATTTCACTAATGAGCCTTAGTTGGACGGGTGCATCCCACAACACCAGTTATTAGATTGTTTGTTAATTTTCTTTTCTAAACCAGGCCAAAATAGAAAAAATGGAATGGATGAATTTTAACAGAACAAAAAATTGCCAAACACAATTTATATTTTTAGTGCCAGGGGAATTTGCATTTCTTATATAAGCTAGGCCAAAACAGAAAGAATGGATTGAATTTTACAGAATTAAAAAATATTAAACAGAAAAATATATTTTTGCAAGGAAAGTTTGATGCATTTAATTATATGAAGATTTACTCAACGATGGTGTGCTTCATCTGTAACATTACAGATTTCTGGAGAATATATTAATGTTAATATATTAGTTATTAATAATAACAAGTGTGTGAGAAAGCAAAGGGGCAAGGGGAGAATTGAGAAGAGTTCTAGGGTAGGGAGTGGGACTGGAGGAGAAAATGAGGAACGTAATGAGGGAGACACACAGACAATTGCACAAAGACACAAACACAAAAGAGGGAAGTAGGCAGAGCGGCGTTTTTTCCCTTTTAATTTGAAGCAACTACAGATCATGTTTCTCTGCTGTTTCCTAGGCACAGGGGAGGTAGCGGAGGAGGCAGGAAGCTACTTTAAAATGTTTTTTAAAAAAATTATTACCAGTAGTTTTCAAATTTTAACAAATCCATCCAAATTATTTAAATTTAATACATTTTTTCAAAAAGTAATTAGGTTTCCTGCTCGCGTTGCAAGCATATGTCCAATACATTCCTGATGTTACCGCTTCATTCTTCTTCTTTAATCACCTTCTACTAGTTTTAATCCATTTTCATAGCCAGCCGATTTTGTTACCTTGCAATCAACGCCATTGTTGTTTCCAAAACATATGAACATCCATTTTTGTGTGTGTAGCCCTTCCAGCATTCTGATCTTGGATCTGGTGTGTAAAGATGGTTCATTGCTGTCGCCCTTTGTCCACTCACATTCATCTGCTCTGTTCAAGATCTTACTGGGCTCTGAATAACTCCCCAACAGATGGCTGCTCTACCATTAAAACTCCAGGAATTATTTTCTTCAGCCTGCAGTTAGAGAACAGAGTCACATAAACTCCTGCTAGATATAATTAGCAGTCCTTCATTTTACCAAATTAGTCTCTTGTCCACTCCAGTCCAAAGATAATTTCAATATTGTCTGTTTCAACCTCAGTTGGAAAGAGAAGGTATATAAAATCACTGTGAAACTCTTTGTAGAGCATAAATCAGCGCTTCCCCTTTCTTCCCTCAGTATCAGACAGAACAACATAGCGACTGCACACAATTCTTTCATTTTGCAGGGGAGGTCAAGAAAGAAAAACACCATTTAGGAATCATCATAACAAACATTGCCTTGCCTTCCACTCCGGTTCTGGCTGCTGCAAGGATTTTCAGGCTTGTAAAAAGTCATTCCAATACCTTCATTCCAATACCATGTTCCAGATTCTTGAGAAACTGATCATAGCTCATGCCGGAGACGGAGGTTGGTCCATGGCAGGGACACGCTTCCCAGGTCGCACCCGTTCTGCCTGTCAAGCTGGCAGATACAGGCTTAAACGACACCGCGGGGGGATACTGTGCATCCCCAGAAGCCCCTGAGGAGCATTGCCAGGAATTTCACCTCATAAATCCTGGCTTCCCCCTGGCCAGACAGCTACACTGCCCCGGAGGGCAGCAGAGCTTGACTGACATGGCCATGATGTCCGGCCAGAAACCTACTTTAATGTTAAGAGGACCTGCCGCCTGCTAGCAGAGAGAGGCTGGGTTAATTTTTTTATTCAAAGAACCAATGTGTTCTGCTTCTTCACAAAAACAAAACGTGTGCACACAAACACAGGGGTCGGCGGGAGGGAGGGAGACACCCACAGACCAGCAGGCCCAGCAGCGTCTTTTTCTTTTTCGCTTCTCGGCCTTTTGGCTAAGATCATGTGTAGTATCTGTTCTTATCAGTTTAATATCTGATATGTTGAGGACTATATATTAAATGGAATTTTGCAGCTAGGGAAGTTTTTTTAATGACTGATGTTTTAATGTATTTTTAATCTCCTGTTGGAAGCCGCCCAGAGTGGCTGGTGAAACCCAGACAGATGGGTGGGGTATAAGTAATAAATTATTATTATTATTATTATTATTATTATTACCCCAGTTAATATTTTTATGTGAGAACAGGAGGAGAAAGGGGGCTCCAGATTCCAGAAGCCATGCTTCTCCCGAGGCCACCTCCCAGCCTGGTGCCTGCCTTTCAGCAAGAGCCTGGCATCTCTGAGGGAGGGGAGTTCCCGCTCAGCTCCACCTGCTCAGGAGACAGAGCCCTCGGGCTGCACACACACACAATATACAGTGGTACCTTGGTTTAAGAACAGTCCGGTTGACGAACTATTCGGTATAAGAACTCCACAAAACTGGAAGTAGTGTCCCAGTTAGCGAACTTTACCTCGGTCTATGAATGGAATCCAAATGGTGGAAGGGCACCGGCGGCGGGAGGCCTCATCGGGGAAAGCGCGCCTTGGTTTAAGAACAGACTTCCGGAACGGATTAAGTTCGTAAACCGAGGTACCACTGTATCTCCAAGGATGATTTGTGCCTGAGGAGGCAGGCAAGGGAGACAGAGAGCTAAGGCAGAGAAGTACCCTGCAGCGCACGCACGATTTCTCAAAGAGCGTTTTTTGCATGGAAGAGCAGCTGGGGCAGAGTTCACAATTGCAATGGCTGCACAGGACAGGAAGAAGCATCAGCTTCCCAGTTTTTGCAACAACGTGCTTTTTGACTATCACACACAAGCACACACATGATATGAATTGTTTTGTACACACGATTCATAATAGATTGCCAGGTTATTTTTAAAAGAATGGTTATCACAATTTGCTCTTAATATCAATATAAGACAATATATTGATATATCGCCCAGCCCTACTGTGTAGGAAGGAGAGGGGCAATTCATCCTCTTCTGCCATGTCTCACCGAACAGATTCTAACGTTAGCATCACCACATGAAGGCTCCTGGAAGCCCTTCAAGCCTTTGCTGTGACAAGAGCAGTGCTGCATTCCATGATTCTTCTGCCGAGAACGGAGATGCTTTGCCCTCTCTCCTGCCCCGGGGCTGGTGAGAGGCCCCCAGGCTGCTCATGGAGAAACTCTGCCACAAGCCACACGGACTGAGCAGTGTTGGGGTTCCTACCCAGCTATTTCAAAGCCAGTTTTCTTCTCCACATTTATCAAAGGATTTATTCCCCTGAGACTGTTCCCTGTCTATTTTTTGCTTGGTATTAAGTCGGCACTTGGGCTCAAAGTGACTTGGACTGTTTCCTCCCCCAGGGTGTGCAGATCTCCAAAGTCTTGACACAATGCAGCCCATGGAAAGGAAGAGGCAGGGCTACATACATGAGCTGATCCAGACCGAGGAAAAATACATGGAAGACCTTCAGCTTGTCCTAGAGGTGAGATTTGCCTGAACACAAAAGGTAGTGATAAAAGTATTGCCTTGAATCCCTTATTAAAGATAAAGGTAAAGGACCCCTGACAGTTAAGTCCAGTCGTAGACGACTCTGGGGTTGCGGCGCTCATCTCACTTTACAGGCCGAGGGAGACAGTGTTTGTCCGCAGACAGCTTCCGGGTCATGTGGCCAGCATGGCGAACCAGAGCAGCATGGCAAACCAGAGCAGCGCACGGAAACGCCGTTTACCTTCTCACCGAAACGACCTATTTATCTACTTGCACTTTGACGTGCTTTCGAACTGCTAGGTGGGCAGGAGCAGGGACCGAGCAACGGGAGCTCACCCTGTCACGGGGATTCAAACCGCTGACCTTCTGATCGGCAAGCCCAATAGGCTCAGTGGTTTAGACCTTGAATCCCTTATTAGAAGACCATTAAGACCTTTTTTCTCAAATGAAAGGTGTGTAAAAGCTTTAACACAAGTTCACAGACTGCACCTTCCTACAACAGGCCTTCAGCTGCAGTTTTTGTTTCTATTTCCCCTGATGATCAAAGAATGTCAGGCAGTCCCTGAGACAGGATCTCAATTCAGGGATCCATCACAAGACTCATTGCCACTGCTTAATATACATTGGCGACATGAGTTACTAGGCTCTTTAGATATATTGTGGTCTTTAAGGAGATCACCCATAGCAGACTTGATCTGTGGAAACCTTTTGATCCTGCTCTTATTTTCTGATCGCCTCAATTAGACGAAGTGTTTTGGAAGAAATATCTGGCAGGAAAGAAACAATAATGTTAAGAACAAAGGAAAACTTAAGTTTTGTGACTAATGTGAGTTATCAAACAGTTCTTAATTTGAGAGGGGAACATCATGCTGTATTTAAAATTCCTTTTCCCCTCCTTGTATCTTTCTGAATGTAGGTTTTCCAGAAACAAATGACTGAAGCAGGCTGTCTCTCAGAAGCAGAAATGGGATTAATTTTTGTTAACTGGAAGGAGCTCATCATGTCTAATACAAAGTTACTGAAGTAAGTGCTACTACTCCTTTCTTAGTTTTTGTGGTTTTAGCTGTTTCAGTCCAAATAAACAAAATATTGAGGCTACAGTCTACACCCACTTACATGGGAATAGGCCTTACTGAATTCAATGGAACTTATGTCTGTGTAAACATGTATAGCACTGTGGGCAAGCCAAATTTGACCTTAATATTTTTTTCTTAGAACCATTCAGAAAGACTAGGGAGATTGACAAATATGTTGCCTGCACTGACTTCTCTACGGGGTCTCAGAAGCGTTTTCCAGCCCTGCTACTTGAGAAATCGGAGGTGCTGGGGTTTGAACCTGGCACCCCGGCACGTAACACATTTCTTTCAGCTCATGTCTTCTACAATTGAGCTGAAAGAAAAGTGCTCTCTGGAGACATCAAAAGTATTTTGGACCTCTCAGAAGCATCTTAGCTGTAATTTTTAACGTTTTGTCTGAAAAAAGTGTCTCTCTCTGCTCTTCAGTTTTATGCAAGTGTTTCTGTTTGGGAAGCTTTTTGTTCAATTTGTAGTCTTATGTGATGTGATTTCAAATTCACTAAATGCAACCTTGACTGAGAAGGGTAAAAAGCATCCCTGAAGAAATGAAGTACCAGAAGCAAATAAAATAAGCACATGTACATTGCAGGGAAAGCAGAAATCTGGGCTTTTGAAAAGGCCTTTTAAAAATGCTTATTTACACCGTGACAGTAGATTGTCTTGCTAGGTATATCAGTCTATAAATGCCACAACCAAATAGGAATTGGGTTAGCAGTCCCTGTGTTCTTGGATATGTCCAGCCTTCCTTTGATGGTTCCTTAAAGAGCCGTCACAGTAATTTAGGTTGTGACCGTGGATGTGACCTCCAGGTTCTGAATGAGCTCCTGGGTGAGATAGCAAGACCCACTTGCTTCATATTCTCAACAGAGTTGATCCTGCCACATGGGATCTCTGTGTGACAGTAACTGGTGAGCCCTTCCTTAGCTTGTTCCTGTTGAAAGCTCTGGATTCAAACTGCTTCCCTGTCGTTTTATTTTCTTCCAGAGCCCTGCGTGTGCGTAAGAAGATGGGGGGTGAAAAGATGCCCGTGCAGATGATTGGTGACATTCTGGCTGCTGAACTGTCTCAAATGCAAGCCTATATCCACTTTTGCAGCTGCCAGCTTAACGGGGCTGCCCTGCTGCAGCAGAAAACGGATGAAGAACCAGAGTTCAAAGAATTTATGAAAGTACAGTATACTACGCAGTAGCTTCCTAATTCAATCGTGTCTCTTTTCTCTCCGTGAGGCTGTGGCAGCTGTAACATGAGCTCTCCAATAGCCACATCCACCAAAGCAGGGGCTAACCTTGGGAACAGGCTCTTCCCCCCCCCCCCCAATTTTCCTTTGTACAGTATATCACACCAGTATCTGCCCAGGCGTTTAGGTAAGAGTGCCCCTTGGCTGCATGCTCACTTGACTCTCAGCCAATTTCTCTGCCACGCTATCAAACCTCAAATCTCCTTGTTCTTTGAATAGGTCTGACTGGGGCTGCAAGGAGTCTCCACAAATAGAAAGGCTCCTTAGGAGGAGAATCTCCCACTGGAGATCTCCCCTTCCCCCACAGCCCCCTGTGCTGTCCCTAATGCTGTTCCAGAGAGGTCACCAACCCTCTGCAGAGCAGATTTTTGAGGGGGGGGTCAGGAGAAAATGCTGCCCCTTCCATGGGTGGAAAGACCTCTTTACTAGAACTCCACTCATGTAAAGAGTTTTGCTTCCCTTGGGAAATGCTGCAGTGAATGGAGCCTTGTTCTAGCTCTGCAGCAGAGCTTTTCCTTTTTCTAATGGAGCAGCCTGAGGTAAGTCACACTCCCCCCCCCTTCATATTCTCCATCTAGACAACAGAGACCCAAGGGGCTGCTCTTTTGTAAAAGATAACAAACTGAAGCTTATACAACTGTTTGCATATTTTAAAGCCCTCTGTCAATATTGATCAGTAGCAATAATGCAGTCTCTCAAAAATACCGGTTTACCTTGTAGAAATTGGCTTCGGATCCTCGCTGTAAAGGAATGCCACTCTCCAGCTTCCTGTTGAAACCTATGCAAAGAATCACTCGCTACCCTCTTCTCATAAAGAGTGTGAGTATCAGCATAATTGTTCTCTGAAGCACTGAGGGAGAGATAGAAATTAAATGAACTAACTTGATTGACAGTATTGTGTGAGAACAAGGAGAGAACTGCAAGTGTATTTATTTAAAAAATCAGAAAAACTGCTCATACTGGTGTGGATAACACCTCGGTTTGATCCCCATAAGGGACAGCCTTGGACTGGATGTTCCTCGGGGCCCTTCCAACTCTATGATTCTATGATCTCTCTCTCTCTCCCCCTCCCCCCATTTAACTAATACTGCACTTTTATTTGTCTGTTTTTTCCAACCAGATTCTGGAAAATTCCCCTGAAACTCACCCAGATCACAGTAATCTAAAGCTGGCTCTTGAGCGGGCGGAGGAGCTGTGTTCCCAGGTGAATGAGGGAGTGCGAGAAAAGGAGAATTCCGACAGGCTTGAATGGATCCAGTCCCACGTTCAGTGTGAGGGCCTTGCTGAGGTAACTGTCTGGGGCAGGAAGGACTGGATAAAAAGGAGGAAATAGGTGCTGGGAATGCATTATTATGGGTTCTTGATAGAAGTGGCCCTGTTGATGGCAGTTCAACAGGTATAGACCAACAGCGTACATTAAGGGTAGCAAAATGGCTTTGGTTTAGAGTATAATTTTCTCTCTGATGGTGAGAAGTCATTGTATTGCTGCTTTGGTTTTCTCTTCCTTTTAGCAACTGATTTTTAACTCTCTGACCAATTGCTTGGGACCAAGGAAGCTTTTGCACAGTGGCAAACTCTATAAGACAAAAAGCAACAAAGAACTATATGGATTCCTCTTCAGTGACTTCCTACTTCTCACCTACATGGTCAAGCAGTTTGTATCTACTGGGTCAGATAAATTGTTCAACCCAAAATCAAATACTCAGTTCAAAATGTACAAAACGGTGAGTAGATTAAAGCATATTAATTGTGCATTTGGAAAGGGAAGGAGAGGGATTTTTCTTTTAATAGAAATAATAACCTCTTTACTATTTAATAGACTTCCTTGATCTACTAGGATGCTGAAGTTAACTGTACAATTTCAAAACAAAATAAAAAATAAAAAAAATCCTTCCAGTAGCATCTTAAAAGGTAAAGGGACCCCTGACCGTTAGGTCCAGTCGCGGACGACTCTGGGGTTGCGGCGCTCATCTCACTTCACTGGCCAAGGGAGCCGGAGTACAGCTTCCAGGTCATGTGGCCAGCATGACTAAGCCGCTTCTGGCGAACCAGAGCAGTGCACAGAAACGCTGATTACCTTCCTGCGGGAGCAGTACCTATTTATCTACTTGCGCTTGGACGTGCTTTTGAACTGCTAGGTGGGCAGCAGCTGGGACCAAACAACGGCTCACCCCGTCGCGGGGATTCGAACCGCCGACCTTCTGATCGGCAAGCCCTAGGCTCTGTGGTTTAGACCACAGTGCCACCCGCGTCCCACCGCGTAGCACCTTAGAGACCAACTAAGTTTGTTATTGATATGAGCTTTCGTGTGCATGCACACTTCTTCAGATACACTGAAGCAGAAGTCACCAGACCCTTATATATAGTGAGAGGGTGGAGAGGGGTATTACTCAGAAGGGTGGTGGGAATGGGTGATTGGCTGATAGGTGAAGTAAACCTGTTGACGACTGTTAACGACTGCAGTTGGTCTTACAGGAAAAAGCAAGGGGTGAGATGGCTAAAAATAGCTTTATCATGTACTGTATAATGAAATAAGAATCCAATGTCTCTATTCAGACCAGGTCTCTCCAAGGTTTTAAGCTTGGTAATGAGTTGCAATTCAGCAACTTCTCTTTCCAGTCTATTTCTGAAATTCCTTTGCAATAAGACAGCTACTTTGAGATCTTGTATAGAGTGTCCTGGGAGATTGAAGTGCTCTCCTACTGGTTTCTCTGTCTTGTGATTCCTGATGTCAGATTTACCAGTATTTAAAAGTATGGCAAAGACTTACTGTGAGGATGATGGTGTGTCCTCCTCAAGAGTAAACCACTCCACAGTCCGTTTGACTAAACTAAGAGTTTATTTCACTGACAAGCTTTACAGTTCCTCATCCTCCTCGGATGAATCAGATCCTTCGAGTAAGGGCTTCCGTTTTTCCCCCCAGCATAAAAGCTTAGCGAAATTCCAGCGCCTCCTCTCACTCCTCCTCTTCCGCTTCTTGACCCTACTGGTCCCAGCGCTGGCCCCTTCCCTTTCACTTTCATCTTCCCTAGAGGTTGCCGTCGAGGCTCTCGCCAGCTCCTCAACCCCTTGTTCCACCTCTGACTCCATCCTCTCCTCCTTCCCTTGGTTCCTTCGCCCCCTGCTTCTCCGCCGTCAGCACAGGCGGCGACCCCCTTTCACTGCCACTTCTCCAAACCTCCTTCCCTGTTTCTGGCGACAACCTCGGCGCTCTCTCCTCCTCTTCCCATGCCCGCAATACCTCCTCCGCCGTGCATGGGTGCCCCATTGGTCCCACTGGCCCCTCCGCCACCCCTCCTGGCTCGGGCCAGTCCCTGACACTTACAGTGGAAAATAGAGTGTTTGCCTGCTAAATACCACTTAATCAACTAATTGGTTGGGGAAATTGTGGGAGGTGAGGGGGAATATGGATGAGGGAATATTGTTTAATATTTCCTATTCCAGCTTGTGTTAACAAGCTCCAAACTAGCAGAGATTCTCATTCCCAATTAAGCGCAGCAAAACGTGGCGATCAAGTTCTTTTGAACTTCTTAAAATAAGGCAGATTCCTGGCATTTATTCCCCTGGTTCCCCCTTAAAGTAAATACATGACACAATGCTCTTTAAAAGTAAAAAGGTTTACTCACAGACATTTCCAAGGTTCTACAAGTCTCAGAAAGGCAGGCTAGCTTAGATTAAAATATATATACATGTGGAGACTCAAGGAGAGTCTCCACATGTATATATATTTAAGGAAAGGGAGGAGGCTCCATCTGGATCCTCTTGGCTGAAAGCCAAGAGTGCATCTTCTCTTGAGATGTTGCATGCTCGAAGTCCTGATGAGGAAGAGAGTGGAATGGCTGCTCACATGTGTCTTTGAGTAACTACAGGTAAGGCCACTCCCACCTCTGGTCACACAGAGGAAGTGGTCTCAGTCCAGGTACAGGAAACTCTAACTGGAGGACTGAGGCCCCTTGTGTACATTCTAGGAATGTTGTGATTGACTGCACCAGTGTTATTTATCCCACAGAAATCAGCTGAACTTTTAATCAACTAAAAGGGTACCCTGGGTTTGTTCTTAAAAAAACAAGTAACCAGAATTTATTAAAACTGTAGGTGGTGAGTGTGGTGTTCATACAGAGCCCCCAGTCATTTCACGGACTATTGACCTGTACACCACTGCTTTATTTTTTATTCTTCCGCTGCCACCAACCAGGTTTCTTCTGGTGAAATACTGAGTCTCAATCAGGTTGTAAAGTCAACAATGAAGATTAAAGTTTATTGAAGAACAAACAAGTTTTAAATATGTTCAGAACGGTTTCTCAAATGCGCGCCCTTAACTAGATGTGGCGCCATCTCACCCTGTCACATTCTTCTCTCTGAGTTCTATCCCTGTCTCTCACTCTAACTGTCACAACCACTATGTTCGACTTTTTCTGCCTCTGTCTGACCCTCACTCCTCCATCTCCCCATGGTAAACCCCTGGGCTGAGCCTCAAAACCAGGTAGGCTCCACCTCTGAGCTTTCTCATTGGTCAATCTACATTAACCATTTCCATCCCCCCTGTACAAACATAATCACAAGGAATGGGCAAAAGCCACAGTGAGCAAGCACCATAATCTGTGTGTTAAAGAGGCATCCCAATTCTCTCTCTCATATGAGGGTTTCCCTCTTCTGTTATGATGCCTATGATGAAACATGCATACATCCTCTGGAAGCAAAATATGGTTCTTGTGTCAAAATATTTTACCAGTATGTGAATGCGTACAAATTTAATCAACAAAAGAATCAATTAATCTTATGAACTGTAGTTCACTAATTGATCAGGTTGTAGCCCTATGGGAGTTTCTCTGGGAAGTTCCATAGACACGAGAGGTTTGCAAGTCTTTTCTTCCCAGCAGCAGAAAGGTTATTTTCTGTTGCAGAAATGTGTTACATCAGAATTTGGACCAAATAGTTCTTTTAGTAGTTCAGTATCCAGTGCTGGTCTCAAAGTAAGGAGATGAAGATTGGACAAAATTATAATGGAGAAAGGTTTTGCTGTCACCCAGGACTGCACTTTTCTGTGTTGTACAATTCTGAGGGTGAAGGCAGATGACTTACTGATAGATGATCAAGATTTGCATCTTATCATTTGATAAACTGTCTGTATTACCCTGTCAACCAAGGGATATACAGTATCTTCTCCTCCTTTTGATTGTTCTGATTGGGTGTGGTAAAAAATCCGTACCAAGAGGCTGGACAACCAGATTGCCAACTGAAGACAGTATTTGCCCTCTGTGTATGCCCAGCCCCATGGGAAATAAGTTCCCTTGAAGATCTGGGGCCTCTTCCCCAGTGTAGCAGGGGACTCTCTCTCATAGTGGTCTTAGCTGCAGTGGTTGCTTCGGACACAATAAATTTAATTATAATTTCATCCATGTTTTTTTGAAGCTACCTTTGTGTTTCTTTCAGCCTGTTTTTCTTAATGAAGTCCTAGTGAAACTGCCGACTGACCCTTCCAGTGAAGAGCCAGTTTTCCACATCTCCCACATTGATAGAGTATACACACTAAAAACAGACAACATCAATGAAAGGTGAGCTCAGATAATGTTCATCTCGCTTTGTTTTTGTGGTTCTTATTTTTGTAAAAAAAAATAAAGAAAAAATAATGTTCACTTCCGCAGAACTGCCTGGGTCCAGAAAATTAAAGGAGCATCAGAACACTATATTGAAACGGAAAAGAAGAAACATGAAAAGGCTTACCAAGGTGCTGAATGTTGGATTCTGATGTGAATGGCAGCCTGTTCTTGGGGACATCTCCTGGCCTGAATCTAAATGCCACATATTCCTATTCCCACATCACATTTTCAGGCTTCTTGACATGTGGGCACATTCCTAAAATAAGCCTCTGGCATGAAGGGGTTTTGAGTTGCAAAACAGTAGTGCTGTGGAAAGGAGTCTGTTTACACAATGAAAGAATGTTGGTGAAACTGAACAGGGAAAGTTTGTATTTCGTAGGTCTACACTTCTACCCTGCCCAGGCAAATTTATACAAATTGCAGGTGGATCCTGCTTCCTCCAGGATACAGTCATACCTCGTGTTGCGTACACTCCGTGTTGCATACGTTCGGGATAAGAACGGAGGCGACCAGGAAGTCCTCCACAGAGCACGCGTGGGTGCGCAGAAGCGTTCTGCACAGTTCACGCATGCACAGAAGCGCAAAAAACCGCGAACTTTGTTTTTTTTCTCGTGCATTCATGTTACGCACGCCCGGGTTACGCAGCGCGACCCCAGAACGGATCGTGTGCGTAACCCGGGGTTCCACTGTAGTTTCTAAACTTAATGAGATTTCAAAGCAACTACCGGGTAGTTGGCATGTGTGCATAATGCAGATACCGTAAATTGGCTGCTGTAATCCAGCTTCTGCGCAAACATGCCAATTTAGGTGCCTTACGTTTTGTTCCATATGTTGCTCAGTCAGCTTTCTTTTTCCGTCCAAGCGATTTACTGGTTGTAAATTTGTTTTGTTTTTCAGCTCGGTCACAAAAGAGTTCAGGAATAGGACGTTTGATGGTGCATGTGATTGAAGCAACTGAATTAAAAGCATGCAAACCTAATGGTAATAATTTAGGGATGGATGTTTGTCTTTGGTGATATAATTTCAAGTTCAGCAAGCTAATTTGTAGAGAGTCTAGTGTTACAAATACGTAGTTGCCGAGCAATTTTCTGGAACTGAAATACCTGTGTATTTATATAGTTAGAGAAATGGGGGGGGGGGATAGAATTGCAAACAACCTGAGCCTAGAGTCAGAGCAGGGACTGGTTGTAATGGTTGCAATTGGAGCATCAAGGCTCAGGCCAACAGGGCGCCCCCACACTTGGAACTTTCAGTTTTGTTTTGCTTTTTAAGTCTCTAGCCCTTTTTGAAAGTAAGTTATGAAGCTTAATTTGCAGTCAACATTCCAAGCAATTTATCAAATCAAATCTTTATTACGGTCCAGAGACCCAACAATTCATTAAGCAATTTATGTGCAAGGAATCACACTGACATTTCAGGCTTTTCTTTTTTTAAAGAAAATTCAAGTAAGCCAAAACTATGCAATAAAAATAATAGAGGTACAAATACAAAAAAACAGAAGCAGTCAAGTATCTCTGGAAGAAACTTAAATCAGATAAGTAGAGTACTTGAGACCATTCTTTTCAAAGTCTGGATTTCACAAGCATGAGGCATGGTGCTTGTGGACAAATAAACCATTTCACAAAAGGAATATTGTGGTTTTTTTTAGGGTGGTGGGTAGATTCACACCTTCTATACGATATGGTATCCATTTATTGACTTTGTTACGGTAACCAAACATGGTTTTCACCCACCCAATTCATGGAACCTTATGGAGGGACACTTTTGGGGGCTGTCTAAAACTACAACCATCAGCCACTATTTTTCTTTCTTTTCTGTACAACTACAAAGCTCTGCTTTCCTGGTGTGGATAAGTTTTGTTACTTGAAATTAAAAATCTTTTTTTTTTACAAAAAATAACCAAAATTTTATGCCTATGATACAAGCACTAAATCCCATATTGCAGCCATTTAACACCTCCTCCTACCTGTATAGGGACCCAGGTGGCACAGAGCCTAGGGCTTGCCGATCAGAAGGTCAGCGGTTCGAATCCCCGCGACAGAGTGAGCTCCCGTTGCTCGGTCCCTGCTCCTGCCAACCTAGCTGTTCGAAAGCACGTCAAAGTGCAAGTAGATAAATAGGTACCGCTCCGGCGGGAAGGTAAACAGTGTTTCCATGCGCTGCTCTGGTTCGCCAGAAGCGGCTTAGTCATGCTAGCCACATGACCCGGAAGCTGTACGCCGGCTCTCGGCCAATAAAGCGAGATGAGCACCGCAACCCCAGAGTTGGACATGACTGGACCTGATGGTCAGGGGTCCCTTTACCTTTACCTACCTGTATATCTTCATGACAGCTGCATGAAGTACCGGTAGGTTAGGCTGAGAGTTGATGCCTGGCCCAAGGCAGGAAGTGAACAAAAACAATGTGAGTTTTAAATGTGAATATGAGCATGTTCAGAGTATTTTATTTTTGCTATCAAGTTTGGTAAAATGTTGCTGTGTTTTGCTTTGAGAGTTGTAAAATTGCACATGCTCAGAGTATTTTATTTTTATTTTTTGTAGTCAGACAAAGTTTATGCCATAATAAATTTGATAGTCTTCTAAGACCCTACAGGATTTAGTTTGTTGCACCTTATTTCAGGAATGTCTTGAGAACTGCACCAGGGCTCCCAGCCGCTTTAATCTGACCTTGAATCAGAGCCATATAAACACAAAGTAGGTTTTTTGTACGCTCTTGTGAAAAAAGTGTCCTTAACTGCTCTGATTTGCCTACATTATTCTTTTTAAAGGTTAATGTGTACACTTCTGTTTTATGTTAAGGGAAGAGCAACCCCTACTGTGAAATCAGCCTGGGGTCTCAAAGCTACACAACAAGAGCACTGCCAGACACTTTGAACCCAAAATGGAACTTTAACTGCCAATTCTTCATCAAGGATCTATATCAAGATGTTCTGTGTCTCACCATGTTTGACAGGGATCAGTTCTCACCCGATGGTAGGTGCTGCATTTTGTCTGTGAGAGAGATCATTCTTTGTCCCTTGTGAATGAGTTGGTGTGGCGTGGGCTGGCGCTTAAGCACACACCTATCAGTTCTGACTACCCAGTGGCCCCATTTAGGCTGCTTGTTGTGCACTCTACACCCCAATAGAGCTACTTGGGAAAGAAGAGAGGTGTTCACTGCCAAGCCCATCTGGACTATTCGTTTGTTCCTCCAGTGTCTTATAAATACACCCCATTTTCAACAAACAGATCTTTATTCCCTGACTCTAGACCATGTTTGTTTACTGTGTCCCAAGCGTGAAGGATCCTGTCATCAACTGTGTTGAGGTTCTTTCCCCACTTATGACAAATTACCTGCCCCACTGCTTTTTGCTCCTCCTTCCAGTTCCTTTTTGGGGGTTCCCATTTTTGTTGCATTTTGTCTGTTAGGGAACTAAAGATGAACAAATAAGCTGTAACTCTCAATGAGTTTGATCTCAAATTAGTGTGCATTGGATTGCAGCCTTCATTATTTAACACAGATTTGAGTATGTTTTGTGTGTTGTTGTTAAACAGATTTTTTGGGTCGCACTGAAGTTCCAGTAGCCAAAATCAGAACAGAGCAAGAAAACAAGGGACCTACAACTAAACATTTACTGCTGCATGAGGTACCAACGGGGGAAGTTTGGGTACGCTTTGATTTGCAGTTATTTGACCAGAAAACACTCCTCTGAAAAAAAAGTGTTTTTTGTAATATTAGGAACTACAAACTGCTGAACTGCTGCCATTTGAATGGAGTGTTTTGCAAATATTCCTTCCTTCCAGGCAGGTACCTGAGAGCAATGCTTGCTGCAAAATCACTTCACCTGGTCACTTGTACATTATTTCTCTGTGGAGAGTGCTTATGTTTGTGACAATCTATGCAATGTAAAATGTACTGTATATAGAGATCCTGTAGCAGTGCCTTTCTTTAGAATAGGAAAAGTTTTGAATGCTGATGCCAATGTATCTTTTCAGTGTAATTTTCAAAGCTCTTTAAAGTATTAATTAGGAATGTGGCATTAAAATGTTTAAAGTGTCACAACTTGGATTAATATGTGTGTGTGTGTGATTGTGTGTGTATGCACATGTCACTCACATACATGCTGAGGGAATGATTTCGTTCAGGGCTATAATAATTGAATCTCACACCTGAAAAATGTAATCTCCTTGAACCCCATCTCAGGATATTAATTGTAGGAAATCTTAGCACTTTGCGATCCTTTAAATACTGTATATCATTAATACGAAGTTTATTTGCTGATTAGGAAATTTCAACAATTTCTTCAGTTCTGTTAAGCATTTTATAACCAGAGTTTGGTTATAAGAAGGAAAAACTAGAAAATATTCATTTAAAATACTGGTTGATAATCATGAATATGTTTCATGTGATTTGTTTAATATATTTATGTAAATAAATACTTGGGCTTCCTGGAAAATGCCCATAAAATGTGCACCTTTTAAGCTTCGCCAATGGGTCCAAGGCAGTGAAGGTTACGTCACCCTTGGATCGGCATAGGGAATAAAATGAGCTTATTAAAACGATTTGTCTAGATTCATATGGAGGCATACTGATTTTCAAAAGTATATTTTATTGTACCTCTGAATGTGAAAAAACACAGGAACTAAATTCAAGAAAATATAAACAAAATGTAAATCATATTTGTTACGGGTACTGCTCATAGGATATAATGGAATTAAATAGTCAGCAAGACAGAGCTTCCTCTTGGACGTGAAGAGGCAAAAGTGCCCACTGGATCGTTCTCCTGTGCAAAAGGCTGGCAGCAGTAGTTGCCAGTTTTAGGCATTTGACTCTCTGCTATTTAAGTACTGCTTTCAATGCAACGTTAGTGGAGTTGTATCCTTTAGGTGCTATATTGCTTAACAAGTTTTAACAGAATTGCAAACTTGACCTGAATAAAAGTTTTCTGTGTTTAATTATTTCTATTTTTATCTTATCTTATTTTATTTTAATGTGATTTTTCTAGAGCATATATTCAATTCAAAGTCAGATTCCACATTCCAAAAACTGGCTTGTGACAACTTTTCCTGGGCAGGAATAAAAACAAAACAGCTATTTCACATTTACTTGAGCAAGTATCTACATCTAACTCAATACAGTACATACTTGAAATATAACAAAATCACCACACTTCTGCAATGAGTAAACACATGAATTGGTACAAATTTTAAAGCAACAAAGGCCTTCAATATTACTATTTTAACAATACCACTATTAATCATTTCAACTAGTTTGCCTAAATTGTGTGTGTATGTTGCAAGGCATCTGCAAAAATTTCTCAACAATTGACACACTTCAGGTTAATATCTTGAAGAGAGCAAAGTTCCTTAGTAGACACAGTGTTCATCCAAACTGCCATCTTCATTCATTAGTTTCATACACCGGGGGTGTGAAGGGGCTGCAAGTTTCAGCTGGACTGTCTCAATCAGATTATCAGCTGTTGCTACTGCTCCTTTATATATCTATTTTGTACAGCTGCCATGGTCATGCCAACTGGATCTCAGACTCTGCTACCTGAGCAAATGGTATCTTTCACATTACTGCAAGGGACTAACAACTGTCTAAGAGTACTGCGTCCTTAATAACTTGACTGTGTCTTACAAGATCAGTAACCTTTTAGGACCTGGCTTTGGGTCACACAAGGTCAACATTACCAACTGTTAGATACCAGTGCATAATACTTGGTCTAATTCTCCCCGCTGCTTTTCAACTGCACCAAAAGCATCTTCTTCTACGCAAGCCCCACTCATTTTGGAAGGTAGATTTTATGAAAGATGAAACCATAGTTTTGTCTTCAACTAAATAGTGCATTTAGTTGTGTACATATAAGAGTGTAATATATCCCTCGCTATGTTTCAAACCCACTTCTGTGCAGGAGGATTCCCTACTGTTAATAGGTTGGTGCTTTATGTTACTGTGCTGTGGCCAGAATCAGTAACTGCTATAGTGCTCAGGTTTGTGCACATCTGTAGAGGACTTAATCCATGTGTTCCTGGAACATTGTGCCAGATAGAAACAGTTTTATTTGCTCTAGGATGTTTCATATGTACGGCACTGCTATACTCAAAAGTAAAAAAGTGCTGTACATAGAGTAGGACTCCTAACTTGGGGGAATAAATATATCACTGTTGTTGCTTGTCATGCATCTTCCTCAGCTATCTCTGTCTAATGCAAAAGCTGAGGCTCTATCCTGGTAACTGGCTCAGAATCCACACTGCTTTTGGTTTGCATCTTAGATAAGGAATCCATTTCAAAGGCATATTATTGGGAAGCAGATTTTATTGCTGGTTTCCAAACTGATGAGCCAGTTAGTATCTGATTTGTCAAAAGACTGGGCATGCAGGTGAAATCTGGTTTCCTGGCAGAGCCATCTCTCGTTCAGCAGAAGCCAGGACGGGTCCCCCTACCTCTTGAATTCCACAGAAGTCAGGTTTCTAGATGTGCACATTTTTCTCCTTTTAACAGAACGAAATTAGACCATTATCAGGCACTAATGCTTACTGCTGCTGCAACAGTTGTACACTTCTGTGTTGAGACTGTGTGACACTCAGAATAAAATGCAAAATGGCAAACGGACCAGTACTCTAACATCCCCTTTCCACTTCATTGACATTGAGAACAAAACCTTGTTAATGTGTAGATATACCGGTGAACAACACATAGCTATTCTATTAGGGGTGGAGTGGTAGGAAAATCGTCTTCAGTGGGCCATCTCCTTCCCTCGTCTTAGAAGGCAGATGGCTATAATGCTGGCAGGAGGAGTGGGGTTAGGCCAAGACCAGTCCGTGCTTCAGACTGGGGAGCAGGTTCCTTTCAGGGCTCCTGGCTTTCTCGGTTGACGAGCCCCTACTGGCTAGGATATGTTTCTTCTTTCGTGTTCTCGCTTGCTCGTTACCTTCCCTAGCTCCCATATGTGCATTCCTACAAAAAAGAAGAAGGAGAATAGGAACCACTCACCTTGCTGAGGGTCTACTCTTGTCACATCCCTCCCCTGCTTCCGAAGGATGAGATTGCAATAATAACTAGACCAGTTGGGAGTCCAACTCCCAATAGCTCCAGCCAGCATGAAGAGAGTTGTGATCCAGCAACAGCTGGGGAACCACAGATTCCCCATCCCTGCCCTGCATACTTCTGTTGTCCCTACAAAAAAACAGGGAAACCTGGCACTATGTGCTTTATAGTCGGCCAGGTTGGTAATAAAAAGAACCTTTCACAATGGAAAAACATAACTTGACAAGGACATTTACCTACTAGATGGGTGTAATGGGGACAAAACTAGTGGGGTGAGAGGA
This sequence comes from Darevskia mixta, assembly GCA_034641385.1. Taxonomy (NCBI): domain Eukaryota; kingdom Metazoa; phylum Chordata; class Lepidosauria; order Squamata; family Lacertidae; genus Darevskia; species Darevskia mixta. The sequence continues at coordinate 4,101,226 of JAWWNH010000130.1, forward strand.
AATTACCTTGCCACTTTTAAAAGTCTCTCACTCTAAATTATGAAAAAAAGAGAGAAGGAGGATCACACTAGGCCCCCAATTCCATTCATTGCTCTCCTGAGATGACCTCTAGGATGACCTTCCAGAGCCAGTGCACCAAATAAGACTTAATTCCCCCAAGCAAAGCAGAGAGTTTTATGTTATCTACCTTGCTTGCTGCTTTCTAAAAGTCTCTCATGAGATTTCACAAGGCTGAAGAGATCTCACAAGAGCCTCCCAGTGCCTAGGAAGCAAGGCAGAGAACTTTAAAAAATTGTTTCCACTTCCGGTGCTTTCCGCCATGGTGAAAAGTGGCTCCCCCACTAGCAGAGATTGTTCATGCAGCTAATTAAGGATAATTTGAGAGTAATTATCCTTACAAGTCCCCCCGCCCCCAAGTCGGGGGGGGGTGAGCTTTCACTCGCAGATTGTCTGATAGCTGCCTCTCGTTCCGACGGAATGTGGGAGGCAGGGGGCGCTGAGTGCATAGCACTGCACGTATCGGAAACTCCAACGCAGCCACCATGAGTGGAGGTTCTTCTGTTTCTTAGGATGGATTTGGATCTAAGTAACAGGCGTGTTCTGGACTAAGGGGACAAGATAACCTGCTAAATGAATCAGTCACTGAGTGCCAAGGATCTGGAGAGAATTTTCATCGTAACCTGATTGGTATGTAGGGGGGGGGAGCCTTTATCCTTTCTTTATATGCATTATATTTGCTGTTTTATTATTCGGCAAGCCTCCCCCAAAGTATTAATTTTTAATGGATTGGAAAAATGCAAGAGGGAGTTAACGAGAACTTCATAATTTTTACGGATTAATTACAAGAATAAAAACATTTTAATGATTTGTAGCATTGACCTATGGAATGGTAAAGAGGCCTTTGGTTCTGGCTTTGGCGAGATACCAGTTTATTAACGGGTGGGAGAGGGATCAAAGAAGATAATTCTGGATATCTGCCCGGGGCTATGGGGAGACGCCAGACTTCTCTTTGTCTTGAAGGATAAGCAAAATGCTGTGTGACACAGTGAGAATTGCAGTCCTTGAGTGCAGAAGCAAAAGTGAAGGGAAATGCTAAGGATGATGGATTACAACATGATGATGGAAAACAAACATTTCACACAGAAATTTACAGGATAAAAACTCCCCTTGCAAAATTAATGGATATGGAACAGTTAAATATGAATGAGTCATCAGATCAGTGGCTGTTAAAATAAAGGATCAAACTAACTAAAGGATTGAACTAACTAAGAGTATTGGAGCAGGACGAAATAAGAACATCATTCCCCAAAATCCAGAACACAGGAAGTCATTCAAAATTGTTTAATTTGGTATTGGATAATTGGCTTTTTTAACTGTATTATAATTTGGTATTGTATTAATATGGCTTTTATTGGATTATTATAAATGAATATTAATTTTTTTAAAAAAAAAAATTTTAAATCCATACCAGGAAAACCCTGTGCAAAAGAAGCTTTTAAGCTTGCCACCTTCTGTGAAATTGTGTAAGTTAACCACGTGTTAGTTATGAGTTCAAATGCAAGTTGTAACCAAGTCTCAGGGACCAGCACTGCAATCCATCTCCAAGGGTAGGGGGAGAGGGACTTCCCAAGCCATAGAGTGTCACGTGAAGCACTTCCAGATCCTTAGAATCATAGAATTGTGGAGTTGGAAGGCAACCCCCCATGGGTCATCCAGTCCAACCCCCTGGAAAGCAGAAATCACAGCTAAAGAATCCCTGACAGATGATCATTCAACCTCTGTTTAAAAAACCCCAGTGAAAGAGAGGTCACCATCTTCCAAGGTAGTCCATATGTTCAGAAAGTTCTTCATAATTTTTAGTTGGAATCTTCTTTCTTATTTGAATCCACTGGTTTGAGTCCTACCCTCTGGAGCAGCAGAAAACAAGCTGGCTCCATCTTCCATGGATATCTGAAGACAGCCATCATATCTCTCAGGCTCCTCTTTTCCAGGCTAAACATACCAAGCTCCTTCAAGCATTCCTCATAAGGCTTGGTTTCCAGACCCTGGGGATCACCTTGAGCACATGTTCCAGCTTCTCAATAGCCCAGAACCAGACACGGCACTCCAAGTGTACTCTGAACAAGGCATAGTAGAGCAGTACTACAACTTCCCTTGATCTGTACACTAGACTTCTGTTGATGCAGAGTTCTCCAAGAGATTTTATTATGACTGAGCCACTGGTTCATAAGAACATTTGCCCAAGACCTGAAGACTCTTTGCAGCCCTGACTTTGGAAAGAGATTATTTCCAGAAAACCACTACAGTGGTACCTCGGTTCTTGAACGTAATCTGTTCCAGAAAATCGTTCAAGTTCCGAAACTTTCGAAAACTGAGGTGCAAAGGGCTGTCTGCAAATTCAATTGAGAAAATTGAAAAACACGTAGTGGAAGCCATTGGACTTCCAATGCTCATTCAAAAAGAGAAGCATTTACTTCTGGGTTTTCAGCGTTCAGGTTCTGAAACATTCATCAACGGAGGCGTTCGAGAACTGAGGTACCACTGTATTATCATACAAAAGGCACTCATTTGCCAAGATGAAGGCCTCTTCCTCAATCTTGTATTTTAGCTGTAACTTTCATCTCTACACATTAATAGTCTGCATACTGCCCAACCTCATATACATTTCCATTGGAACTGGAAGACAAGAGTTCTGAAAACAAACCAGTTTCTTGCACCATGTATTTCTCAGTTGAGCTATCAACTAACCCAGGGGTCAGCAAACTTTTTCAGCAGGGGGCCAGTCCACTGTCCCTCAGACCTTGTGGGGTGCCAGACTGTATTTTGGGGGGGGGGGAATGAACAAATTCCTATGCCCCACCATGACCGGTGCTAGGGATTTTGGTGCCCTAGGCGAGGGGGCGGGCCACGTGACGTCATTGCGCATGACGTACGGTGCCCCGCCCCCTGCCCGGCCGGGCGCCACCGCGGTCTTCGCCGCTGGTTGGGGCGGCGGCGGGAGGCGAGGGGCAGGCTGGCCAGCGGCCCCTCCATTTTGGCACCCCCACCGCCGCGGTTTTTGCCCCAAGCTGCTTGCTCCGCCGCTGGTTGGGACGGCACCAGGCGGGGGGCAGGCTAGCCAGCACCCCCTCCATTTTGGAGCCCTAGGCAACTGCCTAGTTCGCCTTAATGGACGCGCCGGCCCTGTGCCCCACAAATAACCCAGAGATGCATTTTAAATAAAAGCACACATTCTACTCCTGTAAAAACACCAGGCAGGCCCCACAAATAACCCAGAGATGCATTTTAAATAAAAGGGCACATTCTACTTATGTAAAAACACACTGATTCCCGGACCATCCGTGGACCAGATTTAGAAAGCAATTGGGCTGAATCCGGCCCCCGGGCCTTAGTTTGCCTACCCATGAACTAAGCCTTCTAAGATTTAAAAACTGCCTAACAAACTCATTTTGCAAGAGAGATCAAACCTGAATCTCCTGGCATGACTCAAAAGATATACCGTAAGGAAGGGGAAAAGTCTGTGCGCGTTATGGAGCGAATGCATGGTCCCTGGAGCCGAATTGCCCAGGGACCAAAAGAAGATTGAGCTTTTTCTTTTACAAAGAGAGAAGGGGGTGTTGAAAGGCTGCCCCTTTACAGCTGATCAGCAAGAGATCGGGAAGAGAGATAAGGTCCTCCTGCAGAGGAGGCTGTTGGTTTCCCCAGCGACATGTGACTGGCTGATTAGATTATCTGTCTGGAAACTGTAGAAAGGGCTTTGAGCTGATCCTTTTGCAAATGGGGCTTTTCTTTGCAATGGGGCTTTTCTTTCTCACCCCTTCCTTCTCCCTCTTTCTTTCACTCTCTCTCTCTCTCTCTCTCACCCCTTCTGTCTTTCTTTCTTTCTCTTTCTTTCTTTCTTTCTGTCTGTCTGTCTGTCTGTTTGTCTTTCTGTCTGTCCTTCCTTCCTTCCTTCTCTCTTCCCTCCCTCCCTCCTCCTTCTCTCTTCCTCTCTCTCTCACACACTCCTTCCTTCCTTCCTTCTCTCTCTCTCTCTCTCTCTCTCTCTCTCATCCCTTCCTTCCTTCTCCCTCTTTCTTTCTTTCACTCTCTCTCACCCGCCAACCCCGTTCACCAAAGCAGGCTTGTTTTTGCAATCGGGGTTGGCGGGGAAGAACCAGCAGCATCCCTCCGCCGCCCCTCCCAGCCTTTTAGAGGAGGAAAACCAGAAAAAAAATTTTTTCTTGTTTTCTGCCTCTAAAAACAAGGTGCGCACTATGGTCCGGAGCGTGCTATGGAGCAAAAAATACGGTACTTTCATATCACATAACTGCCATTGGACTATACCTGTCAGAACAGGGATTAAACACCTGAATGCTTTCCTACCTAACATTCTCCCTTTGAATATTTATTTATTATATAAATACCTCGCTCTTCTCCAAAAGGTAATTGTTCAAAACAACTTACAATTCTCCATCATGTGCTAGTTGCCAATACGCTCCCAGGCTAAATTTAACATGTTATGATTAGTATATAAAGCCCTTGACAGCTTGGGGCCCCATATATTTGGAAAGAGGTAGCCTCCACCGTGGGAGCAGAGCCGGAGCAAGAGAGTGCTAGAGTCCTGTCTAGTTGAGTTCATTGGAATCAATTCCAATCTGTTACCTCCGAGGATGTGGACAGGCGCTTGGACAAGTGAAACCAACCACCTGTCTCCTTGATCCTTGCCCATCCTGGCTAATAAAAGCAAGCCGGGAAGGGCTGGGCAATGGGCTCTGCGGGGTGGTGAATGCTTCCCTCTGTGAGGGGCCTTCCCAGACCTGCTGAAAGAGGCGGTTATTAAACTGTTTCTTAAAAGGATGGATGGCGGCTAACAGATTGAGGTTGAATCCTGACAAGTCAGAAGTACTGTTTTTGAGGGACAGGGGGCGGGCAGGTGTGGAGGACTCCCTGGTCCTGAACGGGGTAATTGTGCCCCTGAAAGACCAGGTGCGCAGCCTGGGACTCATTTTGGACTCACAGCTGTCCATGGAGACGCAGGTCAATTCTGTGTCCAGGGCAGCTGTCTACCAACTCCATCTGCTACACAGGCTGAGACCCTCCCTGCCTGCAGACTGTCTCGCCAGAGTGGTGCATGCTCTGGTTATATCCCGCTTGGACTACTGCAACGCGCTCTACGTGGGGCTACCTTTGAAGGTGACCCAGAAACTACAACTAATGCAGAATGCGACAGCTAGACTGGTGACTGGGAGCGGCTGCCGAGACCATATAACACCGGTCCTGTAAGACCTACATTGGCTTCCAGTACGTTTCTGAGCACAATTCAAAGGGTTGGTGTTGACCTTTAAAGCCCTAAACGGCCTTGTCCCAGTATACCTGAAGGAGTGTCTCCACCCCTATCGTTCAGCCCAGACACTGAGGTTCAGTGCTAAGGGCCTTCTGTGGTACCCTCACTGTGAAAAGTGAGGTTACAGGAAACCAGGCAGAGGGCAATCTCGGTAGTGGCACCCGCCCTGTAGAACGCCCACCATCAGATGTCAAGGAAATAAACAACTATCTGACTTTTAGAAGTCATCTGAAGGCAGCTCTGTTTAGGGAAGTTTTTAATGCTTGATGTTTTATTGTGTTTTTAATATTCTGTTGTGAGCCGCCCAGAGTGGCTGGGGAAACCCAGCCAGATGGGCAGGGTATAAATAATAATAATAATAATAATAATAATAATAATAATAATAATAATAATAATAGCTGTTGTTGTTGTTGTTATATATGTCCACTCAGCTGACTCTATCACGGTAGCATGGGAATGTATCACGATCCCAGAGGCCTGTATGCCAAACCAATACATTCTCTAAGCCAGCATTTCCCAACCGGTGTGCCGCGGCACACTAGTGTGCCGCGAGACACCGGCTGATGTGCCGCGGGAAAAGGGACCTGCAGCCCAGGGCTGCACAGGACCGTGGCGGCGGCGCTGCTGGAGCCTGGCTGCGAAGCGGAAGCCAGGGCGGCGCTGCTCCCTTGGCTGCTGCAGCAGCAGCAGCAACAGCAGCCTCGCGCGAGAATCCCGACCGGAAGCCTCGCACGAGAATCAGAGCCCAGGGTGCCCTGCAGCCCCGCGCTGCACAGGACCGTGGCGGCGGCAATGCTGGAGCCCGGCGGCGAAGCGGAAGCCAGGGCGGCGCTGCTCCCTTGGCTGCTGCAGCAGCAGCAACAGAAGCCTCGCGGGAGAATCCCGACCTGGTGCCCCAGCTGATGGGCGGGAGAAAGGACGCCGCGCTACAGCTGATCCCAGAGGTAACTCTGGGTCAGGAGACCCGGCACAGCCGGGTCGGGGAGGAGCGGTGTGCCGCGAGATTTTTTTAATGAAACAAGTGTGCCGTTGCCTAGATTAGGTTGGGAAACACTGCTCTAAGCCATGTTGAAAGAGTTCATGTAGATACCTTTCTTCTCATAGACATAGACAGAATGAAATAAATCCAACAATGTCCTTAAATCTGCAGTTCTGTCCAGCAGAACCTCAGAGCTCTTCTCAAGGCCCTTCTATGCCCATTCTCTTGATGAGGAAGACTAAGGACTTCCCTGCTTTTGTGGAAAACGCATACTTGTGGTCTATAAAGGCCCCTCATTCCAAGGCAATCACTACTAAAAATGGTGATACTCCCTACCCTCACAAACAGGCAAAACACCTGCCCACTCTCAGAAAGTAGAATAAAGATAAAAATCAAAAGGTAGTCAACTTCCTCAAAGAGCCACATTGATAAATAAACAGATAATGAGTGAGTACTGGTCAAACAAGGAAATGCCAGCCAATTCCTGGTTAATGATGGTTTCAAGGGAGGAAACCATCATTTATGCTTTGTGATGCAATTATGCTTTGTGATTATGACAGCATTTAGAAGATGGAGAGTTCAGATGATGAAACACCTTAGGTGTAACCAACAGTCCCTTCTTCAACGGAAAAGAAAGTATGACCATATTTAAGCTTTTATATTAAAACCACTGGCTATGTTATTCACATGTTCCATGGTAAGTGCATAAAACAGCTCTATTCCCCCTCGTGTGAAATATGGAATAAAGATAATTTGTTTAAAAAGCAGTGACAAACTTTACCGGCTCTTTTGACGACTCTCACTTTCTATGTACCCATCTGGAATTTTTAACCACTCTATTGGATTCATAAGTTGCCGACTTAATGGAAGGAGTGGCAGTTCCGCCTTATGGAGCTCATTCATCTCTTTGGAGGAAAATACTTTTCCTGTAGGAAGTCAAAAGCATGGTTATTTCCATAAACTAGACTGCTTTTAGAGATAAAGGAAAGGCAAAACGAAGGTCAAATTCACCCCTCCCAGATATATAGCACCACCAACTTTACTTCATAAACTTTGGGGAAAGACCAAACGGCCCTAAGTGATTATATCTGCATCCTTCAGTTCCTCCATCCTGTATCTCGAGTCAAAGTGGCCATAGCCAGAGGATGGAAAACAGATCCTGACTTTTATATCCACCCTTGGTATAGTTGCCTAGCCCCTGTGGAAAGGCCAGCCCATGATGTGTGGTGGGTTGAGGGCCAAGCCAAGCCAGATATGTTTGATGCAGCAAAGTTCCCACTCTTCTTTATAAATACCGTACTTCCTCCAAGAGTCTGAAGCCATCCAGTGCTCATGCTGGGTTCTGCAGAGGATACATCAGATAATTCTCTTTTTAAGTGCTTCTCTGTCCTTATTACTTATGGGATTTAACAATGTAAAATTATTTGTGAGAGACCAGGGTTCATGAGTTTATTTGTGTTGCCTTTATTCTATTGCTTTATACAAAATCAATAGAACATATCTGAGGAGGGGGGAACTAGTCTGACTAACCTGACATGTTGGTGCAGAGAGGGAAAGAAGAAGAGAGCAGGGCAAGGGCCCTTCCTTACCCAAGCTATTGGGCATTAAGTCTCGAAACAGAATGCGTCACAGAAGCCCATAGCCAAGCACTGCAGCATAGAAATACCTGTGTCACACTGCTGAATAATGCCATTCTCAAGGTATCTTCCTCGTATCTCCTTTAACAAGGGGTCGTATAAAGGTGGAATTGAAACCTATTAAAAATACAGGCAAGTTCTTACTTCCTTTCCCTTTTTAAAATTATTTATGAAGTCTTAACATTCACAGCACATGAACAACCAAACATAAATGTTACACAGTGCACAGTATTTTCCCAGCTGGTTTTATTATTAGTAGCAGCAGCAGCAGCATTAGCAGGCCCGGCGCTTCCATTTAGGCAAACTAGGCGGTTGCCTAGAGCGCCAAAATGGAGGGGGCGCTGGCCAGCCTGTCCCTCGCCGCCCACCGCCGCCCGGTGCCGCCCCAGCCAGCGGCAAAAATCGCGGCGGCAGGGGGCGGGGCACCATACGTCATTGTGCATGACGTACGGTGCCCCGCCCCCTTGCCTAGGGCGCCAAAAACCCTGGCACCGGTCCTGAGCATTAGTAGTAGTAGTAATAGTAGTACTCTGCCCATCTTACTGGGTTGTGCATTAAAAAGTTTCCCTGTACAGGACTGTCTACTCATCTCCTTGACATCTGCTGGGTGTCCCACAGGGAGGGCGCCACCATTGAGAAGGCCCTCTGCCTGGTTCCCTGTAGCTTCACTTCTCACAGTGAGGGAACTGCCAGAAGGCTCTCGGAGCTGGACCTCAGTGTCCGGGCAAAACAATGGGGGTGGAGATGCTCCATCAACTATACTGGGCCGTTTAAGGCTTTAAAGCTCAGCACCAACACTTTGAATTGTGCTCAGAAACATATTGGAAGCCAATGTGGGTCTTTCAGGAGCATATAGAATAGACAGTATATTAGTACATAGCTCCAATCCATGTGTATAGCACAGCAGACTCAAATCCAAACACATCTAAGTATTCGTAACTGATGGCATACTTGGGAGTGGGCATTCTGAGGATCTGGGGGTCCACTTAAAAATCCCATCAAAATATCCATTTCAGAAGAGAAGTTTTGATTTATGGCATATATAGTTTGGTGCGTAAGAGAAAAAGTTCAGATTTTGGAGTGTCTTGTGAAGTGCTATGGTCACTCCCATTTCCCACTCTTCTTCTCCCCCCCCCCCCCAAGTCCAAATTCAAGCCACTGGGAACTGAGAAAAGAAAGTCCACAGCCACAGTACTATGGGGTAATCATCTAACAGCACGAAATGTGAATTGTGTATGCCCAAGGGTGGGGAAGAAAATGTGAGGATCCTGATGGGAAAGGTCAAGTGTGTGAAGATGTGTTTGCCAGTGGGCAATTCCCTAAGCTGCCAAATAATTCACAATGTGTTATTTATCTAATTTGTAAAAATTGTTAATTCATACACATCCTTTCTCGCCCCGATCTGGCCACAGTGATCCATGCGACGGTCACCTCCAGGCTTGATTATTTTAACTTGCTCTACGTGGGGCTGCCCTTGAAGCTGACCCAGAAACTCCAGCAGGTGCAGAATGTCGCGGCGAGGCTCCTTACGGGGTCTTTGCCACGGGACCACATTCATCCAGTGCGTTACAAGCTGCACTGGCTCCCAGTGGAGTACAGGATCAGGTTTAAGGTGCTGGTTTTGACCTTTAAATCCCTATGCGGCCTAGGACCCTCGTACCTACGGGACCGCCTCTCCTGGTATGCCCCGCAGAGGACCTTAAGGTCCACAAATAACAACATTTTGGAGGTCCCGAGCCACAAGGTCGTCAGACTGGTCTCAACTAGGGCCAGGGCCTTTTCAGTACTGGCCCCAACTTGGTGGAACGCTCTGTCACAAGAGACCAGGGCCCTGCGGGATTTGACATCTTTCAGCAGGGCCTGCAAGACAGAGCTGTTCCGCCTGGCCTTCGGGTTGGGCTCAGTCTGATGTTTCCTCCCCTTATGGTTTTGATTATGAGCGATAAATAAAGCTGCATTTAAATTTTAAACTGTATTTTAACCTGTATTTTAATTAACGGTTTTTCTTTCTTTTATATTTTATTGTAATTTTATTGGTGTTAGCCGCCCTGAGTCCAGTTTTGGCTGGGAAGGGCGGGGTATAAATAAAATTTATTATTATTATTATTATCCCTTCACAGGCTCTGTTTATGATGCCAAGAAACCAATACAATTCTCACCAGTGCTTAGTCAACGTGCAATAAATTCAGCATGTTGGCTCTCCTACCTTGCAAGTGTCTGTAGAACACTTCAGAAAGAAAGGATCATAAGAGGAAGTATTATAGCTTTCTAAAAATGCACTGCCCTGTAAAAGAAGAAAAAGTGGAAGTCAAGCTATGGATGCAACATAATACTTATGTAAAGGTAAAGGGACCCCTGACCGTTAGGTCCAGTTGCGGCGCTCATCTTGCCTTACTGGCCGAGGGAGCCGGCGTTTGTCCGCAGACAGCTTCCTGGGTCATGTGGCCGGGTCATGTGGGGGTCCCGGGTCATGTGGCCAGCATGACTAAGCCGCTTCTGGCGAACCAGAGCAGCGCACGGAAACGCCGCTTACCTTCCCGCCGGAGCGGTACCTATTTATCTACTTGCACTTTGACGTGCTTTCGAACTGCTAGGTTGGCAGGAGCAGGGACCGAGCAACGGGAGCTCACCCCGTTGTGGGGATTCGAACAGCCAACCTGATCGGCAAGCCCTAGGCTCTGTGGTTTAACCCACAGCACCACCCACGTCCCTTAATACTTATGTAGCAGGTAGCTAACAGGTAGCTAATATTTTCTATGTAATCCCTAAAGTACATCTTTCAGATAAAGTATCATAGATGAATATTCACAGTACCTCAACATTTAGCTAGCATTTACTCCATCATCTTAATGCATCAATGGCACCATTGATTTCATAAATCAAGTCACAATAGTAACTTTTTAATCTTTCAGCATTACCGAGGTTGTCATTTTTTTGTACAATAGTCCCCAAATTACAAATTATGTGTATTAAGCAGCCATCTGTTACCAAAAACAGGTTTTGTGGTCACTAAATGTCAAATTACATATTGCATTAAGCACATATTTTTAAGGTGTACTTATCACCAGCAATTCTCCCCCCCCCAAAAAAAAGCATCTTTGTGGGGCCCCATCTGGATTTGACAACCCCTTCACCAGCCCCTCGTAGTGAGGCACTGGCCTTTGGGAAGGTGTGGAGCTCTAGCAGGGTCCTAGAGCCCTCCCGCCTTCTTCACAAAGGTGGAAAGCATGTTAGGGCTGGGGCGGGTGGGTGGGTGGGTGTCAAATGTTGCCAAGGGCCACATGCAACCTTCGGGGTGTGGGTTGGACCCCCCTGAGAGAAACCTTTCTCCTCACACTGCTCCTTCTGTAAGTTTTTATCAAAAGGTGCTATTTGCAGTATGTAGAAACTTCAGAGTAAAAATAAGTTGTGAGGTATTTTCAGGAGGAAAACAGCATGTGTCCATGAGGCAAGAGAGATATTCCCATCTGACATGGTCCTGATTCAGAGCAAGGCCCCCCACAGAAATACTTTGTCTGAAAAAAAGTTGTCATTGCTAAGTATGCTAAAAAAATTGTGCTGAACATAACATTTAATTTGAAGGACTTCTTAATCAAAGAGTGGGACACATGACAAAACTACACCATACTGTTATCTCAGTTTTAAGCTTCTATATATGCTCCAAAACAAGAAACCTTGCAATCTGCAGCTCCATGGAGGAGCTAACGCTTTCCAACAAAATTGAGTTGGCTTCCCCACTTAAGTGCAGCACAGGAGTCTTTTGCCAATGGCACTCACAGGAGAAACCACATCACAAACCAGCTAGCACAGGTGTTATCACATACAGGTGAGGCCTTCAATATACAGCTTGGAAACACAAGTTAAGCTTTCATTTAATTGCAAGGATTGTAGCTCCGCAAACAAATGTAGGATACATCCCTGCTCCAATGAGCTTACAATCTTGTATGGTGCACACCTTTGTGTAGTACACACCTTTTAGAGTCAAAGTGTTGCATCAGACAGTTGATAAACGATGTCCTAATTGTCCTGCTTGGTTCTCTCTTTCACTTCATGATATCCATAGTGCAGATAACACTGAATACAGAATATCTCACCACACAATTCATCAGCAGAATTGACAGAACACGTGAGAAACATTAGAGAGTGTGAGCCCCTGAACCTTGTCTACTGTGGCTGGCACTTTTTGCAGGCCATGGCACTGAAGGGACCCCAAGTGTCTTCGGTCTTCAAGGATATTTTGTGGTGTCACTATTCTTGTGCCGAGCTTGATATCTCCTGTAGGACTGGATCGGTGGAGGTATAGGGAGAAAGAAAGGGTTATGGGAATGGTAAGCGCTGAAGTCACGAAGAGGCTCATGTTCTGAAGGTGGAGGCTGCTGTGTAGGTGGAGATAGTTCAGAAGCTGAAGTGTCCGAAGGCGGCTCAGAAGCAGCAGCTGGAGGAGGAGCAGGAAGCAAAGCAGCTGAAGGACTGGGCAGTTGTGAGGAGGTCAGCTGTAAGAAGGGAGACTGAAAGAAAAGAGAAGGCGAGTGGAGGAAAGGGGGAACTGGAGGGAGCAAGTGAAAGAAATGAGGTGGGACTGAGGGAGGAAGCATGACGGAGGGGAGAACGACGATTGGTGGAGATGTGGAAGGGGAGACGGAAAGGAGAGAAAATGGAAATGGGGGCAGAAAAGAGGGGAAGTATGAGCCAGAGGAAGAAGACTCAAAAAGTGGGTGGAAAGGAGGAAGAAGCACACAAAGGGGGTCTGGGGAACCAGGATCAGATGAAGCCTAATGGAACGGAAGACACAAGCAAAGGACAAAACAAATACATGAACAGAAAAGCACAGAAGGCAACAGCTAGTACAAGGAAGTTACAATTCCAGTATGGTAAGCACCGCTCTTCCTTTGTACAAAAGGTGCATACTGATTTATTTTAGATTCAGGTAGGTAGCCGTGTTGGTCTGACACAGTCGAAAAAAATAAAAAGATTGTCTGAAGAAGTGTGCATGCACACAAAAGCTTATACAGTGGTACCTCTGGTTGCAAACAGGATCCGTTCCGGAGGCCTGTTCACAACATGAGCAGAGCGCAACCTGAAGTGCGCATGTGCGTGGCGCAATTCGGCGCTTCTGCACATGCGCGAAGCACCAAACCCTTAAGTAACCCTTCCGGTACTTCCGGGTTCAGCGCGTTTGTATCCCATGACGAATGCAACCCACAGTGAACGCAACCCGAGGCATGACTGTACCCAGAACAAACTTAGTTGGTCTCTAAGGTGCTACTGGACAATTTTTTTTATTTATTTATTTTATTTGTATACCACCCTTCATCCAAAGATCACAGGACAGTTCACAACATAAAAATAGAAAATATGGACCCAATCCTAGGAATCATTTGTAAATATACAAATTTACAAGGGGCAGCCCCTTTTCTCTACTACATTACATTCCCCAATAAATCAAATCACTGACCCAATTTTTGCAGATGTTTTGTTGAAATGTCATTAGTGTGAACAGCTGGTTCTCAGTTTCCAGGCTTCAGCAACCTGCATCAGGTCTTCAGAAATATCTGAGTGGGAGGTTGAAGTTTGCCTCAGGCGCACAAGTGTGCATTTCTAAGGGCATTTCACACAGCAGTACGGTAGCTGAAGTTCGTTATGAACAGACTGCAGGGCATTCAGAGTTTTGTTAATATTATCTTTTATAGCCAAACAAGGGAACAACTTCTAACATTGTGTATGCCATCAAATGCCAACAGTGCCCTTCAGCTCTCTATACTGGACAAACAGGCCAAACCCTACGCCAAAGGATAACTGGACATAAATCTGACATCAGGAATCACAAGACAGAGAAACCAGTAGGAGAACACTTCAATCTCCCAGGACATTCTATACAAGATCTCAAAGTAGCTGCCTTATTACAAAAGAATTTCAGAAATAGACTGGAAAGAGAAGTTGCTGAATTGCAACTTATTACCAAACTTAAAACCATGGAGAGACCTGGTCTGAACAAAGACATTGGATTCTTATCTCATTATACATGATAAAGTTATTTTTAGCCATCTCACCCCTTGCTTTTTCCTGTAAGACTAATTGCAGTCGTTAACAGTCGTCAACAGGTTTACCACAGCTATCAGCCTATCACCCATTCCCACCACCCTTCTGAGTAATACCCCTCCTACCCTCTCACTATATATAAGGGTCTGGTGACTTCTGCTTCAGTGTATCTGAAGAAGTGTGCATGCACACGAAAGCTCATACCAAGAGCAAACTTAGTTGGTCTCTAAGGTGCTACTGGAAGGAATTTTTTTATTTTGTTTCGACTACGGCAGACCAACACGGCTACCTACCTGTAAAGGGAACAAATTGTTGGGAACAAATTGTTGCAGCATAAATTATACAGTATGCAGCAGATAGGATAGCATCTTCAACAACATGTAATAATAACTATATTTCTAGTTTCATCTTGAAACATGGCTGGGTAGGTAATTTCTTGCTTTGTGTTACAAAAGGACTCTTGTCCTTCAAAACTGTGTCTGTCCACAAACATGCAAACAGATAAGCAACCACAAGTAATTTGGTATGGTAGTACACAGCCCTAAAGAGAGTATGAAATCTGAAAACTGATTTTTAAAAACTGAAAGCTGTGTACATTGGAAAATGTGCCGTCATATATGTTTTCAATATTGGATTATATCTATTTGTTTAATCCTGTGGTCTTGAATCTCTCTCTCTCTACAAAACCCAACCACTGATCAGCCACTGGCCTCTGTGGTTACTTTCTAATTTTGTGGTATTTTCATTAGCAAGAAGCAAAGCCAGGAGGAGAGGGCAAGCGATACTGCTTACGTAGAACAGCATTATATTTCAAAGAACAGTGACTTGAGCTTTGCCCACATTAGGGCGTGGATTGAACAAATCTGATTTTTCTGTGTGTGCTTTCGCCCACATATGAGAACTTTGAATTTTATGCCTGTCTATCTCAATGTTTCTCACTGACAATTGTGGGCAGTGCTTGAGGAGATCTATCTGTGCTGTGTTCTTGTCTGCTCTCAGCTTCCCCTAGATTACTGCTTCCACACTGTCCATTTTCCCCCCATTTAACTTCTTTCTTGTTTTTGGTGCATTTATCTGGAAGTTCCAGACATCAGGTCATTCATGACACATGTGCAGGTTTCGTTTACCTGTGTGCACACACAATTTTTTAAAAAACTTTTTTGTCCACAACATTGTGCACCCAAGAACTTCCAGTAAAGCAAACATTTCAAACATGTTTCACAGTGAGCAAAATGAGGGTTTGGTGTTCCTAAAAATAAAGTAATGAAAATAGATGCATGGTGTTTTTATTTTTTAGTTAGTTATTTAGTTATTAACCTGGTTAGTCATGTGTTATACAAAAAGATCTCAAACAACTTACAACACATTTAAAACATAAGCATGAAAGGCTCTTCTTGATTCCTCCCCACATCTGCAGCTATGGAGAGAACCAGCAGTACCAGCAGAGAGCAACTACGGTAGGTGGGAAGAGTTGTGGGTCCCTCCAGTCTCCTGGCCCTCCCCCACTTCAGAAAGACACCATGCAGTGTGGAAAACATTGTCTCCAGCAACCATCAGATTTGCGCATTACAAATACAAACATGCATTACAAGTAAAAAGAAAGAAAAAGTAAATTCCATGCAGTCACAAGCGTGTTCAAGGCAGGACAGGGAGAGAAGACCTAGAGGGGGAGGAATTTGGAGAGCATTTGCTCTTTGTTCTTCTCATTCCCCACCTCCTATACCTGCTTACATCCTAAGGGGACATGTGCAAGCCGGATAAGTTAATAGGAAGCACAAGGTTCTGAAGATTCGGAAGTACTGGTAGTGTCTTTCGCCACTTGAGTTAATGAACTACAAGCGCCATGATTCCAAGAAAATGCCAGTGCCAGTGCCACTTGCCTGAAAGAAGAAAGACATCAGACCTCTTTGCCATGACTCACAAGCCAAAGACCTGCACTGTGTCATAGGCTGAAAAGGACAATGTTCTGATCCCATCCTTGGGGAAGAACTGCTAGGACCATCTTCAGGACTCACGGACCTGAGGATGCCACCCTAACACCCATCTCTGATTCAGAGGAGCACTCTCTCATTGTACCCTTGTCACCTCAGCCAATGGCTGCAACGGCACTTAAGGGCACTTTAGCCACCCAGCTCCTCTGGGCAGACAGAGCCAACCTATTGTAGGCTTTAGTCAAGAGACTCAGCTCACTCATACAGCTGCCATAGTACCGGTAGGACCCTGGGAACTCTCCAAGGTACTGCAGGGGACTTCAACTCCTAACCCTGACCTGACCTCTTGACTGGGCATAAGCAGGCTTCTCCTGTGTGCCTTGAGCTCACATAGAACATGACACCTTGCTGACTACTATCCCTTCCCCAACATTATTTTTTTCTTGTGGGGAGGGGAGAATAGACAGCGTAGCAGCTAGCAGAGGTCCCTGGGAGTGAGCAAAACCATGATGAGGGGCTGTTTGACATAGGTTATGCTCACTTCAATTCTTGCAAGAACTGAAACAGGGGTGCTCTCAAAGTTAAGCATCCCTGCTTTAAATTTCTCCCTCATTCCTTAAAACAAACACCATGGATTACTGCAACACACTCTATGTGGGGGCTCAATTGCTCATATGTTACCCTATTGCTGAAATAATTACACTGCAAATTAGCTATGAGCTGAGTTCAGGCTACTAGTCTTGGTGTATAAAAGTCCTATACACCTTGGGACCAGGGTACCTAAAAGATTGTCATAGCCTTTATATATCCAATTGATAACTGCACTCTGCAGGTGAGGGCCTCCTGCAGTTACTTATCAGGAAGATCATATCGGGAAGTCCATTTCACACGGTGTAGGAATCAGGCCTTTAATGTTGTGGCACCTACCCTTTGAAATTCCCTGCCCTTGAATATTCGACAGGAACTGTCTCTGTAATCTTTCTGGTGCCCATTTAAGACCTTCCATTTTCAACAAGCCTTTTACGCTGAGTTTTCCCCTAAATTCAATTGCTTGAGCCTTTGGAAGAGGACTGATAACTTTCAAATTATTCCTCCGCAGCTGAGATTCCAGTAGGGTGATATGTTTATCTGAAATGCTTTGATACATTTCAGGAATCCTCTTGTGTGTGTTCAAACACTGCTCAAAATCATCCATTTTTATGCATCTCTGAAACTTCTATTTTAAGAGCAGTCATATCAGACTCAACCTCAGTTGGATCTTTCTGAATTGGCTTGAGAGCTGCTAAGATCTCTTGTACAATACCAGAGCTCAGGTCTGTTCCAGTCTCCCCTGCCATTACTTGTGCAGTTGAACTGGCAGCAGCTCCCGTTTCCTTCCTTTGGTATTCCTGTTACTCATGATCAAAGATAGCGTAGCGAAACAAAGAGAATATCTGCCCAATTTGTGAATTTTTTTTTGCTCAGACAGTCTGGTAATCAAGTTGTCCTGAAGGCAGTTAGAAGACAGGAGAAGGGAGTCACTGCTCATGGCACCATGTGCAGACCAGAAGATTTGTTCAAGCAGACCGTTGCCAGCACTATAGACATCAGCTTTGATCACCACACACTTGAGGTGTAGGCAATTTTGTCTACCTGGGATCCACCATAACCAGCAACCTTTCCATTGATGCTGAGCTGGACCAGCATATTGGCAAGGTAGCTATGGCAATGGCTTGCCTCTCCAAAAGGGTTTAGGAGCATGTGATGCTAACTTCCAATACCAAGATGGAGGTCTACCGGACTTGTGTGTTCAGCTTGCTGCTTATGAAGTGAATAATGGGCACCTTACACCTGCCAGGAGGGATGTCTCAATGCCTTCCACATGGACTATATCAGGAAGATTTTGGACATCAGATGGCAGGGCAGTGTCTCAAACAAAAATGTTTTCTCCTGAGCCCACATTCCCAGCATGCTCATACTTCTATCTCCACAATGTCTATGCTGGCTTGGTCATGTACGCAGAATAGAAGATGGCCGGATCTCCAAGGACGTGCTCTATGGAGAGCTGGCTTCAGGCACCAGGCCCATTGTCAGACCCTCTCTGTGTTACAAAGATGTCTGCAAATGTGACATGAAGGCTGGCAACATGAACCCTGCCATGAGGGAATCCCTTGCAGACGATTGCAATTCCAGGAGACAGACAGGTTGTGTATCCACAGCAATGACCAGAGAAGGATTGACTGCTGGGAGGAGTGCAGAGAAGAAATGCCATGCTGTACCTGTAGCAGCAAAACCAGACTCCTTCATCTGCCCCATCTGCAATAAAACATGTCTCTCCCCTATCAGTCTCTATAGCCACAGCAGGTGCTGTAACTCTCCAATGGTTTGACTTATCTCCCAATGGTTCACTCTTCCACTGTCTCCCAAGACAGATGGGTTACAACGATTCTATACCTGTTGTAAATATAGCATTTTTTCACCCTCACAACAACCTGTGAGATAGGTTACTATCATTCCCATTTTACAAATGGGGAGTGAGGATGGAGAATAGCAATCCTCAAAGCTATGCAATGAGTCCATAATATCAACCTGAACCTGATTATCTGTGTTTCAAATCCAAATATTTATCTGACAGTTCGTGGCTTCATGGCTAGGCTTTTTGTTTCATCCTTTAAGGCAGCCTTTCTCAACCTTGGGTCCCCAGATGTTTTTGGCCTACAACTCCCATCATCCCTGATCACTGGTCCTGCTACCTAGGGATGATGGGAGTTGTAGGCCAAAAACATCTGGGGACCCAAGGTTGAGAAAGGCTGCTTTAAGGTATACTTGTCCGGTTCCATCTACTTCACTGAGTTTGTAAATTGGATTTTTCAATGCAATTCCCTGTGCTCTGCATTAATGTTCCCACACCATTTCCCTCAAAAATATGGGCTTGTCTTCCCTCCAGTTATTTTGGCAGTTTGCTGCCTTTGTCTTGCAACTATATTTTCATAGTTCTGTATACAAAGTCCTTTGTGAAGAAGTCATCTAATTATTTGAAGAAACAAAATTTATCCAATTTGATGAACCAACAATACACTTGGCAATTCTGTTAGCAAATGATGAAATATATACAACTAGCAAAGTACATGCCACACATCCACCTCCATGTTCCCCTCTCTGCTAGTACAGTAGGTGGGTCCCACTCATTCTGGAATGTAGCAAGGGGAAAGCAAACACTGGGAGTCACTAAGGAGCCGGACTGCCATACTCTGTACTGTTATTCTCTTGCACCCATAACTTGCTCTTTCCTATATGAACAAATCTCCCCCAGGGTGAGAGGCTGGGAAGAAAAAGGAGGGATCCCAGGGGAGAGTTGGTGGGGGGGGGGCTGAGAATTGCATCTAGGAGAGGACTCCATATTCTACTTGTTCTGTTTTTAGTTTTTGGAGTTGTTATTTTAGTGTATTGTGAAAATCTTTAATAAAATAATTGATTTACAAAATAAAACCAAATCAATCTTCAGTGCAGAAGGAAAGGTGTCTTTATTTGTTAAACAAATTGAATAGAGTCCTCAATTTGTCTGTTCAAACCCAGATAATGCTGAAGTTCTGTTTAAAAGATGGCACCACAGTTCAGATTTATGCTTCAGATAAACACTGCATGCTCATAAGCTGTTCTGAATAAAACGTACACAATCTAACTCTACTGAGCCATTCAATTGTCTAGACTACATGTAAACATTCTGAGGGTTACATTAACCGCTGGGATTGCTCATTAGAGCGCCTGAAATTTTGATTCTTTTTACTCTTAATTGGTACAACAAACAATATATTTTCCTCACACAAATATACTTCTCTACGCTGAACCTGTAAGAGCTCAAGGCATGTTCTGTGAGCCTTTTGCTATTAAAATAACTATTAATTCTATGCAGACAATTTTAATCCCAGCCTTAGTCAAAGGAAACAAACTCTACAATTTTGCTAACATCCCTCCAAACACCTTTCAGTAACAAAACATTTTTCTTTACCAATACCTTCTTATTACAGTAGTTTAGGTAAAGGGAGAGCTGCTTTCGCTTCCTTTCCTCTATTTCTTCACTTGACTGGTTGTCAACTTTGTCCTGAATTTTCTGTAGTAGCGGGCTTGAAACATTCTCAAACCACTTCTTGTACAGCATTTCCCTCCTCCTTAGAGCTAAGAAATCATTGTGCTTCAAATACCTGTCTACTTCCTAATTGACAGAGAGACTATTGTTAACAAAGCTGGGTCGCTTATGAACCAGTAAAACAAATTACTTTAAACCAGACACTATTCAAAAATAAAGGATATCTGAAAGAGGCAATTCATTAATCAACTAAAACCTAAGGGGTGCTTGACACACTGAAATATCTGTACACAAACAACATGCATTTTAATCAAATGGGTAGCCCACTTGTATACCATTATGCTGAAAACTGCATACTTTTTTTTTGGCTGCACCAATATCTTCTTTGAAACCATATGACAACTTGTTGATTTTGAAATTTTACATTTCTTGCTATTATAGTTTTGAAGAAAATATTGGCAGCATGGCTTTCACAGGTGGTCTGACGAGAATGAGGGTGGGTTTAGGAGCTAGCCCAGCTTCTCTCAACCTTGAGTCCCCAGATGTTGTTGAACTACAACTCCCACCATCCCGGACCACTGGTCCTGATAGCTAGGGATGGTGGGAGTTGTAGTCCAACAACATCTGAGGACTCAAGGTTGAGAGAGGCTGGGCTAGACTATGCCTGAAATTCCAGAATGGAGCGGATTGTCATACTAACTGGCTGGAACTCCACAGGTGCCAAGGACCTGAATAAGAAGCCAGACCAGCTAAAGATATGATGACACTATGATATCCTGATGTACTCTCCAGCCAAGAACCACCTTAAAGAACAAGGTGAGGCATGTTTGATGGGCAAATACATCGCACATACTGGCATTTTCCAAAAGTAGCATACAAGACTATAAAGGCATAGAATTGTAGTTGGTAGGGACCACAAGGGTCATCTAGTCCAATCCCCTGCAATGCAGGAACATGCAACTGTCCCATACAGGGATCAAACCTGCAACCTTGGCATTAACAGCACCACGCTCTAACCAACTGAGCTAAACAACTCCATTATTCTTATGTGAGTAGTGGAGCCAAGTCAAGGCAAATCCACACCAAGGTACACATGACGCAAGAAGATGCACACAGCTCAGCAGCTGATGCATTTGCAACAGCTCACTTCTAGGAGCTGGAAACCTACAATACCCCATTCTTCACCTAACTGAACTATGACCAACAACACCTGGTGCAGAGTGGCCAAGACACAGGCGTCAGACACAGTCCCAGGGCCCAAGTTAAGTAACTCAGAGTGGAGGTGACACAGCAGAGTTTGTAAAAGGAGCTTTAAAAAGGTAAAGGGACCCCTGACCATTAGGTCCAGTCGTGTCCGACTCTGGGGTTGCGGCGCTCATCCCGCTTTATTGGCCAAGAGCCAGCATACAGCTTCCAGGTCATGTGGCCAGCATGACAAAGCCACTTCTGGCAAACCAGAGCAGCACACGGAAACGCCATTTACCTTCCTGCCAGAGCGGTTCCTATTTATCTACTTGCACTTTGACGTGCTTTCGAACTGCTAGGTGGGCAGGAGCAGGGACCAAGCAACAGGAGCTCACCCCGTCACAGGGATTCGAACTGCCGACCTTCTGATCAGCAAGCCCTAGGATCAGTGGTTTAACCCACAGCGCCACCTGGGTCCCTAAAAGGAGCTTAAGGTGATGCAATTATAGAACTATACAGAAGAAGAATAAAAGAGCAGGGAAGGAAATACATGGGATAAATATATCCAAGGGTAAGTTAACACAAATGGAATAAGGCAACTTCCAATTCTTTCTAGCTAGTAGAAGGAGATGGCATGCATGATATTGCATGAGACTGTCATGTTCAAACTAATGAAAACTGATGTTTAAGGTTTTTAAAAACTTTAAATCTTTTTTAAAAACCCACATAATTTGGGTCTTAAAAAAGCAAATTATCTGTTAAATCCGTTTCTTACAGGGGAAAAGATACATGGGGTTTCTATAATCCACATATTTAACATTCCTAATTTTGTTCTTTAAATAGCATGCATGAGAGAGGCACTCACGGCACGTGGGGAGGGAGCCTTTATCTCTTTCCCCCACACTGTGTGGTCCTGATGAAAACTACCCTCCTTAGCCCCAGGACAGTTTTCTCCACTCATGGCTGCCGCTTATGGAACAAAATGCAGGCATGCTAACCATTACATACATTTAACACCATGGCTAGTTTGTCCCACAGTAGTTTCCAAATACCACATCTATAATGCCACTAGAAAAACAACATTTAAACCCAAGTCAAAAATGTGAAAGGTATCAGATTCAAAATATATTTCAGCAACCATTGTTGTAGGCGAAGGCATGAGGGCTGGGCGATACTCCAATTTACTGTCTGAAACCAGTAGATGTTCACACCGGTATGGCGTTCACTCCCCAGCCACCGCGATGTATCAGCAGCTCAAATTGCCTTTGCCCGAACAGGCAAGCTGCATCTTTCCTCTTGGGTCAGTTGGTTGCTCCAGGAGGAAAGACGCAGTCCTCCCACTCGGGTGAAGGCACACAGACGCACAGAGCCTGAGAACGTGCTTCTCAGGCTCCGTGCACTTGACTGCTGCCTGCCTGCCTTTGCCCAGGAGGGCATGCTGCATCTTTCCTCCCGGAGCAACCAACCACCCCAAGAGGAAAGACAACACCCCCCCCCACTTGGGCAAAGGCAGGCAAGCGCCTTTGAGGGAGCTCCAATGCCCTTCCAGCTTGCGCATGAGCCGGAGCGGAATTAGAGCCGCCCTCAAACTGCTCAGCTGGGCAGGGGGAAGCCTTGCCTCCCAGCTGAGCAAGCGCTGACACCTTTCCGGCTTGTGACAGAGCTTCCTTGAACCGCTCAGCTGGGAGGGAAGCATAGACACTCGCTCAGCTGTGGGGCAGAAGGCTCTCCCCTCAGCTGAGCGGTTCAAGGAAGTCCTGGGCTTGTGCAAACTGGAGAGGCATGTAGGGCTGGGCAATGTATCTCAGCTGCTTCTTCCATCCCTAAGATGGGGAGGAAGAAACAGCCTAGACACATTCAAGACATCATGATATATCAGCATATCACAGTATTTAGCTGCGGATATATCACAATGTGGAAAGCCAGGTATTGGCCAGCCCTACTAGGCTTCTTCCTATCTGTAGGTCTTCCTCAAACGTTAGAAAGACATATTGCAAACCAACACTGTATTTTGTTTCTTACCCTCACAAAGCAGTTCTCTCTTTCCAGCAGGGCCTGGGTGGAACCAACAACATCCTGTCTTTCATTAACTAAAGCCTAATAAAATACCAGCAAAATCTGTGAAGTAAAACTGCTGAATGAAAAGCAG
The DNA here is from genome assembly GCA_034641385.1 of Darevskia mixta. Taxonomy (NCBI): domain Eukaryota; kingdom Metazoa; phylum Chordata; class Lepidosauria; order Squamata; family Lacertidae; genus Darevskia; species Darevskia mixta. The sequence goes on from JAWWNH010000130.1 coordinate 4,124,538, forward strand.
TAATTAAGAATTAATTCTATGAGCAGGACAGCACTGTAGGATAAGTAGATCCATGATTAAAGAAGACATAGGAAATAAAGCAACATAAACATCTTTTTAAAATTAATGGGATTTGGGTAAGTGCAACTTTGAGGCTATATTGAATAAGAGATAATATTGGAGTAGAATAAAAAATGCAAAGAGAAACAAAAAGTGATGAAAGAAGTTGCCATTATTACTTCTTGTACAGATCAGAAGGTTAGAAGAAAAGCACACTTTTCTGGTTGGAGCTATTAATCCAACATGCTTTAAGACATTTTAAATTAATTTAGAATATGTAGAATACATATTTAGAATATTTAATACTATTAGTATTTACATTAAGAATACATCCTAAAATTGTATAATAAACATATCAATAAAACATTAATATCTTGAGTTTCAGCACAAATTGGACAAAATTCCCCAGAGTATACAATAGTATGCTCCACTTCAATCCTATTTCAGAAATGCTGCACCACTGTAACTAGATAGCTACTGAATCAAAAGGTCAATAATTTAGTGATAAGCATCTATTCTTAATCAAATTCAGGGGCAAACTTACAATCTTTCTTTTGCTAAGCAGACCCAAAATAATTCTAGTCATTAAATTGTTCTGTGGGAAGGATCCTGATGTCTTTTTATTTTTTTGTTGCTGTTTTAAAAAGTGTTTTAAAGCTTATTGTAAACCATATTGGAAATATTGCAGAACATGAACAACTGTAATAAATGAATAAATAACTTGCAGTCCTACATACATATATTCTTTATCCAAATAGATGTCACATTTAAAAAGTTGTTTCATTTTAATTTTAAAAAATAATTAAAATATAACTGCAGTATAAAAATCCCCATGCAGAGCAGACAGGAACTGAGCTTCATCTGAACCCCAAACTATATGGAACTCAAAGTACAGATGACTTTACAACAACAAAGTGGCTGTCAGTCCTTGTGTACCTTGTAGTAATATATTTTGTCAGCCTCATGCTCTACGAAACCTGTTACCAAGAGTTTCTGCCTTCTCTCCAAAGCTGAGAAAGCTTTATTAGAGTAGTGCCAGTACTATTTCTTACTACTGCCGCCAAACTCAGGTGTACCTGCGCAATGGAAAAATGTTTCAGCCAGTTTTCAGAATCTTTGGTCCCTCCAGGTTGAATACTTCTGCCAGCCTTGCTGGGTGATCTACTCAAGGGTGTAGAGACTGCTGGAAGAGACTTACAAGAAAGCAGGGTGGAGTGAGGAATCACAGTGAATATACCATATTCTATCAACCCCAAATTCAAATTTGCCTACACAAAGGATACAGTATTATCCCCAGCATTTATCCAAAAGAAAGTTGAAAAGGATGGAACACTACATCCTGAAATCTTTTGCCTTCAGTTCGGCGCACACAGTACTTAAATGAAATGTACCGTATTTTTCACTCCATGAGACGCACTTTTTCCCTCCTAAAAAGTGAGGGGAAATGTTGGGGTGTCTCATGGAGCGAAGGCAAGCGGCGGCGAGAGGCAGTGGGCGGCGGTGGGCAGCGGAGGAGATGCTGCTCGTTCCTCCCTTTTGGGATCAGCGCGCGGGGTGGTGGAGGAAGCAGCAGGTAGAGTAGCCACGTTTGGGAGAGGGACTGTGCTGTGCCTCTCCCAGTCCCTCCGCTCCCCCTCCAGCGCCCCCCTCCCAGCCTTTTAGAGGAGGAAAACCAGAAAAATATTTTTTCCTGGTTTCCCCCCTTTAAAATATAGGTGCGTCTCATGGTCCAGTGCATCTCATGGAGCGAAAAATACGGTAATTCCTTTCCCAGAACTCTAGAAAATGGAGTGTCCCTCTCCAAAGGGAAACAGGGCCACATGTGGGCCACCATAGTCTTCTTGCTCACACCAGAATCTGGCCACCATTTCAGGGCTATAATGGTCTGGCAGCCACATTCTGCAACCACTGACTTACCTGCACTTAATCAACTGACCTGCTTGATTTTTCTTAAAGCTAATCTTAAGACTACTGTATGACCATTAAAGTAACCACATAAACATTGTGAATAAATAAAATCCTGTGCATTTCTCTGCTACTACAAACATTTGGAAACTAAACAGAACTCTTTTTCGACATGATGAGTAATTACCGAACATAAATTGCCTTCAATATATAACTGCCTTAGCTTAGCCACTGATGGAGCTGACAGTCCATTAACAGGAAAAGCATGCACCTCAATAACAATGCTCAGCATTTGTACAGGACTTTTGAGTATGTTATAATTCCTTGCAGTCACTGTTGTTCCCCTGTGGCTGATGGGGGTCTGAGGCTGAGAGAGAAAAGCTTGTCCAAGGCCATGTGATGCAGTCATGGCAGAGGTGACATTCAAAGCCAGGACGCAAGTGCTTAGCTCAGTGCATTATTTTTATTATTTATTTCAAGTATTTATATACCACTTTTCATCTGAAAATTTCCCAAAGACGTTCATTAGCCATTGTGTTATGCCTGCTTGTAAATATGAAGATCATCCTTCTGAGCAGGATATGGAAAATTTCCCCAGATTATTATTTATATCCCACCTTTTTTCCAAGGACCTCAAAGTGGTGCACACACTTTCCCCTCCCCTCTCCGTTTTATCCTCACAGTGACCCTGTGAGGTAGGCTAGACTGAGAGACTGTGAGTGGCCCACGGTCACCCAGTGATCTTTGGGGCAGAGTGGGGATTCAAATCCTGGTTTCCCTGGTCCTAGTCCATCACTCTAGCCACTACACCACCATTGGCTCTTTTGAAATGTAAAGAATCAAGGTCTAGCTAAGGAATTTGGCTACTTACGTTTAGATCAGTTGACCTCACAATGGGCGTTTTAGATTTACTGGTATTAATTTTTAAAGAGACTTAATTAAATCAAAATGAAACGCAGCTTTAACTGTTTTGCACTGCTAGCACTGCATATTTTGTGATAGTGCACTGCCAAAGTAGTGGCTATAGTCCCACGTTAAGCACCTAGTCACTCACTTGTTTTTGCTCCGCCCTCATCTGCTCCATTTGGGCCCTTGGACAGCGAAGTCTTATGAGCCACTCCAAGTCTGTACTTTCCTGCCTTGGCACTCCAGGATAGACCTAGTATGAGATTGTTAAATTTGCAAAAAGGAAAAAAAAAGAGCCCACTAGTCTTAACAAACAAAAATATTCAGAGGCCTTTAAAGAATATACTGGCTCCTCTCAACAGCTCCAGATCACAGCTTGTCAAGCCAGACGTCTACTTTCTAATAACTCACTCTAAAAGTATATGTATCTTGTAGGCTACTGAGTGGAATGGGGAACCAGTACTTAGTACAACAGAACTTCTCTACAATAGACAATAAGTTCCAAAGTTAGGTCATAGGACTGTGACATCAGTCCTCAATTCCAACTTATTCAATTCTTTGTGATACTTTTCTTTATTCCCTAGAAGTTCTTTCTGCCTGAAAGAACATGGCATAACAGCAACAGCTATGTAGAAATTAGATAAGGCAACTAAGCAGAATGTACTTGGCATAGTGTTATGGAAATATTAAGTGCTGTATCTTAGAAGTATAATGCACACATACAGTGCTTCCCAAAATTCTCGTCTTCTGCTATAATTCTGAGAAACTAAGAAACAGGCCAATTACAGCACAAACATGTAATACATCCTTAATGTAATAAGAAACTAGTTTAACAGTGTTTCTATGTAGCTATCACACTAAGATTTAAATAGCTGTACAGTGGTACCTCGGCTTACGAACAGTCCTGCTTACAAACGCTTTGGGTTACAAACTCCACAAACCCGGAAGTAGGTGTCCTGGGTTGCGAACTTTGCCCCGGGATATGAACGCAATCTGCTTCCGGGGCTGCGGGAGGCCTATGTAGGGAATGCGCGCCTCGGGTTAAGAATGCTTCGGATTAAGAACTGACTTCCGGAACGAATTAAGTTCGTAACCTGAGGTAACACTGTAAACGACTGTATTATCACATCTCAATTTTTATGCTTTTTTAAAAAGATGCTCTGGGAGCTACAACCAAAGAATGGCTGCTTTAAACATATAAATAAATAGTCCTTAAGGAGCTGAAAGTGGATGGAAAGAATTACAGCTTTCCATGTTTAATTTGCCTCACTTATAACACTTTCAAACAGATGTTCCAAGTTTTGTAATCAACAGAAAACGTGTAAAACCTATTTGTTGAGTTGAAAGTTAAATGTATAAACAACCAACAAACCATAATTCATTTCCAAATCACCAACTCTAAAAATACTAGCATCCATCTGTCACCATCCTTAGCCACAACAGGTTTCTGAAAATTCATTTCAGTTTAACTTGTATCTGTTTCCCTTCACATAGCAACATGAGATAAATAATATATAACAAAAAAGTAGATAGATTATTTTTTAACAGTATCCAGCTCCTTCTTGTCATCTATCTTTAATTGCTAGTTTACTTATAAAATGTGTTGGCTGCTTTTCCATCCAAAGGTGCCAAAAGACAATACATATCCATATTAGGGTGGGTCATAAAAAACTTTTTTTTGAAAATGTTTCCTCCCTTGATCTTATCTCAGGCGTATGGTATAAACATAGTTAAATTTCAAATTTGGGACAAATCGGTTAATATTTAGACCCTGCCCCTACAAATTGAAATTTTGCCTTACCACGAGTGATAAAAACATAGGAATTTGACTCATTTAATTCTCAGTATGTTAAATTGTGAACTAATAAACATAAATTTTAGGTTTTATGTAGAGCAATAATAGTTGCATACCATTATTTTCTGCAATATTTATTTATTTAAGATAAAACATGTTGATAACATGTTCAAAATTGGCCCTTGCAGCCATAGTAGGTGGCTGACTAGTGCCTGTCGTATCTGCCGGCTGTATGCCTGCACAAAGAAACCATATCGAGTTCTAAAAATATTGACTTCATACATTGTAAACATCTACGCACCAATGTGGTTTATTTAATTTATTTTTCATAAATTTTTATTGGTTTTTACAATTTTTTAAGCACATAACATATCGGTTAAATTTTCCATACTTCCCACCTCTCACTGTGGGAAGCGACATATATCCCCCTCTCTCACCAGGGTAGTCTTACTCATTGTACGTTTAACCTTATCCTATATAATAAAGTTGCTGTGTCTCTGCGTCCAACTTTCCGTGTGTCACGGAAGTGCGGTACTGCGCATGTCACTCACGGACGCAGGGATTGGAGCGTAGACGATGGCGGTTACGCCTTTTCCTCCCCACCCCCGCAGCTCTGAGCCCCCGCCCCCGCCTTTACTGGAGGCTCCCGCCGCCGCCTTTACTCCTTGCAAAGTGCGGGGGAAGCGGCACAAAGTGCCGCTCCCGCCGCCGCCTTTACTGGAGGCTCCAGCCGCCGCCTTTACTCCTTGCAAAGCACGGGGGAAGCGGCGCAAAGCGCCGCTCCCGCCGCCGCCGCACCTCGGATCCCGGTCGCTGCCGCTAGCGCCCGTTATTAACGGGCTAAATTCAACTAGTTATCAATATTTAATAACATTGCTTAGGTCTGGCCCAATTCTGTGGGCCAGGCATCCCTTCTTTCTCAATTTCATAGTTCGATTGACTTCCTCAAGTCCCCTCTATTGAATTCATTGCCACTCCTCTTTGACAGATTCCTCACTCCTAGATTTTAAAACATCCTAAAATACAAAAGTCATTTTACTTAAACATTTTTCAAACCTTGGCATCTTGGTACTTCTGCTCTTTCCCTATACAATCCAATTCCCTTACTCTAACCTATTTTTAAACCCTAATACTATATTTTCCCACCCCCTTACCTCCCTTAGGTCTCAGAATTTTTAGCTAAATTTCCCCCTACTTAACTCATAGTTAAAACATAAAATCCATAATGCCATACTCCAATCCATACATCCATAATCCTTTAAACCGGTAAGAGTTTCGAGTTCAAAAGTGTCCTTTTCACCCCACCCCCTTCCTCACACGCACCAATGTGGTTTAAAGTAAAACATCACGAATTGGCTATTGAGGGTCCACAGAACTTTTATTTTCTAATGAAGAAAAGTGAGCAGATCGAAGACAAGGAGGCAAAGGGAATTGTACAGCGATGTGTGCAGAGAAATGCTTTCTTTGCACACCCAGAAAATATTCTTCTCGCCCAACTGGCTTCTGCCCAGAAGTCAGATCGCGTTGATGCTGTTCAAATCATCATTGAAGCAAGAAGGACAAATCAACCGTTGGCTGCAGGTATTCGTCCATTTAGAGTGCCAACCCTCGATTTTAAAGCAGTGAAGTGGCAACAAATGATAAAATGGTCAGAAACTGACACAAATGAGCCACCAATAATCAGGAACATGACAAACAATGAACTGTTAAACATTGTGACCACTCCATTAACAATTCCAAAATTCAAGTGCCATTCGCAAATGGTTGAACGTGAACATGCAGTGAAGGAGGTTACTAGAGCATCTAGGATACTGTATATTCCTGCGTATAAGACTACTTTTTAACCCAGGAAAATCTTCTCAAAAGTCAGGGGTCATCTTATACGCCAGGTCGTATTTCTTATACGGCGAGTATATCCCAAACTCTAGATTTTAACTGGAAAAGTTGGGGGTCGTCTTATACGCCCAGTCGTCTTATACGCCGGAATATACGGTAGTTATTGGAGAGAAAAGACGTGATGCTACCATCAAAACAACAATGAACAATCACTCTAAATTCCCAAAACAAGATACAAAGAAGGACTTTGCACCAAAATAGACGTTTAGTGTAATGCGTAAAAGCATATTTTTAGCATGATATAATATGCTGCACTGTACAATGTATATATTGCATAAGGCATAATTTTATTAATTACACAAAATGTAAGCATTTAGTACAAATTATACCTAAGTAATTAAGTATAATGTGATGTTTTAACGCAACACATAATATGAGTGGCGTTTTGTTTATGTTTAGTACACCGTTTGCTTAATTGTTCCATATATATTTTTCAAAACCATTGGTTTTTCATGTACATTATCAACATGTTTTATCTTAAATAAATAAATATTGCAGAAAATAATGGTATGCAACTATTATTGCTCTACATAAAACCTAAAATTTATGTTTATTAGTTCACAATTTAACATACTGAGAATTAAATGAGTCAAATTCCTTTGTTTTTATCACTCGTGGTAAGGCAAAATTTCAATTTGTAGGAGCAGGGTCTAAATATTAATCGATTTGTCCCAAATTTGAAATTTAACTATGTTTATACCATACGCCTGAGATACGATCAAGGGAGGAAACATTTTCAAAAAAAAGTTTTTTATGACCCACCCTAATCCATATGCTATTTCCTGAGCAGATGAAGTTTTGTGGCACATCCTGCTCTACATTCTGTCTCTTTAATATTATTGTTGTTTATTAAATTTGTATACCACCCTTCATCCATAGATCTCAGGGCGGTACACAACAAAAAACGAGATACAGAGGATTGCTTCATGGGATCAGTAGGAAACTAAGTAACAGTGCTCTCTGAAATCCCCCTCCCAAGTCAGACACAGCTTCTCCTAAAAAAAATTAGGGTACAATAAAAGTCATGTCTTTAAGAAGGGATAGCATTTTTGAAATTTTTAGAAGCATTGTGGAGACATATATAACACAAATCTTAAATATTGTGAAAGAAAGGAAAAGCAAACGGAAGAAGGCTCTTATGAACTGATGCACTATTACCTCCATCATATCCATCAAAAATTAAAAATCAGTATGTCTGGAATTCAGAATGCATCAGCTTAATTGCATTTCTTCAAGAAAACATTTGACCTTCTGTACCTGGTAAGGAATAGGCATCCATTCTGCAAGCGCTATAAAATCCTCTTCTTTATCCAAATGTGGGAATCCAGTCTTTGTAGGCTGTAATGATATTTGCTGGATAAATTTTAAGTAAAAAACCATCTAAGGCAATGCTTACTTGAGAGTACCGGTATGTCTCATTGTCACATCCTTCTGACTTAAGAGTGAGCAGGAAAGGTCTCTCAGTGATAAGCTGATGTGCTTTAGGTTCCAAGGGATCTCCCAGTTTCCTCAAAACAAGTGTGTTTTATTAAAAAAGGTCAAGAGCCAATGTAATGCAAGTGTCTGCTCACACAAGGGGGTTTCTCTTTCCTCTCCTCCCTCCTGCGCCCTCCCAACCCCCTCAAACGTTCCTCTAGCATGCAAGCGGGCTAGATGCAGAAGAGAAACTGAAAATCATGTTGCACAAGCCGATTTCCGTTGAACAAATGGGCATACTGTATATCACCGCATGTTGCCCCAAGAGTATAAACTTAGTTTATTTCAGTAATTAAAAAGATCATTTAATTGGCTTGGGGGGAAATGTCAATATTTTTCACCTTCACAGGACAACCAAGCACTGAGAAAAATAAAGGCAGTGTTGGAGTAGGAATTTTTAAAAAATCAGACTAGAAAAATTGTCTTCTAAATCAGATGCTTTAAAAAATCAGACTATATGCTTGGAGATATTTTGTGTGCGCATCTGACGTGGCACAGCTCTTACTACTTTATGCTCACAAGATACAGTAAGTCACAGCTGACACAGCGTCCAGGCGAATTAAGCAGATGTGCAAGTAGAGCCCCTTAGGTTAGTTAGTTTATTAAAATAAACAGTGAGACAGCTCAGAATAGCAAGGGCATTGTGTGCTAAGACCCAAATCTAGAAAAAACTTTTAACTCAGGAGCTAAATTCTAAGGGTAGGAAGTCTTTAGAAAAGCTCACAGGGGAGGGAAGTGCTCAAATGCCCATGTGCTACTTGCAGGTTTCCCACAGACATCTGACTGGTCAGATCCAGCAGAATCTTATGTTCATATGACATAGGAATTTCATGGTGTCTCCTACATTTTCATGTATCACATTAAATTTATTTTGAAATATTCAGTGGTGGTTTAAAAGTACTTAAGATGCTATACTTTTGAATTGCATATGCATAAGCACTACTACTTGTTATGTCCAAGTTGCACCAGTCAACTGGATCCAGGAGGAGTTTAGAGCAAGAGGGAATGAGCTTATCCCCACTGCATTATGAGTATATGCGACACATGAATTTGGCTAATTTTTAAAAGCAAAATCTAAATATAGAGGCAGAATTTGAGCAATTACTGGTATGTAGTTCTTTACTAAATCAACCCAATACCCAATTATCCAGGTTGCACACGGAGAACTGTTGTGTCACAAAGGTTCATGCACATTGCTGTCCTCTTCTCAAGTCTTAGATACATTAAAGTCAGGTTACTAAAATATTGACCTTTTTTGTTTGGGCATATCTACGATATCGATGCCGGGCTTTTGGACAGCAAACTTTTATAAGCCAGTCTTCTCCTGAGCTGTCACTATCTAAAGATGTTGCTGAATCAGTCTAGAAAAAACAGCAAGCAAACACATTAAAGTAAGCATAAACAATGGAAACTTTCTGCATAGATGGCTTTCCCCACCCTACCATGACCAACCAACTAGAACTGCCATTTGTAGAAATGCCAGTGTGTTTAGAAGCCTACAAAGAATGTTCTTGATAAAGTTCAAGTTCTTCTCAGATGTCAACTGCTAAAAGTAATGGGAGAATCCTCATAACTAAATAATCAGGTGTGATCCCTACCTCTTGCTGAACTACCCATTCTAGAACAGGGATGGGGAACCTGTGGCCCTCCAAAGAGTTGCTGGGACTACATGCCTCACCACTGGCCATGCTGATGAGGCCTGCTGGGAACTGAAGGCCATGAAGATCTGGAGGGCCAAGGGTTCCCCATCCATGTTTAGAACAATATCATTTATAGAGGGAAATGAAGGTTGGAGTTGGGTTGGGAACACACAACTACCTCAGTGCTTAAGGTGGCTCAAACATACCTAACATACTTAAGCTGCAGGATACATACACCACTTTGAGAAAATCTGCTGTCTACTTCATGGGGGTGGGGGAAGAAAAAAACTGCGTATTCGTGTTATCACTAGCAGGGTATTTATAACAATAATGATGATTTTGCAGCTTCTGATGTTTTATTGTTTATTATTACATTTTTGTGCTTGTAATTATGTGGTTTTTTTATATGGTTTTAACTATTGAAAGGCGGCTAAGGAATAAAACGATGAATGGATGGGTGTAAATGCAGACACTTTAGATTATCTGTGCAATTATGTGCATGTTTCCTCACAAGTCAGCCCCACTGTACTCAATGAGATTTCCCCCCAGGTTTAAGATTGTAGCTTGTCGTTTGCCCTCTATGGTTTTAAGCACACATGTAAATATTTTGCCCAAGCTATGTGCTTTTATGGTTCTGAGACACTTAGCCCCGAGTTTAAACTTTTATGTCAGTGGTTTCCTTAACCTGCCTTGCCTTGTAGATACAAAGGAAGATCCAAAGATGCTTCATGTGCTTTAAAATCTGCAAGCGACAGAATGTGAGTACCTCCCCCATGAAACATCAGGTGATGCTGTACCTTTTATGAACTTCAGATACTTGCTTAGACATGCTTTTAGTAGCAATGTTTACTCGTTTTTGGAAGCCAGCAAGTTGCCCAGGAAGCCAACTACACAACTTCAGATGAAATGTGCAATGGGTAGTGCCTTACATATTGGCATTTCTTTTAAATCAGGATTGGTTTAAACCAGGGGTAGGTAACCTAAGGCCTGTGGGCCGGATGCGGTCCATTCGCCTTCTCAATCCAGCCCACGGATGGTCTGGGAATCAGTGTGTTTTTACATGAGTAGATGTGTGCTTTTATTTAAAATGCATCTCTGGGTTATTTGTGGGGCATAGGAATTTGTTCATCCCCCCCAAAAAAAAAATATAGTCTGGCCCCCCACAAGGTCTGAGGGACAGTGGACCAGCCCATGGCTGAAAAAGGTTGCTGACCCCTGGTTTAAATGGGACTTACCGGTAAGTTATCTTGCCAGTGGTGTTTTAAGTACTGTATTACACATTGATTTTATTATAGTTTTTGTGTGGAAACATAGCTATAATTCTGCTTCCAGCTGGTTATGGATGAGCAATGTCTCAGCAGCGCTAAAGAGTCCTAGTGCTCAAATGACCTAAATTTCGCTTGCGATTTGAAAACTCAAGGGATGGTTCTGGCAGGGGTGGAGGAAGCCTCCTCGCTACCCGGGGCGGCGAAAGGAGGCACCCCCTGGGGGCAGGGCGTCGTGACGTTGTGTCATGACGTCACGATGCAACGTCACGACGGACTGCACATGCGCAAAATGCCACGCATGCGCACTCCGCCCCTGGGCCGCTGCTCCCATGGTGACTTTGCAAGCTGCTGCACGAAAAGCAGCAGGGGTGGGGCAGCCCCACAAGCCGCCGATCGCGCGCAGCAGCCCCATAGCAGCACCGGCGGGCGGGCGCCGGGAGGGCCGCAGAGCAGAGCGGCCTCGCTCCACGGCTTGCTCGGGGCCCAAGTGTCAGCCCCCTCCCCTGGAACCCGGGGCGCACCGCCCCCCCCCCCCGCACAACGCCACTGGGTTCTGGCTGTGGCTGCAGCTGCCGTGCGTGACAGACAGCAGAGCCAGAGTCTCAGAAATTCCAGCAGAGGGCTGAAGCCTCTCTCTGATTGGCTACCCAGCTAGCCAGTCAGCCAGAAGGGGGTGGAGCCAGCTCTTTTGGAGGGAACATAAACAGGGCTGCTTCTGAGGGAGAGTTGGGGTTGGATCTGAGGGGTCAGACAGCATTCAGGCTGAGAAATAGGGCTTGGTCTGAGAAGGGAGAAAGGGATGAGGAGAGCGTGTGACTGAGGGAGAAGTGGCTCTGATCCGAGTGGCACATCCGCAGCTTAGATAGGGAGAGCGGCTGGAGAAAGGATTCTGACAGGAACTAACGGGAGGGCTGAGTCTGAGCCAGGAGAGGGAGAAGATGGGCGAAGACAGGCTCCGCCGGGGAGAGATCTTCTAGGCCAGAGCGTCCCAAACTCTTCATCTTGATGACACACTTTTCAGAGGGGCCTCTTTTGGGGACACACTACTTCAGATTTACTAGCAAACTGGAGGGTAAACAACCCCCTTTCTATCCCCGGAAGGAGCGCAGGGAGCATTCGCACGACACACTGCAGCCGACACACGTCTTGGGAAAGCTCTGTTCTAGGCAAAGACCCCTAAGCCAGGAACAAGGGGGAGGGGATCCCCTGAGTCTGTTAGACTAGTTGAAAATACCTCAGTAGTGGGATTGCTAAGAGAGGGGAGCTGAGGAAAAGTGCCCCTCACTTATGAACCAGGGTATTCAATTGGGAAACACTGGCCTTTACCAAAGGTGTTATGGACTCTGAAGATGCTCGAACTTAGAAAGAAAGGGAGAAGCGTGCTAAGAGGAAGGCACGCTTGGCAAACCCTCACCGGGATCAACTCCCATCCGGAAACCTTTGTCCCCACTTGTGGTGGATGGGTGGATCCAGAATTGGCCTCACAGTCACTTACGGACTCATTGTTAAAACCGGGTTCATGGAAGACAATCTTACTCGGCTACGAGTGATCGCCAAAGAAGCAGCAGCAGTTGTGTCAAAAGTATTTAACTGTAACAGCTAAGAAACGAGAGAGAAGTAGCAGAAACTGAGTTAAGCATTTTACCACCTGTTCAAGAAACTTGAACATCTACCTGAAGTGTAACAACGGATTTTTAGCATCCGGAGTTTAAGAAAAGCTGTGCACATACTACTGGGTTTAAGCCTGGGACGTCCTTATATTTCGTTTGAGTGATGTTGACTTCTACCTGAAAGAACACATTTCCTGACCCAACTTTGTTTCACAAAGTACTTCTTTTTGTAACTACCGGTAAAACTTTTATTGTTCAATCAACTCCTACCCAAGACTCTAAATCAATACTTGTGGTAAACTGCAGACATCCATTTAATTGGCATACTGTGAGGTGCAGTTAGAGGGGTGAATCTGCTACATATTAATTGGGAAATATATAAATAAAATAAAAAAAGTTGTCCAGTAGCACCTTAGAGATCAACTAAGTTTGTTCTTGGTATGAGCTTTCGTGTGCATGCACACTTCTTCAGATATTAATTGGGAGTTAGCGGTGGGATCCGCTACATGACCCAGAAAGTCAGCCGGCAGCTTTTTTGCTCCGTTTGACATCTTTATCTGCTGCCGCCCAGAAGATCCTTCAAAGAAGGCGGCAGAATCCCAGACGTGCTTGGACTACAGCGCCCATCATGCACTGCGGCCGGGGGGGGGAGGCGGCTCAGCTGCTTAGAGCGCAGGTGCTGATAACGCCCAGGATGCAGGCTCGATCCCCGCGTGGGGCAGCTGCCTCTTCCTGCCTCGCAGGGTCCCTTTCCCACTCCACCGTTCTAAGGGCCTGTGCCCTCTGGGGAACCGCTTCCCGAGGCTGAGAAGGGTGCGGGGATTCGGCGGCCCGGCCCCGGGGGTCCCTCTGGCCGTCGCCACTCACTCGGTCGGGGAGGCCCGGAGGAGGATGGTGCTCTTTGGGCGTGGATGTCATGGGCCCCCGCTTCCCTCCAGGGGCCTCGCTTCCCTCCGGGGCCTCCATGCCCGCCGGCCCGGCCCGGCCGGCCTCGCCCAACACAGCCCGCCGGGTTTGGACGCGTCTTCGCCAGCGGAGAGTCTAGGAGGGACGCCGCGCGCCGGCCTCGAAGCGTCCCTCCGCCGGGGAAAAAGAGTCCCTCGGCTTCTCCTTCCGGAACTCCCTACGGAGTTCCGCGGCCCCCGCGAAAGGCTTCTCCCGGGTAGTGGTTGCCTCTTACCGGGCTGGGAACGGGGCTTCGGTGGGAAACACACGCGAGCCCCACCAGCCCCAAGAAGAAAACGGCAAGTCGCCTTGCTGTATCCATCCGCGCAAGGCGGAAGAGGGCCGCGAAGCCTCGCTCGTAGCCATGGCGATTCGGGGCGAGAAAGGAGCTCCAATCAAAAGGGAGCGCGCTGCCCGAGGAGCCAATCGCTGGCCTCCGCCATTCATCCGCTGAAGAGGCTCGTGGTTGCAGCGATTGGCTTTGGGGAGACGACGGGGCGGGCTGGTCCTGCAATCCACTTGCATGTAATTATCTCAGCCGGGGATGGTGCGCCTGAGCATGTGCAGAGAGCCAGCCCCTCCCCAAGTGCCTACCTGAAGGATGTGGAGACTAGCCACTTGATAACTACCGGTAGTTATAAAAAATTATCAGGGGAAACCAGAGTTTCCATAACAGTGGAGACGCCCAGAGGACAAGTGCGGTCTAGCTGCACACATTCCATGCTATAACCAATTCATCTGAGAGAGAGAGCAAATAAAGTGACCTAGGCCAGGGAGCATTTGTTGATTAGTGCGAACACTTTCCAGCTTAACATGCCTCTCCTGTCTGTTGGAGTACTGTTACAGTATTAGTAAAATACCTCCAGTCTTAATTGTGCTGCTGAAGCAAGGTGGCATTTTCCATACCCTCCAAGTGATCCCATTTTCCAGGGACAGTCCCAGAATTACGAAAGCGACCCCAGCTTCTGATTTGATCTCGAAATGTCCCTATCCCCACCCCCACCCCCCTCAGTACTGCTGCTGCGGAGCTCAGGGAGGAAAATGAGCCGGTGCTTGTTCTGAGTGGTGACTGCGACTGGCGGCTGCGAGGGAGCACGGGCACCCCATTGCTTCTCCATGGCCATCGCTGCCAGCCTCCCTTGGGCAGCTCATAGCAGCTGCTGGAGAGTGGGTGAGGAATAGGAGAAGCTGCTGCTGCTGCTGCCCATGCCGAGCCTTTCGTAATGCACTGGCCCTGCACTGGTGCAGGCAGAGGGCAGGGCCGCCCTGAGTGGGAAGAATGGGGGAACAGAGCACAAGGAGTCTTGCTTTTTTATATAAAAATGTGTCGAATCTTGCCCCTTTCTATAATTTATTTATCAGTGTATGTTTTTCTTTTTGTAAATCTACCAAATAATAAAATTAAATCGGGATTATGGGGTTTTCTCAGACAGTGGAAAATGTGTGTGCTGCATCCTACTGGTGTAAGGTTGGTGGCACTTGCCTTTCTGACGGGAAATGTTGGGGGGTGCACAACAAATGGGGGTAAATGAGGATCAATTGGGGGGAGTGAGAAATATCCCTATCAGAGGAATGTTGGAGGGAGGGGACGCGTTTTCAATGGTAAATCTTTGTTACACTTGGAGTTCTTAAATCTACACGAATGTTTTAATATATTACTTTGCAGCCCAACTAATTGACAGCAGTTTATACCACATATGCAAATGACAGTTTTGTCTTTTCAATGTATTATATATGCAAGTAATTGTAATACAGTACTTGGAATGTTGTATGACATTTTTGCAAGTTCAGAACATTTCACATGCATTACCTCAGTAATTCTTCCACCAACTTGGCATAGGTCAGTATTACTTCCGTACTGCAGGAAAAGGACGGGGTAACACTTTGGAGTTACATTTGGTATTTAGTTGCTGATGCTAAAGTACAAAGTAAGTGCAAACAATATGGGCGGCATTCAGACCTAACAGCAAACATTTACCATTATGAGCAGAGCAGCCTTGTGCTCGCAGATTTCCTCTACCTCATGGGAGAGAAGACACTTCAGCTGGTTTGTTATTCTCTTCCAAATCATGCTTATAATGGCAAGAAATGGTGATGTGGGTGGGCTAACTCTTCCTGTACCCCCTTTTCTTCAGGTATACCCTCAAATCACACACACACAACCCCAATTTCACCCCAGCACATCCATTCACTGAACATAAATGGAGAGAAAGTTTGGCATACAAGTACATTGTTAAACACATATCATTTAAATTCTCCTGATAGCTTAAAATAGAAGAATGATGCCTTCGCAACACTAAGAAATTCTGTGGAGTAAGCCAAAGTAGGGATTTCTGCATTCTTGGGGGACTCCCCAAATATGCAGAAATATACTTGTGTATCAATCAAACCAAACATCATGAGGATTGAACACGCTCACTAAACTCCAGAAGGTACCGGTATGCAATATGGAAGTATTGACTTCCAAAGCTAAGAGTCTTTAAAACTCCATCCACAGCAGGGAGGGAGAGGAAAATGTACTCTGAACCCCATACTCTTACAATTGGTACTTTGGTTCTTGAATGCCTTGGTACTCGTACGTTTTGGCTCCTGAATGCCAAAAACCCAGAAGTAAGTGTTCCGGTTTTCAAATGTTCTTTGGAAACCAAACGTCCGACACTGCTTCCACTTGAGTGCAGGAAGCTCCTGCAGCCAATTGGAAGCTGTGCCTTGGTTTTCAAACATTTTTGGAAGTTGAACGGACTTCTGGAATGGATTACGTTCAAGAACCAAGGTACAACGACTTGGGGCTAGATGGGCAAGCATTATTTCACCTAGCCCCAACCGCCAACAGATAATGTTATTGGAACTTACAATATATTGCTAAACTGATTACCGTAGGTTCAGGGCAAGCAGCTTCCCATTCACCTCGTCCCAAATTTCAGTTATCTGTTGAGCTTCAAGGGCAGATTGGAAAACAACTCCAATTCCAGAGCTCAGCAGTTTTGTGCTACAGGCGGTTTCACCACTGTCACCCTTGTAGGGCAGTGCTTTTTTCTTCAGGGGGCACTCAAGGGTATGCAGTACCGGCACCTCTTGTTTGTTGTTGTTAAAAAGTGTGGCACTTGCTGTAACAACTTCATGGTGAGTATGGGCAGCTATTTTTCTAGGGGGAAAGCACTGCTTTAGGGCCCCAGTCCTTGTGTAAGCTAGGTACTTCAGAGAGAGTATGGCCTTAAACTTGTACCTGGTAACTAAAAAGAGGTGTTAAGGAATAGTTTGTGCATTCATGTGACAATCACATAGTGGTTTGCTTGCAGTGATCATCCATAGTTAATAGGTCAATGCTTCTAACGGACTCTGACTCCTCATATCAGTGTAGCTAGCTTATAGCCAGAAAAATGCTGGAGAAATCCTGCATTTACAGTAAGTGAGCATCGTGTCAACATATAAAGACAAGTGACTTAATACATTTTAAAGTATTTGCTTTATGTCATATATCAAATCTCTTGTTACCTGGTAAAGGTAAAGGGACCCCTGACCATTAGGTCCAGTCGTGTTCGACTCTGGGGTTGCGGTGCTCATCTCGCTTTATTGGCAGAGGGAGCCGGCGTACAGCTTCCAGGTCATGTGGCCAGCATGACAAAGCCGCTTCTGGCGAACCAGAGCAGCGCACGGAAACGCCGTTTACCTTCCCGCCGGAGCAGTACCTATTTGCTTACTTGCACTTTGACATGCTTTCGAACTGCTAGGTGGGCAGGAGTTGGGACCGAGCGACGGGAGCTCACCCCGTCGCAGGGATTCGAACCGCCGACCTTCTGATCAGCAAGCCCTAGGCTCTGTGGTTTAAGCCACAGCGCCACCTGGTACAGACCAGCAAAGAGTTCCTTTTCCTTTAAGCAGTAATGGGAAGGGCATTTTCAGCAACTGAAGCTTTGCCTGTTATTGATGCTTTGTCAGAGAAGTTACATTTCACAACATCCTGCTTTGGGAGCAAAGGACATTTTATCATCTGTGCTTTAGCAGCAAACACCCTTTAATTGGCTGTCAGAGTTTTATCTTGGGGTGATAAAAACCAGCAGTTGCACCGAAATGTCTATTGCCCTCAATGAAAGCTCGGTGTGTTCTCTTCTCTCTTCCATTCTCAAGTCAAGGCTTTCCCCTCCTATTCATATGTTTGGTGCATGGCTGGCCCAAGACTTGTTTCTGCTTGAGGCAAAGAAGATGGCACCTCTGATGCTGGAGGGACCCTCAGGGGTGAACATAGACCACTGGTACCAAACCGTATGGGAAACAGCCTTACTAGAAAAGCTAACCAACAAATTGAAATTAGCACAAGGACAAACAAGAGAGGATGCCTTCCACCCTTTTATTACATACACAGCCCAAGAAGACAACAACATCGCCCCCACCCCACTGCCCCAACAGCATACAAATCAATATAGCTAATTTGACCCAGCAACCCCTAGCCACCCAAGCCATGAACAAAACTCACTGTGAACAACCATGCCCTGGCCTCCCCAACAGTGTTTGATACTCCCATTGTTCCAGTTGCATTTTGCCACTGGCAACCCCACATCTTTCTCCCCCCAATCTGACAGTGTCTATGATAGCAACATCTCACACCAAATGTAACTGACCTGTAGATAGGACTCTATGAACTGAAAACAGAGACGTTATATGTACGTTTGTTGTCAATGAAAATCTTTCACTAAAAACAAATTTAAAAAGCACAAATCACAGGATAGCATCCTTCACTGCACTTTAGGACAACATGCAGGCTTAGGGAGTGTGGGCATCTCCATTCAGAGATCAAAGATTACAGATTTCAGTTCCTTTCCTAACCAGAAAATCCACATGAAGTATAATCCTGATTACTGTAATGCCGTGATACAAGATGATTGCTAAATATGGAAAGTGCAAATGAAATGTCTTGGTGCACTTATTTCAGATCAACCATTCAGACCATGATGGTCTTGTTCTCTGTGAGGATAAGTATACCTCACTGGATTTACCTTGCAATAGGTCCAGTAGCATGTGGTAAAAGCAAATAAATATAGTAGATAGAAAATTATTTTTTCATTAGATGTGATAAAATTGGGTATCTGGTTATTGTAAGTTAATGAAGTAATTTAGACAAACTTCCATATTTACCATTCAAATATCCAGTATCAGAAATCCAACAAATAGGGTATATTGACAGCAAAAATATGTGTGCTGCTATTGTAATAATTCTTAGCCTTGTTAATTTCACACTTGATTATTCATTTCCGTTTGTGCACTTGGATTGGCTGTGTTTGTGATATAGTGGTGCCTTGTTGAGTTTGGCACATAATGGAAAAGGTGTCTGGCTGCCTTTTTCTTTCAAAACTATAACATTCAATTTTTTCTTCAGCAGAGACGGTCCTAGTGCTTATTAAACGAAATCCTTCTTTAAGTAATAAGTCAACCAGCAGGCCCAGCACATTAGTTCCATTAATCAATTTCCTCTGATCAGGTTTTATAGAAACATATCTGGAAAAAAAACATGAAAAAATGTTAGTGCCAACATGTACCAGATAGTATACACCTACACTTGATATTTTGTCTGCTACGAGTGCAATTAAAATGATTAGTAGCAGTCTTGCCTTAGTTATCGCACATGCCTAAGCAGACAGTTGAGGTGTAAGGTATATGATGAATGTAGTAGAATTAGGAAGAACCTATTTGTATGAAGCAGGGTTTAAAAGAGAAAGTCTGAAAAAGGTACAGACACATCCGAATTGCATGAGAGTACATATGCTATTTGTATTGTGTTAGCTTTGAAATCTAGAAAAATACCTTGCTATAAACTGATCACTGTAGTCAGTGCCACACTGGAAAATGACATCATGATGGGAAGGCCTCTCCAAAGAAAGGGGAATCAACGACTTCTGTGAAGGGTCATTATGGCTTTTCCAAGTTGTTCCAACAAGCTTTTCTGAAAATACAGTGATTCGTCCAGCCAGTTCACCAACAGTGATGCTACAAGAGCCAAATACCCGGAAGAAAGCTTGCATTTCTTGGAGCAAGAATCGTATTTCCAAGATCTCTAGCTTTGGTTTCAACAAACTTTCTGGACTCAGAAGGTCAGCTAGAGAGTAAATTTCATAGAAATCAGCCTCTCTCTGCAGCCTCTGGTAGTCTGAGAAGTCACTGGGCAGAGAAAGCTGTCGTGTTCTTAAGAAGTCCAGAATATAGCTGAACAGAACTCCATCACGGTCTATAAAGAACTGGCCATTCACCAATCTACATTCTAAGTCATTGCCACCCAACATCCTTGCCAATCTAGATTCAGGGAACTGCTGTAGCGTAGAACGCCATGTTGTGAATTTCACTCCTCCCACATTCAAAATGCTCACATCTTGATTGTTCATTTTTCTCTTCTCCACAGGAAAACAGTGTCTTCTGGCAGAGTGTTTCCAAACTACATACGTAGAGGCAAAGAGCAAATCCTGTCCTGTGTTATGGGAGAGAAAGGCTGAGCAGACAGGATTCCCCAGCAACAATATTGAAGTGTATAGTTTTGTTTACAAGGCTGGGCTGGTTGCTTGGGAACCAAAATACTGCAACTGAAATAAAGCATTTTAAAAAACATGTTGAAAGCCAACCGGTGAGATCCTGACTGGCCAGAATAGCATCCAGTTTAGGACAGATCATGACCTACTTCCTTTACCACACCCACCACAACAATCTACCCAAATAAGCTGCCTATCTGTGAGGCAGATATTCACAAATGCTACTATAGCTCAGACTTGTGATCAAGGAGATACAGATTTGTAAATTCGTATCTTCGGCTATAATCCTAACCCCTTACCCGGGAGTAAAGACTTACTTCTAAGTAGACATGGTGGATATTTCACTTACAGCCTTTGGGGACAGAGGCTGATCTTAGGAACAAGTTCAACATTTTTGTTAGATAAGCAGCAATTTGGTCTCAGGTCACCCTAAAGGATACTAATATGCCAAACCCTGGGTATGTGTGGGGTTAGGGGAGGGGTAGTACCTCTGGTGGGGGACATGTCGTGTTCATCTGGGGGCAGTTTGTCCACCTCTGGGCCCCACCCTGCACTCAGCTCTCACCCGCAGCTCCTGTCAGCATGGGACAGTGGCCACAACTCAGGAAATGCCTTCGATTTGCCAGCTACCAGCTACCGGTAATCCAGGTGGGGGTAGCCAATGGGTCCCAAAATTCTTTGTGGATTAGGGGCTTCCCTTGCATGTGAAGATGGGCTCCAGTGGATTAAGCAGACAGGAATAATAGTGGGTCCAACAGTCAAGAAGGTGGTTTCTGCACATGCTGTAGATCAGGGGTAGGCAACCTAAGGCCTGGGGGCCGGATGTGGCCCAATCCGGCCCGCGGATGGTCCGGAAATCAGCATGTTTTTACATGAGTAGAATGTGTCCTTTTATTTGAAATGCATCTCTGGGTTATTTGTGGGGCCTGCCTGGTGTTTTTACATGAGTAGAATGTGTGCTTTTATTTAAAATGCATCTCTGGGTTATTTATGGGGCATAGGAATTCGTTCATTATTTTTTTCAAAATATAGTCCGGCCCACATCGTCTGAGGGATGGTGGACCGGCCCACGGCTGAAAAACGTTGCTGACCCCTGCTGTAGAGGCAAGTGAGGGGCATATGGGGCTTGTCAGTCTGGGAAGGGAGCCCATGTACTCATCTAGGAGGACAACTCTCTGATCCTAACCATCTGCTGCCTTGTAGGATATCTTTGGGAGAAGAATAAGCTAAGGAGTAAACCCTACAAAATGCGGAGAGGATTCCCTAAGATGGCTTCTTGTATGCCTCCTTCCACAACTTCTGCAGCCAGGCTGATGCCAAATGTAGTGCTCTGCTTTCCTTTGGACCCCATCAGCGAGGCCGAGGGTGGGTGGGTGGGTGGACAGCCCTGGACCTCCAGACCCCCTGCTCCCTGCTATGCCGGCAATCGGCCCAACACCATCAAGTGACAATAATGGGTCTGACTCAGAAACAAAGCTGGCTCAGTGTCTCCCAGAATGTCCCATTTTGGAGCTTCCCATCAGTGGTACGGTATTTTCACTGTACTTTTAAACTAAGGATTTCTGTACTTTATAGGACAGAGCTGTTTTGAACTTTATATAGTACTTTATACAGGTGATACTCAAAAAATTAGAATATCGTGGAAAAGTTCATTTATTTCAGGAATTCAACTTAAAGGGTGAAACTAACATATGAGATAGACTCATGACATGCAAAGCGAGAGATGTCAAGCCTTTATTTGTCATAATTGTGATGACTGTGGCGTACAGCTGATGAAAACCCCAAATTCACAATCTCAGAAAATTAGAATATTGTGAAAAGGTGCAGTAGCTACTCAATCCATTTGCTGCCAAGGAGTGTGGTGGAGTCTCCTTCTTTGGAGGTCTTTAAGCAGAGGCTTGACAGCCACCTGTCAGGAATGCTTTGATGGTGTTTCCTGCTTGGCAGGGGGTTGGACTGGATGGCCCTTGTGGTCTCTTCCAACTCTATGATTCTATGATTCTATGAACACCTGCAAAAGGTTCCTGAGCCTTTAAATGGTCTCCCAGTCTGGTTCAATAGGAATCACAATCATGGGGAAGGCTGCTGACCTGACAACTGTGCAGAAAACCATCATTGAGACCCTCCATAAGGAGGGAAAGCCTCAAAAGGTAATTGCGGAAGAAGTTGGATGTTCCTAAAGTGCTGTATCAAAGCACATTAATGGAATGTTATGCGGAAGGGGAAAATGTGGAAGAAAAAGGTGCACAAGCAGCAGGGATGACCGCAGCCTGGAGAGGATTGTCAGGAAAGGACCATTCAAACGTGTTGGGGACTTTCACAAGGAGTGGCCTGAGGCTGGAGTTAGTGCATCCAGAGCCACCACACACAGACGGATCCTGGAGATGGGCTTTAGATGTCGTATTCCTCTTGTCAAGCCGCTCCTGAACAAGAAACAACGTCAGAAGCGTCTTATCTGGGCTACAGGAAAAAAGAACTGGTCTGTTGCTCAGTGGTCTCAAGTCCTCTTTTCTGATGAGAGCAACTTTTGCATCTCATTTGGAAACCAAGGACCCAGAGTCTGGAGGAAGAATGAGGAGGCACACAATGCCAGATGCTTGAAGTCCAGTGTGAAGTCATCTGCTGTGAAGTCATCTGCATCAGTGTGAAGTCAATGCCAGATGCTGTGAAGTCCAGCCATGTCATCTGCTGGTGTTGGTCCACTGTGCTTTATTAAGTCCAGGGTCAACGCAGCCGTCTACCAGGAGATTTTGGAGCATTTCATGCTTCCTTCCGCAGATGAGCTTTATGGGGATGCCGACTTCATTTTCCAGCAGGACTTGGCACCCGCCCCACACTGCCAAAAGTACCAAAACCTGGTTCAATGCCCATGGGATTACTGTGCTTGATTGGCCAGCAAACTCGCCTGACCTGAACCCCATAGAGAATCTATGGGGCATTGTCAAGAGAAAGATGAGAGACATGAGACCGAGCAATGCTGAAGAGCTGAAGGCCGCTATTGAAGCATCCTGGTCTTCCATAACACCTCAGCAGTGCCACAGCCTGATAGCATCCATGCCACGCCGCATTGAGGCAGTAATTGATGCAAAAGGGGCCCAAACCAAGTACTGAGTACATATGAATGCTTCTACTTTTCAGAGGTCCAATATTGTTCTATTTGTAATCCTTGTTTTGTTGATTTCATTTAATATTCTAATTTTCTGAGATTGTGAATTTGGGGTTTTCATCAGCTGTACGCCACAGTCATCACAATTATGACAAATAAAGGATTGACATCTCTCGCTTTGCATGTCATGAGTCTATCTCATATGTTAGTTTCACCTTTTAAATTGAATTCCTGAAATAAATGAACTTTTCCACGATATTCTAATTTTTTGAGTATCACCTGTATGACAGAGCTGTTTTGAACAGGGCAGAGGAATACTTTCCCTCCATCGAAACCTCTGGAACAGTGTTTGGACAGCAGGCCAAGATGGCCTGATCAGCACCAGCAGCCTTTTTTCTTCCTCCACCTTTTAACATGATTCCTGAAGTTTTCTCAGGAATTCAAGAGATTGCACACCACTTTGTAACAATTTGGTTGGCCTAATTTATTTCCCTGATATGAATTTAGTTTATATATTTTGGATGGGATTCACCTAAACAGACCTGTCGGCAGAATCTCTGCATAAGGACTTCCACAACAGGGCTTACCCCCTCTTCTGCCCCTGGTACTCCCTGAAATTGGCTTGGCAGCATGAGAGAACCCCAGAACAGCACATGCAGGGGAAGGGGTTATCACTCTGCCTGGAAAGCTGGAGTATTTGCACGGAATGAACAACTGGAAAAGTGTGAAGTTGAATTCCACCCTTTTGGATCAACACAGCTACATTTAAAGCCAGTGAGACTTACTTTCAAGACAGGTATATTTAGGATCAGAGTCTAACTAGAAACAATTTTTTAGAAGTTAATAGTATGTATTTGTTCTTTCACATGTACATACATCCACATCAGGAATTGTTTTGCAATGGGCCGTTCTTCTGAAGTTCGGTACACCAGTGGTTATTACTTATATACTTAACCTTACAACCTATTACTTACACATTTTCTCCCCCATATGTGTCCTTCTTAACGTTGAAAATCACTCAACAGCAATGCACGAATTTCATGAATTTTTTTACATAATCTGCAATGCCTATTGATTCATACTGTACACACAACTGATGCCTTTCACCTTGGGAAAAACAAGATAAATTGGCACTTTTTACCTAAGTAGGTAGCTCCTTTCAAATTCAATGTGCAAAATATTTTGAATATCAGTGGTTGGACCATAGAAAAATGACATAATGATTGCTTAATCACTTTTTAAAAAGCTTCCAAAGTAATCACTTTGAACATACTTTTATTATACAAGGGTAGAAGTTACAAAATTTTATATTTGCACATAAATTGGGCAATATTATCCAACATCACAAGTGTGTAATTTACACATTTTTCACTTAAAGTGGCAGCACCATCAGTCATCTTCTCCCAGTAGATGATAGCATGATCTGCCATCTCTGCTGTGTCTGCCAGATAACCTGTGCCAAATGCAGATATAAGTATTTTCCAGTGCTCGAGAGTGTTAGATAGAAAGTCCATAAAAAACATCTGTGTGGCAGCAAGTATAAGGAAGGAAAGCAAAACAATCACAATAAACTTATGTAAGGACAATGGAGAAAATGCCCAGTTAAAAGTACTTTTTTCCTGAGGTAAAGAAAGTTTGTCCACATCTGCAAGCTTAAATTGTTCCCACTGGCTTGTATCAAATCCTTTCATTGTGGAATTGATGTTGACAGTAAGACAAGGCAATTTCGTTTCCTTGATCACTTTGATTTTCTCTCGGAATTCTTGCATCTGTTGCAAAAACACAATAGGTTCAGACACCTCTTTAAAGGCTTCGGCAATATTAAAAGCGGTTCGTTGTTCTCGTATAATAGTGTTCAGTTTATTAATTTCTGGATCGTATGCCTGCATGACTGCAAGCTTCATTGTCTCAAAATCTGACAGTATCTCATTCTTTTTTTGTTCCAGTGTATACTGCAATTTCTCAAAAAAATCTTTTACTCTGTCATAGTCCTTTGTCAGCATCTGGAGGGCTTTGCGCTTGCTGGCTTCCAGGGTGTCTAGCCGAGAAAGTGCATCCCCACAACGCCATGTTTCAAAACCCTGGAACAATGTTTCAAAAGCAAGTTTTTCCTGAAAATAAGCATCTTCAATAGAACAAAACACATGCTTTATATGATCTCCTCGAGTTGCACAGATACCACATATCAACTGTGTGTCTGTTTGGCAGAAAATGTTGAGAGGCTGACCGCTGTGTACCTTACACACAGGCATCTTTGAGGTTACCTTAATCTTGTTATATTTCTCTACAATACCTTTGAGGGAATAGTTGACTTGCAGGTTGTTAACCCCTGTCACAGTGGTTTCCTTCCGACATGTTGGGCATTTGAAGAGAGACTGTCTCCAAATTACATTCCGACCATTTCCCTCCAAAATCCCTTCCAAACATTTCTTACAGAAGTTATGTGAGCAGGGTAGGGCTCGAGGATCCTCAAACAAACTACAACAAATGGGGCATGTAAGATCCTCTTCAAGGAGCTCCATTGCGGTCTATAATAAAAGGAGAGAATTCAGAGAATTATATACCGGTAATGATCACAATCTAAGAAACTCAAGTATCTTGTCTGCCATCCTACAGGTGTACGGTATTAAGTCCTTCAGCCAAGGCAGTGAATGTTTAAACACTTTATTTCACAACAGATGTGGCTAACAAATTCTACGCCTGCTAAAAATACCCCAAAATGCAAAATTCTACATTTGCTTTTCACCTTCCTTTCTCTGAGCTAGGCAGGGCGCAACAGGAATGGGGAGGCGCCTGGTTCACGCCCCCCAGATTGTGCGCCCGGGACAACGGGCCCCACGGCAGTTCTCCCCCCCCCCATTATATGCTGTTGCTTCGAGCCCCACATTGGGCACGATTCCCGCATTGCAGTGGGTTGGACTAGATGGCCCATGGGATCCTCCCTTCCAGCTTTACACTTCGGCGATTCACTTTCGGCGCTAGGCGAAAACGTTCCCATATAACCTGTAGCCTTTCCGAAGCGGGTGCGGGTGTTTTTAACGCATTTCTCTGGGGGATTTATTCTCTTCGTCGCTCTGGGCCACATAAAGAGACCCGCACCTTCAAGGAATACAAGTAAAAGTAATGTCGCCCCCGCCCCGCCGCGGCCTTCGCCTTCCGCCCCCCGAATGACCAGGGGCTCCGAAGGCCGCGCCGCCTCCTCCTCACGCCCCGTCTCCCTCCGCCGCTTCTCCTCCGCGCTCGAGTCCCGCTCACCAGCCGTCGCTCGGGAGGCCGCGGAGCCGCGAGCAGGCCCGTCTCTAGGCTCCTCGCCTCGCCCCGGCCAACGCTGCTGCGCCTGCGCACAAGTGCTCCGTCCCTCTCTTCCCGCCTCGCGCGCGGCTCAATGGCGGGCGCTGGAGCCACAAGCGAAGTCCCCGCGCCATCCCCGTGGTTTGTGGCACAAAAAACCCACGGGGACCCCTTATAATCATTTATTCATTGATCATCATTAATTCACATGCTGCCCTTTCTGCACAGCGGGAAAGCGGCATGGAAGGAAACTGCCGCTTAGTGACGTGACGGGCAACGCTTGGCCCCCGGTCGGGGGGGGGCGCCTGAGTGACGCGGGGCTTCTGTGGGGCTGTTCGGGGGCAAGAGCCTCGGGAGATGAAGGGCGAGTCGCTTCGTGGGGCCGCCCGTCCTTCGAAGCCCCCGGGAGTCAGTCCCGGGTGTTGGTGGCTTTCGAGAGACGCAGCCCGATCGCCGGGGACTACAGCTCCCATCACCCCCGGCGGTTGGCCCTTGTCGCTGGGGATGATGGGAGTTGCAGTCCTGGCGACGTCGGAGGCCGAGCCGTGTGGGACTCGGGCTCGCGCAGACACGGTGCGGGCGGCGGCGGCGATGCGGAGCCTCTCCCGGCGGGGCCAGCAGTGCCGGGCGGGCGCCTAGGCCGGGGCGGCGGCGAGGGGCGGAGAAGCCGAGGACAGGAATGGCGGCCTCGTCGGGCTCTTCGGCGCCCGGCCCCGTGTGGTGCTGCCTGCGCTGGGCCTGCTGCGGAGACGCCGGCGGCGGACATATCGCCCTCAAGGAGATGCCGCTCGTGCAGCTGGACACGCACAGGATGGGTAAGCGGGCCGAGGGGCTCCGGGGCACGAAGGGGAGGCGGGCTACAAACACAGAGAGCAGCAGGATAGAAATAGAAATACTTTATTGCCACTGCACCACGTGTTTACAGTGAGATGAAGCGAGCCCCCTCCCCCCCCCACAATCTCTCAGTCCTTGTCACACAACCACCACGTCAGCTGCAATGTCGCTGTCTTCCATTCAGCAGCCTCACGGCCCACAGGCAGAAACTGTTCTTTAACCTGTTGGTTCGGCTTATTATGCTACTATCTCTCCTGATGATCAGCATCATCATCAACAACAATAACCCCCCCCCCCATTTTTCAGACAAGAGTGATTGCAGCGAGCCTCGGGGCTGAGGCAAGATTTCTCTGCCCCCCCACCAGCCGAAAGCCCGACGCTCCCCACTGGGCCTCACTGCCTCCCACACTTAATATTTATTGGCTCTCAGCACAGCTAAGGGATGGTGGGAGCTGTAGAACAACAACATAATTGAGAAAGGCCGGTATATTTTACTAATACTATTTAATGTTAGACTAGAGTGAATAACCCTTTGAACACCCACCAGCACCCCAGAGGGGAGGACATATGGCCCACCTGGGGAAGTGCTTCTGCTTTGGCAGGTTCTGCTCTATATTTTCTCTCAACTGCAAAAGGTGCTGGTCTGGGAGAGATGATAATTTCCTCCCATAAATGCACACGAAAGCTCATTCCAAGAACAAACTTAGTTGGTCTCTAAGGTACTCCCATAAATTGTTACCCACCCTCAGAGCCGTCTTTCCCATTGGGTTTACTGGTGCGTTGTGCCAGGGCGCCGGGCCTCTCAGGGGCACCCCAGCAAGTGGGGAACCTGTGTGGCTTTGCCGGCGGTCTCCCCTTTCCCTCCTGCACACCCGCCAGCTGCGCCCCGTCAACCATAAGGCTGGCAGGCGTGCAGCTTGCCTCCCAAGCCTCCGCGGGAGGAGAGCGATCCCCGCAGAGGCTTGGGAAAAGGTCGACAACTCTGGGAAACGGGGGATGGGGCACTTTTCTTTAACTTGTACACTGCCCTTCATCTGTAGATCTCAGGGCAGTTCAAAACCTTCCACTCGCACTCGTAACATCTGGTCAGAATCCCAGTTCCATCCTATTAAAAAAATAGGTTTGATTAGCAAGAAAATTAAGTAGATGCCAATAGTTGATTCAGCCTTGACTTCTCTTTTGCATACCAGGCTGTGTACAGTGTTTCCTCATGCTGCGTGACCTCCAGGTTATGGAATCTTCAGGTTACGGCCGCAGCAAGCCCAGAAGTGTATACTGAATCAAATTCTTTGCTGAACTTCAAATAAACTGGATCTACTGCATTTTTCTGGTCTGGAGCACTAGGCACCCTCTCATTTCTATTTCATCCACATCTTTACTTTGTTCTTTGTTCTAAGGTAGCAGTAGGGAATCTGTGATTACCCAGGTGTTCATAGAATCATAGGACTGGAAGGAACCACAAGGGTCATCCAACCCCCTGCAATGCAGGAATCTTTTGACCAATGCGAGGCTTGAACCCACGACCCTGAGATTAATATTACAAGATTGAGAATCTCATAATCCCTGGCCACTGACCATGCTATCTGGGGCTGATGGGAGATCTGATCTGGAGGGACAGAAATTCCCTATCTCTGTTGTGGCAGGTTTGAGATAATGGGGATAAAACAAAAGGGGTAGTAATTTGAGCATCTATTTTCTCAACTGTGGGGTAGGCAAAGCAAAAATGTACCAGAACCACACAGATCCTTCTGAAAGAGAAGCTAGGAAAGTTGCACAAGGAACCAAACATGTCAACTGAACTGAGGTGATAAAACAAAAACAAACAGGCACATAACTTATTTCACTGCCATGGCAGGTAAGTTTTTGATACTTTCACTCTTGATTTGAAAGATAAAGTAGGAACCCCTGCTTTCCATTGCTTCCCCATCCGTGTTTTTTCTAGGGAAACATATTTCACAACCTGGGGACTGCTTCACACTTGTTGAATTTCATACTCTGAAGTGATGTCGGTGTGTGCTCCCTTGTGTGACAACTCAAAACACCTCTTTCACAACGTGAACATTAAAACATGATTGCAGATATATACTTTTTCTACTTTTTATATGTTGTAGGAGCAATCAGGATTCATTCACTGCAGGAGTGTCAGTGGCGTAGGAAGCCGCTCGGGCACCCGGAGCGGCAAACATGACATTGCTCACATGCGCAGCGTCGCTACGTATAACGCATGTGTTGTACGTAGCGCCGCCGCACATGCACTGTACATAGTGGGCTGCCGGCGGCGCCATTCCAGCGCCGTATGGATGGTGCCGGGATCCTCTGCTCGCAGCTGCAGCCGCAAACGGATGATTCTCTACATGCGGCTGCAGCCATGAGCAGAGGATCCCGGCACCGTCCGTATGGCACTGGAGCGCCGCCGCAAGCAAACCGCATGCCTTGTAACCAGGAGTGCATCGCCCCCCCCCCCGTTGCTATGCCACTGAGGAGTGTATATATGTTAAATGCTATATATTTTTTAAAAAAAATCCTTCCAGTAGCATGCACACAAAGCTCATACCAATAACAAACTTAGTTGGACTCTAAGGTGCTACTGGAGGGGGGGAAATTATTTTGTTTCGACTACAGCAGACCAATACGGCTACCTACCTGTAACTAGAGCTATAAAAAATAATTGTGTAATTGTCATGTGAGTAACCACAGGCCTTCATCATGTCCAGGAGTGTCTGTCCTGTGCATATCAGGTTTCCTGATCTTGGATTAGGACATAAATAAATGCAGATTATAATAGGACAACTAATTTTTGCACCCTTCTGTTATAAAACAATGTGAATTATTGCTGAACAGATTGTGAGGAAAATCTAAGGACAAAACTGGAGTTATACTGGGAACTGTTTTTCTTCCTTTGTCAAGAGGCGTTCCAGTCTCTTTGGATTTTGAATACTTAACTGGAATGAATTTAGAGTACTGTAAGCATCAACCCGGTCTTGTTTTGGGAGACTGCATGGATTTAATTCATAGACTAATGAAACTCCTTAGAATTTTCCAGTTTAAAATTAAGGTAATTCAAGGGCACCTCTAATCCTTAACACACTATCACACAGTATAAAGACTGGGCAGAAACTGTACCTCCCTTGCCTTCCCAGGGCTTGTCCACAGTGGAATTTAATGTGGATTTTAAGCTTCTTGGATTCTCTAATAACTTTTTTCAGCAGCAGCCTCACAATAACCTCTATCCAAGTGGCAGCCTGCGCTCCCCCCCCCCCACACCAAATAGGGATTTCCCCACAGTTTAAGGCTACATTCTTAAACATATTTATAAGGTAGAAAGACACAATGAACATAGTATGACTTAGTTCAGACTAGATAGGCATAGGACTGAGCTGCATAGCTGCAATCCTAATCATACTTAAAAAAATATTTTGTGACAAAAACAGAACAACAATAAAGAGGGGACATGTCTCTTGAAACTTTCATTTTGTCTTTTTAAAATTGTTTCTGTCTTTTGGGGCAGTTTTCCCATCAATGCAATTATCCAAGTTTGCTGGTATGTATATGTATATGTATATGTATGTATATATCTTTATTGTCATTGTACAAGTACAACGAAATTGGATTTAAAATAATAATAATAATAATAATAATAATAATAATAATAATAATAATTAAATAATTTTTAAAAAAAGTTCATATCACTCATATAGCGAATTACCTCCTAAATCTTTCTGCCTTCTAGCTATTGTCAAGCATGCTGCTGATAGTAAGAATTTTAATAAGTTCTTGCTTAAATGGGAGTAAGTTCCTCTGAAATCATTTGGACTTATTTCCAAACATACTTGTGCAGAATTGTGCTGCATGTCTTAAATGGAAGTTCAGAATGTTTCAGTTTGATGCTTTTAATTCTGCAGGAACAGATGTTGTCATTGTCAAAAATGGACGACGAGTATGTGGTACAGGAGGCTGCCTAGCCAATGCCCCTTTGCATCAGAACAAGAGCTATTTTGAGTTCAAAATCCAGTCTACAGGTCAGTCAAAAAGTTAATGCTCACAAAAATTCATTATGTTTTGCTCAGATTGGATTCAAGTCGCTGAGTAAAATCCACTGTTGCATGAGCAGGCTCCTGCTCACACCATGGGACTTCATCCTCCTCTCCCCTTCCATCCTGTAGCCCTTTACTGCTCCTCAAGTCTGAGAATCATAGATTTATATGAATGAGAGCCAACAAACTGAAGCTCAATCCAGATAAGACTGAGACACTGTTAGTGGGCAGTTTCCTAGACCGGTTGAGGACTTTTACCCTTTTCATTAAATTATTCACACCAGGATAGCAGTTCGCAAGGTAATTTCTAATGTAGTTATTGCAATAAAGTTATTTTTTTCAGGGAGGTGTCATGAAGACAACTCCTTGCTAAGGGTGCAAGGTATCCTAGAGAGGCTTCCGCTGGTTCAGTCCTAGCACCTCAACTTAAAGTGTCAGATTGCCTGAGACCCTGGAGAGCCACTGCCAGTCAGATTAGAACCAGTTGGAGCCGTTAGCCATGTTGATTTAAAAAATGCTTTGCTGGCAACCAAGGGTTCCTTCAACTTCCTTATTGAGCCAGGTTGCAGCACCTCATTGCCCAGAAATGCTCCACAAGGTGGCATTTCTCATAATTCAGTGTAGTTGGGACCAGTTCAAGATGAGGGTTCATTAAAAAAAATGGCAAGGGCTTTTTAAAGGGTTCTGTTGCAGTTGAGCAGGGGCAGGAAGATAAAGGTTTGGTTTGATTTCCTGATCAATGTATGCTCATTATTTCACCTAACTGTCATGACATAGCACAGTCAATTGTGTGTTTAATTGGAAATAAGCTATTTGGGCAAGGCTGGGGGAACATCTTGCAAGTTCCCCCAGCTTTGCCCATTGCCACTGTACTACACTAAAGTACATTTTCTCCCTTCTCCCATGGCTGTGCCATTCCATTTCACCCCTCGCCATGTATTCAGGAATCTGGGGTATTGGTGTTGCGACTCAGAAAGTCAATTTGAATCAAATTCCTCTTGGGTGTGATGTGAATAGTCTAGTACTGAGAAATGATGGAGCTCTGTACTACAATAATGATGAGAAGAACAGGTTGCCGGCAAACAACCTTCCACAAGAGGGTGATATTGTGGTGAGTTTCTTTCAGTATTGCTTATATGAATCTGACCAGAATTAATGGTGTTTCCTCCGAGCCAAAGCTAACTTCAAAGCAGTTGTGATAATCTCTGCTGTATTTTGCACCAACAGAGTCCAGTTAAGCTGGTCTTTATGGAAAGTTGAACTTTAATACAGAACCCAAAGGTCCTTAAAAGGAACCTGTTGCCATAATTCAGGCCAAAGGAAGAGCACACATTCAATCAAATTTAATTCATAATAATAAATCTATGGCCTTTACAATGTGGTGGGGTGTGGGGGTTTTTATGTATTTTGTGTTCTCATTTTGTATTTTTATGTTGTGAACCACCCTGTGATATTTGAATGAAGATTGGTATACAAAACAAACAAGCAAAGAGGGCTGTGGGTACTTGATGTAGTGGGGTACTGGATGCAAGTAGCTCCCTGAAAATGTTACTATTTTTAAAGTAAGTTTGTAGCTCTTATAGCTGTGAAGATAATGTTGAAATGTTGTCCACAACATTTGGATGTGGCTATGTTTTTTTAAAATAAATAAAAGTGGAGTCTAAATGTCACATTTGTCTTACAGGGAATTACATATGACCATGTAGAACTAAATGTTTATTTGAATGGGAAAAATATGCACTGTCCAGCCTCAGGAATTAGAGGAACTGTCTTCCCTGTGGTATATGGTAAGTTGGGGTTCTCAGGACTTATTAACACTTTGACCTCCCTACTACACAACTTCCTATTTTCCACATAGTCCAATATTCTGAGAATGGGCTTATATTTTAATAGAACATTCCTACCCCCAATGTAAGGTTCCTTGTAGTCTCTAGGGTGGTCTGGTGGAGAGTTGGACAACAGCTTTTCAGTACATCCACTTGAGACTTGTTGATCAAGAACTTGGACCGATGGCCATAGCTGCTATTCTTTTCTAACCAAGGAAGGTTCCGATCATTGCTCTGCATAATCATAAGGACCAAAGGTGGTGGTTCCTTTGGGATTTAGGTCACATCATTCCCCCCCCCCCCCCGCCTTAACAACAACAAAAAGTAGTTCTTTGTGCTCAAGTGGGTAGTGCTGGGTGAATTTTCCTATTATACAAAGGTAATGTGTTATTAAGTGCTACTCGCCTGCTCACTTGTAATGTGTAAGAATTGCTTTCCGGTGTACAGATAGAGAGGCTTTTGCAAGTTGGATGAGAACAGGTCAGCTGTTGATGTGCTACAAATATTTGTGAGCTATTAACTTTTGTTGTTTGAGTTGCAAGGCTTTGTTAGACTCCATAATAATTTCCAGGAGTATTGTTCTGTATTTTGTCAACATAAGTAATATTTTAATCAAGAAAATAAAGGTTGTCTCTGCCTAGTTGAATGTGAAGTATGTATATATGCAAGTTTTTCACTATTTTCTTCTTCCTTCTTATAGTGGATGACAGTGCCATTTTGGATTGTCAATTCAGTGAATTTTATCACACTCCTCCAGCAGGGTTTGAAAAGATACTCTTTGAGCAACAGATTTTCTGAATGTTCCTACTGAGGAACCCTAGCACTTTCTACAAAACCTGTTC
The DNA here is from genome assembly GCA_034641385.1 of Darevskia mixta. Lineage (NCBI taxonomy): Eukaryota > Metazoa > Chordata > Lepidosauria > Squamata > Lacertidae > Darevskia > Darevskia mixta. The sequence continues at coordinate 4,158,466 of JAWWNH010000130.1, forward strand.
TTTCAAAGCTTCACATTATTCCTAGGACACAAACTTGTATTTAGTAATGTTTAGGTGCTTGGGGTGGACAACCATATTACCAGAGAAGTATGTGGCAGGTATTAGATTTGACTATGGTTTTGTAACACAGACAATATTTCCATTTGATGTAAAGGGATTTAGTCCACTACACTGATCCCTGTATGCCCATGATGACATTGTGCAATACATTAGTGTTATATGCTGTTATGTTCTTAACAAGTCTGAGAAGCCACACAACAATTTATGAATTAAAAGTATTGTCCACAGCAGCTCACTATTTCACTACTGTCAGGTGTTTTATCTTTTTTTCTAACAATAGATTTTAATAAAATGTTTAGTTCTGAGTGTTCTTATGTTAAAAAATTAGGGCAAAATGCCAACTATAATAAGCGAAGCCAACCTCTCACTTAAAGTCCGCTTACTGGAACAAGCAACAGTGGTGAATAAAAATTTTGATGTTATAATAAAGCGTTTCTTTTGAACTCTTAATTAGTTCTTCGGGGGATATTTAATTTACTTTCCCCCAGAAAATAATTTAAAAATTATAGGTTGCTTTTTCTCCTGTTTTTGTGAATGTTTTAGGTTGATTTTCTGTGTACTCAGAATATCAAGAATTTTGTAAAGCTAATACTATAAATCCAGAAATCTGAAGCATGTTGTACATGGACTGCTACATTAAATACTTTTTACCCTCTGAGAAAGATTTATTGGGAATAGTACTGCAGGGTTTTTTTTTAAAAAAAGTTTGTACTTCAACATAGTTCCCCCCCTTTCTTTGCTATTTTCTTTATTTGCTAATTGTTGAAAATTATGTCTTTGCATTTCAGATCCTTGAATATATTATTTTAATTGTGTTTGCAAGTAGATTGAAAAAGCTAATTGCTTTATTGTTACAGTTAACACACATGCATACCCTGGCAGGTTTTTCAGCCTTATGAAGGAAATTATTTTGGATTCTTTATAATCCACTGATACTGTACTAGAAATACTTATTTTTCTATTATTGTGCTATTCTTCAGAGAAGGATCTTTTCACAGCTTTCTTGGACTAGTGCTAGAAGCTATGTTTATGCCGAAGGCTTATTAATCCAATTACTATCAGTGGAGAAGATATTCAGAATTCCTACATTCTGCTTTTAGAAAGATGTTTGTGCAACTACTTTTTCCCACTACTTTTAAGATTCGGTATGTATTGCAAACAACAACAACAACAACAAAAAACCACGACATTACATCAGCCAGACTTTTAAGAGCTTTACTTATAATGGTGCAGGAGCTTGAATTAAAATCAGTGTGAATACATTGCCAAGGGGGGGGGGAACTTGCACTAAAGCTACTGAATATGTGTTAAGAAGCGCTTGCCCCAATGAAGCGTGTGGCAAATGCTATTTGCTGGTTTCCTAAGCCAGGAAGGTGTTTTCCCAGGGGACAAACATATATTTACATTTTGTGTATATAATAATAATAATAATAATAATAATAACAACAACAACAACAACAACAACAACAACAACAACAACAACAACAACAATAATTTATTATTTATACCCCGCCCATCAGGCTGAGTTTCCCCAGCCACTCTGGGCAGCTCCCAATCAAGCGTTAAAAACAATACAGCATTAAATATTAAAAACTTCCCTAAATAGGGCTGCCTTCAGATGTCTTCTAAAAGTCTGGTGGTTGTTTATCTCTTTGACATCTGGTGGGAGGGTGTTCCACTGGGTGGGTGCCACTACCGAGAAGGCCCTCTGCCTGGTTCCCTGTAACTTGGCTTCTCGCAGCGAGGGAACCGCCAGAAGGCCCTCGGCACTGGACCTCAGTGTCCGGGCAGAACAATGGGGGTGGAGACGCTCCTTCAGGTATACTGGACCAAGGCCATTTAGGGCGTTAAAGGTCAGCACCAACACTTTGAATTGTGCTTGGAAATGCACTGGGAGCCAATGTAGGTCTTTCAAGACCAGTGTTATGTGGTCTTGGCGGCTGCTCCCAGTCACCAGTCTAGCTGCCGCATTCTGGATTAATTGCAGTTTCCGGGTCACCTTCAAAGGTAGCCCCACATAGAGCGCATTCCAGTAGTACAAGCGAGAGATAACTAGAGCATGCACCACACTGGTGAGACAGTCTGCGGGCAGGTAGGGTCTCCGCCTGTGTACCAGATGGAGCTGGTAGACAGCTGCCCTGGATACAGAATTAACCTGCGCCTCCATGGACAGCTGTGAGTCCAAAATGACTCCCAGGCTGCACACCTTGTCCTTCAGGGGCACAGTTACCCCATTCAGGACCAGGGAGTCCTCCACACCTGCCCACCACCTGTCCCACAAAAACAGTACTTCTGTCTTGTCAGGATTCAACCTCAATCCATTAGCTGCCACCCATCCTGCAACTGCCTCCAGGCACTCACATATGACCTTCACTGCCTTCACGGGTTCTGATTTAAAAGAAAGGTAGAGCTGGGTATCACCTGCATATTGATGGACCCCCTGATGATCTCTCCCAGTGGCTGCATGTAGATGTTGAAAAGTATGGGGGAGAGGACAGAACCCTGAGGCACCCCACAAGTGAGAGCCCAGGGGCTTATAGCTTGTAATCCATCGTTGTGTGGGATGGTGGTGTACAGGGGTTCCACATCCATAGTGGCTAGTATAGTATTGTTAGGTAGGTTGTTCAAAGACTTATTTTTCTCAGAAAGTCTGTGGCAAGGAGCACGGATGGCATATGGTTTCAGAACAGAGTCCATATATCCAGAATTGCCCACTGTGATAGTGCCGATACCTGAGATGATAGGGCGTCCTAAGGCAGTGGTTTTCAGACAGTGTGGCATGGCACCCTGGGGTGCCTTGAATGATGTTCAGGGGTGCTGCGGGCAACACTGGACTCTGTCCCTCTTTCCTTCCCTCCCTCCTCTGATGCCCTCTTGCTTCTCTGCCTCCCAACAGCTTGCACAGCTGTTTGTTGCAGCAGCCCTGGCTACAAGCTCTGCAGGCAAATGATGCCTCTCTTTGGGGCAGGGAGGCACCTCAGAGACCAGGAGTGACTGTGGTGTCTGCCCAGAGGACCCCCAGGGAGAGGGGAGGAGGAGCCTGAGGGAACACTGCACAAGGGAGGGTGTTTGAAAAGGGTTGAGGGACTGCCAGTTCTTCAGCCAAGGGGTGACCTAATTGGGCTTTTGAGCCCCACGGGGGTCCTGCAGAAAGCTGGTAGGTAGTCAAGGGACCCGGGGACCCAAGAAGGTTGAAAACCTCTGCTCTATCACACAGTATAAAGACTGGGCAGAAACTGTACCTCCCTTGCCTTCCCAGGGCTTGTCCGCGATGGAATTTAATGTGGATTTGAAGCTGCTTGGATTCTCTAATCATTTTTGACAGCAGCAGCCCCACAATAACTGTCGCGACCCGACTAGACAGGGTCGCGCCATGCGGGCGCCAGGAAGGGGAACCTTGCAGCGGGCCAGGAAAGGGGGCGACAGCGGAGCCAGGCGTGCAGGGGTTAAACCGAGCGCAGCAAGACCCGACCTCGCCCAGGCATGCCTCGAGGGGTAAACAACCCCAGGATGGGTGCGTACCTGATGGCCCAACCCCAGGTGCGGAAGGGAACCGCAAATCATCAGCGGCGGGCGGGAACCGTCAGCATCGCAATAACAATGTAAAAAGCACCCATGAATAGTGCAGGTAGACCAGAGCAGTTAACTCTTTTGTCCAAGCCACCCCGGGTGGGGAAGAGGATTACCCCCGGACCTTTAGGGCAGAAGGGAGGGGGGAATTGGGAGTCACCCAGCAAGGTGTACATAAGGGGGATTCTGAGGTGGCCTCCTCAGAATCCTCACGGACTTTCCACGTTTCTCTGTGTGCTGTACAATAAACTTCAAGACATCTTCCGCTGACTTCTCAGAGTGGCGTGCGTTCTTGACGGCTAGCTACAGTTACCATTGGGGACACGACATAGTGAGGATTCTGCAAAAACTTCAACGTCCGTATCGTGTTGGGATCGCTTACCGGCAGCTACCGAGATGGCGACCCCATGGCGCGGAGCGGCACGTTTTCAGACCCCCGTTACCTCGAGCACCCTACTCGAGCGGCCGGCGGATCTGTTCACCTCAAATCAACGGAGTCTTTCCTCGGCCGGACCAGACAGCGGGAGCCTGGGCGAGCTACGGCGACTCCAGGAGCAGCTGAACCGCCTCATCTGGGAGCGGCTGCGGGTTGGCGAGGAGTCAGGCCGGTCGTTGGACCAGGCCTGTGGGGGCGCGGTGCCCCGGACAAGTCGTAGCGGCGGCGGGAGCCAAGGCCACGCGGGATCGGGGGTCTGCAGTCGGCAGACCCCAGGGGAGGGCTCAGGTCAGGAGCCCGGAGTGACTCAGCGGCTGACGTGGTTGGACGGGACGGCCCCGAGGGGGCAGGTGCTTCCCCCGCCAAGACATCGCAGCAGCCGGCTGGAGGACGACGTAGTGGCGGAGAGTTCCACAGGCGACAGCAGCGAGGACGAGCGCGCGGCAGCGACCCCGGAGGCCCGCGGGAGGCACGTCCGCCGGGGGGCGACGGCGCGGCGCAGGCCGCCCCCGGAGCTGAAGGCCGTTTACGAGGGGGACCCGGCGGAACTCTCCACCTTCATCTTCCATGCAAGGAACCACGCCAGAAGGTATGGGGGAGACGACTGCGACCCAGAGGACTTGGTAGCGGCGGTCATCTCCTCCCTGCAGGGCAAGGCCGGCCAGTGGGCCATGCTCCTGGTCGACCGCAGGGACCCGGCTCTGGCCACCCTGGAGGATTTCTTGGCGGCCCTTCGAGAGCGCTTCCAAGACCCGCAGGCGGAGGAGAAGGCGAAGCGACGGGTCCAGAAGGCCAGGCAAGGGGGTCTCCCGGTACAGGACTATGTAGACATGTTCAGGGGGGAGGCCGCCCGAATCTCCTCCTGGAACGAGGAGGTCCTCGTCCACTATTTCAAGGAGGGCCTCCATCCTGAGCTCCGCAAGTGGGCCGTAGTGAAAGGGACCCCCCGGGAACTGTCGACGCTGGACGGCTGGTGCCGCACGGTGGCTCAGTTGGAAGCAGACCTGGGGATGCTGGAGCTAGAACCCAGGGCGGGCAAGGACCGAAGGCCCGCGGAGAACTCAGGGACCCCCCGCCCCGCCAATGGCGCGGGGGTCCCCCGGCCCAAGCGCACCCCCGACCCGGAACGGGAGAGGAGACGCCGGGAGGGACTCTGCATGAGGTGCGGGGGGGCAGGACACTATGCGGTGGCGTGCCCCAAGCGACCCCCAGGAGAGGTCCGGACCCCGGCAGGGTCCCAAGCGACGTCGGGAACCAGTAGGACACCCAAGACCGGGAGCCGGGCGGCTGTCGCGACGGAGCCAAGGGGAAAGCGCCAGTCCGACTCCGAAGGCTCGGGGTCGGGAAACGACCTGGACCTGCAGTAAAGGACGCCCGGCTGCAGGTCCCGCCAGGGTCAACGGACCCCAAGAAACGGGCGGGAAGACCACCCAACCTGGTCCGGGTGAGGCTGGAGAACCCGGACGGCGGCAAGCAATGGACGGGCGATGCGCTGCTGGACTCGGGCTGCGACCACAGTATGCTGCACCCCGAAGTGGCCAAGGAACTGGACTTGCCCACCCAGGTTCGGAGCACCCCCTTAGTTTTCGTCCAGATGGACGGCAGTCCCATAAAGGGGGGTCCGTTTGGGGTGGAAGTGGGGCCGGTCTCCTTGTGGGTGGGGGACCACCGGGAGTCCAGGATGCTAGTCAGGGTCCCCACGGATGGGTACCAGGTAGTGCTGGGGTTGGATTGGCTGATGGAACATAACCCCATAGTAGACTGGCGCTCAGGGCGCCTGACGTTCGACCTGGATAGGTGTGGGCAGCACAGGGTCGAATCGGACCCCCAGTGCCCTGGAAAGGGGGAGGCCAAAGGGGTCCACGGGGGCGAGGGCAAGCTGGATGTGGTGGCGCCGGAGATACCCCCGGAGTACCGGGATCTGGCGGCGGTGTTCGGGGAAACCGAGGCAGACGAGCTGCCCCCCCACCGCCGCACAGATTGCGCCATCGACATCCCAGAAGATGCGGTCCTCCCCAAGGGACGCATCTACAAGATGTCCGGGGAGGAACTCCAGGACCTCAGGGAGTTCCTGGACAAGAATCTGGCCAGAGGGTTCATCCGCCCCGCCAAGAGCCCCATGGGGGCTCCGGTCATCTTCGTGGGCAAGAAGGATGGCACCCGGAGGTTGTGCCAGGACTATAGAGGGTTGAACGCCATAGCGGCAGGGAACGCATACCCGCTCCCCCTCATCCCGGATCTGCTGGACCAGTTGGGTACCGGCACGATCTTCACGAAGCTAGACTTAAGGGAGGCATACTACCGGGTGCGGGTCCGGGAGGGGGACGAATGGAAGACGGCTTTTAACTGCCAGTTTGGACAGTTCGAGTTCCTGGTAATGCCGTTCGGTTTGAGCGGGGCCCCGGGGGTGTTCATGAGCCTCATCAACGAGGTACTCCATGACCTCCTGTACAAAGGGGTGGTGGTCTACCTGGACGATGTGCTGGTGTACAGTCGGGACCCCCGGGAACACGTCCGGTTGGTCCGGGAGGTCTTGCAGAGACTCCTGGACAACCACCTATACGTTAAGTTGCCCAAGTGCGAGTTCCACCGCCCCTCCTTAGATTACCTGGGGTATAGGATCTCGGCGGCGGGGGTGGCCATGGATCCCCAGAAGGTGGAGGCAGTCCTGGGGTGGGAGCGGCCGCGGACACGGCGCCAACTCCAGAGCCTGCTAGGGTTCGCAAATTTCTGCAGGGGCTTTTTGCCCAACTATTCGGCCTTGGTGACCCCCCTCACCGATCTCCTAGGTACCAAGGGGAAAGGAAAGGGGGCCAAGCGTCCTGGGGCGGCTCTGGATTGGGGGTCCCGGGCGGAGGAGGCTTTCCAGGGGCTCAAAGGGGCGTTCGCCGCCGAGCCTACGCTGATCCATGTGGATCCAGCCCGGCCCATGGTGGTACAGGTAGACGCTAGTGATGTGGCCATGGGGGCGGTACTCCTGCAGAGGGACGGGGAGGGCCGTCTGAGGCCCGGAGCGTACCTGTCCCGGAAGTTTGGGAAGGCGGAAAGGAACTGGTCTACCTGGGAGAAGGAGGCAGCGGCCATCCGCATGGCGCTTGAGGAGTGGAGACACTGGCTGGAGGGGGCAAGGGAACCGTTTGAGGTCTGGACAGACCACCGCAACCTCGAGGCCCTCCGACAGCCACGGAAGCTGACCGCCAAGCACATGCGGTGGGCAGAGTTCTTCTCCCGGTACGATTTCCAGCTAAGCCACATCCCCGGGAAGGACAACTTCCTCGCGGACGCCCTGTCTCGCCTGCCCCAGTACGAGGCGGATGTCCGCACAGAGATGCGTCCGCTATTTGAGGACAAACACCTAGCCCGAGCCGTCACCACCCGTAACCAGGCTAGGAGGAAAGAGGGACAGACAGGGGGTCAAGATGGGACACCCCCCCGGGAGCACAGCCAGCCTTCTGCAGCGCTCCGCGACAGACTAGTGGCAGCGTATCCGACAGACACGGAACTACAGAACCTGCGGGACTCCTTGACACTGGAAGGGGACATCTGGCGAAGAGGGAGCGCCGCGTACGTCCCGGAACCCCTCCGGAGGGCCGCCCTGGAAGCATGCCACGACGCCAAAGCGGCTGGGCACTTCGGCTTCGTCAAGACGTGGAAGCTGGTTCGGCGGAGCTTCTGGTGGCCCACGCTCCGTAAAGATGTCAAGGACTACGTTGCAGGCTGCCCCATCTGCCTCACCTGCAAGCCGGCAGTGGGCAAGCCGCAGGGCCTCCTACAGCCCCTGGAGGTCCCACCTCGACCTTGGTCGGTGATCTCCATGGACTTTATTACGGATCTGCCACCCAGCCGAGGCAAGACGGCAATATGGGTCGTGGTGGACCTGTTCTCCAAGCAAGCCCATTTCGTGCCCTGCGCCTCACTGCCTACCGCCACCCAGGTGGCAAAGCTGTTCATGGAGCACATCTTCCGGCTCCATGGGGTTCCAGACAAGGTCATTTCCGATCGTGGCTCCCAGTTTGTGTCCCGATTTTGGAAGGCGTTCCTGGGACTGCTGGGGATCGAACAGGGACTCAGCTCGGCCTACCACCCCCAGACTGACGGACAGACGGAACGTGTCAACCAGGTGCTGGAGCAGTACCTGCGGTGTTTTGGTTGCTACCAGCAGGACGACTGGTCACAGCTGCTTCCGTTGGCGGAGTTCGCTTACAATAACTCCGTACATAGCAGCACGGAGATGTCCCCCTTCGCCGTGGTCTACGGGATCGACCTGAGGCACCTGCCGGACTTGGGAGAGCCCACCGCCCGGGAGCCGGAGGAGCTCGGAAAGTGGAGAGAGAGGACGGCCAGGTGCTGGGAGTCCCTTCGGGAACAACTGCTGGAGGTCAAGGCGGCGCAGAAGAGGACGGCGGACCAGCGAAGAAGACCGGCGGGGGACATCAAAGCGGGGTGCCGGGTCTACCTGTCCACGCGGCACTTGAAGCTGGGCCTCCCCAGCAAGAAACTCGGGCCTCGGTACTTGGGCCCGTTTAAAGTGTTAGAGGTAATCAACGGAGTTTCTGCGAAGCTGGAACTCCCAAAGAACTTGCAACAGATACACCCGGTGTTCCACTTCAGCTTGCTGAAGAAGTCCCCGGAGGACGACGGTTGGCACCCCGTGGCGGCGCCACCCACCCCGTTGATCCTGGCGGGAGGGGAGCACCATGAGGTTAAGGACATTTTGGACTCCAGACTCTACAGAGGGCGTTTGCAGTACCTGGTGGAGTGGAAGGACTTTGCTACGGGGGACCGAGAGTGGGTGTGGGCGTCGGACGTTTTGGCCCCACAGCTGGTCAAGAGATTCCACCAACAGTGGCCAAACCGGCCGGGGGGCCCCGGGACTCAGAACGCTCCCCAGGGGAGGGGGAAGTCAGTTTCGGGGGGGCAGGATGTCGCGACCCGACTAGACAGGGTCGCGCCATGCGGGCGCCAGGAAGGGGAACCTTGCAGCGGGCCAGGAAAGGGGGCGACAGCGGAGCCAGGCGTGCAGGGGTTAAACCGAGCGCAGCAAGACCCGACCTCGCCCAGGCATGCCTCGAGGGGTAAACAACCCCAGGATGGGTGCGTACCTGATGGCCCAACCCCAGGTGCGGAAGGGAACCGCAAATCATCAGCGGCGGGCGGGAACCGTCAGCATCGCAATAACAATGTAAAAAGCACCCATGAATAGTGCAGGTAGACCAGAGCAGTTAACTCTTTTGTCCAAGCCACCCCGGGTGGGGAAGAGGATTACCCCCGGACCTTTAGGGCAGAAGGGAGGGGGGAATTGGGAGTCACCCAGCAAGGTGTACATAAGGGGGATTCTGAGGTGGCCTCCTCAGAATCCTCACGGACTTTCCACGTTTCTCTGTGTGCTGTACAATAAACTTCAAGACATCTTCCGCTGACTTCTCAGAGTGGCGTGCGTTCTTGACGGCTAGCTACAGTTACCATTGGGGACACGACAATAACCTCCATCCAAGTTCCAGTTCCAGGTAGATAGCGGTGTTGGTGAAAGCTCATACCAAGAACAAACTTAGTTGGTCTCTAAGCCTGTGCTACTGGAAGGAATTTCTTTACTCCATCCAAGTGGCAGCCTGCGGCCCCTCCCCTCACCAAATAGGGATTTTCCAGATCCACAGCTACTACAACATGGGGAGAAAATCTAGCGTTGAAGTGCACGTTTCCCTGGGGGCAGTCTATTGCCACACCCTCTACTCCTTTAGTCTGATGGGAAGGATGCTATTAAAACCGCTCGCCTGGCTTGGAGGGACACAGAGACGCGCACACCTTTTGTGCGAATCTGGCATAGAGAAAAGCCTTTTATTTCAAGGTTGTTGGTTTAAAAAGAACATGAAAAAGCATGCATGCCTAGGTCAACAATTCCCTGGGTTCAGATTTCAGGTTTCCAGACCATATTGTGGGTAAGGAAGTGCCAAGGGAGCCAAGAGACCTTTCCTCGTGGCGGAGGGACCCGGCACGGCTCGGGGCGACCTGGCCGGGCGAGTAACCGAGCGGCGCCGATCCCGCTTGGCGCTCGCCTCGGAGGAGGAGGCGGCGGCGGAGCCAGACGTGCCAGCGCCGGACTTGGGCCGCCTCCCCTCCGGCCAAAGCAGCGCCGCGCCCGGGACTCCCTCGCAAGGCCAAGCAACCGCCTCCTGCCACTTGGCGCTGCTTCCCCCGGCCCTGAGCCCTCTTTCTCCCCGGGCGCCACGCCGGGAACCCGGAAGCGAGGCCTCCACACAATTCCGCGGCCGCGCTGTCCTTTCTCGCTCTTCGATCGCCACCCCGGCGTCGGGACACGGCTGCGCAGGCGCCCAGGAAGCCCCTCCCCTCCCACTCGTCACTGGGCGTCACCCCCGTTGCCCCGCCCCTGCCCGCCTTCGCTCGCGCGCGCGCGCGCGCCGTCTCTGCCTCAGCCCGGAGCCTCTGCCGCCGTCATGGCTGACAACGCCGCCGCCGCCGCCGGCCTGGAGAACCACCGCTTCAAGAGCTTCAAGAACAAGGGCCGAGACGTGGAGGTGGGTGCCGGGCTGCCGGGCCGGGAGAAGCCGCTCTACGTAGGCCGCAGCCTGCCTCGTGTGGGGACGGGCGCCCCGCCGGGATCCCTGCCTGCCTGCCGGGGCGGCGCGGCGCCCTTTGGCGGGACCCCCAGACGCCTCCCCGGCGCCGGGCTGCTTCCGGCGGCCGGTGCCGAGGCTCCCTGAGGCGGCCGGGAGCCCTTTGTGCTTCTGCGCCCCATCCCCCCCCATCCTTCCCTCGCGGCGCCTGGCGCTGCCCTTCCTCCTGCGTGGCGACCCTGGCTCCGCTTTGTCCGAGGATCCCGGCGCGCGGGAAGTGGCGGCGCTTCTGGGGGCTTCCAGCCGCCGCCGCCTCTGCGCCGCTTGGGGATCCTGACAGCCAGCTTTGCACCTCCACGGATCTCCCCTCGAGCTCGGCCTCATCCTCCCTGCAACTTTGGACAAATGCATGCATGTCCTTTCCCATGTGTTGGTTTTGACAGGCGCCTCTCTCTCTCTCTCTCTCAGAATAGCCGTGTTTACTCCTAGCTGGGCTATGGTTCAGTTAAGTGCCCAATTAACCCAGATACAGTAACTGTATTTTGAAGACCGGTGATATTACTGCCTCCAAATAGCACCCCCCCTCCAGTGGTTGTCCATCATCACCTACAAATGTGAAAGTGAAGAACAACCTATTCTGTCTCCCTGTTAAACACTCTGTTTCCAATATGCAGGATTGGTAGGAGCCTTGCATGTTATCATCACTGACATTTAATGGGAACTCCTTTGTTTAGCCCTGTAGGCCTCCACCCAGCTGCAGGCTGGAATATCCAAATGTACCTGGAACTGAGTTTATAGGGACATGATATATAATGAAAAAGATAATGGTTTACTTGCTTAGGCTGCCATTGTATTGTTAGTTTTGTGATTCTAAGTAGCATCTAGTTTACAAGATGGTCACTTTGAGGAAGAGATGGAATAGTAACAACAAAATAGCTGACCTATTGCCATAGATGTCAGTGCTTCCCCTCCAACCTGCCTTTGGGTTGTTAACTGTGGATCCAGTTGGCATGGAGCTCAATTTGGTTGCTGGTTCTCCAGTTGCTGCTCCCTATAAAAGAGAAGCAATTGCAAGGGTACAGACACACTGTACTATTTCTTTAAATTATAGCAGATCAGTGGTAGTGTTTTTTCTTTGATAACATAGGTGTAGTGTGGCCCAAAAGGAATCTTTTCTTCTAAGCCAAGTGATATTGTGGGGAGGGGGGCCGTATTCCACCTTACAAGGGCTCTGGAGAGTCTAAATACAGTCAATGTGGCTTTGACCGTGTTTTCAAATTGATTGCTGTAATTGATAATGCCACACATGCAATGCCCAGTGCTGTACTTATTTTATCTGTATGCAGCATATAATTGTAATTTTGTTACTAGTTTTCTAAGCACAGTTAGTTTTCATATTTATTATTATTTATTGAATTTATATACCGCCCTATACCCACATTTGTTTATCTTAGTGATGAGCATCATTAATAATTAAAATTGGGTCTTAAATCTGAAAATGACAGACTGAGGCTGTTTACATGAAGGAGGTGCAGCCTAATCTTGAGTACATTGCAGTTCAGTGATTGAATTTGAGAGTGTATTTTAGGATGTAGATTGCTATTTCCCCTCTTAATGTCATTATGCACCATTCGATTGAAATTACTGTAAATGTTAATGCAAACTGGAGCCTAAAAACTTTGGATATCCAACAACTCCCAGATGTTTGTTGGCAATTTGTATAGAACATATCTGTGATTATGAACATGAATTGGATTGACTAAGCTGTGTAAACTGCCCTGGTATCTACATGCTTAAACAGATATCTTTTGTGCTGTGGAGTCCTCCCATGCTCAGAATTGCAATGGGAAATGCCACATCTGAGAAAATAGACAGTCTGAACATGATCCTTCTCTCTCATAATCGCCACATTTAGTTATCTGGATTCTCAAGACAGAGGTCTCTCCCAGCTTTGCTAAACCCTTTTAACTGAAAGATGCTGGGGATCAAACCAGGGACCTTATGCAAACTGTATTGCTTTCCCTTCATGATGCATTGTGCTTTCCAGTGGTCACAAGGCAAGGGTAAAAGAGCAGTTCTGCTGCCGGCAAACTGCAGACCTGTGGTAAAGGTGTTTTCTGAGAGCTCTCTGTAGGGGAATGTGTTGCTTTTATGCCTAAGGTCCCGAGACTCCTGTAAACAGAGTGGGGGCAAGAATACACCCACTCTGGACTACTGCAATGCACTCTACGTGGGGCTACCTTTGAAGGTGACACGGAAACTACAACTAATGCAGAATGCAGCAGCTAGACTGGTGACTGGGAGTGGCCACCAAGACCATATAACACCGGTCCTGAAAGACCTACATTGGCTCCCAGTACATTTCCGGACACAATTCAAAGTGTTGGTGCTGACCTTTAAAGCCCTAAACGGCCTCAGCCCAGTATACCTGAAGGAGCGTCTCTACCCCCATCATTCTGCCCGGACACTGAGGTCCAGTGATGATGGCCTTGGCAGTTCTCTCACTGCGAGAAGCGAAGTTACAGGGAACCAGGCAGAGGGCCTTCTTGGTAGTGGCGCCCGTCCTGTGGAGTGCCCTCCCATCAGTTGTCAAAGAAATAATCAACTATCTGATTTTAGAAGACACCTGAAGGCAGCCCTGTTTAGGGAAGCTTTTAATATTTGATGAATCATTGTATTTTAATATTCTGCTGGAAGCTGCCCAGAGTGGGTGGGGTTTAAATAACAAATTATTATTATTATTATTATTATTATTATTATTAATCATTAGAAAGAGGGTGGAACGCACCTTCTCTATCATCTCATCTGTCCTGGGTTTGTGCACTTGTCAGTGTGTTGGGAATTGAATACACAGTGGAATTTGCTGCCAAGGAGGGTGGTGGAGTCTCCTTCTTTGGAGGTCTTTAAGCAGAGGATTGACAGCCACCTGTCTGGAATGCTTTGATGGTGTTTCCTGCTTGGCAGGGAGTTGGACTGGATGGCCCTTTTCTCTTCCAACTCTATGATTCTATGATTAGGAGACAATATACAGTGTGCAATACCATTTCCCCCATAGTCCTTAAGCACTAGTCGAGTGGTGCTTGTGTCCTCAGAAAAGGGTATATATGCATATTATTTACTAAAATATTTATACCTGCCTTTGATTTGAATCCCTAAGGCAGCCTTCCTCGATTTGTAGCTCTCCAGGTGTTATTGGACTCCCAACTCGTACCAGCCTCATCCAGCATGGCCAGTCTTCAGGGATGATGGGCATTGTAGTCTAAACCATGTGGGGGGGCCCATGTTGGGAAAGGCTGTCTTCTAAGATAATCCAGAAAGATGCCAGGGTTAATGATGCAAGATTCCCAAGAGGAGCAGGAGAACCAACGACAACGCCCCTGTCCATTTCCTACCATTGGCGTTAGCAGGGTTACCAAGGCACTCTTTGTTCATTGAAGCCAGACTGAACAGCATTTAGGCTATTTTGCTTTGCTTAGTGGTGAGCATCTTTTGTGAGTATCATAACACCATACATGTTGAAGGCAAGAACTTGTAATAGTTCTCATGTGGTACTAGCAGAGTGCATTTCTAGTAGGCTTAAGTTCTTGCCTATTTTAAATCTCAAAAACCTAGTTCTTACAATCAGTAGATGAGATGGTAATCTTATTCCTGGAAGGTCAAGCTATTGAATTGAATTGGACAGCAACTGGAGTGTAGGTGGCACCAGGCACACATTGAGGACAACCAGACACACTAGGGCACTTAATTGTGATTTTTGCATGGTTATTTGGGTGGCAAAGAAAGCTTACTTTGCTGCCTCAATTCCATGCTCAAATTCTAGGCAAGTTTTTCCTGCTGGGAGGATTGTTCTATATCTCAACAAATGGGATGATCAAACCCTGAAAGCCCATTTTGATGCATTTGCTGGGCACTTTGATAGCATTGGTTGCCTTCATAGGAACTTGAACACCACAGTTGTGACAGGTCCAAATAATGTGATAAACATGTCAGCTTGTCCAATTCCAGCTTGGTGATATGTACAAGGTACTTGAAAATGACTTGCCCAAATGACAACATGCCCCTTTGACCTTTGCCCATCTTGACCATTTCAAACTAGCTGAGGGGAGCTGACAAGGTGTGTTCACGATATGGCCAATGCTCTTTTAAGGTATGGAGAAAGAGGTGGGAGTGCATCCACTCCTAAAGAAATGCGACTTGGACCCTGTCTTGGACAGTCCTCGGATTTACAAATCAGTCCCCATACAAAATCCATTGAAGTTGAAAAGTGTCCCAGGATTCATTGAAAAAAATCTGGTAACCTTAGTATAAGAGCCCCTGCCACCATTCCACCAGGCTTCTGTTATGCCCTCTTCTGGATCCAAAAGGACCCACTTGTTGGCGATGGCGCATCAATTGGACATGCCTAAAATGGTCACTGTCTGTAGTTGACCTAAGGTACTCCTTGTGAAATGCAGCAATTGTAGATGTACAGAATTCCAAATGTGTCCTCACACAAATGTATATAATGGCATTATATTTGTGGTAGTATTCACAGTTTCTTCATAATTCCTAAAACTGAATTTGCTCCCCATCCAGCCATTGGGTTGATATTTTCTTTTTGCTGTCCACCACAACTCCAAAATCTTTTTTCTAGGTTGTCACTGTCCCGGGTAGCCAATTTGTTTCCCATCCACCTTCACACTTTAGGATTTCATCCATTCAGGGATGGCAGTTTCCTGTCAAAAACTAGCTTTAGGCTCTTATTAGTTACGCAGAAAAAGGTAAAGGTAAAGGGACCCCTGACCATTAGGTCCAGTCGTGACCGACTCTGGGGTTGCGCGCTCAACTCGCATTATTGGCCGAGGGAGCCGGCGTACAGCTTCCGGGTCATGTGGCCAGCAGGACTAAGCCGCTTCCGGCGAATCAGAGCAACTCACGGAAACGCCATTTACCTTCCCACTGCAGCGGTACCTATTTATCTACTTGCACTTTGACGTGCTTTCGAACTGCTAGGTTGGCAGGAGCAGGGACCAAGCAACGGGAGCTCACCCCGTCGCGGGGATTCGAACCGCCGACCTTCTGTTCAGAAAGCCCTAGGCTCTGTGGTTTAACCCACAGCTCCACCTGCGTCCCTTACGCAGAAAACAAATATAAATATAAAATACACTATTGTAATTAGACAATGCAATTTCAGCCATAGTGGTTTTTAAGTTTTTTGGGGTTTTTTAAAGCCTCAGCTCAACCTATGTGCTCAGGCTGAACAGTTGTTAGTCCTTGGACCAGATCTGTCTCACCAGGAAGTGCCACATGGTTCTATTACATACCAGCTCAAGAGGATAAATAAAATTGTAGATGCACAGTATTTGTAGCACTGCGATTGGGAAGCAAGATGTGAGGAATGAGGGAAGGAGAGAATGAGGATTTGGAACTACAGTGGTACCTTGGTTCTCAAACTTAATCCGTTCCGGAAGTCTGTTCCAAAACCAAAGCGTTCCAAAAGCAAGGCGTGCCTTCCCATAGAAAGTAATGCAAAATGGATTAATCCGTTCCAGACATTTAAAAACAACCCCTAAAACATCAATTTAGCATGGATTTTACTATCCAACAAGACCATTAACCCATGAAATGAAAGCAATAAATAATGTACTGCAGTCACACAATCAATCAGTAGCTGAACTGGGTTCCACACAGTCACAAAAACAACTAAAAGAGCCGCATAAACAAAAACACAAAATACCGGTAAATAGCAAAAACAGACAGACCTCAGTGTAACACTCAAACTGGAAGTATAACACTCAAAACAGAGCATGTTCAGCTTCTGAAAAAAGTTCACAAACTGGAACACTTACCGGTACTTCCGGGTTTGCTGTGTTTGGGTTCCAAGTTGTTTGAGTATCAAGGCGTTTGAGAACCAAGGTACTACTATATAAACACATATACAAGAATATCCTGAATAAATTGACACAAAATTGTGTCCTAAACCACAGGTCCAAAGGAGGGCTTGTGGGAGTGCTTGGGTGCAGCTATACTGAAGAAGGGTGACAAAGACGCCAGAGCGATCTGTTCTAGTGCTTTATTAAGAAAGGTATAGAATTGCAGCCAGTCAGCCTGCCAGTTCTCCTAGCCCTTGCAGCCACAGGATGGACACCACAGCAAGGAGATGGCTTGTCTGCGCCCAAGGAAATATGTGTATATTCTTTATACACAAAGCAGCATGCAGCACTTTGCCTAGTACTTCTCATTGCTTCACCTGCCCAGATGTAGCATAGGTGGCAAATCCCCAAGTCTTACAGATAGTTCCCCTTTCTGGGCTCACAGATAAGGATAGCATGAAAGCAAGCCCATTAGCTTATTGTCAAAGCAAGTGATTATAAACCTATACAAGCTCATTGCTACAACACTTGCCAATTAATTGTGGGGTTATCTTGATTACCAAGATGGCATTAGCAAAGCTCCTAGACAGTTCACCTTTGGTTGAACACAATTTGCTTTTAAAAAATTAGCCTGACTTATTTTTTCATTTTTGCACAGGTTAATACCAGTCCAAGTACAGATCTATGGTGGGAACTACACTCCTCCTTTATTTTGAGAATGGTTTGATCCTGGCATTTGCCTTTTAGTTGACTAGCTCTTAACCACTTATTCTAGGTTTGTTTATTTATACAAAACTATTTATGTATACATTGTGGCCCTCTGGTAAACCTCTTAGAAAGGTCCTTTAAATGATGGGTTATAAAGCTGCTAAATTAACTAGAGTTTGTTTTAAACCTGGCCCAAACAGAATGCTATTTGAGAATGCTAAGGAGAGAAAAAAATGAGCAGAATTAAAAAAAAAAGACATGAAACTCTGTGTGGGAAGGCCAGGGAAGAGGGAGCATGAGAGTTTGTGCTTTGCTTGGGCTTATTCAGCACAGTGCCAAAACCATGGTTTAGCATTATACACAAATGTGGTCAATATAAAGTTATTCTATACATATATAGAATTATCAATATAAATTGTAGTCAGACAAATCATATAAAAACATAAAACATGGAACATATGTTAATCATCTATAGTAGAGTAAACAATAAAAAACTATTGTTTTTAACTACAAAACTCAGTAAGCATGAAGTTCACAAATCAACTCAAGACAAAACTACTAGTATAATTAGTATAGGTCCTTTATATATCATAAGCTAAAAGGAAAGGTTTTATTGTGAGTATGTGTGGGGAAAGTTTTTCAGGTCAAGGGCCACATCACCCTAGTGGAAAGATGTCAGATGAATTTCAGGACCAGAAACACAGCAATAGACCAAGACAAAGCTATTTCCCATGGAAGCAGGCATATATGTACTGTAATTCTTAGTAACTCCACTCAAGTTTTATCTTCCATTTTCTCCACATACATTTCTAATAAAGTTTGCTTTAATAAAAAAGAAGAAGATCCCCATACCCTTTATGTCCTTACTCTACAAAAGGCAAAATAAGTTAATAATCTCAGCAAAAGAATAGAAATAATAGCACTGCACAGTTGAACTCTAAGCACTGCCTTAAAGCTATTTAAAGCCTCAAAATTTGAAATGCAATTGCAGCCTAATAATTGCATGCATGTGATTGCAAAATGTGTGGACACTTTTTGCATATTTACAAGGAATACAGATCTTCCTCTCTGTTGACAGTTTCTCTCATAAGATGAGCCTGCTGGATCAGGCCAATAATCCATCCAGTCCAGTATCCTGTTCTCACAGTGACCAACCAGAAGCTTGCGGGAGACATGCAAGCAGGACTTGAACATAAGCCCTCTTTCCTCAGGTAGTTTCCAGCAGCTGGCACTCAGAGCAGCAATTGCAGCACATTATGCACAGCATCAACATCTTCTCCTCTGTCAGCTGCTCCTTGCTGAACAGCTGATGGGGAGGAAGGGGACCAAGGGGAGAAGGTTGTGTTGTGCCTATGGGTTGAAATTTATTCACTGCTTTGTTAAATCCTTTTTTTAAGAATATATAAATGGAGGGAATTAAAAGACAACATATATAAGCAAAACCAGAAATAGCATATGTACACACTTATACTGAACTAGTAAATTAAGCCCGTAAAGATTACGGGCTCTAGGCTGCCTGTCCGTGCTGCTTTAAAGCAGCAGGGACGGGCAGCCTCAGGAGCCGGCGCTCCCTCGGCCGGTCGCTCAGTGACCGCGGGAGCAGCAGCGCCGGGCGGGATGCATCCTGCTCGGCGCTGCAGCTCCCGGCGAGGGAGTGCCGGCTCCTGAAGCTGCCTGTCCCTGTGGACGGGCAACCTAAGGAGCCGACGCTCCCTGGGCCGGTCGCTCAGTGACCGCGGGAGCAGCAGCGCCGGGCGGGATGCATCCTGCTCGGCGCTGCAGCTCCCGGCGAGGGAGTGCCGGCTCCTGAAGCTGCCTGTCCCTGTGGACGGGCAACCTAAGGAGCCGACGCTCCCTGGGCCGGTCGCTCAGTGACCGCGGGAGCAGCAGCGCCGGGCGGGATGCATCCTGCTCGGCGCTGCAGCTCCCGGCGAGGGAGTGTCGGCTCCTGAAGCTGCCTGTCCCTGTGGATGGGCAACCTAAGGAGCCGACGCTCCCTCGGCGCGCCGCCCCTTTCCCACAGAGCCTACAGCCGGCGCTCCTCCGCGGGGCTCTTCCCCTTCCAGCGCCGCCTGTAGCCGGCGCTCCTCCGCGGGCCTCCTCCGCTTCCAGCGCCGCCAAGCCCCGTCGCGGGGTCGCGGTTGCCTGGCCATCGTGGAATGGCGGCCAGTGGCCGCCTTCTCCCCGCCAGCGGCTAAAAGATGGCCGACAGGAGGAGGCTGCGGGCAGCGGCGCTTCGCGCCTCTGCCCCCGCTCCTATTGGTCTGCGTCCTCCAATCCGTGTCTCACTGGAGCGCACGCGCGCTTCCGATTTCCTCTGACGGACGGAAAGTGGTACGGAGGGACACAGGCTCTTTATTATATAGGATGACAGCAGAATAATAAATATTTTCATCCAAATCTTCTGCACAGTTAAATTTTCATATCCACATAGCTGATGTGATAACACGTGTGTGTGTGTGTGTGTGTGTGCGCACACACACACACACACACACACACACACTCACTCTGCATTTAATTAAGGTTCTGTTCCCCTGAGGAAGGTTTCTATTAAAACACACCAGACAGTTGATCTTTTTATTAAAGTTCTTCAAATATTTTGACAACATTTTGAAGCTTGTCTCTCTTTTCTGTACTGTTTTTTGATGCTGGCCTCTTCTTTCTTTTGAAATGAATGTTTACCACCTCATCTCCTTTTGTGTGAACCAAATGTAATTTCCCAAAACAATGGTTCAGATGTGTGTAATCTCTCCAGCAAATTTCCTATAATTATTCTACAATTTTTCTGTTGTCCTGCAGTGCTACATTTTGTATGTCTTTTTTCACTGTTCAGCATTCATTTGCAAGAAAGACCAAACAAGAAGCTACATTGCTGCACTTGGTGTGGGGTTACGATGTCAGCTGGGCCAGTTTCCTTTGAGGTGGTGTGCTGATGGCAAATTCAGGCACAGCATCGCTGGGATGTGTGTACTGAGCCCTTCCCACATGCAAAAATTCTCCTTGAAATTTCCTCAGCTATTTTTTCTCTCAGTGAAATCATTTTGAAATCATTGCAGGAAAAAAACGAGCAAAATAGTTTTTGGGTGGAGAAAATGATGGCATTAGGGATGGTTGTGGTATTTCTCTCCACCCATGTTTTACTTTAAATGGTCCCCGCACTCTGCTTTGTAGAAAATTAGTATGACCCATCTCATAATCAGTGGAATAAAGTTGTGTAACATCTAGCCTGGTGTATAGTTGTAAGTTCCCTAAAATTGGTTAAAGAGAGTTAAACTGAATCATCATCTAGGCTTTGGTACTATTACTTCATTTGTGTGTTGTATGTTTCTATTTTTCTCCTCTGCAGACTATGCGAAGACATAGAAATGAGGTGACAATTGAACTTAGAAAGGTGAGTATATCACTTTTATTTGTTTATGCTTTGTTTAAAGCAGCCATGGGAGGTTTCAGCTATGGAGGTTCATGTGTGACTTGGGAGAGCGCTGAAAAGATTGTGTCTCACCAGACACTATTATGTCATGTGTCTACAAGGAAAGCATCAAGTACGTTATTGTGTCCAGATTTCTGAATCCGGCAGAGCAACAGTTTGTTTTTTGTAAGACATTCTGCCAGAGTTCCATTATGTTCTCCCCATTTTTAATTTGCTCTTGAGGCTTTGCTTCCTTTGTCTGTGCTTGAAGTCACCTTGATGGTGCCTTTCCTCTTTCTCAGAAGGACACCACCCATATTTGTGCTAAGGCCCAAAACCTCAAGCCTATGAACAGTTTCACTGGGTCACGCTTCTGAAAGAAAGAGCTGGAACTGTTTGGTTATAATCCTGTACAGGCTTTCCTGGGAGTAAATCCTGTTGAATGCAGTAGGATGTACTTCTGAGTAGATATGTTTAGGATTGTACTGTGAGTAGTTCCTAAATAAAGCATGAATTAGTGAAGAAGTATGCTAAGTACAAACAATAGTGAATGCTGTAGTGATCAGTTTCAGTATGTTTGCTTACACAGGATTAAGATACATAGTATTGATATCTGAGTTTGAAATACTCCTGCTCATAACTAAATTTAAATGTGTTTTTCATTACTAATGGTTTTAAATATGAATATATAATAAATAATTTGTTTTCGAGAGACTATATACTAGAGGTCAGCAGTCAGAGGCATCTGGGCCAAATCTCTTGTCCTGAGAGGGTACCTTGCGGTCTCTGAAATTGTCAGTCAGAGGCAAAAGAAAGCTGTTGAATGAGTGCCAATTGAAGCAACATAATTTGCAATCAGACATTGGGGTTTGGGCTTTGGCCCTCTATCACTGAGTCCATTCTCAAAATGTTCCAACAGAAAATCTAATTGCTTATTGAACAAAGATCAGTTACGGTAGTTGATTAGGTAGCCCATCTAGGAGAACGAAAACTCTGATTCTAACCTTCTGCTGCCTTGCGGGAGATCTCCAGGAGAAGAAAAGGCTAAGGAGTACTAAACCCTACACAAATCTGGAGCAGAGTCCCTAAGAGGGTTGGATGGCGCCTTGTTTGCCTCCTTTAGCAACTCTTGCAGCCAAGCTGGTGCCAATCATATAGCTCTGCTGTCCTTTGAACCACATCAGTGAAGCTGTGAGGGGTGTGTGTGTGTCTTGTCATCTGGGCAGCCTAAGACCTCCATACACATCTCCCAGGCTTGCACCCCGAGGAGGTCACTTCAGTGTTGCTAACACAGCAGTTTGACTTCATCCCCAAAGGCGCACTCCATTGTCTCTCAAGACAAACGGATGCCAACAAGTTGACCAGTTAGTTGGATTATATTGATTTAGGACTCATTTGAGACCAAAGTTTTTTTTCCTACTATACTTCATAAATTAACATAGTACAGTCATACCTCGGGTTGCGCTTGCTGCGGATTGCGCGTTTTCAGGATATGAACACGCTGAGCCCGGAAATACCGGAACGGGTTATTTCCGGGTTTCAGCGCATGCGCAGAAGCATTAAATCACACTTTGTGCATGTACAGAAGCACCGAATTGCGTCACGCACGTGCGTAGATGCAGCGGTGCAGCTGAGGGTTGCGAACGCGCCTCCCGCACGGATCGTGTTCGCAACCCGAACGTCCACTGTAGTGCTGAAAATCTTTATTGCTCTGTATAGCTATTTCAGTTTAGTGTAAAAATACTATTGACTGCACTGCCTATTTTGGTCTCATACAAATTGTTTACATTTTTTCTTTATATCCATGTATATGTTTGTATTTGACAGTACAGTCGTATACATTTTGCTCAGAAGTAAGTCCCATTAAGTTTAGTGCTGCCTTCT
Source organism: Darevskia mixta (assembly GCA_034641385.1). Lineage (NCBI taxonomy): Eukaryota > Metazoa > Chordata > Lepidosauria > Squamata > Lacertidae > Darevskia > Darevskia mixta. The sequence goes on from JAWWNH010000130.1 coordinate 4,180,957, forward strand.
CCCAGGTAAGTGTGTATGGGCAGCCTGAGCGTACGCATCTGACAATGTGGGTTCTAGTCCACAATAACTCTGCTCATCTTGAAGGGGCCGCAGGATTCATTTGTGTATTTAAATGGATTTAATATGTGGAGAAACAATTTGCATTGTTACAATTAACAAATTATCAGTTGCAAGTGTCTCTCTGTTTATAGCCTGTTAGTAGTGGTCAACCTATTCTGAAAGAGGTTGCACTGTCCTTAAAGAACTGGATCCAAAATTGGGGGTACGTATTGCTCCCGACTTGTCAGCTGAGGCCCAATAGGCTTCTCTGCCTTGGAGCAGCTTTTATCTGCCTTGGTTCATATGCCAGTTGCAATGATGGATGGATATGGTCTCGCCACAGTTATGCATGCTCTGGTAACCTTACATTTAGATTATTGCAATGGACCATACAGTCCTGAAGCTACATTTGAACCTAACCAGGGATAAGCGCTTCTTGGTTGAGGCACCTCAGTTGTAGTAGAATGCCCTTCTCAGAGAGGCCCACCTGGAATTTACCTTATGCTCATTCTGGTGCCAGGTGAATACTGGGGAAATTAAAAACAAAACAAAAACCCTGTGATTTTACTCTTTTAAGATAATAGAACTGCTTAGGTAATTTGATTTTTTTCTGCTGGAAATATTTTAGACAGCGTGTTTTATGATACTGCTATTTTATCATACTGTATTTCATTATATTCTACCATTTTATGTTTGTGAGTCACTGTTACTGGGTAGTCCTATAAAAATATAATTGTTATTAACATTAGCATTTTAATAAATTTACAGACAAACAAACATTAAAGGCATTCAAATGGCTTTCTTGGTTCTTTGTTATTCAGAATAAAAGAGATGAACATCTTCTGAAAAAAAGAAATGTGCCCCAAGAAGAAAGTTTAGAAGATTCAGATGTTGATGCTGATTTCAAAGCAGTAAGACTGTATCTACATTGATGTGGCATTGATGTGTATGTGGGTCTATGTGGAATATGTTTGGTATATGGTATTTATACATACATATATATACATATATGTCTTTTTCCTGACGGGATTCAAGGCAGTTTACAGATAAAAATCAGAGTCACTAAAAACAGAGGAAACTGTCATTAAAAACAATTAAACATTGATAGAATTAAAACTACGTACATATATAAAATTATTAAAACCATACACATAATTAGAATTAAAACAGCACAGCACCAGCCCTTTCAGAAAAATCAGCCAGTTTCCAAAATCCTCTTGGAGCAATAAAGGCTTCCCTTGCACCTGTAGGATACATGGGATTTGCATGATGATCTCCTTGTTGGGCAAACGTTGTGGGCATATCTAAAGTTGCAGTGAGCTCCTGGTGAGCTTGGAAAAGGCAAGAGAGGCAGAGAGAGGGGTGGGCGAGGTCTTCAGGGACACTGTAGCTCTGCTCCGCTCCCATTATGACAGCTGCCATGCTGTTGTGAATTGAGGGTCTTGGGGAAGGAGAGGGTTACCTTGAGGAAGAGGAAAACATTCCCTTAGAAAGGTAACCCGTTCCTTGGGGAAGAACATCTATTCTCTCATGCTGAGCGTACTTCTCTGGTTAGGTGCAGGGAGTGTGCTAATGGGCGGTATGATCCTTAGGAACATGAACAGTAGACTGCTTTCCCTCCACCTAGATAGCCTGGAGTCAGTGGTCATAGTGCATGTTGGCACAAATAACGGGGAAATGGAGTCGCGTGGTCCTGGAAGCCAAATTTAGGTTGCTAGGTAGGATACCTCCAAGGTTCTTTCTCTGAAATGCTACCAGTTCCATGCACAGGGCCAGCTGAGACAGGTGCATCTTTATGGTTTCAGTGCATGGAGGAGATAATGATGTCAGGAGGAGCAGTTTGGATTTGTTAGGCTCTGGGGAACATTCTGGGGCAAGCCAGGCCTGTATAAAAGGGATGGGCTGCACCTGAACTGGGATAGAACCAGACTGTTGGCAATTAAAACCAAAACGGTCACAGAACAGCTTTTAAACTGATTGAGGGGAGAAAGCAGACAAGCTCAGGCGACTCTGGTTTGAAACTATCCTCCCTGGGATGACATAACTGATGAAAATTTAAATGGGAGTACAGGCGACCAGGGTAGTAATTGCGAGAGACCAAAACACTGCAAGTTAACATGCAAGTGCCAAAGACACTTGAAGAGAGACAGACTGTATCCGAGTGTTTAGACACTAATGCTGGAAGCTACTGAGCCAAGATGGGTGAACTGGAGTGCTTGGTCTTAGAGGATGACACTGATATATTTTGCAGAGAATAGTTGATTTATAATAAGAATTGTAACTAAAACTAAAATTTGTCTTTTGTTTAAAGCAAAATGTAACACTAGAAGCTATATTACAGGTAAGTTGCTAAACAATATATTATTTCCTTCAGTTGGATTTGTTAATGCTTGACTCCTGAACTTACTGAAATCTATGTGGTGTTGCAGAATGCTACAAGTGACAACCCTATTATCCAACTAAGTGCTGTCCAAGCTGCAAGGTAGGCATCTATTTGTTTTTTGAGGACTAAAGTACTATGAATGCTGTCTTTACTATCTTTTTTTATTCACCACCTTCACTTTAATTTTACAGAAAGCTATTATCAAGCGACAGAAATCCTCCTATTGATGACCTAATAAAATCTGGAATTTTACCAATATTGGTTAAATGTCTAGAAAGGGATGATAAGTAAGTAATGATTCCCTTTTTTCAGTACTTCCTCAGACATAATTTGAATGGTTATTCGCTGAGGGTTGCAGCTAGCTTGCATTTTTGAACATTGTAACTGGGTATTTACTTTTGATATGCTTCAAACTCTACTGAAGCTTATGTCAACAGTCTGGTTAGGAGCAGGTTCTACCCAAAGTGTCTTGCAGGTCTGACATAGTCATTATAGAAGACTGTGCACAAGTTGTGATCCTCCAGGCCAGACACAGCCCACAATCCATATATTTTGACCTGCCCAGTACTTAAGAACCCTTCTGTGTGTGCATTCTTCCCCTTCCCCACTGTCCAGAGGGCACATGAGGACTGTTTTCAGATTCTAACCTGGGGACAGGTTCCTCATATTAGTCCAGTCTTTGGGGCAGAAATATCATGTCCGTCCATCCCCCCCCCTTTTAAAGTCTCTTTAGCTTTGGCCTTTTTCTTCATACTTTTCCTTCTTGTTTTTGAAGAGCATCACTCTTCTATCCTTATTCAGGGGTTGTTCTTTTGTATTATTGTGACTAAATACTTACCGGTAGCTTTGGAAGTCTGACGTGAATGTATTGTGCCAGTTTATTCTGTACTAGGGTATTCAGGTGAGGTAGCTATCAAAGAAAATTAGTGTCACAAGTTCTGATAGAAGGGCTCATAATTTTCAGAAACAATAGTTCAATGTTGGATTGCATTTTCTACCTTTATTTCAAGGAAGTTGTAGCAGGCATAAGAGGTAGAAATACATAATGGCATCTGATTACAGTATATTGAATTACTATTTCAATAGAAATTTGGCATGTACTTTTCTGCTGGTATTTTTTGTGAGTTGCAAATATTATTGCTATTCTGGTGTTTTTGTTTTTTGTTTTTTAACAGTCCTTCCTTACAGTTTGAGGCTGCATGGGCCCTGACTAACATAGCTTCAGGCACTTCTGCGCAGACTCAAGCTGTTGTACAGTCTAGTAAGTGCTCTAAGTGTTTAACTTTGGGAGTGGGTGCATTTTGCAATTGAAGATACACATATACCGGTAATAATAATAATAATAATAATAATAATAATAATAATAATAATAATAATTTATTATTTGTACCCCGCCCATCTGGCTGAGTTTCCCCGGCCACTCTGGGCGGCTCCCAATCGAATGTTAAAACAATACAGCAAAACTTCATCTTCATAGAATCATAGGATTGTAGAGTTGGAAGCGACCCCAAGGCTTAGCAAGCCTAACCTCCTGCAATGGAGGAATCAAAGCTAAAAATCCCTGACAGATGGCCATCCAGCTTCTTCTTAAAAACCTCCAGTGAAGGAGGGTCCATCACCCAGCATATGGGCAGGTGAGGAAGGTGGTGGTCTGGTTTCTGGGAGCACTTGCTAGACCTCCGCCTGCCCACTCCTCTGAGCAAGAAGGAAGCTGGATTAGGAGCGTGACACTGACACTGAAGTCTCACAAGACAGAACTTCAGTTGCTGGTGCAGTGAACCAGAGAAGTGTGTTCAGCCTGCTCTGGATGAGGTTGCTCTCTCCACGTAGGGTCGTTTTGCATTCTGGGGTTTCTGACAGATACAGCTTTCTCAAAAGAGCCCCGGGTGGCATCTGTGGCACAAAGTACCCTTTACTGCTGAGGCTGAGACATCCCCTCCAGGCAGAGGTCACCCTGCCACAGTCACCCATGTTCTAAATTGGACTACTGGCATGTGTTGTACATGGGATTGTCTTTAAAGAGTTCTTCCTTGTAAAACTTCTGTTAGTCCAGAATAGAGCTGTTAGGCTCTACAAATGGGTACGCATCACAACAATTCTTAAACAACTGCACTGGCTGTCAGTTTGCTTCTGAACAAAAATTCAAATCTTACCCTGGAGACCTTAAAGAAAGCCACCTGACTGTGCATTGAGACCATCTAGTAGGCATTTCTCCTGCCTTTTGAGATTAGGTGGTATCAATCTAATGCCACTTGATGCCAACTTTATTGTTCATTTCCAGAGGAAGACCTTTTGATTTTCCAAGACTTTTTAATACAGTCCTGGTTGTTTTTAAAATTGCTTCTTTGTGCTTCTGTTGTGCTGCTTTAAGTTGTTCTATTTTCATTTTTTGTATCCTGTGATTGCTCTCCACTCTAGCTTTTCCATTCTGGAATACATAAAGCATTGCTGAGAGTAGCAGGCCTCATTTTGCCCATGGCAATAGTCTTAGGGATGGCTAGTTAAGTCTCTTTATTGAGGCCACTGCTGTAAGGTGAAGCAAATGAGTAGGTGAAACCAGCTTTTACAGACCATGCTGTACCTCAGACATCAAAGTGAAAAATGCAGCCTGGCATAGATTCAGATAGGGAACATTTTACCTGATCATACAGACTGGTATTTGGAAGTATACAGGGGGTATACAAATTACTCTGCCCTTGGGTTAGTTGTTGGGTTGGGATGGGGAGAAGCTTTAGAGATACATCCCTTGCAACATGGGAGATGGAGAAGGGAGACACTGAGTCTGAAAGAAGTTTCTACTAGTTGAAGCCCATGTGTTTCCAATACTTAAAATTGTCCTTCCACAGTTGGCTTTTGAAGGGGGGACATGAATAATTTGAAGGGGGTGGATAGGCCCTTTGACAAAATATACACAGATCTTTGTAATGTGAGAAGACAATTTTAACTTTCTTGATGCTAAATAAAGCCTCCACATTACTTCAAATTTTCATTTAGAATGTGAATGTCAATATCTTCTTTTTGTCTGAAAAAATTAATTATGCAAAGGTGCACTTCTAATTTAATTTTGAACAAACATCAGAATAATTTCCTGAAATAGTAACAGTATAACAGTCTAATTCAGTTATGTGAAATTTATCTATTAAAAGAGCTGCATTTTATCATTTCAATGAATCCAATTTTCTGCTGTTATAGATGCAGTACCTCTCTTCTTAAGACTGCTGCATTCACCACATCAAAATGTTTGTGAACAAGCAGTTTGGGCCCTTGGAAATATTATTGGTAAGTGTCAACTATATTTCTTGAAAAGAAATCACAGGCATTGAAGGTTTTAAAATCATACATTGACATTACCCCGTAAAACTATGTTTCCTCTAAGTTCTCTTAATAGTCCAGTTGATTTAAATAAGAAAAGATCCTCAGTTTGGAAAACTCAGATGAAGTTATTCTACAACAAATTGTGTTCTTCAAATTTCCATTGAATCGTAACTTTTGTAGTGTTCGTAGGTTACCAGTGGGGGAAACATAGCACATCAGGACCCCAACATAAGTCACTGCATACATTTCAAGGTTTCTCCATCATGAATGTAATTTTTTTTTGTGAAATTTTCACTTTTGTAGGTGATGGTCCTCAGTGTAGAGATTATGTCATATCACTGGGAGTTGTCAAACCGCTTCTATCCTTCATCAACCCCTCCATTCCCATCACTTTCCTCCGGAACGTCACATGGGTCATTGTAAATCTCTGCAGGAATAAGGATCCCCCACCACCTATGGAGACAGTGCAGGAGGTAAATAAAAAATTACAACTAAGTATTTTTCCACCTCAGCTTCACTGCAAGTCAGTTTTCCCATGATGGCATATGTACTGTGTGCACTTTCTTAATGTGTATTTATTTGTACCTCATTCCACTTACTAGTTATTAATTACGGCGGTATCTGAGGCATCTACCTACCTTCTTGATTTGAAGTCAGAATCTAATTTCAACAGCTAAACAGTACAGACTAACGAGGCATGTAGTCTTCAAAGAGACAAGACCTTGCAGGGAACCACTTATTTAAATAAAAGATTGTTACAGATGTAGGCCTAAAGCACAAGCAGCGCTAACTTACATGAGAATCCTTTTAGTCAGTGGGATGTGTATCTTATGTAAGGATATATAGGGTTATGGGCAAAGTCAACAGTCTTTAAAATGAAGCAGTTTCACTGAGCGGTGAGTGTGAGAGAAGTCTCCTTCATTCCTCCCAGAAATGCTGGGATGCAAGTATAGTGCCTGCCCTGTGGGTTACTCTTGTGATAAAATTCACTATTCCCCAAGCTGCTCTCTTCCTCACACGAAAAAGATACAGGGAATCTATGTCTCTTCATGTGTGAGTGGGAAAATAAGGTGGCAGTTCTGATTTTAGTTAGACAGATCAGCCTGCCTGCCTACAGGAAAGGATCAAATATTGTCACCACTGTTCCAAATAAATTCACAGCCCTGTGCAGCTGCTTTTTAATTTTAAAAAAACATCCAAACAAACTGTTGAAAGACTGATGGCATCTATAATATGATAGAGGGAGTGATTTAACACTACCTCTGCTTTGCCATGTAGTGGATTCTGTGGCTCAGTGGTAACATCTACATTCAGGAATAATGTGAGATGCCAGAATGTTAGCTTTGTACTTCTGGGCTCAAATAGGGAACAAAACAGATTCATGGTGCAGTCTACTCAGAAGCAAGTCCTATTTAATTCAGTGAGGCATACTCCCAGGTAAGTGGGTTTAGGATTGTAGCTTTAGTCCTGCATCGCAGAGGGTTAGACTAGATGACCCTTGGTGTACCTTCCAACTCTACAATTCTGTGACTCGACTAAGAGTGGAATTCACATTGCATGCCGCACTAAAGCACGTGTCTCAAAGCGCAAGCATTTCTGCTTGCTAAGACCAAACCATCTCCTTCCTGCATGCTGTTCTGAGGGTTCTCCCGCCTCCCCAGATCCAATTAGGGGGGTGCAGGGGGAAGAAACGGGGGAAAGCCGCCTTATCCCAAGGGGACTTGTTCTGGCTTCCACTGGGGCAATCATATTTTTATCTCCAGCCCTAAATTTCACTACTCTCTCAGAAAAGTTCACAATATGTAGCTAACTGAAAAACAACATAATTAGGAACATAAAAGTTTGTGTGTAAAGGAGAAGCACTGACTGTGGGCTAGAAATGTGTTAGCCATTAGCAAACTGGTTGATAAATGTAAATTTTCAATATTATATATATGTGTGAGTTTGCACAATTTCTTTCTTATAACTTCCTTGTAAAATAAAATTGCTATAGACTTATTTTTACATGATTGAAGCCAGGTATTAAAACTGTGTAAAATGTAGGGCATCAGCTGATTAAGAAACACTTGTTACTGCCATAAGTAATTGACAGTGCAATCCTGTGCATGTTTATTCAGATGTAAGTCCCGCAGTGCTCAGTGGGGCTTACTCCCAGAAAAATGTGCATAGGATTGTAACCACAGATTTGCTTGAGGTTTTATCCACAGTGTATTTTGGCTTTCCTTAGCATTAATGACCCATTATAATAAACTTATCTTTACCAGATCTTGCCAGCCTTGTGTGTTCTCATATACCATACAGACATAAATGTAAGTAAATGCTGAAATACCTTCTTCTCCAATCTAAGGTTTCCTTTTAGTATTTAAGAGTTTTCTTACTTAAATTTTGTTTGCATTGTGCCATACAGTAGCTTCTTTGCCTAGAGAGTCTTTCCCCAACTTGGTGTGCTCTAGATGCCTTAGACTACCATGACCAGGGATGGTGGGAGGGTAATTTCATGAAAATGTCAACTTGCAGACCCAGCCTTCATTTCCATATATGGTTAACATGCTCTATATCACTTGAAATATAATTTTACAAAGTTTCATTATCTGGCTACAGTTTTTCAAAATGGCATTTTACACATGAGTAAACCAACCAGAAGCATTACATGCAAGGTGACTCAGGGGTGGGGAATCTTTTTGGTCACTTCCATTTAGTCACTTGCATATGCATGGAGCTCTCTGGAGGCTCGTGAGAGCCTCCCAGAGCCCGATAAGCAAGGCAGAACGGTTAAAAGCTTTTTGCACTTGGTAAACTCTGCACAAAAAGAGCTTTAAAAGTCTTCCATGTGTTTAATTTGTGTGATTTCAACTAGCTGGCTATAAACCATGTAAAGTTGAAATTGTGCAAGTTATGTGCATGTAAGCTGTGAGTTAACCTTAAACTTTTTTTTACTATTCACTTTGGCTGCCATCCTATAAACACTTAGAGGAGAGAAATTGCTCTTGAGCACCCTGGGCCTGTCTTTCAAATAGACAGATAAATGCTTTGATGGTGTTTCCTGCTTGGCAGGGGGTTGGACTGGATGGCCCCTGTGGTCTCTTCCAACTCTATGATTCTATGAAATGTTTGTTGTTAACAGAACAAGTACAGTTTACGCTTTGTTTAATCACAATGCATATTTTGCTAGTTCTTTTTTTTATTTTTAATCAGTACTAAAAATATTTTTGTTTTACGTATATTACAAACTTATATTACAAACCACAAGGCTGGTGTTGTTCCCAGTTTGTCTGGAAACTTAGTTCTTGTAAGACAGATGACTTGCCTGAGAATAGTCAATAAGAGAGCATGGATGCTTTGGTTTTTCACAAGATGCAAAGACCGCGTTTGTGTCGCTGCCCAAGTGACTAGGCCCCCCAATGAGATGCTTTTGTTGATATACCACGAGTTCAAAAGTGGTTAGTGCACAATCTCATGCTACCGGTATTTCTACAGTGCTGGTTAGATTCCTGCATCCTATTGCAACATTGTTCTGCACTGGTTTTATCTGAATGTCTGTTTAATCCAGAGCTTTTATGTTAGAAATACATCTTCTGGTCACTTCGGGGGGCAGCTGACCTGCCCTTAGGGCTGTTGGCACAGTTTCATTTTGGTGCTAAAAGAAGGCCTAAGAAAAAAATCAATTCTGTCTCTAGAAAATAGGCCTATTCTGAGGCAGGCTAAACATATTTTCTTCCTTTGCTGGAATTTCCTAAGATCATGCTGATATCATTGCTAATCTTTGTGCCAACAGTGCCATCTACAGTGGTACCTCGGTTTTCAAACATAATCCGTTCCGGAAGACCGTTCGAGTTCCAAAATGTTCAAAAACTGAGACGCAAAGGGCGGTCTGCAAATTTAATAGAGAAAATTGAGAAAAATAACATATACGCTCAGCGGAAGCCATTCGACTTCTGAGGTGCATTCAAAATCGGATGCATTTACTTCCAGGTTTATGGCGTTTGAAAACCGAAACATTTGTCAACGGAGATGTTCAAAAACCGAGGTACCACTGTACATTGTTTTCAGAATAAATTATAAAAAAATTCTTAAACAGTGTGGAGAAAACACAAGAAAACAATTTGAACATACAGAATCCTCTTTCACTGCATGTAATTAATTTCAGACATGTTGTGTAGGGGAATCAATCCCATTTGGGTGTCTATTGCAATCTTACATTGACAAAGGAAACTTCCCTCCTCTGCAGATCCTTGTGGACACTGTTTGGGCTTTGTCCTACCTGACAGATGGTGGCAACGAGCAAATTCAGATGGTGATAGATTCTGGTGTGGTACCTTTCCTAGTCCCCCTTCTGAGCCACCAGGAGGTCAAAGTTCAGGTAATCATTTTTTGAATGAATTTTATTATAACTGAAATTATCTCCTCCAAACCAAATTATCTTGTCCAAACCTGATCAGCTTTATTGTTGTACATAAAAACTAAAGTCAATAATTCAAATGTTAAATCCATTTGTTTAAAGACACTTAGACAATGCTTTTTAATTATTTATATGGTCTCTTAAAGCTTCATTAAAAATAGGACAAGTTATATTTCTTTTTAAATGTAACCCACGTTTCACTCTACTAGGCTTTATTAAAGCTTAGCTATTGTAATGAACTTTACATATTCTGTTGCTTCAAAGCTGAATGTTTATAGTGTATGTCTCAGACAGAGGAAGGAGATGATCAATCCAGACAAGGTATCCTCATGGCATAGCTGTTTTGAGGTGTGAAATGAAGGATTTACATAGAAAAGGATGAGGGACAGTAAACTGCAACTGAATCCTGGCAGGACAGAGTCCCATGACTTTGGTGGCTCCTGGGTGCTGGAGTTGGGTAATATGCCTGTTCTGGGTGAGGTTGTCCTCCATCCTGCAGCCCTAGTTAGGCCTGCCAGGCTTCCCCATTTGACCCAAGCCACAACCACCTGCCATACACCTGGTACCATAGATGATGCCCAGTGTGGGGCAGGTGAAGCCCTGACTCTGCTGAAAGTGGGTTTGCAGGTTGCAAAGCTCTATGTTTCAACGGGCTGTGCATAGGACTTTGCGAGACCTCATGATCACATAGTTGCCAGGTCTTGCTGAGCCTCTTGCAAAAAACTCTGCAAGACGAGTGCAGAGTTCAAGACGAGTGCAGGCAAAAAGGGGTCATTTGATGTCAGGTGATTGAAAGGGGGACGGTTCTGTCTGCCTGTCGGTGGTCCTCTGGGCTGTGCCACAATATCGTTAGTGGCAATCAGAGGGAAGGCCTTTGCCATGGAATGCCTCCCCTATTTGTTTTTAATTTAAAACAAATCCACTTTTAAAAAGCTTACACTTTGGGTGAATTCTAATTTTTACCTGTATGAACTAACCTAGGGAAAGAAGCCTGGACCTTGTAAGGCAATCAAAGATGTTACTAATATTTTTTCTTCAAATGTAGACGGCAGCACTACGAGCAGTTGGCAACATAGTAACTGGTACTGATGAACAGACACAAGTTGTTCTCAACTGTGATGTCCTCTCCCATTTCCCAAATCTTCTGACACATCCAAAAGAGAAAATAAACAAGGTGAGTACTCATTGACTTTTTTTCTATAATCTGTTCTTTATCTTAACAGAACAAGCAGTCTCAGCTTTTGCATTGAACGGGAAAAATTACCCCTTTTCCGAAGAATTTAAATGTTTACTCTGTTCCAGTGCTCCTGGAAAATACATTGTGAAGGGCAGTCTAGAAATGCCATCAGTAAATAAATAAGGGATCTAAAATACCAAAGGAAATGTTTCCCTCTTTCTACTTTATATTCCATTAATGCACTTTTAATTAGTACGTAGTTGAGTGCTCCCATGAAGTATCATTGTTTGTTTCTGCCATAGCAACTAACTTCTGTAGGGAATTGACTGTGCAGATCCCATTTTGTACACCAGCACTGGAGCCGTGTAAACAATGAAATCCTTCTTAACAATTGGGATTAAGCTTCTCAGTGGTAAAGAATTCCAGATATCCCTTTAAGAGAAGCTCATGGTACTCTGATAACTTTTCTTTCTGTGTTAAAAATGGATGTAGCTGCTTCAGAGGCCGGAGGATATGGCTCTGTTTTAGTTGATTTCATAGAGTCCTCTGTTCCTTTTCTTTCTTTTTTACTTCTCATTACTTTGATTTCTCTCAATGCAGACTCATTAACTTTTATTTGTTACTTGAGGCAGTCTGGGAAAACAAATGTCTGATATCTGATATTATGTGTGGTTAATATACACTCACATATTTCAATCCATTTCACACCCTGAAGCTTGCTTTCCAAGAAGCTGTTACAGGTTCACTCATTCTCTGCTTTGGGAACATGTCTTCACGTACTTCTTTCATGCTCCTCTCATGAAGTGTAGAAGTGAACACTCAGACTGGTTGATCAGTGCTTCTCCAATGCTTTGAAACAGGACCTATCTGTAAGCTTACTCCAGCTTTAGAGGACCACTTCTACAGTCACTCTACCTTTTGAAAGGCAACACACCTTCCCTCTTGCCAAAGCACATCCTGACTCACAGTCTACCACAGTTACCTAACTACACACACACGCACACACACACCACCCAAATTCTATCTTAAATTTACAACAGATTATACAATATGCACAACTTATCGCATCCTACCCTATTCCCACAACTCATGAACATCCATAAATGCACCATCCACCCAGTTTTTATTAACAAATTTCCAGAAGAAAAGTATCAGTTGCTTGAAATCTCATTTTGTCACCATGCAATGTTTCTACCTGGAAACAGGCTGAAATTAAAAGTTTAAAAGCATGTTGATAAAGCATGGGGTTTTTTTATGTCGAAGATTCTATGTTCAATCCCTTCTATCTCCAGTTAAAAATGTCAAGTTAGCAGGCACTGGTAAATGTCTCTGTCTAAGACAACTTCACATGCAGGGTTTTTTAAATTATTATTTCAGGAAGCAGTTTGGTTCCTTTCCAATATCACTGCAGGAAATCAGCAACAAGTTCAAGCTGTAATAGATGCTGGACTTATCCCTATGATCATTCACCAGCTGGCTAAGGTCAGTCAAATGCTGAATCTGGCTGTTTCTCACATTTTTGTTGCAAGATCATATGTCTGCATATATTACTTTGCTAATTTAAATCATCTTTTATATCCTTCAGGGAGACTTTGGCACACAAAAAGAAGCTGCTTGGGCAATCAGCAACTTAACGATAAGTGGTAGAAAAGATCAGGTATGTGTCTTAAGTAGTCAAATTATTAAACTTGGAACCATTTATAAGGAAGAAATTAATCATAAGTACCTCTTCTGTTTAGGTTGAATACCTTGTGCAACAGAATGTGATCCCACCATTCTGTAATTTGTTGTCAGTCAAAGATTCCCAAGTGGTTCAGGTGGTTCTGGATGGGCTGAAAAACATTCTAATAATGGCTGGTGATGAAGCAAGCACAATAGCAGAAATTATAGAAGAATGTGGAGGTAAGATGTGATTTGGTAAAATACGATGTGCATGGGATTTCACTCCACCTCCAAATAGAGTATGTTTGGGGTGTGTTTGGTCTTAAGAGAACAGCATTATAAAGCTGGTGCAACAGAAACCTGGTGGAATAGAGAGAACCAGTGGGGCATTGTTATTTCTGGATACTAACTCTATAGGAAGTACATTTGAGAAGATTACAGATACAATAGCCAGGGGTCCTGAACTAAAGTGTTATCATTCAGGTTAGTATAATAATAATTAATAATAATAATAATAATAATAATTTATTATTTATACCCCACCCATCTGGCTGGGTTTCAGTGTGATGCACCTGAGACAGGGCTAGGAGCTGCCCTGCTACAGAAGCTGCAGCCTGTTGCAGTGGCCAGTAGAGCAGTATCAGAAACTAAAATAGGATATGCACAGATTGAAAAAGAACTGTTGGCTGTAGTGCACGTCCAATTGGACCATAAGCCACTGGAAACCACTGTGCAGAAGCCATTGTTGAGCACCCCAAAAAGGTTCGGCACATGTTGATGCAATGACAAAATTATGATGTGCACATCCAGTATCACCCAGGCAAAGATCTTGTACTTGCAGACACTTGCAGACATTCCAGCACAATTCCACTTAGACATAATGAAAAGGGTACACTTCTCACACATAGGAATTGAAAGCTCTCTCTGAAGCGCAAGGGAATGTGCATATTGGCCTGGCATGAATGCCTAGCTGTCCAGCTCAAGGGAAGTCATAGTACCACCTTATAATTCCACCTGGAGTCCTGTGTCCAGTTGAGGGCACCACTGTTTAAGAACAATATGGACAAGCTGGAATGTGCGCAGAGGAGTTAGACCAAGATGACCAAGGGTCTGGAAACCAAGCCTTATGAGGATTGGACAGTTGAGGGAGCTGGGCATATTTAGCTCAGAGAAGAGAAGACTGAGAGGTGACATGAAAGCTGTCTTCCAACATCTAAAGGTCTGTCACGTGGAAGATGAAGCAAGCTTGTTTTCCGCTGCTCTGGAAGGTAGGACCCGAACCAATGGCTTCAAGTTACAAGAAAGGAGATTCTGACTCAACATCAGGAAGAACTTTCTTACTGTAAGAGCTTTTAGACAGTGGAACGGTCTCCCTTGGGAGGTTGTGGATTCTCCTTCCTTGGAGGTTTTTAAACAGAGGTTGGATGGCCATCTGTCATGGATGCTTGAGCTGAGATTCCTGCATTGCAGGGGGATGAACTAGATCAATGGTCGGCAACCTAAGGCCCATGAGCCACAAGCAGCCCATGGAGGTCGTTTAACCGGCCCATGGACCTCCACTGCCCGCTCGGTCGGCTCCCGTGCGCCACACTAAACCAGCGCGGAGCAGAGTGGGGACCGCCTTCCGCGATGCTGGCTGGCTTCCCATTGGGAATGCGCCGGAAATAGCGTTTGCATGTGCGCACACACACACACACACACACACACACACACACTGGCCCACCGTGGCGTCTGCGGGACCATGAACCGGCCCAAGCCACAAAAACTTTGCTGACACCTGAACTAGATGACCCTCATAGTCTCTTCCAACTCTACATTTCTGTGATTCCATGTCACATGGCATTCTTCATTCCACTGGCAGACAGACATAATTGGGTTACAGCTTGCAATTTCTTAATTTATTAAACTTTTCATTTTTCTTACTTCTCTTTGACCAGGCTTAGAGAAAATTGAAGCACTGCAACAACATGAGAATGAAGACATTTATAAGCTAGCATTTGAAATAATAGATCAGTATTTCTCTGGTGATGAAGTAAGTACCTCTGACTTCTAAAATGTAACAGCAGTAAGTGGCTGCTTTGAGTACTCCGCACAAATATTGGTGTGGGCCAATGTAAAATGCTTTGAAAAGCCACTTTTTCCTGTACACCAGAGGCACAGTCAGTTTCCATTCAGTGTTCTATTCCAGCCAGTGTTACATCTGTGCAGTACTTCATATTACCAGCAAAACAGAAACGTGCTGGCTTGTTAAAACAGGATGCAACAGCCTCTGCTGAGGTTCCTAAGATATGCATTACTTGCAACTGAGATAGGTGCTCTGCACATACCGGTAGTTTACAGCAGCACCTGAGGATGGATATTATGAAAACTTTAAAATGTTGTGGAACAAATACTCACACATGCACACAGTCTCATTCCTGAGACTGCATGCATGCTGGGTAATGCTGGAAGACTACCCTTAGCACCCTCTCTTCTGCATGCTCATTGCTGCAATCTGTAATTCACTTCAGTTTCGAGGACCAATTTAGTAATAGTCATGTGCACAGTACAGTAAGCATGAAATAAAAGTGCTGGAAATAAGTAATATTCCTTGTCATGTAGCACCCCAAAAATGTGTGTGTGTGTGTGTAAATAGCTTATTTGCCTCCCCCCCCCCCAAGCACAGTCTCTTGAAACAACTCCTCTCCCCAATAACTTACAAAGAATTCACTTTGCTAAACAAAGATAAAATGATACTCTAGCTTTCTCAAAGCCTCAGGTTGGTTTCAGGACATCACTTGATGTATTTATTTGCATTACTAATAACAGTTAAGTTACTATTTGAAGGTGAGCTGCAGGGTCTAGTGTGTTAGGTCCATTACCAACTCAGCCGGGTGTCATTATTGGCATTAAAAAGGAGCTGAGCAGCCTCTGACACCAGCTCAATGCCCCAGGAGATAAGGCTCATAAGAGGAGCAGATTTGAAAATGTCTCAACTTTTGTAACATGCCCAAGTCTTCTGTATGCATGGTTTGCATTTTTGATACCTGCTAATATGTTGTCTGTGAGTGGGCCTACTTATAAGGTGTACAATGAAATCCCATGGTATGCACTTTCTTTGCTTTTGTAGATTGATGAAGATCCCAGCCTAATTCCTGAGGCAACACAAGGAGGTACTTACAATTTTGATCCAACGGCGAATCTTCAAACAAAAGAATTTAATTTTTAAGTTCCATACAATGCAGCTTTTCTATTCCACACCTGTAAAATGTACCACCTGATGGTTGCCATTGAAAAAAGGACTCCAAGCATATGCCTCTTTGTCTGATGCTTCTAAAGCAAGTTGTATCTCCGTCACTTTGCCGTTGCCAAAAGTAACTCTCACACGGACCATAAATGCATATGCATGATCTCATAAACTGTTCAGAGTTGTTGTTTTTTAACAACCCCTGCTACCTTTCCTCTCTTGTTTTTGCCTTTTTTTGCCCCTGGTGCCACAAGCTGACAACTGCAGTCTGCAGTTTTAAGAATATCCCTTTGTGGTGGTGGCTCATTGGCTTTCCACAGAAGAGTAGCTTACTTTCTAAAATAGTGCACTGTGGATCAAGACTCTTTAGTATGATGCTTACATTTTGGAAGACTTCCAAGAGGCTCTGTTTATTTTTTAAGCCTCTACTGTTGTCCTCTACAAACATATTTTCATATATTTAATGTGGAAGAATAAACAAAGAAAATGCAAGTCAAATTATTTTCATTGGTGAAACTGAAATTTTAAAAGAACTTGGTAATTGATTAGTGTAAAAACAGACTACATATATCAGTAATTGTGTTCATTACTGCCTTAGAAGCTTGGGTTTGAAGAATGAAGTTTGCATTTGGACTAGTAAAACATGACCAGTATACCTAATTTTTGAGAACAGCAAGCTGTACTTGACCACTCTTCAGCCTGTGTGTTCCTGCTGTTTTGGAAATAATGAAAATGCTGTGCATGGTATTTTACCTGAGCTACAATCTGTTACGGACTTGAACTTCGTTTTAAGTTGAAAGCAAGAATCCCATATTAAAGAAACAAAGCTACCCCAAATGAGCATTGGATAGCAAGAATCTTGCTTTCATCTTTTAGTAGTCAATGCATTATTTCTGTTTTAAATTTATAACTGAATAATGTTGATTTATATTGGTTTAAACTGTGGAGCTTTCATGTTTACTGTAATTTAGTCTTAAACTATTTTTTTACCTACCAGTGCTTATGATGATGTGGTTGGCAACAAACTAGCAACTATTTTAGGAGCATCATAAAAGCTTCATTCTTGGAGTATTGGAAGAATAATAGAAAAATTAGTCTCTAAACCTATTCATATAGTTAAGATATGTATTAGTTGTGTGAGGCTTTGTGGAAGCTGCTACTATTCAGAATAAGCGTAACATGCAGCTCACCACGAATAAATTTGCATAAGCTGGTAACATGGGAGATCATTAATATCGGGGTAATGTCCAGCCTGGCTTTTCAGAGGATCTGGGATTGCTGTGGGTAAAGATGAAATTTAAACTTTGTAACCTGTCACACAAACTGGTATTGTTGCTGTTGTTCACTGGATGTACTTTCCCCAATGCCTTGATGTGAAGGGATACTGAAAATGTAAAACTAATGTAGTTATTGGATGTGGGTTGTATTTACTGTGATGAAGATAAGGACAGATGCCATCACAAGCTTTGTTGATCGGCTGCTTTTCCACTGATGAGCAAAACATTGCAGGTGTTCATTCATTAAATCTATCTGCCAAGGTGGAGCCACTTTAAAGAGTGAGTTGTATTGTATCTTAAAATGATACAAGTATGTGTTTTAAACTGCAAGATTTTTACTTGCTAGATACTCTGTTTTAATACAGCGGTTTGGCCTCTATTTATAGGTTTTATAAATTTTAAAATCAATTTCTCTTTAAGGTGGCTCAGACTTTTCAACTCTTGTGCACATAAAATTGAGTTGAAGTTCATTGTGCCTTTTTTTCTTTACCCAGACATTAAGTTCATTTGGTAACTGTGTCCTATATTAACACATTTTACTGGAATTGTGTTGTGCTTGCTAAAAACTAGACATTTCAAAATCAGAATTAGATTTGGTCATAGGTTATGGAATTTCAAAGCAGGTATGCAGTTGATGATGTGAAAAAATGCCCCTCATGTTATAGTATGCCTGTGTCCGCTGTCTTAGATGCTACACACAAAATGAGATAAATGATTTTTCACTACTGTGAAGACTGAGATGAACATAGGAAAACTTGTTTAAAGCAGTAACTTAGATTTTTCTCATTCTTCTGCCACCTTATCAGCTCTTGATTGGGATCCAACCATTTTATAATTAAAGGAAACAAAGGCTTGAATCCCAAGATCCTGCTGTGCAAGAGTGGGAGATTTTTGCAGTTGTGCTGAGAGAGTTGCCCCCCATCTACTGATATAAGTGATATCAGAGTGTCAAGAGGCCTCCAGAACAGGAGGCACAGAAGGCTGCAGATGGAGGAAATGGTATCCCTTCTCTCTTACCCCACTTGCAGAGTTTCCCCCAGTCATGCCATGTATTAGGATCTTTGTATGCAAGCCAAAAGTATATTGCTGCACTTTTAAGTTTTCAGAAGTGTTTTAAAATTGCATTGTGTTATTTTTTTAACTCTCAGTTAATAGATTAAATTGTTACTTCAAAAGAGGCATCTAAATGTGTTCCTAATTTTGTATATGGGCTTAGGTTTTATAACCAATAAAAAGCTGCTATCAAATACTACAAACCTGTAAGACCTTATTTTGAAAACAGTGATGTGCTTTAAGTGGATTTGTAGGCTTACTTTTCTCTGACCATTTTCAAATGACAGTATGTCCTCTAGTGACCTGAACTGACTTCTTAAAGCATTACCAAAAATAAAACAGTATTTACAATGGTCGACATAATATATAATAATTCTTTATTTTGAATATGCATCTAATAAGAAGCTTTGTATTTGGCACAGAGTTGATATTCATGTACAAAAAGGTGTCATAACTTTTGTCTGATATCTTTGTTCTGTTAAAGAGTCTTCTGTTTGAAGGAAAAATACAGTGCCGCATAGCAATTTGTGGTCATTGTCAAATTAATCAAGCCTCAGTTTGATTGTAAAATGACAATGGCAGGAATGCTTTTTTAAAAAAAGACATAGTGCAGTTCTGAGTGTTGTCCTATTCTGTATGTGATAGGAAACTAATCTCAGGGAATATATTTGCAGTGTTCCACATACCGGTATGCAGTAATCCAACACTAGTGTAACACAGAGGATAACTGTTGCATCCACATTTCCTAGACATGTTGCCAAACTAGCTTTAATAACTTTCCATTGAGTGCTCAGTTTGTCTGCAGTACTATGGTCAAACCCAAGCACTGAAGTTCAATGGGATCAGTCCACTGCTGCAGAAATGTTAAGGGCTGAAGCGGCTTATTTTAAGATCCAATTCTCTGTACAGACAATGTACCTTGGAATGTGGTGTGGAACTATTTGGACTTGGAATTTTTTTTAATGTCCTGTCACCCTCAATTTTGGTTTTGCAGGTTTCTTAGTACTTCAGGCAGTACTTCAGAAAAACCCAAACTAGCTCCCAACAGCATGACATATACACCTGCAACAGCTGTAAAAGACTATCAAAAGCCACTGGGGGTGGAAATAAGGGGATAGACTAACTAGACTGAAACTGCTTCTCAACCAATCTGGTAAATTTCACAATTCTGGTGACTGGAATGGAGCCCAGATAAGCTGTTGAAGTCAGATACGGGGTAGAGGTTTCCTGCACAGCAAGCCCCCCACCATTACGCTTGCAACAATTATTAAGCTAAAAACATTACTTGTATTTTATAATGGCATTTTTAAAATGTAAGCCCCCCTGAATCCCAACGTAGATTAAATAAGATACATTAAATAAAATACTTATAAAATTTGCCAATGCTCAATGATAGACCATCTCCAGTTAGGAGTCAGGTAAGAAGGTGACAGAAAGATGCTGATACTCTGGAGTGCTATTGCTAGTCAGATGATGCTTTCTCACTATTTTTGTATATTCATTAAAAGGTTTACATCCCACTTTTCACATAAGTATCAAAGCAGTGTGCAATAATAAACAGGATGTTTAATGTGGAATTGTCTTGCTTTGTTCATTCACTTTTTATAGCGCATTGTCAAATTGTCCTGTGTTTTTGCTGTGGTTCTTCTGTCTTTCTTGGGGTGCTTCCAGACAAAGTTTTAAATGTACCATCATCTTGCCTCCTTCACACAATTGTACAGCAGTCCAACGAACATTGTAAGCAAATTGTGATCTCGTGTGTGTGTTCTTGTCTTTTTATCTTGCCACAGAAAATCCATTAAGGAAAAAAGAACGGAATAGCTGCACAATCTCTTTGCAGCTGTGAATAGAAAAATGCAAGTGAGGCACATCGGGAGAAGTTATCCCTAGGGAAGGTGGATAACCACTCCTTTCTATTGCCTCTCATGTATTTCTCATGCTTTGCATGTCCTTTCCCATGAACTATCATCACTTAGCCTTGTTTCCTGGAATGAGGGTACACACTATTTAATTAGTGGATTTCAATGAAAACAGCAGTGGTTACTTCCAAATACAGATGTGTAGAATGAACACTGCAGTCCAGCCCTGTGCTGCAGACACGGTTTCTTAATCTGCATTTCCCTTCTGTTATGGTAGAATTGTGTAACTAACAAGTAGGGGAAACTAAGGCTGCAAGTTTCCTATCTGGGTTGTGAAACTGATCAAATCAGGTGGTTCCACAGTAGGGCTTGTAGCTCAACTTGCAACCATGTTTACTTACCGTAGAAGTATATTTACCTGCAACACTTTAGGTCTCTGATGCAGAAACTTTAAAACAACTGTAAACAAGTATTTGGCAATTGTGAAGGCCCACACAGAAGGTGCAGTAATGGTTTTGAGAAGCACCTGCTTTAAAATGTCAGCAGGGTATATAGAATCAGAATTGTAGAGTTGGAAGGGGTCCCAGGGTCATCGAGTCGCACCCCCAATATGCGGCTAGCAGAAAGAAGAGGGGACAACGGTGCCCACGCAACCAGCATTTCTACCGGGAGCGGAACATGGTGTGATGTGCCCAAAACACAAGGAACTGTGTGTGGCAAATGGGTCACGCTTGCTGCTTACATCAGGAGAGCAATGCTTGGAGCTCCGCATCCTCAGAGGGAAGGATCTCTGATGGTGGCAGTGGCTGGAAAGGAAGGGAATGCGAAGGGACCACGAGCGCGTCACTCTTGCTTTCTACTCTTACTAGCTCTACGGCGATAAAAGGGGCGGGGCGCACGAGCAGCTTCCTTCCCGCGACGCGGAAAATTCCAAGGCCGCGCATGCGTCTGTGTAAGCGTCTGTGTAAGCGCCTTTCCCGCGCCTTTGATTGGCTGTGGGCCCCACAGAGCAGGCGCTCGCCGCTAGGTGGCCGCGCGGGTCCTAGCGCCGGGCTTGCCACCTCCACCTCCTCGGGGTCCGTCGAGCGGCGCCCTTTCGCCCGGGCTCCGCCAGGTCCGCGCCGGCCTCGGCTGGGAGGCCGCGAGGCGGAGCGGGAGCGAAGGCGCGTCTCTCCCGGGAGACCCCTCCCTTCCGCGCGGGCCTGTCCTTCGAGCCGGGAAGAGACGCGCAGGTACGGCCGCTGGAGAGGCTTCCGGGCTGGAGCTCCTGCCCTCGCCATCCACTTGCAGAGTCAAGAGGGTAAGGTTGGTCACGGGGCGCAGCTGCACCGGAGCAAGTCCTGCCTGCCTTCCTGGCAAGAAAGCCGAGTGACGTCGCGACTGATCAGGTGCTGCAGCATGAAAGACTCAAAGTCAGGAGGCGTGGCTTGGATTTCAGCAAAGTTAACAGGCAGGAGTTTTTGTGGCTGTTGTTAGTAATGAAGGTGATAGAAGTTACATGTGTACAAATTATAAACGCAGGGCTGGCCTCCCGAGTATAATAGAAGGGATCAAAATGGCTTTTCTGACAAGTAACTTGACAGTTTCACTATTCAAGCTCTTGCAGGATGCGACCATATGTTCAAGTGGCATGCACCCCGTACGTCCATTTGTGTACCCCTTTTCTCTCATAAAACAATCATTTAAACTTGTTAAAAGAATCAAAATATATTTTATTTATCCTTAAGCTATGTCTGAAAGAAATTAGAAATGTCACATTTCTAGATGGGCAGCTAAAACAGGAGTGTACTCAAATCTGTTTTGCAGTGTGTAATTAGCACTCTATATCTTCCTTAATGGTTCAAACAATGTAACATATTCTGATTCAAAATGGAACCCAAAACCAGCAGTGTCTGATGGGGACTGGGGCTGTGGTTGTGTTTAGCTTGGGGAGGAGAAGATTAAGGGGGACATGATGATAATGCTTTTTAAATATCTGAAGATCTGCTCTAGAATGCAAATCCAGAGCCAGTAGGTGGAAACTACAGGGAAGCAGATTTTAGCTAGCAGAGCAGACAGCAGTGGGAGACAGTGGGCTCTGCTTCCCTAGAGGTTTGCCTGTGTTGCTAAATGCATCCTGCCCTGAGCAAAAGGGCTGCCAGACTATGGGACCTTCCAACACCATGGTTTGCATTCAGCAATGTCCTATTCAGGGTTGGATAGGGGGTTGGACTGGATGGCCCTTGTGGTCTCTTCCAACTCTATGATTCTAGGGTAACCCCATGGAAATGAATGAACTTAAGTGGGTCATGTCCATGATTCTACTCTGAGGAGGAATAGTGTTGAGTCCCATCCTATGAGTCTAGTGAGATGCTTGAATCGCTTCATGTTTTGTGCAAACAAATGCTTTGATTTCCTGGGGAAATGCTGTGCTCTGAGGTTTTTTATGTCAAAACTTAAATGTCTTGCATTGTTCTCTTATGTGAGAATAAAAGGATTTTGGAGACTTTCAAATAAGCCTGGGTGGGGTCCCATTTTTCAGTCTCATGAGTGATGACCACATTCTCTTTGGGGGGGAAAGGGGCAGCGGCAGGCAGGCACATGCCGGGGGGGGGGGCAGAGGAAAAGTGTACAGAGCCACAAGTGTGACATTTTCCTTTGTACAGTAGGGTACTCAGATACCCCACACACTTGGACATCCCTCAGTGTAGGGCAGGCATGTCCAAAGTCCGTTTCGGGGGCCTAATCCGGCCTGCCGGTTGATTTAATCCGGCTCCCATGGCAGTATATCTGGGGTAAAATCCTAAAAAAAAGCTCAACAACTTTGGGGTAAAATTGTAAAAAAAGCTCAACAACTGCAATATATATAAAAATTGTCCAGTAGCACCTTAGAGACCAACTAAGTTTGTTCTTGGTATGAGCTTTCGTGTGCATGCACACTTCTTCAGATACACTGAAACAGAAGTCACCAGACCCTTATATATAGTGGGAGGGTGGTGTGGTGTGGGGGTTTTCTCAGGAGAGTAGTAGGAGCTGGGTGATTGACTCAATAGGTATGGTAAATCACCCATCTCCTACTACTCTCCTGAGAAAACCCCCACCCTCACCTCCCACTATATATAAGGGTCTGGTGTCTTCTGTTTCAGTGTATCTGAATAAGTGTGCATGCACACAAAAGCTTATACTGTACTATATACCAAGAACAAACTTAGTTGGACAATTTTTTTTATTTTTATATATATTTCGACTGTGTCAGACCAACACGGCTACCTACCTACCTGAATCTTCAATCCTAAAAACAGCTCAACAACATTGGTCGGCCCTCATGCATGTTCACTTCATCAAATCTGGCCCTCTTTGAAAAAAGTTTGGGCACCCCTGGTAGGGGAACAAAAAGCATGAGCAGAATTCAAGGCCTGGCAAAAGCATGGACCATACTTAGTACCCTCCTTGAGCAAAGGATGTGGCTGTGAATGGGGTGTGGTCTGGAGAGAATCCTAAGGGCCAAATAGAGAGGTCTGGAGTGCTGCATTTGGTCTCTGTGCTTGACGTTCCTCATTTTGGGCCAGTGGATAGAGCCTGGGTTTGGGAGGCTGAGGATGCCTCTTTGCCACATGCAGGTGGCAACCCAATTCCCCGTCTTTTCCAGCTAGCCTCCATTTTTGTTACATAATCACTTGCCTTGGTCCACATGTTTCTAGCCTAGTGTCTGGAGCCACACAGATGTGTCGGCTGCTTGTTTCCTGATTCATAGTGTCTTTCACATGTTGCAATGCCTAGCAGCCCTTGCAGGGAATTGCAAAGTGTACAGAATGTGCTTCATGTGACATTATCTCAAAGGTTTGTGCTGCACACTGGTTTTATCAGCTCAGCTCCTTCTGTATGCAACAAGGTAAGATTAAAAAAAAACAATACTGAGATATGGAAACAACTTTTGTCACTCCTGGTATTACAGAGAGTTAAAGGTTTAGGTTTGAAACATCCTTGACAAGTCTCCCTTTTGTTTCATGTAAACATGGTTGTCTCTGTTTAACTTTCAATGGCACTAAGCTTGCAGGCTTGCTTCTTTTGACCTGGTTTGTACGCTAGCATTGTTGGGTCATTTCAGAGATGTCATCTGAGCAGTGGCAACAAAGCTTGCTTTTGATGTTTGTGCTGCTGCTTTGCAACAGTGGAATGCTGTTTCTCAAGCCTTTTCATGTTCTGTTCAGCACCAGATTTAGTAAGTCTCTATAGCAATGTTGTAGAGGCTGCCTGCACAGGCTTAGCTGACGTTTTTGTCCGAAATGAAATGGCAGCTGCAACTCTGGCAACTCCCTGTAGATATGGGAAGGCGAAGAGTAGTGGACGGTCTATATGGGATAGTAACTCCCTCTCTGCTTTGGGAATGGGCTGGCGGGTTAACAAGTGCATCAGGAGATGTGCGACTGCTACTTCTGATTATTTGCAGGGCTACCTAGGGATACACCCCTGCAGCTGTACTACACGCATGTGTAAATCTGTGTAACCCAGAGTTAGGCATCTCTGTGGCTACACCACAATATAGAAATAGGTTTTCCATATCTGAAAATCCAGTTCTATCTATCCTTTCTTCTCTTCCAGGTGACTCCATGATTTTGTTTTAATTGGAGACAAAATGCCAGCATAATTATAAGTCTGGTATAAGGAACTGTGGAGTCATGATGGATGTTGGAAAGTGGCCAATATTTACTTTGCTTTCGCCACAAGAAATAGCAACCATTCGAAAAGCATGTGTGTTTGGAACATCTGCCAATGAAGCGATATACATCACCCACAGTGATGAGGTAAATATTGGGTTGTCTAGGTTAAATGGCTTAACTTTTTAAAAAAGTTTGGATATCTGGCGCATAAGCCAAAAACAACGCAAGTGATTTGCAAATGTTTGTATGCTTGGATATATATTTTTAAAAATAGTCTTAAGGCTTTAAAAAAGTTGTATATTCTCTCAAATGGTATGTATTGGCACATTTGCTCCTTAGCTGATAGAAACAAATCTCAAAACCATTTTGCTGGTTGAACAACATCATAATATTTCTTTAAAACTATTTGAAAAAGTTCTTTAAATCAAATTATGAGATGTTTTGGTTCATTTCCCCTTCTTCTTTTTTTGCTAGGGCATTAAGTATGATATTACATATATTGAGAAGAGACTGTGTATTTTAAATGAGAAGAAAAAAAATGATTAAATTAAAGTTAGTCGAGAATCAAGGGGGCAGCCGGTCTGCATGGAGGCTGCCCTGGCTATCAGAGGTGTTGGCAGACACACGCCTACACCACGGAGGGCAAGATGGGGCCTGGACGCCTGACCCATAGTCTCTGGCTGATGGAGCTATCCAACAAAAAAGAGAGAAGACAAGGAGTGCCCGCCCCCTTGGGGTTCTGGCCCTGTGGCCCACAACTGGCCTGTGGCCTGAAACCGGAGGAATAAGGCCCTTTGGGGAAACTAATAATAATAATAATAATAATAATAATAATAATAATTTATTTGTTTGTTTGTTTGTTTGTTTGTTTGTTTATACATACCCCGCCCATCTGGCTGGGTTTCCCCAGCCACTCTGCGCGGCTTCCAACAAAACATTAAAATACACTAATTCATTAAATACTAAAAGCCTCCCGAAACAGGGCTGCCTTCAGATGTCTTCTAAAAGTCTGGTGGTTGTTGTTTTCTTTGACATCTGGTGGGAGGGCGTTCCATGGGGTGGGAGCCACTACCAAGAAGGCCCTCTGCCAGGTTCCCTGTAACTTGGCTTCTCGCAGTGAGGGAACCGCCTGAAGGCCCTCGGAGCTGGACCTCAGTGTCCGGGCTGAACGATGGGGGTGGAGATGCTCCTTCAGGTATACTGGACCGAAGCCATTTAGGGCTTTAAAGGTCAGCACCAACACTTTGAATTGTGCTTGGAAATGTACTGGGAGCCAATGTAGCTCTTTTAAGACCGGTGTTATATGGTCTCGGTGGCCACTCCCGGTCACCAGTCTAGCTGCCGCATTCTGGATTAGTTGTAGTTTCCGGGTCACCTTCAAAGGTAGCCCCACATAGAGCGCATTGCAGTAGTCCAAGTGGGAGATAACCAGAGCATGCACCACTCTGGCAAGACAGTCTGTGCGTAGGGAGGGTCTCAGCCTGCGTACCAGATGGAGCTGGTAAAGTTACCGTCCTTTAAACTTCATGTTGTCTCAAAATCTCTCAGCCAACAAACAAGAAACCTGAATTGCTCATTCCAGTCCCCACTGCTTATTCTTAGAACCTTACATTTGTCCCCATTGAAATTGACTTTGTTAGTTTTGTCCCAGTTCTCCAAAGGTTGGTAAAGATTCATGGCTTCCTTATAAACATGTAAGAATAAGAAAAATAAAACATTTATAAGTACAAATGCTGTATATGTGGAGTTATTTCAAAGAAAGAAAATTGAACATACAGGTGATAAAGTAAATTGTACAGTGGCTTTCATGGATATAATTCCAACCAAAATGTGTTTTGACCTTGGATGTTTAAAATCAGAGTGTTCCTTCCATATTATAAAAGAAATCCAATTTCATAAAATGATCATAGCTCCAGCATTCCTTATCCATAGCATACTGTGTTGAGTTTGCCAGATTTTGGCCATCCAGCCTTCAATTGTGAATCCAGGTTGTAAGGACTTTTAACATGTTTGTTTATTACATTTAGAGTTCATTGCAAAACCATGCTATCGTTATAATGCTGAAATGTATATAGTAAGAGTCCTATTAAATCTTATAAATTGTATATTTACCCTGATTCACTTTCATCTTGATGACTGTTGCTATAAATATAAGTATTAAAATATAGTGTGATTGGTTTCTCTTTCCAGGTATTTGTATTTGGACTAAACTGTAGTAATTGTTTGGGGACTGGAGATAACCAGAGTACCATTGTACCAAAGAAACTTGAAACTTTATGCGGAAAGAGGATTCGCAGCCTCAGTTATGGAAGTGGACCACATGTAATACTTAGTACAGAAGGTACGTTTGCTCTTGAGCAATACTAATTGCATGCTCCCTAAATTTAAGCAAAGGTCGTTAGAAATGGGGCCCAAGAGTGGCTTACTCTTGCCTGGAAAATGTGGTTGTGGCCTTGCGCTGTTGGCAAGTCCATTCCAACAACAGGTTGTTCCATCTTAACCTCCCTGTGTGGCTGCATCTTCCCCTCAACTCCTACACACAGATACTCTTTCCAATCCAGTTTCCCATGTCAAAGAATGGATATCTTCTCTTCTCATCTGATTTTAAGTAAACTGATTCATGGAATAGCTGTAATTGGATGAACGAGTGAAAGTGTATATTGTTCCTTCTCTGTGGCTGTGGAAGTTGATTACTTTGTCGGGAAAAACACTAAATTACTTAACTATGTTGCTTCCAATGGGATGTGGACATGGTTTTAAAAATATTTGCCCAGCTTAAATATTTGTGGTAAGCTTGGGCTGCACATTTCTATTAGGCCCTTCCCTCTTGCCAAGGGTGGGAACCAGTGGCTCTCACGACGTTGTTGGATTGCAACCCCCATGGATCTTTTCCTGCCTTCATGCAATGTTTCCAACGTCAACCCTAAGAATGAGAGCAGTCTTTTGACATCTTCCTTTGATGCTTGCCTGTGGCTCCAATTGCCAGTGTTTTCCTTTGTGCAGCAGCGCTCACCAGACCAGGGAGGAGTAAAGTTATGCAGATGCTGCAGTGCTTCCTAGGAAAAATAAAATCTAAAAGAGACTCCATGTGTGTGCACACCCCACTCCCTCAAACTTTTCAGAAGGGTTGGGTTCTAATTCAGGTACTTATCTTAAGACTTAGGGCTGTGTTCCACACCGTACAAGCAGAATTTTGCTTGTGAAATAGGACATCCATTTCTTATCCTCTCCCCTACATGCCCCTAGATTCTGCTTTGGCGCAGATTTTGAGGCCACATGGTGGTCTGGAGGGGGCAGAAGAGGAAGTTGCATTGTGGGCGTGGAAGTCGGTTGTGTGAGTGGAGCTGCAGCTCTGGATGCATGCAGTCCCTTATATCTTTTCTGACCCGCTTTTGTCTGGTGTTGTTTGGAATTGGGAATCATCTTCTAGGGTTAGATAAATAAATTATGGACATTTATGCTTTTGTGCCTTGCATAGATGGTGAAGTTTATGCCTGGGGACATAATGGATACAGTCAACTTGGAAATGGGACCACCAATCAGGGTGTTACGCCCATTCAAATCTGTACCAATTTGCTAATTAAGAAAGTAATTGAAGTAGCTTGTGGCTCCCATCATTCTATAGCACTATCATCTGATGGAGATGTAAGTCTTTTATATATGTATATTTTATATATGTATATTATTACTTGGTAAACTTTTGCTTTTGAGAACCTACTGTTCTGCAAATGTGTTCCTGTATTTATTTATTTAAAAGCATTTATATCCCACTTAATATTTCAAAAATCTCTAAACTGTCTTAAATTTTGGGAAGCCCTCAGAGAAAAGTGAATCTGATGTTGCTGTTAATCATGGTATTACCGGTATGTTTTCCTAGTGAAATGTGTTGGACTGAAATCTTACCTTAACAGATAAGGTTAAGATGTACTGGTAACATGATGCTTCATGATGTAACTTCGCATCATGAAGCATGTTTGCAGAAGGAACGGACTACCTGTGGGCACATGACAGTGTCTGTTGTTTGGCAAGGCTTTTGATGTGTCACCTGCATATCTGCAGCAGTGGAGTTAAAATTGGAAGAGTTCTAGGGTAATTAAAAAAAAAAAGGTGAAAGGAGATAATCAAGTCAAAGCGGTTCAGGCAGTATTTTTGTTCTGAAGGAAGTTTGGAGTGTGTTCCCATTATGTCTCTTCATCTTCTTTCCTTGTGGCAAGGTATATGCCTGGGGCTATAACAACTGCGGACAAGTTGGGTCAGGCTCCACGGCAAACCAGCCTACTCCCCGCAAGGTTTCCAACTGTCTGCAGACGAAAGTGGTGGTGGGTGTTGCATGTGGCCAAACCTCTTCCATAGCTGTAGTGGACAATGGTGAGGTAAGCATTCCAAGGTCATTCCACACATGGCTCTGCTTCTGCGTAAGAAAATGCTAAAGCGCAGAACAAAGGGCTAATAGAAGATGCCCCAGAAACTTGGTGAAGCTGATGAGCTGCAGTGGCCTTTAACTAGACACCTGCTGGCTGTTCATTGCCATTAGGACTTGTTCTGGCACCAATATGTTCACTTCATCATCTAAAATTCATTTCTGAAGGTGATGCTGGATCACCTGGGGGAGCAAATCTTGTGGTTAAAGGGAAAAGTAGGATTTGTGACTCATTTGGTAATTATTGAAACCTCAGATGCAGTTAGTAAATAATTATAAGTCAGAGGAAGTTTATCCTCAGGAAACGGGGAGACTTGAGCTATAAATAGTGTTGACATTGCTGCTTCCTTGCTCTTAAGCGCTGGAAAGTCAAACTTGTTTCCTTATGCTATGAATCCAGCGCATCCAGAACTGTCCTGTAACATGTAGGGGAAGGGCAGAGTAACCAAGTAACTGCAGGCAGATTAAACTAAAAGGCATAAAACCCTTCATTTTATAATTTAGGGGTCAATATGCAGTGTTCATATGCACAAAAGGAAAAATGAGTCAGCAACAGGTAGAAAAAAAATAGCTGAAGTGTTTAGGATTAGGTGCATTTTCAGCCTGCCTTTCTCAACATCTCTCCCTGAACTTGAGCTATTTTAAATTAATTTTTATTGTTACATTTATATCCCACCTTCTCCCTCCTCACCATTTTACCCTCACACCAACCCTAAGAGGTAGGCTAGAGGGAGAGACTGGCCCAGGGTTACCCACTGAGCTTTGTGACTGAGTGGGGCTTTGAATCCTGTTCTACCAAATCATAGTTTAACGCTCTCACCAGCACACGGCACTGGCCACCTCTTTCCCCGGAGTGCATCCAGATTAACTGTTCTTCCTCATTCATGAAGGTATATGGCTGGGGTTACAATGGCAATGGTCAACTAGGTCTGGGAAACAATGGCAACCAGCTGACCCCATGCCGAGTGGCTGCGCTCCAAGGTCTCTGTGTAATGCAGGTGAGTACAAAATAGTGTAAGTTGTGTTGCTTAATGGTCCCCTGGTTTATTGTGAGCTTCTGTTTAGTGCTTATAACCAAAGCCTAGCCTGCAAACAGTTGGTGTTGAAGAGGCCTGGTAACTATGAGACTGTAGATGGCAGTCTTCAATTGGCGGTTTTCACCAAGGACCTGTCCTTGGTGGAGTAACCAAGACGCAGCTGCCTCTTCCAGGCCTGAGATTGTGTTTAGGAAGTGTCTAACATTTTACTGGTGGTCTTTTGGAAACAAGATGCTTTGGATTATTTCTCAGTTGTTCTGCAAGTCTTTTACCAAGCCATCAATAATCAGAGAAACCTTTTCATACCTGGGCCAAGGAACCTACAGTTCGTGTGATGTTTGTTGGGCTCTCTCCACCCCCAGCCTCAGCCAGTAGTCAGAAATAACAGGAGTTGCAGTCCAACAGTATCTGGAGAACCGTAGGAGAACACCCCCCCTCCACATTTCATAACCTGTGTGCAGACTCCCTTGGTGTTTAAAACTAACCCAGGTTGTGCAACTGATACTTAAGTGTCCAGCAGTGATTTCTCATTCTTCGTGGCCATCGTAGAGTGATTCTAGCATTGATTTCCATTTTCTTTCTTGCAGGTTGCGTGTGGCTATGCACACACAATGGTGTTAACGGATGAGGGCTTGCTCTATGCCTGGGGAGCAAACACTTATGGGCAGCTGGGAACTGGCAGTAAAAGCAACCAGCTAAGCCCAGTGCAGATCATGATGGAAAAGGAGAGGTAAATGTTGCTGCAACTAATCCTTGGAACTGGGAGGCAGGGATGTTTGAGGTGTCTGTTCATGGCCCTGAAAAAGAGGTGACTGAATGCCTTTGTCTGTCTGTCTTTGGTATAAAGGGCAACTGTGGGCAGGTCTTCATCTGTCTTCCTTTCTTCTCTGATCCCCTCTCAGTTTCCACCCTCCCTTCAGACAATGAAGTCTGTGACCCAAGACTTGTTATTTTAAGGCATCTTAAGTTACGGCAAGTCCTGCCAGTACTTTCCACTCTGCAAAAAATGTGTGTCTTGTCTCAAACGGAGTTTTGGAATACACTTTACTTTTAGATAAAGCTAGGCAACTAAAGTTTGGCCAAACTGCGAGAGGCAGTGAAGGATAGGCGTGTCTGGCGTGCTCTGGTCCATGGGGTCACGAAGAGTCGGACACGACTGAACGACTGAACAACAACAACAAGACAACTAAAATGAATGAGAACCACCTTAAGTTCAGGATAATCTGTTTTTGTTTTCTACTGTAGTGATGTAGGGAGGAAAAGACTGGTGTCACTTGCTATACCTGCCTAGGGGCCGGATTCTTTTGACTGGGGTGGTTGATCCAATAGCCCTCAGCTGGTGTGATTCTGTGATGCACCATGAGAAGCTTCTTTCAAGTCTCCATCCATTCAGAGTTTCCTGCTCCTCTCCTGCTTCAAGTGCCCCTAGTAAACTGTATGCCATTTCATAGTCAAGGGACACAAAAGTTTAATTGTGTCATGTTTTAAATGTGTGCCATATTTTCACATTTAAATGCTTGCCCAAAAAACCTGATCCTACGCTGTGGTAACCAGATATGGGCCCTGAGGCATCAGGCACAACCTCACAATCTTCCTTCATCTCATGGAACGTCCTCAACATGGCCAGAGGTTCCCAGCTGGATTATTTACCGGTAATTGCTTAGATCTTGTGGAACAGGCACACTCCGCCGCCCCCCCTAATCAGGAATGGGGAACCTGTGGCCTTGCAGATGATAGTGGACTGCAGGTTTCCTCATCCCTGACAGTTGGTGCCTCCTCTGTGTCTCCTGCAATAGGCAGCCTGAGGCAGTTGACCTTCTTCATTGCTCATTACCAGTTATATATGGCAATTGTTCAATGATGCACATCACCTCTTAGACTGGGAATGATGCAATAAATGTGTTAATTAATTTTATTAAAGGGTAAATATTCCTTCTTGTGCAATTGAGCATAAATGCTGTGATACCTTGAGGTGCATGTACTTTTAGAAGAAGAGGGTGTGCATCCCAAAGAGAGATACATTCATGAATCTCCCTTTTTCAGCACTAAAGCTACTAGTTATGGAGTCTTGTGATAATTGAATTTGTTTGTGTCTTGCATAGTCTGTTATGACACTTCCTGTAATCTCCATGAATACCTTCATGACATATTATGTCTGGTGCCAGCAGCTGACTAACCTGTAGCTTTCTTTCCTTCTTTCTTTCCTTCTTTCTTTCTTTCTTTCTTTCTTTCTTTCTTTCTTTCTTTCTTCCTTCCTTCCTTCCTTCCTTCCTTCCTTCCTTCCTTCCTTCCTTCCTTCCTTCCTTCCTTCTTTCTTTCTTTCTTTCTTTCTTTCTTTCTTTCAGAGTAGTAGAGATTGCAGCTTGCCATTCTGCTCACACTTCTGCTGCCAAGACACAGAGTGGCCTGGTATACATGTGGGGTCAGTGTCGGGGGCAATCGGTGGTTCTCCCCCATGTTACCCACTTTTCCTGCACTGATGATGTGTTTGCTTGCTTTTCCACTCCTGCTGTGATGTGGCGTCTGCTCTCAGTAGGTGAGAACATGCTCAGCTTTTTATTATAAAACACTGAAAACAAGCTTCTAGTTTCGCTGGCTTGGGGTGGGAGGAAGCACTGGGCAAAGTCTGCCAAAGAATGCAAATGCCAAGAAGGGTTTGAGTCAGGCTTCCAAGGGTCAGAAGGCACAGCTTTGCTTGTTTTTATTGCTGCTTCCTCCTTGTCCTCATCTATAGTGTTACTATAGAGCAGTGATGGCTAACCTTGACACTCCAGATGTTTTGGGACTACAACTCCCATCATCCCTGACCACTGGTCCTGCTAGCTAGGGATGATGGGAGTTGTGGTTCCAAAACATCTGGAGTGTCAAGGTTAGCCATCACTGCTATAGAGTGAACTTCATGGCAGGACCAGGGGTGGGCAGGCAGGGATTTGAACTTTGGTTGTTGTCCAGCACGCTAACCTCCAGGCTGCAGTGGCTCTAACAGGGCTGCTGTTTATTTTTACGGAGCTTGGAGATGGAGTTTTCCAAACTCTGTCCAGGCTTGACAATCGCTTCTGGTACCCAGTGAAAAATAGTAAAAATGCCTCTCACCGCATTCAGAACAAGTATAGCTGGCTGCTCTCTGCACAGAATAATGATGAGGAGGTTATAGGACCAAAGGCATTGCTCTCGTATCTCTCTCTCCGCACTCTTCTCTCCACCCTACATAAAGAACAGAGTCTCCTTCACCTCCAAAATCTAGTCCTGTTTCCCAAACTCTCAACCGCTGGCACTTCACACAATGCTTTCCTCTCTTCCTATAGGCAGGCTCTTGGTTTGTTGCCCCTGCCCTGGATCATCTGTACGAGAGCAGAGTCCAACCCCTGAGCTAACAAGGCTAGGGAATGCCATCTCCACAAAAAGTCCCCTCAGTGACTTTCTGCCAACTGTGCTACCACAGTCAAAACAAAATAAAATAAAAAAAATTCCTTCCAGTAGCACCTTAGAGACCAACTAAGTTTGTTCTTGGTATGAGCTTTCGTGTGCATCTGAAGAAGTGTGCATGCACACGAAAGCTCATACCAAGAACAAACTTAGTTGGTCTCTAAGGTGCTACTGGAAGGAATTTTTTTTATTTTATTTTGTTTTGACTATGACAGACCAACACGGCTATCTACCTTTAACTGTGCTACCACAGTTTTCCCCAAATGAATTTCTCAAGTCTCTTGGTTAACATCTCTCTGTGTTGTCCACCCAAGACTTCCAATAGCAAGATTTAGCAGAGTCTCCAGCCTTAGATCCCTTAAGGGTGAGTTGTCCATAGAAGGCAATCATATAGTGAGCTGTCATTGGACGGCAGTGGTCCTTAATTGAGCAAAAGGAAGGAGCAAAGATGGAAGTTCACACTATTTAGCAGGGGAAATGTAATTTAGCAGGGTTTTTTTTAAAATTCTTAAAAGTGCATCATGTCCATATGCAAAGAACACAAAGCCACACAGTTTCAGCCGAGAGAAGACCTGAGAGGGACTGACCTCTTGCTGCAATGTGAGAGCTTGTGGCTAGATGTTCAAAACAGCCTTAGCCCCATCTCTGATTTGCACTATTAATACTACAGAACTGTGATAAGCAGTTCTCAGCGATAACCCACACCTGCCACCTGCAGTATTGGCATTTGCGGTGCATTTTTAAAAAATGCTTAAAACCGAAACTTAGATCATCCTTTATGTGGGAAAATACAACTTGAAGTATTAACTATTCTCTTTTTTGTTCTAGGCAGGCCCACTGATGCTCAATTACAGCTATGCTAATGAACATCCTGGATTTCTCTCCATTTTCAATGGGCAGCTTTCACTTATTTCTGTGGGAGGGGAAAATAGCATCAAAGGAACCCAAAAGTTCAGGCTCCAGACCGTTGGATTGTCACTCTTGGCTTTTCCTGTGGATAGTGCAGAATACCCACGTTGCCTTTCATTGCAGTGGGGTGTGAGAGAGGTCAGCTACAATGCATTTTAGCAGAGGGCGCTTGATGGGAGAAGTGACCAGGACTGGGGAAAGGGATGGAGCAGGATTCTGTTCAAGGTTTGGTCACACCTGGCCCCATTCCAGCCACCACACATTTGGACTGTTGGCTTGTCAAGATTCCCTGTTTTCAATTTAAAAGATAAAACAAGTCTCCAGCTATTTTAGAATTGAAAATAAGAGGCGAAATATTTGCATTTGACCCAACTATTTTATAGGAAACAAGAACTTGCTCTTGTCTTTCATTGCTCCTAACTAATGAAGAAAGTGAAATAAAACCTTTAGTGACATGCCCACTGTCTGGAGAAAGGACTTCTGGTTCATTTTAAAGCTCTTATTTGCTCTTCCTGTGATAGAAGCATCCACAGAAAACAGTGGAAAGAGCTAGAATTTTAGTGCCGCTCTGATTGGGCAGAAAGAGCGACAAGAGAGAGCAGCCAAGGCAGGAGGTCCGGATCTCTCCCTCAAGTTTTACTTCAGGCAAAAAAATGTGACTTCTCATTTGTAAAAGTACCCTGGCAATGAAAATGTGAATGCAGGCCATGATTATTATCTCCATATTGGGTTTTTGTGGCAGGCAGTGCTGGGAGGCTTTAGCTGAGAGACTTTAATGAGCTGCTCATTGCTAGAATGGGAAGCTGAGAGAATGCTGTTGTGTTTCCATTTTCCTGGCCAGGCATAGGCAAACTCTGGCCCTCCAGATGTTTGGGACTACAATTCCCATCATCCCTAGCTAACAGGACCAGTGGTCAGCGATGATGGGAATTGTAGTCCCAAACATCTGGAGGGCCGGAGTTTGCCTATGCCTGCTCCTGGCTTTGGATATTTTTAATTTTTTTTCTAAGAGGGGCATGTATTTGGGTGAGGTGCTGTGAAGTTAACTGTAACAGCAGCACTTGGGAGAATAGGATGACTCTTGCAAGTGGCTTTCAGCAGTTTTTAAAACAAACAGCCCCAAAAAATGTTAAGCATGCTCCCCTAGTGCCGCTCCAAGCAAATTCATGTCCCCAGGAGTGCATTTTCTTTTTTCTTAAAAAGAAAGAATAAGTAGATTGGGTCTCAGGGCTGTTATGCAGCAATATTTTTACACACTCTTTAGTTGTTAATAAGTTGCTGTTGCAGCCTCCACCCCCACCCAATAAAGCAAGCAGCAGTGGAAATGAAAAGGCTAAGGAGAATGAATGCTATTTTAAAATGACAGAGAGGGAGACTAGCGACACAACAGCAGAGGCTGGTGACTTCATTTACCTCCTGCTCACTTAGAGCAAATGCTGGCCTGGTTTTTTTAAAAAAAGAACACATGAAGAACAGAACATATTTTTCCTTGATAGAGATTGCCCCCAATTCTGACAGCCAGAATTTAAACAGTTAGCTAATCACAGTGACAATTCTGTGGATTCCTGCTTAATGAACTTGTGGAAAACTGTCCCCTCTCTTTTTAACATGTATTTGCATCTTTAAATAAGATTGAAGCTGGTTTGTGGGGGAAAGGCATCCAAAATGCAGTGCTTCATAAGAAACTGCAGGACATATGCAGGTATGGTTAGTGCTGTGTGTATGTTGCTTCTCAAACCAGTAGTGAAAGCACCTTGGATGCAGAGTAGACCGGACTGTGTGCGGAGCCTTAATGTTGCTTTTAGTATAATGATGTTTAATCTTTGCAGAGCATGAGGACTTCTTAACAGTGACAGAGTCCCTGAAGAGAGAGTTTGATAGCCCTGAAACCTCGGATCTAAAATTTAGAG
Source organism: Darevskia mixta (assembly GCA_034641385.1). Lineage (NCBI taxonomy): Eukaryota > Metazoa > Chordata > Lepidosauria > Squamata > Lacertidae > Darevskia > Darevskia mixta. The sequence goes on from JAWWNH010000130.1 coordinate 4,217,689, forward strand.
TAGATGGAAAATTCATTTATGTACATAAAGCTGTCTTGAAAATCAGGTAATATAGTGCCCTGTGGGCGAGTGCTAATGCTTTGTTTCTTTAATCAACCAGCCCTTTCCCACTCCTTTTATTTTAATTTGTTTTATTCTCATGCCAGGTTCACCCAAACTTCACCAGTCTCCCACTCCCTATTGCAGATCTTGGTGTAGTATACGTTTTCAACAACATTTAATAACATTTCATAGAAATTAGATAAAAACAAAATGTAATTGAGTAGGGTACAAAACAAAAGAAAAACCCACTTTTGCAAATGTAAGTGCTTTCTTTGGGCACAATGGCACCACTGGATACAACCCACTGTCATGATGAGTATGTCCCAATCCTAACTTAAACTATTGGGGGCAGTACAGAATATTGTGATGAATTCTTAGGTGGTACTTTCCCATGTTCCTAATGTATTCTGCAGAATCTGGAATGTAGTTTTTTCCTCTCCCCCCCCCCCCAGATGTGAGCATTTTCGTACTATGTTCCAGTCCTATTGGAATGAAGATATGAAGGAGGTGATAGAAATTGACCAGTTTTCCTACCCAGTATACCGTGCTTTTCTGGAATATCTCTACACAGACAGCGTTGATCTGCCACCTGAAGACGCAATAGGTAGCACTTGGGGACCGGGGCTAAATTGTGTAGAGAAATGAGGTTTCCTGGAGAGCTGACTTTGTTTCAAGAAGAAATAGACCTGGAGGCCCATCCCCAGTGGCAGTTAAACGAGACAATTCAGCCAGTGCACCTTCACCTGCCCTGCTTGCATTCTTACCAGGGATGGGGTTTGGGAATAAGGTGTCTGCAACAGCTCTTGAGGCCTCTTGTCTTATGGACCCTGTCAGCGACAGTGCTGGTCTGGGGGGAACTGACCTTAGCTGATGGAAGTAGAGCAGCTTGCTTCAAGAAAATGGATCTGGGCTCTGAGCACTATTGTTTCAAATTGGTGCTAAAAATGAAAATTCATTTGGAGAGTTTTTACTTCAAAAAGAGCAGCTTGCAGTTATAGTATCATTAATTTGCTGTATTTATTTGCCAATACATTTATTTGCCAATCCTTCTAGGCCAATGGAACCTAGTTTTAAAAACTGGATTCTATCTTGAGGAAACAGCAGAGGGGAGGAAATCTAGGTGCTAGAAATGAGCAGTGTTTTTTCTGGCAGTAATCTATGGTACACAGTGTGAGAGAAAATGGGGGGGCATGTGGCACCCCCCCCCCAAAAAAAAGCACTGGAAATGAGTTTTTTTTTCCTGGCATGTTTCAAGGGAAGAAATCCTTTCTTGAGCTCATGTTTCCAGCAGCAATTCTCAAATTCAAAGGACAGTTTACACAAATGCAATGGACTCAACAGGAGATGCTTGTATTCAATAATTGCTGTGCGAAATGTCTGAGGAAGGATCTCCCCCTCCCCCCCCATCCTTGAGCATGGAATAATTCTTGTATTTCATCTTTACTGCCTGCTGATTCCCTCCCCCTTTTTCCTAGCCTTCCAATGCTGCTATCCCAGTTTTGTGGTTGGGGTGAGGGTGATGTATTTTATTATTCAGCTTCATATGTCCTATGTCAGGCATAGGCAACCTTGGCCCTCCAGATGTTTTGGGACTACAATTCCCATAATCCCTGACCACTCGCCCTGTTAGCTAGGGATCATGGGAGTTGTAGTTCCAAAACATCTGGAGAGCCAAGGTTGCCTATGCCTGTCCTATGTTGAGTGTACAGAGAAATGTTGCACTGGAGCTGTTAAGAACAGAAAAAATAACATTTTAATGTGGCATTTTGATTTTAGGGCTTCTGGATTTGGCTACATCATATTGTGAAAACAGACTGAAAAAACTCTGTCAGCATCTTATCAAAAGAGGGATCACTGTGGAGAACGCTTTCTCCTTGCTCTCTGCAGCTGTCCGCTACGATGCAGAGGTAAACTATTAGAGCCACCAGTGAGCATTTTTTCCTTATGGACAAAATAAAACCAAATCACTCTGTATTTCTACAGTCAGAGAAGTGTGATACTTAAGATGTACTTGGTGAAGGACTAAATTTTGGTGGAGAAATTAACATTTCTGTATGCAGAGATTTAATCTAGATTATTGGCAAGCATTCCTCCCAGCTCGTGCCAACCATTTTCTGGATATCTCACACAGAGCAACCATTGGGTGCTGTGGAAACTGTTTGTCAGCTGCTGAATTTTCATGCAGTCAGTCAGGAGGTGTTATTAATTAGCATTCCCCTATATGCCCATATAGGTGGCGCTGTGGGTTAAACCACAGAGCCTAGGGCTTGCCGATCAGAAGGTCGGCGGTTCGAGTCCCCGCGATGGGGTGAGCTCCCGTTGCTCGGTCCCAGCTCCTGCCAACCTAGCAGTTCAAAAGCACGTCAAAGTGCAAGTAGATCAATAGGTCTACCTTCTCCGGAGGGAAGGTAAACGGCGTTTCCGTGCGCTGCTCTGGTTTCGCCAGAAGTGGCTTAGTCATGCTGGCCACATGACCCGGAAGCTGTACACCGGCTCCCTCGGCCAATAATGCGAGATGAGCGCCACAACCCCAGAGTCAGTCACGACTGGACCTAATGGTCAGGGGTCCCTTTACCTTTATATGCCCATAGCTAGTTCAGGTGCCGAGTCTTGGTGGTGCCTGTGCCGTGGAAATGGGGCTTCTGAGGAACGAGTGTGGGCCCCTCTTTTCCATTTTTAGGATTGTCTGCCTTTAAACTAGGCAGCTCTTCCAATTGAGGACTGCAGCTGTACCAAGCCATGTAGACCAGCCTTAGAGGGATTCTCCTTCACATCCTCTGCTTGGATGCCTTTTTAGCTTTGGTGTGGACATGTGTTTGCTGGGCTATGATCTGGTGCAAACTAAACAGAGAGGCTGGCAAGAACACAAGGCTTGCTCGAAGCAAGAGAGTTAAGAACGGAAGGGCCTATTTCACTTGCTCAGAGCTGTTGGGTGGGAGTGAGGAAAAAGCAGGACTGAGCTTCAGATGAGGGTTCTCTAGCTCTCTATATTAGATGGTTGAGGGATGTGGGGACATTTACTAAAAGAGAAATGCAGGGACTCTGTCTTCTGGAGAGCAGTGCCACTTGCCCTGTTGGCTTTTCTCCTTCGTTCCACTTGCTGGATGCAAAAGCTCAGAGGCTCTTAGTATATTTCCAGTAGGTTGGCTACAAGCCCAGCCACAACTTGCATAACTCCTGCTTATATTTCTGTCAATCAGATCAAATTACTTTATTTTAAATTTTACTGCTTCCCTTCACCCGAAGATTTCAGGGCAGTCCACAGCATAAAAATACAAGATAGAAACACAAAATACACAATAAAAACAGGAACAAAAGGAACAAACCAATAACCCCCTTTCCCAGCACATTTAAAACAAAACAAAACAATACCTCCCCCCTAAACACACATTAAAATGTTAATCAGCCCAAGGCCTGGTTGAAGAGGAACATTTTCACCTGGCAACCAAATCTCCCTGGGGGAAGTATTCCACAAACGGGGAGCACTGCCGAAAAGGCCTGTTCTCATGTTGCCATATCCTAGACCTCTAGTGGAGGAGGCACATGAAGAAGGGCCTCAGAGGATGGTCTCCGGGTCCAGGCCAATTCATAGGGGGAGAGGCAGGCCTGTTTCAGGCTTCATAGGTCAAAGCCAGCATTTTGAATTGGGCCGAGAAACTACTTGGTGGCCAGTGCAGTCAGACCAGGATCAGTGTCATATGCTCAAACTGTTTTGTCCTGGCTGCCAAATTTTGTATAATTTTTAAAATTAATTTTAATTACAATAATCTAATAGTAGCCACATTAACACAATACCAAATCAAAATACAATCAAAAGAGCCAATTATTCCAACCTAATTAAATAATTTTGGGTGACTTCCCATGTGCTGGGTTTCAGGGTACAAAGTTCTTATTTCTTTCTGCTTCCATAATCTTGATTAATCCAAGTACAACAGTTCTGATCTTGATCCTTCATTTGACAGCCACTGGTTTCATGACTTTCATTCATAATTTCATATTTAATTTTAAAAAATTCTGCAAAATATATGTATGTATATATCTTTATTGTCATTGTACAAGTACAACGAAATTGGATTTAAAATAATAATAATAATAATAATAATAATAAAATAATTTTTTAAAAAGTTCATTTAACAGCAGTAAAAGCCATACAAAACACTTAAAAATAAGGGAGAGCACTGAGCAGCCGCTGCGTCTATGCGCGCCGCCATCTTAGAACTCTTATTAGAAATAACAGAAATTTAAACAAAAATCAAAAACAAAACAAAACAGGCCTCTCTGCTAAGCGGCGGTGGCAGCGGTCCTTTATAGAGCCCATCAGGCCCCGCCCTAGGCCAGATGGTGAGTGGCAGGAGTTTATATCCTGTAAATTTCTGAGTGAGATGTTTATTTTCCATTTGTTTCTTCATTCTTCCTGTTGTTATCCAGCGTCCAGCATCTTACATCCACTTTTTTGCTCTTTCTGCTGTTTTCGAAAGGCTGCACTTTTCCCTGCACCACACATCACACACCATCTTTGTTTGTCGGAGCCTAAGAAAAGGTCTCCAACTTATCTTATCCTCCAGCATTCCACTGCTAACAATCTGGCATCCCGCCAGAGCCATGGTAGATCTTCAAAGGTCATAGCCCTAATTGCAATTCCGTGGAAGATCAATGCTTTAAATCATATCAATACTCTCACGCAGTTCTATTTTTGTAGTAGTCCACAAATATTATCTTATTCTCGTTAATTCGTTTTGCTTTTTATCAATCCATTAGCACTCAAGGGGATGTCAATAATGCAAATCAATAATGCAGCAAACATGATATAAATAAAGAGTAAAGGCTCGCCTCCCCCAACATACCACAGTTCGCTATGTAGAAAATCAACTTCTCTCCAGATCAAAATGTTGCCACTCAGTGGCTGATTCATTTAGCAGATTATCTTGTCCAATTAGTCCAGTACACGTCTGTAAATTAGATCCAATTTCTTTCTAATAACAGAAGAACCTCTGCCCATAATGGGTTACCAATAAGCGAATTGCTTTGCAATCAGTGCCTCCTGCCTCCTGTCATCCATGGTGGACGAGAGCCTGAAAGCGAGATGAGCGCCGCAACCCCATAGCCGCCTTTGACTGGACTTAACTGTCCAGGGGTCCTTTACCTTCTTTACCATAAAGCAATGTGATTAACTGATAAAACTGATCAAACATAGTTGGAATGGAGTTTTATACTTTTTGAGGTTTAGCAACAATCAGAAAATGTAGGAAGCAATTTCACCTTAACTGTTGTTTCTTTTGAACCAAAGGAACCTAAACTTAAATCTAAATTTTCAATTAAAGGTAGATAGCCGTGTTGGTCTGTCATAGTCAAAACAAAATAAAATAAAAAAAATTCCTTCCAGTAGCACCTTAGAGACCAACTAAGTTTGTTCTTGGTATGAGCTTTCGTGTGCATGCACACTTCTTCAGATGCACACGAAAGCTCATACCAAGAACAAACTTAGTTGGTCTCTAAGGTGCTACTGGAAGGAATTTTTTTTATTTTATTTTGTTTTGACTAAATTTTCAAGTTCAGTTCTTGATTAATGGGGATGTTAGAAATTTAAACATTTAATTAATGTGAAGCTGAATGAAGGGCAGTTTGACCTGGTTCCAAGTTGTATCCTCTTAGAGCGCCATGATCAAGTGCCACGATGCCCATAGCAGGGCTCCCCTCCCAGGATGTTTGCAGTCTCTGGCCGCAAAGAGATTCCCATAGGGCTTCCCCCGAAGGGGCGCCTCACTCTGTATTAGTGTGGGAATGGACTCCTCTTCTTCCATGGACAAGCCTCACGGAAACCGCAGCAGTTAAAAAATTAACAGTGCATAGCTCTCCTTCACTGTTGCCCGTGTGATTGTCACCTCCTAATTGTAAGCTGAATGGGCAGGATTCACTGAACTAGCCCTGCCATCAAAGCCCTGTGCAATTCCCCCCTCCGGAATTGTTTGATGGTGGGGCTTTGGGGGAACCCTCATAACGGGGCAAGTGGCAAAGCCTGCACAGGCAGAAGGATTGGAAGAGTGCAATGACTTCTGGTGCAGAATTATATTTAAACAATTCTAAATTGCAAGTGACTCTTAGTTCAAAATTCATTCTTCCTTAATTAATTTGTAGGCTCAAGTATAAGTATCAGCCTGGGGAATGTAATCAGTGTTTCATAGTTCTATTCACAGCATATGATGAGCTTGCTGTTCAGTTTGAACTATTATCAAGTCTCTCTTCCTAAAATTTTCAGATGCATCAAAATATTCTTCTGATGCTTCAGCTGCAACTGGATAGGTTTTTAAAATGTTAATTGAAGTGCCCCCCACCCCCAAGATAGTTACCTCTGCCTTAAACAATACAGCTTCTATTGGAGGTAAGGGCATGGAGTGAGTTTCCTCATTTAGCCTGATACTTCAGACGTAGAGACAATTGGGTATGGCACTGAGCAATAACACAGCTAAATATTTTCTTTGTGCCTTTTGTTTATGAATGTGGTTTTTGTGGTGAAAGATTTGCTCAGAAGTTTATATTTCAGGTGCAGACATGAGGGTGCCTTAAGCAGGTCAGACAAGGATGCCAAGTGAGCTTGACTTTTAATGTTCAAAGAAGAGTTAGTTAGAAATTCCTGCTAAAAATTCTGTAGCTTGAACTTCAACATCATTTTATATTTTGTTGGATCATGAATAATTTGGCTTCCAAGTTTGACGAGAAAAAGGATTGGGTTGAATTGTGATATGTAGGATGGGGAGATCCAAGAACTATGGGATGTTGCTGGTTCTCTTCCTGACTAGTAGAGATTGCTACCCTGGTTATGGAATCTGCTGCTGCTGTGAGTGTGGGGGAGGACCGCTCCCTTCTACAGGCCAATTTCCATTGGGCCTAAAATAAATTTTTTTTATTACTATATTTTTTGTGCTTTTTCTACCATTTTTAGCACAATAAATCATTTAAATAAATATTTTGGGATTATTTGCTTAGTTGTTGGATTCTAATAATATAATAATTTATTATTTATACCCCACTCATCTGGCAGCCACTCTAGGCAGCTCCCAGGAGAATATTAAAAACATGATAAAACTTCCCTAAACAGGGCTGCCTTCCGATGTTTTCTAAAAGTCAGGTGGTTGTTTATTTCCTTGACATCTGACGGGAGGGCGTTCCACAGGGTGGGTGCCACCACCAAGAAGGCCCTCTGCCTGGTTCTACATCTTAGGCCAGGGATGGGGAACTTTATGATCTCCAAATGTTATTGGATTTGCAACTCTTAGCATAGCCACCAGTCAAGGATTATGCGGTTATTAGTCCAGCAACATTTGGAACCACCCCCATTTTAAGATGAAAAGTAGCTACTACATACAAACTCGGACAGAGGTATTAAACTTGCCTGTTTCTACCAAATGACGCAGGAGTTGTTATTTACTTAGTGGGTAAACACATTGACTTGGATCCAGATTTAATGCTTAGAATAGACCTATTGAAATCAATTGGATACATCATTAATGTGCTTGATCTGTAAAATGTGACTGTTTCCTTGCAGAATTCTGAAGACAAACGAATGTCTATGTGCAATACACTGGTCTTGTATTTTTATCCTGGAATAAAAATATCTTTCAGTACATGATTGTTCTTTGTTGTTTTTGCTCTGTAATTTCAGTTTCTAATCTTATATTTGCATTATTTAGAGCTGTATAAATGTAACATGGTAGTTAGAAAACAACTCCGTGTAACAGACTAAACTTTAAAATCTGCCTTTGCGTACAAATGCTGCCAACACCAACTCCCCGGCCCACTTGTGTGTAAAGGAAGCTTTCATTCCACGTTAGCAAGTGAGAGAAGGGGGCGTTGTTTCTTGTATCTTGTGGCTGGAACAAAGAATTGTCATATGGCATGGTTAAAACTATTAATCAAGTCTAAATACTTAACTTTTTAATGCTGTCTTTATTTGAACATGGATGAGAGAAAATTTAGAAACTTTGAAGCTAATAAAAAGGCTTTTTGTTTTGTATCTAGGATTTAGAAGAATTCTGCTTTAAGTTTTGTGTCAATCACTTGACTGAAGTCACCCAGACTGCAGCTTTTTGGCAAATGGATGGTTCTCTGCTAAAGGAATTCATTGCTAAAGCCAGTAAATATGGAGCCTTTAAGAATTGAATGGATGTTGCAGCCATAGCTGGTGTGATTTCATGGGCAGTAAGATACATCACATGCTGTATAAAAAACACTTGTCCAGCAGTTGTTTTTAAAGGAGCTCCAAATCGAAGAATGGAAGATTTGATTTTAAGTTGTTCTAGATAGCTTGATGCTTCTACAAAGTTTTGAACAACTTTGGAAAGAATAAGATGGAAGAAACTGAAGGAGGGTGAAGAGAAGACTGTGATCGATCTTTCAGAAGTTGCGCTTGCTCAATTGTTAATCTATGTGGTGTAATTTAGTGATTTCAGGGTCTCTTACTGATTTTTGCTGGCACTAAAATGCTTCACCATCTGGAACTATGTAGCAGCAGTGTGAGAAGGAAGTATTTTTGCCTTTTTGTCTGTTCTATTTGCATGCATATGAAGGAAGTTTGCAGGACCTGCCAGTAACAAAGGACTTACTTGTCTGTGAAACAATTATGTATTGAATCTGTTGAACTATGTATCTTAAAAAGACATGAAGAATCAGTTATATGGTGTCTCAAAATCTAGTTGGAATTAAATTATTGCTTCCACAGCATTTTGACAAATAAGCTGTGACAGGCAGCCTCATTGTAGAGATTTAAAGTTGTTAAAAGCAGAATACTCTTGGAAAATATTTTGCATTTAAATTATGTATGAATTCTGTACAATTTTGTTTGTGTAAAATGTGTGTTCTAAATGTATCCTATTAAAATAATGCATAAAATTATTTTTAGCAGAGGCTGGTGCTTCTGAGTTAGAAAGGACATTAAAACATCTGTTCCTGCATTGCAGGGGATTGGAGATGACCTTTGGGTTTGCGTCCAACTCTGCAATACTATGATTCTATACTGCTGTTTGTTTTGGTAGTCTTCACCAGAAAGGGGCGAGGCAGAGAGTGTAGTAAACAGTAACTTCTGCAGTGTTGCTGAAAGGAAAAAAATGCATAAAATTGTATAAGTCCTTGAGAAATCAAAACTTTATAGGACTGTCTACCTTTCGTTATTGGGGGTTATATACCCAAGGCTAATATCTAGATCAGGGGTAGGCAACCTAAGACCCGTGGGATGCGGCCCAATAGCCTTCTCAATCCGGCTCACGGACGATCCGGGAATCAGTGTTTTTATATGAGTAGAATGTGTCCTTTTATTTTAAATGCATCTCTGGGTTGTTTGTGGGGCACAGGAATTTGTTCATCTTCCTCCCCAAATATAGTCCGGCCCACCACATGGTCTGAGGGATGGTGGACCGGCCCGCGGCTGAAAAAGGTTGCTGACCCCTGATCTAGATGTTCTTCCTACCTGAAAGCTGTTGAGGCTGGACTTTCTTGATGTAGAATAGTGGTGATGCTCAAAAAAACTTGATTGATGCTAATACTACAGGTAGAAAATGTGTTAGGACTGTTGTGTCGTATGAAAATGTTGATGACTTTCTTAGGGGAGGGAACAGGACTTAAGGGCACTTTCCCAAGCATATTCTTGTAGAAACAGAAAGTGACCAGAAAACCCCCCACTAACTTCTGCAAAGGAATTGTGCCCCTGCAAGCAAAGTTCTCATTGATTATTCCAGCATCCACAGTAAATGTGCAGCTGCACAAGCTTTTGGTGCATCTGCTAGGATTCAGGTAGAGTCTAACAGATCTCTCTCTCACACAGCAGCTGCTGTTCAGCAGCTTTAATGTCTGTATTAGCAGTGCAAATTCTGAAGTATAACTTCTAAAGACTAAATTATAAAAACCCACAACCCTACTGTTTGAAGCTGACCTATAAAAACGTATCTGGTGTTTCTCCTGAGTGCTGTCCATCTCCAAGCTGCAGTTGATTCTAAGTGCCACCCCATCAACATATATTTTCACTAATGGGACAAAAACTGCAATGGAAAATATGATTAACCCCCCTCCCCCCCCACACACAATTTGCATCAGAAACTTCAACCAGCTACTTGCATCTTCAGTTTATTAAGTTTCCACATTCACAATCTCAGTCCTATGTATTTTGGCTGCTTGAATGTATACATCTGCCAGACAGATGGCTGGTGTCGTTACATGGCATGGTGGTGGGAGGGATGAGAGGGCTGGATTTTGCCTTGTCCTATCTCCCCCCTCCCTCAATCCCTTATTGAAAGTCAGCAGACCAAGTTGCTGAAATGAGAAGTGTCCTGTAACTACCTTGACACCCTAAAGCCTCCTTTAGAGACATGTAGTTGAAGGTAGAAAATACAGATTTAAACTGCTGTACTTTGTTAAAAAAACACCACTTTTATTAAATGATTATTTACAATTTTGTAATCAAACAATTGCAAATATTCTTTACACACACAACTACCTATGATTCTAAGAAACTGATTCTCTGAAACATTTTAACATTAAGCCCTCCTGAGGTATCTGAAACGTCTAATGTTTGGGCTCCTACTGCAAGGCCAGGGTCATTTTACAGACAGGATCTATTCTGTAAAATTGCAAGTAGAAGGTGCATGGCTTGACTGTCTCTTTGGAAAGTGAAACTAGGCTGTTTAATTTCAGTCCCAATTGTGGTCAAGTGCCTTGAAGGAACAGATAGAAGACGTTTCCATTGATTTAAAAAGTATGTGTAGTGACAACTATTATAGCACCACAGTGCAATCCTTTACCGTGAGAGTAGGGTTCTCCATCCCTTCACTGATGCCTCCTGGCCAGGTGGCTGGAGTTGGGAATCAAACAACAAGCAGAGAGCTGCCCTGGTTCTAGAGACTCGGTTGCAAAGAAGCTATGAAGAACACGTGGTAAACACATCTGATTCTCCCTTTACTGGAATAGATGAGAAAGATGATGATACAGCCATGATCTTGGAGATGGCTACTATCATGAGGACACAGGCTTTCCCTTACCTTTCCAAATAATCACATAAATGAATTGGCAATAGACAAAAAGATAATTTGACCGTCAAAACCAAAAGAAAAAAATGCCTCAGTCATGATTAGAGGGAAAAAGTGTCTCAGTCATGATTAGAGGAAAAAAGTGTCTCAGTCATAATTAGAGGAAAAGAGCAGTTATAACCAATGTTATATATAAGGACAAGCAGACTTATCTAACTGGAAAGTTGATTTTATGCAAGAACCAGATAGAAATCATGATCAAGTATTACAGAAAGATGCAGGTTGTTCAGAGATACTATTAGATACACTAGCTGTGTCTTCTGGGGCAGGTAGTACTACTTCCTTCAAATCTTTCAGAAGCTCAATCTGAGTATCCAGTCTTTTCCGTGTGTGCAGTAGCTGCTGAATTTTTTCTTCAGTTCCTGTAGAATTTAAATTGATGCTTAGTATTAATGTAAAATGCAAAAGTTTGTTGTTTTCAAATGACTCCTTTTGTAAAAAGTTCTCGAATACCTTCTCCATTGTGACTGTCCTTTCAATCAACTGATTTCATAAAGGCAATTTCAGTTACAGTACCTGAATACACAAGCACAATTCTACAAAAAGGGTCAAAATCTTAACACCCTTCCAAAAAAGTTTTTACAGGGAATTGTATATACGGTAACTATTATTTATGCCTGAAAAGGCACATTGGGGGGGGGGGGAGTATGGATTGGTAGAGCAATGTAGCAGTTATGCCAGGCAGCTCCTTCTTACAGCAGGAAATATATATTACTGTTCACTCATTTCCTCCTTCCCACTCCTTAAAAATAAACAATGGAATATATGTCTACTTATTGAGTTCAATAGGACTTAGTCCCAGAAATGCAGCCTAATGAGCAGAATAGGCAAGTGGTTTTCTTCGTAAGATCAAAAGAAGAATCAGGCCAAACAGTCTGAATTATTTCAGCACCAAGTGACTGATCTATTCTACTTTGGTGCAGAGACATTTGTGCTTGGGTTTTAATGCCAAACCAGATTGCCCAGGCTCAAAATGTAGTCATCTGAGAGAAGTTCCAAATTTTGCTTCATGCATACATACCAGAGTGAGCCGTTGCAAGTATATTTTCAAAAAGGCCACAGTCAAAAAGTGACATTACTGTTTCTTCATATTCTGAGGGTATGAACACAGATTTTAATACACAGTACACACAAGGATATACTCAGTAAAAATAGGTTATTGAGCTGTATGTAACCTACCCTGAAGGCTGGGCTATGAATGCTTATAATAAATAAAGTCACGCCAGTGTATAAAATGGTCTTGACCCCCCCCCCTTTGCACCCAGGGGTATCAGGGCTGTTGCACCCAACCAGTCTTCTCTTTCTGCTTCTACTAAAACCTGTTGCAAGGGTGCCCCAAAGCCCAATTGCACATGTGTGTTCTGTAGGGGAGAGTCAAATACTCATCTTGCAACAGCAGGCTGGGGGGAAAGAACATGAGAAATAAACAGGGCCAAGCAGTCTTGTTCCTGAAAGGTAAGCCCTACTGAAGCATTTACAGGTCATGACTTGGACCAAAAAGCTCAAATTAGCAACTGACCCAAATGGCTGTGACTTAAAAGCACTTTCTAGTACCTGCTTCAGAAGTGTTGTCATCCATTAGCTTTTCCTGCGCAAGGTGAAGTGTGTCTAACATTTCCTCAAATATTTCATCAAGAAGCCCAGCCTGCTTACACTTCCTTAAGAAGTCTATCCTTACTGTTAAGAGAGAAATACATCCTTTTTCAAACAGTTCCATACCGACTGGCATTGTGAAGCTCTTTCTAGCAAGAGTAGTAATTTACTTCCAAGACATTTTGTTTTTTAGCTTGCAAGATACCGTGGGACCTCGACTTGCAAGTGACCCGACTTACGTGTTTTTCGACTTCCGAATGACTTCCGGAAGAAAAGAAATGGCCGCAACTGAATTTTTCGACTTCCGAAAGGAAGTCGCGGCCGCTTTGAATAGGATTTTTTCGACTTACGAATTTTTTTCGCTCAATGCATTCCTATGGGGATTCGACTTACGAGTGTTTTCGACTACCGAAGATCACGTCGGAACGCATTATCTTCGTAAGTCGAGGTCCCACTGTACTCTCAAGTCATAGTTACACTAAAATCCTGGATGCTTTAAATATTTTTTGAAGCACTTCTCCACCAGGGAAAAGCAGCAGCAGAAAAAGCTCAAGAACAAGCCAAAAGTTTAGATAATGGGTTTTTCACATGTGGCTTTCCCCTCTGCCACAGAAACCCATGGGTCCAGGTTATTGGTCTGCTGTTAGTGGTCACAATGTGATTATGCTATTTTTGTATTATAGAAAAAGTAAAAGTTAAAAAGTACAGAGTGTGATGATGTCTGAAAAAAGAATATCATATAATGTGCAAGGCCTGGAAACTCCTATGAAACAGAATTGAAGGTAAATTTAAAACCAGTGTCAGGTGAAGATTACTCAAAAGCTGAAGACTAGACACTTATACCTAAGTGTCTGAGCCATCCAGCAGCCAATTAGGAACAATTCTGAGAGAAGAGAAGAAAAGAAAAGAGAGACATGTTGAAATCAATGAGTTTGGTGGGAATGTTTGCAAAGGAAGATTTTTTGGCCCAAATCTCTAAGCAGTAGTTTGCCTAACTGTACAGGTGATACTCAAAAAATTAGAATATCGTGGAAAAGTTCATTTATTTCAGGAATTCAATTTAAAAGGTGAAACTAATATATGAGATAGACTCATGACATGCAAAGCGAGAGATGTCAAGCCTTTATTTGTCATAATTGTGATGACTGTGGCGTACAGCTGATGAAAATTCACAATCTCAGAAAATGAGAATATTAAATGAAATCAACAAAACAAGGATTACAAATAGAACAATATTGGACCTCTGAAAAGTTGAAGCATGCATATGTACTCAGTACTTGGTTTGGGCCCCTCTTGCATCAATTACTGCCTCAATGCGGCGTGGCATGGATGCTATCAGGCTGTGGCTATCCTGAAGACCAGGATGCTTCAATAGCGGCCTTCAGCTCTTCAGCATTGCTCGGTCTCATGTCTCTCATCTTTCTCTTGACAATGCCCCATAGATTCTCTATGGGGTTCAGGTCAGGCGAGTTTGCTGGCTAATCAAGCACAGTAATCCCAGGGGCATTGAACCAGGTTTTGGTACTTTTGGCAGTGTGGGCAGGTGCCAAGTCCTGCTGGAAAATGAAGTCAGCATCCCCATAAAGCTCATCTGCGGAAGGAAGCATGAAATGCTCCAAAATCTCCTGGTAGACGGCTGCATTGACCCTGGACTTAATAAAGTACAGTGGACCAACACCAGCAGATGACATGGCTCCCCAAATCAACACAGACTGTGGAAACTTCACACTGGACTTCAAGCATCTGGCATTGTGTGCCTCCCCATTCTTCCTCCAGACTCTGGGTCCTTGGTTTCCAAATGAGATGCAAAAGTTGCTCTCATCAGAAAAGAGGACTTGAGACCACTGAGCAACAGACCAGTTCTTTTTTCCTGTAGCCCAGATAAGACGCTTCTGACGTTGTTTCTTGTTCAGGAGCGGCTTGACAAGAGGAATACGACATCTAAAGCCCATCTCCAGGATCCGTCTGTGTGTGGTGGCGCTGGATGCACTAACTCCAGCCTCAGTCCACTCCTTGTGAAAGTCCCCAACACGTTTGAATGGTCCTTTCCTGACAATCCTCTCCAGGCTGCGGTCATCCCTGCTGCTTGTGCACCTTTTTCTTCCACATTTTCCCCTTCCACATAACGTTCCATTAATGTGCTTTGATACAGCACTTTGGGAACATCCAACTTCTTCCGCAATTACCTTTTGAGGCTTTCCCTCCTTATGGAGGGTCTCAATGATGGTTTTCTGCACAGTTGTCAGGTCAGCAACCTTCCCCATGATTGTGATTCCTACTGAACCAGACTGGGAGACCATTTAAAGGCTCAGGAACCCTTTGCAGGTGTTATGGATTGAGTAGCTACTGCACCTTTTCACAATATTCTAATTTTCTGAGATTGTGAATTTGGCTTTTCATCAGCTGTACGTCACAGTCATCACAATTATGACAAATAAAGGCTTGACATCTCTCGCTTTGCATGTCATGAGTCTATCTCATATGTTAGTTTCACCTTTTAAATTGAATTCCTGAAATAAATGAACTTTTCCACGATATTCTAATTTTTTGAGTATCACAAGTATACTTCTCAGAAGAAAGTATGTTTCGGTATCAAGTCACATTTATATATATAGGAAATGGTCCCTATAATAATCATGAGTGGCCAAATTAATTGCTCTACAGCCATCTATGTAATTTGAGTCACATCCATGGCAAAAAGCTGCAGAACAGGCTACTAGAAATCCTAACAAGTGTCAAACACAGTCAAGTCCTACCTTTCTGCTGGTCATTTTTTCTCTTAAGGACCTGTTGTAGGCTCTCTTCTGCAACTGTTTCATTATCATTCTGTCAAAAGTGTTTTTAAAAACAAGTTTGCGTATTTATCAGTATTGTTCAGAACACTAATGACAATGTTCATGTTTTTCCAGTGTAACAATCCCAACCTTTACATGTTAACAAGCTTAGAGCTTAATCCTATCCATGCTCTGCATTAGGCATATGCTGTATCTTAAGCTAAATTATCTCCCAAGTAATCCATGTGTTAATTCATAGCACTTTTCCTCCAAGCAGCTCAAAGTGGCACACACAGTTCAACTATGAACATTTTATTTCGCAAGATTTAGCACCTAGCAGCAGTCAGAAACTAAAATGGGTCAAAAAAGAACAAACTAAATTAGAACTCAGTCTTAAATCACATGTGAGACCAATGTAGCAAGGAAGCATGGCTCATTGGAGGAAACTTACTGCAGTATGTAGACATTAAAAAGGCTTAAAATATATATTAATTACCATTTTTTTTCTACTGCAGGAAGAGTTCATTAGGATTGGGGGCCGCCCCTTCTTGCTGTCCTCATCTAGAAATAAGATAGCTGCTGCTTATATTTTACCAGATAATTTATTATAGTATTTCAGTAAGTTATAGCAAGATACACTATAAAAACAGACAGAACAAATTAGAATTACTTCTTTTTAAATTCCTCTTAAGAGTTACAATGATGAGGATTTAAGAATCACCCAGTGAATTGACATAATGACAAAATGGAGATTTCGTGCGTTTGTATTTGTTAACAAATACTACTTCTTGTATCTTGAATGTCCAAGTATTGCACAAGAGTGCAATAAATTCTTTTCCCCGCTTTACACCTTGGGCCAAGTCAAAGAACTACCCTAGACACACCAGTCTTGAAAAACAATCACAGAATTGTGGGTCAGTATTGTTAAGTTTCATGCTATCATTTCACTTTTTAGCCACAGAACACACTGTGTCCACAATCTGAGTCTCTCTCTCTCATTTCAGTTATGAGGCAAGTACAGTGGTACCGTACGCTTCAGGTTAAGAACTCCGCTAAGAACAGAAATCGTGCTCTGGCGGCGCAGCGGCAGCAGGAGGTCCCATTAGCTAAAGTGGTGCTTCAGGTTAAGAACGGACCTCCGGAACGAATTAAGTACTTAACCCGAGGTACCACTGTACTAAAAGCTCCTCCCAGCACAATTCTACCAAGAAACAGGAAAAAGGAAAACATGGGTCAAATCAGAATGAGTTGGTGGTGGAAGTACTCTCTGAAAAGTGTCTTGGAATTGGCAGGAACAGAAACAAGAATGAACAAAAGTATTTTGGTGTGTAATACAATTTGGCAGATAGGAAAATACCACCATTTGAAAGAACCAAGATTTACTTTAAACTGTAAACAACAATCTTCATAATATACAACTTGAAGATTGGGAAAAGATGTGGAAGGTGAACCTAAAATTTACAGATTGTATCTTACTGAAAGAGAATTATATGAAAATGATGTATAGAGGGTATATAACACCAGAGAAAGTGGTCAACGTGTATAAAAAGGGATCAAAAACTTGTTGGAAATGTAAAGAAAAAGATAGTACATTTTATCATATGTGGTGGGAATGCAAAAAGATTAGAAATTCTTGGGAAATGATATATAATGAATTTAATGAAAAATGTTTAAAAAGACTTTTGTTAAGAAACCAGAAGCATTCCTCCTAGGAATTTTAGACTAAGATGTAAAAAAAGAAAATTGGAAATTATTTATGTATGCAACAACAGCAGCAAGAATTATATTAGCACAAACTTGGAGGACAGAAGAAATACCAACAAAAGAACAATGGCAAACAAAGGAAACTTATGGAATATGCAGAACTGGCAAAACTAACAGAAAAACTACATGAAAAGGACAACAAAGACTTTAAAAGAGAATGGGAACCATTTACAACATATATGAAGAGGCTACATAAAGAAATTGACTCATTGGCAGGGTTTGAATAAACAATCACAACTGTATACAACAAAAAATAAGACTGTATGTATTGGGAAAATTTTGGGGAAACAATACGCAGGGTGAATAATATGGAAATAAAATAAAATATGGAAATAAAATTCATGACCAATTTATCTTTCATTTTTAAAATATAAGATTGTTTAATAATAATAATAATAGAACTGTAAACAATTTTAAGAAAGCTGGATAAGCAGCAACTATAACCATTCCTGAGATGGTCCCATCCCAGTGGCCAGCTGCCCTTTCGCCCTCCACTGTCCCTCCGTCCTGCACAAAATGTGAAGTTCAGAGTCTCTGAGCAGCTTCACGCATGTTGCAGGTGCAATGAGCAGAGAGACAGTATCAGACTGCCTGTGGGCAATTTGTGTGGGTCTTATGAGAAAATTAGTAATTTTCTATGTCTTGGAATCTGGCCATTTTTTGAATAATCAGGAATAATGTCAGCTGATGCGTGACGCCAACCTAAGTGAGCAGGGCATTGTCTACAAGGCGCTAGTTGCTGTGGAGGGCAAAAGGGAGGGTGGCTTTGGTTTTCTGAAGATCTGCACAGAGACAAAATCAGGAAAACAACATTTATTGGGCCCAGTGATGAGCAGCAACCACTGGAAAAACTCTTCCACATGGAACTTGAACTGGAGAAATCACTGCTGAACCAGACCAACCTCTGACAAAAAAAACCCTGCTATGGTAAATTGCACAGTGAGTATTTTGTAGTTCTCTTGTTCATATGGGTAGGAGAAAAAAATACATTTGTTTTCAGGGTTCTATAAAAGCACTGTTGACACATTTTTTGTCAAGAGTTTCAATAGTGGGGAATGCATAAACAAATATTCCATTACTGCATCTGCTAAAAATGACTATTTGAAGCATGGAGAATAGTTTGATGAGGAAAAAAACTCACCATAAAAGCTTGTCTTCTTGACTGGGTCATGGTTTGGACAGAACACTCTAACACATTGGAGAAATAACGAGAGAAAAGAAATTGAATTAATATATAAACAAATGCATTCATTGCTATTAAAAGGTACATAAAGGTAGTAAGACACAGTGAAAAGAGTTCCGTTCTGGAAGAATGGTACCACTGGTACTTACCTGAAAGGTGTTTCTGAAGGAGCACTAAGACACCACCAAGTGCCTATTCAAGAAAGGGTTTGATGTGCTATTTTTGCAAGAAAGAGTCATGAGTGTCTGGCAACCTATGTAGAGTGGAGTGATCAGTGTTTACCAATAAAATAGTGACAAATTATTCTGCCTTCTATTCATTTTTTTCAGAGAAAAGAAAATTCCTTACTACAGAAGTAAGTCATACCTCGGGTTACAGGTGCTTCAGGTTGCGCGTTTTCGGGTTGTGCACCGCGCCGAAACCAGAAGTACTGGAACGGGTTATTTCTGGGTTTCGGCGCTCGCGCATGCACAGAAACACTAAATCGCGCTTTGCGCATGTGCAGAAGCGCCAAATTGCGACCCGCGCTGCAGGTTGCGAAAGGTGCATGTTGCAAACGCGCCTCCAGCATGGATCACGTTCGCAACCCGAGCGTCCACTGTATGTAAGTTCTCCATTCCAGGAACTTTCAGAAATAGGCACCTCTCCTTGACGAGGAGACAGGGCCCAGAAGCTTCTGAGTCAACACTAAGTCAAGGTCCTGTCAAGGCAGGGATTTTCACTTGGGCCCTTGCACTGTTGCACACAGAAGGGTGAGGACAGGCTACACAGAGCAACAATTCCCAAAGGCAGGAAGGGAAAAGGGGGAGATATCATAAGGGAAAATTTCAACATCCTCCCACCAATCACTATTGCTCTGATGATTAAAACCAGAGCCCCACACTGCTGCTTTTAAGTTTAAAAGCTATTTTAACATCTCATGGACCCTCTTCCTACCTCCGTGTGCTCAGTCTGTCTCCTGAGCTTGCTGCATTTATCAGACTCAACTGGGTAATTCCTTTGCAACAGCAGACTGATTTGTTTTTATTAAAACATGCCTTCCTCAGTATTACATTTCAGGTAAAACTATGACTAAAGATATGCGTTACTATTTTATTTTAAGATCATGACACTCTGATGGCTGTGCATTTCAATTATCCTTGTTTTTTACAGAAAAGAGGGAGAATGTGAAGCTCAACAAAAGTTCACAAGCCTGTGCTGAGAACACCCCCCCTGCCCAAGTCCATCTGACTTTGTGTGTGCGGTGTTAAGCCAAGCAGATAGGCAAAAGCCCCTCAAACTTCCTGATTGGCTGTGATGACCAGAACAAAGGATTTGTGGAAGCAGGTAGGAAGACCTTCAGGATGTTAAAGATAAAAAACAAGAGCAGAGAGGAGGACTGGAATGGGAAAAATAACAGTTGAAAAGAGGAGGGGGGAGGAAGGAAGGAAGCAGGACAGAGGGAGAGCAGCATGGATGGGGGGGACTAACTGTGGTTAAAACATGATCATAAGGGAGTGAATGCATAATATCCTTTCCACTTTCTGTTCACTCCAGATGGCATAACTCGACTGGTAGGGGGCCCTGATCAGCCCTAAGATGCCCTGGCTGACTATGTTAGCAATCAGGAAAAAATGAAAGCAAAAGGAGGGGCTCCACTGAATGCTTTTCTATAGAACTTTAATCCCCCCCCCCATATAGTGATGCTTGCTGGCTGCACAGCAGGCAAACAGAATGGACTCTTAGTGCAAATAAATTAATGAATTGGTGGGGGGGGGGTGCGTGAAGGAGAGACTAGGTTCTTCGGGCTCAGTGGATCTGGGTGTTCTCTCCCAAGCTGACGTCACACTAACTTTTAGATGACTCTGAGGTGGAAAACAGATGCAGGTGTCTAATTAACCTGTCTCCAAGGCAATTTTGGGGGAAACTTTAATTTGCTGGCAGGTACCCTGTTTCCCCTATTTTAAGACGTAGTCATAAAGTAAGCCATAGCAGGATTTTTTCGCATTTGCGAAATATAAGCCGTACCCCGAAAATAAGCCATAGTTATAGGCGCAGTTCTGGAGGGCGCCAAGGAAAACACGGGGCTGGGCTTACGTAATAAAAATAAGACATCCCCTCAAAATAAGCCATAGTGCGTTTTCTTGAGGGGAAAAAAAATAAGATGGTGTCTTAAAATAGGGGAAACACGGTAATACCAAAATTAATTCTAAGACCAGAGCAAGTTTTTAAAGTACACCTGACTTTGAAAAAATAAATTATGAAAATTAAGTTGGCTGGTCAGGCTGTCAGTTCTGCTGGGAACCCAGCTCCATTCAGCACCCCACCCCAGCAGAGGGAGAGATGGGGAGCAGGGCCACTCCATCTGCTCAGCGGAGGCCCAAGCACCCTCTGACTGCTCCTCTTGGAGCCATCGCCACTCCATCTGGTCACATTACAGAGGAAGAACTCTGTAATCAGGCACTAGTAGCTAGGTTCACTTTTCCCCTCCTCTCCATCCCTTCTCTTTTCTGTGTTTTGTCTTTTAGCTTGTACACTTGTAAGCCATTTTGGGATGCTTTAAATAAAACAAAAAAAACAAACTATTGTAGAAAGGAAAACTAGTCAGGTCTGTAAAATTCCATTCAAATTAGCTGTCTCTAGCTATAAATTTCAATTCTGAATTCTTAAGACTATTCACAAGAGCCTCCACCTTCTCATGACAAACGTTCCTGCACTTCAAGTTACAAAGACTCACATCTCTGTCTATCAAGCCAGCTAATCAAAATTATTTAAAATGAATAGCTTGGGGTTTTCCCTGGCCCTCCCTGCTTAGAATTTATTCAGCATATTTCCCACGAAATCCTACATAAGACTTTTAATGCCTACTGAGACGTAAGCAGGTATAGGATGGCATCCTAAATGAATCGCTTCAATATCTCTGAGTTCATTCCAAGTGCTCAATTCTGCCTCCTTGTAGGTGGATTTGACAGCCAAGGTGAGCAACTAACAAAAGCGGGCATATCATGAATTTGCTTACCCACATCCAATTCTGGGGGATATAAAAAGCTTATTTTGCTGGTTCTCAGCAAAGTTTGAGACATTTCAGGATTGTTTAGGATCAGATTTGTGTTTTTCACTAATGAAAGGCTTTTGGTCTGCAGAGGAAGCTTCTGGGAAAAGAAACTGGGCCAATTTTTCTACCTTCCCCTTATTTCTGCAACTCTGTTGGGTTTCCCCAAACCTGCTTGAGAGGGTTAGGGGGTGCTTTGGAGCAGTGGATGGGACTGCAGGACAAAAGGGAAATTTTGAAAAACCTTTCACGAGCCGCCCCTGAACTGAGCCGCCCGCTTGGTGAGTCCCCACACGCTGTGCTAAACCGGCACAGGGACTCGTTTCTGTGGCGCCAGAAATTGCACCTGCGCCGACACTGGAAATCGCGTCTGCGCAGATGCTGGAAATTGCGGGTGCCCATGGAGGGATCTCCGCTGGAGTGAACCGGCCCAGGCGAGGTAAACCTTGCCGACCCCTGCTCTATTATCTGGCCATTAGGTGCCACAGCAGTTGCTGTGATCTTCCAGCAATTTGATTTCACCCGCAAAGAAACACTCCTCCATTGTCTCCCAGGTGCCACCAACAGGCAAAGACAGTACCACCCAACCACCCCAATAATGGTGTCAAAGTAAAAGATAAATGGAAGAAAATTCTCAAAATGCCACAAATTTTAGAAAAGAATTTGTTAAATACCGGTAAATGCCTTGAATTTCATCCGTTTCTATTGCAGCATCATCACACAAAGCACAGAAATAATGGTAACTTCTGCGACAGTTTTTTATCTCACAGCCAACAGTGGCTCCTTTCTTGCGACAGAAATTGCATATCTGCAAAAAATGGGGTTTTGAGTCTAAACAAACTATACCATATCAGGTTGGTTCTGATGTTAGCAATCCTAGCTTTCAGTGAACCAAAATTTTTAAACCAGTCTTTGGCATGGCTACTCATAAGTAAGTCCTACCTGAATTCAATGCAGCTTACAGCCAGAAGCAGGGGTTAAAATTGCAGTCTAACTTTGTCCAATCATTACTAACTCTCTGTTGCAATTTTTCAAATTATTTGGTTAAGAGAAATGGTGTGCTTCTGTCAAGCTAATAGTTTGGCTAGCCTGGGCCTCCACTCCACACTTCTTTGCATTTATATTCTTTAATTTAAAAATATGTGGTTGCAGCCTTCATGGTATCTCCATACTATTATTAGTCAGGAGATCGGTTTTCAATGAAATAATTATTAAGTTGTCTTTTGATAACATCCCAGATATTCCATTTGTGGGGTGCTATGAGTGCGGTAGTACCTCTGGTGGGGGACATGTCCTGCTCCTTCTGGAGTAGTTTGTCCACCTCTGGTCCTCACCCTGCCCTCAGCTGTCACCTCTTAGAAGCTGTCAGCATGCGGCAGCAGCCCCACCCCGGGAAATGGCTTTGACTGGGTGGCTAAACCAGGTGTATGGAGCCAATGCGTCTCAAACTCTTAGTGGATTAAGGACTTTCCTTGCATGCAAAGAGAGGCTCCAACAGATTGAGCAGACAAGACCAAGAGTGGGTCCAATGGTTAAGAAGGCAGTTTTCTGCACATGCTGTTGAGGGAAGTGAGGGGCAGATGGGGCTCGTCAACCTGGGAAGGGAGCCCATCAAGGAGAAGGAGCCTTCTGCTGCCCTTGTAGGATACCTTCGGGAGAAGAAAAATCTAAAGAATAGTAAACCCTGTGGGATGTGAAACACGGGAGCAGTCAAGTTCAACATCCCTAGAGTGGACATAGAAGGGGATGCCTGGACCAGCCAGTCGGAACTTCCCGTTTCTCCTGGGCTGGGACAGACTTCCTCTACATGTGACTAGAGGTGAGTGTGGCCTCACCTGTGCAGGTAACAAAAGGCATAGGACTGGCCGCCATCTCTCTCTTCTTTTGACTACACCTTGACAAGGAAGTATCACCTGCTTAGCCAAAGATGCTCTCTTGGCTTCCAAGAGAGGACAAAGGAACTATCTTCCTTATGGAATAGTTTCCAAGTGTATGTATCTTTTCTAAGCTAAGTCTGCCTTCTGGGATCCTATTGTAAACAGATATGAAAGTAAACTCTTTTTATACTTTTATAGAAGACTGTGTCGTGTCTTATCTTTTAGAAGGGAATAAGGGGAAAATACCAGGACAGTTATTATAGAGGCTTTAGCGAGCCTGAGCAACGCATCCACTGTGCAAGTTTAAAAGGGGAATGTAACTCTGCTAAATTGTGGAACTTGTTAACACAAGTTGGAATAGGATATAATCAAACAATATATCCTCTCCTGCATCCCTGAACATTCCCACAAACCCTACACAAATCTGGAGTGTAATCCCTAAGACAGCTGGATGGTGCCTTGTATGCCTCTGCTTTCCTTTGGACCCCATCAGTGAGATTGAGAGGCCCAGGGGACTTGTTGTCTGAGCAGCCCAGGACCTTCAGACACACTGCCCAGGCATGTGCCCCGGGGAGGTCACTTCAAGACAGACAGGTGCCAGCAGCAGCTATTACATTTCTAGTAGTAAAGCACTGGATAATGTAATTTGCAATCAAGACTACAGTTACCTTATATACAATAGGATGTTGTTAAGAATCACAATCTGATGATGGTAAGAATTCAGACTTCAAATTGGCGCAAACATTTTTTATCCCTTTGATGGCATTTTATGTACAGTTCAAGAGTGGTTGCCAAAGCAAGTCTTTCATTGCTATTACAATGGCAGGGTTGGTTTTTTTTTAGGAGCATTATGTTAAAGCATGGGTAGGTAACCTAAGGCCTGGGGGCTGGATCTGGCCCAATCGCCTTCTAAATCCAGCATGTGAACGGTCCGGGAATCAGCATGTTTTCACATGAGTAGAATGTGTGTTTTTCTTTAAAATGCATCTCGGGGTTATTTGTGGGGCATAGGAATTCATTCATTCCCCCCCCAAATATAATCTGGCCACCCACATGGTCTGAGGGACGGTGGACCGGCCCTCTGCTGAAAACGTTTGCTGACCCCTGTGTTAAAGTGTTCTTTTCTCAGAATACTTGCCAGTATATGTCTCTTAACTAAATACCCCTGACCTTAACATCAAAAGAAATAATTCTGAACTAATTCTGCATAATCTGCTTTTATACACATAAAAATGTAAAAGGTTGGTGTCTCACCAGCCTCTTTCCTCTTTTTATTTCACTCGTTACTGAAGCCACATCAAACCTTATATCGAGATTCTCAGGGTTATGTTCTTCAGATTCCACAAATCCGGAGGAATATAGCTAAAAATAAAAACATAAATGAAAAGAAGTAAAAATCAAACCAGGAGATACAACAATGAAGCAATAAGGAACAACAGCAACAGTTGGGAAGAGATTTAATTTAGTGTTCTCTCATAGATTTGCACAATGTTAGTTTCTTTTGCATGGTCGGCAGTTCGAATCCCCGCGACGGGGTGAGCTCCTGCTGTTCGGTCGCAGCTCCTGCCCACCTAGCAGTTCGAAAGCACGTCAAAGTGCAAGTAGAGAAATAGGTAGTGCTTTGGCGGGAAGGTAAACGGTGTTTCCGTGTGCTGCCCTGGTTCGCCAGAAGCGGCTTAGTCATGCTGGCCACATGACCCAGAAGCTGTACGGCGGCTCCCTTGGCCAGTGAAGCGAGATGAGTGTGCAACCCCAGAGTCATCCGTGACTGGACCTAACGGTCAGGGGTACCTTTACCTTTACAAAATAATGTATATACTTGGATTTTATTTTAACTACCACTTTTCCAGGTTGAGCATACCACCCCTTGCTGTTCCAGTCTCCTAGAAGACAGGGCGCTGTTCAAGAACCCTGAATCTAAACTGAATAAGGGATGCAGTGAAATAGGATACGATAGTCAACCCAGCTCACAAAGGAAGCTTTCTCTTCATCTCACCTTCCTCTACCATGCAATGTAAAGACAGAAGGAACCATAATATATACAGTACAAGACAGCCATTGCTACAATGAAGTAGCCAATATTAGAAAGCAGTACCAAGCTGCAATTGCATTATTTGGTTCCCCATCTGCACACCTTATTTCCCAACGCTTGCCACTCAGTCTCCCCTGGCAACATCAGGTGATCACAAGGGCCCTCTTTGTGTTACTAGGTGATAAATAAGAGCAAAAGGTGAACTCTGCATGCACACACAAACAGGCACACATGCCACAGAACAAGAGTGACATTTTTCAAGAGCCTCCTCAGTTCAAGAGCAATGGTGGAATCATAGAATTCTAAAGTTGGAAGGGACCCAAAGGTCAGCTAGTCCAACCACTAGTCCAATGCAGAAATATAATAATAATAATATTTATACCCCGCCCATCTGGCTGGGTTTCCCCAGCCACACTGGGCTGGTTCCCACCGAATATTAAAAACAACACAGCATCAAACATTAAAAACTTCCCTAAACAGGGGAAGCCTTCAGTTGTCTTTTAAAAGTAAAATAGTTGCTTATTTCCTTGACATCTGATGGAAGGGCATTCCACAGGACAGGCATCACTACCAAGAAGGCCCTCTGCCTGGTTCCCTGTAACCTCACTTCTCATAGCGAGGGAACCGCCAGAAGGCCCTCGGCGCTGGACCTCAGTGTCCGGGCTGGACGATGGGGGTGTAGCAAGCGAAGGAGCAAAGACAGGGGAGGTGGTCACCCCCCATTATACTTGGTGCAAAAACTGCTTCACAATGTCATTTATTGTCAGTGTTTTTATAAGTGTTAGAAGTCGCCCAAAGTGACTAGGGGCAGCCCAGCCAGATGGGCAGAATATTATTAATAACAATTGTGACAGAAATTGTCACTAAATATCTGCAGAATTTTAAAGCAGTTAAAATGCTATTGAAGTGGCAACAGAGCTGGTAATTTAGCCATGCCATCTAGTTTAACTATGAGACCAATCTTGATATTACAACTAAGCTCCTCTGCTATTTTGTCATTTGTCCCACAGGTAGTATTCTATAGAAAGAGAACCATAGAAAGAGAATGCATTGGTATGCAACAGCCTTCCCCAGCTTTATGCCCTCAAAATGTTTTGGAGTGCCAACTTCCATCAATTCCAGCCAACATGACCAGTGGCAGTGGTCAAGGAGTTGTAGTCCAACAACAGATCTGACTAGAGGCAGGCACTCTTGGATGAAACTGGATTCCTGGATCCATCTCAGCTGGTATTCAGGATTGAATTTGACATAGAAACTGCCTTATTCACACTATAAAAAGAGACGAGCCTTCCCCATCCTAGACCAGATGTATCCCGACCCTGAGATCTATGGACGAAGAGTGGTATGCAAATTTAATAAATAATAATAATGAAGTCCAGCTGAGCAACAGCCTCACCCAGGCCATGGCTTTAAGAACAGCAGATGCGGCTGGGAAGGGAGACTTCCAAGGAGGGAACAAGGCAGAATAAATGTCTTCTGCTGGCAGGTTGCCAACGGAGATAGCTGCATGGTGATTAATGATACATACATTTTGGCTATTGAATTCACTCTGATAGGGAATTAACCTCTGATGCTCTGAAAAAGTTGCTTTACTAAAAGTTGGGAGACTGAGAAGCTGCTTGGAACCTGAATGGGGGTGAGCAACTTAAGAGCAGAGGAATCAACATCTTGCCCCAAAGCCACGTCAGAGCCCTAATGGGCATAGGGTCAGCAAAAGCCTCCTGTTCTCCAATCTCTCTGAGACGGTTATAATTTATGACTTACGAGACGTTTCTCAGTCTGCTGATGGAAATTTACATCTGGTGTGTGAGCTACTTTCTGGCTTTAAGAAGATATTTATTTAAAAATCAGGATGGAAAACCATGGCCAATACAACAGGAAATGAGATGGGAGGATATGGAACTGGGTGTGAATTCACAATTACATAATAAAAAAACAGTATGAACTGTTATTTTAATATATGATCATAGGGGGAGACTCTTGTGTGGAAAAAGATGGAAATAATTATTATTGTTTAATATTGAGGAATGGTTGTGGAAGTTATTGTAGTTGATGTGTTTGTTAGAGAAAAACTATTGCTGAAATTAGTAACAATAATTAGAGAACCCTTTTTGGTTTTTGTGTAAAAAGCAAAATGAATTAATCCTCACCAAACAATCTTGATGAACTGCAAGGTTCTGTCCTTCAGCAACATACATAATGGCACATTCTTCATCATCTGGGCAAAACGCACACTGTCTTCTTACCATCTTTGCCATTGTCCAAGTTAGTTTAGCAAAGTCACCTTAGAAAAGGATTTTAAAGATTAGCACAACACAAACACCACCCCTGAACTCTAGATGCATATAACTGGAATACCCTCAATGTTATCAGTGAACTTCTTTAAAAGTCTTACTTTGCTCCCCAAAGGAACCAGAGGCCTTTGATCCAGTGGAGGGATCCACTGGCAAAAGGGAAGAGATTTCGCTGATCTCTCCCAACTCTCCAGAGCTGATTTTGGGTACAAGGCACTGCAGGGGGAAGGAAATCAGCAGTCATCTCTCTCTCCCTTCTGCTGGTGAAATTATTCCCTGAGCAGAACTCTACTTATAAGTGCTACTATGGATTCTAGCCAATGAAGGAGATAGTCTACATGATGTATTTTACATTTTACCGTATTTAAAAGCATTTACTTAGTTTTTTAAAAAGCATCACGTAAGTTTTTAGAACAAAGAACAGAACTACAAATAAAAATCTTAACTGCAACCACTGAGCATACAGTTCAAAATAGTTATAAATATACTAATAGATCTTAAATATATACATTTGACATAGGGGGAAAGGTAGGCAAGAAAGGAACATTCTATAGATGAAGAACTTCAGGAATGTTGAAGGAAGACTCATTGTGTTTTGTTTCTGAATTTTCATTTATAAACAAGATAGAAAATAAACTGCAACAAAATATCAAAGCTCCAGATATTAATTCATATAATGAAGACATAAGATACGAAGCATTCAAGCCCCCACAAGATGCTCCACAATTTCTAATGACTGCTCTTAACAGCTGCATATACATGTTTTAACAGCTTTGGGGACAATGTGGCGCTCTGCAAAACACTGTAACACATGTACTATGGGGTCAAGGAGCAAGCCTTCAATGCAGGTAGCAATGGCGCCACTGGAGTCCCCTGCCTCCAATACAAATCCCGCACAGCTGATCCAGCAAGACCAGTGGTATCAAAAGTCACTGAGAGATCAAGAGTAAGAGGCCATTCTTCCCCCCCCCCCCTAGAATCCCTCAGGGTGACCAAGAATGATTCAGTTTCAAAACCAGGCCTGAATCCAGACGGAAAGGGAGCCAGATAACCAGGTCACCCAGGAACCCCCACCGGGCCCAGTGCAGGCGCACCGTGGCCCCGCCAGGCAGCGAGCACCGCCCCAGGCCTGGCCCAGAAGGGCCCCCCCCCACTCACCCTCCTGCAGCGGCCCCGTCCGAGGCTCCCGCAGCGCCTTTTCCGCAAGGCCCGGGTGACGTCACCGGCGGAGGGCGTTCCCGCTGCGCGCGCACGGGCGGAAGGGGCCTCGCGGTTCCCGCCCAGCCTCTCCAGAACGGAAAGCCGCCTCCTTCCCTGCAGGCTTCGCGGCCTCGAGGCTTCACCGGAAGACGGGGGGAAGGACGGCTGCGTCGCCCGTCCCGCTCCGATGTCAAGCGCGCAGCCCAGCCCTTGAGCCGCCTGGAAGAACACGGATTTCCCTTCCCCCCCCCACACAGTGCGCATGTCCCTTGACCACTCTTACTGAAATGGCCCCGTGTGCAAATGGCCAGCCTTCCGTTACCGCTGTCTCTCCTAGTCCTTAATTTGCGTAGAAGTAAGACAATTAACAAACCTGGACAAGAGCCACTCACTGGAAAGACCATGAATTTAGAAATGTTTGCAAGAAGACCAGAAGATGCCTGAAAGCAAATCAGACCATCTCCCCCCCTATCGTCTACTCTGACTGGTTGTTGCTCTCTAGGGTTTCAGACACAGGACAGTCCCGACCTTACCTGGAGAGGGCAGGGATTGAAGCTGAAGTCTTTTGCATGCTAAACATGCGTCCTACCACTGAGCCATGACCTTCCCCAATAGTCCATGTTGAAAATCACATTTCATATCAAAATATTTTCCTGAACCTTAATTTATTGGTCCCGAGTTTATTACATTGAGAAGAGCCAGAAAGTCCCATGTTTAATCCCCAGAATCTCCAGGTAGGATTGTGAAGACTCCTGTCTGAAACCCTAGAAGAGATCCACTGTTGCTGAAGGTCAAGAATACTGAACTAGATTGGCCCATACACAGCTGGATTTTGAGAATTTCTCCATGCTGACAAATGACACTCAGAAAGTATCTTGTAATATCCTCCCAATGATTCTATAACCAAAAGTATTTATTGGCCTGCAGCTGTCATTCGACTTACTTGTTCAGCTGTAATATTTGTTGACGTAAGGTCACATTGTCCCAGGCAAGTCTGAACCATCCTGTACCAGATAGTATCAGCATCTATAAAGCAGAAAGACCCTTGCAAACTATGAGTATTTATTTCCCAGTGGTATTAATATGGAAATAATTATTTCATAGCATTGTAGAGTTGGAAGGGACCACGAGGACAACCTTTCACAGTTGTCACTGAGTTCCCAACATTCACCTTAACTACAAGATCAATATGTTCTCTGTCATTGAAAACTGACTCGCTAAAATCTGTTGTTGTTGAGTCGTGTCCGACTCTTCGTGACCCCATGGACCAGAGCACGTCAGGCACTCCTGTCTTCCACTGCCTCCCGCAGTTTGGTCAAACTCATGTTGGTAGCTTCGAGAACACTGTCCAACCATCTCGTCCTCTGCCGTCCCCTTCTCCTTGTGCCCTCCATCTTTCCCAACATCAGGGCCTTTTCCAGGGAGTCTTCTCTTCTCATGAGGTGGCCAAAGTCTTGGAGCCTCAGCTTCAGGATCTGTCCTTCCAGTGAGCACTCTAGGCTGATTTCCTTCAGAATGGATAGGTTTGATCTTCTTGCAGTCCATGGGACTCTCAAGAGTCTCCTCCAGCACCATTTAGCAGCCACTGAAAAAGAACTTCCAGAATTAAGTCAGTGGCTATTATATAATTCAGACCAGCCATGAATCCCGGCACAAAGAAATACTAGTTTTGAATGTGATAATCTCATCAAATCCCTCATTCTTCTACTGATTTTGCCCAACGAGGAACTCAAAGAGACTTGGAGAGAACTTTCACAATCTTTTTTTTAAAAAAACAACAATAAAGTTCCCATAAATTGTCTTAATCGGGAACCAGTGAACTAAGTGTTTTCAACACGTGTTGATATTTCCTGGCTCAATGCATTTTTGATTACTTTTGAGTATGTGGTGAAATGGTCACAAACGTCAATCCACAGAGAACTCAACCAACAGTTCAGCAGTAAAAAACAGGTTTCCCAGGGGAAAGCAGCAAGACCAAAAAAAGAGGAAAACCCACCTCTCAGGCCCATGACTAGAAATCACTTGAAATCATGGGATGGGCCCAGAATCACAACTTATGAGGCTCAGCTCACAACCATGAGACTAACCAGTATTTCAGGAAGCCTAACTCCCCAGGCATGTATTTTGTGCTTCTCTCTGCGATAGGTATTAACCACACTGGGATTCAGCCAAGTATTGTGCATCTGGACTCCAACTCTCATTCCATTTTTTTGGCGACTTCCCATGATGCACAGCTTCCAGATAGTACACTGAACCACCAGTAAGTTCAAATTTCTCAGATTTTGGCTTCTGGGGTGGCTCCAGTTCTCCTCCCAATGTGCTGACCATTCAAGAAGGCCAGCAGGAATAGATGCAATTTCCACCTGTTTTCAAGTAAGCAACAGTAGTTCTTCATTGCATTAACACCCACCTTTTTCTGCAAGGAGCTCAAGGTGGCATGTACGGTTCTTTCCCTCCTCAATTAATCCCCAAATGTCATGACACTGGGTGCCTGTCTTAATTTCAGCTGGTGCTTGATTCCAGAGAGCTGGAGATGCAACACTAAAAGCCTGGTTTCTAGTACAAACTAAGCGCACCTGTAGAACATGCACAAATAAGGTGTTCAGAGTAGCCAGGTGCGTGTTTGGCTAAATAACAGATCTGTTACCTAGCTAACAAATAACCTGTGAATAGTTTGGTAGAAAATGGGTTTACATCCCTCAATGAGGGAATGCAAGAGCTCATAAAGTCATTCAAAACATCAGCAGTCTGTCAAAGGGGGCTTCTAATTCCAGCTCATTTTGAAAAGTAATGGCACTAAACTGATGAAGCGCCTAATGCGAAACCTGTAAAAAATCCGGAAGACAGGTCTTCGTTCTTCCCAGTTGCCTCCTTTTGAATGGACTTATGATGACTTCATCTATCATTGCATCCTACAGTCGACATTTTTGATGTTCTTTTACAGCGATCCATCTATTACTTATCGTGTAGGAACTTTTCTTCGGAATCTTGTGTTGGCACTGGGTTTGTCCACTATATCTTAAGCTGAATGGTTCTATCGTGTGGACTTTGGTTATATATGTGATATGTATATGAGTGTATTTGGCTTTATGGTTATATTATTCATTCTTCATTACAGTATTTATGATTTTGTTATTTGAATATCAGCCGGTGTGTAGAAGATCCATTGTGTTCATGAACTTGTCTTTTGGGGAATGGGCACCACTTTAACATCACCAGGCTAGAATTTTGGATCATGCATGGCACACATTTTGACAGCTCCTCTGAAGAGGGGTGCTCATCCACACTGCGCTTTCCAGGCACAGGGCTGTGTTTTAATGCTCAGAAGCATTAAACTGAATACCAACTGAATACCAAGAAAGCCAACTCTCAACTCTCCTCTCTCTAAAGGCGGATCTGGACTCATGGCTTATAATGTTAGAAATGTCTTATTAAAATGTGACACCAGAGGGCGCTGCAGAGCACTGAGCCACCGGCAAAGGGAAACTGCCATTCAACCTGATAGAACATTATATTTAACAACTTTTAAAACACCAATGTAGATCCAGCCCAACTCTCTCGCCTGCTTTCCCTTTTCCCTTCCAAAGTGCTGACTCCGCCCCCCTCTGGCGAGCTGCACCGGCAGCCAATCAGAGGGAGGCTACAGCTCGGCCCTCTGGTGGAATTCCTTGTGTTTTAATACCTTTTAGCTTTCTAAAGCGCTTTTTAGATTTTAAATGCTGGTCTATGACCGTAATAAAGATTTGGATTGTATTGTATGTATAATTTTAATACATGGCATTTTAATTATACAATTCAATTTTTTAAAAAAGATATTGTATACTCATTTTATAAAAATACAACCTGACGGGCTAGGTGCATTTAGCCCTATTTTTGTTTCTGAAAACCGAAGGTACTGCCTACACATTTTCATATAGCAACATATCCTGAAGATCAGTGTCACTACCCAAATGCAAGTGATTATTTCCTACAGTTTCTCAATAACGGAAAGAAGCAGAGTCCACACAGTCTCTATTATGTCTTGTCCATTTCAACAAGAAAAGCTGGTGTAACGAATCAAAACATGGCTGGGACATTAATTCAAGTAGTAACCAGCATTTTCTCTGTATAATAATGGCACCAATCCAAATGATACCTTTAGAAGACCATTAATAGAGGCCCAAATATTGGCTCATTATAGCATGACCAGAATTCTAGAAATTCATTTTTATTTCAGCCATGACAACGGCTATTTCCCTCTCCTTCGACACAGGGCGAGATTGGGGGGGGGGGTGTTATTGTGATTTCACCATGAAGGAAATATCTCACAGTTAAGCATTCTTACGTACTTCACTGGACTATTCTTCCACCCAGCCAATCACAGCACCCGGAACCAGTCCCTCATTCGAATGCCTACCACTATATAAGAGCACAGCGAGAGTGAGGTAACTGTCACTTGCAGCAGGGCAGCTAAGCTGAACAGGAAGGCAGAGAAACAGCAAAGCCATGGCTGCTGTCCAAAGACGTAGGAAGGCTTACTCCCAGAGAAGGAGCCAGAAGAGATCCGGGAAGATCCTGAGCAGACAAAGAGGGCTACATTCCAGGCGAAATAAGAAAGCAACGACAAGACGCCTAGTGAAGTATGCAAGGAGTCACCATCCTAAGAGGCGCCAGTCCATCTCCCGGGATTTGGACAGGCGGATGAGGGCCAACGTCCTTTCAGCCCACAAGGCGAAACATACCATGTGCTCCCAGAGGAGTAAAGGCTATAGCAGGAAACCCTCACAGGTAGGCAGGCCAAGGAAGAAGAAGGCAGTGTGGTGTAGTGGTTAAGAGCGGTGGACTCGTAATCTGGCGAAACGGGTTGGCGTCTCCGCTCCTCCACATGCAACTGCTGGGTGACCTTGGGCTAGTCCCACTTCTCTGAAGTCTCTCAGCCCCACTCACCTCACAGAGTGTTTGTTGTGGGGGAGGAAGGGAAGGGAGAATGTGAGTCTCTTTGAGACTCCTTCGGGTAGTGATAAAGCAGGATATCAAATCCAAACTCTTCTTCTTCTTCTTCTTCTTCTTCTTCTTCTTCTTCTTCTTCTTCTCAGACTCACTCAGGCCTTCTGCACACCAAACTAAAGAAGAAGGCTGCTATCAAGGCTAAACTTAAGAAGGCTCTCAAGGAACAGGCCAGGCATACAGGTCTGAAGAAAGCCCCAAGAAAGCCACGTCAAATGGAGGATGATATTTTCTACCGTTTGGCAAAGCCACCCTTGCCAAAAGTGCCTTCACCATCAAAGGAGACGCAGCCCAAGAACCAGCCTGTCCGCTTCACCACCCGTGGAAACAAGAACCAGAAGATGGAGGGAAAGGAAGATCAATCTACAGGCAACCAGTGCAAGAAACGTGGCCGGCATGTTTGCCAAAGCCGCTAAGGAACGCTGGAGGAGCACACCCACAGAAGTGATTTTGCTGAAGAAATGAAATTCGCTTTAGACTGATAAAAGAGATGATGACTAACTGACCTTTGGCACTGCAGTTCTGGCCAAAGCTTAAAAGGCATGGGTGGCAGCTTCCTGTCAGCTGGACGTACTCCTCTTCCCGCCGGGGAAAGGCAATAGAGCTCAGCCTGCATCGAGGGACCCTCACCAACAGGGGCGCAGACATCGGGGGAGGGCTGCTGCTGCAGAGGCCGCGGCTCCTCCCCGGCAGGCCCAGGGGTGGCGGCGGTGGCGGCAGCAGAGGCAGGAACGGCTTGCCCACACTTCCACTAGCCTCACGCTTCCCCCTGGGAAAACATGGTGTTTTCTGCTGGATGGAAACAGACGTCAATCTGTAGAAAACCCAACGGACGTTTGTTCCAATTCCATAGTTTTTCCAGAGAAAGTGGTGGGACAATGAAAAACTGCTCAGACCCTGACCTCTAGAAGGCACAAGTCAAGCAGAAAACCTCTCAGCCCCATGCTTTCTAGGCACAGGACTAGCAAGTGTGGACAAGCCCTACCTGTCTGGAGGCTTTAAATTGTTACTTTGAGCTCATCTTCTTACTGTTTGAGAAGAACCTGTCTGAATAATTTTGTTACAGGTAGGTAGCTGTGTTGGTCTGCCGTAGTTGAAACAAAATAAAAAAATTAAAAATTCCTTCCAGTAGCACCTTAGAGACCAAGTTTGTTGGTCTCTAAGGTGCTACTGGAAGGAATTTATTATTATTATTATTATTTTGTTTTGAATAATTTTTAGTTTTTCAGTCTAAAGAATTTAAATAACTTACCGCAGTCCATACATATATGTTTGTGTATATGTGTACACACACACACACACATTCAACCATGATATTAATCCCTTCATAATAGTTCGATCAGCAAGAAAACACTAAAACATTTTTAAATAATACCCAAACAACATAAATCTCTCATCAACAAATATTCATTGGTAGGGATTAGACAGTACGACTGAAATTCCCCGTTTAACAAGCCTGTGTTTCAACCAATCAGCATTACCGAACAGTGCCCCTAGCGGCGGCTACGCTGGTACTGCAGGGTTGCCGCGACTCTTTACCAACATACCTGTAGGTATTAATGAAAAGCTTCCGACCTCAATTGACCGACCGTGACTGATTGCATCAAGAAATGTAGCAACTTACGATTAGATTGTCTGTGCAGTGTTTTCTTTGGAAATTCATATAAAATCAATGGCATGTTGGATTGGGGTCGTTCCACTTTTGTCCTTCTCCATATTTAGAGGACTTTCGAAGGGGGGGAGGTCTGGTGTGCTCACAGGGCAGCCATAATCACGTCCAAACGGACATAGCTGCCCTGATGGTGCCAGACGATGGGGCATTTGACTTACAAAGGACTCACCACTTGAAAATGGATTCAACCCAAGCCGAGACAAGGACTGCCCCCCCCCCGAGTTACAGGAAAACCGGTGAACACCTTTTCAGGTTTCCACCTTGAACCCTCCTTTTTTCATTATGTATTCCTGATGTAACCGTGATGTAGCAATGATGTAGTTTTGTGGGTGTATCTTGGTGGTGGGAAGGTAATAAAAGTTGGGGTCTCTTCCTGTTTGGGACTTCCATCTTGCTTCACCCTATAGCAGGTGGAGGTCCTGTCGCGACAGTTTATTTCAATAAAGACCAGGCCTACTGGCTGCTGATTTGCTCCAAAACCTTTGGCTGAAGTCTCTCTATCTTTTGTCCAAGTGAGCCCTCAGTAAGAACGTCAAGGAGTCAACATTGGAGAAGGCTACACTTAAGTCAGTTAGTAAGAATTGTTGCGGAGTTGGAAAAACCCCAGCATATGTGCTTTGCGTACATCCCAATTGGCTTAGATTTGCCAGTGGGTTGTAACTACTACAGAATAACCATAGAATTGGCTAATAATAATAATTTTATTATTTTTACCCCACCCATCTGGCCGAGTTTCCCCAGCTACTGTGGGCGGCTTCCAGTCAAATATTAAAACAATACAGCATTAAATATTAATTTTTTTTGAAGTAAGTAGAGCACAGAAATGTGTAAAGAGTACTGCTGACGTCAGTTCTCTGCTGACTTTCCAGCATACACTACAGTAGTAGTAATAAAGGCCTGACTTCACTGCCTGCTTGGCATTCCTTGGAGGGCCCTGGCCAACAGACCCCTAACAAATTCCCCATCACATTTGTTTGAACACCCTGTCCAGGATGTCAGGGTGCCTATATACTAGGTGGTTGATTTTGAGGAGGGACAGGAGCAAAGCCACCTTCATTTATTTAGTTTCTTGTTGCAAGCCCTGGAATTCTTCTGTCAGGTTCCAGAAAAGGGGATTGTTGCCTCTCCCAATAGAAGTTGTCCTTCAAGGTTCAATGTGTCTCTTTTGATCATTAATATTAAACTGAAACAGCTGAGGGTGTCTGGTATTGTGGACTGGGGTGCCATCACCATGCTGATACCATTCAGCTCTAGCCTTTTCATCAGAACTGGGTGAGTCAACCAATGTCTGGTTCCCAAGTAACGGGAAAGTGAATGACAATGAACAAATGTCTAGGGACACATTATCTGCAGAAAGGCCCATTTTCTTCTCTTGACAGGATCCTTTAAGGAGCAGGATTATGCTTTGGGAATACTTCTGGGTGCAGCCTTTGTTCCCAGGTGAGCAGCTATGAGTCCTTTTCTCCAACTCCAACTGAGACACTTCAAGATGTATGTCATCCATGCCCTGGTAACTTCCACATGAGACCAGAGTAACAAACTACTTAGCTCTGCAGCTGGACTGTTTCAGCAGCTTCAACTGATTATAAAACGCCTGTCAGTTGAAGGGTGCACAGCTGCTAAGAACACAACACACCTGTTCTGAAACTTCCAAAATGGTTTACCACTTTATTTGGATGACAAGCACAAGGTGATAGTTGTTACTTTGGGGAAACCATGAAGTTCTGCAAGAGCATCTCACAGAATACCTTTTCCCACACAGATTGGCAAACCCGTGGGCCAGATGTGGCCCAATCGCCGCCTCAATCCTGCCCATGGACGGTCCGGGAATCAGCGTGTTTTTAGATGAGTAGAATGTGTCCTTTTATTTAAAATGCATCTCTGGGTTGTTTGGGGGGCGTAGGAATTCGTTCCCCCCCCAATATATAGTAGTCCGGCCCACCACATGGTCTGAGGGATGGTGGACCGGCCCATGGCTGAAAAAGGTTGCTGACCCCTGCTTTATCTCATAAAGTAAGATGGTCATCTACAAAGGATGACCATCTTCAAAGCCTTCTCGGTAGGGCCACTGGTGTTGTGGAATACACTTTGACAAAAGCTAGTTTACCTTTCTACATTGAAAGGCAATTTATAAATACCATCAAAGATAAAATTGAGGAAAGATACTCCATAAATCCTTTCAGGAGATGAGTGACACCATGTGACCTGTGAGATGGGGAAGACACACAGCTCATCAGGCGAAGCTGCTTTGATTCTGGCTTACAAGCCACACGTCATCGATTACTACAGTGGTACCTCGTTTTGATTCCTGGATCTCTTCCGGAGCCCCGGACGCTAGATGAAAAGGAAGCACGACAAAGCGCCGTTCTGCGCATGCGCGTGGAGCGGTTTGCGCTTCTGCGCATGCGCGAGCGGCAAACCTGGAAGTAACCCATTCCCGTACTTCCGGGTTTGCCACGGACGTTCGACAAAATGGACGCTCGACGAGGCGGACTCAAAACGAAGTACCACTGTATAAGAAAGGATCAAACAGGCTGGCTGCAACTATCTTAACATTCTGTGTATTGCTTGCAAGCTTCTCAGGGGCCTCACACTTCCAGCTCCTGGGAAGCTGAGAGGCCACCTGCTGCAGTGAGGACGGCTGGACTCACTGGAGTGAACTCCTGGGGCGGGTGTGTTCTGCTGTTGCTCCCCTGCTCCAAGTGTCCATGTGTTGTGAAATGTTCTTATGCAGTTGGTGGCGTTTTAAGTTTTGGGATTTTTGTTTTTTGCTCTGTTGGGGGTGGGGTGGGTGTTTGGTTGGGGCTCTGGTTTAGTTTAGGTATAATTGTATTCCCCCCCACTGTTTTATTGGTTATTGTATTGTTTATAAATTGTTCTTAAGGGGAGATGGTAAAGGCTGCCTGGGAGTGGGCCCCAGCCAACAGGGGCGAATGCACTGGGACACCCAATCTCAGTGATCACAGAGGATCACAGAGGAGGAGCTACGCCAGGACCAGACCATGTCATTCCCGAGGAGGCAGGTTTCGTCGTTGTTTGAAGACTATCTCTGCCTTCATGTCTTGTCTTGACCGGAAGGATACTGGAATCAACAAGGGAGACCCACATGACCTGAAGGTGCTGCTGTGCAATGTCAGGTCAATGATTCCTAAGATCACTGCCATCCATGACTTGATCGTGGATGTAGGACTTGACCTGGCATGTGAAAGAGAGACTTGGTTGGATGAAGCAGATGGGCCTGTCCTTTCCGCTGCTTGTCCACCAGGTTTCTCTTACGCACAGCAACCCATGCCTTGTGGGCGGGGAGGGGGGGTTGTAGTGATTTTTAGAAAGTCATTAGTTTGCACCAGGTGTCTTATTGGGAATACCCAGTTTTCTGAGTGCATGTTCTGGAAGTTGGATAATAGGGGCACTACAGGATTCCTTTTGGTGTACCGACCTCCCCGCTGCACCAAGGATTCCCTGCCCAAGCTGCTTCAGGTCATGGTGGATGTTCTCCTGCAGACACCTAGTTTGGTTGTCCTAGGAGATTTCAACATCCATGCCGAAACAACCTTACAAGGGGCTGCTCAGGACTTCGTGGAAAGCATGGCCTTCATGTGGCTGTTCCTGAATAAGCTTGGCGCAACTGAGTCGCAGACATGCCTTAGACCTGGTGTTCACCTGTATGTAGTTGTCTTTAGATGAAAACAAAGCAAATACATCCTCAGAAGTCTTAAGTGTGGTAGTAAAATCTGATTCAAATGATACCTCCAGAGAGCAAATAGCAAAAATGAGTTTTTAACAGAACAGTGGCTTGATCATAGAAGCAGGTACATCTTAAGTGCATAGGTATCTAGATCCTGCCTACCTGTCAAATTTGGCAAGTGAGGCCAAAGCTGATCTGATCCATTGAGCCGAAAAGAGTCCCAACCTTGTTAGGAAAGTATCTCACTATTAACCAGGTACTTGAAGATGACAGAGGCATTTGTATACAACTATCTCATTCTATGGAAGTCCCATTAGATCAGTGTTTCCCAACCAGTGTGCCTCCAGATGTGTTGGGACTACAATTCCCATCATCCCTGACCACTGGTATTGCTAGCGAGGGATGATGGGAGTTGTAGTCCCAAAACATCTGGAGGCACACTGGTTGAGAAACACTGCATTAGATCAACTCTTTCAAAATCTGTTTTTATTAAGACAGATTTCTTTTTCTGAGAGAGGTTTAGAGCCAGTTCCCATGAACCGTTGTGTCAGTGGTTGTCAAGTAGCATGCTTATTATGCCTCTATTTGTGCTAGAATGCTAAAGCTCCATAGAATCATAGAAGTGCAGTTGGAAGGGACCCCTGGCCCAACCTTGTGCAATGGAGGAATCTCAACTAAAGCATCCATGACAGTTGGCCACCCAACTTCTGCTTAAAAGTGAAGGGTCCACCTTCCAAGATCCTGTTCAACTGTCAAACAGCTATCAAGAGACAACTGCAGTTATCATTTGATAAACATGTTCATGTGAACTGGCCTACATTAACACAATACCTTTCTGTACCTTAAATGCTAATTGTTGTGCTAACACACTTGTCTTCAACTAGTGGGTCGGGACCCTCTAGTGAGTCGCAGCCTGATCCAAGGTGGATTGCAACAGAAGCAAATATATGGTAAATATATGGAACTGGGCAAATATATGGTAAAAAAGTTATGTCCCAAAATATGTCTGGGTTCCAAGTGGGTACTAGGTCTGGAAAACGTTGAAGATACCTCAACTAACAAGACTCAAAAACTCTATAATATTTTTTTCCTGCACTTATGAGCACCACACTGACAAGTAGTCTCTGTCTCAGGCATGCTTCCAGCTTCATAGCCATAATCCCATGTGAGTTCTGTTCCAGCCTTTACATGCCTAGGATGCAAACATATCACACAGTGAATAGAACAGCAACCAAAGGCTGCTGGTTTTTTATGCTCAACAGCTAAAACAGGGTGTAAAACTACCCACAAGCCCAACTTCACACACACCTATTGCAATGGGATTATTTTGTGGTGAGGGAAAGGCACTCTACATAAGATCAGTCACTTTTACCTCATGAGCAAAATGCATGCCATTTGGGGAGGTAAGAAGTTGACAGTATCATGCAAAGAGGTCTTTTGCCATGAGGGTGCCATACAAATGGGGACCCGGTGGCATGAT
This sequence comes from Darevskia mixta, assembly GCA_034641385.1. Classification (NCBI taxonomy): domain Eukaryota; kingdom Metazoa; phylum Chordata; class Lepidosauria; order Squamata; family Lacertidae; genus Darevskia; species Darevskia mixta. The sequence continues at coordinate 4,258,377 of JAWWNH010000130.1, forward strand.
GCCTCCTCTCCTTTTCTAAAACCAGCCCACTGTGACAGCCTTTTCTATGCATAAAACAGCCTGACCAAAATGGGGGATGATTAAACCTATGTGTCCTCTTTCTCTGTGGCTGTGAGCCTGCCATAGGTCGAGTGAGGTGATGGGGAAGAGTTCTCACCCACCCGCTCTCCTCGCAGCAACAGCGGGGGGGGGGGGGGGGGAGAGGTCTGGATTACCAAACGAGGAATAGTGACACCTAAAGGAATTGGGCCTTTTCTTTTGCAGGATCTTCCAACTGAGTCTTGGCTCAGCATGACCAAGAGATGGCAAACATATCATGTGGGATCTTCCAGATTTGGGGGCTGAGCAAACCCTACCAAATTTCAAACTGGGAACTTTCAGCAACACAAAACAGAATACAGTGAATAATAAACTAAAGAAGCTGGTCATGAAACTGTCTAGTGAAGTGTCTTTCAACCAAAAAACAAAGTCAGTAAATTCTTGTGTCCTGAGCTGAAAGCCAAATCATGAACTGTACAGACATGATCTTTTAGCCTCAGTTTGCAGATCTGTCAAGTGGACAGATTCATTTTGCAGGGTTGGGCAACTGGAGATTATAATTTCAAAAAAAATTCTTACATTTTCATTTACGAAACGTGGGCTACGCAAAACAATTATAGTTATCAGCAAGACAACATTCCCAATATGCAACTGAAGCGACAATAGGTACCGTAATTGAGGAAGGAGAATTTTTAGTTATGTACTTGCAGCCCTTTTAAGCAGGGAAACAAACCAAGAAGCTGCAATTAACCATAGCTTCCCATTACGATAGTTTGTTCATATCTGAATTTTGGCTTCTTTGTGAGCTAAACCATAGTTCCTGATTTGCATGCAGTGGAAAACTGTAATTAATTACAGTTTCTTGGTTTCTTTTCCCATTTCTACAGGTACACAAAGCTTGTGCAAATCCAGTTATGGCTTAATTATGGCTTGTTTGCTTAACCAGGATAAAAGAAACAAATCATTAATCAGTTTAGTGTACTGAGCTGTTCCTTGCCCCTTGAAGTCATGTAAGTTAAGCACCCACTTCTGTAATAGTGGTGCATGCAGAAATGTGCCAGTATAATTTAAGCAGCAACCGACAATCGCACACAGCCACACATTTTGTCTTTATAAAAAGAACTGCCACAGTATTTTTCTAGCAAAATAAAGTACTGGTTGGATGGCAGCAAAGTGTGCTGTAAAGATCAACATCAAAGCACAGGTTCTAGGTTTTGTACTCTTCCCCCCCCCCCCAGTTGGAAACATTTTTTTGCTCTTTGAGCGGGATGAAGATGAAAGCAAGAAAATACATCAAACCTGTTTGTGAAGAATGCCACCCACTGGAAATTTCTGTTGTGGGTCTCTACAAATACACTCTGTACAAAGAGATTAGGGGAGCAGCTGTGCTGTAAACAGATCAAACCAATGAAAGTTAAAATGACAGGTTCTGCTTTTAATATACTTTCTTGTGTAAATGTTAGTTTAGAAAAAAATCTCTAAAGTGCTCTTGTTTTACAGCAAGATCTTCCCTTTGATCCCAAAACAGATACTTAACATCAACAGTACAGAAGGCAGAGCAGGGATCTACTTTTAAACAAGCAAGATTTTGTGACAATAATATCGAGATGACTATGCATTGCTTTATTGCCCGTGTTCCTGAAGAATCTTGATCTGACAGCCAAGGGCAATCCTGCTAGAACAACAGTGGGGGTGCTTGAAAATGGGGGAGACACACTGGCACCCTTCTGAGTGCCAAACTGCTAAAGCAAAAGGATCACTCTCTGGGATGCTAGGCAGTAAAAGGGAAGAACACTGCTCAGGGACCTCTGCCTCCATGGAGGGGGCTGCCAGCACAGGACAGGGTTGGAATAGCAGCTGCAGACATGCACAGCCAAGAATGGCTGTGCCAGTAGCCATAAATCCCAGTTAACTGTTGAATGCAGCAAGCCGCCTATGTCCGAGTGAAACAAGCATTTCATACTATCTTGCAAGCTAGGCCTTGAGGGTGAAACATCCAGCCACACACAGTATGAAGGAGGACCTCCGTGAACTGCAGGCAGAATGCCAGGCATGAGACTGGACATGTGCCTGTTGATGCACAAGCCAACTGGCAAGCTGACAATGGTGCTGACCGAGGATCTTGGCTGTTAATGTAGGGAAGGGTGGGGAATGTTTGTCCTTCCACATTTTGCTGGACTGCAGTTCCCATCATCACTGACCACTGGCCTTGCTGGGGGGGGGCTGATGAGAACTGCAGTCCAATAACATCTGGAGGGCCACAGATTTTGTACCCCCTCCCTTGTAGGGAAACAGAAAGACAACTGGCACGGTGCAGCCCTAATGCCAAAAACAAAAATGGGGCCTGTTTACAATGTGCACTGTTTACAAGGGAGGGAGGTTGTTCATATTCAGAATAGATTTCTGCAACACAACAGCCTGCTTTGAAACCAGACACACATACCACTGTTACTTACATTAAGAAATCTGCCCACATTGCCTTCCTTGGTTGCATCCAGCAAACATGGGCTCTCCTTATTCTTTAGGAATGCTTTGCTATCTTCCGTTACTTGCTTTTTATGAGCAGATTCTCCTCTCCCTCTCTTGAAACTTTTCTTGTGTGTGTCTTGAGTCCAGAACAGGTCCTTGCTTTTATTTTTAATCACTCTGTCATCTTGCACAGCTGGCTTACTGCTCAAAGTGGTGTTGAAAAGGCAGTCTACACTACCTTTGGACTGTATGATGCTCACTATTTCACCAAGCTCTTCTTGTAGACTTGATTCTGTCAACACACATTTCAGGACAGCATATCATTAGCGAACATCAAGTTAAACTCATTCAACAGTTTCAATAACAAACATTCATGCCGTTATTTAAAGTCTCCAGTGTACAATGACAAGTTGCTGTTTGGATGATGAACTCTCTTTTCCAGTCTCTATAATATCGCTATAAGGATCTTTGTTCTGATTGATGAAGTTTCAAATCATGTCAGACTAATGCTCTTTCTTTTCTTTTTTTGACAAGAGTGGATCGGGGGATGCTATGGCTGTAGCATACAGTCATACCTCGGGTTGCGCTTGCTGCAGGATACGAACGCGCCAAACCCGGAAGTACCGGAATGGGTTACTTCCGGGTTTCGGCGCTTGCGAAGCACTAAATAGCGCTTTGCACATGTGTCGAATTGCGTCACACGCACAGACGCAGCGGTGTGGGTTGCAAACACTGTGGGTTGCAAATGCGCCTCCCGCATGGTTTGTGTTCGCAACCCAAGCGTCCACTGTATCATGATTTCAGTAAGGCTTTCAACTAAGTCCCCCACAATATTATTGTGGAGAAGCTGGTAAAATGTGGGTTAGACAATGTTACTGTTAGTGGATGTGTAACTGGTTGACTGGCCTAACCCAATGATTCCTCACCTTCCTGGGGGAAAACTGACGAGTGGGGTGCCTCAGGGTTCTGTCCTAGGCCTGGTGGTGTTCAACATCTTTTTAAATAACTTTGATGAAAGAATTGAGTGGATACTCATCAAATTTGCAGATGAAACAAAATTAGGAGGGGTAGCTAATACCGGTACCTCAGAAGATAGAATTAGGATCCAGTTACCTCAACAGATAGATTGGAGAACTAGGCCAAATGAACAAAATGAATTTCAATAGGGAACAATGTAGAAAGCATAGGGACAAATGTAAAGTTCTACACTTACGCAGGAATAACCAGCTGCACAAATATAGGATGGGAACACAGTACATGTGAAAAAATCTAGAGGTTTTAGTAGACCACATGCTTAACATGAGTCAACAGTGTGATGCAGTAGCAATAAAAGCTAATGGTATTCCAGGCTGCATCAACAGAAGTACAGGGTCCAAATCAAGGGAAGTCAAAGTGCCACTGCATTCTGCCTTGGCCAGACCCCACCTGGAGGAACTTACTTTCATCTCCTTTCTTGGCTGCAGCAGTTAGTTTACTTCTTGCTGGTTTCTGGCACACAGAACTTCCATCCTCATCTGAACTGGCATCAGCAATTCCCTCAAAAGAAAAGTTCATATTCAATCATTTGCTCTTTGCCCAAAGCCTACACTTCTTTTCTTAACAGGTTACCTTGACATGGTGAGGAATAAAATGGCCACTTTCCAGAGCCTAATGCCGTGCACATTGTAATGCAGAATTACCTGAAAATAGGATCTGGAAATAAAAGGTATTTTATTTACGCTCCAATGTGTGGAAAGTATGTGATAGAAATCACTTTTCCCACTCCCCTTGCAAGACTTAAACATTCTGTGAATATTCTTTTGCCACTGTGATGTAATCAACTGAGATTTGCTAAGACATTCTCAAGAGTAGACTAAATTTCAAAGGGTCTACTCTAAGGATGACGTAGCTGGATACAATTCACTGTCTACTGTAGCAACTTTCCCATGGTCCAAAGAAATTTTAGAATAGTATTTTCTGCCCACTACACTCCCCCTTTCAATGAGCAGACTGAACAAGGAAGCTTTTATCCACACTCTTTATCACTTCGCCTATGGTGACTTGAGGAGTAGAAGCAGCAGCTGTAGGATGACACAGACTTGGCTGCCTGCACCCTGTAATAGGAGTGGGCAGGTCACCCCCTCATACTCACAAAACAAGGGTACAATCTCACTGAGGTGTAGAAATACACATTTTACATGGAGGGGAAGAGAAGGAAGTAGTAAGCTAGTAACAGATGTTGTTGTACCACAAATCATTTTGATATCTGAAAAAAGAATAGACAGAGAAAGCAGGTGAAAGTCCTTGAAGACAAAAAAAATGTAGAATTTTTACTAGCTGCCGCTGATGTTTCTGAAGAACAGATGTTCGAGTTTTCGGTCTTGTGACAGCTTTGTAAGTCTGAGTACTGTTACAGCTGTAGCTTTGACAACTCTGAATTCTAAAGAGAAATGGATAAAGGACTTTATGCAACTTGCACAATGAATTATAAAATATTCTTCCTATAAATTTTACAATTTCAAAAGGACAAAGCAAATTTCTTACCAAACATTATATGGAAGTTTTGCAAGGCAGAAACACTAGCATTTAGCAGCATATTAGAACACTTATACTTTGAAGACAATTTCCTATCACACAGTTTTGAAGCAGGCTAAAGGTTAACCCACTTGCCAATATTAAGGGTTTTTTTGTTTTTTATTTTTTTAAGTGTACATAAATTTAACTTCTGGAACATCAGATAAATGAGGGAGTTGGGGAATTAGGACCAAGTGTTCAAAATCCTTTGTGGCTTTTAGTTCTGAATATGCAATCATACCGGAAGAAATGCTGAACAAAAGTTGACAAGCTGTTCTCTACTATTTCATTATTTCACTACTATTTCATTAGGAATTTGCTGCCAAGGAGTGTGGTGGAGTCTCCTTCTTTGGAGGTCTTTAAGCAGAGGCTTGACAGCCACCTGTCAGGAATGCTTTGATGGTGTTTCCTGCTTGGCAGGGGGTTGGACTGAATGGCCCTTGTGGTCTCTTCCAACTCTATGATTCTATATGTGAAATGTTATTTCTAGCCTGAAAGGTTTCCAGAACTGGTCCAACAAAAGACATTACCATGCTGCCACTACTATTGTTATTAATATTTTTTGTGCCAATGGTATTGGGAAGGAACAACACAAAATATAAACGGCTGACCACTGCACTAGCTGGCCAAGGCCAGGGTGAATGTCAGCAACTGATAAGGCTAGTCCTTCCTTCCCAAGTGAGGGAGAAGGATGACCAGAAAAAAGGAAGGGAAGCCTGGGGGGAAAGTATGCCTGAGCTATTCACTTGCTCCAAACATAAAGAATGGCCTGTGCTGCTGAGCTTTCCTTTGATGGAGTTTACTGGCCATGGAGATCTTGGATAGCACTCACAGTGACTCCCAAAATTGTTACTTGAACTTACACACTTTGCTGATCTTCACCTTTTACAGGCAAAGATTTTTGCTTCCTAGTGGTTTGGATAACTTCAGTCTCTGAATCAGAACAGAGCACATCCAGTTTTATCCTTTTTTTAAATAAAGTGTGCCTTCTGTCACCATTCTCTGTATCTTCCTCTTTAACCTCACCACCTTTATCTTTAGGTTGCCTGGATTCATCTTTGCTCATCAGTTTGCCTGAAGAAAAAAAGGATATATTCAATATTCTAGTATGTGCAGTGAAACAGATGGTTATGGGTGTTTGCAGAAGCAATGAATGCATTCAAAATCTTCCAAATGTAAGTATTAATCCTAACATTACTGACTCTAAAAGTGAACTCAGGTGATTAGTTCCAACCTAACTGAGTCCAAATGGGGCGACTGAGAAACAAGAGAAAAATATCAGTATGTTCAGGGGAACCTCAAGGTCAGCACAACAGTGTGTGCTCTTTGAAGGTTTAAGGCGAAATTCCAATGAAAACTGAGGATGCTCAGCAGTCACAGAATGTGAAAAATGGGCAGAGGAAACCAGGCTGCCGGTGGAGTGGTGTATTCTGGAGGTCAGCATGGCTGCCTGGGTCCCTGTACATTTATTCCCTTGAGTACTTGAGTTCCCATGGGTTTGGAAGTGAAACTGGGCCATCCCAAAACAAGACGGTGTTTTCTGCACAGCCTGGGAACTTGTTAGGCACATTGAACTTTGAATCATGAGCTTCCAGTATGTACAAAACACTACAGTGTCAGTGATAAGTGGGGGGGGGGAATGGAGAGGAAGTGGGGTGGGGGTGGGGAGTGGCCTGCCAAAGTCCCTAACAGCTTCTCCTAAGCACCCTGGAGGTAGATTAGGGCTAGAGGGGCCGAGACATCTTTTCCCCCTTCAGACTCCATAATTCTCATCCCATCCCTGTTATGTAAGTATAAAATGTTCAGGTTCCAGAAGAGCAATAAGCCCCAAACAAGCAGCTCTCAGTGTGGTTTACATCCCATGGTAAGGATAATTCTGGTTGTTTAAATGAATACAATTGATTTCGCCATATATGGAGGGATCCATGTTGGCTGCAGGCAACACCAGGCTTACACACTTCTTACAATCGGTATTTTGGATTTGGACTTCCTTTTTAAAAAAAACTACTCGAGTGTGTGCAAAACACGCATCTGTTTTCTCTCTTGCTGTGAATGCCAGGGGGGCTGGGCCATTATGTAGACTGAGAAGACTTTGTGCATCTCCTGTAGGTCTATCCAGTCCTCCCTTTGGACCTGGTGTTTGGTTGTTTGAACTTGGAAGAGGGTCAGCATATAGTTAAAACTATAGAGTTAGTTCCCACAAGAGGTAGGGATGTCCACCAGTTTGGTTGGCTCCCCCAAGAAAAGAGAGAGGGATGGGTTCTGCCATGTTTACTGTACATATGTATAAGCTCATAACACTTAGAACATATTTTTTCATTTGGATGCATTTCCCATTTGAACACTCAATATTCCAGTTTAGGTAAAGGTAAAGGGACCCCATACCATTAGGTCCAGTCGTGACCGACTCTGGGGTTGCCGCGCGCATCTCTCTTTATTGGCCGAGGGAGCCGGCGTACAGCTTCCGGGTCATGTGGTCAGCATGACAAAGCTGCTTCTGGCGAACCAGAGCAGCGCATGGAAATGCCGTTTACCTTCCCGCTGCAGCAGTTCCTATTTATCTACTTGCACTTTGATGTGCTTTCGAAGTGCTAGGTGGGCAGGAGCAGGGACCGAGCAACGGGAGCTCACCCCGTCGTGGGGATTCAAACCGCAGACCTTCTGATTGGCAAGCCCTAGGCTCTGTGGTTTAACCTTCAATATTCCAGTTACTGCCTCTCAAATGTTTAATGTTAACTGTGAATTTTCTACCAGGTTTTACTTTGGAACTATTTGAAGGATAGTTCCCCCCCTCTCCAAGTTGACTTTTGGGTGGGATTTGTATTTTGGTGACTGTTTGAGTATGTTGAAAAGGAAAATGCAATGAATGTAAATAAGAATATAGTTTATATAACTAAAGGAAATGGAAGAAGATTATTTGCATATGTATATCTGTGAAAAAGCAATAAAAAAATAAATAAATGAATTTCCATCCCTTCCTGGACTACATTAAATTACCTGAGTATGTACAAATGAAAGTTCCTTTGTCAATGTCATCAAGGCAACGGACTCCCCAGCCCTTCTTTTCAGTTTTGAAGACCTGCAGCCGAACCTGAAGACCATGCTGCACTAATCTGTTCTGGCACATAATCTTGTCACAGCTGCATAACACACTGCATTCATAAATTCTGCCACAAAAAGAAAACAGCAGCATTACAGGTTTAATATTTCAGAGGGTGGGGAGAGCAGCTGAGTGAACAACATTCAGGACAAAAGAGGATCCTCTTGGAGCTCTGGCACTTTGCTCAGGAGCTGCTGCATGTTTTGATGAGGAAGCTGAAGCAGCAATATGCACCGCTAGCATAACTGCTAGCACCTACAATACTTGGAACACCCACAGAAGAAAAGGCAAGCCTCACTGCAAGAGGCCCACATTGCTATAGGAAACAGCAAACGTACGAATAGTATGAGGCTGAGTTACGCTTAATTAGCGCAAGGAAGTGAGAAAGCAAGAGTAGCAATATACAATAAAAGGATCCCAACATGGAAGTACCAACAGTAGAGTGGGATGATGCATTTTGAAAATGTATAGCCCACACGTTCAATATTTATAGTTAGGGGCTTGTATCCAATGCCACAGTTCCACTTGCACAGCAAACGTCCACCTGCACAATGGAATTTCTCCCTCCTCAACCCTGCAGGCTGCTGGGCACCCTTGAAATCTGCTCCAGAGTGTTGGGTCAGGTGGGGGGGAACCACTTTTATCAGGGCATAACACCCATATTTTTGGTTATTAGACTATGTTTCTATTTATTTAGCTCACCTTTTAGCATGTCATCCCAGGATGAGCTACATACAGCTCAACACAAGCAAACTAAAATTCATAAAAAGGCTTGTATTGACCAGATGTCAAAATGTCCGTAATCATGGAGCCAGACACACCTTAGACGGGAGAGCAGTCCACAACCTGGGGGCCATTAAAGAAAAGGCCATCTCATGCAACACCGTCTTATGAACCTTACAGGTAAGCAAATGTGCCAACAGGGACTCCCCTAGAGATCTCAAAACCTCGGCCAGTCTTCTCACTTAACATTCTCTGAATATATTTCTTCTATTCATTGATTCATAGAATTGTAGAGTTGGAAGGGACCACAAGGGTCACCCAGTCCAAACCCCTGCAAAGCCAATGTGGAGATGAGATTAAGATGTTCATGCTCCACTGATGGTGCTATCACTCCATTATTATTATTATTATTATTATTATTATTATTATTATTATTATTATTATTTGTATACACCACTTATTATTAAAGCATACATAACACAACATTTCAAATACTTCAAAAAGATAAAGCAATATTATTAACTTAAAGTACTCATCATCTTGCAATAACATAAAAACTTTTATCTCAGCTTACTAAAAGTTGAACATCAATGCAGGTTAGAGTATCATACTACGGTATTTGACCCCAATTAAGAGTCAAATGCAGGAAAGTAATTGCCTGGCATCTAAACGTTGATACCGATGGTGCCAGGCCAATGTATCTTGCAATAAATTTATAATATAAATAAAGGAACTGCTAGCACATGAGAACCACAATTTCCATCATATTTGCTGCCCAATCTTATCTAGGATCCAGGATACCTTTTTTTTTTTTTAGGTTTTTTTTCTGGGGCAAATTCAATGCTACACTTTCCTTCTGTTAAGCTGAAACCTGCCACTTAAAATAGAACAGCAAAGCAATGGGGTTCCCACCCTCTACATGACCAAAACAAGACACCTTGAATTAAGGACACAATGGAACCACCATGTCTGGCCTTCAGGTAAAAATAAACTTGGGGTTGCATACCCGCTGGGCACAGGTCCATCGAGTCTTTTATAATTATATCCATTAGATGCTTCTTTTCCTGAAGACACAGAAGCTTCATGGCAGTTTCTTTCAGTAAGAAGCAGACATGCACATTTTGTCCTAGAAAGCACACAGTAGATCTAGTGCAAATAAGGATATGAAATAAAGCAATATAGCCCATTTACTCTCTGGACATGGGTTTAATCATTAAATTTTCAAAGGAGCTGAAAGGTAGCACAGCAAGCCAATAGCTGTCTCAAGAAAGACAGCCAGCAAGTTAAATACAGTGGTACCTCGGGTTAAGTACTTAATTCGTTCCGGAGGTCCGTTCTTAACCTGAAGCACCACTTTAGCTAATGGGACCTCCTGCTGCCGCTGCGCTGCCAGAGCACAATTTCTGTTCTTAGCGGAGTTCTTAACTTGAAGCGTACTTAACCCGAGGCACCACTGTATTACGGTCCATTCCATGTAACAGAGCTGCTTATTTAAAGTTTTTTATATTCTCTGCATGTTTAAAAAGACTTTTCAGTAAACAGTTTTGAAAAGTACAGGCTTCAAGGTATCCAATCCCTCCCTCGGTGGCAGCCAAAAAGCAGATAAAAGAGAAGAGTTCTTACCACATAATTTATTCAGTATTCAGAGAGAGACACACGGAGGAATGCAGTCTCTATTAAATAATGGCATTGCTCCGAGTAAGGTCCAACGCCCTCCGTCTCTCCTATTCTATGTCATCGCTACACCGGCTGATCTGAGCTTTCTGCCTCTGAGCTTTCTGTTCTACTACTCTGAATGCCCGCCTGGTCCTGGGAGAGGGGAGATCAGGAATGCTTTCCAAGGACACTGTCAGCTGTCTCTCCCCCAGTGCTTCTTCCTGCTGTTCCTCTCCCAATATTTCCCAGCTTTTCTCCTCTGCAGCCTCTGAACTATGGCCTTCTGCAAACCACTGTTCTAAATCTATACTGTCCTCCTGTTCTTGGGAAGGTTCGGGAGAAGGGGGGGGGGCTCCCACCATTCCTCCTCAGTCCAGCCCCCGACACGCACTCTTTAAATTAGACCCTGGACAGGGATTGCACTGGTCTAGGCCCTTTTTATGAAAAGCGTAAGAATAGAATACAGTGTCCATGCTTGAACTCTGATTATTTGTAGAAATCATGTAACTCCTCACCTTTGGCAATGCAGTTTAAAGCTGCTAACTCTTTGCAAATCTGTAGATTAAATGTTGCATACCACTCTGCCTCAATATACATGTAAATATCTCCAAGGGTATTTGCAGTGCTGAACAGTAAGTTTAGAATACATACCTGTCTGTGCAGCCATCTGTGCAACTGCATGAGTCAAAAAACATGCTGGAGAAATTGTTCAAGAAGTATCCATGGGGCCAAGAGACCTTCCGATATTTAAAGTAAGGTAGTCGATCGTGGTCTATGTCATTACAGAAAGAAACTGGTATTGTCTCTGCCCCGTTGCTGATATCAAAATCAAACACAAAGGACTGGCAACTAGGATTATTTCTAAACACCTGTACATAGGTATTGAAAGAAAAGTGATCTAAATATAAGTAAGTGCACTCTGTCTGAAACAAATAATTCTGAACATCTTGAAAATTTCTCAGACTCCTTCCACAGGGAGCTTTGTATATAACATTGTGTGACTTTGACACAGAATCTGGTTTGGCATGCCATCTTTGGAAGCGACACAGCATTGGCAGATTAAGAGGGTTTTCATCCTTGTATGAATTCCATGGCCTTTTGGCAAGACATTCTTTAGAGCAGACATGATCCTCATAGGGGAATTTTGAAGACACTTCTGCAAGTCCGCCTTTACTCCTTGAATGTATCGCCTCCTTTATCTCCATTCTTCTGTTACAAGCACACATGCAAGTGTTGAAGAAAATATGTCAGGCAATCAGTTAGTTAAGATTTGTTCAGATACAATTGTTGATTGAAATCACTCCTTTCAATGCACATGTTTGGTACCAGCCACACAACAAGCCACAAAAGTGAGCATTTTGATCACATTTGCATTCTGTATCTATCTTATTAATAATGGTCATAGGAGAACGTGTGTGGCAATTGCTGACATCAGTTATGAATGTTTTTCATTTGGTATCCAGAAACCTCTGTCTAAAGGAGCTCTGGGGTAGGGGTGAAGGAAGAAGGGTTTAATCCAGCATGCCCCAAGCACTGGATTCTGACTTTGTCCACCTGAGCCAAATTCACTTTCTGGTCAGGGGTGTGGGGAGGAGTGGAGGAGAGAAAGGGATCCCTAGAGGCCTCTGTGTCACCTTCAGCCTACAGAATGAGGATTGGGTCCTTTCCTCCTGAGCAGAGGTGCTCAGATCCTGAAGGGAGGCTAGACAGGAAGACTGGTTTAGAAAACGAGGCAGAATTAGGGAGAAAGTAGAGGAAGGAGCCCAGAAGGGGAAGGCCATCTGGGGAAATGAATGGGCAGAGCAGAAAGGGACAGGCACTGTGGTAGAGAGGACGGAAGTCTATATGCAGGTCTTACATAACCGGTCACTCTTGGACTAGGGATGGATGAATCACTACTTCACTACATTTCCCTATCAGTGATCCATTCCTTCCTCCGCATTACCATAATGAAGGGCATTTTAAAAACAAGCATACTAAAATGTGACCTAAAATAGAAATTTTGGACCATATTCCATGCATTTTGGTCTGTACTTTATGAGGTGCTGCTATCCTACTGACTGCTTTGTTTACATTCTGCACAGTGGTTCCGGTGGCTTAAACTGGTTTTGTCCACCTCAAAATGTGGAATGAACAAAATCCTCAAGCATCCCTATCTCTGACTGCAGGGTTCTAGATTGTTTTGTTGTTCCTAATTTTTAGAGTAACAGTACAAACTCCTAAGAAATAAAAGCAACAAAAATATGGTTTACTCACAAAGAAAAATCATCTCCAGGATTTTCTATCATTTCACTTGAGGCGGAAGGATGTAAACCAGGCTCAAATTTCTGCATATCTTCTTCAGTAACAGCATTACTTACTTTGAAAAGTAAAATATAAACTCTAGCAATATACATTTTAGATTGCAATTAAGAACAGTCACAATTAAATGCACTACATACTTTTATTTAAACCATTAATGATTTGTTTTTATGCATATATTAACAAAGGTCTTAAGACAGCAAATACTATTTTAAGTGCATTGTTTTAATATTGAATTATTTCCCACATGACAAGAATCTTTTGCTGTAATCAGCCTGAGTGTCTTCAGTTGTATTATGCCAATTCCACCCTCCTGCTTCAAATCACTGTGAAACTTAGGGGATCTGAGGACATATGGGGTATATTTTATCCTACCTCATCCCAGACTCCAAGAAAGCTGGTGATTTTAAGGCAAAATAATTTTGTTACTATTGTCAAAACAGAAATCAAAACAGAAATCAACATAATGGATTAATTTGCCACTCCCAGGACTGCAATATATTTGCACAGAATGGGGAGTGGTGGCTTTGTCCTTTGGAAAGATAGAATATGTCAAACAGTTTAAGTGGCATTCAACCACGTTTTGCTCAGAATAGAATCATTAAAATCAATGAACAGGACCAAGTTAATTAATTTCAGTGGGTAAAACTTAGTTGAATACCACCCAAATGTTATAGATTTCTTCCAACACTTCAAGAGCTCAAGGTTAAGGCCAAAATAGAGGCAAGGTTGGTGATTGTACACCAGGGTGGATTTGATTTAAATCACGATTTAAATCAACTAGTCAGTAAGACTTGATTTAAATCACTAGTCAGTAACACTTGATTTATTTTTTATTTTTTTTCAAATAATTTTTATTAATTTTAAAATTTTATAAACATAGAACATTACATTTCGGTCAGGATTCATTACTCCCCACCTCTCACCATGGGGAGTTATTTAATCTTACCCTCCCTCTCACGGAGGTAAACCCATTCATTATTTCCCCTGACCTTAAACTAAACATTATCTGGCTTCGGCCTAACCCTCTTCTCGGGTAGACCACTCTTAGTTACAAAACATAATCATAGTGACTTCCTCCGCACCTCCCCAGTGGCTGCATTAAACAAAACATAATTCTGGTTCAGGTACATAGGTATACTAAACATATCTTTAACATTATTTCAGAACATAATTCTGGCTCAAATACAGTATCTTAATTCTTATTTCCCCTCATCTTCTAGTTCCAACCTCCGCGTCCTCCTCCCAAATCTTCTATAAGTTTCCTTCTGACTCCCCTTAATCTTCAGGCTCCTAACTTCGAAAGATCCTAACATAATCCTAGCTCAAAACCATGTCCGGCGTAAATACTCAAAATCCGTAAATATAATCAGTCCCAGGTTACCCACCTGCCCTGCTCAGTCCTCCCCTCGCCTTTCCCCAGTCCAAGCCCAAGTGCTTGCTTGCAGTTGGGCTCCATCATCTCTTTGTCTTCTCAGCTGTTCCAACTCCCAGTTTTTAGAGAAGTTCTTCTTCTCCTTCATTGGTGTCTTGCGCCGAAAAGAGTAGACTTTTGTAGATGTTGTTTTCTTAATTCTTTTCTCAAGTCCAGCTATCTTGCGCCGAGAAGGAATTTTCTTGCGGCGAGGCTTGTCTTTAACCTTGAGGGGGATTTCTCCCCCTTCCATCCTTTGTGCAGCTGGCATGACATCACTGTTGTTTACGTCTCCTCTCATTCTTGCAGTCTCCGCTTGGAACTCCTTTCTCAGTTCCCAGATTTTTTCAAGGACCTTCTTCCAGCCTCCATTTTCCAAATCATCCTCCATTTTCAAAGACATAGTTGTACAAAATTCCACACCGAACCAAATCCAAAGCCAAAATCCAAATTTCCACAGCAGAATCCAACAGGTCCGATTCAGATCCTCTAGCTGTCAAAATTGTTAGTTAGTTGCCCCCCCGATCAGGGGTGTCAAAAGGATTGAATCTCTGTTGCAAAGCCAAATTCCGTTACTGTTTCAACCGCATCGGTAATAAAGTTCCTGATTTAGTGCCACAGTAGCAAGGGACGGACCTCCGTAAATTACATCCCTATACTTCACCAAATTAGTCCAAATTCTTCAGTACTGTCCTAGTACTCACGTTTAAGGTATCCAATCTTATCCTTTTGCGGAGGAATCAGCGCGCTCAGATGGGAAGGGCTCGCAGCTTCAGCCCGACGGGCAATGGCGATCCGAGGAGCTCCGTCTCCCCGCGTCTCGCACGGCGGCCTCTACTGTGGTCACCGTGGGAGTTGGGGGGACGTTAAGAGCTGTAGCCGGATCAGAAGGTCCCGGGATCAACCTCCCGGGAGTTTTGGGGGCTGCGTCGCTGTCGCAAGCACCCCTTTAAGCCGGTCGGGTCGGGGAATGCCAGCAGCGGCATGTCCCCCGACCTTCCCCTCCGGCGCGCCGACCGGAAGCCTCCAGTAACACTTGATTTAAGCCTCCAGTAACACTTGATTTAAATCATTTTTTTTTTACAGAAAGACTCATTCTTGCTGGTATAATCTTAATATTTACAACCAGATGAAGGTTTCATTTTTGGAATAATAAATTTTCAGAGTAGTTTTTACAGTTATATCAAAAATTACTGATTTGGTTATACTATTAGAAATACATAGACAGATAATTATGAAATTATTGTGAGGTTTAATAAGTTAACTGTTTATATTTGGACAACTTTTCTGCTATAGTTTATTGGAAGGAGAAAAATAATCATTTCTTTAATAACAATTTAAACAATTTATTTAACTAAAACAATAACATTATAGCATATATATCCATGTTTGTTAACTGTTGTGGTTAAATGTTGTTGTTGGGTTTTTTAAAAAAACAACAACTTAGACTGAGTTTTAGCACACATGAAAAACTTAAAACAAATCCTTATTTCCTTTTGACTATAATGTATGGTAACTTAAATAGAAAACTACCTTTAGAAAGATTTTTCCTCCAAAAGCATTTTATTTTAAAAATCCAATTTAAATAAAAAAATCTGATTTTTTTAAAAAATCATTTTTTAAATTAAAAAAATCATTGATTTTTATCCACCCTGTTGTACACTATGCCCAAGTGAGGAACAATGAATAAATGCAGTGTTTAGCTATTACACGAGGAGATTAAGCAGTATGGCTTGGAAATTCCTTCACCAGAAACTCTGGAAAACCACTAACTGCCTTCAGTTGGATAGAGTATTAGTCTGACCCAGTAAAAGGGGAACAATTACGTCCCACCTAAACAGAACTCATGTGACTTTCAAAGCAGGGGTGGGAAACCTCAGGCCCAGGGGTCAAATGTGGCCCTCAAAACTCTCCCCAGGCGGCCCCCTCCCTGGCCCAGCTTCACATGCTGCGCTTTGGCCTGACTGGAATGCGTCCTTGAACTCTGATAATGCCTCTTGGTGTCTGGATGTGTAAACTAGTCTACTGCAAAAAGGTAAAATTTAAATTACCATATTTTTCCATGTATAAGACACCCCCTATTTGGGGGGACTCAAAAGTAAGAAAATGGGGGGAAATTGCCCCCGTGTATAAGACTACCCCCCTTTTAACATTATTTTTTTAGTAAACAAAACCTAGTACAGTAGTTGCTCTGCCTACCTTTTCATCTGACCCCACCCACCAGTAGCATGTGGCCCTTGGAAGGCTGCCTGGAAGAGAACGTGGCCCTCAGACTGGATAGGTTCCCCATTCCTGCTTTAAAGCTTTGGGATGCAAAGCCCAGAGGAAAGGCAGTGCCACCACCGATGCCTTGCAGCTGTAGGTTGGCCAACATGGATGTCACAACTCTCAGCATTCCTAACCTTCTCATGAGAAACTAAAATTATTCTCCAAGTTATATACCGCAGACAGATTAAAAGATGTCTGTAACTGTGTTCAGTGGGGGATCAGGAACATATACACCTGACTTCTGAACATTGGACATTATGCTTGAATGGAACAGAGCCCAAACATCCATAATCCTAATACCCGAAAGAGAATTGAACAAATCAGGCTACACAATTAGGCTCCCATAGCAATGTGAACTTCCAACATGCAGGCCAAAAGATAGGGATGGACATAATCCTAATCCCAAACCCAAGGAGGGCCATATTAGAATGGGTTTTCCATAGTTTTTGAAGAGAAAGCTAATATTACATGTTTTCTAGCTTACTAAAAAACCAAAATGAGAAAATATGGAAAAAAACCAAAAAGAGAAAATATGGAAACTCTTTTCGTACCATTTGTCAGAGGTAGGAGGTTAGTCATATCCACTTGATTCACAAATGCCAAAGCTTGGCAGTACTCTGTTTAAATAAAAGTAATACCGACTTTTAAAAAGCTGTATTAAAAATACAGTCTCTAAAAATGATAACCATACAAATAAATGCATGGTAAATCTTAGCTTGCACCGTTTATTTTGTATGCAGTATGAATTAAGCCATTCAAGGTTTGACTATCATAACAAAGGATTCCAAACCTTCATCTGTTGCAGTTCTGTCCTTGATCTTCTGCTTCAGAGACCAAAGTACCTTCTGCACTTGCTCAAATATCAAGTCCACTCGGCTATCTTCCATCTGCCTCCAAAACACTGTTGCATCATCTGTGGGGCAGGGGGGAGTTCTAAGTTACAACAGTTTTTTCATTAGAAGAAACACTCAAATACCACCTCTCCAGAGTTTTATTTCATTGTAAACGTTGCCTTCAATCAACTGTGATTCTAGCGCAGTACCCATCCCATCTAAACTCAAATTAACAATTCTAGAAAAACCATAAAAATAAATTATAGGTTCTTCTCTTTCCTACTAAAGTCAGTGGACTAACAGCAGGTACTGTAACTCCCCAATGGTTTGACTTCTCCCCAAGGCACACTCCTCCTCCATTATCTCCCGAGGCAGGCAAATGCCAACAACAAAAATACAGCAGTGCCTGTGTTAGCACCAGGTAGATTTCCAGAGACAGGGAATTCCAAACCCATCAAAGTCCTTTTGTGAGTTTCAAGGTACATGCCGCACTCAGCAATCCACAGCAGATCTTAACATATGAGCACAATGACAGCAGGAAAGGCATTCCTTCAGGTACCGGTAACTGCGTCCTGTCATTTGAGTCCTTCTAAATTAGTTTCTTGGGAGAAAAGCAATGAAAAACCTAGACAGCATCTTAAAAAGCAGAGACATCACCTTGCCGACAAAGGTCCGTATAGTTAAAGCTATGGTTTTCCCAGTAGTGATGTATGGAAGTGAGAGCTGGACCATAAAGAAGGCTGATCGCCGAAGAATTGATGCTTTTGAATTGTGGTGCTGGAGGAGACTCTTGAGAGTCCCATGGACTGCAAGAAGATCAAATCTATCAATTCTGAAGGAAATCAGCCCTGAGTGCTCCCTGGAAGGACAGATCCTGAAGCTGAGGCTCCAAGACTTTGGCCACCTGATGAGAAGAGAAGACTCCCTGGAAAAGATCCTGATGTTGGGAAAGATGAAGGGCACAAGAAGGGGATGACAGAGGACAAGATGGTTGGACAGTGTTCTCGAAGCTACCAAACTGCGGGAGGCAGTGAAAGACAGGAGTGCCTGGCATGCTCTAGTCCATGGGGTCACAAAGAGTCGGACACGACTAAACAACAACAACAAAAACAGCATTAGGACCCAGAGGTGAGTTCAGTAGCTAAAGGCAGACAGTGCAGGCTTTTCAGAACTGGTGTTATATGAGCTCAGCTAGACAAGTGAGCCAATACTCTTGCTGCATTCTATACTAGCTGCAGTTTCTAAACAGTTTTCAAGGGCAGTCCATGTAAAGCATATTCCAGTAATCTAATCTGGAGTTACCAGAGCACGGATCACTGTATCCAGGTTATCTCTGCCTCCAGTGTTATAAATTAGTCAGGTGCATTTTCCAACTGGCACAGGTCCAATTGGGACCGTGTGGAGATCTCTGGGTGCAGGATAGTGACTAACATCCCCATCCGGCTGTCTTTAAGAAAGCAAGCAGGTCAGCAGAAGAGCTTTTTTGTTGTTGCCTTACATCCCACCTTTTTCTCCAAAGACATAGTTCACACACACACACAGGGCAGTTAATGCCTACAATGACCCTGTGAGGTAGGTTAAGAGGCTGTGACTGGCCCCAGGTCACCCAGTGAGCTACATGATTGAGTGGGGATTTGAACTTGATCTCCCAGGTCCTCGTCCGACACTCCGGCATCTGAATGCCAGTTATTGGGGTTCATAAGTGGATGGGCTGCGCTTGCTGGCTTCCAATAGGTATCTGGCTGGCCAGTGTGAGAAATGGATGCTGGACTGGATGGGCCAAAAGGGCTCTTCTGGCATTGCTATAATGTGCAGTGAACGGACACTGCCAGTTGCTTAACAGCAGACACAACTGTTTCCATAATGGAAAAGCACCTAGGCCTGAAAGAGCCATTACATTTCAATGCTGTTTTGGTGAGATGTCATTACTCTCACTAATAACAAAGAATCTTCAAAGAATAGTGGAATTGTAGAGTTGGAAGGGCCCCTGAGGCTCCTCTAGTCCAACCCCCTGCAATGCAGGGATCGCAACTCGATCCCCCCCCCCCGGCAGGTGGCCAGCCAACCTCTGCTCAGAAACCTGCAAGGAAGGAGAGAGAGTCTCTGGCTGTCAAGACTCTTGTTTTTCCTTTTTTCCAGACTGCCATCTGTGTTTTGCATTCCCTACAAAACCAGCTGCAACTAAAAAGGCCCCTTTTCCCTGTTCGCAAACGTGGCCGGGGTTCGGGGAGGAGAAGCAGGACGGGATGGCTGCCCGCCTGGTCCTAACGCTGGCGCCGGTCCCGTGGGTTGTGGGAAAGCGCTGCCTGCGGCCGACGCGCGTCCTGTGAAGGGGCTTAGCGGGCTGCCAAGGAGCGAGAGCGAAGTGCGCAGAAGCGGGATTCCCGCCCCCCCTCCCCGCCCGCCCCGCACGGTACCTGCCAGGGCCATGGCCGCCAGCCTGCCTGCCTGCCTGCCTGCCTGCCTCCCTCTTCCCGGCGGCCCTCGCGGGATTCCGCCTCCCTCCGCCGGAACACCGCCCCTCGCCGCTTTCTGCACACGCCCCGCCCCTCGCCGCGCTCTGTGACATGCGCAGTAAGCAACTGAGCCCACCGACAGAAAACCGCTCCTCGATCGAATGAATAGAAAATAAAATAAAAACGGGGGAAATCTGCGCTTGGTAGGAAAGACCCGGGACAGGAGCCGCGGTCTCAGATAACGCCGGGCACGCTTTCCAAACAAGCGCCGGCCTCAGGGTCGCCATGAATTCCATGCATTGGTCGCTTTTTTCCAGGGCAACCGAAAGAAACCAGCAAGGAAGAAACAATCGCGCGCACACGCGTCCACACGTGCCAAAAGGCCAGCATCAAAAATATATAAGAAACCGGTTTTTGTTTTTTGCAACCCCCCCCAAAACCCCCCCTAGATGAAAACATGATCCCACCCCTCAGAAAAGACACCGGCCATTCAAAGCCAGAGGACTGGAGGGCTGCCTGCCTGCCTGCCTGCCTGCCTGCCACAACAGCCCTGCGAGGCAACCAATGCTCCCTTTCCAGAAAAAGGTGCTGGAACCTGGGGGGGGGGGGGGAGAACCTGGGTCAGCTATGTATTTTCCTTGATTGAGAGAAGGGCCCTGGCGCCCACCTGAAAAGAGCCAGAGCTCCATCCACCCCCAAGCAGGGCCAGCCAGACGGAGGCGGCCGCCAGAGAAGGGCAGGCCCTGCAAGGGCCCCTCTTTCACAGGAACAGTCCCAGTTTCTGAATTGATCCCGGAATGTGCTGCTTTTCCTTAGGGCGTCCCTATTTTGGAGGTCATGGCTATGCGACCCCAGAGTCAACTGGCAACCTTTAGAAGACACCTGAAGGCAGCCCTGGATAGAAGGTTTTTTTAATGCTTTATGTTCTTTATATATGTTGGAAGCCGCCCAGAGTGGTTGGGGCAACCCAGTCAGACGAGGGGGGTATAAATAAGAAGTGAGAAGGGGTTGTGGCCTCTGGAGAGATCTTGCAGGCCGCTCAGGAGATCTCATTGCCACGTGCGGCCCCAGGCCAAGTTTCCCATTGAAATGGCACCACTCCAGGTGCCTCCCCACTGGCAGGGGGAAATGGGGCTTCTTGGAAGAAAGGGGACTGTGGGAAAAGCCTGTAGGGAAAGGAGTCATATAACAACTTTTCCTATATTAAGGGCGGGTGGGTGTGAAATGAAGAGAAGCCTCTCATCTGCACAGGGTGTTTCTTAGTTGGCCCTGAGAAAGTCTCACAAAGGAGAAGTTAAGCATTGCATCAGTAGCAGAAATTCGGAAGTAGTAGTTGTGAAGAAGCATCAGCACTTTGCTTCCCCCATTTTATTGGGAGCTGACAAATGGCAGCAGCAAGGAGATCGTTTCTTTCTAACCTGGTCTTCCTTTGGGGGGATTTTTATAGGTTTAGTTTTCAGCATTTAAAATTGCCCTGCCCATGCAAGTATAGTGTTAGGAGTTTGTGGGTGCCAGATTCCCCTAAATTACTGGTCCATGAGGTACTAGAATTTAATTAAGGCTTGGGATGTCAAAAGCTAACTAAGCTAGGCTAATCATCTGTGAGAGGTAGAACTGGTGTCTAAATCCTCTGTAATCTGCTTGTGTTAAAACCTGCTTTGAGAACAGCTCTATAAAGCCCATGGGGGCATCCCTTTGGGGGCAGCACTACTGGGAGGACATGGGTGTGGGGCAGCCCCCTTGTGGCAAAACAATTGTTTTAATGGGGATGGGGCTTTAACATGGGTATTTTAAATGCATGGTAAAGGTAAAGGGACCTCTGACCATTAGGTTCAGTCATGACCGACTCTGGGGTCGCGTTATTGAGTAAGGGACCCGGCGTCCAGCTTCCGGGTCATGTGGCCAGCATGACTAAGCCGCTTCTGGTGAACCAGAGCAGCGCACAGAAACGCCGTTTACCTTCTCGCTGCAGCGGTACGCATTTATCTACTTGCACTTTGACGTGCTTTCGAACCGCTAGGTTGGCAGGAGCAGGGACCAAGCAACAGGAGCTCATCCCCTCACGGGGATTCGAACCGCCAACCTTCTGATTGGCAAGCCCTAGTTTTATTTGGGGGCTAGGGGCTGTTTCATATTGTTCTTAAATTGTGAAACTTATCTGTTAATTATAATCTATAAATTAATTTGTGGAGGAAGACTATTCTGGATATCTAGTGACAATAACCACTGAAGAACCGTTTTTGGACTTTTTGTGTGGAAAGGAAAATGAATGAATTTGAAGAGACTGGGATTGAAAATTGAGAAAGCAACGTTTAGCAGATTGAGGAACAGTTGGGCATTGCCCCGGTATACAGCTGGACACTATTCTAGAGTGAATGTTTGGAATACTTTGAACAATCAGAATATCCATAATAGGCAGATGGAGAAATGGAAGTGCTTTCGACTTCTTTCCTTTATCTCTCTTTCCCATTTTCTTTTTTCTGATTTATAAAATGCTATTCGGGCCCAGACTGAATGCAGCTCTTTGGGTTTCTCTGGCCCTTAGATGGCTCCCTTTTCCTAGGTGCCCCCTTCACTCGCCTACTTCCCTCCCCAGGTGTTTTGGCCCGGCTGGAGCCTCTGTTTTGTCTGGGGAGGGAAGAGCGAGCGGGTGCAGGGCCAGGCCAGCTTCTTTGCCCACCCCGGCAGGGGGTCTGGAGAAGGTTCCTCCCTTGGGCTCCTGCCTCCCTCGCTGCCCGTGGGAAGCGACCCAGGACGTCTCTCCTCGACTCCAGGGAAGCGTCCAAACAAGAACAGCCGGGGAGATCTCCTCGTGGATCCCTTGCCCAGCAGCCGCGCCTTCCGAGCTGGCAGCCCCGAGAGCCTCCCTTCCGCCAAGAGGGACGGAGCTCTTCCCTCCGGCCTCCCGTCGGGGCAGCGCCGCCGGAGCTTTGGCTGGGCGGAGCGGCGGCAGAAGAGCCCGAAGCCCGAAGGGGAGCGGCATGGGGCGCCGCCCTTCCTCTTCCGCGCCGCCCCCGGCCCCGTCCCGCCGGCCCGGCGAAGTTTCCCGGAGCGAGCATGAAGCCCGACGGGAAGGTGGTGCTCCTGGGCGACGTGAACGTGGGCAAGACGTCGCTGCTGCAGCGCTACACGGAGCGCCGCTTCCACGACACCGCCAGCACCGTGGGCGGCGCCTTCTGCCTCCGCCAGTGGGGGCCGCACAGCATCTCCGTCTGGGACACGGCAGGTGAGCGGCGGCGGCGGCGGCGGGGCCGATCCGCCCTCCTCCCGCCCCGGCCTCCCTGGCAGCAAAGACGGCAAGAGTCTCGTCACGTCTGAAAGACGGGCGCCGCCGACCTCGGGACCTCTTGTCCCAGAAAGAGGACGCGTCCGCCCGTCGGTGTCACGAGACTCTCCGTCCGCAGGTTTTCCTGCCACGGAGAACATGGCTGCGCCTGTGGCATTTAGGAGGGCAGGAGCATTTGCGGAGCAGAGTCCGCTCCAACAGGAGCTTCCATGTTGCTCTCAAATCGCAAATATACACGGGGGCTGAATAGGGGGGGATGTAAACGGAGAGACACAAGGGCCGTGAGATGCAAGAGGCACAACTTGGCCTTGGCAATGCAAGCTTGGGTATGGGCAAAACAATCGTAGTGTGGATTCAGCCTACTTCCCCCGCCTCCAAAATTCATAACAATGTTTTGATTTTAGCCTGCATGCTTTTTTAAAAATCTAATAGCAGCATTAGGAATGTATTTGTCTTAGGCAGTACACCTCTGGACTTATCTCTAGTGTGACATGTTGTTGCCATCTGTCTGGAGAGACAATGGAGTGCGCCTCTTGGGGTGAGGTCCAACTGCTGTATTAGCAGCACCAAAGTGACTTCCCTGGGGAGGAAGCCTGGGCAGGGTGTCTGGAGGTCCTGGGCTGCCCAGATGACAAGACCACCCTCTCGACCTCACTGATGTAATCCAGCGGAAACCAGAGCAATACATTTGGCACCAGCTTGGTTGCCGGAGTTGCCGGAAGGAGGCATACAAGGCGCCATCCGTGGGCATAGCCAAGGGCGGGCAGGCCTAGAACAAGTAAACCAATAGAAATACTCAACTGACCAATCACATTGGTTCTGCCCCCCCCCAAATCCTGGCTAAGCCCATGGTGCCATCCAACTGCCTTAGGGACTCCACTCCAGATTTGTGTAGGGTTTACTAATCCTTAGCCTTTTCTTCTCCCAACAGAGATTTAGGGTCAGAGTCTTCCTTCTCCTAGATCAGTGATGGCTAACCTTGACACCCCAGATGTTTTGGAACTACAACTCCCATCATCCCTAGCTAACAGGATCAGTGGTCAGGGATGATGGGAGTTGTAGTCCCAAAACATCTGGAGTGTCAAGGTTAGCCATCACTGTCCTAGATGGATTATCTTCCAAGGCAGATGAGCCCCACCTGCCCCTCACTTCCCTCTACGGCAGTGGTTCCCAATTAGGGACCCAGGAAGTCCGCAGAATGCACCCAGGGGTCTGCAGGCCCATCTCTTGCCTCCTCCAACTAAATTTTTGTCATTTTTGCATTGTAATATCACCTCTTTTATGGTCTGTTTTAACGTTGTGAGATTTTTCAATATATTGGCCAAAATTGGTTTTGAAATCATATCGCTCCTTGTGTGAGAGAGAGCAAGGCAGCCGATGTCAAGGCACCGCTGATATCAAATGATTATCTCAGCCGATGACGCTGCTGATCTGAGCTGCCTTCCCTGAAGCCGAGGGAGACCAGGGCAGCCAATAACTCTGCAGCCTTCCCTCGCGGTGAGGGGAAACAGGGCAGCTGGTTCAAGGCACCATGGCACTACCTTCCCCTGGCACTGAGGCGGAGCAGTTTTCCTCAGCCAGCAGGAAAGCAGCAGCAGCCACAGTGAATGTGCATCTGAAGGCGGCTTGATGCACCTTCACCCCCCCCCCCATTCAAAACATGCGGTGGAGGTGATTCCTCTCCTCCCCCCACCCATCTGATCTCCACCTTCCCTCATCCCATGCCTGATCTCCAATTTCAGACACCGTGATCTATCGGAATATAACAACAATAATATTTATACCCCACCCATCTGGTCAGGTTTTCCCAGCCACTCTGGGCGGCTCATAACAGAACACTAAAAACAGAATAAAGCTTCATTAAAAATTTCCCTAATCACATTGCGATGTTTAGCTGCTGATATATCACAGTGTTGAAAACCTAAGCCCTAGTCTGTTTTTTAGTATACTTAAAATTCTTTGCTTATTAGGGGCTACCCCACATTTTGCTCAAAATATTGCAGAGGTAACAATCATTCAGTTATCAAAATTTTCAAAAGTAGAGCGTCCATGGCTTTGCTTTTGAAAAATGGGGGGTCCTCAGTAATCAGCTAATTGGGAACCACTGATATACAGCACATGCAGAAACCATCTTCTTGACCGTTTGACATCCTATTGGTCTTATCTGCTCAATCCGCAGGGGAATCTTCACATGCAGGGGAAGCCCCTAACCCACTAAGAGTTTGAGACCCAATGGCTGCCCTCACCTGGTTTAGCCGGCCAGTCGGAGGCATTTCCTGGGTTGTGACCACTGTGCTATGCTGACGGACAGCTTCTAGGAGCCACGGGGGAGAGCTGAGTACAGGGTGGGGCCAGAGGTGGACCAACTGTCCCTGAAAGAGCATGATATATCCCCACCAGAGGTATTACCCCTCCCCTAATAACCCATACACTCCACTTCATCAGTTGAATGCTTTCATTAATGTTAGCATCTTTTAATTTTCAGTTTTAGGAGCTGAGTTGACTGAGACAGGCCTGTGCCTCAGTGGAAGAGCCTATTTTGGCAGGGCTGGGAGACGACCGTGCAGGAAACCCTGGAGAGCTTTTGCCAGTCTGTAGATGATACTGAGCCTAGATAGGAAGGTGGAGTGTACACTTAGGAGTATCTGGTCTTAGACATAAGTGCTTCAAATTCTTAGTGTCGTTTATGTAAGTCTACTTCTGTGGCACATGGCTTTTATTTTCTCACATTGTTTTAGGTGGCATCTAGACTGAGTTGGAAGCATATTGGCTGTAAGTTTCATATCTTTTAAAGCAATTTATGTGTGTCCTAAGAAACAGAATGCTTAACAGAATGCTCTTTTGAACTTCTCATTTTAAGAGGTTTCACTGGGTGTCCATCAATATGCGGATGATACCCAGCTCTACCTCTCTTTTAAATCAGAACCAGTGAAGGCAGTGAAGGTCCTGTGTGAGTGTCTGGAGGGAGTTGGAGGATGGATGGCGGCTAACGGATTGAGGTTGAATCCTGACAAGACAGAAGTACTGTTTTGGGGGGACAGGGGGCAGGCAGGTGTGAAGGACTCCCTGGTCCTGAATGGGGTAACTGCCCCTGCAGGACCAGGTGCACAGCCTGGGAGTCATTTTGGACTGACCTGCACCATGGGAGTGCAGGTCAATTCTGTGTCCAGGGCGGATGTCTACCACATGGTTAGCAACCATTTTCAGCCATGGGCCGGTCCACTGTCCCTCAGACCATGTGGTGGGCCGGACTATATTTTTTGGGGGGAAATGAACGAATTCCTATGCCCCACAAATAACGCAGAGATGCATTTTAAATAAAAGCACACATTCTACTCATGTAAAACCACGCTGATTCCCGGACCGTCCGCGGGCCAGATTTAGGTGGTGATTGGGCTGCATTCAACCCCCGGGCCTTAGGTTGCCTACCCCTGGTCTACCAGCTCCATCTGGTAAGCAGACTGAGACCCTACCTGCCCACGGACTGTCTCGCCAGAGTGGTGCATGCTCTGTTATCTCCCGCTTGGACTACTGCAATGCGCTCTACGTGGGGCTACCTTTGATGGTGATTTGGAAACTGCAATTAATCCAGAATGCAGCAGCCAGACTGGTGACTGGCAGCAGCCGCCGAGACCATATAACACCAGTCTTGAAAGACCTACATTGGCTCCTAGTACGTTTCCGAGCACAATTCCAAGTGTTGGTGCTGACCTAAAGCCCTAAATGACCCAGTATACCTGAAGGAACGTCTCCACCCCCATAGTCCATCCTGGACACTGAGGTCCAGCTCCGAGGGCCTTCTGGTGGTTCCCTCGCTGCGATAAGTAAGGTTACAGGGAACCAGGCAGAGGGCCTTCTTGGTAGTGGCGCCTGCCCTGTGGAATGCCCTCCCAGCAGATTTCAAGGCAGTAAGCAACTATCTTACTTTTAAAAGACATCTGAAGGCAGCCCTATTTAGCGAAGTTTTTAATGTTTAATGCTGTACTGTGTTTTCAATATTTGATTGGGAGCTGCCCAGAGTGGCGGGGTATAAATAATAAATTATTATTATTATTATTATTATTATTCGCACCCTAAAGCCACATACATTTCAAATAACTGAACTGTGTTTACTTCTCACTTGGAACTGAAATGACATGCTTCATGTGCATCACCAAAGTCACAATGAACTTCTATAGAAGATAATGAATCTTTTGTACTTAGTCTTATGGAAATGCAAGATCCATGACTTGTGATCTTAAGAATGTGAGGATTTAACTTGAACTTGCTCTCGAGTGATGTGTAAAAACATGCATAAGAGATGCAAGAAAGAAAAAGTAGCTCACAGGGAAGGGGTCTCCCTTTGCCATCAAACTAGTAACTTAGAGGTGTATTTTTTCTGTTTGTTATTTCTGTAGCACTTTTCCTTTCACACCCAGTTAAGATAACTGAGTCCCTGTCAGATGTCCCATTCTTAAATGGCAGTTTTAAGGATGTATATATATATATAGAGAGAGAGTGTGTTAGGGGATCAAGTTCATTTAGAGTGGATACGGAATGCTTAAACACACCACAAGTTGGCCAGAATATATGGAAATTAGGTGACCACTTGGAGCCTCTCACCTTCCTCCTCTTCCTCCTAGCAAGATGTGCAGACACTGTTGCTTGTGCACCCCCCCTCAAGCTCCTTGGAAGAAATAAAATAAAAGACTTCTGTTTCTGCGGTGGGGCTTTATTCCCCTCCTCCGCAAGCCCCCTGAAATTGGCTTGGGGGTGGAATTGGGAGTGCAGGAGAAGAGGGGATTGTTCCATCTGGCAAGTCAAAATGATGTTCGTGTGATGCTGAATTCTATCCTTTAAAAATAAGTGTGAAGAAGAAGTGTGCATGCACACGAAAGCTCATACCAAGAACAAACTTAGTTGGTCTCTAAGGTGCTACTGGAAGGAATTTTTTTATTTTCTTTAAAAATAAGTGAGGCTGTTTATTTATGGAGGTGGTTTTGGTTACAATTGTGACTAGATACTCCATTGGGGGCCATTGTCCTCTAGGTTTAAGGTGCCATGTGGCACCCAGTTTATATATCTGAGTTTCTAACAATGCGCAGTAACTACTGCCCAGGTCATTTGGTTTGGTGTTTTGGCTGTCTTTTTCTTTTAACTCTGTTAACAAAGTTAGCAAGGTGTATAGGTGAAATGTTTTATTAACACTGTTGTGCAAACCTAATAAATAATAATAATAATAATAATAATAATAATAATAATAATAATAAAAAAAAACAAATATATTTGCTTACCTTCTGTTTTTGAGTGCAAGTGAACCAGGACATGAGGTATACCCATGATTCATCATTGCATAGGATGGAGGTTCTGTTTTACAATGCAAAAAACATCCCAGCCTGGCTGCCCCATGGAGACTCACAGAGAGAGGCCCAACACTGTCTATTTCAGTGTTTCCCAACCAGTGTGCCTCCAGATGTTTTGGGACTACAACTCCCATCATCCCTCGCTAGCAATACCAGTGGTCAGGGATGATGGGAATTGTAGTCCCAAAACATCTGGAGGCACACTGGTTGGGAAACACTGGTCTATTTAGATTCAGTTTGTTTGTTCTCTTAGCAGTTGTAATAGTGACTAAGTTTCAGAGGAGACTTTTGTTTATTTTATATTTTTTTCAAATGCAGAAAGTAAGTGAGAACTGAATGTTCTGTACTGAACCAGGCACTGCATGCTGTGCTGGTAGTTAAAGTGCCTAGTGAAATTCTCCTATGAAGAAATGTTACAATAGTGGGGGGGTGTCTTGTTTGGGGGGCAGGAAGTGAATAAAATGTAGAAAATTATCATGTTGTGGAGAATCTTTTCTCCCTCTAAACAGTTTAGGGCTGAGCTTTGGCATTGAAATATTTTCCAAAGATCCTTTCAGTTGTGGGAAAATTCTGATGAGCAGCAGCATCTAGCACAGGCATCCCCAAACTTTGGGCCTCCAGATGTTTTGGACTACAATTCCCATCATCCCTGACCACTGGTCCTGTTAGCTAGGGATCATGGGGAGTTGTAGGCCAAAACATCCGGAGGGCCGCAGTTTGGGGATGCCTGATCTAGCAGGTCTTGGGCTGTTTTCTCTCCTTGGCATGGAGAAAGTGGTGGGTGGAGTTTGAGACCCGTTTGCAGCCTGCCAAGACATGTTTTACCCACTCCCACAGGGGAGTGAAGGAGGGAGCCCTTCTGAATTAGAGGTGGTCCTGCAAGATACTCCTGTCTCCGTAGTGAATGGCAGGAATAGTTCCAAAG
This sequence comes from Darevskia mixta, assembly GCA_034641385.1. Taxonomy (NCBI): domain Eukaryota; kingdom Metazoa; phylum Chordata; class Lepidosauria; order Squamata; family Lacertidae; genus Darevskia; species Darevskia mixta. The sequence goes on from JAWWNH010000130.1 coordinate 4,287,742, forward strand.
GTTGTGGGATGCTCTTCTGGAGAACAAGGGAGAGAATAACGTAAGCATTAAAATCTGGTAGCAAAGCTGCTCTCTGTGGTGGAAGCCCCATCCTGGCCCAGGAGTTTGTTATGAGTTTGTAAGTGCAAGACACTCTAAAATCCAGATCAAGCTAGTGTTAGAATTGAATTAAGGCTTCTGTGTTAAAACTTCCACATATCAGAATCTAGTTCATTATTAAGCTGTGTGTCAGACACCTCTTTAAACCAAGGGAACTAGTGCTAGAAGCTAATTAAGTCAAGCTTGTTTCCTTTTGAGAGGAAAACTCAGTGCTGCATTAAGACAATACAAAGGATCAAGGGCAAATCTCATTTGCAAAGAGTGGGCTCCCTCCTTCCTTCAACGGAGAGTTAGTTTAAAAGACTGCCAGTTTTAGGTTGGAGTTCAGGTAGGAGTTATGCAATGGAGATAGGAAGCAGCAGACTGGACAGAGTCAGTAACCAAGTTTGAGAGCCATGTTTGAGGTCTGCTTAAAGTTCAAAGCTGCTGGAGCTATGGGAGAAGGCAGAACCTCTTGGGGGATGAATGCTGGAAGCCCCTCCATCATAGACTCAGGTGGTATATCTGTGTAAATAGACCATAGATCATAAAGACGTCAGTCTCCACTGTGCCTCATTTCCAAAAGTACCTGGAACCCTTGGAATGTCCCCCTGCTGTGAGGATTGGGGTGGCATGTAACAATATGTTGTTCAAGAGTGCAAGGCTGTTGAAGGCCCAAAGATGTTTTGGAGGGGGGTCCTCATGGCATAGTGAGCTAAGAGACTGCTCAGTATTGTCAGGTAACACCTTCCATTTCTGTCTTCTGTCTATTTATGCCAAAGATCTGGAGAGGATGTGGATGTCAGGTTGGGGTGGCAAGTTCAACTCAGTTTAAAATCACCCAAGGTCCTCTGCTGAGCAAGTGAGAGATATTGTTCCCTAACTGGAAAGAAGGAGGTTAAAGGGACAAGAAGCCCAGAAACCCTGTGTCTGAGCATCAGAGCAAGAAGAATTGGGGAAGACTCACTAGGATCATAGAATCATAGAGTTGGAAGAGACCCCAAGGGCCATCCAGTCCAACCCCCTGCCAAGCAGGAAACACCATCAAAGCATTCCTGACAGGTGGCTGTCAAGCCTCTGCTTAAAGACCTCCAAAGAAGGAGACTCCACCACACTCCTTGGCAGCAAATTCCACTGGCGAACAGCTCTTACTGTCAGGAAGTTCTTTCTATGTTTAGGTGGAATCTTCTTTCTTGTAGTTTGAATCCATTGCTCCGTGTCCGCTTCTCTGGAGCAGCAGAAAAAAACCTTTCTCCCTCCTCTATATGACATCCTTTTATATATTTGAACATGGCTATCATATCACCCCTTAACCTTCTCTTCTCCAGGCTAAACATACCCAGCTCCCTAAGCCGTTCCTCATAAGGCATCGTTTCCAGGCCTTTGACCATTTTGGTTGCCCTCCTCTGGACACGTTCCAGCTTGTCAGTATCCTTCTTGAACTGTGGTGCCCAGAATTGGACACAGTATTCCAGGTGGGGTCTGACCAGAGCGGAATACAGTGGTACTATTACTTCCCTTGATCTAGATGCTATACTCCTATTGATGCAGCCCAGAATTGCATTGGCTTTTTTAGCTGCTGCATCACACTGTTGACTCATGTCGAGTTTGTGGTCTACCAAGACTCCTAGATCCTTTTCACATGTACTGCTCTCAAGCCAGGCGTCACCCATCCTGTATTTGTGCCTTTCATTTTTTTTGCCCAAGTGTAGTACTTTACATTTCTCCCTGTTAAAATTCATCCTGTTTGCCTTGGCCCAGTTCTCTAATCTGTTAAGGTCATTTTGAAGTGTGATCCTGTCCTCTGGGGTATTAGCCACCCCTCCCAATTAGGAGAGAGAGGGTGGCCAAGGTAGACCTGTCTCTCTTACAACATACTTCTGTGATGCTCCTGGAGAATCTGTTTGTTTGTTATATAATTGAATATAGACAGAATGAAGTTGTGCTTCATACATCAATGTTATTTTCTGTCTTCTAGGTCGTGAACAATTTCATGGACTTGGATCTATGTACTGCAGAGGAGCAGCAGCTGTTATCCTCACTTACGATGTAACCAACTTGCAGAGCATCTTGGAACTTGAGGATCGGTTCCTGGCCTTGACAGACACTGCCAGTGCAGACTGCATCTTTGCTATTGTTGGGAACAAAGTGGATCTCACAGATGCTTTTGCCTTTTTGCCAGAAACAGAAGGTGACAGTCAACCCGAGCAGCCCATCAACAGTCTCATTTCTACCAAGTTGAAAAAACAAGTCCATATGAGTGATGCCATAGCACTTTATAAGAAGATCCTAAAATACAAAATGTTGGATGAGAAGAATGCTCCAGCAGCAGAAAAAATGTGTTTTGAAACTAGTGCAAAAACAGGGTATAAAGTGGACCACGTATTTGAAACTGTATTTGAGATGGTGGTACCAGTAATTTTGCAGCAGAAAACTGAAGGGTCACTGCAAACTGTAGATTTAAATAATATCAAGACAACTAAAAACATACAATCCAGCTGCTGCAAATAAACAACAAATGAAAGATATATAAAAAATATAAAGGTGAACCAGATCAACTACTTTTTTGGCATAATAGATCTATGAAACTGAACTTGATTAATAGAATTGATTAACAGATGCAAACACTTAAGTGGGGAAGGTTTGAAAGAATGGTATAAAATTTGATTTTTAAGTAATGGTTCCCTATAAAGTAATTATTTAAAACTTCTATATTCAGCTGAGTGTGATTTATCCACATTAAATATGTTATCTGTCTACTGTTTTTCACATTCATCTGTCCTGTCCATTTTAGTAGTGCCACATATTTTTGCACACAATGTGTAGCAAGAGAAGAGTTGCTAAATATTACTTTTGCACAAGTACTAACTAGAAAAGACTGATGTGCATATATAGAGTGCAGGAACGGGGGGGGGGGGGAATAGTTTCTTAGAACCATAAATTGTAGTTGGGTGGTTTGGATATGTACCGGTAGCCCTCCTGATTCAAACTGGTTAACCCCACAAACTTCATTCTCATAGCTGTAAGGATGGAGCCACAATTGGAAGGGAAAAGTCCCACACATTTCTGTCAGCAAAATGTACAAGAGCGGTGAGAATTTAGAAAGCTGTTTGGAAGGTTAACAAAACCTTTATCGCAATGTGTGACATTTCAAACTCGAGAACCCCCTAAGTTTGTTTAGGATCTTTGATCAGGTCACGAGAATTTCTACCCGCCTATAATTATATAAGACAAGTATTTGCATTTTTTAGAATTATTGGGAATGGCATTCCGATGGAACTGCTCAGATATGCTATGGTTTCCTCTATAAAACACTATGTGAATTCAAGTGAGACTAGCTAGGAGCACCTGCAGCTTTTGATATCAACCATGGAATTGTCATGGATTGGCACCATGGAATGGGCATCAATCCTGACTACCTACCTACCTTTGTTTGAGGCAGAAGTAAAACAGATACAGGTACAGTACTGGAATGGAGCCAGCCTACTTCCTGTAAAGTCTACTTCTGCCTTTGTCCACCAGGTGGAGCAAGAGGACACAGCCCTCTGCTGGCAAAGTCACAGCTTCCACTCCACCAAACCTTGCTCTTGGCTGCAACTCACAGCCAGGGAGGGGAGGGAGCCCTGAAGGAGCAAAGTGGCTGCAAGCGTCACCTTCACACTGCCTTGAACCAGCCCTAAGTAGAAGAAGAGTTTGGATTTGATATTCCGCTTTATCACTACCCGAAGGAGTCTCAAAGCGGCTCACATTCTCCTTTCCCTTCCTCCCCCACAACAAACACTCTATGAGGTGAGTGGGGCTGAGAGACTTCAAAGAAGTGTGACTAGTCCAAGGTCACCCAGCAGCTGCATGTGGAGGAGCAGGGACGCGAACCCGGTTCACCAGATTACGGGACTACCGCTCTTAATCACTACACCACGCTGGCTCTAAGTACCATTGTTAATATAACAGAAGAAGTTGCTATGTGCCAGAGGGCAAATTGGCCCCCATTCCCTCCCCTGGCTGGTAGTGAGAAAGCTAAAGGCCAGGGTGTGTGTGAGGGAGAGCTAGAAGCAGCCAGAGGCTGGAGAGTGAGAGCCATGGCTGTGACTATGGGAGAAACAAGATCTTTTGGAGTGTTAAGGCTGTGAGCCCCTCCATCTTAAGCTCAGGTTGAATATATGTGTAGATAAAAAAAAAATTGTTCAATAGCACCTTAGAGACCAACTAAGTTTGTTCTGGGTCTAAGCTTTCGTGTGCATGCACACTTCTTCAGATGGCTTATACCAGAACAAACTTTACCGTGTTTCTCATAAAATAAGACATACCTAAAAAATAAGCCATAGCAGGGTTTTCAAGTGGTTACAAAATATAAGCCATACCCCGAAAATAAGAAGTAGTAATACCTGGTAAGGTAGGCGCAGTTCTGGAGGGCGCCAAGGAAGAGGAAGAGGCCTGTTGGTGCCCGGAACCGGATGGTGCCACTACTGCAGCCCCACCTAAACACCCAGCAGCATGGAGCGCAGCAGTGCGCGCCACGTGGAGCCCCGATCCACTGGGACCCAGGAGCAGCAGCAGCACTCACCACGTGGAGCCCTGAAGCCGTGAGCTGGGACCCACCAGCAGCAGTCCAAGGTACCATAGAGAGAGCTGGCAGAACCATTTATGGTAGAAAATCCTCTGCTTTTGATATATTGCTGTACCATACTTAATAAAAATAAGACATCCCCCGAAAATAAGCCATACCGTGTTTTTTGGAGGGGAAAAGAATATAAGACGGTGTCTTATTTTATGAGAAACACGGGTAGTTGGTCTCTAAGGTGCTACTGGACAATTTATTTATTTATTTCGACTGCATCAGACCAACACGACTACCTACCTGAATCATATATCATAAAGACACTAGTCGCCAACATCCCTCATTCGAAGGAAATCAAACCCTGAGTAAGTGCCTGGAACCCCTGGAATCTTGCACCACTGGGAGTTTGGCACACAAGCAAAACGTGCTCATTGGCTAGATTGTGCTAGGATTTCATGCTGAAATGCTTTCCGTTCTTTTGCTAAACTCAAGCCTAGTATGTTTGTTTCATCATATGATATTATTTATGGCTTAAATACTGCAATAAGTCCAAACACAATAAATTCAATTTTAAAATACAATCTTTTATTTATGATACAAAATCAAAACTCATTGATCACTATTTGTTCTGTAGGTCTTGTCAAATAATTGCCCAGTCGTGTGGAAAGTGGTGTGTTCTAAGGTCTCTCCAGATGACTGTTTTTTGCAGATGTGTTCTGCAACATATTGATGCAATATTATTAGTGAATTGGTACTGAACTGCTTATGCACCAGTCTGCTTTCTTAGTCTTGTTGTCTAGAGGGGCACTCTTGTGCTACAGCACAAGCAAAGCGGAGTGAACACCCACACCCAAACATATGTGATAAGGAAAGCTACAGGATTTCTGAAGAAAGCTGTGGGACATGCACCTGTTGGAAATGAAGCAATATGTCCACTCTGGAACTTCTGTAGGCACAAATAGTACTGAAAGCAGAATGGTAAACAACTGCCTCAGTCATGAATGTGTAATAAACAGGATCTCTGTAGAGGCCCTAACTCTCCTTGGCTGGTGAAAATTGTGCCATTTGTACAATTTGCTTCCCTTCCCTGTGTGGTTGTAAACTCATCCTCCTTCCATCTGCTCGCACCTGGGAGAAGCGGAGGAAAAGACTGGCAGCAGAATCCTAAGCATGAGTATTCACAAGTCCCTCTTGGGTACAATGGGGGAGAGCATATATGTTTTGAACTGAAGCCTGATCAACTCCAGGGAAGGAGCTCAAAGGCACCTTCCTGAGCCTTATGGTCACCTGGGAGCAGCAGCAATAATGTGTTCGATGGCATGGCTGAAGAAAGCCTTGGTGGTATCTAATTTCCTGCAGCAATATTGAGGGACAACTAAACTCTGCACTTGGTGCAGTGCATCTGTTGGTTGAATTTTGGGGCTCAGTGAGCACAACATATATTTTACTTAATTAAATTATTTAATTTATATGTTATTCTTCCCAAAGGAGCTCAGGGCAGGCTACAATCCCACACTTGGTTCAAGATGTCAAAATTTTTGGTGTGTTACCTGTCAAAAGCAACACTTATGCAGGTTCTGTAAGCTATAGAGACAATTATGCATATGAAGCAACATATTGTTTAATAAAAGCATTTAGGTGGAAAAATTTGGCCCTGAAATGAAGTTGCAACCTAAATACAGCAAGTAGGTGCAGGTTTAAAGTTCTATTGATGTTGGTGGCTCTGAAACATGCCTAACTCCTGGCTGAATTGTAGCCAAAGTCTTACAGAGGCAGAGCACAACTTCTATTTCCATCATTTTTATGTTCCAATATGGTACTTACACCTCAGCTCTTTGAGTCGATTCCCATGTATGTTTGCACATCCATCTTAATGTATGGTTACTATTAAATGACTATGAGCTGTTTTCAGTGGTTAAGTATACAGTAAAAATGCTTAAAAACCCTTTTAGTGCTGTAAATCAGACCTAGTGGTCAGGAAATGTGTTAGGAAATTATATCCTGTCAGTTATTTCAACCCTGAAAAGAACCTTTTTGCAACAATAAAAAACTACTTAGAAAATTATGGGAATGAAAGCAGAACCAACTTGGTTGTAAACCCTTGCAGTGGTTTGTTCTTTCAGATAAATGGTGATCAACTGATAGTTCAGTTTTTGAGGTAACAAAGTTAAAGAAGCACCAACAAGATTTGTTCCTTGCCATTGCAAGATGACTTACTTTTTTTTTTTTTTTTACAAATTTTTCATACAGACTTGGCATCGGCTGATGTGTGTTCGGATGAGTCCAGCCTTGAGTGTATCTGCTGAAGGGGAGTGTTGAAATTGATTGTCAATGGTGGTAAGCCAGAAACTGTATTTGTTTGCAAAGTAGTGGCAGGTTCCCTGAGCACCGTTGCATTCGATGAATGGTGTTGCTCGGAAGTCTTCCAAACAGCTACCTGGAGACACGAGTGACTGTCCGCCACCTTCGGCACCAGCTGCAGTGTGCTAGGAGAGACCAGATAGGAGGCTCAAATACAAGATAAGAGAAGTATAAAATCTGTACTGGCACCATCATTGACTTGAATGTCCGGTTCCACAGGACTCTTTTTTTGGTCTCCTATGCTTTTAACGTCTATATGAAACTGCTGAGTGAGAACAGACATTTAGAGGGAGGTGACACCACTATGCTAATGACACTCAGTACTATTTATCTTAATTGGAGTCACAGGGTGGCACTGTGGGTTAAACCACAGAGCCTAGGGCTTGCTGATCAGAAGGTCGGCAGTTCGAATCCCTGCAACGGGGTGAGTTCCCGTTGCTCGGTCCCTGCTCCTGCCCACCTAGCAGTTCGAAAGCACGTCAAAGTGCAAGTAGATAAATAGGTACCACTCCGGCAGGAAGGTAAACGGCGTTTCCGTGTGCTGCTCGGGTTCGCCAAAAGCGGCTTTGTCATGCTGGCCACATGACCTGGAAGCTGTACGCTGGCTCCCTCGGCCTATAGAGCTAGATGAGCGCCACAACCCCAGAGTCGGTCACGACTGGACCTAATGGTCAGGGGTCCCTTTACCTTTACCTTAAAATGGTAGAAGTGCTGAGTCTAGAATCAATAATGGACTGGATAAAAGCTGATAAAATGAAACCCAATCCAGAAAAAATTAAGAGATTCTCTCATCTGGCCAGGGTCCAATCTTCTCTCTTGCCACTTAATGATCAAAACAACTATAAAGGCCACCAACAAAGGGGGGGGGGACACATCTGCACAAGCAAATTGCATCCGGACACATTTGCAGATACACTTTACCATGGAAAATTCCTTCCAGTGCTTCTTGAAAAATCTACTTGAGACTACTCTGTGGGAGCTGGAAGAGACATAGTTGCAAGACCTTTCTTCATTAAGTATTGAGATAAATTTTCCTTGATATACAGAATTACTAAAAATGAGTCAGAGCCAATATACCAATTTACTTCAGTGTTGTGAGAATCAGTGTGAGAAAGCTGTAAGAAAGCTTTCTAGCAGATGAGGCTGGTGTGCCAGCCGTGCCTTGTACAGACCAAGGCCAGACGTATTACGTCACCTGATGACTGGCGTAGCTCATGGGGAACACTAGTCCCCCATCGCCCCCCGTCTTCCTGTGCGTTTCTGAGTGCAATTCAAGGAAATGATGTTAACAGTGTTAACCGCGATCTCAAGCCAAAGAGGGCTTTCAGAGTACCCCACACAAATACAGGAGATCTGGTGAGGCCGTTCTTCAGGTTCCTGAGATCTGATGCCAGAATCCAGGGATGGGTGAAAAGGCTGCTTGTCCAATGCTAGAAGAGGCCAGGCATGCCTTTCCTGTGTTTTCCCATTTACTGAAGACAGCAGCACTTTTTTTTCTACTGGGGACAAAGGGGGCTGAAGTTCAATTCTCTGCTGCCTGGTGGAAAAATACACTCCTAGAATTGTCTAAAATGAAAATAAATAAAATTAAATTGTGAGGAACTGAGAAGATCTTCAAAGGAACCTCCATTGCTTGGTACTCCTTCCTGGCACCCAACTTCCTGCTAACAGAACAAAAGTGGGCTCCACTGTTCATCTGGATTCTGTCTACAGAATGTAGGAACCTCTCCTTGATTTCTCACAGTGCCAAAAATGGGTCATCTCTGGGGAGCGGTAAATGCTCCCTTAACTTTGCATGTAGTTGCAGATGTTTTTGCTCCCTAGCCAGCTGTGTTTGAATATGTCAATAGCAGAATTCTGGGTATGTGAAGGAAGGTATTGAATTGTACTGCTCCTGTTTTTATTCTCTGGTTTTTATTGGAATTTATTCAGATTTCTCTTGCTGTTCTGTTTTTTATATGGTTCACTTTCTGCTATTATATGTTTATATCTCCTTCCTGAACTGACTTTCATAAAAGGTGAGTTATAAAAATCATTAAACAAGTAAAATAAGAATCAAAGGGAGTTGGGGAACTCCTATACTTTAGATGCACATAAAAGTTACTAGGGAGAAATTGAGTCTTGAGCATATCTGCATCAGCAAAATCTGGGAAATGCTAAGATAACTCATAACTCTGCAGCTGAAGTTCACTGTAGCCCTTGGAATATATGTACATGATTTAAACATGTGATATCTTCTTGGACATAAGCTATACTTAGCATTTTAGATAAATTATAGTACTTTGACAAATGATTCAAAAAGTCATAACCACAGCCCAAAATATTATTGGTCATCCTCTCCCATCTCTGGAAGAACTATACAGTTCCCGTTGCCTTAAAAAGGTCAACAATATTTTAAAGGATCCATCTCATCCAGGACATAGCCTCTTTGCACCACTGCCTTCGGGTAGAAGATATAGAACAATTAGATCAAGAACAAATAGATTGAAGAACAGTTTCTACCCAAGAGCTATAACCATCTTAAACGCTGTAACCAGATCATATGACCTTGGAGAGCTGTGATGGGTGTATGTGTGTGTATGTGTGGCTTTCCTTGGTGTGTGTGTGTGTTTTGTGCTGCTTTTTGTTTTGTTTTTTTCTTTCTTTCTGTTTTTACGGGGGGGCATGCAATTTCGTTGCACTTGTATAGCGTTGTGCTTGTACTTGTGCAATGACAATAAATTATCTTATCTTATCTTATCTTATCTTATCTTATCTTATCTTATCTTATCTTATCTATATGTGGGTTGTGATCCATGCCATGAAAAGCAGCTCAGTACAAACCCTTTTCTACCATGTACAGTGGTACCTCTGGTTAAGTACTTAATTCATTCCGGAGGTCCGTTCTTAACCTGAAAATGGTCTTAACCTGAAGCACCACTTTAGCTAATGGGGCCTCCCACTGCGCCACCAGAGCGCAATTTCTGTTCTTATCCGGAAGCAAAGTTCTTAACCCAGGGTAATATTTCTGGGTTAGCAGAGTCTGTAACCTGAAGCGTATGTAACCTGAAGCGTATGTAAGCCGAGGTACCACTGTACTCCACAAAAGACACTCTCAGTTATAGTAATATTTTTTATCACCATAGCAGAGAACTTGGGTTCCCCTCTTGGCAATCAAATTGTTATCTTTAGATGCCTCAGAGGTCACTTCAGCAACTTTTGGTTTCCAGTTTGGTTTAATAATAAATAATAATAATAATTTATTATTTCTACCCCGCCCATCTGGCTGAGTGAGAATCTCTTTCTTCCACTCAAACACTGAATGTTTCTGTTCATGAAACATCCCCCTTCTCATTCCCACTTGGAAGAGCTGCTTCTTGCTGTGCCAACTTCCAAAGTGCACTTACTGCACAGGTGGGAAGGGAAGGCATGCATGAAGGCAGGATATAGAGGTATGTTTTAAAATCTTTGTTTCCCAATCAAGAAAACAAGCAAATACCATGAGGAAGGAATAGCCGATCCACAAGCTGCGCCATCCTTCAGGACAGTGTGGAATAGTGACATCTTGGCTGTGAATGGCTATGGCAACAGCCGGCGCTTCACAGACGGAGCAACGGCTGATATAAGGCCGGATTTCTTCTTCTTGCACAGGCATCATTGGAAGAGGGGCTGTCGTTGAGAGCCAATAAGACTTATCATTGCGACTTGCATAATAGCAGACATCCCCAGGATTGCAGTAAAGAAAAGGCATAGTGCTGAATCGAGTCAAACATGAACCAGCTAGACCTGAAAAAGTCAAACACAAACCTTCATTAGTTCTGGTTTTAGATAATACATTTATGGTTCTAGCCAAAGGCCATGACAAACTTGTAGCAATAGTTTTTGGCACCTCTCTCTCTCAAGAGACAATGGAGTGCACCTCTGGGAGTAAAGTCAAACCGCTGCATTGGCAGCACCAAAGTGATCTCCCTTGGGCATAAGTCTGGGCAGTGTGTGTGGAGAGGTCCTGGGCTGCCCAGATGACAAGACCCCCTCCTTGGCCTCATTGATGGGGTCCAAAGGAAAGCAGAGCAATATGTTTGGCACCAGCTTGGCTTCAGGAGTTGCCAGAAGGAGGCATACAAGGCGCCATCCAACTGCCTTAGGGACTCCACTCTGGATTTTTGCAGGGTTTACTCTTTAGCCTTTTCTTCTCCCGAAGATATTCCACAAGGCAGCAGAGGGTTAGTATCAGAGTAGTCCTTCTAGAGGGACCCAGGTGGCACTGTGGGTTAAACCACAGAGCCTAGGGCTTGCTGATCAGAAGGTCGGCGGTTCGAATCCCTGCGACGGGGTGAGCTCCCGTTGCTCGGTCCCAGCTCCTGCCAACCTAGCAGTTCGAAAGCACGTCAAAGTGCAAGTAGATAAATAGGAACCGCTCTGGCGGGAAGCAGCGTTTCTGTGCGCTGCTCTGGTTTGCCAGAAGCGGCTTAGTCATGCTGGCCACATGACCCGGAAGCTGTACGCCAGCTCTCGGCCAATAAATCGAGATGAGTGCTGCAACCCCAGAGTCGGACACGACTGGACCTAATGGTCAGGGGTCCCTTAACCTTTACCTAGTCCTTCTAGATGGGCTCCCTTCCCAGATTGAAAAGCTCCATCTGCCCCTCACTTTCCTCTACAGCAGCCTTTCTCAACCTTGGGTCCCCAGATGTTTTTGGCCTACAACTCCCATCATCCCTGACCACTGGTCCTGCTACCTAGGGATCATGGGAGTTGTAGGCCAAAAACATCTGGGGACCCAAGGTTGAGAGAGGCTGCTTTCTTGACCATTGGATCCACTACTGGTCTTGTCTGCTTCACATGCAGGGGAAGCCCCAAACTCAACAAGGGATTGAGACCCATTGGCTCCCCTCACCTGGTTTAGCTGACCAGGCAAAGGAATCTCCCTGGCATTGTTGCCACTGTCACATGCTGACAGCTTCTAGGAGCCACAGGTGAGAGCTGAGTGCAGGGTAGGGACCAAAGGTAGGCAAACTACCCCAGAAGGAGCATGATGTGTCCCCAGCAGAGGTACTCACCTCCCGCAACACCCCATACAATAGTATTATTAAAATAATCCTGAAAGTTCATCCATAATATAAGCAAACATCCATGATGTAAGAGAGACGATACCAGAGACACCAACAAGCTTAAGTCTAGCTTGATTTAAAATTAAACCTCAAAATCACTAAAACAACTTATAGCAATTTTATCTAGCTCCTTTTTCCTGATCCCCCTGCCGCCGCCAATACAAAAGAGGGCCACTCTCTGTGTTACAAAGCTATTACTGTCTTTCAAAAGAAACCGAACCACTTCTGCCAGGGTGTACCTGCTTGCTTATGTGAACAAATATTTCAGAAAGTGATCTCTTGGGTCTCTATGTAAGGGGCAGACTAACAGATAATGAGTGATGTCTCCCACCTGAGGTTGACCACAAATACAAAGTCTGTCTGTGTATGGGATCTTGTTATAGTGGTCATCCAAGACTGCAGTGGGCATCAGTTGGAAATGTGGCTCAATAAAGGCATTTTTAAGGACCCTGGCTAGAGTTTTAACTATTTTTTGTGCTTTTATGTTGCATTTTTATCTTGTGAACTGCCCTGAGATCTTTTGTTGAAGGGTGGCATATAAATATAATAAGTAATAAGTAATAAATTAGAGTTTGGTCAGATAATTAGCTTTAAAATGTTCCGTTCTCTGGAGTGGATACTAACAAGAAAATAGGTAAAGGTAAAGGGGCCCCTGACCATTAGGTCCAGTCGTGTCCGACTCTGGGGTTGCGGCGCTCATCTCGCTTTACAGCTTCCGGGTCATGTGGCCAGCATGACAAAGCCGCTTCTGGCGAACCAGAGCAGCGCACGGAAATGCCGTTCACCTTCCCGCGAGAGCGGTTCCTATTTATCTACTTGCACTTTGACGTGCTTTCGAACTGCTAGGTTGGCAGGAGCTGGGACCAAGCAATGGAAGCTCACACCATCACAGGGATTCGAACCGCCGACCTTCTGATCAGCAAGCCCTAGGCTCTGTGGTTTAACCCACAGCGCCACCTGGGTCCCTAACAAGAAAATAGTTGTTTCTAATTAGTTACAGGACCTCTTGGATTCTCTCCAGAAGAGCCAAAACCTTCATTAGTGTCTCTCTGTAATTTGTTCTGAAAGTTTAACTCCCAGGTAGGTTCAATAGAGCTAGAACAGAGGCCTGCAGAAACCTTAAGAAGCTGGGGGAGGCCCTTCATAATACTTTAATTGCTAAGCAAAGCCCCAACTTCAAAGACTACATTTTTCAATTCACCACTTCTGAAATCACTATGATCTAATGGATTCTACTGGTTTCTGGTGCTCTAATTCCGGATACTTTATTCTGAGTCCATATCTAAAGACTTCAAAGTTCTTGGCCACATGATTTCAATGATAATTTTCTGGTCTCTGGATTCTAAAGAAGTAGGACTGTTATGAGTGATTCTGGTAAGATCATTTCTGCTATGCCAGGTGATGGCACAATTCCATTAGGTTAGGTACACCCCACACATTCAAAGCACCCCTCCCAAATAATCCTGGGAACTGTAGTTTGTTAAAGGTACTGGGAATTGTTGCACTGTGAAACTACAGTGCCCAGGATTCCTGAAGGGGAGGATGTGCTTTGAATGCATAGTGTTTCTGCTGCCTGACTGTTGCACATCCGTATTTGCACTCTATTAGATGGCTCCTGCAGATGAGAATAGCAACAAATGCAGACAAGCTATTTCCATTCGCCCCTCATTTCTGCCCTCTTCTGAATGGTGTAATGGCTTTCTGTTAGCAACTTCTGCCAGTGCTGTAATGACACATCCATGCAATTGTGCCATCCTGATGTATTAGCAGTTGAGTGTGCTGTGCTAGAATGCTAGTGATGATGCTCCCTCTTGACTGCATTTCTCTTGGTGCAATAACCCAAATTGGAATAACTTTTAGTTATTTGAAAACGGCAATGCCTGCGTTTTGGGGATAAGACTGTTAAAGAGCTAATAGCAAACCAAGCATTCCACATAGTTGCCCTCTCTCTTTTCTCCCACCTTTCTTGAACCATTACATCTGCCGCTGTTTTAAGAAGAAAGAATTTTTATTATAGTCCAAGAAAAATTGTGTGGACAAGTCATAAAAACATACTGAAAACCAGAATGAAGCATTATACCAGTATAAACAGTATAATACCACTTGCATTTAATGAAGGGATTGAAAACTCTTTGAAACTACTGTTGAACTAAGGTACTACAGGCATGTTGAAAGCACTTACACATGCTACTGGGCTTTGTGCTAAGAATGCTGCTTTCTCAAATTATTAAACTAAATAGGAGCAGAAGAGCCAAGCTTCTCTGTTAGATCTGTGGTTTTCTCCTCTCTCTGTATTGCTTTATGTATGATAAATTTATGCTTGTACCTAACATCTCAAAATAGCTTTTCTTCATCCACATATGTAATTTCTATTAGTTGCCTGAAAATTATTGGTTAGGTTTAAAATGCAGGTTGTTGTTTTTACAAAACCATGTGAAGAGTGCTCAGCTCATAAATGCATACCTAGATCCTGATTGTGTGCCTTATCTTGTCCTTCAAAGTAGAGCAAGCTGTATCCACTCCAGAGTTTGCTCATGCCCACTGGACACATGGGCTCTTGATCTGCCTGGCTGTGCTTCACCAAAAGATATCCCATGTTGATGCTGCGGCCGGGCATACCTGGCAGCCCAGGAGTACCTGGGTCACCTGCTGCACCTGCGGAGAGGAAAAGGGAGCATAAATGTTGCAGGAAGTAAACTGACTTAAAGGAACCTCTGTCTGCTCAGTGCTGAATAAACCAGGAGAAGAGGTTAAGTGTTCACAGCTACTAAGCTGAAGCCATTTTTACAGTGGCTCTGATATCCGATGATAAAAGTGTTTGCTTTAGAATCATAAGAGTTGGAAGAGACCACAAGGGCCATCTAGTCCAACCCCCTGCCAAGCAGGAACACCATCAAAGCATTATTGACAGATGGCTGTCAAGCCTCTGCTTAAAGACCTCCAAAGAAGGAGACTCCACCACACTCCTTGGCAGCAAATTCCACTGTCAAACAGCTCTTACTGTCAGGAAGTTCTTCCTAATGTTTAGGTGGAATCTTCTTTCTTGTAGTTGGAATCCATTGCTCCGTGTCCGCTTCTCTGGAGCAGCAGAAAACAACCTTTCTCCCTCCTCTATATGACATCCTTTTATATATTTGAACATGACTAACCTTAACCTTCTCTTCTCCAGGCTAAACATACCAAGCTCCCTAAGGCGTTCCTCATAAGGCATCGTTTCCAAGCCTTTGACCATTTTGGTTGCCCTCTTCTGGACACGTTCCAGCTTGTCAGTATCCTTCTTGAACTGTGGTGCCCAGAACTGGACACAGTATTCCAGGTGAGGTCTGACCAGAGCGGAATACAGTGGTACTATTACTTCCCTTGATCTAGATGCTATACTCCTATTGATGCAGCCCAGAATTGCATTGGCTTTTTTAGCTGCTGCATCACACTGTTGACTCATGTCAAGTTTATGGTCTACCAAGACTCCTGGATTCTTTTCACATGTACTGCTCTCAAGCCAGGTGTCACCCATCCTGTATTTGTGCCTTTCATTTTTTTTGCCCAAGTGTAGTACTTTACATTTCTCCCTGTTAAAATTCATCCTGTTTGCCTTGGCCCAGTTCTCTAATCTGTTAAGGTCATTTTGAAGTGTGATCCTGTCCTCTGGGGTATTAGCCACCCCTCCCAATTTGGTGTCATCTGCAAACTTGATCAGGATGCCCTCAAGCCCATCATCCAAGTCATTGATAAAGATGTTGAATAAGACTGGGCCCAAGACAGAACCCTGTGGCACCCCACTAGTCACTTCTCTCCAGGATGAAGAGGAGCCATTGATGAGCACCCTTTGGGTTCGGTCAGTCAGCCAGTTACAAATCCACTGAATGTTAGCATTGTCTAGCCCATATTTTACCAGCTTCTTTACAAGAATATCATGGGGCACCTTGTCAAAGGCCTTGCTGAAATCAAGATAGGCTACATCCACAGCGTTCCCTTCATCTACCAGGCTTGTAATTCTGTCAAAGAATGAGATCAGATTGGTCTGACATGACTTATTTTTCAGAAACCCATGCTGACTTTTAGTGATCACAGCGTTCCTTACTAGGTGCTCACAGACCGTTTGCTTAATGATCTGCTCTAGAATCTTTCCTGGTATTGATGCCAGGCTGACTAGGCGATAATTGTTTGGGTCCTCTCTTTCCCCCTTTTTGAAAATAGGGACAACATTTGCCCTCCTCCAGTCTGCTGGGACTTCGCCTGTTCTCCAGGAATTCTCAAAGATTACTGCCAGTGGTTCTGAAATCACCTCTGCCAGTTCTTTTAATACTCTTGGATGTAGTTCATCTGGCCCTGGAGACTTGAATACATCTAAACTAGCCAAGTATTCTTGTACTACCTCCTTACTTATTCTGGGCTGTGTTTCCCCTGCTGTATCATCTGCTCCATATTCTTCAGGTCTGACATTGTTTTCTTTTTTGGAGAAGACTGAAGCAAAGAAGGCATTGAGGAGTTCTGCCCTTTCTCTGTCCCCTGTTTGCATTTCACCATCTTCTCCTCTAAGTGACCCCACTGTTTCCTTGTTCTTCCTTTTGCTACGGACATACCCATAAAAGCCCCTTTTATTGCTTTTAACCTCTCTAGCAAGCCTGAGTTCATTCTGTGCTCTAGCTTTTCTGACTTTGTCTCTACACGTGCTGGCTATTTGTTTGAATTCCTCTCTGGTGATTTCCCCCTTTTTCCATTTTTTGTACATATCGCTTTTAAATCTTAACTCAGTTAAAAGTTCTTTAGATAGCCACCCCGGCTTCTTTAGGCACCTTCCATGTTTTTGTCTCATTGGTACTGCTTGAAGTTGTGCTTTTAATATCTCCCTTTTAACAAACTCCCCTCCATCATGAACTCCCTTCCTTTTTAGTATTAGTGACCATGGGATCACACCCAGCATTTCCCTAAGTTTTTTTTAATGTGCATATAAACCCTCCTCAGTGTCACCTGACATCATGTAGTCCTCTTCTACCCTTTTGGCCTGTAGGGCTGGGTGCTGTGTGGCTGAATATTCTCATGTCAGTAGCTCTTATAATCTTGCATGTTTTCCATATGCAGGGAGTTTAAGTGGGGAGCAGTAACAGAATGACTCTTACTCTCCTGCCACAACTTTGAACTGAAGTGTGGCAGTTTTTTTTGGGGGGGGGGCTATATCTCCCACAGCTCCATGTCAACAACTTACATTCTGATTTCATTCTACCCTATGTTACCCTATCCAATTCTATTGCAGAGCATAAGAACTTCACTGCATGCATTGTGGTCTTCCATGCAGGAGTTGTCCCTAAATGAAGTTGACAACAAAGGGGTTCACGACTTTGTGTTTCTTTTTTGGGGAGGCACGGGGCGCCCCCTTGATTAGGAACGGGAACTGTGAGCCAGGCACTGTAGGATAAACTGAAATGCACTTGTTTGGGGTTTATTCTTAAATCCAGGTACTTCTAAAGCTACAAACTGAAAATGGGGCCCCTTTTGTTTAGGAGAGAAGGTGGAACGCCCCTTCCAAAATGATGCCCTGCTGCAACTACTAACAAAGTAAACATTTTTTAATTTTTAGAATGACTGTTTCCCCATCATATGCAAATAAATTTATGCAGATTTGGTTAACAATTAAGGCTGCAATCCAGTGCCACTTACCTGGGAATAACGTCGGAATAAACATGCATAAGATTGTGCTGAAATCTCATATAATGAGTTGATGTAGATTTATTTTCAAGTGAGCGAAAACCCTAGGGGATAAGAAAGGGGGTGGGGTGGGGGGAGATCCAGGACCAGTATTTACCTTCAAAGCCCCCTGGGCCTTGCAGTCCTGTTCTCCCTTGATCACCTCTGAAGCCTGGAGCTGCAGATATTCCCCCTCTTCCTTGCAGTCCTTGTTTACCCATGGGGCCTCTAGAACCTTGAAAGCAAATTTAAACAGAATCATAATCCATACCATGTTGTAATAAGATTGTTATGGGGAACAGAGTCCATTCAAGCTCTCTGAATACTAGATGTGCAGATATGAAGCCCAGGATAGTCATGTTTTTATGAAGAAGTCAGGAGGAAAGTGGCTTGCATGCAGAAATGGTTGAATAAGGATGGAGTAGGCACATATTATTTGAAGGAAGAGGAAACCATCCTATTCAGGCCTCTTTGTCATCAACAAGAGCAGTGCACCTATGGCAAATACCTCTGACTGCAATTGAATGAGGGTGGAATTGCCTACAGATTTCAGTCTTATCAGGGACAGGGATGGGGACAGGCAACATAGCTGTGCCAGAATGGGATCTGGAGAAAGAAGAAAAGATTGGATGTGTTTTATTTTGTCTAAAGCTCAGAAGGAGAGGTCAGAAAGTACTGGGCATCATTTCCAAAGCTTGGCATGGCAGCAAATCAACACTAGCTTGCGTCATGAGGGGCCAATTATCATGTAATGGTTTTTTCCCCCTCAGGGAAGTACTTCTGGAATGACTCCAAAGTGGCAGAAATATGAAAAGTTGTCGCGACCCGACTAGACAGGGTCGCGCCATGCGGGCGCCAGGAAGGGGAACCTTGCAGCGGGCCAGGAAAGGGGGCGACAGCGGAGCCAGGCGCGCAGGGGTTAAACCGAGCGCAGCAAGACCCGACCTCGCCCAGGCATGCCTCGAGGGGTAAACAACCCCAGGATGGGTGCGTACCTGATGGCCCAACCCCAGGTGCGGAAGGGAACCGCAAATCATCAGCGGCGGGCGGGAACCGTCAGCATCGCAATAACAATGTAAAAAGCACCCATGAATAGTGCAGGTAGACCAGAGCAGTTAACTCTTTTGTCCAAGCCACCCCGGGTGGGGAAGAGGATTAACCCCGGACCTTTAGGGCAGAAGGGAGGGGGGAATTGGGAGTCACCCAGCAAGGTGTACATAAGGGGGATTCTGAGATGGCCTCCTCAGAATCCTCACGGACTTTCCACGTTTCTCTGTGTGCTGTACAATAAACTTCAAGACATCTTCCGCTGACTTCTCGGAGTGGCGTGCGTTCTTGACGGCTAGCTACAGTTACCATTGGGGACACGACATAGTGAGGATTCTCCAAAAACTTCAACGTCCGTATCGTGTTGGGATCGCTTACCGGCAGCTACCGAGATGGCGACCCCATGGCGCGGAGCGGCACGTTTTCAGACCCCCGTTACCTCGAGCACCCTACTCGAGCGGCCGGCGGATCTGTTCACCTCAAATCAACGGAGTCTTTCCTCGGCTGGACCAGACAGCGGGAGCCTGGGCGAGCTACGGCGACTCCAGGAGCAGCTGAACCGCCTCATCTGGGAGTGGCTGCGGGTTGACGAGGAGTCAGGCCGGTCGTTGGACCAGGCCTGTGGGGGCGCGGTGCCCCGGACAAGTCGTAGTGGCGGCGGGAGCCAAGGCCACGTGGGATCGGGGGTCTGCAGTCGGCAGACCCCAGGGGAGGGCTCAGGTCAGGAGCCCGGAGTGACTCAGCGGCTGACGTGGTTGGACGGGACGGCCCCGAGGGGGCAGGTGCTTCCCCCGCCAAGACATCGCAGCAGCCGGCTGGAGGACGACGTAGTGGCGGGGAGTTCCACGGGCGACAGCAGCGAGGACGAGCGCGCGGCAGCGACCCCGGAGGCCCGCGGGAGGCACGTCCGCTGGGGGGCGACGGCGCGGCGCAGGCCGCCCCCGGAGCTGAAGGCCGTTTACGAGGGGGACCCGGCGGAACTCTCCACCTTCATCTTCCACGCAAGGAACCACGCCAGAAGGTATGGGGGAGACGACTGCGACCCAGAGGACTTGGTAGCGGCGGTCATCTCCTCCCTGCAGGGGAAGGCCGGCCAGTGGGCCATGCTCCTGGTCGACCGCAGGGACCCGGCTCTGGCCACCCTGGAGGATTTCTTGGCGGCCCTTCGAGAGCGCTTCCAAGACCCGCAGGCGGAGGAGAAGGCGAAGCGACGGGTCCAGAAGGCCAGGCAAGGGGGTCTCCCGGTACAGGACTATGTAGACATGTTCAGGGGGGAGGCCGCCCGAATC
This sequence comes from Darevskia mixta, assembly GCA_034641385.1. Classification (NCBI taxonomy): domain Eukaryota; kingdom Metazoa; phylum Chordata; class Lepidosauria; order Squamata; family Lacertidae; genus Darevskia; species Darevskia mixta. The sequence goes on from JAWWNH010000130.1 coordinate 4,307,850, forward strand.
TCCTCCTGGAACGAGGAGGTCCTCGTCCACTATTTCAAGGAGGGCCTCCATCCTGAGCTCCGCAAGTGGGCCGTAGTGAAAGGGACCCCCCGGGAACTGTCAACGCTGGATGGCTGGTGCCGCACGGTGGCTCAGTTGGAAGCAGACCTGGGGATGCTGGAGCTAGAACCCAGGGCGGGCAAGGACCGAAGGCCCGCGGAGAACTCAGGGACCCTCCGCCCCGCCAATGGCGCGGGGGTCCCCCGGCCCAAGCGCACCCCCGACCAGGAACGGGAGAGGAGACGCCGGGAGGGACTCTGCATGAGGTGCGGGGGGGCAGGACACTATGCGGTGGCGTGCCCCAAGCGACCCCCAGGAGAGGTCCGGACCCCGGCAGGGTCCCAAGCGACGTCGGGAACCAGTAGGACACCCAAGACCGGGAGCCGGGCGGCTGTCGCGACGGAGCCAAGGGGAAAGCGCCAGTCCGACTCCGAAGGCTCGGGGTCGGGAAACGACCTGGACCTGCAGTAAAGGACGCCCGGCTGCAGGTCCCGCCAGGGTCAACGGACCCCAAGAAACGGGCGGGAAGACCACCCAACCTGGTCCGGGTGAGGCTGGAAAACCCGGACGGTGGCAAGCAATGGACGGGCGATGCGCTGCTGGACTCGGGCTGCGACCACAGTATGCTGCACCCCGAAGTGGCCAAGGAACTGGACTTGCCCACCCAGGTTCGGAGCACCCCCTTAGTTTTCGTCCAGATGGACAGCAGTCCCATAAAGGGGGGTCCGTTTGGGGTGGAAGTGGGGCCGGTCTCCTTGTGGGTGGGGGACCACCGGGAGTCCAGGATGCTAGTCAGGGTCCCCACGGACGGGTACCAGGTAGTGCTGGGGTTGGATTGGCTGGTGGAACATAACCCCATAGTAGACTGGCGCTCAGGGCGCCTGACGTTCGACCTGGATAGGTGTGGGCAGCACAGGGTCGAATCGGACCCCCAGTGCCCTGGAAAGGGGGAGGCCAAAGGGGTCCACGGGGGCGAGGGCAAGCTGGATGTGGTGGCGCCGGAGGTACCCCCGGAGTACCGGGATCTGGCGGTGGTGTTCGGGGAAACCGAGGCAGACGAGCTGCCCCCCCACCGCCGCACAGACTGCGCCATCGACATCCCAGAAGATGCGGTCCTCCCCAAGGGACGCATCTACAAGATGTCCGGGGAGGAACTCCAGGACCTCAGGGAGTTCCTGGACAAGAATCTGGCCAGAGGGTTCATCCGCCCCGCCAAGAGCCCCATGGGGGCTCCGGTCATCTTCGTGGGCAAGAAGGATGGCACCCGGAGGTTGTGCCAGGACTATAGAGGGTTGAACGCCATAGCGGCAGGGAACGCATACCCGCTCCCCCTCATCCCGGATCTGCTGGACCAGTTGGGTACCGGCACGATCTTCACGAAGCTAGACTTAAGGGAGGCATACTACCGGGTGCGGGTCCGGGAGGGGGACGAATGGAAGACGGCTTTTAACTGCCAGTTTGGACAGTTCGAGTTCCTGGTAATGCCGTTCGGTTTGAGCGGGGCCCCGGGGGTGTTCATGAGCCTCATCAACGAGGTACTCCACGACCTCCTGTACAAAGGGGTGGTGGTCTACCTGGACGATGTGCTGGTGTACAGTCGGGACCCCCGGGAACACGTCCGGTTGGTCCGGGAGGTCTTGCAGAGACTCCTGGACAACCACCTATACGTCAAGTTGCCCAAGTGCGAGTTCCACCGCCCCTCCTTAGATTACCTGGGGTATAGGATCTCGGCGGCGGGGGTGGCCATGGATCCCCAGAAGGTGGAGGCAGTCCTGGGGTGGGAGCGGCCGCGGACACGGCGCCAACTCCAGAGCCTGCTAGGGTTCGCAAATTTCTGCAGGGGCTTTTTGCCCAACTATTCGGCCTTGGTGACTCCCCTCACCGATCTCCTAGGTACCAAGGGGAAAGGAAAGGGGGCCAAGCGTCCCGGGGCGGCTCTGGATTGGGGGTCCCGGGCGGAGGAGGCTTTCCAGGGGCTCAAAGGGGCGTTCACCGCCGAGCCTACGCTGATCCATGTGGATCCAGCCCGGCCCATGGTGGTACAGGTAGACGCTAGTGATGTGGCCATGGGGGCGGTACTCCTGCAGAGGGACGGGGAGGGCCGTCTGAGGCCCGGAGCGTACCTGTCCCGGAAGTTTGGGAAGGCGGAAAGGAACTGGTCTACCTGGGAGAAGGAGGCAGCGGCCATCCGCATGGCGCTTGAGGAGTGGAGACACTGGCTGGAGGGGGCAAGGGAACCGTTTGAGGTCTGGACAGACCACCGCAACCTCGAGGCCCTCCGACAGCCACGGAAGCTGACCGCCAAGCACATGCGGTGGGCAGAGTTCTTCTCCCGGTACGATTTCCAGCTAAGCCACATCCCCGGGAAGGACAACTTCCTCGCGGACGCCCTGTCTCGCCTGCCCCAGTACGAGGCGGACGTCCGCACAGAGATGCGTCCGCTATTTGAGGACAAACACCTAGCCCGAGCCGTCACCACCCGTAACCAGGCTAGGAGGAAAGAGGGACAGACAGGGGGTCAAGATGGGACACCCCCCCGGGAGCGCAGCCAGCCTTCTGCAGCGCTCCGCGACAGACTAGTGGCAGCGTATCCGACAGACACGGAACTACAGAACCTGCGGGACTCCTTGACACTGGAAGGGGACATCTGGCGAAGAGGGAGCGCCGCGTACGTCCCGGAACCCCTCCGGAGGGCCGCCCTGGAAGCATGCCACGACGCCAAAGCGGCTGGGCACTTCGGCTTCGTCAAGACGTGGAAGCTGGTTCGGCGGAGCTTCTGGTGGCCCACGCTCCGTAAAGATGTCAAGGACTACGTTGCAGGCTGCCCCATCTGCCTCACCTGCAAGCCGGCAGTGGGCAAGCCGCAGGGCCTCCTACAGCCCCTGGAGGTCCCACCTCGACCTTGGTCGGTGATCTCCATGGACTTTATTACGGATCTGCCACCCAGCCGAGGCAAGACAGCAATATGGGTCGTGGTGGACCTGTTCTCCAAGCAAGCCCATTTCGTGCCCTGCGCCTCACTGCCTACCGCCACCCAGGTGGCAAAGCTGTTCATGGAGCACATCTTCCGGCTCCATGGGGTTCCAGACAAGGTCATTTCCGATCGTGGCTCCCAGTTTGTGTCCCGATTTTGGAAGGCGTTCCTGGGACTGCTGGGGATCGAACAGGGACTCAGCTCGGCCTACCACCCCCAGACTGACGGACAGACGGAACGTGTCAACCAGGTGCTGGAGCAGTACCTGCGGTGTTTTGGTTGCTACCAGCAGGACGACTGGTCACAGCTGCTTCCGTTGGCGGAGTTCGCTTACAATAACTCCGTACATAGCAGCACGGAGATGTCCCCCTTCGCCGTGGTCTACGGGATCGACCTGAGGCACCTGCCGGACTTGGGAGAGCCCACCGCCCGGGAGCCGGAGGAGCTCGGAAAGTGGAGAGAGAGGACGGCCAGGTGCTGGGAGTCCCTTCGGGAACAACTGCTGGAGGTCAAGGCGGCGCAGAAGAGGACGGCGGACCAGCGAAGAAGACCGGCGGGGGACATCAAAGCGGGGTGCCGGGTCTACCTGTCCACGCGGCACTTGAAGCTGGGCCTCCCCAGCAAGAAACTCGGGCCTCGGTACTTGTGCCCGTTTAAAGTGTTAGAGGTAATCAACGGAGTTTCTGCGAAGCTGGAACTCCCAAAGAACTTGCAACAGATACACCTTGCTGAAGAAGTCCCCGGAGGACGACGGTTGGCACCCCGTGGCGGCGCCACCCACCCCGTTGACCCTGGCAGGAGGGGAGCACCATGAGGTTAAGGACATTTTGGACTCCAGACTCTACAGAGGGCGTTTGCAGTACCTGGTGGAGTGGAAGGACTTTGCTACGGGGGACCGAGAGTGGGTGTGGGCGTCGGACGTTTTGGCCCCACAGCTGGTCAAGAGATTCCACCAACAGTGGCCAAACCGGCCGGGGGGCCCCGGGACTCAGAACGCTCCCCAGGGGAGGGGGAAGTCAGTTTCGGGGGGGCAGGATGTCGCGACCCGACTAGACAGGGTCGCGCCATGCGGGCGCCAGGAAGGGGAACCTTGCAGCGGGCCAGGAAAGGGGGCGACAGCGGAGCCAGGCGCGCAGGGGTTAAACCGAGCGCAGCAAGACCCGACCTCGCCCAGGCATGCCTCGAGGGGTAAACAACCCCAGGATGGGTGCGTACCTGATGGCCCAACCCCAGGTGCGGAAGGGAACCGCAAATCATCAGCGGCGGGCGGGAACCGTCAGCATCGCAATAACAATGTAAAAAGCACCCATGAATAGTGCAGGTAGACCAGAGCAGTTAACTCTTTTGTCCAAGCCACCCCGGGTGGGGAAGAGGATTAACCCCGGACCTTTAGGGCAGAAGGGAGGGGGGAATTGGGAGTCACCCAGCAAGGTGTACATAAGGGGGATTCTGAGATGGCCTCCTCAGAATCCTCACGGACTTTCCACGTTTCTCTGTGTGCTGTACAATAAACTTCAAGACATCTTCCGCTGACTTCTCGGAGTGGCGTGCGTTCTTGACGGCTAGCTACAGTTACCATTGGGGACACGACAAAAGTATTAGTACAGAGTTGTACATTCATGGGGAGTTTTCAGTTAGGTTCCCACAAAGTCACCAACTAAATTTCTGTGAGCCCCTGACCTGATTTGGAGAATCACTGCATGAGCCTTCTTCATTAAAATTCCAATTTATTAGGAGAAAATGTTATATGCAAAGCAGGATTGGGCCATGAAAAACAGCCTTAACTCACTAAGGCCATTTTGCATATCCATGTTCCTACCTGGAGATCCTGGTGGGCCTTGAGGACCCATCTCACCCAACGTGCCAGGAAGCCCTCTTTTTCCAGGAGCACCTGTGATCCCTTGTTCTGAAACCAGTTTAGGAAGGACAGGAGGCAGTCCAGGGGAACCTGGAGGTCCCTGAAATCCTGAAAGTTAAAAATGCACAACAAAGTAACACACAGAATATTCCACTTGCCTTGGGTGCTCTTTCTTGTTAGTTGACCCAGGAGCTTATTGCTCATGTTCGAAAGCAGTGTTCGAAACTCCCATTGATCTAGGTGCATTTTGCGACAGGGAATTTCATCAGCACGAGCAGTTTCTGAGCTCTGGGCACAGTACTGCGCCTAAGATTTCAGATTAAAACTGCAGTGTGGAAGGAAAGGGGGATTTTTTCTGCCTCCCCACTTCCAGCCACTCTCTGAAGGCTGGAGAAGAGACCCTCTTAAGAATATTAGGGGGGTGGGCAGGGGAAGTACTAGACCATGTGAAAAATGAACATAATACTTTAGCTGGAGTTCATTCATTTTCAGCTTTGTATTCTTGCTATAAAAAGTAGGCCTAGACATTCCGTTGTTGTGCCCATACCTTAGGTTTAAGGTGCCATTTAGCTTCTAGCTTTCATATCTCAGTTTCTAACACTGGTTAGAAGCAGTGGTGGTGTCATGGCAAACTTGGACATGGAAGTTCAAGAATTGAATTGAATGAGGGTGGAATTGCCTACAGATTTCAGTCTTATCAGGGACAGGGATGGGGACAGGCAACATAGCTGTGCCAGAATGGGATCTGGAGAAAGAAGAAAAGATTGGATGTGTTTTATTTTGTCTAAAGCTCAGAAGGAGAGGTCAGAAAGTACTGGGCATCATTTCCGAAGCTTGGCATGCCAGCAAATCAACACTAGCTTGCCTCTTGCCTTTGCAACCAGGGATCTTTCAAATCCCCCAAAAACCTCAATTCCCTAGACAGGAACCTTCCTCCCCTCTTCTCTTTCTTTTCTTCACTATCGCTTGCTGTTGCACTACATCACACCTGAGCCTCGCAGAAATAAGGGCAGAGAGTGACTCCCCGCTCCTCTCTGGCAAGTCCATCTACTGGCAATCCTTTTTCTCCTCCTCTGTCTCAGCTCTTCCAAGGGAAGCCCTTCTCCTTCTCTTCCTTAGCTTCACAGGGCAGCCCACTTATCTCCTTCTGCATCGTCCTGACACTCCCAGCACCTTGGCAGCTGCTGCTTCATTTGTCCCTTCTTTTTTGTCCCTAACTCTGTCATTCCAGCCTGTCATCTGGGGATTTAGCCAGTCTTTATCCTCACTCACTCATTATTTCCTTCCAAGCTTGACTATGTCTCCCTTTCTTGGGAAGACCTAATCACTCCCCCCCCCCTTGCTGTACCTTCTGCCTTGGCTGTCTCACCTCAAAACCTCCTTTCCCTTTCCCCTCACTCACTCTTCACAGACCTCCAGCAGATCTAACATGACCCTCCAGGTCTCCCCATTTGGCCCATGAAACAGTTTTCAGGAAGCCCCACCCACCTGCCCCTTAGAAGGCATCAGGTGGGGGACAGGAAGGGGCGGGACTTCAAAGGCGCAACCGAAAGCTCCCAGTTGTTCCTCTGATGCAGCAAGGTGCACCTTCAATGCTCCAGCATGTCTCCCATCAGCTGGTGGGGGCAGGAACCTGCCTGCCTTCAAGGCGTTTCTTCTTCAAACAATGCTGATCACTTTGCTGCTGTCAGGGCAAGTTGTTTTTAATTTCTGGTTCCAAATGTGTTTTGATGTATTTTTATTATTGTTTTTAACTTGTTTGTTTTTATTACTTTGTATTTATAATGTTGGTTTTGAATGCTGCAAGCTGCCTTGTACCCTGATTTTGCAGAAAGGCAAGATATCAATATATTAAAGAAATAGCTATATAAAAAATAAACCTGAGGAGGTTGAAAGCAGAAGCATCTGAAGGTGCCCTCCCACCCGCTGATCGGCATCTGGCTCAAGGCTTTCAAATGCCCCTCGCATGTTTCACCTTCAAATTTCTGCTGAGGTTTGTAGGAGAAATGTGGGGTGGGGTGAAAGCCCAGTGGTCTGTGGTGTGTTTTGGTCTATAAAATGCAATAGCTTTTGAAGATTTATAAACACTGCATGAACTGGCATAGTAGAAATAGTTACTCACCAGGAAATCCTCGGTCTCCTTTGGGTCCAGTGGGGCCAAAGTCACCAGGCATTCCCAATATGCCAACAAAACCCATGATTCCTTGTTCCCCTTTATATCCTTCAAGGCAAAACAATGGTTTGGTGTTACTGCACACCTGCTTAATCTGTTTCGGTAGCTGCTCTTAATACTAGGTTTTGTCATCATACCTTTTGCCCCGGGGAACCCTGGAATTCCAGGTCTCCCATCTGGGCCACGGTCTCCTCTAAGTCCTTTTGAACCATCTTCTCCAATTATGCCGATCTGCCCCACTTCTCCTTTGCTTCCAGGTGGAGCAGCTATTCCTGGTGGTCCTGATGGTCCTGGGTAGCCTACAATATATACACAACGTTTAAAACTTGGACTGAAAGACCACATAGGCAACATCTTTGGGGGCCTGTCTTCTCCTGATTGTAGTAAGTTAATGTAGAGCTGAATTAAATTGAAGGTGCAGGCTACCTGCAGAATCCGTGTCAATAAGTAAGAGGAAAAGATGGACAAGCTGTGAAATGGCATTTCTGATAGTGGGAGAGCAGTTTACATCACTTTTCCAGACAAAAGGCTTTTCCTTGGGGTAGCTTCCAATGCTACAATTCTATGAGTCTACATTTATGCATCTGGTTATTCCCTGTATTCCTTCTGATAGTGCCTTCTGAATACAGTGTCTCTGAAGCTTCTGCTTTTATCAGAGTTGCTGCTTTGCCCAGAGTGGCTGGGGCAACCCAGTCAGATGGGTGGGGTTTAAGAAATAGAAAAAGGTTTTTTTATCAGGACAAGACTTGTGCCCTGAACCAAAGCTTGTTCCTAACACTAAGCCTTTCATTGATTTCAAACTGTTGTCTTAATATCAATTTATCCAAAACCCATACAACCATGTATTGGATGTATCAATACATCTTTGCATATACGTAGCTCATACAACTCAAATAAAGAAAAAAGAGTCCCTCTTTGTTCCCTTCAGAGACTCCTCCTTGGGGAAGAACATCCCCAAACCTAGTCCAGACCCAGAGACTGTGTTGTTCAAGCAAATGCTGCATAAGAAAAAGCCTTCCCGCAGGGAATGATGGATTGTTCGACCCATGATTGATGCGCTCTCTGGAACGGGGGGGGGGGGCTGCAGAAGGGAAAGAGCATCATAAATTTGCATCCTGCTAACAGAACAGCCTTCCATCATAATGAGGAACACCACTGTATGCATGACAAAATGTGTAAGCATAGGCAGAAGTTACAAAACAGACACCTATGGCAAAATTGTCCATAAACTCATTCTATGCATAAACACCCAGTCCATCCGCTGAGACCCAGGACCAACCAGTTAGAATCCACATGGTCCCCGTTACTTCCAATAAGTAGCTATATAACCAGATATATGCTGCTCTCTATAATCCATCTTCCACCTCCATTTCTAACTGATCTCTCTCTCCCCTCCCCTCCATACTCTGTCAGTGCAACCCACTAGACCCAACGAACACTAAGGCAAGAGACACAGAGCGGCCCAGGTGGGATGGCAAGGAAACACCTTACAAACCAGAGAAGCAGGAATAATTAGCTTAGAAGCAGTAGCATTAAACGTGAGGGGGCGAGGGAACCCTGTCAAAAGAAAACACATTACCTCGTATGAAACCCCACATTGTCTTCCTACAAGAAATACACAAACCGCTTAAGGTAAAAGATAATGGTAAAGTATCCCTGGACGGTTAAGTCCAGTCAAAGGTGACTATGGGGTGTGGCAATCATCTCGCTTCAGGCCGAGATGATTATCAACAGACGACTTTCTGGGACATGTGGCCAGCATGACTAAACCACTTCTGGCACAACAGAGCACAATGTTGGAAGGCAGAGCCCACAGAAACATCGTTTACCTTCCCACCGCAGCAGTACCTATTTATCTACTTGCACTGGTGTGCTTTTGAACTGCTAAGTTGGCAGGAGCTGGGACAGAGTAGCAAACTCCTAAGCAAACCCTGCTTTAGCCAACAGTGGGTGCTCCCCAGCACAGGAAAAGCATAGTGCTCAGTAGAGACCTAATGTTGAAGCCACAACAATGCTAAAAGACAAAAAGAAAAAGATTCATTTTCGCCAAGGAAACAATAGGTGGCAAAACTAAGGTAGTAGTATCAAAATATCAAGATAAATCACCACTAAAATATATCTGTATCAACTGAAAGTAGTGGGATTGTGGTTACCTGGCACACCATCCAAACCTGGTGATCCCACATCGCCAGGTGCTCCAGATACGTTTGAAACTCCAGGAAGGCCTGGTCTTCCCTCAAGTCCAGGGCTACCCGGTGAGCCTCTCTGTCCTGCCAGTCAGAAATCAAATAGTTACTCCTGGAGATTGATGCACAGCAAAGCTGAAGCACACCCTTTGTTAAACATTTTCATAAATTCTGAGAATATGTTTGTTTTTAACAATGCTGTCATTATGGCTGCTTCCCATCACAAGAAATTACCTGGTAAGTTTCACCTATATTCTTGTCTGCAGTTTTTGTTATCATGATTGTGTGTCTTTTTTGCTTTGTATTTTTTCTGGTTTGGTATTACATGTTTGTTTTATTTATTGTTTATTTGTATGACGCATAAGTGTAAATAAAGTATTTCATAAAAAAGAAAAAGAAAAAAAGAAAAGAAAAAAAAGGAATTAAGTTTCACCATATCTGGAGGTGACGCAAAGCATATTGTTTCTTCCACATGAGATTACTATACATGCAGGTCTTGCTATCAGAACACTCTTTATCCAAAACACAAAGAATTATACCAAAGCATCGCTATACAAATGGCTGATTCAGATACTTGAACAGACAGAGTTTGCCCACTCTCTCGCTCGTTGGCATTTTGCTGGTCGGCAGCAGCTGTGTGGGCAGAAACAATGCAGCGAAAGAGAGACACCAGACAAATCACAGATTAGAAGTGTTCCCATAGGAAATAATGGAAATCATCAGCTTGTTATGTGAAAGCTTGCCTAGCAAACAATTTCCTGGGAATGCCTTGTGTTCGGAAAGCGGAACTTTAAAGGTAAAGGTAAAGGTACCCCTGATCGTAAGGTCCAGCCGCGGATGACTCTGGGGTTGTGTGCTCATCTCGCTTTACTGGCCGAGGGAGCCGCCATTTGTCTGCAGACAGTTTTTCCGGGTCATGTGGCCAGCATGACTAAGCCGCTTCTGGCAAACCAGAGCAGCGCACGGAAACGCACGTAACTTTGTGGGATGCCAAATAATATAATGGTAGCAAGTGATGTAGGATTACAAATCTTACCAATCTTGTTAACAATATTTTCTTTAATAACTACAAATTCATATTATAAAGATACAGTATTTAAGATTCAGGGGTTCACATTTTCAGATTACAGGGATAAATTGAGCATTCAGTTTTAAATCAGCTGTTAGGAAGCATTTTTATCCCTTTGCATTCCTACTCCTTGCCCTTGCCCTTACTTTGCTCTGCCCTCCCCCACTTCTTCTGGAGTGGAGTCCCTAAGACGGTTAAGGGGGCCCTGGTGCGCCTCCCTCTGGCAACTCCTGCAGCCAAGCTGGTGCCAAACATATTGCTCTGCTTTCGTTTCGACTCCACCAGCCAGGCAGAGAGCCACACATTCTGACTTTTATGTGCCTCTACCATTTTCACACACTAATTTGCCATGAGAGTACTTTCTTAAATGAAACCTACAATTTGTTAAATATATTTTGCTAATTGATGGTGCCATGTATAAAACCAGTGAACAACTGACTGACCTGGATCTCCTCTTTCTCCTTTCGGACCAGGAGCTCCTCTGCTGCCTTCGATTGGGCTTGTGTCTCCTACGGTACCTTTGTCACCCCAAATACCTGGGAAACCTGGTGGGCCATATCCATCTGGACCTGTTGTGCAAAAACTTAGATAAATTAATATCACTTTTCCAGACCCGGAAATGGGCATCTCAGCAATGTTCATTTTAAACTATCCTATGTATGCTGTGTGGAAAGCTGAAATGTTTAGACAGATTCCCTAATGAACCTACAATGTAAGATAGCCATCAACATAATGTGAACATACCTGGTGATCCTGGAAAGCCCTTGGTACTTGGCAAACCATGTAATCCAGTGATTCCTCTGGTGCCAGCAGCACCTGCCAAAAAGCCACCCATTATTTGTTATTCTTCAATCTGATTTACCAAATGTTACAGATTTCTCTGGAGGCACTGCAGTTTTTTGAAATGAAACATCTTCATGTGAGCCATTTGCTTTGCATTGATTGCTATATCCAAAAAACTTGCTGCAATTACTTTAAACAATTGTGCTCACTAGGATGCAGCAATTAAAGTATTTCTGCTCCAGATGAAACGTTTTGCCTCAAATTTAAAACTTGAGTGCTCATGAATGACAGTTTGGCTGTTGCTTTTTAAAAACAAATTTCTGACTGGTCTAAACCAAAACCATCCTGGAGGCTAAAGTGAGTCTGTCTGATTCACTGACGCTGAGAAAACATTTAAATTGATTTTATACAGCAGCAGCATTTTAGCAATAAGATTATAACAAATATTTCAAAAAGATGGAAATACATTGTTAACTGTACAGCCTCATATAACCAAGACACTTAACTTAACTTAGGAAGGGTTTATGGACATAGAGTTATATATCCTGCCAGGCTTATCTAGGTTGCACTCCCTCGCCTTGGAAGGAACAGTTCTCAAACTTTTCATTCTCGCTTCTTCCCACCAGGTGAACCTTCCAGTAAGGATGTCTAAGCTAAATGTTCCAAGCTTAGATGGCATGGCTTAAGAAACCCACCTTTGTGCTTCTATGCAAATAATTTAGGAACTCTTACTGCTGTACTGTACGGAAAAGCCAATGAATCTAATCTATGATGTGTTTGTAAGTAAACCATTTTTAACTTACCAAATGTGGGGTCTCTTTCTATGCTAAGGGAGGTGGAGAGCTTTGGAAATGACATAAAAGGGGATATTTTAAAGGTCTAAGAGCAAAAACAAGACCTGGAGCTGACTGTGGCTCAGATCATCAGCTTCTTATAGCAAAATTCCAGCTTAAACTGAAGAAAGTAGGAAAAACCAATGGGCCAGTAAGACACAATACACAATGATGTGTTACTGACAACTAGGATGAATATAATTTACCTTTACTTCCTGGAAGCCCAATCCACCCAGAACTTCCTTTTTCACCTGATGATCCAGGAAATCCTGGATCTCCAGATAAACCTTGTTCGCCAACCTGCCCTGGGAATCCTGTAGAACAAGTAGAGAGCCATCACTAAGCAACCCTTGAATTGTTACAATATAATTCTAATAGTGGTGAAAGTGATATTGGATTTCTTACAAGAGTGAACTATTCTAAAACTCCTAATGATCTGATGTGAAAAAATCTGATTTGGTCTAAATTTAGTATTTGACTAAAAATATCCTATACAGATCATTTTAAGATGTCATAAATAGGACTCTTCATCAGTCAAATCTCCCTAAAAGCATAACTGTAGGTTCTATAGTTAATTTAAATCTGCAATTTCTTATATGATTTTACATTAATCCAAAACTGCTTTCTTACGTTGCAGTCCCACCAAATATGTCTATAATGTGTAAGATTTAATGAAGGCTCTTTATTCTGGGTTGCCTTATCTCATATAGAACTTTGTTTTAAAATGGCATACAGCTGATTGGAAATTATATGAAGTCTATGAAAAAGGAAGCAGTAACCATAGGTAAGGGAGATTTATTCCACGTATGGTGCAGTTGTACAAAGATTCTATAGAATTGTGTTTACAGAACCTGGGGGTTCCCTAATTGGTGCCTCCCACCATTCCGAGGCATCCAGCCAGTTGTTTGGGATCTGGCAGTGGAGCCACTGGATCCAAAGCTGGTCCATTTTCTGAAGAGGGATCCAATGTGGGCCTCTCTGCTGTCCCTGTTTAGAGCTGGTACAGTAAAACCCCACCACCATTATCTTCCACCCCGACTAGCAGGAGCTGAAGGCCTGTGGCTGCAGCAGTGGCTTGATTGCTCTGGTCATCACAAGGGCTGCGTTAGGATTGCTCTGCTTATAGTGAAAGCCAGTGCTTTTTTCGGGGGGGCACAGGGGTACGCATACCCCTAAACATTTTGTGAATCTAAGTTTGGCCTCATTGAGAGGCAGTATTTCAATATGAGTAGGAAAATGAGAGGACCCCTAAACATTTTTTTTTTTGGGGGGGGGAAACACTGGTGAAAGCAGAACAGGGGTTAAAAGAATGCCCTCATAGCCAAATTGACATTGTTCCAATGGACTACTTTAAACTTCAGAATATGCATCAAGTATCAGCATCTGTTTTAAAGTATATAATGAAAAAGCATTCAGTATCCAGTATTGCTTTTACTTTGCTGTATTTTTAATCAACACTTTGTTATTCATTTTTTTTAAAGTGTTTTATATAAGCACATTATATACAAAACAGGAAATCCCACCTCTTTGCCCTTGCAATCCAGGGGAGCCTGGGGAGCCCCTCATGCCCTGAATGCCAGGAAAACCTGGCTCACCAGCATCACCTTTTCCTCCTTTTGAACCTTCTACCCCTGCAAAAAACAAAGAGAAATATTTATGGTTCCCCCCTTATATGCCTGTATCACTAAACCATATCCTTTTAAAACAGATTTTTTAATTTATCCTTTTATCTTTTTAAAACAATTTTTGAATTAGATGATTTTTGAATTTATCAGAAACAATTCAAATGCTGTTATATTTCTGTTCCCACCTAACTGCCCTATCAACTGTGCTAAAAAGTTTAATTTGAAAATAGTGGAGCAGAAAAGGTCAATAATTTACCATTAACCAGCACTCTGCACAGATTTTTTTATCCATTCCCTATAACCAATATCTTGTATTGAATTATTTGTTAATAAGACACACTGTGGTAGTTAATTTTCCCTTCTTTACAAGTTTCCTGTTAATGTTGTTATCTTGGTGAAATTATTTCCATGTTGGAACCTGTTTTATATTTGAGCTTTCCCCCAGTCAATAGGAATGTTTTTAACCAATGGATATTTATCAATATACTGTAGCCCAGGGGTGGCCAACTCCCAAGAAACTGTGATCTATTTACAGAATTTAAAACTGGCAGTGATCTGCCCCCTTTTTGGGGGTTCAGGTCAAAGTTGTTGAGCTTTTTGGGGAGGAGGAAAGCCCCGTTTTTTAGGCATTCAGGTCAAAGTTGAGCTTTTTTTAGGGAGAAGGAAATCCCTGTTTTTGGGGGTGCAGGGCAAAAAAAAATGAGATTTTTTAAGGGGAGCCAAAGTTGTTGAGCTTCTTTGGATGAGCCAGTGATCTACCAGTGATCTACCACAGACGTCCAGTGATCTACCTGTTGGACGTACCTGCTGTAGCTAATATCTTGAGTTTTTTAATGATATCCCAGATCATGTTGTTCCTGTACTTTCAAAAGCTCTTGTTGATGCACTAGGAAATAAATTCCAAAATAGTTTGCCACCTCCTTGCACCGTATACAACAAAAAACTAAATACTTAATTACAAGTCTTCAGATTTATTTTTTTTACATTTTCTATGCTTAAACTTTTCAGGATGCGGGTGGTGCTGTGAGTTAAACCACAGAGCCTAGGGCTTGCTGATCAGAAGGTTGGTGGTTTGAATCCCCGCGACGGGGTGAGCTCCTGTTGCTCGGTCCCTGCTCCTGCCAACCTAGTAGTTCGAAAGCACGTCAAAGTGCAAGTAGATCAATAGGTACCACTACAGCGGGAAGGTAAACAGCATTTCCGTGCGCTGCTCTGGTTTGCCAGAAGAGGCTTTGTCATGCTGGCCACATGACCTGGAAGCTGTATGCCGGCTCCCTCAGCCAATAGTGCGAGATGAGCGCTGCAACCCCAGAGTCAGTCACGAGTGGACCTAATGGTCAGGGGTCCCTTTACCTTTACCTTATGCTTAAACTTTACTGTAATGCTGTGTTATTAGCACTAGATTTAGGGCAGATGTCGGCAGATGTCAGCGGTGTCCCCCCCCCCCCCGTGTGCTGAGCTTTGGAGCCGTAAAATAATGATAATAATAAGATTAAAACCTCTATTTACCTACTGAGAAGATCCATAAAAAGCTACTGTACCAAAAGTAATTATTGTGAAAAATAAGAGTGCCATATTAGCAGAGCCCGCCCCTGTATGTATGTCATCATTTTGCTATTTCAGAGGTTCAAAACATCAACCAAGAGTGAGACCTAAAGTCACTGGGTAGACTTAGGCCATTAACATCAGTATTTTGTATTTCAGTAGGGCATGCACCCCACAGCACCAGCACTACCAGTGCAAAAGCCGACCTTTGTTTTACTACAAGTTGATAATCGTCAGGCTGTGGGAAGAGAAGACTAACTGGGTTCCATTTGTTGAGCTTGATGGTCTTTCGTATAACCTGGTCCATAGTTGTTTAGAGCTTTGCAGGTAAGCAACAAGACCATAAAACTGGCTCAATGGTGTGATATGTGGCTGGGAAGGAGCACAACTCACCCACCACCTGGGCCATGGTATTTTGTACCAGCTGTATCCCTCTGGACTAACCACACCCCATATCTCTAATAGAACGTGTTACATGATGTTACCAGTGCATGAGTCTTAGTGACCAAGCAATCCTTGTCCAGGAAAGGATGAAGTTCTCACAACAGCCAAAGCTGGTAACAGGCGCTGTTTGCCACAAACTGTTTTGCATTATGCATGCATGCATGTGTACACACACATGCAAAATACCTGTGGCTCCAGTTATGCCAGCATCTCCTTTCGAACCTGCTTTTCCTGGCAAGTTTATAGTATCTCCCCAATCACCTGTAAGAGGCAAAAAATTGAGATAATACACACTCACATAGATTTATATACACCAAGGTCATCTGTTGAACATCTTTTAATGTGAAAATTCTAAACTCTATAATGCAACTCTCCATTTATGTGTTTTCAATATGTGCACAACTGCACAACCACCCACCCACCCATCAGGCTGAACCCAGAAGTGACCCAGAAAGTCACAAAAATGTCACAAAAGGGTCAGAACAGGGCGTTTGCAGGCCTTTTCAATGGTTTCAAATATACGTGATTTCACTGATGTGCACGGTGCCTCAGAATGTTACTCCCACTTAAATGGAGGGGAGGGTGGTTGCCTGTATTATTTTCTCTACAATTCAAAAAGACTATATATACTTCCATTTTGACTTCATCTAAAGAATGAAAAGATCTAAGAAGTCAAGATCAGTAACTCACAAGAATGAGAGAAATCTTTCCTTGTACAGTCATACCTCGGGTTGTGAATGCTGCAGGTTGTGCATTTTCGGGTTGTGCACCACACCAAACCAGGAAGTACGGAATGGGTTACTTCTGGGTTTTGGCGCTCGCGCATGCGCAGAAACACAAAATGACGTCACGTGCATGTGCAGAAGCGCTGAATTGCAAACGCTGCAAGTTGCAAACGTGCCTCCCACACAGATCCCATTCACAACCCGAGGTATGACTGTACTGGACTGGGTCACTAGCAGGAGCCTTTCATTTTATACACAAGTCTCTCTCTCTCTCTCTCTCTCTCTCTCTCTCTCTCTCTCTCTCTCTCTCTGTGTGTGTGTGTGTGTGTGTGTGTGTGTGTGTGTGTTACATACACATAGCTTAGATGTATAGAATATAAATGGACTCACCAATTTCCCCAGGCTGGCCACTTTCTCCAAAAATACCATCAATCCCTGGAATTCCCTTTTCCCCCTGTCACATAGTTAAAAAGAACATCAAGCTTTTAAGCAGAATAAATATTAACCAACGTTCTCGTTCTCTCTGGACTTCCTCCTCAACTATCCAAATTTTTCTGTCATAAATCTTGAAACTACTCTTGTTGAACACAGTGTGCACCTGAAACCAACTTTATTTAAACTAAAAAATAACTCCGGGGTGGGGGACTATATCTGCTTGGTGGGCTGGATACTAACCTCCCCCAACACCAGTGGGCCATTTTGAATGGGTGTGGGGTTGCCCACCTGTCAATCATCTGATACCACAATGACACTGGGTGATATGCTTTCCTTTGCAAGGGCAGTCTGAAATCAAACACAGGGGATACTGATTGGCAGTATCTGCAAATCCTCCTTTCAGCAGGGAACCATGGAAAGAATTTAATTTAATTACCTGAATCCTGCCGAGTGTCTTTACCTGCCCCACACCTGATGTCATATATGTCAGGTGTCAGGCAGGTGAGCATGGCTTTTGGGAAATGTCCTCATGGACCTAGTTAGGGCTCTTGCTAGACTCAATTAGGCCTGCAGGCTGGAGTCCCCATTCCACCCAAAATAAAGGAATCAAATACATAATTCACATGCATTGCATAATCTAGTCTGCTTTTGGTGAATTTACAGAATTTGTTTTTGGAGGTTCTGGCATTTTGCTTTTCAAACTACTAAAGGAAACATACCAGAGATAATAAAACTTGGTAGTTTGAGTCAAACAACAATATCTGCTCACCCTCCTTCCCGTTGCTCCAGGGAAACCAGAAATACCACGACCTCCTGAGACACCTATATATCCTGGTATGCCTTTTATTCCTTTAATTCCATAGTCACCTTTCTGACCTTTTTCATAACCTGGAAAGCCAGGTGAGCCTGGCCTTCCTGTCTGCCCAGGGTAGCCTAGTGCTCCTTTTGTGCCTGTAGGAAACACAGTTCAAAATGTTAAGTTAGACTGAACCTGGCAAGTAGCTGAACTTCAGTAAAGCAAATGTTGGTTTCAGCTGCCTAAAGTATTCATTATGGGGAATGAAGCCCTCGGCTGCATTCTCCTAATTAACTACCACTAAAAATTGCCCCGTTAGGGGTATATATATTTCTATATCATTTTGTGGTCATTTTCTATTATTTATAATCTGAATAAGTGCTTTAGAATGTGTGCATTTTGTAATACAGAATGAAATGTTTGTAAATAAAGATTAAATTCTCATTTGCTTCATGTGACAAATGTTCAAATGCTGTAACATCAATTTGTAATACCGGTATATTATACTCCTTTTCTGAATATGGCATTGCTCCTTACCTTTGAAACCAAAGCTCCCTTGGGTACCACTTTCGCCTTCTTTTCCCTTTTCGCCTTTCACATCAAGCATCATACTTGGCATGATTTTAGGGGGTGATCCTGGTGGGCCACGTTCACCACGGTCACCTATTAAGAGTACATTATTTATCCAGACTGCCCTATCAATATAGAAAACTGTTTGCAGGGGTGCCCAAACTTTTTTCAAGGAGGGCCAGATTTGATGAAGTGAACATGCATGAGGGCCGACAAAAGTTGTTGAGCTTTTTTTAGGGTTGAATTTAGGAATTTCCCCCCAAAGTTGTTGAGCTTTTTGCATTTGCAGGATTGAACTTGTTGAGATTTTTGGGGGATTTGACCCCAATGAATAAAATGCCACAGGGGCTGGATAAAACCAGCCAGGGGGCCGAATTAGGCCCCCAAAACAGACTTTGGACATGCCTGGTTTACAGCACTGATCCATCCTTACAATTTAAAGGTGAGATTTTTGTACTGGAATCAAGGAGACCTTGGTTCAAATCCCTACTCAACCATGGAACTCTCTGGGGAATCTTGGTCTCTTTCAGCCTAACCTGAAAGCCTAACCTCACAGAGTTGTTGGGTGGATAAAATGTGAGCCGGAAATAATACTAATACTTCATTATTTACATCTTCCTACCAGTGTTCAGTGGGTGGCACTGTGGGTTAAACCACAGAGCCTAGGGATTGCCGATCAGAAGGTTGGTGGTTCGAATCCCCGCGATGGGGTGAGCTCCCGTTGCTCAGTCCCTTTACCTTTACCAGTGTACTAAGGGTGTCTTACAACAGAATATACAGAATAAAATACAGTAACAAAAACCATACATTAAAATACAGTGAGCAGAAGAACCCTGCCTTGAACTCCTTGCAGGAAGGGTGGATTTATTTTATTTTTTAAAAAGTAAATAAATGATTTAAATAAATGTTCTCAAAAAAGTATCTGAGAATGTAGCAATGAGGAGTGCAGCCCAGCAGCTACTCCCTTTCCAATCATAGTCCTGAGATTTTGTTATGAGAGAGCAGCCAGGGGCCTTTCTGCAGACCAATGAGGGTTAAAGCAAGTCCCTTTGGAGACTAAGGCAGTAATAAACCTTCCCTGCTTGATGAACACCGTGCTTTACTTACCAGCAAAAGCCAGCAATAGACTGAAAACACAGTAAGCTGTAAGATTAAAGCTGCCAAGAGAATTTTTTGTATAAAGAGGACAATTATATTTCATAACCCTTTTCTTTCAAACTGCTTTGCAGTAGTGTATGAACACGTCTCACGCACGTTTTATGTTAGCTCTGTCGGAAGTCACAAATACTTATATGCTGTTTTGGGAATGTGATTTTTATGTGATGTGATCTTTTATGTGATTTTTATGTGTTGGGCCAATGGCCGTAATAAATTTATCTAATCGTCTCACGCACACTGAGAGACAAGCAATACGTCACAATGTGAAGGACAATACCTTTGAATCCCGAGTCACCAGGTAAACCTCGAATCCCTGGCAGGCCAGTGAAGCCAGGCTCTCCTTTGATTCCATTCTGCCCTGGCCACCCTCTGACGCCCATTGCACCTTTAAAACCTCCAATTCCAGAGGAACCTTTAGCACCTGTTGGTGGAAAACATAAAAGAGAACTGTTCCTGTTCACAGAAATGGGGATAAATTTCTTGCTCCTACTTTGTTCTAAGGTTCTAAATTCAAACTTTTTCATTTTTATTTTAAAATACAAATGCAAAAGTAAACAATAAGGTAAGGCACCTGCCCTGCATGCTGTTACAGGAAGGACTCCTGCCAGAAAACGCAAGGCAGACACTGCCAATCAGGACAGATAATACAGAGGGAGAGTGTACGCTGAGTCAGACCCCTGGTCTACCCAGCAGCTAGAGATACCAATGGTCTGACTCAGTATAAGGGATTCCCAATTTTCATATTTTGGTCATTAAAACCTAAGCAAAAGAAGAACCAAACAAGTATCAATACAATTCATTCATTCCTTCATTCTATTTGCATACTGCCCTTCATCTGTAGATCTCGGGGTGGTTCACAACAGAAAAATACAATATAAAAAACACATATTAATCATGATTAAATCATATTATGTAAAATAAATGCTTAATCAATTCATAAAGACAAATAAATAAATAAATAAATAAAGAGCAAAAACAAATAATGCCCCCTCCCACAACACATTTTAAAGTGTATTGGATCTTTATCAGCAAAAGGGATGGCAGAAGAGGTGTTCTCTCCTGGCACCTAAAGGTGTACATCAAATCGATATTGAGTCAAGTGGGGTGCCTTTTCACTCGAAAGGAGACCCACAGCAAACACTTGTTGTTGACCGAGGCTTTCTCAATAATGGAGTCACGATATAACCCAGCACCCTGCCCCTCTTTTCTTAGCAAAGTTTTCCAACTCCGTCAAAGACCAAAGCAGGCGTTAAAAGGTGTCTTGAAAGAGAACTGTTTGAAAATGGTTTACAGATGGTATTTAACCCTGAGCAGATTAGCTAAGATGTACAAATCAGAATCTGATGTAAAAAAGCAGAAGGAACATTCTTCCATATGTGGTGGACATGCAAAGGAGTATTGGGAAATTATATATAACAAGATGAAAAAAAGGTTTTAAAAAACATTTCCCAAAAAACCCAGAGGCATTCCTTCTGGGAATGGCACAGACAGACGTACCATATTGGCCCGAATATAAACCACACTTTGTGGCTTATATTTGCGACTTTACAAAAATGGTCTTTTATGGTAACATGAGACCAGCCAGCACCAACTGTGCTGCCTGGCTGGTCCCTGAGCCACCAGAACTGCCGCCAAAACTTGCAACTGGAGGGGAGCCGGGGGTGTCCAGCACAACAGCCAGGGAAGCCGCTCAGAGCCCCCAGGTCCCCCCCCCATGGCCTTGACCGGGACCGGGAGCACAAGAATCCCAGGGAGCAACTTTCCATGTCCGCTACCAGAAATGGAAGCCCCTGCTATCTCTCCCTGCTATTTGTGTGAAAGGCAAACATCTCTGTAGTGCACTATGACTTTAGGTCCAAGATTTTAGGAAACACGTTTTTATAGAGAGCATATGTTTACATGTATGTTAGCATGTCATGTGTGATTGGGAATGTGTCAATGCTAACAGCTACCCATGGCATCACATCTGAAGAAGGGCTTCTGAAGAAGAGCTCAAGGGCCAGGGAAGTGGGAGGGAGGGATGAGATCAAGCATAACTTCCAGGTTGCTGCTAATGGCCATGGAGCATGAGCCTTGATCTCTGGAGATAGGCTTGATCATCAAGAGGTATAGGGGGAAGCACAAGGGTGCTGTGCACCCCCAGAAGAAGCCCAAAGGGGAATTTTGGGCGCTTGTATTGGCAGCGCAGAATTATGAGCTCTCCTGTCCTTCCTGAAGCTCCAAAAAGAACGGGGGCAGGGTGGGATCGAGCTGAAAGCACAACTATCTACAGCAAACTCCCGGTGAGAAGCCTCCAGCCTTTCATGTAGTAACTTTTTCAATTAATGCAAAGCAAGAGAACTTTAAAATTGATTGAATAAGATAATTAGGACGATTTGGCATAGTGATGGGGTGAAAGAAAGGAAGTCCGCCCTGGTCATGGTTACTTCAGGTAACTGGTCTCAAACAGTTCAGGGCTTTAAACATCAAAAGCAGCACTTAATGTTGTACTGCAGATGGAAAAGTCCCCGGGGAGCTTTTTGAGTAAAGAGCCGGCACTCAATCAGTCTCAAAAAAGAGGTACAGGTGGGTTTCCCACTTGCATTACCGCATCTGTATCATGGTCTCTTGCATCTATAAATACTTTGCACAAGATGTATTATGTATTACTCTTGGAGCAACTGTTCACGTAATTCTGGGCTCAGAATTGTTTTGTTGTTGTACCTTTCACACCTGGAAGACCGTGCATTCCGTCCACCCCAGGGAAACCAGGCTCACCAGCCTTGCCTTTAGTTCCAAAGAAACCGGGTTCACCTCTGTCACCTGCCACACCTTTCATTCCTACAGGACCAGGTTTCCCTGGGTCTCCTGCATCTCCTCTGGCACCCGGTGAGCCTATAAATATATGTTGAAAAGAAACAGAAGAATATAATGGATATGATGCAGCCATGGAAAGCAGTCATTGTGCAGCTTGTATTGATATGAAAACACATCAAATAAAGAACAAAACTTGGAAATTATTGATGGGATTTTTTCCAAATTCTAGACACGCCCCCCTTGGCCTTATCCCACCTTACAGCTGTGAATCCTCCACTCACTATGTCCTGAGTGGTGTGGAGGCAAAGCTATTTCTCTCTGCACAACATAGCAGTCAAGGAAAAAAGCGAAACGGGGGAAGAGGAGGTGTGGCTCCCAATTCTTTTGGCCCTGCCTGTTGTCTACTTTGGCCCCTCCCACCACTGGTGTGCACTCCTAAAAAGTTACTATTAAGGGACTGCTGCTCTTGATATAGTTTCCCAAGCCCTATTTTAGACCTCAAAAACTTAACAATATGGTTAAATTTTATAGAGCAAATTTGTAAACTAGGGAAATTCACTGCCTTTTCTTTCCAGTTAATGGTGAAAAAATGACATAGTCCTGTCATCTATGCACTAGTAAATTAAGCCTGTTAAATAACAGGCTCTAGAACATATGTGGTCCCTCCCTCCCTGCGTCCCTTTCTGTTCTTCCTTCCTCCCTCCCTCCATTTTTCTGTTCTTCCTTCCGTTTCTTCCTCCCTCCCTCCCTCTGTTGTTCCTTCCTTTCTCTCTCCCTACATTTTTCCATTCTTCCTTGCATGTTTCCTTCCTTCCTTTCTCCCTCCCTCCCTTTTTCCGTTCTTCCTTCCCTGTTCCTTCCTTCCTTCCTCCCTCCCTCTGTTCTTCGTTCCTTCCTCCGTCCCTACATTTTTCCATACTTCCTTCCCTGTTTATTTTCTTATTTCCTTCCTTTTTTCCTGCCTCCCTCATTATCTTCATGCTCGGCCTTCGGTTGCCCTCTGGACGCCACGCGCCCGGGCTGGAGGGCTGCTGGCCGGCCGCGTCTCCATGGTAACAGGAGCGCGAGGGAGACGCTCGCCCGTCGGCGCCCTCGGCTTCCGCGCCCCCTCCCCTCTCCCGATCTGCGATTGGCTGGCGGGCAGGGAGGAGGCGGCGCCGGAACGGGAGCTAGAACACAGGCAGCCAAATAACCCCAACCCTTAAGTGGTAGGTGAGCAATGGTTGGAGGGCAATGCTAAGCAGCAAGTCGTGGCTGTCGTTGTTCTGGCGCGGGGAGTTCCATCGGCCCTTCCCTGCCCGAGAGAGAGGGAGGGAGGGAGAGAGAGGGACTGTCGGCCACGCCGCCCGCGAGCCAGGCATGAGGCGGTTGCAGCGCCGTGGCGGCCGCTGAAGCGCCGCCCTTCTGCGTCCCTCCCCATCCCCCCTTTTCCTCCTCCCTCAGGCCGCCTCCGGCTTCCCCAGGCAGCACGGCGGAAGTCTCGTAAGAGAAGGGGCTACCTCGCCCGCCATCACCCGTCGCCTCACGACGCGTCCCTGAGGGGGAAAAGGAGAGAGACGGAGACGCGGCAGCCCTTGCGCGCGCTCTCTCTCTGGAGGCGGAGGACCCCGAGCCGCTGCTTTCCCTCCCGAGCCGGGCGAGCATGGCAGACGGTGCTCACTCTTTGCTCGGCGGCGGCAGCAGGGGGGGAGGAAGCGGCAGCGGGCGCCGGAGCCGCCATTGCGGCGAACGCCTCCTCAGGGTGATCTTCCATTCCCTCCCCTCTCGCCCGCGCGGTTCGCCGTTGGTGCATGTGCACCGAGGGCGCCGCTGGTTGGTTCACCGTTGGGCGCGTGAAAGCGCGGCGGGATCGACCGAGAGGGACGGGCTGAGCTCGGTGCGTGTTCCGGCATGCGCCGCCAGTCTCCTCCGGTAGCTGTGGAGCATGGAGGGGGCGTCTGGAGACGGCGCGAAGGGCCCTGGGCGGCTGCCTCTGCGTAAAGCCTCGCTTGGGATGGCGGCGGCTTCTTGGCGGAGTTTGTGAGGCGCTTGGAGCGGCGCGCGCCTGCCTCCCAATCCGGGCCTGTGGCAGCGGCCGGGGCGAGGAGGTTGCGGGGCGGCGTCGGCGGCGTGCAGGAGGCTGCGGGCAGCGGCGCATTGCGCCGCTGCCCCCGCTCTTTGCTTTGTCCGAGCGGGAGGGCAGCTGCAGCTCCGTGCAAGGCGGCGGCAGTGACCGAAATGATGGCGCGCATGCGCCGCCGCTGCCTCTCGGACACGCCCCCTCTCCCGTCGTCCAATCCGTGTGTCACTGGAACGCATGCGCACTTGCCAATTCCTGTGACACACGGAAAGTAGTACGTCCCGACACAGGCTCTTTATTATATAGGATTACCTATGTAAGACAGACCTATGTAAGATGCAGAAGACTCAGGGATAATAAATTATATTAGATCTAAGTATGATTTTCTAAGCTATTATACCCCAGTGGTTTGTTGTCTGTGATCAATCAGAAGTAAAACGTTTCAGAAGTCGAACAGACTTCCGGAACAGATTCTGTTCGACTTCCAAGGTACGACTGACTGTATATGCTGTACAGTTTGTTTTGTGTATGGATAAAACTGACTGTTTGACAATATACTGTAGCAAAGAACTATCTGTGTATCTGAAACACACATGCATGCACTTTTGTTTCTAAGACAATGCAGTCATGTGTTATAGCAGCCACTGCCTTAGAAAAGGCACCTTATTTTTTCACACATGGAAGTGAATGTCCTTTAAGATCTGCAGTTCTTATAAATACATACATACGTACGTACGTATGTATGTATGTGTGTGTGTGTGTATCTATCATTTATTGGTGGCAACTCATTAGTAAGCCTAAAGTTTGTAAACCACCAATCCAATAAATATGGTGCCCTCAGTAATAATGCTCATGTGCAGTCTACCATATGGCTCAGACTGGACTGAATTATAGTGTAGTCAGCATACAAACATCCCATCTAGCTAGATGGACAACTGACAAGCAACAACATTTTGCAAGGATGTCTCCATTGGTGGCATAACATTTGAATCACATAAGAAGCTGGTATAATGCAGACGTTAAAAGTGTGCACCGCGCACTAAAGTCAACAGCAAATCTTCCATGGCTTAAATCTTAAAAGGACTATGATTGTACCATGTTGGCAGTATTAACAGGGAAAAGCTACTCCATGTCAATGCTTGAAATAATAGGCTCCTATGAAAGTTGAATGGAATGACATTGCACTCCCAAAGGTCCCACACCAGTAGTTTGAGATCATCTTTCCCCAGGAAAGTGCTAAAGATGCACAGGCAAAGTACGAGGAAAACCACATTTGGGAAGCACGCGGGACGATCCTCACCCACAAACCCTGGTGAGCCAGCTCTTCCCATGATCCCTTGCTGGCCTGGCAGTCCAGGGAATCCAAATGGTCCTTGTGGTCCTGGCAAACCAGTCAAGCCAGCAGGGCCAGGAGACCCATGATGCCCTTTAGCTCCAGGCTGACCTGGAATGCCATCACTTCCTAAAAATAATAACAAGTGTCATTAATTGTTATGCTTTGGATATCGAGTGCATATAGATACAGAGTTGGATCAGGATTTAATTAATTAAACTCAGTCCCCATTTAAATCAGTGAGATTTCAAGGTCATGACTACCTTGTCAACTAATTTAGTTTAGCTCCAACTCACAGTCCAGAAAATAATTATAAACATGTATTCTGAAGCCTATGAATATGAAAAGCTGCCTTCTGAATAGGTCCTACACACTCATAAGGAAAAGCAGCTTTCTGGTTTACAGTCTATACAGAATGGGACATATTGAGTTCTGCTTTCTTAACAATCAGTAATTTTCATTTCCTCTACTGGTATTATGTGCAACATCTTAGGTGAAAAATCTGGGAATACTGATGATGGCAATGGACCAGGCTGCTTGTTTTCAGCAAAACTGCAGGACTGCTGCTGGCAGCAATGCAGAGAACCTACTGAAGTAGATGTTGCTTGGGAGCAAACACGATGGCTTCACTATTTCTCCAGCTGCAGCTCTCTGTGCAAAATCACAAACTGATTTTGAAATTCTCCGGAGTTTCCAAAGCAACATGCCAAGGTGAAGAGGGCTGTTTGAAACTAGGCTACAGAACCTTTGCCGCATGCAGAACTCATTGCAGAACTCTGCATCATCACAACTGCTGTCACCAAATTTCCCGAGTTTCTCTAAAGAATCATTCGCATCAAAGGTTTGAGAGAACCCTTGGGCACAGAATTTCACACAGATGCAAGAGTGTAACCGAAATGGTTTTTGTTTCTGGTCGAAAGCTGGTGGAGATAAAACCAAGTGGCTGGATTAACATAATGGAGCCTTTTCTAATAAATGCCACTCTTCTTTAAAACTCTCCATCGGCAAAAGCAAGAGCATTACCTCTCAGCCCTGGCAAGCCGTGATCTCCTGAGGGGCCTTTCAGTCCTGGGATTCCCGGTGGCCCAGCATCCCCTTGGGGGCCTGTGGGTGCTCCAAGTCTGTCGCCTGCAACTCCTTTCCCTCCTGGAGGGCCTGGCCAACCTGGCAATCCTGGACTCCCAGGAAAGCCCTGCTCCCCAGGCAATCCTGGTGCACCTCTGTTTCCTCTGGGCCCAGGAAATCCTAAATAGAACACAATGATGATTCTAAGAAAAGTAATTGATTTGCCAGAATAAACTTGTTAAAATTGATTAATGGAAAACAATATAACCAGGATGATGCAAATCCCTCCTTAGCCAAATAAGCACCTTTATGTCCCACTGACTTCAACTGGAAAGCTGAACAAGTGCTGATTAAAAGCATTCACACCCTGTTGTCTTAAAATTACAGGAATAATATAATTTAGAAGATAATCCACAAATGGTCCTTGGGCAGAATAGTGTTAATGAGGTATTTAGCAGCAGTGGACTTTGTTCTTTCTGTTTTGATTTGACCCTCAAGTGACTCAGCCATGCCCTCACCCATGTGAGTGCTCCAACATCTCCAGACTGTGGGAAGTTCTTATTCAATATTTTCCTTCAAAAAGGAAGGAAAGAAAGATATAGAGGATGAATTGAGTATTGAGACATCTTTGTGGGATAAGCTGCATGCATTTTGCAATGTCAGAAACTCCATGTCTGCACACTCATGTCATTAATCTATTGGTGGAGATAACAAACACATTTGAGAGGCACAGCTCAGTTAGCACTTGTTTAATGAGGTACTAATTTACATATGAAAAACCTAGAAATGGTTAAAGCAGGGGTCAGCAACCTTTTTCAGCCATGGACCGGTCCACCATCCCTCAGACCATGTGGTGGGCCAGACGATTGGGCCGCATCCAGCCCACGGGCCTTAGGTTGCCTACCCCTGGGTTAAAGCATTTGTTTGGCTGACAGCCCCAATTATCATCTTTGTGGAGAATCCTTGTGTGAACAGTGACTGCTTTTTGCCAGGGTCTTGGCCTCAGAGCCATACAATATTTTTACATGTTGAAACTACATCTAAAATCATCCTCAGCTGTACAATCAATTAGATTGTTCTATACTGTATATTTTGCAATTCCATTTGTGTGCATGACCAACTTGATTTTTATTGGAGAGGCAAATTACAAATGCGATATATATACATGGATACATAAATAGAACACTTCAGTTGTCTACAGTAAAGTGTATTTTGGGTTTTAACCATACCTTGTGGGCCTGCTAAGCCCTCGCGGCCTTGATCTCCCAGAGAGCCTTTCAGCCCTTTGGATCCATGCAGACCCAGTTCGCCTGCAATCCCTCTTGTACCTTTGGCACCTACATTATTGAAGATATTATGCTAATGAAATGCAATAAATAAAAATATGTACATATTAAAGGGGAAAATACAAAATAATAATAGTAATATAAATAAATTTATAGCTAGCCTTAGGTAGGTTATATCTTTTAGGGCATTTCCAGATGATGAGAGAACCATTCCTAGTGGTGGAATATCTTATTTCTATGTAATGTAGATTTGCTGCATGCCATTTCTAATGTACCGGTATATATTTTTAAGCACAACTGAAGGAGGGCTGCAGTGTTACAATTTGCATAATATGGGTAATGGGAATACCCAGCCTTTGGACACATTTAAAAATTATTTTTCATGTAATTTAAGTGCTGGGGAAATGTAATAGTGATTTTGTTGCAGAAGCTGTCTAGAGGAAAGTTGAAAGAACAATTAAAACAATAAAACCAGATCTTCAGTTCAGGGAAATGCATCTTCAGGAGCTAGAAGAAATCCAATACTGATAGCCCCCGCTCCTATTTCAGCAGGGAGGACACCCCACCAGTGAGAAAGCCTGCCTCTACATCACCACAAGCCAACCATCATCAGGTTCCTCGAGCTGACTGTGGTGCCCTGGCAGCAAAGGGGAAGACGGCTTTCCAGTTCATGCCTAGTGAAGAAAGCATCCTCCAAGACCGAGACAAGGAACTGAGGCTGTTGCCTTTACTCAGAAACTTTACCAAAGTAAAAACAAATACTTGCAGGGGAGGAAATCCTCTGAACTGTTGAAATTTTGGATTGGAATATTTAGCCTTTTGCCTTCCTCTTAGGATTACATGTAAAGCAGTATTATTCATAAAGGACATGTGAGGAGATCTTGCAGCATGGAAGGCAGGTTGTAAGCATTTGGGTAACAATTGTAGGATTGTTAAATAAACAAGCAAGCTACTCCTAAATCTTTTGACTGAAGCAAAAATTATAGTTCCTCATTCCTGGAAGTTGCTCTGTCTGCAAACTCTCCAAGAAAATGTGAAATAGCACAGATATACAAACAAACATTGTCAACTATGGATATGGGCAAATAAGATCTAATAATTATTTTTATAAATACAGTGGTACCTCGGGTTAAGTACGCTTCAGGTTAAGTACGCTTCAGGTTAAGAACTCCGCTAAGAACATAAATTGTGCTCTGGTGGCGCAGCGGCAGCAGGAGGTCCCATTAGCTAAAGTGGTGCTTCAGGTTAAGTACATTTCAGGTGGAGAACGGACCTCCGGAACGAATTAAGTACTTAACCCGAGGTACCACTGTAGTTTCCATTTATTTCCTTTTGAAATCATAATTATAGTTTAGAACGATTTGATTACATATTGGGCTCTCCCAGTTTGTTTTGGGCCCCACTCACCAAGCAGGCCACACGCTGGATTTGATCTTTGGTGCTGGCAAAGATGTGATTATGCTCCCCTCTGTGGAAGTGCCATGGTCTGATCACTACGCTCTGAAAGTCAAGATTGACTTCCCAGTCCTCCCCTGCTTGGGTGGCAAGCCTATTTGGGTTCGCCCGTGAAGGTCCCTTACCTTTCCCACCCCAACCTGACCACAGTGATACATGCGACGGCCACCTCCAGGCTTGACTGCTGTAACTCGCTCTACGCGGGGCTGCCCTTGAAGCTGTCCCAGAAACTCCAGCGGGTGCACAATGCTGCAGCGAGGCTCCTCACGGAGTCCTTGCCATGGCAGCATATTCACCCAGTGCTTTACCAACTGCACTGGCTCCCGGTGGAGTACCGGGTCAGGTTCAAGGTGCTGGTTTTGACCTTTAAAGCCCTATGCGGCTTAGGACCCTCGTACTTACGGGACCGCCTCTCCTGGTATGTCCTGCAGAGGACCTTAAGGTCCATGAATAATAATAGTTTAAGGGTCCCGGGCCCAAAAGAAGCCAGACTATCCTCCACCAGGGCCAGGGCTTTCTCAGTGATGGCTCCGACCTGGTGGACTGCTCTGTCCCACGAAACTAGGGCCCTGCAGGACCTATCTCCTTTTGCAGGGCCTGTAAGACAGAGCTATTCCATCTGACCTTCAAAGCCTGATTCATCATTCCTTTTTTCCCTTCCCTTTTTCTTTGAAGAAACCTTTTCTGAGACCCTACATTCCCTGGTCTCCTTACTGGCCCTAGCAGGAATAACTTGGCCAGTTAGTCCTGGTGATGTTCATTTATGTTGTATTTGATGCTGTTTTTAACTTTTTCTTTTTAAGTCATTTTTAATCAATGTTTTATATTTGTTGTTAGCCGCCATGAGCCCGGCTTTTAATTGGGAAGGGCGGGGTATAAATAAAATTTTATTATTCTTATTATTATTTATTATATTGTGCATTGTAACTTACTGTATTGTTATTGTTATGGCATTTACCTCTTGGTCCTGGAATCCCTGGAGTTCCTGGAGTTCCTTTTGGCGCTTGAATACAGCCTGTTCCTGTAGGTAAACAATACAGATGAAAACAACAAAGTGGCTCTTCAAAGACTTAACAAATGTATTGCGGCAAAAAAATTGTAGACCAGGGGCCTAAGGATGGGGGAGAAATTTTGTTTCCATCTTAATGCAAATCTACCAGATTCACCCACATGAACCAAAATGCAGCTATTCTTTGAAATTCATGATGCAGTTTTCCAACACAAAAATGTATACAAAAACGTGTGTATTGGGGGCAAAAAAAAAAAAAAAAAAGGTAAAGGACCCCTGGCAGTTAAGTCCAGTCGTGGATGACTCTGGGGTTGGGGCGCTCGCTTTACTGGCCAAGTGAGCTGACGTTTGTCCGCAGTTTTTCCGGGTCATGTGGCCAGCATGTCTAAGCCGCTTCTGGCGAACCAGAGCAGCGCATGGAAACGCCGTTTACCTTCCTGCCGGAGCGGTACCTATTTATCTACTTGCATTTCGTGCTTTCAAACTGCTAGGTGGGCAGGAGCTGGGACTGAGCAATGGGAGCTCACCCCGTCACGGGGATTTGAACCACTGACCTTCCGATCGGCAAGCCCTAGGCTCTGTGGTTTAGACCACAGCGCTATAAATCAGCAGGAAGTGCTGATGGCAGGGCCCCAGGTAAGCCGCACCTTCGAGTCATCTCTCCACCTGAGGCTTGGTTTTTTCACTCACCCTCTGTCACCTTCAGCACCTTCACCTGTTCATTGTCTGATTTAATATTTATTGAAATATTTTAATAAAGAAATAAACATAAAAGCCTCCACCGCCCACTTCTTAGTGTGTGTATGTGCCTGTAAACACTTTGTCAAAAAGAAGGAAGGAAGGAAGGAAGGAAGGAAGGAAGGAAGGAAGGAAGGAAGGAAAGAGAACGAAAGAAAGAAAGAAAGAAAGAAAGAAAGAAAGAAAGAAGCATACAGTCCTTTTGAGGATGTAGTAGTATAGCTACCAATTTAACAATAGCAGTGTGGCTTCTGGACCAGAAAAATCTCCCCCCAGAATTAAACCTAAGATGAAATATGGCCTTCAGTGATGACTGTTTATTCAGATTGGATGTGGCTACTTAAGTGAATTCCCCAGGGCCATGATCCTTCAAACCAAGGGTGGACGGAAGGTATATTGGGATCTAGTAGTAGGCATCTGAGTGATAGGCAATAGGTTTGTTATTATTATTATTATTAGTAGCAGCAGTAATAGTAGTAGTAGTAGTAGTAGTAGTATTAACAATAGCAACCCCTCCCCCAAAAGTGAGGACTTTCCTTCTAAAAATCAGACTGCTGAGTTGAAGAAAGCTCAGGAGAAAAACCAAGAGTGATTTCTGTGTGAGAGAAAAGTTTGTGAGCTCTATTCTGACAGCAAAAACATGTTCCTGAGCTGAACCTGAGCTGAGAGGTGCCCTGTTCCTAAATTCTAATGATTTTGCTGCCTTCTCCTCTACTGGCCCGCCTTTCTTTTGCCCCTGGTCATTGGTAGGCCTCAAGTTTCTAGTAGAAAGCCAAGTCTCCCAGGCTTGAAGTCTGCTTTCAGCATCCCAAGCAACTGTGGCCTATGATTGGGTTTTCATAATACCTTTTGGGTCTTTGTGTCCGAATCATCATTCTTCTGTTACTTAAGCAAGATGCTATTTAGGAATCCCTTCCTTTGTGGGCTCAGGGACAGCAAAACCAATTGTTGGAAATGATGGAATGCACACAGCAGCTTTCCTGTGAGCCATGCTCTGTGTTTAGCTTTCAGGTGGTCAGGAAGAGTGAAAGAGCTCCTCAGGGTTCACTAGGGTTTTGCATCCTGTCTAACAACATGATCAGGGTTCCAGTGTCCATAAGCTGGGGGGTGGGGCAGGGGGCGGTCAGAGACAGGAAGCGGCAAGCACCAAACTGGGTCTTTTACTCGGGTGAATTAAGCCTAGTTTCACCCCTGTGTTTGTGCAACCTTTTACTCAGCAGCAATACTGTCCAAACTTAGGGCAAAAACTATTCAGTGTCCTCTGGAAGGAAGGACAGGTGGTGTTGGTGGTCAAGGAATTTGGCATATGAGGTAACAAGTGAAGGAGACAGAGAGGAGGACGTGGCAATGGACTGGGCTGTCTGCTAAAAGCTTGATTTGACTGGATGTAAAATAGTAAGATGAATGAAGTTGTGTAATGCTATTCCCTGGAGTCTTCAACAGTTGCATTGTAATACATTTTGTTAAAAAAAAATTGGTATGTCAAATTAAAGCCCTCTTCAGTTTGCATTAAGTTCTTCAAAATACAATTCTTGTTATCATTCAGAATCACAAATTTTGCATACAAATTTACATTTTTAAATTATCTTATTTTACCTGACTGAATTGGCTCAGTTCTGTTACCTCTGAAAAAGACTTTGACTGTCTGTCCACAATCTGAAATATAAAAAATTAAAACAAAAGAAATTTGGATTTCTTAAATTATGACTGGACACAGCCTCAAGAAACTCCAGCAGCTTTCCTAAGAGTGGAAGTAGGATTACCCTCTGTGTCTGCTAGGGCCCATTTAAGATTTTTGCTTCCCCCCCCTCAATCTCACAAATGCTTCAAACATCTTATTGGCTAAACAAGCCTATGCATTTCTTCAATATAACTCTACTTGGCGTCAAAACCTCTCAGATATCCTATCCAGATATACTTTACCAGAGTTTAACATTCTTAAATTGTGGAGCCCTGATAAAGTTTGAGAATGGATTCTTGATAGAGATGCCTCTTTAGACATCAATGAAGATAAAAAATTCTGGGTTTTCCTACTGGTTTCCCAGGGGAAAAGCAGTCAAAGTTTGTGCCAACTACCATCACTGATCCCACCCTTCGGAGAGCCTTTACTATGGCCCGGTTTCAAACAATACCTACTGCATACATGTCTGGTAGATTTGCAAGAATTCCAGTAGAACAACGCTTGTGCCCATGCCCTGTGAGAACTAAAGAGGACCTCATACATTACCGTTTTCATTGTCCTATTTACTCAGGCTTTAGAGGTGCGATTTTGCAAATCATACCCAATTCAATAAATAACTCTGAAGATCGAGCAAAATTTTTGTTAGTTGATGCTAACCAACAGATTTCTCACGTGGTAGCGGTCTTTGTGATGAAGGCCATGAAAGCTAGGGAAAGATTCCTGGATGACAAAGAAAAGATCCCTTCATTGTCTTCTTAACTCGTTCTTGTTGTACTTTCCTTTTTGTTTGTGGGATGAGGGTTTTGCTGGGACTGTATGCAATGAATTTTAACACTGTTGTGTAGATATTTGTGTAAAGGCATAGTCCTCACAATAAACTGAAATTCGACTGGACACAGCAATGTTCAACCCATCAACTGTATCTGCAGTGATCTCTTGAAATAAACTTGTTTATTTTGTGAACCACCCTGAGATCTTCAGAAGAAA
Organism: Darevskia mixta; assembly: GCA_034641385.1. Taxonomy (NCBI): domain Eukaryota; kingdom Metazoa; phylum Chordata; class Lepidosauria; order Squamata; family Lacertidae; genus Darevskia; species Darevskia mixta. The sequence continues at coordinate 4,341,472 of JAWWNH010000130.1, forward strand.
GGTAGTATAACTTTAATAATTAAAAATAAAAATAAATAAACAGGACTGTTCCAGAGAATGTATTTATTTATTTATATTTCATTTATTAAATTTATAGACCTCCATCAAAAGATCTCAGGGCAGTTCACAGAATAAAATACAAGAACAACATTATCCACCTGCAGTTCTATCCCATGAAATGGGATTGCCGTAACTGCTCTATGGCATGCCAGTAACTGCCTTTGATCTTTGAATTTGCTGCAAATACATGCAGCAGCAGAGGAAAGAGTATATGGCTTTGTTGGAAAATAAAATAAACAGTCATGAATGGGCCTTCTAAGTCTACAGAGTGAGACATCCATATCAAGGGTTGTATGCTCTGATTCTCCCAAAGCAGGAACATGTGACTTAAAGGCTTGCAGAAGGTTCCTTTTCCTTTTTCGTCCATGACCAAGTTCAAGCAAAGCAGACAATTCAGAGTTGTTTCTGCTCCTCCTGCTTCCACCCTCGCCTGGCGCTGGGAGACAGTGGAGCAGGAGAGCTGGGGGCAGGAGGAAGAGGAGGTGGGGAAGCCCTCCTCCTGCCCCTGTTCCTCACTCTCCTGTCCTGCAGCGTCTCCTTCCTCCAACTCTCGTCTCCTGGCTGTTACAGGCTCCTCTCCCAGTTCATGGACCCCCTTCTACCAAGCCAGTCCTGACCTCCGCCTTCTTGTGTGTCCAGCCAGGGCCTGACACGGGTGAATATGAGAGGTATCTGGATGTTCTGAGATCAGGGTGCCAGGTGCACTGGGTCCCTGTAGCCACATCAGTGAGGTTGAGTCATTCACCCTCCCATTGGTTCAGGAAATATGCCTACGTGTAACAGTCTCTAAGGCATTGCTTTCATTACGTCTTGCCTATGTCCTGTCCTGTTTGCTGTCAGGGTCTGACTCTGAATCTGTGAGAGTCAGGGAAGAGGTTGTGGGTTTTATGCAGCAGCATTAGCTAACATGGTGAAAGTGTCAGCGGATCTCTCTGTGCATATGCATCTTTATATCATAGAATATCATAGAATCATAGAGTTGGAAGAGACCACAAGGGCCATCCAGTCCAACCCCCTGCCAAGCAGGAAACACCATCAAAGCATTCTTGACAGATGGCTGTCAAGCCTCTGCTTAAAGACCTCCAAAGAAGGAGACTCCACCACACTCCTTGGCAGCAAATTCCACTGTCGAACAGCTCTTACTGTCAGGAAGTTCTTTCTAATGTTTAGGTGGAATCTTCTTTCTTGTAGTTTGAATCCATTGCTCCGTGTCCGCTTCTCTGGAGCAACAGAAAACAACCTTTCTCCCTCCTCTATATGACATCCTTTTATATATTTGAACATGGCTATCATATCACCCCTTAACCTTCTCTTCTCCAGGCTAAACATACCCAGCTCCCTAAGCCGTTCCTCATAAGGCATCGTTTCCAGGCCTTTGACCATTTTGGTTGCCCTCCTCTGGACACGTTCCAGCTTGTCAGTATCCTTCTTGAACTGTGGTGCCCAGAACTGGACACAGTATTCCAGGTGAGGTCTGACCAGAGCGGAATACAGTGGTACTATTACTTCCCTTGATCTAGATGCTATACTCCTATTGATGCAGCCCAGAATTGCATTGGCTTTTTTAGCTGCTGCATCACACTGTTGACTCATGTCAAGTTTGTGGTCTACCAAGACTCCTAGATCCTTTTCACATGTACTGCTCTCAAGCCAGGTGTCACCCATCCTGTATGTGTGCCTTTCATTTTTTTTTTGCCCAAGTGTAGTACTTTACATTTCTCCCTGTTAAAATTCATCTTGTTTGCCTTGGCCCAATTCTCTAATCTGTTAAGGTCATTTTGAAGTGTGATCCTGTCTCCTGATCAAAGACCAGGAGAACAGTACATGGTAGATAGCAGTATTTCGCTTTGTCTTGTGTCTGGAGACAGTGAATACTTTGCTACTTTGAACTGTGTGGCAGAGGAGTTTCCCCCCTTAACTGAGGATTCTGGAAGAAGCTGTTCTGCTGGGAGCATGAAACATCTAAGGCTTCTGCTGGGGTTCCATATACCCTGTGGATACATCACACTGGCTGAAGTACCAAGTGACTTCTTCCACAAGTCACCAACAGAGCATGCAACCCTCAGTGTGGATGACTCACATGGCAACCTGAGATGTTTTATAGGAACAGTGACAGCAAGCACAAACCCTAAGTGCCCGAAGAGCACTTCTCCATAGGCCCTCACAACTTTTACCTGATTTATGAAGGGAGTTATTAAAAAATAAATTGTTGCAAAACACATGAAAGAAAGTGGTGTCTAAGAAATACACAAGCTCTGTAGATTTTGAAGACACAACTCAACAAATGTTCCCGGAAGGCAGTAAGGAATTTGTGTAGTAGACCAAGTCTAATAGGTTTTCAGTGATGTACTCCTATGGCAGCGAGGCAAGGGCAAGGGAGGCTGCCCACCTCAAGAATCCCCATATTTTATATGCGACACAATCACAGTTTCTGACTAGTGTTCTGACATACCTGTTTCAGCAGGAGCGCCTGGAGGTCCTGGGGAACCTTGGAAGCCAGGACTCCCAGGAACCCCAGGGTCACCCAGAGGGCCAGGATATCCCTTTGGGCCTGGCAAGCCAACACCTGGCAAGCCTTCTTCTCCGGGAAAGCCCTTTGGGCCTAATGGACCAGGTTCCCCAGGTTCCCCTGGTTCACCTCGTACACCATCACCCTGCAAGGGAAGGAAACATACCTCAGCCTGCTTACAACATATTAATCTATTTTAGCACTGAAATTTCATTCTTCACTTGCTCAGCAGCCTCACTAGCATTAAACAAGAATTCTGAGCCAGAGGATATTTTGGCTTTCTTCGACCCAGCAATCACTATAACAACCAGCAACAAGAGAACCATAAGCATAAGCTGATGTTCTTAGATTATGCTACCTGATCTTCCAAAGAAAGACTTCTGGTAGCTTTGGTCAAGGTATCCTCCTAGAAAGGTATTGGCTGGAGATGTTGGGAATTGTAGTCTGAGGTCCAGCACTGAGGGCCTTCTGGCGGTTGCCTCACTGCGAGAAGCGAAGTTACAGGGAACCAGGCAGAGGGCCTTCTCAGTAGTGGCACCCACCCTCCCATCAGATGTCAAAGAAATAAACAACTATATGGCATTTAGAAGACATCTGAAGGCAGCCCTGTTTAGGGAAGTTTTTAATGACTGATGTTTTAATGTATTTTTAACCATCTGTTGGAAGCCGCCCAGAGTGGCTGGAGAAACCCAGTCAGATGGGTGGGGTAGAAATTATTATTATATTATTATTAGTCTGACACCACCAAGAGAGTTACAGGTTGCCCAACCTGTCAGTTTGCATTTCTTAGTACAGAAAGTATTGATCTGATGTGTAGAGATCTTTCCTATTCTAATTAATTCAAGAGGGTTCTGGAAGCTTCTCTGTGTGAAAGAAACAAGTAGAAAGTTCATGATGTTTGGGTTATTCCTTCAGAGAAGTTGAGTACAGCAGGCCTAAAATGGTTCTGTTATCTTTTCTTCAAGGTCATGCTGAGTATAAAAGTAAGGCCAGAAGGAGCCTGGGTTTCGGTTTCTCTTTCTATCTCTTTTCCTTCTGGTGTGGTGTTCTGTACATAGTATGCTTAGTGTTAAGATTTAGACATACCCGTATTTTTCGCTCCATAGGATGCATAGGGCGCACCTCGTTTTTAGAGGAGGCAAATATTTTTTTCTGGTTTTCCTCCTCTAAAAGGCTGGAAGCGGCGGCGAAGGGATGCTGCTGGTTCTTCCCCGCCAACCCCGATCGCAAAAACAAGCCTGCTTTGGCCAACAGGGTTGGCGGGGAGCAACCAGCATCCCTCTGCCGCCCCCCCCCCCCATTCAGCAAGAAGCATCCCTCCCCCGCCCCTTTGCCGCTTGCTTTAAAGCCAGGTAGGGAGAAGGGATGAACCGGAGCGTTCTCCCCTTCACCCTACCTGGCTTTAAAGCCGGGGGAGAGCTGTCCTGACGCTGCGCAGCATCAGAGCGGCTCATCCCCACTTGTTTTAAAGACAGCCAGGAAGAAGGGGTGAATGCTCCAGTTAACCCCTCGTCCCCAGCTTCCTTTAAAGCAAGCTCTGAAGCGGCTCATCCCCGCTTGCTTTAAAAGGAGCTGGGGACGAGGGGTGAACCGGAGCGTTCACCTCTTCTCCCTGGCTCTCTTTAATACAAGTGGGGATGAGCCATTCTGAAGGGGTGAACGTTCCCCCTTCAGAGCAGCTCATCCCCGCTTGCTTTAAAGGGAGCTGGGGACAAGGGGTGAATGCTCACCCCTTCTCCATGGCTCTCTTTAAAGCAGTTCCTCCTCCGCGCCGCCCGTGGGGTGGTGGAGGAAACAGCAGCATCTCTGCTGCTTTCTCCACCACCCCGCGCCCCGATCCCAAAAGCAGGCTTTTGGGTTCGGCGTCAGGCGCGGGTGGTGGAGGAAGCAGCTGGGATGCTGCAGCTTCCTCCACTACCCCATGGGCGGCACGGAGAAGGAACTTCTGGATCCTCCCTGCAGCCTTCATTGCAGAAACAAGCATGTTTCTGCGAACGGAGGTGCCGGGAGGATTGAGCAACATCTCCGCTGCCGCCCCCCACCTCCCGCCAAACGCGGCGGGGGGTGGGGGGAGGCAGCGGGACCGAAGCCTTTGCTCCATAAGACGCACCAACATTTTCCCTTCCTTTTTAGGAGGAAAAAAGAGCGTCTTATGGAGCGAAAAATATGGTATTATAAGTTATTATAAGTGAAGTCTGCTGCAACTGGATTTCTCATGGACAGTGCCAATCCTGAATGTATTGGATTTGTGACCATTATGCTCATTTGCCTTCAGTAGCAGTAAAGTTCTGCTTGATGAAATATAATTGCCTCTGGTCTATTTTTGGGGAATCCTGAAACGTGTTTAAGTTTTTACTGCTAACTGTACATTAGAGTTCTGCTCTGGAACAGCCTGATGACATGCTGGCTGTGAGTGTATTTCTCCTTAACTCAGAACGAAGCATATAAAGCATATGAAAACTAAATCACGATGAGAATGTTAATTCATTATTTGGCATTATGCATGAGGAAATTAACAAGAGGTGGCTTTGAAACATAAAACTTGTCCTTGAACGTATTTTTACCCCACAGAGTTTAAAGCTAAGAACATATGAAGGGCCCTGCTGAATCAGACCCTAGTGCCATCTAGTTCAGCACCATGTTCTCTCAGATGGCTGTGTCAAACCCACATGCAGGGTATGAGGGCAAGAGCACTCTCTCCACTTGGGCTCCCTAGCAATTGGGATTTAGAGACCTCCCACCTCCACAGATGCTACACAGCTATCCTGACTAGCAGCCACTAACAGATGGAGAAAAACTAATCTATATCCTTTCCCCCCACATCTTACATAATTGTACACACCTCTATCATGTCCTTCCTTGTGTGCTTTTTTCCTAAATTAAAAAGCTCCACATGCCACCTTTCCTCATAGGGGAGTAGCTCAAGCCTCTTGATTATTTTGATGCCCTTTTCTGAACATCTACTTTCCAACTCTACTATATCTTTTTTCAGATGCTGCAATCAGAAGTGTACACAGTATTCCAAGATTTGTGTAGAAGCATTATAATATTGGTAGTTTTATTTTCAACTCCTTTCCTAATGATCTCTAAAATGGAATCCAACTTTTTTTGCAGCTGCTGCACACAAGGTTGACATCTTTACTGAGTTATCCAGTAGCACCCCAAAGTCTTGTTCCGGGTCAATTACCATCAGTTTAGGACTGTCAGAAACATATATTGTCGCCTCTTCACAATTTTATATATATTCATGTTTATAGGGAGACTGCACTAGAATGCTCCCATAGACATATTCTAAGCCCCAAATCACGTAGAAAGGCAATTAACCAAGTTTGTTTGTTTGTCTGCAAATGTGCTCAAAGTCTGGAAACAAAGGGAGATTTTCCTTCCTCTCTCTAAATGCATCTAGCCTGTCAGCTGAACCACAAAAGGTCGAGAGATGTTCAGAGATGAGATGGACGAGTGAAACCGACCACCTGTCTCCTTGATCCTTGCCCATCTTGGCTAATAAAAGTGAGCCGGGAAGGGCTGGGCGATGGGCTCTGCGGGGGTGGTGAATGCTTCCCTCTGTGAGGGAGTCTTCCCAGACCCGCTGAAAGAGGCGGTCATTAAACCGCTTCTTAAAAAAACATCTTTAGACCCGGCCAATATGGCCAACTATCGCCCAGTCTCAAATCTACCATTCTTGGGCAAGGTGATTGAGCGGGTAGTTGCTGAACAACTCCAAGCACGCATGGAGGATGCGGACCATTTGGATCCTTTCCAATCGAGATTCAGGCCTCATCATGGGACTGAAACTGCCTTGGTCGCGCTGGTCGATGATCTCCGTCGGGCTAGGGACAAAGGTGAGAGCTGTTTCCTAGTTCTGCTGGATCTCTCAGCGGCCTTTGACACCATCGACCATAACATCCTTCTGGACCGTCTAGAGGGGTTGGGAGCTGGGGGCACTGTTATACAGTGGTTCTGCTCCTTCCTCTTGGGCCGTGTTCAGAAAGTGGTGGGGGGGATGAGTGTTCAGACCCCTGGGCTCTCACTTGTGGGGTGCCTCAGGGTTCCGTCCTCTCCCCCATGCTTTTTAACATCTATATGCAGCCGCTGAGAGAGATCATCAGGGGGTTTGGGCTGGGTGTTCATCAGTATGCGGATGATACCCAGCTCTACCTCTCTTTCAAATCAGAACCAGTGAAGGTGGTGAAGGTCCTGTGTGAGTGCCTGGAGGCGGTTGGAGGATGGATGGTAGCTAACAGATTGAGGTTGAATCCTGACAATACAGAAGTACTGTTTTTGGGGGACAGGGGGCGGGCGGGTGTGGGGGATTCCCTGGTCTTGAACGGGGTAATTGTGCCCCTGAAGGACCAGGTGCGCAGCCTCGGAGTCATTTTGGACTCACAGCTGTCCATGGAGGCGCAGGTTAATTCTGTGTCCAGGGCGGCTGTCTACCAGCTCCATCTGGTACGCAGGCTGAGACCCTACCTGCCCGCAGACTGTCTCACCAGAGTGGTGCATGCTCTAGTTATCTCCCGCTTGGACTACTGCAATGCGCTCTACATGGGGCTACCTTTGAAGGTGACCCGGAAACTGCAATTAATCCAGAATGCGGCAGCTAGACTGGTGACTGGGAGTGGCCGCTGGGACCACATAACACCGGTCCTGAGAGATCTACATTGGCTCCCAGTATGTTTCCGAGCACAATTCAACGTGTTGGTGCTGACCTTTAAAGCCCTAAACGGCCTCGGTCCTGTATACCTGAAGGAGCGTCTCCACCCCCACCGTTCAGCCCGGACACTGAGATCCAGCGCCGAGGGCCTTCTGGCGGTTCCCTCACTGCGAGAAGCAAAGCTACAGGGAACCAGGCAGAGGGCCTTCTCGGTAATGGCGCCCGCCCTGTGGAACACCCTCCCATCAGAGGTCAAAGCGATCAACAACTACATAACATTTAGGAAATACCTGAAGACCTGTTTAGGGAAGTTTTTAATCTGTAAAATGTTAATGTATTGTATTTTAATATTTGCTGGAAGCTGCCCAGAGTGGCTGGGGAGACCCAGCCAGATGGGCGGGGTACAAATAAATAATTATTATTATTATTATTATTATTATTATTATTATTATTATTATTATTATTATTCAGGCTATCCAGACAAGCAGCACAGGACAGAAAGATGCACAGGAGAGCCGTTTGGCAGGCAGCCAATTGTATGGCGGTTTCCTTTTAAGTACTCCTCTGCTTGTTAAAATAAGCAGTTCATTAGAAGTTCATTTGGTCAAGCTGACCCAGAGAAAGAAGAAACAGAAAGCTGAAATATAGGCAGAGAACGACACCTAGTGACTCTAATTTTATACTTCTTCTGAGATTTTTAGCGGTGCTTTATAGAACAAATTTACAGCTAACCGTAGATAGCATTATATTTTAAAGTTAATAACAATTAAAAGGTACATGTATAATTGTAGGTTAGATAATGTTTTGAAGGTAATCAAGCTGAGTATAGAATTATCAAAGGAGCTATGTAAAAACCCTGAAAACTGCTTGTAAGGCTAATGTGAGCAAACCAACAGTTGAATTCCTGTAGGAACCTTGATAAGAGATAAGAGCCAGACAAGTTACCTTGAAGACGGGCTACCCTCCCTGCACATCTCCATTGACTCAAGTTAGACACTTTAGAGCAACAGAGAATAATTGCCTTGTAAGTTTATAAGTTTTAAGATTGCTCTGAAAACATATGTCAAAGGAACACATTCAAATAGGGAAACCCCAAATAGGAATCTGAATAGAAGAATGAGAATCAGGCAGCTTAGAAACACTGAAATGCCTGCATGCAAAGGGCTTTCTCTCCTTCATTCCCTGTGCTGAAGTCCACAGTTCAAATGTCTAGCAAACTTCTCTTTGCTAGTTGCTCATAAGAACTATAAGACAAACTCCAGGTGATCCTTCAGGAAATAGACCAGCAGATAGGAGCTGGACAATTATCATGAAAGCCCGCATGTTAACAAGGATGGATCAAAGCAAACATCAGCTGCCAGAAACACATGCGAGAATCTTGGCAAGGGAGGCATAAGCTAGATATCCTCGCATGCTAGCTCAGGGTCAGGTCAGTGTCACCCAAGAAAGCTGTGAAGCTGTCAACTAGGGAAGTGTGTTATCTCTCAGCAAGAAACTGGCATCATATACTTGCAGCATGTGCATCTTGTGTCATAGATCATATCAGAACGGTTGTTTTAATTGCACCTACGTCATAGACGGCTTATTTTTGACCAATTGGGGCTTCCCACATCATATATGGCTTGTCTTTTGACCAATAAGAAATTTCCATGTCTTCTCTGTGAGGGAGGGGGAAGAGTGACTACAAGCTATAAAGAGTCTGGTTGAAAGAAGCTCATTACTCCGTCCTACGGACAGGAGACTAGCTGCAGCTACAAATAACATTCCCAGCTGGGGTTTTTTCCACGCTTTCTCTATGAAGGAATGGAAAAGGGTTTTTTGAAGCTTTAAAACTTTTGTGTAACCTTTTTGATTTGTGTTGCTGACTAGCATTTCATGCTACAGCACGCACCCATCTGCAAATGTATTAATAAATTCTTTTTACCAAAATTGTCCAAGATCATTCTCTTTTTAGGACTTTCAAGACCTAATGTCTTAAGGGTCAATTATTTCATTTCTAACAATGACTCATGAATATATATGTGAAATTATTTTTGTGCCTCACTTTACAGTTGCTTCTGCTAAATAGCACTTGCCATTTTAATGCCCATTTATCTCATCTGGACACAATCCTCTCTTTTTTTTAATCACACTGAATAATTTGGTGCCACCAGCAAACCTGGCCATCTTACTGCTCATGCCTAACTCCAGATCATTTAGAAGCAAGTTAAAGAGCAATGATCTCAATGCAGATTATGCTTGGGGGACCCCACTTTCCATAGCTCTCCACTGGGAGAACTGCCCATTTTTCAGTGTTTGCTTCCTGTTCTTTAAACATTTACTGGCTATCCCATGGCTTCTAAGTTTACTCAGTGTTTGTTGTGGGGGAGGAAGGGAAAGGAGAATGTTAGCCGCTTTGAGACTCCTTCGGGTAGTGATAAAGCGGGATATCAGATCCAAACTCTTCTTCATCATCATCAATGTGACCAATTAATATAGAGGAAACAGTGGCTCTTCAGATGTTGTTTATCCTTTATTTAAAATATTTCTTAAAAATTACCAGTAAACAAATAAATGTAACAATACACAGCAAGGTAAGAGCCAAGCTAAAAAAAAAAACACCCTTAAAACTAAGGAGTAGAATAGGAAAAAATTACAAAATACAACCTAAAATGCCTGGGCAAAGAGCATGGTGCCAAAAATATTGTAATGCCAGCACCAGGCCTGTCTCTTTGGGAAGGGCATTCCAGAGTCACCACAGAAAAGGACCTTTGCAATGGTTAGAGATGACGAATGAGGAGTGTTAGACCAGCAACAGCTGCAAGGCTTTGAACTCCCCATCCCTCAATTCAAAAAATTCTCTTCTTTGTCACATTGATAAGAAGAAGGTGAAGTGGTTACTTACTGGAAGCCCAGGTAGTCCTGGTAAACCATCTGTGCCATCTCTTCCTGGCAAACCATCTTCTGCTTTATATCCAGGAATTCCTGGAATTCCTTGATCTCCTTTAGCACCTAAGTGAAACACAACTCGTATAGTAAATATACTGCTAAATGTGGTACGTTTGCAGAAATAAAAATAAATTGAAATGCAGAGTTATGGCCATACCTCTCGTGGTAACATATCGTGAATCTCCTTTTGGTCCTTGTTGTCCAGGTGGCCCAGGTACACCAGGGAATCCCTAATAGTCAATATTATGAGAATTAAGTTAATCAGTCATATTAGTAACATACAAAAGTGTAAGGGTAAACCCGTTTCCTCTTGCAAGAGAAAGGCATAACCCTCTTGAGAGTTGCAGAGTATGCAGAGAAGATAGGTTTCAGAGTGAAAGGATGAAGAGGCAACATCAATTTCCTGTGTGTCTGTATGTGAGTGTGAGTGTGAGTGTATGTGTGTGAGAGTAGTAATTGCTCTGTTGCAGGCAGACTACATCACATAAAGTTGGTTTATAGTATTATCATATTTATGCTTAAAAGGTGAGGGGAATTAGGTGAGAGTATGGAAAAATATTTGTTCACAAGGTGACAAATAAGTTTAGAAAGCAATGGTTAGCTTGGCCTAGGTTTAGGCCGAGTGTGTGTAAAAAGGTAGAATACCCACACCTCTGTCCATACAAAAGCAAACAATATGGTATTCCAAAAACTGCCCTGAGCACTGAAAAAAAGAATTATCACACACAAACAAACACACCAAAAGTATCCTCAGTGATTAAAAGAGATTAAAGCAAAATAATTAAGAACTAATGCAAATTACAAGAAAGGAGAGTTTCTGACTAAACATCAGGAAGAACTTTCTGACGGTAAGGACCGTTTGACAGTGGAACCAACTACTTGGGAATGTGGTGTACTCTCCTTCCTTGGAGGCTTTTAAGCAGAGGTTGGATGGCCACCTGTCACGGATGCTATAGTCATGCACAGCAGGAGCTTGGACTAGATGACCTTTGAGGCGCCTCCCAACTCTGTCATTCCATCATTCCTTTCATGACATAAATATTGCTCAAATGGGATCATGATATGTTTGTGCAAGTGGACCCACGTGACAAGTTTGCACTATGCGCCCAAAATGATGCTTGGACCCTGTCATAGGAGCAGTCAGTTTACCTCCCGTTTTTGGAGGAAATTGATGGAGTTACTGCAAGTAGAAGTCAACTTCACCTCGGCCAGGCACCTGCAAACCAATGGGCTGGCCGAGAGAGTAAATGCCATTCTGCAGCAATATCTAAGGTTCTATGTGAATCAGCAACAGAACGACTGGGCTCAGAGGCTAGGCGTGGAAGAATTTGCTTATAATAATTCGGTGCTTGCCTCCACCCGGGTGTCTCCCTTCATGGCTAATTATGGGTACTACCCGATGACTTTCCAAGGAAGGGGGGAGGAATTATCTGTGCCAGCTGCTGAGGAGTTTGTAGAAGAGATGGAATCTCTGCATCAGATGTTGAAAGAGAACTTAGAAAGGGCCAAAGCAGCATACAAGAGGGCTGCAGATGCACATAGGATGGAAGGGGAAGAAATCCAGGTAGGGAGTAAAGTGTGGTTGTCCTCTAAAGGGTTGCTCCGAAGGGGAAAATGTAGGAAGTTGGAGCTGAGGAGATTGGGACCCTTTGAGGTAGTGCAGCAAGTTAATCCAGTAGCCTTTAGACTTAAGCTGCCGGAAAATATGAAGATACACCCCGTATTTCATAGGTCTCTGCTTTCGCCCTATCATGTTGCGCACAGGTATCAGGTAGAAACTGACAGTGCTCCCCCACCACCCACCTTGGTGGAAAGGGGGCAACAGAATGGGATTGCAGAAATTTTGGACTCTAGATGGCATTGCAACAAGCTGCACAGTACCTAATCAAAACAAATCCACATTTGTTTAAATAAATTGCATAGGAAACATACTTAATGATATGAAAAAAATGTATGCCATACTTTTGCGCCAGGAAAGCCAGGCACTCCATGTGGGCCTTGATCGCCAGGGTCTCCTTTTCTCCCCACCTGTCCCATTGGACCTGGAAATCCTGGTGGACCAGGTTGCCCAGCAGGGCCTCTTTTTCGTTCGGTACTTTCAGCACATTTACAATCTCCTGGCTCTCCTGCAAAACAATATTCAGAGAAGGAGACCTAAGAATTGCCCTCTTGAAAGCATATTGTAGAAGCTAAGAGTGAGCAGGGGTTCAAGGGCTCAAGGTCGGCTTCTTTACCCTTTGGCGCCTCAGGGAACAGAGGGCTACGTCAGTGTCTGGATTTACTATAATTTAAGGTTATTTTTTAACTTCTTTTTTTGAAAAAAATATGTGGTAATTTCTACCATGGGAACTTTGGTATAAATTAGTCTACACTTCCTTATGTTTTATCATTGCCTCAATAAATCACATTGCTGCATCCTATACTTCTTTATTGGCAATGGTGACAACATATCATTAAAAACAAAAGCATTTCTTTTTTCTGTAACTTGTTTGTTTATATTAACATTCAATAAAAACAATGAAAAAAGAAGCCAGTCTTGCTCCTGTAAATTACAAAAAATCTCTAAGATAATGTTTCCCTGTAAAAGAGGCAGAATTTAGTGCATCCGCCTTGATACATGCAAACCACTTCTTCAAGCACTGCAATGATTACCCAGGAGTGGTTTTGGCTTCACTTGGTAACAGATCACTGGAAGCTTATTACAAAATGATATATGAGTTTGTTTTCTTCTATTATGGTTGTTGTTGTTAAATAACAACAACAACAAACCAATAATCCTCACTCCCACAACACATTTAAAAAGGCATCGGATGTCATCAGTCAAAGACCTGGTTGAAGAGGAAAGTTTTTGCCTGCTGCCCGGGGAGAGTATTCCACAAGCAGGGAGCCACTGCAGAAAAGGTCCGTTCTTGTGTTGCCACCCTCTGGGCCTCTAGCTTAAGCTTATTTGCAAATGTATAACTAAATACTTTGAATCAAATCAGGTCTCAAGAGAAATGCCCCACTCTGGGCGGCCTCTATTGTTTTTCATTCACAAGTAACTTACCCCTCCCTTTGACTAGTGGGGTGGTAGTGGAGTAGGAAATATTTCTCTTTTCCTTTTTCCAGCCTTCTAGGACCATTTTACCTATAGTTTCCCTAATAAAATATGTTCCTGGTAAGGTTGCCACCAACTATTAAGGGAATTACAGCTGTCTTTCTGGCTCCATTAACTTCCTCCTGTCCAAACTCCTAATCTTACAACACTAATCTCCCTTCTTGGAGAAGTCTAGCTCTCCAGACTGTCTTTAAAATATAACAACAGATAATCAGAACATAGCAGAGTTGTCCTGTATCAAAAAGCATCTTTTAACCATTGGCACCTATGGAAACAAATCCTGGGCTATTCACACATCTTTGTCAAGTCCGTAAGGCAAATTAACAATAACAACCCTATTCACAGGAATTGTACAGCAAAACCTATAATGTTTATTCAGAATTATCCAATTCAATTTATGGGTGCATAAAGATACCGGTAACAACTTTGACCTGCTATTTGCACATTTAGGGTTCAGATTCAGAACAGTATTATTTGGGCACAAATACATGTTAACTTTGAAAACTTGTATCTGGAATCCCATGGCAAGTTGAATAGATCTCTATTTGTATGTGTCTGTGTGTGGGAACTATTTTGGTGAGATGACAAGTGAAGAAACATCTCTCCTCCTCCTCCTCTTCTTCTACTACTACTATTGAATCGGTTCAATTCTTTGTCCCACAGAGGTAAATACTATTCAAGCTGCAAAAAAGTTTGTCTCCTGAAAATAAGGGAATCTTGAGATGGGATTGAGATTTCAGGGGTTGCTGGGTCCAGAATTATGAATTATTTCAGCATTATCTTTTACTTATTGTTAAAGTTTATACCTCCCCCCATAAGGTCACTTGGCAAATTACAAGCGGCATAAACAAATGGCATAAATACAGTCATTTAGTCACAAACAGAGGGAAGTCTTCAACACAGCACTAAGCAGACCACTCCACCAGTGCAAGCATTTCTGCTGGCCTGATGGAACAACCTGCCCTCTCCTCCCCTTATGTGCTGTTCTGGGAGTTCTGCTGACCCCGCCAACCCCCAAGGAGAGTGGGGGGAAACCCTACTGGGCAGGGTTTGTTAACTGAATCTGGCTATAAATAATCAAACCCCCTAAAACTAGTAAATCCAACAGCCTCACTCACAGTATTTCTCACATCTGAAAAACAGACGACAGGCAGTGCCAGAACCCAGAAGTGGATCCTGGAAATAGGGAGCACCCTGGAGATTCCTGGTCTGTGAGGAGACCCTTCCAAGAGCCCAAAGAGGAAATCCTCTTCAGGCTCTGGGGAGGGTCTCCTCGTGAGCAGAAGACCTTCCTGCTTAGCAGTTGATGTGTGAGGTAGCGCAGAACCACCGCTTTCTCACACATCAGCTGTGCAAGCCACACTGTACCTCTGGCTTGCGTGGCTTCCTTGACAAGCTCAGCTGACGTGCTGGGAAGAGGCTTCCCGATGTGGCAAAGCTGATTCAGGTGACTCCCCACCTTAGACACTGTCCCTTCGGCTTCTGCGCAAGAGTCAGAAGGGCAGTCCAGCTCTGTGGACCAGCATAGCTGATGTGTAGGGAAGAAGGGTTTTTTTTAAAGAAAGGTTTTAAATGAGGAAGGCTGAGACAAGGATAGTACAAGACTTCTAATCAAGGAGAAAAGTTGTCTGGTCTCAGGATATTGTGCAAATTAAGCCTCTCCCTTTCACGACAATCCATAGCAGACAACACATGAAAGCACCAGTTCAGGTGTGCCTTACCTTTCAACCCCATTTGCCCTCGTGGTCCTGGGTAACCTTGGGCTCCTGGAGGACCAGGAATCCCTGGC
Organism: Darevskia mixta; assembly: GCA_034641385.1. NCBI lineage: Eukaryota > Metazoa > Chordata > Lepidosauria > Squamata > Lacertidae > Darevskia > Darevskia mixta. The sequence goes on from JAWWNH010000130.1 coordinate 4,356,509, forward strand.
AGACCCTTCACTGCGACAGAAGTATCTATAGAATGGGATCATTTATTTATTAGATTTTGCAAATGTAACAAGAACGGAAATAAAGCAACATCACTAGGTCATTTTAACAGTAAACATAATCAATTAGTCCTGACTTAAATAGACAGATCAATATAAGCAGTCCATATAATAGGTATCTAAACTAGATTGACTATTATAATATGTAGAAAGTGCGGTGAGATCACCAGACCATTGAGTAGTAGATGGTGAGTATTTACTCTCCCAGTCTCAAAGTCTCTTTGCAAACACAGTGCTTTGTAGAATCCACTTTTGTCCATTTGTTAGTCTCTAAATCATATGAATATAATTTAAAAGTGGGTGGACATCCACAGAAAGAAAAACACACAAAACACTCCCATATCATCATCATCATCATTATTTATTAATTAATTTATATATCGCCTCGAAGAAGCATTATCAGCATTGCATCACCAGCATCTATCTGAAATGGCCTTCCTTTAAAGACACTGTGGAGTTCAATATGCCTGGAATATCTGTTTTTGTTTATTCGATCTCAATTTTAAATCTTAAGAAAAATTATGGGAGGGGAGAATATTGTCTCCACATGCATAAGTGACATTGCATAAAGTGGGGAGCATCCCACTTTAAGAGGGAGGGCGTGTGTGGAGGAGTGAGAGAGGGGAGCCAGGGCCTGAGGGGAGGCAGAGGGCCACAGATGGCAGGGTCCAAGAAGAGCACCCAACAGAACTGGCAGAGCTGCAGAGGCGGGGAGAAGGTGCCTCCCACCCCACTCCATGGTCAATCAAAGGCCGCCTTCCGTTGCTCAGGCAGCAGCCCCAAGCACTGGCGGAGGAACAGGGGTACGGAGGGAGCAGACTGCCCCCGGCACCACTATTCTGGTAGGGTGCCATTGCGGCGCCCCCGACATGCGCTGTGCACCCCCCCCCAAGCGGATGCCACACCCCCAGAATGCGCACCACGCTCCCGGTATATGTGCCACACCCCCTGGGGCAATTGCTCTCCAGCTTCGCCCCTGGCCCCAAGTGAGGGAAGGCCAATATTTATTTATTTTGCAGTGCCCAAGTGGGATGCATGTAAGTGGGGAGGTGCCTGCACTTTCTTTTATCTGTCTGAATCTTCCAAGGTTCATCTTCATTGGGTATCCCTGAGTTCTAGTGTTATGAGAGAGAGAGAAAAACGTTTCACTATTTCCTCCACACCACATAGTATTATCTACATCTTTCAGAACCAGAACAGCCAGCCTCTTGACCTTACCACAACTGCTGGGCAGGAGGACTTCTTGTATGGACATTGTCATTTGAGTGTAGTCCCACTCCCCACCTCTACAATAGACACCCCCTACCATTATTATTGCCTACCATTCATTCAGACTGGAGAGGCCCTTTCCATGACTGCTACGCTTACGCAGAAGTCATTGGTGAGATACCTTGTTGAAAGTAAAGGTATGCCATGTCAACCATATCTATATGTTTGGTTATATTCTCAAAGGAATGTAATAGGTATTTGAAAGAGATAAGACTTGTCTTTGCAAAAGCCATGCTGGCTCTGTTTCAGCAAGGAATGTTCTTCTATATGGCTGGTTGTTATTGCTGTTGCTATTGTTGTTATTAAAATTTCTATACCACCTTTCATCTGAGGATCTTATTATACCCTTAACAATATTTTCCACCTGTTTTCTGGGGGCAGACATTAAGCTAACCAGCCTGTCACCCATCCTGTATGTGTGCCTTTCATTTTCTTTTTGCCCAAGTGTAGTACTTTACATTTCTCCCTGTTAAAATTCATCCTGTTTGCCTTGGCCCAGTTCTCTAATCTGCTAAGGTCATTTTGAAGTGTGATCCTGTCCTCTGGGGTATTAGCCACCCCTCCCAATTTGGTGTCATCTGCAAATTTGATCAGGATGCCCTCAAGCCCATCATCCAAGTCATTGATAAAGATGTTGAATAAGACTGGGCCCAAGACAGAACCCTGTGGTACCCCACTAGTCACTTCTCTCCAGGAGGAAGGGGATCCATTAATGAACACCCTTTGGGTTCGGTCAGTCAGCCAGTTACAAATCCACTGAATGGTAGCATTGTCTAGCCCACATTTTACCAGCTTCTTTACAAGAATATCATGGGGCACCTTGTCAAAGGCCTTGCTGAAATCAAGATAGGCTACATCCACGGCGTTCCCTTCATCTACCAGGCTTGTAATTCTGTCAAAAAATGAGATCAGATTGGTCTGACATGACTTATTTTTCAGAAACCCATGCTGACTTTTAGTGATCACAGCGTTCCTTTCTAGGTGCTCACAGACCGTTTGCTTAATGATCTGCTCTAGAATCTTTCCTGGAATTGATGTCAGGCTGACTGGGTGGTAATTGTTTGGGTCCTCTCTTTTCCCCTTTTTGAAAATAGGGACAACATTTGCCCTCCTCCAGTCTGCTGGGACTTCACCTGTTCTCCAGGAATTCTCAAAGATTACTGCCAGTGGTTCTGAAATCACCTCTGCCAGTTCTTTTAATACTCTTGGATGTAGTTCATCTGGCCCTGGAGACTTGAATACATCTAAACTAGCCAAGTATTCTTGTACTACCTCCTTACTTATTCTGGGCTGTGTTTCCCCTGCTGTATCATCTGCTCCATATTCTTCAGGTCTGGCATTGTTTTCTTTTTTGGAGAAGACTGAGGCAAAGAAGGCATTGAGGAGTTCTGCCCTTTCTCTGTCCCCTGTTTGCATTTCACCATCTTCTCCTCTAAGTGACCCCACTGTTTCCTTGTTCTTCCTTTTGCTACGGACATACCCATAAAAGCCCTTTTTATTGCTTTTAACCTCTCTAGCAAGCCTGAGTTCATTCTGTGCGTTAGCTTTTCTGACTTTGTCTCTACACGTGCTGGCTATTTGTTTGAATTCCTCTCTGGTGATTTCCCCCTTTTTCCATTTTTTGTACATATCGCTTTTAAATCTTAACTCAGTTAAAAGTTCTTTAGATAGCCACCCTGGCTTCTTTAGGCACCTTCCATGTTTTTGTCTCATTGGTACTGCTTGAAGTTGTGCTTTTAATATCTCCCTTTTAACAAACTCCCATCCATCATGAACTCCCTTCCCTTTTAGTATTAGTGACCATGGGATCACACCCAGCATTTCCCTAAGTTTTTTGAAGTCGGCTTTCTTAAAGTCTAGAATTTGGGTCTTAGTATGTTTGGTTGCTCCTTTCCGCTGTATAATAAACTCCAGAAGAGCATGATCACTCCCACCTAATGATCCTGCCACTTCTACCCCACTAACCAGGTCATCACTATTGGTTAGGACCAGATCTAAAATGGTTGATCCACTTGTTGCTTCTCCCACTTTCTGGACAATGAAATTGTCTGCAAGGAATCTGTTCGACCTTGTGCTCTTGGCTGAGTTTGACATCCAACAAATATCAGAATAGTTGAAATCCCCCATTACTACTATCTCACTTCCTTTTGAATGCTTGGTCATCTGTTCCAGGAAGGCATCATCTGTGTCCTCAGTTTGGCTGGGGGGTCTATAGTAAACTCCCACAATGAGATCACTGTTATTTTTCTCTCCCTTAATTTTGACCCAGATACTCTCAATTTGGCTTTGAAGTTTTAAATCATGGATCTCTTCACAGGTATACACATCCCTGACATATAACGCCACTCCTCCTCCTTTCCTGTTTGGTCTATTTCTCTGAAATAGATTGTATCCCTCTATTACTACATTCCAATCATGAGACTCATCCCACCAGGTTTCAGTGATGCCTATTATGTCGTATTTTGTTTGCTGTACCAAGAGCTCAAGTTCATCTTGTTTATTTCCCATGCTCTGTGCATTAGTATACAGACATTGAAGACCATTGATCATTCCCCCTAGTCTCTTATTTAAGGATTTTTTCCTCCTACCACTAGGTCTGTGTGCTGTTTGCTCCATTTGGTCCTTGACATTTGGATGATCATCTTCAGTACTTGATAGACTCCTACCATCAGGACCACTGTCTCCCTCCCCCACACAAGTCAGTTTAAATCCATTGCCAGATCAGAGGCAGATGAGGGGGAAAGCGGGGAAATAATGGGAGAAAGTTGGAGGAAGAGGAAGCACCAGGAGTGGGGACAGCTGACGGACACAGTCTTTAGAAAGCATTCCAGACCCCCCCCTCCCAGAACTTGGCAAGCCTTGAAAGTAGTAGAGCAAAGAGCTCTGAAGCAAAGGTAAGGTAAGGTAAAGGAAAAGGACCCTTGGACAGTGCAGTCCAGTCAAAAGCGACTATGGGGTTGCGGCGCTCATCTCGTTTTCAGGCCGAGGGAGCCAGCGTTTGTTCACAGACAGTTTTCTGGGTCATATGGCCAGCATGACAAAACCATTTCTGGCACAACAGGACACAGTGACAAGTGCCAGAGCGCACAGAAACGCCGTTTACCTTCCCGTCGCAGTGGTACCTATTTATCTACTCGAACTGGCATGCTTTTGATCTGCTAGGTTCGTCATCCATGTGACGAAATGAAAAGTATGTCATTTGCAATAAACTTTGCATAAAATAGTTAATTTGCATTTAATTTTAATGGTTCAAAGAACATCAGGCAAAATGGTCGGCCTTCACATATGTTCACTTCATCAAATCTGTACCTCTTTGAAAAAAGTTTGCACACCCCTGGCCTAAGCCAATACCGCTCACATTCTGTAACCAATAAAGTTGTGGCCTAAATTTTGCCTATTAACATTAACTTAAAATTCTCTGTCCTTGTGTCACGGAAACTGTCTCCACCTCTTTGTGGGGACGCATTGCGGGCGAGCCGCCAAGCCTCCCCCCTCAGTGTGGGATGTAAACACTAGAGCAGTCAAGTACAACAATGCTAGAAGGGGTTTCAGTCCTCCAGCCACAACTTCCTGGTCACCTGGACTGAAACAACTTCCTCTTGCAGCTAGATGTGGGAGTGGCTTTACCTGGGCAGGTTGGAACAAAAGGCACAGGTCATGTAGCCATTCTCTCTCTTGTCTTCTCTCTTTTGCCTCTCGCCTGGATTATCAGGAAGGATGCTCAGTTGGCTTCCAGCCAACTGGGGCCTAATGGACTTCTCTCCCACATAGAGAGATTCCAATTGTATATATCTTTACTATGCATAAGCCTGCCTTCTTTTGGGAATCTTACTGTGTCTCCAACAGAATGTACGTGAGTAAACCTTTTATATCTTTTTATAGAAGACGTGTGCTGTGTCTCATTTGAGGAGGGACAAAGGGGAAATATATAGTGACAAACCAGGAAACTAGATTAAGTTGATTCTAGCGAATCAAAGCAACTTCCGCTGTGTGTATTTTAAAAGGGAATGTTACTCTGCTAGTTGAACTTGCAAGCGCAAGTTAGGATGAGATATATTAAATTATAAATCATCATCCACGTTCCCAAACATTCCCACACTCAGCGTGGGAGGCGGGACTGCAGAACGCCTTACGCTGGGGTGGCCCAGCCACGCCAGTTAGCCAAGCAGCCAATCAGGCGGCTTCGGGTGTGTGGCTGGGGGCAATTTAAATGATGGCGCGACGCTGAATTGCCCCCTTTCAGCCTCGTGCCACGGATCTCCTGCCCTCCCACCCTTTGTTCAGGTTGCATCATTGGCCTTGCTATGGACTTCAGTTGGTTGCTGTTGAGGGACCTAGTAGAACTTTTTCCACTTGGCAAATTGGCACTGGCCACTTGGTTTTTGCCTACCTTGTAGCAATCATCATAACTTTGTAAGGTTTGGCGGTTAGGCATTGGAAGAGCAATGTGTGGGGGAGGGGAGGTGCGGGCATCACCTACCACCTCCATGCTCAAGGGTATTCAGTTAAAGGAATGGGGGGGTGGATCCCGTCTGAAGCCTGGGGAGGGGCTAGGGCCATGTCACGACCCCAGCGGGAACCCAGAGGATGCTCGAGTCGATCCACATCGGCAGGGCTCCCCCTACTGGTGGTTTACCCTTACTAGACTCCCTGCAAGCAGGAGTCAGATATAGTCTGTTGATGCCAATGCCTAAGCCAATACCGCTCACATTCTGTAACCAATCAAGTTGTGGCCTAAATTTTGCCCATTAACATTAACCTAAAATTCTGTGTCCTTGGGGCTTTGACACGCAACAGTCCATGCAACCAGTACAAGACAGAAAACTCTCGTTCCTTCACACTCTGCTTTAGCATTCATTACCAAGTGGAAAGTTTAAAATTCTCACTGGTCTTTCAAATAGTTTCAAAATGCTTAAATAGGAAATTTCCCAGAATATTATTGTCAGCACAATTATGTAACTTTTTAATGATAATTGCTTTAAAAAGTTCTGGATTCCTACCTGGACTTCCTGGAGGGCCGGGGACACCTGGTAATCCACGTAATCCAAGATCGCCATCTAATCCTGGAGGACCTGGATAAATAGCTGCGAAACCTGGATCACCAATCAGGCCTTTGGGACCCATTTCTCCAGGCAAACCTCTTCCCACAGAGGTATCTGAAATGAGGAAAGCAGGTAGGTATGCATTATTTTAAGAATGCTCTAGATTTTAAAAAATGATATATGTCAAGGCTGCAGGGATGTGCACAATTATGTACTTCAGATACCTGTCGACATCCAGACACTAAATCTTTGATGAGAATAGCAATAAGAATGGAATAGGTAAACTAGGGTTTTCATTTACTCACATAGGAAAGAGAGGCAAAGTGACTTGACCAAAGCCCAACTGCAAACTGCAAACATCAACTCAGTAACCCTAAAGTCAGTCCACTGCTCTCTCCAATGCCTCTGGGATATATTTCTTTATCGTGCAATTGCTACACAATCTTTTACAAAGATTTTCAGGGAAGCACTTCAAAAATAACATAATGTCCATTGGTCCTGGCTGAAGCATTGCCTATTAACTAATAGTAAGCTCCTCTTATTTTATTTTTTTAAAGAAAGTATAGACTGTGAATAATGGTAAAATCATAGTTCTGTAAAGAACCAAAAGTCCAGATCCATGCCTAATCGGTACAGTCAGGTTAATTCCTACAAAAGCAGAATGCAAAAGGTGATTTTCATTATTTTTCTAAGTTAATCACTGCCCCAAGCTGATTTCTCAACTGAAATCTAAAAATTCAAGCTACACTTAGGTAGCTTGTGTGTATATGTGTACACACACACACACACACACACACACACACACGACCATTTATAGGAAGTATATTCTCTCTCTGTGTGTGTAGGAAGTCAGACATGTCCAGCTTCCATTAGGGTGCGATCTATCCAATATAAAAAACTGGCAGTGATTTACCACACTCTCCCATTGTCATTCTTCAACTTAAACATATTATATTTGGTTGGGGAAAGCCAGCCAGATGGGTAGGGTATAAATAATAAATTATTATTATGATGAAAAAAATAACAAATTATTACTCCCACACCAGCCCCCTCCCAGGGCCCTTGGCACACATGGGAAGCCAACACGCTCCGAAATGTCCAATTCCTCCTTTACCAGACAAAGAGCTCAATTGGGGGGGGGGGGGAGAGCAGCGGCTTACTTTCGAGTAAACACAGCTAAGCTGGAGCTGGAAAGCTGGGGAAAGTTCAGCATCCACGCAGAACTATGGTAGGAGGAAGAGGGTGTTTTCTTACCATGGGAACCAGCGGGAGGGGAAAGAGGGGTTAGGGACGAGAGGTAATTGTCTCTCTCGCAGGCCGCCCTTCCTGCAACTCCATCCACAGCACTGCAGCCCGTGCCCTGGGGCGTGGCTTGCAGGGGCTGACTGGGCGCCTCTGCAGCGCTGCAGCCTGTGTGATGCCTGCACGCCTCATCTTTGCCTCCCTGCCCCGGGGCTGCAGCTTGCAGGGGGCAAAGGCAGGCACCTCACGCCTTTCCGGGCTGGCCACCTGACTGGCCGTTGGGCAAAGCCGGCAGCCAGATGCTTGAGGTGGCCAGCGCCAGCTTGAGCGCTTGCTGCAGCAGTCTGGCTAAATGTAGCCTCGACTGCCCATGCGGAGTTGCTCCAGTCATGGCCAAGCATGTGCTGAGGGCACCTGGCAACCATGGGAGAGGGCGGTGGGTGGAGGCATGCTGAGGCCTTGATCACGATCGACAAAAATCCACTGCACAATCGATGTGTTGGACATGTCTGCTGTAGATGATTCAGGCTGCATAATTGTTTGTTGCGATTCAGATAAGAGCAACAAATATGAGAATGAAATAAAAATAGTGTAAATATGAATGTGAAAAAAGTGAATTTACTATTCCCAAGTCAATATCGGAGTAAGAAAGTGGCTGGAAATTACCATCTGATGATCCTTGCAGACCAGCACTTCCAGGACTGCCTTGCTCGCCCCGGTCTCCCTCGGGCCCAGGAGCACCATGGAGTCCCCAGTCACCTCTTGCACCTGAAAATATCCCCCCAAATACAGGTTGGATTTCAGGCTTAAAGATACAGATATAGAGATGTATCATGTCTCCCAGATGGGCATTTAGCCACTACCCATTTTTGCATGCATGCTACACATTCCCAGAGCACACTCAACACCCTCACAACCATAGCCTAGCTGGATCAACGTCCATGGAGAGGAATCCATTAAGTTTCTGCAGCCTGTGCTGCAACCCGCTTTCTCCATCTCCCGCCAGTCCCCCAAATTTAATGTCACTGAGTCCTCTCCACACCTTGGGAAATGCTGGTTTCTCCATTGTGGCATGGACTGTGACAAGTGGGGAGGGTCTGGGTACACAGCTCTGTGCCCACATTGAGTTACTAAACTCACCCGCAATAAGCTCCATTTTCTGGATTTGGACTGTTCAGTTACTTTTCGTCATGGTTTGACTTACCGTGTTTCCCCTTTTTTAATACGTAGCCATAAAGTAAGCCATGGCAGGGTTTTTCTAGAAGTCAGAGAAGTAAGACGTACCCCGAAAGTAAGCCGACATTGTTCCCGCCGCCGCCAATGGTGCCGCCATTGTTCCCGTCGCCTCCTCAGCCCCTCCTGCATGTGCAGGGAGCCAACGAGAGGAATGGGGGGAAACGCGCCTCTCGCTGAGTTCTACACCCTCTGCTCAGCGTGCAGGTTGGGTGTGTGTGTGTGTGTGTGTGTGTGTGTAAAATGCCTCCTCCTGCCTCTCCTTGCAGCTGACGTGCTGGGTTGCCAGCAAACCAGCGAGAGGCGCGGGGAAAAAACGTGCCTCTCGCTGAGTTCTACAGCTCCTGCTCAGCGTGCAGGTTGGATGTGTGTGTGTGTGAAAAATGTTTGCTCCTTGCAGCTGACGTGCTGGGAGCCAGCAAACCAACGAGAGGTGCGAGGGGAAAAGAGTGTGTGTGTGGGGGGGGGGGGAAACGCCTCTTCCTGCCTCTCTTGGCATGCCGGGAGCCAGAGAGCAAGAGGTGAGGGGAAAAAAGAGACGACTGCAAGAGGCGACGACTGAGCAGAGACTGAGGGAGCAAGAAGCAAGGTACCAGTAAGGTACCAGCAAGAAGCAAGGTACCAGTAAGAAAGAACCCCTTTATTACCCCCTCTTTTTTCTTCTTTTGGATGTTGTGCTTTTGCCTTACTGAAATAATTTTTTTATTCCCAACAGTAAAAAAAACCATAATGACACAATAAAAACAAGACACCCCCTTAAAATAAGCCACCCTGTGTTTTTTGGAGAGAAAAAAGTTATAAGACGGTGTCTTAAAAAAGGGGAAACACGGTAGTATGCCATCCTTGCATATGTAAGAACCAGGAAAGTTTACTCTGGCTGCTGCACTAATAACCCTGGCAAGTACTTCATACTGCCACACAATATACTCTAATAGGAATGTTGCCTTCTTAAACCAAAGCAATGCACTTGCCTCCTGAGTGGTGGACATTGAGGAAGGTTAGTTGCCCCAAGAGGAGCCAGCCATGTATCAAACTACCAGTAGGTTTACTAGGGAGTCACAACTCCCACCCCACTTTATTGCACGAAAATAATAGGCTGCATCAAACATATTCAGCTGCACTAAAAGAAGGGGTTTTGTGACTGTACTCAATGGCATGGAGTGCCAGCACCTCACACAAATTACAACCATTTTGTGCTGGCACCTGTGGAATTTTTATCAAGATATGATACCTGAAGGAGCGTCTCCACCCCCACCGTTCAGCCCGGACACTGAGATCCAGCGCCGAGGGCCTTCTGGTGGTTCCCTCACTGCGAGAAGTAAAGCTACAGGGAACCAGGCAGAGGGCCTTCTCGGTAGTGGCGCCCGCCCTGTGGAACGCCCTCCCTTCAGAGGTCAAAACGATCAACAACTACATGACCTTTAGAAAACACCTGAAGGCAGCCCTGTTTAGGGAAGTTTTTAATCTGTAATATTTTAATGTATTTTAGTGTTTGTTGGAGGCCGCCCAGAGTGGCTGGGGGGACCCGGTCAGATGGGCGGGGTACAAATAATAAATTATTATTATTATTATTATTATTACTATCACCTCAGTTTTTAAAAAACCAGAAGAAGGACTGAAAAGCAATACCTTTTATTAGTTTGGGATGTGGCGCATAAGCTGGTGGTCCTTGAGCACCTTTGTCTCCTGGCTCTCCCTGTGTAAATGCAAATTCAGTTCACTGGTTTTATTTGTAGTTGCGTGTAAAATACTTTCTTTATTCTAAACAAATAAAAGATATACAAACATCCTCCCTCATGTCACAGGAATATGTCTAAGATTGCCTCTCATTTCCCACAAATTTCTGTAATTTCTCTTTGTCATCTTTCTGCACATGATCCATGTGAGTTAGAATGTCTGTACCAAAGTAAATTATTGCTAAAATAAATATATTTTAGGAGTGTCATCTCCTCTGGAGTGAGCAACACATTGAAACCTCCAATCTTCATTAAAGATGAATGCTGTATTTATTTTTATTCTTGTAAAAGGTAAAAATAACATTTACTCACTCGGAATACTTGTTGAAGAGTAACAAATACAGCAGCTTTTTTCAGGCAGGCTTAAAGTGGTAATTCAGTTAAAAAGACATACTAACTTAAAATGGAGTCTGAGTTTGGAGCTCAGACACGGCGGGTGTTTTCACATTGCTGGTAGAGTGGAAGAAGAATGGCAAGGGCAGGAGGTAAGAGGGTGGGGACTGCGTAAGGGGAGAGACTGGGCTGGAACCATCAAGGGTTCCAATTTCATCAAGCTGCACAGTCTTGGACACGACTTGCTCCACCCTGGGATGGACTCTGCTGGTAAGGAAAGCAACCGGCACCAGGGTACAAACATATCTTCCACAGCAGACAGGGCAGTTCATGGACCTCTCACAGGCATGGTTCATACATAAAACTTAAACCATGCTTTTTTCAACCACTGTTGATTAAACCATGATTTAGCATTATTTGTGAACTTAGCCCAGCATCTTAACAATGCTTTATTAACTATGGTTAAGAGTTGCTTTCAAGTTAATGTTTGCAGTTGGTTTGAACATTTACCATTGATCAGCATTATGTGTGAACCTGGACCTTCTCTTTAAGCAGCTGTCATTACCCAGAAGCTACAGAGAGAAGAGCGGCAAAACATTCAACTGCATTCCAGGCTCAGCAGCTCTCACTGGTGCTTTTAACAATTCTGTTTAAGTGATTGTCGGCCAGATGCCTGAGCTTTAACTATCACTTATCAAATATGGCTAACATTGACTGTGTGAACCAACCCACTGACATCCCTCCAGCTTGTTCTTGGCAGGTCTCTCCTTCCACGGACAACCCCCTCCATTGCAGGAGACATGTGGGCTGCGTCTTCCTTCCTGCCTGGGATGTTCAGGTTTGGTTTTATTTGCCGTACTGGGATTGTCTGGCTTACCCGAGCCCCACTCTTCCATCTGTGCTTGGGTGCTATGCAGTTTTGTACCTCCCACCTGGGTCCCATGGCTGGCCAGGCTCTCTTGTGCTTTCCTACCGGGTCTGGATTATAGTGAAAGAATGGAGTGCTCAGGTGATCCCCTACAAGGTGTTTCTCACACCAGGCCACAACACTTGGGATATTGACCAATGAAACACAGAATTTGAAAAGAGACATTTTATACAACTTGCTCCATCCATGGAATTAATATTGTGCAAGCAACATATTAGAATAACAAGCTACCTCGGTTCCTTTTTGACCAGGGATGCCAGGGAAGCCATCATGTCCTGGGAAACCCTGAAATACAGTTCAAAACAACTGAAGGTACTTTCAGGATTTTATCAAAACTCCATAGACAATCTTTCATGCTTCCCCTCTCACCTAAATTTGCTCTCTAAACTCTCTCTCTCTCCCCCTCCTCCATTTGTTAGTTGCTGCTGTCACCTTTTTAAGATAAGCTTTTTGGATATTGCACAAGTATGCACTGCAGCAGAGGAAGAGGTGGGAACTAAGACCATTTTGTTGGCTCTGCTAAAGGAGCAGCTCCACAGGGCTCTGAACTGTTTTCATCAAATCTGTGTGGGATAACCACACAGCCTCATATAACCAACATGCAAAAGTCTAATGAATGCATGAAGAGGTTAATACCATAGAGCAAGCTGTCCTGCCAGGCTTAGCTAAGTCCACTTCTACTCACCTTGGGAGGGCACAAGTGGGGAGGGGAAGAAGATGGAATAGGAATTGTCCCTCCAACTAGTTCCTTATTTCAAGATCCAAGCCACAATCTAATTTCAGGGCTACAAACTTACCACATCCCCTTCTGTTCCTGTGAGACCGTTGATTCCCGGCAAACCCTATGAAATCACGGTTGGTTATTTATTTATTTATTTGGTTTGTATCCCACCCTTCCTCCCACAGGAGCCCATATAAAAAAACACACATGCCCTCATGGTTACTAATTTCACAGTTGTTGTGTAATTACCAGTCATCAAATACACTGGTGAACATGAATGTTTTTTTCCCCATTCCCCTGAAAGTCAATAGTGAGGAAGCCACCTTGTAGAGTTAGAAAGAACCACAAGAGCCATCGAGTCCAACCCTCTGCAATCCAGGGTATTAACGGGGGCTTTAATAATAATAATAATATTAATAATTTATTTATTTATTTATTTATTTCTACCCCATTATTTGAACCCGCAACCCTGAGACTAAAGGTTTCATGCTCTACAGATGGAGCTATCCCAGCATGGGGGGAATTTGTTTCTGATGCGAAATACGGTAAAAAGCCAGAACCAACAATATCACCCAAAATAAAATTTGACTGGATGCATTATCTAAATCCACACTACCCAAAATGTAACATTTAATTGTGACAGTCTCTGATGGTCTGGTACAGGGGTCTGCAACCTTTAAGACAAAAAGAGCCACTTGGACCCGTTTCCGAAGGAAAAAAAAACCTGGGAGCCGCAAAACCATTGCGACATTTAAAACAAATATAACACTGCATATATTGTTTCTTACCTTAATGCTTCTGTAACCTGAGAATTCTCACACCTGTGCCATCTCTCCTTGACCCCTCCCAGACACACATTTCTGCAAAACTGGTTTCCTGCCCTGGCCAGGCAAGGCTAATGTAGAGCTAAGGACTATCCTTTGTTCTAGCCCTGGCCAAATCCATTTTAGGTGGTGGGTCCTTTGTGAGGGAAATGGCCCATCATCTAGCACTCAGGCAGAGGGCTGCTCACCTCCCCTTCCTTGCAGAGAAACAGCTTGTCAGTTTAGGAGTGAAAAAAAATGGTTCTTCTTGTGCTGCTTCAAACATGTGCCCTTGTTTGCTTGGTACACTTATGAACATTTATTATATATATATATATATATATATATATATATATATATATATATATATATATATATATATTTGAACTGAACTTAAAACAAAAGCTGTTTCCCCCTGCAACGGCACAACCAAAGCTGCACGCAAACTCAATTACTCTCTTTGATAACTTAAAATGCACAATGATTATTTTTAAAAAAATTATTTATTCATTTTAATTAATTTTGTAAGCAGTAGCACTGGAAACTTTAGCAAGAGCACACTAAATCCTGAATTCTTTGATTACTGAAGAAGTTTCTCAGGATCCTCAGCCCTCACAAAGGAAGCTCCCTTGCAACGATGAATCCCGTCGGCATGAGGGAAGAGGAGTTCTCCCTGCAATTGCCCATTGTCATTGAGATTTTGGGAGGGGGAGAAAGACGAGTTGTTGAGCTATTTTTAGGGGGAGAGCTTTTTTTCCCTTTTTTGGCTGCTGATCACTAAGGCAGCAAGAGAGGCAAGTCAGCACCGGGGTACTTAGAGCCATAGCGCGGGCGCTGCAAGGCAGGCGAAGAGGGCTCCTCATAATGCATTCTCCCGGCTAACTAACTTCTCGAAGCCAGGAATAATCCGCTCTTTCACCGTCCGGCAGCCGCCACCGCTGCTCCACAAACACACACGCACAGACCTCCTCTCAACCGCCAGTCACAGCCAGTACAGCGCCCGGAGCCGCGGCAAAGGTGTAAAAGAGCCACATGCGGCTCCGGAGCCGCGGGTTGCCGACCCCTGGTCTGGTAGAATGACAGGGAAAATATCATATTGGGAACGGCAAACAATTTGGTCTTTATTTTGACCAGATACTTACCCTTTGTCCTGTGAAACCTGTTATTCCTTCCTCTCCCTTTTCTGCTGAAAGTGCACGATGACCCTAACAAAGAAAGAAAGAACCATTTGCTCTGATTTAACATCACAATTAGATTTAGCACGATAATCAAATTGTACGCATTGCTTGCCTCCTTCTGGCAACTCCTGCAGTCAAACCTATTGCTCTGCTTTCCTTTGGACCCCATTGGTGAGGCTGAGAGATGGCTCCTGTTGTCTGGGTAGCCCAGGACCTCCAGACATACAGGCCAGGCTTGTGCCCTGGACAGGGCACTTTGGTACTACTAATGCAGTGGTTTGACTTCACCCAGAAGGCATACTCCATTGTCTCTCAAGACAGATGAATGCCAACAATCAAATTGCATGGAGAGGATCTTGACAATAGCAGAGAGAGCATTTCCATGAACAAGTATGGGCCAAACATACTCTCTTAAGCATATGTTTGTCCTGTTGACATATAAAGCAGAGGCTTCCTTTTTGCAACCAAAAAGAGTGTGAGAGGGAAGCCTCCCCGGTGAGCTTTGCTGTCTGCTGCTGCTTTAAAGCAGTTTTCTCCAGTCCTGCTTATATTACAATTGAGCCAAGCAGGAAGAACTTTGCATAAAGTTAGGAAGTTGTGACAGACAGCAGTGCCAGAGCAGAGTCTGGTGATAAAGCGCCTCAGAATTCCACCAGAGGGCGAGAGAGAGCCTCTCTCGGATTGGCTGCCAGAGGGAGGGGCGGAGCAGCACTTTCAAAGGGCCAATGACAGGTGCTGTTTCTGAGGACGAAGATGGACAGGGCTTGGTCTGAGAAGGGAGAAAGGGATGAGGAGAGCGTGTGACTGAGGGAGAAGTGGCTCTGATCCGAGTGGCACATCCGCAGCTTAGATAGGGAGAGCGGCTGGAGAAAGGATTCTGACAGGAACTAACGGGAGGGCTGAGTCTGAGCCAGGAGAGGGAGAAGATGGGCGAAGACAGGCTCCGCCGGGGAGAGATCTTCTAGGCCAGAGCGTCCCAAACTCTTCATCTTGATGACACACTTTTCAGAGGGGCCTCTTTTGGGGACACACTACTTCAGATTTACTAGCAAACTGGAGGGTAAACAACCCCCTTTCTATCCCCGGAAGGAGCACAAGGAGCATTCGCACGACACACTGCAGCCGACACACGTCTTGGGAAAGCTCTGTTCTAGGCAAAGACCCCTAAGCCAGGAACAAGGGGGAGGGGATCCCCTGAGTCTGTTAGACTAGTTGAAAATACCTCAGTAGTGGGATTGCTAAGAGAGGGGAGCTGAGGAAAAGTGCTCCTTTGCTCAGGAACCAAATTAATAAACTGTGTTAAAAGCAAAGACCTTAAGCATCTGCCTGAACTAAGCATAAGGACCTAAAATGGAGTAACAGAAACTGAAGTGTAACAACAGATTTTGAGTAAAGGGAATTTAAGTGAAGCTGCTGCCTGTAGTGTTGTGTTTAAGCCTGTGGCATCCTTATACTTAGTTTAAGTAATAAGTTAACTTCTACCTGAAAGAACACGTCTCCTGACTCAAATTTGTTTCACAAACTTCTTTTTGTATATAAAACTTTTCTTGTTTGATCAACTCCTGCCTAAGACTCGAAATTACTAGGTTTTCCCTCACACAAGACCTGTGGTAAATTGTAGAATTTAATTGGCATACTGTGAGGTGGGTCCACTATATTTAATTGGGGGCAGAGGGGTGAATTTGCTACATATTAATTGGCAGTTAGCGGTGGGATCCGCTACAGAAGTGCATCAAGATAGCGAGGATCCCACATGCTTTCCCTTTCCATTTATGTAATAGATCCTCCACTTTAATAATTTTTAACAGTGAAATAGCTCCATAAACAATGGAGGAAACTGCAATTAAAATCTCCTCATGTAGGAACAGAAACTAATACTGTGGC
Organism: Darevskia mixta; assembly: GCA_034641385.1. NCBI lineage: Eukaryota > Metazoa > Chordata > Lepidosauria > Squamata > Lacertidae > Darevskia > Darevskia mixta. The sequence continues at coordinate 4,372,935 of JAWWNH010000130.1, forward strand.
AAACAAAAGGAACTACTGAAGGGGCAATTAAGAGGCTATTAATCAAAAACCACCAATATATATTCAACAAGTAATAAAATTAGTTGAACGAGAGAACAGAACGTATTTAATGACAGACACCAGAGCCCTTAAAAGTCTCAATCATGTTTCGCCTGGTGCTGTAATTGCATTTTATTATAAAAATGGCCGCAACTCAGGTCTGAACACGCATGGGAGGACAATGTAGGCAATACTGGACTGCAACAGGTTGACAATTTCATTGTAAGAGAAGGGTGGATCAGGTGGGGGCCTCATTCATCCCCCCCACCAAACTTTTTATGACCCACAAAGACCCCACTGATTTTGGAGGTGTCAGCAAAAGGAAAAACCGACATCATTTAAGTAGCGGCTGTGGTAGAATGCATAGAGCCCACTTTCCTAATCTGCGTGCCACCTGCCCTCTCCTCCTAATCACATAAATCATTTGATAAAACTCAGGGCTGGCCCAAGATGCTTTGGTACCTGAGGGAAACCTCAAAATGGTGCTGCCACCCCCACCAGCAAAAAGGGGGTGAGTTAAGATCTACATCAGAAACAAGAAGGGAGTAAAACCAACCTTATTCGACAGCTGAAGTAGGAATCAAAGGTGATTGCTTTGCGGGGGAAGAAGAGGCCCCCTCTTAATCACACTGGATGTATGCAGACCCCAGGAGACCCCAGAGGGCAGACCCTCCTATTCGCCATGAGACCACTGTAGAGGTGGCACGGGGGGGGGCAGATCCAGCCTCCAAGGAGTGCAGCTCAGCATGGGCGTAGCCGGGGGGGCAGACGGGGGCAATTGCCCCCCCTAGAAGGCAGCTGCCCCCACCCCTAGCTGCCATCACCACCCCGTGCGCTGTTCCCAAAAGCCTATTCCTTCCTTTTGGAAGAAAGGCAGCCGGAAGAAAGAAGGAGGAGTGCACGCGGCGGCCGAGCGAGCAAGCCGAGGTGAAACGTTTTACCGTGAGGCTGGAGGCTGACGGGGAAAAGCGTCCCCTCCCGCACAGCTTGCCCCTCTCCTGGGTCTGGCTGCAAAAGCAGCGCTGCTACCGTTGCTAAGACTGAGCAAAGAGGGAGTTTGCTGGGTAAAAACGCCTGGAGAGGAGACATTGAGATCTCCTTGATTTACCCCCCCCCCCCAAGTTTCCTTATCAGTCCTTGATAAGAAGCAGGCTACTCTGTGAACTATTAACGCCTAATCCCAGTTGATCCTCCCGAGGTTTTGGTCGCTAAAACTGCCTCCTGCCCCTCCCCCTCATCCCACCTTTCATTGTATGATCTCTGGAAGGGAAGAACGAGCTTTCTCTGCTGCTGTTTTGATCCACAGCGATCTATTTGTGAGTGACTTTACCCCTTTGTCCTTTGCCTTTAACCCCCCCCAGCCTTTTTTTAACCCCTAAAAAAACGTGTTTGCTTGGGTGATTTTTCAAATCTTTCGTGTGCTGAAGAAGTGTGCATGCACATGAAAGCTCATACCAAGAACAAACTTATATTATTGTTCCTAGTAATTTCACTGCTTGAGTTCTGAAATTGTCAAAACCTCATAGGAAAAGCTTGTGTGGATAAAGATTGGTTTAATTATCCTAACAGGAGTTATAATTTTTTTACTGTTTGATATTTTGTTTTGAGGTGGAATGTGCTGCTGCTTGTGAGACCAAAAATATTTTTTTGGGTGGGTGGGGGCCTGCTTTAAATAAGAGTTACCTTAAAAGGCTAACAAATTTAGTGTTGTGTAAGCCAGTGGTGTCCAAACTTTTCAAAGAGGGCCAAATTTGATGAAGCGAAGGCCCGTGAGGGCTGACCAAAGTTGTTAACCTTTTTTTTTAGGGTTGAAGTTGTTGAGGTTTTGTTTAAGGATTTTACCCCCAAATGGATTTTGGACATGCCTGGCTGAAATATCAATTCAATGGAGCTGAATAAATAAATAGCTGCTGTGGTGTTTTTTTGTTTTGTTTTTTATTTTGGTAAACCACTTTGCAGGTTCCGGAGGTCTGTTCTTAACCTGAGGTACCACTTTAGCTAATGGGGCCTCCCCCTGCCGCTGTGCCGCCAGAGCAGAATTTCTGTTCTTATCCTGAAGCAAAGTTCTTAACCTGAAGCGTTATTTCTGGGTTAGCGGAGTATGTAACCTGATGCGTATGTAACCCGAGGTACCACTGTAAATATAAATAAAATAACACAAGCCAAAACAGTCCATCCTGTAGATTTAAGTATCTGTCCATAGTCACCTACTTGTTATCAGAGTCCCAGAATCCACATTCGTTTGTAAGAAAATATGAAATAATGTAAAACCTTTTTTGCAGGCAAAAAACAACAACACACAATGTTGGGGGGGGGGATGACAAGAAATTTCCACACCGGGTACCACCTGACCTTCCTACGCCTGTGCCGAGCGGAGCGCGGCGCCTGGGGGAGCTTTGCGCACCGCTTGGAGTGAAAGGCGCCGCCGCGCATAAAGTTGCCCTTGCGCCCGCCCAGGCTTGCCCGGGGAAAAGGCTTCCCAGGGATCGGGAGAGATGCGCCCCTATTTTGGGGGGTGAGGCTGCGCCCCCTTTTTTTTTTTTTAGGGGGTCCGTTTCCTTCGCCTTTGGAAACACCTGCACCGACTCCTCGGGGATTGAAACGAAAGTTTTGAACAAGTTTTCTTCAAACCCAATAAAAATGATATTAGCATAAAACATGTAACTAGAATAAAAATTAAAAATTAAAAAAAAATCAAGCAAATAATTGTAATAACTACCGTAATAAAGCACTGCTATAATCCTATATAATAAAGAGCCTCTGTCCGTACGTACCACTTTCCGTGTGTCACAGGAATTCGCAAGTGCGCGTGCGTTCCAGTGACACACGGATTGGAGCAGGCGGAGAGGGGGCGTGTCCGAGAGGGCGGCCGTGCGCAGGCGCGTCGTCAGTTGGCTCACTGCCGCCGCCTCGCACGGTCGCCCTCCCGGGTCGCTGAGGGGGCAACCGACCGCCGCCGGGCTCACCCTTCACTCCCGGCGACACTCCGCCCCGAATCGCGCTGCAGCCACCTCTCAGGCTGAGGTGGCAGGTGCTGCTGCGCGCAGACACGCGTGCGCTCCCAAGCCCTGCCGCCGCCTCCGAGGCTGCCGAGGCCCACTGCGGGGGGAAGCTCCGGAGCTCGGCGCCGCCTTCCCCGCCGCTTCCGGAGTCAGGCCCCAGCGGAGGCCGCCTCACAGGCAGCCCGACGCCGCCCCGCAACCCACCACGGCCCGCTCCATGGCGGGCAGCGCGCCGCTGGCGGGGCCCGAACCGCTTGGCCGCGGCTGCCGCCGCCTCCTCAGGCCAGGAAGGGCACCACGGCCCGCTCCATGGTGGGCAGCGCGCCGCTGGCGGGCCCCGAACCGCTCGGCCGCGGCTGCGGCTGCCGCCGCCTCCTCAGGCCGGGAAGGGCACCACAGGAAGGGCACGACGGCCCGCTCCATGGCGGCCAGCGCGCCGCTGGCGGGGCCCGAATCGCTTGGCCGCGGCTGCCGCCGCCTCCTCAGGACGGGAAGGGCACCACGGCCCGCTCCATGGCGGCCAGCGCGCCGCTGCGGCCGCTCCTCCGTTGCCAGGCAGGACTCAGCCACTTTGGCTGCCCCGCCCCACAAGGGACGATGGGAAAAGCCGGGGCGAGAGGCGAGGCGGGCCTGAGCAGGGCACTGGTGAGCGTATGAGGATATGGGGCAGGAGGGGTGGGGGCGTTATGAGGCAGGAGGGGCTGGTGAGTGTGGGAGTATGGAGCAGGATGAGTGGGGTGTTGGGGGTATGGGGCAGGAGGGGGTCGGATGTGGGGAGTATGGGGCAGGAGGGGCTGGTGAATGTAGTGGGATATGGGGCAGGAGGGGTTGGTGAGTGTGCGGGATATGGGGCTGGAGTGCATGGGATGTTGAGGGGCCATGGGGCTGGTTAGCCTGGGAGGATATGGTGCAGGAGGGGTGGGGTGGGATAGGGGTATGGGGTAGGAGCGCGTGGTGAGTGAGAGTATGGGGCAGGAGAGGCTGGTTAGTCTGGGAGGATATAGGGCTGGAGGGGTGGGGTTGGGGTATGGGGCAGGAGGGGCTGGTGAGTGAGAAAGTAAACGACAGGAGGCACTGGTGAGCGTGTGAGGATATGGGGCAGGAGGGGTGGGGGCGTTATGAGGCAGGAGGGGCTGGTGAGTGTGGGAGTATGGGGCAGCATGAGTGGGGTGCTGGGGGTATGGGGCAGGAGGGTGTCGGATGTGGGGAGTATGGGGCAGGAGGGGCTGGTGAATGTAGTGGGATATGGGGCAGGAGGGGTTGGTGAGTGTAGCAGGGGGTATAGGGCTAGAGGAGTGAGGGGCTATTTAGCCAGAGAAAGAAAAATGGAAGTATGGCACAGGAGAGAGTGTGGGGATGTTAATTAGGAGGGGATGAGAGGAAAGGTGGCAGGGTGTGAGAGAGAAGTGGGTGTAGAGAGAGAGAGGCGAACTATGTGTGGAAATGTGGGAAGTGGGGGGGAGATAGGGGGATGCAGCGTTTTTGCACGTGGGGATGCGAGGTGTGGGGGGGGGGAGAGAAGAAGTCTGCCATATCACATATAATCTAGTGCCCGTTATCTTAACGGGCTTAATTTACTAGTTATATATAATTTTCTTAAAATTTTGGTTTCATTCGCCTTTTCCATGCTGAAATGTCACAACCTGAACGACCATGGCTTGCCCCCCCCTAGTTTTGATCCTGGCTACGCCCCTGCAGCTCAGTCATTGCTACTGCTGTGACGGCTGCAGCGGGTGATGCCCCTGTGGATCCAGCAGCCCGAGGAGGCCGCCTCACCTTGCCTAATGGGTGGACTGGCCCTGTCCCAGATCAGCTGATCTGCAGATGAGGGGGCCTGTGTGCATGTGACAGTGTGCCTGAGTTTACATGAGAGGATGAGGTGGCCACCTCCTTTTGGGATACATTATACAGAGGAGAGGGAAAGCTGAGTGTAGTCGGACATGCACTCTCACTTTAAGAAATGTCATTGCAGGGAGAAGGCAGGCAGGCAGGCCAAAGCTCAGAAGGAGCGCAGGTTAAAAATAATTTCTAAAGGTTTATTTGGCTATATTCAAAGCGGGAGGAAGAACAAGGAAGTAACAGTTCCTCTGTGTGGAGAAGATGGAGAAATGCTACTGGGTGACAGAGAGAAGCCAGAACTGCTTGACACCGACTTTGTTCCTGTCTTCTCCCAAAAGGAAAACAGTGTACAACCTGGTGATCATAACCAATCCATTTCAATAGGGAGAAACAAAATGGATGAATCAAAGTACTGTATGGCATAAGCTGCCTTGGCTCCTTCCCATTGACATACTACTGATTATATTGAACACAGGAGTATAATTGTGCTGCATTTCTTTCTGTGTACTTACCGGAATTCCAGCTTCTCCCCTTATTCCTTTTACTCCTTTCTCACCCTAACAATATATAAAAAAGAACAGTTAATGCTTGAGCAAGACATTTGTATTAATCAAAAATCAAATTTAAGTTCTGTCCTAAATTGACACTGGATAGAATATTTAGATGCAAGTAACCTGTGTCAGTCCTGCCCACCTAGCAGTTCGAAAGCACCTCAAAGTGCAAGTAGATAAATAGGTACCACTCCGGCGGGAAGGTAAACGGTGTTTCCGTGCGCTGCTCTGGTTCGCCAGAAGCGGCTTTGTCATGCTGGCCTCATGACCTGGAAGCTGTACGCCGGCTCCCTCGGCCAGTAAAGCGAGATGAGCGCCGCAACCCCAGAGTCGTCCTCGACTGGACCTAACGGTCAGGGGTACCTTTACCTTTACCTTGTGACAGTGCATCTTTGATACACTGACAGTGTGTTCCCAGTGCTGGTCAGTATGCAATGCCACCAGCAGAGCAGCCAAAATGGATCAGTGCTAGGAACAGACAGCACCCAGTTTGAATCCTTACATGCAGTGTAAAACCCTTAAACTGGCATAACATTACATGAGAGAAGGTAGTATAAAATAGAAGAATACTGCTGAACCCAATGGAGAGCAAAACATTGCCCTTGTCTCTTCCTACTCCACCCATGGTGCACCAAAGGAGCATAGGATTCAAATGAATTCTGTACCCAAACACAGCCACAACTGCATGTAAATCCTGGTCAAAATTCATCACTCAGATGTGAAGACACAAAACTCTCTCTGGTCGCATGTCATGCAGATTTAGAGCAGACATGTGGAATCTGCTTTGTTTTTTACTAGAACCATGAGATCTACCAGGAATCAGAGCCAAGAATTCTGAGTCCACTAATATGCTGAGTTTAAGAACTGAATGTTACTTACAGTCCTTCCAAAAAAGAAATCCATCCCTTGTTATCACCTCACACCCCAGCCAGCTTTTTTTCATTTCCACAGTATAACATGGGGAGGTGGAGAATCATTGTGTTGTTGACTGATAAAAAAACCCTTTATTGTCTACTTCAAATTGCTTGGAGATGTACTGTCAGATCCTAATCCAGTGGTGGCGAACCTATGGCACATGTGCCAGAGAGGGCACTCAGAGTCCTCTCTGTGGGCAAGCGCACTATCGCCCCAGCAGGGCCGTAGCTTCCGTGCGGGGGGGGGGGGGGGAGAGGAGGGCTCGCACGTGCCGTCCAAAGCCTGCATTGACTTTTGATGCGCCAGGGCCTCCCGCTAGTCTGTTTTTCCTACTTGGGAGTAAGCCACCTTCAGTTCAGCAGGGCTTAACTCCCAGGTCAATAAGCATATAAAGATGGCAACCTAAGAAGGGGCTGCTGGGTTTACATGTTCACTAGGCTTTCCCGCGGAAGCAAACAGAGAAATTCGTTCCATGGAGGCTGTGGTCATCACAGCAGCCGAAGAAATGGCAAAATATAATAATAATAATAATAATAATAATAATAATAATAATAATAATAATAATAATAATTTTATGCCCTGCCCATCTGGCTGGGTTTATTTATTTATTTTTATTTATTTATTTGTATGTGCACACACAGACAATCATTATTATCATCTCACATTAAAAACAGGGAGAGGGTGGCTCTTAGTGCAGTCTTCCAGTGTACACTAGTGGCCCAAATTGTGGAACCTTCTGCAAAAAATGTATTTCTGAGGTTTGATGGCTCATAACACCACTTTGGTTTGGAGTAATACCAGTTGTTGTTTTCTTTGGGGACGCAGGGGGATGCATACCCCTAAACATTTTGTGAATTTAAAGGGAGAAGAAATTCACTGTATTTATTTCCCCCGATTTCAACTGTATTTTTCCCCAGTGGCGATTTTCTTGAGTCAAAATGAGAGTACCCCTAAACATTTTTTTAGAAAAAAAGCACTGAGTTAGACCATAAAATTATATATCAATGGAAAGATAATTTAATGAAGAATATAATGCAATAACTTTTATGAAGGATTATTTTATTACAACAGCAGTCATAGAGAAGAAACGTGAAACACACAGAAAAAAATGAGATATACAGATTAAATTGCCGTGGGTTTCAGGTTGCAGTTTGGGCACTCGGTCTCCTATATTTTGCCCATCCCTGACTTAGGACATGTAAGAAGAAACTTTGTTGCTGAGAACCATGGAAAAAGACCCTTTGCATAGTGCAAGGACAAAGCACTCACACAGTTAAAGCAAGGAAAGGGGGAGTCCATGATTCAGTCTGGTTGCAGGGTTGTTTCTTTGTTTTTTATTTAAAGCACTTTAACAGAAGTCACCAAACTAAGGCCTGTGGGCCGGATATGGCCCACCGGGCCGTCGAACCTTGCAGACCCTGCCCCCACTCAGTCAGTCCCCGTGCTAAAAAGGCGCCGCGCGGAGGCATCGCCACGCAAAGACTCACTTCCACGATGCGGCACGGCTTCTGATTGGCTGCAGGAAGCTCCTGCAGCCAATCAAAAGTGGCAGATGCCTCTGGGCGGGCAGCAAGGCTAGCGCAGCTTCTGATTGGCTGCAGGAAGCTCCTGCAGCCAATCAGAAGCCGTGGACACCTCTGGGTGCCGCCCCTTCCTTCCTGCTGAGGCGATCGAGTGGGAGGAAGCGGTTGAGTGGGAAGGAAGCGGTAGCGGCACGGAAGCTGCCTCCGCCGCCCAGGCCAGCGGTATGGGCCCTGCGCCCCGCCGAGACAGAGGACGCCAACACTGCCGAAGACAAGGCGTCGTTGGCATGAGTGGCATCGGCGGGGTGTGTGCACTTTCGGGAAGGGGTGGGTCTGGCCCCCCACAAGGTCTGAGGGACAGTGCACTGGCCCCCTCCTGCACTATAAGGTCAGAACACAGATCTTTGGTCAGTCATTTCTTGACATGTATTTCAACTAGCAAAATTTCTGGAGTAAAATCTTGTACCAACATTGGAGAGATCTGGCTGTACAAGATATATAATATTTCTGGAATGATTCTGTGATTATTTAATCACAATAGTTTAATATAAAGCTATTAAGTTCTTAAGATTAAGGTTTCATTTAAAAATGTGTTTTGGGAGGAAGGAAATCTAGCCAGATGATTCTTTTATTTCATTTACAGCATATGAGATATGGCCACAGGATAATATTCATCTGCTATTTTGATGAATAAGAGCACTCAGGAAACATGCTTTGCTAGTTTCTGTACTCTATGAAATGAATAACTGGGAGTAATTTTCTGTAAGATTTCTAATTACCTTATATTCACTTGAAATTACATCTGTGGAAGTGACAAACTCTCCTGTTGATGGGCGCCCAGGGAGACCAGGGGGCCCAATATCACCCTGCAGGAAAGCCACAATAATATAGTCAACAACAAGTAAAATAAAGGTTTAAAAGTGGTAGTACATTTTTTTTGAACTACACCAGAATGAACAACATAAAGAGATCAGTCATATATTATACTGATTTCAAATCTGAAAAGCTGGAGGATCTGCTGCTATAAATATACCAAAGTACTAAGGACAACAAATGGATTCTGGCCTCCTCATCTCAGGTAGGATTTCATGTGACAAAATTAGAATTGCGTTATAACTCTTCAAGTACAGCGGTACCTCGGGTTAAGTACTTAATTCGTTCCGGAGGTCCGTTCTTAACCTGAAGCACCACCTTAGCTAATGGGACCTCCTGCTGCCGCTGCGCTGCCAGAACACAATTTCTGTTCTTAGCAGAGTTCTTAACTTGAAGCGTACTTAACCCGAGGTACCACTGTACTGTAAAAGTTACATTTCTTTGCTTGTTTCCTGGGGTTTCACTTTGGGTGTGGCTTTGCTTTTAAATCATCACACAATTTTCTGCTAAAGAAGATCCTTTGAGGTCCAACATATTTCTCCTTTTGATATTGTCTTTTTTATATATATGCACTGCCCTATTATTTTAGGTTCTCCAGTGTTCTTTATTGTAGATTGATATTTTGGTTGATGGTGTAGATAAATTTAGCTTAATATATTACATGCTGTTTCTATATTTGTTCGTTTGTGCTACAACTCCTATCACCCCTGACCATTGCCCTTGCAGGCTAGGGGTGACCACAGTTCATAATCCAAAAGCCCCTGTATCCCTTGCCTATGAGCAAGTTAAATGATTTTAGAAAACATGACTATGAGGACATAATGAATAATCATAGAATTATGCATGGTGTGGACAGAGATTTTTCTCCATGTCTCACAGTACTAGCTTGTTCTTACGTGCTCATCCGGTTAGCTTGAATGACAGTTCTTATTGTTGGCATCCATCTGTCTCGAAAGACAATGGAGTGCACCTCTGGAGGTGAAGTCAAACCAATGGAGATTCAGGATGCCTGCTAGGACTGCAGAGACCAATAACTCTAACTGCTGCCTCCCATACTCTTTTTGCTATGTTAGCAGCACTGAAGTGCTGCTAACTCCAGGGGCACAAGCCTGGGCAATGTGTCTGGAGGTCCTAGGCTGCCCAGATGACAAGACCCCCTTCTCAACCTCACTGATGGGGTCCACAGGAAAGCAGAGCAAGGTGTTTGGCACCAGATTGTCTGCAGGAGTTGCTGGAAGGAGGCGTACAAGGTGCTATCCAACCATCTTAGGGACTCCGTTCCGGATCTGTGTAGTGTTCATTCTTAGCCTTTTCTTCTCCCGAAGATATCCCGCAAGGCAGCAGATAAAATCACAGAATCACAGAATTGGAAGGGACCCTGAAGATCTAGTCCAACCCCCTGAAAGCTATCCCTACAGAGACTGAACCTGCAACCCTGGCGTTATCAGCACCATGCTCTAACCAACTGAGTATATTTAGGAATAATGAGAGAAAGTCTTCTCTTTAAAATTTTACACTAATTTGTAGAATTTCCTACTGCAAAATATCATGATGGGCAGTCACTTGGATGGTTTTAAAGAAAGACTAGACCAATTATTACAGAATACATCTTTTGAAGCTAAATAGAAATTCCATGTTCAGAAACATCATATATACATGATAACCAGCTACTGAAGACAAACAGGCAAGGGCCATCAATTTCATGCTTCCTGTATGTTTTTTCAGAGGCCACTGGGAAAGCACCACAAATTCTCTAACTGCTAACAACTGTGCTTCTGGCACAAGTAAAAGAATTATCACTCAAAACTGTATTCGTCATATTCTGATAGAAATACAAACTAATTAGAATATTCTAATTACCTTGTCACCCTTTTCTCCATAAAAGCCAAGGCCTCTGTTGCCCTGAAATGACAAGTAATGATTATTATAAGCGGGTGTTTTTCCAGCATATGAAGTACTTGTCCAAATGGTGATCTGGAAATCATTTTTCTCTCTGTTTTACTGTTTTGCCAATAATTAAAATAATTCTATGACATTTAGTCATAGTACTTCTGTCTTGTCAGGATTCAACATCAATCTGTTAGCCGCCAGCCATCCTCCAACCGCCTCTAGACACTCACACAGGACCTTCACCACCTTCACTGGTTCTGATTTGAAAGAGAGGTAGAGCTGGGTATCATCCGCATACTGATGAACACCCAGCCCAAACCAATCCCAAACCAATCCCAGTGGCTGCATGTAGATGTTGAAAAGCATGGGAGAGAGGACGGAACCCTGAGGCACCCCACAAGTGAGAGCCCAGGGGTCTGAACACTCATTCCCCCCACCACCGCTTTCTGAACATGGCCCAGGAAGAAGGAGCGGAACCACTGTATAACAGTGCCCCCAGCTCCCAGCTCCTCTAGACGGTCCAGAAGGATGTTGTGGTCGATAGTATCAAAGGCCGCTGAGAGATCCAGCAGAACTAGGAAACAGCTCTCACCTTTGTCCCTAGCCCGCCAGAGATCATCGACCAGTGCAACCAAGGCAGTTTCAGTCCCATGATGAGGCCTGAACTCCTCAACTGACCGAAGGAATTTCTATAGCAAATTTGCATTTGCAACAGACCTGTTGATCATGTTCTGTGGACCCAAGATGGTCCCAATAATCAGAAAAAAACTTACCTGAAGTCCTGGAGATCCTGGTGGCCCTGGAGGTCCCTGAAAACAGAAGTTAGACAGTAAGGGATCCCTTTGGAGTGTTCACTTCATGTAAATATATGTATTTCACATATAGCTTTTAAAATGTAACTAGAGTCTAAATATTTTAATAACTGTTTCAGCACTCCAGTGTCCTTTCATGTTTTAATACTAATTAAAAATCATTAATTCTAACTTGGAGTTCTGAGATTTGCCCATGTGCATTCATCAGGATACCACACTGCTATCTGCATTAGTGCAACCATTCCCCAGGGCAGCTGAAGAATTATAATTTATGCATTTCATTATACTTACAGGTAGACCTGTGTTTCCAACTGGACCAAATATACCCACTGCACCAGGAGCACCTTGAGGTCCCTAGACAGGAAGATAATTGGTTGTTTTTAAAGTCAAACTGTTCCTTAATAGTTTATCATAAAGTCACTCTTAAAAAGTTGTTATTTATCACCTTAGTACTTACCGGGAAGCCTCTCAAACCTTGGTCACCAGTGTCTCCCTAGAGAAAGAAATTTAGATAGTAAATGCAAGTCTAACATAAACAGCAATTTCTACTACATTGAAATAAAAAGGTACACATACATTATTTACAGAACTTTGTGATTATTTGCAAAAGATACAAGTAATTAGAAAAGTAAACTTTGTAACTATGACAATGTCTTCAATTCATATTTGTAACAGAAACAAAACATTTAACAACTAATATGCAAATACTTATTTCCTGTAAAACATAATAGCTATGTCTATACAGTATACGATTTGTTTCAATATATTCACTTGAAAGAGCATGGGGAACAGCCCATAGAAAAGGACTTTTCTTGACCAAAAAGATTTGTATTGCTATGATAACTGTTACAGAACTTGCATAGGATAATATGTTACTTGCATTGGATAGAATTTATCTCTGTAGATATACACTGAAAAATGAGATGCAAGATTTTCAGTTGACAGTCTACATTTGGGAACATGATGAAGAAGCCTTCCTCCTTAAAATTTGGCTTCAGAACATAACTGGAAGGTTTCAATCTTCTCACATATTCAAGAAGAGCTGAGACTCTCAAAACATTTGAAAGGAGGTAGAGTAAAACATGGTAACCAAAAAACCATGGTACCAGAAAACATGCTAACTTTGCACAACATCTTATTAAGTTCTTAACAGCAGTGCAAACTTACCCTGAACTGCACAGCTAATTCCGGAGTAAAAACAAAGGGCTCTCCCTTCTGACCTTTGGGTCCTTGGATTCCCTACAGTGGTTGAAAACAAGTATTTAGCTCTCTGCCCATGATCACTAACAGCACAAGGGTTTAATGGAGTTGTTTCAGTAAATCTATGTGTATCTATATGTAAGCACAACCATTCCTCTTCCGATCTAGGAATCCATTGAATAAACGCGCTTTCCAACATGGGTATGAGTAAAACCCTTCCTAAACCCTATCTCAAGCCAACAGAAGGTAGTGTTGTAAATTTAAATGAAGGTAAGTTACAAACTACAGGATTTGTGGCCCACATTGACACTACTACACATGCCACATAATACCCGCTCTGCATTTGAACCTCCCCTGCAGCAGGGAGAGACGAAGCCAGAAACCGAACGAAGGTGCCTTCTTGATCTCAATTGGGAGGGAGTTCCATATTGCAGGTGCTGCCACACTGAACAATCAAGTTCTCCTCCAAAATGATAGTTACAGGTAGGTAGCCGTGTTGGTCTGTCATAGTCAAAACAAAATAAAAAATAAAAAAATTCCTTCCAGTAGCACCTTAGAGACCAACTCTAAGGTGGTCTCTAAGGTGCTACTGGAAGGAATTTTTTTATTTTTTATTTTGTTCCAAAATGATAGGTTAAGTCTGTTCCAGATCTCCAGGTGTTTTTCTCTTTCCAAGTCGTAATGTAATTGTCTTGGATTAAATTAATGGTTTTTTTTGGCGTAATCCATATTCCTAAGTATTTTACTTTCTTACTGAATGTCAGTCTGTAAATCCTTTATAGTTCATCTTTTTCTTGAGTTTCCATGTTTTTGACCAACAATTTTGATGGGTTTTTTTTTACTATTAAGTTTAAAACATGCCACCTGTCCAAATTCTTTAATCATTTCCAACACTTTTGGATTTTTGCTTGTGATTATCATATCATCAGTGAAGGCTTTCAACTTGAAAGATCCCCCCCCTTTATACTTTCCTCACTCCTTATTTTCCTAGTCAGTATTTCCAGAATCAAGATAAATATTAGTGGAGACAGAGGGCATCCCTGCCTTGTCCGCTTCTTTATATTGCAACTTTCTGTAATACTACTATTTATGATAAGTTTAGCTCGTTGCTCCAAATATATTGCCTTGATTCCTTTACAGAAAGTTTCTCCAAAACCCATTACATGTATTAGCCTTTTCATGAAGCACCAAAAGTTGTTATCAAAGGCTTTTCCTGCAATTTGAAGTTATATTATGGGGCAGCCTGTTTCACTCGATTCGGGAGTGGTTGTTATTGCAAAACACAGATCTGTTAGACTTAGAAAGATTTGACAATTGGTATGGATGGCACGCTTACCTGGGGTATGATAAAGTTAAGGTTCATAAAGGTTTTTTAAATCATGTCATAAGGAAATCTTTATATCTGGTGTGGTCTAAATATAAGGATCTGCTAGAGCCGGAAACACCATGGCTATTACTGTTAGAGGCATTCTTGGTAAAGAAAAAGAACATGAAATGAAATTGGGCAACTTATAAACTACTATTGGAAGAGAAAGAAAATCAACTTAAATTTTTAAAAACTGAGGAAATCCTAACCCGCTTATCTGATTGGTTTCAATACCACCAACTTAACTAGACATTTAAATTAGATAGACGGAAAGATTTCTCTACAGAAATATCCAGACTTGAAAAAGAACTAAATAAAGAAAAACCACTCTCTAAAATGTACAGACTCCTCCTACTGAGAAGTCAAAGAGGTGGAAGTTAAATTGGTAATGGTCCAATGGGCCAGAGACTTTGGTTATAACATTCCAATGGAAACTTGGGAAAAATTATGGAGGGAGGAGCTTAAATTTACTGCATGTTATACCCTGAAAGAGAACTTTATGAAAATGCTTTACCACTGGTATTTAACACCATCAAAATTGGCAAAAATGTACAGAACAGTTCAAGCAGTTGTTGGAGATGTAGAGAGGCGGAGGGCATGATGATTCATACAGTATGTGGTGGAACTGCATGAAAATAAAGAAATTTTGGGATATAATATATAATGAACTTAAAAAGATGTTCAAAATCTCATTTGTAAAAAAGCCTGAAGCCTTTCTACTGTGTATAATTGGTACAGACATTCCCCAAAACATGAGGAAGGTCTTTATGTACGCAACAGTTGCAGCAAGAATGTTAATAGCAAAAAAATGGAAAGGAGAAACTACCCCAACTAAAATGGACTGAACAAAATAAAGAAAATCCTTCCAGTAGCACCTTAGAGACCAACTAGGTTTGTTCATGGTATGAGCTTTCGTGTGCATGCACACTTCTTCAGATAAGGAAAGCTCATACCAAGAACAAACTTAGTTGGTCTCTAAGGTGCTACTGGGAGGAATTTTTTTATTTTGTTTCGACTACGGCAGACCAACATGGCTGTAACTAAACCTGTAACTAAAATGGACTGGCAAGCAAAACTACTGGAATATACAGAACTAGCAAGAATGACGGGAAGAATTAAAGACAAAGCAGAACAAACTTTTATTAGAGAGTGGGATATCTACAGAAAATATTTTGAAGAGCATTGTAAAAATGTGACAGGCTCAGACTGGCCCCTGTATGAACATAGAAAGCGTTACTAAAATAAAACTTAGGGAAAGTTTGAAGAGATAATGAAAAGTGTGTTACACATAAAGGAAATCAGGAACCTTGATGGGGTGGCAGGAAGTCACAATGGAAGCTATGTTGTAAGAATTTAATTTATCCTTTGTAAATTGTAGTACTCTTTGGTTCTTTTTGGTTGATTGTAATTTTTCTTTTCAAAACTAATAAAGCAATATGGTGGGGGGGAAATCCCCCTTTACAAGTTTCCATTAGGTACCGGCATAAAAAGAAAAATGGTTGTAGTAAAGTCAGATATGGCTATACAAGCATGCACAGATTTGTAGAGAAAGTTTTTATTCCTTCCTTTTAGGCGCATAATCCTACCAGGACAGAAGAAAAGAAGACCTTGTCCCCATCCAAGTCCCATATGCTTCCCCTCTAAGCCGCTCACACTTAGCAGCATCCGTTATGTAAAAGGAATCAGGATGATTTCTGTTTCTCTCCCTTCTAAACTGTCATGGAAGACAATTGCTTGCACACAGGCTGGTAGCAGAAACCATTGGAATAGGACCCCAGAGAAGCCTAGATCCCGACCCCAGCTGGTTCAAACAAAAGGTCCATCTATTCCAGCATCCTGTCCTCACAGTGGCCAAGGGAAATTGCAACCAGGACCTGAGAGCAGCAGCACTTGTTCCCCTTGCAATTCCCAGCAGCTGGTATTCACACTGCCTCCAGCAGTAGTCATAACCAATATGGCTAGTAGGAATTGATAGCCTTAGTCTACATTACCTTGTCCAATCCCTTTTTAAGCCACCCAACTTGGTGGCCAACACTATATTCTGTGGCTGCAAACTCCATAGTTGTAATCTCTTTTTTTCTGTTCTGAATTTTCCAGTGGTCCCAGGTTCCATGTGAGAGGTCCCCCCACCAAAAAATGATACACACACACACACACCGCTTGATTGTAATAATAAAAAAACAACCCTCAAAGCAGTTTACAAAAAAAGAATGAAATTACGAAATTATCAGCTAAAAACAGTTAAACAGCTATTTAAAAGAGATAGAAAAAGTGTCTCCACCCACTCTCTCCACACTACACATAATGGATGTGACTGTTACCTTTGCACAGTAACCACCCAAACTCAGGTGTTTCTTTTTCACACGTCTCCATCCAAGCAAGGAAGAGGCACCATCACATGCAAGGGCACATTCCAGTTAGGCAAAACCACTAGAGCAGTGGTTCCCAACCTTTTTTTGGCCATGCCCCATCTAAGCATCTCTAAAATCCTGGTGCCCCCCCCCCCCCGTGTGACATATAATTCTTATTATTCAAAAAGTGAACCCCTATGTACATGTAGGAAGCCTAAAAGGCCATTAACTTGGTTTAAACAAGCTTCCAAATTGCCCCCCATAAAAATCAAATTGGCCCCCCTGTGGGTGGGTGGGTGGGTGCCCCACGTTGGGAACCATGGCACTTGAGCAAGGTGTGGAGAAGGAGTGTGTCTTGGAGAAGAGGTGGGACCTAGAGGGGGTGAGGCTCCCTCACGCTGCCTCCCATGGCAAAGTGAATGCATGGTTTTGGTGGTCCATGATTTGTGACTACACAAGATGAGGGAGCTCCATGTTAGCCTAGAAGTTATTGCTGTACAAGATGAATGCTAGGGATCTTGGGATTTATCACAAAGCAGAGCTATGGAGGAATTATAGTTTTTGCAGGATTTCAAGACATAATGCTAACAAGACAAATGCACAGAAACACTCCACCAGGCTTCCTCCCATGAGGGAAAATCTACTACTCTTCTCCTGACACTGGCGATAAGGAGCAGCATACATTCTGCTGTGGTTTACAAAACATTTGCAAAGGTTGCACTAACTAAGATGTAGTTCCATTCCATTTATTCATTCAGTGCTGGCAACTTACAAAGAATCCGGGCAAGCCGCCAGGTCCCTGGCCTCCCTGCTGACCAGCGTCCCCCTTGGTCCCATTGCAGCCATCATGGCCTGGTTTGCCCCTTGATCCTGCTTGACCCGGATGACCCTGCAGAGACAGAACAAACACAAGAATGTTTATCCAACCATCTGTTTCTAGTTTCTACTTCCTAGTCTTCATACAGCTCTTAAATGTTCTCACCATTACCCTAAGCAATGACTCCATGAGAAAACTGAGTGGGGGGAAATTCTTTAAAATATCACTGTAGTTTAAACCAGATACCCCAGAAAACTTGAAAAGCCATCAGTGGGAAAGGGAAGTGGACACATGGACAACCAGTGGGCTGGGAAGAGAAAAGAAGAGATGCCAATCTATCATCAGTTCCCTCTCTTCTATTTAAAAAAGGAAGCTTACTGAGGCAAAAGTCAAATGTGACACCAAGTGCACAAGAAGAACTGCATGAATCCAGGCTCTGCTCTGAGCCAAGTCACCTTCTCGAGGCATCCAGCGTGAGTAGGCCCCAAACTTGGACAGGCACAGTGGTATGCATTTAAATTCAGTTTAAACTACCTGCTTGGTGTGTGGTACATAGCATGGGTAAGTTCTTTTTGACTGTCTGGCTCCATATTTAAAACTGGGCTTGAGAGATTTTGTGTCAAGAATCTCTAAAATCAGGGGAAATCAGTATGGAGGAAGCCAGTTCTGGGATACATGCCTGGGTAGTTCTGGAAAAGAGCATAGGAGTAAAACTTCTTTGCTTATTATTTTATACAACACACTAGCTGGCCCGGGCATGCCTTGCTGTGCCTGACTCAGGGTCCTTAAAGGGGGAGGATGTATCCCCCCCCAGGGCTATGGGTTTTGTCCTCCCCCCGTTGTCTCATCCCTGTGATTCCTCCCATCCTGTAGTGACCCATGAGGTATCCCGTCCCCCCTCCCCCCGAGTCATCCCTGTGACTTCCCCCACCCTGGGTCAGCCCATGGCCTTGTTGTGCCTGACTCAGGGTCCTTAAAGGGGGAGGATGTCCCCCCCCTGGGCTATGGGTTTTGTCCTCCCCCCATTGTTGTCTCATCCCTGTGATTCCTCCCATCCTGTAGTGACCCACCCTGGGTCAGCCCATGACCTATTCGGGGCCCTCCTCCCCCCACCCCCCACTCGGCTCCACTCGGGATAGTCTGTAAAGTAGAGCCGAGGCCTAGTCTGTAGGCTGTAAAGTGGAGCCGAGGCCTAGTCTGTAAAGTAGAGGCGAGGCCTAGTCTGTCGGCCTTGGCTGGGGCTAGTATGTAAATGCGAGCCAAGGCCTCCGCCCTGTATCTCAATTCCTTGGCCCTGGCCTGACTCTGTGGGTTTTTGCAGCTGAGGGTTTGGGCTAATTGAGTTGATTGTTGTGGGAGCGTTTGCGAGGGGGGGAGTGTTTTTGGGTTGCGGCCTGTGGCTGTGGCTCTGGGTTTCGCCATTTGCCTTTGTCTGGTAATGGCTCTGTGGGTTGTCTGGTAATGGTCGCCTTGGTGGTTTCAGTTGCTCGGTTGATGATGTCATTATTTGGCACCACCCTTCAGAGCTTTTGCTGGTGACAGCGCGCAATCTGCCTTTCTATTGGATGCTGCTGGTGTCTTCAGAGCTTCTGCTGGTGATGTCATATGTGTGCACCAATTTTTTTGCATTTTTTCTTTATTTTAGGTATGTTAGGTGTGGTTTTTTTGAATTTTTATTATGCCAGATCCTTCCTTGATGGTCATGGTACGCTGTTTCCTTAATTTGATGAGATTTGGTCCAGCGGTTATGGAGCACGGTGGTGTCCGCCACACACGCAATGGGAACTTTTATATATATATATATATATAGATTATTAATTAGAAAGTTCAATTAGAAAGTTTTGTTTGTATTTCTGATGTGTTTTTAATTTATGTTTTACAACCACCTGGTTGTTTTAGAGAAAAGTGGGGCTATTTTTACATGTTACTGAACTCAATAGGCAGCAGATATTTCATCATCATCATGAAAAGATTATTTGAACCAGTCTGAACTATTTACAGAAAGACCCCCTTATTTCAGTAGATTAAATGAGTGTCTACTTACAGGAATGCCATCTGCACCAGAAAAACCAGTGACCCCTCTTTGTCCCTAAGAAGAAAAAGGAAACATGATGAAAAAGCCCAGTCTTTCTTTACAGCTAAGTTAGCCTAATGGAAGTTATATTACCGCTTCTCCCTTTGGTCCAGTTATTCCTGGTTGGCCTCTTTCGCCTTTATATCCTTTGTGCCCTGGAAGTCCTGGGATGCCTCCCACTCCAGGTGGTCCTGGGAATCCCTGCTGCCCAAGAAGTCCTGGTTGGCCCTGAAAATCACAACAAACAAAATTCTTTATCAACTACGGTAATGCAAGCAACACTTGATCTCTGCAATAATGAAGAAACCTGTGCTTCTCTTAATAAAGAAAGAAGCTAGAAATTTTTACAGAAGTCTAATTCCTCTGAACAGTAAGATCCACCCAAATATTTTGCAGTGCAAATGAGTAACAAATGCAAGGAAGCCCTAGATTTCACACTTTATTCTAGGGAAGTATTTCTGCTTGTTGACCAAGCATCAGAGAAGTCTCTTTTGCTATTGCATTTCAACAGTACACACCAGTGCGTCATTACCATACAGGTTTACTTAGAAATAAACCTGTTCAGATTTCTGGGCATTGAATTACAGGAGGATCTGTCCTGGAGTGCAAACATAAGGGGGCTTGTGAAGAAGGCGCAGCAGAGACTGTACTTCCTGAGAGTTCTAAGGAAAAACCATCTTCCACAAAAGCTGCTGCTTGCCTTCTATCACTGTGCCATTGAGAGCGTGCTCACTTATGGCTTATGTGTGTGGTACGGAAGCTGTACTACCAAGGACAGGATGGGGTTGTGCAGAGTTGTTAAGGCAGCAGAGAGCATTGTTGGCTGCTCGCTCTCCACCTTAGAGCAGATTTATGCCATGAGGTGCCACAGAAAGGCACTGGACATAGTAAAAGATCCATCGCATCCTGGTCACCGTCTTTTTGAGCTCTTGCCATCGGGACGGAGATACAGGACGATGTCGACAAGAACAAGCCGTCTTAGGAACAGCTTCTTCTCCAGAGCGATCTCGGCCTTGAATGCGAAGCCTGGACTTTGAAGTCATCAAATCTTACCTGTTATGTTTTATCATTGTATGGTTTTAATCAGTGTGTATGGTTTTAATCAGTGTTTTTGTAGTTGTTTTGTTTTTGCGTGGAGTGCCCTATCTGGGTGGATGGAGCAGCCAAGTAATTTCGTTGTTCCCGAAGGGGACAATGACAATAAATTCTATTCTATTCTATTCTATTCTATTCTATTCTATTCTATTCTATTCTATTCAGTCTCACTTTATTCAATGGAGCTTACTCCCAGGTAACTGTATAAGGTTGCAACATGTATAGAATTGTGAAGCCCACTTAATTGGGGAGTGGTTTTAAAATATGTAATTATATACAGGTATATACAGCAATACCTCTGCGAACGTCTGCCTTGTCTAGCGTCTGTTCCGACGAACGTCCGTGGCAAATCCGGAACTACCGGAACGGGTTACTTCTGGGTTTGCCGCTCACGCATGCGCAGAAGTGCTAAATTGCGCTTCGCGCATGCGTAGAAGCGCAAACAGCTCCGCGTGTGTGCCAAGATGCAGTGCTTTGCCCTGCGTCCTTTTTGGCTAGTGGCCGGGGCTCTGGAACGGATCCCGGTTGCAAAACAAGGTACAACTGTATTTAAACAATGTAAAAATACACAAAAACTAGGGATTCGCTTAAGCAGTCTGAAACAGAACAGTATGGTGGTTGTAAAACTGGAGAGAATGATGCCGCTTAAATGAAGCACCTAAAAGTAATTCGGGATCATAGAATTGTAGTGAGGGAAGGGACCCCAAATGTCATCTAGTCCAACCCCCTGCAATGCAGGAATGTCAGCTAAAGAATCCATGACTGATGACCATCCAACCTCTGCTTAAAACCCCCCAGAGACTGCTGTAGCGGAAGTCTCCTCCATCCTTAATGTCGGGCTACCAGGCACACAATGCATGATGCAACACACTTGCTCCGTAGATGAACAGGGTGTTCTTTCTTTTTCAGAAGCTAAGTAGCTGGGAGGAAGTGGACAAGGAGAAGAGAGAACAAGAGCAGCAGTCAGGATTGACCACAACCAGCCTCCGAGCAAGTCAGGTCTGGGAAAGGGCTGTGGGACACATCCATTACTTTGCCTTCCAAACCCTAGGCAGGGACTGCTATAGGAGGGGTTGGCTGAAGGGAAACCTCCATTCTTCAGGGAAGTAGAGAGACTCTTGGGGACTGACGGAACCTGGAAATCCTCATAGATTTAGTTCTATTTTCTTGTGATCTTCCTCCCTGTTTTCATTTGTGCTACTCAACTGAGCTTTTGAAGGGGAGTTGCTGGATGCTGACACCCCCACCCTGTTATTAAAAGGTTATGGAGGCCCTACTCTGCCCCAGGGTTGAGGAAATGCCACTAAGCTCTCTGGTGCCTCGTCCAAACACAGGTGTCATCCCTCTGTTGGGTGTCTTCCAGACTGCAATCCTGGCACACAGCTCCAAAGCAGCCGTTATTATTTATTTTACAAAAGCATCTCCAGCAGACATCTAAAGGTAAACACTAAACTCTTTTCCCATTTGTTGCTGACAGAAACATCCTAAGAGTCATTGCACAGTATTTATTTAGAATTTTCATGTGAGGCAATCTTCCAATAGTAATAATAACAACAACAACCTGAACAACAATAATTGTCTGTATGTCTGTCTGTCTGTCTGTCTGTCTGTCTGTCTGTATCCTGCCCATCTGATTGGGTTGCCTCAGCTACTCTGGGCAGCTTCCAGCATATATAAAAGCATAGTAAGACATTAAACCTTAAAAAGCTTCAGATGTTTCCTAAATGTTATATCATTACTCATCTCATTGACATCTGATGGGAGGGCGTTCCACAGAGCAGGTGCCACTACTGAGAAGGCCCTTTGCCTGGTTCCCTGCAACCTCACTTCTTGCAGTGAGGAAAGCGCCAGAAGGCCCTTGGAGCTGGAGCTCAGTGTCCAGGCTGAATGAGGGGGCTGGAGACGCTCCTTCAGGTGTATAGGGCTAAGGCCGTTTATTACAGGTGACAAAATAGATAAATTATTATTATTATTAATTAAAGTTGTATACCACCCTTCATCAGAAGATCACAGGGCGCGTCACAACATAAAAATACAAAAGAAAAATAGATCCTTTACATTTTGATAGTTTTATCTTTAAAACAGACCTGTAGATGGCACTCATCAACCGCATCAATAGTAACATCAGAAAACTAGAACCACAAATGCACTTTTAAGGAATACTTCCACTAAATTCATTACAGTTTGAAGTGCAAGACTGTTTAGTAGGCAAGTAGGTCAGGCTTGGAAGGGAGGTATTAGTCTAGTCTGCTCCCACGTCACTGTGCAAGAAGATTTGTCCCTAAAATGGTTACCAACAGCCTGCCTCTTGCTGCCATATATTACAGGAAGGAAAGCAATGTCTTGTGTAATGAAATGTGATCCTGAATAAACAGACAGCGCCTTACATGGGCAATGCCTCATGTGGCCTCCTGTGGTCTAGCATGAAAAATGAGACCAGAACAGAAGGACTGGAGCACAAAGGAAAGTGTGCATTAATATGTCTGATGAGGCTGTGTTGGGAATTTAGACAAAGAAGAGTTACTGTTTATGTACAGCCATCTCAGGTATTCATTAAACAGTGTCAGAAGCCCAAACTCCTGATGTTGCTGGAGTCCAATTCCCATCAGCTCCCCAGCCTGATGGCCAATGGAGAGGGATGATGGGAATGGTAGTTCAACAGCTTCTGGAGGACTAGAGGTTCCCCATCCCTGCTACAGAAGATCCAACAAGGAGACAGGGCTCTTGCATCAAGAAACCAAGGCCAAAATGACAAAGCTTCCCTGCCCCCAGAGCCCAGTGAGTTCTCAAAATAATATTTTAGTTATTTATGTTTACAAAGATATTTGTATACCTTTATCATAAAAACATATTAAAGCAGTTTTCAGCAATAAAACCATAAAAAGGGTAAAAGTAAAGGGACCCCTGACCATTAAGTCCAGTCGCAGACGACTCTGGGGTTGCGCGCTCATCTCGCATTATTGGCCGAGGGAGCCGGCATACAGCTTCCGTGTCATGTGGCCAGCATGACGAACCAAAGCAGCACACAGAAACACCGTTTATCTTCCCGCCGGAGCGGTACCTATTTATCTACTTGCACTTTGACGTGCTTTCGAACTGCTAGGTTGGCAGGAGCAGGGACCGAGCAACGGGAGCTCACCCCGTCGCGGGGATTCAAACCTTCTGATCGACAAGCCCTAGGCTCTGTAGTTTAACCCACACCATGCAGTAAAAGCAAAACAAGTGAAAAACAAGAGAGTTAAAAAACAAACATCAGTAAACCATTGCTAAAGGATGTACTCTTAACTGCCTCATAGGCCTGGCGGAATATAAAGGATTTCAGCAGGAGTTTAAAAGTTGGCCCAGAAGGCACCCACTGAATCTCTAGTGGCAGGGTGTTCCACAGAACTGAGTCAATGGCATCCTCCAATGAAAATAGGGATGTCCTAAGGAAAAATGGGACATTCCAGGATCAAATCAGAAATAAGGGACATTCGGAGGGCCCGGTAAACTCGGTTTCTCATTTTTGTCCAGCTGTGCTCCCCACCCCCAGCAACTGGCTTCAAATCTTCCCCCTTAACCAACTGGGAAATGTTGGAGGGTAACAATGGTGTATGAGATTCATTCCTGTGTGGTGTCAACAGCGCAAGAGCAGGGTGCTCTTTGACAACCCCCCACCCCCTTTCTATTTACCACCCCAGTCTGTGTGGATTGGAACCAATGATTCTGGGAGAACATTACTTTGTATGTGCAGAATAAACTTCTGTAGCTGCTGCCTGGCTGTATGTCTTTTTCCCATGGGGAATGGGGGAGTAAAATGTTCCTCATAGGAGAGATTTGACCCAGGGATCCTAGGAGTATGTTGCAATAACATGTGTGCAACTGTTCCGGCTATTCATGGACATGGCGATTCCCTTGCTAGCTTTTCATAGGAACACCAGAAGTACTGCTGAATCTGCCCAGGGGCCCACCAGTCCTCACAGTGGCCGACCAATTGCCCCAAAGGGATCCCAGCACAAGAGCAACTCTCCCCTTCTGCGGTTTCCAGCAACTGGTATTCAGAAGCATGGCTGCCTCCCCTGTGGCTAATAGCAGTTGGTCGCCCTCTTGTCCTCCATGAATCTGCCTGATTCTCTTTTAAAGCCATCCAAGCTGCTGGCCATGGCTGCCTCCTGTGGGAGAGAATTCCGTAGTTTAACTCTGCGCTGTGTTATCTGTCCTGAATCTTTGAACATTCACTTTCATTGGACATCCACAAGTTCTAGTGTTATGAGAGAGGAAGAAAAACATTTCTCTATCCACTTTCTTCATGCCACACACAGTTTTATAAACTTCTGCCATGTTGCCTCTTAATTGCCTTTTCTCTAAAGGTAAAGGTCCCAAATGCTCCACACTCTTAGGTGTGAGTTTTGTGCTTCAGCAGACAAGGCTACAGGCTCCCCTGGAGGTCCATGGCCTTGCCTGGCTGTCTCTTTCTGCTGTGCTGGAGCCAAGGCAAGGCGGCAGACCTGCCTCCTGAGTGGGCTGGCTCCCTCCGTCTCTGTGCATTTGGGGTTTTGCCACGTTGGGGGTGCACTAGTGGAGTTCCTAGGGGTGTGGTGGGCATGCCTGCCACTTTCCCTACTGATTTGCTGTGTTTTCCCTTCCCTTCTGGGCTGGATGAGCATAAGGTAGAGTGACACTATATCCCCCCCCTTGCATAATGAGGGTCTAGGGATGATTAAGAAGCAGTTTGATACTAAGCATGGTGATACTTGGGAAGGAGTCCAGAATTTGTCTCTTTTGCTGCTCTCATTAATATGTTGGACCCTTTAGACACTGTTGCAGTCATTCGCTGCAAGAAATTAAAGCTTATACATGAAAAATAAAGGCAAATTCAATTTTATTTTTCTAAAATGCTAAAGAAGAAAATCTCACCAAGTTTAGTCTAATGGTCATGTATTTTACTGTTCATTTAAACTGAGTCGTCCAGACATATGGCATTTACTCCCAGGAAATTAACTAAATTCCAGGGAGGTGATTCAGCCCTTAGAATGATTTTTAAAATTGCAAATAAGGTCAAAATTAACATCAAATCCTCATAAAAGTGCCTGCTAAAAAATTCTCTCCACTGAGTTCCTAAAAGTCATGTTCTTGTTTGTGAGCAGTAAATTAGACACTCATCCAAACAACTGACGAGGCCTCTCCTTTCTCATGATTCAAAATAATTTTCCAGATGCTTCCCCAGACTGTTTCATCTTTTGGAAAATAATCATGTCACCATATAATGTCACCAATTTGAATATTCTAAGTATTTTTTATCTTAATTTTCATATCACAAGTCACATAAAATAGTTTCAAAAGATCACAATAGTAGAATAATGAAAAACATAACATATACTATTTGTTTGTAAAATTTAGCATTACTGTTAAAAATCTTGGTTTAGGATTATTCTTGTGTATATCAGAACTACTGGCCCCAATCCAGAGTCCAGCATGCACCTGAGGCTCCCCACTGTCATCTATGGCAGCTGGACCTCTGTGAATATATGGGGTCCTCTTCATACCTGGCAAGAGGAAGCATGTGTGTGCATCTCCTCTGACGTGGATCACAGTCTTTCTGTTTACAAAAATGTAGTCAAGCCACTTGTCCAGATAGGATTTACAACTATCACTCATGCATGTTTCCCCAACATTCTCACCTAAATTTATTGAGTAACTTGCCTAATTACCAAACTATTCTACAGGAACCAAAACAAATTTTGAAGACTGAAAGGGTACCAGTAACAAACGGGTGGTTTTAGAGATGTGATGAGGGAGCAAGAGGGCCTAGCTGTTATCTTAGGCTCCCTCAACCCAAAACAGGTGAAAGGGAAATGTTATTGGTCAAAAGAGATACAGGGCAAGTTGAAACACAACCACTGAGCCTCTGTGGCAATGGCAGAGCACAGGATGCTAACTCTGTTGGCAGCCATGGCATGGCTGCTCTGCCTGGGCCTGGTAATGGAGCGGATGAGGCCCATGGAGCTGAAACTCAGCCATGAGAAGAGGGAGGTACAGCTGGTTCTTCAGCCCTGCATACAGCTACAGGATTTGGAGCCTGGAGGTGCTAATTTATCCAGCGTTTAAAGTGAAGGCCCAAGTAGACTTTGTGGCACATAATGCCTTTGGCCGGTGTTAGGGCTCTGTGATGTCTCTTCGAGAGTAATCAGCCAGACCACGTCGTCTGCTAAACTATTTGCTTTATTTACAAAAGTATACATCAGAGCTCTCAAAGTTCATGACCGCTTGAGTCAGTTCCAGATTCCGGGAGTGGTCGTTCACGGCTCCGCCCCCAGCATAGGAGTTTTGGGAATCCAAAGCGCCTCCCCCTCCGTCAGACCTCCTCCCCCTCCCGTTGGTGTTGCGGGGTCTCTGCCAGCCTCCTCAAGACCTTGTATCTCCTTGTCAGCCTGCAGTTCCTCTTCCCCGCCACTTTGGCTTTCCTGGCTCTCCTGTGAACTGCTCTCCGACCTGATTGCTGTTTCTCTCCAGCCGCCTTCCCCGTCAGCTCGGCTCTGTGGGAGGGCAAGTCCCTGACATCCGGCTTCTGCTGACACCCCATTAGCAACCCTTTCTGGACAGTTAATCATGCTCTGCTAAAGGGCCGCCTTTGAAGCTGAGCATCCACAACAACAGGCCCCAGACAGGACACTGAGGCACACCATTTGCCACTTTTTAAAAATCGGTGCTTGATATCCGAGTTCAAATGCTTTCAGTGACCTTTTTCTGGGGAGTGGCTTTTAATTTAGTTCACAAAGAAAAGTGGGTTATAAATTTTCAAATACGTAAATGCTGCTTGGTTCATTAAGCTCTTAAAGAAAAGACAGTATCTGGCACCAGTATCTTGCATTAAAACACTCCGTAGTAAAGAGTGAAAACTGCATGGCCAGCTCATGGCTTCCTTTTCAGGCTGTGTGGGAGTTGTTCTCAAGGCTGAGAATGTTCAGGAAGTTTAACACAGATGTTTTCTTTCAGGAGGCGTTAAAGACACCAGTAACAACATCTGTTCTTTTTGGTTGTTGTTTAAAAACATTATGAGAACATAATTTTCCTTCAAAGCTACTGATCATTGAAATTTCCAAACTATGCTTGTGGTCAAACTTGTAATCTTGGACAAGAATCTCAGACATGAACTGTGCAGTTTCTATAAGGAGTAATTTCATTACTTCTGTTCTGTTTAAACAGTACATACTGGGAACAATCCTCAAGAATTTAATCTTATTTCTCTTGGGAGGGAATTCCACAATCTAGGAGCAGCCACAGAAAAGGCTCTCTCTTGTGTCACCACCCAACGTGCTTCTGAAGTTGACAAGACTAAGAGAAGCTGCTCACCTGAGGAACTTAGAAGTCTGGCAGGTTCATGTAAGGAGATACAATCTTTCAGATAACCCAGGCCCAAGCCATTTAGGGCTTTTTAGGTCATAATGAGAACTCTGAATTGTGCTTGGAAATGGACCAGCAGACAGCGAAGTTATTTTTACAGGGAGTAACATGCCCCCTGTACCCGGCCCCAGTCCAGAGTCTGGCCACAGCATTCAGGAATAGCTGAAACTTCCAAACGCTTTTCAAAGCAGCCCTACAGAGAGCGCATTACAGTAGTCCAACTGGGATGCAACTAAGGCATGCCTCACCATGGTCTGATCTGACACCTTAAGAAATGGGCACAGTTGGTGCACAAGCTGCAATTGTGCAAAAGCACTCCTGGCCACTGCATCCAGGTTCAGGGCAGAATCTGGGAGTTCATCTAACCTGAACTGGATGGGGAGTATAACCCCATCCAACACAGGCCAAATCCCTATTCCCTGATCTGCCTTCCAACTGACCAGGAGTACCTCGGTATTGTCTGGGTGAAGCTTCCACTTGCTTGTGCTCATCCATTACTGAGATCAGTACTGATCTGAAACAGAGACAGCTCTTTTGATTGTGATGGAAAAGAGAGAGAGAGCTGTATGTCACCAGCTTACTGATGGCTTTGTACCCCAAAACTCCAGATGACATTTCACAGTGGTTTTATGTATAACATAGCATGGAGGGCAAGTGTCACCTCCAGTACCTCCTTCTGAACTTGCCCCTCCAAGAAGGACTGGGGCCAATGTAAAACTGGGCTCCCATCCCAGACAGGTGAATTAGAACTAACTCCATAACAGCCACAGGAAGCTCGGGCAGAACACTATTAACGAAACATTATCTATCAAAATTTGCTGGGCAATGAAAAAATATAAATGAAGGGAGAGAATTCCAGTGACAGGGAGTCGCAACATAAAAGTCCCACTCCAGTGTCACCACTCTGTTAGCCTCCCTCCAAGGCGGAACCTGGAGAAAGACCTCAGAATAAGATCTCAGGGTCTGCGTAGGTGCATATCAAGAGAGGCGCTCCAGAAGATATTGCGGCAAAGCTTCACAGGCCAAAGCAACCCTTTGAATTGGGCTTGGAAGCATTCAGGCAGAACTGGTGCTATATGATCTATTCATTTTGAACATGTCTACGTAATAATGAAGACTGGATTCAGTTATGCCACATTCTCAAAGGTGGCAGAGCTAACTGTCTGTCAGGAGATTATTTCCCCCAGCAAGCATGTTGGATGGATGGATGGATGGATGGATGGATGGATGGAGAGAGAGAGAGAGACCTGCAGATGAGACCCATTTACATTCTCCTTTCATGTAATTAGAATTCCATGGAGGGAGTTTGGGGCTGTGCTTGCTGGTCCTACTCCCACCATCACATTCTGCCACTCCTCCATTTATGTATGGAGGAGGAAAACCTGGCGTGGAAAACCTCTTGTACTTGTGGAGGCTCTCCATGCAGTGTAGAACCAGCTAGGATTCCAAATCATGCAGGGAGATTCAATGAGGCGCCCATCTTCAGATCTTTGATCGCACACTCACAGAGTGCTGTTAGCATGGTCAAGGTGATGTGCCAGATCAGGCAGGGCTTAGAAAGGCATCCCTGCTCTCCTCTGCAGACTTGTTGACATGCAAGGAGGATGAATGTCCAAATACGGCTACAGTCAGAAAATTAATTGCCCAAGACCAAAGTGATTGTCCAAGACCTAAGGATTTAAATAACAAGACGGCTTTGTTTAGTAACAGCTCAGCAACAGAATAAACTTTCTAGATATTTGGAAGTATTTTCCAGCTCTTATATTGCTGAGACTAGGCTTGACTTTCAAATCCTATTTAGTGTCCTGAGTCACAAGGAGACATCTTGGAGGGGCTGGCTGGGTCAGGACAATGGGTTAGAGGAGCTCAAGGAGTTTCCTGCTGACAAGCCTGAGGAGGAAGCCAACAGATTGGGACAAGCCATATCAGTGCCTTGAGAATCACCTGAGGTTGGCAGAGCAACTGGAAACCAAGATGGCCATACAGCAGTGGTTTTCAACCAGTAGGCCATGGCACCCTGGGGCGCCTCAAATGATGGTCAGGGGTGTCGCAGGCAGAAAGAATGTAGTTGGTCAAGGAGCCATGGACTCGAAAAGGTTGAAAACCTCTGCCATACAGTGTTTAGACATGTTCATGTATTATAATATTGTTACATAAAAATATGAAACAATGTACGTCATTATTGTTCAGCTGAACAAGAGAAGAAAATGAGAAGAGGGGATTAATTTAACTTGTGCTGTAAACATAATAGTGTTTATAAAAAGGCAAAATCTTCCATTTATGAGTAAGTGGAGAGTAGTTTTTCCCACTGCCTATTGTTAAAACTCTTTAGCAACATGTACTTGCACAAATCCCGGGGGTAGGATTAGAAAACCAGATGGCTGCATTTCTTTCCTTCTGAATTTCTGGATAGTTCTCACTTGTGTTTCTACCCATGGTCAGATTAGATGAATTGTAAACATGAAACTAATTCCAAACTTTCAGGATTCTCATAGTCCCATGAGGATTACTCAAGTCAGGAAGAATTTTAATGGCGCATTATACAAAGGCAGTTGTGTCACTATCAAATTGTGGAAGTAAATGACAAAGAAACTGCATCAAACACTTCCCCTCTCAAAATCAAATGAAATGTGTCTCGTCCCTCCAAGAAACAGGGAGGTTTTGCCACAATACCTAGCTGAGTTCACATGCTACATCATCATTATCATTAATTTTTTTATTATTATTTTCCCTGTATCAATTTTTTTTTAATGTCTGATATTTTACAATTTTTTATATGTGCTGTAAGCTGCCCAAAGTGGCTGGAGCAAACCAGCCAGATGAGCAGGGTAAAAATGTTGTTGTTGTTGTTGTTGTTGTTGTTGTTGTATACCCCACCCTTCCTCCCAAAGGAGCCTATTGGAGGCAAGTTTCGCCAAACATACTCCAGCTATCCCTCTTGGTGTTTGAGCAAGTTTTAGGTGCACATCACACATAAGATATTTCTTTTACTCAAGAAAATGCTTTGCTGGTGCTTTTTAGTGAGAATGCAGCTAATGTAGGCTAGAAGTTATCATTTGAAATACTGTTGTCTTTATTTGTATCAAACAGGGCAAAAACAGTATTAAGGAAGATGTGCTAAGAAAAATAAAAAATGCCTATCTGAAGGCATATGTTTTATGTAGTGTATTTTATGGAAAAGAAAAAGAGGTTGTATGAGGGGAAACGAATAAAGAAACAAATCTGTTTCTTTGAAAACAGGTACCACAACATGAAAAAGGAACAAAAAACTGCAAATTCTGAAGGATTAAAAATGCCTTTTTGAAATGTAAAATATAAATGAGCTCAAGTGGTACAGAATCAAATTTTAATATGCCTGGATAGTTAGGAATTAAAATAATCCCTCACCTTGTCCAAACACCCCAGTCCTCTTTATAGCCCTGTGCCATGGCAGAGAGGTCCAGAGTTGTACCCAGCACCATTCTGCTAGTTGTGGAGGTTGTTGGTGGGAGGCAATCCTCGCCAACTCCTTGTTCCTCAGAAGCCACCTGACAGCATAGAGGGACTGGCAGGACAATGATGACCAGGCCAGAAGACCTCAGTCCCTCTGTGGAACACAGAGAGGTGTCGGAGGAACTGAATGAGGGCATGGAATACCAGCACAGTGAAGGAGAGATCAAACAGCCCTCCAACACGGCACATGGCCTGCTGGCCTCAGCAGCGAGCATCTGCTGGGACAAACTGATAGCTCGTACTGCTCCATATTTTGATAAAGGAATTTAGCATTCTTTTACCTGGTTGTATTCTGTAGACATTTGTGTTTTTAATTTATGTTTTAGAGGTTTGACACTTCTATCAGTAAACTACCTCTGAGGTAATTTATATAGTAAGAGGTCTATATAAATAAAGAAACCAGACCCCAGAGCAAGCCAGAGGCTGAAAAATATAATCTAGTACAAATGAAAGTTGTCTCTGAAAACTAGAAGCAGAAGGAAAAGTGGGAAGAAAAAGTAATGAAGTGGCACTTGATTATTTACATCATATACAATTAAATAATTTGCAATATAATATGAATTTTTAGAGAATATTATAAAGAGATAACTTTAATTTGGAAGTGTGTTAGTACTTTAGTGAACATTGGGTTGTAGTGTGCAATATGTACGGTGTAAACTGTGTTTGTGTGTTAATATAAATAAAAACATCAAATGCTTTTTTTAAAAAGTGCAATTGGAAGTGTTTACCAGGAATCTGTTTACTAGACATATAATAATAATAATAATAATAATAATAATAATAATAATAATAATAATTTTATTATTTATACCCCACACATCTGGCTGGGTTTCCCCAGCCACTCTGGGCAGCTCCCAATAAAATATTAAAAACACGGTACAACATTACCATTAAAAACTTCCCTAAACAGGGCTGCCTTCAGATGTCTTCTAAAAGTCAGATAGTTGCTTATTTCCTTGGCATCTGATGGGAGGGCGTTCCACAGGGCAGGCGCCACTACCAAGAATGCCCTCTGCCTGGTTCTCTGTAACTTCACTTCTCGCAGTGAGGGAACCGCCAGAAGGCCCTTGGCGCTGGACCTCAGTCTATTTCCTTCCCCATAACTAACTGGCAGTGTATACAGAACTTCAGGAGATGATATTGCCTACATGCAAGTGCAGAGCAGAGTCCCCACCATTCTGCAGCTGGAGGCGGCCAAAGTCAGCAGAGCTAGAGGCAGCACCTGGCACCCCAGAGGCCAGTCCTTCTGGCTGTGCACTGCCTATCTTGAATGAAAAAAGAGAGACTGGGATGATGCAAGCATCTGAAATCTTGACTCCCAAAATGAAACCAGCTGCACTTGGAATGAGGAGTGTCCTAAGCAAGGCCGGTGGGGCTTGGCCTTGCTTGACCCAGCATTCGGGTAGATGCAGAAGACTTCATGTGAAGAAAGACAAAGAGTTATTGAAAAAATAGAAATATCAGAACGCATGTCTATTTCACTTCCTGTGTTGCAACTTTCTCTCATAAGGATGCTTTCATAGATAAGCCAGAAATTCAGCCAGTTGCATATAACTTGTAATAACGATTTTCATTATACATGATCCATTTTATTATTTTCTTCCTTGAATGCCTTTCAGCAACACTTTCATCAGCAACAATTATTATACAAGAAGAGTCCACTCATACTAATAACAACAACCTTGTAGAAGTCATGCTAAAAAGAGGCCATGGCAAACAATGTCTTCCTGAATAAGACATGCATTTAAAAAATAACCCATTTTTGATAAAAGTTCCAAAGCATTAACCAAACATTGTCTGGGATGCTGATGGGAGACAAACTATAATCTTAAACTCACTTTGTGAAAATACTTTAGGCTGCAATCATAACTCAACCTACTTGGGAGTAAGCCCTGCTGAATTCAATAGGACTTTCTTCTGAGAAGGTGTGGTAAGGACTGTGCTGTTAGTTTCAGTAGAGATGGCTTTTACATAATTTGTTTAAGATTAGTGTATAAAGCATTTTAGGAGATCAAGTAACATCTGGTTTAGAGATCACTAGCATTTAGAATTTGTGTAAATATATAGCACAATACATGGAATCAGTAGAATCTAAACAGAAAGTACACCAAATATCTTCACAACAGATGAGACATAATATCCACATTTAAATTATGGGACATGAAATACAGAGCCAATTGTATAAACTCTCCTACCCCATTCCAATATACTCCTCCTTCCGTTTTCACACAAACAGGCTATTCATTCACAACCATTGGATATAATTGTCCAGATTATTTTCAGTCATGCTCCATTCTGCCTCCTGTTCAATTACTTACAAATAACAGCTGTGACAAAATAATGCTGTCAGCTTTTTTTCCTGCTACCATGCACTGGATTGCCTGCATTTCCAGAGCTCTCAAACAGCCACAACTAACGTAATGATGTTTTGGTTTTGGAACAACGCATCACAAGCCTATTTTGAACAGGTGCCTCCAATGACTCCTTCATAGGCAACACATGGAACCAGAAGAAATGTGGTGGCTCAACTACAGGAATGTTGCTACTGTCCCAATACATGTTAGGCTCTCAGTAATGTTGTTATGACTCACTTTTTCTACCGTCTACCTTTACCTCTGTTTTTCATGAACACAAAAAACTAGTAATCTCTAGCCAAACGTTTCACTGCTTGTGCTAAGGCACTGAATTCCCAGTAGAAGTCAGCTCTTGGCTGTACTTGCTCTCATCAGGCTGCTTGCTCAACTGTATATCACTTCAGCAATAATGTATATTATTCACTACAGCCATTTCCTCCTCACAACAGCCAATCAGTGAACACAGGGTGAATATTGCGGCATCGCCATACTAAACAGCCATTCACTTCTGGAATTTGGGCAGCATCACCCAAGATGAACATGGCCAACCTTTCCTGTACCACTTTGCCTTCACTCTGGGTGGCCAGGAGGGTCCACTGGAGCTGTGGTTGTCCTCCATGTTGCGGAGGAGCATGGGAAAGTGGCTGCTATTGTAGCTGAAGCACTTGAGCTTACTGAGTGTATGGCTATTGCTTCCACCCCCTCCTAAGAGGGGGAAAGTATTATTCCTCTTTACAGGCTCCCCGAAATCACAAAAGGGGAGGTGCTTTTCATTGTCTGCAAACACATTTGCAAAATTTAGAGGAGTCTGCCCCACCCAAAAAAGTCCCAAACATGTCCTCAAGTCACCGGCCCCATTGCAAGTGTCAGCCAGAAAAATCAAATCTGCTCATTCTGCCTGTTAACATCTTGACAAAAACTGTGCCTAAACAACACAGATCTGGTTTTCCTCTGACTGCCCGGCGTTTCCACACACCTTCTCCTGTGCCTCTGTTCCCCGCCCTTGCCTGCTATGCAGGTTCCTCTTTATGGGTTTCTGAGAGAATGGGCCTCGATAAGCATGGAAAGAAAAAACATTGCGCTGGCGGTGAATGGATGAGGCAGGATTGGGGTGTGATTAACACACAGGTTAATAACAATGTATTAAGTTTCCAGCCTTCAGCAAAAAAGTGAGAAAGAGCTACTATTCTCAGTTATGATGTATGAGCAATTGGGGAAGGTGTTAGAAATCTGCTCTGCAAAAGGCAATCATGGTGTTCTCTGATACATTTATGAATCTGGAGCTATAAAACATCTCCTGACAGAGCAAAATACAGTCTGCAGGGGAGCTTCTCTAAAGAGATTTGGGCTCTCTTCAAATGTTTACAGGAGCATGACGTGCTCTTGGCAGCAGAACTTTGAGCAATGCTATGACCATGGATGGTAAGGACAAAATCAGCCCCAGTAAGCGATGCAAGTAGGCATTCCTCTCCCCCAATGAGAAGGAACTCCACTTTCCATGGCAGGCATTGCTTGTTCAAGAAATATTCACCTTCTGAGGCACACCAGTAGGCCCAAAATTAACAAATGAAATGCTGTAAACTCTGTAGTTGCCTAATAAACAATGTAAGATTTATTTATTTTATTTTTTACAAAAGTCTTTGAAAGAACAGTACACCAGTAATTACCTAAACACATTCAAGAAATATGGTGCTGAATTTTCAGATGTGGGAGAACATGGTTCAAATGCTTGAGACAGAGGAGCAAATGAAGGGGAAATAAGTAGAGAGCAAGAACTGTTTTTACCTCTCCATCTCCCATAATTCTGCAACATTCAGATGCTAAGTTAACTGTGATCACACCTAAGAATAGCAGTTCCATCAGCCTTTCCCAAGCTCCCTCATCCCTTGCTCCCAAAGTGAGCTGTTTTTATGATCTTTTCTTTTTACTATTGGATCCATCCTCCTAAAACACAGTGCTTATACTGAATACTTTGTCATCTACCTTCTAGTTCCACTATTTATTTTATGTGAAATTATTTTATTATGTTCTTTACTTTGATTTGAATGCAATCTATTACTAGCTATTTCTAAGAAACCACAAGATTTGACTTTTCTATTTTTCTATGCAATTAAAATAAGGATTTTTCTGTGGCAGTCTGGAGGGTATATGTTTAATTACAAAGAGCGTCTTCTACCCTGCCTTGTTCCACCTTGCAGATCATAATCAGGCTGACAAACAGGAACCTGCCACCATGAGAAAAATGGCACAATAATCTCATCAGTGTGACCTCAGCCTATGGGAATATCAGAATGCCATTTCTTAGAGGAAAATAAATAAATAAATATTTGTACTCTTCCTTTTTCCCCTGAAAGGGACTCAAGACAGCTTACAGATAAAATAAGAATAGTTAAAAACATTGGGAACAATCTTTAAAAAACAATGAAACATTAATAAAATTAAAACCATATATATATATATATATATATATATATATATATATATATATATATATATATACACACACACATATACATATACATATACACATATACATATACATACACATATATATATATGCCTATGATCTATTTAAAACTTGCAATCACAACAAAAACAGCACTCCACCAGCAGTCAGTTCCCCAAAGCCTGCTGGAACAAGAAGATCTTCACCTGCTGGCAGAAGGACAGTCTGGCTTCCCTTGGCCAGTTCCAAAGTTCCAAGGTTGCCTGGGAGCAGCCACCACTGAGAAGGCCCTGTCCCACTTCCCCCTCCCCCCAAGCATGCCTGTGAGGGTGGCAGGACCAAGAGAAGGGCAAGTTCTTATGGAGGAAGATGGTCTTTCCGGCGGCCTGGACCTAAGCTGCGTTGGGCTTTATAGATGATGAGCTACACTTTGTATTGTGCCAGGAAGCAGACACCGCCTGCTGTCTCTGGCTGGCCTGCTCTCCAGCCTGGCAGCAGTTCTGGGAGCCCCACAAAGTCCCAGAGCCCTTTTCAGAGGCAGCCCCACACAGGGCAAAGGGGATGCAACGCAGGTGTGTGTCGCTGCAGCCAAACCAGACATCTTCCCTTGTTTTCCTTACGTTCTGCCAGAGTGTATGCCTGTGGGGCAATTTCTCCTCCCTCCAGTTCGACATGTACATTGTGTCTCTGGTCATCTGAATGCAGTCAATAAGTGAAGAAGAATAAGCAGCTTCCTGTTCCAAGAAGGTGGAATTAGTTTGCGCTGAACTTTTCTTGCTCAATTGTGATTTAGTCCTTGGTGTCAAATTAAGACTCTCAAATAATTCCACACAGCAGTTACTTCAGTTGTTCATGGACAAAGTCAAAATGGAAACAGATTTTACATTTGTGTCTACAGCTGTGGAACTGGGTTGTATCCAGCCTCCCTGCACCCTTTAGAAAGCCCATTCCTATTCTAAAGTGGGGTTTAATTGATCATAGCTAGAAAATCTCTTATAATAAACCAGCTAAGGAATAGCATGGGAAATGGAATTAAGGAGAATGTACGACTGGACCGACAGGGAATAGCATTTCAATATCCCCCCTCTATTTCACATGCTTATCCCACATCCACACTGTACAGAATCCTTCTGTTGTAAGCGTTCAAAGAATGTGCCATTCATAGTTAAAATGAAGTCAAAGAGCATGAGAGACTTTATGGCTTGATCCCAAAAGAATTGGTCCAAATTGCAGCAAGAAAAAAGTCTACAGAGCAGGATAAGGTCAAAGTAACTTAGGCAAGAATTCTTCTGTAAATCTCATTAATGTCTTGTTATATCTGCAGAGTACATCCACAAACAACACCATTTATAAAAATTTGCTTAGCATCTTTGGAAACACAAATGTAGCTTACATTACAGTGGCATGAAAATCTGTAACATTCTGATTAAATAATTAAAATGGCTAAAAATACAATTTATTTAAAATATTATTATAAAATTGAGATTACAAGTAGGATTGCTGAGTATTATGCAACTAACTTGAATTAGTATAGAAAATAGTAGAATTGTAAAGCTGGAAGGGACCCTGAGGATCATCTAGTCCAACCCCAGCAATGCAGGAGTATGCAGCTGTCCTATATGGGGACTGAACCTGCAACCTTGGTGTTATCAGACCATGTTCTAACCAACTGAGCTATCCAGTGCAATATAATAACAACTTATTGGATGGATGAGTAAGATTCCTTTATAAAGATGGCTGCCACAGGGCTACCCAATCAGCTCTGGAGAAAGGTCGTCTCATGGGGCTCTTCCCTCCCTCCACAGTCAACTGAGAGCAGCCGTTCCCAGGAGCTGCATCAACCCTGAAGGCCGTCTTACATGGGGGCACAAATGACAGAGCCCTGGATAGCACATACCAGGGTGCATAAATGGTTGCCAGAGCAGAATATGCGACTTTCAGGGTGGGGAGGGGAGGGAGAGACTAAAGAGACAACCATGGTGGCTCTTTCACAACAGAACTCCCCTTTACAGGAAGCAGAGCCTGCCGTGTGTCCAGTTTGCACCCAGTGAGGCTTGTTTCTAAACAGGCCTACATAGGATTCTTGTGAAATATGCCTCTTTCAGGAGTCCTTAAATGTAAACTTTGACATTTCCAGCAGCTCTGCCTTTTGCAGACACAGGGCAATTTCATGAAGTAGTTTCAACTTTGCTTTGGGTTTTAGTGTGATCATTTGTGCATGTCACACACATTCAATTGTATTTAACTTATAACTAATCAAATCAAATCAAATACCTTTATTGGCATCACAGTATAAAACATTTCCGTTCACCATATAACACCGGTCCTAAAAGATCTTCATTGGCTCCCAGTACGTTTCTGAGCACAATTCAAAGTGTTGGTGCTGACCTTTCAAGCCCTAAAAGGCCTCGGTCCTGTATACCTGAACAGGCCCGGTGCTAGGGCTTTTGGCGCCCTAGGCGAGGGGATGGGGCCATGTGACGTCATTGCGCATGACGTACGGTGCCCCGCCCCCTGCCGCCCCATCGCGATTTTAGCGAGCGCCACGTCGGGAACTCGGGAAGGGCGCAGAGCGGCAGGGCGTGCGCGGCTTGAATGACCAGCTCGCGCACGCCCTGCCTCTCTCCACAGAAGGGGCGGACGCGGAGCGAGCGAGCGCCGCATCTGGAACTCGGGCCGAGTTCCCGATGTGGCGCTCGCTCGCTCCGCGTCCGCCCCTTCTGTGGAGAGAGGCAGGGCACGCGCGGTCTGGATCGGGCGCACCCGACCGCCGGCGTGGGGCTGTTTTTGCGCCCCCTCCATTTCGGCGCTCTAGGCAGCTGCCTAGTTGGCCTAAATGGAAGCGCCGGCCCTGTACCTGAAGGAGCGTCTCCACCCCCATCATTCTGCCTGGACAATGAGGTCCAGCGCCGAGGGCCTTCTGGCGGTTCCCTCACTGCGAGAAGCAAAGCTACAGGGAACCAGGCACAGGGCCTTCTCGTTAGTGGCACCCGCCCTGTGGAACGCCCTCCCTTCAGATGTCAAGGAAATAAGCAGCTATTTTACTTTTAAAAGACAACTGAAGGCAGCCCTGTTTAGGGAAGTTTTTAATGCTTGATGCTGTATTGTTTTTAATATTTGGTTGGAAGCCGCTCAGAGTGGCTAGGGAAACCCAGCCAGATGGGCGGGGTATAAATAAATTATTATTATTATTATTATTATTATTATTATTATTATTATTATTATTGGAATAATTAAAAGGACAGGGGTGAAGCTGTCGAGGACATAAGGTCACACTGTGCTCATGTGCACTTAGATATTCTGCTTCGCCCTGTCTGTTCCCCGAAAGGATGGTTCGTTGGGAACCCTTTCAGGTAAAATTGTAACATAACTAATTGTGTTAACATTTCATTGTTTTGTTAATATGGTTTTTTAATTAATTTGTGCATAACATTTTTATTTCATTTCGTTCCAGTCCATGTGTCAGGACGGCCCTTAGGAATGTTAGGCAGTTATTAATTCAACAGCCTGCCCTTTCGTTTTCTAGGACAATGAAATCAGTATTTAAGCCAGCTAGATAATCAAATGATCATTTATTTCCATTAGGACTTCAGTTTGTTCTCTGTTTACTAGCAAATGTGAAATTCTTTCCCTGGAATTTCCTGTTTTACTTTAGGTTCCTAATTTGTAAATTATGTTCTGCTTCAGCAATGTCAACAATTTTAGTCATTAGCATGTATTGAATTATTTTGATTAACTCTCCTAAGGTTACT
This sequence comes from Darevskia mixta, assembly GCA_034641385.1. Lineage (NCBI taxonomy): Eukaryota > Metazoa > Chordata > Lepidosauria > Squamata > Lacertidae > Darevskia > Darevskia mixta. The sequence goes on from JAWWNH010000130.1 coordinate 4,412,709, forward strand.
TAAAATTTTGTCTTTCCCTCTGTGAAAAGGCTCTGGGTTGTTGCTCCCCCCATCACAAATATTTGTAGTCTCTCGAAGTTTGCTTACTTTTGTTTGACCCCTCTCTGTGCAAAAATAAATGAGAAAAAAAATCTTAAGCATTTAACCACCATGTTAGTATTATATCATGTCCCTTTTCTTCCTGTAAATGGATTGTTTCCATAATTTCTGCTTAGAATAGTTTATGTAGTCTGACACTTCACATCCATACTGGCTGATAAATGCGAAAAAGTCAGCTTCTGGCATTCCCCCAATATCAGGGCATTACTTTGATTCTGAAAATGAATACATCTCTTGCACTACTGCCATCTGAATAAATTCATGCTTTCATAGCAATACCATTTTCGTTAGAGCCAAACTCGATGTTACATGGCAGACATGTGCAAGTTTCCTGATGTTTTCCGTATTTATTTTCTTCTTAACAGCAAGCAGCTGCAGAAAGGTACAACTGGGAACAGTGTTGGGGGGGGCTGCTTAACCCTTCCCACCGTGGCAATTTTCCTGCTGAAAAATGTCTCATTCGAGCTGTTTTTCTACTCAAATTATCTTTTTAATCAACAACAACTTGCCATCCCTGGTCCCTAAACTGCAACAAGGCTTGCTGGAGGGGGGATGATCTATTTCCCCCATCCCACGGTTGGGGGTCTGCTTGGGGACACTTACAGGGCATTGCAGCTGAGATGGACTGAGGTTGAAGAAATTGTGCAATGGATAGGAACATCTGGCAAGATGGATTTGCTGAGATTCGTGAGATTTGGTAGTATAATCTCTGGAAGATGTCATCATACGTGTCTCAGCCTCATGAAGCCATGACATATCCCTCCCACCCGATTCAAGGTCACGCCAGGTCGCAGCTTGGCTGCCCCCTGGTGGCCAGGAATGATCCTTATGCCGTCTTGGATGGCCATGCAAGGCTGCTAATAACAAGTAGAGAGGCGACCAATGTGCTGGGCTTGCAAGTCAGAAGTGGGCCTGGACTCTGAGCTGATATACATCTTAGAAGGAAAGATACAATGCAAAATGTGTAGGCAAATTCCAAGTCATCTCTGTGAGAAGGTGAACTAGCTTCACTACTCCTGTCTCTCAGTGTTTTCAGAGCTGTGATTGATGCATGAGTTGTTTGGACACCAGGTGAGAGGAATCCCTGGGGTCCTAATGAATTAATGCTTATAATTTTTTTAGCTTCCATCTCATTTTGTAGTCCTTGAATCTTCATAGTTCTAAACACCTCATTTCCCCTAACTTTCCACTGCTCATTTCTTCCTAGCAACCAGAAAGCGTATTTACTGTGGTGGGTTGATCTGAGATCAGATTATATTTTAGAAATTATTTCCTGCAAGTACTATGCACAACACTTGTAGGTGGATGCTAAAGAACCTCTCCCTGCAGCAACCCCCCCCCCCCCGCGTGCCCTGTGGAACGCCCTCCCTTCAGATGTCAAAGAGATAAACAACTACATGGCATTTAGAAAATACCTGAAGGCAGCCTTTTTAGGGAAGTTTTAAATCTGTGATATTTTAATGTATTTTGATATTTGTTGGAAGCCGCCCAGAGTGGTTGGGGAGACCCGGCCAGATGGGCGGGGTACAAATAATAAATTATTATTATTATTATTATTATTATTATTATTATTAATCATAAGACAGAGAAACCGGTAGGAGAACACTTCAGTCTCCCAGGACATTCTATACAAGATCTCAAAGTAGCTGCCTTATTACAAAAGAATTTCAGAAATAGACTGGAAAGAGAAGTTGCTGAATTGCAACTTATTACCAAACTTAAAACCATGGAGAGACCTGGTCTGAATAGAGACATTGGATTCGTATCTCATTATACATGATAAAGCTATTTTTAGCCATCTCACCCCTTGCTTTTTCCTGTAAGACTAATTGCAGCCGTTAACAGTCGTCAACAGGTTTACCACAGCTATCAGCCTATCACCCATTCCCACCACCCTTCTGAGTAATACCCCTCCCACCCTCTCACTATATATAAGGGTCTGGTGACTTCTGCTTCAGTGTATCTGAAGAAGTGTGCATGCACACGAAAGCTCATACCAAGAACAAACTTAGTTGGTCTCTAAGGTGCTACGGGAAGGATTTTTTTATTTTTTATTTTGTTTCGACTACGGCAGACCAACACGGCTATCTACCTGTAACTATTACCAGTGATCTTCAATCTTGCATCACCAACTGGCCCTGGCATCTCAGAATGGAGGCATTATAATTATTTTAAGCATAATAAATACCACTCTTTTCTTCTCATTATTGCTGCTCTCATTGTACTGCTAGAAACTGTCACCCTTTTCTGTCACTGATCTATGGCTTAATTAACATCTACTACTTGTTTTGCACAATTTTGCTTCATTACTGGTTTCAGTAATGAGGCAAAGGAATGGGGGGTGTTAGTGGAGGGCTAGTATCTTTGGAATCTCAACTAAAACAGATGGCCATCCAACCTCTGTTTACCAACTTCCAATGAAGGCAAATCCACTACCTCCAGAAGGATACCGTTCCACTGTCAAACAGCTCTTACTGTCAGAAAGTTCTTCCTGACATTTAGCCAGAATCTCCTTTCTTGAAACTTGAAGCCATTGTTTTGGGTCCTACCGTCCAGAACAGGAGAAAACAAGCTTGCTTCATCCTCCATGTGGCAGCCCTTCAGATATTTGAAGATGGCTATCATATCTCCTCTCAGCCTCCTCTTTTCCAGGCTAAACATACCCAAATCCCTCAACTGTCCCTCATTACTGTCCCTCAACTGTCCCACACCATTACTGGCCCCAACAACATCAAACATACCATCTCAGGACTATTTAATTGCTCATCGTCTAACATTGTGTATGCCATCATATGCCAACAGTGCCCTTCAGCTCTCTATATTGGACAAACAGGCCAAACCCTACGCCAAAGGATAAATGGACATAAATCTGACATCAGGAATCACAAGACAGAGAAACCAGTAGGAGAGCACTTCAATCTCCCAGGACACTCTATACAAGATCTCAAAGTAGCTGTCTTATTGCAAAGGAATTTCAGAAATAGACTGGAAAGAGAAGTTGCTGAATTGCAACTCATTACCAAGCTTAAAACCATGGAGAGACCTGGTCTGAACAAAGACATTGGATTCTTATCTCATTATACATGACAAAGCTTTTTTAACCTTCTCACCCCTCGCTTTTTCCTGTAAGACTAATTGCAGTCGTTAACAGTCGTCAACAGGTTTACCACAGCTATCAGCCTTTCACCCATTCCCACCACCCCTCTGAGTAATACCCCTCCCCACCCTCTCACTATATATAAGGGTCTGGTGACTTCTGTTTCAGTGTATCTGAAGAAGTGTACATGCACACGAAAGCTCATACCAAGAACAAACTTAGTTGGTCTCTAAGGTGCTACTGGAAGGAATTTTTTTTATTTTGTTTTGACTATGACAGACCAACACGGCTATCTACCTGTAACTGTCCCTCATAAGGCTTGGTTTCCAGACCCTTGATCATTTTGGTTACAGGTAGGTAGCCGTGTTGGTCTGCCATAGTCAAAACAAAATAAAAAATTAAAAAAAATCCTTCCAGTAGCACTTTAGAGACCAACTAAGTTTGTTCTTGGTATGAGCTTTCGTGTGCATGCACACTTCTTCAGATACACTGAAACAGAAGTCACCAGCTCCTTATATATAGTGAGAGGGTGGGGAGGGGTATTACTAAGACAATGACAGTTCTCTTTCTCAAGCTCTGGGAGGAAGGAAGACCTTTCATCGCCTACAGACAGCCACCCAATCTTAAACAACTCCTCACCCACAATAATACTACAACCATACTTAACACAGACACTGGCACCAGAGTCTGCAATAAACCCAGATGCCAACTTTGCTGCCACATACACCTGGACAATAATACCTGGCCCCAACAACATCAAACATGAAAGTCTCAGGACTATTTAATTGCTCATCTTCTAATATTGTGTATGCCATCAAATGCCAATAGTGCCCTTCAGCTCTCTATATTGGATAAACAGGCCAAACTCTACGCCAAAGGATAAATGGACATAAATCTGACACCAGGAATCACAAGACAGAGAAACCAGTAGGAGAACACTTCCATCTCCTCCCCACCCTCTCACTATATACCGGTATAAGGGTCTGGTGACTTCTGTTTCAGTGTATCTGAAGAAGTGTGCATGCACACGGAAGCTCATACCAAGAACAAACTTAGTTGGTCTCTAAGGTGCTACTGGAAGGAATTTTTTTATTTTTTATTTTGTTGTGATCATTTTGGTTGCCCTCCTCTGCAAATATTCCAGTGTGTCAACATCCTTCTTAAATTGTGGTACCCAGAACTGGACCAAGGCAGAATAGAGTGGGACTATGACTTCCTTTGAGCTGGATTACACATTTGACTGTTGTTAAGCTTGTAGTCCTCTAAGTCCCCTAGATCCTTGTCATATGTACTGCTGCCAAGGGAGGTGCCCTCCATACTATATTTGTGCATCTGGTTCTTCCTGCCCTAAGTGTAGATCTTTACATTTGTCCCTTTTGCTAGTTCTAGCCCAAGGTTTCTTAGGGGGAAGCTACCACCAGAGGTTGCTAATTGGGAAAAGAGAGTATATATACTTAAAAGAGATGAAAAATGCTAACTAATGCTAATGAGTTCAAAAGGTAAGAGGATGGGCACCACCCATGGTTTCAATACTTCCAGGCAAGGAATATTCATATTCAAAACAAATCAAATATAGACTTAACATTAGACTTAAAAGTAATCTATTCATGAAAAGTATGATTTGTTAATATTTTAAATAAATATAATCAATGTCTTTTGACACCATGGAGCCAAACAAACAGATCACTTTGAGGTCAAGGAATTCACACTACTGCCTACTTATCTTCTGTAGCAGATGCCAGACGGTCTGAAGTACCACTGCTTTTTTTTGCTTTTTTTTTGCAAACACCTGGTGGGATTATCAAGGGTATGATCAAGTCAACTAAAGTGACACCTACAGGTCAGCGCAGGTCAATGATGATGGGAGTTGGAAGGCCACACTGGCTACCCCTACTCTAGATTTTATAGGATTTGCTACATGCAGAACCGGTTGATATATTTGGCGAAGATCCTTACAGAAAGACCATTTTCTTCAGCATGCAAATAGCTCTGCTTCTCTCGGCAGCGTAGCAAGCCACTGGGGTGCCTGGGGTGGGAAAGCTAGAGGGTGGGTTGTGCTGCTGGAGCTGCGTCTCTCCCAGGCACCTCCCCATGGGGGATGCCATGTGCGTGCGCCAGCCCAGCATGGTCTGCAAAAGCAGTGTGGGGCTAGGGGACAAGCCACCATGTTCCTCCCGGGCGCCCTCAAACTGGAGGGTGGCTGAGGGGGAGGTGGCAGTTGGATGCTAGCCCCATGCTGCTTTTTTGGGCAGTGCGGGGCCTGTAGGCACCCAAGCCACTGCGTCACTCCCAGGCTTGGGCACACCACAGGCCCAGCACTGCTCTCAGGGCTAGCGCATGCCAGTCGTGTTGTTCTTGGCTGCCCTCTGGTGGCTGGGGGGGGGTGCAGCAGCTCAGTGCGCTGAGAACCCAGCCCCGGGCCATGTTGCTTTTGGGAACAGTGCACCGGGCTCTGGGGCACCTGGTCTTGTGTGTCATCTTGGGCTCCAGCGTGCCACCACCAAAGGTAAGTGCCGCTGGGGGCACCCCACACCCCCAGCTACACTACTGGCTTCTCTTTTGTTTATTTTATCTCTCTGCCTTTGTTTCTCAACAGTCAGCTTCTCTAGCAACAGTTCACTGCATCTTTTTACATATTGTGCCTCAATATTGCTATGCAAGGATCCTTCTATCTTATTTTCACTTGCACTTCCACAGGCGCCAATACAGTGAGAAAACACTGAATTGTGGGTTTGCTGTCCTTCTGTGAAGTGATTCCAGACCCTCATTCCTACTTTGTGTCCACATCTGCATGAGGCTGTTTCCGAGTGGGCGTGAGGAATGGGGTCTGGCCAGTAGGCTAGATTGTTAACCCTCCCCAACCCTTGTGGGCCACGTTTGACAGGTGGGTGGAGCTGCCCACTTGTCAGTCATTTAATGTCACAATGTCACATGACCATAGTACAGTACTTGGCAAAGTGCTCTGCCAGACAGAGCTTTGAAACCCAGCCAGATAGCCAGGGTAGAAATAATAAATTATTGTTGTTGTTGCTGCTGTTGCTGTTGTTACCTGATAACCAGCAGAATATTGGAAATTCCTTTTCAAAGTGCTATCTTGCTTTGCAAGTTGAATAAAAATCCTGATCTGCCCCCACCATTTCTCTCAGTCAGTCTGTAATGTGTATCTCCTTCAAATGTAAAAACTGGTGCCTTAGAAGCCTACCTGGGAGACATGACTGATGTGACCATCTGGCTCTGGATCTTGTTTGTCAGAAAGAGCAAGGGGTCACTCCTCCCAGGTGAGAGGAAAGAGACTTTAAAAAGCTGAGCTGCCCTGGCAGTGTTGTTCCCTCCCACCATCAGGGATCCAGATCGGACTTTCAATGAAGCTGACCATCTTCGCTGCTGGCTTGTAAGCCAAACAGCTCTATTATAGTGAACAGGCTAGCATTAGTCCAGTTTTAGAGCCACAGGGCTCTGGTTTATTGTGTGGCCTGTTTTGACCTCCTGCCTGCTTTCCCCCTAGCTTTTATTTTTAATGAAGTTTCCTAATTTGACCACTGAAGTGTGTGTGGTTACCAACCTCAGGGTTCTAGAATTCCCAGCCCCACCGCCATGCCTACGCAATTGGAGTCCATGCTACTGAAAGTTTAGGCTCAGAGTTGTGAGAGTCCAACACGTGCTTTTGAGATCTGGGAGAGACTTGGGGAGTTTTGGCTGCCTTTAAACTCTGACTAACTTGCAAGGGAACTGCTTGGGAAACACAGGGTGTCTTGGTCTCAAGAGTTCCTGGAGTTTAAGAAGTTTAGGGGGTTCTGCCAGGGAAACAAGGAAGCAGCTTGGATATTGGCCTAAGACAAGGCAGCTAAAAGCTGGTCCTACTTTCTCCAGCAATTTGTGTGCAGGTTGCACTGAGGAGTGTTGGGTGCACTGGCTTGGAACCTTTTGAAAAATGACTGCTTTCATCCCAGGTCCCATCCCATCTGGGCAGCAAGAGTTAAGTGGGAGGGTGGTGGCAGCAATTACCTGAGAGTAAGAGCCACTGAGAACAGAGCAGGGTTGTGGCGTTGCAGCTGGATAAGGAGAGGGGTGGAAGAAGCATTCTTGGGCATCCCTTCTTCATCATAGCAGGCACCTGAAAAATCAGGATTTTATCAGCCCCACACCTTACATCTTATGGGTAGCATGGCCTGGCCAAAATGGTTTCCCCACACTTGCTTTGGGGATGGACAGGCAAGTTGCTGCCATTTGTCTAGCACGGAGGACAACTTGAATCAGCCAAGTAGGACTCAAAATATACCTAACATGATATTCTATGAAAAAAACATTTCCTGCTGTTGTTGGAGAAGGTAAACAGTCTGCGACTGTGCCAAGGTTTCAAACTGAAAGTATCTAATATGCTGAATATTATGTAATGGAATGCTATGTTATGAGACATCTGGGTACAGAGCAGTATACAAATTTAATAAATAATAGTAATAATAAAGGAAAAGGTGTTCTGTTTCCCTTAGCTCAAAAGGTTCCCCTTCTGTACGTTATGTGATGTCTTCCTACATACTTTGTGCATCCAAAGTATTCTGCTGTTGTGAAAAAAGAGCATACTTCAGACAAGTCAATCACCATTAAATCCCACTGATCTCAACAGGAGAAAGTTACACATGTTCTCCTCTCCCACCGCAATCAATGGTGCTCAGAAGTGCATAGCTTTGAGCAAATTGTGTCCTCATTTAGTTCTCAAGGAAGGAAAAAGACAGTTTGCTTCATTCAAAGGAAGTAAAATATCTAATTTCCAAGAATTTCTCTGGGATACATAGTACAATGTGTAACAATACGGAACTATCTGTACAGATTTTGAACTTGGCAAAGATTATTTTCAGGTGTTTTTAATCAAATCTGCAACATTAACCAAAACATTCAAGAAATACTAAGATTGCCAGTGCTTCCAGTTTACTTGTTTGTGAACAGTTTTAGTTTCTCAGTGTCTAAATACAAATTGGTAATATTTAATATGTTCATCAACTGGGGTGTTTTCCAACCAGAAATGCTGATATGATTTCCAAAATGCAGAGAAGCAGATTTCAAAAGATGTCAAAATATCAGTAATACAAAGGCATCCTTGAGAAGAAATGGACAGTGGGGTTGTCACTGTCAAACAAAGGAGAAGATATGATTGGAACTTATATAGAACAATCAGTTGCTTACTCTAAGTGTAAATCTTTGCACAATCATTTGTGCAGACACACTTATGAGTTCTCTCCCTATGCAGAGATGCATCTGGGAAACTTCTCAAACCATACTAGAGATTTGGTGGGTACCTCAATGCCACCCTCTCATCTAGGGGCTTGGGTCCTGCCTTCCCGCTCAGCTCAAATCTTCAACCCACATAGCAGCTCTCTAGAAGGACCATGCAGAAGACACTAGATACTAAGTACCATAGTACTAAAATATGGATGGTCATCTGGATGTGGTGAGACTAACAAAAATCACTATTTTGAAGTAGAATAGAGTAAGTAGTGTTTCTATAGCCCAGAAAGAATATATTTCGATGGACAGAAATACAATAATGTAGCATAGTAAGACGCCTAACTTAACTGGAAAATATGTGGAACAAATATATTACTATTCTTTAATATATGTATGCTTCTTAAGTTTTGAGAAGTCAGCGCCATTGAACATTAAAACTCTACAGTTGCACCCAGAACCATTTTAGACATTATTACCAGAAGAATGACCCATTAAACTCAAGCACTGCTGAACCTATGACTCACAGGGAAAACTACAAAAGGAAAATTTAATTTAATTAGGCCTCATTTTCTTATACTCCATAATAAGACAAAAACATTTCCATTAATTTTGGTCACCTCTGAGGATTCCAGATGAACTTATGATGAAAGTGGCTACACAGCTGCCAAGTGCACTGTTATAAGATGCTGATAAATGCAACCTATTATTCAGGAAGTGCTGCTGGTAAAGATTTTACATTTAAAGAAAATAATTACAACATTCTGGACAAATTAGATGGCTTGGAAGTATGCTTGCCTATCAAATCAAATCATTTTTGTTCACTGCTTGAGAAGCTAGGGTATTAAGTCCATTTCCCAATATTAAAATTCAATATTCTTCGGTTGTAAAGTGCTGTTGATTCAAAAATGATATAATTCTAATTAAAAACCACTGTTCATTTCAAATCTGATTAAAACAATGTAACTGGAGAATATTCAAATTGCTGTGTAGATGTTCACTGTGTAATTCATTTTGATAGTTTTCCAATATCACATGGATGTACATTTCAATAACAAGAGCTGAATAAATGCAAGAGCTCTCAAACAGTAGTGCCCAAATCACATTTAATGAGGATTTACTTTGAGATTTACTTTGATGTAAAGATACTGAGGAACAGGCTTTTTAATGCAGTTATAAAACAGTCCCACCGTGAGGAGGTGACATGAGGCATGATTTAGAATTTGAGCTAAGCGTGTACCAAACAACTTGCCTCCAAATGCTGTCGTCTATAGGAACATGGATTTTGATCCCTTTCTTTCCAGCTTAAACCTGAAATGTCAAATGCAATTATAGGCAATAGTTGGATCTAGAATTTCATGAGTGGAATTCTGCTCACAAAGCCGGATGCTCTTGGATCTCTGCTGCCACTGAAGATTTGCTAGGGTTTGGGAGCCCTTTAGAGCAGTGCAGGTGGCAGCAGGTTATCCCGTTTCAGTACATGGAAGCGACCACTTGGAACAAGCCCATTCCACTAACAGATTACCCCTTCTGTTCACAGAAGGCGCCTTCTGTTCATGGAAGGACATATTTTGTATTGCTAGTATTGCATTGTTGAACTGTTTTGTTATTATTTTTGTATTGTTTTGTTGTTTATATCTTAAGTCCTAAATAGGCAATTGTTTGATCCCTAGGATAAAATGGTGAGAATTCTTATGTGATTAAAAAAAGTGGTACTCACACGGGCTCCTTTTTCTGGGAAACATTCACAACGCCCACTGCAGTCTCTTCCGGCACAAGGTCCTGTATAAGACTTCTCTCCCTGAAAAAGAAAACAGACATTCAAATGACAGTTAAATAGCATGCCAACAGCATGAAAAAAAAACTAGTATGGCAAAACTAAAGGGAATAATAATAATAATAATAATAATAATAATTTATTTGTACCCCGCCCATCTGGCTGGGTTTCCCCAGACACTCTGGGCGGCTTCCAACAAAGATTAAAAATACATTAAAATGTCACACATTAAAAACTTCCCTAAACAGGGCTGGAATCATAGAATCGTAGAGTTGGATGGGACCCCAAGGATCATCCAAACTCCTGCAATGTAGGAATCTCAACTAAAGCATCTATGACAGATGGCCATCCAACCTCTGCTAAAAACCTCCAAGGAAGGAAAGTCCACCATCTCCCAAGGGAGTCTGTTCCACTGCCGAACAACTCTTACCATCATAAAGTTCTTCCTGATGTTTAATTGGAATCACCTTTCTAGTAACTGGAAGCCATTGGTTCAAGTCCTACCCTCTAAAGCAGGAGGAAACAAGCTTGCTCCAACCTCCAGGTGACAACTCTTTAGAAATCTGAAAATGGCTATATCATCTCTCTCATTCTCTTTTCCAGGCTACACATACCCTGCTCCTTCAACCATTCCTCATAAGGCTTGGTTTCCAGACTCTTGATCATCTGGTCACCCTCCTCTGCACACCTTCCAGTTTGTCTTAAATTGTGGTGCCCAGAACTAGACACAGCATTCCAGGTGTGGCCTGACCAAGGCAGAATACAGTGGGAATATTACTTCCCTAGAAGAACATTTTAAGTGATTATTTATGATTGGGGACTCATTAACCAATCTTAAATTGAATACCATTTACTACTTGGATGCATAGTAAATTAAAAATGACATTGAAACAAAAATGTTTTAAAGTATAAAAAAATACAAAATCATTGCTAAGTATGAAGCTGAAGTTTGCCAACAAAAAAGAGAGAAGACAGTTGGAAGCTGCAGCAGCCTCTGTTGCTGAATGAGAAGTGGTTAAATATTCTAAAAGAAAAGACATCACTGAAAATTTAATCAGCCTTACAAGCAGTAAAGTTATGTACACTATATCCATGCCGGATACGCTGGTATGAGCTACATGTGTGTTTGGAAAGAGCAGCAAGATTAAATAGAACAATATTTCTGCAGATGGGAACAGAGCTTATACCATTTATGTACAAACAACTCAAAGAATGTGAAACTGCAAGTGACGCCTGAATGCTTTTCTTAGTGAAAAATGGGAGCTCATCTTATTCATCAAAAGATTTTTGTTGGAATGCAAGCTTTGAAACTATGCATTGCAAAGCAAAGAATAATACATCCTTCCTCTTCCAGGTTCATATAAACCTGTTGCTCCAATGTATTATTTCTTACCTAATATACTAGGGTTCCCAGCAAACTACAGGCAATTCTCTTAAAGCTAGTTGCAAGATTTTAAGATTTTTTTCAATCTAATTTTGTCAAAACAAAACATAGACCAGTATCAATAATACAATACATACAGAGATGTACCATGTCTATATTTAACTGTTCTTTGACCCATCTGCTTAACTCAGGAAAGTCCTAAGAATAATTACATCATTAGCTTCACACAACAGGAAACTAGGAAGTCTGGGCACTCTTCCCTACATGGTGCTTTGAGACAGGTCTATTTATAAACTACTTTGCATCTGACTATTGTAGTTCGCCCACCTGCACAATTTGGCCATTCTATGGAGTTTTCAGTTTCACATATCATTTGCAATTCATTTGCTCTTATTATGCACACATATATACATACATGCATCATAATGTACAGCTCAGATACTGTTTTTGGATGATACAGAAATTTTCTGCAGTACTTTACTTCAAAAGCTGCATAAACATTGCCTCAGAACTGCAGTGGGTTTACTTTGCAAACAAAACGTTCTTATCAAGCTAACATACTGAGATTATAAACATCCAAATAGTCAACTTCCTTTAGCAGACTCAAACAATATCATCTTGTTGGTTCACATCCTCTCTCATTACGTTCCAAGCCGAACTGCTTAACAGATTCAGGAAATGTCTGTTCTGGGAACAAACAGTAATATTTGAAGACCTACATTGTAGTGCACCAAAAATACTGTTGCTTGTTTGCAAACATGGTGCAAATATTACCAAAAAATGTGAGCATTTCTCACTGAACTTTAGAATATCAAGAAAATAATTATTTTTAAACAGCCACATGATTTATTTTGGATTATTTCACCTCAGAATCCAGAAGCATATCTAATTATGTAGATATGCTTTCAGACTTGGGGCATGTACACATTAGTGGCTCAGAAAGTAGCTGTCATTTCCCCCTGCTGTGTTTCAAGTTGTGTTTTACGTTGCTGTACATGAAGGGGAATTTCCTCTCTCTCTATATCCTTTTAGGACTCAATTTAGGACTCCATTTTGTTTGCTAAAACCAGTGCTATTTTTCTAGAGAAAGAGGTGCCGGAACTCACCATGAAACTCCCTTGTCCTATATAATAAAGTCCCTGTGTCCCTGCGTGCGTCCGTGTGTCAGTGGAAATGTTCCACTGCGCATGTCCCAGATGGACGCAGGGATTGGAGCGGCCGGAGAGGGGGGCGTGTCCGAGAGGCAGCGGTGGCGCATGCGCGTCGTCAGTTGGGGCAGCGCCGCCGCCTCGCACGGAGCTCAGAAGGAATCAGAGGGGGGGAGGGAGAGAGAGCGCCGAGCACCTCCGCTGCCGCTGCTTCCTCCGCCGCCACGCCTAGCGAAGCCCGAGATTGGCAGTGGCCGAGAGGAGGAGGAGGACTGGCGGCGACGGCTGGCCAAGCTGGGCCACGGCTGCGGCGGCGCTGTGAGCGCGGCTGAGGGTGCGGGCGTGGGAGGCGCGTCGGCTTGCCGGAGGCGAGTGCGCAAGCGAGGAGCATCCGTCTTCCCCTCCGCCGCCGCCGCTTCAGCGCGAGCGACGTGGCCCAACGTTCGCTCGCTCTTCCTCGGCCGCCGCCGCGCGCAAAAAAAGAGCCTTAACCGCCCAGAAGCTGGCTGAGAAGCTGACCATCCTCAACGACCGCGGCGTCGGCATGCTCACCCGCCTCTAGCGCCCGTTAATTTAACGGGCTTCATGTCTACTAGTTGTATTATAATGGCAATGGCGCCCAACTGAGAGGTGCTGGTACTGAGCTCCAGCGAGTTCCGACTGAAAAAAAGCCCTGGTTAAACCCCATATTTGATATTAGCAGCCCTGCTTAGGAATCTATAAATGAACTCTTACTTGTCCTACTGGAAAAAAATATTGCTTTAAGTACAGGTTTAGATTAGAACATCCTGTGCTCTAATGCGAAAGGATGAAACGTTCCATATACATGCCTAGGTGGAACACAATTGTTCGTTTATGCTTTAAAAAAGCTGGAAAAGTGTTTTAATGATAATTAATCATTTTAAAAATGATCACAAACTGGTTATACAGAATGTGTAAAATAGTGTGAGTTTGTAGCCAAATATAATGAGCAAGCACACTGGTAGTTAGTGCATGAAGGGGTTAAGGACCACAGAGCTGGATTGCTAAAGAGACTCAGTTACGTCTCCCCCAGAGGAAGTAATATTTATTCCCCCCCCCCGCATCATGTAACTAAGGAAGGATTATGTGTTTAAACTAATCCTGAGCTCACAACATGTTTGGAACCACTTCTATTACTATTATTATTCAGTGTTAGAAACAGAGATATGAACGCTAGGAGCTAAAGGGCACCTTAAACCTAGGTTATGGACACAACAAGGCAGACTTTTTAATAACAAGAATACAAAGCTGAAAAGGAATTATGTTCATTTTTTCACATGGTCTAGTCCTTCCCCTGCCCACCTCCCTAATATTCTTAAGAGGGTCTCTTCTCCAGTCTTCAGAGAGTTGCAATTTTGACTTCCTGTTTCCTGCCGAGGGAAAGGCTGCCTCCCATGAGATCAGACCCCCAGTCATGCCAGAAATTCAGGACTGATATGAGAGTAATTACTCCTGCCGACCTCTCCAGGGTAGGAGAGGGCTGTCTCACCCGCGGAGTCCATTATCTGGCCCCCGCAACAAGATGTGGGGGCAGAGGACTTTGGGTGCCAAGCCGGGCACTCTCTGGAGCCATTCTCTTGAGCAAGGACACCTGTTTCTTAAAAATTAATAAGATTTGGCAAAAAAACAGGCATATTCTGGACTGATGGAGATAAGGGGAAAATTCTGTGGAACTGCACGGTCGCTGGTGTCTAAGTTTGTTTTAAAAAAAATATATTTATTAGGTTTTTCAAAACAAATAACGAACATCTACACAAACACAATCTCCATTCTTTCAAAGTTTTCTTTCATAAAGCTCCAAGAGATATTGTCAAAGGCTTTTTCAGCGTCTATAAACATGAGCATAGCTCTAGTATTACTTTTTACCTCAAGCCTTTCTAATATGTCCACAATATTCCTGATATTCTCATTCAGCTGTCTCCCTGGTACAAAACCAGCTTGGTCTTTATGGATGACTAGTAAATTAAGCCCGTAAAGATTACGGGCTCTAGGCTGCCTGTCCGTCCTGCGGGCAGCCTCAGGAGCTGGCGCTCCCTCGGCCGGTCGCTCAGTGACCGCGGGAGCAGCAGCGCCGGGCGGGATGCATAGTGCTCGGCGCTGCAGCTCCCGGCGAGGGAGTGTCGGCTCCTGAAGCTGCCTGTCCCTGTGGACGGGCAGGCTAAGGAGCCGACGCTCCCTCGGCCGGTCACTCAGTGACCGCGGGAGCAGCAGCGCCGGGCGGGATGCATCCCGCTCGGCGCTGCAGCTCTCGGCGAGGGAGTGTCGGCTCCTGAAGCTGCCTGTCCCTGTGGACGGGCAGGCTAAGGAGCCGACGCTCCCTCGGCCGGTCACTCAGTGACCGCGGGAGCAGCAGCGCCGGGCGGGATGCATCCCGCTCGGCGCTGCAGCTCCCGGCAAGGGAGTGTCGGCTCCTGAAGCTGCCTGTCCCTGTGGACGGGCAGGTTAAGGAGCCGACGCTCCCTCGGCCGGTCACTCAGTGACCGCGGGAGCAGCAGCGCCGGGCGGGATGCATCCCGCTCGGCGCTGCAGCTCCCGGCGAGGGAGTGTCGGCTCCTGAAGCTGCCTGTCCCTGTGGACGGGCAGGCTAAGGAGCCGATGCTCCCTCGGCCGGTCACTCAGTGACCGCGGGAGCAGCAGCGCCGGGCGGGATGCATCCCGCTCGGCACTGCAGCTCCCGGCCAGGGAGTGTCGGCTCCTTTCCGCGTGTGCCCAGCAGCAGCCGCTTCTTGCGCGGCCGGGACGACGGCGGCTGCGCGCCCCGACGCCCCTCGGCTCCCTCAGCGCGACCGGAGCGGGGAGAGGAGAAGCAGGGGAAGGTGGTGAGGATGTTCCCCGCCGCCAAGCAGTTGCTCCGGGGCTGCAGGAGAAGGTGGCAAGCGCCTCAGCCCCCAGTGCTCCTTGCCGCTCCTCTGAGAAGGGAAAGCGGCGGCTTTCTCCCAGCGGCCCGGCTGTCCTCCTCCTCCTCCTCGGGGCTCCTCCGTCGAGGTGGCAGCGGCGGCGGTGGCAGAGGAGGAGGAGGGCGAGCTGCTGAACTGTGGGCGCGCGCAGCAGCAGCAGCACTCCTCGGCCTTGGCGCCTCCGTCGCCAACGGTTCTCCCCGCTGCCGGGTGGCGCTGCCACCTGGGGATCGCCTATTGGTCCATACTAACCAATCCGTGTGTCACAGGAACGCACGCGCACTTGTGAATTCCTGTGACACACGGAAAGTGGTACGTACGGACAGAGGCTCTTTATTATATAGGATGTCCTTCAAAATTCTTTTAAGTCTTGTTGCCATAATATTGGCAAAAATTTTGTAATCCACATTCAGTAGTGAGATTGGCCTATAGTTTTTCATTTGCAATCTATCCGAATCTGGCTTTGGTATCAGTGTAATAAAAGCTTCCTTCCAAGAATCGGGTGCCTTATTCCCATTGAGAATGTCGTTGCATACTTCCATCAGTGGTTGTATCATCCAGTCTTTTAAAGTATGGTAGTATTTTGCCGTTAGCCCATCTGGTCCTGGGGCCTTGCCTATCTTCATCTGGTCAATTGCATTTTCCACTTCGTTTCTAGTAATCATGTGGTTGAGTGGGGCTTTTTTGTCCTCTGGGACTTTATACAAACTATTTTTATCCAAAAACTGCTTAATTTTGTTCAAATCTTTGTTTTCCTCCTTGTACAGCTGTTTGTAGTACTTTTGAAAGTTCTTTCTTATTTCCACAGGGTTCTCGATGTTCTTTCCTTCTACCTCAATGTTCGTAATCGTATTTTGTTTTTGCCTCTTTTTTAATTGCCATGCCAGAAGCTTTCCACATTTGTTAGCTGAATTAAATGTCCTCTGTTTTAACAACTGGTGTCTAAGTTTGGACTTCAAAGAGATTCTCATCATGGTGCTTGGATTTACGGAGGTGATAGGTACGTTCTCTCTTTTATATCTACTTTTGCTTTTATATGCCGAGCCCCATTAAGACCTAATTTTTTAAAACGGAGTACAGATGGACTTCAAATACAGGAGATTGTATTTCTTGCGACAACTAAGAAAATTTTATTTGCCCCAAGAATTGTTGATCCAATTTTACAGAGGTACCATTGAAACTGTTCTCTGTACTGTAATTCTATTACTGCCTGGTATAGCACAGCCTCTAAGCTGGATAGAAAAGGCTCCAACGAGCAGTAAGAATTGCAGAGAGGGTAATTGGTGTTAGTTTGCCTCCAATAGAGACACTTTATGCTGCTCGAGCCAGGAAGAGAACAGAGAGAATTGTCGCAGACCCTTCGCATCCTGGTCATCACCTGTTCGATTTACTTCCATCTGGACGTCGTTACAGGACTCTATACAGAAAAACGTCTAGGCACAGGAATAGTTGTTTTCCTTGTGCCACTAAACTGTTGAATTCGTAGTTGTGTGCGGAAGGGAGGTCAGTTGGTGGTATGGGGTTCCTTTGTTGTGCTGTTGTATTGTGAGGGGAATAGTGGTTGTATGAGGTACATTTTCTTTACATGGCAATGTAGTCGAAGCAAAATTCCAAGTATGATTGATACTTGGCCAATAAATTATTCCTTATTCCTTCCTTATTATTCCTTCTACTAGTTGAATTCAGCCCATTAATAATGGACGCTAGCGGCGGCGGCGGGGACCCAAGGTGCAATATGCAGTTGTCCCCCTCCCTTCCTTCTCCCCGCCTCAGCCGGCCAAGCCACCACCATGGCGGAGCCGCCTGTTGCCGCTGCCCCGCCGGCAGCCCCGGCGACGGCCGCCCTCCCCGCCGCCACCATGGGCGGCTGAGGCGGGGAGAAAGAAGGGAGGGGGAGAAGCAGCAGCGCGCGGGGAGCGCCCGCCATTGCGGCTTCTGGCCCTGGAGCAGGAGGAGGCGGCGGTAGGAGCAGTGGTGGCGGCGATTGAAGCGGAGAGATTCTGAGGCTCGCGCTGCATTCCAACCAATCAGGCTCCTCCTCCTCTCTGCGCTCCAATCTGTGTCAGTGGAGCGCATGCGCAGTTGGCCAATTCCACTGACACACGGACGGTGGACGCAGGGACACAGGGAGATTATTATATAGGATTTGCAATTGATTATTCAGCTGCGCAGTTTTAATTGGACTTGACAAAGATAAAGGAGTGGAACAAAGATGGCACTTGCTAGTTGTGATACAGGATGGAAAAAGCGAATTCCTCCCTTTTTCGTGGGAGTGGGAAACATCCTTTGGGTGATTCTACAAAGATCTGAGACAATAATTTGGGAAACACCCCACAACATACAGTGCATCTGTTTGCAGATTTTTCTTCAGTATGGGCAAGAGAGAAGGCGAAATGGGTGTCTAGCAGCTCCCCTCTAGGCCCAGGGGGAGAGTGGTTGGTCCCCGGAAAAGCTGATCAATCACCAAATGATTTATATCTGTGGAATATATTCCATTTCAATTGCTACATATATTTGCGAACAGTATGCATAATAACCTGACAACTCGGGAATTTACTGCGTCATAAAACTTCAAATGGTAGACTTGGACAACAGCCCGGACTGGAAGATAACAGTAAGCCACGGAAAGCTGCGCTGGCAAACAGACAAGGGAATACACACACACACACACACACACACAGCTGTGTTCGTCAGATGAAAGGATACATGACTGTTCAGCATGAATGAGAATCAATTAGCCAGGGACTGGAGACTTTGAGAGTTTAAAATCGGAATGTGGAAATTATGAGAACAAGAAGAAGGCAGAAATATACCGTATTTTTCGCTCTATAACGCGCACTTTTTCCCTCCTAAAAAGGAAGGGGAAAAGTCTGTGCGCGTTATGGAGCGAAGCCGCCAGCGGGGGAGGAGCGGAGGACGAGAAAGCAGCCCGAATTGAGGCTGCTTTCCCTTCCTCCGTCGCCCCTGCCAGCGTGGGAGGAGCGGAGGACGAGAAAGCAGCCCGAATTGAGGCTGCTTTCCCTTCCTCCGTCGCCCCCACCAGCGTGGGAGGAGCGGAGGACGAGAAAGCAGCCCGAATTGAGGCTGCTTTCCCTTCCCCCGGGCCCCCCACGCCAGCGGGGAAGGAGCGGAGGACGAGAAAGTATTTTTTCCTTGTTTTCCTCCCCTAACAACTAAGTGCGCGTTATGGTCCGGTGCGCGTTATAGAGCGAAAAATACGGTAACTATGTGAGATGATTCTTCAGAGGTCCAGAATATGGGAAGTCGGTTTGAAATTTAATAATTAATAATTTGGATTGTAATTTGGTTTATTTTATTTTATTTATTTTTTCTTTAATTGGATTATGATTTGATTTGTTATTAACTGGGTGTTCTTAATGGAAAATTAATAATAATAATAATTATTTTTTTTAAAAGAGAGAGTTGCAGTTTTTATCTGAAATCTTAGGTGCAGTACTGGGCCCAGAACTCAGAAACTGCTTGCGCTGATGAAAATCCCTGTTGCAAAATGTGCCCAGAACAAGGGGAGTTTTGAACACTGTTGTTGTTGTTGTTGCTGTTGCTGCTACTATTATTAATGAATTAAATTTATATACCACCCTATACCCACAGGGATTCATATATTTAATTCCTCACATAAGGTTATGGCCCAGAGGGAATTAAATCATAGAAAGTGGAAGGTTTTGTTGTGATTCCAGTGATAAATGTTTTTCAGCTTTTGAGGCTTGAGTTTTAAAGTGCAAAAGATAGAATCCCACCCCCCAGACACTGGGGAGAAGCTTCCTAGGCAAGAAAATAAAATGTACTGAAGATAGAGGTAAAAACTTAACTATACAAAATGCAGTTTGGAGGTTTACATCAATAATCAAATAACAGATCTTATAACAGACCTTGCAGTTTTTGCTGTCACCTGATCATCATGATCTGCTAAAATAAAAGGCACAATAGCAATGGTTGGGTAACCTGGTATGGACAGTAGCAGAGGGGTAATAACCTCACTCCTCAAGTGGCAACGCAGTTTCATTTTTTTTCTCTTTGAAAAGCTTTTAGGCAGTTTTTCATTTTATTTTTGGCATTTCTCTGTTGGCATTTTTGTTCTTTTTGGGAATTTTTCTGTTTTTGGTTTTTTCAAATGGATAGCAAGAATTTTATCAGCCTAATGGCTATAGGACTAACTTAGTTGTATTTGAGGTTTGTTTTTTTGTTTGTTTGTTTGTTTTAAAAACAATCAAATGGTAAATAAATATTATGAAATAAATAAATCTGAAACTTGCAAAATATTATGGGTGCAACACTGAAGTTTCTATTTGCAAAGCATAACCTATTTTAATAGCTCATTTACATAGATAGATAGTTTTAATTACCGGTATACTGTATCACTGTTTAATAACTTTTTTCCATGTTTTCAGCTGCTTGTTTTATCTGTAAGCCACCTTGAGTCCCATTCTAGGCAAAAGACAGAATACTGTATAAATGAAGAATGAGAATAATTTATCTTGAATAAGCTTTAATTTAGCATTAACTATAGTAATAATTTCATGTTCTTCAAATATTAAAGCAAGGATTTCCTATATTTATATGAAAGCACCCACTGCTCATCTCTAGGTCACTGAAGATGGAACATAACATGAACAGAACATTTTAAAACTTCTCTCTGTGTGATAGACATGGAATTCTCCAAAAGAATCTGTTTCCCAGCTGTTTCTAGCCAGGGTCAGTCAAACGGATGACTGAGTTCTGTTAGGGAAAACAAATAACTGTGCTGTGACACTATGTCTCCAGCGGTTTCTATAGCTCTTTTGTGTATCAGCATTTTGATGTTCCCAATAAAATGCACAATAGAAAAAACCAACTTCTGGTGGTTGACCAATGTATGATGATAATTTCTTGATGAATTTTTAAAACTAGTTTTGACCTCTTGTCTTCTAGGTAAGTTTGACATACAGTTTTAAACACCACCTTAAAATTAGTAGCTTTGCCTAAAATTCTTTGTGTTTCTTCTTCTGTAGGTCTTATTTGCCCTGGTCCCTGGGCAGGCAGGCAAAGTGGGAACAGCTGCTGCCCCAGCTGGGTTTGGTCCAGCCTGCCTGCCTAGGGGGTGGGGCTGCTACCAGCAGGGGGACACCAAAGGGGGTTGTCCCTTGGGGGTGGCCCTTTGGGGGTGAGAAAAGGGCGAGGGCCAGCCCCCCTGTGTTCATGTAATTAAGTAATTATTTAAACGTTTCTAGGTCTTCTAAATTGTTTTTAATCTGTGGTATTTTGAATTTTGGTTTGTTTGTTTTTTGTTTGTTTTTGTTGGGGGTGGGATGGGCGTTTGGTTGGGGCTGGGGATTGGTTTAATTTTAGTATGATTGTAATTATTATTATTTGGGTCTTGTTTGTTTGTTTGTTTCTACTGTTTTATTAGTTTGTTGTATGGTTTGTGTTCTGTTCCCAGGTCAGGGCTGCCTGGGAGTGGGCCCCAGCCAACAGAATGGCTGGGGCAGGTTCCACAGGGAGGGATTCTATGGGACACCCAATCTCAGTGATCACAGGCAGGAGGAGGAGCTACGCCAGGACCAGACCATGTCATTACTGATGAGGCAGGTTTAGTTGTTGTTGGAAGACTATCCCTGCCTCCGGGTCTGATCCTGACCGGAAGGATACTGGAATCAACAAGGGAGACCCACACGACCTTAAGGAACTGTTGTGCAATGCCAGGTCAATGACTCACATGGCGGCTGTCATCCATGACTTGATTGTGGAGGACTTGACCTGGCATGTGTAACAGAGACTTGGTTGGATGAAGCAGGTGGGCCTGTTCTTGCTGCTGCTTGTCCACCAGGTTTCTCTTATGCACAGCAACCCAGGTCATATGGGCATTGGGGGAGGGGGGTTTGCACTGATTTTTAGAAAGTCATTAGCTTGCACCAGGCGTACTATTGGGAAGACCCAGTTCTCTGAGTGTATGTTCTGGAAGTTGGGCAATAGGAGGAGTACAGGATTCCTTTTGGTGTACCGACCTCCTCGCTGCACCAAGGATTCCCTGCCTGAGCTGCTTCAGGTTGTGGTGGATGTTCTCCTGGAGACACCTAGTTTGGTGGTCCTAGGGGATTTTGACACCCATGCCGACGTGACCTTACAAGGGGCCGCTTGGGACTTCATGGAAAGCATGGCCTCCATGGGGGTGTCCCTGAATACATTTGGCCCAACTCATAGTCACAGACATGCCTTAGACCTGGTGTTCACCTCTAGTGACGTGGGTGATCTGACACTAAGTAAAAGCAAAACAAAAGAAGTGCCATGGCTGGATCACTTCCTGGTGCAACTGGACTTCTCCGCGACCTTTCCACTCTGCAGAGAGGTGGGACCAATTCGAATGGTCCGCTCCGCCACTTAATGGATCCAAATGGTTTCCAGAGAGTGGTAGGGCATGCTTTATCTCATGTTGATGGCCTTTCAGCTGATTCCCTGGTGGCCTTACCAGGGCTATAGACTGTCTAGCTCAAAAGCACCCTGTGGTTCCCCCCCCCAGAGCTGAGGGCGATGAAACAACCACTGAGTCGGCTAGAGCACTGGTGGCAGGAAAACTCATTCTGAATCGGACAGGACACTGGTTAAAGCTCAACATCGAACCTATCAAGTGGCAATAGCGACGGTGAAGAGGACTTTCTTTACCGCCTCTTTTGCATCTGCAGAAAACAGCAGCAGGTGGCTTGCAATCTAATGGAATCATCTTTGCCATCGGGGCTTGGTAAGGACCCCAAGATCTCCTGCAATGATTTTGCAAAGGTTTTTTGCAGATCAAGTAGCTCAGATTTGTAAAGAGGTAGACTCCACCGTGGGAGCAGAGCCGGGGCGGGAGAGTGCTAGAGCCCTGTCTAGTCATGTTTTATGGGATCAATTCCAATCTGTTACCTCCGAGGATGTGGACAGGCGCTTGGACAAGTGAAACCGACCACCTGTCTCCTTGATCCTTGCCCATCCTGGCTAATAAAAGCGAGCCGGGAAGGGCTGGGCAATGGGCTCTGTGGGGTGGTGAATGCTTCCCTCTGTGAGAGAGCCTTCCCAGACCCGCTTAAATAGGTGGTTATTAAACTGCTTCTTTAAAAAACGTATTTGGACCCAGCCAATATAGCCAACTATCCCCCAGTCTCAAATCTTCCATTCTTGGGCAAGGTGATTGAGCGGGTGGTTGCTGAACAACTCCAGGCACGCCTGTAGGATGCGGACCTTTTGAATCCCTTCCAATCGGGATTCAGGCCTCATCATGGGACTGAAACTGCCTTGGTCGCGCTGGTCGATGATCTCCAGCAGGGTAGAATCATAGAGTTGGAAGAGACCACAAGGGCCATCCAGTCCAACCCCCTGCCAAGCAGGAACACCATCAAAGCATTCTTGACAGATGGCTGTCAAGCCTCTGCTTAAAGACCTCCAAAGAAGGAGACTCCACCACACTCCCTGGCAGCAAATTCCACTGTCGAACAGCTCTTACTGTCAGGAAGTTCTTCCTAATGTTTAGGTGGAATCTTCTTTCTTGTAGTTGGAATCCATTGCTCCGTGTCCGCTTCTCTGGAGCAGCAGAAAACAACCTTTCTCCCTCCTCTATATGACATCCTTTTATATATTTGAACATGGCTATCATATCACCCCTTAACCTTCTCTTCTCCAGGCTAAACATACCCAGCTCCCTAAGCCGTTCCTCATAAGGCATCGTTTCCAAGCCTTTGACCATTTTGGTTGCCCTCTTCTGGACACGTTCCAGCTTGTCAGTATCCTTCTTGAACTGTGGTGCCCAGAATTGGACACAGTATTCCAGGTGGGGTCTGACCAGAGCGGAATACAGTGATACTATTACTTCCCTTGATCTAGATGCTATACTGTACTCCTATTGATGCAGCCCAGAATTGCATTGGCTTTTTTAGCTGCTGCATCACACTGTTGACTCATGCCAAGTTTATGGTCTACCATAAACTTTTGCTAGGGACAAAGGTGAGAGCTGTTTCCTAGTTCTGCTGGATCTCTCAGCTGCCTTTGACACCATTGACCATAACATCCTTCTGGACCGTCTAGAGGAGTTGGGAGCTGGGGCCACTGTTATACAGTGGTTCCGCTCCTTCCTCCTGGGCCATGTTCAGAAAGCGGTGGGGGGGGGAATGAGTGTTCAGACCCCTGGGCTCTCACTTGTGGGGTGCCTCAGGGTTCCGTCCTCTCCCCCATGCTTTTCAACATCTACATGCAGCCGCTGGGAGAGATCATCAGGGGGTTTGGGCTGGGTGTTCATCAGTATGGGATGATACCCAGCTCTACCTCTCTTTTAAATCAGAACCAGTGAAGGTGGTGAATGTTCTGTGTGAGTGCCTGGAGGCAGTTGGATGGATGATGGCTAATGGGCTGAGGTTGAATCCTGGTAAGACAGAAGTACTCTTTTGGGGAGACAGGGGAGCAGGTGTGGAGGACTTCCTGGTCCTGAATGGGGTAACTGTGCCCCTGAAGGACCAGGTGCGCAGCCTGGGAGTCATTTTGGACTCACAGCTGTCCATGGAGGCGCAGGTCAATTCTGTATCCAGGGCAGCTGTCTACCAGCTCCATCTGGTACGCAGGCTGAGCCCCTACTCGCCCGCGGACTGTCTCGCCAGAGTGGTGCATGCTCTAGTTATCTCCTGCTTGGACTACTGCAATGCTCTCTATGTGGGGCTACCTTTGAAGGTGACCCAGAAACTACAACTAATCCAGAATGCGGCAGCTAGACTGGGTGACTGGGAGCGGCCGCCGAGACCACATAACACCGGTCTTGAAAGACCTATATTGGCTCCCAGTACATTTCCAAGCACAATTCAAAGTGTTGGTGCTGACCTAAAGCCCTAAATGACCCAGTATACCTGAAGGAACGTCTCCACCCCCATTGTTCATCCCGGACACTGAGGTCCAGCTCCGAGGGCCTTCTGGCAGCTCCCTCACTGTGAGAAGTTACAGGGAACCAGGCAGAGGGCCTTCTCAGTAGTGGCACCCGCCCTGTGGAACACCCTTCCATCAGATGTCAAGGAAATAAGCAACTATCTGACTTTTAGAAGACACCTGAAGGCAGCCCTGTTTAGGGAAGTTTTTAATGTTTGATGTTTTATCTCTTTTTTATTATCATGATTAATATTTTGTTGGGAGCCACCCAGAGTGGCTGGAGAAACCCAGCCAGATGGGCGAGGTATAAATAATAAGTTGTTGTTGTTGTTGTTGTTGTTGTTGTTGTTGTTGTTGTTGTTGTTACTATTGCTATTATTATTATTATTATCATATGGTCTTGCTTGGTTTTGCAGCGACAAAACCTGGGTGCGACAACAAACAATAATAAGACAAGTGGCAAAAACAATCCAAAACTTGGATCTCTTGAGCATTTTCTCCATCTCTCATTGATACCTCACATCCCATCCTGTGGCTTAGGTACAACATCAAGTATTTCCCCATTTACGCTACATATTTCCAGACTCGCATCTTGTGCTGATTTGTTCCTACCTCTTTTTAAAATGGAAGTATCAAAAGAAGCTGTGGGAAATTGGTTTGATGACCAAACTGATCCACTTCTTCTTTAATTCCTAAGCTACTTACACTCACCTTGAAAGATGGATTAAAGAGCCTGGAATTGTCAGGAAAAAAAGAAATCAATCTCAATGGAAGATTGCTAAATCATCTACAATATGCAGATGATATAGTCATAATAGCCCGAAGTGAACAAGAACTGCAAGAAACACTGGAAGAACTAAACGAAGAAACAAAAAAGGCAGGGCTGAAGATGAATCTAGGAAAGGCTAAAGTAAGGTTTAGAGAAGAGTATGATGTACAAATAGAAGACAAAGAAATAAATCAAGTTGAATAATAGCTCTATTTATGACAAAAAGATATACTGGGGAGAGAAAACCAAGCAGTGTTAATAAAGAGGAGACCCAAATAATCATGGGTAGCCTTTGGAAAAAACAGCTTCATAATGCAAAATAAAATTATTTACTTAGACTTGAAAGCTGAAGTTGAATATGTTCATATTAACTGTGATGTGTTGTGGAGCAGAGAAGTGGACCATGAGACGGAGCAACATGAGCAGCTTAAGAACAACACAGAATGCACCATAACACAGAATGTTAGAAAAACTAGTAATTGGATACAACAAAGATAAAAAAATTATGGATGCTGTGGAAATGGACATCTGCAGGACATGTTGCAAAGGGCAATTTAGGCTGATGGACAAAAGCATTGTTAATATGGAAACCTTAAATTTCTATTGCTGGGATAGCTCAGTTGATAGAACTTGAGACTCTTAATCACAGAGTAGTGGGTTTTAGACCCATGTTGGGCATAAGATTTCAGCACTGCAGGGGGTTGTATTAGATGACCATTGTGGTCCTTCTAACTCAACAATCCTATGATTTTAAGGACGAAGAGGCAGCCACCTATGTGATGGGTGGGCTATCTAAAACTAACAGTAGGGCTTATGTGGCTGCAAAGAGCAAACAAGAAAGAACGATGGAGAGAACTTGGAAGAGGTCTATATCCAAAGATGGATGTGAGATGCTGCAAAAGAAGATTATAAAACAGAACTAAAAATAGAGTAAAGTAATACAAGAACC
Organism: Darevskia mixta; assembly: GCA_034641385.1. Taxonomy (NCBI): domain Eukaryota; kingdom Metazoa; phylum Chordata; class Lepidosauria; order Squamata; family Lacertidae; genus Darevskia; species Darevskia mixta. The sequence goes on from JAWWNH010000130.1 coordinate 4,438,947, forward strand.
TCAGGGGACAATAAAAAGGAAATCAGGAAATACACTTGAAAAGTTAACATATACATAGAACATAAAAGGTAGTCCAAGCGCAAGAAACTGAGGGCATATTTACGTATTGCAAATCTTAAGAGATATTGCTGAATATTGATGTTAAAGATTGTTGTCCCTTCTTCTTTGAGGGAGGAATATAGAGCCTGCTTTTCAAGCTACAGTTCCCCAAAATGACTAAATACGTTTTAAAAAAAAAATAGCACAATGATTCCAAGCCAGATTGAAGACTTGGTTGACACCTTTCTAGAGAAGATTACCAAATATTCAAAAAGGAGAGCGATAGTGGTCATGGGAGACTTCAACTACCCCAATACTGTATCTGTTGAGACTGAAACTCGGTCAAGAACGTACAGTCCAACAAAGTCCTCCATTGCCTTGCTGAGAGGAGATATGACAGCAATCTACAAGTATCTAAAGGGCTGTCACATGGAGGATGCAACAAGCTTGTTTTCTGTTGCTCCGGAGGGTAGGACTTGAACCAAAAAATGAGTTTCTGACTAAACACCAGGAATAACTTTCTGACAGTAAGAACTGTTAGATAGTGAAACAGACTCCCTCCAGAGGTGGTGGGTTTGCCATCATTGGAGGTTTTAAAGCAGAAGGTTTTTTTAAGCAGAAGGTCATCCACCATGGATGTTTCAGTTGAGATTACTGAATTGGAGAGGGTTGGACTAGATGACCCTTGGGGTCCCTTCCAACTCTACAATTCTTTGATTCTTTGATTTAGATGTTTTCATCGGGAGCTTTCATTAATCACCACTGAATATACATAGATTAGATATAGGCACATTCTATAGACATACGTAATTCACAGACAGTATAAAGGGAAAAGTCTACAATATATGTTGCTGTAGAATTTATTAATGTGCAATTTATGGCACACATTAATTTAATGTCCAAGTGGTCATAGTACAAGAATCTCAGAATGAAAGAAAGAGCACATAGTGAAAGCCTCTTTCTTCCATCTGGTTCATTAGGCCATACAAGGTGATGGTGGGTTTAGCATCTGGGTTTGGCTCCCATCAGGCTGATAAAATAACAGCTGAAATTCCAAAACAAACAGATGTTAAGAGAATCTTAATAATGGTTCCCACCATAGTTATTTCTTGTCCCCTTTAAGTATATTAAGTAAATAAAAGCTTTATAGAAACAAACACCTAAAATCTGACTTGTGTAAGTGCAATGCTTCATCTGGTATAACTTCATGACTTTATATTTTTAATATAATAATCTACTTTTCCTTTTAAATGTATCTGCTTTTTGTGTTTTAACTTTTTGTGTTTTTACTGTACACCACCTGAAGATGACTGTATAGAAGGCAATCAGTAAATTAAAAATAAATACTATTAAAAACAGCTAGGGACTTAAGCTGCATGTGAAGACAGGCTCCAGCGGATTTAGCAGACAAGACCAAGAGTGGGTCTAACAGTCAAGAAGGCGGTTTCTGCATGTGCTGTAGAGGGCAGTGAGGGACAGGTGGGGCTCCTCAACCTGGGAAGGGAGCCCATTTAGGAGAAAGAAAACTCTGACGCTAAACCCCCTCTGTCTTTGGGAGAAGAAAAGGCTAAGGAATAGTAAACCCTACACAAATCCAGAATGGAGTCCCTAAGGCGGTTGGATGCCTTGCCACCTTCTTCCGGCAACTCGTATTGCTGTTTTCCTTCGGACCCCATCAGCAAGGCTGAGAGGAGGTCTTGTCATCTAGGCAGCCCAGAACATCCATACACACTGGCCAGGCTTGCACCCCGGGAAGGTCACTTCAAGGTTGCAAATGCAGCAGTTTGACTTCACCCCTGGAGGGACACTCCATTGTCTCTCAGGACAAGAACTACTAAAAATATACAGTTCAGATTAACTTGAAACCAGGAATAACCTAGAACTTGTAAGGTCAAGAATGGCAGAGCTTCTGGAATGTTGTATTTAGACTGAGGAACAAATCTGTCATCAGCCACAAGGTTTACGGGGCCAGTCACTCTCTCAGCTCAACTTCATGAAATGAGTTTCTAGGCAACTTGAAAGATATATACAGGTATATAATAATAATAATAATAATAATAATAATAATAATAATAATAATAATAATAATATTTTTTTATTTGTACCCCGCCCATCTGGCCGGGTCTCCCCAGCCACTCTGGGCGGCTTCCAACAAATATTAAAATACATCAAAATATATCTCAACTTGGCAGAGTCCATATGATAAATCTAGAACAAAAGTGTGCAAATGCAGGTACTTACAGTTTGGAGAAAATCCATCATGCCTGCATGTATCACCTTAGAGATGGGAATCAGACAAGCCATAATGGCCTGCCTAAATATGTGATGAGCATATTTGAACTACAGAATACATAATCTGGCAGCACCATAAATAAGCAATGAAAAATGGGTAAAGACAGAACTGCTTCACTAGAACAAGTGGCATAGTCTTCTCTAATACATCACTTTAAAACTATTTCATGGCATCTATACTTCTGTGGTTAACCCTAGCCAGAAAGGGTCTGTGGCATCTAGGGCAGAAGGGGAAAGCGTCCTGTGACACGGTCCCCCAGGAACCGCAGGGGATGGGAAAATATATTGCACACAGAAGAATGTTTGCTGTGAGCTATGAAGCACACTGGGAGACTGCTAGAATGCAAGTGGGGAAAACTCTATGGCTATGGTGAAACCAGATGAAAAACAAAATATTTTCACACTGCCACCATGTCCTTACAAAACAACACAAAAGAACTATTCTAAGTAGCTTAGGGTCTACCCCAAGCTAGTTGGCTGCAAGTGTAAAGGAACCTTCAGAGGCATACTGTGAGATGTTTTCTGAGTATTTTGAATGAAGAATTGCTGATGTCCAGATGTTTCTGGTGGCTTATCTGCTGAGACCTCTGGTCTATGGCCAGCTGCTACTTAATGCTAGAGACTCATGTTGGTGAGCCTGACCTAACACATGAGTTCACATACTCCATACAGCACCAAATCAGACTGAAGGTTGGGAATCGCCAATGCCCATAGAAGCACCATCTCCTTTACCAGAAAAGGTCTTGAATTGAGGGTCGACTTAGGAGGTTTGCATCTTCTTTGGGATCGGAGCTGCTGTGGAATATCCATGCCCCTGCTGCTCCACAGCCTCCCTGGCTGAGGTGGTTTCTAGCATGGTGTGGGAAGACCCCAAGGTGATATTCCTGCAATACTTCAGTATCCACACAGAGGCTGCTGTTGTGGCATTTTAAAGACTTAGCATGTTTAACCCCCCTTTTTGTCAGACCACTGTATGCACCTCATGAAGGTGGCTGTAACCTACAAACATTTGTTTTGTTTAAGCTGCAGTAGCTTAAGTCTGACACCTCCTTGTTGTTTTATTGTGATGAATCCCTAATACTGGAGCACCATCAGCCACATTTACCCAAGAAAACATTCTTGAGTGGATGTGGCAGCCATCAAGGGAGAGAGGAAGGATGGTGATTACATTAAACTTTTGATGTCTCAAGAGATTCTCAAATTCCAGATATTAAAAGGAAGGTCTGCAGAATGCATTCACATTTACAAAGGTAGTTTGCCATGGTAAATGTGGCAGGATTTCGAAGACTCAGCCATACAGGCAGTTCTTCCAATAATTTTGATATAATAGACATATTTAACTGTAACTGCAGTACTCGTTGAAGCTGCAACATAACATATTGGGTTAAGAATATACACAAACACACACACTTATTTCAGTGGTGTCCAATTCACAATTGCAATTAAAAATGTGATATTTAAAATGTGCCACCGGTATGAATTGTGTATTAGTTCATGTGTTTCGGGTGTGTGTGTATGTTATTGTAGTTGGTAAAATGTGCGAATGAATGATTAAATATAATAATGTTGACAATATACACAATTCATTTTTTGCTTTATAAACTGCCCCTCCCAAAGCAACTAGACATTTTGTAGTTGTGCCCATAGCCTAGGTTTAAGGAGTCATTTGGTGAATAGCTTACATATATGAGTTTCTAATACTGCTAGAAGGTAGTAATGACAGTGTGCTTTTTGGCCTCCTGACAGTTATGCTATGTGGTGTCAAAGGGTATCATTTTATTCCCATTTCTACTTAATTCTGTATTCTATATGTTGTTGGGAGTGCGGATCAGCTGGCGAGGGTCTTTACTAAGATCTTCAACAAGCCTTTACACCAGTCTGTTGTCCCACTCTGCCTGAAGTCGTTAACTATTGTTCCTCTGCCTAAAAAATCCACAACTAGTAGTTTGAATGACTACAGACCAGTTGCACTGACTCGGATTATCATGAAGTGTTTTGAGAAACTGGTACGCAGTCACATTATTTCCTGTCTTCCATCGACTTTTGAAAACTACCAGTTTGCATACAGGGCAAATAGATCCACGGAGGATGCTATTACTACCACTCTTCATGTTGCTCTGTCCCATCTGGAGCAGCCGGGAGTTATGCGAAGCTGCTATTTGTGGATTTTAGCTCTGCTTTTAACACCATCCTCCCCCATAGACTGGTGTCCAAGCTAGAGGCGATTGGACTTTCTAACTCCATTTGTCTCTGGGTTTTGAACTTTTTGTCAGATCGTGCTCAGAGTGTTAGAGTAGGGTCACATATGTCCACAGCCATTAGCTCACCACAGGGTTGTGTGTTGAGTCCCCTGCTCTATACCCTCTATACATATGACTGCACGGCCATCTATTCCAGCAACAAAATCATCAAGTTTGCTGATGACACTACTGTGGTGGGGCTCATTTCAGGAGCGGATGAGTCCGCCTATCGGGACGAGGTGGAGCTGCTCTGTGTTTGGTGTAGAGAAAATAATCTGGCTCTTAATACTGCCAAGACCAAGGAACTGGTGGTGGATTACAGGGGGGGAAAGGTGGATATTCAGCCCCTGTATATTGGCGGGAACCAGGTGGAGAGGGTGGCTGTATTCAAGTTTTTGGGAGTGATTATAGAGCAGGGTATGACTTGGAACGCAAATACTACTGCTCTGGTAAAGAAGGCCCAGCAGAGAATTTATTTCCTCATACTTTTAAAGAAGAACAATCTGAGTGAGAGACTGCTGGTGTCCTTCTACAGAGGCTCCATAGAGAGCATTCTTACATATTGTATTTGCGCTTGTCAGGGAGAGGAAGGTACTCCAGAAGGTCATAACCACAGCCCAAAAGATTACTGGTCATCCTCTCCCATCTTTGGAAGAACTACAGGTATACAATTCCCGTTGCCTTAAAAAAGTAAATTTTACAGGACCATCTCATCCGGGATATAGTCTTTTTGCACCACTGCCTTCGGGCAAGAGATATAGAACAATTAGATCAAGAACAAATAGATTGAAGAACAGTTTCTACCCAAGAGCTATAACCATCTTAAATGCTGTAACCAGATAATATGACCTTGGAGAGTTGTGATGGGAGTGTCTGCATGTGCATGTGTGGCTGAAAATGTGTTTTTTTGTCTTTTGTGCTGTTTTTTTGTTTTGTTTTTATGGGATGGCATCCAATTTTGTTGCACTTGTACAATGTTGTACTTGTACAATGACAATAAAAAAATCTTATCTTATCTTATCAGGAGATTCGAAGCAAGGTGCCATCAGGGTGCTGAGGACACTCTCTTTCTCCACAGCGTCTGAATTGAGAGGTGCAGTGTAGGCCCAGGACTGTTGCCTGGATGCAGCAATGGATGACGGAAAGTAAGCTAACTGTACATTCCAGAAAGACACGTGTGCTTGCAGGGAATGGTTCCCATGCCCAAGAAGTTGCTCAATCATTTGCTCTTGATGGGGTTGCTGACTTCAAGATTGGATTACTGCATTCTAAGAGCAGAGAGATGGCAGGATAGTTTATAAGATTATGCATGGCATGGAGAAAGTTTTTCTCCCTCTCTCATAGCACTAGAACTCATGAACGTCCATGAAGCTGAATGCTGGAAGATTCAGGATAGATAAAACAAAGTCATTCTTCATTCAGCAAAGAGTTAAACTATGGAACTTGCTTCCACAGGAGGCAGTGATGGCCACCAAGATGAGACAAATTCATGAAGAAGGCTATCGCTGGTTCCTAGCCATAATGGCTCTGCTCTGCCTCCATGGTCAGAGGCAGCGATGCTTCTGAAGACCAGTTGCTGGAAACTACAGGAAGGAAGAGGGTTCTTGTGCTCAGATCCTGCTTGCTGATTTCCCACAGGCATCTGGTGGCCCACTGTGTATACAGGATGCTGGACTAGATGGGCTTAATTCAGCAGGCTCTTTCTATGTTCTTATTTATGTTCCTTGAAACCGCAGTTGGTGAAGACTGTTGCATCATGATTGCTGACAGGAGTGAGAACCCGACTCAGATATCTGTACTGGCTACTGATTTGTTACCATGCCAAATTCAGGATGTTATAAAGGCCTTAGCAGCTTCAGAACCATTTACTTGAAGGATCACCTAACTTCATACATGCCACTGGACTGCTTCAATCTCCACATTCACAAGTGCCACAAAATAGTAATTCCGAGCATATAAGGAATCAATCTTCCAATTTCTGGCTAGTGATATTAGGCAGGCACCTTGTGGTACCAATTTCAGTGTCTGCTATAAGCATTTTTTTTTTTTGAATCCTACTCAAATATGTAAAGCTGACATGTATTTTAATGTGTAATTTTATCTTATAATATATATTTTAACAAATTTTATTTATATTTTGAATTTTATGTTAATTTTTAACTGACTTACCAATAATTTTAATGTATACTTTATGTAGTAAAAAGGTAAAGGGACCCCTGACCATTAGGTCCAGTCGTGACCGACTTTGGGGTTGCGGCGCTCATCTCGCATTATTGGCCGAGGGAGCTGGCGTACAGCTTCCAGGTCATGTGGCCAGCATGACAAAGCCGCTTCTGGTGAACCAGAGCAGCGCACAGAAATGCCGTTTACCTTCCCGCTGGAGTGGTACCTATTTATCTACTTGCACTTTGACGTGCTTTCAAACTGCTAGGTTGGCAGGAGCTGGGACTGAGCAACGGGAACTCATCCCGTCATGGGGATTCGAACCACCGACCTTCTGATCGGCAAGCCCTAGGCTCTGTGGCCACAACGCCACCTGCGTCCCTATACTTTACGTAGTAGCAGTATATAAACTTATATTTTAATAAAATAAAAATAGGTCTATCTACCATGACCTAGCTTTCACTATTTTGACAGCTGAGTTTATAGATTCATTCAGACCCTAATCTATTCTTGTGTGATTGGATGAAGACATGCAATTTTGGAGGCTGGGATTTCCATATCCAGATAAGATATTTGGTCAAAAAAACTTCCAAAGGCAACTCCAGAATAAAACGGCTGAACTAAAATTTATTTAAAAGTTTGATTCTACTCCTTTTGTACTTGAAACCTGAGGTATATATTCTACAATGTAAGTTACATATTGCAAAGATAGGAAGACAATGCTGTTGCTCATTATACTGGTACCTCTGGTTAAGAACCTAATTAGTTCTGGAGGTCCGTTCTTAACCTGAAACTGTTCTTAACCTGAAGCACCACTTTAGCTAATGGGGCCTCCCACTGCCGCCGTGCCACTGCCGCACGATTTCTGTTCTCATTCTGAAGCAAAGTTCTTAACCCGAGGTACTATGTCTTGGTTAGCGGAGTCTGTAACCTGAAGCGTTTGTAACCCGAGGTACCACTGTACTGATGCAGTGAATAATTACTGCATCTGCAAACATTTGAGCTTTGCTTAGAAATGTCAGCATATATCTCTTGAAGGTTTGACCCCACTGTTAACGTATCTCCCTCCCCCACTCTCACACACTTGTGGAATGAGTGGAATGTCAGGCAGTACCAGGTCATAGGTCCCATCTTTGCAGAAAATACCAGGAAAGGAACCTACCACCAGTTTCCCCTATGGTGTCTAACTTTGTTAACAAAACACCAAGCAGGGTTTTTATGGCAGAAGTAGCATCAACGGGGGGGTAGGATGGAAGGAGAAAGAGATGATCTGAAAAGAGTGATGAAGCTACCATGTTTTGGGGGAGATATATGTGTGGCAGGGAAGCAGAACAGATTGGGAAGGAAATGTGGAGCCAGAGAAGCGAGCATGTAAGTAGGCCTTGCGTGGCATGATGCTAGAGGACAGAGTATCATACTGTCTAGGGCACACATCGGGGGTGGGTGGGTGCATGGTTGTGGGGCGATCATACAAAAACAAGCATGAAGTTCCAGGGAGGAAGGGTATCTAAGGCAGATGGAGCCTTCCATCCTATATGATCCCAGATTGAGGTAGGGAAGAAGGGAGCCCAGGAAAGCTATTACCTTGTTCTAACAATGAAATTCAATAGGGGCAAATGTAAGCTTCTACACTGAGGCAAGAAGACCCAGCGGCACCAATATAAGATGGGGGACACCTGGCTTGCCAGTAGTACATGTGGAAAGGATCTAGTGGTCGTGGTGGACAAGCTTAACTTGAGTCAACAGGGTGATGCAGCAGCAGCAGCAGCAGCAAAAAAAAAAAGGGGGGGAGCTAATGCTATTCTAGGCTGCATCAACAGATGCATAGTGTCCAGATCAAACCAAAATGCTTGTTTACAAAGCTATTGTACTACCAACCTTACTGTATGCTTGTGAAACATGGACCACTTATAAACACCATCTAGTGAAGGCACTATCATTTGACATCATCTTCTTGCTTTAGACTCTGAAGCACAAGCAGCAGCAACATTTGACTCAACTGGTACTGCAAAGAAAACTCACACAAAATAAGCAGAAAGACTGCAGTCCTTCCATGTTCCCCTTCCCCTAATACTCTACACAGCACATACTTTTCACATCACAACTTATTGTTTTATCTTTCCCAGAGAATTAGGAGATAGGGTATTTGGGAAAGCCAAGAGTGCATGCACGATGCTAACAGATTGCCTTGTGGGGAAGACTGGAGAGAAGGAAGAAGTTCCAGCCATGGTGTGTGCTATCAGCTCTCACAGCACCTGAGTGCAGGAAGTGGTTGTAGGATCTATAAAGAGGTTGAACAGATTTGGAAAGCATGTAATTAAATTTCTAAATAATATTACTAAGTAGCCTAGGATTTAAAGATGTAAACATTCTGGCAAATAAAATCCCTGGCAAATGACCAGAAAAGATTCTCTAATGTTGCCAATGTATTAATGAGAGTACTCACTTAATATGACATCAATCACAGACAACAATGGCTCTCAAAGTGAACCATTCACAGTGGGATCAGGTGTTAAACAGGGCTGTGTTATCGCCCCAACTCTATTTATTATTTTCATTGCCATGATCCTACACTTTGTTGAAGGGAAACTCCCCACTGGAGTAGAAATCATATATTGAAAAGATGGAAAGCTCTTTAATATGAGTAGGCTGAAAGCAAAGAGTAAGGTTACTGTAACTTCCATCACAGAACTTCAGTATGCTGATGACAACATAGTGTGTGCACACTCAGAGGGTGACCTCCAAACCACCCTAAATATCTTTGCAGAAGCTTACAAAAAGCTTGGCCTATCGTTCAACATCCAAAAAACCAAAGTGCTGCAGCAACAAGCACAAAACAACCCCTCTGCAGCGCCACAAATCCAACTCAGTGGTGTAACGTTGGAAAGGGTCAATTACTTCTCCTACCTGGGCAGTTACCTTTCCACAAGGGCTGACATTGATGCCGAAATCCAGCATCGCCTGAGCTCGGCAAGTGCAGCTTTTTCCTGACTGAAGGGCAGAGTGTTTGAGGACCAGGACATTCACAGGAAAACCAAAATGCTTGCTTACTACCAACCTTACTGTATGCTTATGAAATGTGGACCACTTATAAATGCCATCTCCAACTCCTCGAAAGATTCCATCAACGGTGTCTCCAAAAAAATGTATACATCACTTGGGAAGACAGGCGAACTAATGCCAGTGTACTGGAAGAAGCAAAGACCACCCATGTGGAGGTGATGATGCTTCAACATCAACTTCATTGGACTGGTCATATTGTGCGGATGCCTGATTATCGTCTTCCAAAGCAACTACTCTATTCTGCACTTGAAAATGGAAAGCATTATGCTGGTGGTCAACAAAAGAGGTTTAAAGACTGTCTGAAGACAAATCTTTAAAAAATGTAGTTTAGACACCGACAATTGGGAAACACTGGCCTGCGAGCGCTCCAATTGGGGAACAGCCTTTACCAAAGGTGTCATGGGCTTTGAAGACACTCAAACTCAGAATGAAAGGGAGAAACGTGCTAAGAGGAAGGCACGCTTGGCAAACCCTCACCATTATCAACTCCCGCCCAGAAACCCATGTCCCTACTGTGGAAAGACGTGTGGATCCAGAATTGGCCTCCACAGTCACTTACGGATTCACTGTTAAAACTGTGTTTATGGAAGACGATCTTACTCAGCTACGAGTGATCACCAAAGAAGAAGAAGAAGTGTCCAGATCAAGGGAAGTCATAATATCCCTGTATTCTACCTTGGTCAGACTACACCTGGAATACTGTATCCAATTCTGGGCACCACAATTTAAGAAGGATGTTGTCAAGCTAGAAAGTGTGCAGAGGACAAACAAAGTAATTCATGGGTCTGGCAACTTAGCCTTATGAGGAACGGTTGAGGAAGTTGGGTATGGTTTGCCTGGAGAAGAGGAGACCAAGGAGATATGATAGCCAACTTCAAATATCTGAAGGGCTGTCACGGTGTCACGTGGAAGATGGAGCAAGGTTGTTTCCTCCTGCTCCGGAAGGTAGAACTGAACCAATGAATTCAATTTATAAGAAAGGAGATTCTGACTAAACATCAGGAGGAAATTTCTGGCACCAAGTGCTGTTTGGCAGTGGAATGGACTCCCTTGAGAAGGTGGTGGCCTCTCCTTCCTTGCAGGTTTTGAAGCAAAGGTTGGATGACCATCCACCATGGATGTTTTAGTTGAGACTCCTGCATTGCAGGGGGTTGGACTATATCACCCTTAGGGTCTTTTCCAACCCTACATTTCTATGAGTATATGAACACATACTTCCATAGAATGATGGTCTTAGTATTGCTGACTGGACCTGCAATTATGCTTGAATATAAAGGAGACCATTTTGGAGCAGCAGAACCTATTTCGTTCCCAAGTGTTTGGTTCTGTGGAGGAAGTTATTTTGCTACTTTACTTTTAAAACACACAAGTCTGTTAAGATTTCTAAACATAGTTCTAGGGAAATGTTTGGGCTGTATCCAGCAGACAGTATTGGCTGATGGCCCAAGGAAGAGCTGCAGGTTTCCCATGCTCTGAAACCCCCAATGTCCTGATTCTGAAGGGGAGTTACACATTCCAATCTACCCACTTCTTATTTTATGGCTCAGAGTAAGCCGCACTCAGGAGGATGTTCATTAACTCAATGCACATGTGAATGGATTTCCCTTATTTGTTTTTTGTGCCTTTGTTCAGGGAGATGCAGACTTTTAAGTACTTACAACTAGTTACCACCATGCTCCTTCCTTTATAAGGGGGTGAGTTTGTGGCCACTTAAGCCAGGACACAGCAATGTAGCCATATGAAACACAACCACTACAAAGCCTGCCACACACCACCACCATAGAAACAATTTGTGGGGTGCTACGTTGCTCCTTATAATTCTGTCCAAAATTAAATTTGTTAAACTTCCAATAGCTAAGAGGCATGAAGCATGAAGAATACTGAACTGAGGAACCAAAGGTTACAAGATTGGAAAGTGAGGAGCTAACTGTGGGATGTCTTTTCTCTTTGTAAGTTTTGAAACTCTCAGATGGAAATAGGTTTTTTATGTTTATGATTTTTGAAGTAGATCACACTTTAACAGGAGTAAGTCAACTTCCTGCAAGGAAAAGAATCTTGGCCTCCCGGGGCACTACATTTCAGACACTTACGGAAAGTTCTCTCTCAGGGTCCTTGTAACCACTTGTAAGAAACTGCATGCATGTTTTCGTTTCCCACACACGTGTATTACCAATGCAGATAAATAATTCCACATGTCCTGTGAAGCTCAGAGTAATCCTCCATTAAGGAGGGATGAAAGCCACAGGCCCAGCAGAATGAGGCACTACAGATGGAAATAAGTGCTCTAACGGATTAAGTCAATGTTCTAGAGCAGGCACGTCCAACAGGTAGATCGTGATCTACCGGTAGATCACTGGACATCTGTGGTAGATCACTGGTAGATCACTGGCTCCCCTCAAAGAAGCTCAACAACTTTGACCTGAACCCCGAAAAATGGGATTTCCTCCCTAAAAAAAGCCCAACAACCTGAACCCCCCAAAATGGGGTAGATCACTGCCTGTTTTTAACTGTGAGTACATCACAGTCTCTTGGGAGTTGGCCACCCCTGCTTTAGACCACTGATTTTAAAATCACGATTATTTAAAAATGATTAATTTTAAAAAATACTGATTTAAAAATCCCCTTTGCTATGCTCATGACTAGGACAGATTCCCTCCCTGAAACCCTAGTGAGCTGCTACCAAGGCATATGGGTCAGTTGTCTTACTCAGTAAAAGGCATCCACCTAGGGACTCTTGATGTGGCCCATTGTTCTGAATAATGGGATGGATTAGATAGGACTACAGGAAGCTTCCCTGTACAGAGTCAGTCCAATGCACCTGGGCCTTTCACATGTGAGGCAGATGTTCTAACCACTGAGCTATAGATGCTTTTCATGAAGACAGGTGGCTGCATAGTTGTACCTAGGGGTTCGCCAGGGATGCAAATTCACCTATCAGGCATTGGCACCCTCCCACAACACCTGGAGCGCCCCCCCCCCCCAAGCTCAGGACTCCAGCACCTGCTTTGCCCTTGGAAGGACTCTGCTGAGATCTGCTGCAAGAGTGGGAACCAAGTGGTCCTTGGAGCAGCTTCCAGGCAGAGACCAGTGCAGGCATCCCGTCCAGCCACAAGTAGGGATTCCTCCTGTACAAACAACCTTGACTGTGTCTCAGATTTCTTTTGGGGGGGGGGGTGAGGAGGGAAGGATGGCAATGCATCTCCTTGCTGAAGGCTCAAGGGTCCCTAAGGCCTTTTACTGAGTAAGACAACTGACCCATATGCCTTGGTAGCAGTTCCCTAGGGTTTCAGGGAGGGAATCTCTCCCTCCATAATGAAGGGGATTTTAAAATCAGTATTTTAAAAAATCAATCATTTTTAAATAATCGTGATTTTAAAATCAGTAGTCTAAGCAGGGGTGGCCAACTCCCAAGAGACTGCGATCTACTCACAGAGTTAAAAACAGGCAGTGATCTACCCCATTTTGGGGGGTTCAGATTGTTGAGCTTTTTTTAGGGAGGAAAGCCCTTTTTTTAGGGGTTCAGGTCAAAGTTGTTGAACTTCTTTGAGGGGAGCCAGTGATCTACCAGAGATCTACCACAGACGTCCAGTAATCTACCGGTACATCACGATCTACCTGTTGGACATGCCTGGTCTAAATCATCAATTTCGGAGGCATTGTGTTAACGGGCACTGATTTTCAAAAATCAAAATGATTAAAATCACTGACTTTAAAATCACAGTGATTCAAGCCATTGATTTTTAAATCATGATTTAAAAAAAAACCCTGATTCAAATCATGATATCTTGAGATCAAATCATGATTTAAATCACAGATTTTTTTTAAATCGCCATGATTAGGATCATTGATTTTGAAATAATCATGAAATAGATAGCTGATTTTTAAAATCACCCTGAAGGAGCGTCTCCACCCCCACCGTTCAGCCCGGACACTGAGATCCAGTGCCGAGGGCCTTCTGGTGGTTCCCTCACTGCGAGAAGCAAAGCTACAGGGAACCAGGCAGAGGGCCTTCTCGGTAGTGGCGCCCGCCCTGTGGAACGCCCTCCCTTCAGAGGTCAAAACGATCAACAACTACATGACCTTTAGAAAACACCTGAAGGCAGCCCTGTTTAGGGAAGTTTTTAATCTGTAATATTTTAATGTATTTTAGTGTTTGTTGGAGGCCGCCCAGAGTGGCTGGGGAGACCCGGTCAGATGGGCGGGGTACAAATAATAAATTATTATTATTATTATTATTACTATTATTATTATTATTATTATTATTATTATTATTATTTCAGAACCATCATGATTGAAACCACCGATTCTAAAAAATCATCATGATTTAGATGACAATTTTAAAAATCTGTGATTTAAATCATAATGATTCAAAATCACTGACTTTAAAATCGCAGTGATTCAATCCATTGAGTTTGAAATCATGATTATTTTTTTTAAAAATCTGTGATTCAAATCATATTTCAAAATCAAATCACCATGATTTAAATAACAGATTTTTAAAACTGTCACGATTAGGATCATTGATTTCAAAATCATCATGAATTAAATAAAAAAAATCAGCAACTTCTCATTGCAACTCATTACCAAGCTTAAAACCATGGAGAGACCTGGTCTGAACAAAGACATTGGATTCTTATCTCATTATACATGACAAAGCTTTTTTAACCTTCTCACCCCTTGCTTTTTCCTATAAGACTAATTGCAGCCGTTAACAGTCGTCAACAGGTTTACCACAGCTATCAACCTTTCACCCATTTCCACCACCCCTCTGAGTAATACCCCCGAAATAGAGAAAGAGACGGGCCTTCAATTTGCAAAAAAAGTTAAGTATCTGGGCATCAATATGACAGCAAAAAATCAAGATTTGTATAAAGAAAATTATGAAAAGGTATGGAATGAAATTAAAAGAAATTTGGAGATTTGGAATAATTTGAAGCTTTCCTTGATGGGCCGAATAGCTGTGATAAAAATGAATGTGCTGCCTAAATTACTATTCCTCTTCCAGGCGATACCAATCGTGGATAAGATGGAACCATTCAAGAAGTGGCAGAAGGACATATCAAGATTTATCTGGCAAGGGAAAAAACCCAGAATCAAGTATAAGATTTTAACAGATGATAAGGAAAGAGGAGGATTTTCCCTGCCGGAATTGAGTATTTATTTTGAAGCTGCGGCCTTCTGCTGGCTGAAGGATTGGTTCCTACTAGAAGATACAGACATACTAGACCTGGAAGGACATGACAATAGGTTTGGATGGCATGCATATTTGTGGTATGATAAGATAAAGGCTCATCAGGGCTTCAAGACACACATAATTAAGAAGGCTCTATTTAGAGTTTGGATAAAATATAAAGATCTATTGGAACCGAAAACGCCAAGATGGATATCTCCTTTAGAAGCTGTTGCCCATAAGATGATAAATATGGAAATGAACTGGCCAAAATATTCAGAAATATTAATACAAGAAGGTGAGCAGGTCAGGTTGAAACCCTATGAACAATTGAAAGATAAAATCAATACCTGGTTGAAATATCATGAAATTAATGAAATCTTCAAGAAAGACAGGAAGACTGGCTTTCAAATGGAAAAGTCAAAACTGGAGACAGAACTGTTAGAGCCAAAAACAAAAAATTTGTCTAGAATGTATAATTTGCTGCTGAAATGGCATACACAGGATGAACTTGTGAAATCGGCAATGATAGATTGGGCTAAGGATGTTGGACATAACATAATGATGGCGGACTGGGAAAGACTCTGGAAGACAGGAATAAAATTTACTGCATGTAATCTGTTAAGAGAAAATATCATGAAGATGATTTATCGATGGTATTTGACCCCAGTAAAGCTTGCTAAAATCTATCATTTGCAAGACAATAAATGTTGGAAGTGTGGCAACACGGAAGGAACTTTTTACCACATGTGGTGGACCTGCCCAAGGTTGAAGGCCTTCTGGGAGATGATATATAATGAATTGAAAAAAGTGTTTAAAAACACATTTGTGAAGAAACCAGAGGCCTTCTTGCTTGGAATGGTCAACCAGGAGATACAGAAGGAAGACCACACTTTCTTTATGTATGCCACGACAGCAGCAAGAATCTTGATAGCAAAATATTGGAAGACAAAGGACTTACCGACCTTGGAAGAATGGCAGATGAAAGTGATGGACTACATGGAGCTCGCTGAACTGACTGGGAGACTCCGCGACCAGAGGGAGGAAGCAGTGGAAGAAGATTGGAAAAAATTCAAAGACTATCTTAAGAAACATTACAAAGTATAAAATGAAATAACGTTAAAGAAATAGCAATTTACAGAGTAGAAGTAGAGAATTTGAAATAGAAGAGAAGTAGAGATAGAGTTTGAAATGTTTAAGAAGTTTAAGGAATTTAGAATGTTCAGAATATTTAAAACAAATATTAGAGATGCAAGCTTGCTTGGAAGTAAATATAAAAAAGAATTATGATTTAAGTTAAGGGATGGAGAGCAAGTTATAATGGTATGAGATAAATAAGTTAAAAGGAAATGAAATTGCCAATGGAAATAATGGGAAAATGAATCACAGGAGGAGGGACAGGAGGAAGTCCAAGGGCAATGTAAAGGGAATTAGAAAAAAGGAAGATGATAAATGTAGTATTGTATTTTTATGTTTTGTATGTTTGTGTTAGTTTTGTGGTTATGTGTTTTTTCTTTTCTGTGTATAAAATTTAATAAATATTACTTTTAAAAAAAAAAAAAAAGAGTAATACCCCTCCCCACCCTCTCACTATATATAAGGGTCTGGTGACTTCTGTTTCAGTGTATCTGAAGAAGTGTGCATGCACACGAAAGCTCATACCAAGAACAAACTTAGTTGGTCTCTAAGGTGCTACTGGAAGGATTTTTTTTATTTTATTTTGTTTTGACTATGACAGACCTGTGGGATGTATAACACTGGTGCAGTCAATCACAACATCCCTAGAGTGTACACAAAGGGGACTTGGTCCTCCAGGTAGAGTTTCCTGTGCCAAGACTGAAATCACTTCCTTTGTGTGACCAGAAGTGGGAGTGGCCTTACCTGTAGCTATTCAAAGATACAGGTGAGCTGCTACTCTCCCTCTCTTCCCACCAGGACTCCGAGGATGCAACATCTCAGGAGATGCTCTCTTGGCTTCCAGCCAAGAGAGGCCCACATGGAGCCTTTCTCCCTTAAGGAGAATCTCCACATGTAAATACATTTAATCTAAGCTAGCCTGCCTTTCTGAGACTGTAGAAGCTTGAAATGACTGTGAGTAAAACCTTTATACTTTTATAAGCTTATGTGTCGTGTATTTTCTGTTAAGAGGGAACCAGGGGATATATGCCAGGAATCTGCCTTGTTCTAGAAGTTCATAGGAACTTAAACGCCACGCTTTGCTGCGCTTTATTGGGGATGAGAAACTCTGCTAGTTTGGAGCTTGTTAGCACAAGCTGGGATAGGAAATATTAAACAATATTCCCTCATCCACATTCCTCTCATCTCCCACAAAAGGGTTTTGAGGCCCAGAACTGCGTATTTTGTGTATTTTTAAAGGATTGCTTTGGATTGTGATTTTTGGCAGAGTAGAATTTTTCTGTTTGTACTTCCTGGTAAGCACATGGTCTTTTGTTCTCCATTGTGCTGTGAAAGGGGGATTAGCGACCCCTCCCCTCCCTCAGAGCTCACAGACCTCAGAGGCAGTGAAGATTAGTTTGCATTTTGAGATTTTTAAGTTTTGATTTTTGAATTTTAACCATTTTTGGGAATTTTTGAAATTTTGGAAATTTTTTAAATTTTTGAGGATTAAGATGGCAAGCTCAGGTTTTGATAGTGAAGCAAGATCAAGCTTTATGCTGCTGAATGATCGTAACTTTGTGCAATGGAAGCAGCGCCTTTTAGTGCATCTTGGTGCAAAACAAGTGCTTAAAGCGGTGAAAGATCCCAAACCTGATTTTGCTGATTTAACCAAGAAAGCAGATTGGGAAAGGCAAGATGCAGAAGCTAAACACATAATTTTGAGCAGTTTGAAAGATGAGCATTTATCTCTGATTGACTATGAAAGTGATGCATCTCAGATTCTAAAGGATATTGAGAGGGTTTATGCACAATCATCAGAGAACTCTTATAGACATTTATTGGATAAACTGCTGAAGTTAAAGATGAATTCCAGAGAACAATTTACAGGGCATTTTAAGGACTTTAATGAAATTGTTCAAAGGATTGCCCTAACTCCCAGAGCTTTTGATGATGCAACCAAAGTGACTTTTATGCTGGCATCATTAGGAAAAGAATTTACTTCATTTAAGAGTATAATGGATCACACCAGAGATTTGACTTTTAATGAACTAGTAAATCACTTAAGAGAGGAATGCAGAGATTACCTTGATTCTCCACAAAGGAATCCAAGGAGGGACACAAGTTATGTTTCTAAGCAATTTCCCAAGTCTAAGGAAGTGTCCAAAGAATTAATATGCCATAACTGCAATTTAAAAGGGCACATTGCAAGGAGTTGCCAGAAGCCCAAGAATAAGTCCCGCCCCTTTCAACCAAAAGGTGAAAAGAAGGGGGGTCACGAGCGTACATTTCTACTGCAAGAAAAGAGTTTAAATGTGCAAAGAAATGAAAGGAAAAGTGACCAATTTATTTTAGATTCGGGAGCTACAAGCCATTTTGCGCATAAAAGAGAATATTTCAGAGAAATTAATGATAGTGAATGGACTGAAATCCAGATTGCTGATGGAAATGTTCTAAAATCACAAGGTACAGGTTCAATGCGTTTGAAATTCAAGGTGAACAATGAATCTCTTGAAACAACTGTGCCTAACGTTCAATATGTCCCAGAATTGAACTGTAACTTGCTTAGTGTGTCTGCTTTAGACAAGAAAGGTTTCAAGGTTACATTTGCCAATGGAAAATGCAATGTAACGAAAAATTGTGAGGTTTACGCTCAAGGGAAATTAATCAATGGTGTATATGAGATTAATGTTTCAGAAATCCAGTCAGCGCAAGTAGCTCCATCCAGGCAGAAGGACGATCCAGATCTGCAGCACTGGCATGAGGAGGCTGACACAAGGAACACAGCAATTGACTGTTCCAATGAGCCACCAACAGAGGAGTTTGTAAGTTTTCCTTTTGAAGCCATACCAGAAACTAATCCACCTCCTAGTATTGTACCTCCTAGTGTTGTAGCACCCCCTACAGATGACACCCCAGAAGACGCGGAGGACCAGATGTCAGAAGGCTCCAGAGACGAAGAGGACCCGTATGCAGGGATGCCGCCATTGGAAGGAGATGAGGAAGCTGATGCGGTTCAACAAGAGCCAGAGGTCAGACGTTCCTCCAGGTCCAACAAAGGTGTTCCACCACTACGACTGTCCTACTTTGCAGGGTCGGCGCCACCACAGGAACCTTCCACGTGGGAACAGGTTCAACGGTTGCCAGCTGCTGAGGCCAGTCTCTGGAAGCAAGCCGCGCAGGAAGAGATGGATGCACTGCATCGCAACAAGACCTGGACCCTGACAGAGCTACCTCCTGGTAAGAAGGCAATTGGGTCCAAGTGGGTGTTCAAGCTTAAGAAGGGGTCAGAAGGGGAGGTGCAACGCTACAAAGCTAGGCTTGTAGCACAAGGATTTTCACAACAGTATGGCGAAGATTATGATCAAGTATTTGCGCCTACAGTGCGACATAGCAGTGTTAGATTACTTCTAAGTATTGCAGCCTCTAAAGGGATGAAAGTCCGTCATGTCGACATAGCAACAGCTTTTCTTCATGGGACGATTTCTGAACAGATTTATATGAAGCAGCCCAAAGGCTTTATCAAGCAAAATGAGGCACATCTTGTATGTAAACTTCAGAAAGGAATTTACGGTTTGAAACAAGCTGCAAGAGCATGGAACCAGAAATTACATGAAATGCTGGTTCAGCTTGGGTACAAGCAGTCAACAGCTGACAAGTGCCTGTACACTAAGAACAGAAATGGACAATTCTCTTACATTCTGGCTTTTGTCGATGATTTATTAATATCAACGTCCAATGACAGAGACTATAAAGACATAGTCAGACATCTCAACAAAGAGGTGGAAGTAAAGGAATTGGGACTTGTCCAGTATTACTTGGGAATTCAAATTGAGAGAGAAGAAGACGGCTCATTTCTTCTCAGCCAGAAGCAGAAGATAATAGAACTGATAGAAAGCATGCAGATGCAAGGTGCACACCCTGTCGCGACACCCATGGCCACAGATTTTCTAAAGAATCAGCAAGATTCGAAGCTGCTGCCAGACAACAGCGAATACAGGTCAGCGATTGGTAAACTTTTGTATTTGGTTACTACCAGCAGACCTGACATAGCAAGTGCAGTGGGGATCCTAAGCAGAAAAGTGAGTTCTCCCACTGAACATGACTTGGGTGGGGTCAAGAGGGTGGTGCGTTACCTCAAGGGTACAATGAATTGTAAATTAAGATTGCCAGCTGTAAGGGACCCTAAGTTGGTTGGGTACAGTGATGCAGATTGGGCTGGGGATAAGGCGGATTACAAATCCACAAGTGGTTATGTTTTTATGTTTGGAAATGCACCTATCATTTGGGGCAGTTATAAACAGAAATGTGTAGCCTTATCGTCCACAGAGAGTGAATATATTTCAGCTTCGGAAGCATGCAGAGAGATCATCTGGCTGGATCAACTCCTGACAGACTTTGGTTTGCCGAGAAAAGGACCTGTCAGCTTGATGGAGGACAATCAAGGCTGCCTGCAGCTAGCGCAAACCGAAAAGTTCCTTGCACGTTCAAAACACATTGGGGTCAGGTATCACTTCATTCGCCAGATGATCCAAGATGGACTAGTAGAAATGTCCTACTGTAATACTCAGGAGATGACTGCGGACATTCTCACGAAACCCTTGCCACGAGAGAGTTTCCAGAACCTGCGTGTCAAGCTGGGACTCTGGGTGGTTGAATAAAGTTGTTTTATGTTTGTTAAATGTTGTTCAGACTGAGAAGGGGTTTGTGGGATGTATAACACTGGTGCAGTCAATCACAACATCCCTAGAGTGTACACAAAGGGGACTTGGTCCTCCAGGTAGAGTTTCCTGTGCCAAGACTGAAATCACTTCCTTTGTGTGACCAGAAGTGGGAGTGGCCTTACCTGTAGCTATTCAAAGATACAGGTGAGCTGCTACTCTCCCTCTCTTCCCACCAGGACTCCGAGGATGCAACATCTCAGGAGATGCTCTCTTGGCTTCCAGCCAAGAGAGGCCCACATGGAGCCTTTCTCCCTTAAGGAGAATCTCCACATGTAAATACATTTAATCTAAGCTAGCCTGCCTTTCTGAGACTGTAGAAGCTTGAAATGACTGTGAGTAAAACCTTTATACTTTTATAAGCTTATGTGTCGTGTATTTTCTGTTAAGAGGGAACCAGGGGATATATGCCAGGAATCTGCCTTGTTCTAGAAGTTCATAGGAACTTAAACGCCACGCTTTGCTGCGCTTTATTGGGGATGAGAAACTCTGCTAGTTTGGAGCTTGTTAGCACAAGCTGGGATAGGAAATATTAAACAATATTCCCTCATCCACATTCCTCTCATCTCCCACAAGACCAACACGGCTATCTACCTTTAACTGGAATCATGAATTAAATCACTGATTTTAAAAATCATCGTGATTTAAATAGCTGATTTTAAAATTGCAGCGATGCGAATCTCCAACTTCGAAATCATGATGATCCGGATCACTGGTTTTTTAGAATCACCATGCTTTAGACCAGGCACATCCAACAGGTAGATCGTGATCTACCGGTAGATCACTGGACGTCTGTGGTATATCAGATCACTGGCTCCCCTCAAATAAGCTCAACAACTTTGACCTGAACCCCTAAAAAAAAGCTCAACAGCCTGAACCCCCCAAAATGGGGTAGATCACTGCCTGTTTTTAACTCTGTGAGTAGATCGCAGTCTCTTGGGAGTTGGCCACCCCTGTTCTAGAGAGTCCAGCATTCTGTCCCTCCTCCTGGGCAACCAGCAGCCCCCTTTTGACACTCCAGCAACTAGGATCTGGAAGAATGTGGCATGCTCTGTATAGCCATGGATGGCCTTATTCCCCGTGGATTTGTCTAATCCCCTTTTAAAGCCATGGAAGGTTGTGGCCATTACTACATTTTATGGAAGAGAATTCCATAAAATAACTATGCACTGTGTGCCTTAGTCCTTCCTTTTGCTGGTCCTGAATATTCCACCATTCAGCTTCCTAGGATGACGCCAGGTTTCTGTATTATGGGAGAAAAACATTTTTCTTTCTCCACACAATGCATAATTTTATCCATCATTTGTTTTTAAACTGAATAGTCTCAAATGCTGTAATCTATCCTTGTGATTACAGCACCCAGCCTTTTCAGGCTCTAAAATCTGGTAGTTTAGCTTAGTGGAAAGAAGGCTTGGGAAGGAAAAGTAGGAGAAGAAGGCCTTGAGGCAGAACAATGGTTCCCACATTGGTTTCTGGTATTCAGCCAGCAGTTTCAAATCCCCTGGAACACATTCCACTTCAGGGCTAAGAGAGAACTCACCACATATCTGCCCTTTCTAATATAGTGCCAGAGCTCTTCCTTCACTTTCCCTCCCCCTCCCCACTCCTTTGATTTGTGTGTCAATAAGGTTTGCTAATCCCACCTAATAAAGCTTCAGACCTGCTAAGGATGGCTGGGGTTGTTCATCAGTTAGCAAAACCTCCCGTTTCCGCAGGGCAGGGCATCACCAGGTTCTAATCAGAAGAGACAGTGCCTAGGAACAATTACATCCACTGTCCAGTTAAAGGTGTTGGTCTGTCATAGTCAAAACAAAATAAAATAAAAAAATTCCTTCCAGTAGCACCTTAGAGACCAACTAAGTTTGTTCTTGGTATGAGCTTTCGTGTGCATGCACACTTCTTCAGATATCCACTGTCCAGCCATTTCTCCATTTGAGAGTTAATCAGGCCTCCCTCAACAGGACCATTAACCAAGCAAACAGGAAAATCTCCCCATTGTCAGAAAGCCATCATGGCCCATCAGTCTTCAAAGATGGACTTCCAAATGGCTCTTCATCCCAGCTGTTTCAGAGTCCTTGAGTCCATTACCCAGCAGGCAATGATCTGCACCATGACAAAGAAGTTATAATAAATTCCACATTATCTTCCTCTGTTGTGAGCAGATGAACTAACCAAGCATATGCCCTACTGTGTAAGGCTAGATATAATTTGAGAAAGACCACGAAATTTTGAGCTGTACCAAAAAAAGATGGCTTTCATGCGAATATGGAAGTCCCCTAAGATCACCATACACTCAACATTAGGAGACTCCCCAACAATGTATCCGGTTAGCACAATGGATCAAAAGAGAGAACAGCAGGTTCGCCTTTCCCAGTCTTCCAAGTTTGGGCTGCCTGCTGAGCTGAGAACCCAGATAGACACAACAGGGGTCTACACAGGGTATATTCTTGGATGAGCAAGTCAACCTGGTGCATAGAGAGAGGGCTGAATGCAGCAGCTGGAGTTAGACTTCTCATTCACCTGCTTAGCATTTACCACCAGCAGCTTAAGACTCATTGAGCCTTGACAAGGCACTCAAGGTTCCCACAGCTGGAAAAAACACGGACACAATGTCTTTTATCCCTTTCCCTATACCAGCTTGTTCCTCTTCACTACCATATCATATAGTCCTATGGAATATTTAGAAATAAAAGCCGACTTTCAGCTGAAATAGGATGGACTGCCTGAAAGGCTCTCTGCTTCACCCCATGGGACATAATGCAATATATTTATTAAATAAATAAATAAGCAACCCCCTGCAGAAATACAAGCTGAGGGAAATGTTAGGCATTTAACATAACTCCTCAGTTCTGTGATAAATGATTTTGGGAACAATGGCAGGACAGCAAACTCTGACTTGCAGATGAGTGTGGATTTACAAATCTCAGTGACCTGTGAATGACTAAGGTAAATCCCAATCCAATGCTTGGTATCTCAATACTAGCCCTTTATATGAAAGAGATGAACTTGACGAATTGAATTCCTCATTGGAGGAATATTTTGCTATTAATTCCCCCCCCCCCCAATTCTGCTGGAGTCTGCTTGCTCAGTGTGTTCCCTATGTGTAACATTCTGGCAATGCAGACCACTGAAGTCAGCAGGACAGCTTCCTCTACTCACCAGTTTGAATCCTTGTGAGTGTTCCCTTGCAGAGAACCATCTGCGCAGCCAGAGAACAGTGCAGAGATGTTTGAAAGCCCTCTTACAAACAGCCCCATGTTGCTCTTTGCAGAGGTTGCCTGCCTCTCCTCCTCGCCGCCTGTCGGCCCACCCTAACAGACCCAGGTTGGGTTCCAGCAGGCCTGACTTGGGACAATCCAGGGTTGTCTCAACTCAACTCAGTCTAAGCCTGGATCAAATTAGTCTGAACCAGTTCAGGGTTCAGTCGAATTCACTGCACAACCCTTTCAGTTTTGTGGCAACTTTGGCTAAGGTTCAGCCCAGCATCTTGATTTGAACTGGCACCCAACGGTATCCAAATATAGGCCAGAACCTGCTCCCCCATCTCAGGACATCTCATGCCAAACAGGACAACGTATTCAGAGCTGCCCAAATCAGAGCTGTTTACAGTGTTTCAGTCCACTATCTTCATTCAAAATGGTGCCTGGTGATATTTAAACATAGACAATGACAATAAAGAAATCTTGAATCTTGAATGAAAACCAGCTGCTCCATCTCAGGAACTGTTGTGCTAAGTTTGGCAATGGCATCTCTAGAGGCATTTGAATGCATCAAGAACAGACAGACAAACCACAAGAGAGATGTGCCCTGCGATGAGTACTATTTCAAATTGTGCTTTTTGCAAGCTTACCCTCCATGCACTCATGCTTTGGATGACTATAAACATTTTCAGCATCCTGTCTTAGTGATGATTTATCCAGAAATGAATTCTGCAGTGCCTGTAATTCCCTCCTTTGCCAACAATCAGTTTAAGTTGCTGTGCCACCTTTTTATATCAGACACCAGCCATCTGGTTCCATCCTCCTTCGAGTGAAGCCTCTCCCTTTTGTGCAGACCCAGCTTGTGCCAAAGCAATCTTCAGAGTTGAAGTCCAAACTCCTCCTCCCAACACCACCAAGGAACCCAGGCACTGAGATGCCACACCCCGCGATCTACCAGTAGATCATGATCTACCTCTTGGGCGTGCCTGTTATAGACTGTACAGGGACACCTAGTGGTGGAAAAGAAATTACATTCTGATAATCCTGGTGGACATACAAGTCCCAAGCGACGAGACTCTATAAGGACAAGCCTCTATAAGGACAAGCCCTCCCCCTATTATCACTGTTAAGGTTTGGCAATGAATTATGCTGATTTATTTAAATGGTTGATGTGAATGTTTTATGAATTGAACAGAACAAGGGGTTATGTTCTAAAGGTATTGGCTAATTGAATCACTTAATATCCAGAACCCTAAGGCTAACAAGATTTTATATAAGATAACCAGGTGGGCAATAGAAAATATAAATTAATTCCAATAGCAAGCTTATAATTAATTTATTACAGTGATCCCTCGACTTACAAATGCCCAGACGTCCGTATTTTTCGAGTTACGAGGGATCAAAGGGGCCGCGCGCTTCCGAATTTTTTCGACTTCCAAAAGGAAGTCGCGGTTGTTTTAGATAGGTTTTTTTCGAGTTACGAATTTTAGATAGGGGTTTTTTCGAGTTACGAATTTTTTCTCCCCAATGCATTCCTATGGGGACTCGACTTACAATTTTTTCGACTTCCGACGGTCCCATCGAAATGGATTACCTTCGTAAGTCGAGGGATTACTGTATTGTATTGTGGGGTTTTAGTAATTAAGGTACCGAATAAGTGACTATAGTATCATAGTGTTTTATATTTTAAGTAACAAATGTTGAAGGGGTAACGGAGTAACCTACTCCTAAATCTCTCAGCTTATAATAAATTTAGATATAGGGGTCCTCTAATTGCAAAAGAACCGCTAAAGGAGATTATTGTGACTGGGTCAAAGTTTATTTTTGTGAGTATATAGGGAAGCCAATATAATGAATACCAAGAAATTACACTAGCTGCCGCCGTCGGAGCACCAAGACGCCAATCAGTAGTGGAGTTAGATTCGAATGTGGATTTAAAATATTTGATTATCGGAATGAATAAATCAATAAATGACAAATTTGACTCCATGGGCAACATCTGGAAAGAAATTAAAAAAGATTTGGAAATTTGAACTAGATTAAAACTTTCATTTTGGGGAAGAATTTCGGTAATAAAAATGATAGTGCTCCCCAAAATGCTTTTCATTTTTCAAATGATCCTGATCATAGGCAAAATGGAATGTTTCAATAGGTGGAGGAAAGACCTGACAAGGTTTATCTGGCTGAATAAGAAACCGCGTATAAAACATAAAATATTGACGTATAAGAAAGGGAGAGGGGGCTTTGCCCTACCAAATTTAAGAACGTATTATGAGGCAGAGTGCCTAACTTAGATAAATGACTGGATTTTATTAGAGAAAACAGATCTATTTGACTTGGAAAGCTACAACAACAGATATGGGTGGCATGCCTACTTTGGCTATAATAAGGTCAAAGTCCACAGTGGGTTTACTAACCATATAGTTAGGAATGCCCTTTACAAGGTGTGGACCAGATATCAACCACTATTAGAACCTCAAACGCCATGGTGTTCCCATTAGAGGCATTTGCAGTTAAAAAAATAAATATGGAAAGTAATTGGGCAACTTACAGTCAATTACTAAAGGAAGAGCAAAGACATCTGAAATTAAAATCATTTGAGGAGATAAGGCATTACCTCACCAATTGGCTCCAATACCACCAGCTACAAAATGTATTTAATTCGGATTAAAAAAATAGGTTTCGGAAAAGAAGAATCTAAATTACAAATTGAATTATTAAAAAACAATAAGAAATTGTTATCCAAAATTTATAACCTATTACTGGAATGGGACCTGAAAGATGAGCAAGTAAAAGATGTTATGGTAAAATGGGCCCAGGACATTGGCCACACAATACAGATGGAACAGTGGGAAAGACTGTGGAGGTCAGACATCAGATTTCCCGCCTGTTACACCATCAAGGAAAATCTGATTAAATGTTATACGGTATACCGGTAGGTGGTATATGACACCCTCCAAACTATCCAAGATTTATAAACTAAGATCCAGAGGGGACAATGTTTCATGTATGGTGGGGCTGTGAGAAAGTTAAAAGTTTCTGGGGGTGTATTCATGATGAATTAAAAAAGATGTTCAAAACCTCTATAGAAAAGAAACCTGAGGCATTTCTATTGGGCATTATAGGAAATGGCATCCCACAGGATAAGAAAAGGCTTTTTTTATATGCCGCAGCCACAGCCAGATTATCACTTGCTAGAAACTGAAAAGGAGACATTATTGTCACAAAGGAAGATTGGATAAGTAAAGTATGTGAATTCATAAGATTGGTTAAATTAACGGCAGCTATAAGAAATCGCTCCAACCAGAATTTAAGGAAGGAATGGCAATGTTTTGAGGACTATATTAAAAAACACTTCTAAGGATAACATATTGATATGCATAGAATAAGTACCTGTATGTAAAGAAGTTTCAAACTAAGTTAAAATTAATAATGGATATATATTGATTATTACAAGACACAATGTTAAAGCATTCCTTGCAGGATGAAAAACCACTTGTGTGTGTTTTCCTGCACTGGAATCCCACTCTGCCTCTCTTGGCATACAGGTCTCCACTTCATTTCATCCAGTGACATGAGCAGACATGAGGCAAGGTGAGGCAGCTGCCTCTGGTGGCAGGATCCACAGGGGCAGGAGATCTGCAAAGTCCTTGAAGGCCCCCGCCATGCCACCTCTACAGCAGCCTCTTGGCAAATAGGAGGCACCGCTGGTTTCCCCCCACCCCCAGGGAGGAAATGGTGGGGGCTGCCTCCTGAAGTTTCCTGGACTCTGCCCCTGCACAAATAACCCAGAGATGCATTTTAAATACAGTGGTACCTCGGGTTAAGTACTTAATTCGTTCTGGAGGTCCGTTCTTAACCTGAAACTGTTCTTAACCTGAAGCACCACTTTAGCTAATGGGGCCTCCTGCTGCCGCTGCACCGCCAGAGCATGATTTCTGTTCTTAGCGGAGTTCTTAACCTGAAGCGTACTTAACCCAAGGTACCACTGTACTGTAAAAAGGACACATTCTACTCATGTAAAAACACGCTGATTCCCGGACCGTCCGTGGGCTGGATTGAGAAGGCGATTGGGCCCACGGACCTTAGGTTGCCTACCCCTGCCCTAGATGGTCATCTTCAAGTCTTGCCCTCACCCCCACTTACTTCTCATCTAGCGCTACTAAAATGGGGCTTTGATCCCAGGAAACCCCATGCATGCAATACATGCATTCACTGAACTCAGAAAGGGGGAGCAGGGTTGTGCATACCCCCTCTGCCATGTGTTCAGCAGAAGACAGGAAAGGTTGTATGGCATCGATTCTGCCAAGTAATTGGGAACTCTCTGGTATCAGGGTTCCCGATGACAAATAGAGTCCCCTTTGTACCTTCCACTAACCAGGGGTCAGCAAACTTTTTCAGCAGGGGGCCGGTCCACTGTCCCTCAGACCTTGTGGGGGGGGGCGGACTATATTTTTTTGGGGGGGGGGAATGAATGAATTCCTATGCCCCACCCAGAGATGCATTTTAAATAAAAGCACACATTCTACTCATGTAAAAACACCAGGCAGGCCCCAGAGATGCATTTTAAATACTGTAAAAGGACACATTCTACTCATGTAAAAACACGCTGATTCCCGGACCATCTGCAGCCTGATTGAGCAGGGGATTGGGCCGGATCCGGCCCCCGGGCCTTAGTTTGCCTACCCATGCACTAAACAACCATGTGAATTGATCCAAAGTCCTATGGGTGTGATTGAAACTCCAGGTGTAAACAGAAATATGAAAGGTCTTTTGGCTAAGCTCAAGTGTGAATGGCACCTCCACTGATGAGTGTATTTAGCCAATGGGAAGATCTCTTAATTAACTTTTATAACTACAGGTATGCCTAGAAATCTCTGCATAAACTCTAAATTCAGGGTGCAAATATGCACACATAGTGAAAAGATGCTAACCCAACCATCTTAAATACATTTAGGAAGCAAATCACACAAGTCACTTTTTTATTTCCTTAAGTCACATCATGTGTACAAGCCTAAAAATAGGATTTTGAGCATGGTTTTAACAATGGAAAGGAGGTGTACAAATAAAATGCTGTAGGCATGCATTTTTGAACAGAAATAAATAAAAAATATCCCAAACTCTTCTATAGCAGAAAGCATACTGAACATTCCAGTTTATAAAACAAATTAAAACACTTTCCTCAAAAACTGGGGCGATGGCAGTATTTTGGCAATAGCTTAATTCTAAAGCAATTCTAATGAAGTTACTCGAGGGGATAGAAATGAAACGTACTTCCAATCAGTTTTACTTACAGCTTGCACCTTACCACTAAGCAGCAGCCCCAATCCCAGAAAGAGCGTAATTTGTGAAACCCTGCACAGAAAAGACAAAATTGCCATCGTTACAGTGCATGCCGTCCCCGGCGCTACCGAGAGCCTGAAAATCGGCCCGTCTCCCCGGGGCTCCCCGTCCCCTTCCGAGGAAGGCGCCACTTACCGGCCAGTGGGGCGGGCGACGCGCAGCGGCGGATGGCGCCTCATCCTCGTCTCTGGATCCGCGCACGGGAAGGCGCCCTGCGAGTCAGACTGAGGAGCGACACGCGCGTGAGAAGGGCAACGGGGCGCCGGCCACGCCCGATCACGGGCCGCCGCGTGGGGCAGGGACCACCGCTCCCTCCCCGCTCCCCCCCAAGCAGCGCCCTCCCGGGCGGCCGGAGCTGAGGGCGCCAGCGGCTCCTGGGCGAGAGGGAGCCCGGCGCTTGGCGCTGCTCGGTGCGTGCAGGGACTCACCTGCCCCCTCTCTCTCTCGTCGGGCGCCCGGAGCTGCGCGCCTCTCGGCCGGCGGCGGTGCGGAGTGCGGCGGGAGCGGCCCTCGGTCAGCTGCTGGCGCCTCCCCGCGGCCCCCGGGGCGGGGCGGGGCGGGGCGGGGCCTGGGCAGCGCACAAGCGACGCCGGGCGGCGAGCTCGCCTTTCCTCCTCGACAGGCGCCGGAGGCGGACGCAGGATCGGGGCCGCAGCGCACGTGCGAGCGTCAGGATCAGCAGCGAGAGGAGGACGAGGATGGGCCGCCCCGCGCGGGAGCCGGCGCTGGCGCTCCTCTTGGCCGCGATGCTGCCGCTGCTCCTCCTCGAGCGGCGCTGGGCGGCCGAAGCGGCGGCGGTGAGTAGGGGCTGTGCTGTGCCCGACCCCGCCGCGCTCTTCTGGGCAGCGCGGCGCCGAGAGTCCTCGGTTCGGTCGAGACCAGGCGCTCCGCCCGGGGAGCCCTCTCGCCAAAACCGCGGGGATAAACGCTCCGCGGACCGAAGCCTTCGAGGGGCAGCTGGGGCTCTTCGCAAGGAAGGCGGCGTCGGCTGACCCGGGTCTCGGGCGGCGCTGCGTCTCTCTAGCTAGACTTTTGCGATATGTTGATGTGGATAGGATAAGGAACTGCTTTCCGGGGTTGCTGAGGCAGTCAGCTAGGTGGTGCGTGTTCTCGGCATGTTTCCAAATGATCGGTCCTACTTGTGTGAATCTGGTTCCCTGTAGAATCCCACTTGGCTGCATTTCCCTAACTCCGCAGGATCCCCCAGTTGCCACCGCGAGTGGTCCAGACACAGTTGTGTGCGCCTGTGGCACAAAAGTTGTTCCACCAGTGATCCTTGCAGCGGATCTTTAAGTCACTTCACTGTCAGCTCCAGTTTTGGAGAAGTCTGGATCAGTAATGGATTGGAGACAAGCAGGGCTGTCTTTCCCCAGGGGTGCAAGGGGTTCAGGGCACCCAGGCGCCGAATTCTGGGGGGCACCAGGCACCTGCCACTGAAGCCGCCTAAGCTCTTAACTATCTACCTGTTATGAAATAATAAATAATTTTGATCAAGCTAGAAAAACAAAATACATATATACCTAGGTATTACCGAAATGACACCCTACTGTTTCACTCAAGGACATTTCGACAAAATATTATGTTGCGTATTGTATTGAGCTGCTCTGCGGCAGCGGGGTCAGCAGCACCTTTGACACAACTGAAGTTTCGCTAAACTAAATTTGGGGGCGCTGGGCAGATCTTTGCACCCCGGCGGCGCATATGCTAAAGACAGCCCTGGAGACAAGAACCAGACTTGGAGGCTCTGTTGGTGGCTTTTCTAACTCGGAAAGTGCCAGTCAAACTGCTGTGGGGGGTGGCCTTGCCCTCAAGTCTTGGCTTTGGAGACCATCGTTGATCGCTGTCATTTGAGGCCTAAGAGGCTTCTATAGCATGTAGATGCGACCCACCCATCCTTGACATGGAAAGCCAGACTAGCTTATGGCTGGGGCTGCTTTTGAAATTTAAGTTGCTGTAAAGTACAACAGCTGGCTCCTCCTGGAACTGGCCACTGAGGACATAACTCCCCACTTCTTAAACAAGCTCTTCAGCTTCTGTTGTGCTTTCAGGCACAAATCAAAGGGCTTCACTTTTAAACCATCTCAGACATTGATGCCTCCTATTACAGCAGCAATCTTCAGCCCACACATGAATTGGGGGACTCGTTTCTCAAACCATTTCATACATGTTTAAGGTGGCAGTGCTGCTGTTTTGACCCACCTAGGCTGCAACCTGGCAAAGGATCTCACCAGATAAGGTCAAGGGGCAGCATGAGGCTTCCTGAACTTAATGTTTGCCATACAAGGCCTTCTTCTCTGAGGTGCCCTAGCCACTGAAATGAGGTGGGTGGTGACAGGGCAAAGGGCTTTCTTGGCAGTGGTACCTTGAGGTGTAGTTCTAGTGCCTAGTGCAGAATTTGATGTCCTTCTGGCACAAGCAGATATTTAAATTTGTCAGCATTTTGCTGCAGCTGCAAGGCAGATGAGCATGTCAGGCAGGCTGAGGCAGCCACCTTTGGTGGCAGAACCCCAAGATGAAGCACTGCTGCTGGCGGGGAAATCGCATGAGATCTCACTGGAACCTACTGCTGGCAATGCTGCTTTGCGGGCACTGCCACACAACCCAGGTAAGGGAGGCGGTAGTGGCAGCCTTTGATGTTTTGCCTCAGGCATCAAAATGGGGTGTGCTGCTCTTGGGCAGCTGCCATTATTTTATTGCTTCTGCTGGATTTTGTCACTGCTGTTGCTTGCTGTGTTTAACATTGGGTCTTATTCTATCTGTGTTTTATCATAATTATGTAAGCTACCCTTGTACAGTGGTACCTCGGGTTAAGTACTTAATTTGTTCTGGAGGTCCGTTCTTAACCTGAAGCACCACTTTAGCTAATGGGACCTCCTGCTGCCGCTGCGCCACCAGAGCATGATTTCTGTTCTTAGCGGAGTTCTTAACCTGAAGTGTACTTAACCCGAGGTACCACTGTATAGTTAAAAAAAAAATACCTGAAAGGCGATGTATAAATATGAAGAAAAAGTGTCTGTGTCTCTCTGGGATTACCAAGGATTACTGAAAAATGTAAAATAGTAGTAGAAATACAACAGATCCTTAATGGTTTGAAAATATCATCATGCTCAGTAATGTAAAGGTAAAGGGACCCCTGACCATTAGGTCCAGTCGCAGACGACTCTGGGGTTGTGGCGCTCATCTCGCTTTATTGGCCGAGGGAGCTGGCGTACAGCTTCCGGGTCACGTGGCCAGCATGACTAAGCTGCTTCTGGCGAACCAGAGCAGCACATGGAAACGCCATTTACCTTCCCGCCGGAGCGGTACCTATTTATCTACTTGCACTTTGACGTGCTTTCGAACTGCTACCGGTAGGTGGGCAGGAGCTGGGACCGAGCAACGGGAGCTCACTCCGTCATGGGGATTTGAACTGCCGACCTTCTGATCGGCAAGCCCTAGGCTCTGTGGTTTAACCCACAGCGCCACCCGCGTCCCAATCTGCTCAGTAATGTAGGCTTATGAATTAGGCAGGCCAAACTTCTGAGGAAAATTGCTTTCCTGGTTTCCAGCACACAGAAAAATAAACTGCAGTATGCAAGTAGTCTTTTTCAATGGTTCAAGTTACATCCACCTGAACCTGCTATGTGATCATTTCCTCTACAGGTAGATCTCACCTGCCTCTGCTAAGTATTCATTATTACATATAACCTCAAACTGCATTAGCTAGAACCTGTGCTTTGCATTACAAGCAGCAACTGTTTTGTGGAGGGATTATGTTCCATGGCACCGCACACTTATGTGAAATAGCATATAATCAACACCAATTGAAAAAGAGTGTTGGAATGGGCTACATGGCACCTATTGTCCCCCCACTTTTTCTGTCTGAAATTGAACAAAGCATTCTATTGCTTGACCGTTGAACCCACTATTGGTCTTGTCCACTCAATCCACCTGAGCCTGTCTTCTCATACAGGGGAAGTTCCTAACTCACTGAGGGTTGGGGGCCCATCGGCTATCCTCACGTGGTTTAGCCAACCAGCCCAAGCTGCTTTCTGGGGTGTGGCCGCTGTCGTAGGCTAACAGCTTCTAGGAGCTGGAGGTGTCAGGGTAGGAGTCAAGTGCAGGTCAGCAATAATGGTAGCAATTCACCGGTGCCAGTGAAATTAACTCTGTTCAAGGAAACAAAAATGCAGCTTGGCCTAGTGGCCTCAGCAACCCTTTCCAGCAGGTGTTGCCCTATGGAGAAGTTGCCAGGACTGAAGGTCCCCACCTTCCTCCCCTTGTTAAAGCTCCCCCTCTTCAGGATGTTTCCCAAGCAGTGTCTATGCACAACTAATCTGTATTCCGCCTTCTTCATTTCGCTCTGTGTACTGGGAGAACGGGTGGGAAGAAGGGAGGGAAGCTGGACACAGCAGGAGGGAGAGTCTTAACTTCTCCCTATCACAGGTTCTTCCTGCTCACTAAATCCTGTTGCCGCTCTTCCCCCGTCTTCTCCCTTTGACTGCTCCTCGCTGTCCCACCACCAATCCCCTAGCTCTGAACCTTCCTCCTCTGGGGGTTCCCTTGGGTGCCTCCCACCATTCCTCTTCATCCAGATAGTCCAGGAAGCAGGTGAGAACTGAGTGCAAGGTGGGGACCAAAGGTGTACAAACTACCCCAGAAGGAGTATGGCGTGTCTCCCCTCCCCTGAGATCCCACACACCCCAAAAGAACTGTATCAATATATGATACTATATTGTAAAAATACAATTAGGTTTTCAAAAGGAGTAGTGAGTGTAGGCAATTTAAATCAACTGGAGTAGGCTTCAAGTCAAACAGACTCTCATGCTTAAAATTGGGTAGTGGTCCCAAAGAACTATGATAAATTAACTGTCTGATATATAGACACAAAAAACCAATACTGTATAGTATAAAGGAACACAGTCTCACACAAGACAATACTTGTAAATTAAGAGGTAGCATGTTTCCCCCTTCAAAACTAGACTCTGGGTTTTAAAAAAGGATGAATTAAAAATAATACATTTGGAGTTATAAATCAAACAAAACAGCATCATGTTAAACAAATGAAGAAACAGAGATAAACTATTTGTGCATGCTGTTCCTCTTTGGAAGCACTCTGACTGGAGCATTCTGTGAGACTCGTCTAGCCCAGGGTCAGCAACCTTTTTCAGCCGTGGGCCGGTCCACCATCCCTCAGACCATGTGGTGGGCCGGACTGTATTTTGAAGGGGGGGGGAGGGAGAACGAATTCCTATGCCGCACAAATAACCCAGAGATGCAATTTAAATAAAAGGACACATTCTACTCATGTAAAAACACACTGATTCCCAGACCATCTGTGGGCTGGATTGAGAAGGCAACTGGGCTGAACCTAAAGATGAAGACCCACGGGCCTTAGGTTGCCTACCCCTGCTCTAGCCCTTGATGGACAGGTCTAGCTTCCAATCAACACACTTCAGTTCCCCTCCCACTCATGCCACACTGGAATCACTCTTCCCACCCAGGTGTTGCATTTTATTTTATTTTATTTTGGAGATGGGATTTGGTTGGTTATTTTAGTCAAGGATCGGCAGCGCAGTGCTAGTGCTGATTTGGCGTGTGTGCCTTTCTGAGCCTTACTTTGAATATGCCTGGCAAGCCTTATGACTTGGGCTTCATCTTTAGGTTCACCCCTAAACCATTTCAGAGTTGAACAGAGTTTCCAGAGTTACAGGCTTCAACTCAGTTCCTCTATATGTGTGGAGCAGCTGTCTGGCCTTCCATTCTATGTATGTTTTTGAATAGCAAGTTTCTACAATAGTTGGCAGGGGAAAGTTTTAAAGTCCTAGGCGTGTGTTGTTGAAGTATCTTTTCCCTTCGCCAGAGTTTGTTATTTTATGTCTTTAGGCCTCTGCTGTACAGTTTCCTTCCTCTGGACTATGCACTGTTCTTTTCACCCCAATTCAAACTGCTTCCTGGAATGCATCTCCAAGGTACTTAAGACTCTGAGTCTCTTAAACCCTCCTTTGGGATCTTAATTGTACAGATCTCTATCACTTAAAGAGGATTCATCAATGTCCTCTGAACACTGTCCTGGCAAACTGAGGCAGTGTCTCTAGGCCTGTTTGAGCAACTCTCTGCACTTGGCATGTTTCCTGCAGACAGCTCCCACCCAGACCGAAAGCAGCCACAGCAATGGGTGGATCATAGGTATGGCATACTGGACCAGACCTCCATCCTGACTTACGTTTCCGTTTCCTGCCTAAGGGAAGAGATGCCAAAAGAGACATAAATAAATGATCTCACAGTAGTTTTGAAATTTTAACAATGTAGCAGAACTAATCTGGCAGTAAATGTGCTTGTTAATTGTGAGTTATGTCAGTTCAAAATGTGACTATCTGTG
Source organism: Darevskia mixta (assembly GCA_034641385.1). Lineage (NCBI taxonomy): Eukaryota > Metazoa > Chordata > Lepidosauria > Squamata > Lacertidae > Darevskia > Darevskia mixta. The sequence continues at coordinate 4,474,655 of JAWWNH010000130.1, forward strand.
TGAAGGAGTAATTGGCCCATATATGTTTGTTACTGCTTTCCCCCTGTACAATAACCCTTTTCTTTCTTTTGTCTCTTTTGCATTCTTTTACCTCTAAAACCTCAATTTATTGTGTAAGAAGATTTCTAGCAGATAGAAAAGTACCCACCAAAGTCAAGACCTTTAACTAAGTGTTCCATTGTCTTCACTTCAATTACAGTATTCATAAACCACCTTTTAAAACTGGTTCACCGTCTCTGTACTTCTTCATAAGTTTTAGAGAAAAATCTTTGTTTGAGGCCAGGTGTATGGGATAGTAGTTGAGAAGCAGATCAGTTAGAGCAGGGAAGACCGAATGGACATTACACTACTGGGATTTCAAAGGCGGAATTGACATCTGGGGAGACTTTCCGAAAGGTGGCACTTTGTTCTAGCTCTTAGGCAAGTTGCGCATTCTTTTGGCGCAACAATTTTGGGGTCTTTTTTTAAAAAAGCTCAACAACTTTTGGGGTGTCCTGGTGGCCTTTACTTTTTGAAATATGGCAACCCTAATGGTAACCCATAGACCCCCAGAGTAACTGTCTGGCCTGCTTAATTTTTAACCAAACAAACCCCTGTGTTGCACAAAGTACGTCAGCGGATATACAGGCAACACGATGACCATGTACATACGCAATAAACAATCTTTAGAGAATTACTTCAAATATAACAAATGCAAAATGAAATCTTTAGAGAGGTACCAAATGATACGATGAAAGACCAGCTGTAAAGCTTTGTGTACTCAGCAATTATAATGTCCAACATCGAACAGAGATTCCAGCCGGTCTTTCATCATATCATTTGGTACCTCTCTTCATTTAAAGACTTTTAGAGACTTTGAGACTAAAGATTTCATTTTGCATTTGTTATATTTGAAGTAATTCTATAAAAATTGTTTATTGCGTATGTACATGGTCATCGTGTTGCTTGTATATCCGCTAATTTTTAACCAAGGCTGGATATAAAGTCTGCTCACCATTTGCAAAATAAGGGGGAAATACTTTCAAAAATGTGTATCATGTGCGTAACCAGGATTTATGTTAAGTATTTTATGGATTTACTAGCTGACCAGGCCACGCCTTGCTGTGGCTGATTTGGTGAAATGCAAAAGTAAGATACAGTATGAAAGAGAAAGCATATGTTTACTTACAGCTTATCTCGTTGAAGTTCAGTCTATGTGTTCTCCGTTTGCCCCTCCCGTTTTTGTATTCGTTTCTAAAACTGTTTATTACTACTATTTTAGTCTATGAGGTTCTTTGTCCCAGTAGTGTTTGAGGGCGGTCTGTCTGTCGATTGGATGGTGGTAGTGACGTCGGGAAAGGAGGAGGAGGGGTCAGAAAGAGGTGTGTTTTGTTGTGCTGGTTAACGTCCACTGGAGGGCACTATATATTTTTTGCAGAAAATCACATTTTTACCTGGGAAAGGTGTGGTATTTGTGCAATGTAAGTACATATGATCACTCCCATATGGGCATGGAACGTTGTGTCCAAATTTGAATGGAATCGATCAAGGGGTTACGGAGAAAGGCAATTGTTAACAAACATCCAACTTGAATGATTTTTTTATATATATAGATTTGATCTTGGGGGCAGCTGCCCCTTCCCCCGCTCCCCATTGGCTACGCCTATGTTGTGTATGTGAGAGAGAATGCTTTGTGTGAGAACTAAGGATGCTCATTTCAGATAAGATTGGACCACTATCCCCCTTCCCCAGCCTCAATTCTTATCCAATTCAATCCAAATGAGAGATGAACTCTCCCAACCCTCCTTCCCTCCCATCTCACTGACTGGGCTAAGGCTGATGGAAATGGCAAGCTGTGACCGGCAGGAAGGGAGGAGGGACGTCTTTTCCTTCTCCTTCCTGCTTCCTGCCAGAGGAAGGGGAACAGCCCTCATTTTCCTTGACTCTCTCTGCTTGCTGTGGCTTGCCACTTCACAAGAACTCTATATCCCAATAAGAAGATTGACATCTTCATACTTTGAGAATCCCTGATTCTTAAAAGGACTAAACTCAGAGAACTTTAAAATAAACTAATCTCTCCTGCTGTTTGATAGGATGCCACAACCAAAACCCTACCGAAGGAAATGCTTGTTATCTCATCTGCTTTTTTCTTGTTGTTTTTCTAAACGTGAGATTCTCTGAATTTATGGGCACAATCCAGCAGTACATTCATTTCCATAAAGCACAGTTAAATAAATGGGAGTAGCACCAGAACAGCTGCCATACATTTCAACAGGGTTAACTGAAGAGTCTGAAAGTCTTAAAACTTGGGTTGATCTATCTGTGGTCAATCCCCCCCCCCCAATTGTGGCTTCTAATATTGCAAGTTTTGGTATTAATTTACATGCCAAGTGTTATTTACTTTTATTATGGGAAGCAGTGCTATTTTTCTAGAAAAAGAGGTGCCGGAACTCACCTTGTTCTCTTATGATGGCAATTGCACCTGCCTGAGAGATCCTGGAACTCAGTTCAGGTGAGTTCCGGCTTTAAAAAAGCCCTGGTGGGAAGCAATGTGTTACTGTGAAGTGGTGTATGGAGGATTTTTGTATCTAAGCATGGGTCAGGATCTGAATGTTTTTGTGTTATTACGATAGATGGGCAATAGACTCCTGATCAGAGAATAAGAGAATCATAGAGTTGGAAGGAACCCAAGGGTCATCTAGTCCAATCCCCTTCAGTGCAGGAATCTAGTTTTTTGATGTAAGCAAAAAAGACTCTTGAAACCCTTATGGGAAGAATGGAAAAATCTAAACATGGTAATATTGCTTGTATCCCCTTTTTTAGCTTTAAGAACTGACTTTGCATTAAAGCCGGAGTGGGGAACCTCTTTGGGCCTCTTCCTGAGAACCCTCCCCAGGCACATCCTATTCTAGTCCTGCTTCGCACCCGAAGTATTTTTGCCAGACTAGGACGTGTCCTTGAACTCTTCTTGTCTCAGTGGAGGGCAGAAGGGTTTGTAGAAAGTATTCCACTATACAAAGGTAACATTTACATTTGTTGTTCCACCCATTTCTGCCTCTGGCCCAGGACACCATTGGCCCCTTAAAGTTGCCCCAAAAGGAATGCTACCTTTAGGCTGTTTACAGAAAATAGCAGGAAACCATAATTGTGGATTTCCTGTTGTTATTTAGTCATTTAGTCCTAGTTGTACCTAAAAAATCCCATGTTTAACAAACCTGAAAACAAAGGTCAAGAATTATTGTCTTCATACACAGATGAGCAACAAGCAGCACAGATATTTTCTGGAAGCACAAAGAGCTGTTGGCAAGTAGACACAAACCGTCTTTCCCCCTTTTTAAGACACCGTCTTATAATTTTTTCCCCTCAAAAAAACACAGGGTTTCTTATTTTGGGGGGGATGTCTTATTTTTATTATGTCAGTATGGTACGGTACAGCCTCCCCCTGCGCGTTAAGCAGGCGGGGCAGAACTCCGCAAGAGGCGCGTCCCCCCCCCCGTGCCTCTCACTGGTTCGCTGGCTCCCTGCGCACGCAGGAGGGGCTGAGGAGGCGACGGGAACAATGGCGGCACCATGGCTTGCTTTTGGGGTACGTCTTACTTCTCACAAAGGTAAAAAAACCCTGCCATGGCTTACTTTATGACTACGTATTAAAAAAGGGGAAACAGGGAAGCTAAGTGTTTAGTATGCAACGGCTCTTCAATCTCTTTACCATTTTCCCATATACTGTACATCCCACAACCTGATGGACATTTAGCTAGCTGTTAATATTCCTCTATTGTATTTGCTGCTTATGGCAACTTCTTGACCCTTATTTTTAGGTATGCAACAAAGGAATGCTTTGGTGCTGGCTCTGGGCACTCCATCTAAGCCTGTATCTTTTACAAATGAACTCTACATAAAATAGATCTGAGTCAACATCCCAGAAGTTTCCTGCCTGCTTTCAGTGTGTGCGAACTGCGTTGGGCTACAGGGTGTACTATTTTAGTAAATTAGGCATCTCTAATATAAAGTTCCATGTGCTGCTATCTCATGAGATTTATCCAGAAAATCAAGCAAATATGCAGCTGTAGAATCACAACTACTTAAAGCTATGGGATAATAAAACCTTCCCGGAAGCTGGGGAATGCCTTGACCCTGGTCTAAATATTACAGATGAAGTATGGCCCAGTGATTGAAGTGCCTAGTTGTGTGAGACTAGTAATTTGATACAGAGTTTCCTTGGTTTCCCACAGATTCTTTCCCAGCCCCTTAAAGAGTCAATAGCTGGTTGTTGTTTTTGTATGTATCTTAACTGTCATACCCCTAGGTCTAATTATGTTGTTATTCCTGGTTTGGAAATGGGGAGTAGCAGTTTATTTATATCTATTTTAAAAGTGTGATAAATATAAAGACTGCATTTAAATATTAAATAGTTGTATGATACAGCCTTACAACACATTCCCTTTCAGAAATAAGTTCCAATGAGCTCAGTGGTGCTTACTACCAGTATGTGTGTACATACTAGTGACCTCCAAATTTTGGGACTACATCATGCATGAGCATTTGCCATCCTGCCTGGTGCTGATATGGGACATGGGTGGCGCTGTGGGTTAAACCAAAGAGCCTAGGGCTTGCCGACCAGAAGGTCGGCGGTTCGAATCCCGTTGCTCGGTCCCTGCTCCTGCCAACCTAGCAGTTCGAAAGCACATCAAAGTGCAAGTAGATAAACAGGTACCACTCTGGTGGGAAGGTAAACGGCGTTTCCGTACGCTGCTCTGGTTCGCCAGAAGCGGCTTAGTCATGCTGGCCACATGACCCGGAAGCTGTAAAGCGAGATGGGCGCCGCAACCCCCGAGTCATCCACGACTGGACTTAACGGTCAGGGGTCCCTTTACCTTTGCTTCAGATTTACTAGCAAACTGGAGGGTAAACAACCCCCTTTCTATCCCCGGAAGGAGCGCAGGGAGCATTCGCACGACACACTGCAGCCGACACACGTCTTGGGAAAGCTCTGTTCTAGGCAAAGACCCCTAAGCCAGGAACAAGGGGGAGGGGATCCCCTGAGTCTGTTAGACTAGTTGAAAATACCTCAGTAGTGGGATTGCTAAGAGAGGGGAGCTGAGGAAAAGTGCCCCTCACTTATGAACCAGGGTATTCAATTGGGAAACACTGGCCTTTACCAAAGGTGTTATGGACTCTGAAGATGCTCGAACTTAGAAAGAAAGGGAGAAGCGTGCTAAGAGGAAGGCACGCTTGGCAAACCCTCACCGGGATCAACTCCCATCCGGAAACCTTTGTCCCCACTTGTGGTGGATGGGTGGATCCAGAATTGGCCTCACAGTCACTTACGGACTCATTGTTAAAACCGGGTTCATGGAAGACAATCTTACTCGGCTACGAGTGATCGCCAAAGAAGCAGCAGCAGTTGTGTCAAAAGTATTTAACTGTAACAGCTAAGAAACGAGAGAGAAGTAGCAGAAACTGAGTTAAGCATTTTACCACCTGTTCAAGAAACTTGAACATCTACCTGAAGTGTAACAACGGATTTTTAGCATCCGGAGTTTAAGAAAAGCTGTGCACATACTACTGGGTTTAAGCCTGGGACGTCCTTATATTTCGTTTGAGTGATGTTGACTTCTACCTGAAAGAACACATTTCCTGACCCAACTTTGTTTCACAAAGTACTTCTTTTTGTAACTACCGGTAAAACTTTTATTGTTCAATCAACTCCTGGGCATAGTGCCGGTAAATCTAAAAGAAGTGGACAAGGTGCTTTATTTATATGCAACAGTGTCCGCGAGGCTGCTTGTTGCAAAGAACTGGAAAAGTGGTGCAATTCCAACAAAAATAGAATGGCTCACTAAACTAACAGAATATCATAATTTGACCAAGACAATGGGGAGTATTGGAGGGGTATCAAAAGATAAGATTGAGAAGGAATGGAAAGCCTTCAAGAGATATATAGGAAAGTACTGTATATCGAAAAGCCTGAACTATCAGAATAAAACAAGTTCTGTGACAGATATAAGCAAGAAGGAAAAGAAGAAGGAATGCTAAGATACTAGATTATGAATATTAAAATTAACAGTATACAAAAAAGAATAATGGAAAATAGAAGATATTATAGCTGAGAGGATTGGAAGTCTAGCACTTGGTGGGTGGGGTGGCGAAAATGGGCGGATCACAATTATATTTGAATTGTTTATGTTTGATGCATGTAAAAATATATGATTTAATGTATGAAGTAATATGTGATTGCACTTTTGTATGTGCATGTCTGTATATTTTAATATATCTAATAATTTTTTTTTTAAAAAAAGACTCTAAATCACTTAAGTTTTGTGGTAAATTGTAGACATTCATTTAATCAAGTAGACCTTGGTGACAGAAAGTTTGAGAGCCTTTGATTTATGAAGATACAACTCAAGAGTTTGTCTGGAGCATGTCTGCAGCAAAGAGCACTGCAATGCAAACTTCAGAGGCAAAAATGCATAGAATACAGCCTTGGAGATCAGTTAAGTCCTGCTATTATAAGCCACATCCTGGAGAAACAATTGGCAGATTGCTCAACTGCCAATGCCTGCACCACCCCACCACCCAGCTAGGTAAAGGTAAAGGGACCCCTGACCATTAGGTCCAGTCGTGACCGACTCTGGGGTTGCAGTGCTCATCTCGCATCATTGGCCGAGGGAGCCGGCGTACAGCTTCCAGCTAACAAGTGGATTCCTGTTTTCTGGAAATATATATAGTCAAATAACATGCTGCAATTCTTTCTATAGATCCCTTTTTGCCAGGTTTTCACTGTGGTGTTAGAAGCAAGGTCAGGGTTCTTTATAAATTGACAGCCTCCCCCATTGGCTCCCCATATATTATATTATACCCCAGACCATAATTGATTTGTAGTGCTTTATAAACAACAACAACAACAAACAAATAAATAATAATAATAATAGTAATAATTAATAATTTTGCAACAGGGTTTACAAACTCATGAGTTTGAGTGGCAGTAGTGGGCTGTACTGCACAGAAACATTAATTATTTCTGATTACTCTTCATAAGATTTATATTGAAAATGACAAGGGACAAACTCTTTGTCCAACTTGTTTTTCAACATTCCTTTGACTTCTTATTGGTTCTCCTGTCCTGTATTAGCAAAAGGTTTTGCTGCATGACAGAGCTAATTTCCTGGTCCTTAGGATACTGTAATTTGGGCTACAGGATTTCCTCTCACATCTAAGAGAGCATCTTTCTTGACATTTATAACTTTTATTCCTGTCTCAGTGCAGGATGCCATTCTTTAAGCAAAGATACTGAATGGTGTTGCCAGTTCTATGCTTTCATGTTGCTCCACTTGGTATAGCATAATCAAAAGGTTGTTTTAATTTCATAGAGTTCCTTGATAAAATACATTGACTATTTAGAAACAATAGTCCTTTTATTGCCATTTCTGTTTCAATTTTGGAACATATTTTTAGCATAAGAGAGTGATTGTTTTAACATTTCAAAAGAATAAGGATAACATTGTATTACATTCTAGATAATTTCTAGTATAGAAATGTGTTTTATTTTAAGGTTGCTTGGAATCTGAAAGAGGCATTTCACTTTTGACCTTTACATGAAATCAACTGTTGCTCCTCTCTGCGGCAGTGCCACTTAGGCTTCTGGGTTAATGGAAATACTTCCTTGTTTCAGTTCAGTACAAAGCCTAACTGTGTGTAAAAAGGATAGAAGATAAATAACTTCTCTGCATGTAAAATATATCCTATTCAAGTTAGGGTCAAACTAGACATGATATTAACTGTAGATTTCTCAGCATTAGCTGAGAAAACCGATTGTTACTAGGATTACTGCAAGTGTGGAAGGGCAATGCAATCCTTTCCTCCGCTGCTGTTGATTCTGGAGAAAATTCTTCCTCTGGCATTTGCTTTGGAAGAAAATTCTCCATTGTTCAGCACAGACCTGGGCTGCTGAAAGAAGATAGCAGAGAAGATTGCCTTAGGGGACAATTGGCACCTGATGCCAGTGAGTTGTATGTTGCACCAGTGTTGTCTGTCCTTCATGGGAGTAACAAAGGCAGCAGGATGGCCTGTCCCATTATACCACCTGAGGTGAAATGGGAATGTATTGCTCCCTGCCTCCCTATTCTGCTGCTGCTGCCAGAATGTCCCCCATATCCCCCAACGCCTTGCCACTTGTCTTCTTTGCCCCAGGGGCAACACTGCACCCTGGAACACCCCCCCTCTCACCAGCATGAAGGGGCGGCGAAAGCCGTGGGGAGGCGCATCTCTTGCGCTTCTGCTGCCTGAGGCAAGTGCTTCACCCACCTCATCAGTGGACCAGCAATAATCTAACTTTAGGGCATTTCCCCCTCTTGGAATGACAAGATAGGTGATCTGAGAAGCTAGGAGGCATGAAAATATATTGGAAGATCAATACAGTGGCAAGGATGTGGTGAGTGGGGGGTAAATAATTGTTTAGGAAGGAAATAATTGGTTATTCTACAGGAGCTTTTAGAGAAAACCTCTGGAGTTGATATAATGGGAAGAAGGGCTTTAAATTAGCCATGTTTCTAAGTTGCTTTAAATTAGCCATGTTTCTAAGTTGTTTCCAGTGATTCAGTTGAAGAGGTTTTGCAGGAAACACATTGATTAAGGAGCAGGACTAAAAAGAGGGGAGGGGGTCTCCAAAACAACAACAGCAATCCCAGAACAATTCTATTTGAGAGAATTCCATGCAGCTGTGCAAGTACTTGCATTTTAGCCAGACATATTTGGCAAGGACTAAGGCATCTATAAACTACTTGTGGTTTCACAAAAAGGAAACTTGTTTCTGTGAGAGAAACAAGAGGGATAGAAATTTGCAGAGAATGTCAATGGCTTGAACTTACACGACTGAGTTGTGTCCCAAATATATTTTGCAATTCTTGGGAAATTATATATTCTAGAAACAATAAATTAAGAATGTAGGGTGGTATTAGAAAAAAGCAATGTGATTCTTCTACTACATTAATGATTTGAAAGCCCACTCCACCAAAGGATCCTTAGGGGAAGGAGTTGGGTTCATAGAACATGCCCCAATTCCGATCCATTTCTATGAGCTCTGGGCATTTAACTTGCATCTATTCAGCCTCTTGGGTTTTCAGCCCTGTCCAGTTTAGAGCTTGTGCCTGCTTGCTTCTCTCTGCTGCGTTAAATATTCTCTGGCAGTCTGAGAGCAACGTACATTCTCATCCATTGTCTTTGGCTTGGGGGAAATGGGGGGGATTTGAAGATCCCCACTATTTTCCACAAGGGTAGAGAAACTTTGCTGTTGGTATGCCTGCTGTACAATGGATAGCACATCAATGCTATCTTCTTGAACGCCTGTTCACCACAGCTGTTCTAAACTAATGCAACAAAAAGCCTTTTATTTATATTTGCTTGTACAACCAGCATCCATGGCTAATAGTCCCAAGGGGGGATTTATTCATGTGAGGATGTTTCTGAAAGGTGAGGGAATGGAATCCTATCATACTGTGATGACCTGGGAGTCAGACTCAGACGCTGAACCTGAGGGATCCCAGCCTGCACAGGATTCACTGCCCTCAGAAACAGCAGAGCCAGGGCTGGGGCCTGGGTCGCAAGGGGACTCACCTGTGCTGGATCCTCAGGTGCAGGCGTCGGCTGAGGTTGATCTGGCTCCTAATGGGATGGAGGACTTACTGCCTACAGGTGCTCCACTCCCCACCCAGTCAGGGGAAGCTGAGGTTGCCTCTGGGTCCGGTAACCCTCCAGCTTCTCCTGAGCTGCAAAGGCTCAGGGCAGAGAGGCGAAGGGAACTAAGTTCCCGCAGAAGGAGTGCTCGCCTCCAAGCCAGGAGAGGCGAGTCACCTGAGGATCAGAGCCGCCCTATTCCTCGGGGCAGATAAAAGCCGGCCAGTCCCAAGTTGCAGGAGCAACATCGTTGCTGCCCAGTTCCTGTTCCTGGTTCCTGTGTTCCTGACCTCGGCTTTGTCCCTTCGGCTTCTGACTCCTGGCTTGATCCTGATCTCGGCTTTGTCCCTTCGGCTTCTGATTCCTGGCTTGATCCTGACCTCGGCTTTGTGACTTCGGCTTTGTGACTTTTGGCTTGAACTGATTTTGGCTGGCTTCTGACCTGGACTGTTTAACCTCGGCTTTATCAGACTGGACTAGACCTCGCCTATTGGTTACCCCTTGGGACCAGCACACATACATGTGCTCAACGTCTGTGCTAATTTCTTTTAGCCTTGGGAAACCATTCAGTGTTTTTATTAACTAATAAATCCCCAAATTGTCACTACATTAAATGAGAGACCACTTCCACCCTTATAACATGCTTTAATCTGAGACAAATCTTAGCTGTGCCATACATGCCAAAATCTTAAGGTCTTTTTTTGTAATGAGATTTTTATTAAAGTTTTTCATAATACAATAAAATACTGTAGCTGCTACCAAAAATGCAAATAAAGTAGAATACAGAGTCCTCGCTTAAAAGTAATTCTTAGTCCTTAGCCACCAAAAGAAGATAGTAGCTCCTCCCAGCTCTCACCTGGGAGACCAACATTTTCCTGTCTCTCCCCCAGGGTCCTCCATCAACCATCTCCCACCCCCATGAGTATACAATCTCGGGACCTTAATAAAGGCGCTAGACATAGGACTCCAAAGAAAAAGAAGGGAAAAAAGAGCTAGAAAGAAAGAAAAGAAAAGGGATTATTTAAGATTATTTACATTCAGTAAAGGTCTTAAGGTCTTATGCCCCTCATGCATAATACTAACACAAGCCGGCGTTTTCTATTTACCGGTAGGTTATCTTTAAGTGTTGGTGTTTCAGCCCATATTAAATTATTTTTTCTCTAGTCTTTAACCAGATTTAAGATGACAATTTGGTAGCCTGTTAAAGTTTGTGGTAACTGCTGACATTGAGAGACTGGAATGAACCTCGGTACATATGCTAAGGGCACAATTCTACATGCTGAGTTTCAACACCAGTTTGATCTCTACATCCATTTTAAGCAGGGTGCAATGAGCTATCTCCCTTGAAGACTAAAATACCTGAATTAAGTTTTGTGTGCAGCAGTGGTGCCTCAGTATTCAAGAACCACTGAATGCTCTGCTGGTATGTTTTTCACTTTTTTTATTAGAACTTAATATTTTTCACTTTGAGCAGAAGCAAAGAAGGCTGTAATGGAAATGTCACCCATATATGTAACCAAGTAGATGCAAAGATTAAAGTGTGTAAGGCAAGGTGGGCCTTATTTGGGATGCAGAAGAACAAGGGTGCAGATGATTGCAGGTACACCTTCCAAATGCTCCTTGTGTCTGAATGATCCTGGGGCTTCTCTGTGCAGAGATACAAATATCTGTGATACTCTAAGTCACTTGTTTTAGAAAATGTATAATGGAATGTATGCATTGGGTGTGGTCTGTTTTAATCAAGAAATTAAAACGCAGAGCAATAAAATCCATTATAAACTTTGTGGAAATAGTAAAAAAAGTTTTAAAGCTAAAATCTGAAACAATAGGATTTCCAGAGCAGGAGAGTCTTTACTGGTACATGTCAGCAGAAACAATATAATAAGGGTACCTAGCTGATCTCCCTGAACAGGTGTTTCATAGTGAAAGTGCCACAAAGGTGAGGGTCCTGTTGTGTGTCCCTATATAGTTAACTCTTGTGAACCTATGCTGCTGATGTCAGAGAATAGGAAAATGTTTGGGAGAAGGGTGTTCCCTGAAGCACACAGCGCCCAGGTTCTAAACATGATGACCAGCGTGTTTGACAGTCAGTGCATATAAGCAAAAGTCAATGTGATATGTGCTCTTTGTTCATCTTTATATTTTGCACCAAATGTAGCTTCCAAATTCCGTTTAAGGGCAAACCCAGCTGAAATTCAACACAGTAATCCAAAGCACCCCTTCATGGATCACTGCCTTGTCGTGGCGAAGGGGCTTGAATTTCTCAGGGAAGCTATGGACAGGTCAAGATGGACAGGTCATAGTGGAGAGTTTGGACCAAATGTGATCCACCTTGAGAAGGAACTGGCAAGCCACTCCAGTATCCCTGCCAAGAAAACTCCATGGACAAAGACAACAGGCATATAAAAGATATGACGCTGGAAGATGAGCCCCTCAGGTCAGAAGGCGTCCAACATGCTACTGGGGAAGAGCGGAGGACAAGTACAAGTAGATTCAGAGCTGATGAAGCGACTGGGCCAAAGCCGAAAGGACGCTCAGTTGCGGATATGCTTGGAAGCGAAAGGAAAGTCCAGTGCTGTAAAGAAAAGTATTGCATAGGAACCTGGAATGTAAGAACCATGAACCTTGGTAAGCTGGATGTGGTAAAAAATGAGATGGCAAGAATAAACATTGACATCCTGGGCATCAGTGAACTAAAATGGACGGGAATGGGCGAATTCAGTTCGGATGACTATCATATCTACTACTGTGGGCAGGAATCCCGTAAAAGAAATGGAGTGGCCCTCATAGTCAACAAAAGAGTGGCGAAAGCTGTACTGGGATGCAATCTCAAAAATGATAGAATGATCTCGATACGAATCCAAGGCAGACCGTTTAACATCACAGTAATCCAAGTTTATGCACCAACTACCAGTGCTGAAGAAACTGAAATTGACCAGTTCTATGAAGACTTACAACACCTTATAGAAATGACACCAAAGAAGGATGTTCTTCTCATTATAGGGGATTGGAATGCTAAAGTAGGGAGTCAAGAGATAAAAGGAACAACTGGCAAGTTTGGCCTTGGAGTTCAAAATGAAGCAGGGCAAAGGCTAATAGAGTTCTGTCAAGAGAACAAGCTGGTCATCACAAACACTCTTTTCCAACAACACAAGAGACGACTCTACACATGGACATCACCAGATGGGCAACATCAAAATCAGATTGATTATATTCTCTGCAGCCAAAGATGGAGAAGCTCTATACACTCAGTAAAAACAAGACCTGGAGCTGACTGTGGCTCAGATCATCAGCTTCTTATAGCAAAATTCCAGCTTAAACTGAAGAAAGTAGGAAAAACCACTGGGCCAGTAAGATACAATCTAAATCAAATTCCTTATGAATACACAGTTGAAGTGAAGAACAGGTTTAAGGATTTAGATTTGGTGGATAGAGTGCCTGAAGAACTGTGGATGGAGGCTCATAACATTATACAGGAGGCAGCAACGAAAGCCATCCCAATGAAAAAGAAATGCAAGAAAGCAAAGTGGCTGTCCAATGAGGCCTTACAAATAGCGGGGGAGAGAAGGCAAGCAAAATGCGAGGGAGATAGTGAAAGATACAGGAAATTGAATGCAGATTTCCAAAAAATAGCAAGGAGAGACAAGAGGGCCTTTTTAAACGAGCAATGCAAAGAAATAGAGGAAAACAACAGAATGGGAAAAACCAGAGATCTGTTCAAGAAAATTGGAGATATGAAAGGAACATTTCATACAAAGATTACCACAATTAAGGACAAAAGTGGAAAGGACCTAACAGAAGCAGAAGACATCAAGAAGAGGTGGCAAGAATACACAGAGGAATTATACCAGAAAGATATGGAGGTCTCATACACCCCAGGTAGTGTGGTTGCTGACCTTGAACCAGACATCCTGGAGAGTGAAGTCAAATGGGCCTTAGAAAGCCTTGCTAACAACAAGGCCAGTGGCAGTGATGATATTCCAGCTGAACTATTTAAAATTTTAAAAGATGATGCTGTTAAGGTGCTACACTCAATATGCCAGCAAGTTTGGAAAACTCAGCAGTGGCCAGAGGATTGGAGAAGATCAGTCTACATCCCAATTCCAAAGAAGGGCAGTGCCAAAGAATGCTCCAACTCCCGCACAATTGCGCTCATTTCACACGCTAGCAAGGTTTTGCTAAAAATTCTACAAGGCAGGCTTAAACAGTATGTGGACTGAGAACTCCCAGAAGTACAAGCTGGATTTCGAAGGGGCAGAGGAACCAGAGACCAAATTGCAAACATGCACTGGATTATGGAGAAAGCTAGAGAGTTCCAGAAAAACATTTATTTCTGCTTCATTGACTACGCAAAAGCTTTTGACTGTGTCGACCACAGCAAACTATGGCAAGTTCTTAAAGAAATGGGAGTGCCTGATCACCTCATCCGTCTCCTGAGAAATCTCTATGTGGGACAAAAGCTACAGTTAGAACTGGATATGGAATAACTGATTGGTTCAAAATTGGGAAAGGAGTACGACAAGGCTGTATATTGTCTCCCTGCTTATTTAACTTATATGCAGAATTCGTCATGCGAAAGGCTGGACTGGATGAATCCCAAACCGGAATTAAGATTGCCGGAAGAAATATCAACAACCTCAGATATGCTGATGATACAACCTTGATGGCAGAAAGTGAGGAGGAATTAAAGAACCTTTTAATGAGGGTGAAAGAGGAGAGCGCAAAATATGGTCTGAAGTTCAACATCAAAAAAACTAAGATCATGGCCACTGGTCCCATCACCTCCTGGCAAATAGAAGGGGAAGAAATGGAGGCAGTGAGAGATTTCACTTTCTTGGGTTCCATGATCACTGCAGACGGTGACAGCAGTCACGAAATTAGAAGACGCCTGCTTCTTGGGAGAAAAGCAATGACAAACCTAAACAGCATCTTAAAAAGCAAAGACATCACCTTGCCAACAAAGGTTTGCATAGTTAAAGCTATGGTTTTCCCAGTAGTAATGTACGGAAGTGAGAGCTGGACCATAAAGAAGGCTGATCGCCGAAGAATTGATGCTTTTGAATTATGGTGCTGGAGGAGACTCTTGAGAGTCCCATGGACTGCAAGAAGATCAAACCTATCCATTCTTAAAGAAATCAGCCCTGAGTGCTCATTAGAAGGACAGATCCTGAAGTTGAGGCTCCAGTACTTTGGCCACCTCATGAGAAGAGAAGACTCCCTAGAAAAGACCCTGATGTTGGGAAAGATTGAGGGCACAAGGAGAAGGGGACGACAGAGGATGAGATGGTTGGACAGTGTTCTCGAAGCTACTAACATGAGTTTGGCCAAACTGCGAGAGGCAGTGAAGGATAGGCGTGCCTGGCGTGCTCTGGTCCATGTGGTCACGAAGAGTCGGGCACGACTGAACGACTGAACAACAACAACAAATCCAAAGCATGGCTAATGATGGCAAGATCTCAATCAGAGAGTCATAGCAAATTCACACGGTCCTTCTGCCTTTGAGAATAACAAAGCGTACCAGTAATAATAATTCAGGAGTGGACCCAAGGCGTGAATCTTGTTTCTTCAAGGAGAAATTCTGGCTCTCTTTTGATTACTAAAGATGGAGGATCATACCCCCATTTCCTCTGCAGTGTGCCCGGGGAAGCTTCAACAGCCTCCAGCCTTAAGAATGGAGCCAAAAAATGCATGTGATTATTTAATAAGTTAAATGAAAAGGTTTATGTACATATGTATATTTATTTAAAAAATAATTTTGCTTTCAAGATAGAATTTCAAGATAAAGGGGATTTTTTTCAAGTTAAAGGAGCATCCCCCCCCACAGAATAAAAAATAATAATGTGGAAAGGACAAACTTCTTAACATGATAGTCAAAAACAATATTCTAATAAACACCACATAATACTGTATCATATGATTATTTTCTGAAGCCAACACATCTGTAAATTCAGTTTCAAATTGTCCACTCAGAACATATTGTTATGAAATGCTACATTTGGCACATTTGCTAATGCACCAGATGTATTCCCAGTGTGCTTCCTAACATGGACAACTTACTTAACTTTATTTCTAAAACATGTCTCTAAAATTAAGTTTTTTGTGATAAATATTAAATGCCAGCTATATGATGAAAATTTTAATGGATACAGGAATCAGAATGAGGTCTCAAACCAAATTTCAATACAAAATAAAACATAAAAAAATTCCTTCCAGTAGCACCTTAGAGACCAACTAAGTTTGTTCTTGGTATGAGCTTTCGTGTGCATGCACACTTCTTTCAATACATCTATGTACCGTAGCTCTGTAAGTATGAATGGAACCCTTGGGAATATGTGCAGTGACGCAATCAGGAAGCAGATTCTTTTAATACTTAACATTGAGATGCTTGAAAACAAGTTGGAAGCTTAAATAAGAAGCCAAATAACCCATGGATGGGAACAATCTTGTAAACTGGCATCCTGTTTTCTGCCATTTCACAGTTTCAGGGTGGCCAGAACTCCACAAAAGTAGTGGTGTCAAAGCTCCAAAGGCAGTCCTAGTCCAGAAAGGTTCTTACAGACAAATCCTCAAAAAAATTAGCACACCTTTTGCTTTACAATTGCAAGCCTAATTTGAGAAAGCCAGGATCCTTTTTCACATCTTGTGTTAATTCAATACAACAACAAATTTAGGGTGGGGTGTGTAATAAATCTAACATGACCAGACTGGATTCTCACTCAGATGTGGAGTTGCTGAATAGCCATTTTATGGTCTCATTTTCATATCAGTTCAAACTATAGTTAAACTTAACTGTGATTCAGTGGCCAGTTTGCTCATCGGAGCAAGACGGTTTGAGCATCTTACACTGATCCTGGTCCAACTGCACTGGCTACTGATTAGTTTCCAGGCCCAATTTAAAGTGCTGGTTTGGACCTATAAAGCCTTAAACGGCTCAGGATCACAATACCTCAAGGACTGCCTCTTTCCATATGAACCTACCTGGACACCAAGATCATCTTCTGAGACCCTCTTTCGTATGCAACACAAGAACAGGCCTTTTGTGCAGTGGCTCCCCATCTGTGGAATGCTCTCCCCAGGGAAGTTCGCCTAGTGCCTTCATTATACACCTTTAAGCGCCAAGCAAAAACATTCCTTTTTAACCAGGCCGTTGGTTGATCTGTTTGACATCCTATGCCTTTTTAAAATGTGGCTCTTTTCTGGAGGGGGTGTTATTGGGTTGTTGTTTTTATTCTGATTATATATGTTGTGATCTTTTCTGTGAACCACCTTGAGACCTCTGACTATAGGGCAGTATATAAACTCAACTAATTAATTAATTCCTTCGTGTGCAGGGCTAAAATCTAGGTGACGCTGATAGCTAAGCTGTGTTTGGCTCAGGGTTACGTCTGAACCACCTTGTGGGTTGTTTCTGTTCAAACAAACCACAAGCTGGTTTGCCCTTGGCTTACTGCTCATAGTTTGGGGAGAAACAAATCATGATCCTCGGTTCAGACATAATGGGAAGTGCAATGATGGCTTAACTCCCAGGAGCATGGCAGCAGCACAGGCATTAGCTGCATGCATTTGTGTGCTCTGTGTTCATCTTTGAACTAGCTTTTTTGAACTTAAAATTGTGATTTTAAAGTGACATAAGAACCAGGTCAGAAACTAAGGCTGAGAGATACTTAGTTACCTTATAGGTAAATTATCTTATCTATAAAATGGCATTGACAGTGAAGGGCCTGCAAAAGCTCCATTGATGCCCATGGACAATGCTTTCTTCTGCTCCCATGACAATTTTAAGAGTGGTCATTTTGTGGTTATTATTGTTATTATTAATTATAAAATTTATATATCACTCTTCATCTGAATATCACAGGGCAGTTTATTATCCTGTCAAAATTAAATGATCTTTTAAAAGTAAAGACACATATTAATATGTCATATTTATGTAATACATTGTGAAATTTTCCCAGAGAATTATAAAACTTGTTTTTATTTAACAACACCCAGCTGGAAACATGGAATTTTTAAAAAGTGTTTTTCTTTTAAGAGGAAAAGCTCAGTTTTTGCCAGTATCCTGTCTAGTTGACAGTGAAGCAGAAAAGGGAATATTGACAAAAATTTGTTTCCCTTAAGCATCAGGCAACTGCTAACAACAGCATTCAGTTTCCTATTACTACTTCAGCCTGCTATAGTTCTGCACCAGACATTGTTTAACTGTTTTAAAATCATAGATGGCTTTAATTTGGCCAAAGATTAGATAGCATCAGAATTACTGGTGTGTATAAGAGCAAGTAGAATAACCAGAGCAGGAATTCCCAAGAGCTAAAGGCACTGCAAGAAGATCAAACCTATCCATTCTGAAGGAAATCAGCCCTGAGTGCTCACTGGAAGGACAGATCCTGAAGCTGAGGCTCCAATAGTTTGGCCACCTCATGAGAAGAGAAGACTCCCTGGAAAAGACCCTGAGGGCGCAAGGAGAAGGGGACGACAGAGGACGAGATGGTTGGACAGTGTTCTCGAAGCTACCAACATGAGTCTGACCAAACTGCGGGAGGCAGTGGAAGACAGGAGTGCCTGGCATGCTCTGGTCCATGGGGTCACAAAGAGTCGGACATGACTAAACAACAACAAAAGGCACTGAGAGAAAAGGCACTATTCTGATCGTTCCATCCTCACAAGCATTTTGGGTTGCCAGATGGAACTAGAGGGATTCCTAACTCCCCCGAGCCAGGCTCAAACACTTCTTGGGGGGCCCAATTATACCTCGCCCATCCCTTCTCCAGTGTGAAGAACAGCTTTCTTCTCTTCATTTGAAGTTAATCCCTTGATCTTCCTGTCTTGAAATAGAGAGTTTGGAAACCGAGATTAACGTCTTGGCTATCATTAACCACCACATAATTATCTCAGTTGATGGCGTGTCGGCAGCAGATGACTAGTCAGCCATCTTTCCTGCCGGACTTTGTTTTCTCTATGTTTTAATTACCCCATCTTTGATCTAGATCTTAATTCCGGATTTGATTTTTATGCTGTATCACATTTAATTGTGGTAGTCATTTAACTATTGTTGATTTAACTTGTTTTTATCCTGTAAATTGCTTCAGAAGTTTCTGTTGTAGGACAGCCCATAGATAACAGTAATTTAAAGACCTCAAGAGGCTTAATCGCTGTAGTCCAAAATGTTGAGGTAAGACTGAATGGACCAATGCAAGATGTAATTATGTGTAATTTGAGCAAGAACTTTGGCAGCCCTGCCCTTCAAGGCTGGGTTCCTGAGTCCAGGAAAGAGTAGATGAAGGAGCACCAACTGGAAGCAGGCCCAGACCCAGTGTGACCAGGGCTACTAATGGCATGTGCTGTGTTAGCATTATAATTTGTTCTGAAAGAAGGCATTTCACTTATCAACGAAAAGAAAAGAACTCACTCTGAAACTCACCTACAAGTGGTACCTAATGCCAAGAAAATTAGCGCTAATACGCCCAGGAACCTCACCAAAATGCTGGAGAGGGTGCACCTCCACAGGCACATACCTCCACATGTGGTGGGAGTGCCCCAAAATCCAACTATTCTGGACAACAACCATACAAGAAATATGTAAAATAACCAAGCAAGTATTAGAAATCACCCCAGAATTGGCCTTACTAAACATCTTCCAAGACAATGATGCCCACTTACAACACAAAGAACTCATAACCCACCTACTTTCAGCAACCAGAAACATCATAACCAAACACTGGAGAGACCTGTCAGGAGTAAGCATGGATCAATGGTACCAAATAGTATGGGAAACAGCCTTACTAGAAAAATTAACCAATAAGCTGAAACTGACACGGGGACAAATAGAAGAAGACGCCTTCACCCCAGTATGGCTCCCCTTTATCACACACACAGCCCAACAAGACAATGAAGAAGAAGAAGAAGAAGAGTTTGATTTGATATCCCGCTTTATCACTACCCGAAGGAGTCTCAAAGCGACTCACATTCTCCTTTCCCTTCCTCCCCCACAACAAACACTCTGTGAGGTGAGTGGGGCTGAGAGACTTCAGAGAAGTGGGACTAGCCCAAGGTCACCCAGCAACTGCATGTGGAGGAGCGGGGAATCGAACCCGGTTTACCAGATTACGAGTCTACCACTCTTAACCACTACACCACACTGACAAAAATCCACCAACAGCATACAAATCAATATGGCTAACCTGATCCAAAACACCCACCCACCCGACTCACACATGAAAACAAAGACCACCACAGCCAACCACGAACGAACAACCACACCCTAGGCCAACCCCAACCTCTCTCACCACCAAAGGAACACAAGCGAACAGCAGAGAACCTGCACAAGCAACACTGACATCAAACCCTACATACATTAAGTAAAATAAAAACATCGTCACCCGACCCCGACCCCACCCATCTTTCCCCACCCCCTCCACCTCTTTCCCCCTTTTCTTCCCAGTGTCTCAACAAATGAAACTGATTTGTAAAAATGTTACATGGGGAAAAATACGAGAGAGAGACATTGCTCATTCTTTTGTAAATCAAGAAAATCTTTAATAAAAATACATAAAAAAAAAAAAAGAATAGACAGGGTCCCAGCATCTACCTGGAAAAATCGCTCTCTGCCTGTCCACAGAGCTATCTGGAGGGAATGATTTGAAGTCTTCTTTAATTTAAGCATGTCGCTTTAAGAACATCATAATATGGTTGTGACTCTGTATGGTCTCCATTGATACAACTGAATGACAACATTGAAGTAATCTCCCTTCCGTCTCACTCAGATCAGCCACTATGAAAAAGCTTTTGAATGAGGTATACACTGTGAATGTGAGCTTAATCTGTAACGTAAAAGATTTCCCAAGATTTTACTTACTTGCTTACCGTATTTAAATTCTGTACCACTTAATATATTAAAAAAATATATCTCAGCAGTGTACAGAAAACTAAGAACAAACAGATTAAATAAAATATTACAAAAATACAGTTGCATATAAAAATGTTGCATTAATACATTAATGCCATGTAGATGAGTGGATACTACACTTAACATCTGTACATGTATTTGCCTTGGAAGACAACACTTTGAAAATTTTAAAATCACTCACCAAACACAATCAAGATTGTAAAAAACAATTAAAAAATAATTGGTTATCAGTTTGAAGCAACTAAATTGAAGTCTAGTCAGCAGGTGTTATTTGTGTTGATTTAGTGTGGAGTTCAAAGAACTGTAGTTTGGAGCAGGGTTTTTGGTGTGGTTTCTCCAAAACTGTGCAGTCGTTTCCCAGAAGAGCTGAGGAAAGGTGATTTTTTTAAAAAAAGACTCCAAGAACTATCTTGCATGAGGTTTTTAATTCTAACATCCTGTTCCTGTGGCTTCTCAGATATATGGATCATGTCTGATACTGTTTTTAGCAATTTTGTTAAAATGCCACCCCACCTTTCCCCCCAAATAAACCCACAAAACAGTACATTTCCCCCCCAAAAGTAAACACCTAAACCATTGAAAATATTTTAAAAACAGTAAAAACATTGGAAAATAGTCACATACCACTTTCAGAATTAATAACAATTGCCAGGAACAGTAGATTTCAGCCATCAAATGTCTGAGTGAACAGTAATGTTTTAAAATTTCTCCTGAATGTTCATAATGAGGGTTCTGTATAATAATGTGAGTCCAGTATAGACTGGACTATGTATGTGGCATGTGAGCTACTGTGAGGTGGCATTATCAACCACCAGCTCTGATCCTACCCACGTTGGTGACACCCACTTTCATTTTCGACCTTCTCACCACTGGCATTTGACTCCTCACCAAAGGTTGACTACAAGGAAATGGCAGCCATTGGGTTGAGAGATATTCCCCATCCCTGCTATACAGGCTACCCAAAAGGGAGGGAGATGGCCCCTTGCCTGTCATTGGTTCTCCCTGCCTCTATTCATAGCATACTCATCCTGGAAAAAAATCACAGAAAGCAGGGGAGACCATTTTTAGCAAGCAACCTCTCTTTTAGTGCAGTCCTAGTTGCAGCAGACCAGTAAGTCTGTTTCCTTCATTGCAGGGAGGAAGTCATTTCCCTGAGAACATAGCCTTAGATTGACATATATGCAAGCACAGATGAGAGTTTCCAGGAAGGAAAGCGGAGCGATTAAGGCCCAGCAGTGTTGATAGCTAAGCTTTCTTTAGTTTCCATCCAAGGACACTGGTTAGCCAGTTAGCAGGAATTTTTAACAGGATATGATTTTGAAAGACTATTCCACTTCACTATGAGTTTGATTTCTAATGGCTTTCTTGGTGTGGCCTATAAGTGCCCAGGATGCCAATTCATTTCTCCAGCTGTTGAACCTGATAGGAATCAGGTGGTGAGTAAGGGAGGGACAGGCGAAAGACAAAGAAGGAACCAATGGCAACCATAATAAAGCACATAATCGAAAGAAAAATGCTTTTTGCCATGCCAGCATAAAGTGGCCCTGAGTGAAAGCGCTTGTACTCATTGCACCGCCCATTTGTAGCAGAATTGGCATGCTGAAATCATGGTTGCGGTAGAGGCATCAGTCCGCAGTGGTGATTTTGACACTGATGGCATGGCCAGTGAATTTGTCAGCATATCATCTGTCAAATATCTTTATCTCATCATCTAACAAACTAAGGAGACCCTTGCTACTGGGGTGAAGGCAAGGAGAGGATCATAGACAGTTGGCAGTATCCCCAGAGAGTTAAGGAACCCGATGAACTCCCTCCATCTCTGGGTGTGAGCCATCTTAGTTTCTCGTCAACATTAGCTCATGTGGTAGGTTCTAAGACTTCAGAACATAGACTCCATTATATTAAACATTTGTTAAAGAATGAATATCCTGATTCATGTAATACCACCAAAGAGAGTAGGGTGGCGAAAAAATAATTTTCTGTGAATTTTCTAGAGAGATGGAACATTTGGTTGTCTCCTTGGAAAATTACAAGGAAACAATTATTTGAATAATTTGAAAGTCAATTTATTTCATTTTTGACATTGCTAGGCTACTTTTTCACTGGAAATGCCTTTAGAATGGCTGATATGATAATAACATAAGACCAGATATGTAATTTATATACAGTAATGTAATATTGAATGCTTCAGCCTCATTGCTCAGCTAGTGCTCGGTTTAAAGAATTTTTGGACAAAACAAATTGTAGCACAACAGTTCTTCAACTATCAAGAAATTTATGCTATGAACTAATATTAAGAAACCTCCTTGGAATACGCACTTTAGACTCCGGAACCATATAATAAGAAGTGCAATTTTAAAGTCATGGGAGAAATACAAAGATCTAATAGAACAAAATACACCATAGTGGTTGTCACCGACAGAAGCAATGTCAGTCAAAAAAGTTAACATGAGAGCTAAATGGTCAACATATAGAGAGCTACTAAAAGAAGTAGACAATTAAAAGATTTTGAGGAAATTAAGCAGAAGGAAACAGACTGGCTACAATATTTCCAATTAAATGAAACTTTTAAAGATGATAAAAAAGAAGATAAAAAAGTCTACTGCGTGAGTGACATTTTAGTTACACAATATCAAGATTTCAAAGAGAAATATTAGAGGATAATACAAAATCACTGTCGAAGATGTATAATTTGCTGTTAGATTGGGAAACTAAGGGGTTCCCTTATCTTGTGTTAATCTGCTGTCCTACCCAAATAGTATGTTTTTAGGCAGATGTGTGGCAAAACAGGATGCTATGTTCTACTGTCCAGCATAAATAGGGGAAGGGCAATTGTCCCTCTCAAATGGGCTATTGATGATTCTCTGCAAGGCTTCGATCTTTGCCACCTATTTATTTATAAGAAAAATTGAAAACTCAGAATTTAAAGTGAGGGAGACCTAAGCAGTGGAATGTGAAAAACATGATAAAAATTGACAGCCTACCTCAAAGAACTCCAGAGAGGTACAGGATGCTTGTTCTGATCCTGACCACCAATACTGTACATGATTCCCAACTGTGTATACAACATGTGCTCTGAAATAAGCATGTGTGCCTTCATCATAAGGTATAGTCCAGGAATGGGGAAGCTGTGGACTCCAACTCCTATCAGTCCCAGCTGTTATGGCCTGTGTGCAGAGATTATGGGAATGGTAGTTTACAAACTCCAGGAAGGCCACGTGCTCTCCTCCTCTGTTGTAGTCTACACAGCATTGCATGCAGTTTTGATATATACTGTAGAAGTGCTAGTGTGTGCAACTGGCAGGTGTCAATTGGCCCACGGAAAATGGACAGACATTAGTTTTTCTTGAATTTCCCAGGTAAACAACTAATTCAGCCACCAAGTCCATCAAAGGTTTGCAAAGTGGATTGGGGCTACTGATGAAGCCCCTTTTACTTCCGGATGCCACCTCAAGTGTCTCTAAGTCAGGGGTAGACTGCAGAATTTGGAGACTGCAACTCCCTCCAGCCTCAATCCAGTAGCCACAGATGATGGGGGTTGAAGTCCAAAAGATAAAAAGGGCACCAGGCTGGCTATCCCTACTCCGAGCATATGCAGAGTTGTTTTCATTCAACTTTTTAAAGGCCTTAGGATAAACTTATCAAAATACGTAAAGCATCTTTTTGGGGAAGGCAATGTCTCCGAGTGCACCACAGAAAGGAAAAACCCCATGTTGTGCCCTGAGCCAGATATTTGTTATCTGGAGATAGAGAGGTTTGGATTCCACCGTGGGCTGTCTGGCTTGTCGGCATGGTGATGGGTAGGAATCCCAAAATCCTGTAACACCTATTGCATGGTAAAAGTAAAAATCCAAGTGTGCATACATATGGAACAAAGCTTATGCACACCACAGTAGCAGCAAGTAGCATCTTGGCTGGGATATTTTCTGGCATTTCAATTTCTGGCTTTTCATTATAAGTTAAGATTCAAAACAGATTTGGCATGGGAGATCTGTGAAGAAATTGCATGATTTATTTACTTAAGAAAATATTAAAACCCTTAGCACTATTGGGGGTACTCATCCTTTGGGTGGGATACGAGTGACCCTCTCTTAAAAGGAGCAACAGCAGCTTCCCAGTTTCCTTTGGGGAAGGAAAGCATCTATCAAAGAATGGCATATAAGGATTACCTTCCCCAGTAATGCTGCCTAAAAGCAATTTGTTCTGGGTGGCCCTCATCCTCCAAGAGCTTTAAAGTTTGTAAAAAAATATGTTGAGGAATCTGATCGGAGATCTTGCACATATGGTATGTTTGGGCCTATAAAATGGCAACCGAAAGATCCACTGTTCTGCCAGAGGGTTGGCTGAGCTTGCCAAAGGGGCGACAGCAATTTCCTTCATTTTTTTTTATTAAAGATTTTCTTGATTTACAAAGGTATATGCAATGTCTCTCTCGTATTTTTTCCATGTAACATTTTACAAATCAGTTTCGTTTGTTGAGACATTAGGAAGAAAAGGGAGAAAGAGGTGGGAGGGGTGAGGAGATGGGTGGGGTGGGGTGATGATGTTTCTCTTTTACTTAATATATATTGGGTTTGGTGTCAGCGTTGCTTTTGGGTACCTCCTCACCATTATCAGTAGCTACAGATTAGACTCTGCTGATACATTCTCTGTTTGCTTGACCTTTCTTTGCTGATGTAGACATGCAGAGATGTAGGGAACTGCAGTGGAACATATAACACAATCGTAAACATATAACACAATCACTGAGGTAGAACACCAAAGAACTAAATCGCTGAGGTAGAACACTGAGCATGAAAAAATGCTTTATACCTTATGTCAGGGTGGTCTAGCACACATCCCAAGGCCTTGATGCCTTTTTGCAGCCCTCTGCAACATTTGACCCCCACCCCACCCCACCCACAGCCAGGAGGCGCTGACCTATGGGAAGGAGCTGTAAGTTCTCTGGCGGGTCCTCAAGTCCTCCAGTCTCCTTACAAATTCTAGTTAGCCCTTTTCCAGGTTTGAGAAGAAGATGGGAGGCTCTAGGACCCAGCTAGAGCCTCATACCTTCTTCCCATAGCCTGGCACCTTAAGCTTTGGGAAGGTAGCATGAGGGCTGGAGTGTGTGGAAATGTTGGCCTTGCTCCAACAAGGTTGGTACTTTTGTGACCCACTTGGTATGAAAAGTTGGACCGCCCTGCTTTATGGTTTTTGAGGGGATATTCCCTGCGCCCTTTTGTAAACATCATTGGAGGCACTCATGTACACACTGATGCAGGGCCTTCTTTAGCAGATGTGGCGCTGGGGTGCAGATATCCACCCAGCACCCCCAAATTATCACGGATAGTGTTGGGGTGGCCGTAGCTTTGCACTGCTAGCCATCGGGGGGGGGGGTGGCTGCTGCGGGAGAGCAATCCCCGCAGAGGCTTGAGAGGGAAGCTGCACACCCGCCAGCCATATGGTTGTCGGGGCGCAGCTGGCAGGTGTGCAGGGAAAGGAGAGGCCGCCGGCAAAGCCACGCAGCTCCCCCACTTGCTGGGGCGCCCCTGAGAGGCTGGCACTCTGGTGCGACACACCATTAAACCCTATGAGAAAGGCGGCGCTGCATTACTACTCCCATCCGCTTATCTTATAATTTTATAATTCCAAGTTCTATATTTAATACATAAATACATAAATAAATATATACATAAATATATAAATAAATATAATACAACTTAGACACAACTTAAAGATGGGAAGTAAATTTTGATAGATGAAATCGCGCAAGTGTAAGGGGAAGTAAGGGGGTAGGGGTGGGGTGGGGTGGGGGGGAGGGGGGAGGGAAAGGGGAACGACCAAGTGAATTTTATTTGGGTTCGTTCTATGTTTTAAAGATCGTGCATTTGTGTAATTGTAGTTATGATTCTTTTGGTGTAATTTGTGTGAATTTGAACCAATAAAGTTTAAGTTAATTAAAAAGAGAGAGAGAGAGAGAGAGAGAGAGAGAGAAAGACGGCGCTGCGCTGATGCCTTCAGGCATTGTCCTTATACCAGTTCTATAGTTCTGCAGATATTTCTAATGGAGTACCGGTAAACTACTTCATGTTTCATACTTTGGGTTACCAATTTTATTCTTATTACATGTAATCATTTCCTCTAGCCAGCTCTTTACCATATGTTGCAGCTTATTTTGAATTCTAGGATTAATTATTTCCCTCTTTTTAACCCATAGGCTTGTTCTGGCTGTGGAAAGTGTGACTGTAGTGGAGTAAAAGGGCAAAAAGTAAGTACCCAGAGAACTTGAACTTTTTTTTCTTGTTAAGTTGGTACACAGGGTAGGGACAAAATTAGATGACATTAAATATGGATCCAAAAAACTAGCCTTATTCATAAATATGACTCATATAATATTATATCCTTATTCTAAACATAGAATCATCGAACTGTATGTTCTATGTTGGAAGGGGCCCTGAGTTCATCCAGTCCAACCCCCTGCAATGCAGGAATCTCAACAAAACATCCATGACAGATCGCCATCCAACCTCTGTTTAAAAAGCTCCAAGGAAGGAGAGTTCACAATATCCCAAGGGAGGCCATTCCACTGTGGAACAGCTCCTAATTTCAGAAAGTTCTTCCTGATGTTTAGTTGGCAGCCATTTGTTCAAGTCCTACTCTCTGCCTCCAGAGCAGGAGAAAACCCAGCCAGATGGGTGGGGTATAAATAATAAATTATATTATTATTATTATTATTATTATTATTATTATTATTATTATGCTCCCTCCTCCATGTGATAGCCCTTAAGATATATGAAGATGGCTGTTGCATCTCCTCTCAATCCCCTCATCTCCATGCTAAACATACCCAGCTCCTTCAACCGTTCCTCATAAGGCTTGCTTTCCAGACCCTTGGCCATCTTGATTGCCTTCCTCTGCACATGGTTCCAGCTTGTCAACATTCTTCTTAAATTGTGGTGTCCAGAACTGGACACAGTATTCCGAGTAGAGTCAGGCCAAGGCAGAATTGAGTGGTACTATTAATTCCCTTGATCTGGAAGGCAAAGGAATTAATATTATTGAATTAGGGCTGAAAAATGTTTGAAACTGAGGAAAAACATAGGAGATAGGGGGTGAAACTGCAACATGTTATCACCCCAACTTAGTGTGTAATTGGACAGCTATTTTTCCCCACCAGACCCTATGACCAACAGTTGAGATGTTTTTAAGGCTAATACCTGATGTGAGGGACCAAGAATTAGGATTTGTGGCTTTTGTGTTGGTAATTACACAGTCTCTATTTACCCATCATTAATCAATTGAAGTCAGAAATCCTTGTTGACCTCCAAGTATAGGGTGGTATATAAATTGAATAAATAAATACAAATAAAATACAAATCTACAAATAAATCCCAGTCTACCTTCTCCTGACCCCTGCTCTGAGTGACAAGAGCTTTCAAGGACAGATCTGGGAGCACAGGGGATGCTTTTTCTCTTCTCCTCTTCTACTATCCATGGAGCAATTCTCAAAGGTTTGACTATATGCAATTTTTGCACATACACTCAACCCTTTGAAACCAAACTCCCATGGCAAGATAAGGGATTATTATATCATACAGTAATATATTATTGGTAAAATGTGTATGACCATTGTTTGGCTAACAGATGAATTTAAGCAGCACCTAGCATATCCCTGCACATAACAGGTTCAGTTAAGAAAAAACTGAATTACCTTATTTAAGATATCAAAAAATGTTCTTAGTCCTCCCTCTTGTGGTGAATGCACAGTTTCAACTAAGAAAACATGCAGAAATAAACTTGTAGGGGGGGGTGTCAGCTGGGTAGGTGTCATGACACTGGGCCTGAAACAGCTTCAGAGTGAGATGCAGCCAGGTTTTGAAGAGAAATCCATCAAATAGCTTGACAGACAGGCAGGAATAAAGCCATTCCATATATACACGGAGCTAGCAGATGGAAATCCAAACAGAAAGTAAACCCTATTGGCAGCGCTAGGAAATTGTTGATGGGGAACTGATGTCAGCTGATCTCAGTGGTACTGATTATCACTGACAGAGAGCCCTGCTTACAAAGAAACACGTTAAGCTCCCAAATGTTTATTCTTATTCTTACCGGTATTATTTTATTTATACCATGCCCATCTGACTGGGTTTCCCCAGCCACTCTGGGTGGCTTACAGCATATTTAAAAACGTAGTAAAACATCAAGCATTAAAAACTTCCCTATAAAATGTTCCTTTATAGCTGCATCTATTCCTGCTACATATGACATCAGATGTGGGGCAGGTGGGGATGAGACCCAGCTCAAGAATTTTCAAGCCTTGCTTTATGTGGCTGCAATATCATTTTCCATTTATGAGATGCAAATAGTAAAAAGTTAATTTTTATAGTTGTAGCCTGTTCTGTAGAACATACTTCCGTGGGAGGTGGTGAGCTCTCCCTCGTTGGAGGTTTCCAAACAGAGGTTGGATGGCCATCTGTCATTGATACTTTAGCTTGATTATTGAGGGCATTCAATCACATTCTTCAGTTTCTGTCTCTCTTATTTTTCACTTTTAATAATGTAAAAGTGAAAAATAAGAGAGACAGAAACTGAAGAATGTGATTGAATGCCCTCAATAATCAAGCTAAAGTATCAATGACAGATGGCCATCCAACCTCTGGAAACCTCCAACAAGGGAGAGCTCACCACCTCCCACGGAAGTATGTTCTACAGTCAAACAACTCTCTCTTACCATAGAAAGTTGTTCCTGGTGTTCAGTCAGGATCTCCTTTCTTGTAATTTGAATCCATTCAGGCCCTACCCTCTGGAGCAGCAGAAAACAAACTTATTCCATATGACAGCCCTTCAAATATTTTGAAATATCTCTCATAACTTGCTTTCCAGATGCTTTATCACCTTGGTCACCCTCCTCTGTACATGTTCCAGCGTGGTCTGACCAAAACAGAATAGAACACATGGGCGTAGCTGGGGAGGCAGGAAGGGGCAGCTCCCCACCCCAAATAAATAAAAATCAATAAAAATACATGGCTAACTGAGGTTCTGCCTCTCCTAAGAAAAGGCCTGCCTTCCAACAAAGACCTGCTGCCCGAAGCAAAACTCCATGATAGAGCAGTATGATTATTTTCCTTGATCCAAGCACTATACTTCTGTTGATGCAGAAGTATAGTGCATTAGTTTTTTGCTGCTGCATCACACTGTTGACTCGTGTTAAGCTTGTGGTCTACTAAGGCCCCTAGGTCCTTTTCACAGGTGCTACTGGCAAGGCAGGTATTCCTCATCCTTATATTAGGGCAGCTGATTATTCCTAAGTAAAGAATATTACATTTGTCCCTGTTGGTAAGGACCAGGTCCAAAGTACTGTAGATGATCCCCTTGTTGCTTCTTCCCCAGTGTGGTGTAGTGGTTAAAAGCGGTGGACTCGTAATCTGGGGAACCGGGTTCGATTCCCCGCTCCTCCACATGCAGCTGCTGGGTGACCTTGGGCTAGTCACACTTCTCTCTGAAGTCTCTCAGCCCCACTCACCTCACAGAGTGTTTGTTGTAGGGGAGGAAGGGAAAGGAGAATGTGAGCCGCTTTGAGACTCCTTCGGGGAGTGATAAAGCGGGATATCAAATCCAAACTCTTCTTCTTCTTCTTCTTCTTCTTCTTCTTCTTCTTCTTCTTCTTCTTCTTCTTCTTCTTCTTCCCCCTTGTGGGGAATTGTCAGCGAGGCAATGGAGGAATTTCTTGGACCTTACATTCTTGGCAGAGTTTGAGTTCCAACAGATACAGGGGAAGTTGAAGTCTCCCTCTCCCATCTCCTTTTTTAATGTTTGGTAATATGCTGTAGGAAAGCTTCCGTCTAAGTCCTTAGTCTAGCTTGGAGCAGACACCCACCGTAAGGCCACTGTTGTTTCCCTCTCCTACATTTTTACTTATACATTCCCAATCTGCCTTCCATGCTCCAGGTCATGGATCTCTTCACAAGTATACACATCCTTTACATATAATGCTACTCCCCCCTCTGCTTTTTGGTCTTGTCCTTTTAAACAGTTTCTACACCCTGCCATGAGTCTCATCCCATCAGGTTTCATTAATGCCTACTAGGTCATATTTCCTATCCTGTATTAAGAGCTTCAATTTGTCTTGCTTGTTTCCCACACTCTGTTGCATGAATTGCAGTGCCCTATGTTTGAAGTAAGTTTTTAAAATTCTAGTTTTATTGCTTATTTTATTTCTTTTATTGTACTACAATCTGCATTCCATAATATTCAAATTTTAATACAGGCAATCTTCCTTTTGTGTGGAGGTTTCATTCTGAACCCCCATACACATCAACGGAGCACATGTAAGCCCATTCTGCCTTTTTTGTGACATTTTGGGGCTACTTCTGAGTTCGGCTCTGTGTGCAATTACACATTATTCGGCCTCACCTAAATTGGGAGTTGTCAATACCGTAAAATACAATATGAAAATTTAAAAAATAAAAATGCAGTTAAAAACCAATATTTAATGCAGACATGTCATGGACCACACCAGAATTGCAGGGAGCAAACATCCCTAAGTAGATGCTTCCATTCTGGAAGTGGAGGGAGACAATTTCTGCATTCCCCTTATAGAACCCTGCACATCTGAAAGATCTGCTTTGAAGGACTGAGGGGACCACCAGCACCGCCACCATCACCACAGTGTAGGAAAGAATCCTAGAATTGTAAGAGTTGGAAGGGACCCACAGGGGCATCTTTGGATGTGGTGCTGTGAGTTGTAAAGGGAAAGTGGAGCTTGTTTCCCTGCCCCCTTCTGTTTGTGGAAGAGAAGAAAGATCCCTGGATCCAATCCCCTGTAGTTTTTAGAAAATATCCTTGGTTCTAAGTTGCTAGCCACTATTTCATATTCAGTTAATTCTCTGCAATGATTTCTTTGCACATTTGATATTAAAGACATTATCTCCCCGCACCCACCCAAGGGCTCGGTTCTAACAGTGGTTTGTGTGTCAGTGAGGTGGCATCATCAAATCAAACAACTTTCTGCTTTAGGAATCCATTTCCAGCTGCATGGAGAGATCCCAAGTGTATGGGACTCAGTGATAATAGTATCATTTTCAGCAGCAGAAAACTTTTTACATATGCACATAGCAGCCACTGGGTGGGTGGGACTTTAATCCTCAGAATGTTAACCCTCAATGAAAACTTCCCAACTGCTATTTGCATAATAGCCAGGGTGGTAGAGTGGTAGAGTGTTGGAATAGGACCTAGGAGACCAGCATTCAAATCCCCACTCAGCCATGAAGCTCACTGGGTAACCTTGGGCCAGTCACTGCTTGTTAGCCTAACCTACCTCACAGGGTTGTTGTGGAGATTAAATGAAGAGGGGCAGAACCATGTGCACCACTTTGGAGAAAAGGTTGGATATGAATGCAAATAAATGAATAAGAGGAAAACGCCAACTCCTGCCAATATTTTTGTTAGGTTGCATTTTGCTAAATAGGCTATTTTCTTGCTTTTCACAGGGTGAAAGAGGTTTGCAAGGTTTACAAGGTTTGGTTGGATTTCCTGGAATACAAGGACCTGAAGGTCCCCCCGGGGCCCCAGGAATGAAGGTAAGATTCATTCTGTAGCTAAAAAATTAACCTGAATAGTTTTTCTTCAGACCATGCTAAAGTGAAAAACACCTTCTTTCCCCATCTTTTAAAATAGGGTGATATTGGAGAACCGGGACTACCAGGAACAAAAGGAACAAGAGTAAGTATGTTTGAAATTGTTTTGACCTGTTTTAAATAGTGGTTTGTCAGTATTAAACATTTTATTTTCAGCATGTACATGACACTTCTGAGTGTAGAAGAGGGCAGATCTTGCCTCAAGTAACTCAAGTCTAAAATTTGACCAGCCTACTCTCGTGCTGCCTAGTCCACTCAGAGCCATCAGTGAGGCTTTGATCTGAGAATGACAGTGAAACAGCCACCCCCATTTACATTTTTCTAAATTATTTACTCCAGGATGATATTCAGCTGTTCCTCCTTCAGCTAGGTGATATTTTCCTAGTCTTCAAATCCAGACACCTGAAGTTCATTCATTTTTCCTTCCACACAAAAAGTCTAAAAGAGGTTCTCCAATTATTTATCAATGTCAACAATAGTCTTCCTCCAATCCAACATGACAACTTTGCCTCCAATATTGAGAAACAATAAATCCTTCATCTTTATTCACACAGGAGTCTCTTCACTGTAGTCATATATTAAAACAGCAATTCATAGTTACTTACTCGTTGTATATTCACACCAAGTTCCATATATTCCAGTCCCATTTCCAAATTGTTCTTCCACAAGCAAAAGGCCAGTGAAGAGATTCTGATCCACTGAGGCTCCTACCAATGGAAGGTGATATTTTGGTTGATTCCCTGCTGCCACAAACTTCTACACTTTTCTAGAGGCACCTCCAATCCCCTAGAACAGATTTTAAGGCTGCAGTGGAAAGGAGGATCAATGAAAGCCACCCCCCACTTCCACAAATAACAATATCCTGTGAGCAGAATTCTGTTCATAGAAACGTAGGATCCAGCCAGCCTACTCCCTCTTATCTGTCGTTTACATATATCACAGCATTTTGTATCCTAACAAAGCCCACATCTGAGTAATATTGGTGATATTCCCATGAAGAACAGTTGTGCTGTGACAATCTGTGTCTACCCATAACTCAGCTGCTCAAAATATTTTTCTTCTTCTTTATGTTCTGACCAGTTAATCAATTTGACATATTTCTGAGAACTGGGGGTATCTCCCATGCATCTTTAAGAGAAATGTCTACTGAATTTTCTTTTTGTTAGAACTATTCACCTGACATAGCCCCAAGTCTATACAGAGTACATTTTCTTAAAGTGATTAATTACCTTTATTATAATTTTATTAATTCCAGGGTGCACCAGGTCCAGCTGGCTACCCAGGAAATCCTGGCCTTCCTGTATGTATGATACTTAATTTACAACTATCAATATTTCAGCAGTGGTGTCCACCAAAAATTAATCTAGCAGTTTTTGTGTATCTTCCCTCTCCTCTTTCCTAATCTCAGGGCATCCCTGGAGGAGATGGCCCCCCAGGTCCTTCTG
The DNA here is from genome assembly GCA_034641385.1 of Darevskia mixta. NCBI lineage: Eukaryota > Metazoa > Chordata > Lepidosauria > Squamata > Lacertidae > Darevskia > Darevskia mixta. The sequence goes on from JAWWNH010000130.1 coordinate 4,508,269, forward strand.
GTATCCCAGGATGCAATGGAACAAAGGTGAAACAGCTGAAACAAACATTTTCTTGAAATATTGTTCAAAGATGTATTATTCAGATAAGAAGTGATGTCACTTTCTCTTTCCCATTAGGGTGAAAGAGGCCCTCTTGGTCCCCCAGGTTTACATGGATTACCCGGAAATCTAGTAAGCATTTTTTTAAAAAAAATTAAAACAAAAAGTACAAGGGTAAGCATTATAAAAGAAAAAAAAAGATAAGAAAATGTCTAGATTGAGAATTCAGTCTTTTACTCTTGATTTCAAATATACACTTTTAAAACAATGCTTAAAATGTCTTCTTGATTTTTTAATATCTTAGAAAATATAATATTTCTTTTCTAGGGACCTCCAGGACCTCCAGGAATAAAGGTATATTTTACAATTAAAAATGTTATTTGCTTTGTTTACAATAACAAAATATGCAAATACAGTGGACGCTTGGGTTGCGAACGCGATCCGTGCAGGAGGCGCGTTTGCAACCCGCAGCATCCGTAACAAGCAGCGCCACATCTGCGCTCCCGCGAAGAGCAATTTAGCGCTTCTGTGCATGCGCGAAGTGCCGAACCCGGAAGTAACCCATTCCGGTACTTCCGGGTTCGGCGCGTTCGTATCCCGTGGCAAACGCAATCCGCAGCGAACGCAACCCAAGGTATGACTGTAACTTCAGTACAGAAAAAATCCAACAGGTGAAAGTAGCTTTGCTCAGCATTAGGAACAGCCAGAAGCTGCGGCAGTCAGGTCATCTGCTTAAGCTATAACTTTTAGTTTGCTGCTATTTACTGCTCCTTTGGAGGTCTACAGCAAGTGGGGAGCTGAATTGTGTACAAAACAATACAAAAAGAATATTAGTGATGGGCAGGAAACTGGTGTGGGGTTTCAATTCCAATTGGAAGCATGTTTTAGGTTTAGGCCTAGCCTAGTTTTCATTCAAAATAAAATAGCCCATTAAGCATTTTGTTTTATTTTTAAAGACAAATGTGAATATTGCAATGTGTGTTTTGGCTCAAAGAAGCATGAAAAAGCAGCAGATCAGCCCATTTTGAAAAATATTCACAATCTGGACCCTCTAATGCAAAAGATCATGTTCTTTCTTTGTCCCAGTAGCCCTTGGTGCAACTCGAAATTTGTTTTGTACTTGACACAGTTTAATATACCGTAATGAAGACTTCATAACACCTCCTGCACTCCATTCTAAGTCTGCTTCTTGCAACAGACTTGCTCTCCTCTCTTTGGCTGCTGCACCTTGGATTTGCTTAACGCCCAGCCTGAAGACGAGTTCTAGAGAATTCAAACACTTGATAAGTAGATTGTGTCAACTTAGTTGTTCCTAATAAAGCTGTACTGTGACAGTAAAATGAGTAATTCTAATTTAGTAGATAGCTAATGACCACAAAGACAATTGTTATATATTGTGGATCACTCCACTCAATAAAGGAAACCTCAGTACAGAATTAGGCAGGGTGGTGACTTTGCACTTTTAAGTAAAGAAGCTGAGAGCCACTGCATGCAGAAGCCTGAGGATACAAGTGTTTGCTTCTCTGAAGCAAGTCTAAAAGTTTAAAGGGATCTCTTTGTTTAGAGATATGTATCCCTCTTTCATTCTGATGTCTCACACCAGTGAAACCTCAGTGTCTATCCAGGATAGCCAACGTGGTGCCCTCTAGGCTTAAGCTCCCATCAGCCATGTCCATCAGCAACACTATCTGGGGCAGATGGGAACGAGTCCAACAACATATCTATGACACCATGATGGGTACATGTACATGAACAGCTGCATAAAGTGCTCCATGGCTCTGAAGGAGGAATTAAGCAGAGAGTTTTATGAGCATAAGCATGAAGTTGTATAAGTAAGATTCAAGACACACACAACTTTTCTGAACTAAAGCATGTGATGTTGGCATCTGTCTGTCTCAAGAGACAATGGAGTGCACCTCTGGGGGTGAGGTCCAACTGCTGTATTAGCAGCACCAAAGTGACTTCCCTGGGGAGGAAGCCTGGGCAGGGTGTCTGGAGGTCCTGGGCTGCCCAGATGACAAGACCACCCTCTCGACCTCACTGATGTAATCCAGCGGAAACCAGAGCAATACATTTGGCACCAGCTTGGTTGCCGGAGTTGCCGGAAGGAGGCATACAAGGCGCCATCCGTGGGCATAGCCAAGGGCGGGCAGGCCTAGAACAAGTAAACCAATAGAAATACTCAACTGACCAATCACATTGGTTCTGCCCCCCCCCAAATCCTGGCTAAGCCCATGGTGCCATCCAACTGCCTTAGGGACTCCACTCCAGATTTGTGTAGGGTTTACTAATCCTTAGCCTTTTCTTCTCCCAACAGAGATTTAGGGTCAGAGTCTTCCTTCTCCTAGATGGGCTCCCTTCCCAGGCAGATGGGCCCCACCTGCCCCTCACTTCCCTCTACAGCACCTACAGAAACCACCTTTTTGACAATTGGACCCACTCTTGGTCTCTCCTTCTCAATCCACTGGAGCCTGTATTTGCATGCAGGGCAAGTCCCTAATTCACTAAGGGTTTGAGACCCATCAACTCCTCTTACCTGGTTTAGCTGGCCAATTGAAGCCATTCCTGGGCTGCGGCTGCTGTCTCATATTGGCAGCTTCTAGGAGCCACAGGTGAGAGCTGAGTGCAGAATGGGAACCAAAGGTGGACAGGGTACACCAGAAGGAACATGGTGTCCACCCCACCAAAGGTGTTATCCCTCCCCTAACACCCCACATACCCCCAAAGCATTTAAAACATTTTGCAGTGTCTGTAGCAGTCAGGGAACCTCCTCCTTCTCCACATAGCTGGCCAGTTTTGCATTCAGAGAATTTCAGCAGAGCATGGGCAGTTATCCAAAGTTAAGGAAATGTTTAGACCTACCAATTTTTTTTTTTAAAAAAACATAGTTACGAAGCATAGATCACATTCTTTTTTGAAAGGAATGAAATAGATAGTGGTGATATAACATTTTTTATACAAGTACAAATAATGAGTTAAAATGACTGTGTGCTTTAGTTTCCCATATAGTCCTTTTTGTGAGTCATGGAGAGAGAGAGATATTCCCAGAGTCTTAATGACATCATGTGAGATCTTGGATGGCCCTAGAAGAATTATTGGGAGCCTGCTGGAACCTGTGTGGGACCTTCCCAGAGCCCAGTAAGCAAGGCAGACAGCTAGAGCATGGAAGCTCTTCACCTTGCATGCATTCAAGTTGTGTTATGTCAGTTGATGGGCTGCCAAGCACACAAGGTGTGAGTCAACTGTACAGTCCTGTATTATTTGATACAAAATTGAAGACACATGACCTGTCATTTATTTATTAGCAAGTAAAGGAGATGACCAGCACTCACAGTATCCATGCAGAGCTATAGAACCTCTTTTTCTAATTCATGTCATGTAGGGAGACCCAGGAGAAGTTATTGGACTGATACCTGACGGTGTGCTAAAAGGTGAAAAAGGCTTTCCTGGTCACCCTGGATTACCGGTAAGGCTCATTATAAACCCAATAAAATTTACCTTCATTTTGATGGCTGAGGTAGAGGGAGGGTTAAAAGGGAAGCCTATATTGCAGAAGTTTGGAGAGGCAGTTTCAGTGCATATGTGTTCCCTCTGTGTAAAAAGCCACATGGAATCCCTTGTGGGCCGTGGCAGGGCTGGCCCATCCAGGAGGCAGCATCAGCACCACCAGGGCAGCAGATGCTGTCGCAGGTCTTTGTTCACCCTTTGTTCCTGGTTTCAGTCTTCACTCGCTCCTTCTTCCCAGGCAGGAAGAGGGGCCATTTTGTGGGAGTTTCTGTGTTGGTCTTTGCCTGGGTGCCAGGGGAAGGGAAGTTGTGGGAGGTGGGAGGGCTGCTTCCCCCTGCAGGAGGTGATGGCTCGGCATTGCTTCCTCAAGGCTGTCTAAGTTTCTCCTTTAGAATATTTGCAGGGTCTGTGCTGTGCTCCCTTCTCCTCTATTCTGCATCTTTCCCCCCACCCCCACAGGAAAAGGTATTTTGTTGCAAAGCACCCAGATGCTGTGCTCATCTGCAGTTGTCCCAAGGAGGAGCAGAAATATAATAAATGGGTCAACTCATTGAAATCAAGATTCAGAGTTGACCTATTGAAATCAATGGACTTGTGATATAGAGTTAACTTATACTGTTGCTTCAGCTACATTTAGGTGGCATTGTGTCCAACTAAGTCACACTGTTGTTCTAGATTATTCTTTTATAAGAAAGCTGTTCCTTGGTTAAACAACCCTTTTGGCTTCCCTGAAATAACCTGACAGGGCTAAAGCTAGTTCTGACGGATTTGAGTCCATTGATTTCAGTGTGTTTGCTCTAACTATAAATAACTTAGTTGGATACGACCCAATAAACTTAGATTGATGCCATGGTTCTGGTAATGGCAGTTTTCTGCCAGCTGCTTCCCTGATGGAAATTGCCCCTGAAGCTTCGGCCAGCTGCAGACTGGAAAATGTAGCTACAATATAGACTTCTTCCCACCCCCTGTCCCCGTACTTGGGGGTGGGGGTGGGGTGTTAAGCCAGGGAAGCAACGCTGGAGGAAAGGATAAATAAACCCTCCTTGAGAACCACAGCCACACTCCAAATCACCTCGACTGCTTTTCAGTGCAAAAAAAGTTGTTACCTCTGTAGTTTGCCCTGAATCATGCTAGGGTACAAGACAACAGAATGACCAATAAATGGGAAAGATACTGTGTTTTTGTCATATACAGGGAACACCTGGTTTACCAGGTATTATGGGCCCTGTTGGACCACCTGGACCTTCTGGAAGACCTGTAAGTGTCAGCTTATTCGTAAATGCCTTCATTCTTTGCTTCTGATACTCCCTCGAGAGGTGGCGGACTCTCTGTCCTTGGAGATTTTTAAGCCATCGGCCATGGATGATCTAGTTGAGATTCCTGCATTGCAGGGCCTGGACTAGATGACCCTTGGGATACCTTCCAACTCTATGATTCTATGTACTGCTGTTTATAACTCAAACATAATATATAACATCATGTATAACAGATATGCAAAAGGAGGAGATAGGAGACAACATGGCTAGAGGGATGGAACTAAAAGTTGGTTAGCTCAAGAAAGATATTGCAGAAGTGAAAAACACATGTTTACTTATGCTCTGCAAAATAAAAAATAATAATTTCTCAATAAGAACACCAATTAAAAATTAGTCAGGGTATGGTCTGTGGGAGTGGGAGACCACCATAGGAGTCTGTGCATGTCACCTTGAACTCCATAAGGGAAGAAATGTGGGCTATAATAAAATAAAATAAAATAAATATTTTTGTACATCCTGCAGTTAGACATACGATGTGAGGGTCTGGAAGAAAGCTTGAAGGATTAGAAGATCCTGTGGAATACACTGCACCTAGTTTTGCACATTAATGTTTAGGAAAGATGAATTAATAATGAAACATGTGCAAAAGAAAGCAATCAGCATGCTTTTTTCTTTTTGAATGGATAACCTCTAGAAGGAGTTTAAAGATCTTGGCCATGTAGGGTTGTTTTTGAGGGGGTAGGTGAAAAGTATAATGATGGTATTAGAATTGCTAACACAATATATCTGAACTAGTAAATTAAGCCCGTAAAGATTACGGGCTCTAGAAGAAAGGCGGCGGCGGGAGCCTCCAGGAACGGGAGGCTCCGCTGGAGGTGTGCGGGCGCGCCTTGCGGGGCGGGGGGCACAGTCGCGGCTCCTCACTCCCCGCCCCCGTTCGGACCGCGCAGGGCGCCGACGCCGGGCCCGCCGTTGGGGCTGTTCCGGGCGGTCGTAACAGGAGCCGCTCCTCAGGCAGCCAGCTTGCCTGCCCGCCCTTGTCGCCGCGGCTCCCGGGGGGCTGGATCCGGCTGTCACGGCCGGAAAGAGCGACGGCGGGAGAGGCGGCAGCGGAGGCGGCCAGCTCCGTGCGAGGCGGCGGCGGCTCCCGGGGGGCTGGATCCGGCTGTCACGGCCGGAAGCGACGGCGGGAGAGGCGGCAGTGGAGGCGGCCAGCTCCGTGCGAGGCGGAGGCGGCTCCTGGGGGGCTGGATCCGGCTGTCACGGCCGGAAAGAGCGACGGCGGGAGAGGCGGCAGCGGAGGCGGCCAGCTGTCACGGCCGGAAAGAGCAACGGCGGGAGAGGCGGCAGCGGAGGCGGCCAGCTCCGTGCGAGGCGGCGGCACTGACCCAAATGACGCTGTGCCTGCGCACGGCCGTCCTCTCGGACACGCCCCCCTCTCCGCCCGCTCCAATCCCTGGCCGCCCGAAGTCTCTGCGTCCTCCAATCCCTGTGTCAGTGGAGCGCACGCGCACTTGCGATTTCCACTGACACACGGAAAGTACGGACGGACACAGGCTCTTTATTATATAGGAAGAGCTACTTAACTGAATGCAAATTTGGAATGAGATCCGACATAATACAGGCAGGTGTCTCCTTCTACAGCCAGGCTTCTCCTTCCTTTCTTACACCCAAAATAGAGGGAGGTGGATAAAAGATTATACAAATTTAGGAATTCTGCTGAGTGTTCCTGTTCTTTTAACATATCTCAGAGCCATGGTTGTTCATTCCCAGATAGAATCATTCCCCTTTTCGGCAGGGAGAAAGGTGGCATGTGACTTTGTAAATAGCCAATTTATTTCAATCAGTTAATTTTATTCTATTCAACTCCCAGAGAGGCTTAATTAATATCTTTGCTTGCTTCGGATCTGAGCTTGCTTCTTAGCTTAGCCTTTAGCACAAGGTGGATTCCATCCCTGCTTTACCTCGTTGCTGTCCCAGTCGCAGAACCTCACCCCCCTCTATTTCTGAGGTGAAGTGAGAGGGCACAAACATAGGTAGACAATGATCTGGAATTAAAATGGCCACAACTTTATTGATTATACCAGTAGGTGTAGGTGGAACTTTGGCTCACCTCCCATTGGGTGTACGTATATCCATTCCAGCCTCTCAGCAGAAGGCTGCAACCACTTCAGGTCATGCCAAGAATTATGGCCTCCCCAAGATGTCAGTCAACTGAGGTGGCCATCCTAAAGTCTGCCACTGAAAGCCCTATGGCCCATCTGCCCCATGTTGGCTTTTGAACAGGGGCATCCTTTAACGGGGTACCCTAGAAATACTGCTGATTCCATACTGGCTGATGCATCACTTCACCCAATGCTAAAAGACTAGGATTACCCCCCAAAGTGGGCTTCCGGTTTGGCTCGTCGAGGGAATGGCTGACTTTAACACCACTCCCGACCCCCACACGTAATTTGGCGGCTGCTATGGGAGTATGCAGCCTCCCTAACCCTCCCGGGATGACGGGAAGGGCCGCTGGCCCGCAGATGCCCCTTAACCCATTCCGACCCTTCGGGGGGAGCGGGGGGGCCTGGGTCGAAGCCAACGTGGGGGCCGGAACTCCTGGAGGCTGCCCTCTTCGTGCTCGATTTCCAGAACTTAAGTGAAAAATTTGGTAATGTTTTGGACTTGCTTCAGACAAAAAGGAGAAGAGTATTTTGCTTAGCAACCCAGCCACTGAAAAGATAAGGAGCAACAAGAAAAAAGAAGACTGTAACATCTTAACGGTACGTGGAAACGGAACGAAAGGGGGGGGGCTTTGTGTTCTATGTAATGTATACAACCCCCTTGAAGAGATGTTTTTACTATTAACAACAAGTGAGATTGAAAATAAACTGTGCGGGACAGAATTTATGATGTAATTAACCCCTGGTCACGGCTGCCTCTCTTTTTTCACTTTCTGAGAGACCCAGCCGACTTCTGGAACTGCCGGAGTGATTTATGACGCAGCTTAATTAGGAGCCGACTGAGATAGAATCTGGCTGTAAATCAAGGTCAAAGAGGATGGGAAAGCCAAAATTACTACAAAATTTACGGACTTATATACTGACAGGCCCCCACCCTTGAAAAGACTTTGAAGCAGCAGAAATGATAAAATGTTTTCTAAGCAAAACGCATTATATAGGAGTTATCGAAGTCAAGTAAAGATGGTGACCGTCGAGATGCGGATTTGAAGTCGAGAAGCAACGGGCCAGGGGGGTGAAAGAAAGTATGGACATAAGACCCACACAGTCATGTTAGTTTTTGGCTGTTTTATCTCACTTGCGAAAGTACTCAGTGGCGTGAAGGAAAATAACAAGGATGGATAATAGCAGAAAGGAAATGGATGACATCAGGACTTTGGAAGGCAATGGACTTAACAAAATGACTGAAATCCTAATTGTCTGAAGCAAGGGAAGTCACAAAAGAAAAAAGAAAAAGGGATAATAATTTGATAATTTATTTGGATACTAATTGGACTATATGGATTGATTGATATTGATGTTATTTTTTATGATTGGAAAACTTAATAAAAATGATTTGGCAAAAAAAAAAAAAGGATTACCCCCCAAAGTTGTGATGTTTTGCTATGAGGGAGGCAAAAGCTCCAGACTGGCCAATTTGTCTACAAATCATCTACAAATTTCTTCCCGGCTTTGAATATAGCAACCATTAGCAACCATAGCAAAGTCAGGAGGTAGGAGAAATCAAATTGTTAAGCTGGGAATGACCTAGGGAAGAAAAGCAACATTAATGCTGGATCTGAAAAGGAAAATAATATTAGCAATGTGATAAGGATTAAGCTGAGTTAAAAGCATCCTAAGGAGAAGGAGGGGCAGGAAGGTTTTTGCTTCTGGGGCCTACCGTGCTGCAAAGTTCCACCTCATGAATGGCCCTTTTATGTATTGCTGCTCTGGTGATATGGGCACCGACTGAGCCATTTTAATGGGCATTTGGGCGGGAATCCATCCCTAGATCCCCAGGCCATGGGGAATTCCCCACAACAGCTGGGAAGTGAGTGCGGCAAGGTGGCAAGGATCAAGGGTGGAGTGCAAGGGACTGCAAACGTCAGCCCCGCAGGAAAGCGGTGAGCGGCCATCAGATGATTGTGTATTGCAAAGCACCTTGCACACAGGTAGCATAATACTAGTGAACAAATAATTGACACACAAGATTACCACTTTAAATATTAACTCTATCCACCCGGAATAAAATATTTTTATTTACTGTAAATGTTTTTCAAGAAGCTATCTTCACAGGGAAAGCGTTGTGTACTTCAGGAGTCTGGGGGTTGGTTGCAGCCTGAGATAGTTGAATTTAAGTTCCATCGAAATCAGTGGGACAAGTTAAGACTAAGTTGTTTGACTTCAAAGGAACCTAGGTTCAGCTTACTTATCCATACATATTTCTATAGGCTATTCAGGTGTGCAGTATATGCATATCCTGAACACATGGAGAGGGACCAGTGCCCTTTCGCACCTTGCACAGAATGTATGGAGGCAGGGGCAGAACCCCCCTCTCCCCTCCCTCCATGTGGTGGGCATGCATACTGAATGCCTGAACAGGGCCCATCTCTGAGGCAAATATTTGTACTGCAATGTACTGAACATGCCAGTGATAGCACTTCCGGCTGATACACCACAACTTCACCCAAAGGGAACTTATCAGAGGTTCTACTTTACCTAAATCAATAATTAGAATGAGTAGCAATCAGAAGGATGTAAGACAGAATGCCTTCCAATTTGGCCTGACTAGATACAGAGCTGCTCTTTTCTCCTTTGTGCAAGAGCTAGTTCTACACTCACTTTGTGATTTTTTTTGAAGCAACCTGTGGCTACCCTAAATATAAACACTACTCAGCCACCTCCTGAGTTTGATGGTTCAGCCGAAACCCACTGGGAATAAAAACAGGAAGTAGGGTGTAAATTCATTCTCTACTTGGAGAGAACAGCTTCTTCTGTGGGCTTTGACTTAAGGATTAATCTAAGCAATGCATTTCTAGTACAGAATTGACTTAGCCACTTCTGTTCCTTGAAAGCTGGCGTTTCTATTCAGTGAGAATTGTGTTCAAGATAAGACAATTCAATGACTTAACTCACTGATAGAAACGGTATGAAATAAAGATTCCATTTATAAAATTATCCTTTGTTAAAGAATTGACAAGGCTGAAACAAGCATATCAGTATTAATAGTATTAATAAAACACTCTCTTTTTCAGGGTTCTCCAGGGCCACCTGGCCCCCCGGGTGAGAAGGTAAGACTATTCACAGTCAATGGTGCTTTGGGGGAGTTGATTTCCTTCAGTAAGTGTGTGTGCATTTGTATGCTGATCTATATGGCCAGTAGGCGGGAGTAACAAACCTCTGGGTTTCTCATTTCCTTGAGTTTCTAAAAGGCAGACATGTGTCTAAAAGTTTCTTCAGGTTTCTACTTGAGTGCTGTGTAGGACTGCAGTCAGATCTTGAGAATCAAAACTATAACAACCAAGTACTTTTGGCATTTTAAAGGTTTATGAGAAGGAAATTTCAAAAGTAAATTTGCTGATTGTAAAAATGCACATACTATATATTGTCATGATGTATGGCTGGTGACTGTGCCCTGTGCATCAAAGAGCTCAGAGGAGGATGCCTCATCTCTGTACTTAGGGAGAGAGCTTCTACGACCTTCTTCACAACCTTCCTGGCTGGATGACACAGCCATATCCCCCTTCTCTGATTCGCAGGAGGCATCTCCTGCACTCCCCCTGTCTTACAAAATAAGGCAAAGGGTTTGTAAAAATCAGCCAGCTCCTCTCGGGAGGCAGGGCTGACTAAACTTACAAGTCCAGTCAAATTCTGTAGGGCTGTAGAGACAACAGCTGCATTCACATGAGAATTTATTTCGTTTTCATTACTTTCTCCTAACTGTTAATTTCTGAATTATATTTGAGCTTTCACAGGATGTAAGAGCCAGAACTGTAGTGGAATATAGTGCGAGTTCAGTGGTCATTTCCATGTTATTCACTTCTAGAAATAATCACTTTACAAATAATATGGGAATGACTGCTAAATATGTTGTATAGTGTTCATAATATGTTGAAGATGCACCTCTTACCCATGGCCTTAAATATGGGTATATATTTTTAGGACTCACACTATTTTTTAATTGTAAAAATTGTTTTAACTCATTTTAACATTCCAGTTGTACCTTATTGTAACCTGCCCTTGAGTTGTAAACTTTAGGTGAAGAATGGCTAAGAAATCTAATAAATAATAATAAAATTGAAAGCTTAGTAATAAGGCTGTTTTCCTGCGGTATCTTGTAGTATCAACTGCTGGTGTACACTTACCATGGTGACTGTAGTTAGCACAATAACACTGTGTCATAGTAGTATGCATTGTTGCGAAGTGTGCAGTTTGCATGCAAGCCTGCAATTCTCACATGCAATCTGACACTCAGTTCTATGTATATTTTGACACTGAGACCTGGAAACGCTCCACACAGACACAAATGTAAACCAAAAGTGAATTTGTTGTGTAAAGAGGAAAATTAGCTTACTTACTAAGGAGGGTAGGACTTGAACCAATGGTTTCAAGTTACAAAAAAGGAGATTCTGACTAAACATCAGGAAAAACCTTTTGACAGTAAGAGCTGTTTGACAGTGGAACGATCTCCCTTGGCAGGTTGTAGACTCTGTTGCCATCTGAGGTCTTCGATTCAAATCCCACCTCATGCCCTGGGTCTTTGCATTCTAGTGTGTTTGCATGTATGTGAGGGAGCACTTTTATATAGTTGCTTTGATTAACTTATTTTGTTATAAAATGCCTCTTCTTTGTGTCATCAGGGTCATATGGGTTTAAGCTTCGAAGGACCAAAGGGTGATAAGGTAAGTTTGTTCTTTTGAAAGTCATAAGCAAATATGCTATGTACCTCTATAATCCTTTGCTACAGTATGTTAGGATGCCCAGTTGAATAAAAGCATCTTTTAAAGTGGGTGTGCATTTGTGCACAGCGCTTTTTCTCCTGGGGGGACTCATACGCATACTCCTAAACATTTTGTGAATCTAAGTTTGGCCTCATTGAGGGGCAGTATTTCAATATGACTAGGAAAATGAGAGTACCCCTAAACATTTTTTAGAGAAACCCCCCCCACACACACAGCTGTATTTATGGGGTAAGCTCAGTGATTTCCTATTGCCTGTGTTGGTCATTGGATTAGGCTGTGGCTCGACCTAGTGGATGAGGCTCCCAACTCAGCTTCAAGAGTAGGCTGGGCTCCCAAACCAGTTTGTTCCTGCCTTCTGACAAACCAGTCATGTTGCTTGTGGCCTCTTGTATACGTTTCATCTTCAGGCTTGTTATTCTAATCCTTTTGCTTAATTCTACCCTCATCTACAGCACTCCTGAATACTCTCCCTTCCCCTGTCCTAGCCTTCCTTTCTCTGAATCAGCAGCTTTCTCCCACCCTTTTCTACCTTTGAAAATGCTTTCCTCCACTCCTTTTACTACAGGCAAAGACCAATTTGGGTGCACTAAATGACGCACAATCTCACACACACGCATGGCGCCCAAGCTGGAAATGGAACCCCAAACCTCATAAAGAAGTCATGAAAAAGAAGAAGTCATGAAAGGGGGCGGAGCAATCTTACACATGCCTCACTGGTGTGTGGGGGGGTCCAGAATGGAACCCCCATGAAAAACAAGGATTGCTTGTATATAAAATCTTAAAATTCTTCAAAATTCTTCCCCTCTCTTCCTTTCCTCTGACTGACTGTGCTCAAGGGAAAAGGTTGCCATTTTTGACACATACATCTCTTAGCTCCTAGGAGAGCTGGTAAGAGCAGGGCCCCATCAACGCCTGACACACAGACTGCCATTTGGGAGACCCCTCTATCTCCCAATCTGCTCTTGGGGGAGTTCAGATGAGAGACAGGCTGTCCACACCCCACTTCGTCCACACATCCTGCACAGCCTCATTCTTCACTGCACACCTCACAACCCCCCAACAGCACCTTGAGTACATACGCAAGAGCCTCCTTAAGATTTCTAGGGCAGTGGCTGTCATGGCAGATGCCACATTGGATGGCAATGGCCGTTGTCGCCTGCAGAACACTGGCTGAAACCCTGGGAGGTGGACACAGCATTTTCCACAGTGGTCTTTGTGGGCAAGAGGAGGTTTTGAAAGATGTTATTATCGAGTCCAAGGGCAAAATGAAGGTCCTCGTCACTGAGCAAGAGGAAATGTGCTACTCAGAATGGGATACAATCCTACTGACCACCAAACAGATACCAAAAACTACAAGGCCAAACAGGGTGGTTTACAATATAAAAAAAACAAAAATAATAACAATAAAAAACAATACTCCCTCCCACAGTTTTTTTCCTGGCACCTTTGTTACATATCTTTAGCCTCCCTGGGGAAAGCATTCTGCAAACGGAGCCACTGCAGAAAAGGACCATTCTCATGTTGTTGCCCTCTGCACCTCTAAAGAGGAGGCACTCAAAAAAGGGCCTCAGAAGATGATCTCAGGATCCTTGATAGTTCATATGGGGAGAGGCAGTTTTTGAGGTAATGCCATCCTGAGCTGATTAAGACTTTATGGGTCAAAACCAACACTTTGAATTGGCCCTGGAAACTAATTGGCAGCCAGTGCAGTCGGGCCAAGATCAGTATAATATGTTCAAACCACCTTGCCTCAGTGAGCAACCTGGCTGCTGAATTCTGTACCAGCTAAAGTTTACAAGCCATCTTCAGAGGGAGCCCTATGTATAACGTCTGGCAGTAATCCAACCTAGAGGTTACCAGAGCATAGATGACAGAAGTGGGTCTCTCCCTGTCCAGATAGGGGCACTGCTGGGCCACCAGATGAAGCTGGTGGAAGGCATTCTGTGCCACGGAGGCCACCTGAGCCTCCCAAGCTATGAACCTGCTCCTTCAGACGAAGTGTAACCCCATCAAGAGCAGACCACTTCCCATCCATCTGGTCTAGGGAACCCCCCACTAACAGTGTCTCAGTCTTATCTGGCTTGAACTTCAGTTCTCATCCAGTCCATTATTGAGGCAAAACAACAGGAGAGGTGCAGCTGTGTGTCCTCAGCATATTGCTAACAACTTACTCCAAAACCACCCTGAGACCTGCAGGTATAGGGCGGTATACAAATTTAATAAATAATAATATTAAAACTCTGAATGACCCCACTTAGAGGTTTCATGTAGGATACTGGATAGAGTACCTCAGCTCCCCTTAACCTCTATTCATTCCACCCCTGCTTTCCACCTGCCACATGGAGTGGGTTGTGGATGCCACCTCCTCAACATGGCAGCAATAGAACCTATCGCTCCAGGAGAGTTCTTCTGCACATCTGCTAAATATTTTTCATTCTACTGAAAAAGGATCGCCGCTACTGGAGGGCGGTTCTGGATCTCAAATACCTCAGTCAGTGGGTAATTTACAAAACATTTCAGATGGAGTCCGTCTTATTGATCCACAAATATCTTCATGCCAATAATTGCCTCAGCTCCATAGACCTCCAGGACACCTATCTCAGCCACCACAAATATATCTAGTTCATCATAGAACCACACCGCTTTCAATACAGGGACCTCCCATTCATTGGGGCCTCCCCACCATGTCTTCACCCTCACTCAGAACAGGTCTGGGACCCCCTGAAATTAGGGAGGGTGTGAGGGGAAGCCAAGCGAGACTTTGGTATCTCAGCAAAGTTTTCACCCAGGTCCACTGACACACCACCCATTGGGAGCCAACTCTGGGATTTCCCAGCTACTAGCACAGCCACAGGGTGGGAAATGCTCACCTCACTGCTGTGCCAAAGCCCAGAAATGGCTGCACTCAGTGGCAACACTGGATCACAAACGCCACTCCCTATTGGGGGGGGGGGACTTCTCCAAACTACAATGCCAAAAGCATCTTTCAGAGGCTACTGGGAGTCCTCCCAAGAAAGCCAGGGCACTTGCCCATGGAGAGCTGGTGAATAGAATTGTGGATAATTGTATGTCATTATGTGAGTGCCTGGAGGCGGTTGGAGGATGGATGGCGGCTAATGGATTGAGGTTGAATCCTGACAAGACAGAAGTACTGTTCTTGGGGGACAGGGGGCAGGCTGGTGTGGAGGACTCCCTGGTCCTGAAGGACCAGGTGCACAGCCGGGGAGTCATTTTGGACTCACAGCTGTCCATGGAGGCGCAGGTCAATTCTGTGTCCAGGCCAGCTGTCCACCAGATCCATCTGGTACGCAGACTGAGACCCTCCCTGCGCGCAGACTGTCTTGCCAGAGTGGTGCATGCTCTGGTTATCTCCCACTTGGACTACTACAATGCGCTCTACGTGGGGCTACCTTTGAAGGTGACCCGGAAACTACAACTAATCCAGAATGCGGCAGCTAGACTGGTGACTGGGGGCTGCCGCCGAGACCATATAACACCAGTCCTGAAAGATCTACATTGGCTCCCAGTACGTTTCCGAGCACAATTCAAAGTGTTGGTGTTGACCTTTAAAGCCCTAAACGGCCTTGGCCCAGTATACCTGAAGGAGCGTCTCCACCCCCATCGTTCTGCCCGGACACTGAGGTCCAGCTCTGAGGGCCTTCTGGTGGTTCCCTCACTGAGAGAAGCAAAGCTACAGGGAACCAGGCAGAGGACCTTCTCGGTAGTGGCGCCCGCCCTGTGGAACATCCCTTCAGATGTCAAAGAGATAAACAACCACTTGACATTCAGAAGACATCTGAAGGCAGCCCTGTTTAAAGAAGCTTTTAATATATGATATTTTAATGTATTTTTTATTTTTGTTGGAAGCAGCCCAGAGTGGCTGGGGAGACCCAGCCAGATGGGCGGGGTACAAATAATAAATTATTATTATTATTATTATTATTATTATTATTATTATTATTATTATTATTATTATTTATATTTTGGATTGGAAATACTTAGAAATACTTAGAGAAATTCTTTTAAAAAGTTAAGCTGCAGTAGTAACCAGTGGGGTGGAGTTGCAGATGTACTGATGTGAGCACTAGGTTGGCTCTAGGAGTGTCTCCACACAACCCTCATGTGCAAACTGCAGTGTAAGCTGCAGTGACACACACACACAACCCCTGTTCAACTGGCCGCTGCTGGTAAGCAGGTAGATAAAATACAATGAGTTTATATTTTGCTGTTGTTCAGAGCATCACATCTGTGGTTGAGTTTTATACCTGTGTGCATCACCTTGATAGGAGCATCAGACTCAGCCAAGCAGCCATATAGCACAAACTGATCTCTTTCTGCTTGGTCCCCTCTTCCAGATGAACAATGTGTGGTTTCAAATGCTTGGAATAAGACATACATTTACTTGTTTTCAACCTAGTAATTCAGAAACCCCATCCCACCCCAATATTATCTCATTAACTAGTAGGAATATTTAAGAAATACTTCCCTGAAAATTTATTCCTAGATTTGGGGATTCAGCATTACCAGAACTGTGCTGAACCGATATTGTTGGAATCTATGGTTTGTCCAGATTTTTATTTTGAGAATGTAAAAGTCTCAATCCTCCCCCCCTTTTTTTTTACTTGGGGGAGGGGGAATCACAAGTCATTATTAAATGGAGTTTATTTTATTTAGCGTGCTTTTTCAGGGGAACTGGTAGGCTTCTATAAAAAGACAATGAAAAATAATAGGTTTTTCTTTCTGGAAATCAAATCTCTCATTTTTGAAGGACTCGTTACCAATAAGAAGAAATTTCTCTTGGATTAGTTATGTTGCATTATCTCCTGAAATGATAGGATTGAATAAACTGAATTTTACCTTTACATTTTTAGTACCTTCAAATTTGTTTGATAATAATGAACTTTAAAACAAAACAATTTTTTAAGAGAATCAAAGTCTTAAGTTAATTTTATGTTTTCTAAGTATTCCTCTTGTAGCTAATTTTATTTTAATCCTTCTTGCATGCAACTCTAGGGTGAACGGGGTGCCATGGGCCCTCCAGGTCCCCAGGGAACTGTTCCTCAACAGCAAGAGAAAGGAACCATAGTAATACGTGGAGAGACTGTGAGTATGTGCATTTTGTTCTTCTGGTATCAGTGGCATTGGGCTGCATTCACAAACTTTTACTCAGAGTAGACATGCTGAATTTAATGGCCATGACTCACAGGTCAATTTATTTCAATGGGTCTACTCTGATTTAAAGGAAGTAAAATGCAATCATTAATTTCCAAAAGCTATCAGTTGTGATAGGGATTACTGAGGGAAGAGAAGTCCATCAATTTTCTCCTTTTCCTTTTTTTGGTAAGTAAATTATTCTCTCTGGAATATTTGTTCATTCTTTGACCCACTGCCACCACTCATTTGCCATGCCCTCTGTGAGGGCACAAAATCCCAAACTAGATGTGACAGCATGAAAATAGCTCAATGAGATGTAGGTTAGAAGCTCCATAGACCAACCAAATTTATTCCAGTGGGAGATCCCCCTTAGGCCCTTCCATGTGCCACTGAAACTATAATCCATAGGGAGGGTTTTCTCATCTCTTCAACTTGATGTGGTCGCAAACCACGAATCTTTGGAGGCAGAGTGGCAGCTGCCTTTTGGAAGAGAGATCTAAGCCTGCATCTGTCTGAAGCCTGAGGAGACACCTCTGCGGCCAGACTTTGACAGACCCCTCTGGGGAGCAGGAGAGCCCTAAAGCTCGGAAGCCCACAGCCTAGAAGAAGCCAACAAACTGTAGAGGAAGGGCCTTGCCCTTTTAACTGCCTAGATGCAGAACCAAACCTAGGTCACTCTCCAAGGTGCTGATCTGGGCTTTGCTAGCCTTACTGGAACCCTGAGGTGCCTCATCTCCCTCTTGTTTGGACCATCACCTCTCTGCAGCAATGTGCATCCCCATGGATCAGGACATAGGTCTGCCATTGGATGGGCATTTCTGCATTCAGGTTAGTCAACAGATTCAGGGCACTCTTTTAAGGCAGGAATTGGAAACCTCCAGCACATGGGCCAAATTGGTATGGTAGAGATGTGGCTGCCAGCACACAATGGGAACATTAAACTGCATTCCTAATTGGGCATTGTCAAGGGAAAGCAGGCTTCAGATCCACTACCTGTTAGCTGATAGCATTTTGCAAGCTCTGTGTGGTGCTTTGAAGTCTCGACTTTGGGGCATCAAAGCACTCAATCACCTGACTTCATGGTGGCACCAGGTGATTGACAGGTAATCTGCCCCACCCACCTGTCAAATTTGGCCCATATGCTACACTCCAATAAAGATCTGGCTCACAGAGCCCATAAGAGTCCTCACTTCTGATTCAAGGGGACTGAAGGTTCTCTGATCACAATCGAGCTGTGAACCTGTTTTCTTTTCAGCAGTTTCTTATAAGCAGATTATATCAGAGAATCTGAAACTTTTCAAAAACAAATCATTACGCAAGACAGTAACCCTAACATTTGGAGAGTCTTGAAAAATTACTGTGTTTTAAATGGAGGATCATAGGAGGGTTTAGCTGATGCCTCGTTATATTAATCTACTTTGTTTTGTTGTTCCATTAGGGTGCTTCTGGTGAAAAGGGTGACCCTGGCTCTCCAGTAAGTTTAAAACTGATCTGTATTTTGGGGGTCCTGAATTCATTATACTGGCTTACTGAGCAATGCTATAGCAAGCCTCAGCTGCTGTGTCCTATACATGCTCACCCCAGGAGTGGTGGAGAGAACACAACACTCAGAAATTCCAAAATGCTGCATAAACAGCAGCCAGACATGAGCACACCACAAATGCTCAGAAATTCCCAGCAATCAGGGGTTGTTCTGGGAATTATGCCTACATGACCCCCCAATCATGGAGGGAGCCAATGAACTTATGGTAACAAGCTCAGCCCTCCTCCCTGCAACCCAGCTTCCACAGTGCTAGCACAGCGCCCCCAGTTAATGGCCTCCTATAGCACAAGCAGGAGCGGCCCCACTCCTGAGAGTCCCCCAACATCCCTACAGGCAGGATTTTGAGTCTCTTTCTACTCTCTCAACCACAGTTTTTTGAACACAGCATGCAAAAGGAAGGAAGGAAGGAGAGGGCATCCAACACAGCACTCACATAGCCCCCTTAGCAGAATGCCTACAGAAGCCCTCCTCAGAACAAGGATTCGAGACAGAACTGGTGAAGAAAATCTATGCCAATGAGCAAAAGAAAGAGTTAATAGGACACACAAGAAATGGAACCATGGCAATGCCAGTGGCCCTACGTTTGTAACTCGAGGTACCACTGTAGACTTCAATAACATACCTTCCTAATGGCATTTTTTTTTAAAGGGATCACCAGGATTAAGTGAGAAAGGGCAGAAAGGTGAACCTGGAAAACCTGGTCCACGGGTATGTATGCTTAGTATTTATTAATCAATTTGCTTTTGCTTCTCCAGCCATTTAGTGATTTTTGTTAAACATATTAGTAATCTCAACGAGATGTAAATCTGAAAGCAAGATTTGTACTACAAGGAATTTTGTTGGTAGGGTTGGTTTCTGATTGAAATAGTGTGTTGTCTTTTTTTAAGGGAGGAATTATTTCAATGCAGAAAGAATTTGATTACTTTTGACATATGAATCAATCAAGTAAAGATGATAAAACTTGCTTAATTTTTTAAAAATGTGAATTTTACTAGAAGATTTTTAAACAAATATTTTATTTTATTTTGAGCTTAAAAGTTACATTTGGCCCAATTAACTAACAATATAAGAGGAAAATCGAAACAAAATTTTCATGAGAAGTGGGCCAGATACGTAGAATATGTTCAAAAATATAGTAAGGGTCAGATTGGATTGCCAGCTTTTAAGTAAATCCGGAGAGAAAAGAACTATAAAATGGAGACAAAAAGGGATGCTGCTAGAAATTGTAGTGTCTAAAAAATCTACAGGAAGGAAGGTAACTGAATTGAATTACACTCAAAGATAAGATCGAAGTATACAATGTATACAATGTTTTATTGTATAAAAACGAAAATATATTCTATACAAAATGTACATAAAAGAAGATTGAACTGTACATGTTATAACCAACAACTGATCAATAAAAAACTTTCCTATAAAAAAAAAGTTACATTTTGTCACTCAACAGTTCTATCCGATTCTACAATACCAATGACTTCCCACTCACCCATCACCAATGTTTATAATCAAGAATACAGACAATTGCATTTTATAATTCCACCCTATCCAGTTTCATAATCTTTAACAGGTTTCTTAATATGTTCTGCTATTTTTTCCCTTAATCTTCAGCCCTGCTGTGGACTTCACATATGGAAAATAACTTTTTAAATAGACCAGAAAAGGGTTCCCAGTCCTCCTTAAATGATTCTAGATTTGTATCTCTTAACAGTGCTGTCGGTTTTTGCCATTTCTGCGTATTCCAAGGTTTTCATCAACCATTCTTCCCTTGAGGGTGTTCTCACATCCTTCCGCTTCCGTGCAGAGAGATTCCTTGCCACTGTGGTTACATACAGCTCTACATTTGAAGCTTTCTCTGGGATTTCACTGTCCTGTGTCTCCAGCAGGAGGAGGCACCTTTCTTCCTCCTTTTCTCTTTTCCTCCCTCCTACTTGCCACCATGGCCAAGGCGGCAGCTTCAGCCAGCAACATGGTGAGAAGTAAAGGGATAGGATTGGAGGATTGTGGGTGGGATGGGAAGGAGTGGGTGATACTTGGGACTTGCATGGCTGCATGGAAGATAGCTGGAAGCAACCCTGGTGACAGTGGTGAGGAATGATTCCCCAAGCATTCATTTTCTCCTGGTTTTTTATTATGAGACTCTGAGAAGGCTTGGAAAAACTAAATGCTTTCTAAGACAAGCTAGCGAAGGACACATGCCACTTACTCTGCAGTTTCAACATAAAAAAAAATAGTAGGAATTTATATGAAACTATTTACATTTCAGGGAAGACCTGGAAAGGATGGAGAAAATGGAGAGAAGGGAAGAACTGTATGTATTTTCAATTTTCTTCAATATTGCTTTTACCGGTACATCTAAAAGCTTTTATCGCTGGTATTTAATTATTACAATTCTATACAACCCTTCATCAGATGATCACTGCAAAGTTTACAATATAAAAATACAAAAATACATACCATAATAACAAACAAAAGCAAGAACCCTGCACCACACAGTTTAAAAGGCCATGGACCAAACATGGAGGAGAGCTCAACGTCAAGCAATGGTGACAGCAAAGAAGACCTTTGTTGCCCCTTTACTGCATTTGCGGAAAACATTTCTAGGAGACTCCTTCAGGTGACTTGGGGTCTGCTAAAGACTCTAATATCTCCTGTAATGATTTTGCAAAAAAAAAATTGCAGATAAAATTGCTCAAATTTAGAAGGAAGCAGACTCTACCATGATAGCAGTGCTGGGTCGGGAGAGTACTGGTGCTCTCTCTGGTCAAGTTGTATCAGTTTCAACCTGTTATTTCTGAGGATGTCTACAGGCTGCTTGACTGAAACTGACCACCTGTCTCCTTGATACTTGCCCATCCTGGCTCATAAAAGTGAGCAAGGCAGGGGTGGGCAATGGGCTCTGTGGAATAGCAAATGCTTCCCACTCTGATGAAGTTTTCCCGGAACCCCTTGAAGAAGTGGTTATTAAAATACTTATTTTTTTTTTTTTTTTTTTAAACTTACTTGGACCAAGCCACTATGGCCAATTATTGCCCAGTTTCAAATCTTCCATTTCTGGACAAGGTGACTGAGCGGGTAGCCGCTGAACAACTCCAGGCATGTCTGGAGGATCCCTTTGGTCCCTTCCATTCGGGACTGAAACTGCCCTGGTCAGTGGTCTCCAGTGGACTAGGGACAGAGGTGAAAGCTGTTTCCTGGTTCTGCTGGATCTTTCAGCAGTTTTTCATACCATCGACCATGGAATCCTTCTGAGCCATCTATGAGGCTTGGGAGCTGGGGACACTGTTCTCTCTCCCATGCTTTTCAACATCTATATGAAGCTGCTGGCAGAGATCATCAGGGGGTTTGGGTTGGGTATGCGGATGATACCCAGCTCTACCTCTTGTTTAAATCAGCACCAGTGGTGGTGGTGAATGTCCTGTGTGAGTCTCTGGAGGCGGTTGGAAGATGGATGACAGTTAATGGATTGAGGTTAAAATAATCTTAAGGAGCTTGTCTTGATTTACAAATACCACAGTTAATGAAAACTATTACTATTAGTACATTTCGTTGTACTTG
Source organism: Darevskia mixta (assembly GCA_034641385.1). Classification (NCBI taxonomy): domain Eukaryota; kingdom Metazoa; phylum Chordata; class Lepidosauria; order Squamata; family Lacertidae; genus Darevskia; species Darevskia mixta. The sequence continues at coordinate 4,530,266 of JAWWNH010000130.1, forward strand.
TACAATGACAATAAAGATATATACAAATACAAATATTATTATACGTGTAGGGAGAAGCTGGCCCCTCGGGATTTCCAGGACTGCCCGGAACAAGTGGTCCTAAAGTAAGTAGATCCATTTGAAAATGTACTGGCATGTACCTTAGCTTTCATTCACAATGACTATATTGCAATTAACGATAATGTTTCCTTTAGTCAGCTTTAGAATGTAACTTTTTTATATTTTTCAGGGAGATAAGGGTGCAGCAGGTCCTCCAGGACCTCCAGGAATAGTAAGTATTAAACTATGTGCTTAAATGAATGTCTCTTTTAATTATAATAAATGGAACATAGGAAACTGCCAGAGGCTGGGTCAGACTATTTGTCCATGTAGCCCAGAGCTGCCTATTCTGACTCGCAGCAGCTGTGGAAGGTCCTAGGCCAGTGATGGCTAACCTTGACACTCCAGATGTTTTGGGACTACAACTCCCATCATCCCTGACCACTGATCCTGTTAGCTAGGGATGATGGGAGTTGTAGTTCCAAAACATCTGGGGTGTCAAGGTTAGCCATCACTGTCCTAGGCAAATATCATTTCCAACAGCTGCTCTGATCATTCCAACTAGAGACACCAAGGGATTGAACCTGGGATGTTATGCATACAAAGGTGGTGTGATCCATCACTAGACTACAGCTTTTCCCATGGTTTCTTAATTTAATGCTTAGAAAGGGACTATGTAAAAATATTGATTCATCTGTGATGCTTTCTTTTTTGATGTGATCAAAATTTGATATTTCCTTATATGTAATAAATTTGTGTTTGAATTGCACAGAGACAGTTTTGCTTACTTTCCAGTAGTACTGTGCATCCACTTCAGAAGAATCATAGAATAACAGAATTGTAGAGTTGGAAGGGACCCAAGGGTCATCTAGTCAAACCCCCTGCAATGCAGGAATTTCAACTAAAGCATTAATGACAGATGGCCATCCAACCTCTGCTTAAAAACCTCCAAGGAAGGTGCACAATTTCGTTGTACTTGTACAATGACAATAAAGATATATACATACAAACTCCAGAGGGAAACCGTTCCACTGTCAAACAGCTCTTACCATCAGAAAGTTTTCCCTGACATTTAGTCGGAATCTCCTTTCTTGTAACTTGAAGCCAATGGTTTGAATCCTACCCTCCAGAACAGGAGAAAACAAGCTTGCACCCTCTTCCATGTGACAGCCCTTTAGATACTTGAAGATGGCTATCCTATCTCCTCTTAGTCTCCTCTTTTCCGGGCTAAACATATTCAACTTATTCAAGCATTCCTCATCAGGCTTGGTTTCCAGACCCTTGATCACCTTGGTCGCCCTCCTTTGCACACGTTCCAGCTTGTCAACATCCTTCTTACATTTTGGGGCCCAAAATTGGACACAGTATTTCAGGTGTGGTCTGACCAAGGCAGAATGGAGTGGTACTATTGCTTCCCTTGATCTGGACACTAGACTTCTGTTGACGCAGCCTACAATAGCATTAGTCTTTTTTTGCTGCTGCATCACACTGTTGACTCATGTTCTTGTTCAGCTTGTTGTTCACTAAGACCTCTAGATCCTTTTCACTTGAACTGCTAGTAAGGAAGTTGTCTCCCATCCTATATTTGTGCACCTGGTTCTTCTTGGCTAAGTGCAGAACTTTCTATGAAATAAATGTACACATTGCTTGTGTGGGGGTTGTTGGAAAATCCAACCTGCACACTAATGTCTGTCTCTGCTTCACTTGTAGCTTGAGAAAACACATACAACAAATCATGAGTTCTTCCAGCACCATATACCTTCTCTTGCATTTGTATCACACATTCCTTTCCTTCAAATGTGACTAGTGGACGAAAGATTGTAACTGGTAAACCGGCAAACTGGCCTGGAGGCACCACCTTAGATCCACAAAGGGAAGTTAAATGAGCTTAGTTCACATTTTTCAGATGTGGATGCCAGTAATGAAATAATAGTGGCTTGCCTTGGGAGTTCATGGCTCAGGTTGACTTAAAGCAAAGGGACTTCCCAATTCCAAATGTTAAGTCACTATATTATCCCACTCTGCATTACAGAATCTGATTGTGTGGCCTAGTCTTGGCAACTGTGCTCTGCTGTTGGATCGCTAGCTGGTATAATGTGATACGTTTATACAATTAATCTTACTCTGGTACTTTTGAGGAGGCTTTGAAAAACCTCAAGGACTGTTGGTGAGGTTTAGCAGCTCTGTGAGCCTGTATAATGTGAGATTTTTTTATTGATATGTTTTAAAAGCTTATGTGTTGTAGCTTATCATTTTATTTGATGTAAATAACCTTGGAAAGAATATTCTTCTTGAAAGGTGGCAGAGACATTAATAAAATAGATAAAATAAATAAAATAAATTCATTATATGTTCTTTTATATCCTTTTCATCAGGCCTCATCATTCTGACCTTCCTCACAAATCTGTGTTGGGGTAAATTCATAGAATCCAAGAATCTTAGAGTTGGAAGGGACCCTGGGGGTCATCCAGTCCAACCCCCTGTAATGCAGGAATCTCAACTAAAGCATCCATGACAGATGGCCATCCAGCTTCTGCTTAAAAATCTCCAAGGAAAGAGAGTCCACCACCTCTTGTGGGAGTCTCTTCCACTGCTGAACAGCTCTTACTGTCAGAAAGTTTTTCCAAATGTTTAGTCGGAATCTCCTTTCTTGCAACTTGAAGCCATTGGTTTGAGTCCTACCCTCCAGAGCTGGGAAAAAACAAGCATGTTCCCTCCTCCATGGAACAAGCCCTTAAGATATTTGAAGATGGCTCTCATATCTCCTCTCAATATCCGCTTTTCCAGGCTAAACATACCCAGCTCCTTCAACTGTTCCTCATAAGGCTTGGTTTCCAGACCCTTGATCATCTTGGTTGCCCTCCTCTGCACACCTTCCAACTTGTCAACATCCTTCTTAAATTGTGGTACCCAAGATTGCACACAGTATTCTAAGTGTGGTCTGACTAAGGCAGAATAGAATGGGACTATGACTTCTCTTGATCTGGACACTAGACCTCTATTGATGCAGCCTAGAATAGCATTAGCTTTTTTGCTGCTGCATCACACTATTGAGTCATGCTAAGCTTGCGGTCCACCAAGATCCCTAGATCCTTTTCATCAGTACTGATAGTAAGCCAGGTGTCCCCCATCCTGTATTTGTGCATCTTGTTCTTCCTGCCAAAGTGCAGGACCTTACATTTGTCCCTATTGAAATTCATTTTGTTAGCTTGCGCCCAGTTCTCCAGTCTTTACTTAAAGTAAAGTTGCTTTACTTAAAGCACCTGGGTGGTGAGGTCTCTGTAGTATGTGGCATGACAGCTTACCTTGGAGCCAAAACCCCTCATCCCCACTCACTCTTACAAGGACTATTTTTAGCCACTGTAATGAGATAAATGTATAGAACTGAAGGGGTTTGAGATTGTGCTAAAAACAAACCCTTGCAAGCCTAAACTTGATGATTATGGTCAGAGTAGAAGATTTTAGCAAGCCACTTGTGTACAGGATTGAACCCTATAGTTCTTATCTGTTAGAAGGCTGAAAGCTATTATTATTATTATTATTATCATTAATCTACATCATAATATTTCCCCTGTTATTCAGGTTATAAGGATTGGAGATCAAGAAGTAATAGGTGAGAAAGGCGACTCAGGTCCTTCAGGAATTCCTGGACAAAAAGGTGAACCAGGTCAAAAAGGTAAATATTGCTTGGTCAAGAAATTAATTCAATTTGGTTTAAAAAATGATTTAATTGACTTCCTGGTGAGATTGTAGCTGATTCTTTCTTTCTCTAAATTCAGTGGATTCATTCAATAGATCAGGAAAATGAAGTGCATAATTAGATAAAGTGCCTGCTATACATTATAATTAAGTAATGATATAAGGCAACATCCAACCATCAGTCCCACTCAGGATAAGTCAATTGATTTCAATAGGTCTACTATTGGGTATGACTTAGTTGGCCCCAACTCATTTTTAATAAATAATACAATAAAATTGTACATGATTAGATCCACATTTGATATCATGCCCAGTTGATGTTGAGCTTTTTCATTAATTATATGTTTGCCATGATATGGAGGTGATAATTAGACCTATACATACGCTCCAACATTTCTCAGATGAAAATTGGGACACTCTATTCTACATCAGGAAGCTTTTCCTGCATTTGATCTCACTGCACACATAGATGTCATGTACACATATACATCTGTCACCTTGAGCCAGTTGTAACCTCTCCACCTTACCTACCTCGCAGGATTGTTGTAAAGGAGGGATTGCGTACAACACCTTCCACAGATATGTACAGTGGTACCTCGGGTTACATACGCTTCAGGTTACATACGGTTCAGGTTACAGACTCTGCTAACCCAGAAATATTACCTCGGGTTAAGAACTTTACTTCAGGATGAGAACAGAAATCGGGCAGCAGCAGGGGGAGGCCCCATTAGCTAAAGTGGTGCTTCAGGTTAAGAACCTGAACCGGAACGAATTAAGTACGTAACCAGAGGTACCACTGTAAATGGAATGAAATAACATTTTAGCATTAAGCTGCCTGTCAGGGAAAAAGGCGGGATGTGATGATGATGGAAACTGAGTAGGACTCAGTTCTGAGTAAAAATGTTTAGGATTGCAATCTAAGGTTGTGCAGTCTTTACCCAGTTACCTGGGAATAAGCTCCATTGAATACAGTGGGACTTCTGAGGAGACAGTGTAAGGCTCCATTTACAATAAAGGAATAAACAGTATGAATTTCCTAAAAAAATGGCTGGTTGTGGAAGTATTGCAATTAAATAATTTAAAGTGGATTAGCGACATTTTCCTTCAAAATTATAGGAAGGGCTTTGTATGCCAGCTTCACCATTTCCTTCATTTGGTTCAGGTATTTCATTTTCAGGATAAACAGGACTCTGTTTTTGCACCTACACCCACACCCCAGCACCACTTTTAATTGTTCTCTGAGACGTGCAGGTGGGAAAAAAGTAAAACCGGGATATTCTGAGATCAAATCAGAAACCAGGGTGGCTTCTCTAATTCTAGGACTATCCCTGGAATTATACCAAGCAGTTCAAATCTTTACTATCTGAGAATCCACTACCTTTGCTTTTGCAGGTTTTCCAGGTCTACCAGGGGCACCAGGTCTACCAGGTAAGACTGTTTCATTATTTGGTTGTCTTGTTTTAGGGTGTGTATTGCCTTTCCACGTAAATTCTAAAACTTTTTGCACAAAAATATAAAAGTGTTGGTCCACCAAAAGAATTCCAAAATCCATATTAGGACAATACATTTCTAAGGCCACAAAAATATCACAAAATAGCACAGAAGCTTTTAAGTTCTCATGATCTCTTCATCAGGCTAAATGGTAAACAGAGCAATGTGGGGAGAGGGAAAACATGTTTGGATGATGCTGGTGCACTAATTCTACATTTGGTCACAGTCTTAAGATGAAATGGGTTGCACCAAGGTCTGCTGGGAACAAGAAAAAAAACCTTTAGACAAACATCAATGCCCAGTTTAACACATTTCTACAAAATTTTCTCTTGGGTGTATGGCTTCAGGACTGCGCACAACCAGCTCACCAAGCTCACTCTGCATGTTTGAACTTCATGAGTGGAATCCAGCATAGCACTATGGCAATTGTTCTGTCAGTACAGAAATTTCTGCCCGCTAGCGTTACAAGCCAAAGTTATTTACAATGAAAAAACCAACTTCAGGTTTACAATCAATCACTTCAGCACATGCCAAACAAAGGATGTGGTTTATCTGATTAGGTGTCCGTGCAATTTGTTGTACATTGGTTCAACCACACGATCGGTGGGCACACGTATAGGCGAGCACCGCTCCCGCATTCGTAATGCAGTTGTGGAGGCTCCCTTAGTGGAACATTTCTTGTCACACAATCACTCTGACACGGATTTGCTTTTTACAGTTCTGTGGATTAACAGAAGGACCCCTAACCATAGATGTGACTTTGTTAAAAGGCTGAGGCAGAAGGAATCTCAGTTTATTTTTATGTTTAAGACACTGCATCCAGCAGGATTAAATTCAGAATTGGATCTCGGCTGCTTTGTTTAACTCAGCTGTAAGAGTAATGTCAGTTTAACTGTGATTGGTTCTGATTGTTAGTAAGTTCACCTGGTCCCCCTGGAGGCTTTATAAGCCTTTACAACTCTAATCTTCGGTAGCAGTGGTTACATGGCCTATGACCACTGCTCCGAGTGAAGTGTATAATTTAACAAGGTATGTTATTATTTATGTATTATATTGATTTGGTATTAGTTCATTGTTGTCTTTGTTTCACATTCGTGTGATGCATATCCACGCAGATGTTCATTTCTGTTTTGTCTATCTTTACAGCTATGTTAGCTGAAGAAGTGTTCGAAACAGTGTCTTTACCGGAACACTGTCCAATAAAGAAAGTTTTCGTTCATCTGTGGCTTACCTACAGTGGCCGTTGTGTGGCGTTTTTTTGGTTCTCAGTACAGAAATTTCTGCAGTGGAATGTTCTCCCCTGTTTGCTCCCTAAATCTGTTCTAGGGGTTCCCCTAACCCTCTGGAGCAGCGGGGGCTGGAGGGGGGGCAACACAGTTACACAATTGGAAATGCTTGCCCTGGCGGGACTCATTAGCAGAATACTGCCCTCAGTAGGCCCTATGCAGGTGGATGTTTCTAGGAATTAGGTTGAGCAAGTAACTCTGATAAATAAGCTATCTTGCTATTTTTTGAACTCATGAGGTAGTTTAGGATCAGATTCAGTATGGTATCTCAGATTTAGCTGTTATTATGGTGTTGCAATTATTTTATTGTTATTAAATAACTTATTGGTCAATATTTTTCTGTTGGTTTTATTGATGCCTACTTCACTGCATTATTGTAATCAAGGGCAACCCAGTCCTGGGATAATAGGAGCACCTGGGTTTCCGGGCGAGAGAGGAGAAAAGGGTGACCGGGGGCCTCCTGGGTCTTCATTGCCTGGGCCAAAAGGAAGAGATGGACCTCCAGGACTTCCCGGTGTACCAGGGCTTCCAGGCCCACCTTTTGCAACAGGCAAGTCTAAATGCATCCCAAAGTATACAGTCCTTTTAAAGTGCAAAATAATCTAGATAGTAAGAAATGTTAAGCCTGTGGTCATAATAATGGTTAAAAAGAAAATTCTGGTTCTTTTAGAATTGGTTAAATGAATTTGTTTTCAGATGTGGTGCCTTATTCTAGAAGAAATTTCTGTTTCCTGTTTCAAAACCTTGACTTTGGCTTGGTTAAGTGGTTTCACAAGTAAGTGTCTTCATATTTGTTTCCTGACTGAGTTCTATGGTGTCTCTTCTCAATCTTCTGGGATGTGTTCAGAAGGAAGAGGCCCAGAGCGGTCGGGGGGGGGGGTCTTAGATCAGCTTCCCAAGGCACTTTTAATCCTCTACATATTTCAGAATTTAGTCTGACATACAGGTTTCAGATTCACCTCCTAACTACTGCATAGCCTCTTCTTCTGAAGCAGAGCAACCTGTTCCATAAGAGCTTGAGGCTCCAAGCAGAAGGGGGAAATGTCTGGTCCTTGCAAGCAGAAAGCAAGCAAAAACTGTAGGCCTCTAGGATGCTATGAAGGGGCTCTGCTGGCTGAAACAGTCTCCTGAAGCAGCTGCAGAATAAGTTGTCCCTTCAGGTATCACAATTAATTCCTCGAGTTCTGCTTCTTTTGCATTTTATAGAACTTGCCTTTTAGTTTACAGGCAGTGATACGAAAACTTGTCCAAACCTTCACTATTACAGCCACACACTTGCCTTCTCTGGTGAAGCCTTTGGTCAATGTGTCTTCCAAAATGTTGTGTCCCACAGATGAGACTATAATGCTACCCTGCAGATGAATTGCTTTTCTAAAGACACCTCCTACCCCAATCACTGGAGAAATCAATAATTGAAGCATACTGTAAATGTCCTTTCTCAAGAGGTTCCGTGCTGTAGAATTTTCCCACCTATATTTGAAAGAGAGGCAGATGATCATCACAATCAGAGCCTGTAGCCTCTGGTTTGTTCTCTTTGGATGTCTGAATTTATCAGCATTCAACTACTAAGATATTTTCAGTACAGTGTTTCTTTTTCTTCAGTGTGTGCCCTTTTGTTTTTATATACAAGTTCACTTGATAGGGCTATATGTGGTTTGCTGTCAGGTGCTGGGCTTCTTCGTGTCATTCTGACAGAAACCTAAGAGGAGGTATATCCCCCAACCCCCAAGCTCCTGAGAATCGAAATGTACAATCAGTTCAACTTTTTCCTTTGCTGCTACACAAAATATTGAACTGTATGTTTGCAGAAATTGACATATTCACACACATACAAATTGTCCTACTGTAAGGGGAAATGTGAGTACTGTTTGCCAAATATGGGAAGTAAATGAACTTTTAATGCATAAAAAACTTAATTTGGAAAACATCTTAGAATTGAGACTATTAGCATTATTTTCACTCAAATATGCTGTGGGCTATTTTCAAGCCAATTCAGCCTCCCAAGCAAATTTAGCAAGCAGATAAAATCTATAGGATTTTGTGGCATCTCAGTTCAGGTTTTTGCATGCTAATGTGTATAGAACAGCTCTGGTTTACATATTATTTTTATTCATTTATTGTTTTATTTATAATTACTTCATTTTAGTCTACTTTTTATTATAACTACATATTACAGTGGACCCTCGACTTACGAATGTAATCCGTTCCGAATGGGCATTCGTAGATCGGAAAAAATCGTAAGTTGAGTCCCCATAGGAATGCATTGGGAGAAAAATATCCGGAAAAATTCATACGTCGAAAAAAACCGCATCTAAACTTTGTAAGTCGAGGAAACTGCATCTAAAATGGCAACGATTTTCATTCGGAGGTCAAAAAAATTCGTAAGCGCGCGGCCACTTTTTTCACTCGTAACTCGAAAAATACGGAAGTCGGGTCATTCGTAAGTCGAGGGACCACTGTATGTTTTAGAGGAATTTACTTCAGTGGTTGCTTTAAGGCCATGCAGGCAGTCCAGGTCCATATTTAGTCATGTTAATGTTCTGGTTTCGTGGAGAAATGTCCCATGTGAAGGATCTGGTCGCAGATAGAACCAGCAGCAGTTTCTACAACTATAGTAGCACTTTTTCCAGCTACCCCAGTTGTGAGAACTGGTCCAAGCGGCACCTGTGATTTATCATTTCACTCAAGTAAGAGTGATCCATATCACTGACATATATTTCTTAGAAATAGGATTTGCCATATAGAAACAATTCTGTGTTTTTTCCCCATTCAAACTGCAGATGGAATTCTGGAGTGCCAACCTGGGCAGCCTGGTGATCCAGGCCCTCCTGGGCCTCCTGGCCAGCATGGCTTCTTGGGAGAAAGGGGAGAAAAAGGTACCAACACTGACCTTGGATGTACATAGATTTAGAACCTTCCAGGTAAAAGAAGTAGAACTTGTTCTAGACAACCAGTTCTATGACCCTGCTATTCCAGGGGGCTACGTATACCAGCATGGCATGGGCACATCCAGGCAGCTCAGGGGGCAGCAAAGAAAGACATAGTAGAGCAGGATCCACAAGGTCCATTCTGCACTTCACTCCCAACACTGCAGCCATCCTTCAAGCATGACACCTACACATTTGCCGTACACAAAGGCACTAAGGAATGTATAGTGACAGCCTAATCACTGGTGGGATGCAGAGGTTGTTGCCCGCCCCAGGTGTCATCCCTGAGCGGGGTGACATCACTGCTGTCCCCCCTGGGACACTCGCCACGGGCAGCACCCCCCTGGGACACTTGCCCCGTCCCTGCGGGCAGCTAGCCCTGTCCCTGCTGGTGGCTAGCCCTGCCCTCGGGTGCACAGCATGTGCGCTGCTCCGGGTGCCGAAGCAGCTAGCTCTGCCTCTGAGCCTAATGACTCTAGCCAGCCCAGCACATAAACAAACCACAACTTAGCAAAATGCAATTTATCTGCCTAGTTGCCCCTTTGCCCCCTCTTTTTCCTGGGAGGAGGTAGCCGCTGCTGGTCGTGTGCAGTGACAACCTCCTCCTAGGAAGAAGTCGCCCTATCTTCTCCAATGCCAGAATCACTATTTCCCTTTCTTCAAAGTGAATCAAGGCACTGCACCTTTAACAACTGGTGACAGGCAACAGGCAACAAGTGAAGCTTTCTCCACCCCTGCATTTCTGTGGAGAGTGTCATTTTTAAAAAATGTCAGAGGATCTTGGTTCTCAAATGAAGTCGGGGAATATGTGACTCAGCAGCCCCCAGCCAACTTGACCAATACAGGAGATGAATCCCTGGAGGAATGTGACGCAGAAAGGCAGGACTGTCAGGAGGCATGCTGGGCCTCTAGAGCTACAAAGGTGATTCCATTCCCTCATCTTGGACACCGATTCTCAGCCAGAGGAGCAAGAACAGCAGTGGCAACTTCCGAACACACTGAGGTGGCCGTGGAAGGTACAGTGGACAGAACAATTCCTACCGCTCCCCAGAAAGGGAAGGGCTGTGCAGTGGTGACTGTTGACTCCCTGTGAAGGGGGACAGAGGCATGACTCACGATTTTAGTTTTCTCTACATGAATGCAGAGTATGGGAAGCTCTTAATGCAGGATGGCAAATATGACCTAATAGGCAACATGACTGGAATGTAGAAATCGAGGGGTATAACCTGTTCAAAAGGAATAGACCAAACAGGAGGGGGGAGTAGCATTATATGTAAGGGATGTGTACCCATCCATGACCTGGAGCAGGGAAGGCAGACTGAGAGTACAGGGGTAAAAATTGTAGGAGAGGGGGAAAACCAGTGACCTTCCTATGGATGTCTGCTATAGACCACCAAGCCAGACTGAAAACTTGGGTGATGCCTTCCTATAGCAGATTACTAAACATTCAAAAAGGAGAGATATAGTAGTCATGGGAGACTTCAACTTCCCTGATACCTGTTGGAACTCAAACACCGGCAAGAATGTAAGGTCCAACAAATTCCTCCATTGCATCACTGGCAATTCCATTTCTCAGAAGGTGGAAGAAGCAACAAGGGGGTCAGCCCTCTTGGACCTGGTCCTCATCAGCAGGGAGGAACAGATCAATGAAGTGGAAGTAAACTGAGGAAGTGATCATGTCCGCTTGGGTTTCAATATACAGAGGGAAGAGTAAACTGAGTGTAGTTAGACATACACTCTGGACTTTAAGAAGACCAATTTCAAAAAGCTTAAGGAACTACTGGATGAAGTTCCATGGTCAGAAATGCTCAAAGGGAGTCCAAGATGGATGAGTGTTTCTCAAAGGTAAAATGTTGAAGACCAAATGCAGACAATTCCAACAAGAAAAAAGTGGGAGGCATCTAAAGAGACCATTGTAGCTTACAGATGAGCTGAGATTTAAGAAGAGCATGTATAAGAAATGGAAGAAAGGAGAAATCACAAAGGAAGAGTATATACATGAGTAGCCAACAGTTGCAGGGAGAAGGTCAGGCGGGCCAAAGCTCAGGCTTGCAAGGGAGATTAAAAATAGTAAAGGTTTATTTGGCTTTGAATAAGAAGAAGCAAGTAGTAGGTCCCTTGCTTGGAGAAGGTGGAGAAATGCTAATGGATTAAGGTAAAGGGCCCTTGGGTGGTTAAATCCAGTCAAAATTGACTATGGGGGCGGCACTCATCTCCGCTTTCAGGCTGATGGAGCTGGCATTTGTCCACAGACAGCTTTCCAAGTCATGTCGCCAGCCTGACTAAACTACTTCCGGTGCAACAGGACACCGTGACGGAAGGCAGAGCACACAGAGATGCCATTTGCCTTCCCACCATAGCGGTACCTATTTATCTACTTGCACTGGTGTGCTTTCGAACTGCTAGGTTGGCAGGAGATAGTACAGAGCAACGGGAACTCACCCCATCGTGCGGATTCAAACTGCCCACCTTACGATCTGCAATCCCAAGAGGCTCAGGGGTTTAGACCACAGCGCCACCTGCATCCCAATGCTACTGGGTAAGAGAAGGCGGAACTGCTTGACACCTGCATTGCCTCTGTCTTCACCAAAAAGGAAAGCAGTGTTCAACCTGGTGATGACAGAATAAACGATGCTAGGAGGGAACTTCAGCCACAGGTGATAAGGGAACACCTGGCTACTTTAAATGAATATAAATCTCCAGGGCCTGATGAACTTCACCCAAGGGTACTAAAGGAGCTTGTGGATGTACCAATTCTCTCAGAGCCTCTTTGAGAATTCTTGGAGAACAGGTGAGATCCTGTGGACTGGAAGCAGGCAAATGTAGCCATTTTCAAAAATGGGAGAAAAGAAGATCCAGGTAACTACTGACCAGTCAGCTTGACATTGATACCAGGAAAGGTCCTAGAACAGATAATTAAACAGTCCATGAGCACTTAGAAAAGGATACTGTGATTACTAAGACACAGCATGGGTTTCTCAAAAACTAGTCATGCCAGATGAATCTCTCTCTTTTTTTCTGATGGAATTACAAGCTTGGTGGATCAGGGGAATGCTGTGGATGTAGTATATTTTTATTTCTGTAGGGCTTTTGACAAACACCTCCATGATATTATTGCAAAGAAATTAGTGAAATGTGTATTGAACAAGGTAACTGTTAGGTGGATTTGTAGCTGGTTGACTGACCGAACCTAGAGTGTTCACGAATGGTTCCTCATTATCCCGAAGGGAAAAAATACATGTGGGGTGCTGCAAGGTTCTGTCCTGGGCCCGTTGTTGTTCAATATATTTATAAATGACAGATGAAGAAATGGAGGGCATGCACATCCAATTTGCAGATGACACCAAACAGAGAGGGGTGGCTAATGCCACAGAAGACAGAAACAGGGATTCAAAATGACCTTAATATATTTGAAAACTGAGCCCAAACTAACAAAATGAATTTCAATAGAGACAAATGTAAGGTTCTGCACTTAGGCAGGAAGAACCAGATGCACAAATATACGATGGGGGCATCTTGCTTGCTAGTAGTAAATGTGAGAAGGATTTAGGGACCACAATCTTTTTTATTTTATTTTATATATTGTGCATATAACATAAAATACATACAATACAAACATTGCACATTACAAATAATCTGACAAATTACAGATATAGAGAAAAGAAATAAAAGAGAAGAAAAGACGAAATAGAAAGTGATTTTGTTTAAAATGAAAAAGAACCTGAAAATAGTACCTATTGTACTATTTTGCAATTAGATTTTCTTTACACATTTTCCTAAAGTTATTTTTCTCCTTCTTGACTCTAGTTTTCTCCACCATTACATTATGTTACAAGACTCATTCAATATCTGCCAGGAAGCTTTTGTTGTCACAGTAACCTCTGAGATATTCTTTAATTACTATCCACAATCTTAACATGATTCAACAGTGTGATACAGTCAAGTAAAAGCTGAGAAAATATGTAAAAATGTCATATTTCTTGAGTGAAAACATTAGGGTTATTTTCTGTGGGAATTACTGTTTGGTTTGTAAAAGTCTTAAGCATAACCTTCTGATAAATATCTCTGTATTTTTAATATAGGGGTAAAAGGTGACGGCTGTTTTACCTGTGATGTACCCAGCCTAGCTGGTGAGCCAGGCCCCCAGGGGTTTCCAGGAGAACCAGGTAAAGTACAAAATAAGCACTGTGCTAGACTCTTCCAGGATTTGCATCGCCTTCCTTTTATTCCATCAATCACATTGCTTCATATACAAAATGGTGCGGTGTCAAGGTGGTGTCTGCTCTTCGCAATAAGCACCCTCTGCTCACTCAGAGAGATATTTACAGTTCTTTATTTACATATGTGCAAACAGCACAGTACAACTTATGCGTCCGAATCGGATGGGTCAGATTCGGGGAGTGGCTTCCTTCGACTCCTTCTCTAGCACAGTAAGCGAGGAAATCTTGCGAGAGGTCTCTGATCCCTGCATTTTAACGCTCTCCTCTCCTGAGCCGAAGGCACCGTCTCTCCTTCCATTCCTGAACTCCCTGTGTGGTGTTGGGATCTCCCTCAGCATCGCAGAGCCTTAACACCGCTTGGCTGCTCTCTGGCCTCTCCCCCCTGCCTCTTCCGTCATTTCCTGGTCTTCCTCTTCTGACTGTTCCTGTTCTGACTCTCCTTCCCGACCCTAGGGCATTCCCTGCCTGTCCCGTGACATGCGGGCAGCAAGCTTCAAAGATGTTGATATCTACTGTAACACAATGGCTGATGAAAAAATTGCTTCATTATTCTGGATGGCAGACACATGTGGGGAGAATAGTTAGGGCCACACAAGTTTCCCCCCCTCATCTAACCCCCCTTTCTCTGTTTCTGGATGAAATCCTTGCTCTTTCCTGTCTGATCAGGAAGCACCTCCTCAACAGAGCCATCAAAAGTTCAGCAAAGTACAATTCAGCTCTTACTTCTTGAGATGAGAAGAGTGTTTCCTGAAAGATTGAGAATGCCCTCCTTACTCTATTATGAGCAGGAGTTTACAGGAAGAAGTTGCCATTTTCTTCCCACCCCACCCATCTTGCATATGCCCATTTTAATGTTGCCATTTTAATGTGTTATGGCTATTTGGAAGATATGTTACACAAGTGCCACATCTCCACAATATCCACACCATTTTGTGATCTTTTATTTTTGTTCTTACAGTTTTGTAAAGTTTCAGCATTCTCTACAGCAGTTCTGAAATTATTGTGTGAGCTTTTCTCTGAAAGTGATTTATCATCAATGTGGGTGACATTATAGGAACTGATTTGCTTTTTTTGTATTCTCCGTCTGTACAGTGGTACCTCGGGTTACAGACGCTTCAGGTTACAGACTCTGCTAAGCCAGAAATAGTACCTCGGGGTAAGAAATTTACCTCAGGATGAGAACAGAAATTGCGCAGCGGCGGCAGCATTACCTAAAGTGGTACCTCAGGTTAAGAACAGTTTCAGGTTAAGAACGGACCTCCAGAATGAATTAAGTTCTTAACCCGAGGTGCACGCACTCCATCCTGGATTGCTCAAGTGTAATACTAAAATAAAAATCTGTTTTTGAAAATCATCTCAAATATTCCTAAATTTACATTATTAGATCTTAATAATCCAGAGGTTTTCAACCTTTTTGTTTTTTTTTATATAATATTTTTATTTTTAAACACAAAAATAAACAAACAAACAATCAAACAAACAAAAAAACACATACATATAAACTATACTAATACTACAACACTACATTACACTACATTTATCATATATTCTTATCCTGTCTCCTTATCATTTCCTCCTGACTTCCTCCATTCTGTCCCTCTGTGTCGATTCTCCTTATCTGTTGTCTACCAGCAATTTCTTAATATTTCTATCTTCTCATTTGTATTACATTTTATCTTATTTTAAATTTCATTCTTTAGATTTAAGATAACTTCCAGGTTCTTTTTCAACAACCTTATATTTCCTAACAAATATTAATAAAAAGAAACTTAAATTCAATATTACTTGACACTTATTTCTACAATATAACTACCCTACTATTTACTATATTAATCTTTTATAAACTAATCTTATACATTGACATTTCTATTTATTTTAATTCTGTACTTTATAATATTTTTTAAGATAGTCTTTAAACTTTCTCCATTCTTTTTCCACTGCATCGTCCCTCTGGTCGCGGATTCGCCCGGTCAGTTCGGCGGTTTCCATATAGTCCATCATTTTCATCTGCCATTCTTCCAATGTCGGTAAATCCTTAGTCTTCCAATATTTTGCAACAAGAATTCTTGCTGCCGTAGTGGCATACATAAACAACGTGTGGTCTTCTTTTGGTAAAACTTGGTGTATACCATTCCAAGGAGGAAGGCCTCTGGTTTCTTCAAAAATGTGCTTTTAAACACCTTCTTCAACTCATTATATATCATCTCCCAGAAGGCCTTCAACCTTGGGCAGGTCCACCACATATGGTAAAAAGTTCCTTCCGTGTTGCCACATTTCCAACATTTATTGTCCTGCAAATGATAGATTTTTGCCAGCTTCACTGGGGTCAAGTACCATCTGTAAATCATTTTCATTATATTCTCTCTTAACAAAGTACATGCTGTAAATTTTATGTCCGTTCTCCATAGTCTTTCCCAGTCTGCCATCATGATATTATGTCCCACATCTTTTGCCCAATCTATCATTGCAGATTTTACTAACTCATCTTGCGTATGCCATTCCAGCAACAGATCATACATTCTTGACAAGGTCTTATTCTTTGGTTCTATCAGTTCTGTTTCCAATTTTGACTTTTCCACTTGAAAGCCAATCTTTTTGTCCAGTTTGAAAAGTTCATTAATCTGGTGATATTGTAGCCAGTCTCGGATCCTTCCTCTCAGTTGCTCATAGGGTTTCAACCTGACTTGTTCTCCTTCATATATTAACATCTCAGAGTATTTTAACCAGTTTTCTTCCGCATTAACTCTTTTATAGGCCTTTGCTTCTGCTGGTGACAACCATCTGGGTGTTTTCCTTTCGAGGAGATCCTTATATTTCATCCAGACTCTAAAAAGAGCCTTTCTTATTATATGATTTTTAAATCCTTGATGGGCCTTTATCTTATCATACCATAAATATGCATGCCATCCGAATCTGTTGTTATATCCTTCCAGGTCAAGTATATCTGTATTTTCTAATAGGAACCAATCTTTCAGCCAACAGAAGGCTGCTGCTTCAAAGTAAATACTTAATTCCGGCAGGGAGAAACCCCCTCTTTTCTTGTCATCTGTTAATATCTTAAATTTGATTCTGGGTTTTTTCCCCTGCCAGACAAATCTTGATATAGTCTTCTGCCACTTCTTGAAAGGTTCCATCTTGTCAAGTATTGGAATTGCCTGGAAGAGAAATAGTAGTTTAGGCAGCACATTCATCTTTATAACTGCAATTCGGCCCATCAAGGACAATTTCAAATTGTTCCAGATCTCCAAGTCCTTCTTTATTTCGTTCCAGACCTTTTCATAGTTGTCCTTGAACAGATTTTGATTTCTCGCTGTCATGTTGATACCCAGATACTTTACTTTTTTGAGTCCATGGCTCCCTTGACCAACTACATTCTTTCTGCAGCACCCTTGTGAGGCTCAGGAGCCCAGTTATGGGAAACCCAGCCAGATGGGCGGGGAATAAACAATAATACACCCTCCCCTGTGGAGGGTTCCCTCAGCCTCCCCCCTCTCCTTGGGAGTCATCTGGGAAGCCACAGCTGCCGCCCCTGGTCTCTGAGCTGCCCCCCCACCCCAAAGAGAGGTGCCTCCTCACACTGCCCCACATGGGGCTGTGGGGCACCCCCTGACCAGTCCCAGAGGCACCATTTGCCTCAGGAGCTTATAGCCAGGGCTGCTGCAACAAACAACTGTGCAAGCTGTTGGGAGGCAGAGAAGCAAGAGGGCATCAGAGGAGGGAGAGAAGGAAAGAGGGACAGAGGCCAGGGTTGCCTGCGGCACCCCTGACTATCATCCAAGGTACACTAGGATGCCACGGCACACTGGTTGAAAACCACTGTAATAAACAATGCTTTCCCTATTCAGCAGTATACTTTTATTGCTTGTGGAAATATTTTATATACCGTATTTAAATGAATTTTCTTAGAATATCAAATTATACAAGGACAAATGGCATGAAAAATATTTATTAGCAGAACCCCTCATACTTGTAAGTTGCATTTATCTTTTCCTATTCTTTACAAGGTGTTGCAGGACCAAAGGGTGCGAAAGGTGACAGGGGCCTTTCTGGATTTGAGGGTATTCCAGGAATGACAGTAAGTAAATGATCCAAATATTTCACAGCCATTTCTTCAGCAGCATATAATAATATAGGATAATGGCTTTATAACTGTAATTGGTTTCAAGGTACATCATCTCAGTAAATGAACTAAGGAAATGTATTTTATTATTTGGTATATACCGTAATTCCTATTCTCTTATCCCCATGGAACTGTCATTGGGTAAACAGCAAAGGATATCTGCCCCAGGAGAGCTGGAGTCTCCCATCTTCCATTTCTCCAGAATGGCTTGTCCTCAGACGGAACACTATTTGAAGGCAGGCATACTCCCTCTCTAGGCTGTTATCCAAAATCTCATAGTCCTTTTCCCTCCATAAAAATTTATTGAAACTTTTTCATGATAGGTAAAGGTAAAGGGACCCCTGACCATTAGGTCCAGTCGTGTCCGACTCTGGGGTTGCGGCGCTCATCTCACTTTATTGGCCAAGCGAGCCGGCGTACAGCTCCCGGGTCATGTGGCCAGCATGACTAAGCTGCTTCTGGTGAACCAGAGCAGCGCACGGAAACACCATTTACCTTCCCGCCGGAGCGGTTCCTATTTATCTACTTGCACTTTGACATGCTTTCGAACTGCTAGGTGGGCAGGAGCAGGGACCAAGCAATGGGAGCTCACCCCGTCACGGGGATTCGAACCGCCGACCTTCTGATCGGCAAGCCCTAGGCTCTGTGGTTTAACCCACAGCGTCACATACGGAGCAGTAAAAAACAAACTAATTTAAATGAAAACAAAAAAGAGAAAAGAATCACCACATAATTATCTCTTTCAACAAGCTGTTGACAGAAAATATCTAGTCCGCCATCTTCCTTCCTGGAAGTCAACTCATCTCACCCTTTCCTGAAGTGCATCCTCAGAGGGGCAACTCTGCTTTCACCTCTGCTTCAGCATTAACTTCTGTCCTCGGACCTATGCACTACCCTGTCAGCAACAGAGAGCCTTCCAGAGGTTGATTCCGCTTCACATTATATTCTTCAAAATGCTATCACTGGTGGCTATCATTGCACCTTTCATTGCAGCCAGGTAGTCTGGGGTCATCAACCTGTCAGCAAATATCCCGCACATGCTCTGTTGAAGCACTAGATGAGGATATTGTGGTGACCTCACTCCCCCTTCCATTGGCCTCCTTTTGAGCAGCACAACGATCTTGCTGGAAATGCAGCATAGAGCTTCTAGCCACTATTGTGAGGTGTTCATCTCTCAAAACATTCCAACAGTCAAATGTGTGAGGCAAATCTCTCACGTGAATCAACTGTGACTCATGCAAATGCAATATCAATGTTGCTTTGGCCTTTAAGTCCCTGGAAACCCAGCGTTGACCAGGCAGTAACGGAGGAGCATTTATAGTGATATCCAGTAAATTCTGGCGTGTAAGCACTGCCTCCATTTTAATCCTCCACATCTGATAATTATCATCTGTGAGTAAAGGACACAACGAAGTGTTTGTCTTTTGCTTTTTTGCCATCTTGGAGAAAAGAGCTTTGAGTCTCTGATTTCAGAGAACAAGAATGTTGAAGAGGTTTAATAGCCTCATAAATCAGCCCGATTACTCACAGTCCGTCTTCAGCTGCTCCTTCTCGGCTGGAATCGGCCGTCTCAGCACGAACTCCCCCGGAAACCAGGAATGCTGTTTTTCTTTTTCTTTTTTTTGCCTTCCCCCCCAATCATATTTATTAAAGTTTCCAGTATAATCAAATTACATTGAAACATTCCAGATTACGTTCCAAATCATTTATCCAATTATTAATAAAAAAGAAAAGTTCCAAATCTGCCAAATTCATATTTATAGTTTTTTGTGAGTCCCCATGCTTCAAATTCCGGAGGCCGTCTGATCATCTTATCTCTTGTTTTCTTTTCTTCCCATCTTCTCGCAACCTCTGATGTAATCCGACAAGCAAGATAAATCAAAGCAAACAATGTCTCTGTGTGGGTTTATATTTCATCGCTGTAAATTCTCTGTGCCCCTCTCTCCTCCCGACTCCAAAAGTTCCATCACTGACCGTCGCCATCTTTTTCACTCCGTCTCCGTAATTTCCAAACATATTTTTTCACAATAATTATTTAGTCACCCGTCTGCTTTTCAAATCTACCAATCCGGGAGATAACATCCGTTGTTAAAAAGTCGTAAATTATATCTTGGCTATCTCCCTCTGGCTTCAATTTGCAGACCAAGACTTATTAGCTGCGTGTTTTGGCAACTGTCCAAGTTCTTCCAATTAAAGACAGTCAGAGCTCTGAGGGGCATTCTTATCAGAACCAAAGAAAAAAGCACTTTTATCCTCTTCCAAATGGCCACAGAATATTTCCTTTCTCACACTAGGACATTGCTTATTTAAGTCCAAATTCCATTCCCACTCAGTTTATGTTACAATATCAAATCTTCTCCTCGAAATCAAAATTATCAGTCCTTCAAATCTTGCTTGTTACGCATAGTGAATTTGGGTCTTCAGGGGTTTGGGGTATCAGCCTGTTATTTTGTAAAATAGTAAATCAAAGTTATCACAGAGTTCCGAGGCTCCCCTCCCCCTTTCCGTCCCACTTTCACATACCAATATGATGAATAAATCTTCTTCGTTTTCTTTTTCCTTCTTAGCTGCTCAGTGGCTGAATTCCTTAACAAAATACTTTTCCCTCCTTCGTTTGAAAGCATGCCCAAAACTTCTCACTAATTATATTTTGAACCATCGGGACTTGTGCACGAACAGGCTGGCTTCCAGGAGTTCCTCCCCCCACGGGTGCTTTCCGTTGTGGGGTCGAAGCAGGTTTAGGGCATCTGCGGGCGAGCTGCCCTTCCCGTATGCCTGGGAAGGTTCGGGAGGCTGCTTACTCCCATCACAGCCTCGAAAATTCCCCGCAGGGGTCGGGAGAGATGGAATTAGTCAGCCATTTCCTGTCGGTCATGAGCGGAACTCTCAGGAATGCTGTTTTTCGGCTGCTTCTCCCCGGAGAAATAACTTCAGGAGGTTGCAAGTGTCCAACGACTCTGGAACCAGCACCAGAAGTCCATGGGTCGGTACCAACCATCTTCTGCTACCACTGTCAGCAGATACCCCGCCTGGTGCAATTTGTGAGACTGCCCCAAAGCCGTGTGTGCACATCCCCGGCTACAGGAGTAGTCCGGTGGCGCTGTCATATGTGATTGTTCCCCAGCATGAAGAACAACACACACAAGCCATGATTTAGGCTAAACTATTTATTATAGGAAAAGTGCAGAGAGAATCTCTGCTGCCATCTCAGTAAGAGAGAGCTGGCATAAAGCATGTCCTTTCGGCATCGTAGCAAGCCAGGAGAGAGAGCACAAAGGCTAGGATTACAATAGTACAGTGAAACATAAACATCCCATGTAGGAAAACAGATAAGGCAGCTTTCTCACGGCTTAGTGAGACAGGCAAATGTCAGACCATCCTCGAGCGGGCTTGGACAAAAATCATAACACAACCTATCCTTCAAACCAAAGGTTCTGTATTCCTTCAATGGCCAACAGGATATGATCTTTCCATCTTTCTGCCCCAACCTAGTCAACCATCAGAAAAATCATGGCACTCACTAGATGCCCGAGGCCCCCTAAAAGTCTGCATCAACAGGACAAAGGCCTTCACCAGTTCCCTTTTCATCTCCTTCCACCCACCACCTCTAGAAAAGAGAGCGTCCGCTGCAAAGCTAGCCTGCTGGCTGGAGGGCAGCATGCCCCTTGCCCATGTGTTCCGCAAAATCATGCTGCTCCCCAAGATCCTGGCTCACTCGGCAGCTCACCTCTTTCCAGGAGTCCTCAAAGAGGCATTCATGGGTTTTTTTCCTAATTATGCTCATTCATGTTAGGTGTAGTATAAGCTCTCTTGCTTCTGTCTTGTCATTAAAAAAATTGGCTAGATCCAGAACAAACGGGGAGGAGTTGCCTAATTTTTTTTTACATTAGCTTATAATTTTGCCCATTAGCCACACGGTGGAGCTGTTTTCCCATTCTTCTCTGATGGCAGTGTCCTTGGGTATAAGAAATCCTCATGGTAAATAAGAACAGTCTCTAGTCTCTTTTGTCACATCATGACTTAGGAGAACCAGGGGCGTGGCGTTGTGGGCAGGCCGCCCCGGGTTCCACCCTCTAGGGGGCAACACTCTGGGTGCCCCCCCGCAACGCCCAAGCACCCTGTCCGTGCGGTGGCTGCTCACGCAGCAACTCGTAAGGCTGCCGCGTGTGAAAAGCAGCACGGACAGGGCAGCCTTACACGTGCTGTTCGAACGCAGGAACCTTACGAGTTGCCACTCGCTCGGTGGCTTGTAAGGTTGCCGCGGGGAGCAGCAGCACCAGCACGGACGGACACGATGAACAGCGCATGTTCGGGATGGCCACACATGCGGCGTTCATCCTGTCTGTCCATGCTGCTGCTCCCGCGGCAACCTTACGAGCCGCCGAGCGAGTGGCAACTCATAAGGCTCCTGCACTTGAAAGGCTGCCCCGTCGCACGGACGGGTGGTCGATCGCTCCCGGCCCGGCAGCCCGGGCGGACTGCGCTCTGTAGCGCATGCATAAGGAGTGGCAAGTTCTGATTCTCATGGTTCTCTGGAAATTTAGAGGTTTGTATTATTTCATAGCAACGCACACAGAAAAACTGAATATGAGCAATCTTGGCAATTCATTATTTGTCACTAGCACTAAAACCTGAGGTTGTTTAGTTTTTTTTTCTTATTTATTAAACTATATTTTATTAGGTGATGCTATAATGATGCTATAATGTTATTTCAGGGACCTCCAGGTGTACCTGGACTGGCAGGAAGCCCAGGAGCAAAAGGGGAACCTGGAGATGTTTTTTTCAACTCTGATTTAAAAGGTGATAAAGGAGAGCCAGGATTCCCTGGACCTCCAGGTGTTCCTGGAAGAGAAGGAAGACCAGGGCGGGATGGCCTGCCAGGTGCCCCAGGTCTTAAAGGTGCATCGGTAGGTGTATGTCTGTGTTTGTCCATTGTACTGTCTACTATATTAACTGTAGGGTATTACTGTCACAAGATGTCAGCACGTTCACCCTATCTTTCTTACACACATCTGATAGCAACACTCCACGTTACAGTTCTCATTCACTGGAACGCTCTTGCAGATAAATCCCATTACAATATTTCTGCATACAGTGCAGAATACCTGCAATAATACCTGCGTGGAAGTAGACTAGGTAGCTCTCAACATTTTGGGTGCACTTACTGTGTTTAAACATCAATGTTAACCCAAGTTTAATTTTTCCCTATGTTGATATTTTCAAGAATGGGTCTGGCACTTTGTTCTTCTTATTTTATTACTACATTTATCTATTGTGCAATGGCCCTAATGTCACACTTTCACCCAGTCTGTGACATTCTGTGACAGCCAAACCTTTGTCACTCACTACCACAAAAGATGTAGGTTTGGTGACTTTATGGCAAAGTGCATAACCGGTTGGTTATGCCAGTACTCTACACCTGTTGTCAAAGGTGACATGAAGAACAGGTCAGAGAGGAAGACACAAGGCTAACTTGCAGTTAGTTTCTGTATTAAGGAAAGGGAAAAAACACAAGGAGGCTCATGAACGCAAACTCCCCTAATTAAGAAGTTGCTCAAACTGGCATGCAGCCCCTCCTTCGCTCTCAAGCCTTCTTAGTTAGGGCTCCTCCCCTGTAATCATCTCGAAAACAAGCTGTTACTTTCTTCCTAAAAAGTCTGTGGATACCTTAGCTTGTTTCCAAGGCAATCTAAATCCAGCCCACCCTTTCAACCTCACTCTTTTCCAAGCATAACAAATTGGGTCTCAGCAACATCCCTACTTGGAACCTACCGTAGTTGCTTTTGTCTTGTAATGAGGGACAACTATATTCTGAGCAGCAAGTAATGTTAAATGATCCCGTTTCAGGAACAGAATTTATGCACATTGGAAAACATTTATTCATAATCCAGTGTGGCCAGAGCTTGTTTATTGTAATGGTTAATCCAGCTACCTTAGTTACACTAATGCAATATCATAATATAAATGTTACTCTTTGATGTGTAAGGCGAAGAGGTTATTGTTTACTTGTTCTCTTAAAACCAGGGAACGATTGGGTTAAAAGGAGAACGTGGCCTCCCAGGAATAAGTGGTTTTCCAGGACCCCGTGGAGACAGAGGTTTTCCTGGTTCCCCAGGGGTCGGGCCCTCTGGGCCACCTGGTGATAAAGGGGACAAAGGTCTTTCAGGGATTCCCGGCACACCAGGATTTCCAGGTAACACTACTGATGGTAGTCATACAAATAGCTACTATATACCCAGATGACAATTTCAGCAATACTAAAACTGCACAAAATGTTTTTAAAAAACCAGTCACAGAAATAGCAGCAGAATTGGTGTGAAACTTCATGCAATGTGATGTTCATGAGTTTTTGAAAAAAGACTCTAAAGGACAACATTGTAATGTTAGAAACAATAAGCTAGTGAGAGATAAAGCTAAGATTCAGTGCTTTTCAAATTCTGTGACTTACATTAAGATCTAAAAAGCGCTACCTTCTGATTTTCACATTTGAGAGTAAGAGTGTATTATAGTTTCCTGTACAACCATTATTTATTTTATACCCACTCTTCATCCTTGCTTCTCAGGACAGATTGCAACAATTAAAACACAATGTTAAAAAACAGTTTAAAGCCACTTACAATCAGACAAACAAGGTGGGTCCTTAAAATATACATCTCAGGTATCAGATCCCAGAGTAAAGAGGGTAAAAAGCATTGGCAGAATGCTGTATAATGAAGATGACAGATGTATCTCTGTGGGGAGAGAGCTGCACAACTTAGAATCTGCCACAGAGAATGCCCTCTCCTAAGCAACCAGCCCTCAAGCTTCTGAGGGTGGAGAAGATAAGAAGAGGGTTAATCTGCTTTCCTTACCACTTGAGGGTGGCTTTAGTGAAGGCGGTGGTCTTCCAAGTGCTTGGGGCCAAAGTCATTTAGGGTTTTAAACCCCAACATGAACATCTTGAATTGGGCCTGGAAAGAAACTGAAAACCAGTGAAGCTGTTTGGGTTATGTGATATCTAAATAGCACGTCAGGTAGTAACCTGACTGGTGGATTTTGAACCAATTGAAGTTTCCAAATTGTCTTCAAGGGCAGTCATTTCTATCCAAAAAGGACCATAGATAGTGAAACAGTCACTGTGGTCACCTGAACTTCCAGCACTGATGCTGAAGCCAGTAGCACCTCCAAGCTGTGGACCTGCTTCTTCCAGGGAAGGGCCATCCTGTCCTGAAGAGGCTGTCTCCCTACCCTCCAGAGATGAGAACTTGGGACACACAAAGCCCATCATCTCCTCCAATCACCAGTCTGACACCTCAGTCACTTCTCCCTGTTTAGGTGGAAGAAAGAATTAAGAGCTGGGTCTGGGTGTCATCTGCATATTGATGGTACTTCACTTCAGATCTCCTGGTGAATATTTTCAGTGGCTTTGTATATATGATAAATAGCATGTGGAACAACCTGGAACTCTGTGGGACACTACAAGACAACACCCATGGTGATGAATTGTAGCCTTCTATGACTACTTTCAATGCCTGGCATCTGCAGGGAGGGCTGGAATAAAACCTTGCCTAAAATCCTGGGGAGCCTCTGCCAGTCAGTGTAGACTATGCTGAGCTAGATGGACCAATAGTCTGACTCAGTATAAGGTAGCATCCTGTGGAGTCCTTCAGAAACCACAAAACAGTGTACAAGGTACCAGTATGTGAACAGGCAAGGAGGAGTGAGGCCCTGCATTCTCAAAAAAAAGAGTTGTTGAAAGGAGGAAAGAAAATGAATCAAAGATATATGAAATGGAAAATGGAAATGGAGGATACCTAGAGGCTTCAGACCAAATCAATAAAAAGCTGGAAAGACTGGATGATCACAGAATCATAGAATTGTAGACTTTGAAGAGAGCGCAAGGGTCATCTAATGCAACTCCCTGCAATGCAGGAATCCTGCCCAATGTGGGGCTCAAACCAAAAATCCTGAGATTAAGAGGCTCATGTTCTGTCAACTGGACTACTTAACAATTGGCATGGGATAGCTTAATTGAAGAAAACAGATGCTGAAATGGAAATGCCTTCCATACAAGGATTTGGAGGAGGAGAAGATAAAATCACAAATGATTAAATGGAGAATTATCTAGATATTACATTGATGGAGTTGAGATAAAAAAAAGCTTTGGGAAAACTTCAGTCTTTCAGTTCTAGCAGAAAGAATTTATTTTGCATACGATTTGGAGCAAATTCAGAGAATGATGCTACTAAATTTATGGTATTCTCTCTGGAAAAAGATTGGGGGAAATGAAAATGGAATGTCCTAGAAGAGGAGATCAGGATATTATCATAAATACAACAGGAAATGGAAATACAAGAAGAAATGGAATTTGAACATACAAAACTGGGAGTGAACTAAAGGATGTACAATAGTAATAAATATGGATTATTAGCCCATATGTGACCACAGTGGAGAGATTTTTAAATGGACATGGATGAGAGAATTTATCACTCAATAACTAGTATATGAAGCCCGTTACAAAAACGGGCGCTAGAAGGGCGGCGGTGCTTCGCGCTGCTTCCCCCGCACTTTGGCGAGGTAGTAAAGGCGGCGGCGGCAGCAGGAGGCTCCGCTCGAGGCGGGCGGTGGCGCTTTGCGCCGCTTCCCCCGCGCTTTTGCGAGGCAAGCAGTAAAGGCGGCGGCGGCAGCAGCAGGAGGCTCTGCTCGAGGTGTGCGGGCGGGCGGCGGCGCTTCGCGCCGCTTCCCCCGTGCTTTGGCGAGGCAAAAAGGCGGCGGCAGCAGCAGGAGGCTTGGAGCTGCGGGGTGGGGAGGAAGAGGTGTACCCCCATCGCCTCTACGCTCCAATCCCTGCGTCCGTGTGTGACATGCGCAGTAGCGCACTTCCGTGACACACGGAAAGTTGGACGCAGGGACACAGCCACTTTATTATATAGGATGGTGGTGGGAATTAATGGAGATAAAGTTAAAAGAAAACGTGTGATTGACATTTACCAATTGGACTTTGCTTGGGAAATAGAAATGAATGATTCTGAGACACTGACTTAAAAGAAATACTGTATTGTTTAACAGAAAGCGGAGAAGATGGATGCAAGCATGGACTGAATGTTTTAAACAATCCTTTTTCATGTAACTGGCAGATGGAAAATTTCTTTGTACCTTTCTCTAATGTTTCTTTTTCTTCTGTCTTTTTATCTCTTTTATTTTATTTTTCTTTCTTTCTTTTTCTTTGTCTCTCTTCTTTGTTTTTAATCTTTTCCCTTCTTCCTTTGGGATCCTACGTCTGGCGCCTTTATTGTCTGGTCCCGAGATTGTATACTCATGGGGGTGGGAGATGGTGGGAGATGGTTGATGGAGGACCCTGGGGGAGAGACAGGAAAATGTTCGTCTCCCAGGTGAGAGGAGGAGAAAGGAAAGAGCCCAGGTGAGAGCTGGGAGGAGCTGCTTACCATCTTCTGTGGGGATAAGAATTACTTTTAGAGAAGACTCCGTATTTTATTTATCCTTATTTGTATTTTTTTAGCTTCTATTTTATTGTATTATGAAAAAGTTAAATAAAAATCTCATACAAAAAAATAAAAGACTTGAAAAAATTAAAAGTTGGTTACTCTTACTTGAATTCTGCTTTTTAAAATGATGTTATTCTTGCTCTCAGACTGAGACTGCTTCAGAGAAGTAGTGTCCATTAAACTTTAATTAGCTTAATGTTAAATTAAATGTCCAGTTCGCTTCCAAGCCTTTTAAGTCTTACTCACAGCAGGGTTTTTCTTTGTGCAGCGGAATGAAGAAGATAGGAGAGCCAGCAATAGCTGTAAATCAGGAACTCTGGAGCAATCACATTGAAACTTAAAGTAATTTATTTACAAAACAAAAAACCAGGCGATAAAGCACTCATGTTTTATCTCTTGCATGAAAGAAAACTTTACACTACATTCAGCTCAGCTCAGCGACCAACGCCCATGGTTTCAAACTGAGTATTTATACCAATTATCTAACACTAGTGGACTGTAAGCCCGTTAAATTAACAGGCGCTAGAACATATGTTTTTTAATGCTTAGGTCTAATGTTTAGGTTAGGTTAGGTTTTGTTGTTTGTTCCTCCCTCCCTCCGTCCCTTTCTCTGTTCTTCCTCCCTCCATTTTTCCGTTCTTCCTTCCCTCTTTCTCCCTCCCCCTCCCTCCCTCTGTTCTTCCTTCCTTCCTCTCTCCCTACATTTTTCCATTCTTCCTTCCATGTTTCCTTCCTTCATTCCTTTCTCCCTCCCTCTCTTTCTCTATTCTCCCTCCCTCCCTCCCTTTTTCCGTTCTTCCTTCCCTGTTCCTTCCTTCCTTCCTCCCTCCCTCCCTCCCTCCCTCCCTCTGTTCTTCCTTCCTTCCTCCCTCCCTACATTTTTCCATACTTCCTTCCCTGTTTCTTTCCTTCCTTCTTTCCTCCCTCCCTCCCTCCCTCCCTCATTCTCTTCACCCACCTCCCCAGTCTCCTCTCCCTCCTACCCCCCCCATCTTCAGCACCCACGCCATCTTCCACCGGCGGCCTCGGGGGGGGGGAGGCGCTAGAACAGGGGTCGGCAACCCGTGGCTCCGGAGCCGCATGTGGCTCTTTTACACCTTTGCCGCGGCTCCACTCTCCCTCCCCCCCTTCGGCTCCTTGCAAGCGAGTCGGAGCCTATCGCCGCCTTGGGATCATAGCTGCCCCCCTCCCCTTTCCAGTCAGGGACTGAAGAAGACCTCTGTGCGCGCGCGCGAGGCTTTCTCTCTCTCTCACCCCACAGCAACCAGGGCCGGAGCGTCCATTTAGGCCAACTAGGCAGCTGCCTAGAGCGCCGAAATGGAGGGGGCGCATAAACAGCCCCACGCGCTGGTCTTGCAAAGCTGCATTCAAGCCGTGGACGCCCTGCAGCTCTCCGCAGAAGGGGCAGAGGCAGAGCGAGCGCCAAAATGGAGGGGGCGCTGGCCAGCCTGCCCCCCGCCCCCCGCCGCCGCCCACCGCCGCCCCAACCAGCTGCCCCCCATCTCACTGGCCAAGGGGCGCAGCTTGGGGGTCTGCCGCCGCCGCGCGCCCCTCCTGCTTTGCCTCAGGTTCCCGCCGCGGGCGCCTTCCTGGCTTCCGGCAGCTGCAGTTCCGCGCGGGGCAGGGCGGCCTGTCCTGGCGGCCGCCTCTGCCCTTCCCCTCCCGCCTCTGCCCTTCCCCTCCCGCTTCCTTCCTTCCTTCCTTCCCTCACCCTTTCTTTCTTTCCTTCCTTCCTTCCTTCCTTCCTTCTCTCTCTCTCACCTCTTTTTCTTTCTTTCTTTCTTTCCCTTCCTTCCTTCTCTCTCTCTCTCTCTCTCTCTCTCTCTCCCCTTCTTTCCTTCTTTCTTTCCTTCTTTCCCTCCTTCTCTCTCTCTTCCCTCCTCCCAGCCTTTTAGAGGAGGAAAACCAGAAAAAAATATTTTTCTTGTTTTCCTCCTCTAAAAATGGTTTTGCGGCTCCCAGTTTTTTTTTTCTTCGGAAATGGGTCCAAGTGGCTCTTTTTATCTTAAAGGTTGCACACCCCTGAGCTAGAACATATGTGGTCACGCATCCCCACCTGAAAAAACACTGCATCCCACTCCCAAAGCACATTAACCCTTCCCTCCCCAGCCTCCTCTCCCTCCTATTAACCCTTTTCCCTCCCCACCCTCCTCTCCTTCCCATTAACCCTTTTCCCTCCCCAGCCTAGGGCGCTAGAAGTTTGGGGCGCTGGGGGCAGGAAGGGGTTCCCCCCTCCTCTCCTTACTCCCCGGGGCGGCTGCAGCGGCGGAGGCGGGTGTGCGGCGACCCTCTTCGGCCTCCGGAGCACCGGCGCTCCGCGAGGCGGGTCGATTCAGGCTGCTGGGGGGTGGAGAGGGGCTCCCTCCCCCTTCTTCTTCTTCTTCTTTTTTTTCCGGGGGTGGCTGCAGCGGCGGCAGTAGCAGCGGCAGGGATGGGGTGGCCCTCCTTGGCCTCCGGGGCACCGGTACTCCCCTGGATGGGCCGTCCCAGGCCGCTAGGCCTCGGAGCCCCCCGTTCTGCCCAGCCCCGGACGGCTCTCTGCAACGGCCGCTGCTCGCTCGCACGCACGCGCGCCCTCCGGCCAATCAGCACCCCACACCCGCGCTCAGGGAACATCGGCGGGATGAGCAGCAGCAGCAAGCAGCTTAACCGCCTGCTTGCCTGCTTCGCGCACGCCCAGCGTTCGGCCGGCCCTGATTGGTGCGCGCGTCTCTGCGCTCCAATCCCTGTGTCCGTGGGGCACATGTGCAGTAGCCCAAACCCAGGGACACTGGACGCAGAGACACAGGGACTTTATTATATAGGATTCCCGGATGTTCAAGGACGCACAGCTGCTCAGTGATTAGAGCGACTAAGACTTTGTTAACCCTTTAACACCAACAAGTAGCTACCAGTATATTATTTCTCTCGTTCTTACCCCTTTGCACAGCTAATAGGCTCTTTACACTTTTATTCTCATTTGCAAGTCAACTCACTAGTTCCTAGAGGACTTCCCTTGCCGTCTGCCATGTAGAGCAGAATCTCTCAGTGCCGCTTCTGCCAGACTGGGCTCCTCCAGCTGCCCTCTGATCTGGCCATTGAAGACTGTTCTTTGTTTTGGTCAGAAGCGAGCTATTATTTATCTCTTCACACAGTTAAAACTTCCCCTCCCAACAATGTTTATAACTAAATTTAAATTTTAAAAATTATTTTTTCTCTCAGAATGTAACCATTTCTTCATAGCAGCTGCCACAAGCCAGACAAGGTGGTCTCTCCCATTGGAGAAGAATTTGAGCAAGTGATCTTGTGTCCTCCAGAGGGAGGGGCCACCCCCAGGTTAAGGAAAGCCTTGGTAGCACCTCAGAGAACAAAAATGCACAGGTAAAAAAAGTCCATTTCCCACATACTTCTATTCATGTGTGGCTATTATAATATTTTCAGCTTTACTGTATATATAGGGAAGCAACTTAAAACATGAGTTGCTGGTGTTCTTGGGGGGGAAGAACCAATGTAAAACGCCAGAAAGCTTATTTGGAAAATGAATCAAAATGACTATGTGCTAGTAATAGTGTAACAATATACAGATATGGTAAAAATGTTATTCTTCGCTGGGTGCAGAAGGATCCTATTTGTGTTTGTTCAGAAATAAGTCTTGCTGTATTTAGTGGGGCTTACTTCCTAGTACGTATGTTTAGGATTTCAACCTGAGTAACTCTTCCCTACTTCCTCTTTCATCCATTAAATGTAGGAGAGTATATTATTGAGATAATGTTGCTTATTATGAAAAGCAATTGAGTGATAACATAGCAAATTAACAAGCATGTTTCTTTTTCATGCATTACAAGGACCCAAAGGTGAAGCTGGGCGCGTCATTTCTCTGCCTGGTTCTCCAGGAGCAGATGGTATTCCTGGCCCCCCTGGAATTCAGGGCATCCAAGGTAGTTTATCTCATATTAATGTGGGGAATTGTTCTGTAGCTCCCATTCCACCCAAATCCTCTTGTTTGTGTTAGAACCAGTGCTTTCCCCCCCTAAAAATGTGTTTAGGGGTACTCTCATTTTGACTCAAGAAAATCACAATTTTATAGTTCAGATCGGGGAAAATAAATACAGTAAATGGACAAAAGTACAAAGATTCACAAAATGTTCAGGGGTATGCATACCCCTGCATACCCCCCCAAAGCACTGGTTAGAATTAAACATGGGTCATTTTGTTTTTAACTGCACAGGTGACAAAGGAGATCCAGGGATCCCAGGAAGGCCTGGCCTGCCTGGTGAAAAAGGCCAGACAGGTCCACCAGCAATAGGGTTTCCTGGCTCACCAGGGCTCCCAGGTATGTTGTGCTTTATTTTGTGGTTGTAAGAGAAGGCATAATCCGATAGGCAGCCTATAAATAATAAAATAAAAATTAAATAATGTAAAATGTTATTTGTAGTAAAACATGGTTGGCCGTTTAACAACTAGAGAGCACCAAGTGTTCTACCTCTGCTTCTTGAGAGTGGTGTAAATCTAGGAAATCCTGCTATGTAGGGAAAGGTATAAGACTAAAACTGTGATTCTGGAACAAATAATAACAGAATAAATGATGTGGGGAGGGAACTGTAGCCGGAGATAGGAAAAGAGGTGGTAAAGGAACACCTAGGTACTTTAAACGAATTCAAGTCTCCATGGCCTGATGAACTGCATCTAAGGGTACTAAAAGAACTTGCAGATTTAATCTCAGGGCCTCTGTCTATAATCTTTGAGAATTCTTGGAGAACAAGGTAAAGCCTCTGCAGATCAGAGGTGGGCAAATGATGTCCCCATATTCAAAAAGAGGAAAACAGAAAACCCAAGTGATTACCGACTGGCGAGCTTATTGATACCAGAAAAGGTCCTAGAAAAGAATGCTGTGAGACCCAGCATGGGTTTCTCAAAAACAAGTCACGCCAGACGAATCTCATCCCCCCCCCCCTTCTTTTTATGAACAATGATCAAGAGTCTGGAAACCAAGCCTCATGAGGAACTTGAGGGAGTTTAGCCTGGAATAGAGGAGACTGAGAGGAAATATGATACCCATCTTCAAACATCTGTAGGGCTGTCACATGCAAGAGGGAGCAAGCTTATTTTCTCCTGCTCCAGGACACAAACCAATGGATTCAAATAATAAGAAATGAGATCCCAACTAAACATTAGGAAGAGCTTTCTGATGGTAAGAGCTGTCAGACAGTGTAACAGACTCCCTCAGAAGGTGGTGGGTTTGCAGGAGTGGATGGCTCCTCCAACTGGAGGGTTTAGGCAGGGTTCCCTGAAAAGTATTGCCTCCTCTTCCAGGGGGAGGAGCCATCCTGCTCTCCAGATCTTCCCTGCATCTGATTGTGTAGGTTGGGTCACTTATTCTCTGCAGAATAAGAACCACTTTTTAGAGTGGTTTCTGGTTGTTTTGGTTGCTTCAAATCCTCGGCCTGTAGTTGTTGTCTCTGTCTGTTGTCCTGCATAGTAATAATAATAATACGTTGAGGGGGTTTAAGAGCTGGAGAGGAGATCCCTTCCCTGTTTCCCCCCCCTTTTTTTGGTTATTTTTTTATTAAAGATTTTCTTGATTTACAAAGGTATATGCAATGTCTCTCTCGTATTTTTTCCATGTAACATTTTTGCAGATCAGTTTTGTTTGTTGAGACATTAGGAAGAAAAGGGGAAAGGAGGTGGGGGGATGGGTGGGGTGACGATGTTTCTATTTTACTTGATATATGTAGGGTTTGGTGTCAGCATTGTTTGCGTAGGTTCTCTGTTGTTCGCTTGTGCTCCTTTGGTGGTGAGAGAGGGGGTTGGCATAGGGTGTGATTGTTCATTTGTGGTTGGCTGTTGTGATCTTTGGTTTCCTGTGTGAGTGGGGTGGGTGGGCCTGTTTCCCATTGTTGAAAAGAAAAGAGAAAAGTTTCCTGCTGTTTCCTGGTACCTAAAGATATATAAGGAACGCACCTGATGAATCTCCCTGGGGAGAGCATTCCACAAATGGGGAGCCACTGCACAAAAGGCCCGTTCTTGTGTTGCCATGCTCTGGACCTCATGTGGAGGAGGCACACAAAAAGGGGCCTCAGATGATGAACACAGAGTCAATTTATATGGAGAGAAGTGGTCCTTAAGGTA
Organism: Darevskia mixta; assembly: GCA_034641385.1. Classification (NCBI taxonomy): domain Eukaryota; kingdom Metazoa; phylum Chordata; class Lepidosauria; order Squamata; family Lacertidae; genus Darevskia; species Darevskia mixta. The sequence continues at coordinate 4,563,641 of JAWWNH010000130.1, forward strand.
TTGTGATCCTGAGCCATTTCAGGCTTTATAGGTCAAAACCAGCACTTTGATTGGGCCCAGAAGCTAATTGGCAGCCAGTGCAGTTGGGCCAGGATTGGTATAATATGCTCAAACAGGGCTGGGGCAGGGCCGGGGCAGGAGAGTGCTAGAGCCCTTTCAAGTCATGTTTCATGGGATCAATTCCAATCTGTTACTTCCGAGAATGTGGACAGGCTGCTTGGACGAGTGAAACCGACCACCTGCCTCCTTGAGCCTTGCCCGTCCTGGCTAATAAAAGCGACCTGGGAAGGGCTGGGCGATGGGCTCTGCGGGGGTGGTGAATGCTTCCCTCCACGAGGGAGTCTTCCCAGACCCGCTGAAAGAGGCAGTCATTAAACCGCTTCTTAAAAAACATCTTTAGACCCAGCCAATATGGCCAACTATCGCCCAGTCTCAAATCTACCATTCTTGGGCAAGGTGATTGAGCGGGTGGTTGCTGAACAACTCCAAGCACGCATGGAGGATGCGGACCATTTGGATCCCTTCCAATTGGGATTCAGGCCTCATCATGGGACTGAAACTGCTTTGGTCGCACTGGTCGATGATCTCCGGCGGGCTAAGGACAAAGGTGAGAGCTGTTTCCTAGTTGTGCTGGATCTCTCAGCGGCCTTTGACACCATTGACCATAACATCCTTCTGGACCGTCTAGAGGGGTTGGGAGCTGGGGCCACTGTTATACAGTGGTTCCGCTCCTTCCTCCTGGGCCGTGTTCAGAAAGCGGTGGTGGGGGATGAGTGTTCAGACCCCTGGGCTCTCACTTGTGGGGTGCCTCAGGGTTCCGTCCTCTCCCCCATGCTTTTTAATATCTATATGAAACCGCTGGGAGAGATCATCAGGGGGTTTGGGCTGGGTGTTCATCAGTATGCGGATGATACCCAGCTCTACCTCTCTTTCAAATCAGAACCAGTGAAGGCGGTGAAGGTCCCGTGTGAGTGCCTGGAGGCGGTTGGAGGATGGATGGCAGCTAACAGATTGAGGTTGAATCCTGACAAGACAGAAGTACTGTTTTTGGGGGACAGGGGGTGGGCGGGTGTGGGGGATTCCCTGGTCCTGAATGGGGTAATTGTGCCCCTGAAGGACCATGTGCGCAGCCTGGGAGTCATTTTGGACTCACAGCTGTCCATAGAGGCACAGGTTAATTCTGTGTCCAGGGCGGCTGTCTACCAGCTCCATCTGGTGCGCAGGCTGAGACCCTACCTGCCCGCAGACTGTCTTGCCAGAGTGGTGCATGCTCTAGTTATCTCCCGCTTGGACTACTGCAATGCGCTCTACGTGGGGCTACCTTTGAAGGTGACCCGGAAACTGCAATTAATCCAGAATGCGGCAGCTAGATTAGTGCCTGGGAGTGGCCGCCGGGACCACATAACACTGGTCCTGAGAGATCTACACTGGCTCCCAGTACGTTTCCAAGCACAATTCAAAGTGTTGGTGCTGACCTTTAAAGCCCTAAATGGCCTCGGTCCTGTATACCTGAAGGAGCGTCTCCACCCCCACCGTTCAGCCCGGACACTGAGATCCAGTGCCGAGGGCCTTCTGGCGGTTCCCTCTCTGCGAGAAGCAAAGCTACAGGGAACCAGGCAGAGGGCCTTCTCGGTGGTGGCACCCGCCCTGTGTAACGCCCTCCCAGCAGAGGTTAAAGGGAACGTGACATTTAGAAAACACCTGAAGGCAGCCCTGTTTAGGGAAGTTTTTAATCTGTGATGTGTTAATGTATCTTAATGCTTGCTGGAAGCCGCCCAGAGTGGCTGGGGAGACCCAGCCAGGTGGGCGGGGTACAAATAATAAATTATTATTATTATTATAAACTGTCTTGCCATGGTGAGCAACCTGGCCGCCAAGTTCTGCTCCAGCTGAAGTTTCTGAACTATCATTAGTGGCAGCCCCATGTATAACACATTGCAGTAATCCAGCCTAAAGGTTATCAAAGCCTAGACAACAGAATTTAGGCTATCCCTGTTCAGATAGGGGTGCAACTGGGCCACCAGCCAAAGCTGATGGAAGGCACAACATGACACCGAGGCCACCCGAGCCTCAAGCGACAGCAAAGGATCCAGGAGTACCTCCGAGCTACATACCCGCTCCTTCAAAGGGAGTGTAACCCCCTCAAGAGCAGGCCACCTTCCAGCAATCTGGTCTGGGGAAGCACCCACTAACAGTGTCTTATCTGGATTGAACTTCAAGCAAGACATCAGTCCATTATTGTGATGTGTGAATGCAGCCAAAGAGTGTGGGTTAGCTTTGGTCGCAGATTGCTCTTCTAAGCGGGGGGGGGGGGGAAGGTTCCCCGTCCCTGTCTTTAAAAATGAGCATGTTGATGTAGAAGCAGTAGGTACTCCGTCAGATACCAAGCACCCTCTATATTTTATTATTTATTTAATAGAATTTATACACTGCTTGATTATAAAAACAGCAACAACTTGAAGTGGTTTACAAAAGATAAAACAGTAAAAGCAATAAATATTTGCAACCCTACTTTAAAACATACAAGTTAAAATACTAAAACAGATTAAAATTACTGCTTTCAAATCCAGTCATTCCCTGTATTTTTAAAAATTGGGTTTCTAACATAACTGCGTATTGAGCCATATTATCATGTATTTGATTTTGTAGGTTTTCCTGGTCAGTCGGGCCCACCAGGTGTAACTGGAGAAAAGGGAGAACCCGGTTCTCCAGGGTTACCAGGTGCAAAAGGGACACATGGACAAAAGGTATTTATTAAGAGCTTCATCTAACTTCTACCAATTATAGCTGCAGGTACTAGCAGTCATGGAGGTTCAGACATTGGCCATCATCTGTAGAGACTCCAGGAAGGCATTGTTAATGCATGGCTTGACATCCTCTCCTGGATTATTCAGGCATACTTTGTGTTTCTCCGGATGGTGGGGGTGTCATCTGACACCAGCTCTATCTCATTTGGGCAGAGTTGGAGCTCTTAAGAATCCAATTCCATTTCATGCACAATTGTATTTTTCCTTTTTCTTTTTTGGCAGGGACTTTGGCGCTAGAGGGCAGGAAGGAAGCTGTTTATTTATTTGATTTCTTACCCACTCTTCACCATGAGGTCCAAGGGCGGGTTAAAACATTTTTTTAAAAATACTATATTAAAATATGGTTACCAGATTTTTTTCAATGACTCCGGTGACACTTTTTTCTTTTTTTGAAGCTGAGTAGCAACAGGGAGTCAGTAGTGGGGATGCTGAGGCAAAAAACCCTGGGCCCAAGCACACATGCATATTGTATAAAGGCGCAAAGCCCTTCTTTCGCACCCTGTGAAACATAAGTGCGCAGAGTTTTTTAAAAACTGGGCAACGGCCGGCTGCCCATGACTCCCGTGCCTCCCCCATCAGTCAAAACAAAGGGGGCAGGTGCGGAGGTGTTGAACATGAGAGAGACGGACTACAGAATGCGTTAACGTGAGAGCGACCTCGATCTCTCCAGGCTGCCTCTATTTATTGTCATTAACCTCATGCATAAACATTCTGCATTAACATATTGCATTACATCAATCTCTGGAAGTTTCCAAAAACTTTTCCACTCCTATCCTAAGATGTACAGTAACTTCTTGACCTGACCCAGGACCCCATCACGAGATGTTTACCCTGTTCTCATGCTCCTGTGCATGTATCTCCCTCGTGCTTGCCTCTAATACAATGTACCCTTAGGTCATTCGTTTACTCTTCTTCACACCATTTGTCACACCTCATTGTCTTCCTTGGAGCTGTGCGAGTCTCTCCGTCGCCTCATCGGAAGACGTGGTTTGCCAACACGTCGCCCTCAGCTAGTAGAGAAGTACTTGTGGCTTGCCATCTCGTACAGGACGTGCGTGCATGTATGCGTACTGAATGGGCTCATAGGTGCGTCCCATCAGCAATGCTTAGGTGCAGACAAAATGGATGCAACAGGCAGGGGGCAGGAGATCTGTACCGCCGGACGTCCCTGGTTCCCCTTTGGCAGTGGCGGCAGCAGCGGCAGTCAGCAGACCAGAGTCAGTGCTCCACTGGATTATCTCAGTAATCGAGCCAAGATATAACTCTTGTCAGGCCATAAGGTATCGTGAGCCCAAGTCATTTGGGACTTTACACAAGAATCGTGGACCTGGCTCGGTAACATATAGCCAGCCAGTGTAAATGTTTAGCAGAGGTCACTGCTTAATTGTAAAAAGAGAGAGAAAACCCTCAAAGCGGTTTACAAAAATCCTTTCTACACACCACTTGATCCAGGACACCATAGTCTATGGTATTAAAGAAAGATTGTGTAAGAATCCTCTCCGTATTGCACCGTTGTCCTTATTTGTTGATGGCATGCTTGCTTTCATTTTAATAATGTCTGATTAATCTAATACGTTAAGGGTGAACCTGGATTAGGTCTCCCAGGCCCTAAAGGTTTTCCTGGTCCACAAGGACGAGACGGCCTTCCCGGATCAAAAGGTGATCGAGGTTTGCCTGGCATTCCAGGAGAAAAAGGATTTCCAGGTGTGACTGGCCAGCCAGGATCCCGTGGTAAGCTTTTTGCCATTACTAGCTAAATTGTTATGATGCAGGGTTTCCCCCCTGCATCAATAATTCACATTAGGTAACATTTATGGCCAAACATAACCTGGGTGGCCTTATACCTCATTTATTTCCCACATTACTCTCAATCTCCCCTTGTTATTTCTCCTTTCTTCACTTCAGGGAAGTCTGTGCACCTCTTTTCTCCCATTTGATTTTCAAAATACAACAATGGAAGCACCATGTTGGCCCTATACAATAGATTTACTCAGTTGTAGGTTCCATTAAATTAAATGGGACTCCCAAATAAGTGTTTGTAAGGTAACGTTGAGGGTATATGGATTATTGTAAATCACTTGGGATACCTCATGGGAAGCATTTCATAAATGAAATAAATAATTCACTCATTCATTCTACAAAGAGTTGTTGTTGACATCCATCTATCTCAAGATCCAATGGAGTGCATCTCTGGGGGTGAAGTCAAAGTGCTGGAAAATCAGAGCACCTACTGTGGCTGCAGAAACCGGTAGCTCCTGCATTGTTTTTGCTGTGTTTGCAGTACCAAAGTGACCTCCCTGGAGTGCAAGCCTGGGCAGTGTGTATGGAGGTCCTGAGTGTATGGAGGTCTTGGTCTCGCTGCTGTGGTCCAAAGGAAAGCAGAGCGATGTGCTTGGCACCAGCTTGGCTGCAGAAGTTGCCAGGAGGAGGGGTACAAGGTGCCATCCAACCACCTTAGGGACTCTACTCCAGAATTGTGTAGGGCTTACTCCTTAACCGTTTCTTCTCCTGAAAGGCAGCGGGTAAAGAGTCAGTGGCAAATAATCTTTTTAATTAGTAATACCCAAGTTAACTTGCTACCACTGTTTGATTTTCCACTTAGGTGACACTGGTCCTTCTGGAATACCAGGTCTACAGGGCTCCCCCGGTTTACCAGGAATAGGCCCTCCTGGCCCTCCTGGGGTTCCAGGACAACCTGGTCCTCCAGGACCAATAGGTAAATCTTTCCTTTTGTATTTGTTCCATTTCCATTTATATTTGTAAGATGTACAGTGTAACATACATTTAAACAAAATGCATTCATTTGGATGTGCACTGTGCAATTCTCTTTTTAAGGAGCTGTATGGATATTTATGTTTCTGAGTTTTGTCAGCAATCTGAATAAAACTGTAGGATGATTGATTTTAGAACTTTTATGTACTCCTCCTATGAGGGTAAGTCGCATTGAACAATGTGCAGCTTATGTCTGAGTAGACATGCATGGAATTATAGCATTGCAGTAGTCCTTAGCCCTCCAGAATTGGCCTCCACAGTCACTTACGAACTCACTGTTCATGGAAGACTATCTTACTTGGCTACAAATGATCGCCGAAGAAATTCAGTGGACCTTACTTCCAGGAAACTGTGTACAAGATTGCAGTCTTAGTATTCTTCTAAAACAATACATTCAAATTTGACAGAAGATTTCATTTAGGAAAATTCAAGTTTTGTTTCATTATTATTTCTTGAATAATGAAAGTTTGCACACTTTTTTGCAATAATCGTTGCATTATAAGGTTCTTTACATTCATCAGTAACCTGACATTAATAGTAGCAGGAGAACAAAAATGGATAGGATAGAACGATTATTCCAAAAGCAAGGATTTCCCCACCCACATTTTTGAGCCATGTGTCATTTGTTCTTACTTGTGTTGGACATTTTATTATCAAAAACCACTTTGTATCATTTTCTCTTTATTACTGCAGGACCTCCAGGAATCCAAGGGGAAAGGGGCTACCCGGGTGTTCCTGGGCTAGACATGCCAGGGTCCAAAGGAGATAAAGGTAGCCAAGGATCTCCAGGGCTGCCAGGATTACAAGGGCTGCCAGGCCTACCTGGCCCACAAGGACAAGAAGGGCGCCCTGGTGCCCCAGGTACACATTCTTCCTTCCTTCCAGTGACTAGTTATTGTCTCTCGTATTCACTCTTTTACAGAGTGAAACATGTGGTTCTAAATATATAAGGAATATCATTAGAAAGAAGGAAATGGAGTTGCATAGAACTCTGGACTTTTTCTCCTTTGTTTAGAGCACTTTCATTTCAAAAATACAAAGTGCTGAGTGTCTTGATTATGCTTGAAAAAGAAATGCATGCCTGATGGGGGAAAAAAACCACGAAAAACAAAGAGCAATTAGGATGTTGTCAAAGGGTTTCAGAGCAAAGTGCCCTTGAAGTTTTAAGCTGTGTTCAAGAGATGTACATTCACAGTAGTCCATTTTACACTGGCTACTTCCCTGACACTGCTTGTGTAATTCATAAATATGAGTGGAAAAAACCTTGCATTTATGCCTATTCTTTGTACCTACTTCCTACATTTCTGATCTAAGGCAGGCATCCCAGAACCTGAATGTCATGTAATAAGTGGCAAATTCAGTAAAAACTTCACATCCCAATGGAACTATAAGCACACTCAGCATCCCATACAAATAAAAAATTATACAAAGTTCAAACAAATTATATTTTCAATGATATTGGTTCATTCTGTTGGTTGAATAGTTTATATCCTGCCATTCAATGCTCCAGTCATTTAAAACAATAAGAAAGCATATGGTAATCTAGTTAAAGAAAATAAAACTATTCAAAATAAAATTTAACCCAGTAAATATGCAGCAAATAATAAAACCCAGAAATAAGCTTATGGGTTAAAAACAAAACAAAAAACAAAAAACCTTCATCCACCTTCAGAGGTGTGGGGAATGGCAGCCTGGGAGAGGGCTTTCTCTGTGGCAGCCCCTAAACCGTCCTCTCTGCAGAATTCTTGAATTCTTGCTACTATCTTCAGTATGCATCTTTTGTCATATGCTTAAGATGCACATTTCTGAAAGGTGTTTTTGTGGGACCCAGCTCTTCTGTTATGCTCAACTTATATTGTGCTGTTTTTGCTTCAGGTTTTGTTTTACTTGTTTTTGTAATTCTATACAAACTGTTTTACTTGTTTTCAAATTGTACAATTACTGTATTTTTCCATGTATAAGATGCCCCCTATTTTGGGGGACTCCAAATTAAGAAAACACCCCTCAGCACTACCTGTGTATAAGACAAGCCCCAATTTTAAACCTATTTTTTGGTAAAATAAACCTCAGTCTTATATTTGGAAAAATATGGTATATTGCTGTAACCAATCCTTACAGTGAAGGGTGGCTAACAAATCACATATGTTTGTTATTTATCTTTTTGTAACTACCAACACACTTATGAGAAAGAAACTATAAATGAAAAAGTAACTCCTTACTTTTTCTTAAGTATGTTGAGACCTACCTATGTGATGCTGACACAAATCCCACATTAGCACTAAGCAATAGAATGATAAAACAATGCCCCCTCTTCTCTCAGCCATAAGATGCCCATGACATTAACAAACTGTGAAAAAGACTATGAATTGAAAGTGGAGACACTATATGTATAGTACTTTATCTTGTCTAGTTGTTTATTTTTTTAATACAAGAAAATCTTCAATAAAAACTTTTTTTAAAAAACTATGTCAGTATATGAGCTCATGCAATATTTACTGGGAATAGAACACATAGCTAAGATGATTTCACATAGATACAGGGAACTGGTCTGAGCTCAGCAATAAAGCCTGCTGGGCAGAACTATTAGAGTGAAATTGAAATGTATTAGAAAAGTCACAGAACTGTAAACAGTTGTTCCCATTTGGATTTAGGAATTAAAGGAGAAATGGGAGTTATGGGCACACCTGGAAGCCAGGGTCCTCCTGGTCCTTCAGGATCTTCTGGAGCTCCAGGTGAAAAAGGTAAGAGCAATTTGTAGATTAACTGGCCAAGTGAAGTCAGGCCTTTGGTTTAATTCAGGAGTGAGGGAACTCTGGTCCACAGCTTGTGCCCCTTTGGCAGGGAGGCCACTTTGTCACAGAATACCCTCCTGCTCCACAACTGACGTCATCTGTGATGTTAGGTGTGGGACAGGTAAGAGTCTCAGCTGCCAACAAGCAATCGGGATATTTTAAGTATGCTCTGGATTGTTCCTTCTAGAAAGATGAAACCTGTGCTGCCAGCAAAGATAACAATACAACCCAAGAAACACAATGGTGAAGATAATACAAACAATTATAACCTAGATGATGTACATTGTTTATCGAATTTATAAGACAAAGACAAATCCTGACACAATGCCTCAGAAATTAACGAATTACGCCCACTGAAATGAACTTATAAAGTATGGTTTCACTGATTAACACATGCTTTTTGCAGGTGACAGGGGTTTTCCTGGAGCTGTGGGGCTCAGAGGTGATCCTGGCTCAAAGGGTGAAAAGGGTGAAGCTGGTCTACGAGGAGAGCCAGGAAAAATGGATCATGTAGACATGGAAAGCATGAAAGGCCAAAAAGGAGATAAAGGAAGTAAAGGTCTGTAAAATTAAATAGCACCTGCCTTTTGCATGTGTCTTCTCTTCCATTTTGAACATATTCTGATGCACTGAACCCCCTTCCTCAATGTTTGGCTTGCCTCAAAAACCAACTGAGGTTTGCAGGCACTCCTGCAGAATAAAGAAATAAAAAAGAACATCACTGAGGTTTGCTAGCATCATCAACTACCCTCCTTTACCAGCAAAAAAACTCTTATCTTTGCATATGGTCTAACAGAAAGTGAAGAAGATGCACACTAACATGGACTGAATGTCTTAAATCATCCTTTTCTGATGTAACTGGCAGAAGGGTGTTTTTTTCCTCTTTGATGCTTTCTCTCTTTGTGTCCCCCCCTTTATTTCTTTTCTTGTTCTCCTTCTATCCTCTTGTCTTTTTTATTCTATTTGTTCTAGATTTTTTGTTTTATTGTGAAAACTTTAATAAAAATCAGTTTTTAAAAGTGACCAAATATTTTCAGGTTTACCAGAGAAAGTTATTAGAGCTGTTTGAAGTTCTGGGTGGTGGCTGCAGCTTTAAAGTTCCCAGGATGTCCCATTCCAAGGGACACTTGCAGGGTGGGGAAAGGTGACCAGCACAAAAAGTTATAGTTTTCATTGGTGGTCATTATTTCCTCAGTCCTGAAAAAGGCTCTTCTATACTTCATCGAACCATAGAATTATAGACCTGAGGGTCATCTAGTCTAGCTGCCTGCAATGCAGGAATCTCCAATAAAGCATCCATGACAGAGGGCCATCCAACATCTGCTTAAAAACTTCAGAGAAAGGACAGTCCGCCACCGTCCAGTGGAGTCTTTTTCCACTGTCAAACAGCACTTACCATCAGAAAGTTATTCCTGATATTTAGTTAGAATCTCCTTTCTTGTACCTTGAATCCATTGGTTCTAGTCCTGCCCTCCGGAGCAGGAGAAAACAAGCTTGTTCCGTCTTGCATGTGACAACCCTTGAGATATTGGAAGATGGCTATCATATCTCCTCTGTCTCCCCTTTTCCAGGCTAAACATACCCAGGCTCCTTCAGGTTTCCAGATCCTTGATCATCCTAGTTGTCCTCTTCTACGCACACTTTTATCCATCTTAAATTGTGGTGCCCAGAACTGGACACAGTATTCCAGATGTGGTCTGACCAAGGCAGAATAGAGTGGTACAATGACTTTCCTTGATTGGGACACTCAACTTCTGTTGAGGCAGCCTAAAATAGCATTAGCTTTTTTTGCTGCTGCATCACAGTGTTGACTCATGTTAAGCTTGTGTCCCCCAGATCCTTTTCACATGTACTGCTAGTTAGCCAGGTGTCCCCCATCTTTTTTTTTTGTAAATAATTTTTATTCATTTTCCAGTTTTTTTTTAAAACACATTCATATTAATAACAATCAAACCACATATTTCCACATTCAAAAACAAAAAACAATACAGCCAATTATATTATCCAAATTAATTAATTTCAATGGGACTTACCATGTTCTGGATTTCAAAAGCTAAATGTCCATCCTTTATCTTTCTGCTATTTTCTTTATTACTTCACAATTTTCCAATCCTGATATAGACAATCTCCTCTCTCGATCAGTCAGTCGCTGGTAAAACTCACTATCTTGTTTTATTTGACCATTCTTTATTTCTATAATCACGTGGGGGACTTTTTCCACATTGTTCTCAGTCTTAGTATTTTGAAGCACAGTCCTCCTTGATTACCCCTCCTTTTTCTGCTGATTGTTGTTCTAATAGGCTCTGGGCTTCCATCCAAGGTTGAAATTAATTAGCAACTTCTCACTGTCTTTAATCTTTGATGTTTCAAATGTACTGTAGGGGTGTACTTGGCAATCAGTAAGTCACACAAAGATTGTTTCGGTTTCCCTGTAAAAACCCACAGCTATACTCCCAAAGTCCATAAGTGTGACACCAGAGCAACTAGGAGTTTGCAAAAGACTCTCGGAGATTTGAGGCCAAACAGCAAAGCCCTGATTTGAAAATGTCTGTGGTTTGTGTTGTCCTGTGTTTTCCATTCAGCATTCCACAGCTCTTGGAATGAGTCTGGAAAAGACAGGTAGCCAGACACTGCTGTCCACCTGGAAAAGTAGACTTGGCTCCTTTGGTTGCCGCTGGAGCATTTGCCTGTTTCCATGGGTTGTTCCTCAGGGGGTTCCAGGACTCTCCTGGCTTCTTATCAGGGCCGCCTTAAGCTTATCTGGTGCCGTGGTGCAAGGATCCGCCCGGCGCCCGGCGCCCCCCCACCCCACCCCCACCCTTCCCTCCGGGTGGGCAGCAGCTCTTTTCCCTCCGGGTGGGCAAACACTCTTTTCCAACAACACAAGAGACGACTCTACACATGGACATCACCAGATGGGCAACATCAAAATCAGATTGATTATATTCTCTGCAGCCAAAGATGGAGAAAAAACAAGACCTGGAGCTGACTGTGGCTCAGATCATCAGCTTCTTATAGCAAAATTCCAGCTTAAACTGAAGAAAGTAGGAAAAACCACTGGGCCAGTAAGATACAATCTAAATCAAATTCCTTATGAATACACAGTTGAAGTGAAGAACAGGTTTAAGGATTTAGATTTGGTGGATAGAGTGCCTGAAGAACTGTGGATGGAGGCTCATAACATTATACAGGAGGCAGCAACGAAAGCCATCCCAATGAAAAAGAAATGCAAGAAAGCAAAGTGGCTGTCCAATGAGGCCTTACAAATAGCGGGGGAGAGAAGGCAAGCAAAATGCGAGGGAAATAGTGAAAGATACAGGAAATTGAATGCAGATTTCCAAAAAATAGCAAGGAGAGACAAGAGGGCCTTTTTAAACGAGCAATGCAAAGAAATAGAGGAAAACAACAGAATGGGAAAAACCAGAGATCTGTTCAAGAAAATTGGAGATATGAAAGGAACATTTCGTACAAAGATTACCACAATTAAGGACAAAAGTGGAAAGGACCTAACAGAAGCAGAAGACATGAAGAAGAGGTGGCAAGAATACACAGAGGAATTATACCAGAAAGATATGGAGGTCTCATACACCCCAGGTAGTGTGGTTGCTGACCTTGAACCAGACATCCTGGAGAGTGAAGTCAAATGGGCCTTAGAAAGCCTTGCTAACAACAAGGCCAGTGGCAGTGATGATATTCCAGCTGAACTATTTAAAATTTTAAAAGATGATGCTGTTAAGGTGCTACACTCAATATGCCAGCAAGTTTGGAAAACTCAGCAGTGGCCAGAGGATTGGAGAAGATCAGTCTACATCCCAATCTCAAAGAAGGGCAGTGCCAAAGAATGCTCCAACTACCGCACAATTGCGCTCATTTCACACGCTAGCAAGGTTTTGCTAAAAATTCTACAAGGCAGGCTTAAACAGTATGTGGACTGAGAACTCCCAGAAGTACAAGCTGGATTTCGAAGGGGCAGAGGAACCAGAGACCAAATTGCAAACATGCACTGGATTATGGAGAAAGCTAGAGAGTTCCAGAAAAACATTTATTTCTGCTTCATTGACTACGCAAAAGCTTTTGACTGTGTCGACCACAGCAAACTATGGCAAGTTCTTAAAGAAATGGGAGTGCCTGATCACCTCATCCGTCTCCTGAGAAATCTCTATGTGGGACAAAAGCTACAGTTAGAACTGGATATGGAATAACTGATTGGTTCAAAATTGGGAAAGGAGTACGACAAGGCTGTATATTGTCTCCCTGCTTATTTAACTTATATGCAGAATTCGTCATGCGAAAGGCTGGACTGGATGAATCCCAAACCAGAATTAAGATTGCCGGAAGAAATATCAACAACCTCAGATATGCTGATGATACAACCTTGATGGCAGAAAGTGAGGAGGATTTAAAGAACCTTTTAATGAGGGTGAAAGAGGAGAGCGCAAAATATGGTCTGAAGTTCAACATCAAAAAAACTAAGATCATGGCCACTGGTCCCATCACCTCCTGGCAAATAGAAGGGGAAGAAATGGAGGCAGTGAGATATTTCACTTTCTTGGGTTCCATGATCACTGCAGATGGTGACAGCAGTCACAAAATTAAAAAACGCCTACTTCTTGGGAGAAAAGCAATGACAAACCTAGACAGCATCTTAAAAAGCAAAGACATCACCTTGCCAACAAAGGTCCGTATAGTTAAAGCTATGGTTTTCCCAGTAGTAATGTACGGAAGTGAGATCTGGACCATAAAGAAGGCTGGTCGCCGAAGAATTGATGCTTTTGAATTATGGTGCTGGAGGAGACTCTTGAGAGTCCCATGGACTGCAAGAAGATCAAACCTATCCATTCTTAAAGAAATCAGCCCTGAGTGCTCACTAGAAGGACAGATCCTGAGGTTAAGGCTCCAGTACTTTGGCCATCTCATGAGAAGAAAAGACTCCCTAGAAAAGACCCTGATGTTGGGAAAGATTGAGGGCACAAGGAGAAGGGGACAGCAGAGGATGAGATGGTTGGACAGTGTTCTCGAAGCTACTAACATGAGTTTGGCCAAACTGCGAGAGGCAGTGAAGGATAGGCGTGCCTGGCGTGCTCTGGTCCATGAGGTCACAAAGAGTCGGACATGACTGAACGACTGAACAACAACAACAATCCCGTTTTATCACTACCTGAAGGAGTCTCAAAGTGGCTCACATTCTCCTTTCCCTTCCTCCCCCACAACAAACACTCTGTGAGATGAGTGGGGCTGAGAGACTTCAGAGAAGTGTGACTAGCTCAAGGTCACCCAGCAGCTGCATGTGGAGGAGCGGAGACTCGAACCCGGTTCCCCAGATTACGAGTCCACCGCTCTTAACCACTACACCACACAGGCTTAGACGTCCCTGCTTCTGATTGAAAATGCCTACCCTTCAGGGGTGGCACTTTAAACTCTTCTTGCATTCTTTCCTTTCATCTGAAGCTGATAAGGGCTCAAAATCGGAGAAAATGACCCTGAGTCTTACTCCTCGCCCACCCCAAGTCCTTGGACGTTTTGTGCCTCTGGGTCGTAGCCTTGCTGCCTTTCTTACACTTCCTCCGGTGGGGGGACTTGGCATAGGTGCACGAAGGCAAGGAGAGGCGCAGGAGGGGAGGAGGAGGCAGAAGACGGTGATAACGGTGATCTCTTTCTTTTCCGCTTAACTTGCCTGGCCACCTGCTTGTGCTTTTGAGGGGTTCCATATCTATTTTAAGAGCCCCGGGGCTTCCTTCACACCAGGAAAAGTCAGATGGGAACCGTCCTCTTGGGAGGGACTTACCCTGCCTCCGGCTGCCACCCGTCTGGTCCCTGTCCTACGGCTTCTCCCTATTCCGCCGAGAGTCTCCCGCTGCCCGGCATGGCAAGGATGCCTTTTGCTCCGCCGTGCAACCCGCCCCGAGCTTGCCACCGCACATTCCCGGCTACTTCGGACTGGATCGGACTTGGGATCGGGCACGCTGGCTTCGCGCTGGGCGACTGCGATCGGCTCCCTCCTGCTTGCCCCGCCTGTCTTCACCACCCAGCAGTTGAATGCTGCCCTGCGCAACTCCTGGGAAGGGGAGCCTGAGAGAGCCAAGAGCCCCAGTGACGCGGCAAGACTGCTTTGAGGATCCTCACTTTGGACCCTGCCTGACCGACTGGTGGGAAAAGCCATCCCAGTCTTGTTACTGCCCTCCAGGATCCTTGGGGAGGGTGACGTTACAAGATAATCAAATTTCCATTTTACCTCTTTCCAGATCCATAACACTGTTTTTAAAATGTTTCAGAGTCACTTGTTGCCCTACAGTTTCAAGGACATTTTATTTTTTTTCTTTAAATGATTTTTCTTTAGACAGCGTACCACTTCTGTGTTAAGTAGATGTCTCTTCATTTGCTTTGTACAGGAGCTAAAAAACACTGCTAATTGTCTTCTCATTTCCACATCATATATTAGCAACTAGGGACGCAGGTGGTGCTGTGGTGTAAACCACCGAGCCTCCTGGGCTTGCCGAGCAGAAGGTTGGCGGTTCAAATCCTGGTGACGGGGTGAGCTCCCATTGCTTTGTCCCAGCTCCTGCCAACCTAGCAGTTCAAAAGCATAACAGTGCAAGTAGAAAAATAAGTACCACTTTGGCAGGAAGGTAAACGGCGCTTCCGTGCGCTCTGGTTTCTGTCACGGTGTTCCGTTGCGCCAGAAGCAGTCAAGTCCTGCTGGCCACATGACCCAGAAAGCTGTTTGTGGACAAACATCGGCTCCCTTTGCCTGAAGCGAGATCAGCGCAGCAACCCCATAGTCGCCTTTGATTGGACTTAAGTGTCCAGGGGTCCGTTACCTTTTACTTTACCTTTATTAGCAACTGAGGCCAATAATGCATTCTTGAATATGAAAGTGAATAATCAGAATCCCTAATGTTGCGGATAAACTGAATGCAGGCAATCAGATGGCAGCGGCATGCACCCACACAGCAAAATAGAAAGCCCTTCAGTTGTACATAGAAATGGATAAGCCATACTTACTGATCACTTCTCCCAGCTTATGAAAATGTGTTTTTGTTAAAATAATGCTACTTGCCACAGCAGTCTCATGGTGGGTTACAATATAATAAATAATACGTTAAAATCAATTAAAAACGATTTATGTTGCAAATCCTGGGAAACAAGGCATACAACAAGGGAGGATATAATGAAATAATTGCTTTTTATTTCAAAAAGTCAGGCCATTCATGCTTTCATCCTATCTATATAAGAAATTCTGCTCTATGTGTTCCTTGTCTAAAAGCTCCCACTCCCTGAATCCATTAAAAATGAGAAAAAGGCACCTTGGACATACTTGGAGATACTTGTGCCTCTGCTGCCATTTCACATGTTTTGTTGCTCAGTATTAGTGTTGAAAACTGAAATTTAGATTTAAATCCTAATGAGGTCAAGCTGTAGTTCAAGTTCTGTATTGTGTATAAACTCTTGATTGATTGATTATAGTAGAATAACTAAATTCATATCAACTGGTTTGTCATGCTATTCTCAGAGTGATTCTCACACACATATATGGCATACAACTTCAGATGTGGTGGATAGAGAACCATGACGCAAAGCAACATTTTTATGCTTTCTAGGACAACTGGGACCATTAGGAGAGAAGGGAGCTGCAGGGGATCCTGGCACACCAGGAATGGCAGGGAAGGATGGGGAGCCTGGTCTACCCGGACAAGCAGGTATGAAACCCTGACTTTTTTATCACTAACGTGAAGCCTCTGGGTGTGACTACTAGTTACATTTCTACTTTTATAGCATTGCTGGGCTCTTTCATAATTTAGCAAGCACCTTACATTGTATTTTAATGAGTTATGTAGTTCAATATATTTTTTTAATACCCCCTTTCCATTTTAGGGCCAAAAGGGGACCAAGGCCCTCCAGGATACCAGGGTGAACCAGGAGCTCCTGGACAGAAGGGGTCCATAGGAGAAATGGGTCTCCCAGGTAATATTAACTTTGGCCATTTGGAATTATGCATCAGCTGACTTTCCACCCATTTCCTAGTAACCAAAACATTAAGACAAAATAAAAAAATTCCTTAGAGACCAACTAAGTTTGTTCTTGGTATGAGCTTTCGTGTGCATGCACACTTCTTCAGATACCACGAAAGCTCATACCAAGCTCATACATTTTTAATTTTGTTTTGACTATGACAGACCAACACGGCTATCTACCTGTAACCAAAACATTAAGATTAGTTTTAACACATTATGTTACTTTTAAGAAAGAAAAATATAATATAATCCAAACTTTTATTTTTAGGACCATCAGGAGAAAAGGGTGTGCAAGGCCTTCCTGGTGAGGCAGGGAAACATGGGTTACCTGGAGCAAAAGGTGTGAAAGGTGAAAAAGGGCAGGCTGGGCTTCCAGGAATTGGCTTCCCCGGGGCTCCTGGTGAGAAGGTATCCATCCACAGTTGTTCATAAACTGTTAAATATCCTAAACAATGTAAAGGTTACTTTGCACAATGCATCTCTTTCTAATTCCAATGCATAAGACTGATGTGTAAGAGTACAGGCTGTATTCAAAACAATTGTTGAGGAAAGAAGGACATTTGCATTGGAAGCTGCCTTCCCCCAAGTCAAAGCATTGATCTAACTCATGGGTTTTCAACCAGTGTGCCATGGCACCCTGGGGTGCCTTGAATGATAGTCAGGGGTGCTGCAGGCAACACTAGACTGTCCCTCTTTCCTTCCCTCTCTCCTCTGATGCCCTCTTGCTTTTCTGCCTCTGCTTGTGTGCCTGTTCATTGCAGCAGCCCTGGCTACAAGCTCCCCAGGAGAATGGTGCCTCTGGGGCTGCCCAGGGGGTGCTGGTTGCCAGGAGCTGAGGTGGCCAGAAATTTAAAAGGCACTAGCCTTTATGGACATGCAAAATTTAGTTCTTTTCACTTTTGTGTCCTCCTTTCCACCAAGAGCATAGACCTTGGTTCAAGCACTCCCCCAAATCTCACTGACTATTCCATAGCTCCCCAGCCCTCAGATCTCCCAGCTCCTAAACCCATTTTCAAACACAGTCCCATTGAAAGACAATCTACACATTACAATGGAGCTATATATAATATTAGTCCATTTCTCTGCTTCAGAATTATATTGGGAAGTGATTTGCAGTGAAGAAATGGGTGGTGGTGGGGAGATGCTTTGCTCACCTAATGTTTCCCCCTTGAACTACCCCTAACTGCTTTTTTCCTTGAAGGGTTTGAGGTTTACACATGGACTCAAGCCCCACAGTGATAAAAGAATCTAGGAAGCAAGTTTCAAGAGAAACTTCAGGATAATCTATTGGGGGGGGTTAAGCAGCCCCAATCCACCCTATTTCTCAACTGCATAAATCACTCGTTCCCAAGGATGGTTTCATAGAATTGTAGAGTTGGAAGGGACCCCAAGGGTTATCTAGTCCATCCCACTGCAATGAAGGAGTCACTGCTTTCATAATCATTTTTTATTGGTTTTATGATAATACAATAATAAATTCACACACATTTATCTTCACATCTTATACCGTTTTGGCTTTTTATAGCCGTAACTTCCGTCAAACCTTCCTTATGATATTCTAATATCTATTCCTTATATCTATATTTCCTAAATCAATCATTGTTTTATATTATTACTTTCTAAAAATTAATCACTATATCTTCGTATTAACAACAATATTTCTCCCTTACTCTACAATCTTCTTGCAGTCCTACCAACGTATTGAAGGAGTCACTACTAAAGCATCCGTGACAAACGGCCATCCACCTTTGTTTAGAAACCTCCAATGAAGAAGAGTCTCCAACTTCCCAAGCTGTCAAACAGCTCTTAGCATCAGAAAGTTGAAATAAATAAAAAAATTGTCCAGTAGCACCTTAGAGACCAACTAAGTTTGTTCTGGGTATAAGCTTTCGTGTGCATGCACATTTCTTCAGATGCAAAAGCTTATACCAAGAACAAACTTAGTTGGTCTCTAAGGTTCTACTGGACAATTTTTATTTTTTTATTTATTTCAACTGCATCAGACCAACACAGCTACCTACCTGCATCAGAAAGTTCTTCCTGATGTTTACTTGGAATCTCCTTTCATGTAACTTTAATCGATTGGTTCTAGTCCTACCCTCTGGAGCAGGAGAAAACAAGTTTATTCCCTCTTCCTCTTCCATGTGGCAGCTCTTGAGATGTCTGAAATCTCTTCTCCAGGCTAAACATAACCACCTCCCTCATTGGTTCCAAGGGAGTCTGTTCTGCTTACTTCCATAAAGTTCTTCCTAATGTTTGGTCAGAATCTCTTTTCTTGTAATTTTAATCCACTGGTTCAGGACATATTCTCTGGAGCAGCAGAAAACAAGCTTGCATTTATCTGAGTGTTTATTGTTGTTTTATTTTTAATTTTATGTAATTTTATGTCATATTCTCTAATATAAACAAAGATATATCTCAGTGCAACTATGTTAAACAGTTTAAAGAGGAAAAGTACCGGTAATAAAAAACTACATTATGTTACCAAAAAAAGAAAAAGCTTGCTTTACCTTCCATGTGATAGTCCTTCAGATATTTGAAGATGTCTATCATATCACTTGTCAGCCTCCTCTTCTCCAGACTACAGTGAGGGGGGGGGAGTAATTTGCCCGTTTGCCCTCTGATGACGAAATGACCAGTCCATAATTTTAATGGTAGGTTTATTGTAGCTGTGAGAGACAGAATAACAGGAAAAACCCCAGAAAACCAGAAGACAAAAGTCAGAGATTGATGTGCATTATAATGAGTGAAATAAGTATTTGATCCCCTATCAACCAGCCAGATGTCAGGCTACCTGGTATCTTCACTGTATGTAACGAGCTGAGATTAGAAGCACCTGCTGTAAGGGAGAGGTCTTACCTGTAATCCCAGCTCGATACAGTACCTGTACAAAAGACACCTGTTGACAGAAGCAATCAATCCAGCAGATTCCAAAGTAGCCACCATGACCAAGACCAAAGAGGTGTCCAAGGATGTCAGGGACAAGATTGTAGACCTGCCCAAGGCTGGACTGGGCTACTATTGCCAAGCAGCTTGGTGAGAAGGTGACAACAGTTGGTGCAATAATTCACAAATGGAAGAAACACAAAATAACTGTCAACCTCCCTTGGTCTGGGCCTCCATGCAATATCTCATCTCATGGAGTTGCAATGATCAGGAGAACAGTGATGAAGCAGGCCAGAACTACACAGGGGGAACTTGTCAATGATCTCAGGGCAGCTGGGACCATAGTCACCATGAAAACAGTTGGTAACACACTATGCTGTGAAGGACTTAGATCTTGCAGAGCCAGCAAGGTCCCCTTGCTCAAGACAGCACAAGTACAGGCCTGTCTGCAGTTTCCCAATGCACAACTGAATGACCCAGAGGAGAACTGGGTAAAAGTATTGTGGTCAGATGAGACCAAAATCGAGCTCTTTGGCATCAACTCAACTCGCCGTGTTTGGAGGAGGAGGAATCTGCCTACGACCCCAAGAATATCATCTCCACCATCAAACATGGAGGGGGATATATTATGCTTTGGGGGTATTTTTCTGCTAAGAGGACAGGACACCTTCACCGCATCGAAGGGACGATGTACGGGACCATGTATCGTCAAATCTTGGGTGAGCACCTCCTTCCCTCAGCCAGGGCATTGAAAATGGGTCAAGGATGGGTATTCCAGCATGACAATGACCCAAAACACACGGCCAAGGCAACAAAGGAGTGGCTCAAGAAGAAGCACATGAAGGTCCTGGAGTGGCCTAGCCAGTCTCCAGACCTTAATCCCATCGGAAATCTGTGGAGGGAGCTGAAGGTTCGAATAACTACAAATCAGCCTCGAAATCTTACTGACTTGGAGATGATCTGCAAAGAAGAGTGGGACAAAATACCTCCTGTGATGTGTGCAAACCTGGTGGCCACCTACAAGAAACGTCTGAACTCTGTAATTGCCAACAAGGGTTTTGCCACCAAGTACTAAGTCATCTTTTGCAAAGGGATCAAATATTATTTCACTCATTATAATGCACATCAATCTCTGACTTTTGTCTTCTGGGTTTCTGGGGGTTTTCCTGTTGTTATTCTGTCTCTCACAGCGACAATAAACCTACCATTAAAATTATGGACTGGTCATTTCTTCGTCAGAGGGCAAACGGGCAAATTTAGCAGGGGATCAAATACTTTCCCCCCTCACTGTAAATGTACCCAACTCCCTGAAACATTCCTCATAAGTCGTGGTTTCCAGACCTTTTATTATATTGGTTGTCCTCCTCTGCACATGTTCCAGTTTGTCAATATCCTTTGTAAACTGTGTTCACTGGTGGGTGCAGCCCGCGGCGGCTGTCATCCCTGAGGGGGGTGACATTGCTGTAGGCAGCAGCCCCCTTGAGACGCTTGCTGCCGCTGGCACAACCCCCTGAGATGCTAGCCCCACCCCCGCAGGTGGCTAGCCCCGCCCCTGACACTCTGGGTGATGGAGCAGCTAGCTCCGCCTCTTACTGTGTTGCCCAGAACTGGACCCAGGACCCAGTATAGTCTGACCAAGGTAGAACAGAGCAGTACTACTACTTCCCTTGATCTGGACACTATATTTATGTTGATGCAGCCTAGAATAGCATTAGCTGTTTTGCTGCTGCATCCCATGGTTGACTCATGTTAAGGTTGTGGTCTGCTAAGACCCCTCAATCCTTTTCACATGTGTCACCCATCCAATTTTCCCAATTGAAGTACATTTTGTTAGTTTTGGCCCAGTTCTCCATTCTTTTAAGGACATTTTGAATCCTCCCAGTTTGGTGTCATCTGCACATTTGATGAGGATCCCCCCTAGTCCTTCATCCATGTTGGTTTGTAGTGGAGAGGCAGCTGGCATGCTAACTGTACATGCAGTTGGGCTGTAAAGCATAGTTTTTACCTTAGTGTAACTACCTTAGTGTAACATTAGATATGAATAGTATAATGATTTTAGAATGCATATTGTAATTGTTAAATGTTTGCAGAATTTACTGTTCATTTTTCTACCCTACAGGGAGACCCAGGAAAGACAGGTATTCCAGGCGTGACTGGAGGGAAAGGTGAAAGAGGTGTTCCAGGAATTCCAGGCATCCCTGGCTCCCCAGGTGCCAAAGGGCTACCAGGTCTTCAGGGTTCTCCAGGTAAGTGATCCAAAGCCTCTTTCATTATTTTATGATAAAGCTAAGCCTAGTAAGTACTCAGCTGATAACACTAAAACCTTATGTTTCTTTATTATAAAGGTATTCCAGGAATCCCAGGTGAAAAAGGTGGAAAGGGATTACCAGGCTTAGATGGTTTTCCTGGCTTAAAAGGAGAAAAAGGTAAATAAATCATATTTTTAAAGTCAAAATTGCTATTTCACTCTAAAAACAGCAACATATTTTTAATGGATGTTAAGGGCATGTGGATTTTTAAAATTAGAAGGCAAAAAAAGATAATTTGACAAGTATGTTAGAAGTGCAACAACAGAGATAATTCAGTGTATAATTTAAGATTGAATTCTGTTTTCAATAAACCAGCTAATGGGGTAAATGAGGCGTTTCTCTCTGTATGTTTGAGCTGCACTTAGGGAGGTTCTGTCTTTCTTACTTCAGGCTTTCCTGTTTCTCTTAAAATTATACAATATTTTTGTTCAATTCCCTCAGTAAAGTGTTATCAGAATTTCTTCTCTCTCTGGATTTCAGTTGCCTTATTTAAGTGACTTTGCTAACAAAAGAAAGCCAAGCGTTGCAACCCAGCTTATAGAACTCTTCTGTGTTGCAGTTCTGGCTTTATATAACATAATCATTAGCCCATATTGGGAACAGATTTAATAACGCCTAAGAGCCTTAAAAAGTGGATAAGATGATAATCAGATGCTTCAATAGATGAGCAGCACAGCACATTCTCATAATTGCAAGGAAAGGCAGCTCCATGCAGGGCTCAGGCTGGAGACTCTACTTGGATAGTTGACCCTTTTCTGCTTAAGGGCCACATTGAGGATTTACCACACCTCTGGGGGGGGGAACGCACACACTGGGTAAGACAGGCAGTCCGCACTCATCTCTACACAGAGAGAGACGGGTCCATAAAAGCTCCCAAGATCAATTCAAATCATATCTATTCAGAAATAATTATATTCAGTAAAGCTTTTTGGTAGACAAATGATTTAAACGTTTATTGCTGAGGTGTGTGGAAAGGGAGGAGAATTGGCAATCTTTAGCAGAGTGGTTTACATTAAAGTACAGTAGACTCACAACGTATACAGGGGTGAGATCTCATGAGAGTTTCCCAGAGCCTGGTAGGCAGGGTCTGCACAAAAAGAGCTTTTATTTATTTTTTATTTTTTTAATAATATTTTTATTGAATTTTAAAATTATGAATATACACAGCATAATACATACCATCCTATGGTCATTCAAACCAACATACCTCTCTGCAAACTTACATACACACATATACACATTAATCAAATAATAATCTCTAAAAGTCTCCTAACAAAAAATAATCTCCTAATACAGTTTACAAACCATACAAATCTCAAAACATACAAACCATACAAATCTCCTAACAAAACATACAAATCTCCTAAATCTCCTAACAAAACATACAAACCATGTTAGATCAGTTAACTTCCGTCCGCTATCCACTCGGGTGTTTCAATTTATTTTATCTAGTGACTGTTTTGATATTCCTATATTGTTTTCTATTAAGCTTAATTTACAATTTCTCTTTTATTTTAACAACTCCTCTATATACCAATACGGGGTATTCAAAAATAAATCCATGATTTTACTGTGGGGCGTTCCTTTTTCATATACTCTCCAAATTTCTCCCAACTCTTTCTAAATGTTTGATTACTGTGTCCCCTTACTACTTCAGTTAATCTTGCTAGGTCCATATAGCAAAACAGTTTCTCCTTCCATTCCTCAATTCCCGGAACTTGTTGTTTTTTCCAGTATAAGGCAATTAGGTTCCTAGCCGCAGCAGTTATGTATAAAAATAGCTTTTCATCTTGGGCACATATTTCCTCCCCTATTAGACCCAGAAGGAAAGATTCCGGGTTTTTCTTTATATTATATTTAAGTATCTTTTTTGTTTCCTCAAAAACCTGCGACCAAAAGTTCTGAATTTGGTCACACCGCCACCACATATGTAAAAAATTCCCCACCTC
The DNA here is from genome assembly GCA_034641385.1 of Darevskia mixta. Classification (NCBI taxonomy): domain Eukaryota; kingdom Metazoa; phylum Chordata; class Lepidosauria; order Squamata; family Lacertidae; genus Darevskia; species Darevskia mixta. Next base: position 4,587,168 of record JAWWNH010000130.1, read on the forward strand.
TTTCTGGCACTTCCAACACAGGTTATCTTTCGTTTTGTACATTTTATGTAACTTACTTGGAGTGAGGTACCACTTGTAAAACATTTTTATCATGTTTTCCTTTATACCCTCCGCAGCCGTAAACTTCCATGTTTTTGTCCATAGGGTTTCCCATCTTTCTAGTTCTATTGTTTTGCCTAGATCCATTGCCCAATGAATCATTGTCTCCTTAACCATTTCGTCTTTTACTTCCCACTCTAGGAGTGTGTTATACATTCTGGATATTACCTTTTTGTTGTTATATAATAGGTGTTTCTCTAGCATTGAGGGTTCGTTCAGGAAACCTTTTTTATTTTTATCCTCATTGAATTTACTATTGATTTGATGGTACTGAATCCATCCCGTTAGGAATGGTTTTATTTCATTGTAATCTTTCATTTCGGCTGGCATGTGTATTTAGGAGAAGATAAAAGCAAAGCGCACAAGGGTTTTAAGTCACACATTATCAAAACATCGTTAATAAAGATCTGGGAGAAGTATAGAAATTTAGTAGAACCTAAAACCCCGATGTGGCTTTCACCAATAGAAATTATAACTTTGAAAAGAGTAAATTCAGAAAGAAACTGGGGGAAATACAAATATATATTAGAGAAAGAAAATGGGACACTAAAAATGACAAAAAGAGCTTTTAAGCCCTCCACTTTCCATGCATTTAATTTGTGTGATTTCAACCAACTGGCCATTAACCACATAATACTGAAATTGCGTAAGTCGCAAGTTCACTGTAAATAGTTAAAGAGAAATCAGCATTTTGAGACTTTTCTAAAGTGCTGTATATTTGAACAGAGCACAGCAAAGTTCTGGTTGTTTAGTCGTTCAGTTGTGTCCGACTCTTCATGACCCCATGGACCAGAGCACGCCAGGCACTCCTGTCTTCCACTGCCTCCCGCAGTTTGGTCAGACTCATGTTGGTAGCTTCGAGAACACTGTCCAACCATCTCGTCCTCTGTTGTCTCCTTCTCCTTGTGCCCTCCATCTTTCCCAACATCAGGATCTTTTCCAGGGAGTCTTCTCTTCTCATGAGGTGGCCAAAGTATTGGAGCCTCAGCTTCAGGATCTGTCCTTCCAGTGAGCACTCAGGGCTGATTTCCTTAAGAATTGATAGGTTTGATCTTCTTGCAGTCCATGGGACTCTCAAGAGTCTCCTCCAGCACCATAATTCAAAAGCATCAATTCTTCGGCGATCAGCCTTCTTTATGGTCCAGCTCTCACTTCCATACATCAGTACTGGGAAAACCATAGCTTTAACTATACGGACCTTTGTCGGCAAGGTAATGTCTCTGCTTTCTAAGATGCTGTCTAGATTTGTCATTGCTTTTCTCCCAAGAAGTAGGCGTTTTTTAATTTTGTGACTGCTGTCACCATCTGCAGTGATTATGGAACCCAAGAAAGTAAAATCTCTCACTGCCTCCATTTCTTCCCCTTCTGTTTGCCAGGAGGTGATGGGACCAGTGGCCATGATCTAAGTTTTTTTGATGTTGAGCTTCAGACCATATTTTGCACTCTCCTCTTTCACCCTCATTAAAAGGTTCTTTAATTCCTCCTCACTTTCTGCCATCAAGGTTGTGTCATCATTATATCTGAGGTTGTTGATATTTCTTCTGGCAGTCACTTCCGGTTGGGCGCCATAGTGATCAGTCGGGGGAATTTCGGCTAGAGACTCCCCGGCACGGCAAGGGGGAGGGGAACCCACAACCGCGCTGCGGACCCCTAAAGAACCCCAGGTAGAGCGACCTGGGGGCATGGTGATCCGGCGGGTGCTCGCAACGTCTCCCCTGCTCCCCGGTAATCCCTAATAAGAGCTGCCGAGAGCGAGCGGGCTGGGAGACGGAGCACTGTGGATCTAGCGGCTACCCTTGCTGCATGAAGCTGCAACTGCTGATTATCAGGAGCGCCCAATTTGTCCACTAAATTTGGACTGGAACAATTGGAACTGTGAGTAAAAAAGCAATTGGAAGTAATTTGGAAGACGTAAGGGATTTAAAATTACAGAGGTTGGTCCCTTGCAGTTGAAGGAGAAGGAACAGTGTAACAGTGTAGCCAAGGCTGCTGTCAAAGTGGTGGAGGAAAAAAAGAAACTTCTGTGACTGTTTCCCCAAAAAGGGGGAGAGATGTAGGATTTAATTGTTGCAAATTCTGATTTGGAAAGAATTACCCTTTTCCCCCCCTGAGGTCTTGAAAGATTTAGCAAGAAATTTGGACACTATGGTTGCTGGCGTTACAGTATAACGGGTTGTTTTGACTACAAAGTTGTTTTTTGACCTTGAAAATTACAAAGGAAAGATGGTCTGTTTCCTTTTTAAAAAAAGACTTTGGAACTTCTACAAGAGATGGAACAGACTATGAGAGCCTCGAATCGGACTTTGGAGAACCTTGGAAAAGAGGTGATTAAAAAAAGGATGGAAATGGTAGTGCCAGCCCCAGAGGAACCTAAGGAATCGAAGGGAAAAGTGAAAGAAATAAAACCAGCCATAGACTTTGTACAACAGAAAACAGGAAGGAGCGGAGTGGTACGCAGTCTAAAATGACTGTTCTGTAAAGACGAGGACATGAAGAAATTCACACTGCAAAAGAAGGAAAGAGAACAGCAAATAGCACGGATGGAATTTCGTAAAGATGATGATATGAAGAACAGCATACTGCAAAAGAAGAGAAGAGAACGGCAATCTGCATTGATTGACTCTTGGGTTTGAGAATCTGTGAGGGTTGGTGTGGGATAAAAAAGGATATACTTTGATTTGTTTTTTCCTCTATAAGTGGCTAAAATGATTGGATCTGGATACTGGCGTTAATGAATATATGTTAAAAAATTAGGAGGATAGGGGTGGGGAAAATAGCTAAAAATTTTGAGACCGGTGGAAGGAAAGGCTGCAAAAAGAAGAAATTTAGGAGTATAAAATTTGGTTGGAGTAAGGGAAATTGATAAGAGTTTAGGAAAGTATCAGAAGTAGTTAGGAGCCAAGGTATAGAAAAATAAAAAGGAGTTAGTTTAAGTAGAAATAGGTTTGGTAATATAAGAAGGAAAATGATTTTGGTATTTTATGTTTTTGTGAAAAAGGATAAGGAAATGAAAAGAAAAATATTATATTGGGGGGGAATCGATATGTTTATGAATTTGAGATACTGATAAAGAGGATAGACAATGAATTCAACGGGGGGGGGGGGACTCGAGGAAGTCAACCGAAAAATGAACTTGAGGAAAGGAAGAATATCTGGCCCACAGCAAAGGGCCAGACCCAAGCAATGATATTGTGTATGTTAATTATATTAAATGCGAAATGTTTATTGTATTTCCCGGTGAGAGAGGGGCTTGGAAATTTGCTTCCCACAGTGAGAGGGGGGGGGGAAGGATGAAAATTTAATGGTATTGTAATGTGCTTAAAATTGTTAAAATCAATTTAAAAAAAGATATTTCTTCTGGCAATCTTAATTCTGGCTTGGGATTCATCCAGTCCGGCCTTTAGCATGATGAATTCTGCATATAAGTTAAATAAGCAGGGAGACAATATACAGCCTTGTCGTACTCCTTTCCCAATTTTGAACCAATCAGTTATTCTGTATCCAGTTCTAACTGTAGCTTCTTGTCCCACATAGAGATTTCTCAGGAGACAGATGAGGTGATCAGGCACTCCCATCCTATCCTATATAATAATCTTCTATTGTCCCTGCTTTTCCGTGTGTCACGGAAGTGGGTTCTGCGCATGTCACACAGGAAAGCAGGGACTGGAGCAGGGATTGGAGAGGGGGGCGTGTCCGGAAGTCAGCGGCGGCGCACGCACGGTGTCATTTGGGGCAGCGCCGCCGCCTTGACCGGAGCCTCCTCCACCTCCTCCGGCCGCCCTGAGGTTTCTGCTGGTCGGGGGGGCGGCGTCGGGGCCGGAGAGGGGGGGGAAGCGGCGTGAAGCGCCACTCCCGCCGCCGGCCGCCTCCGCGCCTCGGCTCCCACCGCCGCCAGCGGCTTCGGCGGCTCTGCGCGCGCCTCGCGCTTCCCAGCGCCTCGGGCAGCGGAGTCCGGCGAGGTGAACTGGGGGAGAACCCCGGAGAAAGCGGCGCCCGGCAAAAGCGTGCCGCCTGCGGGGAGCCTGAGGCTGGGCTGCGAGAGGGGCGATTTTGCCCCAGGAAGAGGAGCTGCTGCCGCGAGCCTGCAGCCCGGGAGGAAGGAAGGAAGAACAGAGGGAGGGAGGAAGGAAGAAGCAGGGGCCGGGAGCAGGGCGCGCCGGCGAGCCGCTCTGCCGCCTGCTGCCTCCTCTTCCTCTAGACTGAGCCCGTTAGTCAACGGGCTAACTTCTACTAGTTTCTTTAATAACTTGCCATAGTTTGCTGTGGTCGACACAGTCAAAAGTTTTTGCGTAGTCAATGAAGCAGAAGTAAATGTTTTTCTGGAACTCTCTAGCTTTCTCCATAATCCAGCGCATGTTTGCAATTTGGTCTCTGGTTCCTCTGCCCCTTCGAAATCCAGCTTGTACTTCCGGGAGTTCTCGATCCACATAGTATTTAAGCCTGCCTTGTAGAATTTTTAGCAAAACCTTGCTAGCATGTGAAATGAGCGCAATTGTGCGGTAGTTGGAGCATTCTTTGGCACTGCCCTTCTTTGGAATTGGGATGTAGACTGATCTTCTCCAATCCTCTGGCCACTGCTGAGTTTTCCAAACTTGCTGGCATATTGAATATAGCACCTTAACAGCATCATCTTTTAAAATTTTAAATAGTTCAGCTGGAATATCATCACTTCCACTGGCCTTGTTGTTAGCAAGGCTTTCTAAGGTCCATTTGACTTCACTCTCCAGGATGTCTGGCTCAAGGTCAGCAACCACACTACCTGTGGTGTACGAGACCTCCATATCTTTCTGGTATAATTCCTCTGTGTATTCTTGCCACCTCTTCTTCATGTCTTCTGCTTCTGTTAGGACCTTTCCACTTTTGTCCTTTATTATGGTAATCTTTGTACGAAATGTTCCTTTCATATCTCCAATTTTCTTGAACAGATCTCTGGTTTTTCCCATTCTGTTGTTTTCCTCTATTTCTTTGCATTGCTCGTTTAAGAAGGCCCTCTTGTCTCTCCTTGCTATTTTTTGGAAATCTGCATTCAGTTTCCTGTATCTTTCACTATCTCCCTCACATTTTGCTTGCCTTCTCTCCCCCGCTATTTGTAAGGCCTCATTGGACAGCCACTTTGCTTTCTTGCATTTCCTTTTCATTGGGATGGCTTTCGTTGCTGCCTCCTGTATAATGTTACGAGCCCATCCATAGTTCTTCAGGCACTATGTCCACCAAATCTAAATCCTTAAACCTGTTCCTCACTTCCACTGTGTATTCATAAGGGATTTGATTTAGATTGTATCTTACTGGCCCAGTGGTTTTCCCTACTTTCTTCAGTTTAAGCTTGAATTTTGCTATAAGAAGCTGATGATCTGAGCCACAGTCAGCTCCAGGTCTTGTTTTTGCTTACTGTATAGAGCTTCTCCATCTTTGGCTGGAGAGAATATAATCAATCTGATTTTGATGCTGCCCATCTGGTGATGTCCATGTGTAGAGTCGTCTCTTGTTGGAAAAGAGTGTTTGTGATGACCAGCTTGTTCTCGTGATTGAACTCTATTAACCTTTGCCCTGCTTCGTTTTGAACTCCAAGGCCAAACTTGCCAGTTGTTCCTTTTATCTCTTGACTCCCTACTTTAGCATTCTAATCCCCTATAATGAGAAGAACATCCTTCTTTGGTGTCATTTCTAGAAGGTGTTGTAAGTCTTCATAGAATTGGTCAATTTCAGTTTCTTCAGCACCGGTAGTTGGTGCATAAACTTGTATTACTGTGATGTTAAAAGGTCTGCCTTGGATTCGTGTTGAGATCATAGAATCATAGAATCATAGAGTTGGAAGAGACCACAAGGGCCATCCAGTCCAACCCCCTGCCAAGCAGGAACACTATCAAAGCATTCTTGACAGATGGCTGTCAAGCCTCTGCTTAAAGACCTCCAAAGAAGGAGACTCCACCACACTCCTTGGCAGCAAATTCCACTGTTGAACAGCTCTTACTGTCAGGAAGTTCTTCCTAATGTTTAGGTGGAATCTTCTTTCTTGTAGTTTGAATCCATTGCTCCGTGTCCGCTTCTCTGGAGCAGCAGGAAACAACCTTTCTCCCTCCTCTATATGACATCCTTTTATATATTTGAACATGGCTATCATATCACCCCTTAACCTTCTCTTCTCCAGGCTAAACATACCCAGCTCCCTAAGCCGTTCCTCATAAGGGATCGTTTCCAAGCCTTTGACCATTTTGGTTGCCCTCTTCTGGACAGAGACATCATTCTATCATTTTTGAGATTGCATCCCACTACAGCTTTCACAGCTTTGACAAACCTAGACAGCATCTTAAAAAGCAAAGACATCACCTTGCCAACAAAGGTCCGTATAGTTAAAGCTATGGTTTTCCCAGTAGTAATGTACGGAAGTGAGAGCTGGACCATAAAGAAGGCTGGTCGCCGAAGAATTGATGCTTTTGAATTATGGTGCTGGAGGAGACTCTTGAGAGTCCCATGGACTGCAAGAAGATCAAACCTATCCATTCTTAAAGAAATCAACCCTGAGTGCTCATTAGAAGGACAGATCCTGAAGTTGAGGCTCCAGTACTTTGGCCACCTCATGAGAAGAGAAGACTCCCTAGAAAAGACCCTGATGTTGGGAAGGATTGAGGGCACAAGGAGAAGGGGACGACAGAAGATGAGATGGTTGGACAGTGTTCTCGAAGCTACTAACATGAGTTTGGCCAAACTGCGAGAGGCAGTGAAGGATAGGCGTGCCTGGCGTGCTCTGGTCCATGGGGTCACGAAGAGTTGGGCACGACTGAATGACTGAACAACAACAACAGCTTTCACCACTCTTTTGTTAACTATGAGGGCCACTCCATTTCTTTTACGGGATTCCTGCCCACAGTAGTAGATATGATGGTCACCTGAACTTAATTCGCCCGTCCCCGTCCATTTTAGTTCACTGATGCCCAGGATGTCAATATTTATTCTTGCCATCTCATTTTTGATCACATCCAGCTTACCAAGGTTCATGGTTCTTACATTCCAGGTTCCTATGCAATATTTTTCTTTACAGCATTGGACTTTCCTTTCGCTTCCAGGCATAACCGCAGCTGAGCAACCTTTCGGCTTTGGCCCAGCCGCTTTATCAGCTCTGAATCTACTTGTACTTGTCCTCCGCTCTTCCCCAGTAGCATGTTGGATGCCTTCCGACCTGAGGGGCTCATCTTCCAGCGTCATAACTTTTATATGCCTGTTGTCTTTGTCCATGGAGTTTTCTTGGCAGGGATACTGGAGTGGCTTGCCAGTTCCTGCTCCAGGTGGATCACGTTTAGTCAAAACTCTCCACTATGACCTGTCCATCTTGGGTGGCCCTGCACGGCATAGCTCATAGCTTTGTGGAGTTATCCAAGCCCCTTCGCCACGACAAGGCAGTGATCCATGGAGGAGGCACAGCGAAGTAGTGCTAGTTAATCCCCAGCTGACTGCTGAGCTGCTTTTGCTGATTGCTTGCCCATTGTTCTTCTGTTTGTTTCCCACTGTGGTATCTTTGGCAACTATCACCAGAAAATCATTAGTCTTCAGCTTCAGAAGACATCACCATCAGTTCCCAAAACTGCACCCAGAAGCATCAACAGAGGAAGTGAATAGAACATTTTGGAGAGCACTTTGAAGCCTCAGTGCACAGGAAACTCAAAGTAATCTGAGGGTGCTAGGTAAAACCCCAGGGAGATTAGGAACAGCTTGAAATTGGTTTTTTGTTTTTTTAAATCACACACAGATATGCCACAGAAATGTTGAGGTGCCCCACAGGGTGCTTCAAAAGTATTGGAAGGCTTTATATGGCCCATGGGCCAGGTAGACTGTCTTGTTTTGACTGTATGCAACCCACTCTAGGAACCTTCTTGGATGAATAATAAAATAATACAAATATTGCTTTAGCAGCATTCATCCTCAGGCTCTATCTCAGTTGCTAGCTTCAGTGACAGGAGCCTCTTGTATAAAGGACCGCTGCCTGTTGACTGGGGAAGAGGATAGACTGTGCCTCCACTAGTGCTTTTGCGCTGGACCACTCTTGAGTCAGACGACAGCAACATGGCATCCTTTGGCCAGAGAGGTACAGGCACATGCGCATTCCACTTGCGTGCACGTTGCTGCAAAATAAATAAATTATATTAACCAGGGAATGGCACCAAAATGGTGCAAAAACAACTCAGTGTGGAAGGAATTTTGTCCAGATTCCTTTCATTTCAAGGAATCAAGCCTTGAAGACTTGGGTTGGACATTTGCAAGTGGAGAACTGCAACCTGTGCTGCTAACAAGTGATGCCACCCCTGACTCCTTAAAAAATAGTATTCTTTGTGGATGCCAGAAGGGATGTGGAACTCCTTGGTGCAAGTGTAAAAACAGCAAAATGACATGTGCCACAAACTGTAAATGTTACATTGCAGTTAGTACATGTGTAAGATCTGTGGACTCAACTTCAGCTTCAGAGCTCAACAGTGTTGCAGATCAAATTTGTAGATGTAGCAAAATGTATTGATTGAAAATAAGAATTTATTTTAACTGCAGTGTCCTGTTTTATAATCTTCTTATCAAAATATCATTCATGATTTGGCACCTTAACATGTTCATGTGAGCCAGAGAAAGGCTTTTTGCAGGAAAACCAACTTTGTACATGTGAAGAGATGACAGAGATTTTTGAAAATTGTGTAAGTCACAATTTTTGTAATAACAAATAGTCTGTCTTTTCTGAAAAATGAATATGTTCTCAATTTTTCAAGATAGCAATAAAGTTAGGCAACAGAAAAATTGGCAACCTACATTTTAAGATTCAGGACACTTTCTTGATGAACAGACACAATTTCTTCTTGTTGTTATTTATACGCCATCCTTTATCCGAAGATCACCGGGAGGTTTACAGTATAAAAACACATAACATAATAATAATTTAAAAAAACCAATAACTCACACACCCTGACACATTTAAAAGGCTGTAGATTTTTTAATCAGCCAAAACCCTTGGCAAATAATAATGTTTCCAGGCAAGCTTCACTGGGGAGAGCATCCCACCATTTGGGAGCCATGGCAGAAAAGCCCCAGGTTGGTTCATATGGGGAGGGACGGTCCTTGAAGTGTTGCAATCCTGAGCCATTTAAGCCTTTATAAGTAAAAACCAGCATTTTGAATCTGGCCAGGATAGGTGCCCCAGTGAGCAGCCTGCCCATTGAATTCTGCACCAGCTGTTTCTACTATTCCACCATATTTTGTTCCTAAAAAATTGTCTGTTTATCTTTTGCAGGTGACCTTGGGCCTGAAGGTCCCCCAGGTGCTCCTGGAGAAAGGGGCCAGCCAGGACATGATGGAATCCCAGGCTCACCTGGTGCAAAGGGTGACCCAGGTGAGATATTTCTTTTCTTTTTCTTCTAGTATGTAATATTTTTACTATAGTAGATGCCTGATCATATACTTTAAGCAATTCTTAATATATATTTTAAAGCAAGTGAAGATTGATGTTTTAGCCCTGCCAGTATCCTGAGGGATGGCAGGATACCCAGTGAATTGTCCAGGTTCTGGGGGCAATCTAGAAAATTTAAACACAATTAACTTCCTCTATATTTTGCATGCTGCTCAGTATGTACACTGCAAATTCAACTATTTTTAACTGTTCAAATGAAAGTACCCTTTACACAGGGGACCCATGTACATGGCCACAAAATAGCTCTTCAATTTTTAGGGATGGACAGCTAGAGCATGACTGTATAGGAATATGATAAATTCCACAGCAGTGATTCATGTGGCAAAATGATTATTGAAATGGTTTTGTCCTTGGCAAAATGTGCAAAAATGAAATTAAATAAAACTGCCACATAAACTTTGGCAGGTTGAATTCTGGGTTGTCATTTCACTGTTCATGCTATTATTTCTACTTATAATAGAGTTTCCAGGGCAGCTGACATCTTCCTTTGTGGCAGTTGGGAATTGTCACCTAAATTAATGCACTACCCACGGGCGGAGGAAGAGGAGTGCGGGGGGAGCACACTGCCCCCAGTAGCGCGATCCCGGTGGGGTGCCATTGCAGCTGGCCCCCCTGCAGGCGGCGTGCCACACCCCCAGGATGCGCCCCAGCCCCGCCCCAGCCTGCTCTCCACCCCCCGGTGCTGGAGTATGAAGCTCCGCCACTGGCACTACCCCAAGTCTTCTTGGTACCTTTTATGAACTCCAACCCAACTGAAGGAGGGTTTTCTTTCTCTCTTCTGTCCCCTACTTAGGTTGAGCCAGCAAGTGAAAGGAGCTCTAATGTATCCATTAGCTCTGCTCCTATCTTCATTCCCCTCAACTCTGGAGGTTTCCCCTGTAGCAGTTGCAGACTTTGGGTTCTCAAATTTCAGCAGCACCCTGTGTGACACTAAAAGTCTGCTCGCCCCACCACCTCTGGCACTCCGTTCCACAGCTTTGTTGTGGTGCCCTCTGCAGCGTAGCACCCAGTGTGGTTGAATCAGTTGTGCTGCCGTAAAACCATCTCTGCTGCAGAGTACACACCTCACTTTTCACTCAGATCTATTTCCCTGTATTCTGCCCCTAGTTGCCTGCCTTCTGCTCTCTCAGTCCCCAGAGATGTGGGTAGAGAAATATTAGTTCCGTAATGCTCCCCCATTCTCCCCCAACCCATGCTGTGTCCAGGCAAGACTTATGGCCTACAAAAAGTGACATCATATTGCAGAAGAAAAGGCCAGAGAGAGACACTGTGAAAGTAATATAAGCTGAAGAAATAGAATTCCCAACTTCTTCCCACCCTAAATACTACAGTTTGCTCAGTTTAAGAACCCAGCAGGATTGGGGTGGGTGGGTGATAGATCCTTATACCTTGTTTTCAGTCACATAAAACATCTTTTGCATGTGAGGCTGCAGTTCCTAAATCTTGTCTATATCCCTCATTCCTAGCTTCCTCCTTCTGTCCTTAGTGTTTTTCTCCTTATTCTCTACAATTGAGCATTGGTGTCGTACAATAGCATGCCATGTACTCTTTTGGAGTGGAGGGGAAATTGTTCTTGCTATAAAATGATAATATGACCTGTCTCATTAACAGAAGCACCATGAGTAATGTCAGGTTAAAACTGCTCTCTCCAGCATTTAATTTAGGATACTTTTAAGGTCATTGGCCAACTGCTACATCAAAGAACTTTAGGGTTTTTCCCCCATGAAGAAGAGCCCTGGCTCCGCAGTACAGCAGAGAATCTGCTTCTGTATACAGATGGTCCCAGATTAAACTCCAGGTAGGGCAGGGGCACATGCCTGAAACCCTGAAAAACTGCTCTATAGGATTACAGCCGTTCTTGGTTGTGTTGCCAACATCTGTGTGGAGCCAGAATAAGGTTCAACAGACAACACAGAAGCTAGTTTTTTAGAAAGGATTTGAAGAAAAAGAGGAGAGACCACAATAGTGTTCTGAGATAAAGTTCCAGGATAATAGTTCATTTCTAATATGTGAACCAGCATCAGGGGCTTTGATACAACAGTGAGATTTAATTTATGGAGAACATTTAAATTGCCTTACCTCGGTGCTACTATCTTCATCTTACAGGTATTCCTGGTAGAGGACTTCCTGGACTTCCAGGTGCAAAGGGAGAACGAGGTAATATAAATAACATCTCATGTAAAGAGTACAGCCAAATAAAGAACCAGTTACATGCAGAACTAAAATATATATTTATTAGGCTGGTGTGTCATCATAGCTTCATAGAGTGTGCATCCGTTGACACACTTGAAAATAATGCCTGACTAATTTTAAAAGGCAGATTGCTGTCTGGAAAGGTGGGACATGAATAGGTTCTGTGAGACTCTTGGCAGGATCCACTTTGTAAATAGAACAAGTTGCCAAAGCAGTGGTTGGTATGTTGAATTACTGTGGTATAGGGTTAGTTGTGGTATAGGGTGTTGGATTGGGACCTGGAAGACCAGGGTGGTTGCTGCCCAGGAGGACTCCCCTGTGTGAGTGCCTTAGGGCCCCGTTCCTGCCACTCACCATCTGGCCTAGGGCGGGGCCTGACAGGCCTCAGGAGGACTGCTACCACGGCTTCTGCTACTGGTTGCTGGCCAGAACAGTGCAGAGTTCTTTTTAAAAAATGTTTTAAAATGTTTTTTAAAGGTTTCTATTCAACTTTTTAAAAAAAATTGTTGGGGGGGTGGGATGGATGTTTAGTGGGATTTGGGGTTTTGTTTAATTTTGGTTTGTTTAATTTCGGTTTATTGTAGTTTTCTTGGTTTTTGGTTTTGTATTGTTTTAGTGTGTTTTTTATTAGGTTTTATTTTGTTCTTAAGGGGAGGGGTCAGGGCTGCCTGGGAGGGGGTCCCAGCCAACAAAATGGCTGGGGCAGGTTCCACAGGGGGGGATCCACTGGGACAACCGATCTCAGTGATCTCGGGTAGGAGGAGGAGTTACGCTAAGACCAGACCATGTCATTGCCGAGGAGGCAGGTTTAGTCGTTGTCTGAGGACTATCCCTGCCTCCGGGTCTGGTCCTGACCGGACGGATACTGGAATCAGCAAGGGATACCCACATGACCTGAAGGTGCTGCTGTGCAATGCCAGGTCAATGATGAATAAGACCACTGCCATCCACGACTTGATTGTGGATGGAGGACTTGACCTGGCATGTGTAACAGAGACTTGGTTGGATGAGGCAGATGGGCCTGTCCTTGCCGCTGCTTGTCCACCAGGTTTCTCTTACGCACAGCAACCCAGGCCTTGTGGGCGGGGAGGGGGGGTTGCAGTGATTTTTAGGAAGTCATTAGTTTGCACCAGGCGTCCTATTGGAAAGACCCAGTTCTCTGAGTGCATGTTCTGGAAGTTGGATAATAGGGGCACTACAGGATTCCTGTTGGTGTACCGACCTCCCCGCTGCACCAAGGATTCCCTGCCTGAGCTGCTTCAGGTCGTGGCGGATGTTCTCCTGGAGACACCTAGCTTGGTTGTCTTAGGAGATTTTAACATCCATGCCGACACGACCTTACAAGGGGCCGCTCGGGACTACGCGGAAAGCATGGCCTCCATGGGGCTGTCCCTGAATAAGTTTGGCCCAACTCATAGCCAAGGACACGCCTTAGACCTGGTATTCACCTCTATGGATGCTGGTGATCTGACATTTTAAAAAAAGTGAAACTAAAGAAGTGCCATGGTCAGATCACTTCCTGGTGCAGCTGGACTTCTCCGCGGCCCTTCCCCTCTGCAGGGAGGTGGGACCGATTCGGATGGTCCGCCCCTGCCATTTGGTGGATCCAAATGGTTTCAAGAGAGTGGTAGGGGATGCTTTATCCCATGTTGATGGCCTTTCAGCTGATTCCCTGGTGGCCCGCTGGAATGCGGAGTTAACCAGGGCTATTGACTGTTTGGCTCCGAAGCGCCCTCTCCGATTGCATGGAGCCCGGACAGCCCCGTGGTTTTCCCCAGAGCTGAGGGCGATGAAACAATCGGTGAGACGGCTAGAGCACCGGTGGCGGATAACTCATTCTGAATCTGACCGGACACAGGTTAGAGCTCAATGTTGAGCCTACCGAGTGGCGGTAGCGACGGCGAAGAAGACTTTCTTCACCGCCTCTATTGCATCTGCAGAAAACAGCAGCAGGAGACTTTTTCAGGTGGTTCGCAATTTAGCAGAACCACCTGCTCCATCAGGGCCCAGCACGGGCCACATGATCTCCTGCAATGCTTTTGCAAAGTTTTTTGCAGATAAAGTCGCTCAGATTCGGGAAGAGGTAGACTCCACCGTGGGAGCAGGGCCGGGGCGAGAGAGTGCTAGAGTCCTGTCTAGTCCAGTTGTGTGGGATCAATTCCAATCTGTTACCTCTGAGGATGTGGACAGGCTGCTTGGTCGAGTGAAACCAACCGTCTCCTTGATCCTTGCCCATCCTGGCTTATAAAAGCTAGCCGGGAAGGGCTGGGCGATGGGCTTTGCGGGGTGGTGAATGCTTCTCTTTGCGAGGGAGCCTTCCCAGACCCGCTAAAAGAGGCGGTTATTAAACCGCTTCTTAAAAAAGCATCTTTGGGTGCGGCCAATATGGCCAACTATCGCCCAGTCTATCTATCTTCCATTCTTGATTGAGCGAGTGGTTGCTGAACAACTCCAGGCACGCCTGGAAGAAGCGGACCATTTGGATCCCTTCCAATCAGGATTCAGACCTCATCATGGGACTGAAACTGCCTTGGTCGCACTGGTCGATGGTCTCCGGCGGGCTAGGGACAAAGGTGAGAGCTGTTTCCTAGTTCTGCTGGATCTCTCAGCGGCTTTTGACACCATTGACCATAACATCCTTCTGGACCGTCTAGAGGGTTTGGGAGCTGGGGGCACTGTTATACAGTGGTTCCGCTCCTTCCTCCTGGGCCGTGTTCAGAAAGTGGTGGGGGGGATGAGTGTTCAGACCCCTGGGCTCTCACTTGTGGGGTGCCTCAGGGTTCTGCCCTCTCCCCCATGCTTTTTATGCAGCCGCTTTATATGCAGCCGCTGGGAGAGATCATCAGGGGGTTTGGACTGGGTGTTCATCAGTATGCGGATGATACCCAGCTCTACCTCTCTTTCAAATCAGAACCAGTGAAGGTGGTGAAGGTCCTGTGTGAGTGTCTGGAGGCGGTTGGAGGATGGATGGCGGCTAACAGATTGAGGTTGAATCCTGACAAGACAGAGGTACTGTTTTTGGGGGACAGGAGGCGGGCAGGTGTGGAGGACTCCCTGGTCCTGAATGGGGTAACTGTGCCCCTGAAGGACCAGGTGCGCAGCCTGGGAGTCATTCTTGACTCACAGCTGTCCATGGAGGCGCAGGTTAATTCTGTATCCAGGGCAGCAGTCTACCAGCTCCATCTGGTACGCAGGCTGAGACCCTACCTGCCCGCGGACTGTCTCGCCAGAGTGGTGCATGCTCTAGTTATCTCTCGCTTGGATTACTGCACTACGCTCTACGTGGGGCTACCTTTGAAGGTGACCCGGAAACTACAACTAATCCAGAATGCGGCAGCTAGACTGGTGACTGGCAGCGGCCGCCGAGACCACATAACACCGGTCTTGAAAGACCTACACTGCCTCCCAGTACGTTTCCAAGCACAATTCAAAGTGTTGGTGCTGACCTTTAAAGCCTTAAATGGCTTCGGTCCAGTATACCTGAAGGAGCGTCTCCACCCCCATCGTTCAGCCCGGACACTGAGGTCCAGTGCCGAGGGCCTTCTGGCGGTTCCCTCACTACGAGAAGCCAAGTTACAGGGAACCAGGCAGAGGGCCTTCTCGGTAGTGGCACCCGCCCTGTGGAACGCCCTCCCTTCAGATGTCAAAGAGAACAACAACTACCAGACCTTTAGAAGACATCTGAAGGCAGCCCTGTTTAGGGAGGTTTTTAATGTTTAATAGATTACTGTATTTTAATGTTCTGTTGAAAGCCGCCCAGAGTGGCTGGGGAAACCCAGCCAGATGGGCAGGGTATAAATAAATAAATAATAATAATAATAATAATAATAATAATAATTATTATTATTATTATTATTATTATTATTATCTCCATTCAACCATGAAGTTCCCTGAGTGACGTTGGGCAACTCTCAGCCTAACATGAAGAGTGGGGGAAGCCATGTATGCCGCCTCAAGCTCCTTGAATGAAAAGTGGTATATAAAAAAGCAAAAATTAATAATAACAATAATAATAATAACACTAATAATAATTTATTATTTATACCCCGCCCATCTGGCTGGGTTTTCCAACAGAATATTAAAATGCAATAGTCTATTATTTAAAATGCAATGACACCTGAGTACTCCACCCCTTGTTCATTTTTACACACACTGTGATCCTCAACTGATGAGAAATTTAAGGGGTACCAGCAGATACCTTGGATTTGATTTCCTTAGAGTGACTGTAACTGGGGACTGTGGTGTATTTGTGATATATGGAATGCTGTGATTTATTTCGAGGAGTCCTTCCCAATACCATAGCACTGGATGCTCACAGAAAGCAAGATCAGGCTTCTGTGTCTTTCCACCTCCACCTCCAAGATGATGCTGGCTATACTTTCATATTCACCCCCCAACCAAGGGAGGAAGGAAAGCTGAGCTGCATTCCCAAACCATTCTCTCCTTCCAGAATTGCCTTTTCATTGACAGACAGTTCCTTAAACAAATAAGGGTCACTAACCACTTTGCCAGTGGCATTATTATGATGATGATGATGATTATTTATTGAACTTATATACTGCCCTATACCCGGAGGTCTCAGGGCAGTTCACAGAACAGATCAACATAAAAACCACAGTATGTATATATAATCAAAATAAAAACAACAACCCAATAACACACAACAACCAGAAAAGAGCCACATTTTAAAAGGGTATAGGATGTCAAACAGATCAACCAAAGGCCTGGTTAAAAAGGCACATTTTTGCCTGGCACCTAAAGGTGTATAATCAAAGTGCGAGGCTAACTTCCATGGGGAGAGCATTCCACAGATGGGGAGCTACTGCAGAGAAGGCCCATTCTCATTTTGCCACCCTCTGGACCTCTCGAGGAGGAGGCACATGAAGGAGGGCCTCAGAAGATGATCTCAGGGTCATTTTTTAAAGAATGAAAAAATAGTACAAGGGGCTTGCAAATTAATGAAAGAATATTTTGAATTAAATTGTAATGGTGAAGTGGATCTTAAAACAGTTTGGGATGCTGGGAAAGCAGTGGTAAGAGGTTATTCCATTCAACAGAATTTGATAGTTAAAAAAGCAAGAGAAAAGAATAAAGAGAATTTATTGGAGGAGATAAAGAGGAAAGAAAAAATATTATATAGAACTGGGGGGAAAGAAATTAACCAGGAAATTAATATTTTAAGGACAGAATATGAAAATATAATAGATCGAGCGATGGAACAGCAAATTCAATTTTGGAAATATAAGATTTTTGAATGGGCAAATAAGCCAGGCAAAATATTAACCTGGCAGATAAAAAAGAAGCAAAATGAGAGACTAATAAATAGATTAAGAGTAGAAAGGGAAATTATAGATAAGCCAAAATAAATTATGAAAACTTTTGAAAACTTTTATAAAACTCTATACCAGAAAGAGGAAGTTAAAGACCAGGAGATAGATGAATTCATAAAAAACCATAAATTACCCAAAATCCCTGCAGAAAAAAATCAAATTATTAAATGAGACAATTACTATAACAGAAATAAAAGAAGCAATCCAAGGCAAGGAATTAAATGATAAAAGGGAAAGCGCCCGGGCCCGATGGAATTCCAATAGAATATTATAAAAGTTTAGAAGAAATAATAGTAATACCACTAAGAGATTTGATGAATAACATTTTAGTTAAAGGAACCATGCCAGATACTTGGAGAGAAACACTGATAACACTTCTGCCAAAACAGAATACTGATCAGGAATTACCAACTAATTACAGACCCATATCATTACTAAATTGCAACTACAAAATCTATGCAAAAATATTAGCCAGGAAATTAAATTCAATATTAGAAGATATAATACATGTGAATCAGGCCAGATTTGAGAAAGGGAGGCAGGTCAAGGATAATATAAGAAATATAATAAACATCTTTGAGTACTTAGAAAATGATAGAGGGAAACAGGCAGCAATAATGTCAATAGATGCCAAAAAGGCTTTTGATAATGTATATTGGGTATTTATGGCAAAAGTTTTAAAATATTTAAATATTGGCAGGAAATTCAAAAGGGCAATTGGGGTCATATATGAAAAGCAGAGAGCAAAGTTAATAATAAATGGCAAAATTACGGAGAATATAAATATATCAAGGGGCACGAGACAAGGATGCCCCTTGTCACCTTTGCTATTTATAACTGTCTTGGAAATTTTATTGAAAAATATCAGAGAAGATGAAGGTATCAGAGGAATAGCAATAGGAGAAAAGAGATATAAAATAAAAGCTTTCGCTGATGATGTAATCATTACCACTGAAAATCCGTTAAACAAATGCACTAAAAAGAATAAATGAATATGGGAAATTGGCCGGCTTCAAAATCAGTTATAAAAAAACAAGTATATTAGTAAAGAACATGGAAACTGATGAAAAGAATAAATTGCAGGAACTAGCAATTTATCAGTCATCAAAATGAGCGTTCTTCCAAAAATGATTTATCTATTTCAAAATTTATCAATATTGGGAGGTGCAAAATGTTTCAAAGAATGGAAAAAGAATATATAAAAATGTATTTGGAACGGCAAAAAGCCAAGAATTAAATATAAATTACTAATTGACAAAAAAGAAAGTGGAGGGTTTAGCTTGCCCGATTTAGAATTATACCATGATGCGGCTGGGCTAACATGGATGAAAGAATAGTTTGAAATGAAAATTACCAATGTGTTAGACCTAGAGGGTCTAGGATTTGGTTGGCATTGGTATTTAATGGAGGAGAAATTGAAAACTCATAGTAGCTTTATGAACAATATCATAAAGAAATCATTATATAAAATATGGAAAAAACATCGAGGTATATTGGAGCCAAAGACGCCATGGTGGATATCACCTATGGAGATTGTTGCAGTAAGGAGGATGAATATGGAAGTAAACATATAAAACAAATCTATATGAATTGTTATTAGAATGGGAAACAAAAGATGAACAGATAAAAGAAGTAATGATTAGATGGGCGCAGGGTTTGGGGAAAACAATTATGTTAGAAAGATGGGAAAAATTACATTAAAATTTACACCAAATTATGATCTAAAAGAAAATGTATTCAAAATGCAATATAGGTGGTATTTAACCCCGGCGAAATTGGCAAAGATGTACAAAGGCAATAGCAATGTATGTTGGAGGTGCCACAAAGAAATAGGAACATTCATACACATCTGGTGGCATTGTAAAGAAATTAATAAATTTTGGGAAACAATTTACAGTATAGAGAATTGAAAAAGATACTCAAATACTCCTTCAGGAAAAATCCAGAATTATTTTTGTTAGGAATGCTGGATGATGAGATCGAAGAAAAAGATAGATGTATATTGATGTATGTGACAGCAGCTGCTAGACTCCTTGTAGCGAAAAATTGGAAAAGTGATAGAGTACCAAGTAAAGAAGATTGGCAAATAAAAATGATAACATATAAAAAATTGGCGAAAAAAATAGGGGAAATCAAAGGGGTATGTGATCAAAAAATAAAGATTGGAAAATGTTTAAGGATTATCTGGCAGTTTTTGTAGAAAAAGCTGAACTTTTAGCAGACACGTAAAGGGCTCAAACAAATAAACAACAGAAAGGAAAGAAACATAAATACAGGTATACATGAGAACTAAGAATTATAAAGCAGATAGATAGATAGATAATTTTATTTGTCATTGCACCAGTACAAGCACACGCTATACCAGTGCAACGAAATTGCAAGCCATCCCGTAAAAAATGGGGGGGGGACAAAACAAAACAAAACAAAAAAACAAAAAAAACCACACACACACACAAAAACACAAAACACACACACACACACAAGCCACACATACGCACAGCACAGCTCTCCAAGGTCACATCATTTGGTTACGTCATTTAAGAAGGCTATAGCTCTTGGGTAGAAGCTGTTCTTCAGTCTGTTTGTTTTTGCTCTGATTGTTCTGTATCTTCTACCTGAAGGCAGTGGCGCAAAGAGACCATATCCCGGGTGAGATGGGTCATCTAAAATATTGTTCACCTTTTTAAGGCAGCGGGAACTGTACAGTTCTTCCAGAGAGGGGAGAGGGTGACCAACAACCCTTTGGGCTATCGATATGACCCTCTGAATCATCTTCTTCTCCCTGGCTGTGCAGCTGGAGAACCAAGCACAAATACAGTATGTAAGAATGCTCTCTATGGAGCCTCGGTAGAAGGACACCAGCAGTCTCTCACTCAGATTATTCTTCTTTAAAAGTCTGAGGAAATAAATTCTCTGCTGGGCCTTCTTTACCAGAGCGGTAGTATTTGCGCTCCAAGCCATACCCTGCTCTATCATCACTCCCAGAAACTTGAATACAGCCACCCTCTCCACCTGGTCCCCGCCGATATACAGGGGCTGAATGTCCACCTTTTTTCCCCTATAATCCACCACCAGTTCCTTGGTTTTGGCAGTGTTTAGAGCCAGATTGTTATCACCACACCAAGCACAAAACTGCTCCACCTCATCCCGATAGGCAGACTCATCCCCTCCTGAAATGAGCCCCACCACAGTAGTGTCATCAGCAAACTTGATGATTTTGTTGCTGGGATGGATGGCTGTGGCGTCATACATATAGAGGGTATAGAGCAGGGGACTCAACACACAACCCTGTGGTGAGCCGGTGTTAAGGCTAAGGGCTGTGGACATATGTGACCCTACTCTAACCCTCTGAGAAAAGGCTGGAAGTCATCACAAGGTGGTGGTGGGGTAGTGGATTTTTCTTTCCTTCGTTTTTTTGAGTATATTTGTTTTTCTTTGATTGTTTGTATTTGTGTTTATTATTGTTTCTTTTTGTAACTTGCATAAATTAATAAATAAATTAAAGAAGAAGAAGAAGATCTCAGGGTCCAGGTAGGTTCATATGGAAAGAGGCGGTCCTTGAGGTATTATGGTCCTAAGTTGTTTAAGGCTTTATAGGTCAAAGCCAGCACATTGAATTGGGCCCAGAAACTAATTGGTAGCCAGTGCAGTTGTACCAGGATCAGTGCAATATGCTCAAACCGTCTTGCTCTGGTGAGCTACCTTGCCACATGGGGGATAGGATTGAGCCCTGCGGAACCCACATTGAAGGTTCCACAGGGCTGTAAAGCACTCCCTAAGTAACACCATCCAAGTAGGACTGGAACCACTGCAAAGTGGTGCCACCTACCCCGAGTTCAGAGAGTCGTTCCAGAAGGATACCATGGTCAATCGTATCAAAAGCTGCTGAGAGGTCGAGAAGAATTAACAGGGACATGTTTTCCTTGTCTCTTTCTCAACAGAGGTCATACAGTGTGACCAAAGCAGTTTCTGTGCCAAAACCATACCTAAACCCCAATTGAAATGGATCCCGAAAATCAATTTCTTCCCAAAGCACCTGGATCTGGTCCGCGACCACTTGCTCCAGAACCCTGCCCAGGAAAGGGAGATTAGCAACTGGCCAGTAATTAGTTAGGTTTTCTAAATCAAGGGAAGATTTTTTTAAGAAGCAGTTTTACCACTGCCTCCTTCAAACAGACAGGGATCTCCCCCTCTCGTAAAGAGGAATTGACCTCCCTGGCCCAGCCAGCTGTTCCCTCCCTGCTGGTTTTTATCAGCTAAGAGGGGCAAGGGTCTAGAGCAGAGGTGTCAAACTCCAGCCCTCCAGATGTTTTGAGACTACAATTCCCATCATCCCTGACCACTGGTCCTGTTAGCTAGGGCTGATGGGAATTGTAGTTCCAAAACATCTGGAGGGCCGGAGTTTGACACCCCTGGTCTAGAGCACAAATGGTTTCCCTGACTGATCCGAGCACCTTGTCCACATCCTCGAGCCTTACCAACTGAAATTCCTCCAACGCAACAGTACTAGACTGTACTCTGGCCACCCCATGAGATTCATCTGCTATAACAGCAGAGTTAAGATCTTGGTGAATGCAAGCAATTTTATCCTCAAAATGCTTTGCAAACAAGACACAGCAAGCTATCATTGGTTCTATCACCTCCTTTGGGCCAGCCTGTAAAAGGCCAGTACATTCCAGAAAAGCTCTGCCAGACGACATAATGAGGATGCAATGGAGGCAGCAAAGTATGCCTTCTTTGCTGTCTTCACTGCCACTAGGTAGGCTCGATAATGAGCCCTTACCAGTGTTCGGTTTCATTCATTCAGATCTTTCCTCCACTTGCGTTCAACTGTCTCACAGCTTGCTTCCATGCGCTAAGCTCTGAAGTATACCAGGGGGCCAATCGGGCTCTGCGAAGTGGGAGAGGGCACTCAGGGGCGATTGTGTCTTCCACTGGATCCATCAGCCTCCGAGGGCAGACCTTCCTAATAGGTCCCCCGCCCCTGTGGAGGGGAAAAGGTGCTATCCTAAATCTCAACAGGAAGTGATTGACAATGGACTGATGTCAATGTCCCCCACCTTCAAATCACCCTGTTCCTGCCTAGTCGAGAAAACAAGGTCCAGAGTGTGGCCTGCCATGTGCGTTGGGCCGGTGACATGTTGGGACAGCCCCATGGTTGTCATGGTGGCCATGAGGTCCTGAGCCGCCCCAGAGCCAGCTGCCTTGGGAGTCCAGCAGTCTGGGAATCCTCAACACCACGTCTGAGACCAGCTCTGTCAACTCAAGCAGGGAGACTGCTGGGCAGCGAGGTGGGCGGTAAACCAGCAGAATCCCTAGTCTGTCCCCATTGCCCTATCCTGGAACACACACTCTAGATTCCCCCCCCCCAAACTGGACAGAGCCAGGAGATAGAGAATCTATATAGACCACAGCAACTCTCCATCCCCAACCCTTGAATCTGGCCTGATGCTGCACTGAGTACCCAATTGGGCACAGCTGGGTGAGACCCACTCCACCCTGTTCACCCACTCGGGTTTCAGTGATACATGCCAGATCAGCCTCTTCATCCAATCAGATCATGGGTGAGGGAGATTTTTATTCTGGGCTGACCTGGCATTCAACAGCAGCAGTCGCAGACCTGCGGGCTGGCTGATATGACAACCACAATTCCCTGAGTTGGAGGAGGTGCTGGCACAGTCACTAACTCCCTGTCCCTCCTCCCAAGCCATACCTCCCTGACTCCCCCTACCCAGAACCACTTAAATTGGGCCTCCCCTTGCTCTCCCCTGCTCCTCTCTTCCTAGGCACATCCCACCAAGTACTGTACCCTTACAACCCAGTTAAAACAGTTAAAACACACAAAAAAGAATTTAAAAGGATATAAAGCAGCAGTCCTTATAAAACCTGTCAGGCCCTGGGCCAGGTAGATAGAGGCAGGAGCAGGGCCCTCAGGCTCTTAGCAGGGTGGTTTACAACATAAAAACACAAACATACATGACATAGTAACAAGCAAAAGCAAGACAATCTCTAGCAGTTCTGCTTGTTCTGTTCACCCTCTCCTCAACAAACTTCTCAACCAAGAATCACAGGGTGTGAGGGACTCCTTAGGTGACATCTAGACAAACTTTGATAAAGTTATCTTTTTCTTTGAAGAGGTCTGTTCCACAGCTACAAACAACAGAACAGGCAGCTTTCTCTGTAGAGCGATAACACAGAATGGCTAATGCATTGAAAGCATCTATGGTTATCAGAACCCACTCACCCCCCAGCTAAGTTAAACTGTTTCCCCATCCCCAAAACAAGTTTCCAGTTAAATGGCATCTCTTAAACCGTCCATCTTTTTTTTCTTGGTCCTGACCAACAACAGTTTAGATGACTCAGTTCCAGAGATTTACTAGTCTCCACACTTCATATGCCTAAGATAAAGAGTTTCCTAAATGATTGTCATTTTAAATCTTAGGTGCAAAAGGAGATTTAGGCTCCCCTGGCTCCCCAGGAAGTCCAGGGATTCCTGGTACAAAGGGAGAAGCAGGATTTCCTGGCCCTCAGGGTCCTTCAGGCCAACCAGGTGTTCCTGGATTACCAGGCAAAACTGGAGAGGGACCTAAGGGTGACCGGGGCCCTCAAGGCCGACCTGGGCTTCAAGGTAAGAGTATTTGTAGACAACATACAGTTGTACCTTGTAAGTCAATCAACTTAGTTCCCAAACGTTTTGGCTTCCGAACGTTGCAAACCCAGAAGTGATTGTTCTGGTTTACGAACTATTTTTGGGAACTGAATGTCCAACAGGGCTTCCACATTTCCCATTGGCAGCAGGAAAATTAGAAGCCGTGCTTTGGTTTTTGAACATTTTGGCAGTCGAACGGACTTCCAGAACAGATTCTGTTCGACTTCCAAGGTACAACTGTACCTGTCTGTGTTTTTACAAACTTAATGAACAATTAATGTACAATGATCGTCCGACAGTACTTACTCAAGAACAAAAAAATTGAAACAAAATAAAAAAAATTCCTTCCAATAGCACCTTAGAGACCAACTAAGTTTTCTCTTGGTATGAGATCTGAAGAAGTGTGCATGCACGCGAAAGCTCATACCAAGAAAAAACTTAGTTGGTCTCTAAGGTGCTACTGGAAGGAATTTTTTTATTTTGTTTCGACTACGGCAGACCAACATGGCTACCTACCTGTAAAAAAAATTGAGTGAAAGATTTTCACACTGGTCTATTCCCAAAATGGAAATGTTGATGTTATGCATCGTTGGATGAAGGAATTGGGGGGATGCTCATCAAATTTGCAGATGACACCAAACTGGGAGGAGTAGCTAATGCTGCAGAAGACAGAATCAGAATTCAAAATGACCTTAACAATGGGAGAACTGGGTCTAAGTTAACAAAATGAATTTCAATAGGGACAGATGGAAGGTTCTGTACTTAGGCAGGAAGAACCAGCTGCCTCAATATAAGATGGGGGATCCCTGGCTTACTAGTAGTACATGTGAAAAATGCACGTGACATGAGTCAACAGTATGATGCAGCAACTAAAAAGCTATTGCTATTCCAGGCTGTATCAACGGAAGTCTAGTGTCCCAATCAAGGGAGGTCATAGTCCCACTCTATTCTGCCTTGGTGAGACCACACCTGCAGTCCTGTGTCCAGTTCTGGGCACCACAATTTAAGAAGGTTGTTGACAAGCTGGAACATGTGCAATAGAGGGCAACTAGGATGATCAAGAGGGACCCAGGTGGCGCTGTGGGTTAAACCACAGAGCCTAGGGCTTGCTGATCAGAAGGTCGGCGGTTCGAATCCCTGCGACGGGGTGAGCTCCCATTGCTTGGTCCCGGCTCCTGCCAACCTAGCAGTTCAAAAGCATGTCAAAGTGCAAGTAGATAAATAGGTACCGCTCCAGCGGGAAGGTAAACGGCGTTTCCGTGCGCTGCTCTGGTTCGCCAGAAGCGGCTTAGTCATGCTGGCCACATGACCTGTACGCCGGCTCTCGGCCAATAAAGCGAGATGAGCACCGCAACCCCAGAGTCGGACACAACTGGACCTAATGGTCAGGGGTCCCTTTACCTTTAGGATGATCAAGGGTCTGGAAACCAAGCCTTATGAGGAACGGTTGAAGGAGCTGGGTATGTTTAGCTTGGAAAAGAGGAGACTGGGAGCATGATAGCCATCTTTAAATATCTGAAGGGCTGCCACATGGAAGCTTGTTTTCTCCTGGTCTGGATGGTAGGACTCAAAGCAATGGCTTCAAGTTTTCAGAAAGGAGATTCTGACTAAACATCAAGAAGAACCTTCTGATGCTCAGAAAGGACTCCCTTGGGAAGGTGGTGGACTCTCCTACCTTGGAGGTTTTTAAACAGAGGTTGGCTGGCCATCTGGCATGAATGATTTAGCTGTGATTCCTGCATTGCAGGGAGTTTGACTAGATGTCAATTCTATGGTTCTATGGTTCTATTATTTTAATTACAGAATGCCAAATGGCTTAAGAGTTTCATTAGGTACATTATTGTTATTTGGAAAACAAAATGTATCAATGAATCTTTTGTTAATAGATAGATGTACATCTCAAATGCTGTTGTTTCTGGGTTCCAAAAAATTATTGAAATGGAATTGTGAAAGTCGCATTCATTTTGGATTTTGAAGTGTTTTATTGCTCCCGGGCACTTCTTTGGTTTTACCTTGGGCAAGAGTGAGGCATAGTCAGCCATTATTTGGCCAGGCTCATTTGCTTTCTTCTAATAACAATATTGCCCATAAGTAACTTTTCCATTCCTGTTTTAGGACTTCCTGGGCCACAAGGCTCTCCAGGTGCTCCCGGTTTACCAGGAGTCAGAGGAGAAAAAGGAAGCCCAGGATGGCCAGGAACACCAGGAAGACCTGGACTCAAAGGTGACCAGGGGCTGCAAGGAATCCCTGTAAGTCAATTGCAGGAGTACTGGATTCATCTATTATTACATAATGAAATAGTGTTTCTTAATTTGTTCATTTCATTTACTAGATTAATTGGTTCTGAATAATACTCTTTTTCAAACCAGTATATAGGGACCCAGGTGGCGCTGTAGGTTAAACCACTGAGCCTAGGGCTTGCTGATCAGAAGGTCGGGGGTTTGAATCCCTGCGACGGCATGAGCTCCCATTGCTCGGTCCCAGCTCCTGCCAACCTAGCAGTTCGAAAGCAGGTCAAAGTGCAAGTAGATAAACAGGTACCGCTCTGGCGGGAAGGTAAACGGCATTTCCGTGAGCTGCTCTGGTTCACCAGAAGCAGCTTTGTCATGCTGGCCACATGACCCGGAAGCTGTATGCCGGCTCTCGGCCAATAAAGCGAGATGAGCGCCGCAACCCCAGAGTCGGACACGACTGGACCTAATGGTCAGGGGTCCCTTTACCTTTACCTTTATATATGTGTTTTAAAAATGTACTCCCCTGTACTAAATAGTTGCTGAAGGGGGCACATGCTGTAGCAACAGGGTGAGTTCAGTGCTCAACTTCCTGCACTCCCCTCCCCGCATTGAACCTTCAAATTTGTTACAAGTACCAGTAGGCAATGCATCTGGGACCGGGAGCAAGGATTATGACCTTACCTACTTCTCTAACCCTTTCTCGTGCATTTTGGAAAAGGCATGGCCCCAAATCCATCTCTAAACATGGTAGCTAAGGTGGAAAAAGGAGGAAATGACAAAATGGTCCCTCAAAGATTGCCAACCTGCATGCTGACCTTATCAAGAATGGCAGGGCAGTTTCAAAACCCTAGACGATAAAACCACAGTTTTAACATCCCACCCCCTCCAAAGGTTAATATTTTTAATTGTTATTTCAATTCCCAAATACTTCGCTTTTTTCACAATCTGTAGACCTGTCTTTTCCTGTGGAGCTTTTTGCTCCTGTTCTCGAATATTTTTAACCATGAATAGCTTGGGAGTACTCGCTGGACAAGGATCGATTTAGGAACAGGAACAGGAGCTTCACATTACTCTCATGGAGAAGAGCCTAGGGTGCGCTAACTCACACTCATGCTTACGTAGTTATGTTTGACTTCTATTTCCCACAATTCCCACCTCATTCTACAACATATAGCAAATTGTGTTACCCACTTATTTCCTATGCAGAACTTGGAGTCTTGTGCCATGTAGCAGATCCTTTTTTATGCATAACTTACTTGTCTATTCAATTTCAGGAGATATGTGTTGACTGCTTGACTTGTTGCAATTTTAGAAATTGTCCACACATCTGTGTGTCACTTGTGTACAAAGGCATAACTGAGGCTGTTTTCTCTTCTGCAGGGCAATGCTGGCTTTCCAGGAGCTGCTGGCCCAAAAGGTGACATGGGGCCTTCTGGAATTCCAGGCCCTCAAGGTATGAAGGACAATATAAATGTGTGTCCAAATGTGTGTCCAAACTTCCAAATGTGTGTCTTCATTGGGACTGGATATATCAGAAGATTTAGACTGACAATAAAGAGGAAACAGATTTTCATTCTAACTCCCTTGGAAGGTGGTGGACTCTCCTTCACTGACGGTTTCTAAGAAGAGGTTGGATGGCCATCTGTCATGGATGCAATGCAGTTGAGATTCCTGCATTGCAGGCAGTTAGACTAGATGAACCTTGAGGTCCCTTCCAACTCTACAGTTCTATGATTCCATGATTGTACTCAAGTAGAAAGTAGAAAGTATAAAATAGTTCAAGTATTTGGTATGTAGGAAGTGTGGTTTAGAATTAGTAGATAAATAAGCAGAAGAGTTGCCTATACTGAAAGTTTAATTTCTATCCAGGACCAAAAGGTTCTTCAGGCATTCCTGGACTCAAAGGAGAACAAGGTGATCAAGGGTTTCCAGGAGCTAAAGGTATGTCATAGCTTTGTCCATTTTATCTTCAGGTTTGATGTCAAGGACAGGCTGGTGTCTGAGGGGTGGGCAGAAGAGGTGGGGGCAGGATAATGATCCAGGGGAAGGGGCCAGTGATTTGTGGGGTTCTATGCCACCCATGAAGCAGGGGGGAGTGTCTGGGCACTCGGAGATGGAGGAAGAGGGGGTGAGGGAAGAGTTGCAGGGAGGCACAGTCCCAGAGAATTGGCCATTAGAGTTTTCCTCGTCCCTTCCTCTACTATGTCCAAGAACGAGGAGGGTCTTAAAGCGACAGGAGCATCTGGAGCTGCTGCACAGGATAAATTGCTAGTTGCTTGCATAACCCATGTCAGATGAGAGTGTTTAAGTGAACTGGAAAGGGTGTGGTTGCGCTGTTGCTCCAACTGTCCATGTCGGAGCCCAAGTCTGAAGAGGTAGATGCCTAGCTAGCTAATTAGCAGGAGTGGTGCTTATATCCCTTGTGTTTTGGGAGCTTTGCCAACATAGAGCTAAACTTCCAAATGTGTGTCTTCATTGGGACTGGATATGCTCAGCACATTTGTTGTCAAGGAACAGAAATATGTTTTTTAATTAAATCAGCAGAATCTCAAATATATAACATTATCCTAAGGGGCCTCTCCAATTAGCACCTTTGTTTGTGATCCCCTCAACATATAATATTGGCACAATGTAATTTGCTGAGTGGACATTATTTACTCTTTACCTTTGACAGGTTTTCCAGGCCCACCAGGTCCTCCAGGCCCCTTCCAGCTCTTGAAAGGTGAACCAGGTGAACCTGGCCCTGTAGGCCCACTAGGCCCTAAGGGATTTCCTGGTCCGCCAGGCCCAAAAGGCCAACAAGGTGAGAGGCTTTTTAGTTCTTCTAGAATTCATAGGTCTTCAACCCATGAGATAGAGATGGTTTGCGAGGCCAAATCAGGTGAGTCACAGCAAAGCTGTCACCACCATGTTGGAAATCAACCACGTCTAATGATTTTCAACCTTCATGACTTAGTCTTGCATTTCATTATTTTCACTATTACTTTTAATAGTCCATAACTTAAAATCCATTCTCATAATTTTTTTCTGTAATATTTCATATAGTTCTCCTTACAAAACTGCTTGTAATCCTACAAGCGAGATCAGTTGGTTACAATTGTTTTTCAAATAGTTCACATATTTACTCCAATCTTCAAGAATTTCTGGTCCCGCCGGTTTTGAATCCTCCCTGTCATCTTATCCAGTTCTGCATAGTCCATTAATTTCATCTGCCACTCCTCTTTCGTCGGTAGTTCTTCCTGCTTCCATTTCTGTGCCAATAATTCTCTTGC
This sequence comes from Darevskia mixta, assembly GCA_034641385.1. Taxonomy (NCBI): domain Eukaryota; kingdom Metazoa; phylum Chordata; class Lepidosauria; order Squamata; family Lacertidae; genus Darevskia; species Darevskia mixta. The sequence goes on from JAWWNH010000130.1 coordinate 4,616,387, forward strand.
TGCCGTTGTCGCATATAAAAACAATTTATTATCTTGTCCATTAATATCCATGCCTACAATACCAAGTAGAAATGCTTCTGGTTTTTTATAAATGTATATTTCAACATCTTTTTCATCTCATTATAAATCATTTCCCAAAAGCTTTTCACCTTCTTACATTCCCACAAGTGATAAAAAGTACCTTCTTTTTCCTTACATTTCCAACATTTATTACTTGTTTTATACATTTTAGCTAATTACACTGATGTAATATACCATCTGTACATCATTTTCATCACATTTTCTTTCAAAGCATTGCATGCTGTAAATTTTATTCCTTCTTTCCACAATTTCTCCCAGTCTTTTAACTGTATATTATAACCAAAATCTTTGGCCCAATGTATCATGACCGACTTTACCGCATTTTGTCCATTTCCATGTGGGCTGCAATGTGGCCGGAGAAAGGCACAAGCCTTTTTCAATAAGATACATATCGGTATTTCTGGTTGACCTATTGCCCCACTTTCTTCTAGTTAAGGAGCTCTCTACAGAGGAAGGGCAGTCTTTATCACTTTCTAGGGTATTTCTATGGCTTTCTGCACTTGTACCAGAATGGAATTATTCTAGAGACAGATGCTGAGATTTCATTTGCAGCAGAGAAGCTCAATTGCTCCCTGGTAGGCTGCTGGCGTGGCAATTTAAGAAGGAACAACGTGAAAAAATGATTAATAAACTGATTGTGGACAGAGAAATAATTGAGGAACCAAAAAAGATAAGTAACAGCTTCCTGGCATATTTCAGGAAAGGTAAAGAAAATCAAGGGAAAATGGACGAGTTCTTAAACCAAAATAAACTCTGGAAGATTTCAAAAGTGGAAGCGGCTCAGCTAAACGCCCCAATCAGCATGATGGAAATCCAGCAGACAATGAAAAGGAGGAAAGTAGGGAAAGCTCCAGGTCCAGATGGATTGCCGGCCAAATATTATTTAAAAAGTAGAAGAAAAGTAGAAGAATTATTGTCATTACCATTTAAAGAAGTAGTAAATAACAACTTAAATACAGGAAAGCTGCCAGAATCATGGGAGGAAGCCTATGTAACCCTGATTCCAAAGGGAATAGAGCCATCAGCTGTTAAAAATTACAGACACATCTCATTACTTAACAATGATTATAAAATCTTTGCAGACATTTTAGCGAGTAGACGGAAATGGACACTGAATATTCACGATGAGCAAGTAGGATTTCTCCCAGGCTGCCATATGAAAAATAATATAAGATGTGATAGACATCTTAGAGTATCTAGAAGCAAGAAATGATAAACAGCACTTCTGTTCATCAATGCAGAAAAGGCCTGTTTCTTGGGGATTTATGAAGAAAACCTTAAAAATGATAGGAGTAGGAGAAAAATTCTCCAAAGACATAAATGCAATATACTCGCAGGAAAGTGCCAAATTAATTATCAACAATAATCTAACAGAGTACTGCGGCATTAAGAAAGGAACAAGACAGGGGTATCCCTTATCTCCATTGTTATTTATATTAGTGTTGGAGATCCTAAACATGAATATCAGAAAAGAAAAAATATAAGGGGCATAGTGGTTGGAAGTAAGACTTTCAAGGTAAAAGCATTCACCGACGACGTGATAATAACAACAGAGAACCCAAGAGAAAGTGTGCCAACAGTTTTAGAGAAGATAAATGAATTTGGGTCAGTCGCAGGCTTCAAATTAAATAAAGACAAAACCAAAATGTTAGTTAAAAACATGAAAGATGAGGATAAAAGAGAATTACAACAGTTTACAGGCCTTACGACCACCAAGAAAATCAAGTATTTAGGTATATGGATAACAGTTAAAATATAAATTTGTACAAAGATAATTACATATCAATCTGGAAAGAGATAAAAAGAAATTTGGAAATATGGGACAGGTTAAAATTATCATTTTGGGGTAGGATCTCCACAATAAAAATGAATGTTTTGCCCAAAATATTATTTTTATTTCAAGCCATTCCAGTAGTAGGAAGCACAAGACATTTTAAAACCTGGCAGAAGGGCATAACAAAAATCATTTGGCAGGGTAAAAGACCTAGAATCAGTTACAAACTCCTGAGAAAGAGGAGGCTTTGCCCTGCCAAATCTTGAACTGTATTATGAGACCATCAAGGAGTGGTTGATTTAAAAACACACACACACAAGTATACTAGACCTAGAGGGCTTCAACAACTGTTTTGGCTGGCATGCCTATGCCTGCTATGAGAAAGCAAAAGTTCATAGGGAATTTATGAAGCATGTAATAAGAAGATCTCTCTATGCAGTTTGGGTAAAAAATAAGGGTATTTTGGACCACACTGTGGTGGTTATCACCAATGGAGGACATGACTGTAAAAAAAGGTTAACATGAGGAACAATTGGGTAACATATAAAGAAATTCTCCAGGAGGAAGATAACCAATTAAAACTTAAAAATTGGCTAGAGTATCACCAAATTTTTGCCAGGAGTGGCTTAGTCATGCTGGCCACATGACCTGGAAGCTGTACGCCGGCTCTCGGCCAATAAAGCGAGATGAGCGCCGCAACCCCAGAGTCGGACACGACTGGACCTAATGGTCAGGGGTCCCTTTACCTTACCTATCACCAAATTTATGATTTATTTAAGCAAGATACAAAGAAAGGATTCAGCAAAGAGCTTTCAAGTTTCGAGAAAGACCTGATACCCAGTGACCAGAAAACTTTATTAGAATGGTCAGTAAAGGGTGAGGAGGTAAAGTCAGCCATGGTGAAGTAGGCAGTGGACTTAGGTCATACTACACAGTTGTCTGGATGCGCTGGATTATAGAGAAGGCTAGAGAGTTCCAGAAAAACATCTACTTCTGCTTCATTGGCTATGCAAAAGCATTTGACTGTGTTGACCACAGCAAACTATGACAAGTTCTTAAAGAAATTGGAGTGCCTGAACACCTCATCTGTCTCCTGAGAAATCTCTATGTGGGACAAGAAGCTACAGTTAGAACTGGATATGGAATAACTGATTGGTTCAAAATTGGGAAATGAGTACGACAAGGCTGTATATTGTCTCCCTGCTTATTTAACTTATATGCAGAATTCATCATGCGAAAGGCTGGACTGGATGAATCCCAAACCGGAATTAAGATTGGCGGAAGAAATACCAACAACTAAGATCATGGCCACTGGTCCCATCACCTCCTGGCAAATAGAAGGGGAAGAAATGGAGGCAGTGAGAGATTTTACTTTCTTGGGTTCCATGATCATTGCAGATGGTGACAGCAGTCACAAAATTAAAAGACTCCTGCCTATTGGGAGAAAAGCAATGACAAACCTAGACAGCATCTTAAAAAGCAGATACATCACCTTGCCGACAAAGGTTCGTATAGTTAAAGCTATGGTTTTCCCAGCAGTGATGTATGGAAGTGAGAGCTGGACCATCAAGAAGGCTGATCGCCGAAGAATTGATGCTTTTGAATTATGGTGCTGGAGGAGACTCTTGAGAGTCCCATGGACTGCAAGAAGACCAAACCTATCAATTCTTAAGGAAATCGGCCCAGAGTGCTCACTGGAAGGACAGATCCTGAAGCTGAGGCTCCAATACTTTGGCCACCTCATGAGAAGAGAAGACTCCCTGGAAAAGACCCTGATGTTGGGAAGGATGGAGGGCACAAGGAGAAGGGGACGACAGAGGACGAGATGGTTGGACAGTGTTCTCGAAGCTACCGTACCAACATGAGTCTGACCAAACTGCGGGAGGCAGTGGAAGACAGGAGTGGCTGGCGTCCATGGGGTCACGAAGAGGCAGACACGACTGAACGACTAAAAAACAACAACATACAGTTGTCAGAGTAGGAAAAATTATGGAAGGAGGATCTTAAGTTCACAGCTATTCAAGTGCTACACTATTAAGGAGAACTACATGAAGATTTTCTACAGGTGGTGCCTAACACCGAGTATTTAATGTATTTAATGTAGTTTAAAAATTCGGACAGGTGTTGGAAATGCAAAAAAGCGGTGGATGCAACATATCATGTTTGGTGGACATGTAAAAAGATGAGGGAATGCTTGGATTTAATTTACAATGAATTAAAAAAGATGTTCAAAATCTCATTTACCAAAAGCTCAAAGCATTTCTCTTGGGAATTATTGGGAGTGAGATACCAAGAGATCTAAAGAAAGTATTCATGTACAGTACCACAGCAGCAAGAGTTTTGATCGCTCAGAATTGGAAATGGAAATGATATTGCAGAAGACCGTTGCCTCAGAAGAGCGAGGAACATTCTCAGGGATGATTCACACCCTGGCCAGTACCTTTTTAATCTCCTGCCCTCGGGCAGGAGATATAGTAGCATGATAAGCCGAACCAACAGGTTAAAGAACAGTTTCTACCTGTGAGCCGTGAGGCTGCTGAATGGAAGACAGCAACATTGCAGCTGATGTGGTGGTTGTAGGACAGCACACAGAGCGTAACAAGGACTGAGAGATTGTGGGGTGGGGGGGCTCGTTTCATCTCACTGTAAACATGTGGTACAGTGGCAATAAAGTATTTCTATTTCTATTTCTTACTGACAAAGAAAGACTGGCTGATTAAATTGATGGAGTACCCTGAGATGGATAAGTTGACAGGGCAGATAAGAAATCAAACGAAGCAAAAATTCAAAAATGATTGGAATATATTTAAACAGTATTTGAAAGACTACCATGGAGAAATAAAATTTTTGACTGGTTTAGAATAACTCCTGTAAGGAAAAATTAGATTACCAAATGTCTAGATGCGTTATGAGGGGCATTCAACTAAGTAAAATAAAGGACCCAAGTAAGAAAGGTGTAAATGGAGTACAAATGAATCAGATGAAGTACACATTTTACTTTCTTATGTTTTAGAATCACATGTTTAGTTACAGGAAAATCAAGAAGTTACAAAGTGATTTCATGAATGTTTGTTTTTTAAAGAAATCAATAAAGATGAATTGCAAAAAGAGAGAAAGAGAGAGAAGCTCAGTTGCTCAGTGTTTGCCAGTGGTGGGGCCCCAGGAAGTGATGGTGGAAGTTTGGTAGCTGCAGCAGATGAGAGTTGGAGGGAGTGGAGATTCTACAGCTTTCTTATCATTTGCTGGGCGGAGAAGGGGTTCCATTTAGGGGTCTCTGTACAGTTGCCATGGCTCTGCTTCCATTTTCATTTCCCCACATCACATACATGCTCAGTGTTGCCTCCTTCCATCTCACACCACATGCCCACTCCAGCCAGCCTCACAATGGTGAGTGGCACTGTGGTCTAAAGCACTGAGCTGATCGGTAGGTCGGCAGTTCAAATCCACACAACGGGGTGAGCTCCCGTTGCTGTGTCCCGGCTTCTGCCAACCTAGCAGTTTGAAAGCACACCAGTGCAAGTAGATAAATAGGTACCGCTTTGGCGGGAAGGTAAATGGTGTTTCCGTGCGCTCTGGTTTCCATCACGGTGTCCCGTTGCACCAGAAGCTATTTAGTCCTGCTGGCCACATGACCCGGAGAGCTGTCTGTGGACAAACGCTGGCTCCCTCGGCCTGAAGCAAGATGAGTGTCGCACCCTATAGTCACCTTTGACCGTCCAGGGGTCCTTTACCTTTACCTTTTTAGTACCACAAAGTATATAAAGAAGTGAAAATAGGATGTGTGTGAAAATAGGCCCATAGTGGGTGGGGGAGATAAGGACCCACCCCACTGGCCGGATCTAGATCTCACTACTGATGTAACAATTCCCTACACACCCTTGGAAGCTGCTCCCCATGTGTTTAGAACACTGATTTGCCCATTGTTTCAAATGATAGTGACTCCATAAATCCACTGTAATGATACATCCTTATTTCAACAGGTGTAACGGGACCTGTGGGTGTGACTGGTCTCCCAGGCACTCCAGGATTTGATGGGATGCCTGGTCAGAAAGGAGAAACTGGTCCTGCTGGTCCTCCAGGCAAGTCCAATCTTCTTCCATTGCTAATAATAATAATTATAATTATAATGTTATTATTTATACCCCACCCATCTTTCTGGGTTGCTATGTTCTGTATGTTTCTGGGTTGCTATGTTCTTGAGCCAGACATCCTGGAGAGTGAAGTCAAATGGGCCTTAGAAAGCACTGCTAACAACAAGCCCAGTGGAAGTGATGATATTCCAGCTGAACTATTTAAAATTTTAAAAGATGATGCTGTTAAGATGCTATACTCAATATGCCAGCAAGTTTGGAAAACTCAGCAGTGGCCAGAGGATTGGAGAAGATCAGTCTACATCCCAATCCCAAAGAAGGGCAGTACCAAAGAATGCTCCAACTACCGCACAATTGCACTCATTTCACACGCTTAGCAAGGTTTTGCTTAAAATTCTACTACAACAACAATAATAATAATAATAATAATAATTTATTATGTGTAACATGCCCATCTGGCCGGGTCCCCCCAGCCACTCTGGGTAGAAGGCAGGCTCAAGCAGTATGTGGACCAAGAACTCCCAGAAGTGCAAGCTGCATTTCGAAGGGGCAGAGGAACCAGAGACCAAATTGCAAACATGCGCTGAATTATGGAGAAAGCTAGAGAGTTCCAGAAAAACATCTACTTCTGCTTCATTGACTACATAAAAGCCTTTGACTGTCGACCACAGCAAACTATGGCAAGTTCTTAAAGAAATTGGAGTGCCTGATCACCTCATCTGTCTCCTGAGAAATCTCTATGTGGGACAAGAAGCTACAGTTAGAACTGGATACGGAACAACTGATTGGTTCAAAATTGGGAAAGGAGTACAACAAGGCTGTATATTGTCTCCCTGCTTATTTAACTTATATGCAGAATTCATCATGCAAAAGGCTGGACTGGATAAATCCCAAGCCGGAATTGAGATTGCCGGAAGAAATATCAACAACCTCAGATATGCAGATGACACAACTTTGATGGCAGAAAGTGAGGAGGAATTAAAGAACCTCTTAATGAGGGTGAAAGAGAGGAGCACAAAATATGGTCTGAAGCTCAACGTCAAAAAAACTAAGATCATGGCCACTGGTCCCATCACCTCCTGGCAAATAGAAGAGTGCTGGACCATCAAGAAGGCTGATCGTCGAAGAATTTATGCTTTTGAATTATGGTGCTGGAGGAGACTCTTGAGAGTCCCATGGACTGCAAGAAGATCAAACCTATCAATTCTTAAGGAAATCAGCCCTGAGTGCTCCCTGGAAGGACAGATCCTGAAGCTGAGGCTCCAATACATTGGCCACCTCATGAGAAGAGAAGACTCCCTGGAAAAGACCCTGATGTTGGGAAAGATGGGGACGACAGAGGACGAGATGGTTGGACAGTGTTCTCGAAGCTACCAACATGAGTCTGACCAAACTGCGGGAGGCAGTGGAAGACAGGAGTAGCTGGCGTCCTCTGGTCCATGGGGTCACGAAGAGTCGGACACGACTAAACGACTAAACAACAACAATGTTCTGTATGTAGCCCAGTGCCAAGCTCTAAGGAGTTTAATAGAGACTTCAATAAGTCAAGAGCAATTCTTGATTTATTATTTAAAGGCACATTTATTCAGAAGTGAGTCCCAGTGGTACTTATTCCCAGGTACCCTGTTTCTCCTAAAATAAGACGTAGCCATAAAATAAGCCGTAGCAGGATTTCTATGCATTTGTGAAATATAAGCCATACCCCGAAAATAAGGCATAGTGACGCAGCGCCTCTCCCTTAAGACGGCCTGGATAGGCGTGGCTATGCAGCGTACCAACGCGGAGCGGTTAAATAAGACATCCCCCGAAAATAAACCATACTGTGTTTTTTTGAGGGGAAAAAATATATAAGACGGTGTCTTATTTTAGGAGAAACACGGTATGTGTGTTTAGATTTACTTCTGTGTAACACAAACAATGCCAATCCATGTATGTTTACTTTTAAATGCGTCCCATTGTTTCCATGCTCAGCCATGGTTTGGCTCTGTGTGAGGTGCAAATAAATTCACTGTCAGTTAACTTTCTTAGATATACAATTTTTATCTTGCAGGTCCTAGAGGCTTTCCTGGCCCACCTGGTCCTGAAGGCATGCCAGGGTCAATGGGTCCACCAGGGAGTCCCTCTGTAGCTCACGGTTTCCTTGTGACCAGGCACAGCCAAAGCACGGAGGAGCCAACATGCCCACCTGGAACAAGACTGATGTTCCACGGGTATTCTTTGCTTTATGTACAAGGAAACGAACGAGCCCATGGTCAGGACTTGGGTAAGAGAGCACAAAACAAATCGAGTCAAATGAGCACATTACATTAGAGAAAGACACCTTTGTTGCAATTGCCTTCCCTAAATCAAGTAAAAGTGTAATGGACAATTTAGTTTTGTCAACTGCTGCAGCATCTAAAAGGTGCCATTAAGCTCCTTTCTGCCTCAAAAAGCCAGTCTTGATAAATGGGATCCTAGGCTGTTTGGGGAAGTCTTAACCTGTCACTTGAACCTGTGTTCTTCCTGTACTTGTTCATGCCCCACTGTGCTGCGTAGATTCACAGAATGTAACATTTTAATTCATTATTTTAAAGAATAACTTGGAAAATGTGAAAACCTAAAATTATTTTATTTTCTTTAACCAAAATAAAAACATTGTAATAATTGTAAGTCTTTTGGACAGCTGAAGACATTTTCATGTGGCTCTGAAGGGCATTCTGTCACTCGCTGGAGTGAACAGGCAGGGGCCACCTGTGACCTCACAAGCAGAGCAGCTGTGCCCAGTTGTTTGCTGTTTCAAAAGCCCAAGCATTTGTTCATCAGTTTTTAGGAATGGCATTTTAGCCCACAATCCCCAACCTTCCCTCTTCTCCACCTGTGTGCTGTTCTGCAGGTGCTCTCCACAATTTCAGAGGGACATGGAGAGGAGGGAAGATCCATGTCTATGCAGAAATCCTTGTGCAGTCCTTATAGGGCTCATTAGCTGAATCCTGACCATAGTTCCCTAGCCTTGTATAAATTGCTTTGGTTTCGTAGAAAACCATTTTTTGTAGAAAAATCAATCTTTTATTTTTGTTATTTTAGGCACAGCTGGGAGCTGTCTACGTAAATTCAGCACAATGCCTTTCCTATTCTGCAACATTAACAGTGTATGCAATTTTGCCTCAAGGAATGATTATTCTTACTGGTTATCTACCCCTGAGCCAATGCCAATGAGTATGGCTCCTATTACAGGAGACAACATCAGGCCTTTCATCAGTCGGTAAGCATTGAGAAATTTTATATTTACAAATTCCTATATGAAGATTTTGCATTTCTACAGTCATTGTGACACAATTTGAGAAATCCCTCGCTATCCAGATGTTCAGGCTGAGGATATGTGGATGGCAGGTGGATTGTTGCTCAGAGAGGGATAGAAAATCACTGTCAGGTAGTGGAAGGCACAGGACAAGACAGGTGGAGCAGAGCAGAGATGCCAGCCAGGAATCCAATCATAGCCTTGCAACCTTGAGGGGGAACTTTCTTCCTCCAGTCCACTGGTGGAGCACACCGTATTTTCCCCAGTATGGAGCCTGAAGCTCAGCGCAGTAGGATGAAAGGACATGGGTAACTTCTCTCCGCACCCCCACCCCCCAATCCTATGTGAGCTTCTGGCTAACTTGGGTGTCGGGGCAGGGTCCAAAAGCAGGTCAGTATTAACTCACATGGTGTCAGTGAAGTTAACTCTTTATTCAAAGAAACAGCTCAGTGAGGTAGTTATGAGGATTGAAGGTCCCCGTCTTCCCACAGTTGCCTAAGTCTCCTCCTCCCCTGGGTCCTTCCCAAGCAATCTGAGACTCCGATGATACTGCTGTTTCTGCTCTGCCCTCTTCATACCTCTTCTGGTCCTGGGAGAGGAGCTTGTCACAGCAGGAGGGGGAGACCCTGATCTCAGTTTCTTGCCCCCCTTCCTCTCCGGCCTCTGCTTCTGCCTCTGATTCTGGACTTGTAGTAGTAGTAGTAGTAGTAGTAGTAATAATAATAATAATAATAATAATAATAATAATAATAATAATAATACGGTGGTAAAGGGACCCCTGGCCATTAGGTCCATTCGTGTCCGACTCTGGAGTTGCGGCGCTCATCTCGCTTTATTGGCCGAGAGCCGGCGTACAGCTTCCGGGTCATGTGGCCAGCATGACAAAGCCGCTTCTGGCGAACCAGAGCAGCTCACGGAAACGCCGTTTGCCTTCCCACCAGAGCGGTACCTATTTATCTACTTGCACGTTGGTGTGCTTTCGAACTGCTAGGTGGGCAGGAGCTGGGACTGAGCAACGGGAGCAGCAAGCCCTAGGCTCTGTGGTTTAACCCACAGCGCCACCTGGTGGTACCTCGGGTTAAGAACTTAATTCGTTCTGTAGATCCATTCTTAACCTGAAACTGTTCTTATCCTGAGGTACCACTTTAGCTAATGGGGCCTCCCGCTGCTGCTGCACCTCCGCCGCACAATTTCTGTTCTCATCCTGAAGCAAAGTTCTTAACCCGAGGTACTATTTCTGGGTTAGCGGAGTCTGTAACCTGAAGCGTCTGTAAACCGAGGTACCATTTTAATAATAATTATAATAATTTATTATTTATTCCCCGCCCATCTGGCTGGGTTTCCCCAACCACTCTCGGCGGCTTTCAACAAAATATTTAAAATACAATAAAACATCAAACATTAAAAACTTCCCTAAACAGGGATGCCTTCAGATGTCTTCTAAAAGTCAGATAGTTGTTTATTTCCTTGACATCTGATGGGAGGGCGTTCCACAGGGCAGGTGCCACTACTGAGAAGGCCTTCTGCCTGGTTCCCTGTAACTTCTCACAGTGAGGGAGCTGCCAGAAGGCCCTCAGAGCTGGACCTCAGTGTCCGGGATGAATGATGGGGGTGGAGACACTCCTTCAGGTATACTGGGCTGAGGCCATTTAGGGCTTTAAAGGTCAGCACCAACACTTTGAATTGTGCTCAGAAATGTACTGGGAGCCAATGTAGGTATTTCAGGACGGGTGTTATATGATCTTGGTGGCCGCTCCCAGTCACTAGTCTAGCTGCCACATTCTGAATTAGTTGTATTCTGGGTCACCTTCAAAGGTAGCCCCACATAGAGCGCATTGCAGAGCATGCACCACTCTAGCGAGACAGTCCACAGGCAGGAGCTGGTGGACAGCTGGCCTGGACACAGAATTGACCTGGGCCTCCATGGACAGCTGTGAGTCCAAAATGACTCCCAGGCTGCGCACCTGGTCCTTCAGGGGCACAGTTACCCCATTCAGGACCAGGGAGTCCTTCACACCTGCCTGCCCCCTGTCCCCCCAAAACAGTACTTCTGTCTTGTCAGGATTCTACCTCAATCTGTTAGCCACCATCCATCCTCCAACAACCTCCAGACACTCTTCCACAGCTTCTCCCTGCTCACTAAACCCTGTTGCCTCCTCAGCTCCCGACACCTCCTCCCCCCAGTCTGCTCCTCTTCTGCCTCTGACCATTCATCATCGCCCCTGGCTCTGAGCCTTCTTCCTCTGGGGCTCCCTTCCCAGCTGGTGCCTCTCACTACTGTTTTAAGTGCATATCCACCCTCCCTCACCCCAATTAGGAGCCATTTGAGGGAGGCAACATATGTGCCTAATGAACGAATGGCCCTGTTTCTATGGGGGGGAGGGTAGATGTGTGAGCGCACCAAGGCCATGAAGGAAAGCAGGAGAGGAGAGGAAGAGAAGAGACCCACATGTCGTGTCCCCAATGGTAACTGTAGCTAGCCGTCAAGAACGCACGCCACTCCGAGAAGTCAGCGGAAGATGTCTTGAAGTTTATTGTACAGCACACAGAGAAACGTGGAAAGTCCGTGAGGATTCTGAGGAGGCCATCTCAGAATCCCCCTTATGTACACCTTGCTGGGTGACTCCCAATTCCCCCCTCCCTTCTGCCCTAAAGGTCCGGGGTTAATCCTCTTCCCCACCCGGGGTGGCTTGGACAAAAGAGTTAACTGCTCTGGTCTACCTGCACTATTCATGGGTGCTTTTTACATTGTTATTGCGATGCTGACGGTTCCCGCCCGCCGCTGATGATTTGCAGTTCCCTTCCGCACCTGGGGTTGGGCCATCAGGTACGCACCCATCCTGGGGTTGTTTACCCCTCGAGGCATGCCTGGGCGAGGTCGGGTCTTGCTGCGCTCGGTTTAACCCTTGCGCGCCTGGCTCCGCTGTCGCCCCCTTTCCTGGCCTGCTGCAAGGTTCCCCTTCCTGGCGCCCGCATGGCGCGACCCTGTCTAGTTGGGTCGCGACATCCTGCCCCCCCGAAACTGACTTCCCTCTCCCCTGGGGAGCGTTCTGAGTCCCGGGGCCCCCCGGCCGGTTTGGCCACTGTTGGTGGAATCTCTTGACCAGCTGTGGGGCCAAAACGTCCGACGCCCACACCCACTCTCGGTCCCCCGTAGCAAAGTCCTTCCACTCCACCAGGTACTGCAAACGCCCTCTGTAGAGTCTGGAGTCCAAAATGTCCTTAACCTCATGGTGCTCCCCTCCCGCCAGGATCAACGGGGTGGGTGGCGCCGCCACGGGGTGCCAACCGTCGTCCTCCGGGGACTTCTTCAGCAAGCTGAAGTGGAACACCGGGTGTATCTGTTGCAAGTTCTTTGGGAGTTCCAGCTTCGCAGAAACTCCGTTGATTACCTCTAACACTTTAAACGGACCCAAGTACCGAGGCCCGAGTTTCTTGCTGGGGAGGCCCAGCTTCAAGTGCCGCGTGGACAGGTAGACCCGGCACCCCGCTTTGATGTCCCCCGCCGGTCTTCTTCGCTGGTCCGCCGTCCTCTTCTGCGCCGCCTTGACCTCCAGCAGTTGTTCCCGAAGGGACTCCCAGCACCTGGCCGTCCTCTCTCTCCACTTTCCGAGCTCCTCCGGCTCCCGGGCGGTGGGCTCTCCCAAGTCCGGCAGGTGCCTCAGGTCGGTCCCGTAGACCACGGCGAAGGGGGACATCTCCGTGCTGCTATGTACGGAGTTATTGTAAGCGAACTCCGCCAACGGAAGCAGCTGTGACCAGTCGTCCTGCTGGTAGCAACCAAAACACCGCAGGTACTGCTCCAGCACCTGGTTGACACGTTCCGTCTGTCCGTCAGTCTGGGGGTGGTAGGCCGAGCTGAGTCCCTGTTCGATCCCCAGCAGTCCCAGGAACGCCTTCCAAAATCGGGACACAAACTGGGAGCCACGATCGGAAATGACCTTGTCTGGAACCCCATGGAGCCGGAAGATGTGCTCCATGAACAGCTTTGCCACCTGGGTGGCGGTAGGCAGTGAGGCGCAGGGCACGAAATGGGCTTGCTTGGAGAACAGGTCCACCACGACCCATATTGCTGTCTTGCCTCGGCTGGGTGGCAGATCCGTAATAAAGTCCATGGAGATCACCGACCAAGGTCGAGGTGGGACCTCCAGGGGCTGTAGGAGGCCCTGCGGCTTGCCCACTGCCGGCTTGCAGGTGAGGCAGATGGGGCAGCCTGCAACGTAGTCCTTGACATCTTTATGGAGCGTGGGCCACCAGAAGCTCCGCCGAACCAGCTTCCACGTCTTGACGAAGCCGAAGTGCCCAGCCGCTTTGGCGTCGTGGCATGCTTCCAGGGCGGCCCTCCGGAGGGGTTCCGGGACGTACGCGGCGCTCCCTCTTCGCCAGATGTCCCCTTCCAGTGTCAAGGAGTCCCGCAGGTTCTGTAGTTCCGTGTCTGTCGGATATGCTGCCACTAGTCTGTCGCGGAGCGCTGCAGAAGGCTGGCTGCGCTCCCGGGGGGGTGTCCCATCTTGACCCCCTGTCTGTCCCTCTTTCCTCCTAGCCTGGTTATGGGTGGTGACGGCTCGGGCTAGGTGTTTGTCCTCAAATAGCGGACGCATCTCTGTGCGGACGTCCGCCTCGTACTGGGGCAGGCGAGACAGGGCGTCCGCGAGGAAGTTGTCCTTCCCGGGGATGTGGCTTAGCTGGAAATCGTACCGGGAGAAGAACTCTGCCCACCGCATGTGCTTGGCGGTCAGCTTCCGTGGCTGTCGGAGGGCCTCGAGGTTGCGGTGGTCTGTCCAGACCTCAAACGGTTCCCTTGCCCCCTCCAGCCAGTGTCTCCACTCCTCAAGCGCCATGCGGATGGCCGCTGCCTCCTTCTCCCAGGTAGACCAGTTCCTTTCCGCCTTCCCAAACTTCCGGGACAGGTACGCTCCGGGCCTCAGACGGCCCTCCCCGTCCCTCTGCAGGAGTACCGCCCCCATGGCCACATCACTAGCGTCTACCTGTACCACCATGGGCCGGGCTGGATCCACATGGATCAGCGTAGGCTCGGCGGCGAATGCCCCTTTGAGCCCCTGGAAAGCCTCCTCCGCCCGGGACCCCCAATCCAGAGCCGCCCCGGGACGCTTGGCCCCCTTTCCTTTCCCCTTGGTACCTAGGAGATCGGTGAGGGGGGTCACCAAGGCCGAATAGTTGGGCAAAAAGCCCCTGCAGAAATTTGCGAACCCTAGCAGGCTCTGGAGTTGGCGCCGTGTCCGCGGCCGCTCCCACCCCAGGACTGCCTCCACCTTCTGGGGATCCATGGCCACCCCCGCCGCCGAGATCCTATACCCCAGGTAATCTAAGGAGGGGCGGTGGAACTCGCACTTGGGCAACTTGACGTATAGGTGGTTGTCCAGGAGTCTCTGCAAGACCTCCCGGACCAACCGGACGTGTTCCCGGGGGTCCCGACTGTACACCAGCACATCGTCCAGGTAGACCACCACCCCTTTGTACAGGAGGTCGTGGAGTACCTCGTTGATGAGGCTCATGAACACCCCCGGGGCCCCGCTCAAACCGAACGGCATTACCAGGAACTCGAACTGTCCAAACTGGCAGTTAAAAGCCGTCTTCCATTCGTCCCCCTCCCGGACCCGCACCCGGTAGTATGCCTCCCTTAAGTCTAGCTTCGTGAAGATCGTGCCGGTACCCAACTGGTCCAGCAGATCCGGGATGAGGGGGAGCGGGTATGCGTTCCCTGCCGCTATGGCGTTCAACCCTCTATAGTCCTGGCACAACCTCCGGGTGCCATCCTTCTTGCCCACGAAGATGACCGGAGCCCCCATGGGGCTCTTGGCGGGGCGGATGAACCCTCTGGCCAGATTCTTGTCCAGGAACTCCCTGAGGTCCTGGAGTTCCTCCCTGGACATCTTGTAGATGCGTCCCTTGGGGAGGACCGCATCTTCTGGGATGTCGATGGCGCAATCTGTGCGGCGGTGGGGGGGCAGCTCGTCTGCCTCGGTTTCCCCGAACACCGCCGCCAGATCCCGGTACTCCGGGGGTATCTCCGGCGCCACCACATCCAGCTTGCCCTCGCCCCCCTGGACCCCTTTGGCCTCCCCCTTTCCAGGGCACTGGGGGTCCGATTCGACCCTGTGCTGCCCACACCTATCCAGGTCGAACGTCAGGCGCCCTGAGCGCCAGTCTACTATGGGGTTATGTTCCATCAGCCAATCCAACCCCAGCACTACCTGGTACCCATCCGTGGGGACCCTGACTAGCATCCTGGACTCCCGGTGGTCCCCCACCCACAAGGAGACCGGCCCCACTTCCACCCCAAACGGACCCCCCTTTATGGGACTGCCGTCCATCTGGACGAAAACTAAGGGGGTGCTCCGAACCTGGGTGGGCAAATCCAGTTCCTTGGCCACTTCGGGGTGCAGCATACTGTGGTCGCAGCCCGAGTCCAGCAGCGCATCGCCCGTCCATTGCTTGCCGCCGTCCGGGTTTTCCAGCCTCACCCGGACCAGGTTGGGTGGTCTTCCCGCCCGTTTCTTGGGGTCCGTTGACCCTGGCGGGACCTGCAGCCGGGCGTCCTTTACTGCAGGTCCAGGTCGTTTCCCGACCCCGAGCCTTCGGAGTCGGACTGGCGCTTTCCCCTTGGCTCCGTCGCGACAGCCGCCCGGCTCCCGGTCTTGAGTGTCCTACTGGTTCCCGACGTCGCTTGGGACCTTGCCGGGGTCCGGACCTCTCCTGGGGGTCGCTTGGGGCACGCCACCGCATAGTGTCCTGCCCCCCCGCACCTCATGCAGAGTCCCTCCCGGCGTCTCCTCTCCCGTTCCGGGTCGGGGGTGCGCTTGGGCCGGGGGACCCCCGCGCCATTGGCGGGGCGGAGGGTCCCTGAGTTCTCCGCGGGCCTTCGGTCCTTGCCCGCCCTGGGTTCTAGCTCCAGCATCCCCAGGTCTGCTTCCAACTGAGCCACCGTGCGGCACCAGCCGTCCAGCGTTGACAGTTCCCGGGGGGTCCCTTTCACTACGGCCCACTTGCGGAGCTCAGGATGGAGGCCCTCCTTGAAATAGTGGACGAGGACCTCCTCGTTCCAGGAGGAGATTCGGGCGGCCTCCCCCCTGAACATGTCTACATAGTCCTGTACCGGGAGACCCCCTTGCCTGGCCTTCTGGACCCGTCGCTTCGCCTTCTCCTCCGCCTGCGGGTCTTGGAAGCGCTCTCGAAGGGCCGCCAAGAAATCCTCCAGGGTGGCCAGAGCCGGGTCCCTGCGGTCGACCAGGAGCATGGCCCACTGGCCGGCCTTCCCCTGCAGGGAGGAGATGACCGCCGCTACCAAGTCCTCTGGGTCGCAGTCGTCTCCCCCATACCTTCTGGCGTGGTTCCTTGCGTGGAAGATGAAGGTGGAGAGTTCCGCCGGGTCCCCCTCGTAAACGGCCTTCAGCTCCGGGGGCGGCCTGCGCCGCGCCGTCGCCCCCCGGCGGACGTGCCTCCCGCGGGCCTCCGGGGTCGCTGCCGCGCGCTCGTCCTCGCTGCTGTCGCCCGTGGAACTCCCCGCCACTACGTCGTCCTCCAGCCGGCTGCTGCGATGTCTTGGCGGGGGAAGCACCTGCCCCCTCGGGGCCGTCCCGTCCAACCACGTCAGCCGCTGAGTCACTCCGGGCTCCTGACCTGAGCCCTCCCCTGGGGTCTGCCGACTGCAGACCCCCGATCCCGCGTGGCCTTGGCTCCCGCCGCCGCTACGACTTGTCCGGGGCACCGCGCCCCCACAGGCCTGGTCCAACGACCGGCCTGACTCCTCGCCAACCCGCAGCCGCTCCCAGATGAGGCGGTTCAGCTGCTCCTGGAGTCGCCGTAGCTCGCCCAGGCTCCCGCTGTCTGGTCCGGCCGAGGAAAGACTCCGTTGATTTGAGGTGAACAGATCCGCCGGCCGCTCGAGTAGGGTGCTCGAGGTAACGGGGGTCTGAAAACGTGCCGCTCCGCGCCATGGGGTCGCCATCTCGGTAGCTGCCGGTAAGCGATCCCAACACGATACGGACGTTGAAGTTTTTGCAGAATCCTCACTATGTCGTGTCCCCAATGGTAACTGTAGCTAGCCGTCAAGAACGCACGCCACTCCGAGAAGTCAGCGGAAGATGTCTTGAAGTTTATTGTACAGCACACAGAGAAACGTGGAAAGTCCGTGAGGATTCTGAGGAGGCCATCTCAGAATCCCCCTTATGTACACCTTGCTGGGTGACTCCCAATTCCCCCCTCCCTTCTGCCCTAAAGGTCCGGGGTTAATCCTCTTCCCCACCCGGGGTGGCTTGGACAAAAGAGTTAACTGCTCTGGTCTACCTGCACTATTCATGGGTGCTTTTTACATTGTTATTGCGATGCTGACGGTTCCCGCCCGCCGCTGATGATTTGCAGTTCCCTTCCGCACCTGGGGTTGGGCCATCAGGTACGCACCCATCCTGGGGTTGTTTACCCCTCGAGGCATGCCTGGGCGAGGTCGGGTCTTGCTGCGCTCGGTTTAACCCTTGCGCGCCTGGCTCCGCTGTCGCCCCCTTTCCTGGCCCGCTGCAAGGTTCCCCTTCCTGGCGCCCGCATGGCGCGACCCTGTCTAGTCGGGTCGCGACACCACATCATAGGCCAAAGACTTGTGTGGAACCCCCTCCTCTCATGCACCCTGCTCTGGGTAAATGCCTTGGTGGTCCCTCCCACCCTGCCCATTTCTCCCCAGACACAACATGATAGGGGGTGGGGTGGAGGTGAAGTCAGAGGAAAGAAAGGGTGTCACATGAACAACGCCCTCCCCACTTAAAATCCAAAACCAAAAACCAGTCCGAGGAACAAGACAGTGGGGCGAGAGAGAGGGAAATTGAAACTCGACATGGCCCCCTCATCCCAGCTGGATGTGCTCAAGGGGGGGGGTGAGGAATGCCATCCTCTGCCTCTCCATCAGAGGCATCTGCCTGAAGAAGCATCCCTCAGGAGGAGGTCAAGGCCACCCCCCTGAGCCTTGCCTCACCAGTGGTGGAGATGAAGATGGTGTTGAAGACATCCTTGCTGAAGCAGAAGTGCAAGCCCATGCTAGAGTCACTTTCGCCATCTTTGATCTGACTGGCACTTGGGAGCTGGAGGGGAGGGGGAGGGAGGGAGGGTCGTCGCCCATGTGCCACATGCTGGACCATCCTGCCCTAAACAATACGCCAACCCAATAGTTTGTTCTGCAGCCTCAGCCTT
Organism: Darevskia mixta; assembly: GCA_034641385.1. Taxonomy (NCBI): domain Eukaryota; kingdom Metazoa; phylum Chordata; class Lepidosauria; order Squamata; family Lacertidae; genus Darevskia; species Darevskia mixta. The sequence goes on from JAWWNH010000130.1 coordinate 4,634,808, forward strand.
TGTAGCTGGAGTCAGTTGAAGCCCTGTCCTGCCATATGAAACTGGCCAGGTGGAAAAAATGCCTCCAAGGCAGGGAGCTGTTGTGATGAATAATGCAGTAAAAGGGAGCACTGGAAGATAATGGCTTTTAAGGGTATTCTATCTATATGTATTTTTTCAACTTTGCATTTTACTTTTCTCAGGTGTGCTGTATGTGAAGCTTCTGCAATGGTGATGGCAGTTCACAGTCAAACAATTCAAATTCCACCATGTCCAGAAGGATGGAGATCGCTGTGGATAGGCTACTCCTTTGTGATGGTAAGTGCTCCAATCAGGACAATTCATTTAATTCTATTTCTACTACTCCATTCTTTTTCACACAATCTAAAAAGAACCCATTCTTTTTAAGACATATGAGCAAGTTCCTTTTTAAAGTTCCATTTTTGCTTGTCTGTCCAGATTTCTTCAGGGTGACCCTGGTGACCATGCTTGCTGCCTTTTCTTAGGGAATAAATTGAATGGATTCTGATTTTCTGAGTTTATCCACACTTCTGCCTGGTTACCCTGCCATAACAATGCTTGGAATTTAAGATCTGGGGCAAGATGTGTGATGAAACTAAACTGGGTTTCAGAACTTACCTTAGAGGGCAACAACAAATGTGCCTCTCCCCACTAAGTGCTGTATTGGTGTGGATAGCTAATGGTCCAGTCGTGACCGACTCTGGGGCTGCGCGCTCATCTCCCATTACTGGCCAAGGAAGCCGGCGTACAGCTTCCAGGTCAAGTGGACAGCATGACAAAGCCGCTTCTGGCGAACCAGAGCAGCACACGGAAACGCCATTTACCTTCCTGCTGCAGCGGTTCCAATTTATCTACTTGCACTTTGACGTGCTTTCGAACTGCTAGGTGGGCAGGAGCAAGGACTGAGCAACAGGAGCTCACCCCGTCGCGGGGATTCGAACCGCCAACCTTCTGATCACAAGCCCTAGGCTCTGTGGTTTAACCCACAGCGCCACCCACGTCCCAGCATAGATATTAGGACAGAACAAATAAATAAGTGGATATGGATCAATTCCAGTCTGGGTGCATGCACAATTTGAGGACTATACCTTGGTGAGCCTTGATCACCCTGGTACTGAGACTGGAATGGGAAGAGTGGGACTCTGGTTCTGGATCTCTCAGCAACTTTTGATAGCATTGGACACCGATATCCTGGTCATGACTCCTGGACCCCTGGACTGGCTCTGTGGGATGGTTATTAGGAGCACTCTTTCAGTTTTTTCCACTCCTGCTTGCACAGCTGTGTCCAGAGAACAGCACTGGGAGATTGCTTCAGTCTTATGGTCCTTGCACTATGATGTCATAGAGCACAATCTTGTCCTCAGTGCTGTTCACCACTGGGAGGAGTCATTAGACATTTTGAGTCGAAGTGTCATTGGTATCCTGATCCTGGTTTCCGTGGTGAGTGGTTCCAGTCTCCAGGAGACTAGCTTGTGCTGGATGGGTCAGAGGCGTAGCAAGCCCAGGTGGTACCCGGGGGCGGAATTTTTTTTGTCACCCCCCACCACTTTAATTTTTAAAAAAATTTTAAAAATTAAAAAGTGTCACCCCCCCTCTGATGGTGCCACTTTGTGAGGTGTGGGGGTTTTGTTTGTGTGTGTCTATTATCTCTTTTTTCCAATAAAGTTAAAATAAATAAATAATAATAATAATAATGTAAATAAATAAAAATAAAAAGTGTCACCCCCCTCTGATGGTGCCACTTTGTGAGGTGTGGGGGGGTTTTGTGTGTGTGTGTGTGTGTCTATTATCTCTTTTTTCCAATAAAGTTAAAATAATAAAAAATAATAAAAAATGATAAAAATAAAAAAATAAAAAAATAAAAAGTGTCACCCCCCCTCTGATGGTGCCACTTTGTGAGGTGTGGGAGGTTGTGTGTGTGTCTATTATCTCTTTTTTTCAATGAAGTTAAAATTTAAAAAAAAATTTAAAAAAATTTTTTTTTAAGTGTCACCCCCCTCTAGGGTGGAACCCGGGGCGGCCCACCCCCCCTTGCTACGCCCCTGGGATGGGTTTGTGTAGACACTTAAAGCAGCCACAGAATTATCTTAAAATGTACCTTTAATGAAGGACTATTTGATAGCCAGTGGGGTGGATGGTAGAACCTGGGCTTTGAGCACCATGTGCTTTTGTGGTGTCACGTTTAATTAGGTAAGCCTAATTTGAACATAGTGGTGCTTTTTTCTAGGTAAAATTTATTGTTTTTTATTGTTATTTATTAAAATCCTTCTCAAAAATGGCCCAACTTATCAAGATATAAAACCAAGGAGGAATCAGCATGAATCCATAGAATACTAAAAGTACACACCCTATAAGCAAAACAAAAACTGGCAGCATGAACAATTAAAAAACAAATCAAAGCATTTATGATCAGTAAGAAAAATAACAGCAGCCCATCACATGCCATTGCACACCTTGGAACAGAGGGAGATTTTCAACTGGTGGCATTGGCAGTAGGCAGGCCTCACTGGGAAAGGGTTTCATAAATCCCTTGTCAGCTTTCTCCAAATGTCCCTCAGAGGTGGCACATGGAGGGCTCCACTAGTAGGTTCATATCAGAAAAGATTTTGCCGTCAACCATTGTGGTATCTGTATAGGGTGTACTGTAAGTCACTGTACAGAGTCAGCAATAAGCTTTGTGGCATCGTAAAGACGAACAATTTTTATTATAATATAAATTTTCAGAGACTAGAGTCGACTTCACCTGATGCATCAGATACACAAAATATTTTTGCATTTCATGTGTCCATAATTTAAATGTAACATCTAAATTGGTAAAAGTAACTATTTTTCAGCTTCTAGTCCCATCTGTAGAATGCAAATAACAGTTATTTACCCCACTGAATTGTTATTAAATACTAAATGTACTGTTGAATTATATGTAACTAAAAACAATCATCTTTTCTTATCAACTGATGCATAACCTGTATTTTTGGCAGCACACCAGTGCTGGTGCAGAGGGCTCAGGGCAAGCTCTGGCATCTCCAGGTTCCTGTCTGGAAGAGTTCCGCAGTGCTCCCTTCATAGAATGCCATGGCAAGGGCACCTGCAATTATTATGCAAATGCTTACAGCTTCTGGCTTGCCACTATTGAGAGAAATGAAATGTTCAAGTAAGTTGGGAGCATCTTCTGCATTGACAATACCTGTACAAGGATATAAAAATGCATTTTGAAAGCAGCTTTTTAAATAGTTAAAATTAATGTAACTAGATGTGACAGAGTGAACTTACTTTGCATTTTTGGTCCTTTTTTTGTTTACCAGTTGTTTTTTGTTTTTTTGTTTTTTGTTTACCAGTTGTGCTTCTACTTGACCAGATTCTATCAGTCAGATTCCCACTGCAATTGAGATCCCAATTCACAGTTCAGATACAAGTTGTCTGCATGCTTTAATGCATATTTTGGTCAAACTATTACTTTGCACCTGATACAGATTCAGCCTAGAGAAGAAGTGCATTACAGCCAGTTATGGGTCAGGAACAGAAGTGTGCTCAGGTAGCAGCAGAGGAACATATGCTCCACTACCCGGGCAGGCGCCTGGGGCACACCCCCAGAGAGGATGGAAGCCCAGGGAGCCCGCTGTGGCGGAGTACACTTGCATGCCACAGCCCAGTTGAGGAGAGGGGCCTGACCCTTGAATGGAGGTGTGGGCAGCTGGCAGCATTGAGCTGTCATGCAGGGAAGCTGTCTCTGCAGCTCCCTCACGCGCCTAATGAGGGAGCCTGTTGTGGGGGCCCATGGTCACACCCCCTCAAAAAAATGTGCCCAGTGCCCTGCCCCCCAGCCCCTCATGCTATGCCATTGTGCCCTGAGCATTACAACCCAAGTCACTTCATTGGTCTTTTGACCTGACATTTAACGTGACTTGTCAAGAGCTCCTTGTCAAGTGCTTTCATTGTCTATTTTAGGGATAGTTCTTTCATGTGGTAAGTAAGTAAGTTCCATGTGGTAACTTAAATATTGTACTTTGAACACAGGAAGCTAGGTCAGAGGGATCAACATTGTGATTACTTTCAAGAACAGTATCAAGGAATAGTGTGGGAATCAATCCCATAGGAGTAGGAATTCCTACAATTTAAGAACTGGCTTTAAGAAGGAGGCAGAGGTTAAGCTCATTAATTTCTGTCCTTTTAAATCAGTTCATTGCAGAAAGCATCCTAGTTATGATCTGACAGTTTCAAACTGAGTAGCTGAGTTGGACACACTATTCCTTAAAAGCAATTTTCTTCACAGGTCACTTATAGGTTTTTTTGTTTTTAATTTTCAGGAAACCTACTCCTTCCACACTAAAAGCAGGAGATCTACACTCAAATGTTAGCCGTTGCCAAGTATGTATGAGAAGAACATGAGATTCCAGTTGTACCTAATATCACAATATGGTGCTATTGTGTTAACAGCTTGAAGCTAAGGCAATATATCCTATGTACCTCATTGTCACCCAGCATGAAAACTGTCAAGTGCCTTACAGGAACCTGCCTAACTAAACTCTCTTGGCTCTTTACTTGCTGAAGATGAAGATGATACGCTTCAAATGTCACTTTTGAATAAACATTATCTTATAAATGAATGTGATGCACTGATACTCTAAATCTCCCCCCACCCCAAAAAACCAAAGGTGCTAAGAGGAGCACAGCTCTGCCTCAGGTGTGTACTGCCCCTTTTCAATTTATGTGCATTAGATATACAGGATTACTTTTGAATTCTCTTGAATCTTGAATTCTCGGGCTCTTTATTATATACTTAAGGTTGTTGTACAAATTAATACTAATGTAAAGAAGAGTTCTGGGGAAAGAGAATGATTAAACACCAATATTCCTTATTGACATAACAGAGGGTACTGACATACAAACACTTTTTCTTGGCTGAATTGTGTATGGCATTAAGGAGCCTGCATGCAAGAAGAAACCTAATTCTTGCTGATCAATGAAATGAATATGCCCTCATGTTCTATATTGCATTTTTGTTGTTTTCCTGTGGAATACAGAATGGTCCGATGTAATTTTTTATTGGGTTTCTATAAAATATGCCGATATTTTAGACATTTATGTCTAAAATAGATTGCATCATTATAATCAAGCCAACATAATTTTAAAGGCCTTATAGGAAACTGTGTACTTCATAAAAAATATAATTTGTAATAAAGCTATTTGTTTTTTTAAAAAAAAATGGTATCTTGTTTTTAATAAGATGAGTAAGTACAATACATACAAACTCAGGTCTTTTTTTATTTCAGATACACAACACTATAGGAAAGAACAGGTACCAAAGAAAAGTTGCTTACCTATACCCATTCATATTGATTCAATGAAGTAGAAGTACTGGGAAACTTAGGAGGAAGTGATCACATCCTCCTGGGTTTCATGATACAGAGGCAAAGGAAACTCTGGACTTTAAGACTGATTTCAAAAAGCTTAAGGAGCTACTGGGTGAGACCCCCAAGGTCAGAAGTACTCAAAGAGAAGGGAGTCCAAGATCATAACTGCTTAACTGTCCCACTTTAACTGGGACACCACAAATTTAAAGAAGCCACACTGGCTTCTGATTGGATACGGGAATGTCCATGGTTCCTCTCTTGTTAAACCTCAGAACAGCAAGCAGAAATTGCCAGAAAGCAACCTGGAGGTCTCCAGTACACAAAATCCTAGCAGGAAAAAATACCCATCCACAAAAAGCACTAATAATAAACTTTCCAAAGCAGCTTGGATTAAGCCCTAGAGAAGTTCAGATCTTTCTCAGTTCACTAAGGTAAAGGGACCCCTGACCATTAGGTCCAGTCGTGACCGACTCTGGGGTTGCAGCGCTCATCTCGCTTTATTGGCCGAGAGCTGGCGTACAGCTTCCAGGTCAAGTGGCCAGCATGACTAAGCCGCTTCTGGCGAACCAGAGCAGCGCACGGAAACACCGTTTACCTTCCCGCCGGAGCGGTACCTATTTATCTACTTGCAGTTTGACGTGCTTTTGAACTGCTAGGTTGGCAGGAGCCAACTGAGCAACGGGAGCTCATTCCGTTGCGGGGATTCGAACTGCTGACCTTCTGATTGGCAAGCCCTAGACTTTTGTGCCACCCACTAGATGTGGATAAAAACACAGCCCAGGGTGGGGAGAGATGCCCACCCAGAAGAGACCAATGCCACAAGTTTTAAAAATAAACATGAACACTTTGCCATACTAAAATGTGACAAATGACAGTTCTAATCCACCTTTTCTGGGAATAATTGTTAGTGATGATACTGAGCCAATATGGAGATTGTAATTAAATATTGGTGACAAGCCCATAGAAAAACTGATTCAGGTGCTGATGTGACAGTACTGTAATATCAGAAGCAATATATATTTGCCTTGAGCCAACCTCTGTGTGGAAACCTGGAGGCACCTTATCCTCTGTGGAAGAATTCTCTGCAGAAACATCATGCAATAATTAAAAAAAAACACACCTTCCATTTCATTGTGTATGGGATTAAAGGGTCTGGTGACTTCTGTTTCAGTGTATCTGAAGAAGTGTGCATGCACACGAAAGCTCATACCAAGAACAGACTTAGTTGGTCTCTAAGGTGCTACTGGAAGGAATTTTTTTTATTTCTTATTTTGTTTTAACTAAAGCATCCATGACAGAGCATCCATCCAACCTCTGATTAAAAACCTCCAAGGAAGGAGAGTCCGCAACCTCCTGAAGGAGCCTGTTCCACTGTCAGACAACTCCTACTGTCAAAAGTTCTTCCAAATGAGTTGGAATCTCATTTCTTATAACTTGAATCAATTGGTTCGAGCCCTACCCTTCAGAACAGGAGAAAACAAGCTTGCTCCCTCTTCCATGTGACAGCCCTTCAGATATTTGAAGTTCGCTATCATATATCCTCTCAGCCTCCTGTTTTCTAAGCTGCTGCTGCTGCTTCTTGTTGTTTAGTCGTTTAGTCGTGTCCACTGGCGGAGGAAGAGGAGTGCGGGGGGAGCGCACCGCCCCCAGCAGCGTGATCCCAGTGGGGTGCCATTGTGGCTGCCCCTGCGCCCGTGCTGGGTGCCACGCCCCTGAAGGCGGCGCACCACGCCCCCAGGATGCGCGCCAGCCCGCCCCTGCCTCCTCTCTGCCCCCCAGTGCCTGAGCATGAAGCTCCGCCACTGGTCATGTCCGCCTCTTCATGACCCCATGGACCAGAGCACGCCAGCCACTCCTGTCTTCCACTGTCTCCCGCAGTTTGGTCAGACTCATGTTGGTACGGTAGCTTCGAGAACACTGTCCAACCATCTCGTCCTCTGTCGTCCCCTTCTCCTCATCAGGGTCTTTTCCAGGGAGTCTTCTCTTCTCATGAGGTGACCAAAGTATTGGAGCCTCAGCTCCAGGATCTGTCCTTCCAGTGAGCACTCTGGGCTGATTTCCTTAAGAATTGATAGGTTTGGTCTTCTTGCAGTCCATGGGACTCTCAAGAGTCTCCTCCAGCACCATAATTCAAAAGCATCAATTCTTCGGCGATCAGCCTTCTTGGAAGCTCTCACTTCCATACATCACTACTGGGAAAACCATAGCTTTAACTATACGGACCTTTGTCGGCAAGGTGATGTCTCTGCTTTTAAGATGCTGTCCAGGTTTGTCATCACTTTTCTCCCAAGAAGCAGGTATCTTTTAATTTTGTGACTGCTGTCACCATCTGCAGTGATCATGGAGCCCAAGAAAGTGAAATCTCTCACTGCCTCCATTTCTTCCCCTTCTATTTGCCAGGAGGTGATGGGACCAGTGGCCATGATCTTAGTTTGTTTTTTTATGTTGAGCTTCAGACCATATTTTGCACTCTCCTCTTTCACCCTCATTAAGAGGTTCTTTAATTCCTCCTCACTTTCTGCCATCAAGGTTGTGTCATCTGCATATCTGAGGTTGTTGATATTTCTTCCGGCAATCTTAATTCCGGCTTGGGATTCATCCAGTTCAGCCTTTCGCATGATGAATTCTGCATATAAGTTAAATAAGCAGGGAGACAATATACAGCCTTGTCGTACTCCTTTCCCAATTTTGAACCAATCAGTTATTCCATATCCAGTTCTAACTGTAGCTTCTTGTCCCACATAGAGATTTCTCAGGAGACAGATGAGGTGATCAGGCACTCCAATTTCTTTAAGAACTTGCCATAGTTTGCTGTGGTCGACAGTCAAAGGCTTTTATGTAGTCAATGAAGCAGAAGTAGATGTTTTTCTGGAACTCTCTAGCTTTCTCCATAATTCAGCGCATGTTTGCAATTTGGTCTCTGGTTCCTCTGCCCCTTCGAAATGCAGCTTGCACTTCTGGGAGTTCTCGGTCCATATACTGCTTAAGCCTGCCTTGTAGAATTTTAAGCATAACCTTGCTAGCATGTGAAATGAGCGCAATTGTGTGGTAGTTGGAGCATTCCCTCAACTGTTCCTCATAAGGCTAAGTTTCCAGACCTTTGATCATCTTGGTTCCCCAACTCTGCGCATGTTCCACCTTGTCAACATCCTTCTTAAACTGTGATGCCCAAAACTGGACACAGTATTCTCGGTGTGGTCTGACCAAAGCAGAATACAGTGGTACTATTACTTCCCCTAATGCAGCCTAGAATAGCATTAGCTTTTTTGTTGCTGCATCATACTGTTGACTCATGTCACATGTGCAGCTGATTCTTCTTGCCTAAGGACAAAACCGTACATTTATCCCTATTGAAATTCATTTTGTTACCTTGTGCCCAGTTCTCCAATCTATGAATTCAAATTCTGCATTACCGGGTAGATACCTTCTCAGTTTGGTGTCATCTGCCAATTTGATGAACATACCTTCAATTCCAGCATCCAGCATCTCCTAATACACATTCCTCATACTTAGGTACCACACTTGGACTATTTTAGACAATACCCAGCAAGCTCTTTTTTTCTGCAGTAGACCCCAATTACTTCAACACAGATACAATTTGATAGACTGCGCTTCTTGACTGACATGCAAAAATAAATTGATGAACTGGCCATTACCTGAAAATGAAGGCTCATTGATAACAGCATATGCAGCTTTTCTGACATCCAAGGCATGAAAAATGCCTCTCAAACTTTGATGGGAGTGCTGCTTTGAAAGTAATTTCAAAATTTCTGTAAGAATATAATTCCACATAGGCTAAAGTAAAATAAAAAGCCACGAATTTGATATATTTTACCAAACAAATATTTCCTCATTCCATTAATGTTTTCACACACAAAAATTACTGTGTTTTTATATGCACTGTAAACCACAACCAGCCAGATGTGTGAGGTATGAATAAAATTATTACTATTACTATTGTTGTTGTTGTTGTTGTTGTTGTTGTTTTCTTGCTAACCACAGTACATGGGCGTAGCCAGGATTTATGTTAGGGGTCAGGCTTTATATTAGTTAGCATGGGCGTACCCAGGGGGGGCAGAGGGGGGCAGCTGCCCCCCCAGAAGGCAGCTGCCCCCCTAGAAGCAAAAATGATCAGCGTCCGTTCAAAGCATTTTTTCCCTACTTTTTTTTCCAGAAGCATTTTTTTCCCGGCTTGGCACCATTTCCCCCTCACTGCATCCTCCCTCCTCCCAGTGCAGCCATAGGCTAATATCGCTGAGGCACAGGCCAATGGGTGGGCAGCTCATGGCTGAGAGCAGGAAGAGGGCTGAGCTGAGCTGGCTCTGCTGCTCTCTTGTCTCTGCACTCTCGTGTCTGCTGCTGCTGCTGCTGCCTGCTGCTGCCTGCTGCTGCTGCCTCCACCAGCCCAGCACAGGAGGGAAACGCAGCTCCTCCGAGTCCAGCAGCAGCTGCAGGGCGAGGGCTCCAGCCATCGCTGTTAGCCCCTGAGCAAGACACAGGTATCTGTGTGTTTTTCATTTATTTTTTTAATAATGGATGTGGATGGCTCGCACACATTTTCCCCCCTCGCACACCATTCCCTTCCACTCCCCTCATCTATTTAACTTGCCCTCATGAGCGAAAGAAAGAAAGAGAAAGAAAGAAAATCCTTCCTGAAGGATTTGCTCACAAACTAGAGGAAAAGAAACTTGCTCAGCCATGTAGGTGGGTCTCCTCCCCCTCTTTCTCTGCCTTCCAGCCTGCTCAGAGCAGAAAGGCACCTTTCCTCCTGGCCAGGTGGCCAGGCCAACAACCCTTTCCAAGAATGCCAGGGAAGGGTTAAAAAGACAATGCATTGGGGGAAACACCCCCCTCCCAACAACCTGGAATCAAAGAGGGAGGGGAAGGAGGGAAGTAAACTCCATCTCATCCCTCCCAGCCCAGGTCAATGCCAGGTGGGGAAACAAAAGAAGACTAGATGAGCAAACTTTGCTCTGTTGGAAGAGGGTGCCAACCTCTGTCGCGTCCCCCCTTGGCAGAGCAGAACCCACTCCCCAGTCAGCCAGGTAGGGAAGGGGGAATTGGGTTGGGTGGGTAGAGGGGCAAATGGCTCTAAGGATGGCTGGAGCTAGTGGTGTTTCATTTTTTTCTAATTCCCAACATTCCAGTTATTTATTTAATCTGCAAATAAAGCAGGGGGCGGAGTCATAGCTCTGTGGCAGAGTATCTGCCTTGATGCAGAAGGTCCTAGGTTCAATCCTTGACATCTCCAGTTAGGACTGGGAGAGACTCCTGAAGAGCCACTGCCAGTCAGTGTGGGCAATACTGAGCTAGATGGTCCAAGAGTTTGATTTTGCATAATGTGGCTTCCAATGTATCTATGTCTTAAGGGGAGGGTCATAGTTCAGTGGTTAGAACACCTTGCACCCGAGTTTTCCTCCCTGGCATCTGCATGTATGGCTAGGAATCTCCCCTGCCTGAATCCCTGGAGAGCTGCTGCCAGTCAGTGTAGGCAGTACTGAGTGGGAGGATTTTTTAAAATCTGCTGTACCGTAGCACTTTAAGCAGTCAAAGAATACCTCCTGTTAATGATTCAAGCATGCTTATTGTAACAAGAGAGTATTACTGGTAGCATGGAAAAACCCCTCTTCTTCTCTCTTCCCCCCCCCAACACGGAAAACCCCCTCTTCTTCTCTCCCCCCCTGCCCCCAGCTCAGTACTAAAAAAAACCAAGCATCTATCGGAAATTCTTCAAGGAAAATAAGGACTGGATTGAAACGAAAGTTTTGAACAAGTTTTCTTCAAACCCAAGAAAAATGATATTAGTATAAGACATGTAACTAGAATAAAAAGTAAAAAAAATTCAAGCAAATAATTGTAATAACTACCGTAATAAAGCACTGCTATAATTATATATAATTTTCTTAAAATTTTCGTTTCATTTGCCTTTTCTGTGCTGAAATGTCACAACCTGAACGACCATGGCTTGCCCCCCCCCCTAGTTTTGATCCTGTCAGTTAGTTAAGTATTTTTATTGATTTACTTGATTTAAGGGGGCAGCTGCCCTCCGCTCCTGGCCCCCTCTTGGCTACACCCATGTCCTGTACAGTAGTATGTGTGTTTGAATAGAAAACTAATTGGGCAAAGAGAAAAAAATATTTAGCCACAAGCAGTTGCCTTCCTGTCATTTTTCTTGTGTGGGCTCGTAATTCCACCATACTCAGATTTGATCTCAGTTTGATGTATGCTTTACTGGAGATTGGGGAAATGGACCAAAGGACAAAATGCTGCAGGGTACCTTTATTCCTCGAAAACTCTCATTTGACGAAATGTATAACTGTCACTATAAAAATATTTTAATCACTTTAAACAGAAAGCAAAGGGTTAAGAATTCTAGTACACTTAGCAAAGCACCTCTATTTTTCTTCTTTCCTCTTTCATGTCCTCTTGACTGTTTATATTTCGCTATTAAATAAATAAGCACATCGACAGCAAACGCGCCGGATAAACTGCGGGAACTCTCGGTGCCATCCGAATTCCCGAAGCGCCGGGGAAGTTGTTGCACGTGATCCAGGCTCACGGCACGAAGGCCTGAGGACCTCGGGCCCGGGCTGGCTGGCGGGCGAGGAGCCCTTTCCTCCCCGGCCCGCTGGTGGTGGCTCCTTGCCCCGTGGCGTCCCGGCGGGGTCCGTGGAAAGGCGCTCGCTCGCTATCTAGACGCGGATTTGTGGCTGGCGGAGGGAGAGCAAGAGACATTGTCGCAGAGGGACAGGGAGTGGGAAGGCGCAGGACGAAACAAGCGAGGCGGACCAGAGATGCCAGCTGGAAACCCAATCGCAGCCTCGCAGCCTTGAGGGGAGCTTTCTTCCTGCAGTCCATTGGTGGAGCGCGCTGTCTTTTACGCGGGATGCAGGCTGAAGCTCGGCGCGGTAGGATGAAAGGACCTGGGCGGCTTCTCTCCGCAACGCCTCTTCTCCTACGTGAGGTTGTGGGTAACCCGGGCGCGTCACGTGTTGTTTTGCTAAGGAGAGCGGAGCGCGAGAAGTTCCCTGCTGCTGCATCTCCGGCGAGGAGCGCGCGCAGCACCGAACGGACGGAGCGGCTGGCCAGAGCGAGCGAGTGCGAGCCGCAGCGGAGACCCGAAGCGCCCTGGGGCCGCCGCGGTGAGTGCCGCGCGACCTGCGGGCCCCGCACAAGCGCTCCTCGGAATAGCCGTCCCGGAGCGGGAGAGGGGATGGCGAGTCCCCCCGCGGCAGAGCCTCCCGACCGACCGCAGGGCGACCTCGACCGCAACAACAGCAGCAACAACAACAACAACCAGCAGCCGCCGCCCGAGCAGCCGCCGCCGGGCGTGCGCAAGTGCGGCTACCTGCGCAAGCACAAGCACGGCCACAGGCGCTTCTTCGTGCTCCGTTCCGCCAGCGACGGAGCCGCCGCGGACGAAGCGCCGCCTCAGCCCGCCCGGCTGGAGTACTACGAAAGCGAGAAGAAGTGGCGGAGCAAGTCGGCGGCGCCCAAGCGCTCAATCGCGCTCGACTCTTGCCTCAACATCCACAAGCGGGCCGACGCCAAGCACAAGCACCTGGTGGCTCTGTACACGCGCCAGGAGTACTTCGCTCTGGCGGCCGAGAGCGAGCCGGAGCAGGAGGCCTGGTACGTGGCGCTGACGGAGCTGCTTCGCGAGAGCCAGCCCGCCGGGCAAGAGGAGCCGCTGCAGCCTGGGGCCTCGGCTTACCGCGAGGTGTGGCAGGTGACGCTCAAGCCCAGGGGCCTCGGGCAGAGCCGCAACCTTGCCGGCGTACACCGGCTGTGCCTAGCGGCGCGCACGGTAGAGCTAGTGCGCCTCAACTGCGAGCGGCCCTGCGTGACGCTGCAGCTCATGAACATCCGCCGCTGCGGCCACTCGGACAGCTTCTTCTTCATGGAACTTGGCCGCTCGGCCTCGACTGGGCCCGGCGAGCTGTGGATGCAGGCCGATGACTCGGTGGTGGCGCAGAACATCCATGAGACCATCCTGGTGGCCATGAAGGCGCTGCGGGAGCTCGCCGAGTTTCGCCCACGCAGCAAGAGCCAGTCGTCATCTTCGTCCAGTTCGTCGTCGTCAGGCGGCGGCGGAGCATTGTCGGCTATGTGCAGCCGACCCATTTTGGTTCCCAGCTGCCGCCATCACCACCAACCCTCTCTGACGGTGCTGCCCCCCAGCCAGGCTGGGCTTCTCCGCCAGTCACGTACGGACACTCTGGTGGCTGGCAGAAGCAGCGGGAACCAGAGCCGGACCACGAGTGAGGGCAACGGGGGCAGAGCTGGTTCACTAGCTGGCAGCCCCTCAGGGCCCGACATTGGAGAGACCCCGCTCGGCCGCTCGCACACACCTGGGGTAGCCTGCTGCAGACTCTGGAGCCAGACAACCGCGCCGCCCGGTTGCTCCCTGGCCTTGGTGCACTCGCCTTCCATGGTTACAAAGCTGGCTACAGAGCCAGGCATGTTCTCACAGCGCCCTTCCAGCAGCAGCATCTCCGGCTCCCCTAGCGATCCTGCTAGCTTCCTGGCCTTTGAGGATTTGGGTCCAGCCATGGACCCTTCAACAGCTAGTAACCACAGCAACACACCTGAGACTCCTCCTGGCCTGCAGCTGGATGGCTACATTGCCATGGAGCGGGGAGACCTTTGGGAGAGCGCTGGAGGGGACAAGGTTCCCAGGAAGCGCACTTGCTCCCTGACAACACCAACATATCGGCACCCCATGCCAACTCTCCTCTCCTCTGCCTCCCTGGATGAGTACACACTCATGCGGGCTACCTTACCAACAGCAGGGCCCTCTTCAAGGGGAACCTATACTCCTTACCCTGAGGACTACTGTGATGTGGACGTTGGCTCTGGCAGCACCAGCAGCAGTAGCAGCTCACATCTAGGTCGCAGTGGTAGTGGGGAGGAGGGCTACATGCCCATGAGCTCTGGGGCAGCAGCTGTTTTGCCATTGCAAGGTGGTCCTGGTGGTTATATGTCTATGAGCCCCACCAGTGTGTCAGCCCCACAGCAAATTTTGCATCCTCACTCCCACAAGATCAGCAGTGATAACTCCCTAGAGGACAGTGACTACATGCGCATGTTGGGTACTAGGTTGTCTGGTGAGAGTCCTGGTGGAAGAATGACAAGTGGTGACTACATTGACATGTCCCCTTTGCTGTTGCCTCCTGTGCATGGATCTGCCTCACCTGTGCCCTCTCCTGATGGCTTTGCAAGCCAGGGGCAAGGGACCAGACCAGCAACTTCTATAACCCACTGTCTCATGCCTCAGAGCCAGCCAAACTCTCTGGGTGAGAAAAAGAACAGTGACCAGTATGTGTTTATGAACTCACCTGTGGAGAGATTAACTCTCACACCCAAAGGGGACTCCTTCCTTGCTATCTGCAGCCACACAATGATGCCTTCACCCATTTACTACAGCCAAACTGAGAGTTCTCTTACTCCCTACATGAATGAGCAACCCCCTACAAATGAACCACAAAGTCGTGGAGAGTATGTCAACATTGGATATTCACTGGCCTGTGGCAGCTCAGCTTCCTCACTTGGCTCTGGGTTGAATGAGCACAATGATTCCCTCATCCCCAGCTATATGAACCTCGACTTTGATAGGTCACAATCAGTAGCTGCGGAATCCTTGGAAGATGTGCTGATGCCAGGATCCTGCCCTAGCCCTGGGCAGCCCGGCAAATATTACCTAAAGTTTGAAATGGAGACAACTTTTACAGCAGCCACTCCAACCCAGCCCATTTTACAGAAGCCAGAAAATGTTCATGTAAGCAGCCCTATTACTGAATTGAATCAACTTGCACTCTCTGGGGTGCAGGCCTTCATATTTGCCAGTCTTCCTACTGATCCTAATCATGGAGCCAAAGTAATCCGTGCTGATCCTCAGGGACGACGGAGGCACAGATCAGAGACTTTTTCCTCTACCACTACAGTGACGCCTGTTTCTCCTTCCTTTGCACACAGTCCCAAGCGACACAATTCTGCCTCTGTGGAAAATGTGTCCCTCAGGAAAAATGGCTTGTTGGAAGAGCAGACCAGCAGCCCCATGTGCCGGGAGACCTCAGCTGGCTTCCAGAATGGCCTCAACCACATTGCTGTTGATGTCTTGGAAGGAGACTATCTGGCAAGTGGTGACCAAGGCAAGCACAAAGGCAGACACCAGTATAGACTTATAATTTGAAAGAAGCTTCTTCAGTGAAAGGTAAGCTTCCTTACTTAACCTCCCCCCCCTTTTTTTCTTTTCTTTTTTCTTTTTTGGCTAATGGATTGAAACACCATCCCCAGAGCTGCTGAACTTGATCAAAGTGTTTTCTTTTTATCTGTAATGAGAGCTCTGCCAGTTCAATCTTTCTTGCTACAGTAACACCTTTAGGCTGCACACTGACTTGGGAGTAGGAGGACTTCTAAACAAATATGAATGAGTGTTCTGTTGATGGGTTTTCTTGCCATGCTGATATTTGCAAGTCAAGTTTATATTGTTTCTCTAAATGTAGCATTATTTTTCAGAAACAATTTTTGTATCTGATATGCACTGTTAGGAACTTTTGCTGCAAGTTTCAAACAGGAAATAAATTATCAGTAATGTGTTGAGAATCTGAGAATAAGAAGCCAG
Source organism: Darevskia mixta (assembly GCA_034641385.1). Lineage (NCBI taxonomy): Eukaryota > Metazoa > Chordata > Lepidosauria > Squamata > Lacertidae > Darevskia > Darevskia mixta. The sequence continues at coordinate 4,650,783 of JAWWNH010000130.1, forward strand.
TTCACTACAGATTTCATACCCTGATGCTGAGATGCTTGGTGTGAAAACATAGCATTCATGCAATATAGTTGTTGTTTCGTCCTAGGTGTGTATGCTACAAAACGTTTAATTTAAAAAGGTCAGAAACCCAGAACAGTTCTTGTAAGAAAAAAAGCCCCAACAATTAAAAATTAATCTGTAACAAAATTAATGTTGTATGGTTTATTTGACAATTAATATTGGTATATTTGTCCCAGATGAGTAAAGTATCAGATGAAAACAGCTAAGCGCAAAATCTGTCAAGAATAAAAATTGACACTACTGAAGCACATTCTTTCACTCAAACAATTCTGGGCAGTGTAGTTAAGGAATTGTAACTTTTCAAGGAGTGAGCTGCAGTGCTTAGAATTCTTTGAGGGGGGGAAATGTGCTTCAAATATGCTTTAAGGTATAGTGTGTACACAGACTGAAATAATGTAGATTTCTACATTTCCTAAAATGGTATCATCTTCTGGAATAAAGAAGGAGGTATGTTATATATCATATCATAAACTACATCTTATTAGTAAATTTAGGTGGTTGAGTACCTATCAGTTTGTAAATGAAATAAATGAGAGGTACTGGGGTGCTCCTTCAGTATGTAGAAGTATACATACCCATAAATTAAAATAGAAAATTATCACCAGCACCCTAGTCTTGCTGCCAGGATTTAGAGAACGATGAGATTGCTATTGCAAGAAGAAGGAAACAGTAGGGGGAATGAACCTTGAGGGTTCCCCATCTGTGGAATCCCCACCAGGGAGGTTCACCTGGCGCCTTCATTATACACCTTTAGGCACCAGGCAAAAACATTCCTTTTTAACCAGGCCGTTGGTTGATCTGTTTGACATCCTATGCCCTTTTAAAATGTGGCTCTTTTCTGGAGGGGGTGTTATTGGGTTGTTTTTTTATTCTGATTACATATGTTGTGATCTTTTCTGTGAACCATACTGAGACCTCTGGCTATAGGGCAGTATATAAATTCAAGAAAGGAAGGAAGGAAGGAGAATCCTGTCCCTAATTCCTCCCCTGTAGTACACCTGTCATACTGGGCTGTCCTAGGAGGAAAGAACTACAAAGCAGCTTCTCAGACATCCCTCACATGCTGTATAGCTACAAACTGCTAAGTTTGTAGGAAAGTCTTTTGTGGGGAGCTCCTTTTTTCTTTTCTCCTGAAATCCCGCTTTCCCAAGAGGACTGAACCAACACTCTGAGGGCTTCTGTTCCAGGCTGCAGTTTTTTGTGAACTCTAAAAGCTTAGTTTTGATAAAAGGTCAAAGCAATGAGGTGAAGTAAAATGAGGTGAAGTGGCTCCTGTAACAGAAGGGTGTGGGCTGGATTTTGCTGCTGCAAAATCCAAGTTTGTGGCAAGTACTCTGGTGACCCAGGTGGCGCTGTGGGTTAAACCACAGAGCCTAGTGCTTGCTGACCAGAAGGTTGGCAGTTCGAATCCCTGTGACGGGGTGAGCTCCCATTGCTTGGTCCCAGCTCCTGCCCACCTAGCAGTTCGAAAGCACGTCAAAGTGCAAGTAGATAAATAGGTACCGCTCCGGCAGGAAGGTAAACGGTGTTTCCGTGCGCTGCTCTGGTTCGCCAGAAGTGGCCACATGACCTGGAAGCTGTACACCGGCTCTCGGTCAATAAAGCGAGATGAGCGCCGCAACCCCAGAGTCGGACACGACTGGACCTAATGGTCAAGGGTCCCTTTACCTTTACCTTTTACTCTGGTGAGAGAACTCCAGCAGAGATTTAAAATCACAAAATATGCCAAAGTAAAGCATGGAAACATAGACTCTTTAAAATATGCTCTTGTCAGTTCCAAAGCTTCTCTCTTCTTCCAGCATAGGAAAAAACCATGCATTTGGCAAGTTAAAAATGGGTTTATGTGCTTTAATATTTTAATAACTTAATTACCTAGTTCTTCCTAGGAGTATATTGAAGAGCTGTAGTTGATGAAACAGATTGGGTGAGGGCTGGAACATGTGATGCAAATCTTGCTCTGCAGCCAACCAAGCACGTATTCAGGCTCATAACTGGACCTATCATAAGGCAGTGACGGCAGCAAAGAGATACTATTTTGCTGCCTCCATTGCATCCTCAAGGATTGGAGGTTGGTTATTCCTGATCAGAGGGTGAACCTGTGGGGCACACAGTGACTAGCTGTAACCAAATGGCTAAACACTTTGAGGATAAAGCTGCTTGGCTCTGATTTAGATTTTCCTCTTTCCCCCTATATATCATGCTTTTTTAGGTTGAAAGCCTGGGGATAAGAACTATTGTATATGAAAGCCTTTATGGGAGCCTTTTTTGGGTACAAATGCTTCAAACAACAATTTAAATATTTCAGTTGTGATAATGCCAGCTGAGATGCTCAAAGAAGACATCAAACCGAGTATTGTGGGATGAGTTCCAGTTAATGTGGAGTGAAGACAATGTAAATATGTTCCGATGGCCTGTTCCAAGTTCAGAGGTGGAAAACATCAGGTCTGAGAGCCAAATGCAGCCCTCAAGGCCTCTCTACAGGGACTCTCCTGAGACAATACACTTCATGCCTGGTTGGAATGTGACCATGACTAGTGATAATGTCTTTTGCTTGTCTGTGGCTGGAGGGTAGCCTACTGTACAAAGTTCAGAGTTGCACATCACATTGTCTTTGGCCACTTCCACCACTGGTTTGCACACCTCAGAAGATTGCCCATGAAGCAATGTGGTCCTCGTGCTTGAGGAACATTGTACAGGAGGGTTGTGACATTGTACAGGAGGGTTATGACATACACAGTACTCCAAGCATCTATTTTGGCGGCTTAGTCATGCTCACCACATGACCTGCTGTACGCCGGCTCCCTCGGCCAGTAAAGCGAGATGAGCGCCGCAACCCCAGAGTCACAACTGGACCTAATGGTCAGGGGTCCCTTTACATTTACCTTTACACACCAAGAGAGTAACAGGCAAAGGTAATTCACCAATGCCATCTTCTGCATGTTGGTAGTCTGTGCCCTCGGAGAACGGGGTCATTCTGAACTTGTAACTGAGTAGTGAAGGAGCTCTGACTGCACCTGCATCTTTATTTGGCTAGAGTTTAGTGATGCCTTTACTTTCTTTTTCTTTTTCTTTTCAGAATGAAGAAACCATGAATTACCACCATGAAAACTGCTTGATGGAATTTTAAAATCCTAATACGCTTTTTTCAGTTCCATGGTTCTCATTATATTGGAGGGGAATTATCCCATCTCATTCACTGAGTTTGCAACACTGCTGCTGTTTGCATAAACTATGCTTTAGAACTTTGGACCTCTTCAGTAGGCTGATTGAGTAATTGCCATTGTTTTTTCAGCACAGTTGACTGTATTTATTTTTCAACATGTTAGGAGGTTGTGTTTGCAACTGCTACAGCAGTAAAATCTGTTTTTTTACTGGCACCCTTTCAAACCTCTACAGCACTACCTCAGTTAAAAATGAAACTGGATTTGTAATGCTGGTGTATAATGGCTGGCAATATCTTTTATCTCAGAGCTGAGTGTTGTCATCAGCCTTAATGATCATATCCTGCTGCCTCCTGGCTGCATCTTAGACACTGGCTCCTCTATTTAGTTATCAGGCAAAGTCCAGGATAGGAACTGAAAAATTTAAGCCGAAACTTACTTTAAAGTTTAGGCTTCTTATCAGAATATTTATAATGGTTTAAAAATATGTAATGGAACATAGTACAATTAAACTATACTAGGATATTATTTACCTTGTGGCATAGTTGTATAATTGTGTTTGTTTAGTTTTTTAAGTACTTCAGGAGTACTTAAGGTCTTCTGTTTGTATGCTTTCATTTATCAGCTAATCATGATATTAGTTGAATTTCTTGTAACCAAAACCAGATCAACATGCTAATAATGGAAGAGTATTTGTTGTTTTTGGACCAATTCAGAACAGAATAATGCATTTCATTTTAAAAGACCTAATATTTTCCTTCTTATAGGAACAATTTTTTTCATAAAAAGAATTTGGGGAGAGGGCAAAACAAGTTATACTAGAAATTCTCACAAGTATATATATATATATGTAGTGAAAACCAACAATGTCATAGCTGCTCTTTTATATAAAAAGGTAAAGGACCCCTGACAGTTAAGTCCAGTCGTGAATGACTCTGGGGTTGTGGCGCTCATCTCGCTTTACTGGCCGAGGGAGCCAACGTTTGTCCGCAGACAGTTTTTCTGGGTCATGTGGCCAGCATGACTAAGCTGCTTCTGGTGAAACCAGAGCAGTGCACGGAAACTCCGTTTACCTTCCCGCTGGAGTGGTACCTATTTATCTACTTGCACTTTGACATGCTTTCTAACTGCTATGTGGGCAGGAGCAGGGACGCTCACACCGTCATGGGGATTTGAACCGCCAACCTTCCGATCGGCAAGCCCAAGGCTCAGTGTTTTAGATCACAGCGCCACCCGCATCCCATTCTTTTATATATGTCACCTCAAAAGCTTGCACTATGATGGGTTATTTTTCACTCTCTTGTTACTTCTAACTTCTGTTTGTTTAAAGAGACTTTTAAAAATGTATAATTATTTCAATTCTTGTCTGAGTCATAAAGGGACATACATCATAGAAATTTTTTTCTTGAGAATTTTCTGTACTGTGTATTATGTGTTTATTGAGGTAGACAAAACATCCAGTGTCATTGCTCAATTAAATGGAATGCAAACTGCTTCCATGCTGAGCATTGGGATTGAGGATTGTATAATAAGAATGTAATCTCCACCCATTTAGTCTTCCTCTGAGGGCATGGGAAGGGGAATATTATAATGCTTATGCTAGTAAAATGATTGAAGTATCAAAAAATATTACTTTTAGTCATATCTGACTAAAAGTCACCTTTCTGCCTGAGTATAGCAAGATGGTTGATTATAATGTCCTCAGCTGATGAGGAACACTGAATATTGCTATTGCTGAAACCAAAATGTTATTGCCACAATAACGAATTTAGCCAGACAACATCTAAAACAAGGGAGCTTGAATATAGATCAAGTTCTATACTATAGTATACATTTCACAAAAAGCTTATGCAACTATTTATGTTCCTAGTTTACAATGTGGAACCAAAAGTTTGCTAAAACTTTGCAGTGTGTACTGATTGGTTCTTTGTACACCTTGCCTGGTTTTGATTTCTAAAAGTTATAAGCAGTGTTTTCTTTTTTGATATGTAATTGTTTCTAGTTATCGATATGTTAAATTATTTCTTACCATTGTGACAAACACCTAGCTTACCTGACTGTGTCTTCCAATGTACACTCTGTATATAGAAGTAAATCAGTGATGCTGCTGGGGATGAGAATACATGGAACTAGAATAGTATTTCATCTTTACTGACCTTGGGTGCTCTTGTTAATAGAAACATGCAATAAAATATGTTATTTATTAAAGGAATAAATTATTTGAGGACCTGTTCTTTGTAGAGATTTCTTGTCTCTAAAATTATTATTTATAGTTTGTTATAATTTATTTTTATAGCTTTTCTTCTTACAGAAGTAACTCTTCTCTCCCTCTGTAACTATGATGCAGAACAGAACAAACCCAAAGAAAGTTGAGCCCAGATTATCCGATACAATGAAAGAAAAAGTATCACACCATTAGGAATCAAAGCAGTCAAAATATTTTATATGCTGTAGGAAGTCCCCTGATATCCATTTGTTGATATGTGTAATAAAACAATACAATTTCACCATGAGTTTGTCTGTGGCTCCCCCCCACCCCATGACATTTTTATCTTATCTGCCACTTTTTGGTACCATGTGATAAGAGTTGCCCCTTCTAGTAGTACCCATTTGTACCTTTTTGTTATTGTTATACTAATAACAAACTTAGAGTTGGTCTCTAAGGTGCTACTGGAAGGGGGGGAAATTATTTTGTTTTGACTATGGCAGACCAACACAGCTACCTACCTGTAACTAGAACTATGGTCTTAACAGTGAGTCGGTAAGTGACTGTGGAGGCCAATTCTGGATCCACATGTCCTTCCACAGTGAGGACATAGGTTTCCGGGTAGGAGTTGGTCACGGTGAGGGTTTGCCAAACGTGCCTTCCTCTTAGCACGTTTCTCCTTTTCTTCCTAAGTTTGAGCATCTTCAGAGTCCATAACACCTTTGGTAAAGGCTGTTCTCTAATTGGAGTGCTCACAGGCCAGTGTTTCCCAGTTGTCAGTGTTTATAATACATCTTTTTAGATTTGCCTTGAGAGAGTCTTTAAACCTCTTTTGTTGACCACCAGCATTACACTTTGCATTTTAAAGTTTGGAATAGAATAGTTGCTTTGAAAGACTAATGAGGCATCCGAACAACATGACCAGTCCAACGAAGTTGATGTTGAAGAATCATTGCTTTAACACTGCTTCTTCCAGTACACTGGCATGAGTTCACCTGTCTTCCCAAGTGATGTGTAACATTTTTCAGAGACACCATTGATTGAATCTTTCAGGGAGTTGAAGATGGCATTTATAAGTGGTCCATGTTTCACAAGCATACAATAAGGTTGGTTGTAAACAAGCATTTTGATTTCCCTGCAAATGTCCTGATCCTCAAATACTCTGCACTTCAATTGGGAGAAAGCTGCACTTTGTGCATGCACACAAAAGCTCATATCTGAAGAAGTGGGCATGCACACGAAAGCTCATACCAATAACTAACTTCTTTAAGGGACCACTGACCATTAGGTCCAGTCGTGACCGACTCTGGGGTTGCGGCGCTCATCTCGCATTATTGGCCGAGGGAACCGGTGTCTTCCAGGTCATGTGGCCAACAAAAAGCTGTCTTCCAGGTCATGTGGCCAACATGACTAAGCTGCTTCTGGCGAACCAGAGCAGCGCACGGAAACGCCGTTTACCTTCCCAACGGAGTGATGCCTATTTATCTACTTGCACTTTGACATGCTTTCAAACTACTAGGTGGGCAGGAGCTGGGACCGAACAACAGGAGCTCACCCCGTCTTGGGGATTCGAACCGCCGACCTTCTGATCGCCAAGCCCTAGGCTCTGTGGTTTAACCCACAGCGCCACCCACGTCCCTCAAGAACTAAGTTGGTCTCAAAGGTGCTACTGGAAGGAATTTTTTTATTTTGTTTCTTCCCTCCCAGAAGCATTTAAAGGCTGTAGAATATTAATCAGCCGTTAAAAAGTGCCTAAAAAGAACATTTTAAGGCAACCCCACCTCAGATAGAGCACACCCACCCCAGTGGGACTTGGCCTCATCACCCCTAACGCTTAGCAGTAAAGTTTTTTATTTATTCGATTTTGGGGAGAAACACCCGCTGGCCTCACTCCTTCCCCGTTTCTCAGCAACTCCCAAGTAACTGAGAGTTCAGATCCAGGCTTGAGATCTCCATTGCATTTAACCCTTAGTTTGCTTTTGTGAGCCTAACCAAAGGTGACCAAGCAATGTGCTGAAAATTGAATTTGCTCAGATGAACCATTGCTTCCATCAGTGGTTTTGTAACCAGGTATTTCCTCCAAATTTGTCCACACTAGCCAAGCGGAGTCAAAACAATAAGCATCCAAAAGTGGTGCAATTACACCTCACATCTTAAGATAAAAATTCAAAAATAAGATGTGCATGTAGTCAGATAATTAATTTGGAAGCAAATGATTGAATGCATAGTGAATTAGATAAGTAGTGAGCTAGCTTGGCACAGACACACACCCCAAGCCTTAATGGCAACCCTCCATCGCTTTCTGTTTATTTTTTCCAAAGGTAGGAACAGATGGACAATTTGGATCAGTGGCTAATACCAATTGTTTAACACATACCTTGAACTGAATGCCACAAAAATAAATGGGGATCAGCCCCTGCTATAGTGGCCAGCCCCAAAAGCCATTTTTGTTATTAAGATTTTCAAAAGCAGAAATAATATTTACAAACCAGCAACTTCACACCAGTTTTGGACATTTGCAGCAGTTTGCAATGTTAAGACAGGTGCTCTAAAGAAAAGCACTTTCATGAGCCTCATGTTTTTTCCTTTTGCTGGAGGTATAAATGTTGTTAGCATATGTACAATTACCCCAAAGGCTTCAGGCTTCTGTCTATTGAAATGCTCCTGGGGAGGCTGTAAGCAGCAGTTCCCCTGTTCCCAGTCAGTAAACTGTGATTGCAAGGTGTCCTTCATGGCATAACTTGCAGGTGCAGGAGAGGTGTGGATCCCTCTCCTATACATAAATATCCCTTAAAGTGCCATTTAAGAGTGCAACATCTAGCAATTAAATTCAGTCACCTTTGAACACAAGGTTGTGACAGCTGCATATTCCTGCCTTGCAGCGGGTTGGACTGGATGACCCTTGGGGTCCCTTCCATACACACACACACACACACACACACCATCAAAGGATTCTTTGGAAAGTGCTTCAGAAAGAATAAAAAGTTAAAGGTAAAGGACCCCGACAGTTAAGTCTAGTCACAGACAACTCTGGGGTTGCGGCGCTCATCTCGCTTTACTGGCTGAGAGAGCCGGCATTTGTCTGCAGTTTTTCTGGGTCATGTGGCCAGCATGACTAAGCCACTTCTGGCGAAACCAGAGAAGCGCACGGAAACGCCGTTAACCTTCCTGGTTATCTCCTTGCACTTTTTGGTGTGCTTTTGAACTGCTAGGTATGATGGTACAGTAGCCTCACTTCCCTGTGAGCTACTTTATTATTCCTTGCACAGCAATTTGAGCTTGACATATCCTATGCCTGTTTTTACACGGACCCCCTCTTTCAGTTGTTCTGAAAGAAATCTGTCCCACTGATATTTCTCAGGTCTTTATGGGCTCTGCTGAATTCCTGCTCCAAAAAAGTGGCAGGAGCAGGGGGAAGCTTCACCTGACAGAGGGCAGCAGAAGAGGAGCTCTTCTGCTGCTGTCTTGGGTGAGATTGAGAAAGGAGATCTTTCGAGACAGGATGCCAATGCCCCAAATACTGGTAGCTCCTTTAATTTGATTTTCCTGCACCTTCCTTTACACCCCACCCCAAACACCTGATTTGCAGAGCAGTGTGGCAGCCAAAAAGAGAAAAGAAAAACGGCGCAGACATTTCCATGCAGTTCCAAAAGGTTGGTCTCTGCTATATTTCTTAATGTTGAATGCTACATCTGCCTGTGTACTTCCATCAACTGGCAAAGATTCTTAGCAGCAAGGAATATCTAGTTATCTCTATAAATCTGTCAGACTGCACAGTCCCTTAAGGTCCCCTTTCCAAAGGGGTAGCCCACCTTCTCCAGAGGTGCATTTCAGCTCTTCTTCCTCCCCAAACACCTTGCTAAAAAGTCTCTCTTCTTATCTCCTTACACCAGTAACCCTATTACATTTGCTCACACACACAGGCTGGGAGCCCCAATGTCACATAGAAAAAATGAGATACACAAACATTCTCACCATGTCAGTTAATACTTAGTTGGGTAACCTTTAGCTTTACAGAGCCTTCTCATGGAGTTTTTTTAGTTCTGCAGCTGTAATACCTCGTGTTACATACCGTCCCCTTTACAAATGCTGGCGGTTACGTGCTCCCTAACCCACCTTTGCCCCGGGATATGAGTGGAAGTCGCACTCCGGCAGCGCAGCAGCAGCGGGAGGCGCCATTGGAGAAAGTGCACCTCATGTTAGGAGCTCCAGAATGGATTAAGTACGTAACACAAGGTACCACTGTAATGTGAAACCAAGATTGAATTATTGCCTCTATTAATTGGAAATAGACTTTTTCCAGAAGGTTCCACAAATTATCAGCATGCATACAACAGCAAAAATCACATTAATTCTTCAAAAGCATGCCAAATACAAAATTTTACCTTTCAATAAAAAGTTGCTTGTATCATTGAAAGCTCTATTATTGTGTTTTTCTTTTAAGACAAAAGATGTTAATGTATAAGTTGCTTTTTTCTACACTGAAACCTCAGTATTCAGGTTGAATTGCAATGTTGGCACTTTGAGAAAAATAAGTAGGTTTTGAGTTGCAGTTTGGGCACTCAGTCTCTAAAAGGTTCGCCATCACTGGATCAGAGTGAGTGGCTGGGAAGCATCGCAAAGTTTACCTTGCCTGGGCCAGTTCAACCCTAACCCTAACCCTAACCCTAACCCTAACCCTCGAACCCGGACCCTCGAACCCGGACCCTCGAACCCGGACCCCTCGAACCCGGACCCGCGGACTCGGACCCCCCCGACCCGGACCCCCGGCACCTATACGTATAATGGCCTTTTCCCCCCTTCCCCCCAAAATTACTCCCCTTTTTTTCCGTGCGGACCCACCACCACCCCCCGCCCTAAAACACCCAACTTCACCTAGCCCCGTGGTTGGACACTAGGCCTAAACGCATCTGCATTGGACTCCCCAACTCCACACTTCAGCCCTTACCCTAACCCTTGAGGCGAGCCCTAACCCTAACCCTAACCCTAACCCTAACCCTAACCCTAATATCGCCCCTTAGACTCCCCAACTCCACACTTCAGCCCTTACCCTAACCCTCGAGGCGAGCCCTAACCCTAACCCAAACCCGAACCCGAACCCAAACCCGAACCCGAACCCTAATATTGCCCCTTAGACTCCCCAACTCCACAATTCAGCCCTTACCCTAACCCTCGAGGCGAGCCCTAACCCTAACCCTAACCCTATCCCTAATATCGCCACTTAGACTCCCCAACTCCACACTTCAGCCCTTACCCTAACCCTCGAGGCGAGCCCTAACCCTAACCCTAACCCTAACCCTAACCCTAACCCTAACCCCAACCCCAACCCTAACCCTAACCATAACCATAACCCTAACCCTAATATCGCCCCTTAGATTCCCCAACTCCACACTTCAGCACTTACCCTAACCCTCGAGGGGAGCCCTAACCCTAAGCCTAACGCTAACACTAACCCTAATATCGCCCCTTAGACTCCCCAACTCCACACTTCAGCCCTTACCCTAACCCTCGAGGCGAGCCCTAAACCTAACCCTAACCCTAATATCGCCCCTTAGACTCCCCAACTCCACACTTCAGCCCTTATCCAAACCCTCGAGGCGAGCCCTAACCCTAACCCTAACCCTAATATCGCCCCTTAAACTCCCCAACTCCACACTTCAGCCCTTACCCTAACCCTCGAGGCGAGCCTTAACCCTAACCCTAACCCTAATATCGCCGCTTAGACTCCCCAACTCCACACTTCAGCCCTTACCCTAACCCTCGAGGCGAGCCCTAACCCTAACATAACCCTAACCCTAACCCTAACCCTAATATCGCCCCTTAGACTCCCCAACTCCACACTTCAGCACTTACCCTAACCCTTGAGGCGAGCCCTAACCCTAACCCTAACCCTAACCCTAATATCGCCCCTTAGACTCCCCAACTCCACACTTCAGCCCTTACCCTAACACTCGAGGCGAGCCCTAACCCTAACCCTAACCCTAATATGGCCCCTTAGACTCCCCAACTCCACACTTCAGCACTTACCCTAACCCTCGAGGCGAGCCCTAACCCTAACCCTAACCCTAATATCGCCCCTTAGACTCCCCAACTCCACACTTCAGCCCTTACCCTAACCCTCGAGGCGAGCCCTAACCCTAACCCTAACCCTAACCCTAATATCGCCCCTTAGACTCCCCAACTCCACACTTCAGCCCTTACCCTAACCCTCGAGGCGAGCCCTAACCCTAACCCTAACCCTAACCCTAACCCTAATATCGACCCTTAAACTCCCCAACTCCACAGTTCAGCCCTTACCCTAACCCTCGAGGCGAGCCCTAACCCTAACCCTAACCCTAACCCTAATATCGCCCCTTAGACTCCCCAACTCCACACTTCAGCCCTTACCCTAACCCTCGAGGCGAGCCCTAACCCTAACCCTAACCCTAACCCTAATATCGCCCCTTAGACTCCCCAACTCCACACTTCAGCCCTTACCCTAACCCTCGAGGCGAGCCCTAACCCTAACCCTAACCTTAACCCTAACCCTAATATCGCCCCTTAGACTCCCCAACTCTACACTTCAGCCCTTACCCTAACCCTCGAGGCGAGCCCTAACCCTAACCCTAACCCTAACCCTAATATCGCCCCTTAGACTCCCCAACTCCACACTTCAGCACTTGCCCTAACCCTCGAGGCGAGCCCTAACCCTAACCCTAACCCTAACCCTAACCCTAATATCGCCCCTTAGACTCCCCAACTCCACACTTCAGCCCTTACCCTAACCCTCGAAGCGAGCCCTAACCCTAACCCTAACCCTAACCCTAATATCGCCCCTTAGACTCCCCAACTCCACACTTCAGCCCTTACCCTAACACTCGAGGCGAGCCCTAACCCTAACCCTAACCCTAACATCGCCCCTTAGACTCCCCAACTCCACACTTCAGCCCTTACCCTAACCCCCGAGGCGAGCCCTAACCCTAACCCTAACCCTAATATCGCCCCTTAGACTCCCCAACTCCACACTTCAGCACTTACCCTAACCCTCGAGGCGAGCCCTAACCCTAACCCTAACCCTAACCCTAACCCCAACCCTAACCCTAACCCTAACCCTAACCCTAACCCTAACCCTAACCCTAATATCGCCCCTTAGACTCCCCAACTCCACACTTCAGCCCTTACCCTAAACCTTGAGGCGAGCCCTAACCCTAACCCTAACCCTAACCCTAATATCGCCCCTTAGACTCCCCAATTCCACACTTCAGCAATTACCCTAACCCTCGAGGCGAGCCCTAACCCTAACCCTAACCCTAACCCTAATATCGCCCCTTAGACTCCCCAACTCCACATTTCAGCCCTTACCCTAACCCTCGAGGCGAACCCTAACCCTAACCGTAACCCTAACCCTAATATCGCCCCTTAGACTCCCCAACTCCACACTTCAGCCCTTACCCTAACCCTCGAGGCGAGCCCTAACCCTAACCCTAACCCTAATATCGCCCCTTAGACTCCCCAACTCCACACTTCAGCACTTACCCTAACCCTCGAGGGGAGCCCTAACCCTAAGCCTAACGCTAACACTAACCCTAATATCGCCCCTTAGACTCCCCAACTCCACACTTCACCCCTTACCCTAACCCTCGAGGCGAGCCCTAAACCTAACCCTAACCCTAACCCTAATATCGCCCCTTAGACTCCCCAACTCCACACTTCAGCCCTTACCCTACCCCTCGAGGCGAGCCCTAACCCTAACCCTAACCCTAACCCTAACCCCTTAGACTCGCCCCTTAGACTCCCCAACTCCACACTTCAGCCCTTACCCTAACCCTCGAGGCGAGCCCTAACCCTAACCCCAACCCTAACCCTAACCCTAACCCTAACCCTAACCCTAACCCTAACCCTAACCCTAAACCTAAACCTAAACCTAAACCTAAACCTAACCCTAATATCGCCCCTTAGACTCCCCAACTCCACACTTCAGCCCTTACCCTAACCCTCGAGGCGAGCCCTAACCCTAACCCTAACCCTAATCCTAATATCGCCCCTTAGACTCCCCAACTCCACACTTCAGCCCTTACCCTAACCCTCGAGGCGAGCCCCAACCCTAACCCTAACCCTAACCCTAACCCTAATATCGCCCCTTAAACTCCCCAACTCCACAGTTCAGCCCTTACCCTAACCCTCGAGGCGAGCCCTAACCCTAACCCTAACCCTAACCCTAACCCTAATATCGCCCCTTAGACTCCCCAACTCCACACTTCAGCCCTTACCCTAACCCTCGAGGCGAGCCCTAACCCTAACCCTAACCCTAACCCTAACCCTAATATCGCCCCTTAGACTCCCCAACTCCACACTTCAGCCCTTACCCTAACCCTCGAGGCGAGCCCTAACCCTAACCCTAACCCTAATATCGCCCCTTAGACTCCCCAACTCCACACTTCAGCCCTTACCCTAACCCTCGAGGCGAGCCCTAACCCTAACCCTAACACTAATATCGCCCCTTAGACTCTTCAACTCCACACTTCAGCACTTGCCCTAACCCTCGAGGCGAGCCCTAACCCTAACCCTAACCCTAACCCTAATATCGCCCCTTAGACTCCCCAACTCCACACTTCAGCCCTTACCCTAACCCTCGAAGCGAGCCCTAACCCTAACCCTAACCCTAACCCTAATATCGCCCCTTAGACTCCACAACTCCACACTTCAGCCCTTACCCTAACACTCGAGGCGAGCCCTAACCCTAACCCTAACCCTAACATCGCCCCTTAGACTCCCAAACTCCACACTTCAGCCCTTACCCTAACCCCCGAGGCGAGCCCTAACCCTAACCCTAACCCTAATATCGCCCCTTAGACTCCCCAACTCCACACTTCAGCACTTACCCTAACCCTTGAGGCGAGCCCTAACCCTAACCCTAACCCTAACCCTAACCCTAACCCCAACCCTAACCCTAACCCTAACCCTAACCCTAACCCTAACCCTAACCCTAATATCACCCCTTAGACTCCCCAACTCCACACTTCAGCCCTTACCCTAACCCTTGAGGCGAGCCCTAACCCTAACCCTAACCCTAACCCTAACCCTAACCCTAATATCGCCCCTTAGACTCCCCAACTCCACACTTCAGCCCTTACCCTAACCCTCGAAGCGAGCCCTAACCCTAACCCTAACCCTAACCCTAATATCGCCCCTTAGACTCCACAACTCCACACTTCAGCCCTTACCCTAACACTCGAGGCGAGCCCTAACCCTAACCCTAACCCTAACATCGCCCCTTAGACTCCCAAACTCCACACTTCAGCCCTTACCCTAACCCCCGAGGCGAGCCCTAACCCTAACCCTAACCCTAATATCGCCCCTTAGACTCCCCAACTCCACACTTCAGCACTTACCCTAACCCTCGAGGCGAGCCCTAACCCTAACCCTAACCCTAACCCTAACCCTAACCCCAACCCTAACCCTAACCCTAACCCTAACCCTAACCCTAACCCTAATATCGCCCCTTAGACTCCCCAACTCCACACTTCAGCCCTTACCCTAAACCTTGAGGCGAGCCCTAACCCTAACCCTAACCCTAACCCTAACCCTAATATCGCCCCTTAGACTCCCCAATTCCACACTTCAGCAATTACCCTAACCCTCGAGGCGAGCCCTAACCCTAACCCTAACCCTAACCCTAACCCTAATATCGCCCCTTAGACTCCCCAACTCCACATTTCAGCCCTTACCCTAACCCTCGAGGCGAACCCTAACCCTAACCGTAACCCTAACCCTAATATCGCCCCTTAGACTCCCCAACTCCACACTTCAGCCCTTACCCTAACCCTCGAGGCGAGCCCTAACCCTAACCCTAACCCTAATATCGCCCCTTAGACTCCCCAACTCCACACTTCAGCACTTACCCTAACCCTCGAGGGGAGCCCTAACCCTAAGCCTAACGCTAACACTAACCCTAATATCGCCCCTTAGACTCCCCAACTCCACACTTCACCCCTTACCCTAACCCTCGAGGCGAGCCCTAAACCTAACCCTAACCCTAACCCTAATATCGCCCCTTAGACTCCCCAACTCCACACTTCAGCCCTTACCCTACCCCTCGAGGCGAGCCCTAACCCTAACCCTAACCCTAACCCTAACCCTAACCGTAACCCTAATATCGCCCCTTAGACTCCCCAACTCCACACTTCAGCCCTTACCCTAACCCTCGAGGCGAGCCCTAACCCTAACCCTAAACCTAAACCTAATATCGCCCCTTAAACTCCCCAATTCCACACTTCAGCCCTTACCCAAACCCTCGAGGCGAGCCCTAACCCTAACCCTAACCCTAATATCGCCCCTTAGACTCCCCAACTCCACGCTTCAGCCCTTACCCTAACCCTCGAGGCGAGCCCTAACCCTAACCCTAACCCCAACCCTAACCCTAACCCTAACCCTAACCCTAACCCTAACCCTAACCCTAATATCGCCCCTTAAACTCCCCAACTCCACACTTCAGCCCTTACCCTAACCCTCGAGGCGAGCCCTAACCCTAACCCTAACCCTAACCCTAACCCTAATATCGCCCCTTAGACTCCCCAACTCCACACTTCAGCCCTTACCCTAACCCTCGAGGCGAGCCCTAACCCTAACCCTAACCCTAACCCTAACCCTAACCCTAACCCTAACCCCAACCCCAACCCTAACCCTAACCATAACCATAACCATAACCCTAACCCTAATATCGCCCCTTAGACTCCCCAACTCCACACTTCAGCACTTACCCTAACCCTCGAGGGGAGCCCTAACCCTAAGCCTAACGCTAACACTAACCCTAATATCGCCCCTTAGACTCCCCAACTCCACACTTCAGCCCTTACCCTAACCCTCGAGGCGAGCCCTAAACCTAACCCTAACCCTAACCCTAATATCGCCCCTTAGACTCCCCAACTCCACACTTCAGCCCTTACCCAAACCCTCGAGGCGAGCCCTAACCCTAACCCTAACCCTAACCCTAATATCGCCCCTTAAACTCCCCAACTCCACACTTCAGCCCTTACCCTAACCCTCGAGGCGAGCCCTAACCCTAACCCTAACCCTAATATCGCCGCTTAGACTCCCCAACTCCACACTTCAGCCCTTACCCTAACCCTCGAGGCGAGCCCTAACCCTAACCTAACCCTAACCCTAACCCTAACCCTAATATCGCCCCTTAGACTCCCCAACTCCACACTTCAGCACTTACCCTAACCCTTGAGGCGAGCCCTAACCCTAACCCTAACCCTAATATCGCCCCTTAGACTCCCCAACTCCACACTTCAGCCCTTACCCTAACA